>CM039086.1:41335249-46135249 GCA_022113865.1 Chimonanthus praecox
GTTTTAGGGTTTTAAGGGCTTATTGATTAAATGTGGTTAAGTTTAAAGGGTGTTTATGAAAAAAATGATGGAGAAGATTAACAATTTTTTTAAATGGACCTTAAGCATTGTAAATGGGATTTCAAAACAAAAAACTATGGAAAGATTTTATGGATGGAATGTTGTGAAACCCTATGGTGATGAATGTTAGTGGTTTTGTTGTACCAAAATGAACCTAGTGTTGATATTTGTAATGGACTCCAATGTAGTTAAAGATGAGGGTTTTATGATGGTGTGATAATGGTTATGAATAATGGAAAATAAATGGGAGTGTTGGTAATGTAGATGAACCAAAAAGAGACCTAATGTTGATCAAAGGGGTGATCTAAAATGTATGATAAAATCCCCACATGGAGGGACTTGTGATAGAATTAAGTGATATATGTTGACCAAGGAAGAAAATGGGAAAGGACCATGGTTTCGGCCATGGTGTATGGCCGAACCCATGGCCCATTGGTGAGCTTTGTGATGGGTTAGATTGAAATGTGAATGACGTTTATGGCCTTCAAAGGGCATGAATGGATAATGGACTTAATGTGGGTTAAATGCATGAAGTAAACCCCATGGGAAGATTTGAGGAATGGGGTATTTTGAACCCATGACCCAATTTTATGAGACAATTGATGGGTCAAGTATGGGACTATATGGGTGTTTAATTAATAAGGATTAGGCTAATTAGATGGTGAAATTTTAGTGATCTTGTGACATGTTGATGAATCATTGATGGATCCAAGATTTTGGATCTATCATGGGTCTAAGAATGGAGAAATAAAAATGAGTAATTAAATCATGTAAAGGAGTAGTGGCAAAATTGTAAATAATGGCCAAATTCAAGAACCCATGAGAAATGATCATGGACATAAGTGCAATTATGGTAACCTTAAGTATGTGATTAATGGATTTAAAAGGTTAAAAAAACATGGACTAATTTGTGTATGTAATAAGGTAATAGATATTGCGAGCGGTACGCGTGTCGGTAGCCGTATTATCGGACGAAACCGTAAAAAGGACGTGAGTTGGTATTCGGTAGGATTCCTACCTATTTGTAAGCCATGGATTAGATGCTATGTAATTGGTTTATTGGTTTATTTTTTGTAATTATATTGATTGGTTGTATGATGGGTTTTAAGATTATATGTTTAAGATGGATTCTTATGGCTATGATTAAGTATTATATGGCATATGGCTAGAATATGAGTTATATAAAGGCTATGACCCAAATATATATTACATAGCATAATGCATTATCTCATGCATGGCATGGGGGGAAAAAAAAATAAACAAACCGGAGTCCATGCTCCGTTAGGGACGACCGAGAACAGGCATGGGATAGCCTGATAGGCTATAACCGGAGTCCATGCTCCGTCGGGATGACCGAGAACAGGCATGGGGATACCTTGACGAGGTCTTGTCTCAAGGGGGATATGACATCATGATGGTAGGGATGATGGGTGAGATTCATAACATAGACACCCATGGCATGGCATTCACTATATAATTTCCTTATATGGTTGTTCACCAGTTTTTACTATGTTTATTATCTGTATGCTGTTACTAAATCCATGTGCTAGCCCTATTTGGAGTCCTACTGGGCGCGTGGTCTAACGCCCTACTTCTACCATAGCTGATGACGTAGGAAATGCAGGAGCAGAAGGACAGGACGGGAGCCAAGCTTAGGAGCTTGGGAAGGCGGACCAATTATTTGTTTAAGTTTATTTTGGGAAATGTGTATTTGTATAGTTTAGCTTGTCGAAAATATAATATTTTAGACTTATTGCTATGATTTGGATCTTATTGTAGACACATGATGTTATGGCTTTTTAGTAATTAAATGATGAAATCTTCCCTGCTATCTAGAAAAAAATTGGTAGGATAGTATCTATTATCATTCTGTTTTTAATGTATTTCCTCGAGTTTACTTCTACGGGTGAACATTCTCCGTGGACCCGTTCCACGCACCCGTAGGGTTGGACAGTTAAGGGCCGGGCTTTAGAAGCTCGGACTTAACTCGTGTCGTGACGTCCGCGCCCTTTGTCACTTGTAAAAAAATTAGACGCTGATTTTCGGTGAAAAGGGGCGGGTGTTACAACATGCCCAGTAGGTATTCAAAGTAGGGTTATGGTACAGAAAATATAAATCAAGGGTATATATCATCAATAAACTATAATCAAGGGTATATACATCATATCACATTTGCAAAATATCTAATAAGTAGTAAAAACAATGATGTCCATATCATAATCATACTTACTTATGTGTCATGTCATGGGTGTCAATGCCAATGAACTCTCACCCAATTTCCATATCCAATCACATCATAAATAAATATCAATGGTTTTCTTGATAAATCGTCATATCAAGGTTTCCTTGGCCAATTACGTCCACAGTTTGAGGCGGCAACCACCAGGACACTGTATACCCATCCACAAATTAATCGGGATTACTGATGGAGTGTGGACTCCTCCCACTGTGCAGGGTTTCGGGACTTCCTACCCAGGAGCTCTTTGGCCCAATAAGTCGTACCTTTCCTCTCAAATGAACGAGGCCAAATCTCAATAGACACATAGCTTCATACAAGCTAGTCTCAAGCCCAAGTTATGTCCGGACCGCTCAGAACTTGGCTTGCTGGTCATATATGTTCCCTCCCATGCCATGCATGAGGTAATGTATGCAATAATGCCATATCGTTTAAAATGCATTATATCATTTAAAAATCAGTTCATAAACATATACAATTTGTTTAACCAAAGTAATCATCATATTTTGAATAAACCAGTGTCATAATTATACTCATAGTGTTCTCAACGAGGTAAGAATCCTACCAATATACGATACACTATCTTGTAAGGATGAGGCCAACGGTCTCGTCAGACGAATCGCAATCCTTTTGCGAACCTCTTTACCTCATCAAATTCAACATACATTAGTTTGATTTTCCATTTGAATTTCATCATCCCTATCTCCATCTAAGTTCCATGTTGTTTCCCAATGCATTTATGCATTCCTTGTCCTTAACCCGTTTAAGACCCTCAATGGGGTTCAGCCATAAACATGGCTGAACCCTATTGTCCCATTTCTTTCCTTTAGATGTGTCCATGCCCATAGAAAAACCATCAATATGAGTTTTCCCAAACTATTACTCGGCTTTATGAAATAGGTTTGCAAATAGTGAAGGAACCATATGCTGTCTTACTTAATTAAAATGAGGCCCAAGCAGTCTCCAAACTCAACAGTTTGAAGGCTTAAAATCAGCCCAAAAAAACCAGCCATTAACTAGTCCTAAAACAAATTAGCATTGATCCAAAATCAGCCAGCATCTGGTCTTAAGATCAGTCACCAAAATCAACAGTTTGAAGGCTGAAAACCAGCCCCAAAAACCAGCCATTAACTGGTCTTAAAACTGATCCAAAATCAGCCAGCATCTGGTCTTAAGATCAGTCATCAAAATCAACAGTTTGAAGGCTGAAAACCTATCCAAAAAAAACCATTAACTGGTCCTAAAACTGATCCAAAATTAGCCAGCATTTAGTCTTAAGATCAGTCACCAAAATCAACATTTTGAAGGCTGAAACCAGCAACAACCAGTCCTAAATTTAGTGACTTTGAAACCTTAAAATGAGTCCCCACCTGATTCCATTCAATCATATTATTATCATAGCATGGGTCCTTTTATTTCAATCCCATAACCATCCCTTCGATGGATTTCAAACTCCATGGCCTTATAATGTAACATCCCGGATTTTCAAATGCATTATTATATTGGATATTATCTATTTAATTGTTAAATTTAAGATTTATAGATGGAATGAATGTTAGATGGCTAAGAATTAGGTCAATAGCCCAATTATGATCCAACGGATCATGGATAGAGTTTTGATTCTAATTAATTGGTTAAATGTAGTTAATTGGGTCAATTACCCAATTGAGACACAATGGGTTAAGAGGAATTGATGTTTAAGGTAAATGGGTAAGGAATTGATTTAATCGGGTCATGTACCCAATTAAGACCTAAGACATGGGATCCACCTCATCAAGTGAGGTGGCATGTAAGTGGCATGGCCAAGTGGGACCCAATCCACCTCATCAAGTGAGGTGGCGAGTGGTTTAAGGTAACATGCATGGTCGGCTACCATGGTTGACTTGGTCAACCATGGGTGAGTTCAAATGGGGTGAGTTGAATTATTTGAGTTGGAAATCAAAATCACTTGAGTTATATGGAAATGAGTTCAAGAAAATTAAGTGAGTCAAAGTGAATTGGGATTGAGTTGAATGGGAAAGACCAAGCCCCAAGTGTAAGCCATGTGTCTCCTTGGTTGGGACACATGGGAAAGACCAAGCCCCAAGTGTAAGCCATGTCTCCTTGGTTGGGACACATGGGAAAGACCAAGCCCCAAGGGAAGCCATGTGTCTCCTTTAGTTGGGACATGGGAAAGACCAAGCCCAAGTGTAAGCCATGTGTCTCCTTGGTTGGGACACATGGAAAAGACAAAGCCCCAAGTGTAAGCCATGTAGCTTCTTGGTTGACCAAGGGACACATGGGAAAACCAAGTCCCAAGTGTAACCCATGTGTCTCCTTGGTTGGGACACATGGGAAGAAAACCCAAGTGTAAGCCATGTATCTTCTTGGTTGACCAAGGTACACATGGGAAAGACCACACCTTAATGTGGGTGGTTTGGAGGCTAGGGCTAGACAAAAGACACGCACCACCAAAACCCTCCTTGGCCGATCCTCTCTCCCTCCCTCTTGAGCAAAGGAAATCTCATCTCCAGTCCTATCTCTCTTTCTCCCTCTCTCAAACTACACCACCTTGGCCGTGTAACACCCCGCCTTTTTCACTCTAATAATCAGAGTTTTTTTTTTTTTTTTAAAATATAATAATCTAGTGATCGGGGCGGAGTGTCACGACGTGAATTAAGTTCGGATCTCTAAATCTGACCCTTAACTGGCCAAGCCCATGTGCGTATGAACTAAGTCCATAAAACTGATCCACACATGGTACAAATACAACTTGCGGAATTAACTTAGTCTTAATCTAACTTGTAACGCCCCGCCCTTTTCGAGAAATTCAGAGTCTAATTTTTTTTTTAAAATAATAATAAACATCGAAAGAGAGCGGGCAGCGTCACGACGCGAGTTAAGTTCAGACTACCCAAGTCTGAACCTTAACTGGCCACCCATGTGTACATGGACTAGACCATGATAATGAACCACACATGGAACTAACATCAACTTGCGGAATAACCTAGATTAACTGCAGAATAGAAGGACTAGATAGCAAGTAACAGTCTCAAATATTATTAACATAATACAACCATCCAAAGTATTTATCCTAATCAAACCATAGCAAGTACTACTTTATTACATGTCCATAATAAAGTATCAAATAACAGCAATTATAAATTTATTCCAGCATTCAAGCACTCAGGCTTGGCTTAGCTCCCCTCCCGGTCAACGACCTTTTCTTTTCCTTTACTTGTACTTGGATTCTCCTTTGAGGATAGAATTAGGGCGTTAGATCAACGCGCCCATTAGGTTCCCGAATCAGGGCTACCACATGTTAGCATATAAAACATGCATATATATATATATCATATTACATGATCATCAAAAACAGGTAAAAACAATGCTATGATGTATGCACATGCAATGAGCATCCCCCATCATGTACATTCATAGCCATCACTTGACGTGCCTTGCACCGACAAGGTAAATTACAACACACTTTCATCACTTCATCACTGACTGATTCATATCACGTATGAGTCCTCCTGGAGGGACTCTCATCGTCTAAGGAGACCATTGTGACTATGATCATCATGTTACTCTTCCTGGAGTGACTTGTACCGCCGAAGGAAGACGTAACCCATAAATTGCAACACTGTAGAACCTCATTCATCATCCCATGTTTATGCATGAGATGCCAATGCTGTATGCCATTTGATAATGCATAATATATCATTTGAAACCACATAAAATAAACAAGAGTATCATAAGAAAACTGGGTAAAAACTGTGGTTACAAGTAGGTAGGAAACCTACTGAAGAATCACTTCAGCGTCCGTTCTGTCTTAGGCTTTATCCGGTCACCGTTCGCAGTCGTGCACCGTCACAAAGATCCGTCACCTTATTAACATAAATCATGGACCAACTTTAATCCCTTACTTTATTTGATTCCCATTTTTTAGTCTAAGTCCACAAATACCAACTCATGGTTGTGACCCTTATTTACAAACATGCCATTGCTACCAATACCTTGATTAAATTCTACAACCTTAACCGCAACCTTAACATGGTTTAGTCATGTTTTGGATGACCAAAACAACAAACATAATTCCATCTTTAATCACATACACATCCATAAAATGACCCATGAATAGTCCCATAGGGTTCGGCCATACTCATGGTCGAATCCTTATGATTCTTTGCTCAATAATGTCCTTCATTTAAATACTAATTGGCTCTATCCCTTAGCCATGTTAAACCCATAGTTTAGCTATCCTATGGCCAACCCAAAATCAGTAACCATAACACATAAAAATCTCCACCATTTGGTATGGTTTTATCTCTCCAAAACCATACCAACTTATCAACCAATTTTATGGGGTCGACCATCCAATGTGGCCGAACCCTATGCCCATGTTTTGGACCCTTTTTCACTTACATTTCATGTCCATTAAATCATGTAAGAATCAAATAATATTATCGGATTTTACCTTTCAAAAACCATACAAAAACAGTCCATAAAAAGTCTATGGTTTACATGTTTCCCAACATGAAAACCAACCCTCTTTTACATGGGGTTCGGCCCTCCATGGTGGCCGAACCCAATAATTATGTTTACTATTTTTAAACCTCCAATAAACATGTAATAAACAGTATATTAAAATCAGGTTTTACCTTTCAAACAAACATCCAAAAATTAGTCCAATTTCATAGGGTTCGGCCATGCTCATTGGCCGAACACCATGACCTTTGGTTTTGAACATTTAACCCTTTATCTTGGATCTGAAACCAACATCCAAATCCACGTTTTAACCTCCTTAAAACATGCATTTTAAATCCAACAATAATATCTAATATCAGTCCCAAATTATATGGTTTTAATTTCCAAAAACTATAAAAAACAACCACTTGTTTCCATGGGGTTCGGCCATGCAAAGTGGCCGAACCCAATGGTCCATTTCCACTACTTTTAATACCATCTTCCATGGTTTAGACCCTTGTCAAATTCGGCCATAGCATGGCCAAATTATGACATCCAAATCCATGCTTTCAATTTCCAAAGCTTGCATCTTAAACATAATCAGTCCTATACTTGCATGGTTTAAATCTTACAAAAATCATCATTAACCATAGTATTTCATGGGGTTTCGGCCATCCAAAGTGGCCGGACCCTATGTCCATGTTTTCCATCTAATTGGACATAATAAAATCATACTTTAACCCTTTGATAGATTTGGCCATCACATGGCCGAATCATGTCTTATTTAACCCATTTTACTAAACATAAATCAATGGAAATACTTACTAATTTCCAAGCTCTTGTCTTGCCCTTTTGATCCTTGCTTCTCCCCTCTTGTTACCTTTCTTCTTCCTTAGTTCCTAGCCGGTTGTATGCTTGATTCAATGGTGAGAAACACCAAGTCCAATTCGGCCAAATGAAGGTGTTCTTGAGAAGGAGAAAGAGATGGGATTGTAAGGCTTTCACAATGATAAAAATTGGCCAAAATGGGTGTTGTTTGCTTTTGTAATTTCAGCCACCATGACCTCTCAATTCCCTCATAACTTCTTAGCAAAATCGATGGGCATTGGGTGCCATCCAAGGCACCCCTTGGCACCTACCCATGCAGCCATTCAGATTCCCATGTAACTCTCCTCAAAACCCATCCTTTACATTTAATATTCACCATGGAACTCACCAAAACAAGTCCCCAATGTGTGGGACTTATTTTGGTTGGTTTAAGACCAGCCAACCTCTTCAAATTTCCACTTAGCTCACTGAGTTGCAGTCCCTTTAACTTCCATTTTGACTCACCCAACTCAAGATCTTTTTGATTTCCATTTCAACTCACCAAACTCACCATGCTTAATGCATTTCATTTAATGCACATGAGTTGACTCACCACTTGATTTAATTCTAACTCACTTCAGTTCCATCAACTGATTTAACTCGTGTTTTAGCTCCCTTGAGGGTCCACACGGTCAACCATAGTCAACTCGACCCGTTGGGTCCACTTTTAGCTCCTTGACCCGTTTTTGACTCCATGACCCAATTATGGTATTTTGGTCATTTGCAATTGGTTTTTACATATGGATCAAGCCTACCCATTTTTTCTTCACTTGATTTATAATCAAATAGACTTAACCCCATTTAATTTAAGTTCATAAAATGGTCAAATCATCCATTTTGACCCGATGGGTCCCATTTGGGCCCTTTGACCCATTTAGCCATTTTTGACCCAATTGATGTAAATTACCCAACCAATCACACTTATCATTCATAATGTGCTCATATGATTTTAACTTGGGCCCCACTATCTCCATACTTAAGGTCACAAAATAATTAATTTAACAACTCAGGGGCATTTTCGTAATTTTCCACTTCATTGAAAAACTGGGGTGTTACATAACTGAGGTTATAATAGATCCTATGACTATTCCAATTTTCCATTCTTAGATAGCAAAGTACATAATTTATTCTCCAAAATTAGTATTTAACCTTAGTCTACCATTCATTCCAAAACCATCCAAATAAATCAAACCATAGTAGCTATTTAACTACATTATTACATGCCAACTTCATCTAGCTATCAAATTACATTGTCCAAATAAATCAAATAACATGTTCATAAATAGTCCATTCAAAGTCCATTCAAATCATTCAAACCGCCCAAGCTTTTTTGCTTGGTCCCCTTCTCGATCCTCATTCGTTGTCTTTCCTGCGTCATCCACTAAGGCTAGAGATAGGGCGTTAGACCAACGCGTCCACTAGTGTTTCCGAATAGGGCTACCACAAGGTTAGTATAAAACATGCAAATAATATAATAATACATGTGTGTCAAAATTCCATAAAAACATGCTATGTATGAAATGAACATGTAATGAGTCCCACCCATCACCATTCTACATAGCCTCCTCTTGACGGGATTCTCATCGTCAAGGTACCCCACAGTGGTCTTTCGGACGCCCCAACGGAGTGTGGCCTCCGGATTCCTCTTTATGGGATTCTCATCATCAAGGTACCCCACAGTGGTCTTTCGGACACCCCGACGGAGTGTGGCCTCCGATTACAACACCATCATCCCATGCCATGCATGAGATGTCTATGCAAACATGCCATTTGTAAATATAACATTTCATTCAAATAACTTATTCAAATAAACATAAAACAGCAAATAACATATGTGGTTACAACAAGGTAGGAAACCTACACTATGTTACTTTGTTCGACCCTTCCGTTGAACCGTCTTCCGATCACGGCTTGTACACCGTTCTAGAAATCCAAATACCTTATGTACATAGCAGCAAGTTAATCATTTGCCTACCTAATTTCCAGCAAAGCTTAATGTTCCAAGAACCCCTTAGTGGGGTTCGGCCATAGCCATGGCCGAACCTCACCCATTAAAACTTTGGTTACCCTTATTTATCTAAACCATTTTGATTAACCCAAAACTCCCAAATGAACCTTGGTAGGGTTCGGCCAGACATTATGGCTGAACCTTACCACTTTGGTTTTAGCCCATTTATCCAATCACATGATCATTTTATTTTTGATCATTTCACCCATAATTACGATTGTGCCATTTAGCTTATCATTTGGTTTAATTTATCTTAAACAAAGTCCATCACCAAACCACTTTAGTGGGGTTCGGCCATACATATGGCCGAACCTCACCACTTAACTTTTAATCCTTTAATCTTTCATTAATCCAATTCCAATTATAAACTTAGCACTAAGTCCCCCAAGTGACCCTTTAGTGGGGTTCGGCCATACTACATGGCCGAACCTCACCAAATTGATTTGTCCATCTTTCCATCTTTGATGGCTAATTAATTTCTTATATTAAGTCCATAGATAAACCTATCTTATTCTTAAATCAAAGCACATAATGATTACATAATTTCCATCCTACACTTGATCCAATTATCCATCAAAAACAGTCCATGGGGTTCGGCCATACACATAGCCGAACCCTATGGTTCTCTTAATGAAAACCCTCCAATATTTATCTATGATGTTGATCAGCAAAATTAACATAACATTGACATGGTTCAGCCATGTCATAGCTACTCCAAAACAGTAAGCTTATCTACCTTTTAAATCCTTTAAAACCTCTATTTCATAATATGGATTTTGTCTCTCATACACCATAAAAATCACCAAGTTTTCCCATGGGGTTCGGCCATCCAATGGGGCCGAACCCTATGGCCATTTTTACCATTTTTAAACATCATAATCCTATATCTAAACCATTGATGGATCTGGCCATACGATGGCCAGATCTCATTCCCTTAACCAACTTTATTTATCAATGGTTCAAAGTGCACTTACCACTACCGCGACTCCTTCGGTCTCTTTTGACTCCTTCCTTGACCCTTTATTTCCTTGACCTCTCCTTCTCTCTTACTGTTCTTGGGGCTGAGACTGACCTTGCTGCAACCTCCTTGGAATACTTCAGCCAGGTGATATGAATTTGAGATAGAAAATGAGAGAGAAAGAAAGAGAACTTTGGCCTTGGATGAATGTGCTAAGCCTTGATGCCAAAACCCTTTGGCTGAACTTGTCTTGATGAAAGAGATCAATCCAAGGGCTGATTAAGCAACCAGCTGCTGTTCTTGGTTTTGGAAAGATGGAGGAGTCCAAGAGAGAGAGATAGTGATAGAAAATTGAACCTCTTTTGGCTACTCAAATTCAGCCCAAAGTTGCCTCACATGTAACTCCCATATTAACCCCAAGTCCTTTATGCTTACTTGGGGATTTCATCTATGCAATGAAACCTCCCCAAGCTCTCAATGTCTCCCATGGATGGTGTTTGTGTAACCTCCCCTTTTCTTAAGGTCTCACATGGGGGTTTCATTTTGAGATGAAACTCCCATGTGCTGCACCGTCCCTCCATTGGTTGCCTCTTTGTTTTGGCTTGTGTAACAACCACCACTCTAATGTGTAACTCCATAGACAACAGCTCCATTCAGCTCCATTTGATCCTCATCAACGTCCCATGTGGGAGTTCCATCATTAAATGAAACTCCCATCCTCCAAGTGTGAACACACTTTGTAACTCCCATTGGTTTAATATCTATTTTGAATTTGAAATGCCATAATCTATTGTGTGTAACTCCACCAAACAGCAACCCATTTATTCTCCAACCTTTGAGTTACATGCATGAACTATCAATCCATGTATTGGCTGTCTTTTGAAGACCCAAACAATGAACTTTATGCCATTTCCAACGTGCATACAAATTTGAATTTGAAATAACACTCTCACCTTTGTAACTCCATGTAACGCCATTATCACTTATTTTCTAACTTAGGAGTTACATGCATGGAGTATCCATGCAGCCACCGTTTGAAATTTGAAATCAACCACTTACCTTTCATCTACACTCACCTCACTCATTAAAATAAATATTCCATCCAATCTATTTAATTAACTCCCCAACTCAACTCATTCATTGTAATGCAACTCAACCCATAAATTCAACTCAACTATTATCCATCATTTAATTTATCTCAATCCCACTCAAAATTAAATAAACTTAATTTATCTCCTTTACAACATTTTAGATCCTCAACCCAAGTCCCTCCATGGTGGGGTGGGGGGGTGGGGTGGGGGTGTAGTAATCATACTTTTAGATCACCATCAACAACATAATCCCTTAACATTTCCTCCATCATTTCATGATCCAAATAGCTCAAGCCCATTAATATTTTCTGCATGGGGTTCGGCCATACAACATGGCCGAACCCATGGTCCATGGTTCATCATCATTTACAACATTTGAGACCAATAAAATCATCAACATTTCTCCATGATTTCCCTCATTTAAAACCCTTAAAAAAATCCTTAACATACACCCATTTAAAAACTTTTAAATCATTAACACCCTTGCATGTTCTTCATCCTGAAAAACCTATTATACTCACCAACATCCTTTCATGGGGTTCGGCCATACAACATGGCCGAACCCTATGGTTCATCATTTTATTTAAAAACAACATATATCCATGTTCATATCCCTTGGTGGTTCTCATACATAAAACCCTAGGCTTTGGCCATGGAAAGGCCAAACCATGCATCTTGATCATTCACCATTCCTTACATGGAACATGCACAGGGTCCTTAGCCATAATAAAATTAGGGTTCGGCCAAGCAAGGGCGGAACCATGATCCTTAACCATTTTGCATGCTTAAGCCTTATATACATAGTGTCCTTAATCATATCCATTAATCATAGTCTATCTTACCCATTAGGGTTTGTCCATTTCTTACCCCATTTCTTGGATGGATTTTAAATCCATGCCCCATGATATTTTGGCCAACTCTCCGATCCAAAAAATGGGATTTCATGTTTCCTTCAAATTAGTAAAATCTTGCTGCGTACCACTTACCGATCCGCGACTCCTCCGATTTCCTTTGCTCTTTCTTGCTCTTCCGATCTTCTCCTTAGTCTTTCTTCTTCCTAGCTCCTTGATCTTCGGCCTTGAGAGGGAGAGGGTCTAAGATGAACCCCCAAGAAGATGGTTCGGCCTTGGTGAATGTTTGAGAGAGGGAGAGGATGAGAGAATGGAAACCCTAAGTTTTTTTCTTTGTTTCAATGAGTGGTCGGTCAAGCTTGAGATCCAATTTTTCTCTAAGTCTTTTCTTCTTTCTCTTAGTGTTTTCTTTGTCTTGGATGAGAGAGGGTCGGCTAGAGAGGGAGGGAGAGTGGGAGAGAGTGAGATGAGAAATGAGATGGAAAAACCCTAGTTTCTCCCATCTTGTCTTGGGTTGCTTGGGTTAGACTCACCCTCATCAAGGTGGAGTCTTCCCCATGAGTCCATTGACCAAACCAATGGGTGCATGGCCTCGACATGGCCATCACCCCTCTCTTCCCAACGTTTTTGGTTGGCCTTTATCCCTTGGTGATCGTGGTTGGGATGAGGTGGAACCACCACCTCACTTCGGGCCAATGCATGCCCTAGCATGCCTCCAACTTAAGGATCTTGTCTAGCCATGGAGGGAGCATGCCCTCCACATGGCACTCCCAACCCCTTATGGCCCACGGTTTTGGTGTGCTTTCCATGGGGTGGTTTGGTGGTTTGGGTGAGGTGGAACCACCACCTCACTTTTGGCCAATGCATGCTCTCCACCTAAGCTTTTGGTCTAGCCAAGGGGGGAGCATGCCCTCCACTTGGCACACCACACTTCCCAACGGTTTTGGTGGGTTAAATGAGATGGAAATCCTCTTGACTCACCCCATTTTCTAGGTGACTCACTCCCCATTTAACTCATTCCATGTAATGCAACTCATTTCCCAACTCAATCATTTAAATTTATATCTAACTTAGGTCCTTCAGTTAATTAATTTAATTCCACTTATTTATCTTTAATTCACCCATGAGTTCACCCATGGTTGACCAAGTCAACCATAGTGGCCGGCCCCACTAATGCTTTAGCCCACAAGCCACCTCACTTGATGAGGTTGAGTTGTGTCCCACTTGACTATGCCACCTTGATTTATTCAAAATTAACTTAGCTGATTTAAATTAAATAATTCAAATCAATTCATTTGATCCTCCTTAATTCACGTTTGACTCACCCATGGTTGGCCAAGTCAACCATGGTGGTCGGCCCCACCTTGTCTTGGTCCACAAGCCACCTCACTTGATGAGGTGGAGTTGGACCCCACTTCGATAATTCCACTCTTACATTTGCCCATGAGATGGACCCCATTCCTTTGATCACCATTGGGTCTATGGCCCAATTAAATCCACTTCCTACCCATTTACCCTAATGCTCAATCCACCTTGACCCATTGGGTCCCAATTGGGCATTTGACCCAATTGACCATCATTGACCCAATTAAATGAAATTAATCCAATCCATGGTCCATTGGACCATACCTGGGCCATTGCCCCAATTCTGATCCATCAACCATCCATTCCATCAAAATTCTTAATTTTAATAATTAAAATAAATAATAGCCAACATAATTATTGATTTAAAAATCCAGGCTATTACACTAACGCCCTACTTCTACCTTAGTTGATGATACACGGAATGGACTGAACGAGGACGTGATCGGAGCCAAGCTTAGGAGCTTGGATGATTAAGTTTCATTTTGTTTTAGTTACTCATGGATAATGTATTTGAGTAACTAGCAGTCGGGAATGTAATAACGTAGATATATTTGCTATGGTTTGGATGGTTGATTTTGGATATTTAACTTAAGGTAATTATTATTAAGTGTTGGACTAGTTTGCTATAAAATGGAATAGGATAGTTATCCTATTGTAATTCCACATTTATGAGTATTCCGCAAGTCGTAGTACATGTGAACCGTTTTAGTGAACTTGGTCCACGCACACGTATGGTTGGCCAGTTAAGGGTCGGGCTTTGGAAGCTCAGACTTAGCTCGCGTCGTGGCATCCTGCTCTCTCACTCTTTATTCAAAAGAAAAATTAGACTATGATTTTCGGAAAGCGAGTCAAAAAAGGCGGGGCGTTACAGTTGATATCAGAGCGAAACGGGAAGGATGAATCTTTCGAAGTAAGATTAAGACGGTATCATGTCTCATTGACAGATAAGAATCCCAATTGACCGACTCTTCGGAGTCCGCTGCATAGGGGCCGGATTAATTTACTTCGTTAGACTCAGACTGAAACATTCAATATGAGAGCAACAAAGAATTATAGCAAAGGAATGATAGTCACTATAAATTGGATTATCAAACATAGTAAATTAGGAGATACTTCCCCGATATCCCCAAATTGAGAAACAAACAATTGATACTTAGGAAGCTCCCCAAAAACAAAGAAATACAAAGAGTGTTGATTTGGCAATTTCCCCAAAATAGGAAACATCTAGATTTCCCCAAACAAGAGACATTATGTGATACATAGGAAAGTTCCCAAAACAAGAGACATTATGTGATGCATAGGGAAATTCTCCAAAACAAAGATTAGTTTGATTAGAATTACGGTTGTCATTGATATGTTTCTGTTGTTGTGATACAGATATGTCGAGCAACGTAAAGTATACAAAGTTGTGGGACAGAGGAACCCCTAGCTGTCCTATAGACCTGGTTTCTTCTTCCAACAACTCCAGTAGGCCAGTCCGCGCTGTGGGAGGTAACGTAGACGTCCAAGTAGAATCACCTGAGGATGTCGAAGTGATTCCAGCCCCTTTTCCAGAAGAGAATATGGGGGATATCACAATGATAGGAGAATTCGTAGGGGAGATAGGCTCACCCGGGTATATGTCTGAATTGTACAACCAGGAGGGGCACAACTGTACTTTCTGCCCCTACCCCCTTGAAGTTATTTTTCCTGTTTGTGGACTTCACGGGCACGGGAAGGAGAGGACTAACTGTCCTTATATTGGGGGACCGGGAATAATACCTTGTCTGACTTGTGGAGTGTTGGGGCACACTTTGACGACATGTCCTGACAACTTCTTCGATTTTGGTGATGATGCAGGGTCTTCTACGGAAGTTTAGGCTAAGAAGTGGTAAGAAAAAGTCAGAAAAAGGGAGATTTTGTAAGGGTTGTGGGTATGTTTTGTTCTTTGAAGGGTTTGTTCTAACCTTACCAACTCTTGTATTGTGATGGAAGTTTGAATGATTTTTAATAAAGTACACAAACTTAAGAGTGTATGAGGCCTTTGGCACTAAGATGTAGGTGACAAGTCACTTAATAATATTGAGACGTGGTATGGGTGTGTCCCTCACGTGATATTGATGATTGAGACATGGTATGGGTGCGTCCCTCACGTGATATTGATGAGATAAGTATATAGATTCCATGAGTAAGGCTTAGAGTAGCCGTGAGACTATGGGAGCCTTGATATGAACATACGGAGACTTGGTCCTATAGGGTTGCCGTTGAGGAGTGGGTCCCTCACATGCTACTCGCTGGAGGGCGCTCTCACGGCTATTTCTCACACTTGATGTGCATTGATGCGCAGAACTAGATATTATTTTACCCCATGGGAGTGGTACTAGCTTCGTTAGACGAGGTTCGACCGCCTTAGAGCTTGACTGAATCACCCTTGGGGTGAAGGGATGCAGGGCGAGGTAGACTTGATCACGTTGGACGTTGGTCTTCCCCTTAGTAAGTCATGGGCCCTAAGTCTTGCGAGGGGTCGGGGTATACTTATGATTTGATATTGTTGCCACAGTCACGTAGTGATTCATTCGAGTGTTGTTCCTACAGATAAAATATCTCATGGTAGATGATGTGCCCTGGATTAATTAAGCCCAAGGATGGATTATGCCCACGGAAGGATTATATTCATGGATGGTTATTAACCATGGATAGATGATACTCACTGATAGAGTGATACCAGGGATGGATGGGTATAACCGTGGATAATGGTTCCCATGGTGGTTTGGATTGAAGCCGAGTATCGGTACCATGGTAGACATGTTGGTAGTGTGATGGACCTGTTGGTCCCATACATGACGTATTGTTCTAATGATTGGGACATGTTTCGATCTACATCTCACGTTATAAGAAAATGATGTTAGTCGTATTACGACTTGTATCACAGGAAAATTAGTGCTGAGAGATACTCGGTATCGTAGAAGTTTTCAACAAAAGGTTAGTCACATAGTGGAAAAGATAAGAGTCTAGTGAAACTCGAATGGGAAGCTATGGGCGACTGCTGAGTTAGACTGATCAGTTGACTCTGTAGGTAGCCGATGGAGTTCCAAGAGAGTGCAACTAGGAACCTAGATGAAATGGAATCAGCGAAAGCCTTGAGAATAGGCTCGTATTGGAAGACAACCTCACTAACAAACTTTTAATGTGGAAACCATTTGGAAACTCGAATCGAAATGAACAGCTCACCCTGAGCTATTTATGTAATCTGTTTGAAACCCTCCTTCGCTCGATTTTCGGGATGAAAATTTTAAAAAGAGGGTTGTATTGTAACGGATTTTCAAGCTATGGATATATATATATATGATGGAAACCCTCCATGTTTCCAACGTGTGCTATGGGTATGCCTTGAGTAACCTCCAAAACCTTTCACCTCCTCATTAATGATCCATTTGGAGTTTCATCAATGAGATGAAAATTCTATGTCTCCAACGTGTAGCCTTGACTTGGGTCTCATGAGATGCATCTCCACCTTCCCGCTCAACTCGCTTGAGATCAAAGTCCCATTAACTTCCATTCAACTCATTTAACTCAACTCACCTCTTTAATTCAACTCATTTAACTCACTTAAAATCAACTCAATACTTGAGTCCGTTTCCAACTTAATTGAGCCCCAATTAATTAAGCTTGAACTCACTTGATGGTCAACCAAGTCAACCATGACCCATTAGGTCCCAATTGGGATTTTGACCCAATTAAATAAATCTCACCTATTTAATTCAATTGAACCATATCCACCATCCGTTGGGTCTTAATTGGGCAATTGACCCAACTCCTTACCCATCTAAGGTCCATCTCCATTAATTTACAAATTAAGTGGACAATTTCCATATATATAAGACCCAACGGATGGTGGATATGGTTCAATTGAATTAAATGGGTGAGATTTATTTAATTGGGTCAAAATTGTCAATTCGGTCAAAATCCCAATTGGGACCTAATGGGTCATGGTTGACTTGGTTGACCATCAAGTGAGTTCAAGCTTAATTAATTTGGGCTGAATTAAGTTGGAAATGGACTCAAGTATTGAGTTGATTTTAAGTGAGTTAAATGAGTTGAATTAAAGAGGTGAGTTGAGTTAAATGAGTTGAATGGAAGTTAATGGGACTTTGATCTCAAGCGAGTGGAGTGGGAAGGTGGAGAGATGCATCTCATGAGACCCAAGTCAAGGCTACACGTTGGAGACACAGAAGTTTCATCTCATTGGATGAAACTCCAAATGGATCATTAATGAGGAGATGAAAGGTTTTGGAGGTTACTCAAGGGATACCCATAGAACACGTTGGAAACATGGAGGGTTTCCATCTCAAGATGGAAACCCAAGGGTCAAACGGTAGGAGTGTTTCATCTCATGGATGAAACCTCCAAATGGAACATTAAGGAGGGAGGTGAAGGGGAATGGGAGTTACAAAGGGGCATCACCAAAGGACACCACCTTTGGCCGACCCTCATTGATCAAGAATATACTTTGGTTTCAATTGACTCTCTCCCTCTCTCTCTTGGCCGAATCACTTCTCAAAACAAGAACACTTAGAGTATTTTCATCTCACTCTCCCTCTCTCACTCAAGGCCGATCCCCTCTCAAGACAAAGGGAGAACACTTAGAGTTGTCATCTTAAATCTTCTCTCTTTCTCCCTCCCTCAAACCTATACCTCTTGGCCGAACCACTCCTAGAGATTTTATCAAGATCAATCTCGGCCAAGGATCAAGAAGGAAGGAAGAAGAGGCTAAGGAAGGAAATGAGCAAGAAGGAGTGAAAGAAACCGAAGGAGTCACGGAATTGGAAAGTACTTGATGAGATTATTAAGTAAGATAGTGTTCATGTATAAAAACCCTTAAATACAAAGGAAGGGCTGGATGAGGTTTGGCCATGATGTATGGCCGAACGGCATCAAGGAATATGAACATGATTACATGATTTTCAAGAGGAAGTGATGGACCATAGGGTTCGGCCACACGGAAGGACATTAATGATTTTTAATGGATTTGAAGGACGAAAATCATGGATGTATGTTAGTGATTTTAAAAGGTTTTAAAGGGTTTAAATGGATGTATGTATGAGAACCATCAAAGGATCAAACCATATATGTATGATACATTTTTAAGGAAAATAAGGAACCATAGGGTTCGGCCATGTTGTATGGCCGAACCCCACAGAAGAGTATTAGTGATTGTAGAAGATTTAAATGGAGTCATGTTGATGGACTTTGAGTTGTAAATAATGACCTAAGGGTATGATTAACCCCCCCCAATGGAGGGACTTGTTTATGAACTTAAGATGGTAAATTATTTAAAGAAGAAGATGGAGATAAGACATCATGGGTTCGGCCATGGTGTATGGCCGAACCCCATGAAACATTTGATGAACCATTTGATGAACCATTTGATGGACCATTTTAAAGGGTCATTTATAGTTTTTATGCATGTTTAAATGAATGGATAATTAAACAAGGAAATGAAGGATTTAATTATATATCTATGTTCATGGAACTATGTTTTGGACCAGAGTATGGGTGAGTAAATTAGGTGATTACCTATGGAAGGAAATAAATGGCCAAATGGTAAAATTGAAGGACCATGGGTTCAGCCATGGTGTATGGCCGAACCCCATGGATTATGTTATTGGATATGGATTTGTATAAATGGCTAAGATGTATGATTTAATCGTGGAAATGAAGGACCATGGGTTCGGCCATGGTGTATCGCCGAACCCCATGGAAAAGGTTTTATGGACTTAGGGTTTTATGAATGTTAGATGATTAACTTATGTATGTTTGGATTGATGAATCAAAAGATGGCATGATCGTGGACCCATATGTATCTAAAAGATTAAGGACTAAAAGAGGGACCCAAAATCAAGTGAGTAAGGTTCGGCCATGTTGTATGTCCGAACCCACAAAGGTATGTTTATGGACTTAGACATGATAGAACAATTTTTGATGTATTGATGTTAAGGTAACGGGACCTCACAAGCGGTGTACGATCGTGAGCGATTTTCGGATGAAAACGCAAAGGACAGATTAGTTGATCATTGGTAGGATTCCTACATCATTGAAACCATAGATATGTATTATGTATTTATGATGATTTTATTTCATGTTTGATAAGTTATTTTGGTATCAAACAATATGTTGCAATTATGGGATTTTCATGCTATATTTTGTAATATTCCATAGCATGTTGGCATTTGCATCTCATGCATGGCATGGGAGGGATGAAATGTAACCGGAGATCCACACTCCATCGGGCGTCCATAAGACAATCGTAGGAGATATCTTGATGTGTATTATCCCATCAAGAGGTAACCAGAGACCACACTCCATCGGGGCGTCCGTAAGACAACTGTGGGGATACCTTGATGAGGATATTTCCATCAAGAGGGATATTATGTGATTGTGATACCTTGATGAGGAGCTTTCCATCAAGAGGATGTTTTGGTGATTCTGTTATTGCTGATGGGTGGGACTCATGGCATATGGCACCCATGGCATGCCGTTACATAAGCATGATTATGATCTCTATTATCATGCATTGTTTCTGGTTTTATCTGTATGATTGGATCTCTATTATCATACATGATTTTGGATACGATGTTTTACAAGTATGGTATGATGATGTATTATATCTGGATTTTTATACTAACCCATGTGTTTGACCCTAATTGGAATACCTACTGGGCGCGTTGTCTAACGCCCTACTTCTACCTTAGTTGATGATACAGGGAATGGACTGAACGAGGACGTGATCGGAGCCAAGCTTAGGAGCTTGGATGATTAAGTTTCATTTTGTTTTAGTTATTCATGGATAATGTATTTGAGAAACTAGCAATCGGAATGTAATAACGTAGATATATTTGCTATGGTTTGGATGGTTGATTTGGATATTTAACTTAAGGTAATAATTATTATTAAGTGTTGGACTACTTTGCTATCTAAAATGGAATAGGATAGTTATCCTATTGTAATTCCGCATTTATGAGTATTCCGCAAGTCGTAGTACATGTGAACCATTTTAGTGGACTTGGTCTACGCACACGTATGGTTGGCCAGTTAAGGGTCAGGCTTTGGAAGCTCAGACTTAGCTCGCATCGTGGCGTCCCGCTCTCTCACTCTTTATTCAAAAAAAAAATTAGTCTCTGATTTTTGGCGAGTGAAAAAGGGTAGGGCGTTACAGCTCTCTCTCACTCTTTATAAAAAAAAAATATAATTTGATTTTTGGCGAGTGAAAAGGGAGGGGCGCTACAAGTTGAACGGTAATAAATATGAACACCGACCCATCGGTGCCACCTACATGTCGGTCCTGAACAGTCAATATGACCGTTAAAACTCCTCTATAAATATGAGTGTTGGGTGATCGTTTTACTATCTTCCTTGGGCTTAAAAGAGTTAAACACTCTATGGAATGATCAACACTCTTGTGAGAAAGATCATAAACAACCAATCTTTGGATTGTGTTTGCAAGTGAGAAAGAGAGGAGGAGAGAAAGATCATAAACAACTAATCTTCGAATTGAGTTTGCAACTGAGAGAGTTATAAACTAGGAAAGCTTTGGTTAAGCCAAGTTTCCTTGTCACCCACAAGATTGTGATTGCTACACGACGACTGCAAGAAGGAGCGTCGACACAACTTGGGTGGGATCTTCAAGAAGCACACATCAGCGAGGAATAGCTTTAAGGCAAGTGTTTCTTGGTTTTTAATTTTTCTTTTAAAAACCTGTAACCCGAAAGGGGATTAATGAGAGGTACTCCGAAACCACTATAAAAAACTCTAGAGCGTCGTCTCTAGCACAGAGGTGGGTAGAATTCTAAGTCAATTGAGTGAGGTGGAATTCCGACTTTAATTGTGAGGGTGTAAGTCCCCACATAGTGAATTTGGGGATAGCTCAAGGTTGAACGAGTCCTAATAGTGGATGCAAGTTGGCGAACCGAACCACTATATATCCTGTGTCCTTGTGTTTGTGGTGTTAGAGCCAATTTCTTGTGTTAATTGTTTAATCACATTTGCTAATACACACACTCTTGATTGTTGTTTCCGCTGCATTGAAATTAATCAATCAAGTAAATTCAATAAGGACCAACTAATTTGGATTGACCCATTCCCCCCCCCCACTCTCTCTCTCCAGGGTCAATTAGTTGTTCTAACACCCATGTAAAGGGTATATATATATATATACTCTGATTTTAAGCATTGGAAAAGGCAGGTCATACCGTCATACCAATTGGCATAAGAGCGGAATGAAAAGTAAAGTAAGGAATTACTCTAAGTCAAACTCACCTAACGAACTTAGGAGAAATCTCCCGAAACAAAAAACATCAATGAAAACCTAGGAACTTTTCCCAATAAAAAATTGATGATAAGGAATGATTTGATTATCAATGTATCATGACTATTAGGGGAGTATTTTATGAAACTACTGAATGAATTTTTTCTTGGCATAAGAAGATTGCTGCCACGAAGAAGACCCGACGTAATGTAGAACGCATCGAAGAGACGAGTGGCAAGTTCCACCCGTGCCTCCCGGGCTCCAAAGTTTTGTGCAAGTAGTACTGAACTCAGTGCTGGAGCAGAATCAGATAGGCGGTGTACAAATGCCGCGACTAACCCCCAGATAGGGATTCTCGTCAGGGACTTCCAAATAACGACCCTACTTTAGTGGAAGTGAGGGAACCATTGGAGCTGAGAAGTGGATCGTAAACACCACCAAGATCCTGAAATTATGAGAATCAGACGACCAAGATAAAATTTTGTTGGCCACATCACGACTCATAGATGATGTGGGTTAAATGGTGGGAGACGGTGGAAACCAGCCAGACAGTGACAGAAATGACTTGGGAGAACTTCACAGAGATCTTCCTAGCAAACTATTTTCCAGAAATGATAAGGAAGCATGACATGTAATAGCCCGAAATTTTAAATCAATATATATATATGGCATTTAATTTATTTCAATAATGAAAAAAATTGGAATTTTGATATTATGGATATTAAATGGATCAAATTTTGGGGCAAAGGCCCAAGTATGGTCCAATTGACCATGGGGTGAATAGAACTAGTTTAAAAGGGTCAATAGTGGTCAAAGTGGGCCCGATAACCATGTGGGACCCAATGGATCAAAATTGATTCAAACTCTAGGGTAAATGGTAGGAAAATAATTTAATTGGGCCATGGGCCCAATGGTGACCCAATTGATTGGAATTAAACCCCCCTAAGGTAATGATGAAAGGATTAAGCTAGCATAACCAAGTGGGACCCACCTCCATCTCATCAAGTGAGGTGGCGGTTGGCTAAGGAATTGGTGGGGTCAACCATGGGTGGATTCATGAAGGAATTAAAGGGAAGTAAATATAAATTAAATTATGAAATTAAAGGGGCTATGTTAAATAACAAATTAAATAATTGAGTGAGTCAAGAGAGGAGTGAGTCACATAGGAGAGGCAGTGAGTCAAGATGATTTCCATCTTAGTTAACTCACCAAACTCGTTGGAATGGGTGATGGTTCAAACTCATTCCAACCACCCCCACTAAGGGGACAATGGCCCTAAGATTGGGGGCATGCAAGGCCATACCCACCTTCATGATTGCTTGGTCGATGGAGTCAAGACCAAAATTACATGGGACATGGTTTTCCATCTCTTTGCTCTCATCTCTCTCTCCATCTCTCCATCTCTTCCAAAACCGTCCTCCCTCTCACCATCGTCCCTCATCTCTAAGAAAGGAAAAGAAGAAGAAAAAACTTGGAAAAAGAAGAGAAGAAAGAAAAGAAAATTTTAGTCTATCACCCTAAGATCAAGGTCCATTATCTTTCCTCTCACCATCTTCTCCTTTCCCTCTCTCAATCTACCTTCATTTTAGCCGAACCCAACCTTTGGTGATCTCACCTTGGTCAAGCTCATTCATTGGCCGAATAACAAGGAGAAGAAAAAGAAAGAAGACTCAGGAAATCAAGTGGAGAAAAAGGAAGCCGAAGGAGTCGCGGATCAGTAAGTTTCACTAAACAAGATTCTACATTTTTTTAAGGACTAAAAGGAGACCATGGAAGATCCATTGTTTGGATTAATTGGTGGCCAAAATGTTATGGGCCATGGATCTAAAATCCATCCAAGAAAGGGTGAGAAATGGACAACCCTAATGGGAGAGATAGATTAAGAAAAAATAAAATGGATATTAAGGACACTATGTATTAAAATTTAATTAAGTATGGAGGCATGGTATGAAGGAATTAGGCCATAGGGTTCGGCCATGTAGTATGGCCGAACCCCATGGTAAGTAATTAAGTAAATTTAAATAGGGTTTTGAGGATTAAAATTATGGAAGGGTAATGTATGATTTTATGGTGCTAATTAGTAAATGTTAGTGATTTTTTTTAAGGGGTTTTAAATGAGAAAATCATGGGAGATGTAAATGAATTTTAATGGCCTCAAAAGTGGTGGATGAAGGTGAGCCATGAACCATGGGTTTCGGCCATGGTGTATGGCCGAACCCTATGGTGATGTTAATGATTTTAATGGATGTAAAAGGATGGAAAATGATGGAGAAAGTTGATAATTTTAAATGGATTTTTAATTATAGTATGTAACGTTTTAAAGGGATGAAAATAGTGATAAAACATGGACCATGGGTTCGGCCATGTTGCATGGCTGAACCCCATGGGGAGACTTTGGTGGACTTAGGTATTTTGGGAACATGAATAAATGGGGAATATTTGTAGCCTTGATGGACCCAAAGTACACTTAATGATAATCTAAAATTGTGATTTAAATACATGATGTACCCCCCCATGGGAGGATTTGTGGTAGATCTAAAATGTGCCAAAGGATCCAAGGAAAATGGGGAACAAGACATCATGGGTTCGGCCATGGTGTATGCCGAACCCATGGTCCATTTATGAACCATTTGATGGGCTAAAAATTTGGGGTCTATGTATATGCTTAAATTAATAGGAATTCGGTTAAGTTAAGGATTGATTTTAATGGGTTCATGTTGTGGTTGTTGGGTCACTAATGGACCTAAGTTATGGATCAAGTTTTGAACTTAAAATGTACATGGATGAGTGAATGATTAAACCATGGAAGTCTAGTGGCAAAACCGTAATTAGTGGCCACATTGAAGAACCATGGGTTCGGCCATGGTACATGGCCGAACCCCATGTAGGTTGGATATGAACTTGGGTGAATTAAGATGGCATTATGAAACTTAGGGTTTCTACGTTTTAGGCTCACAAAATTGGAATATTTAAATGGGCAAAATTTGGAATTATGTATGTGTTTAAACCAATGGAAAATGAGGCTAAGTTAAAGGTTGATTTTAATAACCTTGTAACATAATTAGGGATCATAAATGGATCTTAGGTTGAGATCAGTTAGGGACTTAATCATGGATAAAATATAGACTAATTTGGTGAATGTATAATAAGGTATTGGGATGTGGCAAACGGTATGCGATCGGCGACCGGATTATAGAACGGAAAACGTAAAGGGAGGCTAAGCGGTATTCGGTAGGATTCCTACCTTTTTGTAAGCCGTGGACTATGTGTATGTGATGGTTTCCGTATTTTACTTCAGTAATTACATGGTTTATTTTATGAATGATATTTTAAATGCCATGGATTATATTTTAATGCTATGGATTATATTTTAATGCTATGGATGATATTTTAAATGCTATGGATTATATTTTAATGCTATGGATGATATTTTTTAAGACTATGGATTCTTCCAATGCTATGGATTTTATATATGAATCATATATATACTACATAGCATAATGCACTTACATCTCATGCATGGCTGGGCAGGAAAATAAAGGAACCGGAGTCCATGCTCCATCGGGGAGACCGAGAAGCAAACATGGGGATAGCTGATACGCTATAACCGGAGTCCATGCTCTGTCGGGGCGACCGAGAATAGACATGGGCATAGCTTGATACGCTATAACTGGAGTCCATGCTCCGTCGGGGGGACCGAGAAGCAAACAGGGGACCTTGACGAGGCTTTGCCGTCAAGGGGGATAGACATGTTATGATGATATAGATGATGGGTGGGACACATGACACAGGCATGGCATGGCATTCATTTTATAGATTGATCATATTATTATTGGTATGCTTGTATCACTAATCCATGTGCTAGCCCTACTCGGAGTCCTACTGGGTGCGTTGTCTAACACCCTACTTCTACCCTAGCTGATGACGCAGGAGACGACGGAAACGGTGGACGCGACGGGAGCCAAGCTTAGGAGCTTGGGGAAACGGCTACTTACCGTTATTTAAGTTTTACTTTGGAAATGTAATTTAAGTAGCCTAGTTGGTCGGATTGTAATAATTACTATTTTCTTACTATGCTTTGGACTGCACTGTGGACGATATCATTTTGAGATATAATTATGAACATAGGGGTATTTTAGTAATTTAATGATGTATCTTCCCTTCTATCTAAAACTGGTAGGATAGTCTCTATTTTAATGTTCCACATATAATTATATTCCGCGAGCTTACTTTCCACGCGTAATCCGTTCTCGTGGACTTCGTTCCTCGTATACGTGGGGTTGGCCAGTTGAGGGTCGGGCCTTAGAAGCTCGGACTTAACTCGCGTCGTGACGTCCCAGCCATTGTCACTTCTTTTATTTAAAAAAAAAATATAGACTCTGAATTCGGTGAAAATGGGCGGGCTTTACATGACAGCTTCGTTACCAGCTAGAGTTTATCAGACTTTCTTGCTCCGCCCCATACATGGTGGACACCAAGTATAAGAAAGCTTAGAAGTTTTAGAGAGGTCTTCGCGCCAACATCAGGTCTAAGGTGACAATCTTCAAATCCGTAACTTTCGCAGAGGTAGTTAACCGAGCTAGCATTGCAGAACAAAAATTGATGGATTCAGGTACGTACATAGAAAGCAGAAGGAGAGAGTGGGAGAAACTCTTACTGACCTCGCAAGAAATTTCATCCCAACTCCAGTAAGCCGTCAGCTTCTACAACATCTACTGGTGGACATTAACCCAATCAACCTTCAACTAGAACCCATGGGACAGCCATCCAGGGGTGGTATCAAATGTTTTCAATGTGGACAAGCAGGACACATGAAGAGAGACTGTCCATAGCTCCGTAAGTTACCTCAAGCAAGGAACTCATTCCATCCACTGGGCAGGCTAGCGTAGTCCCAAATGTCTCAAGCACAGACTCAGTCAGGACGACCACCTCTTCAGCAGTTTCAGGACGATTGTATTGGTCCCCACACCTGAGACAGCAAATCACTCAGTGATCCAAGGTATGGCAGTTATTGGTAGTTCTTATGCAGTAACATTGTTCGATTCTGGAACATTGCATTCATTCTTGTCTGCATCATTAGTATATGCTACTAGATTATTTATACAATATTTATAAACTGTACTTACCATAGTATCATCAGTTGGCGACACATCCCTAGGTTTGGTTTGCACATCCATTGACATCAAACTAGCCAATTTCAAATTCAAGTTCGACTATCTGATTATGGACATGATAGAGTTCGATGTGATATTTGTCATGGATTGATTGGCCAGATTCCATGCATGTATTGATTGTTATCGCCGAAGGGTAACCTTTTGGTCACCAGATGGACAACAACTTGTAGTTTATGGGAACAAGCAGAAAATTCCAATGTATGGTAGATCTCATGATGCGGCAAAACAATGTGTTGCTGAAAAGCGTCATATTAGAAAAGTCACTTGTACCTGTAACACCCCGCCCTTTTCACTCTAATTTTCAGAGTTTATTTTTATTTTTTTATAATAATCATACAAGTGATCGGGGCGGAGTGTCACGACGCAAGTTAAGTTCGGACTTCTAAAGTCCGACCCTTAATGGCCAAGCCATGTGCGTATGGATTAAGTCCATAAGAATGATCCACACATGGTACAAATACAACTTGCGGAATTAACTTAATCTTAATCAAACTGAGGTTATAATAGAATCTATGACTATTCCAATTTTCCATTCTTAGATAGCAAAGTACATAATTTATTCTCCAAAATTACTAAACAATTTTAACTAATCGTTCAATCAAACCATCCAAAATAAATCAAACCATAGCATCTAACTTAACGACTTATTACATGCCAACACATCTAATTACCAAATTACATTGTCCAGGTAAATCAAATAACAAGTCCATAAATAGTCCATTCAAATTCCATTCAAATCCATTCAAAATGCCTAAGCCCTATGCTTGGTTTTCTTCTCGATCCACGTTCTTTTTCCTGCGTCATCCACTAAGGGTAGAGATAGGGCGTTAGATCAAGCGCCCAGTAGTGTTTCCGATAGGGCTACCAGAAGGTTAGTATAAAACATCCAAATAATATAATAATACATGTGTGTCAAAATTCCATAAAAAACATGCTATGTATGAAATGAACATGTAATGAGTCCCACCCATCACCATCTACATAGCCTCCTCTTGACGGGATTCTCACCGTCAAGGTACCCCATAGTGGTCTTTCGGACTCCCGACGGAGTGTGGCCTCCGGATTCCTCTTGATGGGATTCTCATCATCAAGGTACCCCACAGTGGTTCTTTCGGACGCCCCGACGGAGTGTGGCCTCCGGTTACAACACCATCCCATGCCATGCATGAGATGTCTATGCAAACATGTCATTTGTAAATATAACATTTCATTCAAATAACTTATTCAAATAAACATAAAACAACAAATAAGATATGTGGTTACAACAAGGTAGGAAACCTACACTATGTTACTTTGTTTGACCTTCCTTTGAACCGTCTTCCGATCATGACTTGTACGCCGTTCTAGCAATCCAAATACCTTATGTACATAGCAGCAAGTTAACATTCATCCACCTATTTCCAGGAAGGCTTAATGTTCCACGAACCCCTTTGGGGTTCGGCCATAGCCAGGCTGAACCTCACCCTTAAAACTTTGGTCACTTATCTATCTTAACCCAAAATTCCGATTTGAACCTTGATAGGGTTCGGCCATACTATATGGCCGAACCTTACCATCTTGGATTTTGGCTCACATGTCCATTCCTATGACCTTGTCATCTTGGATCATTTCATCATAATCAACATCATGCCATTTAGCTTATCCTTTGATTTTAATTTATCTTAAACAAAGTCCATCACCAAACCACTTTAGTGGGGTTCGGCCATACTGGCCGAACCTCACTACTTAGTTTTTGATCTTTCTTTCCAACCTTTATCATGGTTGATCAAATTAATAATAAATCCATAACTAAGCATAGGTGTTTCTTGAAACAAAAGCATAGAATAAATCATAGTTTCCAACATGATTCTAAACCCAAATCTAACCTCAAAACAGTCCATGGGGTTCGGCCATACACTTAGCCGAACCCTATGGTTTCCTTGATGTAAATCTTCTCATCATACTTTACATCCTTACTTAATTTGGCCACAAGATGACCCATTTAACACTTATAAAATTACATGTTTTGACATGGTTTTTGACCTTTAAAACATCAAACCAATCCACTCTTATCATGGGGTTCGGCCAGCCAAGATGGCCGAACCCAATGATATATTTTCTATCCTTTTTAAGCAATATTATCCAAGATTAAATTCATTGATGTATTCGGTCAATCCATAGCCCAACACATGACACTCAAAACCATAGAACTTTTCAAAACATGCAATTAATCTAACTTAGCATAAAAAACAGTCCATGGTTTTGTTTTACAAAAACTATCCAAATTAACCATTCTTTTCATGGGGTTCGGCCATCCCAAGTGGCTGAACCCTATAATCCATTTTTTCATCTCATTCATGAACTACCATCCAATATCTAACCCTTGTTAGATTCGGCCATCCATGGCCGGATCATGTTTCTTTATTAAATAATAGTTTATCGAAAACCTACCATTTTCGCTACTCCTCCAATTGATCTCACTCAGGCTTGTTCTTCCCTTTCTTAGCCTCTTCCTTCTTCTTGATTCCTTGGCCGAAGATGATTTTGTTGTTGTCATTGAAATGATTCGGCTAAGGTATGGATTAGAGAAAGATATAAATATTGGCTTGAATGGAAAACCTTGATGCCAACTCCTTTGCTCAATGTATGATTTGTCTTGATGAAATAAATCAACCAAAGACTAATTTCAAATCAGTAACCCAGCTGTTGTTCTTGATCTTGGAGATGATAACCATCCAAGGGAGAGTGAGAGAGAGAGAGAGAGATCCAATTCTTAGTTCCAAATGGGGTGGTCGGCGAAATAGATGGGTTTGATTAAACCATGTGTAACTTCCATTGTCTTAACCCACAATCCTTAAATGTTACTTGGGGGTTTCATCTATGAAATGAAACCTCCCCAAGCTCCCAACATCTCCCATGGATGATGTTTGTGTAACCTCTCCTCCTTAGCTCCTTCTCTTATTAACAACAAAATGGGGGTTTCATTTTAAGATGAAACCTTTCCATGTTCCAACGTCCCTATGCATATCCTTGTGGTTGTTTGCATTCTCTCCACTATTCATCTCTCATTACCCTTGCATTTGTAACTCTCAAAACAGCCACCCCACTTATCTCTTTAGTAGACGTTACATGCATGAAAAGCCTCATGCAACCAACGTCCCATGGTTTTGAATTTGAACTTTTTGAAGTCAATAACTTCTCACCTTGATACAGCCCATGTGTAACCGTCACCTCCTTAATGCTTATCAACGACCCATGTGGTTCCATTTCATCTTTGAGATGAAACTCTTGCCCTACCTTCAATGTGTAGAACAAGAGTTGAATTTTGAAATGCCATAATCTTTTTTTTGTAGGAGTTACATGCATGGGATAATAATCCCATGCAACTCCAACGTGTTTCCCACTTGAATTTGAAATATAACTCTCACCCAAGTACTCCCATGTAACTCCATTTCATTCATTTAATGTAACTTAACTAAAAAATTCAACCCACTCATCTCCATCATCTAATTTATCTCAATCCCACTCAAATATTTAATGAACTCAAACCAATTAAGCTTTGAGCTCACTCATGATTAATCATGCCCATCTCGACCCATTGGGTCCCATTTGACCATTTTGACCCATTTAACGAATTTGACCCAATATGATTCTTGACCCGTTTATGTACATCTTATCCATTTATTTGTCTTGTAAACAAAACCATCCTTTGGGTCTTGATTGAACTATTGACCCATTTAAATTCAAATCAATATATCACAATGGCAATTCCGTAAATATGAATAAATTCATATAAATTGATAACTTTGAAATTCCAGGGTGTTACAGTACCCACATTGCCTGCAGTAATGGAAGACTTTGTAGATGTCTTTCCGACAGAACTCCGTGGCTTACCCCCAAAGTGGAGATTGACTTTGAAATTAAATTGCTTCTTGTCACTGCACCCGTGTCACTCCCCCATTATCGGATGGAACTGGCAGAGATGTAAGAGTTAAAGAAGCAGATTGATGATACTTCGATTGGGATTCATCCGACACAACACTTCATCGTGGGGAGCACCGGCATTGTTTGTCAAAAAGAAAGATGGATCTCTGCGAATGTGCGTCTACTACAGAAGCTTAAACCAGCTCACCATCAAGAACAAATATCCTTTACTCGAATTAATGATTTATTTGATAAACTTAGAGGATCCAACCATTTCTCTAAGATAGATCTCATTTCAGTGTACCATCAGATCAGATTCAAAGATGAGGATATAGAGAGGACGACCTTCAGAGCTAGATATGGATTGTATGAGTATGTGGTGATGCCTTTGGACTGACAAATGCACCGGCAATGTTTTTGGATTTGATGAATCGAATCTTCCACCCATATTTGGATAAATTTGTAATTGTTTTCATTGATGACATTCTCATTTACTCCACAAGTGCAGAAGAACATGCAGAACACTTGCGCATTGTACTGAACACTTTGAAAAATAACAAGTTGTTTACCAAAGCTAACAAGTGTGAATTTTGGATGTCCGAAGTTGTAACGCCCCGTCCTCTTTCACTATGCCAAAAATCAGAGTATATTTTTTTTGTTTTGAAATAAAGAGTGACAAGAGAGCGGGAAGTCACGACCCGAGCTAAGTCCAAGCTTCCAAAGCCCGGCCCTTAATTGGCCAACCATACGTGTGCGTGGAGTAAGCCACTAAAACGATTCACACGTACAAAGGCTATACTTGGGGAAATAAACTGTAGATGCGGAATTATAATAGAGTAACTATCCTACCAATTATTTAATAGCTGGGAAGTACATCACTTAATGATAATTACCTCAAATTAAAATGTCTAAAATAAAAGTCTAAACCATAGCAAATAGTCTAAGTTATTACAGACCCAACGAGCTAATTACTCAAGTTACATTTCCATAAATAAAACTTAAATAAATAAATCTAGCTTATCCAAGCTCCTAAGATTGGCTCCGGTCACGTCCTTCGCTTCGTCCATTTCCCGTGTCACTTCTAAGGTAGAAGTAGGGTGTTAGACAGCGCGCCCAGTAGGTACTCCGAGTAGGGTCAACACATGGATTAGTATAACAAAAACACATAGATATAAATAATATCAAAACCATGCAAGTAAATGCCATGTCATGGGTGTCACATGCTATGAGTCCCACCCATCATCCACATCACAATCACATAATATCCCTTTTGATGGAAAATCTTCATCAAGGTATCACAATCACATAGTATCGCTCTTGATGGAAAATCCTCATCAAGGTATCACAATCACATAGTATCCCTCTTGATGGAAAATCCTCATCAAGGTATCACAATCACATAGTATCCCTCTTGATGGAAAATCCTCATCGAGGTATCCCCACGTTTGTTTATCGGTCGCCCCGACGGAGCGTGGACTCCGGTTGCATCTCCAATCTTTGTACCCCTCTTGATGGATAATGCACATCAAAGTGTCCACACGTTTGTTTATCAGTCGCCCCGACGGAGCGTGGACTCCGGTTACATCTCCAATCATAGTACCCCTCTTGATGGATAATGCACATCAAGGTATCCCCACGTTTCTTTATCGGTCGCCCCGACGGAGCGTGGACTCCGGTTACATCTCCAATCATAGTACCCTCTTGATGGATAATGCACATCAAGGTATCCCCATGTTTCTTTATCGGTCGCCGCGACGGAGCGTGGACTCCGGTTACATCTCCAATCATAGTTCCCCTCTTGATGGATAATGCACATCAAGGTATCCCCACGTTTCTTTATCGGTCGCCCCGACGGAGCGTGGAGTCCAGTTACATTTGATCCCTCCCATGCCATGCATTAGATGCAAGTGCAAACATGCTATGTAATAATAACATCATAGCATTAAAATCCTATCATTAAGACATATCATTTGATACCAAAATAATTCAAGTAAAAACATCATATACACATATTCCATGGTTTTGAGTGAGGAAGGAATCCTACCAACATCAAAATACAGAGTCCTTGTATTTCCGTCCAATATTTGATCACCGATTGCGTCAAGCCGATCGTACACCCCTTGCAAGATCTCGTTATCTTATTAAATATAAATAAGTCAAACCAATGATCCCTTTGATTTCCAACCATCTCTACATTATCCTATGTCCTTTCCATTTACAACCATAGTCTTTTATTTTAAACCAAGTGGGTCCAACATCATGCCATCTTTTGATTCATTAATCCAAACACACATAAGTTGATCATTTAACATTAATAAAACCTTAAGTCCACAAAACGTTCTCCATGGGGTTCGGCCATACACCATGGCCGAACCCATGGTTCTTTCATTTTCACCATTTTTCCATCTTAGCCATTATTCTTTCCATAGCTAATCACTCCTTTTATTTATACATACTTAGGTCCATAAATGATCCATAAACATAGATCCATAAATGATTCATTAATCATGACATAAATCCCTAACAAATCCTCCATTCCTTAGCTTGATCATTCATTCATTTAAATATGCATAGATCCATCAATGACCCATTAAAATGGTTCATGGGGTTCAGCCATACAACATGGTTGAACCCATGGTGTCCCATTTTTATCCCCCTTTAAATCCTTTACAACATTAGGTCCATACATCAAGTCCCTCCATGGGGGGTTTAATCATACCTTAGGTCATCATTTTACAACCCAAAGTCCATCAACATGTCTTCCATCATTTTCATGGTCCAAATACATCTAAGTCCTTCAACATCCCTCCATGGGGTTCGGCCATACAACATGGCCGAACCCATGGTCCATGGTTCTTCACCATTTACAACATTTTAGATCATGCTTTGTAACATTTAAGACCTACTTAGAATCACCAATAATCTCCAATCATTATCATCCTTTAAAACCTTTTAAAATCACTAACATACATCTATGATTTTGATCTTTTAAACCCATTAAAAATCACTAATATCCTTCCATGGGGTTCAGCCATACAACATGGCCGAACCCTATGGTTCATCATTTTCTTTTAAAAATCATACATCCAAGATTTGATCCTTTGATGGGGTTCGGCCATAAATCATGGCCGAACCTCAACCAACTCCTTTTTGTCCTTGATTTCTTATACATAAAACCTGGGTTTGGCCATGCAAGGGCCAAACCATGATCTTTGATCATTCACTATTTCTTACATGGGACATGCATAAGGTCCTTAGCCATAACAGGATTAGGGTTCGGCCATGCAAGGGCCGAACCATGATTTTTCATGCTTAATCATGCATGCATACATATTGTCTTTAATCTTCATTCATTTACATCACCTATCTACCCATTAGGGTTTTGTCCATTTTCTATCTTATTCCTTGGATGGATTTTAAATCCATGGCCCATAATATTTTGGCCAACTCTCCAATCCAAAATGGAATCCCATGGTTTCCTTTAACTTCCTTTTAATTTATAAACCATACTAAACCATACGTACCGATTCCGCGACTCCTCTGATTTCTTTCGTTTAGCTTTGCTCCTCCATTTTTCTCCTTCCTTAGTTTTTCCTCCTTGATCTTCGGCCAAGAGTGAGCTTGAGAGGGAGAGAATCTAGGTCTTCTTCCCTTTGTCTTTGTGAGAGGGTAGGCCCTAGGGTTCTTGTGAGAGGGAAAGGAGCTTGAGATGGAAAACTCTAAGTACTTTCTCGTTTGTCTTAGAGGAGGTTGGCCTTGAGTGAGAGGGAGAGAAGCTTGAGATGGAAAATACGCTTAGGTGTTTCTTGTCTTGAGAGGGGGATCGGCCTAGAGAGAGAGGGAGAGAGTGAGATGAGATGAATGAGATCAAAAGCCTTCTTTCCATCTTGTCTTGGGGTTCCTTGGGTTAGACTCCACCCTCATCAATGTGGAGTCTTCCCGATGAGCCCTTTGACCAAACAAGGGAGTGCATGCCCTCCACATGGCACATACCACTCCCATCCAACGGTTTTGGCTTGTGGTTTCCTCTTGATGGTTTGGTGGTTTGCATGAGGTGGAACCACCACCTCTCCTTTGACCAATCCATGACCTTGCATGCCTCCACATGGCACATACAACCCTTCCAACAGTTTTGGTGGAGTGGTTTCCTCTTGGTGGTTTGGTGGTTTGCATGGGATGGAACCACCACCTGTTCTTTGACCGACCATGGTCTTGCATGCCTCCACATGGCACATACCACCCTTCCAATGGTTTTGGTGGAGTGGTTTCCATGAGATGGAAAACCCTCTTTGACTCCATCTTTTGATCTTTTATGTGACTCACCCCCATTTGACTCACTCCATTTAAATGCAACTCAATTCCCACTCAATCATTTGAATTTATATCGAACTTAGGTGATTTAATTAATAATTTAATTCACTTACTTCACTTGATTCTCTTTAATTCATCCATGAACTCACCCATGGTTGACCAAGTCAACCATGGTGGCCGGCCCCACATGTGTCTTGGTCCACATGCCACCTCACTGATGAGGTGGAGTTGGGTCCCACTTGGCCATGCCACTTGGATAATTACACTCCTATACTTGCCAATGAGATGGACCCCATGCCTTTGATCTTAATTGGGTCCATGACCCGATTAACTCCATTCCTTACCCATTTACCCTAATCATCAATCCATCTTGACCCATTGGGTCCCAATTGGGCACTTGACCCAATTTGACCTCTTTGACCCAATTAAATAAAATCAAGCCCATCCATGGTCCATTGGACCATACTTGGGCCATTGCCCCCAATCCTTATTCATTAAACATCCCTTCCATCTATAATTCATAATTTTTCACTATTAAATTAAATAATAGCTAGTATATTTATTGAATTGAAGATCCGGGCTATTACAGCAGTGAACTTCTTAGGACATGCTGTGACAGCAGAGGGGATAACAGTGGACCCAGAAAAGGTAACGACAAAGAGAGTTTGGAAAGCTCCAAAGAATGTCACGAAAATTCGAAGTTTCATTGAGTTGGCAGGATATTATCACAAGTAGATTATGGACTTCTCAAAGATTGTAGCCCCACTAACCTAATTGACTAAAAAAGGAGTCAAATTCGAATGGACCGATCTATACAACCAGAGATTTGAAGAGCTGAAAGAAAGACTTATTACAGCTCCTATCTTAATCCTCCCATAGCGAGGCAAAATATATGAAGTGTACTGTGATGCGTAAGGTGAAGGACTTAGGAGATCTCTTACCCAAGATACACATTTAGTTGCTTCGGTTCCCGACAATTGAAAATCCACGAGCGAAATTATCCTGTCCATGACCTTGAATTGACAATAGTAGTATTCGCTCTTAAAATTTGGCGACACTATCACTACGGATAAATATTTGAGGTATACTCTGACCACAAGAGTCTGAAATAATTGTTTGATCAGAAGGACCTCAATGTGAGACAAAGAAGATGGATGGAGTACCTCCAAGATTATGACTTTGCCGTTCACTATCATCCGGGCAAAACAACAAGGTCGTGGATGCACTTAGTTGTATGACTCATGGACCGTAGCGAATCTGATTATGCAAAATGGGAAATGTTGACAGCAATTGAGAATTTGAATTTGCATATGAGTTACAGAGGACACGTGTACAACTTAATCGTGCACTCTACCATGACATCGAAGATTGAACAGGCACAAAGGTCAGATCCTGAAGTGACAGAGATATGAGCCAAATTAACTACATGAGAGACAGTGGAAGACTGGATGATGCAGCCCATAAATCTATGTACCGAAAGACTGCATGGAAGAACTGCTAATGGAAGCCCATAAATCCAAATTCTCCATTTACCCCTGAAATAAAAAATGTACCAAGATCTTAAGAGACAATATTGGTGGTGTGGACCTAGGAAAGATGTAGCAGATTTCATATCCAGGTGTTTGACATGTCAGAGAGTCAAAACGGAACATCGAAAGCCACCTGGTCTACTCAAATCTCTTGCTATACCCGAGTGGAAATGGGAGCACATTGCAATGGATTTCGGGACCGGATTGTCGAGACCTTCAAAACGTAATGATGGCATATGGGTCATAATTGGTTGTCTCACAAAATCACCGTACTTTATGCCTATCAAGATGACGGATTCAGCTGAGACATTGGGCAAGCGGTACATTAAGGAGATTGTCAGATTGCATGGGATACCCAGGACTATTGTATCCGATCGTGACAACAAATTCACATGCAGTGTGTGGCAGAGTTTGCAAACAGCCTGGGCACGATCTACTGTATAGCACAACATTCCATCATCAGACGGACGGACAATCACAGAGAACCATACGGACATTGGAAGATATACTGAGAGCTTGTGTGCTAGACTTCCAGGGCAATTGGGAGATTCACCTTCCATAATGGAGTTTTCATACAACAATGATTACTAGAAGGACCTTCAGATGGCTCCATTTGAAGCATTGTATGGTCAAACCTGTAGATCCCCAGTTTGTTGGACCGAGGCAGGAGAGGCCGCACTTATTAGACCAGATTTGGTTGCGGAAACAATAAAATAAATCAAAGTCATTCGGCAACACCTGTTACCTACTCAGAGTCGACAGAAGAGCTATGCAGATAGGAAGAGAATGCCTTTGACATTTGAGGTGGGAGACCACGTGTTCTTTAAGGTCTCACCACGCAAGGGTCATATACGGTTTCAAAAGAAGGAAAACTATCTCCAAGATTTGTTGGACCATTCCCTATCATTGAAAAGATCGGCGAAGTTGGGTATCGTATAGAACTTCCCGCACAGTTGTCAAACATGTACGATGTATTTCATGTCTCAATTTGCAAAAATACAGTCCTGATCTGTTGCATGTCTTAGATGTACAAGAGCTAGATGTTCAAAGCCACATATCCTACGTCGAGGCCTATTAGAATCATAGATGCCGAACAGAATGAAGAATGCACTTGGGAAATGGAATAAAAAATGAGGGCATCTCACCCTTAACTATTTGTTTAAATTTTGTTTTTGGAACCCAACCTTCGTATAATTTTCAGGTCGAAAATTCCAAAAGGTGGTAATATTGTAAGGACCCCAAGTTGTAACTCCCTATGTTGTATGTAATTTATCTTTAAATGAATGAAATGAATGATGAGAATTTTGGTCCAAAAATGATATGAATAAAAATGTGGCAAATGTACATATCCAAAAGGAGGTAATATTGTAAGGACCCAGAGTTTTAACTCCCTATGTTGTATGTAATTTATCTTTAAATGAATGGTGAGAATTTTGGTCCAAAAATGATATGAATAAAAATGTGGTAAATGTACATATCGACTTTGGTCGATGTATATTACTGTTGTACATATCTACCACAACCATATGTCAGGAATGCCCAACGGCTTAAGCCCGAGGTCTAACAACTGTAGCTATCCCATCACCCACCTACACCGTCCTGGAGGACCAATGCATGGCCTCCAATGTGGATTACCGATTGACTAAAGGAAGATGTGAGTCGAGAGAGTAGAAGCAAGGATGCATCGACATGGTCTATGTATCGAGGAAGGCCAAAACCAAAATAAACTAAATACAAAACACCCAAATGGACATATCGATCATTTCGATATATCGTGGAATCAAATGTTAAACACGTCAACGAGATCGATGTGTCGGGTTTGTTCAAACGCCTCTAGCGGACACTTATGTCTATCTCCGCCCACACAATCTTCCATGCGTGGTTATCTCCCACGTAAATTTCTAGTTGCTAACCACCCATTTAAGGGTCACGGGCAACCAAAGGAGAAGATAGAAAGGGAGATAAAAGGGAGAAATAAAGGAAGAGAAAATGAAAGAGAGAGTAGAAAGAAAGAAAAGAAAGAGAGGAAAAGAAAAGAAAAAAAACAGAGAAGAAATGAGAGAAACCACCCCGTTTCACTCACTCAATTCTGTCCCATTCGCTCAACCCTCAACCCCAGCTCGGAAGTGAGCTCTTCCCCTCACTACGAACTTCATCTACCTTGAAGAAGACGGAGGAACGAGGCAAAGAGGAAGGAGAAATCGAGCTAGCAAGGAGGGAAGGAAGCAAGGAACGCATCCATCCTCCACGCGAGTACAACTGCAAATCCCTCGAGGTAAGCATATTCATGGTGATTTCAAGTAAAATAATCACACTGGGAAGTTTATAGAACACGTAGGAACGGATTTAAGGGATAAATGATTAAGAATAATGGACATACAAGTAAAGGGAAAGCATGGAAAACGAATCCATGGCTTTCGGACTCAACCCAGTCGACATATCGACTCTGTCGATATGTCTTCTGAAACTATTGAGAATCATAGATGAGCAATATAAAATTCCATTGCCCATCACAACTCATAGATGATGTGGGTAAATGGTGGGAGACGGTGGAAACCATCCAGACAGTGGCAAAAATGACTTGGGAGAACTTCACAGAGATCTTCCTAGCAAACTGAAAATCCCAATATGCTAGAACACGATTGACCGAGAGAGGGGGACGGGGGGTGGGGGGGTTTGAATAAGTCAACCTCAAATCGTTGCTTCTTTTTAAAATTAACCTGTTAGCAAAAGTGATTGAACAATCAACAAGTAAATAACTCAACACCATAAGCACACGGACAAGATATATATATAGTGGTTCGGTTTGCCAACCTACATCCACTGTTAGGACTCACTCAACCTTGAGTTATCCCAAATTTACTACGTGGGACTTACACCCTCACAAATAGAGTAGGAATTCCCCTCACTCAATTGGCTGGGAATTCCACCCACCATTGTTCCAGAGACAATGCTCTAGAGTTCTTTACAGTGGTTTCGGAGAAAATCCCCCTTAATCCACTTCGAGATAAAGGTTTTAAAAACAAATTTAAAACCAAGAAGCACTTGCCTTGTAGTTTTTTCCTTGCTGATGTGTGCTTCTCAAAGATTCACTTAAGGTGTGTTGATGATCTTTCTTGTAGACGTCGTATAACAATCACAATTTCAGGAGAACTAGGAAAATTGGTTCAAGTCCTTGTTAACGTCTTATATTCCTCACTTTCTTTCTCTCACAATGTTAATCAAAGACGGGGTATTTGATTTTTGATATTTGCACAAGAGAGATGATCGTTTCTCAGAGTGTATGATTTTTCTTGGTTCAAGGAAGATGCATAAATGATCATACAACACTCATATTTATAGAAGATTATTAACAACTTTTCTGACTATTTAGGATCGACAGGTCGGGGGTACCGATGGGTCGGTGTTCATATTTATTACCGTTCAACCACCAGACCATTGCATATTAAATGCACTCCCAATGGTATAATTACTTCTCGGTCGACAGTGAACATAATTCATGTTTCCAAGTTCATTTCCAATTCATTGTTCAACTTCCTCTCTAGGCATGTTATGTTTATTACCAACATATACAACTAAGCCTAGGATTAGTCCTCTCTCAGCTGTGGGTTCCACCTAAGGTCATCTATGGCCATATACATGTGGTTGTGTTACCATAACGATGAGCTCTGAGCTTGGTGGAGCATGATCTTCATTCTTGATCATCTTTGAGTCTTCAAGTTTTTAGCAAGTGCTTCTTCCCGAGTCATGGAATGACAAAATAGGGACTCAGTCAAGGGTCACTAACACAAACTATTTTCCATAAAACTCAGACCAATTGTAGAATGTTTTGTGTTTTTTTATGTTTAAATTGTTGGGACAAAACCTTGAGGTGGTACTTACTTGAAAGATAGAATTGATCCCAGTCCAAGGACTTGGTTTTCACCAAGGGCCGAAGCCCGACGTGAATCCATACGACAACTCTAGGAGTCTTTTCTCCAAATGATCTTATTCATTTCAATGTGTTCCAAACATTACATACGCTGGCTGTTAGTACCCCAGCTTGACCGAGTCACCTTGTTGTCAATTCCGTGACCTAGAAGAGCATTTCCTTCGAAAATTGAAGACAATGAATCAAGACTCAAGTGGCGTGAAGATTGAATCAAGCATTAAAGATGGAAGATCAAGTTGAAGATTCAAGCATCACCAAGTGTATGGCAATCATAAAAGGGAAATTGGCCATAGATGACTTTAGGGTAAATCCAACATACCTAGGAAGATCTTGCCTAGGCTTAGAACTCATATTTGGTAAAATTATAGCAAGCCTAAAGAAAATGATCCAAAAGCTTTGGTGCATCTTGAACATATCTTGGAAAAATCTGGGCTGTCAAAATGTCATGACTTGAGTGGTTCTTTCAACCAATCAAATGTGGTAATCAACTTGTAAAACTACATGATTGGATAGATCTTTGAAAGAGCTTTTCATTGAGCCCAAGAACACTCAAATTGGAGTTCAGGAGCCCACGATATGGACATTTTAGTAAAGATCAGATTTTCTGAAAACTATCAGGACGACCCATAGCGAAACGACGACCCATTGTCTGAAACAGGGACGATCAATCGTGAAACAAAAATCTATCATCGAGAAGAAGACATGTTCTGGTAGGAAAAACACTGCCTTTTTGGGTTGCTCTCAGGACGATTTAATTGTGATGACGATCGATCGTGAGGTACAGGGACGATCGATCGTGGGATATAATCGATCGTGAGTGACCGCTTTGTATCCGATGCAAACACACTTAATTCTCAACGGTCACATTACAACAACACATTTTTAAGCGATGATCGATCATGACACACGGCCAATCATTAGTTCAGTTTGGGAATTTTTCTGTTTTGGCTATTTAAACTCCAAACCTTGTTGAGTTTGGTTGGAACCTTCAAATAGGAAAATCCTAAGGCATTCCTAGAGATCCCAACGTCTCCTAACCTCTCTCTATGCACTAAATACTAGGATCATTTGTGTGATCAATCATCATTGATTGAACTTGAGAAACCTTTAGGTTCCATTGGCAAATCTAAAATCCTATAAACCTCTCCAAACCTCTCTCTAATTACTTCACATTGGTGAATCATTTGAAATCCAATCAACCATTTGATTGAGATAGAGAGAGAGAGAAAGAAATCTAGTTTAGGATTACATTGTCAAATCATACATCCTAGAACCTCTTCCCAAACTTGTGGCTACTTACATTGGCACATCTTCTTCATCAAGAACATCAAGTTGGGAGAACTCTTCAAGAAGCCAACATCTACAAGTGAGCTACAAAAGGCAAGTTTTTCTTCTTGTGTTTATTTCAAACATCACATTGTGAAGTGGATTAAAGCAAGGTACTTGAACCATTATAAAAAATAGGGATAAGGAAGTAGACCGGGTTAGGTAGAATCTTTCAAATCAAGTTGGGTGAAAGTCTCACTCTATTCGTGAGAGTATAATTTGTTGAGACATGAAAAATTGCATTGTCACCCCATTATTTGGACTATGAAAGTTCCCAGGGGTGCTAGAACACGGTCCAAGATTGAACCTAGAAGGGGGTGAATAGGGAAATTCGATTTTAACGGCCTTTTCAAATTTCTTGATTAACCAAATCAATAAGCAGTGAAATAACAAGATTAGTCAAGTGTTGTGTGATAAGAGAGTGTGCAAATACTTAGAGCAATCACAACAATAAAAGGCAAACACCCACGACACTAGATGTATAGTGGTTCGGAGTAAACCCTTCTACATCCACTGATGGACTCAACTAACCTTGGGCTATCCCAATTCACTATGTGGGGAATTACACCCTCACCAATAGATTAGGACTTCCACCTAATCAATTGGTTGGGAATTTCACCCAACTCCCCTGGAATCTACCCTGGTCTACGTCATTATCCCTCTATTTTTATATTGGTTCCAGAGTACACCCTCTATAATCCACTGTACAAGATTGATTTAACAAAACAAGATCAAATCTAAGAAGCACTTGCCTTGTGAAAGCTCTCCTGATGTATAAGTGTGCTTCTTGAAGAATCTCGCAATGTGATGTCGGTTGATGATGAAGATGCGCCGAGTATGAGAAATCAAAATCTATGGGAGAAGTCCTCTAGGATTATGGATATGCAAGTTGAATCCTAGACTTGGTTCTCTCTCTCTTAATCTCGATCAAAAGATTGGAACTCAAATGATTCACCAATATTTAGTGCATAGAGAGAGGTTGGGATCCTCTGGGAATGCCTTTATGATGTACCTAATCAAAGCTCTAAAGTCTCCAACTAAACTCATCAAAGTTTGGAGAATATATAGGCAAACATGAAAATCCCAACTCTGGATCACTAATGGGTCGGTACAGGCAAAGTGTCATTGCAATATGACCGTTACTGCTAATGGGTCGGTCTCCTCGATGGGTCGACATGAATTATGTTCGACATGTCGGTCTCGTCGATGGGTTGGACCAGATTATCAGAGAGCAGCACAAAAATACAGAGCCTGCTCAACCAGAACCTTGAAAATACTAATCGACATGTTTGTCCATCGATGGGTCGGTCCTGGTAATCTCGATGGGTCAATGACCTTAACATGTCTGTCTAGGTGGCTAAGCGATGGAGGAGAAAAAATAGGAATTGGATTAAGGAAAGGGATTTTCAAAAATGGCTTGTGTGTTTAGGGTTTCGGGTTGTGTAATTATGGATCAATGGATGAGATTAAATGGATGGATTAGTGAATGGATGAGATGGAGTAGATGACATGGAGGGTTGACCTATGAAATTCGAATGGGATAGGTAGGAGAGAAGCAAAAATCGTGTGTGGCATGGTGGATTGGGATGATGAGGTGTGTAGGGATGTTAGGAGTGTATCTAGATTGATTTTTGGAGAGGTTTTAGTTGCTAAAATCATGTGGACTGTGTGTTGGATGGATGGAGTAGTGACAAGGCATGGGCGATGGAGGCTAGCTGGAGCTTCAAGTTGTTCTAATTTAGGGTTTGGTGAATGGATGGCTAAGATTGGTTTGGGTTAAATCTAATGGTTCTAGGTTTTATTGGTAAAAATAAATTATAAAAATGGTAATGTGTCTAATGGAGGGTTTGGATTAAAGGTGGAGATGAATAAATGATGATGAATGGCCTAGATCTAGTGCAAATTATGTATGTGATGGATGAATGTGGAGGCTCTAGGGTTTTCCTAATGATGTGGATGGTTGTGATGAAATGTCCTAAGATCTAATGGCTTAAATAATTGATGGGTGATCTAAGTGGATGGATGGGTAGATAATGCATGGAGATCCTATTCTTAAGGTTAATCTATATGGTGGATGGATTGAATGTCCTAGATCTAATCATGATGAATGAATGGGTTGGATTGATAAGTGGATCTATTGTTTGATGATATGAAATGCATGGGATAAATGAGATGCATGAAGTGAATGGTTTGGATTGGTTAATTGGGTTAATGGATGGTGTGGATGGGAGATTGGAAATTGGATGGTTAAGATTGGATGGGTAAGATTGGTCATGGCATGGGCATTTGGATTTGGACCTAAAAATGGATTTGGGCTTAGGGTTGTAAACTTGGATTGAAGCTGGAGCATTGGATCTTAAATTGGACTTAAACTTGGATTGAAGACTTGGACTTAAGCTTGCTGGGCTTGAATTCACTTTGGCCTGGCCCACATTGGGAAATGTGCCTGAAGTGCTTGGCCTCGCCCAGTGTCTGGCATTTGGAGCAAAGCTTGGCCCAATTGCAGTAGATCTCTAGCCCATGGATCTTAATTTCAACTCTTGGAAATTTTAATTGCTTGAATTTTAAAATTAAATAATTAATCACTGTCACTATAATTCTAAATATTGAATAAATCTAGACTCTCATAAACGGATCAAAATTATCCAATTTACATCAAAACCCTAAAGTGGCATGAATTAATTATGAAATTCTAAAATTTCCATTTTAAGCTCTCTTCCAGCACTTATCCACTATTTTATGCATGAATCCTGTTTTTCCATATTTTTATTTACAAAACTAGAAAAAGCCATTAAACGTATCTATTATAAACAAAATCAAGGCTAACTTGATCATAATTAAAGGGTAAAAATGTAAGATTTTTAGACCCAACACCTTGTCAATCCGGTCGACGTGTGGATGACCTCGATGGGTTTGTCCTGTCTTCACCGGTGGGTCGGTGGATTCAACGAGTCGACCTGACAGATTACCAGATTTCCAATGTTTATCCCATAGTTCTGTGACTGTCTAGGCACCACTTAGACTTCTTGGACCTAAAACGCTGCCAATTTTAGTTTAAAAGAGATTACATGTGTCTTGATCTGACGTAAAAAAAATCACATTTTAACATTAAGACATGAATAAAAAATGTTTTTATCATACTTTTCTACAAAGATTTTTATAATGATTTATACTTGGAAACATCTGTACACAGCCATATCTAGTTTAGCCTGAAAAAATTGTTCACGAGTCGAGTGATCACCAGAGGAATACAAGTGGAGACTTTAACCCAGTCTTTTCTTCTGAGGGTTATAAGTGAACTCCTGTTTCTTTGATAAGCACATTGAGTCTTTGTTGATCTCATTATTCTTCATTTTGGTCATATTACTGAGAACATCATTAAATTTGAGTTAGTGCACCTGAATTTTTTTTGAATTTATTTGAAGCGACGAAATCACCGTATGAAGCTTAAGATACAATATAGGCCATTTTTGGATCATTTGAGCCTTCAAGCCTACCTATTATGGACATTTTATCTTGATATTCCCCATTTGAGCCTTATATACCTATTTTATTGCTTAGCCATGTTTACCATACCCAACTACGATTGCAAAGTTTGAGCTTTATTGAAATATCCGTGGCCTATTCTAGACTCTAAAAATGTTTGAGATGAAAAATTTGGATGGTATTCTAAAAAATATATAGGCACTTGAAAATGAAAGAAAAATGAATGATGCAGAAAGGCAAAAGAAAAAAAATTATTCCATTAGAAAGATGAAAAAAAGGAACATCGAGACATCAAAAGAAGGATGTGAAAAAGAAAAAGAAAAGAAAAGGAAATATTTTGAAAAAGTGCTGGAAAGAAAAATAAACGATGAAAAATCTCATTTACATTTTAAAGACCTCTAATCTTTTCTGTTCAAAATATTTAATGTTGGAACCTTATATCTTTCTTTGATTTGACCCAATCCCAAGCCACGTTTTGTCCTATTAGGAAGTCCTATCGATCTTAAGTCTAAATATGGTATTTCATGGAGAATAGAGGAAGGAAAATGATAGTGTTTGACTCAATGTTCTCAGGAACGTGGCATCCATTCATGAGATCTATTTATTTTTTATCTGTGCTGTCTTTTCTAAATACATATGTCAGATATTTTGGTTTGAATGCATAAAATCCGCTCACACGTTGAGAGAAAATAAACCCAAAAACTCTGAGCGTTGGTCTTTCTGAGAGATATATCTGATTAGGTTTGAAGTCAAAGCGTATTTTCCAAAAGAGGTTATAAAGCTTGTGTATGTTTGGAAAATGAGGATTATCTGAATATTCGCTAAGCATATACTACACTCCGGGTATAAGCCTTATAAATGAATTTTTAGTGTTGTATGATGCTTAGATCTTTTGTCTATGTGCTTCTACTAAAGATGCTAATGTTTGTGGGTATCATCACTGCAAGCCCTCACGAGACTATAACTCGTCCACTAGGGGTAACCTAGGAGTTTAAAGGCTTATTGCACACGCTAAATAAATCGATGAACAAGTGAAAGTGATGTGGTTTAGGATTAGATTAGCAATTTTATTTTTAGGAAGTTTTGCTCGAGGGCAAAACTAAGTTTGGAGGTATTTGTTTAGACATGAAAAACTATATTTTTACCCCTATTATTTGGACTACTTTAGCCTTCAATTTTGTATATATTAGATACAATTAATGTTGTTTGCTAGTTTTGTAAATAAATTTGGAAAGTACAGGAAATCAATCAAAATTAGTCATAAATAGCAAGTTTTGTCTTTAATTTGGAATACCCAGAATTTTAATAATTAAATTCTAACCATTTTTTAGCATTTTTAATGTAATTGGTTAATCTGGATTCAATTATGAGAGTCTAGATTAAATCAATATTTCTAGATTTTAAGTGGTGAGTTAATTCTGGAAGAGAAACTACAATTCAAGGGCCAAAGTCTGAATTTCAAATCAAAGGGCCATAGATCCACTCCAAATGGGCCAAGCTATGCTCCACATGTCATACACTGGGCCAACTCAAGCAGTCCATCCACAATTTACAGTTGGGCCAGGCCATTGTGCAAGTCCAAGTCCAGCAGCCCAAGTTCAAGTCCATGAACTCTAGTCCAATACCAATTACCCAGACTCAATCCAATTACCCAATCCAAAACCCCAAAACCCATACTAAAAAAACCACCATAAAACCTTAAGTCCACACGCCCAAAGCCTTGTCCTCCTCCATGTCATCCACACCATCCATTTACCATCTTAAATCCAGACCATCCATTTCATGCATTAACTTAGGTAAACCCTAGAGCCACCTTACCTAATCCATTGCATACATAATTCATGTTAGATCTAGGTCAAGCATTTCATCCATCATATAGGACAACCTTTGAATCTCAACCCTACATTAGAAACCTTACCAGTTATATAATTTATTTTAATCAAATTAACTTAGATCCATTAGACTTAGATCCCATTCAATCACAACCATCCATTCATAAAACCTAGATATAGATAACTTGGAACCAAGCAATCATATCCCAATCCATTTGCATATGCCTAGTCATATACATATCATCATCCAATGCAAAACACCTCCACACGATTTTCCCAATTCTATTTCCAACTCATTCGAATTTTGCACACAGTCAACCCTCCACATTGTAACGCCCCGCCCTTTCCGAGATTCAGAGTCAAATTTTTTTTTAAAATAATAATATAATAACACCGGAAGAGGGCAGACGACGTCACGACGCGAGTTAAGTTCAGACTTCCAAAGTCCGACCCTTAACTAGCCACCCATGTGAGCATGGACTAAACCCATGAAAACAAACCACACATGGAATTAATCAAGTCATGCGCAATAAACTAGACCAATTGCAGAAATAACTTAAATAGATAGCAAGTACAAGTCTCCCAATTAAATTACTTAAACCAAATATCTATTATCAAACTATAAATAAACCATAGCAAAGTTACTAGCTATTACATGTCCATAAATTGTAATTCAAATGACAGTAAAGTATAAATCCATTCCAACACTCAAGCGCTTAAGCGTGGCCCCTCCTGGTCCTCGACCTTCTCTTTCCCTTTCCCTGCATTATCCTCTAAGGATAGAATTAGGGCGTTAGATCAACGCGCCCAGTAGGTTTTTCGATCAAGGGTACCACATGGTTAGTATATAAAACATACATATATCATAGTATATGATCAACAAAACATCTGAAATCAATGCTATGTATGTAAATGCAAATGTAATGAGTTCCACCCATCACACATATACATAGCCGTCACTTGATGAGACTCTCATCGTCAAGGTAAACCACAATACTCTTTCATTTCTTCTTGATGATATTCCCCTGGCGGGACCCTCATCGCCTAAGGAGGCCGATGTGGCTCTCATCATCATAATATTCCTCCTGGCGGGACCCTCATTGCCTAAGGAGGCCAATGTAACTCTATCATCATGATACTCCTCCTGGCGGGACCCTCATCTCCTAAGGAGGCCAATCTAACTCTTATCATCATGATACTCCTCCTGGCGGGACCCTCATCGCCTAAGGAGGCCTCACAGTTGCATCACAACATACTGACGGAGTGTGGACTCCGGTTCCATAATCATCATCCCATGTCCATGCATGAGATGCCAATGAATATATGCAACATGTAAATAAATCTCATCATTCAAATCCAATATGATAAATAATAGTATAATAATGTCTCATAAAAACCATCATAAAACCAAGTAAAAATGTGGTTACAAGTAGGTAGGAAACCTACTTAAATGTCACTTAGGTTAACCGTTCTTTTGAACCATCTCCCGTTCAAGACTTGTACACCGTTCTAGCAATCCTAATACCTTATTTACATAACAGCAAGTTAAACATAAATCCACTTAATTTCCAACAAAGCCTAAGTTCCAAAAACCACTTTGTGGGGTTCGGCCATACCCCATGGCCGAACCTCACCCACTTTGGTCTCTCTTTTATTTTATTCAAATAACCCTCCAAATATACCTTGGTAGTGTTCGGCCATACAACATGGCCGAACCTTACCACTTTGGTTTTGGCCCATATATCCAATCCTATGATCATTTCATCTTTGATCATTTCATCCATAATTATCATTATGCCATTTAGACTAACCCTTTGTTTAATTTTCCTTAAACACCAATAACCATAACTAATCCACCTTGGTGGGGTTCGGCCATACAACATGGCTGAACCTCACCATCTTAATTTGGTTATTTTAAATCATTCTTACATACATCTTCAATCACATTGATGGTTATACACTAAGGCCACCAATGACCATTTAGTGGGGTTCGGCCATCCTTCATAGCCGAACCTCACCAAACTTGTTTTTGTTCCTCTTTCCAACATCCATGATGGCTGTTTATTTACCTATACTAAATCCATAGATAGACATATATAATTCTTAAATCAAAAGAATAAACATAGTCCATAATTTCCAACCATGTTCTTGCTCTAACTAACCCATAAACAGTCCATGGGGTTTGGCCATACACATGACCGAACCCTATGTTTCTCTTGATTCAATTAGTCCATCATCTATCCATGATTTAGATCAGCAACTTAGCCACAGCATCAACATGATTCAGCCATGCCCCGCTCCAAAAACAGTAAACTTATCTCCATTAAAAATCCTTTTAAGACCATCAAAATGTCCCATGATTTTCAACCCTTAAAATGACCAAGTCTTTCCATGGGGTTCGTCTATACCTATGGCCGAACCATGGTCCATTGTCTCTTCTTAAACTATATCATTGTATCCTTAATTTTTAACCATGGGGTTCGACCATAAACCTTGGCCGAACCCTATAATTCTTTTAAATAACTTTTAACAAAACACTCACCGGTCCACGACTCCTCCGGCCTTTCTTTGGTCTTCCTTGTTTCCTTTCTTTCTCTTGATTCTTTGGCCAAGGCTGAACTTGTTGTAAACCCCTTGGAGTGGTTCGGCCAATAGAGGCTTTGATTGAAAGGAAGATAGAATTTCAGCCTTAGATGTGAATGATCAACACCTTAGAATGCAATTCCTTTGTTCTAAGTCCACTAATCTTGGTGGTGTGATTGGCCAAGGCAGGATTGTGGGAGAGAGCCAGCAGCCACGGTTTTTGTCTTTTGGAGGTGAAAGAAATGATCAAGGGAGAGAGAGATAGGATAGATGCGATTAAGTGTTGGGAGTTAACCAAAGGTGGTGTCCCTTGATGGATCCCCCTTGGTAACTCCCTTCCCCAATTATGTCTTTCATTTATTCCATTTGGGGGGGTTTCATCCTTGAGATGAAACCCACCCAACGGTTGTGACCCTTGGGTTTCCATCTAAAATGAAAACCCTCAAGCTTCCAAGTCCAATCGGCTGCCCCCCTTTGATCAAGTCCAATGTGACCCTCCATCTCCCCATGGTTCCTCATTAACGCCTAGGTGGGGGTTTCATCTTTGAGATGAAACTAGCCGCACCTCTCCCCCCCCCCCCCCCCCCCCCCCCCCCCCCCCCCCCTCTCTCTTGCTGCCCTCCAAAGTGTGGAGTGGTGTGTGTTTACATCTTCAGCTCTTCAATTTCATAACACACTCCAATGAGATAAATTACTCTAAGAATTCCCATCTAACTCAATTGATTCAACTCACCCAATTATAATTTATTCCAAATCAGCTCACTTATTTAACTCACTATTTAATTTCATTTCAAACTCCAAACCACTTCAGCCCCAACTCAATATGATTTAACTCAATCCTTTTAGCTCTCTTTATGTTCCACATGGTCAACATGGTCAAGCTAGACCCATTGGGTCCCAATTGGGTCCTTTGACCCAAATAACCAAACTTGACCCAATTAGATGTGCATTACCCATTTACTTAAATTTGATCCTTATAATATGTTCCTAGGGTCTTAATTTGAACAATGGGCCCCACCATTTTCTCATTTACAATCACATCTAATAACTTTACCAATCCAATGGCATTTTCGCAAATATTCATATCTTTGAGAAATCGGGGTGTTACACACATCACCACATATCATCCAACCATTCATTCACTTCATCTTTAAATCCCATCCATACATTGCATGCATTTCATAAAACCCTAATCCCACATGTAAAATTCGACCAAGCCATCCAATCCCCTACCTTTTCTCATTTCCTTGCTTAACCACCAAGACAACCCTTCCTCCAAGCAATCCAAATTCATGTACACCTATGAAACCCTAACCTTTTCATCTTAAAATCCCATCCATTCATGTTTAAGATGATTTAATCCAATCCCTCCATCCATCAGTTAAAATTAGATTAAATCTCAACCATCCATTCCAACCCAGGGCCTATAATAGAGCACTAAGGCACACCATAGAATTCAAATTTGGTCATGAGCTAAAGAGGAGTGAAGATTGAAAGAAAGTACAAAAGACAAAGAAGAGCCTACACGAATTTTACAAGTGAGCTTTCATATTGTAAAATTTATTTTGATTGTCTTTGTTGTATTTTTCCAATATCTTGTACTTCAATTCTTTCATTAAATAATAAAAGATAATATCTTAAAACCCTGAAACATCCAATTTTTGGATTTCTTTTAAGATTGTATGATTTAATTTTAAGTTTTTATTCTTTGTTTAATTAAAATGACATAACGAAATAGTTAGAACTTAGGTTTCATTAGATTGAAATCTAAGGTTCCTATGGGACATAATGAAATAGTTAGATTTTGAATTTAATTGTTAAATCTAAGGATCTAAGGTTCGATTAATTAGATTAAAGTTTATAAATTTTAATTTTAATGAAAAGCATGAATGGAGATTTGAATTTTTACGCGAATTTCAGATCTAGATCTTTTATTTTTATTTGTCTTTGGCTATGATTGGTCTATTCCACTACCTCCTTTAAATTATGCATTGTTCTGTTATTTCATTTATTTGTTAATTTATTTCCTTATGTATTTTATTTGATTAGTTATTCAAGTTATTGTATTTGTTTGTTTGTTGTAAATTCAAGTTTATATTGTTGTTTAATTATTGTAAATTTTATATGTAAATTCACTCTCTTTCTAATAAGATTCTTTATTCTTTAACTAAGATTGGATATGTGTTATTTTATTCTTAACCTTGTAATTTTAAATGGAGATAAGGACTATCTAATTTCACCATTCAAATAAAGCGATAACAATTTTAATGGATCTAATTTGGACTTGTTAATATGATTTAAAATTTTGTTTTCTTTAGATCTAAGTTTATTTAAAATTATATGTTTTAGAATTCTCTTTCAAAATATTAATTCTAATTTACATATCATATCTTTTTAAAGGGATATCAATTTAATGTATTTGATTTAAACATATATTTCGTGATTTCCTTTGGGTTTGACCTCACACTCATATTCTATACTATTTAATTGGTTCGTACGCTTGCGAGTAATAAATGTAAGATTTGCACAACAAGATTTTGGCACCTTTGCTGGGGAAATTAAATTAAATAAATAAATAAACTGAGTACTGTTGAGCACTAAAAAATGACATTTTTACCCTTGTTATTTGGATTAGTTAGCCATTGATTTTGTTAATATTAGATGCATTTAATAAATTGGATGATTTGGAATTCTAGTAATTATTTCACCATTTTAGGAATATAATTGTGAATTAGTTAGTGTGGATCCACTTATGAGAGTCGAAATTAGTCCAATAATTTTTAGATAAGTGGTGAATTAATTATTAGATTCCAAGAAATTGAAGATTGAAGATTGAGAAGTCTAAAGATGATACAAGTCCATGAGCCAGAGATCCACTGCAATTGGGCCAAGCTAAGCTTCACAAGCCACCATTGGGCCAGCCCACAAACAGTCCATGCGCATATCACAATGAGCCAGGCCAATGTATACTTCAAGTCTAACAAAGGCCCAAGTCCTCAAGCTCAAGTCCAAGATCCACTGGAGGCCTATGTGCTCATTTATAGGTCCAAAATCCAAGTCTACAATCCATTCACACGCCCAAAGCCTTGTCCATTTCCTTGACATCCACACCATCCATTCTCCATTTTAAATCCAGACTGAAATTCCCATTATCCACGGTGCAAGAATGACATGATTGACCCTAGATGGGGGGGAGGAATAGGTCAATCCCATTTTTAGTGGTGTTTACAAATTTCTTGATTGATTTGAGTGCAGCGGAACATTCATCAAGAGATTTGTTTAACGTGATAATTTCTTTAAGTGATCACACTAAGATTATGACCCTTTACATATTACTTAATTATCTATGCTTGTGCACAAAGTATAAAATAAGATAATCAATATCCAAAGTGATGTGTGTTGAGAAAAGTACTTAAATCGCAAATACAAACACACAAAGATCAAACACCATAAGACCAAATTAAAGTGGTTCAATTAGCAGACCTACATCCACTGTTAGGACTCGCTGAACCGTGAGCTATCCCCAAATCCACTAAGTGGGGACTTACACCCACACAATAAGAGTAGAAGTTCCACCTCACTCAATCGGCTGGGAATTTCACCCACCACTGTCGAATAGGAATTCCATTTATCCATTAGGCTGGGAATTCCACCCACTACTGTGCTAGAGACTCCGCTCCAGATTTTTTATAGTGGTTTCGAAACCAAGCTTCCTTAATCCTCTTTCAGAACAAAGGTTTTAAAACAAATTAAAACCAATAAGCAGTTGCCTTTGTAGCTTTTTCTCTTGATGTGTGCTTCATGAAGATCCCACCCAATGTGTGTCAACGCTTTGTCTCGTAGCCGCCTTATAGTAATCACAATCGAGGGTGACAAGGAATTTGGTTTTACCAAAGGTTCTTAGTTTATGTTCTTCTCTTTCTCTTTTCCTCCCTTGTAAACTCAATAAAAAGATTGGTAGTTTATGGCTTTTACATCCTTTCCTCCTCTATCTCTCACAACTCAATCCATCTGATTGGTTGTATTTGATTCTCCAAGTGTAAGCCCGAGAGAGAGAGTGATCCTTCTGTTGGCCCTTGTTTAAGCTCACTGATAAATATGAGGGTCCAACTGATCTTACCGAAGGACACAAACTGGTTGCATAAAGATTGGTTTATATAGAGAAGGCAACCAGTTGCAGCAATGGTAATGTAACGACAGGTCTGGCTCACCGAGGGTTTGGTGACTAGAAATGTTATCGTTACAAACCCGACCGTTGTGCATTAAGTGCACTCCCAACGGTAAATTCCTTCCCGGTTGACATGTCGTTATCGCCGATGGGTCGACATTTATAGCACCGAGAGGTCGGTCCATATGAGAGGCTCAGTCTTGGGCAAAAATATGTTCACATTAGTTTCTAGTCTAGAAACCTGTTACCCAGAACGACCTGTCATCCTTCATTGAGGGGTCGGTCCTGCTACTCTCGATCGGTCTTGAAATACTGAGATGTTTGTTTTATCAAGACCCGTATGAGTTCACAGTCCAGAACTCACAAGCTTTATACCGATGAGTCGTCGACCACGAGGGGTCGTTTAAGTTCGTGATCGAGGGGTTGGTACATACGAGATCTTGATCAAAGGCATTCCCAGAATGACAGTTCAATGATCCAGAACATATGTCAATCTTGTCGACCATTCTTTGACCACGATGGGTTGATCCTATCTCCACCGAGGGATCGGTAAAATCGACTGGTCTAGCTGACAGTGAAACCAAATACATATTTCGAAGTTGGGTTCCAATTTACTGTCAGGCTTCATGTCTAGGCTTTTTATGATTTAACCATTTGTTCTGTAATATCCCAGAATTTCAATATAGCAATATTTACGAAAAGTGTCATTGAAATTATGAATTAAAAGATTATGACTGTAGATGAGAAAATTGTGGGGCCCATTGTTCAAATAAGATCCAATGTACATGTTATAAGGATCAAATTAAATTAAATGGGTAATGTACATCTAATTGGGTCAAGGTGATTATTTGGGTCAAAAGACCCAATTGGGACCCAATGGGTCGTGGTTGACTTGTTTGACCATTGGGTGAGCTCAAGCTTAATTGGGTTAAGTTTAATTAAATGATTGAGTTTGGATTGGGATGAATTAAATAATTGAGTTTGGATGAGTTGAATTTATTGGTTGAGTTGAATTAAATGTATGGGTTGAGTTGAGGGAGTTAAATTAAGTTTAAGTGAGTGAAGTGTGTGGATGAAAGTTGTGTGTGTTGATTTCAAGTTTCAAACAATGAAAAACGTTGGCTGCATGGGGAATTTTATCCCATGCATGAAACTCCAAAAATGAGTAATGAATGGAGGTGGTGGTTTTGGGAGTTACATAAGGTGAGGAGTTTTATTTCAAATTCAAACCATTATACACGTTGGATTGCATGGGAGTATTATTTCATGCATGAAACTCTAAATGGAGAATCAAAGGAGGAGTTTCATGGACTAAGACCAAAACCGTTGGGCTCATGGATGAAACTCCCACATGGGCAACTAATGTTAAGTGGCGGTTACACAAGGCCAACAAAGGCTAGCCTTTGTAGCCTATGGGAGTTTCATTTCAATATGAAACTCTCACATGGAACCTTAATGAGAGAAGGATGATGGGAGGAAAGGATACACCAAGATAACCATTGGAAGCCGTTGGGTACCTTGGGAGTTTCATCTCAATGATGAAACCCCCAAGGGAGGCATTAAGGAATGGAGTTACAAATGGGTTCACATATGGAGAAGGTTGCACCAAGGCAGCCCAAGAGCAAAAAACCGTTGGAGGGTTTCATCTCAAGGATGAAACCCCCAAATGGAATAAGTGAAGGAGTGAATGCAAATGGGAGTTACAAGTGGTGCCACCAAGAGACACCACCATGGGTTGAATTCCATTAACCAAAGGAATTTTCATTTTAGTCTCTCTCTCTCCCTTGGCCTTTTTTCACCTCTCAAGACAAAGGAGATTGGCTGGTTGTCTCACACACAAATAAGTCCTTGGCCGATCACTCCACCAAGACAAAGTGGACTTAGAGAAAAGGAGTTGCATCTCTAGGTTTATCACTTTCACCCAAGGCCAAGTTACTCTCTCCCTCACAAATCAATACCTTGGCCGATCAAGGAGTTTCCAGCAAGATTTGGGCTCGGCTAAAGATCAAGAAAGAAGAAAGGAAGGAACGACTAAGGAAGGAGTGAAAGAACCGGAGGAGTCGCGGTATTGGTAAGTGCACTATAAACCCTTGTTAAATAAATTGGTTAAGGGAACATGATCCGGCCATTGTATGGCCGAACCTATCAAGGGTTTAAATCATGGTTATTGATGTTTAAAAGGGAAGAATATGGATCATAGGGTTCGGCTACTTTGGATGGCCGAACCCCATGAAAAGACTTGGTTATTTTTATGGTTTTGAGAGATAAAAACCATACAATGTTATGAAGGTTTTAAAGTGTTTTAAATGGAGATAAGGTTAATGTTTTGGGTCGGCCATTGTATGGCTGAACCATATTGTTATTATGGCTAAGTTGCTTTGTATAAACCATACATAAATGTTGGAATGTTTGAATCAAGAAAACCATAGGGTTCGGCCATGTGCATGGCTGAACCCCATGGACCATTTTTATGGGTTAATTGGAGTTAAGAGCATGGTTGGAAATTGTTAATGGTTCCATACTTTAGAATAAGGAATCAAGAGGTCATGATCTTACATCTAAATTAAAAGAACAAAGGACATGAAAGAGGGACCAAACCCAAGATGGTGTGGTTCGGTCATGTTGTATGGCCGAACCCCACTAAGGGGTATTTGGTGGGTTATTGTTTAACCTAGGCATATTTTTGAATGGAATGGATAGCCATAGAATGATCAATGGCATAAAATGTAAATAGGAGTAAAAATGCAAGGTCATGGGTTTGGCCATGGTGAATGGCCGAACTCCATGAGGAATGGTTTGTTTATGTATTCTATGGATTGAGTTTTAAATGAGCTACTTGGATTGGCAATTGGACTTAATTTAAAAAGGATTAAAGGACCAAAATTTATGATGGTGAGGTTCGGCCATGTTGTATGGCCGAACCCCACTAAGATGGATTTGTTGGACTCAAGTTATTATGTGGTTAGATGATAAATGTATAAATGGGTAGATCAATGGAATTGTGTGTTCGGGCTTAAAAATCCAAAGGAGGAACTAAAACAAGATTAGTGAGGTTCGGCCATGGGTATGGCCGAACCCCACAAAGTTATATTTGGTGGATTTAGAGTTTTTAAAATAATTACTTGAAAGGGTTTGGTTAAAACCAAAAAGGGACCTAATTTAAGTGGGTGAGATCCGGCCATGGTGTATGGCCGAACCCCACAAAGTGGTTTTAAAACTTAGACTTAATTGGAAATCAAAAGGATATTGTCTTGACATGTTGTTATATTAACAAGGTAACGGGACTTCTTGAACGGTGTGCAATCGTGAACGGGTGACGGTTTAAGAAGAGCGGACAATTTAAGGACCATTGTGTAGGTTTCCTATCTCTTTGTAACCACACTCTATACTTGGTTTTATCTTGATTTTTATGAGATATGTGTTAAACTATTATGTTTCAAAGTGGATTTGAATGTTGAGATTTATTTACAAATGGTATGTATTCATAGACATCTCATGCATGGCATGGGGTGATGGTTATGTAACCGGAGGGTCCACACTCCGTCGGGGTGTCCGAACAACCTATGTGGAGGTACCTTGATGATGAGAATCCCATCAAGAGGAAAACAGAGGGTCCACACTCCGTCGGGGCGTCCGAACAACCTATGTGGAGGTACCTTGATGATGAGAATCCCATCAAGAGGAGGCTATGTATACTTGTGATGGGTGGGATTCATTACATTTGCATACATACATAGCATTGTTTTTGTAAGATTTTGTTGATCATGTATTACTATGTTGTATGCATGTTTTATACTAACCTTGTGGTAGCCCTAATCGGAACACCTACTGGGCGCGTTGATCTAACGCGCTATTTATATCCTTATTGGATGACACAGGAAAGGGAAAGGTCGGGGAGCGTGAAGGAAACCAAGCATGGGAGCTTGGGCATTTGAATGGACTTATTTATCGATATTTTGTTTAAGTTTACATGGACATGTAATTTGTTAGCTAGATGTCGGCATGTAATAACTTAGTTAAATATTTGCTATGGTTTGGTCGGTTTGAATGAATGGTTAGTATAAGGTAATTTTGGAGATATGATATTGTACTTTGCTATCTAAAAATGGAGTACTCATAGGTTCTATTAGAACCCGCAGTTAGATTAAGTAATAATCCACAAGTTTTATTTAGTACCATATGTGAATCGTTTTTCATGGACTTAGTCTATGCACATATGGGTTTGGCCAGTTAAGGGTCGGACTTTAGAAGTCCGAACTTAACTCGCATCGTGACACTCCGCTCTTATCACTTGTTTATTATTTAAAAAAGAAACTCTAATTTTAGAGTGAAAAGGGCGGGGCGTTACATGTTCCACTAAGCCTAGGGATAGTCCTCTCTGAGGTGTGGGTACCACTTAAAGTCATTTATGGCCATATTACTTATTTTGTGATTTCCATAACGATGAGCTTCAATCCGATGGAGCATGATCTTCACTTTTGATCACATTAGGTATTCAAGCTTCTAGCAAGTGCTTCTTTCCGAGTCATGGAATTGACAAACATAGGGACTTGGCTAAGCCGAGGCACTAACAATCTCTCCCTTTGTCAATTTCATGGCAAAACCTAGAAGCTAACCCATTTACAAACCACCACCCTTATTACATCTCATTTGAATACAAAATATTACATTGATTACATGTACATATTCAAATGGAAAACAAGACTATGATCTTCGCATATTCTTGTTCAGCTTTCTTCATATCATTTTTCCTGTTCAAGTACATAAGCAAGTAACACTAGAAAGTCATTAGAGGGGTTAATCCCAAAACATAAATATGCATTCATGGACTAAACACTATTTGTATTCAAGCTCCCCCATACTCCTTGATTTCCTAGTGACCAACACTTCCCGTAGCTTATCCAAGCTATTAGTGTTGAGAAGATTTAGCCCCAATCTTCTTGAGTTTGATCTCTTAAACTCCTAGCATAGACATTATCCCTATGTCCATTGGCTTTGATGTCTTTCAGCTTCTACTAATTTCTCCTCCATTTTGTCATTCAGTTGACAAAGATTAGTAAGCAGACATCGATTTTTAAGCACTCCCCCATGCTTCTTGCATTTAGTGCTTAATTAGGTTTTGCTTCGTAACTTATGGTTCTCCCTTATGGTTCAGTGCACACTTTTCATGCATTAAGGTTTGTTTGTCCCTTAGTTGATTTCTTCCATGAGTGAGGCTAGTGTCCTAGCTTCCTTAGAGTCTTCTCCCACTTTCTCCAAGCTATCTTTTGTAGCATCTTTGACTCATCTCCCCTATAAACTTAGCTGCATCTAAGTTCATTTTTCATCATGCTTCCTTTCAAGCTTTCATTCACCTTCCTCCACATACTGTCATGACCAGTGAAAACAGCTAATTAACACATATTTTGTACTTCCCCAAAACTCCAAGTATGTGTGCAATATCTTAGCCCAATCCTTATCGCTCTTTCTTGCCACTATGAAATCAAATCATCAGATCCTGCATGTTAGTTTATTTAAAAAAATCCAATGTTAAGAATAACATGAGATAGAAGGCAATCCATCAAATTAGCACACACAATAATTCAAACCATATAATTTCATTGATAAATAGATCAGTACATATGGTTTGGGAGAAGGGCACGAGGATTCTCAGACAAAACATTAACATAGTTTTTCCAAAACATGAAAAATTATCCTAAGCAGAGCCATCCAGAGGAGGTGATGCTGGAGGAGGTGGAGATTTTCGTCGGGTACACTTTTTGAGTCCTTCCATGAATGTGGAAAGTTTTTGAATTGATTCATTCATGGATGTTGCAAAGGCTCCAATCTTTCTTTCTTTCCAACTCTCGACGTTTTTCAAGGAAGAAATAGAGTTGCCTTATAAGAGCTCTATCATTTTCTGCTTTAGAATCTTGTATCTGCTATTTTTGTTTCTCCTTTTTTTCCTTACCAGAAGCAGGTCTCTTAATAGGTGTATCCTCATCATTGCTTGATTCTACTGGGGGAGTGAAACCCTTTTGACCCTTCCCTTTTCCACTTACTTTTTCTACACTAGCTCCAGCTAGAAGTGTAGGCTCTCTAATGGTCACTCCTTTTGGCCTTCTGGATGTGGGTGGGGGTGATTTTTTCTTGTGAGATTTCCTCGAGAGGGTTTTGACTCGATGACCTATAGTATTCAGGGGAGACAAAGATTCTCCTCGATACCACTAAGATTTGGGTTTCTTAGGCAATGTGGCAAGATCATTCTTAGAATTAGAGGACACATCGATGACTGGAGACTTGTTCTTTGTCATTTTCTACTTGGAGGAGAGAAGAATGCACACAGGTTACCTATCCAATGAGAATCACAAAATCCGTGATTTTCAAACTACTGATGGTGGAAGAACCAGAAGCCCTCTGCTTTTCCGGCGAGGAAATGCTCCGAGATGTCCTATCGATAGGTCCAGGGCATGGGAGGAGATAAGGAAATCGCTAGAGCTCAGCGGGAGATAGAAAGATGATTTTTGAAATAATCTTTCATTTTTGCAGAAAAAGTCTTTTTAACTTACTCTTTCCGACTCACCGACCAGTGGTAACCAACGACCTGTCGCCCTTTTCTATTTTTCCCCCTTTCAGACAGTGTTCTGATTTCCAATAGTACCGAGATGTTTGTTCCTCCGACTAGTCTATCCTTCGACTTGGGTTTTGAACTTGAAGGATGATTGGGCGTTTTGTGTGTGTGTGTGTGTGCTTACGATGTTCATAGTTCATCAAGCTTTGCTTATACACCTTTGAATGCCAGTAGTGATGATACATGCATTCACACTGTTTTTGTGCCATTTGAAGATTCAATTCATCCTTCTGAAGATAGGCACAAAACATGGATTTATAGATCTCTCCTGAATCCAAACCAAGATTCTTAGACATTTAATTCACCAATTCAACCATATTGTCCAAGTGTGTGATGTCATGAGATGCGGCATTTCCAGGCTTTAGCAAAGACAAGGTGCCTATGAACATGAGTCATTCTGCATAATGTATAAATTGAAAAGATCTGGTACTTAAATGGATTATATGATCAGCACATTTGATAGGTCACACAAAACTAAAATTCCATTTAAAGACATAGAGCTTGTTTCATTCCACAAGGGATAATTTGGAATTCAACGACTCTGTGTATGTGTACCATACACACCTTATACATGAGGTAATTCACATACTACATTCATTTCCTAAAGATGCATAAATCACAAGAATATGAAAAGAAATGAGATAAGTATATTCCAATACTAGAGTGCAAACCATCATGTACAACGAATATCTTACAGTAGATCAATCCAACAATCAAACAAGAACATGGATTGAATGTAAGATACACAATGATTCCAAAAACATGTTTCAAATGTGACACCAACAATGGTATCCCTTCACACATTTGAATGTAGCCTTGTGAGACTTGGAATCTAAGTCCACAAACCGATGATGGCCTTTACAAATCTGGTTTTAATCTTGGATACCTTCCCATTAGATATTTTGAATCAAAATTTCCAAATTTTGTACCACGATGTTGTCCTGACATAAGAGAGGTCAACATATTGGTATATGGCCACAAAGGATACTTGAAGGTCATCCTGACATAAGAGAGGTCAACATATTGGTATATGGCCACAAAGGATACTTGAAGGTCATTACCTTCAACAAGTTCCTTTCATCTATCCTTTTATTCTCTTGGAGGATTTATCTTGAACTTTTTCAATGGATGAACCATTCACCTATATGCATTGGTCAAGATAAGTGATGTCATCCATCGGGCTAGAAGAGACAATTTTTCCATGGATTCTTTCAGCTTCTTCTGCTATTTCATATCTTTTAAATATTTTACCTGCATATTATGAAATAACACTGATGAAATGCTACTCAGTGTTGGTTTAAAATACATAGTCATTTCATCACTAGTCCAAGCTTATTTGGTCTTAGGGCTGAGTGGTCATGGAAGGTTCATCCAATATCTTTTCCATAGGTATAGACCACTTTCAATTCACCTATTTCCGAACATATTTATTGATGAAAACATATCACGTTTTTAATTCATTTTTCATCATAAATAGAGGTTTTAAAATATCATGGCTTTCTCTTATAGCCATTGTTCTAACATGGATCAACTTGGACAGTAAAGTACTTTCAGAAGAGTATGAGGCTTTGATACCAAATGAAAGTCCCATTATCCACAGTGCTAGAACAACATGATTGAGCCTAGAGGGGGGTTGAATAGGTCAATCCCATTTTTAATGGTGTTTACAAATTTCTTGATTGATTTGAATGCGGCGGAACATTCATCAAGAGATTTGTTTAAAGTGATAATTTCTTTAAGTGATCACACTAAGATTATGACCCTTTACATATTGATTGATTATCTATGCTTGTGCACATTGTATAAAATAAGATAATCAAAATGGAAAGTGACGTGTGTTAAGAAGAGTACTTAAATCGCAAATACAAACACACAAAGATCAAACACCATAAGACCAATTTAAAGTGGTTAGGTTACCCAACGTACATCCACTTTTAGGACACGCTCAACCTTGAGTTATCCCCAAATCCACAAAGTGGGGACTTACACCCTCACAATTAGAGTAGAAATTCCACCTTACTCAATCGGCTGGCAACTTCACCCACCACTATGCCGGAAACTCTGTTCCAGAATTTTTATAGTAGTTCCGGAATCAAGCTTCTTTAATCCACTTTCGGAACAATGGTTTTAAAGCAAAATTAAAACTAAGAAGCACTTGCCTTTGTAGCTCTTTTTCTTGATGTGTACTTCATGAAAATCCCACACAATGTGTACCGACGCTCCTCCTCGTATCCACTGCATAGCAATCAAAATCGAGGGTGACAAGGAAACTGGTTTTACCAAAGGTTTCCTAGTTTATGTCCTTCTCTTTCTCTTTTCCTCCCTTGCAAACTTAATCAAAAGATTGGTTGTTTATGGTTTTGACATCTTTCCTCCTCTCTCTCTCTCACAACTCAATCCATCTGATTGGTTGTATTTGATTCCCCAAGTGTAACCACGAGAGAGAGAGAGTGATCCTTCTGTTGGTCCTTGTTTAGTCTCACTGATAAAGATGAAGGTCCAACTGATCTTACCGATGGATACCAACTGGTTGCATAAAGATTGGTTTATATAGAGAAGGAAACCAGTTGCAGCAACGGTAATGTATTGACAGATCGGTCGCACCGAGGGGTCGGTGACTAGAAATGTTATCATTACAAATCTGACCGTTATGCATTAAGTGCACTCCCAACTGTAATATTCTTTCCCGGTCGATATGTCATTGTCGCCGATGGGTCGACATTTATGGCACCGAGAGGTAGGTCCATACGAGAGGCTCGATCTAGGGCAAAAACATGCTGACATTAGTTTTTAGTCTAGAAACCTGTTACCCAGAATGACCTGTCGCCCTATATCGAGGGTCGATCCTGCTACTCTCGATCGGTCTCGAAATACCAAGATGTTTGTTTTATTGAGAGCCCTTATGAGTTCACAGTCCAGAACTCACAAGTTTTATACCGATGAGTCATCAACCACGAGGAGTCGTTTAAGTTCATCACCGAGGGGTGGGTTGCATACGAGACTCTCGGTCAGAGGCATTCCCAAAATGACAGTTCAATGATCCAGAACCTATGTCAATCTGGTCGATCAGTCTTTGACCACGATGGGTCGATCCTGTCTCCACCGAGGGGACGGTTAGAATGACTGGTCGAGTTGATAGTGAAACCAAATACATATTTCCAAGTTGGGTTCCAATTCACCACCAGTCTTCCTCTCTAGTCTTTTTATGATTTAACCATTTGTTCCACGAAGCCTAGGGATAGTCCCCTTTGAGGTGTGGGTACCACCTAAAGTCATCTATGACCATATTACATGTTTTGTCATTGCCATAACGATGAGCTTCAATCTGGTAGAGCATGATCTTCACTTTTGATCACATTGGGTCTTCAAGCTTCTAGCAAGTGTTTCTTTCCGAGTAATGGAATTGACAAACATAGGGACTTGGCTAAGCCAAGGCACTAACACAGACCATTCATCTCAAGCATTAAAATTAGGAAACCCCTAGAACCATCTTCCAAATCCAAACCATACATCCGTTATCTTAGATCTAGGCCATCCAATACATTCATAATTTAGATTAACCTTAGGATCATGATCATCCAAACATCATCTCCTCTTCCATCCATTTAGATCAACCATCATTTAATTAATCCATTAGATTTAGGTCCATTTAATCATAGCCATTCATTCCAATCACTTATTAAACCTTAGATATAGGATAACTTGGAACCCAAGTAATCCCATATCCACTCTACACGATTTTCTCCATCACAAAGCATTCCATATTCCCTCATGATTTTGCCACATCAACCTAAAATTCCTCTCAAAGTCTTACCCAACTTTGCCCACGTGATTCTCTCCTAAGTTCACTTTCTCCATGTATACCCTGACCCAAAATTAGGCCTAATTGTGTGATTTTGTTCAAATAATCATATTCGGGCTTTAATTCTCATTGGTGATATAAATTTTTCAAATGTCACTGTGACATAAGATTTTCGTTAACAGATACTTCAAAAGTTTATTAGAATAAGAAATACATCATTTTTGTTAAAATTGACGGGTTTTTGAAATATATTTGTCCCTAGATTTTTATAACTTCACTGATTTTTGAAACTCAATCATTTGAACCAGGTGAATTATTTTACTTAAACCTGTTTAGTTTCTAAATAATAAGGATAAGATTAAGAAGTATAAAATATAATACACATTAAAATATGCTACCCTTGTAATACCCCAGATTTTCAGTTTATAAATATTTACGGTTTTTGCCATTGAAGTTGTGAATTAATGGATATGACCTTAGATGGGTCAATTGTGGGATTCATTGTTCAATTAAGACCCAATTTACATGTTATAAGGATCAAATTAAAGTAAATGGGTAATGTGCATCTAATTGTGTCAAGGTGGTTATTTGGGTCAAAAGGCCCAATTGGGACGCAATGGGCCATAGTTGACTTGATTGACCATTGGGTGAGCTCAAGTTTAATTAGGTTAGGCTGAATTGAATGGGAATGTTAACAAGTGTTTAAGTTAACTTCAATTAAATGAAGGAGTTGAGTTTAATGTGAAGTTGAATTTACTGTATGAGTTGCATTAAAATGATGAGTTAAATGGGTGAGTTGTGTCATATGAGTTGGATGGGAAACTATGGAGATATTTATCTCAAAAGGAACACCACACCACACGTTGGTTGCATGGGAAGTTTCTCCCATGCCTGAAACTCCTAGTTAAGTAATGAATGATGGTGGCGGTTTTGGGAGTTACATGAGGTGAGAAGTTTATTTTTAAATTCAAACATAAAACACGTTGGAATGCATGAGAATTAAAGGGGAGTTGGAAGGTTGGGTAGTCCAAGGATTAAGACACAAAACCGTTGGCTTGTAGGAGTTTCATCTCATGGATGAAACTCCCACAAGAGCAACTAAGGTGGAGTGGCGGTTACACCAAGATATCAAAGGCTAACCGTTGTAGCCTTTGGGAGTTTCATTTTAAAATGAAACTCTCACATGGAACCTTAATGAGAGAAGGATGGTGGGAGGAAAGGATACACTAAGACATGCATGGGAGCCGTTGGGTACCTTGGGAGTTTCATCTCAAGGATGAAACCCCAAGGGAGGCATTAAGAATGGAGTTACAAAATGGGTTCACACATGGAGAAGTGATGGGGTAAGTTGCATCTAGGGCAGCTCAAGAACCAAAAACCGTTGGAGGGTTTCATCTCAAGGATGAAACCCCCAAGTGGAATAATTGAAGAAATGAATGGGGAAGGGAGTTACAAGTGATGCCAACCTTAGGCTGAATTTGATTAACCAAAGGAAGAGTTTTGTTTCCACTCATTCTCTCCCTCTCTCCCTCTCTTAGCCGACCAGCACTCTAAGGAAAGGAGATCAAACATTTGGAGAATTCTATCTCATTCTCTCCCTCTCTCTCTCAAGGCCGGTTCTCCTCTCAAAGATCAAAAAGGGTTTGAAGGTTTGAATGAATGTTTAGTTTAAAGTAATTTTGGATATAAGACTTGTACTTTGCTATCTAATAAATTGGAGTAGATTTAGGTTTTATTATAATCCGCAGTTAGATTAAGTAATAATATTCCGCAAGAATTATAAAGTACTATGTGTGAACCATTCTCATGGACTTAGTCCATGTACATATAGGTTTGGCCAGTTAAGGGTCGGACTTAGAAGTCCGGACTTAACTCGCGTCGTGACACTCCGCTCCGATCACTTGTTCATTATTTTTAAAAAAAAAAGTAGACTCTGATTTATAGTGAAAAAGGGCGGGGTGTTAAAGTTGGTATCAGAGCGAAACGGGAAGATTGAATCTTTCGAAGTAAGATTAAGACGGTTTCATGTCTCACTGACAGATAAGAATCCCAACTGACCAACTCTTCAGAGTCCGCTGACTGTGGGCCGGATTAATTTACTTCGTTAGACTCAGATTGAACATTCAATCTGAGAACAACAATGAAAGATAGCAAAGGAAGTACAGTCAAAATAAGTGGATATACCAAACATAGCAAATTAGGATATATTTCCCCGATATCCCCTAATTGAGAAACAAACAATTGGTACTCAGGAAGTTTCCCCAAAAACAAAGAAATACAAGGAGTGTTGATTTGGCAATTTCCACAAGGACAAGAAAAACAAGATGTTTATTTGGCAATGTTCCCAAACAAGAGACATTATATGATACATAGGACATGTTATATCAAAAAGGGTTTGAAGGTTTGAAGCATTGTGCTAAACTTCTCTTTCAATTCATCTTGGCCGAACCAACCCTTGATAATTTCATCTTGATCAAGCTCATCTATTGGCCGAAGATCAAAGAGAAGAGGAAGAAGGAAGGCTAAGGATCAAAGAGGAGAAAAAGGAAGGACTAAGGAAGGAGAAGATCAAGAAGGAATGAAAGAACCGGAGGAGTCGCGGTATTGGTAAGTGCACTATAAACCCTTTTAAATAAATTGGTTAAGGGAACATGATCCGGCCATTGTATGACCGAACCTATCAAGGGTTTAAATCATGGAGGATGATGTTTAAAAAGGGTAGAAATCGATCATAGGGTTCGGCTACTTTGGATGGCCGAACCCCATGAAAAGACTTGGTAATTTTTATGGTTTTTGAGAGATAAAAACCATACCATGTTTTGAAGGTTTAAAGGGTTTTTAAATGGAGAAAAGGTTACTATTTTGGGTCGGCCATTGCATGGCTGAATCATATTGTTATTATGGCTAAGGGTTGATCATAAACCATATATAAATGTTGGAATATTTGAACCAAGAAAACCATAGGTTTCGGCCATACACATGGCCGAACCCCATGGACCATTTTATGGGTTATTTGGAGTTAAGAACATGGTTGGAAATTATAAATGGTTATATGCTTTTGATTAAGGAATCACATATGTTTATCTTTGGACTTAGTATTAGGTAAATAATCAGCCATTATAGATGATGGAAAAAGGGGCAAAATCAGTATGGTGAGGTTCGGGCATGTTGTATGGCCGGACCCCACTAATGGATAATTGGTGGATTTAGTTTCTTTGAAGTGGTTAACTTGTAATATAATTGGTCAAATCAAAATGGAGATTTGTCAAGGATTAAAAGGACCAAATTTAAGATGATGAGGTTCGGCCATGTTGTATGGCCGAACCACACTAAGGTAGATTTGTTATGGATATTGGTTAGCAATGTTAAGCAAAGGTTAAACCAATGGCAAAAACCGTAAATACAAGTTATTATTGTAAATATGGAATGAAAGATTAAAGGACTTGAAAAAGGAGCCGAAACCAAAATGGTGAGGTTCGGCCATGTTGTATGTGTAACGCCCGCCCCTTTTCACTGAAAATCAGACTCTATTTTTTTTTTTTAAATGTTACAAAGGGCTCGGACGTCACGACGCGAGTTAAGTCCGAGCTTCTAAATCCCGGCCCTTAACTGGTCAACCCTACGTGTACGTGGAACGAAGTCCACGATGAACGGTTCACACGTATAAGCAAGCTTACAGAATGTTATACTAAATACGGAACCATCATAGAGGCTAACCTACAAATTTTAGATAGCAGGGAAGATTACATTCATTTAACTAACAATACATCTCAACATCATCGTATCCAAAATAAAACCAGAATATAGCAAGTAAGCTAATTTATACAGTCCGACAAGCTAACTATTCAAATATACATCTCTTAAAATAAACTTAAATAACGGAAAGAGTCCGCCTCCCTAAGCCCCTAAGCTTGGCTCCCGTCTCGTCCTTCTGCTCCGGCATTTCCTGCGTCATCAGCTAGGGTAGAAGTAGGGCGTTAGACTACGCGCCCAGTAGGACTCCGAGTAGGGCTAGCACATGGGTTAGTTGATAACAAGCATACCGATAACAATATAGTGAAAATTAGTAAACCACCATATAATGAAATTATCAAGTGAATGCCATGCCATGGGTGTCTGTGCTATGAATCCCACCCATTCTCTACTATCATGATGCCATATCCCCTTGACGGAAAAACCTCATCAAGACATAACCAATCCAAATATATAAATCCCCCTTGATGGCAAGGCCTCGTCAAGGTGTGTCCCCATGCTTGTTTCTCGGTCGCCCCGACGGAGCATGGACTCCAGTTATAGCCTATCAGGCTATCCCCATGCCTGTTCTTGGTCTTCCCGACGGAGCATGGACTCCGGGCTATCCCCATGCCTGTTCTCGGTCGCCCCGGCGGAGCATGGACTCCGGTTCCTTTATTTTCCCTCCCATGCCATGCATGAGATGTAGTGCACTATGCTATGTAATATGTAATCCATAGTCATAATATAGAATTCATAACTTAACATATAATTCATAATTTTGCATTATACCATATAAGATACATAAACCCTGATCTTAAAACTCATCATAAAATAAACCATAAAATTCCCAAAATAAATCAAAGAAACCATCACACAAACCATGGCTTACAAAAAAAGGTAGGAATCCTACCGAATACCGACTCGTGTCCTTTTACGGTTTCGTCCGACAATCAGGCTACTGACACGCGTACCGCTCGCGATATCCAATACCTTATTACTTACACACAATCAGTCCATATTTTAACTATTTCTGAGTCCATTAAACATTTTCAAGTCCATATGAAAATCGATCACTATTTAGGTTTTGCGGGTCCCATTTAATCCATTATATATTTTAAGTACATAAGTCTAAAATCAGCCTCCTAGGCTTTATTTAACCCTAGATAATGCTACTACTTAGAATCTCTAAACCCATGATCATCTCCATGGAGTTCTTCATTTTAGCCATTATTTACGGTTTTGCCACTACCTCTTCTCCATGGTTAATTACTCATTCACCCTTGCCTAACCAAGTTCATAATTGATCATAAATCTGGATCTCTAACTTAGGTCCATTAATGACCCATTCAACCATGGCACATGACCGTTAAAATTAGCCATTTAATTTACTTAAACTCCATTAACCTAACATACAAATACACATTAATCTTAGGCTTTAATTGGTTCACAAAATGGGTCCATTGATGTCTCATCACCCACAACCTAACAACACTAGAAAAATTAGCCATTTAAACACTCTAACCCTCATTCATTTCTCCCATACATAATACCAAATTAATCCACAAGTTTACCCACAAATGGGTCATGGGTTTGGCCATACACCATGGTCGAACCCATGATGTCTTTATCCCATTTTTTTCTTTGGCCTATCCACACATTTGGACCCATCATCCTTAATCACATTCAAGTCTATAAACTTAGCCACATTCCCATTACAACTAACAACATTAGGTCTCTTTTTGGGTCCATCAACACCACCAACATTCCCATTTATTTTCCATTATTCATAACCATTAAATCCATCACTACACCACCATAGGGTTCGGCCATACACCATGGCCGAACCCATGGTTCATGGTCCACTAGTCCATTGGTGGCCTTTTTTATCATAAAGATACTTACATTTATTCATGGATTCCATCATAATAAACCTCCTCAAACATTGCCTACATTTAATCATTAAGCACTTAAAACCCTAAACCATTCTCCATACTTCCATTCATACAAAACCCTAATTAAATTCATTAACCATTTACCATGGGGTTCGGCCATACCACATGGCCGAACCCTATGGTCCATCAATTCATTCAAAACCCACACTTCCACGCTTAATTAACACCTAATTACATACTATCCTTACTCCATTTTTTTTTTCTTTCCTTAACCCTAATTTACCCATTTAGGGTTTTGTCCACTTTCCATCATTCAATTTGATGGATTTGAGATCCAAGGCCTATAATCATTTGGCCACCATCAAATTTAACAAAGATGAATACCAAATTTCAAACCCTAAAAATCCAAATCTCTTGTTTAGGAAATACTTACAATCCGTCGTCTCCTCCGACTTCCGCCACTCCTGTCGGCTTCCTTAGCCTCCTTTCTCCTTCCTCTTGATCTTTGGTCGGCCAAGATGCTTGATCAATGGTGGAACCCTCCAAACTTAGGATCGGCCAAGGTAGGGTTTGCTTGAGAGAGGGAGAGGGGAAGATGATGAGAGGGAAGATAATAGACATTGATCTTAGAGTGATGGACTAAAAATTCCACTTCTTTCTTCTCCCCTTCTCTTCTTTTCTCCTTAGCTTTCTTTCTTCTCTTCTCTTCCTAGTGGGGGGCGGCCATGAGAGAGTGAGGGAGATGGAGCTAGTGAAATGAAAATGGGATAAGATGAAAACTCATCTTATCTCTTTGGTTTCATAAGTTACCTTTAACATTAAATCTCCCAACCACCCCACATGAGATATTTCTCATACTTTTTGACCCAACCACTAGCCAACGTTTTTCTTTCTTCTTGCAATGGGTGGTTTTGGTCTTCCATTGACCATTTGACCACCATTTGGATAACTTAACCATTTAATTACTTAGATAATTACCTTAGGTTAATTAATTTCCACTTAGACTTAATCCCACTTGCTTAAATTGCCTTTATGCATACACCCATGGTTGACCAATTCAACCATGGTGGTCGGCCCCACCAAACCTTGGGTCCACACGCCACCCCACTTGGTGAGGTGGAGGTGGGTCCCATTGGACCATGTCAACTTGGTCAACTTCAAATTAACTTAGGTGATTTAGACCCATTCAATTTCATTCTAATTAGATCACCATTGGGCCCATGGCCCAATTACATTTTCATCTTACTCATTTACCTTAGGGCTTATACCAACTTGATCCATTGGGTCCCAAGTGGGTATTGGGCCCAATTTGACCATCCTTGGCCCAATTTGACCATCATTGACCATTAAGATCAATTAAATCCAATCCATGGTCCATTGGGCCATACTTGGGCCTTTGTCAAAACTTTGATCCATTTACCATCTATTCCATCAATTTTCCCAATTTCCATCATTAAAACAAATAATATCCACATTTATATTGATTTAAAAATTCCGGGCTATTACAGTATGGCCGAACCCCACCAAGGTATGTTTGGTAGATTGAGGTTTTTAATTAAGTTATTTGGATGGTTTTGGTTAAATGAAAAGAAAGATCAAATTCAAGTAGGTGAGGTTCGGCCATGGGGTATGGCCGAACCCCACAAGGTGGTTTTTGGGACTTAGACTTAATTGGAAATCACATGGTTATGTGTTTGACTTATTGTTATATAAACAAGGTAACGAGACTTCTTGAACGGTGCTCAAATCGTGAACGGGTGACGATTTAAGAAGAGCGGACCATTTAAGTGATTATTGTGTAGGTTTCCTACCTCTTTGTAACCATACTTATACTTGATGTTTTATCTTAATTTTGATGAGATATGTGTTAAACTATTACGATTCAAAGTGGTTTTGAATGCTAACATTTATTCACAAATGGCATGTATTCATTGACGTATCATGCATGGCATGGGGTGATGGTTTTGTAACCGGAGGCCACGCTCCGTCGGGGCGTCCGTAAGGCAATCATGGGAAGACCTTGATGATGAGAATCCCATCAAGAAGAATCCGGATGCCACACTCCGTCGGGGCGTCCGAAAGACCATTGTGGGGATACCTTGGTGATGAGAATCCATCAAGAGGAGGCTATGTATACTTGTGTTGGGTGGGACTCATTACATTTGCATACATACATAACATTATTTTTATAAAATTTTGATGATCATGTATTATTATGTTATATGCATGTTTTATACTAACCTTGTGGTAACGCTAATCGGAAACACCTACTAGGCGCGTTGATCTAACGCCCTATTTCTATCCTTAGTGGATGACACAAGAAAGGGAAAGGTCGAGGATAGCGAAGGAAACCAAGCATAGGAGCTTGGGCATTTGAATGGACATATTTATGGATATTTTGTTTAAGTTTACATGGACATGTAATTTGTTAGTTAGATGCTGGCATGTAATAACTTAGTTAATATTTGCTATGGTTTGGATTAGTTTGAATGAATGTTTAGTTTAAAGTAATTTTTGATATAAGACTTGTACTTTACTATCTAAATGGAGTAGATTTAGGTTCTATTATAATCCGCAGTTAGATTAAGTAATAATATTCCGCAAGAATTATTAAGTACTATGTGTGAACCATTCTCATGGATTTAGTCCATGCACACATAGGTTTGGCCAGTTAAGGGTCGGACTTAGAGGTCCGAACTTAACTCGCGTTGTGACACTCCGGTCCAATCACTTGTTTATTATTTTTTTAAAAAAAATAGACTCTGATTTATAGTGAAAAAGGGCGGGGTGTTACAATCCTTTGCATTGGTTGGCTAGGAGCTTTCAAGCTCTTCTCCCACAAGCACCTGCATAAGCTACTACAAGGAGCTTACATGCTCGTCTCCTGCAAGTATCTTACAAGCAACTTACATGCAACTTCAAAAACAGGTTACAAATAGCTTATAAGCAGCTTACAAGTAGCTTACAAAGCAGCTTACAAAAGCAGCTTATAAGCAGTTGCATAACCTATAACACCCCACCCTTTTCACTCTAAAAATCAGAGTTTATTTTTTTTTTAAATAACAATAATCAAGTGATCGGGGCGGGACGTCATAACGCGAGTTAAGTTCGGACTTCTAATATCTGACCCTTAACTTGCCAAACCTATATGTGCATGGACTAAGTCCATGAGAAACGATTCACATATGGTACCAATTTAAACTTGCGGAATAAACCTAGTTTAACTGAGGGTTATAATCGAACCTATGACTACTCCATTTTATTAGATAGCAAGTACAAGTCATATATCCAAAATTACCTTAATTTCCTTAAACTAAACGTCCATTCAAACCATTCCAAATCATAGCAAATAGTTAACTAAGTTATTACATGCCAACATCTAATTATCAAATTACATGTCCATGTAAACTTAAATAAAAAGTCCATAAATAAGTCCAAATCCAAAAGCCCAAGCTTCTATGCTTGGTTTCCTTCGCGCTCCTCGACTTTCCCCTTTCCTGTGTCATCTACTAAGGATATAAATAGGGCGTTAGATCAACGCGCCCAGTAGGTCTTCCGTTTAGGGCTACCATAAGGTTAGTATAAAACATGCAAATATCATAATAGTACATGATCATCAAAACCTTATACAAAAACAATGCCATGTATGTTATGCATATGTAATGAGTCCCACCCATCACAAATATACATAGCCTCCTCTTGACGGGATTCTCATCGTCAAGGTACCTTACAGTGGTCTTTTGGATGCCCCGACGGAGTGTGGCCTCCGGTTTCCTCTTGATGGGATTCTCATCATCAAGGTACCCCACGGTGGTCTTTCGGACGTCCCGACGGAGTGTGGCCTCCGATTTCCATAATCATCACCCCATGCCATGCATGAGATGTCAATGAGTTCATGCCATTTGTAAATACATCTTAACATACAAAACCACTTTGAAACATAATAACACATATTTCATCAAACTTAAGATAAAACATCAAATATAAGTGTGGTTACAAAAGGTAGGAAACCTACACAATGTTCACTTAGATTGACCGCTCTTTTAAACCGTCACCCGTTCACGACTCGTACACCGTTCAAGAAGTCCCATTACCTTGTTTATATAACAGCAAGTCAAACACATGTCCATTTAATTTCCAACTAAGTCTAAGTCCCAAAAACAACTTTGTGGGGTTCGGCCATACCCCATGGCCGAACCTCACCCACTTAAATTTTGATCTCCTTTTTTATTTAATCCAAAACCATCCAAATAACTTAATCTTCCAAATGTACCTTGGTAGGGTTCGGCCATACAACATGGCCGAACCTTACCACTTTGGTTTTGGCCCATCTTTCAAATCCTTTGGTCATTTCATTCCATAATTACAATTGTGCCATTAGACTAACCCTTGTTTAATTTTGCTTAATAACTAATGTCCATAACAAAACCCACCTTAGTGGAGTTCGGCCATACAACATGGCCGAACCTCACCATCTTAATTTGGTCCTTTAGATCCTTCATACATACATACATCTCCATTTGATTTTGCCCAATTACGTTATAAGTTAACCACTAAGTCCATCAAATGACCATTAGTGGGGTTCGGCCATACTTCATGGCCGAACCTCACCCTATGGATTTGTATCCCTTTTTCCATCATCTTTGATGGCTGGTTATTTACTTATACTAAGTCCATAGATAAACATATGTGATTCTTAAATCAAAAGCATATCATCATCCATAATTTCCAACCATGTTCTTACTCTAATTAACCCATAAAAACAGTCCATGGGGTTTGGCCATACACTTAGCCGAACCCTATGGTTTTCTTGATGCAAACCCTCCAATATTTGTCCATGGTTTTGATCAGCAACTTAGCCATAAAATCAACATGGTTCAGCCATGCCATAGCAGCTCTAAAACAGTAAACTTATCTCCATTTAAAAACCCTTTAAACCTTCAAAAGATGGTATGGTTTTTATCTCTCAAAAACAATAAAAATTACCAAGTCTTTTCATGGAGTGGCCGAACCCTATGATCCATGTTTTACCCTTTTTAAACAGCATAATCCATGATCTAAACCCTTGATAGATTCGGCCATACAATGGCCGATCATATTCCATTAACCAATTTATTTAACAAAGGTTTATTATAGTGCACTTACCAATACCGCGACTCCTCGGGTTCTTTCACTCTTTCTTGACCTTCTCCTTCCTTAGTCCTTCCTTCCTCCCTTCCTTCCTGATCTTTAGCCGATCCAAAACTTGCTGGAAACCCCTTGAAATGGTTCAGCCAAATTATTGATTTGAGAGAGAGAGAGAGAGAAATTTGGCCTTGGATGAGAGTGATAACCTTGCTGCCAAACTCCTTTGCTCTATGTGTATTTTGTCTTGGTGGAAGGATCGGCCAAGGACTGATTGGTATAAGAGACAATCAGCCAATGCCTTTGGTCTTGAGAGATGGAGAACGGCCAAGGGAGAGAGAGAGAGAGAGAGAGAGAGAGAGAGTGAATGGAGATAAAATTCTATCTTTAGTTAACCAACTTCAGCCTAAGGTTGGCACCACATGTAACTCCCCTCCCATTCATTTCCATTACTTATTTCTTTTGGGGGTTTCATCCTTGAGATGAAACCCTCCAACGGTTTTTACCTCTTGAGCTGCCCTAGATGCAACCTACTCCATGTGTGAACCATTTATAACTCTACTTCTTAATGCCTCCCTTGGGGTTTCATCCTTGAGATGAAACTCCCAAGGCACCCAACGGCTTCCATACCTTGTCTTGTATAACCTCACCAGCCCATTCATCTTCCATCTTGGGGGTTTCATCCTTGAGATGAAACTCCCATGGCACCCAATGGTCATGCTTGAGTTTGAAATCCATAACCGCCACCTTCCATTATTTGCCCATGTGGGGGTTTCATCCATGAGATGAAACTCCCATAAGCCAACGGTTTTGTCTTGTCCTAAGCTTGAACCACCCAGCTATCCAACTCCTTTTTAGTTCTTATTCGAATTTGAATTTAAAATGAGAAACTCCTTATCTCTTTATTATCCATTTTGGAGGTTTTATGCATGGGGAAAACTTCCCATGCAACCAACTTATGGTGCATTTTGAACTTGGAATCTTCGTGTAACCTTGTAACGCCCCGCCCTTTCCGAAATTCAGAGTCTAATTTTTTTTTTTAAATAATAATAATAATAACACTGAAAGAGGGCGGACAACGTCACGACGTGAGTTAAGTTCGGACTTCCAAAGTCCAACCCTTAACTGGCCACCCATGTGTGCATGGACTAGACCATGAAAACAATCCACACATGGAACTAATCAAGTCATGCCGAATAAAACTAGACCAATTGCGGAATTAAACTTAATACATAGCAAGTACAAGTCTCCCATTAAAACTGATTAAACCATGCATCCATTATCAAAACTATAAACAAACCATAGCAAAGTTACTAGTTATTACATGTCCATAAAATGTAATTCAAATGACAGTAAAATAGCAATTCATTCCAACACTCAAGAGCTTAAGCTTGGCTCCCCTCCTTGTCCTCGACCTTCTCTTTCCCTTTCCCTTTTCCTGCATAAGGATGGAATTAGGGCGTTAGATCAACGCGCCCAGTAGGTTTTCCGATCAAGGCTACCACATGGTTAGTATAAAAAAACATGCATGTATCATAATATTTAATCATCCAAAAACATCTGAAATCAATGATATGTATGTAAATGCGAATGTAATGAGTCCCACCCATCACAAGTATACATAACTATCACTTGACGAAATTCTCACGTCAAGGTAATCCAGAGTACTCCACATTTCCTCTGAATAGAACTCTCATGTCAAAGTAAGCCAGAGTACTCCACATTTCCTCTGTATAGAACTCTTATGTCAAGATAATCCAGAGTACTCCTCATTTCCTCTGGATAGGACTCTCCTCATTAAGTTGTTCCATAATCATCACCCCATGCCATGCATGAGATGTCAATGTATATATATGTCCTTTGTAAATATATAACTCATCATTCAAAACCAATTTGAAACATAATATCAATAACAACATATCACATAATAACATGATAAATCCAAATATAATGGTGGTTTCAAGTAGGTAGGAAACCTACGAAAACTTCGCTTAAGTATCCGTTCCTTTCAAGCTTTACTCGATCACGACTCGCACGCCGCTCAACTTCCGTTCCCTTGTTTATACAACAGTAAGTTAATACTTAATCTTCTTGATTTCTAATCAAGTCTAGATTCTATAAATCATCTTGTGGGGTTCGGCCATACCCATGGCCGAACCTCACCCACTTTAATTTGATCTCTTTTATTTTGGATTAACACCATCCAAATAATTTATTGAAAACCTCAATTTACTAAACCTCACTTGGTGGGGTTTGGCCATACCACATGGCCGAACCTCACAATTTTGGTTTGAGCCCCTCTTTTAAGTTCTTTGCTCTTTTCATACATATTTACCATAATGCCACTAGGCTAATCCTAGTTTATTTTTCCTTAATAATCAAAGTCATACAACCAATCCACCTTAGTGGGGGTCGGCCATACAACTTGGCCGAACCTCACCATTTGATTTGGTCCTTCCTTCACCATTTCCAATTACATTATAACTTAGCCTAAGTCCATCAAATAATCATTGATGGGGTTCGGCCATACTACATGGCCGAACCTCATCCTATGGATTTTTATTCCATTTTCCATCATCTACAATGATTGATTATTTATGTACACTAAGTCCATAGATTATCATATCATCATCCATAATTTTCAACCATGATCTTATCCTAATTAATCCATAAAAACAGTCCACTAAATTCCATAACCAAGAACATTTCATCCATATGAAATGGTCCATGGGGTTCGGCCATACACATGGCCGAACCCAATGGTTCTCTTGGTTCAATGATTCCATCATATGTACCTAACTTAGGCTCTACTCTTTAACCATAATAACTACATGGTTCAGCCATCCAATGGCCAACCCAAAATAATAAACTTATCTTCATTCAACACATTTTAACACCCTTCATAACTTGTATGGTTTTATCTTCCAAAACCATTAAAATTAACCATAAGCCTATTAATCCTTTCATGGGGTTCGGCCATCCGCAATGGCCGAACCCTATGGCCTATGTTTTGAACCTCTTTAACATATATAATTTGAGTCTTATTAAAACACATAAAATCTCTATAATTTTGCATGGTTTTTAGCCTTCCAAAAACTATCAAAATACCCAAATCATTTCATGGGGTTTGGCCATCCAAAGTGGCCGAACCCAAAGATACCTTTTTACCATTTTAAACAATCCTAATCCAAGGTTTAATTCCTTGATGCATTCGGCCATTCCATGGCCCAAAACATGCTCCCTTTTTACCAATTTAATTAAACCAAATTCCATGGAGTACTTACCAATTTCCTTTGCCTTTCCTCTTGCCTTTGATCTTTGCTTCCCTCCTTCTTGCTTCCTTAGTCTCTAGCTGATTAGAAGCTTGAATCAATGGTGAAAACACCAATAGCTGGTTCGGCCAAGGAGGTGTGTTCTTGAGAGAGGGAGAGAGATGAGAATTCTAAGGTTTTGGCAATGTCAAACTCAGCCAAGTGATGGTGTTTTGTTTTTGTTAAACAGCCACATATCCTTTCATTAAATCTTGATTAAACCAAGGGGGCACTTGATACCAACCAATGCATCCCTTGCCACTCCCAACGTTGGAGCCTTGGGTTTCCATATGAGATGGAAACCCTCCCAATTCCCATGAGATTTTTATCTCATTCCATTGGTTTCCATGAACCAAAAATTAATTCCAACCCACCAATGTGTGGGACTTGTTTTCTTGGTGATGTTTGAGATCAAGACAACCCTTCATATCCCATTTGACTCACTTGAACTCAAGGTCCCTTTGATTTCCAACTCAACTCACCCAACTCACTACACTTAATGCATTTCATTTAATGCACTTGAGTCAACTCTTTACTTGATTTAATTCCAACTCACTTCAGTCCCAACTCAACCTGATTTAACTCATATTTGAGCTCACTTGAGGGTCCACACGGTCAACCATGGTCCACATGGTCAACTCGGCCCATTGGGTCCCAATTTAGCCCATGGATCCAATTTGACGCCATGACCCATTTATGGGCGGTTTAGCCATTCAAATATGGTTTACATATTAACATCAAGCCTACCCATTTATCCTCCACTTGACTCTAAATTAACTCAACCTAACCCAATCATCCACCATGACCCATTGGGTCCCAATTGGGTCCTTTGACCCAATTAACCACTTTGACCCAATTTGATGTACATTACCCATTTACTTAAATTTGATCCTTATAATATGTTCATAGAGTCTTAATTTGAACAATGGGCCCCACCATTTTCTCATTTACAATCACATCTAATAAATTTACTAATCCAGTGGCATTATCGTAAATATTCATATCATTGAGAAATTAGGGTGTTACAAACCTCCCCTCATTTATGTTTCATGTGGGAGTTTCATCTTTGAGATGAAACTCCCATATGCTAAACCGTTCTTCCTTTGGCTGTCCCTTTGGAGACCCATGCATGGAATAAACCCTCATGCCATTCCAATGTGCATAATATCTTGAATTTAAAACATAACCCTTCACCATATGTAACTCCCAAAACCGCCACCTCCATTCATTTCTTATCTAGGAGTTACATGCATGAGCTGACCTCCCATGCATCCAACGTTTTTCTTTGTTTGGAACTTGAAATCAAAACACTCCACTCTCATTCACACACTTCACTTACTTAAAATTAACTTAACTCCCTCAACTCAACCCATTCATTTAATTTAACTCAACCAAACTCCATCATTTAATTAACTCAATCCAAACTCAATCCTTTAATTCAACTCAATCTAAACTCAATCATTTAATCAACTTAACCCAATTAGGCTTGAGCTCACCTAAGGGTCAATCAAGTCAAATTCGACCCATTGGGTTCCAATTGGCCATTTTGACCCAAATAGTCACCATGGCCCAAATAATTGTAACTTATCCATTTACTCTACATACAACCATTCCATAACCTTTGGGTCTTAATTGAACAATGGACCCCACAATTTACCCATCTAAGGCCATATCCTTTTAATTCACCATTTCAATGGCAATTTTCGTAAATATTGATATACTAAAAATCGGGGATATTACATAACCACCTTCATTTGCCTATTTAAGCAAACCCAAAGCAAGGAGTTTTCTTTCATGAATCCATTGCAAACTGTTGTCCCATCTCCTTCCCTTATTTTTCTTCATCTTCCCTTTCTCACTCTTATTCCTATGTTGTTTCTCTGCAAAAGTAAAAGTAATTTTTGGTGAAATTTTCGAAAGAGCTGAGACTCTGCCAAAACTCTCTCAGATGGTATCAATTTCATCAGTGTTGAGGTAGGGAGTGCAATGTTTTATTTACATTAGTTAATTTAATTAGATGATGGTTTTATTATTTAACTATGCTTTGGTTTCTCTTTTTGAAAACATGTTATGATAATGTGGATTTGATAATTATGATTGGAATTATTTTACTTTAATTCATACATATTTTTAATTATGTGATGTTTGTTTCTGTGAAAAATATGATATTATGAAATGTTGATCTCATGATATGTCTTTTATGTAATTGAGATATTGTGGCATGACGCAAGCGTGGCCAAGGACTAACATCGGTTCTAGAATTTAATATGCCCTGAAGAACCTGGCTGGACCCGTCAAAGTGGTTGAGATCCCATTACATGTGAATTATTGACATGTTATGCAAGGGTGTGCTATGTTGAGTTTGATTATGATAGGAGTCTATGAGTGAGACTTATAGATTGGTTTGATATTTGAGGATGTCTTTTGAGACTCATAGATTGATATGAGTGATTGTGTGATGTGTTAACCACTTGTGGATGATGTATCTGATTAATTAGGATGTCGATTGATGTGTTTATTGGATTTGTGGATTCCACATGTCGAGTAGTAGTGATTGAGCCTTATTTCTGAGTGTGATGGGCCGCACTGCATAATCACGTATGACATGTATTTATGGACGACATCACCTATCGGATTATTGATTCGTGATTAATGGCTTGTGAGATAACATGTGTGAACTTTGATTAAGAGCATGATATTTATCTGTCTTTTGATGGGGTTGTGTGAGACCAAAAGACCCAATAATTTGGTGGGCGGGTGAGGAGTAGACAGGTGTGAGATGAGTGGATGAACTGTGCTGTCAGGCTACTACACTGTAAGGCTCCGTCACTGTCATGCTACGGTGAGGGGTGAGGTTATCACTAATCTCATATCGAGAACAGATGATGAATGCATTATCTGTGATATGGATTGAGAGTATCATTGTGCCAAATGAGGTGAGAACTGTTGGTTAATAGTAAAATGTGATAGTGTATCGAACAACATTCTTTGGTTGGTTTATCTGATATCCGAGTACTTAGAACTATGATGTGTTGGTGGATATGGGTGACATGAGTATGATATCAAAATAGATACGTTTAGATGGTGAAAGCACCCTTTACACGGGTGCAAGAACAACTTGATTGACCTGAGATGAGGGGGGGGGGGGGGGGGGGGGGGGTGAATAGGCCAATCCAAATTCGTTGGTCTTTTTTAATCATACTTGATTGATTAATTCAAATGCAGTGGAAATAACAATCAAGAATGTGTGTGTTAGCAAACGTGATTAAAACAATCAACACAAGAATTTGGATCTAACACCACAAACACAAGGAGACAAGATATATAGTGGTTTGGTTCGCCAAACTACATCCACTGTTAGGACTTGCTCAACCTTGAGCTATCCCCAAATTCACTATGTGGGGACTTACACCCTCACAATTAGAGTAGGAATTCCACCTCACTCAATTGGTTGGGAATTCCACCCACCACTGTGCAAAAGACGACGCTCTAGAGTTTTTTATAGTGCTTCCAAGGTACCTCCCTTTAATCCACTCTGGGTTACAAGTTTTTAAAAAGAAATTTGAAAACCAAGATGCACTTGCCTTAAAGCTCTTTTCACTGATGTGTGCTTCTTGAAGATCCCACCAGAGTTGTATCGACACTCATTCTTCCAGTCGTCGTGTAGCAATCACAATCTGTGGGTGACAAGGAAACTTGGCTAAACCAAAACTTTCCTAGTTTATAGCTTTCTCACTTGCAAACTCAATCCGAAGATTGATTATTTATAATCTTTCTCTCCTCCTCTCTTTCTCACTTGCCAACACAATCCAAAGATTTGATGTTTATGATCTTTCTTTCATGAGTGTTGATCGTTCCTTACAGTGTTTAACTTTTTTAAGCTCAAGGAAGATAGTAAAACGATCACCCAACACTCATATTTATAGAGGAGTTTTAATGGTCATATTGACTATCCAACAACGACAGATCAGTGGCGCCGATAGGTCGGTGTTTCTATTTATTACCGGTCAACCACCTGACCGTTGAGCATTAAATGCACCCTTAAAGACGTTATTACTTCCTGGCCAACATGTCACTGTCGCCGATGGGTTGACACTTATGGCACTTAGGGGTCGGCCCATACGAGAGGCTTGTTTTTGTGCAAAAATATGCTTGACAGTAGTCTCCTCTTTCGAAACATGTTACCCAGAACGTGTAACACCCCGGATTTTCGATTCATGAATATATATGAAAATTGTCCATTTAATTTGTGAATTAATGGAGATAGACCTTAGATGGGTAAGGTGTTGGGTCAATTGCCCAATTAAGACCCAACGGATTATGGATAAGGTTCAATTGAAATAAATGGGTGAGATTTATTTAATTGGGTCAAATGCCCAATTGGGACCCAATGGGTCATGGTTGACTTGGTCGATCACCAAATGGGTTCAAATTTAATTAAGGTGTGGCTGAATTAAATTGGAAATAGAATCAAGTAATTGAGTTGATTTTAAGTGAGTTAAATGAGTTGAATTAAAGATATGAGTTGAGTTAAAGAGATGAGTTGAATGGGTTCATTTTAAGTGAGTGGAGTGGGAAGATGGAGAGTTGCATCTCACAAGATCAAATCAAGGTGTACACACGTTGGAGAGGTGGGAGTTTCATCTCATGGGATGAAACTCCAAAGGGGTCATTAATGAGGGAGGTGAATGGTTTTGTTGTTACACAAGTCATATCCAAAGGCTACACGTTGGGGAGATGGGGGCACACAGTTGGAGTTTCATCTTATGGGATGAAACCCCCAAAGAAAGTATTAATGAGGGAGGTGAAGGGGTATAGTTGTTACAAAGGGGTATCACCCAAAGGACACTACCCTTGGCCGACCACTCTCATTGAACAAGACTTGGAGTTTCATTTCACTCTCTCCCTCTCTCTCTTGGCTGATCCCCCTCTCAAGACAAGAAACACTTAGAGTATTTTCTATCTCAAGCTCCTCTCCCTCCTACTCAAGGCCGACCCTCTCTCAAACCTACACTCTTTGGCCGAGCCCTCTCTTTGTGTTTTCATCTCAAGACCTCTCAAGCTCACTCTCGGCCAAAGATCAAGGAAGGAGAAGATTGGAGGGACAAGAAGGAGTGAAAGAAATCGGAGCAGTCGCGGAAATCGGTAAGTACTTGACAAGATTTATTAATTGGAAAGAGGTTAAGGGAACAATTCACTTTGGATTAGGAAGTTGGCCAAAAATTTTATGGGCCATGGATTCAAAATCCATCCAAGGGATGGGATGGATTGAACAAAGGAAGGGTTGGATGAGGTTCGACCATGTTGTATGGCCGAACCCCATCATAGGATATAAACATGGCTATATGATTTTTAAGAGAAAATAATGAACCATAAGGTTCGGCCATGTTGTATGGCTGAACTTGTAACACCCCGCCCTTTTCACTCTAATTTTCAGAGTTTATTTTTTTTAAAATATAATAATCATGTGATCGGGGCGGAGTGTCAAGATGCGAGTTAAGTTCGGATCTCTAAATCCGACCCTTAACTGGCCAAGCCCATGTGCGTATGAACTAAGTCCATAAAATTGATCCGCACATGGTACAAATACAACTTGCGGAAATAACTTAGTCTTAAACTAACTGGGGTTATAATAGATCCTAAGACTAATCCATTTTTAACTTAAGATAGCAAAGTACAAGATTTATTTTCCAAAATTACCAAATAACCTTAGTCTACCATTCATTCCAAACCATCCAAAATAAAGTAAACCATAGCATCTACCTAACTACTTATTAGATGCCAACACATCTAATTACCAAAATACATTGTCCGAATAAATCAAATGACAAATCCATAAATAGTCCATTCAAAGTTCATTCCAAATCATTCAAACCGCCCAAGTTTCCTTGCTTGGTCCCCTTCTCGATCCTCAATCTTTAACTTTCCTGCGTCATCCGCTAAGGATATAGATAGGGCGTTAGATCAACGCGCCCAATAGTGTTTCCGAATAGGGCTACCACATGGTTAGTCGAAAACATGCAAATAGTATAATAATAATACAAGTGTGACAAAATTCCTTAAAAACATGCTATGTATGAAATGAACATGTAATGAGTCCCACCCATCACCATTCAACGTAGACATCACTTGACGGGATGTTCATCGTCAAGGTAACCGACAGTGGTCTTTCGGACGCCCCGTCGGAGTGTGGCCTCCGGATTCCTCCTAATGGCATTCTCATCATCAGGGTACCCCACAGTGGTCTTTCGGACGCCCCGACGGAGTGTGGCCTCCGGTTACAACACCATTATCCCATTCGATGCATGAGATGTCTATGCAAACATTGCATTTAGAAATATAACTTTACATTCACCAAAACTTATCAAAATCAACTTAAAACAGTAAATAGGAGTGTGGTTACAATAAAGGTAGGAAACCTACACTAGATTACTTTGTTTGACCCTTCCTTTGAGCCGTCTTCCGATCACGGCTTGTACACCGTTTTAGAAATCCAAATACCCTATGTAAATAGCAGCAAGTTAATCATTTGACCATATGATTCTAATTTGATCTAAATTCCAAAAATCCACTTTGTGGGGTTCGACCATACCCCATGGCCGAACCTCACCCATTTAAAACTTTGGTCTCTTTTTATTTTACTCCATAAACATTCAAACAACCAAATCCTCCAAATAAACCTTGGTAGGGTTCGGCCATACTTCATGGCCGAACCTTTCCACCTTGGGTTTTGGCTCATATATCCATTCTTTTGATCATTTCATCTTTTCATCCATATTTAGAATAACGCCACTATATTACCCTTTGCTTAATTTTTCCTTAGAAAATAAAGTCCATCACCAAACCACCTTAGTGGGGTTCGGCCATACAACATGGCCGAACCTCACTATTTACTTTGGCCATTTAAACCCTTTATTCATATATCTTATTTGCCCAAATTCATCATGAACAAATCATCAAATCCATCAAATGACAATTGGTGGGGTTCGGCCACACAACATGGCCGAACCTCACCTTATAGATTTTAACCCCATGTTCCATCATCTTTCATGTTTAATCACCTTAATACTAAGTCCATAATTGACATATGTAATTCCGAAAATCATAAGCATAAAACATTCATTATCATAATCCAAATATCCCACAAAACAGTCCATGGGGTTTGGCAATACACATGGCCGAACCCTATGGTTCTCTTAATGAAAACCCACCAATATTTATCTATGATATTAATCAGCAAATTAACATTACATAAACATGGTTCAGCCATGTCATATCTACTCCAAAACAGTAAGCTTAATTCCATATAAAAATCTTTTAAAAGCCCCACTTCAAAATATGGATTTTTGTCTTTCAAACACCATAGAATTCACCAAATTTTCTCATGGGGTTCGGCCATCCAAAGGGCCGAACCCTATGGTCCATATTTTACCACTTTTAAACATCACATTCCTATATTTAAACCATTGATGGATCTGGCCATACGATGGCCAGATCTCATTTTCTTAACCAATCTATTAAACAAGGGTTCAAAATGCACTTACGAATACCGCATCTCCTTCGGTTCTTTTGACTCCTTTCTTGACCCTTTATTTCCTTGACCTCTCCTTCTTTCTTACTGTTCTTTGGGCTGAGAATGATTTTGTCGTTGTCCTTGAAATGATTCGGCTAAGGTATGGATTAGAGAAAGAGATAGAATATTGGCTTTGGATGGGGAACCTTGATGCCAACCCTTTGCTCAATGTATGCTTTTGTCTTGGTGAAATAAATCAATCAAGGACTGATTTCATATCAATAACCAGCTGCTGTTCTTGATCTTAGAGAGATGATAACAGTCCAAGAAAGAGAGAGATAGAGAGAGAGTAAAATGAGAGCCCTTTGTTTAACCAAAACCAGCCCAAGGTTAACCTTGTGTAACTCACCTCACCTTAATCAAAGTTCTTTATGTTACTTGGGGGTTTCATCTATGAAATGAAACACCCCAAGCAACCAACGTCTCCCATGCAAAGTCTTTGAGTAACCTCATCAAATCCCATTCATTTCCCGTCTAGAAGTTTCATCCAAAAATGTGAAACACCCATAAGCCCCAACGTTGTAGCCTATATTTTTTGAATTTGAAATGCCATAACCCTTATGTAACTCCACCTCCCTTGATTCTCACCAATACCCCATGTGGGGGGTTTCATGCATGGAATAAAGCCTACTATTATCCAACGTGCATATGGATTAACCCTTGAAAAATAACTCTCACCAACTTAACTCCCTAGTAGACGTTACATGCATGCATTGTCTCATGCAACCAACGTCCCATGATTTGAATTTGAATAACTTCTCATTAAAGACTATGAGTGGGGGTTTCATCTTTGAGATGAAACTCCCCCACCCCCTCTAGCTGCCCTTCAACGTGTGGAGTGAGGTGAGTTTGAATCATCAACTCTTTCACTTCACACACCACTTAATTAAAACTTATTTAACAACTCACTTACTTAAATTTATTTTAATCAACTCACTCACTATAATTATTCTAAATCAGCCCACTTATTTAACTCAACTATTAATTCCATTTTCAAAATCCAAACAGTCCCAATTTAATCAATCTTGGACTTACTTAGTGATCAACAAAGTCAAACCCGCCCCATTGGGTCCAATTTGGCCATTTTGACCCATTTAACGAAATTTGACCCAATTATGATTCTTGACCCGTTTAAGTTCATCTTATCCATTTATTTGGTTTGTAAATAAAACTACCATCCTTTGGGTCTTGATTGAACCATTGACCCATTTAAATTCAAATCACATATATCACAATGGCAATTCTGTAAATATGAATAAATTCATATAAATTGTTATCTTTGAAATTCCAGGGTGTTACAGAACCCCATGGAAGGGTATTAAGGATTTTAAAAGGTTTAAATGGATGTATGTTGGTGATTATTGGTGATTCTAAGTAGGTCTTAAATGTTGCAAAACATGATCTAAAATGTTGTAATGGTGAAGAACCTTGGATCATGGGTTCGGCCATGGTGTATGGCCGAACCCCATGGAGGAAGATTATTGATGTTTAAAGGGTTTTAAGGATGAAAATTATGCAAATATGTTAGCGATTTTCAATGAGGTTTACATGTTGAAAATGATAAATTTGAAATGAGGAGATAAGGAAGAACCAAGGACCATGGGTTCGGCCACGTTGTATGGCTGGACCCCATGGAGAAATAATAATGGATTTATGGATCTTTGGGTTTTAAATGATGAATCTAAGTATACGATTAACACCACCCCCCCCCCCCCCCCTACACACACACACACACACACACACACATAAAGGGACTTGTATATGAACCTAAGAGTGTAAATGATTTAAAGAAGAAGATGGAGACGAGACATCATTGGTTCGGCCATGGTGTATGGCCGAACCCCATGAACCATTTTATGGACATTATGGATCTATTCATGCATGTTTAAATGAATGGATGATTAAACTAGGAAATGGAGGATTTAGTTATAGATCTATGTCTATGGATCAGTTATGGATTTAGGTATGTGTAAATAAAATGAGTGATTACCTGTGGAAGGAAAGAATGGTCAAATGATGAAATTAAAGGACCATGGGTTCGGCCATGGTGTATGGCCGAACCCCATGTATCATGTTCTTGGATCTAGGTATGTATAAGTGACCTAAGTGTATGTTGGAATCATGGAAATATGGTTAAAATGAAGGACCATGGGTTTGGCAATAGTTTATGGCCGAACCCCATGGAGAAGGTTTTTGTGGACTTAGGTTTTATTAATGCTAAGGGACTAACTCATGTATGATTGGTTAATGAATCAAAAGAGGGACCCAAAACCAAGTGAGTGAGGTTCGGCTATGTTGTATGGCCGAACCCCACTAAGGCATGTTTATGGACTTAAGCATGGTTGGAAATCAAAGGGATCGTTGGTTTGACTTATTTACATGTAATAAGGTAACGAGATCTCACAAACGGTGTACGATCAGTGAGCAGTTTTCGGACAAAAATGCAAGGACACATTAGTTGGCCATTGGTAGGATTCCTACCTTAATTGAAAACCATGGATTATGTATATGCAATGTTTTATTGGAATTATTTTGGTATCAAATGTTATGCCTTTATGATGGGATTTTAAATGCTATGATTTGTATTATTACATAGCATATTGCACTTGCATCTCATGCATGGTATGGGAGGGATGAAATGTAACTGGAGACCACGCTCAGTCGGGGCGTCCGTAAGGCATTCATGAGGGGTACCTTGATATGCATTATCCATCAAGAGGGATGTATGACTGATTTGTAACCGGAGATCCACTCTTCGTCAGGGCGTTTGTAAGGCAATCGTGGGGATACCTTGATGAGGAGTTTCCATCAAGAGGATATTATGTGATGGTGATATGGCCGATGGGTGGGACTCATGGCATATGACCCATAGCATGGCATTGACTTGCATGTTTTTGATATTATGTTATCTATGTGATTTTGTACTAACCATGTGTTGACCCTACTTGGAGTACCTACTAGGCGCGTTGTCTAAAGCCCTACTTTTACCTTAGTTGATGACACAGGGAATGGACGGAACGAGGAACGAGATCGGAGCCAAGCTTAGGAGCTTGGATGTTTTAGTTTCGTTTTATTTAAGTTATTCATGGACAATGTAATTTGAGTAACTAGCATTCGGGACTGTAATAACGTAGATATATTTGCTATGGTTTGGAACGTTGATTTTGAATATTTTAACTTAAGTAATTATATTTAAGTAATGGACTTCTTTGCTATCTAAAAATGGAATAGGATAGTTATTCTATTATATTTCCGCATCTACGAGTTATTCTGCATGTTTAACTTGAGTACATGTGAATCGTTTTGGTGGACTTGGTCCACGCACACGTATGGTTGGCCAGTTAAGGGTCGGGCTTTGAAAGCTCGGACATAGCTCCCGTCGTGGCGACCCGCTCTCTTTCAATCTTTTATTCAAAAAAAAAAAAATTGTCTCTGATTTCGGCGAGTGAAAAGGGCGGGGCATTACAGTTGGTATCAGAGCAAAACCGGAAGGATGAATCTTTCTAAGTAAGATTAAGGCAGTATCGTGTCTCACTGACAGATAAGAATCCCAACTGACCGACCTTTCGGAGTCCGCTGCACGGGGACCGGATTAATTTACTTCGTTAGACTCAGACTAAAACATTCAATCTGAGAGCAACACTTGACAAAAATGGAATGATAGCAAATGATGGACAGTCACTATAAATTGGATTTATTAAACATAACAAATTAGTAGATATTTCCCCGATATCCCCAAATTGAGAAACAAACACTTGATATTTAGGAAGTTTCCCCAAAAAACAAAGAAATACAAATACTGCTTATTTGGTAATTTCCCAAAATGAGAAAAACACAAACTTTACGATGAAACTAAGTCAACGATGTTTTTCAATGACTTAGGAAAAATGCCTCCGAGAAGAAGAACCCGACAAAACTCACATGGGGATGACGAGGAGCAACCACCCTACCAAGAGGAGGTGCAACAATCTTATTAGGACGAGGAACAAAATAGCGTGAACATACCCGTGATGCCTCCCGAACTACAAAACTTGGTCCAAGCGGTGGTCACATCTGTTCTTCAACAGCACTTGAACGGAAATGCGACCACCAGCGACGCCAATGACCGGAGGATGGTCAGGGATTTCCAACAGCAGCGCCCCCCTTACTTCAAAGGGAAAGAAGGGTCAGTGGGAGCAGAAAACTGGTTGAAGAAAATGACTCAGATCCTAACCCTACTAAAGATCTCGAGTCATGAAGACAAGATATTGCTGACTACATCACAACTGATTGATGATGCTGGTAAATGGTGGGAGGTGATAGAGCGACATTGAGCGCTCATTCCGGAAGGGGAAAGGACTGCAATGACATGGAAGCAGTTCTCAGCTACGTTTTTGGACCACTACTTCCCCGAGGAGGAGAAGGAGCGCCACACCCAAGCGTTCCTATCTTTGGTGCAAGGCACCATGATAGTGGCAAAGTACCATCAGGAGTTCCTCTGCCTGTCCTGTTATGACCTATATATGGTGGATACAGAGTACCAAAGGGCTCGCAAGTTTGAACGGGGCCTTCGACCTAGCATTAGGGCCAAGGTGACCATCTTCAAGGCACCTACACTAGCAAAGGTGGTCAGCAGGGCCAATATAGCGGAACAAGAGATGGCCGAGACAGTGCGGTTTGTGAACAACCCCCGAGGTCAGAGTGGGGGAGGTACATTTCGTCCCAACAAGAGGTTTCGACCTAACTTTGGGAGACCCTCACCTTCCACTGGGTCAATAGGGGGTTTTCATCCCAATCAGCCGTCCCCATCAACATCAGTCTCTCAGGTTCCCTGAGTTGTGGGCAACTCTTTCCATTGTGACCAGCAGGGTCATTTCAAGAGGGACTGCCCACAGCTGAGCAGACCCTCTCACTCTAGGGGTTCCTTTCGCCCACCAGCCAGACCAACTCATTCACGAGGAACCAGGACATACAACCATGCGGGACGGGCGCCTAACCCTACAGGATCTAGACGGTTGTATACCTTAGCTCCTCCAGCAACGGTGGATCACTCCGTGATTCAAGGTATGGCAGTAGTCAGTAGCTCCTATGCCTTTGCATTATTTGATTCTGGAGCATCCCACTCCTTTATATCTGCTGCATTCATATCTGCTACTGGCACATTAGTACAAAAACTATCCACATCACTTACTATTGTATCCCCCGTCGGAGACACATCATTGGGGCTTATATGCACAATAGTGAACACTGAACTCGCTGGGTTCAGATTTGAGTTCAACTATCTGGTACTCGATATGACTGAGTACGACATCATCTTTGGCATGGACTGGTTGACTAGCTTTCAGGCCAACATCGATTGCCATCTTCGCAGAGTGAAATTTTGGTCACCCGAGGGAAAGCAGTATGTGGTACTTGCTGACAAATAGAGCATCCCTATAACCAGAAGACTGCATGAAAAGTTGAACCACCTGGTATTGAACAGTATCAGATTAGAAAAGGCACCGGTGGTTGAACTTCCAGCTGTAGTGAAAGACTACGTGGAGGTATTCCCAACTGAACTCCCTGGCTTGCCACCCAAAAGTGAGATTAATTTTGAGATCAAGTTGTACCCTGGCACTGCTCCAGTGTCATTGCCACATTACCGGATGGCACCAGCTGAGATGTCCGAGCTAAAGAAGCAGATTGATGAACTGCTCAGACTGGGATGCATCCGGAACAACACATCATCTTGGAGAGCCCCGTTATTATTTGTGAAGAAGAAGGACGATACACTTCTGATGTGTGTGGATTACCGAAAATTGAACTAGCCGACTGTCAGGAACAAGTACCCTCTACCCAGGATCGATGATTTATTCGATCAACTTAGGGGTTCCAGCCACTTCTCAAATAATGATCTGATGTCCGGCTACCATCAAATCCGAGTTAGGGATGAGGACATAGAGAAGACAGCTTTCAGGACGCAATATGGACTATATGAGTATGTAGTCATGCCGTTTGGACTCACCAACGCATCGGCTGTGTTCATGAATCTAATGAACAAGATCTTTCGTCCTTACTTGGACCATTTTGTGATTGTATTTATTGATGACATCCTGATCTATTCCAAAAGTCAGGAGGAACATGCTGAGCACCTGAGGATAGTCCTGGATACCCCGAGGAAGAACCAGCTATATGCCAAAGCAAGCAAGTGTGAATTTTGGCTATCTGAGGTTAACTTCTTGGGGCATGTTATATCAGCAGAAGGTATAGCCGTGGCCCGGATAAGGTGGCGGCAATGAGATAATCGAAAGCACCTAAGAATGTGACCGAGATCCGTAGTTTTCTGGGATTGGCTGGTTACTATAGGAAGTTTATCATGGACTTCTCCAAGATTGCATCTCCACTTACCCTACTCACTCAGAAAGGAGTCAAATTTGAGTGGTCAGATGTGTACAACCAGAGATTCGAAGAACTAAAGGAGATGCTTACAACTGCTCCTATTTTTATGTTGCCAGAAAGGGGCAAGGGATATGAAGTATTTTGTGATGCTTCAGGAGAGGGACTTGGGTGTTCTCTCACTCAAAGTCAACATGTGGTGGCTTATCGATCAAGACAGTTGAAAATTCGTGAACGCCTCTGTAACGCCCGCCCCTTTTACCAAAATCAGAGTCTATTTTTTTTTTTGAAGTAAAGAATGACAAGGGCGCGGACGTCACGACGCAAGTTAAGTCCGAGCTTCTAAAGCCCGGCCCTTAACTGGCCAACCCTATGTGCGCGTGGAACGAAGTCCACGAGAACGATTCACACGTAGACGTAAGCTCACGGAATATAGCTTAATGCGGAACATTATAATAAAAACTATCCTACCAGTTTTAGATAGCAAGGAAGTACGGTGCTTAAATTACTAAAATACCCCTAAATTCATAATTATATCTCAAAATGATAATGTCCAAAGTAAAGACCAAACCATAGTAAGAAATCTACAATATTACAGTCCGACGAGCTAAGCTACTCAATTATATATTCTAAAATAAATTTAAATAAATTAAGTAGCCCGCTTCCCCAAGCTCTTACGCTTGGCTCCCATCGCGTCCTTCGGTTCCGCCATCTCTTGCGTCATCAGCTAGGGCAGAAGTAGGGCGTTAGACAACGCGCCCAGTAGGACTCCGAGTAGGGCTAACACATGATTAGTGATAACAAGCATAGAGATAATAATATAATGAAAATAATAAGTTGAATGCTATGCCATGGGTGTCTATGTCATGAGTCCCACCCATCAGCCATACCATCATGATATCCCCATGTTTGCTTCTCGGTCGCCCCGACGGATCATGGACTCCGGTTATATCTCAACACATCAAAGTATCCCCATGTTTGCTTCTCGGTCGCCCCGACGGAGCATGGACTCCGGTTATAGCATATCAGGCTATCCCCATGTTTGCTTCTTGGTCGCCCCGATGGAGCATGGACTCCGGTTAATCTCAACACATCAAAGTATCCCAATGTTTGCTTCTCGGTCGCCCCGACGGAGCATGGACTCCAGTTATAGCATATCAGGCTATCCCCATGTTTGCTTCTGGGTCGCCCCGACGGAGTATGGACTCCGGTTTCTTTATTTTCCCGCCCATGCCATGCATGAGATGTAAATGCATTATGCTATGTAATATATATAACTTAAAACCTTAATATATCATACATAGCCTTAACACATAATGCATAACCTTAAAATATAATTCATAACATTAACATAAAATTCATAGCCTTAAAACCCATCATAAGACAAATTATATAATTATCAAAATAAATTAAAGGAACCATCACGTATCCATGGCTTACAAAAAGGTAGGAATCCTACCGAATACCGACTAGCGTCCTTTTTCGTTTCCGTCCGATAATCCGGTCACCGCTATGCGCACCACTTGCGACGTCCGATACCTTATTACATATTAATAATCAGTCCATGTTTTATCATATCTAAGTCCATTATCCAAGCCTGAGTGGGGTTCGGCCATACACCATGGCCGAACCCTACTAATTAGTTTTGTGGGTCCCATCTTGATGAATTCATTATTTTAATTTTTGAGTTTAAAATCCAGTCACCCTAGGTTTCATAGAACACACCTAAGGTCACCATAAAAATGTCTAAGTCCAAGTTCATCCCCCATGGACTTCGGCCATCCACCATGGCCGAACCCATGGTTCTTCATTTTGGCCAATATTTACCATTTTGCCACTACTCCTTTCCATGATTAATCATTCATTTATCCATGCACACTTAACTCCAAAATTGATCCATAACTTAGGTCCATTAGTGACCCACCAATCATAACATGAACACATTAAAATTCAGTCCTTAATTTAATTAAACCCCATTAATTTTAAACATAAGCATATACCTTAACATTTGCCCAAAAATGACTCTCAAGTGAGTCATGGGTTCGGCCATTCACCATGGCCGAACCCATGATGTCTTCTCCTCATTTTCCTTGGGTTTATTTCACCACATTTAGATCCATACTAAGTCCTCCCATGAGGGGGTTTACATCATGCATTTAAATCACCAATCTTTGATCATCAATTTGGTACATTTTGGTCCATCAAAACTACCAACACATCCCCCATTATTTTTCCATCTTTTACACACATCATCATTACACATACATCACCATAGGATTCAAAAGCAATCCCTCCATAAAATCTCTCCATGGTTTTATTTTTAAAACATTATTTCCACCCCTTCAAAACCTTATAAACTATGCTTAAAAATCCATTTCAAACCATCAACATTCTTAATCATTCTTCCCTCTTCTTACACCCTTTAAATTTACAAACACATCACCCTTTTAAGCCTCCAAATTATTAATACATTACTCCAAATTTTCCATCCTTCTAAACCCATTAAAAATCACCATCACATCACCATAGGGTTCGGCCATACACCGTGGCCGAACCCATAGTTCATGGTCCATTATTCCATTCATGCCTTTTGAGGCCATAAACACCATTCACATCTCCCATGAATTTCCTCATTTAAGATCACTACATTTAATCATTCAAAAACCTTTAAAACCATTAATCATATTCCATGGTTTTCATTCTTTAAGAACCCCATTAAATCACATACATCCATGCTTACAACAATTTTTAATACCAATGTCCTTAATACATCTATTTATTTTTTCTTAATCTCTCCTTCCCATTTTGACCATTTCTCATTCATCTTTTGGATGGATTTTGAATTCAAGGCCCATGACATTTTTGGCCACATTAAATCCAAGAAATGGACCCATTTTTTAAACCTTAAAAAAAACTAATCTCTTGTTTTAGAAATACTTACAATCCGACGGCTCCTCCGATTTTCTTTGCTCCCTTTGGATTCCTTGGCCTCCTTTCTTCTTCTTCTCCTTTGTTGGTCGGCTAAGGTGTGCTTGACCCAATGAAAAACTCCAATGCTTGGGTCGGCTAAGATGGAGTAGATTTGAAAGAGAGAGGGGAAGAGGATGGGGAAAGGATGTCTCAAGCTTTGGCCTTGAGGTGGAGGACCAAACCTAGCTTCTTTCTTCTCTTCTTCTCTTCTTAGTTTTCTTCTTCTTTTTCTCCTTGGTGAGGGACGGTAATGAGAGAGAGTAAGAGAGGAAGAGAATGGGATTTGAGAGATGAGATGAAGACCATCTCCTTTTTGGTTGCTTAAGTTATACTCAACCATTAATTTTCCCCATCAACCACATGGGATATTTTTTTATGCTTTAATGGTGGTGGTAGGTGGGATAAAACCACCACTTTAGCCAACGTTTTTGAGCTTAGAGATGAGGTGGTTTGGTCTTCCAACTTTGACCATTTGACCACCTTTTAACTAGTTTAATTATTTAATTAATTAGATCATTACTTAGGTTAATTAATTCCCACTTAACTTCCTTTTAATCTACTTAATTCCTCTCCATGTATCCACCCATGGTTGACCAATTCAACCATGGTGGCCGGCCCCACCAATCCTTGGTCCACACGCCACCTAACTTGGTGAGGTGGAGGTGGGTCCCATTTGGGCATGTCACCTTGATCTAATTAAAATTAACTTAGATGATTTTTCACATTAATTAATTCAATCCCTTCCAACTAATTAGATCTCCATTGGGCCCATGGCCCAATTACATTCCTTCCTATCCATTTACCTTAGAGCTTAAATCCTCTTGGCCCATTGGGTCCCAAATGGGTATTGGGCCCAATTTGACAATCCTTGGCCCAATTAAGTGAACTCATTCCAATTCATGGCCCATTGGACCACACTTGGGCCTTTGCCCAAATTTTGATCAACTTAACATTTATTCCATCATATTTCCCAATTTCTATCATTAAAATTAAATAATAGCCACATATATATATTGATTTAAAAATTCCGGGCTATTACAGCCTCTATCCCACTCATGATCTGGAACTACCTACAGTGGTCTTCGCTCTCAAAAGCTGGAGACACTATCTTTATGGCGAGAAGTTTGAAGTGTTTTCAGATCATTAGAGCTTCAAATACTTGTTTGATCAGAAAGAACTCAACATGAGGCAGCGCAGATGGATGGAATATCTGCAAGATTATGAGTTCGCGCTGCGATATCATCCTCGCAAGGAGAACAAAGTGGCGGATGCCCTCAGCCGTATGTCACATGCAACGGTGGCCAGTTTTATCAGGAAGGAATGGGAGATGCTAAATACCATTCGAGAGTTCAACTTGTATATCAACAACCATGGGAGTATGTATAATTTGATCATACGGTCCAACATGGTCTCCAAGATTGAACAGGAGCAACGGAGAGATCCAGAAGTGGCGGAAATATGGGCTAAGATGTCTATTGGTGAGGTCATACCAGAATGGGAGTTACGACCAGGATAGGGTCTTGTATTCCGAGGTAGGACATATGTGCCTAAGAGCTGCGAAAGAGAGTTATTGATCGAGGCACACCAAACCAAACTCTCTATTCATTTGGGCAACACCAAGATGTATCACGACCTGAAGAGACAGTATTGGTGGCATGGACTCATGAGGGATGTGACAGAGTTTGTTGCCCACTGCTTAACTTGTCAGCAGGTTAACACGAAACATCAGAAGCCACCAGGGTTACTCAAACCCTTACCAGTGCTGGAGTGGAAATGAGAACATATTTCTATGGATTTTGTGATAGGGTTGCCAAGGTCCTCAAAAGGCAACGATGCGATATGGGTCGTGGTAGTTCGATTGACCAAGTTTGCACAATTTCTTCCTATCAAAATGACAGATTCATCTGAGACTTTGGGTCGACGTACATCAGGGATATCATGTAACGCCCCGCCCTTTTTCACTATGCTTTCCGAATATCAGAGTCTATTTTTTTTTTTAAAGAGTGATAGAGAGCAGGACGTCACGACGCGAGCTAAGTCCGAACTTCTAAAGTCCGACCCTTAACTGGCCAACCCTATGTGTGCATGGACTAAGTCCATGAAAACGGTTCACACATAACAATATAAACATGAGGATTAAAATCATAACTGCGGAATTATAATAGAACCTAATTCTATTCCATTTTAGATAGCAAAGTACGTCAAGTCTTATCCATAATTAACATAGCATAATTATCCAAATAAACATCCAACCATAGCAAATTATCTAAATTATTACATGCTCGAAGTCTAGTTACTCAAATTACAAGTCCATAAGTAACTTAATCAAAATATAAACCAAAAACATCCAAGCTCCTATGCTTGGCCCTTTTCGCGTTCATCGTTCCCCTCGTTTCCTGTATCATCCACTAGGGTAGAAGTAGGGCGTTAGAACAACGCGCCCAGTGGGTATTCCATTTAGTAGCCACACATGGTTAGTACAAAACATGCATATAACATAATAATAAATCCATGTAAAAACAATGCCATGACATATGTCGTATACAATGAGTCTCACCCATCATAAACACATGTAAGTACCCCCACATAGGTCTTTCGGACACCCCGACGGAGTGTGGCCCTTCCGGTTTCTTCTTGATGGGATTCTCATCATCAAGGTATCCCCACATAGGTCTTTCGGACGTCCCGACGTAGTGTGCCCCCTCCGGCTACATATGTAATAGGCCGAATTTTCAAATCAATATATATTTGGTATTTATTGATTTTAATTTGAATTTTGACATGATGGAATACCAAATGGATCAAAAGTTGGGCAAGGGTCCAAGAATGGCCCAATTGGGCCATGGATTGGATGAAATCCATTTAATGGGTCAATGAGGACTAAGCGGGTCAACGATGGTCAAAGTGGGCCCGATCACCATGTGGGACCCAATGGATCCAAATTGGTCCAAACTTTAAGGTAAAGGGTAGAAAATAATTTGGTTGGGCCGTGGGCCCAATGGTGGCCCAATTGATTTAAAAAGGGTGAATTGGAATTAAACCCTCTAAGTTAGAAATGAAATGGCATAACCAAGTGGGGCCCACCTCCACCTCACCCATTGAGGTGGCGTGTGGACCAAGGAAAAAGTGGGGCCAACCATCATGGTTGACTTGGTCAACCATGGATAATTTAAGAAGACTAAGGTGGATTAAGGTAAATTAACTTGATTAAAATTATTGTAAAATTATCTAAGTTAAAATCAATGGAATTAAAATAACATGGCCAAGTGGGGCCCACCTCCACCTCATCAAGTGAGGTGGCGGGTGGGGTATGTATAGGTGGGGGCCGTCCACCATGGTTGACTTGGTCAACCATGGGTGGATTTATTAGATAGATAGATAATTTAATGGAATTAAATTGGATGGAAATTAATCAACCTAAGTGAGGACTTAACTTAACTAATTAGGTTGATTAATTAGGGTCAACATAGACAAGTCAAAGAGGACAAGGGAGCCATGCTTGGTGGTTGGGTCTCAACCACCACCACCAAAGTCAAGCTAGCCCATGCTTGGTTGGTGAGGCCATAATGGAGGGTATGGTCCAAGTAAGACCAAGGAATGAGATGGGTTTTCCATCTCATCCCTCTCATTTCTCTCTCTCCCTCTTCACCTCTCTCAAAAACCGTCCCATGCATTGGAGAAAAGAAAAAGAGAAGAAAACTTAGAAGAAGAAGAGAAGAAAAGAGAAAGAGAGAGCAAGCCTTGGTCCACCCCTTCAAGATCAAAGGCTAAGATCTTGTCTTCCATCACCTTCCCCTCTCCTTCTCTCAATCTAACCCCATCTACCATAGCCGATCCAAGCATATTTCACCATTGATCAAGCACATCTAGCCGATCAAACAAGAAGAGAAGAAGAAAGGAGGCCAAGGAAGTGGACGGGAGCGACAAAGACCGGAGGAGTCGTCGGATCCTAAGTATGTTCTAAACAAGAAATTTAATTTTTAGGGTTTTAAGTTTTGGAATCCATTTCCTTGGATTGGATGGTGGCCAAACCATCATAGGCTTTGAATTTAAAAATCCATCCAATGGTAGGATAAGGAATGGATAAAATGTAGGAATGGATTAAGTAATGGATTAGGGATGTTAAGTATTTAAAATAATTGTTATGGATTTGTGAGGAAACTTTGGGCCATAGAATTCGGCCATGTAGCATGGCCGAACCCCATGGTGGCAAATTAAATGATGGATGATGGAAGTATGGAAAAATATGGAGAAAAGGTTAGGTTTCCTATATACAAAGTAATTGATGATTTGATTAAGGTTAGAAGGTTTAAAATGTTGGAGAATGATTTATGATAATTAGTTTTCAAGTGATTTAAAATAGGTAATTTTAAATAGGATTTAGAAGCATAGAATGGAATGAATGGATGACCATAGGGTTCGGCCATGCTGGTAAATAATGGGTAATTTATTAAGATTATAAGGTTTAAAGATAATGGAGAAAAATGATAGATTTAAATGGATTTATTGAGTATAGAATGTGATGTTTAAATGGGATGAAAATGGTGATGTAAATAGATGATTTAATTCAAATGGGGGTATGATGTTTTAAAGAAATCATGGACTATAGGGTTCGGCCATACAAGGTGACCGAACCCCATGGTTAGTGATCTATGAAGGTTAGGGCTCTTAGATGCTCAATGGTTAATGTTTTCTAAAGTTTGAAAATTATGAGTATGGTAAGTGATTTTAAAATGGATTGTTTTTGGGACAAAACATTAGTTTTTGAAAAATGGCATCCATAAAGGTGAACCCTAGGGTGGTGATTAGTGGTTTTAATAAATGGAAAATGATGTAGAAGAATGCTAGATTTTAATGGATTTATAAAAATGATATGTGAGGTTTTAAATGGGATGAGAATGGGGACTTAAATGAATAACTTAAATTCATTGGTGATGGGATTAAATGAGACAAAATGGACCCAAAAGAAGGGAGATAGGGTACCATGGGTTTGGCCATGGTGTATGGCCGAACCCATGATCCCTTTGTGGGCCACCTTTAGGGCCAAATATGAAATGACATATGGGATTAAATGTTTTTCAAAATTAAGTAATAGGTGGCTGATTTTAGATATGTTATGGAATCATAAATAGGTCTAAGTTATGGATGAAATTTAGACTTAAAATAGACATGAGTGGGTGAATGATTAACCATAGAGGAGAGAGTGGCAAAATGGTAATTATTAACCACTTTGAAGAACCATGGGTTCGGCCATGGTACATGGCCGAACCCTATGTGGATTAGACATGAAATTGAATGCATTATGAATGATTAATTGGAACGGATAGTTGCTGCGCTTAGGTTCGTAAATTAGAGTATTTAAATGGCCAAAGAAATTGGACTTATGTATGTGTTTTAACCAATGGATAATGGGTTAAGTTAAGGACCGATTTTTGATAAACTTGTAATATCCTTAAGGATCATTGAATGGATCTAGGGTTATGACCAGTTAGGAACTTAATCATGGATAACGTATGGACTAATTCGGTAAATGTAATAAGGTATCGGGATGTCGCAAACGGTACGCGATCGGTTGCCGGATTATCGAACGGAACTCTACGTGGTATTCGGTAGGATTCCTACCTTTTTGTAAGCGATGGATATGTGATGGTATTTTAGATTATTTTGATTTGGCTTATGATGGATTTATGATTATGATTTACCTTATGATGAGTTTTAAGTTATGAATCATATGGATTATATTTTAACATTATGCATTATATGGCTATGTATGGTATATCAAAATTATGGTTTATCTATATACTACATAGCATAATGCACGTACATCTCATGCATGGCATGGGCGGGAAAATAATGAAACCGGAGTCCATGCTCCGTCGGGGCGACCGAGAATCAGACATGGGGATAGCCTGAGGGCTATAACCGGAGTCCATGCTCCATCTGAGCGACCGAGAATCAAACATGGAGATAGTTCTATAACCGGAGTCCATGCTCCGTCGGGGCGACCGAGAAGCAAACATGGGGGATAATACATTGTATGATCATACGGATGATGGGTGGGACACATGACATAGGCACCCATGGCATAGCATTCATTACATGCTTATTTTGTTATATTTTATTGTATCGGTATGCGTGTTATGACTAATCCATGTGCTAGCCCTACTCGGAGTCCTACTGGGCGCGTTGACTAACGCCCTACTTCTACCCTAGCTGATGACGCAGGGGATGGCGGAAGCGGTGGACATGACAGGAGCCAAGCTTAGGAGCTTGGGAAGCGCAGTCTTAGTTTATTTACGTTTACATTTTGGAGATGTAATTTTAAAGTAACTTAGCTTGTCGGGTTGTATAAATTTACATTTCTTGCGATGGTTTGGACGTTACTTATAGACAATTACATTTGGCGATATAAATATGATCATAGGGGCATTTTGGTAATTTAATGTTGTATCTTCCCTTCTATCTAAAAACCGGTAGGATAGACTCTATTATCACGTTCCGCAATGATTATAATCCGCGAGCTTACTTCCTACGCGTGAACCATTCTCGTGGACTTAGTTTCGCGCACTCGTGGGGTTGCCCAGTTAAGGGTCGGGCTTTAGAAGCTCGGACTGAACTCGCGTCGTGGCGTCCGCGCCCTCTCTCACTCTTCTATTTCAAAAAAAAAAATAGACTCTGATTTTCGGAAAGCGGGTGAAAAAGGGCAGGGCGTTAAAACATATCCTTCATCCCATGCCATGCATGAGATGCTAATGAAACACATGTTATTTTATATTGTGAGCATAGCATTAAAACTCACATTTGGAACATATCTTTTACAATGTAAATTCATCAAAATAAGATAAAAACATTGTACATAAACCCATGGTTTCAAAGACCACTAACGTGTTCTTGAGCTTTCGTCCAGTAACCGTTCGCGATCATACACACCTTGTGAGATCTGTTACCTTGTTACACAACAATTAATTAAACCATGCCCAATTGATTTCTAATAAGGTTTAAGTCCATAAACCCAATTTGTGGGGTTCGGCCATACACCATGGCCGAACCTCACTTACTAGGTTTTAGTTCCCTTTTTGCTCATTTAACTTAAGTCCAAGATCATATCACTTCTCATTCAGTTAACATACATAAACCCTAAATCCATCAAACCTTCCCCATGGGATTCGACCATACACCATGGCCGAACCCATAGTCCATTATTTCTACTTAATTACCATATTGCCATCCATGGCTAACATTCCATTAATCTAACCATTCATACATTAAATCCATAAATCATTCCCCATGGGGTTCGGCCACACACCGTGGCAGAACCCATGGTCTATCATTTTCACTCTTATTTACTTCTTTGCCATTGTGTCCATCATCTTATGTTTAGGTTCCAAAACATAGGTCCATGACTAACATTTTATGCACAAACATTCTTCATGGGGTTTGGCCATTCACCATGGCCGAACCCAAAGTCCATGGTTCTCCATCCTTTACATCATTTTAACCCATTTACAATCCTTAATTCCTTTACATGGGATTTGGCCATACACCATAGCCAAAACCTATGGTTCCTTATTTTCCTTAAAAATATATCAAACCTATATGGTTTGATCCTTTGATGGTTCTCATACATACATCCATAATTTTCATGCTTTGAAACCCAATAAAATTATTAATCAACTTCCATGGTTTTCATGATCTATTTGCATCTAAAACTATCAACCATACATTCATTTAAAACCTTTCTAAAAAAAATCCTAAATAACCTTTCCCATGGGGTTCGGCCATACAACATGGCCGAACCCTATGATTCATCTTTTTCTCCCACTAAAAGTACCCAATTTCTTTCCATGGGGTTTGACCATGCACCATGGCCGAACCCTATGGTTCATCCTTTCCATTAAAACACAATATTCATCCCTTAATTTTTCTTCCATGGGGTTCGGCCATACACCATGGCCGAACCCTATGGTTCCTTTTTTTTTTAAAACAAAATTATCGAAATTACTTACCGGTTCCGCGATTCCTCCTGTTTTCCTTCGCTCCGACTTGTTCTTCCGATACTTTTCTTCCTTAGCCTCTTTCTACTTGATCTTTCACACAACTGGCTGCCCTCTCCTTCTCTGTACACTGCTGAGAACACCTTATTGCCAGAGCACCCAGCGTCAAGCCTTCCCTTGATTTGTGTATGCCGTACGCCCCTTCTTTCTTATGCTCTCTCTTTATAAAACTTCCACACGGTCCGATCTTTAGAAGATGCCGAGCGCCCCTTCAATTTAGCAATTGCCTAGTGCCGTTTTTAACCAAGTAAATGACCCTTTTTAAAAAGATTTCAGCGCATCATCTTGGATGCGCATAACTCACACACGGCCAAAGCAATCTATGTTTAATTTTTAGACATCTTCTTTATTTGGATTAGGCAATCAGATTTTATTACCTAATCCCAACCCATCAATGCGTGTTGCCCATTTAGGACAAACCTTTTGTGACCATAACTCCTTGATTTTCTGAGAGAAAATCTAGCCTTTGTGGTGTATGCGTGTGTGTGTCATCCTCATCTAGACAATCCCTTATTTATAGACATATTGCATTACCATTTTAATTCAGCCCCATTTAATTTAAATTGAACCTTATACCATAACCGTTGGGTCCTAATTGGGCCATTGACCCAACACCTTACCCATCTAAGATTCATATCCATTAATGTAACGCCCCGCCCTTTTTCATTCTCTTTTTCCTATAAATTCAGATTATATATATTTTTTTATGACAGAGTAGAGTGATAGAGCGCGGGACGTCACGACACGAGCTAAGTCCGAACTCCCAAAGTCCGACCCTTAACTGGCCAACCCTATGTGTGTATGGACTCAGTCCAATAAAATGGATCACACATATCAATATCAAGATGTGGAATAAAAATCATAATCTGCGGAATCATAACATCAAAATGCGGAAACATAATAGAACCAAGTTCTATTCCAATTAAATAGCAAAGTACGTCAAGTCCTTGTCCATAATTAAAACATCATAATTATCAAATAAATCATTAGACCATCTAAGTTATTACATTCCGAAATCCAATTACTCAAATATAAGTTCATGAGAAACTTTATTCAAAACATGTAAAGTAAGTTTTCCAAGCTCCTATGCCTGGTCCGTCTTAAGTTCATCGTTCCCCTGATTACCTGTGTCATCAACTAGGGTAGAAGTAGGGTGTTAGAACAACGCGCCCAGTAGGTATTCCAGTTACGACTAACACATGGTTAGTACAAAACATATATTATAACATAATATATAAAACCGGGTAAAATCCACGCCATGCAATGATGACAAATATGCAATGAGTCCCACCCATCACATGTACATAAATGTACACACCACATAGGTCTTCCGGACAACCCGGCGGAGTGTGGACCCTCCTGTTTCTTCCTGATGGAAAAGCACATCAAGGTACCGCACATAGGTTTTTCGGACGCCCCGACGGAGTGTGACCCCTTCGGTTATAAATCCTCCACCCCATGCCATGCATGAGATGCCAATAATACACATGCTATTTTAATAACATAAACATAGCATTTAAAATCACCTTTTGCAATATAATCAATCCATGTTATTTAAACAAATAAACATAGCATTCAAAATTCATATAACGCATATCCTTTGAAACATAGTTTTCATCAAACATAAGATAAAACAAAGTACATAAACCATGGTTTCAAAGAGGTGGAATTCTACCAAAGACCATTCACGAGTCCTTGCGTTTCCGTCCAAGGTTCGATCACCGATTGCGCACCGCTTGCGAGATCCCGTTACCTTATAATATAATAATAAATCAAAACCAAGTCCCACTTGATTTACCACATTTATAGTCCATTAACCAAACTTGTGGGGTTCGGCCATACCCATGGCCGAGCCTCACCCTTTTTGTTCCTTTATCCCATTAATTACCAAAATGCCATTGATCTAAACGTTAGTCACTTTACTTGCTTAGGTTCTAAAATAATGCACATTTCTTGAATCCAATCACATAGTCCAATAATTAAATCATGGGGTTCGGCCATACACCATGGCCGGACCCAATGTCCAATATTCTCACATATTTACAAAAATGCCATTGGTTCCCTTATTCCTTTAAATCTGCAATAACTAGACCCTATAAATTTCCTTAACCAAACAAGACCATCAAACACAACTCATGGGGTTCGGCCATACACCTTGGCCGAACCCATGATCCTCCACTTTGGCATGTAATTACCATTTTGCCACTATCTTCATCAATAATTCATAACACATGTTTGTATCCTTCCCTTTATTTAAAATATACAAAACATAGCTCATAAAATAAGTTCATAATTCGATTCACCAATCAACCCTTAACCATGAATTAAAATGCCATTTGATCCCTTAATTTGGACCATGGGGTTCGGCCAAACACCTTGCCCGAACCCTATGGTGTATAGTTTCTAAATTAAACTCTACCTTTCCGTAATTGGAAGGTTTCCTTTATTAGACTCCACCTTCTATTATTAGAAGGTTTCCATAATTAAACTTATTAAAATTATCATCCTCCTTCCATAAATGGAAGGTTTCCAAAATTAAACTTACTAAAGTTATCATCCTCCTTCCATAAATGGAAGGTTTCCAAATTAAGTAAACCCTTCCATAATTAGATTGTTTCCATAAATAACCTAAACCTTTCCATGATTGAAAGGTTTCCTAGATTAGAAATCCTCTTTCTAAAATTGGAGTGCTTTCCAATTTAGCAACTCTTTCTATATTTGGAAGCTTTCCATATTAAGCAATCGTTTCTATATTTGGAAGCTTTCCATATTAAGCAACCAAGTGCATCTCCATTCCAAAAACAACCCCATGTGTTCTGCCATACACCATGGCCGAACCCTATGGTTCATGATCTTCATCAATGGTTTAGATCCATTAAAATCAATCACCAATCCATCAAAATATTTGGTGGGGTTCGGCCATACACCATGGCCGAACCTCACCCCTTTCTTTTCATTACTTTTGATCAAATCAACTTAGCCATAATGCAATCATGGTTCGGCCATGCCATGGCCGACCCACATTCCTATCCATATATCCATTAATCAATCATGGATCTTCCATTTAATCCCTTCAAAATTACATATCATTATCACCAATTACTTATTTAAGAATCTCCATGGTTTTTATTCTTAAAAACCAATAAATAAATCAAATCTTTCCATGGGTTCGGCCATAGTGGTTCTATTTCTCCATTTAAGATCATCAAATAATCATCCAAACTTCTTCCATGGGGTTCGGCCAAACACCATGGCCGAACCCTATGGTTCTTTTTGTTTCAAACATAAAATTATACTATTAAGATACTAACCTCTTTGCTCTTCCAATCTGCTTCTTCCTTTCCCTTTGCTGGCCGAACAAACTTCCTCTTCTCCTTGCTTTTGCCGTGAGAGATAATGAGCGATTGAGAGAGATAGGGAGAGTTCGAGTATGGGGTTTTAAAATCGTGCACCCCCTTGTGTCTCTCCTTTTATTATTTTCCCTTGATCCATATTTAGGAAGTGCTTAAGATAGCCACTCCCTCCCCTTTAGCCTTGCGCCCCTTGTAGTATTTTTAGTCATTGCCTTAGATGACAATGTCGTGTGGCCTTTCTTTGTTTATGTGATGGCCGACTTCCCTTGCTTAGATTAGAATATGTCTAAGATAAAAGATGCCCCATTGCCTTGTGCCCTTGTGTTTAATTTAGACACTTCTTTTAATTAATTTAAGATTATATGCATTCCTTTTTCAAAATATCCCATGTGCATAATCTTAGATATGATAATCCCTCCACATGGCCAAGGCAATCTTTTATTTTTAAATTTAGATATAATGCATCACTAACATAATTCAACCCATTTAAATTTTAATAAGACCAATTCCACCATTGATTGGGTCCTAATTGGGTCATGGCCCAATTCTTTATCCATTTAAGATCCACTCTTAAGTTCATAATTAAAAATGGATAATTTTCATATAAAATAACAAATTGAAAATCTGGGGTATTACAATACAACCCTCTTTTTAAAAAATTCGTCCCGAAATTGAGTGAAGTAGGGTTTCAAACATTTACCTTAGTAGCTCAGGATGAGCCTTCCTCATTTCAGACTCGAGTTCCCATGTAGCTTCCTCAATGCCATGTTGATCCCATACTATCTTGACAAACTGGATCGCTCGATTCCGTAACCCCCTTTGTTCTGTGTCCACCACTCGGACAGGCTTCTCGACGTATGTCATGTCGCTCTGAACCTCTATGTCTTGTACGTTCAGTACGTGACAAGGATCAGGATTATTGTAAACACCCCGCCCTTTTCACTCTAAAATCGGAGTTTATTTTTTTTTTATAATAATAAACAAGTGATCGAAGCGGAGTGTCATGACGCGAGTTAAGTTCGGACTTCTAATGTCCGACCTTTAACTGGCCAAACCCATATGTGCATGGACTAAGACCATGAGAAACGTTTCACATATGATACCAATTTAAACTTGCGGAATAAACCTAATCTAACTGAGGGTTATAATAGAACCTAGGACTACTCCATTGTAGATAGCAATGTAAGATAGCAAATTAGATAGCAAAGTACCAGTCTTAATCCAATGCTACCTTAAACTAAACATTCATTCAACCATAGCAAATATTTAACTAAGTTATTACATGCCGACATCTAATTAACAAATTACATGTCCATGTAAACTTAAATAAAATGTCCATAAATAAGTCCAATCAAAAGCCCAAGCTCCTAACTTGGTTTCCTTCGTGCTCCTGGACTTTCCCTTTTCTTGTGTCATCCACTAAGGATAGAAATAGGGCGTTAGATCAACGCGCCCACTAGGTCTTCCGATTAGAGCTACAACAAGGTTAGTATAAAAACATGCATTTAACATAGTAATACATGATCATCAAAACTCACAAAAACAATGCTATGTATGTATGCAAATGTAATGAGTCCCACCCATCACAATGTACATAGCCTCCTCTTGATGGGATTCTCATCATCACGGTACCCCACAGTGGTCTTTCGGACTCCCCGACGGAGTGTGGCCTCCAGTTTCCTCTTGATGGGATTCTCATCATCAAGGTACCCGAAAGTGGTCTTTCGGATGCCCCGACGGAGTGTGGCCTCCGGTTACATAACCATCACCCCATGCCATGCATGAGATGTCCATGAATACATGCCATTTATAAATAAATCATAACATTCAAATCCACATCGAAACATATTATTTAAACCCATATCTCATAAAAACCAACATAAAAACTAGCAAGTATATATTGTGGTTACAAAAAGGTAGGAAACCTACACAATGTTCACTTAGATTGACCGCTCTTTTAAACCGTCACCCGTTCACTACTTGTACACCTTTCAAGAAGTCCCGTTACCTTGTTTATATAACAGCAAGTCAAACACATGTCCATTTAATTTCGAACTAAGTCTAAGTCCCAAAAACCACTTTGTGGGGTTCGGCCATACACAATGGCCGAACCTCACCCACTTAAATTTTGGTCCCCTCTTTTTATTTAACCAAAACCATACAAATAACTTATATACAAAACCGAATCCACCAAATGCAACCTTGTGGGGTTCGGCCATACACCATGGCCGAACCTCACATATTTTTGTTTTAATCCCTCCTTTGGATTCTTAAGCCCAAACACACCATTCAAATAACTTAATTAAACACCTCAACTACAAACATACCTTGGTAGGGTTCGGCCATACAACATGGCCGAACCTTACCACTTTGATTTTGACCCTTCTTTCCTTTGAACATTTCATTCATATTTACAATCTTGCCACTTTCATAACCCTTGTTTAATTTTGCTTAATAATTAATGTCCATAACAAACCCACCTTAGTGGGGTTCGGCCATACAATATGGCCGAACCTCACCATATTAATTTGGTCCTTTAAATCCTTCATACATCCATCCCTAATTACATTATAAGTTAACCACTAAGTCCACCAAATGACCATTAGTGGGGTTCGGCCATACTACATGGCCGAACCTCACCCTATGGATTTTTATCCCTTGTTCCATCATCTATCATGGTTGATCAGTTTATTACTAAATCCATAAATAACCATATGTGATTCTTAAATCAAAAGCATATAACAATTCATAATTTCCAAACATATTCTTAATCCGATTATCCCATCAAAATAGTCCATGGGGTTCGGCCATACACATGGCCAAACCCTATGGTTCTCTTCGCTCAATCATTCCATCATTTATATATAATTTAGGCTCAACACTTTAGCCATAATAACCATGTGGTTCAGCCATCCAATGGCCGACCCAAAATATTAAACTTAACTCCATTTAAAACACCTAAAAACCTCCATGACATTGTATGGTTTTTAACTCTCACAAACCCTAAAATTATCAAGTCCTTTCATGGGGTTCGGCCATCCCAAGTGACCGAACCCTATGATCCATGTTTTACCCTTTTTAAACAGCATAATCCATGATCTAAACCCATGATAGATTCGGCCATACAATGGCCGGATCATATTCCCTTAACCCATTTATTTAACAAGGGTTTATAGTGCACTTACCAATACCGCGACTCCTTCGGTTCTTTGACTACTTTTTGATCTTTACTCCGGCTTGCTCTTCCGTTCCTTTCTTAGTCCTTCCTTCCTTCTCCTTTAGCCGAGACTGATCTTGCTTGGAGACTCCTTGAAATGGTTTAGCCAAAATATTGATTTGATAGAGAGAGATAGAAATTTGGCCTTGGATAAGAGTGATAAAACCTTGATGCAAAACTCCTTTGCTCTATGTGTACTTTATCTTGGTGGAGGAATCGGCCAAGGACTGATTTGAGAGAGACAACCCTTCTCCATCACTTCTACATGTGTGAACCCATATGTAACTCCAATTTGCTTAATGCCTCCCTTGGGGTTCCATCCTTGATGAAACTCCCATGGTACCCAACGTCTCCCATGCATGAGTTAGTGTATCCTTTCCTCCACCAACAATCTCTCATTAACCTTGCATGTGAGAGTTTCATATTGAAATGAAACTCCCATAGGCTCCAACGGCTAGCTTTTGGTTGGCCTTGTGTAACCCCCACAAATCTATTCATCTTCCATTATTTACCCATGTGGGAGTTTCATCCATGAGATGAAACTCCTACATGCCAACGGTTTTGTGTCTTTAACCCTTGAATCATCCAACTATCCAATTCCCCTTTTATCCTCATGCATAGACTAATTTCTCATGCAATTCCAACGTGCATAATGTTTGAATTTGAAACATAACCTCTCACCTTATGTAACTCCCAAAATCGCCACCCCATTTATTTCTTATCTAGGAGTTACATGCATGGAATGGCCTCTCCATGCAGCCAACGTTTTTCCTTGCTTTAAACTTGAAATTAAGACACTCCACTCTCATTCACACACTTCACTCACTTAAAATTAATGTAACTCTCTCAACTCAACCCATTCATGTAATTCAACTTAACCAATAAATTCAACTCATTCAAACTCAAACATTTAATTAAACTTAACCCAATTAAGCTTTGAGCTCACCCAATGGCCAATCATGTCCACCACGACCCATTGGGTCCCAATTCGGTCCTTTGACCCAATTAATCACTTTGACCCAATTAGATGTACATTACCCATTTACTTTAATTTGACCTTATACATTGGGTGTTATTTGAACAATGGGCCTCACAATTTACTCATCTACGATCATATCATTTTAATTTATAATTTCAATGGCAATTTTGTAAATATTGATATATTGTAAAATCTAGGGTATTACAATACAATCCTCTTTTTGAAATTTTTGTCCCGAAAATCGAACGAAGTAGAATTTCAAAATAAATTATGCAAACAATTCAGGGTGAGTTGTTCTCATCTCCGATTCGAGTTCCCAAGTGGCTTCCTCAATACCATGTCGATCCCATACCACCTTGACGAACTGAATCGCCCTATTTCGTAACACCCTTTGGTCAGTCTCTATTATTTTGACAGGTTTCTCGACGTATGTCACGTCGCTTTGTACTTCTATATCTTGCACATTCAATACATGAGACGGATCGGGATTGTACTTCCTCAGCATCGATATATGAAACACATCGTGTAAGGATGCCAATTGTGAAGGAAGTGCTAACTGATTAGCTACATCTCCCATCCTTCTTATGATGGAAAACGATCCCATATATCTTGGTGACAGTTTCCCCTTCTTCCCAAATCTCATGTGTCCCTTTCGTGGCGAGACCTTCAAGAATACCATGTCCCCCATTTCAAACTCAAGGAACCTCCTCCTCTTGTCAGCATAGCTCTTTTGCCGACTCTTTGCAGCCAATAGGTGCTGACGAATCAACTGAATCTGTGCGACTAGCTCAGGTCCAATCAGCGCAGACTCGCCGGCCTTTGTCCAGCATACTGGTGACCTACATGGTCTACCATATAAAGCCTTGAATGGAGCCATCTGGAGGCTTGCCTGATAACTATTGTTATATGAAAACTCTACTAGTGGCAAATGATCCTCCCATCCACCCTTGAAGTCTAGCATGCATGCTCTCAGCATGTCTTCCAGTGTTTGTATTGTCATTTCCGACTGTCCATCAGTCTGTGGATGGAAAGCTATGCTAGTCAGTAGATTTGTTCCCATGGCTGACTGCATACTCTGTCATACTCTGCCGGTGAGTAGGCCATCTCTATCAGACACTATAGTCCGAGGAATGCCATGCAATCTGATGATATCCATGATATACCACCAACCCAATGTCTCCGATGAATCCGTCATCCTAATGGGGAGAAAATGTGCAGACTTGGTCAGTCGGTCTACCACGACCCATATAGCATCGTTGCCCTTTGAGGACCTCGGCAACCCCGTTACAAAGTCCATGGAAATGTGTTCCATTTCCATTCTGGAACTTATAAGGGTTTGAGTAACCCTGGTGGCTTTTGATGTTCCGTCTTAACTTGCTGACAAGTTAAGCAATGTGCCACAAATTCCGCCACATTTCTTTTGAGTCCATGCCACCAGTAGTGTCTCTTCAGGTCATGATATATCTTGGTGCTATCCGGATGAATGGAGAGCTTGGTCTGATGTGCCTCAATCAACAACTCTTTCTTACAGCTTTTTGGCACATATATTCTACCCCGGAATACAAGACCCTGTCCTGGTCGTAATTCTCATTCCGGTATGACCATGCTAGTAGACATCTTGGCCCATCTCCTCCACTTCCGGATCTGTTCGTTGCTCTTGTTCAATCTTGATAACCATGTTGGACCATATGATCAAATTATTCATAATCCCATGATTTGTGATATATAGATTGAACTCTCAAATGGTATTCAGCATCTCCCATTCTGTTCTGATCAAACATGCCACTGATGCATGTGATATGCGGCTAAGGGCATCCGCCACCTTGTTCGCCTTACCCGGATGATATCGGAGTGCGAATTCATAATCCGCCAGATATTCCATAGATCTGCGCTGCCTCAGATTGAGCTCTTTCTGATCAAAGAAGTACTTCAAGCTCTTATGATCCGAAAATACTTCAAACTTCTCACCATACAAATATTGTCTCCAGCTTTTAAGAGTGAAGACCACTGCAGCTAATTCCAGATCATGTGTGGGATAGAGGCGTTCATGAATTTTTAATTGTCTTGAACCACAAGCCACCACACGATGACGTTGCATGAGTGAACACCCCAGTCCCTCTCCTGATGCATCGCATTGTACTTCATAACCTTTGCCTCTTTCCGGCAAAATTAAGATAGGAACAGTTGTAAGTCTATCTTTCAGCTCCTCGAACCTCCGATTGCACAGATCTGTCCACTCATATTTGACTCCTTTCTGAGTAAGTCGAGTCAATGGAGATGCAATTTTGGAGAAGTCCATGATGAACTTCCTGTAATAACCAGCCAATCCCAAGAAACTGCGGATCTCAGTTACATTCTTTGGCGCTTTCCATTCACTCACTGCCGCCACCTTAGCCGGATTCACGGCTATACCATCTACTGTTATGACATGACCCAAGAATTTGACCTTAGGTAGCCAAAATTCACATTTGCTTGCTTTGGCATACAACTTGTTCTTCCTCAAAGTGTCCAGAACTATTTTCAGGTGTTCAGCATGATCTTCCGTACTTTTGGAATAGATCAGGATATCATCAATAAACACAATCACGAACTGGTCCAGGTACGGACGGAAGATCCCGTTCATTAAATCCTTGAACACAGCCGGTGCATTGGTGAGTCCAAATGGCATGACTACAAATTCAAATAGTCCATACCGTGTTCTGAAGGTTGTCTTCTCTATATCTTCCTCCTTGACCCGAATTTGATGATAACCGGACATCAGATCAATCTTCGAAAAATGACTGGAACCCCTCAGTTGATCGAATAAATCATCAAACCAGAGTAAAGGGTATTTGTTCCAGACAGTTAACTGATTCAGTTTCCGGTAATCCACACACATTCGGAGTGAACCGTCCTTCTTCTTTACAAACAACACCGGAGCTCCCCAAGACGATGTGTTTTTTGGATGCAACCCAGCCTAAGCAGTTCATCAATCTGTTTCTTTAGCTCGGACATCTCTGCTGGTGCCATCCGATAGTGGGGTAATGACACTGGTGAAGTGCCAGGGTACAGTTTGATTTCGAAATTGATCTCCCTCATAGGCGGCAAGCCAGGGAGTTCTTTTGGAAAAACGTCTGCATATTCTTTCACTATTTCCGGGAGTTCCTCCACCGGTGTCTTGTTGATTCTGATACTGCTCAGTACCAGATGATTTAACCCTTCTTGCAGTCTGCTTTGCTTGCCTGTACGAACCACATATTGCTTTCCTTCGGGTGACCAAAATGTCACTCTGCGGCGATGACAATCAATGTTGGCTTGAAAGCTAGCCAACCAGTCCATGCCGAAGATAATATCGTACTCATTCATATCGAGTACTAGATAATTGAACTCAAATCTGAGTCCAGCTAGTTCGGTATTCACAGCAGTGCATATGAGTCCCAATGATGTGTCTCCGACAGGGGATACAATTGTGAGTGATGTGGATAGTTTTTGAACTAGAGTACCAGTGGCAGTTATAAATGATGCAGATATAAAGGAGTGTGAAGCTCCAGAATCAAATAGTGCATAGGCATAGGAACTACTGACAACAGCCATACCTTGAATCACTGAATGATCCACATCCGCTGGAGGAGCTAGAGTAAACAGTCGTCCAGATCCAGTAGGGTTAGGTGCCCGTCCATCCCAGATTATATGTCCTGCCTCCCCGGGAGTTAACTGACCTAGCTGGTGGGCGGAATGATCCTCTGGAATAAGAGAGCTTGTCGAGCTTTGGGCAATCCCTCTTGAAGTGACCCGGCTAATCACAGTGGAAACAGTTGTTCACCCCTCGGATAGCCTGAGTAACTGATGCAGATGGGGAGCGATAATTGGGACGAAAGCCCCCAATGGACCCAGTAGATGGTGAGGGTCTGATGAAGTTCTGTCGGAACTTCTTGTTGGGCTGGAACGCACCCTCCCACTTTGAGTTCGGCGGTTGTCAAAGCGCACGAGCTCAGCCATCTCCTTCTCAAATATGGTGGCCCTGCTGACCACATCAGCCAGTGTGGTTGCCTTGAATATGAATACTTTGGCCCTAATGTTTGGCTGTAGGCCCCGCTCAAACTTACGTACCCTTCGGTGCTCTGTATCCACCATATAAAATGCATAACAAGACAGGCTAAGGAATTCCCTGTGATACTCCGCCACCGTTATGGAGCCTTGTACCAAGGATAGGAAAGCTTGAATGTGACGCTCTTTCTCCTCCTCGGGAAAATACTGATCTAGAAAAGTAACTAAGAACCATTCCCACGTCATTTTAGTCCTTTCCTTTTCGGCACAAGTGTTTGCTGTTTTTCTATAACCTCCCACCATTTTCCGGCATCCTCGATCAGTTGGGAGGTAGCCAGCAGAATCTTGTCAGCATGACTCGAGATCTGGAGTAGAGTCAAGATTTGAGTGATCTTCTTCAATGAATGCTCTGCTCCGACAGCCCCTTCCTTTCCCTTGAAGTAGGGAGGGCGTTGTTGCTGGAAATCTCTAACCATGTTCCGATTACTGGCGTCACTAATGCTTCCACTGCCATTAAGATGTTGTTGGAGAACAGAAGTAACAACTGCCTGAACCAAGCTTGTAGTTCAGGAGGCACCACCGGTATACTCACGCTGCTTTGCTCCTCTTTCTCATGTTCACTATAGTGAGAGTATCACTCTTCCTCTTCCCGCCGTGAATGTCGTTCATCTTCTCCATTTCGTGATTTTTCATGTTGAGATTGGTCCTTCTCATGTAGAGATTGTTCCTTCCCATGTAGAGATTGCTCCTTCACATGCAGAGATTTTTCCCTCTCTTCATGTTGAATGAATAGTATCTCTTTCTCCTTCCCTTTCTTGCTTTGTTGGATTTTCTTTGGAGCCATTTTCCCTAAGTCATAAAAAAATATTATTGCCTTAGTTTCCTCGTACAGTTTGTGTTATCACTATTTTGGGGAAATTTCCAAATAAGCACTCTTGGTTTTTCTTTGTTTTTGGGGAAAATTCTAAATACCTATTGTTTGTTTATCAATTTGGGGATATCGAGGAAGTGTATCCTATTTTGCTATGTTTGGTATATCCAATTATGATGATTGTACTTCCTTTGCTATCTTTCATTGTTGTTCTCAGATTGATTGTTCAGTCTGAGTCTAACGAAGTAAATTAATCCGGCCCCCAGTCAGCGTACTTCGAAAAGTCGGTCAGTTCGGATTCTTATCTGTCAGTGAGACATGAAACCATCTTAATCTTACTACGAAAGATTCAATCTTCCCTTTTGCTCTGATACCAACTGTAAACACCCCACCCTTTTCACTCTAAAATCAGAGTTTATTTTTTTTTAATAATAATAAACAAGTGATCGGAGCGGAGTATCACAACGCGAGTTAAGTTCGGACTTCTAATGTCCGACCTTTAACTGGCCAAACCCATATGTGCATGGACTAAGTCCATGAGCAACATTTCACATATGATACCAATTTAAACTTGCGGAATAAACCTAATTTAACTGAGGGTTATAATATAACCTAGGACTACTCCATTTTAGATAGCAATGTAAGATAGCAAATTAGATAGCAAAGTACCAGTCTTAATCCAATGTTACCTTAAACTAAACATTCATTCAACCATAGCAAACCATAACAAATATTTAACTAAGTTATTACATGCCGACATCTAATTAACAAATTACATGTCCATGTAAACTTAAATAAAATGTCCATAAATAAGTCCAATCAAAAGCCCAAGCTCCTAACTTGGTTTCCTTCGTGCTCTTGGACTTTCCCTTTTCTTGTGTCATCCACTAAGGATAGAAATAGGGCGTTAGATCAACGCGCCCACTAGGTCTTCCGATTAGAGCTACAACAAGGTTAGTATAAAAACATGCATTTAACATAGTAATACATGATCATCAAAACTCACAAAAACAATGCTATGTATGTATGCAAATGTAATGAGTCCCACCCATCACAATATACATAGCCTCCTCTTGATGAGATTCTCATCATCAAGGTACCCCACAGTGATCTTTCAGATGCCCTGACGGAGTGTGGCCTCCGATTTCCTCTTGATGGGATTCTCATCATCAAGGTACCCCACAGTGGTCTTTCAGATGCCCCGACGGAGTGTGGCCTCCAGTTACATAACCATCACCCCATGCCATGCATGAGATGTCCATGAATACATGCCATTTGTAAATAAACCATAACATTCAAATCCACTTCGAAACATATTATTTAAACCCATATCTCATAAAAACCAACATAAAAACCAGCAAGTATATATTGTGGTTACAAAAAGGTAGGAAACCTACACAATGTGCACTTAGATTGACCGCTCTTTTAAACCGTCACCCGGTCACGACTTGTACACCGTTCACGAAGTCCCGTTACCTTGTTTATATAATAGCAAGTCAAACACATGTCCATTTAATTTCCAACTAAGTCTAAGTCCCAAAAACCACTTTGTGGGGTTCGGCCATACCCCATAGCCGAACATCACAAACTTAAATTTTGGTCTCTCTTTTTATTTAACCAAAACCATACAAATAACTTATATATAAACCCCAATCCAGCAAATGTTGTAACGCCCCGCCCTTTTCCACCCTGAAAATCAGAGTCTAATTTTTTTTTTCCTATAAATATGTAAAGTGGAAGAGTGTGGGGAGCGTCACAACGTGAGCTAAGTCCGGACTACCCAAGTCCGACCCTTAACTGGCCACCCACGTGTGCATGGACTAAGGCCATAAATATCGGTCCACACATGGAACTAAATAAAACTTGCGGAATATACAAACTGATTGCGGAAATATAATCAATCCTAAGATTACTCCAAACTTAGATAGCAAGTACAAGTCCTGACTACTTTAACTAAACATTCATTCAGACTTAAATCAAACCATAGCAGTTATCTACATTATTACATGTCCATAATAATGTATTAAAAATGTCAATAAATAAACTCCATTCCAACACCCAAGCATCAATGCTTAGCTTTCCTCGTGATCCTCAGCCTTTGCCTTTCCCTTTCCTGCGTCATCCACTAAGGATAGAAATAGGACGTTAGATCAACGCGCCCAATATGTCTTCCGATTAGGGTTACCACATGGTTAGTATAAAAACATGCATATAACATAATGATACATGATTATCAAAATCTTATAAAACAATGCTATATATGTGTGCACATGCAATGAGTCCCACCCATCACAAGTATACATAGCCATCACTTGACGGGACTCTCATCGTCAAGATAATCCACAGTGCTCTTTCGTTTACTCTTGATATTTCTCTCATCATCAAGATATTCCTCCTGGCGGGACTCTCATTGCCTAAGGAGGCCCCACAGTTGCATCACGGGCATTCCAACGGAGTGTGGGCTCTGGTTTCCATATTCATCACCCCATGCCATGCATGAGATGTCAATGAGTATATGCCATTTATAAATTAATCATATCATTCTAACTTAACTTGAAAACATAATATTTTAACAAATATCCCATATAAAACAAGATAAAACCAAATATAGAATGTGGTTGCAAAGAGATACGAAAACTACAGAAAATTCACTTAAAAGTCCGATCTTCTTAACCGTGAACCGCTCACGACTCGTGCGCCGTTCAAGTCCCGTTACCTTGTTTATATAACCCACAAGTTAATAACATAACCTTTTGATTTCTTATTAGGTTTAAATCCCAAAAACCACCTTGTGGGTTTTGGCCATACCCCATGGTCGAACCTCACCCACTTTGAATTTGTCCATTCTTTTTATTTAATCCTATTAAACCACCTCACGTTTCAAACACACTTTGGTAGGGTTCGGCCATACAACATGGCCAAACCTTACCACTTTTGTTTTGAACCCCTCTTTTCAAGTCCTTTAATCTTTCCTTCCATTTTTACATTATGGATTGTATTTACAGTTTTGCCACTAGACCCACCAATGCTTAATCTTTGCTTAATAATCAAAGTCCATATAACCAATCCACCTTAGTGGGGTTCGGCCATACAACATGGCCGAACCTCACTATCTCAAACTTGGTCTATTTCAATCCTTCACTCATAAGGTTACTTACCCATCAATCCATGTAATTAACTATCCCTTAATCTTTCATCATCTTCATGGTTCCATCAATGCTTAAGTCCATGAAAATCACTCCATGGGGTTCGGCCATACATATGGCCGAAACCTATGGTTCTTTATTTCCATCTATTTACATACTAAAGTTCATTTATAATTTCCAAATATGTTATTACCTCTAAACACCCCTAAACTAACCCATGGGGTTCTCTTGATGTAAAACTCCCAATACTTATACATAGTTCATTCATTGTCACTTAGCCATAAAAACAATAGGGTTCAGCCATCCCATAGCCGACCCAAAATAATAACTTAACTCCATTTTAAAACCCTTTAAAATCTTCATACATGGTATGGATTTTATCTCTCAAAAACCATACCAATTATCAAATTACTTTCATGGGGTTCGGCCATCCAAGGTGGCCGAACCCTATGACCCATGGTTGAACCCTTTAACATACATCTTATGTCCAATTAAAACCTCTAAAAATGTCCATCATATTGCATGGTTTTTAACTTTCAAAAACCATCAACATAACCAAATTATTTCATGGGGTTCGGCCATCCCAAGTGGCCGAACCCTATGATCCTCTTTTTATCCTTTTTATACCTCACCATCCAAGGTTTAAACCCTTGATAGATTCGGTCATAAGATGGCCAAATCATGACATTCAAATCCATGATCTAAAACCCTTTACAATATCGGAAAAACCCTTCATGGTCATTTATTTTTCTCCATACAATTAGATTAGCATGATCACCTTCTTTGATGGGGTTCGGCCATACCCTTTGCCGAACCTCATCCACCATTTTCTTTATCTTTAAAGGTTCTTACCCTCTAAACTTAGGGTTTGGCCAAAGACCAAACCATGATCCTTGATCATGATAATTAACAAAACCTAATGAAGTACTTACCAATCCATACTCTTCCAATTTTTCCTTGGCTCCTTTTTGCTTCCTATCTTCCTAAATGTTGGTTTAACCAAGACGTCTTTTGATACCAACCAAGGCATCCCTTGGCACTCCCAACGTTGGGCTTTGGGTTTCCATCATGAGATGGGAACCCTCCAAATTCCCCATGAGATTCTCATCCCATACCATTAAACGTTATGCATGGGAAACCACCCCATGCCACCAACGTGTGGGAGTTTGCCTTTGTGGTGTTTGAGACCAAGGCAACTCCTCATCTCCCCATTTGACTCACTTGAATTACAAGGTCCCTTTGGTTTCCATTTTAACTCACCCATCTCATTAGCTCAACTCACCCCATTTAATGCCATTCATTTAATGCACTTGAGTTAACTCCATTATTTGATTCAAATCCAACTCACTTCAGCCCCAACTCAACCTGATTTGACTCAACCTTTAAGCTCACTTGAGGGTCCACACGGTCAACGTGGTCAACATGGTCAGCTCGACCCATTGGGTCCCAATTTAGCTCATTGATCCAATTTGGTGCCATGACCCATTTATGGGTGGTTTACCCATTTGTATGTGGTTTACACACTTGCATCAATCCTATCCATTTATCCTTCATTTAATTCCTACTCAATTCAGCCTAACCCAATTAAAATTGGGGTCACCCAATGGTCAAATAAGTCTACCATGACCCATTGGGTCCCAATTGGGTCCTTTGACCCAAATAACCATCTTGACCCAATTATATGTACCTTACCCTTTTAATTTAATTTGATCCTTATAATATGCAAATTGGGTCTTAATTTGAACAATGGGTCCTACCATTTTCTCATCTATGATCATAACCTTTTAATTTACCATTCAAATGGCATTTTGGTAAATATCTATATCTTTGAAAAATCGGGGTGTTGCAAATGCAACCTTGTGTGGTTCGGCCATACACCATGGTCGAACCTCACTTATTTTTGTTTTAATCCCTCCTTTGGATTCTTAAATCCAAACACACCATTCAAATAACTTAATTAAACACCTCAACTACAAACATACCTTGGTAGGGTTCGGCCATACAACATGGCCGAACCTTACCACATTGATTTTGACCCTTCTTTCCTTTGAACGTTTCATTCATATTTACAATCTTGCCACTTTCATAACCCTTGTTTAATTTTGCTTAATAACTAATGTCCATAACAAAGCCACCTTAGTGGGGTTCTACCATACAATATTGCCGAACCTCACCATCTTAATTTGGTCCTTTAAATCCTTCATACATCCATCTCCAATTACATTATAAGTTAACCACTAAGTCCACCAAATGACCATTAGTGGGGTTCGGCCTATGGATTTTTATCCCGTGTTCCATCATCTATCATAGTTGATCAGTTTAATACTAAATCCATAAACAACCATATGTGATTCTTAAATCAAAAGCATATAACAATTCATAATTTCCAAACATATTCTTAATCCGATTATCCCATCAAAATAGTCTATGGGGTTCGGCCATACACACGGCCGAACCCTATGGTTCTCTTCACTCAATCATTCCATCATTTATATATAATTTAGGCTCAACACTTTAGCCATAATAACCATATGGTTCAGCCATCCAATGGCCGACCCAAAATATTAAACTTAACCTCATTTAAAACACCTAAAAACCTCCATGACATTGTATGGTTTTTAACTCTCACAAACCCTAAAATTATCAAGTCCTTTCATGGGGTTCGGCCATCCCAAGTGACCAAACCCTATGATCCATGTTTTACCCTTTTTAAACAGCATAATCCATGATCCAAACCCTTGATAGATTCGGCCATACAATGGCTGGATCATATTCCCTTAACCCATTTATTTAACAAGGGTTTATAGTGCACTTACCAATACCGCGACTCCTTCGGTTCTTTGACTACTTCTTGATCTTTACTCTGGCTTGCTCTTCCGTTCCTTTCTTAGTCCTTCCTTCCTTCTCCTTTAGCCGAGACTGATCTTGCTTGGAGACTCCTTGAAATGGTTTAGCCAAAATATTGATTTGATAGAGAGAGATAGAAATTTGGCCTTGGATGAGAGTGATAAAACCTTGATGCAAAACTCCTTTGCTCTATGTGTACTTTATCTTGGTGGAGGAATCGGCCAAGGACTGATTTGAGAGAGACAACCAGCTAATGTCTTTGTCTTGGAAGACGGAGAACGGCCAAGGAAGAGAGATAGAGTGAATGGAGATGAAATTCTATCTTTCGATAACCAACTTCAGCCTAAGGTTGGCACCACATGTAATTTCCCTCCCCCCCCCCCCACAATCCATTCATTTCCATCACTTATTTTATTTGGGGGTTTCATCCTTGAGATGAAACCCTCCAACAGTTTTTGGCTCTTGGCTGCCCTAGATGCAACCCTTCTCCATCACTTCTACATGTGTGAACCCATATGTAACTCCAATTTGCTTAATGCCTCCCTTGGGGTTCCATCCTTGAGATGAAACTCCCATGGTACCCAACGTCTCCCATGCATGAGTTAGTGTATCCTTTCCTCCACCAACCATCTCTCATTAACCTTGCATGTGAGAGTTTCATATTGAAATGAAACTCCCATAGGCTCCAACGGCTAGCTTTTGGTTGGCCTTGTGTAACCCCCACAAATCTATTCATCTTCCATTATTTACCCATGTGGGAGTCTCATCCATGAGATGAAACTCCTACATGCCAACGGTTTTGTGTCTTTAACCCTTGAATCATCCAACTATCCAATTCCCCTTTTATCATGCATAGACTAATTTCTCATGCAATTCCAACGTGCATAATGTTTGAATTTGAAACATAACCTCTCACCTTATGTAACTCCCAAAATCGCCACCCCATTATTTCTTATCTAGGAGTTACATGCATGGAATGGCCTCTCCATGCAGCCAACGTTTTTCCTTGCTTTAAACTTGATTAAGACACTCCACTCTCATTCACACACTTCACTCACTTAAAATTAATGTAACTCTCTCAACTCAACCCATTCATGTAATTCAACTTAACCAATAAATTCAACTCATTCAAACTCAAACATTTAATTAAACTTAACCCAATTAAGCTTTGAGCTCACCCAATGGCCAATCATGTCCACCACGACCCATTGGGTCCCAATTCGGTCCTTTGACCCAATTAATCACTTTGACCCAATTAGATGTACATTACCCATTTACTTTAATTTGACCTTATACATTGGGTCTTATTTGAACAATGGGCCCCACAATTTACTCATCTACGATCATATCATTTTAATTCATAATTTCAATGGCAATTTCGTAAATATTGATATATTACAAAATCTAAGGTATTACAATTATACTTTCTCAACATCGATATATGGAACACATCGTGTAAAGATGGCAACTGTGATGGGAGTGCTAATTGATAAGCCATGTCCTCCATCCTTCTTATGATTGAAAACGGTCCAACATATCTTGGCGACAATTTCCCTTTCTTTCGAAATCTTATGTGTCCCTTTTGTGGCGAGACTTTCAAGAACACCATGTCTCCCACTTCAAATTCAAGGAGCCTCCTCCTCTTGTCAGCATAGCTCTTCTGACGACTCTGTGCAGTCAATAGGTGCTGTCGTATCAACTGTATATGCGTTGCAGTCTCTGCAACTAACTCAAGTCCAATCAGTGCAGGCTCACCGACCTCTGTCCAGCACACTGGTGACCTACATGGTCTACCATATAATGCCTCAAATGGTGCCATCTGGAGGCCTGCCTAGTAACTGTTGTTGTACGAGAATTCTACCAACGGCAAGTGATCCTCCCATCCACCCTTGAAATCTAGCATTAATGCTCTCAGCATATCCTCCAGTGTCTGTATTGTCCTCTCAGACTGTCCAACAGTCTGTGGATGAAATGCCGTACTGATCAATAGATCTGTTCCCATGGCCGACTGCATGCTCTGCCATACGCTGCCTGTGAATCGTCCATCTCTGTCAGACACAATAGTCTGAGGTATACCATGCAACCTGATGATATCCTTAAAATAGACCGCCGACCCAAAGTCTCAGATGAGTCTGTCATTTTAATAGGAATGAAATGAGCAGACTTAGTCAGTCGGTCTACCACGACCCATATCTCATCGTTGCCCTTTGAAGACCTTGGCAACCCTGTCACAAAATCCATGGAAATGTGCTCCCATTTCCATTCCGGCACTGGTAAGGGTTTGAGTAACCCTGGTGGCTTCTGATGTTCCGTCTTAACTTGCGGACAAGTTAAGCAATGTGCTACAAATCCTGCCACATCTCTTTTGAGTCCGTGCCACCAGTAATGCCTCTTCAAGTCGTGATACATCTTAGTGCTGCCCGGATGAATAGAGAGTTTGGCCTGATGTACCTCAACCAAAAACTCTTTTCTGCAGCTCTTAGGTACATAAATCCTTCCTCGAAATAGAAGACCCTGTCCTGGTCGTAATTCCCATTTCGGTATGGCTTCACCAGTAGACATCTTGGCCCATATCTCTTCCACCTCCGAGTCTGTCCGTTGTTCCTGTTCAATCTTGGTAACCATGTTGGACTGTATGATCATATTGTATATAGTCCCATGGTTATTGAGGTTAAGTTTAAATTCTCAAATGGTATTCAGCATCTCCCATTCCGTCCTGATCAGACATGCCACTGATGCATGTGATAAGCTAATGAGGGCATCTGCCACCTTGTTTGCCTTGCCAGGGTGATAACGAAGTGCAAACTCATAATCCGCCGGATATTCCATCCATCTGCACTGCCTCAAGTTGAGCTTTTTCTGATCAAACAAGTATTTCAAGCTCTTATGATCTGAAAACACTTCAAATTTCTCTCCATAAAGATAATCTCTCCAGCTTTTGAGAGCGAAGACCACTGCGGCTAGCTCCAGATCGTGTGTAGGATAAAGACGTTCATGAATTTTCAACTGTCTTGAGCCATAAGCCACTACACGATTACTTTGAATGAGTGTACACCCCAGTCCCTCTCCTGAAGCCTCGCATAGTACCTCATAACACTTGCCTCTTTCTGGCAAAATTAGGATATGAGCAGTGGTAAGTCTCTTCTTCAGCTCTTCAAATCTCTGGTTGCACAAATCTGACCATTCATATTTGACTCCTTTCTGAGTGAGTCGAGTTAATGGAGATGCAATTTTAGAGAAGTCCATGATAAATTTCCTGTAATAACCCGCCAATCCAAAGAAACTACGGATCTCGGTTACAGTCTCTTACTGCCTCTATCTTAGCCGGATCCATGGCTATGCCTTTTTCTGATATAACATGTCCCAAATAGTTGACCTCAGATAGCCAAAATTCACATTTACTGGCTTTAGCATATAGTTTGTTATTCCTCAAAGTGTCCAGAACTATTCTCAGGTGCTCAACATGTTCTTTCTGAGTATTAGAGTAAATCAAAATATCATCAATGAACACAATAACAAATTGGTCCAAATAAGGACGGAAGATCCTGTTCATTAAATCCATGAACACAGCGGGTGCATTGGTGAGTCCAAACGGCATGACTACAAATTCATATAGCCCATACCGCGTTCTGAAGGTTGTCTTATCTATGCCCTCCTCCCTAACCCGGATCTGGTGATATCCAGACATCAAATCAATCTTAGAAAAATGACTGGAACCTTTAAGTTGATCAAATAAATCATCGATCCTAGGCAGAGGATATTTATTTCTGACCGTCAGCTGGTTCAGTTTTCGATAATCCCACACACATACTGAGTGAACCATCCTTCTTCTTTACAAATAAAACTGGAGCTCCCCAAGCTGATGTACTGTTCTGAATGCACCCCAATCTGAGCAGTTCATCAATCTGTTTCTTTAACTCGGACATCTCTACTGGTGCCATACGGTAATGTGGTAATGACACTGGTGCAGTGCCAGAATACAACTTGACTTCAAAATTGATCTCCCTCATGGGAGGCAAACCAGGGAGTTCCTTTGGAAAAACGTCTGCATAGTCCTTTACGATTTCTGGAAGTTCAACCACCGGTGCCTTGTTGATTCTGATAATGTTCAATACCAGATGATTCGACCCTTCATGCAGTCTACTTTGTTTATCAGCACGCACCACATGTTGTTTTCCTTCGGGCGACACAAATGTCACCCTTCGACGATAACAATCAATATTGGCCTTAAAGCTAGCCAACCAATCCATGCCGAAAATAATATCATATTCTGACATATCGAGCACCAAATAATTGAATTCAAATCTAAGTCCAGGAAGTTCAGTATTCACTGCTGTGCATATAAGTCCCAATGATGTGTCTCCGACGTGTAACGCCCCACCCTTTCCGGGATTCAGAGTCTAAATATTTTTTTAATAAAATATAGTAAAGCCGAAAGAGGGCGGACGACGTCACGATGCGAGTTAAGTTCGGACTTCCAAAAGTCCGACCCTTAACTGGCCACCCATGTGTGCATGGACTAAACCCATGATAAATAATACACACATGGAAATAATTTAAATCATGTGGAAACATACTATACTGATTGCGGAATATCATCAATCCTAAGACAACCATTCATTCTTAAATAGCAAAGCACATGTTATATTTACAATAACTTATATCATATAACCTTCATCAAACTATAATTCAAACCATAGCAAAGAGTACTAAATTATTACAAGTCCACATAATAAGTGTATCCAAACAACAGTAAATAGAAACCCATTCCAATACCCAAGCATCTATGATTAGCTTTCCTCGTGATCCTCGACCTTCTCTTTTCCTTTCCTTTTTCCTGCATTATCCTCTAAGGATAGAAATAGGGCGTTAGATCAACACGCCCAGTAGGTTTTCTGATCAGGGCTACCACATGGTTAGTATATAAAAACATGCATATATCATAATATTTGATCATCAAAAACATATAAAATCAATGTTATGTATGTATGTGCAAATGTAATGAGTCCCACCCATCACAAGTATACATAGCTATCACCTGGCGGGACTCTCATCGCCTAAGGAGACCCCACAGATGCATCACGGGGCATACCGATGGAGTGTGGGCTCCGGTTTCCATAATCATCACCCCATGTCATGCATGAGATGTCAATGAATATATGTCATTTGTAAATATATCTCAACATTCAAAACCCATTTGAAACATAAAACAATAACAACATAACTCATAAAAACCATGATACAACCCAATATAACAGTGGTTACAAGTAGGTAGGAAACCTATAGTGTTCATTTAAGTGTCCGTTCTTCTTAAGCGTCACCCGTTCACGACTCGTACGCCGTTCGAGTTCCGTCACCTTGTTTATATAACAGCAAGTCAATATACTATTATTTAATTTCCATTTACGTCTAAGTCCCAAAACCATCTTGTGGGGTTCGGCCATACCCATGGCCGAACCTCACCCACTTTGGATTTGATCCTCCTTTTCCTTTGATCAATACCATCCATATAAACACCTTATATTACATAATATAACTTGGTAGGTTCGGCCATACGGCATGGCCGAACCATACCACTTTGGTTTGACCCTTCCTTCAAGCCCTTTTAATCCTTTATTCCATTATAACTTGTATTTACGGTTTTTGCCACTACATTTAACCCATATTTAATGTTGTTTAATAACCAAGATCCATAACGTCCATCTTAGTGGGGTTCGGCCATACAACATGGCCGAACCTCACCAATTTCAAACTTGATCCTTTAGTCCTCTATACTTAAGACTAGTTACCAAAGTAACCATGTAATTAACTAACCCTTAATCTTCCATTATTTCCTTGATTCCAATATTACTTACATCTATCAAACTCACTTCATGGGGTTCGACCAAACATATGGCCGAACCCTATGATCCTTTATTTCCATCTATTCACATACTACAAATTCATTTATAATTTCCAAGTAGGTTCTTATCTTTAAACACCCATAAAATGACTTATAGGGTTCGGCCATGTGGTTCTCTTGATGCAAATCTTCCATCCTTTGTCTATGGTTCATATTCCACATTTTAACCATAATCTTAATACGGTAGAGCCATCCAATGGCCAATCTAAACCATCAATTTTTATTCCAAATAAAACACTTAAAAAACTCACATACATTGGTATGGTTTTTATCTTTCCAAAAACCATACAAAATTATCAAATCCATTCATGGGGTTCGGTCTGTAATGGCCCGGAATTTGTAAGTCAATGAATATGTGAATATTATTTATTATAATGATGAAAATGGGGAAATTTGATGGAATAAAGGGTAAATGGACCAAAATTTGGACAAAGGCCCAAGTATGGCCCAATGGATCATGGATTGGAATTAAAATCATTTAAGTGGTCAAGGATGGTCAAATTAGGCCCAATACCCATTTGGGACCTAATGGGTCAAGATAATGTAAACTCTAAGATAAATGGGTAAGGATGAATGTAATTGGGCCATGGGCCCAATGGTGGTCCAATTAGTTGGAATGGGTTGACTTAAATTTAAATCACCTAAGTTAATTTGAATTAAGCCAATGTGATGTGGCCAATTGGGACCCACCTCCACCTCATCAAGTGAGGTGGCGGGTGGACCCAGAGATTGGTGGGGCCGGCCACCATGGTTGAATTGGTCAACCATGGGTGTATGTATGAAGGCAAATTTAAGTAGATGGGATTAAGTTAAAGTGGGAATTAATTAACTTAACCTAATGATCCAATTAATTAATTAGTTAATTAAGCTAAGTTAAAAGAATGGTCAAATGGTCAAATGGGAAGACCAAACAATCCATTTCAAACATGAAAAAATGTTGGCCAGTGTTGGTTGGGTAAAAAAGCATGAAAAATATCTTGTGTGGTAGGTGGAGGAGTTAATTACTCAACCAAATGAGATAACTCTCATCTCATTCTCCAACCCCTCTTTCTTTACACATTCTCCCTCTTGTTCCATCTCAAAACCGTCCCTCAGCCAAGGAAGGAAGAAGAAGGAAAACCAAGAGAAAGAAGAAGAAAACTTGGAAGAAGAGGAAGTGCTAGGATAAGCCACCACATCAAGGTCTACTATCTTCTTTTCTCATCTCCAACCTCTCCCATCTCTCTCTCAAATTAAACCCTACTATGGCCAAACCCAAGCTTGGAGGTTGTCACCATTGATCAAGCATCTTAGCCGATCAAACAAGGAGAGGAAGAAGAAAGGAGGTCAAGGAGCCCGACGGGAGCAAAGAAAGTAGGAGAAGACGACGGATTGTAAGTATTTTCTAAACAAGAGATTTGGGTTATTAGGGTTTAAGATGTGGGATCCATTTTTGTTAAATTTGATGGTGGCCAAATGATTATAGGCCTTGGATCTCAAATCCATCAAATTGAAGGATGGAAAGTGGACAAAACCCTAAATGGGTAAATTAGGGCTAAGGAAAGAAATAAAAAATAAAATAAAATGGGAGTAAGCATAGTATGTAATTAAGTTAATTAAGCATAGATGTCTGTGGATTTTGAGTGGATTGATGGACCATAGGGTTCGGCCATACTACATGGCCGAACCCCATGGTAAATGGTTGATGAATTTAATTAGGGTTTAAGGATGGAAGTTTATGGAGAATGTTTAGGTTCTAAGTTGCTAATGATAAAATGTGGTGATGTTTTTAAGGGGTTTAAGTGAAGAAATGCATGGGAGATATGAATGATGTTAAGGACATCAAAAATGGTAAATGTGAATGGATCATGAACCATGGTTCGGCCATGGTTGAATGGCCGAACCCTATGGTGGTGTAATGGTGATCAAATGGTGGATTTAATGGTTATGAATTATGGAAAATAAATGGGGAATGTTGGTGGTGTTGATGGACCAATGTGAACCTAATGTTGATAGTTTGTAATGGGAATGTGGCTAAGTTTATGGACTTGAATGTGATTAAGGACGATGATGTAAAGGTAAAATTAAACCCCTCATGGAAGGGCTTATGATGGTCCAAATGTGGAATTAGGCCAAAGGAAAAATGGGATAAAGACATCATGGGTTCAGCCATGTGTATGGCCGAACCCATGACCCATTTGTGGGTAAACTTATGGATTAAATTTGGTATTATGTATGTGAGAAATGAATGAGGATTAGAGTATTTAAATTTTATGGCTGATTTCTAGTGTTGTTGTACTATGGTTAATGAGACATCAATGGGACCCATTTTGTGAACCAATTAAGGACTAAGATTAAGGTATTTGCATATGGATTAATTAATGGGGATTAGATTAATTAAATGGCTAATTTTAATGGTCATGTGACATGGTTGAATGGGTCATTAATGGACCTAAGTTAGGGATCCAAGTTTATGATCAATTATGAACTTAGTTAAGCAAGGGTGAATGATTGATTAACCATGGAGAAGAGGTAGTGGTAAAATCGTAATTAATGGCCAAATTCAAGAACTCCATGGGAGAGGACCATGGACTTAGGGGCACTAAGTGATAAGTTTATGTATGGTTAAATAAAGCCTAGGAGGCCGATTTTTAAACTCATGTAATTAAAAATATGTAGTGGATTAAATGGGACCCACAAAACCTAAATAGTGACCGATTTCATCTGGACTTGGAAATGTTTAATGGGCTTAGAAATAGTTAAAATATGGATTGATTATGTGTATGTAATAAGGTATTGGATATCGGGAGCGGTATGCGTGTCGGTAGCCGGATTATCGAACGAAACCGTAAAAGGACGCGAGTCGGTATTCTGTAGGATTCCTACCTATTTGTAAGCCATGGATTAGATGCAATGTAAATGGTTTATTGGTTTATTTTTAGTAATTATATGATTGGATATATGATGGTCTATGAAATTATGATTTATATGTATTTTATGGCATATGGCTATAGATATGAGTTATATGTAATTATATGAATTATATGTAAAGGCTATGACCCAATATATTACATAGCATAATGCATTACATCTCATGCATGGCATGGGCGGAAAAAATAAACAAACCGGAGTCCATGTTCCGTCGGCGACCGAGAACAGCACATGGGGATAGCCTGATAGGCTATAACCGGAGTCCATGCTCCCTCGGGGCGACCGAGAACAGGCATGGGGATACCTTGACGAGGCCTTGCCGTCAAAGGGGATATGACATCATGGTGGTAGGGATGATGGGTGGGATTCATAACATAGACACCCATGGCATGGCATTCATTGTATAGTTTCATTACATGATTGTCTATCAGTTTTCATTATACTATTATCTGTATGCTGTTATTACTAATCCATGTGCTAGCCCTACTCGGAGTCCTATTGGGCGTCTAACGCCCTACTTCTATCCTAGCTGATGACGTAGGAAATGCCGGAGCGGAAGGACTAGACGGGAGCCAAGCTTAGGAGCTTGGGGAGGCGGATTTTTTCCTTTATTTAAGTTTATTTAAGAGATGTATATTTGAATAATTTAGCTTGTCGGATTATATAAATTATCTTAGTTGCTATATTTTGGTTTTTATTTTGGATATTGTGATGTGAGATATTTTGTTAGTTAAATGAATGTAATTTTCCCTGCTATCTAAAATTTGTAGGTTAGCCTCTATTACAATTTCCGCACTTAGGTTAGTATTCCTCGAGCTTACTTATACGTGTGAACCGTTCATCGTGGACTTCGTTCCACGCACACGTAGGGTTGGCCAGTTAAGGGCCGGGATTTAGAAGCTCAGACTTAACTTGCGTCGTGACGTCTGCGCCCTTTGTCACTTTTTTAAAAAAAAAAACAGACTCTGATTTTCGGTGAAAAGGGGCGGGCGTTACACGGCCATCCCAAGTGGCTGAACCCTATGACCCATGATTTGGCCTCTTTAACATATATCTTATGACCATTAACAACATGTAAAAATCTCCATAGTATTGCATACTTTTTAGCTTTCAAAACCATCAACCTAACCAATTCTTTTCATGGGGTTCGGCCATCCAAAGTGGCCGACCCTATTATCCACTTTTATCCTTTTTAAACAACATTTATCTAATTTTTAAACCCTTTATGGATTCGGCCATTCCTTGGCCAAGTCAGGCTCCCTTTTACCAATTCATTTAACTAAATTCTTATGTAAACACTTACCAATTTCCTTTGCTTTTCTTCTCTCCTTTTGATCCTTGCTTTGTTAGACCTTAACTGATTGAAAGCTTGAACAATGGTGAACACACCAAACGATAATTCGGCCAAGAGGATGGGTTTTTGTGAGGGAGAGAGAGAGAGAGATGAAGTCTATGGTTTCTTTGGGATAAAAATCGGCCAAGGGATGTGGTTTATTCTTTTTGTTAAACAGCCCTTGAACCCCTCATTTACCCTCATCAATCCTTGATCAAACCAAGGAGTCTTTTCATGCCAACCAAGGCATCCCTTGGCACTCCCAACGTTGGGGCTTGGGTCTCCATCATGAGATGGAAACCCTCCAAATTCCTCATGAGATTCTCATCCCATACATTAAATCATATGCATGGGAAACACTCCATGCCATCAACGTGTGGGTCATGTCTTTGGTGGTGTTTGAGATCAAGGCAACTCCTCACCTCCCCACTTGACTCACTTGCATTCAAGGTCCCTTTGGTTTCCAATTTGACTAATCCAACTCATTAGCTCAACTCACCAGATTTAATATCATTCATTTAATGCACTTGAGTCAACTCCATTACTTAATTCAAGGCCAACTCATTTTAGTCCCAACTCAACTTGATTTGACTCATCCTTTGAGCTCACATGAGGGTCCACATGGTCAACCATAGTCAACATGGTCAACACAACCCATTGGGTCCCCATTTAGCTCATTGACCCAATTGGCGCCATGACCCTTTATGGGTGGTTTAGCCATTTGAATGTGGTTTACACACTTGCATCAAGCCTGCCCATTTATCCTTTATTTAATTCCAAATCAATTCAGCCTAACCCAATTAAAATTGGGCTCACCCAATGGTCAAATAAGTCCATCTTGACCCCAATTGGGTCCTTTGACTCATTGGGTCCCAATTGGGTCCTTTGACTCAAATAACCATCTTGACCCAATTAGATGTACAATACCCATTTAATTTAATTTGATCCTTATAATATGCACATTGGGTCTTAATTTGAACAATGGGCCCCACCATTTTCTCATCTACAATCATAACCTTCTAATTTACCATTCCAATGGCATTTTTGTATATATTCATATCTTTGAAAATCGGGGTGTTACAAGACGGGGGATACAATGTTGAGTGATGTGGACAGTTTTTGTACCAATGTGCCAATAGCAGTTACAAATGCAGCAGATATAAAAGAGTGTGATGCTCCCGAATCAAATAATGGAAAGGCGTAGGAACTACTGACTACTGCCATACCTTGAATCACTGAATGATCCTCTGCTGCTGGAGGTGCTAAGGTGAAAACCCGTCCAGCTCCTGTAGGTGGCCGTCCCGCCTGATTAACTGTCCTGCCTCCACGTTAATTAGCTAGCCTAACTGGTGGACGAGATGAGCCTCTGGAATATGAGGGTTTGTTGACTTGTGGACATTCCCTCTTAAAATGACCAGGCCGATCACAATGAAAGCAGTTGTTCCCACCTTTGGGAGCCTGAGTGACTGATGCAGATGGGGAGGGTTGATTGGGTCGAAAGCCCCCTGTTGACCCAGTAGATGGTGAGGGTCTGCTAGGGTTCAGTGGGAACCTCTTGTTGGGCTGGAATGTAACCCTCCCACTCTAAGCTCGGCGATTGTCAAAACGCGTCAACTCAACCATCTCCTGCTCTGCTATAGTGGCCCTGCTGACCACTTCTGCCAATGTGGGTGCCTTGAATATAGTTACCTTGGCCCTTATACTTGGCCGAAGGGCCCGCTCAAACTTCTGTGCCATTCGATGCTCAGTATCCACCATATAGAATGCATAAACATACAAACTGAGAAACTCCTGATGGTACTCTGTCACTGTCATGGTACCTTGTACAAAAGACATAAAAGCCTGAATCTGGCTCTCCTTCTCCTCCTCAGGATAATATTGTTCCAAGAAGGTAGCTGAGAACTGCTCCCAAGTCATGGCAATCCTCTCACCTTCCGGAATAAGTGCCCGTTGCTTCTCTATCACATCCCACCATTTACCAGCATCATCAATCAACTGTGATGTGGCCAGTAAAATTTTGTGAGCATGACTCGTGATATTCAATAGAGTCAGAATCTGAGAAATCTTCTTCAACTAGTTTTCCGCTACGACAACCCCTTCTCTCCCCTTGAAGTAAGGAGGGCATTGTTGTTGGAAATCCCTGACCATGCTCCTGTCATTGTTCCCGTTGGCAGTTCCATTCTCATTCAGATGTTGTTGGAGCACTGAAGTAACCACCGCTTGAACTAGATTCTGTAATTCAGGAGGTACCACTGGTATGTTCACACTACTTTCTTCCTTTTCGTGGTGAGATTGTTCATCCTCACGGTAAGAATGTTGTTCCTCCTCATGGTGAGATTGTTCTTTCTCACGATGAGAGTGTCGTTCTTCCTCATCACCCTTTTTTGGTTTTGTCGGTTATTTCTCATTGACTTTCCCTTCGGAGCCATTTTTCACTAAGCCATTGAAAACATCGAGACTTAGTTTCCATAACAAAATTTGTATTTCTTACCTTTTGGCTAAAATTTCCAAATAAGCACTCTTTATTGTTGCCTTGTTTTCTGGGGAAATACATCTTATGTTGCTACGTTTGATAATCCGATTATTTTGACTGTACTTCCTTTACTATCATCAGTCTGAGTCTAACGGAGTAAATTAATGCACGGAGACCGGATTAATTTACCCTGAAAGATTCAAGTTTCGGGTTCGCTCTGATACCAACTGTAACGCCCCGCCCTTTTTCACTCATTTTTTCCCGTAAATTTAGAGTATATTTTTTTTATAACAGAGTAGAGTGATAGAGCGCGGGACGTCACGATGCGAGCTAAATCCAAACTTCCAAAGTTCGACCCTTAACTGGCCAACCGTATGTGTGCATGGACTCAATCCAATAAAATGGTTCACACATAGCACTATCAAGTTGCGGAATAAAAATCATAATCTGCGGAATCATAACATCAAAATGCGGAAACATAATAGAACCAAGTTCTATTCCAATCAGATAGTAAAGTACATCAAGTCCTTGTCCATAATTAAAAGATCATAATTATCAAATAAATCATTCGACCAACTAAGTTATTACATTCCGAAATCCAAATACTCAAATACAAGTTCATGAGTAACTTTATTCAAAACGTGTAAAATAAGTCTTCCAAGCTCCTATGCCTGGTCCGTCTTACGTTCATTGTTCCCCTGATTACCTGTATCATCAATTAGGGTAGAAGTAAGGCGTTAGAACAACGCGCCCAGTAGGTATTCCAGTTACGGCTAACACATGGTTAGTACAAAGCATATATTATAACATAATATATAAAATCGGGTAAAATCCATGCCATGCAATGATGAAAAATATGCAATGAGTCCCACCCATCACATGTACATAAATGTACCCACCACATAGGTCTTCCGGACGCCCCGGTGGAGTGTGGACCCTCCAGTTTCTTCCTGATGGAAAAGCACATCAAGGTACCTCACATAGGTTTTTCAGACGCCCCGACGGAGTGTGACCCCTCCGGTTATAAATCCTCCACCCCATGCCATGCATGAGATGCCAATGAAACACATGTTATTTTAATAACATAAACATAACATTTAAAATCACCTTTTGCAATATTATCAATCCATGCTATTTAAACAAATAAACATAGCATTCAAAATTCATCTAAGCATATCCTTTGAAACATAGTTTTCATCAAACATAAGATAAAACAAAGTACATGAACCATGGTTTCAAAGACGTGGAATCCTACCAAAGACAATTCACGAGTCCTTGCATTTCCGTCCAAGATTCGATCACCGATCGCGCACCGCTTGCGATGTAATAGCCCGAATTTTTGGATCAATATATAGTGGCATTTATTATTTTAAATTTGAAGTTTGATGTGATAGAATGCCAAATGGACCAAATTTTGGGACAATGGCCCAAGTGTGGTCCAACCGGCCATGGATTTGATTTATTCATTTAAATGGGTCAATGATGATAAATTTGGGCCAAGGTAGCTAAGCCCTAAGGTAAGTGGATCGGAGGGAATTTAATTGGGCCATGGGCCCAATGGTTACCCAATAGACCATGAATTGAAATTAATTCATTTAATTGGTCAATGGTAAGTAACTGGGTCATGGATAGTCAAATTGGGTCTAATACCCATTTGGGACCCGATGGATCAAATTAATATGAACCCTAAGGTAAATGGGTAAGACAAAAATGAAATTGGGCCATGGACCCAATGGTAATCCAATAAGAAGGATAGATTTAATAAAATTTAAATCACCTAAATTGGTGATGAATTGAACAAGGTAATATGGCCAAATGGGCCCACCTTCACCTCACCAATTGAGGTGGCGTGTGGACCCAAGGGTGGTGGGGCAACCACCATGGTTGACTTAGTCAACCATGGGTGGATCTTAAAGGGAATTTAATGAGATTAAATTAAGTGGGAAGAAATTAATTAACTTAACCTAATGATCAAATTGACCTAAGTTAATTGACCTAAATTAAAATGGTCAAATGGTCAAAACCACCCAAATAAACACAAACCACTCCAACAAACACAAACCACTCTTAAAGAAACACAAATTGAAAACCATGGGCTTAAGTGGTGGTTTTATCCCAACCACCACCATTAATGCCATGTTAGTTGGTGGGAGGAGTTAATGTGGAGTTGACCTAAGTTAACCAAAAGATGAGATTCCATCTCATGCTTTCCTAACCATTTCACTCATCTCCATCTCTTCCACTCCCAAAGACCGTCCCTCCATGTGCTAAGGAAAAGAAAAAGAAGACTTAGAGGAAAAGAAGAGAAGAAAGGAAAGATCAAGTATTGACCAACCATCACCACCTCAAGATCAAGGAGGCTAAACAATTTCTCATCACCTTCCCCTCTCCCTCTCTCAAAATCAAGATCTACCTTAGCCAATCCAAGCATGTTTCACCATTGATCAAGCACACCCTGACCGATCAAACATCAAGGAGAAGAAGAGAAGAGAAGGCTAAGGAGAGCAAGAGGAGAAGCAAAGAAAGACCGGAGGAGTCGTCGGGTGGTAAGAATTCTTAAAACAAGAGTTTAGATATTTGTTTTAAGATAAGTTATGGAATCCATTTCTTAGACTAAATATGGCCAAAAATGTTGTGGGCCATGGATCTAAGATCCATCCAACGGTAGGATAAGAAATGGATGAAATGGAAGAGATGGTTTAAGGAAAAAAAAAATATAAATGGATTAAGGATGGTTTGGATTTAAATTTTTAAGCATGGATTTGTGTAGTTTGAAAGAAAATCATGGGCCATAGGGTTCGGCCATGTAGCATGGCAGAACCCATGGTGGGTGATTAAGTGAAGTATGAACTTAATTAGGGTTTTTAAGTACTAAAATGATTAAGGGTTTTATGAGGATTTCAAAGTTGGAAAAATATGGAGATGATTGTAATTTTGGAATTTTTAAGGTTGTATTAAAGCATGGAGAGTATGAAATTTTTTAATGAATAGATAGACCATAGGGTTCGGCCATGTAGCATGGCCGAACCCCATGGTGAATGGGGATGATGTTAATGTGGATTGTTAAGGTTTTAAAGTTGATGATTTTTAAGGAGCTTTAATGAGAAATGTAAGTAAGTATTTTGGTTTCAAAAAATGGCATGGATAAGATGGACCATGAACCATGGGTTCGGCCATGGTGTATGGCCGAACCCTATGGTGTTGGAAAGTGATTTTTAAATGGTTTAAAGGATGGAAATGATGGATTAATAGGTTAATATTTTGGAAGTTTTAAAAAGGGCCAAAATGAATGACGGTTATTGATTTTAAAAAAATGGATTCTTCTTGGACAAACATGAGTGAGATAATGGCCTTAAAATGGCACCCATGAAGGTGAGCCATGAACCATGGGTTCGGCCATGGTGTATGGCCGAACCCTATGGTGAGGCGTGGTGATTTTGATGAAAGGTAAAAAGAATGGAAAATTATGGAGGGAGATGATAATTTTAATGGATTTATGAGTATGGTATGTGATGATTTAAAATGGGATGAAAAATGGGGACTTAAATGGATGATTTAATTTCATTAGAGATAGGATTGAAGGGAGTAAAATGGACCCAAGAAAATGAAAATTAGGTACCATGGGTTCGGCCATGGTGTATGGCCGAACCCATGACCCCTTTTGTGGGCCACATCTTAGGCCAAATATAGAATGATTTATGGGATTAAATGTTTTCAAAGTTAATTAAATTAAGTGGCTATTTTTTTTGGATACTAGGTCATGGTCAATGAATGCCTAGTGGACCTAAGTTATGGATGAAATTTGGATTTAAAATACACATAAAAAGGGAATGATTAACCATGGAGGTTTAGTGGCAAAACCGTAATTAGTGGCCACATTGAAGGACCATGGGTTCGGCCATGAGGCATGGCTGAACCTTATGTATGTTAGACATAAAATTGGATACATTACGAATGATTAAATGAAACGGATAGATGCTGCGTTTTAGGCTCGCAAATCGGAATATTTAAAATGGCCAAAATTGAATTTATGGATGTGTTTAAGCCAATGGGAAATGTGTCTAAGTTAGGGGCCGATTTTGATAAACGTGTGACGTAATTAGGAATCTAAGGTTGTAATCAGTTAGGGACTTAATCATGGATAACAAATGGACTAATTTGGTAAATGTGTAATAAGGTATCGGGACGTCGTAAAAGGGTACGCGATCGGCAACCGGATTATCAAACGGAAACGTAACGGGACGCTAAGCGGTATTCGGTAGGATTCCTACCTCCTTGTAAGCCGTGGATATGTGATGGTTATTTTAATCTATTTTGATAATTATGTGATTTGTATTATGATGGGCTTTTGATTTATGAATTATATATTCATACTATGGTTTATATTTTTAATGTTATGCATTATATGGCTATGTATGATATATTAAGTTTATGAGATATATATGTATATTACATAGCATAATGCACTTACATCTCATGCATGGCATGGGCAGGAAAATAATGAAACCGGAGACCATGCTCCGTCTGGGGGACCGAGAAGCAAACATGGGGATAGGCCGAGGGGCTATAACCGGAGTCCATGCTCCGTCGGGGCGACCGAGAATCAGACATGGGGATAGCTCTTATGCTATAACCGGAGTCCATGCTCCGTCGGGGCGACCGAGAAGCAAACATGGGGACACCTTGACAAGGCTTTACCGTCAAGGGGGATACGATTTTTTATGATGATACGGTGGATCGGTGGGACACATGACATAGGCACCCATGGCATGGCATTCATCATATGTTTATTATATTATTGTCGGTATGCATGTTATCACTAACCCATGTGCTAGCCCTACTCGGAGTCCTACTGGGCGCGTTGACTAACGCCCTACTTCTACCCTAGCTGATGACGCAAGAGATGGCGGAAAAGGTGGACACGCTGGGAGCCAAGCGTAGGAGCTTGGGAAAGTGGCTACTTATTTTACTTAAGCTTTATTTTGGAAAATTGTAATTTAAGTAGCTTAGCTTGTCGGCATGTAATAATTTTAGATTCCATGCTATGGTTTGGACTATACTCTGGACGTTATCATTTTGAGACATAATTATGAACATAGGGGTATTTTAGTAATTTAGTGATGTATCTTCCCTTCTATCTAAAACTGGTAGGATAGTCTCTATTATAATGTTCCGCATATAATTATATTCCGCGAGCTTACTTTCTACGCGTAAACCGTTCTCGTGGACTTTGTTCTGCGCACGCGTAGGGTTGGCCAGTTGAGGGCCGGGCTTTAGAAGATCGGACTCAACTCGCGTCGTGACGTCCGCACCGTTGTCACTTTTATTTAATTAAAAAAAAAATAGACTCTGATTTCGGTGAAAAAGGGGCGGGCATTACATGCGAGATCCCGTTACCTTATAATATAATAATAAATCAAAACCAAGTCCCACTTGATTTACCACATTTATAGTCCATTAACCAAACTTGTGGGGTTCGGCCATACCCATGGCCGAGCCTCACCCTTTTTGTTCATTTATCCCATTAATTACCAAAATGCCATTGATCTAAATTTAGTCACTTTACTTGCTTGGGTTCTAAAATAATGCACACTTCTTGAATCCAATCACATAGTCCAATAATTAAATCATGGGGTTCGGCCATACACCATGGCCGAACTCAATGTCCAATATTCTCACATATTTACAAAAATGCCATTGGTTCCCTTATTCCTTTAAATCTACAATAACTAGACCCTATAAATTTCCTTAACCAAACAAGTCCATCAAACACGACTCATGGGGTTCGGCCATACACCATGGTCAAACCCATGATCCTCCACTTTGGCATGTAATTACCATTTTGTCACTACCTTCATCAATAATTCATAACACATGTTTGTATCCTTCCCTTTATTTAAAATATACAAAACATAGCTCATAAAATAGGTTCATAATTCGATTCATCAATCAGCCCTTAACCATGAATTAAAATTCCATTTGATCCCTTAATTTGGACCATGGGGTTCGGCCATACACCTTGGCCGAACCCTATGGTGTATAGTTTCTAAATTAAATTCCACCTTTCCATAATTGGAAGGTTTCCTTTATTAGACTCCACCTTCTATTATTAGAAGGTTTCCAAAATTAAACTTACTAAAATTATCATCCTCCTTCCATAAATGGAAGGTTTCCAAAATTAAACTTACTAAAATTATCATCCTCCTTCCATAAATGGAAGGTTTCCAAATTAAGTAAACCCTTCCATAATTTGATTGTTTCCATAAATAACCTAAACCTTTCTATGATTGAAAGGTTTCCTAGATTAGAAATCCTCTTTCTAAAATTGGAGTGCTTTCCAATTTAGCAACTCTTTCTATATTTGGAAGCTTTCCATATTAAGCAATCCTTTCTATATTTGGAAGCTTTCCATATTAAGCAACCAAGTCCATCTCCATTCCAAAAACAACCCCATGTTGTTCTGCCATACACCATGGCCGAACCCTATGGTTCATGATCTTCATCAATGGTTTAGATCCATTAAAATCAATCACCAATCCATCAAAATATTTGGTGGGGTTCGGCCATACACCATGGCCGAACCTCACCCCTTTCTTTTCATTACTTTTGATCAAATCAACTTAGCCATAATGCAATCATGGTTCGGCCATGCCATGGCCGACCCACATCCCTATCAATATCTCCATTAATCAATCATGGATCTTCCATTTAATCCCTTCAAAATTACATATCATAATCACCAATTACTTATTTAAGAATCTCCATGGTTTTTATTCTTAAAAGCCAATAAATAAATCAAATCTTTCCATGGGGTTCGGCCATGCACTATGGCCGAATCCTATGGTTCTATTTCTCCATTTAAGATCATCAAATCATTATCCAAACTTCTTCTATGGGGTTCGGCCAAACACCATGGCCGAACCCTTGGTTCTTTTTGTTTCAAACATAAAATTATACTATTAAGATATTAACCTCTTTGCTCTTCCAATCTTCTTTTTCCTTTCCCTTTGCTGGCCGAACAAACTTCTTCTTCTCCTTGATCTTGCTGTGAGAGATAATGAAAGATTGAGAGAGATAGGGAGAGTTCGAGTATGGGGTTGTAAAACCGTGCACCCCCTTGTGTCTCTCCTTTTATTATTTTCCCTTGATCCATATTTAGGAAGTGCTTAAGATAGCCACTCCCCCCCCTTTGGCCGTGCGCCCCTTGTAGTATTTTTAGTCATTGCCTTAGATGACAATGCCTTGTGGCCTTTCTTTGTTTATGTGATGGCCGACCTCCCTTGTAATAGCCCAGAATTTTTAAATCAATATATATGTGGCTATTATTTAATTTTAATGATGGAAATTGGGAAATATGATAGAATAAATGTTAAGTGGATCAAAATATGGACAAAGCCCCAAGTATGGCCCAATGGACCATGGATTGGATTTAAAATCATTTAAATGGTCAAGGATGGTCAAATTGGTCCCAATACCCATTTGGGACCCAATGGTTCAAGATAATGTAAGCTCTAAGGTAAATGGGTAAGGGTGAATGTAATTGGGCCATGGGCGAATGGTGATCCAATTGGTTGGAATGGATTTAATTAAAATTAAATCACCTAAGTTAATGTTAATTAGACCAAGGTGACATGGCCGATTGGGACCCACCTCCACCTCACCAAGTGAGGTGGCGTGTGGACCAAGGATTGGTGGGGCCGGCCACTATGGTTGGCTTGGTCAACCATAGGTAGATTAATGGATTGGAATTAAGTAGATTAAAAGGAGATTAAGTGGGGGATTAATTAACCTAAGTTAAAGGAATTAATTAATTAAATAATTAAACTATCCAAAAAGGTGGTCAAAGGGGTCAAAAGTTGGAAGACCCAAACCATTCCACCTTATCTCCAAAGCTCAAAAACGTTGGGCTTGGTGGTGGTTTATCCCAACCACCACCATAAAGCAAAAAAAATATCCCATGCGGTTGGTGGGAAAATTAATGGTGAAGTATAACTTAAGCAAGCCTTGGGATAAGATGGGTTTTCATCTTATTCTCTCCTTTTCACTCTCATTTCACTCTCTTCCTCTCTTGCTCTCCACCACCATCCCACACCAACAAGAGAAAGAAGAAGAAAAACTTGGAAGAAGAAGAGAAGAAAAGAGAGGAAAAAGGTGTAAGCATAAGCCACCACTTCAAGACCAAGAGTTAGGGCATTCTTTCTCATCATCCTCTCTCTTTCTCTCTCTCTAGTCTACTCCATCTTAGCCGACCCAAGCATTGGAGTTTTTCATTGGGTCAAGCACATCTCAGCTGACCAATCAAGGAGAAGAAGAGAAGAGAAGGCCAAGGAATCCGAGAGGAGAAGGAAAAGTCGGAGGAGCCGTCGGATTGTAAGTATTTCTAAACAAGAGATTAGATTTTTTTTAGGGTTTAAGATTTGGGGTCCATTCTTCTTGGATTTAATGGTGGCCAAATTATCATGGGCCTTGGATCTCAAATCCATCCAAAAATGAAGTAATGAATGGACAAACCCTAATGGGTAAATTAGGTTAAGAAAAAATAAATGGATTAAGGACATTATGTATTTAAATTATTTAAGCAACGAATGTATGGAATTTTTGAAGGGATTAATGGACCATGAACCTTATGGTGATGGTGTTAGAATTCTAATGGGGTTTAAAGGTTTAAAATCATGGAAGGATGATTATGATTGTTAGGGTTTTTAATGATTGAATGTAGTAATTTTTAAAGGGATTGTAAATGAGGAAATGCATGGGAGATGTGAACGATGTTGATAGCCTTAAAAGGCATGAGTAAATGATGGATTATGAACCATGGGTTCGGCCATGGTGAATGGCCGAACACTATGGTGGGGTATTGTAATGATTTTTGGGTGTGAAGTTATGGAAATTAATGGAGAAGATTGACAATTTTTAAATGGACTTTAGGCATTGTAAATGAGGTTTTAAAAATAAAACCATGGAGAGATTTTATGGAGGGTATGTTTTTGAACCCTATAGTGATGTATGTGTAATGATGATGGGTGTAAAAGATGGAAAAAGAATGGGGAATAGGCCATGATTAAATGGGTCATTAATGGACTAAAAAATGTACCAAGTGATGATCAAAGTTGATGATTTAAATGTATGATGTAAACCCCCTCATGGAGGGACTTATTTTGAATCTAAATGTGGTAATTAGACCTAAGAAGAATTGGAAAAAGGCATCATGGGTTCGGCCATGGTGTATGGCCGAACCCATGACCCATTTTTACAAGCCAATTGATGGGCTAAGTATGGAGCTAAGTATGTGATTAAGTAATGGGATTAGGGTAATTAAGTGGCTGATTTTTTATGATGTTGTGCCATGGCTAATGAGTCATTAAAGAATCCAAGTCTATGGATCAATTATGGGCCTAAGAATGGAGGAATGAAATGAGAACTTTACCATGGAAAAGAGGTAGTGGCAAAACCGTAAATATTGGCCAAAATGAAGAACCATGCCCATGGCCGAACCCCATGGAGGATGAACTTGGACTAAGGCATTTTTATTATGACCTTAGGTATGATTAAATGAAGCCTAGGGTACTGATTTTTGAACTCACAAAATTAATATGGTTAAGGGATTAAATGGGACCTACAAACCTAACTAATAAGGTTCGGCCACGGTGTCTGGCCGAACCCCACTAAGGCTTGGATAATGGACTTAAATGGTTAAAAACATGGACTGATTATTAATATGTAATAAGGTATCGGACGTTGCAATCGGTGCGCGATCGGTGACCGGAATTCGGGAACGGAAACGTAAGAGGGACGCTAGTCGGTATTCGGTAGGATTCCTACCTTTTTGTAAACGATGGATTTACGTGTTATATGATGGTTCCCGTGATTTATTTTGGTAATTTATATGATTTGTTTTATGATGGGTTTTAAGATTATGATTTATATATATTATATGGCATATTGCCAGACTATGATTTATATGATTAGGCTATGAATTATATATGAAGGCTACAAATTATATATAATACATAGCATAATGCACCTACATCTCATGCATAGCATGGGCGGGAAAATAATGAAACCGGAGTCCATGCTCCATCGGGGTGACCGAGAAGCAAACATGGGGATAGCTTGATATGCAATAGCCGGAGTCCATGCTCCGTCGGGGCAACCGAGAAGCAAACATGAGGATAGCTTGATATGCTATAACCAGAGTCCATGCTCCGTCGAGGCGACCGAGAAGCAAACATGGGGATATCTTGATATGTTGAGATATAACAGGAGTCCATGCTCCGTCGGGGCAACCGAGAAGCAAACATGGGGATATAATGATGGTATGGATGATGGGTGGGATTCATGACATAGGATACCCATTGCATGACATTGCACCAAATTGTATGGTTTTGGATATGATATTATCTATATGTTTTGTTACCACTAATCCATGTGTTAGCCCTACTCGGAGTCCTACTGGGCGTGTTGTCTAACACCCTACTTCTACACTAGCTGATGATTTAGGAGACGGCGGAACCGAAGGACGCGACGGGAGCCAAGCGTAAGAGCTTGGGAAAGCGAACTACTTAGTTGATTTAAATTTATTTTTGGAAATGTATTTTGAATAGCTTAGCTCGTTGGACTGTATAATTTATATTTCTTACTATGGTTGGGTCTTTGCTTTGCACATTATCACTTTAAGGTATAATTATGACTTTAGGGGTATTTTAGTAATTTAAACGCCGTACTTCCTTGCTATCTAAAACAGGTAGGATAGTCTCTATTATAATATTCCGCATTAAGTTATATTCCACGAGCTTATGTCTATGTGTGAACCGTTCTCGTGGACTTCGTTCCACGGGCACGTAGGGTTGGCCAGTTAAGGGCCGGGCTTTAGAAGCTCGGACTTAACTCGCGTCGTGACGTCCTCGCCCTTGTCAGTCTTTACTTAAAAAAAAAAAAAAATAGACTCTGGTTTTGGTGAAAAGGGGCGGGCGTTACATCCCTTGCTTAGATTACAATATCTTTAAGATAAAACATGCCCCATTGCCGTGTGCCCTTGTGTTTAATTTAGACACTTGTTTTAATTAATTTAAGATTATATGCATTCCCTTTTTAAAATATCCCATGCGCATAATCTTAGATATGATAATCCCTCCACACGGCCAATGCAATCTTTTATTTTTAAATTTAGATATAATGCATCACAAACATAATTCAACCCATTTAAATTTTAATAAGACCAATTCCACCATTGATTGGGTCCTAAGTGGGTCATGGCCCAATTCTTTATCCATTTAAGATCCAATCTTAAGTTCATAATTAAAAATGGATAATTTTCATATAAAATAACAAATTGAAAATCTGGGGTATTACAATACAATCCTCTTTTTAAAAATTTCGTCCCGAAAATCGAGTGAAGTAGGGTTTCAAACATTTACCTAAGTAGCTCAGGATGAGCCTTCCTCATTTCCGACTCGAGTTCCCATGTAGCTTGCTCAATGCCATGTCGATCCCATACTATCTTGACAAACTGGATCGCTCGATTCCGTAACACCCTTTGTTCTGTGTCCACCACTCGGACAGGCTTCTCGACGCATGTCACGTCGCTCTGAACCTCAATGTCTTGTACGTTCAGTACGTGAGAAGGATAAGGATAATTGTAAATACCCCGCCCTCTTCACTCGAAAATCAGAGTTATTTTTTATAATAATAAAAAATGATCGGATCGGAGTGTCACGACGCGAGTTAAGTTGGGACTTCTAATGTCCGACCTTTAATTGGCCAAACCCATATGTGCATGGACTAAGTCCATGAGAAACGTTTCACATATGATACCAATTTAAACTTGTGGAATAAATCTAATCTAACTGAGGGTTATAATAGAACCTAGGACTACTCCATTTTAGATAGCAATGTATGATAACAAATTAGATAACAAAGTACCAGTCTTAATCCAATGTTACCTTAAACTAAACATTCATTCAACCATAGCAAACCATAGCAAATATTTAACTAAGTTATTACATGCCAACATCTAATTAACAAATTACAGGTCCATATAAACTTAAATAAAATGTCCATAAATAAGTCCAATCAAAAGCCCAAGCTCCTAAGCTTGGTTTCCTTCACGCTCCTCGACTTTCCCTTTTCCTGTGTCATCCACTAAGGATAGAAATAGGGCGTTAGATCAACGCGCCCAGTAGGTCCTCCGATTAGGGCTACCACAAGGTTAGTATAAAAACATGCATTTAGCATAGTAATACATGATCATCAAAACTCACAAAAACAATGCTATGTATGTATGCAAATGTAATGAGTCCCACACATCACAATATACATAGCCTCCTCTTGATGGGATTCTCATCATCACGGTACCCCATAGTGGTCTTTCGGACTCCCCGACGGAGTGTGGCCTCCAGTTTCCTCTTGATGGGATTCTCATCATCAAGGTACCCCAAAGTGGTCTTTCGGACGCCTCGACGGAGTGTGGCCTCCGGTTACATAACCATCACCCCATGCCATGCATGAGATGTCCATGAATACATGCCATTTGTAAATAAATCATAACATTCAAATCCACATCAAAACATATTATGTAAACCCATATCTCATAAAAACCAGCAAGTATATATTGTGGTTACAAAAAGGTAGGAAACCTACACAATGTTCACTTAGATTGACCGCTCTTTTAAACCATCACCCGTTCACGACTTGTACACCGTTCAAGAAGTCCCATTACCTTGTTTATATAACAGCAAGTCAAACACATGTCCATTTAATTTCCAACTAAGTCTAAGTCCCAAAAACCACTTTGTGGGGTTCGGCCATACCCCATGGCCGAACCTCACCCACTTAAATTTTGGTCTCTCTTTTTATTTAACCAAGACCATACAAATAACTTATATACAAACCCCAATCCACCAAATGCAACATTGTGGGGTTCGGCCCACCATGGCCGAACCTCACTTATTTTTGTTTTAATCCCTCCTTTGGATTCTTAAGCCCAAACACACCATTCAAATAACTTAATTAAACACCTCAACTACAAACATACCTTGGTAGGGTTCGGCCATACAACATGGCCGAACCTTAGTACTTTGATTTTGACCCTTCTTTCCTTTGAATATTTCATTCATATTTACAATCATGCCACTTGCACAACCCTTTTTTAATTTGCTTAATAACTAATGTCAATAACAAACCCACCTTAGTGGGGTTCGGCCACCTTAGTGGGGTTCGGCCACATACAATATGACCGAACCTCACCATCTTAATTTGGTCCTTTAAATCCTTCATACATCCATCTCCAATTACATTATAAGTTAACCACTAAGTCCACCAAATGACCATTAGTGGGGTTCGGCCATACTACATGGCCGAACCTCACCCTATGGATTTTTATCCCTTGTTCCATCATCTATCATGGTTGATCACTTTAATACTAAATCCATAAACAACCATATGTGATTCTTAAATCAAAAGCATATAACAATTCATAATTTCCAAACATATTCTTAATCCGATTATCCCATCAAAATAGTCCATGGGGTTCGGCCATGTGGTTCTCTTGACTCAATCATTCCATCATTTATATATAATTTAGGCTCAACACTTTAGCCATAATAACCATATGGTTCAACCATCCAATGGCCGACCCAAAATATTAAACTTAACTCCATTTAAAGCACCTAAAAGCCTCCATGACATTGTATGGTTTTTAACTCTCACAAACCCTAAAATTATCAAGTCCTTTCATGGGGTTCGGCCATCCCAAGTGAACGAACCCTACGATCCATATTTTACCCTTTTTAAACAGTATAATCCATGATCTAAACCCTTGATAGATTCGGCCATACAATGGCCGGATCATATTCCCTTAACCCATTTATTTAACAAGGGTTTATAGTGCACTTACCAATACCGCGACTCCTTCGGTTCTTTGACTACTTCGTGATCTTTACTCCTGCTTGTTCTTCCATTCCTTTCTTAGTCCTTCCTTCCTTCTCCTTTAGCCGAGACTGATCTTGCTTGGAGACTCCTTTAAATGGTTTAGACAAAATATTGATTTGATAGAGAGATAGAAATTTGGCCTTGGATGAGAGTGATAAAACCTTGGCGCAAAACTCCTTTGCTCAATGTGTATTTTATCTTGGTGGAGGAATCAGCCAAGGACTTATTTGAGAGAGACAACCAGCTAATGTCTTTGTCTTGGAAGATGGAGAACGGCCAAGGAAGAGAGATAGAGTGAATGGAGATGAAATTCTATCTTTGGTTAACCAACTTCAGCATAAGGTTGGCACCACATGTAACTTCCCCCCCATTCATTTCCATCACTTATTTCGTTCGGGGGTTTCATCCTTGAGATGAAACCCTCCAACGGTTTTTGGCTCTTGGCTGCCCTAGATGCAACCCTTCTCCATCACTTCTACATGTGTGAACCCATATGTAACTCCAATTTGCTTAATGCCTCCCTTGGGGTTTCATCCTTGAGATGAAACTCCCAAGGTACCCAACGTCTCCTATGCATGAGTTAGTGTATCCTTTCCTCCACCAACCATCTCTCATTAACCTTGCATGTGAGAGTTTCATTGAAATTGAAACTCCCATAGGCTCCAACGGCTAGGTTTTGGTTGGCCTTGTGTAAACCCCACAAATCTATTCATCTTCCATTATTTACCCATGTGGGAGTTTCATCCATGAGATGAAACTCCTACATGCCAACAGTTTTGTGTCTTTAACCCTTGAATCATCCAACTATCCAATTCCCATTTTATACGCATGCATAGACTAATTTCTCATACAATTCCAATGTGCATAATGTTTGAATTTGAAACATAATCTCTCACCTTATGTAGCTCCCAAAACCGCCACCCCCATTTATTTCTTATCTAGGAGTTACATGCATGAAATGGCCTCTCCATGCAGCCAACGTTTTTCCTTGTTTTAAACTTGAAATTAAGACACTCCACTCTCATTTACACACTTCACTCACTTAAAATTAATGTAACTCTCTCAACTCAACCCATTCATTTAATTCAACTTAACCAATAAATTCAATTCATTCAAACTCAAACATTTAATTAAACTTAACCCAATTAAGGTTTGACCTCACCCAATGGCCAATCATGTCCACCACGACCCATTGGGTCCCAATTGGGTCCTTTGACCCAATTAATCTCTTTGACCCAATTAGATGTACATACCCATTTACTTTAATTTGACCTTATACATTGGGTCTTATTTGAACAATGGGCCCCACAATTTACTCATCTACGATAATATCCTTTTAATTCATAATTTCAATGGCAATTTCGTAAATATTGATATATTGCAAAATCTGGGGTATTACAATTATAGTTTCTCAACATCGATATATGGAACACATCGTGTAACGATGCCAATTGTGATGGGAGTGTTAATGTAAGGTCTCGGAATTTGGGAATTAATATAAATGTGAATATTATTTATTTTAATGTAGAAATGGGTGGAGTAAATGGTAAATGGGCCAAAATTTGGACAAAGGCCCAAGTGTGGCCCAATAAACTATGGTTTGGATTTAAATTTATTTAAATGGTCAATGAGGGTTAAATGGGTCAAAAATGGTCAAATTGGGTCAAATACCCATTTGGGACCCAATGGGTCAAGATGGTTAAGCTCTAAGGTAAAAATGGGCTAGCGGGAAATGTAATTGGGCCATGGGCCCAATGGTGATCCATTTAGAGTGGGCTTAATGAAATTTAATCACCCTAAGTAATTTGGAATTAAACAATGGTGGTGTGGCCAAGTGGGACCCACCTCCACCTCATCAAGTGAGGTGGCGGGTGGGCCAATGATTGGTGGGGCCGGCCACCATGGTTGACTTGGTCAACCATGGGGTGGAGTAATGAACTTAGGCTAAGTATCAATGGTTTAGCCTAAGGTAATTATCTAATTAAATTATTTAAATATGGTAGTTAAGACTGGTCAAGGTGGGGCCATGAGGTGAAGATTCATCTCATCTCAAACTCAAAAAAAATTCACACACGTTGGGCTTGGTGGTGGTTTAGATAACCACCACCATAAAGCAAATAAAAGATCTAAAAAAATATCTTAAGGTTGGTGGAGGTAGTTAATGTAACGAAAAAAAAAATGGGAATGCGTCTTATCTTTTCCTTTCTCTCTCTTTTCATTCTCATTTCAATTCTCCACTCCTCCATTGCCGTCCCATGTCTAACTGAAGGAGAGAAGAAAAAAAAAAGAGAGGAGGTCAAGGAGAGAAGAAAAAAAATGGAATTTGGGGGGAGTTCACTCTAAGATTAAGGTCATCATCTTCCTCTCATCGTCTTTTCCTCTTTTCATCTCTCAATTCAAACCTAACATGGCCGATTTTAAGGTTGGGAGTTGCCACCCTTGATCAAAGATCTTGACCTATCAAAGATCAAGAGGAAGGAGAGAGGAGGCTAAGGAGACCGGCGGGAGCGGCGGAAATCGGAGGAGACATCGGATAGTAAGTATTTCTTAAACAAGAAATTTTGGATTTTTAGGGTTTAAGATTTAGGGTTTAATTTTATAAAAATTAATGGTGGTTACATAGAGATATGTCATGGATGTTAAACCCCTCAAATGAGAGGGTGGAAGATGGAGGAAACCCTAAGTGGAAAAAAAATTAGGGTTTGGTTAAGAAAATAAATAAATGAATTATGTGCATTGGGTAAATTATGAAATTAAGCATGGAATGGGGTAATTGGAATAAAATTATGAGCCATAGGGTTCGGCCATGTAGTATGGCCGAACCCCATGGTGGGTGATTTGGGTTTTTGATGTAATTGGTTAAGGTTTTAAGAATGGAAGGCAATGAGGGTTTTAGGTTAATGAATTGTAGTAAATGAGTGAATGGGGGTAATGTTTCAAAATGGTTTAATGATGAAAATGTAAAAGGATTTTATGGCATTGGGAGGCATAAAAGAGAAGAAATTATGAACCATGGGTTCGGCCATGGTGTATGGCTGAACCCTAGATTGTTGTGTGTGTGAAGTTAATTAGGGTTTTAAGGTTAAAGCCATGGAAAAATGGGAAGAGTAATGGATTTAATATTTTGGTTAATGGAGATATTTTGGAGTAAAGAGTGATGAAACATGAACCATGGGTTCGGCCATGGTGTATGGCCAAACCCTATGGTGAACAATGGTGGATTTAATGGTTGTGATTTATGGAGAAATAAATGGGAAAATGTTAGTAGTTTTGATGGACCCAAAATATGTAATGATGCCTTAAAATGGTGATTTAAATGCATGATGTAAACCTCTCATGGGAGGACTTGTGGTAGATCTAAAATGTGCTAAGGATCCAAGGAAAATGGGGAACAAGACATCATGGGTTCGGCCATGGTGTGTGGCCGAACCCATGACCCATTTTGTAAGTTATTGTATGGGCTAAGGTTGGGTCCATGCTTGTGTCCAGATGATGGAAAATTTGATTAAATTAAGTGGATGATTTAGGGATGTTAGGTCATGGTCAATGAATCATTAATGGACCTAAGTTAAGGACCTAAGTTGTGGATTAAATTTTGGGCTTAAGTAGGCATGAATTAATGAAAAATTGTTTATGTGAAGGGTAGTGGCAAAAATGGTAAATATGGGCTAAAATGAAGAAACCCACTAAGTTATGATTTATAGGCTTGGAAATGATTAAAACTTGGATTGATTTGGTAATTTAATAAGGTACCGGATAGCGTGACTGGTACGCAAGTCGGTAGCTGCATTGTCGGTGAAAACGAAATAAAGACGCAAGTCGATATTCGGTAGGATTTCTACCTACTTGTAAGCCATGGATGTGTAATGGTATATTTATCTTATTTTGGTTGATTTTGGGATTGATCTTAAAAAATTATTGTTCTATGATTATGGACATTATGTTTAATACTATGGTTTATTATTTTTAAGATTATGCATTATATGGTAAGGCTATGTATGGTATATTAGGGTATGAGACATACATATTACATAGCATAATGCATTACATCTCATGCATGGCATGGGCGGAAAAAAATAAACAAACCGGAGTCCATGCTCCGTCGGGGCGACCGAGAACAGGCATGGGGACACCTTGACGAGGCTTTACCGTCAAGGGAGATATTTTGCAGTTGGACATATCTTGACGAGGTTTTTCCGTCAAGAGGGATATGACAGTGTATGGCAGGAATGATGGGTGGGATTCATAACATTGGCACCCATGGCATATCATTTACTTATATTTTCAGTATATGGTGCTTTATAGTCTTCACTGTGTTATTATCTGTATGTGGTTATTACTAACCCATGTGCTAGCCCTACTAGGAATCCTACTGGGCGTGTTCTAGCGCCCTAATTCTACCTTAGCTGATGATGCAGGGGATGGCGGATAGGAAGGGCGAGACGGAAGCCAAGTTTAGGAGCTTGGGGAGGCGGATTAATTATTTTGTTTTACGTTTATTTTAGAAAAGATGTATTTGTATAGTTAGTTTGTCGGAAATGTAATAATTTAGGTAGTTTGCTATGTTTAGGTATTATTTTGGATAATACAGTATAATGGCATTTTCGTAATTAATTGGGTATTTCTTCCCTGCTATCTGAAGAACTGGTGGATAGTTCTATTATCATTCGCAGTTATTTTTATGTTCTGCGAGCTTACTTTCTACGCGTGAACTGTACTCGTGGACTTATGTTCCACGCACGCGTAGCGTTGGCCAGTTAAGGGCCGGGCTTTAGAAGCTCGGAACTTAACTCGCGTCGTGACGTCCGCGCCTTTTGTCATTTAAAAAAAAAAAAAATAGGCTCTGATTTTTGGTGAAAAGGGCCGGGCGTTACAGTTAATTGATAAGCCACGTCCCCCATCCTTCTTATGATTGAAAACGGTCCCACATATCTTGGGTACAATTTCCCTTTCTTTCCAAATCTCATGTGTCCCTTTCGTGGCGAGACTGTCAAGAACACCATGTCTCCCACTTCAAATTCAAGGAACCTCCTCCTCTTGTCAGCATAGCTCTTCTGACGACTCTGGGCAGACAATTGGTATTGCTGTATCAACTGTATATGCGCTGTAATCTCTGCAACTAACTCAGGTCCAATCAGTATAGGCTCACCGGCCTCTGTCCAACACGCTGGTGACCTACATGGTCTACCTTATAATGCCTCAAATGGTGCCATCTGGAGGCTTGCCTGGTAACTGTTGTTGTACGAGAATTCTACCAACGGCAAGTGATCCTCCCATCAACCCTTGAAATCTAGCATACATGCTCTCAGCATATCCTCCAGTGTCTGTATTGTCCTCTCAGACTATCCATCAATCAGTGGATGAAATGTCGTACTGATCAATAGATCTGTTCCCATGGCCGACTGCATGCTCTGCCATACTCTGCCTGTGAATCGTCCATCTCTGTCAGACACAATAGTCCGAGGTACACCATGCAACCTGATGATATCCTTAAAATATACCGCCGACCCAAAGTCTCAGATGAGTGTTGTAACACCCCGCCCTTTTCCACCCTTCCGAAAAATCAGAGTCTATTTTTTTTTATCAATAAATAAAGTGGAAAAGAGGGGGAGCATCACGACGCGAGCTAAGTTTAGACTTCCAAAGTCCGACCCTTAACTGGCCAACCATACTTGTGCGTGGACCAAGTCCACTAAAATAGATCACACGTACTCAAATGACTTGCGGAATAAAACTTAAATGTGGAATAACAATAGGATAACAATCCTATTCCATTTAACTATCTTGTCCTTAACCATTCACAATTGTCACTCTATGGGGTTCGGCCCTACACATGGCCGAACCCCATAATTCCTTTTATCCATTAAAATCTTTATCCATCTAAGAATGGTTCTAATAACTCCATTCATTGGAATATTTTTAAACCTTTTAAAACAAAACCCCATATTTAGCACTTGGTGGGGTTCGGCCATACACCATGGCTGTACCACACCCCTTTGATTTTGGTTCTCCTTTTTGCCATTCTTTTTGATAGATTTTAACCATCCAAGTCTATCATTTTTCCATCTATGTAACCCTTTAAAAACATCATAAAACCATCAATGATTTCTAAACATATTCTTAGATCCAAATACCCATAAAATGGTCCATGGGGTTCGGCCATACACATGACCGAACCCTATGGTTCTCTTGATTCAAACCTTCTAATAATCATGCATGGTTTAATACCCAACATTTTAACCACAATCATAATATGGTTCAGCCATACCATAGCCAACCTAAACATTAATCTTAACTCCAATTAAAACACCTAAAAACCTCCATAACATTGCATGGTTTTTAACTCTCAAAAACTATCAAAATAATCAAATCATTTCATGGGATTCGGCCATCCAAAGTGGCCGAACCCTATGATCCATGTTTCTACCCTTTTAAACATCATAATCCATAATTTAAACCCTTTATAGATTCGGCCATACAATGTCCGGATCATGCTCCCTTAACCAATTTATTTAACCAAATTTCATGGAGTACTTACCAATCTTCTTAGCCTCTTTTCTTGCCTTTGATCCTTCCTTCCTCCCTTCTTGCTCCTTTGATCCTTTAACCGATTGTGAGCTTTGATCAATGATGAAAATGCCAAGGGCTAGTTCAGCCAAGGAGGTAGGTTTTGAGAGAGGGAGAGAGATGAAACTCAATGCTTCTTGAGATGTAAAATTCGGCCAAATGATGTAGTGTGCCTCTTTTGTAGTATTTCTTTGAAATCAGCCCCAACTTCTTTCAATTCCATCCTTAATCCTTCTCCTTCCTTGATGCTTTACTGTTCCTCTAAAGGCAAAACGTGGGAGAGAGTGGAAGAGAGAAGAGAAGAGAAGAGAATGAGATGAAAATTCCTCAATGGAGGGGTCGGCCAAGGAGTGTGAAGTGCCCCTTGGTTGTACCCCTTTTATAATTGGCCTAAGTCCTTTCCCTTTCCCCTCTTTACTTCTTGGTTTGTTCAAGGTGTCCCTTGGCTTAACCAAGGAGACCTTTGACACAAACCAAGGCATCCCTTGGCACTCTCAACGTGTACATCTTGGATTGTGCTTCTTGGGCTTCATTCCATGAGATGGAAAATCCTATCTCACTGTGGTTTGTGCACTCCCATCAATCAGCCCACCTTCATTGAAGTTTAAGATGGGCTACCTCTCCAATGTGTATGCCATTACTTGTCCTTGAAACAAGTTCAACCCCTCATGAATGTTGGTCTAACCAAGAAGTCCCATGGCTTAACTATGGGACACTTGGCTTAAGCTCATGCAACACCTTTCATCTCCCAACGTTGGTGCTTGGGTCTCCATCATGAGATGGAAACCCTCCAAGCTCCCAATGTAATCCTATCTCATTCCATTGAATTTTATGCCTGGGATACCACTCCCAAGTAACCAACGTGTGGGACTTTGTTTGTGTCTTTGAAATCAACACAACTCCTCATCTTCTCACTTGACTCACTTGAATTAAAGGTCCCCATGGCTTCCAATCTAACTCATTCAACTCATTAGCTTAACTCACCCATTTAATTCCACTCATTTAATTCACTTGAGTCCACTCCATTGTTTGATTCATTTTTAACTCAATTCAGCCTCAACTCAACATAATTTAACTCAACCTTTGAGCTCACTTGATGGTCAACATGGTCAACATGGTCAACATGGTCAAGCTCGACCCATTGGGTCCCAATTGAACCTCTTGACCCAAATAGGCGCCATGACCCATTTAAATGTCAATTACCAATTTAAATGTAGCTTACCATTTAAATGTAGCTTACCCATTTAAATGTGGTTTATCCATTTACATATACCTTACCCATTTTAAGGTAGCTTACCCATTTACATGTAACTTACCCATTTTAAGGTAGCTTACCCATTTACATGTAACTTACCCATTTTATGGTAGCTTACCCTTTTACATGTAACTTACCCATTTAAATGTGGCTTCACCCATTTGATTCTCTTGAACCATATACAACATCCGTTGGGTCTTAATTGACCAATTGACCCAATTATCAAGCCTTACCCATTCACTTCTAACTAGCTCATATATGATCCATTGGGTCCCAATTGAACTTTTGACCCAATTGGCAATCTTGACCCAATTAAATAATTCTTACCCATTTATTTCCATTGATCCACATCTACCATCCATTGGGCAATTGACCCAACATTTACCCATCTAAGGTTCATATCTTTTTAATTCACCCTTTCAATGGCAATTTTCTATATATATCCCTAGCTCGAAAATATGGGGTGTTACAAGTCTGTCATTTTAATAGGAATGAAATGTGCAGAATTGGTCAGTCGGTCTACCATGACCCATATCGCATCGTTGCCCTTTGAAGACCTTGGCAACCCTGTCACAAAATCCATGGAAATGTGCTCCCATTTCCATTCCGGCACTGGTAAGGGTTTGAGTAACCCTGGTGGCTTTTGATGTTTCGTCTTAACCTGCTGACAAGTTAAGCAAGTGCTACAAATTCTACCACATCTCTTCTGAGTACGTGCCACTAGTAATGTCTCTTCAGGTCGTGATACACCTTAGTACTGCCCGGATGAATAGAGAGTTTGGTCTGATGTGCCTCAACCAATAACTCTTTTCTGCAGCTCTTAGGTACATAAATCCTTCATCGGAATAAAAGACCCTATCCTGGTCGTAATTCCTATTCCGGTATGACTTCACCAGTAGACATCTTGGCCCATATCTCTTCCACCTCCGGGTCTGTCCGTTGTTCCTGTTCAATCTTGGTAACCATGTTGGACCGTATGATCATATTGTATATAGTCCCATGGTTATTGAGGTAAAGTTTAAATTCTCGAATGGTATTCAGCATCTCCCATTCCGTCCTGATCAGACATGCCACTGATGCATGTGATAAGCGGCTGAGGGCATCTGCCACCTTGTTCGCCGTGCTAGGATGATAATGAAGTGCGAACTCACAATCCGCCAGATATTCCATCCATCTGCGCTGCCTCAAGTTGAGCTCTTTCTGATCAAACAAGTATTTCAAGCTCTTATGATCTGAAAACACTTCAAATTTCTCGCCATAAAGATAATGTCTCCAGCTTTAGAGAGCGAAGACCACTGCGGCTAGCTCCAGATCGTGTGTAGGATAAAGACGTTCATGAATTTTCAACTGTTTCCAGTCCCTCTCCTGAAGCATCGCATTGTACCTCATAACACTTGCCTGTTTCCAGCAAAATTAGGATAGGATCAGTGGTAAGTCTCTTCTTCAGCTCTTCAAATCTCTGGTTGCACAAATCTGACCATTCATATTTGACTCCTTTCTGAGTGAGTCGAGTCAATGGAGATGCAATTTTAAAGAAGTCCATGATAAATTTCCTGTAATAACCCACCAATCCCAAGAAACTACGGATCTCAGTTACATTCTTTGGCGCTTTCCAGTCTCTTACTGCCGCTATCCTAGCCGGGTCCACAGCTATGCCTTCTTCTGATATAACATGCCCCAAAGAGTTGACCTCAGATAGCCAAAATTCACATTTACTGGCTTTAGCATATAGTTTGTTATTCCTCAAAGTGTCCAAAACTATTCTCAGGTGCTCAGCATGTTCTTTCTGAGTATCAGAGTAAATCAAAATATCATTAATGAATACAATAACAAATTGATCCAAATAAGGACGGAAGATCCTGTTCATTAAATCCATGAACACAGCCGGTGCATTGGTGAGTCCAAACGGCATGACTACAAATTCATATAGCCCATACCGCGTCCTGAAAGTTGTCTTCTCTATGTCCTCCTCCCTAACTCGGATTTGGTGATATTCGGACATCAAATCAATCTTAGAAAAATGATTGGAACCTTTAAGTTGATCAAATAAATCATCGATCCTGGGTAGAGGGTATTTATTTCTGACCGTCAGCTGGTTCAATTTTCGATAATCCACACACATACGGAGTGAACCATCCTTCTTCTTTACAAATAAAACTGGAGCTCCCCAAACCGATGTACTGTTCTGAATGCACCCCAACCTGAGCAGTTCATCAATCTGTTTCTTTAACTCGGACATCTCTGCTGGTACCATATGGTAATGTGGTAATGACACTGGTGCAGTACCAGAATACAACTTGATTTCAAAATTGATCTCCCTCATGGGAGGCAAACTAGGGAGTTCCTTTGGAAAAACGTCTGCATAGTCCTTTACTATTTCCGGAAGTTCAACCACCGGTGCCTTGTTGATTCTGATAATGTTCAATACTAGATGATTCAACTCTTCATGCAGTCAACTTTGTTTATCAGCACGCACCACATGTTGTTTTCCCTTGGAGACACAATTGTCACCCTTCGACGATAACAATCAATATTGGCCTTAAAGCTAGCCAACCAATCCATGCCGAAAATAATATCATATTCTGACATATCGAGCACCAAATAATTGAATTCAAATCTGAGTCCAGCAAGTTCAGTATTCACTGCTGTGCATATAAGTCCCAATGATGTGTCTCCGACGGGGGATACAATGTTGAGTGATGTGGACAGTTTTTGTACCAATGTACCTGTAGCAGTTACAAATGCAGTAGATATGAAAGAGTGTGATGCTCCCGAATCAAATAATGCAAAGGCGTAAGAACTACTGACTACTACCATACCTTGAATCACTGAATGATCCTCTGCTGCTGGAGGTGCTAAGATGAAAACCCGTCCAGCTCCTATAGGTGGCCGTCCCGCCTAATTAACTGTCCTGCCTCCACGTGAATTAGCTGGCCTAACTAGTGGACGAGATGAGCCTCTGGAATATGAGGGTTTGTTGAGTTGTGGTTATTCCCTCTTAAAATGACAAGGCTGATCACAATGAAAGCAGGTGTTCCCACCTTTGGGAGCCTGAGTGACTAATGCAAATGGGGAGGGTTGATTGGGCCGAAAGCCCCCTGTTGACCCAGTAGATGGTGAGGGGCTGCTAGGGTTCGGTCGGGACCTCTTGTTGGGCTGGAATGTACCCCTCTCACTCTGAGCCCGGCGATTGTCAAAACGCGTCAACTCAGCCATCTCTTGCTCTGCTATAGTGGCCCTGCTGACCACTTCTGTCAATGTGGGTGCCTTGAATATAGTTACCTTGGCCTTTATGCTTGGCCAAAAGCCCCGCTCAAACTTCTGTGCCCTTCGATGCTCAGTATCCACCATATAGAATGCATAAACAGACAAACTGAGAAACTCCTGGTGGTACTCTGCCACCGTCATGGTACCTTGTACCAAAGACATAAAAGCCTGAATCTCGCACTCCTTCTCCTCCTTAGGAAAATATTGTTCCAAGAAGGTAGCTGAGAACTGCTCCCAAGTCATGGCAATCCTCTCCCCTTCCGGAATAAGTGCTCGTTGCTTCTCTATCACCTCCCACCATTTACCAGCATCATCAATCAGCTGTGATGTGGCCAGTAAAATCTTGTGAGCATGACTCGTGATATTCAATAGAGTCAGAATCTGAGAAATCTTCTTCAGCCAGTTTTCCGCTCCGACAGCCCCTTCTCACCCTTGAAGTAAAGAGGGCGTTGTTGCTGGAAATCCCTGACCATGCTCCTGTCATTGTTCCCGTTGGCAGTTCCACTCTCATTTAGATGTTGTTGGAGCATTGAAATAACCACCGCTTGAACCAGATTCTGCAATTCAGGAGGTACCACTGGTATGTTCACACTGCTTTCTTCTTTCTCGTGGTGAGATTGTTCTTCCTCATGGTAAGAATGTTGTTCCTCCTCATGGTGAGATTGTTCTTCCTCACAGTGAGAGTGTCGTTCTTCCTCATCACCCCCTTTTTGGTTTTGTCGGGTATTTCTCATTGACTTTCCCTTCGGAGCCGTTTTTCCCTAAGCCGTTGAAAACATCAAGACTTAGTTTCCATAACAAAATTTGTATTTCCTACCTGTTGGGGAAAATTTCCAAATAAGCACTCTTTATTTTTGCCTTGTTTTTTGGGGAAATACATCCTATGTTGCTACGTTTGCTAATCTGATTATTTTTTACTGTACTTCCTTTGCTATCATCCGTCTGAGTCTAACGGAGTCAATTAATGGACGGAGATCGGATTAATTTACCCCGAAAGATTCAAGTTTCGGGTTTGCTCTGATACCAACTGCAACGCCTGCCCTTTTTCACCCGCTTTTTCCCGTAAATTCAGAGTATATTTTTTTTTTTTATAATAGAGTAGAGTGATAGAGCACGGGACGTCATGACGCGAGCTAAGTCCGAACTTCCAAAGTCCGACCCTTAACTGGCCAACCCTATGTGTGCATGGACTCAATCCAATAAAATGGTTCACACATAGCAATATCAAGATGCGGAATAAAAATCATAATATGCGGAATCATAACATCAAAATGCGGAAACATAATAGAACCAAGTTCTATTCCAATCAGATAGCAAAGTACATCAAGTCCTTGTCCATAATTAAAACATCATAATTATCAAATAAATCATTCGACCATCTAAATTATTACATTCCGAAATCCAAATACTCAAATACAAGTTCATTAGTAACTTTATTCAAAACATGTTAAATAAGTCTTCCAAGCTCCTATGCCTGGTCCGTCTTACGTTCATCGTTCCCTTCATTACCAGTATCATCAACTAGGGTAGAAGTAGGGCATTAGAACAACGTGCCCAGTAGGTATTCCAGTTACGGCTAACATATGGTTAGTACAAAGCATATATTATAACATAATATAGAAAACCGGGTAAAATCCATGCCATGCAATGATGACAAATATGCAATGAGTCCCACCCATCACATGTACATAAATGTACCCATCACATAGGTCTTTCGGATGCCCCGACGGAGTGTGACCCCCTCCGGTTATAAATCCTCCACCCCATGCCATGCATGAGATGCCAATGAAACATATGCTACTTTAATAACATAAACATAGCATTTAAAATCACCTTTTGCAATATAATCAATCCATGTTATTTAAACCAATAAACATAGCATTCAAAATTCATATAAACATAGTTTTCATCAAACATAAGATAAAACAAAGTACATAAACCATGGTTTCAAAGAGGTGGAATCCTACCAAAGACCGTTCAAGAGTCCTTGCATTTCCGTCCAAGATTTGATCACTGATCGCACACCGCTTGCGAGATCCCGTTACCTTATAATATAATAATAAATCAAAACCAAGTCCCAGTTGATTTACCACATTTATAGTCCATTAACCAAACTTGTGGGGTTCAGCAATACCCATGGCCGAGCCTCACCCTTTTTGTTCATTTATCCCATTAATTACCAAAATGCCATTGATCTAAACTTTAGTCACTTTACTTGCTTAGGTTCTAAAATAATGCACACTTCTTGAATCCAATCACATAGTCCAATAATTAAATCATGGGGTTCGGCCATACACCATGGCCGAACCCAATGTCCAATATTCTCACATATTTACAAAAATGTCATTGGTTCCCTTATTCCTTTAAATCTACAATAACTAGACCCTATAAATTTCCTTAACCAAACAAGTCTATCAAACACAACTCATGGGGTTCGGCCATACACCATGGCCGAACCCATGATCCTCCACTTTGGCATGTAATTACCATTTTGCCACTACCTTCATCAATAATTCATAACACATGTTTGTATCCTTCCCTTTATTTAAAATATACAAATCATAGCTCATAAAATAGGTTCATAATTCGATTCATCAATCAGCCCTTAACCATGAATTAAAATGCCATTTGATCCCTTAATTTGGACCATAGGGTTCGGCCATACACCTTGGCCGAACCCTATGGTGTATAGTTTCTAAATTAAACTCCACCTTTCCATAATTGGAAGGTTTCCTTTATTAGACTCCACCTTCTATTATTAGAAGGTTTCCATAATTAAACTTACTAAAATTATCATCCTCCTTCCATAAATGGAAGGTTTCCAAAATTAAACTTACTAAAATTATCATCCTCCTTCCATAAATGGAAGGTTTCCAAATTAAGTAAACCCTTCCATAATTTGATTGTTTCCATAAATAACCTAAACCTTTCCATGATTGAAAGGTTTCCTAGATTAGAAATCCCTTTTCTAAAGTTGGAGTGCTTTCCAATTTAGCAACTCTTTCTATATTTGGAAGCTTTCCATATTAAGCAATCCTTTCTATATTTGGAAGCTTTCCATATTAAGCAACCAAGTCCATCTCCATTCCAAAAACAACCCTATGGTGTTCGGCCATACACCATGCCCGAACCCTATGGTTCATGATCTTCATCAATGGTTTAGATCCATTAAAATCAATCACCAATCCATCAAAATATTTGGTGGGGTTCGGCCATACACCATGGCCGAACCTCACCCCTTTCTTTTCATTACTTTTGATCAAATCAACTTAGCCATAATGCAATCATGGTTCGGCCATGCCATGGCCGACCCACATCCCTATCCATATCTCCATTAATCAATCATGGATCTTCCATTTAATCCCTTCAAAATTACATATCATTATCACCAATTACTTATTTAAGAATCTCCATGGTTTTTATTCTTAAAAGCCAATAAATAAATCAAATCTTTCCATGGGGTTCGGCCATGCACTATGGCCGAATCCTATGGTTCTATTTCTCCATTTCAGATCATCAAATCATCATCCAAACTTCTTCCATGGGGTTCGGCCAAACATCATGGCCGAACCCTATGGTTCTTTTTGTTTCAAACATAAAATTATACTATTAAGATACTAACCTCTTTGCTCTTCCAATCTTCTTCTTCCTTTCCTTTTACTGGCCGAACAAATTTCTTCTTCTCTTTACTCTTGCCGTGAGAGATAATGAGAGATTGAGAGAGATAGGGAGAGTTCGAGTATGGGGTTGTTAAACCGTGCACCCCCTTGTGTCTCTCCTTTTATTATTTTCCCTTGATCCATATTTAGGAACTGCTTAAGATAGCCACTCCTTCCCCTTTGGCCCTGCGCCCCTTGTAGTATTTTTAGTCATTGCCTTAGATGACAATGTCGTGTGGCCTTTCTTTGTTTATGTGATGGTCGACCTCCCTTGCTTAGATTAGAATATGTCTAAGATAAAACACGCCCCATTGCAGTGTGCCCTTGTGTTTAATTTAGACACTTCTTTTAATTAATTTAAGATTATATGCATTCCCTTTTTAAAATATCCCATGAGCATAATCTTAGATATGATAATCCTTCCACACGGCCAAGGCAATCTTTTATTTTTAAATTTAGATATAATGCATCACTAACATAACTCAACCCATTTAAATTTTAATAAGACCAATTCCACCATTGATTGGGTCATAATTGGGTCATGGCCCAATTCTTTATCCATTTAAGATCCAATCTTAAGTTCATAATTAAAAATGGATAATTTTCATATAAAATAACAAATTGAAAATCCGGGGTATTACAGTTAATTCACAATTAAAATGGAAAATTCTGTAAATATTGATAACATGGGATTCCGAAGTGTTACAATACAACCCTCTTTTTAAAATTTTCGTCCCGAAATCGGGTGAAGTAGGGTTTCAAACATTTACATAAATAGCTCAAGATGAGCTGTTCTCATTTCTGACTTGAGTTCCCAAGTGGCTTCCTCAATGCCATGTCGATCCCATAACACCTTGACAAACTGGATCGCTCGGTTCCGTAATACCTTTTATTCTGTGTCCACCACTTGGACAGGCTTTTCGACGTATGTCACGTCGCTTTGGACATCTATGTCTTGTATATTCAGTACATGAGAGGGATCAGGATTGTACTTCCTCAAGATCGATATATGGAACACATCGTGTAAAGATGCCAACTATAAAGGGAGTACGAATTGATAAGCCACATCTCCCATCCATCTTATGATTGAAAATGGTCCCACATATCTTGGTGACAGTTTCCCCTTCTTTCCAAATCTCATGTGTCCCTTTCGTGGCGAGACTGTCAAGAACACCATGTCTCCCACTTCAAATTCAGGGAACCTCCTCCTCTTGTCAGCATAGCTCTTCTGACGACTCTGCGCAGACAATTGGTATTGCTGTATCAACTGTATATGCACTGTAATCTCTGCAACTAACTCAGGTCCAATCAGTATAGGCTCACCGGCCTCTGTCCAGCACACGGGTGATCTACATGGTCTACCATATAATGCCTCAAATGGAGCCATCTGGAGGCTTGCCTGTTAACTGTTGTTGTATGAGAATTCTACCAACAGCAAGTGATCCTCCCATCCACCCTTGAAATCTAGCATGCATGCTCTCAGCATATCCTCCAATGTTTGTATTGTCCTCTCAGACTGCCCATCAGTCTGTGGATGGAATGTTGTACTAGTCAGTAGATCCGTTCCCATGGCCGACTGCATGCTCTGCAATACTCTGCCGGTAAATCGACCATCTCTGTCGGACACAATAGTCTGAGGAATACCATGCAATCTGATGATATCCTTGATATACATCGACCCAAGGTCTCAGATGAGTCTGTCATCCTGATGGGAATGAAATGTACAGACTTGGTCAGTCGGTCTACCACGATCCATATCGCATCATTGCCCTTTGAAGACCTTGGCAACCCTGTCACAAAATCCATGGAGATGTGCTCCCATTTCCATTCCGGCACTGGTAAGGGTTTGAGTAACCCTGATGGCTTCGGATGTTCCGTCTTAACCTGCTGACACGTTAAGCAATGAGCCACAAATTTTACCACATCCCTCTTGAATCCTTGCCACCAGTAATGTCTCTTCAGGTCGTGATACATCTTGGTGCTGCCCTGATGAATAGAGAGTTTGGTCTGATGTGCCTCAATCAGTAACTCTTTTCTGCAGATCTTAGGCACATATATCCTTCCCCGGGATACAAGACCCTGTCCAGGTCGTAACTCCCATTCTGGTATGACTTCACCAGTAGACATCTTGGCCCATATCTTCTCCACTTCCGGGTCTATCCGTTGTTCCTGTTCAATCTTAGTAACCACGTTGGACCGTATGATCAAATTGTACATACTCCCATGGTTATTGATATATAAATTGAACTCTCGTATGGTATTCAACATCTCCCATTCTGTCTTGAGCAAACATGCCACTGATGCATGTGATATGCGGCTGAGGGCATCTGCCACCTTGTTCTCCTTGCCAGGGTGATAACGAAGTGCAAACTTGTAATCCCGCAGATATTCCATCCATCTGCGCTACCTCAGGTTGAGCTCTTTCTGATGAAACAAGTACTTCAAGCTCTTATGATCTGAAAACACTTCAAATTTCTCGCCATATAAATAATGCCTCCAGCTTTTGAGAGCGAAGACCACTGCTGCTAGTTCAAGATCGTACATAGGATAGAGGCGTTCATGTATTTTCAATTGTCTTGAACCATAAGCCACCACAAGATGAGTTTGACTGAGGACGCACCCAAGTCCCTCTCCTGAAGCGTCGTATTGTACCTCATAACCCTTGCCTCTTTTTGGTAAAATCAAAATAGGAGCCGTTGTAAGTCTATCTTTCAGGTCCTCAAATCTCTGGGTGCACACATCTGACCACTCAAATTTGACTCCTTTTTGAGTGAGTCGGGAAGTGGAGATGCTATCTTGGAGAAGTCCATGATAAACTTCCTGTAGTAACCAGCCAATCCCAAGAAGCTACGGATCTCGGTTACATTCTTTGGCGCTTTCCATTCTCCCACTGCCGCCACTTTAGCCGGATCCACGGCTATACCTTCTACTGATATGACATGTCCCAAGAAGTTAACCTTGGGTAGCCAGAATTCACACTTGTGGCTTTGGCATATAGTGTTCTTCCTCAAAGTGTCCAGAACTATCCTCAGTGATCAGCATGTTTTTTTTGGAATAGATCAGTCGTCAATAAATACAATAACAAATCCAAGTAAAGATGGAAATCTGTTTTAATCCATGAACACAGCCGGTGCATTGGTGAGTCCAAACGGCATGACAACAAACTCATATAGTGCATAACGCGTTCTGAAGGCTGTCTTTTCTATGTCCACCTCCCTAACCCAGATTTGATGGTATCCAGACATCAGGTCAATCTTAGAGAAATGATTGGAACTTCTAAGTTGATCAAATAGATCATTGATCCTTGGTAAAGGGTACTTGTTTCTGACCGTCAGCTGGTTCAGTTTTCGGTAACCCACACACATACGGAGTGAACCATCCTTCTTCTTCAAAAATAACATCGGAGCTCCCCAAGCAGATGTACTGTTCCGGATGTAACCCAGTCTGAGCAGTTCATCAATCTGCTTCTTTAGATCGGACATCTCTGCTGGTGCCATCCGATAGTGTGGTAATGACACGGTGCAGTGCTAAGGTACAACTTGATTTCAAAATTAATCTCCCTCATGGGAGGCAAGGTAGGGAGTTCTTTTGGGAATACATAAGCATAGTCCTTTACTATTGCTGGTAGTTCAGCCACCAGTGCCTTGTTGATTCTGATTCTGTTCAATACTAGATGACTCAACCCTTCATGCAGTCTGCTTTGTTTGTCAGTATGCACCACATGTTGTTTTCCCTCGGGTGACAAAAATGTCACTCTGCGGCGATAGCAATCAATGTTGGCCTGAAAACTAGCCAACCAGTCCATGCCAAAGATAATATCGAACTCTGTCACATCGAGTACCAAATAGTTGAACTCAAATCTGAGTCCAGCGAGTTCAGTATTAACTGTTGTGCATATAAGCCCAATGATGTGTCTCCGACGGGGGATACAATGGTGAGTGATGTGGACAGTTTTTGTATTAAAGTTCCAGTTGCAGATATGAATGCAGCACATATGGACTTAGTTTTCATCGTAAAGTTTGTATTTTCCTATTTTTGGGGAAATTTCCAAATAAGCACTCTTGGTTTTTCTTTGTTTTTGGGGAATTTCCTAAGTATCTATTGTTTTGTTTCTCAATTCGGGTATATTGGGAAAATATATCCTATTTTGCTATCTTTGATAAATCCAATTATTTTGACTGTGAACTCTGAAGTGTCAGTCAGTTGGGATTCTTATCTGTCAGTGAGACATAATATCGTCTTAATATTACTTCGAAAGATTCAATCTTTCTGTTTCGCTCTGATACCAACTGTAACGCCCCACCCTTTTTCACTATGCTTTCCGAATATCAGAGTCTATTTTTTTTTAAAGAGTGATAAAGAGCGGGACGTCACGACGCGAGCTAAGTCCGAACTTCTAAAGTCCAACCTTTAACTGGCCAACCCTATGTGTGCATGGACTAAGTCCATGAAAACGGTTCACATATAACAATATAAACATGCGGATTAAAATCATAACTGCGGAATTATAATAGAACCTAATTCTATTCCATTTTAGATATCAAAGTAAGTGAAGTCTTATCCATAATTAACATAACAGAAGTTGTCGTGCGTCCCTCTTAATTTAACAATTGCCTAAGTGTAGTTCTCAACAAGGAAAGGGACTCCTTTTTGAGATATTCTAACACATGCGCGTATCTCCTATGAGGCAAAGCAATCTCTATTCTTAATCTTAGACATCTTCTATATTTAGCAATCCCTTAGTTTCACTCTTAACCAAGAAAAGACCCCTTTTAAAGTGATCTTATGCGCATCCTCATGGATGTGGAAATCCCACACACACGGCCAAAGCTAAAGGACCCTTTTTTTAAAGAATCTTATGCGCATCGACTTAATTCATATCCCTTAATTAGAGATATTGTATTGCTATTTTAATTAAGCCCCATTTAATTCTATTAAAATCATTTCCAATCCGTTGGGTCTTAATTGGGCAATGATCCAACACTTTACCCATATAAGGTCCATATCTAATAATTCACAAATTAAATGGATAATTTTCATATATATTAATAACTTGAAAATTCAGGGTGTTATAATACAACCCTCTTTTTAAAAATTTTGTCCCGAAAATCGAGTGAAGTAGGGTTTCAAACATTTACATAAATAGCTCAGGATGAGCTGTTCTCATTTCCGACTGGAGTTCCCATGTGGCTTCCTCAATGCCATGTCGATCCCATACCACCTTGACAAACTGGATCGCTCGGTTCCGTAATACCTTTTGTTCTGTGTCCACCACTCGGACAGGCTTTTCGACGTATGTCAAGTCGCTCTGTACCTCTATGTCTTGTATATTCAGTACATGAGAAGGATCAGGATTGTACTTTCTCAACATCGATATATGGAACACATCGTGCAAAGATGCCAACTGTGATGGGAGTGTCAATTGATAAGCCACATCCCCCATCCTTCTTATTATTGAAAACAGTCCCACATATCTTGGTGACAGTTTCCCCTTCTTTCCAAATCTCGTGTGTCCCTTTCGTGGCGAGACTTTCAAGAACACCACACTTCAAATTCAAGGAACCACCTCCTCTTGTCAGCATAGCTCTTCTGACAACTTTGCGCAGTCAATAGATGCTGTTGTATCAACTGTATCTGCGTTGTAGTCTTTGCAACCAATTCAGGTCCAATCAGTGCAAGCTCACCGGCCTTTGTCCAACACACAGTGATCTACATGGTCTACCATATAATGCCTCAAATGGAGCCATCTAGAGGCTTGCCTGGTAAGTGTTGTTGTATGAGAATTCTACCAACGGCAAGTGATCCTCCCATCCACCCTTGAGATCTAGCATGCATGCTCTCAGCATATCTTCCAATGTCTGTATTGTCATCTCAGACTGCCCATCCGTCTGTGGATGGAATGCTGTGCTAGTTAGTAGGTCTGTTCCCATGGCTGACTGCATACTCTGCCATACTCTGCCGGTGAATCGACCATCTCTGTCAGACACAATAGTCCTAGGAATACCATGCAATCTGATGATATCCTTGATATACCGACGCCCCAAAGTCTCAGATGAGTCTGTCATCTTAATGGGAATGAAATGTGTAGACTTGGTCAGTCGGTCTACCACGACCCATATCGCATCATTGCCCTTTGAAGACCTTGGCAACCCTGTCACAAGATCCATGGAGATGTGCTCCCATTTCCATTCCGGCACTGGTGAGGGTTTGAGTAACCCTGGTGGTTTCTGATGTTCTGTCTTAACGTGTTGATAAGTTAAGCAATGAGCCACAAATTCTGCCACATCCTTCTTGAGTCGGTGCCACCAGTAATGTCTCTTCAGGTCGTGATACATCTTGGTGCTGCCCTGATGAATAGAGAGTTTGGTCTGATGTGCCTCAATCAGTAACTCTTTTCTGCAGATCTTAGGCACATATATCCTTCCCCGGGATACAAGACCCTGTCCTGGTCGTAACTCCCATTCTGGTATAACTTCACCAGTAGACATCTTGGCCCATATCTTCTCCACTTCCGGGTATCCGTTGTTCCTGTTCAATCTTAGCAACCACATTGGACCGTATGATCAAATTGTACATACTCCCATGGTTATTGATTTATAAATTGAACTCTCGTATGGTATTCAACATCTCCCATTCTGTCTTGAGCAAACATGCCACTGATGCATGTGATATGCTGCTGAGGGCATCTGCCACCTTGTTCTCCTTGCCAGGGTGATAATGAAGTGCAAACTTGTAATCCCGCAGATATTCCATCCATCTGCGCTGCCTCAGGTTGAGCTCTTTCTGATGAAACAAGTACTTCAAGCTCTTATGATCTGAAAACACTTCAAATTTCTCGCCATATAAATAATGCCTCCAGCTTTTGAGAGCGAAGACCACTGCGGCTAGTTCAAGATCGTACATAGGATAGAGGCGTTCATGTATTTTCAATTGTCTTGAACCATAAGCCACCACAAGATGAGTTTGACTGAGGACGCACCCAAGTCCCTCTCCTGAAGCGTCGTATTGTACCTCATAACCCTTGCCTCTTTTTGGTAAAATCAAAATAGGAGCCGTTGTAAGTCTATCTTTCAGGTCCTCAAATCTCTGGGTGCACACATCTGACCACTCAAATTTGACTCCTTTTTGAGTGAGTCGGGAAGTGGAGATGCTATCTTGGAGAAGTCCATGATAAACTTCCTGTAGTAACCAGCCAATCCCAAGAAGCTACGGATCTCGGTTACATTCTTTGGCGCTTTCCATTCTCCCACTGCCGCCACTTTAGCCGGATCCACGGCTATACCTTCTACTGATATGACATGTCCCAAGAAGTTAACCTTGGGTAGCCAGAATTCACACTTGCTGGCTTTGGCATATAGTTTGTTCTTCCTCAAAGTGTCCAGAACTATCCTCAAGTGATCAGCATGTTCTTTCTTACTTTTGGAATAGATCAGGATGTCATCAATAAATACAATAACAAACTAATCCAAGTGAGGACGGAAGATCTTGTTCATTAAATCCATGAACACAGCCGGTGCATTGGTGAGTCCAAACGGCATGACTACAAACTCATAGAGTCCATACCATGTTCTGAAGGCTGTCTTCTCTATGTCCTGCTCCCTAACCCAGATTTGATGGTATCCAGACATCAGGTCAATCTTAGAGAAATGACTGGAACCTCTAAGTTGATCAAATAAATCATCGATCCTGGGTAGAGGGTACTTGTTTCTGACCGACAACTTGTTCAGTTTTCGGTAATCCACACACATACGGAGTGAACCATCCTTCTTCTTCACAAATAAAACTGGAGCTTCCCAACCCGACGTACTGTTCCGGATGCAACCCAGTATGAGCAGTTCATCAATCTGCTTCTTTAGCTAGGACATCTCCGCTGGTGCCACCAGGTAGTGTGGTAATGACACTGGTGCAGTGCCAGGGTACAGCTTGATTTCAAAATTAATCTCCCTCATGGGAGACAACCTAGGGAGTTCCTTTGGGAATACATCCGCATAGTCCTTCACTATTGCCGGAAGTTCAGCCACCGGTTCCTTGTTGATTCTGATACTGTTCAATACTAGATGACTCAACCCTTCATGCAGACTGCTTTGTTTGTTAGTACGCACCACATGTTGTTTTCCCTCGGGTGGCCAAAATGTCACCCTGCGGCGATAGCAATCAATGTTGGCCTGAAAACTAGCCAACCAGTCCATGCCGAAGATAATATCATACTCTGTCATATCGAGTACCAAATAGTTGAACTCAAATATGAGTCCAGCGAGTTCAGTATTCACTGTTGTGCATATAAGCCCCAATGATGTGTCTCCGACGGGGGATACAATGGTGAGTGATGTGGACAGTTTTTGTATTAAAGTTCCAGTTGCAGATATGAATGAGCAGATATGAAAGAGTGTGATGCTCCAGAATCAAATAAAGCAAAGGCGTAGGAACTACTGACTACTGCCATACTTTGAATCACAGAGGGATCCTCTGTTGCTGGAGGAGCTAAGGTAAATAACCGTCCCGATCCTATAGGTGCCCGTCCCGCCTGGTTAAATGTCCTGCCTCCTCGTGAGTTAGTTGGTCTAACTGGTGGGGAGATGAACCTCTGGAATAAGAGGGTTTGTTGAGTCGTGTGCATTCCCTCTAAAAATGGCCCGGCTGATCACAATGGAAGCAGTTGTTCACCCCTTTGGGAGCCTGAGTGACTAATGCAGATGGGGAGAGATGATTGGGATGAAAGCCCCCTATTGACCCAGTGGATGGTGAGGGTCTGCTAAAGTTCGGTCAGAACCTCTTTTTGGGCTGAAATGTACCCTCCCACTCTGAGCTCGGCGGTTGTCAAAACGCACCAACTCAGCCATCTCTTGCCCTGCTTTAGTGGCCCTACTGACCACCTCTGCCAATGTAGTTGCCTTAAGTATGGTTACCTTGGCCCTAATACTTGGCCGAAGGCGCCGCTCAAACTTGCCTGCCCTTCGATACTCTGTATCCACCGTGTAGAATGCATAGCATGACAAACTGAGAAACTCCTGGTGGTACTCTGCCACCGTCATGGTACCTTGTACCAATGATAGAAAAGCTTGGGTCTAGCGCTCCTTCTCCTTCTCAAGGAAATAATGGTCTAAGAAGGTAGCTGAGAACTGATCCCAAGTCATTGCAATCCTTTCTCCTTCCGAAAGAAGTGCTCGCTGCTTCTCTACCACCTCCCACCATTTACCGGCATCATCGATCAGCTGTGACATAGCCAGTAAAATCTTGTCAGCATGACTCGAAATCTTGAGTAGGGCCAGGATCTGACTGATCTTCTTCAGCCAATTTTCTGCCCCGACAGCCCCTTCTCTCCCTTTGAAGTAAGGAGGACATTGTTGCTGAAAGTCCCTGACCATGCTCCTGTCATTGGTCTCATTGGTGGTTCCATTCCGTTCAAGTGTTGTTGAAGCACCGAAGTGACCACCGCTTTAACCAATCTTTGCAATTCATGAGGTACCACCGGTATATTCACACTGCTTTGTTCTTCCTCCTCTTGGTGGGATGGTTGCTCTTCCTCATGTCGAGAGTGTAGTTCTTCCTCTTCGTGTTGAGATTTTTCTACCTCCCTTTCACGTTGAGAGGTTTCTACCTCTTTTTCCTTCCCTTTCTAGTTTTGTCGGGTATTTCTATTTGGAGGCATTTTTTTCCTAAGCCATTGAAAAATATCACGACTTAGTTTTCATCGTAAACTTTGTATTCTCTACTTTTGGGGAAATTTTCAAATAAGCACTCTTGATTTTTCTTTGTTTTTGGGGAAATATATCCTATTTTGCTATGTTGGATAAATCCAATTATTTTGACTGTGCTTCATTTGCTATCATCCATTGAGTCTAACGATGTAAATTAATGCACGAGGGCCGGATTAATTTACTCTTAAAGATCCAATCTTTGGTTCGCTCTAATACCAACTGTAACGCCCCGCCCTTTTTCACTCTACGCTTTTCGAAAATCAGAGTCCATTTTGTTTTTTCAAATAACAGAGTGAGCAAGAGCGGGACGTTACGACGCGAGCTAAGTCCGAACTTCTAAAGTCCGACCCTTAACTGGCCAAACCTATGTGTGTATGAACTAAGTCCATGGAAACGGTTCACACATAACAATATAAACAAGCGGAATTAAAATCATAACATGCGGAATTATAATAGAACCTAGTTCTATTCCATTTAAGATAGCAAAGTATGTCAAGTCTTTAATCATAATTAACATAACATAATTATTCCAACAAACATCCAACCATACCAAATTATCTAAACTATTACATGCTTGAAGTCTAGTTACTCAAATACAAGTCCATAAGTAACTTAATTAAAGTATAAACTAAAAGCATCCAAGCTCCTATGCGTTGCCCGTTTCGCATCCATCGTTTCCCTCGTTTCCTGTATCATCCACTAGGGTAGAAGTAGGGCGTTAGAACAACGCGCCTAGTAGGTATTCCAATTAGGGCTAACACATGGTTAGTACAAAATATATATAATAATATCATAATGTCAAAAGTCATATAAAGCATGCAACGTCATGATGTTAAATACAATGAGTCTCACCCATCACAAGTACATATAAGTACCCCCACATAGGTCTTTCGGACGCCCCGACGGAGTGTGGTCCCCCCCGTTTCTTCTTGTGGCCCCTCCGGTTACATATCCTTTACCCCATGCCATGCATGAGATGCTAATAAAACACATGCTATTTTATATAATAAACATATCATTAAAACATCATATTTGAAACACATCTTTCTCAACATAAATTCATCAAAAATTAGATCAGAAACATTGTACATAAACCCATGGTTTCAAAGAGGTGGAATCCTACCAAAGACCACTAACGTGTCCTTGCGCTTTCGTCCGGTAACCGCTCACGATCGTACACACCTTGTGAGATCCCGTTACCTTATAATATATCAATCAATTAAAACCATGTCCCATTTGATTTACAACAATGTTTAAGTCCATAAGCACAACCTTGTTAACAACAAAGTCCACAAAACAATCCCCATGGGGTTCGGCCATACACCATGGCCGAACCCATGGTCCCTTATTTTCACTTAATTACCAAATTGTCATCCATGGCTATCATTCCATTAATCTAACCCTTCATACGTTAAAACCATATATCATTCCCCAATTTTCTTCCATGGGGTTCGGCCATACACCATGGCCGAGCCCATGGTCTATCATTTTCATACTTATTCACATCATTGCCACTGTTCAAATCCATAACCAAAACATTCCTCATGGGGTTCAGCCATACACCATGGCCGAACCCATGATCTTTGATTTTTAGCCTATATTACAATATTGCCATTACCTGCAACAACTTATGTTTAGGTTCCAAAACATAGGTCCATTCATTTATTTAAACATGTATAACACTCCAAATAACCTTTAAAATGATCCATAACCGATTCTTTAATCCAAACATGATCCACCAATGAGGGACCCATTAAAAATTACTTCATGGGTTCGGCCATACACAATAGCCGAACCCTATGATGTCTAACTTTCTAATTATATCAATTCCCATTCTTGAATCCATAAATCAAAGTTCATTCCTTTTTTATCCAAAAGTCCATCATTAGAAACTTTATAATTTAATAACCATCCTCCAGGGGGTTCGGCCATACACCATGGCCGAACCCTATGGTTCATGGTCTTCTCTTTAAAAAAATCATTGATATTCATTCCATGGTTTTCATGATCTAATTGCATCTAAAACCATCAAACCTTCCATCCATTTAAATTAATTCATAAGTAACCTTTCCCATCATTTTCCATGATCTAGATACATGAACATAATTCCATAATTATTTATGGGGTTCAGCCATACTCCATGGCCGAACCCATGGTCTAAGGTTCTTTAACAAAAACATCCATTAAAACCCTTTAACATCTTCATTACATTACATGGTTTTCATCATTCAAAACCTATAAATTAAACCATGTCTTTCCATGGGGTTCGGCCATGGTATGGTCCATTCTTTCCATTAAATTACCATAATCGTTCCCTAATTTTCTTCCATGGGGTTCGGCCATACACCATGGCTGAATCCTATGGTTCCTTATCTTAAACAAATTATCAAACTACTTACTGGTTCCGCGACTCCTCCGATTTTCCTTCGCTTGTTCTTGCTCTTCCAATCTTCTCCTTGATCTTTAGCCTCCTCTCCTCTTTGATCTTTAGCCGAAGTTGATCTTGATGAAGTCCCTTGAAGTGGTTCAGCCAGGAGATATATGTTTGAGAGAGATAGAGTAGCTTGGGATAGGAAATACTCCAAGCTATTGTCTTGAGGGTGGTCGGCTTTGTGTACGCCGTGTGCCCCTATTGCCTATCCTTTATTATACTTCCATTCAGACCTAAATATTTTTAGAAGGTGCCATGCGCCCCTTCTTCCTCTCTTTTATCAACTTCTAATCGGTCCTATCTTGCTAAGATAGCAAGTGATGATTTCAGCCGTGTAATATACATAGAAGTTGTCGTGCGCCCCTCTTAATTTAACATTTTCTTAAGTGTAGCACTCAACAAGGAAAGGGACTCTTTTTTAAAATATTCTAACACATGCGCATATCTCCTATGCGGCAAAGCAATCTCTATTTTTAATCTTAGACATTTTCTATATTTAGCAATCCCTTAGTTTCACTCTTAACCAAGGAAAGACCCTTTTAAAATGACCTTATGCGCATCCTCATGGATGTGGAAATCCCACACACATGGCCAAAGCTAAAGGACCCCTTTTTTAAAGAATCTTATGTGCATCCACTTAATTCATATCCCTTAATTAGAGATATTGTATTACTATTTTAATTAAGCCCCATTTAATTCTATTAAAACCATTTCCACAATCCGTTGGGTCTTAATTGGGCAATGACCCAACACTTTACCCATATAAGGTCCATATCTAATAATTCACAAATTAAATGGGTAATTTTCATATATATTAATAACTTGAAAATCTGGGGTGTTACACATTCTATTATAGCTAGCTAAAATCAGTATCGTACTCCATCATGTAAATCAATAACTCATAACGAGTTACTTAAAGTACACATCTCTATGTCCGAATAATTATAGCTGTATCTCATAAATAAGCACTCAATGCACCATCAACACCTTCCAAGTATCACATTCAATATCTGTTTATTCAGTTAGAATTTTCCATGATCGCACATAGTTGACGGGAGTACACTGGAACTGAGCCCTTGTCACATGTTCAATTTCAACAGTTTCCCCTCTAACCAGTGGCTTAGAAAATAAAGGGTCCAGCTCGGGTCACTCCATGTCCAGGAATAAGCGTTTTGAATTATACAAATGCATGCTAAATTGTGATAAGTCCCCTCACTGTGTGGAGTCGAAAATCTGAAGAGGACAAGCGGCTTGATGATTTGAAAGTAGCTCAATCTATTCAAACTAGGAAGGGATAATAAGTAAATAAAGTAAAACAGGTAAAACGAGAACGGACTGAAAACAGCCTAAAAGTCGACTAGGTCCGAAAAGGACCGAACTGGGTCGGGCCAGAAAGATGGGCCTGAAAAGGGTCTGGACTGAAAACGGGCTCTGAAAAGGGTCGGCCTTGAAAACGGGCCTGCTAGATGTGGGCGGAACCAGGCCTAGACCTGGCTAGCCGACCCACTCGGCCAGGAGTGGACCAGATCTGAACCAGTCTGTTGGGCCAGGTCTGGGCCAATGGGTCGGGCAATTGGGTCACAACCCAAGCCCAAGGGTTGGGTCAACCCAAAAGCCCAACCGAGTCGACTCGAACACTTTGAGTCGACTCGGTCACTCAACTAAGTCAAAGAGGGGGAAAAGGGGAGAGGGAAAACCAGAGAAAAACAGAAAAAATAGGAAAAAGGAAGGAAAACAAAAAAGGGGAAAAATATTAAGAATAAGGGGGAAAAACTCAAAAAGATCGAGGAAACCAAGTAAAAATAAGGAAAACCCGAGAAAAATTCATGGAAACTGATGAAAATCTAGAAAAAGGGGAGAAGGAAAATGAGATTAAGGAGGAGAAAAAAAAGGGAAGAAGGAGAGTACCTGGAAGGAGAGAATCGGCAACCTTGGGCGGCGAAAGGGGGCCGTCGAGCTCCAAACCGGTCGGAGAGAGGGATGCTCGCATCAACGGAGGGAATGAAGATGAAGGATTAGGGAAGAAAGACCGTAGAGAAGGAGGGTTGAAGAGAGTGAGAAAGGAATGAGAAGAAGCTGAAAGAGAGGGGGAGAGAGAGAGAGAGAGAGAGAAAGAGAGAGACAGACAGAGACAGACAGACAGAAAAGATGAGGGGTTACCCTTGAGTGAAAGAGTCACCGCTGGAACGGTATAGTTCTGCGGAAGGGGGTTTTAGGAGGAGGGTGTTAGGGTTTTGGGTTATGAAACTTCTCTTTTTTTTTTTTTTAACAAGGTCTCATAAAAATCAAAACCTACCATTATATATTTTTTATACTATTTATTTAACTATTTTCAACTTATTTTATTTTTTCATTTCGAAAAGAAAAATCTCAAAACGCATGAAAATGAATTTCAAAACCGACATGGTGTTTTTCATAAAACAAATCGAAAATCGAAAAAAAAAAATTCTAAACATCAAACATCGAAAAAAAACGTGTGAATTTTCAAATGTTTTTCATGATAGAACACACAATAATTACAAAATTACTAAAATGCTCTTTCGATTTCTCGAAATCGAAATCAAATAAACTTGGTCCACTGCAGGACCCACACCACTCTCAAAGTTACCAAGGTCCTGAAAACAAATCAAAGATTCACAAATCTCCCAAAAATCAGGGAAAAAATTAGAATGGGTCATTACAACACTATCCCCTTTAAAGAAATTCATCATCGAAATTTCAAATGGAACTCATATCTCTAGTCTAAAACAAGGTTGGAACCTACTTTTGCATCGCTGTCTCATTATCCCAAGTAGAAAACTTTCTACCCTTGCACTGCCAAACTACCAAAACCAAGCAGATAATCTTGCCATAATGCCTCTGCTACCTCGAATCCTTAATCTGTACTGGTCCCTTTTCTGGCGGTCAGCTAAGCCATCCTGCCGACTATGGGCAATCAACAACCTCTATTTGGTCAATCTCACAAACTTAGTCGTCTCCCTAGCCACATCTAGTCCTGACATCACTGTATCTCTGGTCTCGGCCCATATAAAGGCGATCTATACGGTTTGACCTACAAGGCCCCATACGGAGCCATCTCGATACTGGCCTGGTAGCTGCTGTTGTAGACGAACTCAATCAAGTGTAATTAACTCTCTAAACCAATGTGATGATCCAAAACACAAGCTCAGAGTATATCTTCTAAGATATGTATGGTCCACTCTGAATGGCTATTAGCCTGCGAATGGAATGTTGTATTGAAACATAATTGTATGCCCAATTCTCTCTGTAAGCTCTACCTGAACCGAGAAACAAACCTCGGGTCTCGGTTTGAAACAATTAACTTAGGTACACAATGTAGTCTGACTGCCTTTGCCAAATACAGACGACTCAAAGTCTCAAGAGGATTTGTCGGTCTTCCTACCAATAAAATGGGCCGACTAGCCAATCGATCCACTATGGCCCATTCTAAATCTTGCTCTCGAGGTGAATTCGACTAATCAGTCGCTAAAATCCATAGTAATATGATTCCACTTCCACTCTTGATCAAAATAAAATGTAATCCACCAGCGGTCTCAGATGTTTTATCTTGCCTTGTTGGAAGGTCAAACATCGGGTCATAAACACCGCCACTACCCATTTCATGCCTCTCCATCATAACTGTTGACACAAATCATGATATGTCTTGGTGTATCCCAGATGTACAACAAACCTGGAGTGATGAAGGTGTCATAATACCTCCTCGCGCATCGCCCGAACATGGGTACAAACAATTTGTCCTGGAAAATCAAATCATCATCTCGTATCACGGCCCATCCAAAAGGGTCCACTGCCACTGGTCACAGTATCTCTCAACGCGATGCTCCTCTCAACTGATCAAGCAGATCATCAATCCTTGGCAATGGATATTTGTTCTTCACTATAACCATATTCAACTGTCGATAGTCGATGCACAGATTCATGGAGCCATCTTTCTTCTTAGCAAACAACACCGGTGCACCCCAAGACAAAATGCTAGGTGAAAGTTCTCCCTTGGTACTAGAATACGATTGACGTTAGAGATGAAGGGGGGAGGTCCTTTTAAAATTCCTTGATTGATTAATTAGAGTGCAGCGGATACTTCAATCAAGTGTGTGTGTGTTAACAGATGTGATTATGTAATAAACACAAACAATTGACTCTAACACCACAATAAAAAAGAAACAAGATATAGAGTGGTTCGGTTAGCCAACCTACATCCACTTTAGGACTAGCTCAACCTTGAGCTATCTCCAAATTCACTAAGTGGGGACTTACACCCTCAAAATTAGAATAGGAATTACACCTCACTCAATCGATTGGGAATTTCACCCACCACATGTAAAATAGGAATTCTACCTATTTGAATTGGCTGGGAATTCTACCCACCACGTGTACCAGATACGACGCTATAGATTTTTTATAGTGGTTCCGGAGCCAAGCCTCCTTAATCCACTTTCACGATAAAGGTTTAAACAAAATTAAAACAAAGAAGCACTTACCTTTGTCGCTCTTTCTCGAAGATGTGTGCTTCTCAAAGATCCACCAAATGTGTGACCGAGTCCAAACCCTCCGGCTTGAGCAATAACAAAATTTCAGGGTGAGTAGGAAACTAATTCTATTCTAGTTTGTATCTTTTCTTTTCTCCTCTCTTTCTCTCTTTCACTAACTGAATCAATAGATTGGTTGTATTTGACTCTTAGGTGAAGGCACCATAGAGTTGATCATTCCTTAGAGTGTGTGAATTTTCTCAGTTCAAGGAAGATGCTTAAATAATCACACAACTCTCATATTTATAGAGGAGTCAACACAGTTTTTCAAATTGTCCAGTACCGATAGGTCGGGGGCATCGATGGCTTGGTGTTCATATTTATTATCGTTCAACCACCTGACTGTTGCACATTAAATGCACTCCCAACAACATAATTAATTCCCAGTCGATAGGTCGGTGTCACTGATGGGTCGACAACCATGGCACTGAGAGGTCAGTCCATACGTTGGTCTTGATCTTGAGTAACACCATTCGGACAGAGTTTCATGTCCCGAAACTTGTCCTGGGCAGAACGACCTATCGCCCTTTACTGAGGGGTCAGTCCTAGTGCTCTTGATCGGTCTTAAAATACCGAGAAGTCTGTTTTCTCGAGAGCCCACGTGAGTTTAAAGTCCAGAACTCACAAGTTTTTCATCGACGAGTCGTTGACCACGAGGGGTCATTAGGTTCATCACTGAAGGGTCGGTGCATACGAAACTCTCGATCAGAAGCTTACCCATAATACAATTCTATGATCCAAAACCTCTAAAACTGGCTGACCAGTCTATGACCACGATGGGTCGATCCTGTCTTCACCAAGGGGTCGGTGAGAATGACTGGTCGAGCTGGTAGTGAACTTAATTCATATTTCCAAGTTCGCTTCCAATTCACTGTCAAGCTTCCTCTCCAGGCTTATTATGTTCATTACCAACATATGAAACTAAGCCTACGGATGGTCCTCTCTAAGTTGTGGGTTCCACCTAAAGTCATCTATGGCCAAATACATGTTTTGTGATTGCCATAACGATTAGCTTTAATTCGGTGGAGCATGACCTTCATTCTTCGATCACTTGAGTCTTTTAAGCTTCTAGCAAGTGTTTCTTCCCGAGTCATGGAATTGACAAACTTTGGAACTCGGCAAGCCGAGACACTAACAATCTCCCCCTTTGTCAATTTCATGACAAAACCTAGAAGCTAAGCCAATTACAAATCCACCCTTATTACATCACATTTTAATACAAAAATATTACATTGATTACATGTATATATTCAAACGGAAAACAAGACTATGATCTTCGCATATTCTTGTTAAGCTTGCTTCAATTCATGTTTACCTGCTTCAGCACATAAGCAAGCAACACTAGAACATCATTAGAGGGGTTAGTCCAAAACATAAATATGCATCCATGGACTAAACAAGATTTATATTTAAATTCCACCATACACCATGATTTCCTTAACACCAACACTACCCATAGTTTCTATAAGCTAACAATCTTTGAGAAGATTTTCTCCCCCAATCTTCTTGAGTTTGATTTCCCAAACTCCACGCATATACATTCCCATGTCCATTACTCCTTTAATTGGCTTTGATGTCTAATAACTTCTACTAATTTCTCCCCCATTTTGTCATACAATTGACAAAGGTTTAGTAGGCAGACATCGATTTTGTTTTCATTTTGAATGAATTGGATTTCAAGCACAACCCCATGCTTCTTGCATTTAGTGCTTTCAGAAGTTAACTTCCAACTCATTAAAATCTTCCCATTGATCAATGCATTCTTCGCATGCATTCAAGCATTGATCTTCCCCACAGTACAATGCAAATTGACATTGCATTACTGTTTTTCTTCTTCTTCCCCTTTAAGAGTTGTGTTGTCTTAAAGGTGTTCTCCCAATCGGGTTAAGCTAACTTCCCTAGCTTCCCTTTTGGAGTCTTCTCCCCGATTCTCCAACCTATCTTTTCTAGCTTGCATTATCCTTCCTCTTGCCCGACGTTCTTCGACAAAGATGACATCTTTGTCAATGATGGGGTCTTCTTCAACCTGAGGTTGGGTTTTCTGATGAGGATTGGATACTGGTCTGTAGGGAGAGAGAGTGAACGTACCAGATTGAATAGATGAAGGATTTTCAGAGCTAGGGTCAGGGCAAGATTGAAAGGCTGATCTTTTGGTTCTTTTGGGCCACTGTCTGGTTTCTCATTATTCTTCAGAGGTCTGGGGGCGTGCCTGGGCTACCATCTTTCTAGGCATGGTTTTTACTCGAGAAGTTCCTCAAACAATGGCTTGGAGGTGGATGAGGTGAAGATTGAGCCTAAATTGATCTAAGGAAATTACTAAGATCGTGACTTTCAGGCTTCTAAAGACAAGAGGAACAAAAACCTTATGGTTTTCCTACGAGGAATCACTCTGAGAGGTCCCGTCGACTGGTCTAGGGTACGCAAATTCGAATAAATTGTCGTTTTCGTATAGAGGGTCTCTTTTAATTTAAACATTTGTCTTATCAACATGTTGTTTCCATCGACAGGTCGAACCTTTCGACAATTTCACCTTTTTCAACAGTGCTTGATTTAACACAATACCAACATGTTTGTCACACCGACTAGTCTATTCACTGACATGTCGACTACACCGAGAGGTTTAGATAGCAAAGCAATCATCCCTAATTTGTGCAACTTGATGAAATCATATTCTAAGCACGGCATACACAGATCTATTCCAATATGATAAAACACAAATATGCCAAAAATATTTCATCAAATCATTAAAACATGCACAAGATCAAAATTTACATTCCCACATAAAGTTCAAAATACTTTGAATGGAATGTATGGCTTTCCAAGTAGAATATGTACTATAGTCAGGAATAGTTCATTCTAGATTTGTAGTTAACCAACTTTTCTTTCCTCATGTCACAACAGTTTTCTACTATGTGAATTCACATGGTCTCTTGTGAGTCCATTTGCAGTGGTCTAAGATATGGAAGTGAATCTTAATCCAAAACAAAACATGAATGGTGGCCTATCTCCTGGGTACAAAGATTGTGGCATTTGGTGTTGCATGCACACCCCTATGATCGTACCTTTGATGACAAAACTTGCGATCCGACTGTAACACCCCAGGATCTTTAATCAGGAAATGAGAATAGCTTACCTTGAGCTATTTATGTAATCTGTTTGAAACCCTACTTCACTCGATTTTCAAGACGAAAATGTTCAAAAGAGGGTTGTATTGTAACACCCCAGATTTTCAAGTTATGAATATATATGGAAATTGTCCATTTAATTTGTGAATTAATGGAGATAGACCTTAGATGGGTAAGGTGTTGGGTCAATTGCCAAATTAAGACCCAACGGATTGTGGATATGGTTTAATTGAAATAAATGGGTGAGATTTATTTAATTGGGTCAAGATTGTCAATTGGGTCAAATGCCCAATTGGGACCCAATGGGTCATGGTTGACTTGGTTGACCACCAAGTGAGTTCAAATTTAATTAAATTGGGGCTGAATTAAATTGGAAATAGAATCAAGGAAATGAGTTGATTTTAAGTGAGTTAAATGAGTTGAATTAAAGATATGAGTTGAGTTAAAGAGATGAGTTGAATGAGAAGTTAATGAGACTTTCATCTTAAATGAGTTAAGTGATAAGATGGAGAGTTACATCTCATGAGACCAAACTCAAAATGGACACACGTTGGAAAGAGTGGGAGTTTCATCTCATGGGATGAAATTCCAAAAGGAATATTATGAGGAAGTTGAATGGTTTTGTTGTTACTCAAGGTAACCAAGGCTACACGTTGGAAGATGGAGGGGTGTTCCATCTCAAGTGGTCTCTTGGCCAAGCCAAGGGACACTTGGGAAGACACCATCATTATGAGGAAGTTGGAGGGTTTTGGTTGTTACACAAAGTCACCCAAGGCTACACGTTGGGGGATGGAGGGTTTCCATCTCATGATGGAAACCCAAGGGGCATATGGTTGGAGTTTCATCTCATGGGATAAAACCCCCAAAGGAATTATCAATGAGGAGGTGAAGAGTCATGGGAGTTACAAAAGGGCATCAACCAAAGGTATTATCAATGAGGAGGTAAAGAATCATGGGAGTTACAAAAGGGGTATCAACCAAAGGATACCACCCTTGGCCGAACTACAATGGGCAACCAAGAGAATTCTTTGCTTTATCTCACTCTCTCCCTCTCACTCAAGGCCGACCACTCTCATTGACAAAGGGAGAACACTTAGTGTTTTTATCTTAAATCTTCTCTCTTTCTCCCTCTCTCAAACCTGCACCTCTTGGCCAAGGATCAAGGAGGAAGAAGAGGCTAAGGAGGGAGAAGATTGGAGGAGCAAGAAGGAGTGAAAGAAACCGGAGGAGTCGCGGAATCGGCAAGTAGTTAACAAGATTTTATTAATTGGATAGAGGTTAAGGGAACATTTCATTTTGGATTGGGAAGTTGGCCAAAATTGTTATGGGCCATGGATGTAAAAATCCATCCAAGAAATGAGATGGAAAAGATGGATAAAACCCTAATCTTATTATAGCTAAACCCTAAGTTGTATGTATGAGAACAATCAAAGGATCAAACCATAGATGTATGATTCTTTTACAAAACAATGCTATGCATGTATGCAAATGTAATGAGTCCCACCCATCACAAATATACATAGCCATCGCTTGACGGGACTCTCATCGTCAAGGTAAACCACAATGTTCTTTCGTTCGTTCTCTCTTGATGGGACTCTCATCATCAAGATATTCCTCCTGGTGGGACTCTCATCACCTAAGGAGGCCCCACAGTTGCATCACGGACATACCGATGGAGTGTGGGCTCCGGTTTCCATAACAATCACCCCATGCCATGCTTGAGATGTCAATGAATACATGTCATTTGTAAATAAATCTTAACATTCAAATCTCATTTGAAACATAATACTTTAACATAAATAACTCGTCAAAATAAAGGTAAAACCAAATATAATATGTGGTCACAAAGAGGTATGAAACCTACTTAAAAGTCACTTAAATGTCCGTTCTTTTTAACCGTCACCTGTTCACGACTCGTGCACCGTTCAAGTCCCGTTACCTTGTTTATATAACAACAAGTCAATTACGTGTCTCATAAGGTTTCACAACTAATCTAAGACAAAACACCACTTTGTGGGGTTCGGCCATACCCCATGGCCGAACCTCACCCACTTTGGATTTGATCTTACTTTGTTTTGGATTAACACCATCCAATTAATTTATTAAAGACCTTATTCTACCCAAACATCACTTGGTGGGGTCTCGGCCATACAGCATGGCCGAACCTCACAATTTTGGTTGGAGCCCCCTTTTGAAGTCCTTTACTCTTTTTCATCCATATTTACATTATTACTTGTATTTACAGTTTTGCCACTAGACTTAACCCATATTTAATCTTGCTTAATAACCAAGATCCATAAAATCCACCTTAGTGGGGTTCGGCCAAACAACATGGCCGAACCTCACTATCTCAAACTTGGTCCTTTAATTCTTTCTAATTAAATTCAAATGCCATTCAAATCATCCAATTGCCTAGCCCTTACCCGTTCATCATTAACACTCTATGAGGTTCCTTTTTATTCATCAAAAACTGAATCTCATACCCTCATCCATCAAAGGATGGTTCTTATAATTCCATCCATTGGGATATTTCTAGACTTTTCAAACCACACACACCATACTTAGCACTTGGTGGGGTTCGGCCATACACCATCGCCGAACCTCACCCCTTTTGTTTTGGTGCTCCCCTTTGTCATCCTTTATAATGAACATAAATATCCAAATCCCTCATTCTTCAGCTTTGTTAAACCCTTTTTAAACATTAAAGATTTAATCATAACTCTAACCATACTCATTCTCCTTTTATCGCATAAAATGGTCCATGGGATTCGGCCATACACATGGCCGAACCCTATAGTTCTTTTGACTCAATCCTTCCCATAATTATTTATGGTTTTGACATAGTAATTTAGCCATAAGAAAAATATGGTTCAGCCGTACATTTGTCGACCCAAGACATACACCTTATCTCCATATTTAGATATCTAAAAATCTCCATAATATTGTATGGTTTTTAACTTTCAAAAACCATTAAATAACCCAATCACTTCATGGGGTTCGGCCATCCAAAGTGGCCGAACCTATGATCCACTTTTTATCCTTTTTAACAGCACTATCCAAGGTTTAAACCCTTGATGGATTCGGCTATATCATGGCCAAATCATGCTCCCCTTAACCAATTTATTTAACTAAATTTTATGAAACACTTACCAATCCTCTTAGCTCTCTTCTTGCCTTTTGATCCTTGCTTCCTTCCTTCTTGCTCCCTTAATCCTTTAGCCGATTATGTGCTTGATCAATGGTGAAAACACCAAGGCTTGGTTCGGCCAAGGAGATAGGTTTTTGAGAGAGGAAAAGAGATGAAAGATCCAAGCTTTTTGCAATGTAAAATTAGGCCAAAGAGTGTGGTTTGCCTCTTTTGTATATCAGCCCCTTAAACCACTCATTTATTCTCATTATTGTTGGTCTAACCAAGGAGTCCTTTGGCATAACTAAGGGACACTTGGCTTAAGCTTAGACCACCCTTTCATCTCCCCATGTTGGGCCTTGGGTTTCCATTATGAGATGGAAACCCTCCAAGCTCCCAAGGTGATTCTTATCTTAATCCATTGAATTCCATGCATGGAAAACTACTCCCCAAGTACCCAACGTGTGGGACTTGCCTCTGTGGTGTTTGAGATCAAGGCAACTCCTCACCTCCCACTTGACTCACTTGAATTAATGGTCTCTTTGGCTTCCAATCTAACTCACCCAACTCATTAGCTCAACTCACCCCATTTAATACCACTCATTTAATGCACTTAAGTCAACTCCATTATTTGATTCAAATCCAACTCACTTCAGCCCCAACTCAATATGATTTAACTCAACCATTTTAGCTCACTTGATGATCCACATGGTCAACATGGTCAACATGGTCAACATGGTCAGCTCGACCCATTGGGTCCCATTTGAACCTCTTGACCCAATTAGGCGTCATGACCCATTTGAGTGACCATTGTCCATTTAAATGGGGTTTACCCAATTGCACATAGCTTACCCATTTATCCTACATTGCACTCACATTCCATTCAACCTAACCCAATTAGAATTGAGCTCATCCAAAGGTCAAACAAGTCTACCACGGCCCATTGGGTCCCAATTGGGTCCTTTGACCCAAATAACCCACTTGACCCAATTAGATGTACATTACCCATTTAATTTAATTTGATCCTTATAAAATGCACATTAGGTCTTAATTGAACCATGCGCCCCACAATTTTCTCATCAACGATCATAACCTTTTAATTTACTATTCCAATGGCATTTTTGTAAATAATAATATCTTTGAAAAATCGGGGTGTTACAATATAACCTTCTTTTTAAAATTTTCGTCCCGAAAATCGATCGAAATAGGGTTCCAAAATAAATTACATAAACAATTCGGGGTGAGTTGTTCTCATCTCCGATTCAAGTTCCCAAGTGGCCTCCTCAATACCATGTCGATCCCATACCACTTTGACGAACTGAATCGCTCTGTTTCGTAGCACCCTTTGCTCAGTCTCCACTATTCTGACAAGTCTCTAGACGTATGTCACGTCGCTTTGCACTTCTATATCTTGTACATTCAATACATGGGAAGGGTCGGGATTGTACTTCCTCAGCATCGATACGTGAAACACATCGTGTAGAGATGCCAATTGTGAAGGAAGTGCTAACTGATAAGCTACATCCCCCATCCTTCTTATGATGGAAAACGGTCTCACATATCTTGGTGACAATTTTCCCTTCTTTCCAAACCTCATATGTCCCTTCCATGGCGAGACCTTTAAGAATACCATGTCCCCCACTTCAAATTCAAGGAACCTTCTCCTTTTATCAACATAGCTCTTTTGCTGACTCTGTGCAGTCAATAAGTGCTGACGTATCAACTAAATTTGTGTTGTAGTCTCTGCGACTAGCTCAGGTCCAATCAGTGCAGGTTCACCAGCCTCTGTCCAGCACACTTGTGATCTACACGGCCTACCATATAAAGCCTCGAATGGAGCCATCTTAAGGCTTGCCTGATAACTATTGTTATTTGAGAACTCTACCAGTGGCAAGTGATCCTCTCATCCACCCTTGAAGTCTAACATGCATGCTCTCAGCATGTTCTCTGTAACGCCCCGCCCTTTTTCACTCGCTTTTTCCCATAAATTCAGTGTATATATTTTTTTTTTTTTAACAGAGTAGAGTGATAGAGCGCGGGACGTCACGAGGCGAGCTAAGTCCGAACTTCCAAAGTCCGACCCTTAACTGGCCAACCCTATGTGTGTATGGACTCAGTCCAATAAAATGGTTCACACATAGCAATACCGGCTTGCAGAATAAAATCATAAAACTGCGGAATCATAATCATCAAATAAAAATCATATTAGAACCAAGTTCTAATCCATTCAGATAGCAAAGTACGTCATAATCATCAAACCAAAACATTCAACCATCTAAGTTATTACATTCCAAAATCCGAATACTCAAATACAAGTTCATGAGTAATTTATTCAAAGCATATAAACTAGATCTTCCAAGCTCCTATGCCTAGTCCGCCTTAGGTTCATTGTTTCCCTAATTACCTGTATCACCAACTACAGGGTAGAAGTAGGGCGTTAGTACAACGCGCCCAGTAGGTATTCCAGTTACGACTAACACATGGTTAGTACAAAACATATCATATAACATAGTGATATCAAAACCATATAAATCCATGCCATGCAATGATGACAAATATGCATTGAGTCCCACCCATCACCTGTACATAAATGAGCCTACCACATAGGTCTTTCGGTCGCCCCGAAGGAGTGTGGACCCTCCGAAAATCTTCTTGATGGAAATCACATCAAGGTGTTACACATATGTTTTTCGGACGCCCCAACGGAGTGTGACCCCTCTGGTTATAAATCCTTCACCCCATGCCATGCATGAGATGCCAATGAAACACATGCTATTTTATAACATAAACATAGCATTGAAAATCATCATTTGGAAAACATATCCAATACATGATCTTTATACAATTAAAACCTAGCACGTAAAATCACCTTTGGAACATAATCAATCCATGCTATTTAAATCAAGGTAAATTTATCATTTGAAATTCAATAATAAATCAAATCCTTTGAAACATATCAAAAACATAAGATAAAAACAAATATATAATCTATGGTTTCAAAGAGGTGGAATCCTACCTTAGACCGTTCACAAGTCCTTGCGTTTCCGTCCAAGATTCGATCACCGATCGCGCACCGCTTGTGAGATCCCGTTACCTTATGATATAATAATAAATCAACACCAAAACTCACCTAATTATAAGGTTCTAAGTCTATAAACAAAACCTCATGGGGTTCGGCCATACACCAGGGCCGAACCCATGGTTTACCATTTTTTATACATATTTACAAAAATGCCACTGTCGGTAACCCTAGCCCCTTTTCTTTGCTTAGGTTCCATGTTATCCTCATACTTCCAAAATACTCAATGCCATAAAAATAACTCATGGGGTTCGGCCATACACCATGGCCGAACCCTATGTCCAACATTCTCTCATATTTACCAAATTGTCATTGGTTTCCTTCTTCCTTTAAATCTTCCATAATTAGACCTTAAAAACTTCCCTAATCAAATAAGTTCATCAAACATAACACATGGGGTTCGGCCATACATCATGGCTGAACCCATGGTTCTCCTACTTTGGTATCTTAATTACATTTTTGTCATTCCCTTCTCCATCAATTCTTATCATACATTGTACCCTTTTATTTTATTTAAAACTACACATAACTTAACTCATGACTTAGGTTCATAATCTGATTTCCTCAATCAGACTTTAATCTTGAATTATAGATACCTTTAATCCCTTAATTTTAGACCATGGGGTTCGGCCATACACCATGGCCGAACCCTATGGTGTATAATCTCTACCTTTCCATAATTGGAAAGTCCCCAAATTTATATTTCACCTTCCAAAAATAGAACTTCCCTTTATTAATCTCCCATTCTATCATTAGAAGGTTTCCCTAATTAATTTACCAAAATATCAACTCCTTCCAAAAATGGAAAGTTTTCTAAAAATAACTCCACCTTCCATTTTTAACCTAAGGTCCACATTTAGAAGGTTTCTTAATTAAACATCAACCCTTGTATGATTGAATATCATATTCCATAAATAACAAAGTTTCCAAAAACTAAATCCTAGTGGGGTTCGGCCATACATTGTGGCCGAACCTCACTCATGTCAATCAATCCCTTCATTCAATTAGGTTCAATAATCAAGCCCTTACCTTCCATTCTTGGAATGGTTTCCATAAATAACTTTTATGGTCTTTAAGTAGATACTTTCTAATTTTAATGTCCACTTCCAATAATGGAAACTTTCCTTAATATGTAACCTCCTTTCCATTTGGAAACACCTTCCAAAATTAGATGGCTTAATCATATTTAACAACTTCTTCTATAAATGGAAGGTTTCCATATATAGATTCTTACTTTCCATAAATGGGAACTTTCTAAGATTAGAACTCCTTTCCAAAATTAGAGTGCTTTCTAATTTAGCCACCCCTTCCCTTAATTAGATAGTTTCCTATTTAATTTCCATTCCAGATTACCCCATGGGGTTCGGCCATACACCTTGGCCGAACCCTATGGTTCATGATCTTAGCCCTTGGTTTAGATCCATCAAAACCGATCATCATTTTCATAAAAGTTTGGTGGGGTTTGGCCATACACCATGGCCGAACCTCACCTCTTCCTTTTATCATTTTGGATCCCAAAGCTTAACCACAAAACATCATGGTTCGGCCATACCAAGGCCGACCCAATGTCCATCCAATTTTTCTTTAATTATCATCAAACTCCTCCATGGATTTTCATCAATTAAATTTGTTAATCTAAACCATAAATCCCCATGGTTTTCATTATTCAATCCATTATGAAATAACCATGATTTCCATGATCCAAGATCTAAAATATAAACCCAATCAATGAATCAAGAACACACCATGGTTTTCAATCTTTAAAACCAATTAATTGAACAAATCTTTCCATGGGGTTCGGCCATGCACTATGGCCGAACCCTATGGTTCTTTTGATTTCATAAATCAAATTATAACATTAAACACTTAAATACTAACCTCTTCCTTGATCTTCTAATCTTTCTCCCTTCTTCTTATTTTTTTCCTCCAAACAAGAACACCTTCTAGTTGCTGCCCTTTCTTCTCTTGCTTTGGCGTGGAAGAGAGTGATGAATTGAGAGAGGGAGAGAGAAGAATAAAACTTGCTAATGGGGTTGTAAAAATCGTGCACCCCCTTGGGCTTCTCCTTTTATTAAGCTCTCCTTAATCCCACTTTAGAAATTTCTTAAGACAAATAACCCCTAGCCATGTACCCCTTGTGTTCCCCGTTATTGCACATATACTATATTTTAGCCCAGTTTAGACCTTGTTAACTTCCGAATCAGAAACATTGGTAAACTAAAAAGTTGTAGCTTTTGAAATCTTCTTTCCAACGCAAAAAGAATCAAAGTAATCGGATTTCAAAGTGAAAAGTTATAACCAAAACACTGGATATATGTCAAACCTTCCTTATTTAACCATAGCCGACTTTCCCTCTTTAATTAGCCATATCCGACTTTCCCTTGCCTTATTAAGACTTCCTTTAATTCTTATTAGCAAGTACTATACGCATAACCCTAATCATAATCCAAATAATCTTTTAATTTAATTCATAGATTTTCCATCCCTTTTTAAATATCTAGCATATCATTGTGGATTTAAAAATCCCACATATCTCTCATGTGCATAATATGTAAATCATTATCTAAAATTCGGCCAAGATAATCTTTATTTGATTTTTTTAACATCTACTTGGATATTTCAAATCCAATACTCGGCCATAATATCTTTTGTTTAAAATTAGATATAATTCATCACTAAATTAATTCAACCCATTTGCATTTAATAAAACCAATTCCAACATTGGTTGGGTCCTAATTGGGTCATGGCCCAATTCTTGATCCAAATAAGGTTTAATTCTAAAATTCACAATTTAAAAGAGTAAGTGTCATATAAAATAATGATCTGAAAATCCGAAGTGTTACATCCTCCAATGTTTGTATTGTCCTTTCTGACTATCCATCAGTCTGTGGATGAAATGCGGTGCTAGTCAGTAAATCTGTCCCCATAGCAAACTGCATGCTCTACCATACTCTGCCGGTGAATTAGCCATCCCTGTCGGATACTATTGTTTGGGGAATACCATGTAACCGAATGATTTCCTTGATATACCGCCGACCCAACGTCACGGATGAATCCGTCATCTTGATAGGAATAAAATGTGCAGACTTGGTCAGTCGGTCTACCACGACCCATATAGCATCATTGCCCTTTGAGGATCTCGGCAACCCCGTCACAAAATCCATGGAAATGTACTCCCATTTCCATTCTGGTACTGATAAGGGTTTGAGTAACCCTGGTGGCTTTTGATGTTCCGTCTTAACCTGCTGACAAGTTAAGTAGTGAGCCACAAACTCTGCCACATCTCTTTTGAGTCCGTGCCACCAGTAATGTCTCTTCAGATCGTGATACATTTTGGTGCTACCCGGATGAATGGAGAGCTTGGTTTGATGTGCCTCAATCAATAGCTCATTCCTACAGCTTTTTCGCACATATACTCTACCCCGGAATAGAAGACCTTGTCCTGGTCGTAATTCCCATTCCGGTACAACTATGCCAGTAGACATCTTGGCCCATATCTCCTCCACTTCCGGATCTACTCATTGCTCTTGTTCAATCTTGGTAACCATGTTGGACCGTATAATCAAATTATACATACTCCCATGGTTTGTGATACATAGATTGAACTCTCGAATGGTATTCAGTATCTCCCATTCGGTTCTTATCAAACATGCCACTGATGCATGTGATATGAGGCTAAGAGCATCCGCCACCTTGTTCGCCTTATCCGGATGATATCGGAGCGTGAACTCATAATCCGCCAGATATTCCATCCATCAGCACTGCCTCAGGTTGAGCTCTTTCTAATCAAACAAGTATTTCAAACTCTTATGATCAGAAAACACTTCAAATTTCTCGCCATAGAGATAATGTCTCCAACTTTTGAGAGTGAAAACCACTGCGGCTGGATCAAAATCATGCGTTGGATAGAGGGGTTCATGTATTTTTAGTTGTCTTGAACCATAAGCCACCACACGATGACGTTGCATGAGTGAACACCCCAGTCCCTCTCCTGAAGCATCGCATTGTACTTCATAACCCTTGCCTCTTTCTAGCAAGATTAAGATAGGAGCAGTGGTAAGCTTCTTCTTCAGCTCTTCAAACCTCCAATTGCACAGATCTGACCACTCATATTTGACTCCTTTCTGAGTGAGTCGAGCCAGTGGAGATGCTATCTTGGAGAAATCCATGATAAAATTTCTCGATAATATCCAGCCACTCCCAAGAAGTTGCGAATCACGGTTACGTTCTTTGGCGCTTTCCATTCACTCATTGCCGCCGCCTTAGTTGGATCCACGGCTATACCATCTGCTGTTATGACATGCCCCAAGAAATTGACCTCAGATAGCCAAAATTCACATTTACTTGCTTTGGCATATATCTTGTTCTTTCTCAAAGTGTTCAAGACTATCCGTAGGTGCTCAGCGTGTTCCTCCTGACTTTTGGAATAGATCAGAATACTGTCAATGAACACAATAACAAATTGGTCTAGATACGGACGGAAAATCATGTTCATTAAATCCAGCCGAACCCTATGGTTCATGATTCCATTTAATCAATCACCATTCGTCTATGGTCTTCCATCATTTAAATCCAATAGAATTATTAATACATCTCCATTTCAAAATTAAAACATAATTAACCTTTCCCATCACTTTAAATCCTTTAAAATTTATTAATAACCTTTCCATGGTGTTCGGACATGCCACATGGCCAAACCCTATCGTTCATCTTATTCCATGGTTTTTCTCCCATAAAATAACCAACCATCTTTCATGGGGTTCGGCCCTTCACCATGGCCGAGCCCTATGGTTGATCAACCTCTTCTTAAACCACTTTAAATCCCTTTTGAAACATGCATAATCAGTCCATGATTTTCAACCCAAAAATCCATAATTTAAACCATGTCTTTTCATGGTTTTTGTCATTGAAATTCATTAACCAACTCCCATATTTTTCCTCATTAAAACTCCATAAATTATAAACAACAACCTTCCATGGGGTTCGGCCCTTCATCATGGCCGAACCCTATGGTTTACCCAAATGTCTTAAACCATCTAAACCATAAATCAAAACATCAAACTACTAACCGTTTTCCACAATTGATTCTTGTTCTTCCCTCGCTTGATCTTTCTCTTCCAATCTTCTTCTCCTTTCCCTTTGCTGTGCGAACAACCTTCTTGCTAATTTCCTTCTTTTCTCCCTTGTTTTGGCGTGAATGGGAATTGAGAGAGAGAGAGAGAGGATCGGCCTATGGGGTGCTTTCTTATATAAGCTCCCCTTTATCTAAATGGGGAAAGTGCCATGCGCCCCTCCCTTTCTTATTTTAGTGATGCCGTGTGCCCCCTTGCTTAGGTTAGAAATTGCCATTCTTTTAAATAAGGAGAGATCCTCTTTATTTTATCCAATGCCTTTCCATAATTCAACTCCTAAATGTAATAGCACAGAATTTTTAAATCAATATATATGTGGCTATTATTTATTTTAATGATGGAAATTGGGAATTTTGATGGAATAGATGTTAAGTGGATCAAAATTTGGGCAAAGGCCCAAGTATGGTCCAATGGACCATGGGTTGGATGGAATTTATTTAATTGGTTAAAGATGATTAATTGGGCCAAGGATGGTCAAATTGGGTCCAATACCAATTTGGGACCCAATGGATCAAGATGATTTAAGCTCTAAGGTAAATAGGTAGGAAATAAATTTAATTGGGCCATGGGCCCAATGGTGATCCAATAAGTGGGAATGGATTGAAATGGTTTAAATCACCTAAGTTAGTGATGAAATGATCAAGATGGCATAACCAAGTGGGGCCCACCTCCACCTCATCAAGTGAGGTGGCGTGTGGACCAAGGCATAGGTGGGGCCGACCATCATGGTTGACTTGGTCAACCATGGATAAGTCAAAGGGAATTAAGGAGGATCAAAGTGAATTAAGTTGATTTAATTAATGTGAATCATCTAAGTCTAATATTTATTAAACTTAGGTGACATGGCCGAATGGGACCCACCTCCACTTCATCAAGTGAGGTGGCGGGTAGGCTAGGAATTAGTGGGGCCGGCCACCATGGTTGATTTGGTCAACCATGGGTGGATTAATGGAGAAGAATCAAGGAGATTAAAGGGGATTAAATGGGAATTAATTAACCTAAGTTAAGGACCAATTAATTAATTAATTAAGTGAGTCAAAATAGGTCAAATGGGGAGTCAAAGGGACAAGTCAATGGGTGGTTTCATCTCATTGAAACCACCCAAACCACTTAAAGAAACACAAAACAAAACCATGGACTAAGGGTGGTAGTTTCATCTCAACCACCACCACCCAAAGCATGAGGACCCATACCCCCCATGATGATGGTCAAATGGATAAGATGGGAAGACCAAACCACCCCATTTCAAAGGCCCAAAACCGTTGGCTTGGTGGTGGTTTTATCCCAACCACCACCACTAAGGCATGTGAGCCCATGCTTGGTGGGTGGAAGGAAATGATGGAGGAGTGTGGCCCAAGCAAACCAAAGGGATGAGATGGGTTTTCATCTCATCTCTCCATCCCACTCTCATCTCACTCTCTCCCTCTCCCCCTCCCTCTCTTGGCCTATCCACACAAGGAGAAAGAAGAAGAAAGACTTAGAAGAAAAGAGAAGAAAAAGTTCAAGCTTTGGCCGACCACCTCAAGACCAAACCTTAGGATAGTTTTTCTCATCCTCTCCTCCCTTCCCTCTCTCAAACCCACCCCATGTTGGCCGAACCCCAACCTTGATGTTTTCATCTTGATCAAACACACCTAGTGGCAGAAGATCAAGGAGAAGAAGAAAGGAGAAGGATTAAGGATTCAAGAGGAGAAAGAAAAGCCGGAGGAGCCGCCGGAGTGGTAAGTAATTCTTAACAAGAGTTTACATTTTTTTAAGGGTTAAAAAGAGACCATGGAATCCATTTTCCTTGGATTTAATGGTGGCCAAAATATCATGGGCCATGGATCTAAAATCCATCCAAGGAAAGGATGAGAAATGGACAAACCCTAATGGGTAAAATAGGTTAAGAAAAATAAAGGATGTATTAAGGACATTATGTATTAAGATTTATTAAAACATGGAGATGTGATTTTTGAAGGAACCATGGACCATAGGGTTCGGCCATATAGTATGGCCGAACCCCATGGTAGGTAATTAAGTAATTTTAATGAGGTTTTTAGGATTAAAACCATGGAAGGATGAGTTATGATTTTAAGGTTTGAATGATTAAGTATTAGTGATTTTTAAAGGGATTTTAAATGAGAAAAACTATGGGATATGTAAATGGTTTTTATGGCCTAAAAAGGCATGGATGAGGATGAACCATGAACCATGGGTTCGGCCATGGTGTATGGCCGAACCCTATGGTGATGTAATGATGGTTTTAAATGTGTTTAAAGGAACTAAACCATGGAGTAATGTATTAATGATTTGGAGGCTTAGAAGGGTCAAATGTTTGTAAATTTAAAGGGATTTTAGTGAAGAAAATCATGGAAGAATTTAATGATTTTTAATGGCCTCAAAAGTGGTAGAGGATGATGAACCATGAACCATGGGTTCGGCCATGGTGTATGGCTGAACCCTATGGTGATGTATTTGTAATTTAATGGGTGTAAAATATGGAAAAAATAATGGGAAATGTTGGTAGTTTTGATGGACTCAAAAATGTACCCAATGTTGATAAAAAAGGGTGATTTAAATGTATGATGGAAAGCCCCTCATGGAGGGACTTATGGTGGAGCTAAATGATGTAAATGGGTCCAAGGAAAAATAAGAAAAAGACATCATGGGTTCGGCCATGGTGTATGGCCGAACCCTGTGGTGATGTATTTGTAATTTAATGGGTGTAAAATATGGAAAAAATAATGGGAAATGTTGATAGTTTTGATGGACTCAAAAATGTACCCAAAGTTGATAAAAAAGGGTGATTTAAATGTATGATGGAAAGCCCCTCATGGAGGGACTTATGGTGGAGCTAAATGATGTAAATGGGTCCAAGGAAAAATAAGAAAAAGACATCATGGGTTCGGCCATGGTGTATGGCCGAACCCATGACCCATTTGTAAGTCATTTTGTGGGCTAAGGTTAAGTCCATGCATATGTCTAGATGATTGGGAATTTGATTAAGTTAAGGGCAGTTTTTAATAATTTTATGTCATGGTTGATGGGTCATTAATGGATCCAAGTTTTATGAATCAGTTATGGGTCTAAGAATGGAGAAATAAAATGAGAACTTAACCATGGAAGAAGAATGGCAAAATGGTAAATGAATGCCAAAATGAAGAACCATGGGTTCGGCCATGGTACATGGCCAAACCCCATGTAGGTTGATCATGGACTTAGGTGTTTTAAATGATGACTTTATGTATGGTTAAATGAGACCTAGGGTTGCTGGATTTTAAACTTACATAATTAAAGAATTAATGGACTAAATGGGACCCACAAACCTAGATAGTGAGGTTCGGCCATGGGGTATGGCCGAACCCCACTAAGGTGTGATTAATGGACTTAGGCATGGATAAAACATGGGCTGATTATTGATATGTAATAAGGTATCGGACATCGCAAGCGGTGCGCGTATCGGTGACCGGATTTGTGGACGGAAAACATAAAGGGACATTAGTCGGTATTTGGTAGGATTCCTACCTTATTGTAAGCTATGGATTATGTGCTATATGATTGTTTTCCTTGATTTATTTTGGTAATATGTGATTGTTTTAAGATGGGTTTTAAGGCTATGACTTATGTATTATATGGCATATTGCATTTACATCTCATGCATGGCATGGGAGGGATATGGCATGGGAGAGATGAAATGAAACCGGAGTCTATGCTCCGTCGGGGCGACCGATAAACAAACATGGGGATACCTTGATGTGCTTTATTCATCAAGAAGGTTACTATGTTGATGAGGCTATTCAAGCAAGAAAAGTTACTATGGGTTTATTATATGTTGATAAGGTTATTCAAACAATAATGTTACTATGTGTTTATTATACCTTGATGATGGTTTTTCCATCAAGGGGGATATTCGTATTTATTATTATACCTTGAGGAGGCTTTGCCATCAAGAGGGATACTTTGTGTGATTTTATCTTGATGAAGCTTTTCCATTAAGGGGGACATTATGTATGGTTGAAAAAGGGACATTGTACAATGATGATGAGCTTGATGGGTGAGATTCATGACATAGGACACCCATTGCATGACATTGCACTTAATTACATGGTTTTGATATAATATTATCTATGCGTTTTGTTATCACTAATCCATGTGTTGGCCCTACTCGGAGTACCTACTGGGCGCGTTGTCTAACGCCCTACTTCTACCTTAGATGACGACACAGGAAACGAAGGACGTGACGGGAGCCAAGCGTAGGAGCTTGGGAAAAGCGGGCTAGATGTTTTACTTAAATTTATTTTGCAAATGTAATTTGAGTAACTTAGCTCGTCGGACTATAATAATTTAGATTACTTGCTATGGTTGGACTTTATTTTGGACATTATGATTTTGAGGTATTTCAGTAATTTAATGGACGTACTTCTTTGCTATCTAAAAATTGGTAGGATAGACTCTATTATAGTGTTTCGCATTAAAGTTATATTCCGCGAGCTTACTTTCTATGGGTGAAACATTCTCGTGGACTTCGTTCCACGCACACGTAGGGTTGGCCAGTTAAGGGCCGGGCTTTAGAAGCTCGGACTTAACTCGCGTCGTGACGTCTTGCGCCCTTTGTCACTCTTATTTCAAAAAAAAAAAATATATATAGACTCTGATTTTCGGTAATTTAAACGAGTGAAAAAGGGCGGGGAGTTACACTAAATCTCTCCATTCCATGAGCATAACCTCAAAGATTTTCTCATATCAAATTCGGCCATGAAATCTTCCAAATTATTTGAGATCTTATTTATTTAAAAATCCCTTCAATTTAATCCTAAATATCTTCCCAAGATATTGTAGCATATTATCATAGATATGAAAAATCCCAAAAAAATATCTCTATACACGGCCATGCACAATCTTATTTAAACTTGGACATTTTCTTAAAATATGCAAATCCAATTTAATTAGAAAATTCCCTCTTTAAATTTTCTAGTATATCACCTAGATATGCATATCATTCATGCGCATAATCTTAGATTTTTACATCTAAAATTCGGCCATGCAATCTTTTATTTAAATTTAGATATAATGCATCACTAAATTAATTCAACCCCATTTAATTTTAATAAAACCAATTATCAAAATCGTTGGGTCATAATTGGGCAAGGACCCAACATTTTACCCATATAAGATCCATATCTAAAATTCACAAATTAAATGGGTAATTCCCATAAATATTTATAATTTGAAAATCCGGGGTGTTACAGAGGTAGACTTGATCACGTTTGACGTTGGTCTTCCGCTTAACAAGTCATGGGTCCTAAGTCTTGCTAGGGGTCGGGGTATATTTATGATTTGATATTGTTGCCATAGTCATGTAGTGATTCATTCGAGTGTTGTTCCTACGGATAGAATATCTCATAGTAGATGATGTGCCCTGGATTAATTATGCCCAAGGATGGATTATGCCCATGGAAGGATTATATTCATTGATGGTTATTAACCATGGATAGATGATACTCACTGGTACAGTGATACAAGGGATGGATGTGTATAACCGTGGATGATGGTTCCCATGGTGGTTTGGATTGATGCCGAGTATCGATACCATGGTAGACATGTTGGTAGTGTGATGGACATGTTGGTCCCATAGATGACGTATTACTCTAATGATTGGGACATGTTTCAATCTACATCCCACGTTATAAGAAAAAGGTGTTAGTCGTATTACGACTTGTATCACAGTGAAGTTAGTGTTGAGAGATACTCAGTATCGTAGAAGTTTTGAACAAAAGGTGTTAGTCACATAGTGACTTATGTGCAAATGAAGATATGCTTAATTTTGGAGATGTACTTAGTGGAAAAGATAAGAGTCTAGTGAAACTAGGACGGGAAGCTATGGGTGATTACCGAGTTAGACTGATCAGTTGACTCTATAGTTAGCCGATGGAGTTCCAGGAGAGTGCAGCTAGAAACCAAGTTGAAATGGAATCAGCGAAAGCCATATGGATAATGGGATGGTTAGCAGGGAAGCAATATGACGATGAAGGAACGAACTTGAGAATATGGATAGAAGATAAGAGTGTAACGCCTGCCCCTTTTCACCTTAAATCAGAGTCTATTTTTTTTTCTCAATAGTGACAAAGGGCGCGGACGTCACGACGCGAGTTAAGTCCGAGCTTCTAAAGCCCGACCCTTAACTGGCCAACCCTACGTGTGCGTGGAACGAAGTCCACGAAGAACAGCTCACACGTAGACGTAAGCTCAAGGAATATTACAATTAAGTGCGGAATTAACAATAAAGACTATCCTACAAATTTGAGATAGCAGGGAAGATAACATTCATAATATTACCAAAATATCACAACGTCAACTTCCAAAATAAACCAAAATATAAGAAGTAATCTAATTATACAGTCCGACAAGCTAAACTGTTCAAATATACATTTCCCAAAAATAAACTTTAATAAAGTAAACAGTCTGCCTCCCCAAGCTTCTAAGCTTGGCTCCCGTCCCGTCCTTATGCTCCGGCATTTCCTGCGTCATCAGCTATGGTAGAAGTAGGGCGTTAGACAACGCGCCCAGTAGGACTCCGAGTAGGGCTAACACATGGATTAGTGATAACAAAGCATATAGATAATATTGTAACGAAAAACCATAAAATGAATGCTATGCCATGGGTGTCTGTGTTATGAACCCCACCCATCATTCATACCATCATGCTGTCATATCCCCCTTGATGGCAAAACCTCGTCAAGATATAAACAATCACAATCATCCCCCTGGACGGCAAAACCTCGTCCAGGTATAAACAATCACACATCATCCCCCTTGATGGAAGAACCATCATCAAGGTATCATAATTACAACATCCCTGATAAATCAAACATATCAAAATATCTCCATGTCTGTTTATCGGTCGCCCCGACGGAGCATGGACTCCGGTTTCATTTCATCCTTCCCCTGTCATATCCCTCCCATGCCATGCATGAGATGTAGATGCCATATGCCATGTAATGAATATAATAACAAACCATGACATTTAAAAATCCCATCAATAAAACATATAACTTGATTATCAAAAATAGATCAAGCAAAGCCTCAATAATCACATCATAGCCTTAAAACCCATTTTAAACCAATCATATGCTTACCAGAATAAATCAAGTAAAAACCCCTACTTAATACATAATTCAAAACCAATATTAAAGCAAACCATATAATTTTCCAAAATAATTCAAAGAAACCATCACTCGCGTCTTTTTTTCCGTTTTCGTCCGACAATCCGGCTACCGACCCGCGTACCGCTTGTGATGTCCAGTACCTTATTACACATTAATAATTAGTCCATGTTTCTAACTATTTCCAAGCCCATTATCATTTCCAGGTCCACATGAATAATCGGTCACCATTTAGGTTTTGTGGATCCCATTTAATCCATTAACCCTTTAATTTGTGAGTTTAAAACAAACTAGCCATCCTAGGCTTTATTTAGCCATACATAATGCTATTACTTAGAATCCCTTAAACCCATGATCATCTCCCATGGAGTTCTTCATTTTAGCCATTATTTACGGTTTTGCCACTACCCCTTCCTCCATGGCTAATCACTCATTCATCCATGCATGATTAAGTCCATACTTGATTCATAGATTTGGATCCATTAATGACCCATCACCCATATCTTAAAAATCATTAAAACCAGCCACTTAATTTAACCTAAAGTCCATTAATTTAATCATATACAAACACATTAACCTTAGGCCATAATGATCTACAATTGAGTTATTAAAATCAGCCCTTTAAATACTCTAACCCTAATTCATGTCTCACATACATAACACCAAACTTAATCCATAAGTTTACCCACAAATGGGTCATGGGTTCGGCCATACACCATGGCCGAACCCATGATGTCTTTATCCCATTTTTTTTTCTTTGGTCTACTTATACATTTGAACCCATCATAAGCCCTCCCATGAAGGGGCTTAACTTATACACTTAAATCACCATCCTTAATCACATTTAAATCCATTTACAACCATCATCAAACCATCATAAAACCATCATTTTCCCCATAATTCATAACCATTAATCCACCATTTGATCACCATAGGGTTCGGCCATACACCAGGGCCGAACCCATGGTTCATGGTCCATGATTTATCTATACCTCTTGAGGCCATGAAATCCATTTACAAATCACTACATTTAATCATTAACTCCTTAAAAAATCATAAACCCTCTTTCCCATGATTTTTCTTATAAAAACCCCTTTGAACTTAATCACATTTAATCAATAAATTTTAAAACCCTAAACCATCTCCATGGTTTTCCATTCTTCATAAACCCTAATAAATCATTAAAATGCCCAAATTACCTTCCATAACCTCCATTCTTTAAAACCCTAAAAAAAGTCATACATTACCTACATTTAATCATTAAGCACTTAAAACCCTAAACCATTCTTTTTGAGGTCACTAAAATTATCTTCCATCTCCTATGATTCTCTCCTTTAAAACCTCTTTACAAAATTCACCACATTCAATTATTTACAACCCTAAAAATTATAAACACTCTCCATGCTTCCATTTTTTTTTCTTTCCCTAACCCTAATTTATTCATTAGGGTTTCCTCCACTTTCCATCTTTCAAATTGATGGATTTAAAATCCATGGCATAAAATCATTTGGCCACCATTAAATTTACAAAATGAATCCCAAATCTTAAACCTAAAAATCCAAAATTTCTTGTTTAAGAAAATACTTACAATCCGACGCCTCCTTCGACTTCCGCCCCTCCCGTCGGACTCCTTGGCCTCCTTTCTCCTTCCTCTTTGTCTTTGGTCGGCCAAGATGCTTGAGCAATGGTGAAAATCCCAAGCTTAGGATCGGCCATGTAGGGCTTGATTGAGAGAGGGAGAGGAGGAGATGGTGGGAAAGAAGATCTCAACCTTTGATCTTGGAGTGGTGGGCTTTTGCTTTGAATTTTTCTTCTCTTCTTAGCTTCCTTTTCTTAATTTCCTTCTTCTCTTCTCCTTCTTCTTTTTTTCTTAGAGTGGAACGGCCATGAGAGAGTGCAAGAGATGGAGTTAGTGAAAATGAGAATGGAAAAACAAGATAAGCCTTATCTCATGTGGTGGTGTAACTTACATGAAAATGAGAATGGGAAAACAAGATAAGCCTTATCTCATGTGGTGGTGTAACTTACACTCCACATTTAATTCTCCCACCAACCTCATGGGATTTTTATTGCTTTATGGTGAGCCAACGTTTTTCTTTGTGTATTTGGAGATGAGGTGGTTTGCTTTGGGTCTTCCATTTGACCATTTGACCACCACTTAATTAGATTAATTAATTTGTTAATTGGATCATTTCTTAGGTTAATTTAATTCCATTAAATTTCTTCCATGAAATCCACCCATGGTTGATCAAGTCAACCATGGTGGCCGGCCCAACCAATTCTTGGTCCACACGCCACCTCACTTGATGAGGTGGAGGTGGGTCCCACTTGACCATGTTACCTTGGTTAACTTCAATCTAACTTAGGTGATTTAAATTTCATTAAGGCCATTCCAACTAGTTGTATCACCATTGGGCCCATGGCCAATTACATTTATCCTTACCCATTTATCTTAGAGCTTACATTATCTTGACCCATTGGGTCCCAAATGGGTATTGGACCCAATTTGACCATCCTTGGCCCAATTGACCATTATTGACCCCTTAAATGAATTTAAAACCAATCCATAGTCTATTGGGCCCTACTTGGGCCTTTGTCCAAATTTTGGTCCATTTACCATTATTCCATCAATTTCCCAATTTTCATCATTAAAATAAATAATATCCACCTTTATATTGATTTACAAATTCCGGGCCATTACAAAGAGTGTTCTATCCAAGATGCTTGGAATGGAAATAAGGACAACCCAAGCCCTATCGAAATTTTTCGGGACAAAAATTCTAAAAACACTAGTATTGTAGCATCCCGGGATCTTAAATTAGGAAATGAGAACAACTCACCCTGAGCTATTTATGTAATCTGTTTGAAACCCTACTTAACTCGATTTTCGGGACGAAAATATTCAAAAGAGGGGTGTATTGTAACACCTCGGATTTTCAAGCTATGAATATATATGGAAATTGTCCATTTAATTTGTGAATTAATGTCAATTGCCCAATTAAGACCCAACGGATTGTAGATATGGTTCAATTGAAATAAATAGGTGAGATTTATTTAATTAGTTCAAGATTGTCAATTGGGTCAAATGCCCAATTGAAACCCAATGGGTCATGGTTGACTTGGTTGACCACCAAGTGAATTCAAGTTTAATTAAATTGGGGCTGAATTAAATTGGAAATGGAATCAAGGAAATGAGTTGATTTTAAGTGAGTTAAATGAGTTGAATTAAAGATATGAGTTGAGTTAAAGAGATGAGTTGAATAGGAAGTTAATGGGACTTTCATCTTAAGTGAGTTACGTGATAAGATGGAAAGTTACATCTCATGAGAAAAAACTCAAACTGGACACACGTTGGAAAGAGTGGGGTTTCATCTCATGGAATGAAACTCCAAAAGGAATATTATGAGGAAGTTGAATGGTTTTGTTGTTACACAAGGTAACCAAGGCTACACGTTGGAAGATGGAGGGGTATTCTATCTCAAGTGGTGTCTTGGCCAAGCCAAGGGACACTTGGGAAGACACCATCATTATGAGGAAGTTGGAGGGTTTTGGTTGTTACACAAAGTCACCCAAGGCTACATGTTGGGGGATGGTGGGTTTCCATCTCATGATGGAAACCCAAGGGGCATAAGGTTGGAGTTTCATCTCATGGGATGAAACCCCCAAAGGAATTATCAATGAGGAGGTGAAGAGTCATGGGAGTTACAAAAGGCATCAACCAAAGGTATTATCAATGAGGAGGTGAAGAGTCATGGGAGTTACAAAAGGGGTATCAACCAAAGGATAACACCCTTGGCCGAACTACAATGGGCAGCAAAGAGAATTCTTTGCTTTATCTCAATCTGTCCCTCTCACTCAAGGCCGACCACTCTCATTGACAAAGGGAGAACACTTAGAGTTTTTATCTTAAATCTTCTCTCTTTCTCCCTCTCTTAAACCTACACCTCTTGGCCGAACCACTCCTAGAGATTTTATCAAGATCAATCTCGGCCAAGGATCAAGGAGGAAGAAAAGGCTAATGAGGGAGAAGATTGGAAGAGCAAAAAGGAGTGAAAGAAACCGGAGGAGTCGCGGAATCGGTAAGTACTTAACAGGATTTTATTAATTGGAAAGAGGTTAAGGGAACATTTCATTTTGGATTGGGAAGTTGGCCAAAAATGTTATGGGCCATGGATGTAAAAATCCATCCAAGAAATGAGATGGAAAAGATGGACAAAACCCTAATCTTATTATGGCTAACCCCTAAGTTGTATGTATGAGAGCGATCAAAGGATCAAACCATAGATGTATGATTCTTTTTAAAGAAAATGAGGAACTATAGGGTTCGGCCATGGTGTATGGCCGAACCCCATGAAGGGAGGTTATTGATTTTAAAAGGGTTTTTAAGCATGAAAACCATGAAAGTAAATGGGTGATGTGAAAGGGTTTTAAAGGATGGAAACCATAGATGTATGTTAGTGTTTTTTTGTAAGGTTTTAAAGGACCATAATGATGGAAGATTATTGGTGATTTTAAGTGGGTTTGAAAAGTTGTAAATGATAACCTAAAGTGAGAAAATGGTGAAGAACCATGGACCATGGGTTCGGCTATGTTGTATGGCCGAACCCCATGGAGAAATATTGTGGTATTTACATGTATCTAGACCATGAAGATGATGGAGAAATGTGGTCATCTTAATAGGTTTTTAAATATGGAAGATGATGTTTTAAAGTGAGAGACCTAAGTGTATGATTTAACCCCCCTCCCCCTCCCCCCATGGAGGGACTTGATTTATGGACCCAAGGTAGAAAATGATTTAAAGAGAGGATTAAAATGGGACACCATGGGTTCGGCCATGTTGTATGGCCGAACCCCATGAACTATTTTAATGGGTTATTTATGAATCTAGGCACGTTTAAATGAATGATTATGCTAGGAGATGGAAGGATTTGATTATGGGTATGTTGATGGATCATTTGTGGATACATGCATGAAATATTTAGTTATGGATTTAATGTGGTAAATGACTTAAGAGATGAAATTGATATCATGGGTTCGGCCATACATATGGACCATTGATGGATCATTTGATAGATCCATGTATGATTTAAGAGATGAATCATCAAGCTATGAAATGGAGGAGTTTAGACATGGAACAATGTTGTGTTGATGAATGATTTATGGACCTAAGTCATGTATAAGTAAGCTAAGTGAGTAGATATGAAAGAATAATGGCTAAGATGTAAATGGGGTGGAAATGAAGGACCACGGGTTCGGCCATGGTGTATGGCCGAACCCCATGAGGAATGTTTTTGTGGACTTAGGTTATTATTAATGTTAAATGATTAATTTATAAGTGATTAGATTAATGAATCAAAGATGGCATGACCTTGGACTTAATTTAAAAGATTAAAGGACTAAAAAGAGGGACCAAAACCAAATGAGTGAAGTTCGGCCATGTTGAATGGTCGAACCCCACCAAGGCATGTTTATGGACTTAAACATGGTGGGAAATCAAATGGAACATTGGTTTTGATTTATTGATATGTAATGAGGTAATGGGACCTCACAAGCGGTGTACGATCGATAAGCGGTTACGGACAAAAACGCAAGGACACATAAGTTGGTCATTGGTAGGATTCTACCTCATTGATACCATGGGATATGTATGATGGTTTTACTTCATATTTTGATGAGTTATTTTGTATAAATGATATGTTTCAAATATGAGATTTTAATGCTATGACTGTAATATTACATAGCATGTGTTCATTTGCATCTCATGCATGGCGTGGGAGGGATGATATGTAACAGGAGACCACACTCCGTCGGGGAGTCCGTAAGGCATTTGTGGGGGTACCTTGATGTGCATTATCCCATCAAGAGGTAACCGGAGTCCACGCTCTGTCGGGGCATCCGTAAGGTATTCGTGAGCTTGACGAGGAGTTTCCATCAAGAGGAAGACCTTGATGAGGAGTTTTCCATCAAGAGGATACTATGTGATTGTGATACCTTGATGAGGAGCTTTCCATCAAGAGGATGTTTTGTGATTGTGTTATGGCTGATGGGTGGGACTCATGGCATATGGCACCCATGACATGGCATTGTATCAGCATGATTATGATCTCTATTATCATGCACTGTTTCTGGTTTTTATCTGTATGATTGGATCTCTATTAGCATACACTATTTTTGGATACGATGTTTTACAGATACGACATGATGTATTATATCTGGATTTTTATACTAACACATGTGTTTGACCTTAATTGGAATACCTACTGGGCGCGTTGTCTAACGCCCTACTTCTACCCTAGCTGATGACACAGGGAATGGACTGAACGAGGACGTGATCGGAGCCAAGCGTAGGAGCTTGGATGATTAAGTTTCATTTTGTTTAAGTTACTCATGGATAATGTATTTGAGTAATTAGTTTGTGGGACTGTCATAACGTAGATTATTTGCTATGGTTTGGAATGTTAATTTTGGATATTTTAACGTAAGATATTTATGATTAAATGATGGACATCCTTGCTATCTAAAATGGAATAGAATTATGATTCTATTATAACTCTGCATCTATAATTTATTCTGCATGTTTAACTTGAGTACGTGTGGACCGTTTTAGTGGATTTGGTCCACGCACACGTATGGTTGGCCAGTTAAGGGTCGGAGTTTGGAAGCTCGGACTTAGCTCGCGTCATGACGTTCCTACTCTCTCTCACTCTTCTATTAGAAAAAATAGACTCTGATTTTTGGCGAGTGAAAAAGGGCGGGGCGTTACACCATCAACTCTTTTAAGACATGATTCAACTGTCTTGACAATGAGTCTTGCCTTGTGTCCACATTCCTTGGGTTTCTTTTAAGGTTAGGTGTTAGTGTATGTCTTTTATGCATAGGCTTTACTAGATTGTGCCATTTAGCTTGTCCTTGCCTTTCCAAGTGTCTCGTCAAATGGTAGCAATTTCTTTTGAAATGCCCAACCTTATGACAGAAGTAACATTTTCCCGTTGAAGGGTGAGAGACACTTATTTTTCCAAACACTCCATGGTTCTTTGGTGGATGAGGCACCAGGACCAAACCTATCACCATATTGTTTACCCGAACCTATGAGTCTTTTAAGTCTTTCATCTCCTTGGGTAAATTTATCTTGGAATTTTTCATTATGAATTCTCAATTCTTTTAATTCCAAAGATTATTTTTTAACATCTCTTCAAGATGGTTACTGTGATGCCACAGATTCTCGACATCCTTACACTGAATACTTATCTCTTCTTGAAGGTTTTTATTACTCTCTTTTAGTTTTGAGTTTCATTGTGAAAGAGGTCCAGCTTAGAGGTTAGGAGAGAATTTTCAGTTTTTAAATCCTCCACTTGATTAGAGAGGTTTAGCTTGTCTAATTTCTTTGCCAACCTCTCGCTTTCAAGGAACGTGGCACTGTAGGAGGCTTGAAAATTTTCATCATCTTCACTCTCATCATCCTCCGTTACAACTGTGGGATTTTCTTGATCACCAATGATCGAGGCTATGAGATTTTTTGATACATCAACTTTTCTTTGAGTCTCTTTATTTGAATCACTCTCTGATTCAGCGGTTTCCACATGGGTCACACCCACATTCATAGCCTTCTTAATTTTATCTGAGGGACATTCGTTCATGAAGTGTCCTCTACCCCCACAATTATCACAAGTTTGCTCCTTGGCAAGTTCTCTCTCCTTCTTTTTCCCTCTAATTTCTTCTTGCCTTTTAAGGTATCTTTTATTTCATTTACCTTTTCCCATTCTTCTCAAGTTGTTTCTTTTAACAAATGTTTTATAAAACTTTTTGGCAAACATTGCCATTTCATCACTTGAGAACTCATCTTCCGAAAAATCGTCTTTTTCTGTTGTTATCTTTTGTTTTAAGGAAGATTTCAAGGAAAATGGATTTGTCCTTTGGTTGTTCAAAGTGTAGTCCATAGGTTTGTAGTGAACCAACCAAATAATCATTGTTCATTAGTGACATATCTCTGTCATCTTCCATAGCCACAACCTTGGGCTTGAATCTTTCTACAAGATTCCAGACAATTTTGGTACATACCTTATCCTCAGGTATCCCTTCACCTAGAGCGTACATTTGATTCACAATGTCGCTTATCTTGGAATAGAAATCCATGAAGACTTCATCCTCCATCATTTAATCGTATCAAATTGATTTTGGAGGATATGATGTTTGGACTTCTTAACTATTGAGGTGCCTTCATGAGTTCTTTCAAAAATTTCCCATGTCTCCTTTGCAGTTCCACAGGTCAAAATTCACCTGTACTCACTATTGGATACTGCATAGTTAAGGGCATTCATGGCCTTCCTATCACCTGTTTGAGCATCTTTTTCAGTAGGAGTACAAAATGCAAAAGGTTTGGGTGTCATAAACATTGTTGAGGTGGATACTATCATCTTCTCTTCCATGGGTTCCTCCCATCCAGTCTTTACAATATTCTATACTGATGAATCTATGGAAACAAAGAAACTTCTCATGTTGGCCTTCCATGAGGCATAGTTTGTTTCATCGAAGTAAGGGGGTTCGGATATTGCATGACTGTCTCCCATGGTGTTCTAGCTTGGATCAACTCGGATGGTTAAATCCTTGTAAAGAGCACCAGGATTTGATACAATTTGAAAGTTCTTCCTCGGTTCTAGAACACGATTGACCCTAAAGGGAAGGAGGGAGGGAGGGTTGGGGGGGGGGGGGGGGGGGGGGGGGGGTGGGGGTTTGAATAGGTCAATCTTAAAAACGTTGGTCCTTTTAAAATTTCTTCAATGATTAATTAGAGTGCATTGGATACTTCAATCAATTATGTGTGTGTGTTGGCAAATGTGATTATTTAATCAAAACAAGAAATTGACTCTAACACCACAAACAAAATGACAAAAGATATGGAGTGGTTTGGTTAGCCAACCTACATCTAATGTTAGGATTAGCTCAACCTTGAGTTATCCTCAAATTCACTAAGTGGGGACTTACACCCTCACAATTAGAGTAGGAATTTCACCTCACTCAATCGGCTGGCAATTTCACCCACCCAATGAAAAATAGGAATTCCACCTATTTGAATTGGCCGGGAATTTCACCCACGACGTGTCCCTGAGACGACGCTTTTGTAACGCCCCGCCCTCTTTCACTCTTTTATTTCAAAAAAAATAAAAAATAGACTTTGATTTTCGGCATAGTGAAAGAGGGCCGGGCGTTACAGTTGGTATCAGAACGAAACTGGAAGAATGAATCTTTCGAAGTAAGATTAAGACGGTATCATGTCTCACTGACAAATAAAAATCCCAACTCACCGACTCTTCATAATCCGTTGCACGGGGGCCAGATTAATTTACTTTGTTAGACTCAGACTGAAGTATTCAATCTGAGAGCAATATTTGACGAAAATGGAATGATAGCAAGGGAAGGACAGTTACTGTAAATTAGATTTATCAAACATAGCAAGATAGGGCATATTTCCCCGAAAATGAGAAACAACATTTGATACATAGGAAAATTTCCCCGAAAATGAGAAACATCCTAATTTTCCCCAAATTAAGAAACAGTGATCGATTTATCAAACTTAGCAAAATAGGAGACATTTCCCCGATTTCCTCAAATTGAGAAATAACACTTGATACTTAGGAAGTTTTCCCCAAAACTAAGTGTGCTTATTTAGCAATTTTCCCTTGAAAATACATAAACACAAACTTTATGATGAAACTAAGTCAAACGATGTTTTTCAATGACTTAGGAAAATGCCTCCGAGGAGAAGAACCCAAGAAAACCCACGTGTGGAGGAAGAGGTGCAACAACCCCAACAAGAGGAGGTACAACAACCTCATCAAGAGGAGGAACAAAATAGCATAAACATACCCGTGGTGCCTCCCGAGCTGCAAAACTTGGTCCAAGCGGTGGTCACTTCCGTTCTTCATCAGGACATGAACGGAAACAGAAATGCGACCACCAGCGAGGCAAATGACTGGAGGATGGTCAAGCATTTCCAGCAGCAGCACCCCCCTTACTTCAAAGGGAAATAAGGGCCTGTCGAAGCAGAAAACTGGTTGAGGAAAATTACTCAGATCTTGACCCTACTAAAGATCTCGAGTCATGAAGACAAGATATTACTGGCTACCTCACAACTGATTGATGATGCCAGCAAATGGTGGGAGGTAATAGAGCGACAGCGGGCGCTCATTCCGAAAGGAGAGAGGACTGCGATGACGTGGGAGCAGTTCTCGGCCATATTTTTGGACCACTACTTCCCAGAGGAGGAGAAGGAGCTCCACACCCAAGCGTTTTTGTCTTTTGTGCAAGGCACCATGACTGTGGCGGAGTACCACCAGGAGTTCCTCTGCCTATCTTGTTATGCCTTGTATATGGTGGACACGGAGTACCGAAGGCTTGCAAGTTTGAGTGGGGCCTTCGACCGAGCATCAAGGCCAAGGTGGCCATCTTCAAGGCACCTACACTGGCAGAGGTGGTCAGCAGAGCCACTATAGCAGAGCAGGAGATGGCCGAGACAGTGCGGTTTGTGGACAACCGCCGAGGTCAGAGTGGGGGAAATACATTTCATCCCAACAAGAGGTTTTGACCTAACCTTGAGAGACAATCACCTTCCACTGGGTCAACAGGGGTCTTTCGTCCTAACCAGCCCTCCCAATCAGCATCAATCTCTTAGGTCCCCCGAGGTGGGGGCACCTGTTTCCATTGTGGCCAGCAGGGCCATTTCAAGAGGGACTGTCCACAGCTTAGCAAACCCTCTCATTCCAGGGGTTCATTTCGCCCTCCAGCCAGACCAGCTCATTCACGAGGAACGAGGGCATACAACCAGGCGGGACGGGGGCCTAACCCTACGGGATCTGGACGACTGTATACCTTAGCTCCTCCAACAGCGGTGGATCACTCCGTGATTCAAGGTATGGCAACAGTCGGTAGTTCCTATGCTTTTGCATTATTTGATTCTGGAGCATCACACTCATTTGTATCTGCTGCATTCATAACCGCTACTGGCACATTAGTACAAAAATGGTCCACATCACTTACTATTGTATCCCCTGTCGGAGACACATCATTGGGACTTATATGCACAGCAGTGAACACTGAACTCGCTGGATTCAGATTTGAGTTCAACTATCTGGTACTCGATATGAGTGAGTACAACATCATCTTTGACATGGACTGGTTGGCTAGCTTTCAGGCCAACATTGATTGCCATCTCCGCAGGGTGATATTTTGGTCACCCGAAGGAAAGCGGTATGTGGTACATGCTGACAGACAGTGTAACGACCCGTCCCGCTACGGGCACGTTAAAACTTATACAAACTCCTAAAACCAATCCAATACAATTTCGGACATACTTTTTTTTTAAAAAAATGGGAGACACTGCTCCCACAACCCACACTACCATAGCAATCCACCAATAAACCAAAAACCGTGAGCATTGGTCATAATTACTAATTATAGCATCACTTCATTATTACATTTATCCAACTCAATGAAAAGTGCACATAATTCAAATACATCAGAATGTCCTCAATTACAAGATGGGACCATGACAAAGTGCAAAACTGCAACTCTACGCCCCACGTCCAACTGAGGGTCCCGCCAACCCTCCCTCGATGAAGTACCTGTGAGGCAAGGGGTGAGCTCTACATGCCCAGTGAGGCTAACACACGCATCAAATGTCACCCAGCATACATTATATATACGATCATATGAACACATCAATGTCTATGATGTCTACATGTATGACTATGCAAGTGGAAGCCCTACCCCTAACACAGGGGCCCACATCAGTCGGGCCTCCAGTACATCCTCTAACCAACTCAGTACAACTCTATGGTAACTCCCTCATGTGACCATCCGCTGCGGTCCACCCACCCTCGGGTATACAGACTGATCTCCAACCGGATCAGGATCCATACCCCTCGACCAAACCTATGACTCTCACTGCAACCCGCACACATACCACGACCATCCCAAGAGTCATACTCACTAGAGTTCCAAACCGACCACCACGCAGGAGTAACCACCTCACTAGTCCTCAACGGACTGTCAACCAGACTCGTTTATGGTCTCCTCAACCAAGTACTAGTCTCGATAGCCAAACCTCTAACCTTGGACCCCATCTATTGGTCTCCACACGACTGATGTATCCACCTCTCACAGAATTCTATAGGTCTTCTACCGAGTGAGCCGGCCGAACTCACTCGTTAGGCGCCCATAAATTCCTGGTGAGTCAACACCCACAACACAAGTCTCAACAATGAACCCCAATACTATAACGCGGGTAAACACACTACCACATCGCACCACAGGTTGTCCCCACCATACAGGTGTCCTAGCCTGGAATATCTCATCACATCACATCGCACCATCCCTCGATCAATGAGCAGGCAAGCACATCCTCAGCCTACTCGGTCATCCGGGGAATCACAAACTATACCAGCGGGAGCTGTCCCTCACCGTATCGTCCCTCGACCTAGGCGAGCACCTCCTCAGCCTACTCGGTCATCCAGGGAATCACAAACCATACTAGCGGGAGCTGTCCCTCACCACATCGTCCCTCGACCTAGGCGAGCACCTCCTCAACCTACTCGGTCATCCAGGGAATCAAAAACCATACCAGCGGGAGCTATCCCTCACCGCTCCGTCCCTCGACCTAGGCAAGTACCTCCTCTGCCTACTCGATCATCTAGGGAATCACAAACCATACCAGTAGGAGCTGTCTCTCACGGCATCGTCCCTCGACCTAGGCGAGCACCTCCTCAGCCTACTAGGTCATTTAGGGATCACAACTCTGCCAGCGGGAGCTGTCCCTCACCGCTCCGTCCCTGGACCTAGGCGAGCACTCCTCAGCCTACTCGGTCATCTAGGGATCACCACTCTGCCAGCGGGAGCTGTCCCTCACCGCTCCGTCCCTCGACCTAGGCGAGCACCTCCTCAGCCTACTCGGTCATCTAGGGATCACAACTCTGCCAGCGGGAGCTGTCTCTCACCGCTCCGTCCCTCGACCTAGGCGAGTACCTCCTCAGCCTAGTCAGTCATCTAGGGATCACAACTCTACCAGCAGGAGCTGTCCCTCACCGCTCCGTCCCTCGACCTAGGGGAGCACCCCCTCAGCCTACTCGGTCATCTAGGGATCACAACTCTGCCAGCGGGAGCTGTCCCTCACCGCTCCGTCCCTCGACCTAGGCGAGCACCTCCTCAACCCACTCAGTCATCCAGGGACCACAAAGCATACTGGCGGGATCTGTTCCTCACTGCACCATCCCTTGACCTAGGCGAGCACCTCCTCAGCCTACTCGGTCATCTAGGGATCACCTCACCCGTCACACATTCGGGTATCGGAACCGCAAGGGGCTTCTAAGGTTACCTTGGGTGAACCCACATTTAGCCTGATGGCTTATCTAGGTTAACATAATTACTTCCCAATTAGTCCTTATCTGGGACTCCAAGGCACCTTGATCTCTAAGTCAGATCACGACTCTCTCATAGGTACGTTCGGAAATACAGAACGGACCGACCATTTGATCCACGCAAGGCGTTACGACTACCCATTTCCAATCATAAGGGAGTCTGAATCCCCACCACGTGTCCACTGTGCGGTCCCACATAACATCCGCACACTAACTACCTGACAAGCTAGGGGGAGTCTCTAGATCCTGATGTGGCCTAGTACCCATGCCCCACCGGCATCCCACATATGCTAGCTATATGCATGCACAAGTACCGCTACACATACTATTAACATAGTTCATTATATAATAATTAGATGCATATATATCATTATCTATCACGAGTTGGCATGTTAACATCCAAGCATGTTACAATGCCTAGCAGTCCAAACTAATCATCATATAGTCATATGGCATTTTATCACCAGATTACATCACACCATGATCAAATATATACCACCACATATCACATATTCACATGTTGACATCTTAACATATTATCAACCAAAACAAACTCTGATCATGTCGCCACACAATCAATCAATTATGACATCAATTAATCAATTCATATATGCCTCTGCGGGCATCGGATACGAATACACCCGGATGGGGGCCCGTCACATAATGGTATCAACAGTTCCTTTGCCGAGTGGCACATAACACCGATGACCCCCATCCACCGTATTCCGTACCCGCACATTTGATAGAGAAGTAAGATGCATAGATGCATGCTAAAAGCGATGATGAGTTCCTGTAACGCCAACCCCTTTTCACCAAAATCAAATTCTATTTTTTTTTTTTTAAATAAAGAGTGACAAGGGCGCGGACGTCACGACGCGAGTTAAGTCCGAGCTTCTAAAGCCCGGCCCTTAACTGGTCAACCCTACGTGCGTGTGGAATGAAGTCCATAGGAACGGTTCGCACGTAGACGTAAGCTCGTGGAATACAACTCAATGCGGAATATTATAATAAAGACTATCCTACGAGTTTTCAGATAGCAGGGGAGAAACATTCATTTAATTACTGAATACCTCAAAAGCATAATGTCCAACATAAAATCCCAAAACATAGCAAGTAATCTAAGTTATTACATTTCCGACAAGCTATACTACTTCAAATTACATTATCCAAAATAAACATAAATAAATTAAGCAGTCGTTTCCCCAAGCTCCTAAGCTTGGCTCCGGTCTCGCCCCTCCGTTCCGCCATCTCCTGCGTCGTCAACTAGGGGAGAAGTAGGGTGTTAGACAACGCGCCCAGTAGGACTCCGAGTAGGGCTAACACATGGATTAGTGATAACAAAGCATATAGATAATATTATAACAAAGCCATGCAATTTGGGCAATGTCATGCAATGGGTGTTCTATGTCATGAATCCCACCCATCAATCTTAACATCATTGTACAATGTCCCTTTTTCAACCATACATAGTGTTCCAAATAAAATCCATACCATCATCGTGCCATGACCCTCTTGATGGAAAAGCCTCATCAAGATGCGATCCACACTAGGCATCCCCCTTGATGGAAGAACCATCATCAAGGTATAACAATAAATACAACATCCCCCTTGATGGAAAACCATCATCAAGGTATCATAATTATAAAGGTCCCTCTTGATGGCAAAGCCTCATCAAGGTATAATAATACATATATGAATAATCCCCATGCTTATTTATCAGTCGCCCCGACGGAGCATGGACTCCGGTTTCATTTCATCCTTCCCCGGTCATATCCCTCCCATGCCATGCATGAGATGTAGATGCCATATGCCATGTCATATATGTAATTCATGGTCATAAAACTCATCTTAAAAACAATGCCATGATTATCAAAATAAATCTAGGAAACCCATCACATAATACCAAAATTCAAAACCCATCTTAAAACAAACCATATAATTTCCAAACTAATTCAAAGAAACCATCACTCAATCCATGGCTTACAAAAAGGTAGGAATCCTACCGAATACCGACTAGCGTTCTTTCTTTCGTTTCCCCCCGATAGACCCGGTCGCCGATCACGCACCGCTTGCGATATCCAATACCCTATTACATACACATAATTAGTCCACATTTTAATATTTCTAAGCCCATTAATCATTTCCAAGTCCATATGAAAAATCGGTTACTATTTAGGTTTTGTGGGTGCCATTTATTCCATTACATATTTTAATTACATGAGTCTAAAAATCAGCCTCCTAGGCTTTATTTGACCATACATAAACTTATTATTTAGTGCCCCTAAGTCCATGGTTCTCTCCCATGGAGTTCTTGAATTTGGCCATTAATTACGGTTTTGCCACTACCTCTTCTCCATAGTTAATCAATCATTCACCCTTGCCTAACTAAGTTCATAATTGATCCATACACTTAAGTCCATTAGTACCCCTTTAATCACGCCATAATGTCATTAAAACAACCCTTTTTCTTAACTTAACCTACATTAATTAACCACATACATAAACCCTTTCTTAGCCCATGAAAATTACTTATTATTGAATCATCATTCTTAGCCATTTAAACACTCTAATCCTCATTCACTACTCACATGCATAATACCAAATTTAACCCATAACATGACCTACAAATGGGTCATTTACCACATTTTAGATCCATTACAAGTCCCTCCATGAGGGGATTTCATTATACATTTAAATCACCCCTTTGATCAACAATAGGCTCATTTTGGTCCATCAAACTACCAATACTCCCCCATTATTTTTCCATCTTTTCACATCCACTAAATTATTAACACATCACTATAGGGTGACACTTTAAGTTCATCAAAGCTACCATCACTCCCCAATATTTTTTCCATGATTCCAAAACACCTAAGTTCACCACAATTTTCTCCATGGTTTTATTTTTAAAACCCTATTTATAATACCTAAACTCCACTTAAAACAATGCACCTTCTCCATCATTTTTTTCCTACTTTTACACCCTTCAAATTTACAACCACATAACCCTATGGTTCATCATCCACTGGTGACACTTAAGACCATAAAAATACTAACCTTCATTCATGGATTCCCTCATTTAAAAACCCCTTTTAAAACTTACCATTTAATCATTTAACAACTTAAAACCCTAAATTATTCTCCATGCTTCCATTCTTATAAACCCTAATAAAATTTATCAACCCTCTACCATGGGGTTCAGCCATACTACATGGCCGAACCCTGTGGTCCATTAAGCCCTTCAAAATCGACATATATCCATGCTTATAGTCCATTTAAAACCCATCACCTTCTCCATCAATTCCCACATTCTTACACCCCCAAATCATCACATTTTACAACACCTCACCATACATTTCCTCATGTAAGCCCCTTTAAAATTTCCTACATTAACCATTAAAACCCTAAAATTACAAATTATCCTTCCATGATTTTTAAACCTTAAAATTCCATTAAATCTCCAAATTAGCTTACATGTCTTCCACTCCTTAAAACCCTAACAAAACACACATTACCTAATCACCCACCATGGGGTTCGGCCTACATGGCCGAACCCTATGGCCCATAATTTTCTTCCAATTTACACAACTCTTTGCTTAAATAATTTAATTACATTACACCCTTAATTCATTTATTTTTCCTTACCCTAACCCTAATTTTTCCATTAGGGTTTGGTCCACTTTCCATCCTTCCATTTGATGGATTTGAGATCCAAGACCTATGGTCATTTGGTCACCATTCAATTCACCAATAATGGATCCCAAATCTTAAACCCTAAAAATCCAAAACTCTTGTTTAAGAAAATACTTACAATCCGTCGTCTCCTCCGACTTTCTTCGCTCCCGTCGGTTTCTTTAGCCTCCTTTCTCCTTTCTCTTGATCTTTGGTCGGCCAAGATGTTTGATCAATGGTGAAAACCTCCAAGCTTAGGATTGGCCAAGATAGGGTTTGCTTGAGAGAGAGAGAAAAGGAGATGGTGAGAAATAAGATCCCAACCTTTGATCTTGGAGTGGTGGGCCTTTACTTAAATTTTTTTCTTCTCTTCTTAGCTTTATTTTCTTCTTTCCTCCATGGTTTCTCTTCTTCTTTCATCTCCTAGTGTGGGACGGCAAGGGTAGAATGAAAAATGGGGAGAGTAAAAAAGAAAAGAGTATAAGAGATGAGAAAAGAAATAAGGCTTATCTTAAGCCACCTTTACCATTTAATTCCTACCAACCACATAAGATCTTTTATATGCTTTATGGTACCATGCCCAACGTTTTGGTGTCTTTAAAGATAACATGGCTTTTGGTCCTTTGACCATTTGACCACCTTTGACCCTCATTTGAATAATTTATTTAATTAATTAACTAGATAATTAACTTAGGTTAATTTAATTAATTCCCACTTTAACTTAATTCCATTTACTTAAATCACCTTCATACATCCACCCATGGTTGACCAATTCAACCATGGTGGTCGGCCCCACCAAACCTTGGGTCCACATGCCATCTCACTTGGTGAGGTGGAGGTGGGTCCTATTGGACCATATCACCTTGGTCAACTCATCACCAACTTAGGTGATTTGAACCCATTCAATTCATTCCAATTGGATCACCATTGGGCCCATGGCCCAATTACATTTTCATCTTACCCATTTACCTTAAGGCTTACATCATCTTGATCCATTGGGTCCCAAATGGGTATTGGGCCCAATTGGACCATCCTTGGCCCAATTGACCATTATTGACCCCTTAAATGAGTTTAAATCCAATCCATAGTCTATTGGGCCACACTTGGGCCTTTATTCAAATTTTGGCCCATTTACCATTTATTCCATCCAATTTCCCATTTCCACCATTAAAATTAAATAATAACCACATATTTATTGATTTAAAAATTTCGGGCCATTACAGTTCCCTCACCCGTGTGTGTCGTTGAAATCCAACGCGAGAAAACGAGTCCGGGGGTTGAAAATGCTCAATCTGCTGAAACAAGAGCAGGAGGGTAAGAAGCTGGGATGAAACAGGTCAAACTAGGCCTGGAATGTAAATGGGCCTGAGAACGGGTCGGGTCCGAATCGGGCCTGGCTGGGCCGGGCCTGAATCCGGCGAACTGGGCCGGAGGCAAGATCTGGCGAGCTGGCCCAGATCTGGCGAGCCAGGCCAGATCTGGCGAACAGAGCCAGATCTGGCGAGCTCGACCCCGCCACCGGGTCCAAAATCGAGACCCGGCTGAGTCAACTCGAGCTCGGAGTGACTCAGCCGAAGGGGGAAGGGGAAAAAAAAGGGAAAGAGGGGAAGGAGAAAGAGAATCGGGGAAGAAAGAAAAAGAATCGGAGAGGGAAGAGGGGAAAATACCTGGTTTCAGCCGAGGAGGGAAGAGATCTGACTCGTCTGGGGCCGGAGGAGCTCGAACCAACGCCGGGGGTGGGGAGGGAAGTCGGCAGCAGATTCAGACGAGGAAGAAGAAAGATCAGGGAAAATATAGAATCGAGAGGGAGGGAGATGAGGACGGCGACGGGATTAGGGTTAGGGTTTGATGGAGGAAGGAAGAAGATGAAAAAAAGGGGAAAAAGATGGTGAACCGGCACTGTAGCGAGCTGCTACAGTGCCGCAGAAGGGGCATAGTTTAGGGTTTTGGGGGAGAGGGTTTTTAAGATAGGTTTTTTTTTTTTTTTTTAATAAAATAGAATCTTAAATTTTTCAAAAATAAATAAATAATTTAAAACTCGTAAAAACTCAAATGTCGAACATCGGGGAAGATAATGTGTGATTTTCAAACTTTTGACATGATAAAATATTCAATTATTCAAAATTACTAAATTGCCCTTTGAGTCTCCGTACTCAAAACCGGGCAAACCAGGACCCACCACGGGGCCCACACTCACCCCACTTCTACCAAGACACTAAAACTTCGAAAAATCGAGTCGGGTCATTATAGACAGAGCATCCCGATGACTAGAAGGCTGCATGAAGAGCTGAACCACCTGGTGTTGAACAACATCAGATTAGACAAAGCACAGGTGGCTAAACTTCCAGAGGTAGTGAAAGACTACGCAGAGGTATTCCCAACAGAGCTCCCTGGCTTGCCACCCAAGAGGGAGATTGACTTTGAGATCAAGTTATATCCTGGCACTGCTCCAGTGTCATTGCCACATTACAGGATGGCCCCAGCTGAGATGTCTGAGCTAAAGAAGCAGATTAATGAATTCCTCAGACTGGGATTCATCCGGAACATCACATCGTCTTGGGGAGCCCCGGTATTATTTGTGAAGAAGAAGGACAGTACACTTCGGATGTGTATGGATTATAGGAAGTTGAACCAGCTGACGGTCAAGAACAAGTACCCTCTACCCAGGATCGATGATGTAACGCCCACCCCTTTTCACCGAAAATCAGAGTCTATTTTTTTTTAAAAGTTACAAAGGGCGCGAACGTCACGACGCGAGTTAAGTCCGAGCTTCTAAAGCCCTGCCGTTAACTGGCCAACCCTACATGTGCGTGGGACGAAGTCCACGATGAACGGTTCACACGTATAAGCAAGCTTACGGAATGTTATACTAAATACGGAACGATCATAGAGGCTAACCTACAAAGTTTAGATAGCAGGGATGATTACATTCATTTAACTAACAATACATCTCAACATCATCATATCCAAAATAAAACCAGAATATAGCAAGTAAGCTAATTTATACAGTCCGACAAGCTAACTATTCAAATATGCATCTCTTAAAATAAACTTAAATAACGGAAAGAGTCCGCCTCCCCAAGTTCCTAAGCTTGGCTCCCGTCTCGTCCTTCTGCTCCGGCATTTCGTGCGTCATCAGCTAGGGTAGAAATAGGGCGTTAGACCACGCACCCAGTAGGACTCCGCGTAGGGCTAGCACATGGGTTAGTGATAAGAAGCATACCGATAACAATATAGTGAAAACTAGTAAACCACTATATAATGAAATTATCAAGTGAATGCCATGCCATGAGTGTCTGTGCTATGAATCCCACCCATTCTCTACTATCATGATGCCATATCCCCTTGACGGAAAAACCTCGTCAAGACATAACCAATCCCAATATATATCCCCCTTGACTGCAAGGCCTCGTCAAGGTGTGTCCCCATGCTTGCTTCTCGGTCGCCCTGACGGAGCATGGACTCCTGTTATAGTTTATCAGGCTATCCCCATGCCTGTTCTCGGTCGCCCCGACGGAGCATGGACTCCGATTCCTTTATTTTCCCGGCCATGCCATGCATGAGATGTAGTGCACTATGCTATGTAATATGTAATCCATAGTCATAATATAGAATTCATAACTTAACATATAATTCATAATTTTACATTATACCATATAAGATACATAAACCATGATCTTAAAACTCATCATAAAATAAACCATAAAATTCCCAAAATAAATCAAAGAAACCATCACACAAACCATGGCTTACAAAAAGGTAGGAATCCTACTGAATACCGACTCGCGTCCTTTTACGGTTTCGTCCGACAATCTGGCTACCGACACCCGTACCACTCGCGATATCCAATACCTTATTACATACACATAATCAGTCCATATTTTAACTATTTCTAAGTCCATTAAACATTTCCAAGTCCATATGAAAATCGGCCACAATTTAGGTTTTGCGGGTCCCATTTAATCCATTATATATTTTAAGTACATGAGTCTAAAATCAGCCTCCTAGGCTTTATTTAACCCTACATAATGCTACTACTTAGAATCCCTAAACCCATGATCATCTTCCATGGAGTTCTTCATTTTAGCCATTATTTACGATTTTGCCACTACCTCTTCTCCATGGTTAATTACTCATTCACCCTTGCATAACCAAGTTCATAATTGATCATAAACCTGGATCTCTAACTTAGGTCCATTAATGACCCATTCAACCATGGCACATGACCATTAAAATTAGCCATTTAATTTACTTAAACTCCATTAACCTAACATACTAATACACATTAATCTTAAGCCTTAATTGGTTCACAAAATGGGTCCATTGATGTCTCATCACCCACAACCTAACAACACTAGAAAAATTAGCCATTTAAACACTCTAACCCTCATTCATTTCTCCCATACATAATACCAAATTAATCCACAAGTTTACCCACAAATGGGTCATGGGTTCGGCCATACACCATGGCCGAACCCATGATGTCTTTATCCCATTTTTTTCTTTGGCCTATCTACACATTTGGACCCATCATCCTTAATCACATTCAAGTCTATAAACTTAGACACATTTGGACCCATCATCCTTAATCACATTCAAGTCTATAAACTTAGCCACATTCCCATTACAACTAACAACATTAGGTCTCTTTTTGGGTCCATCAACACCACCAACATTCCCATTTATTTTCCATTATTCATAACCATTAAATCCATCAGTACACCACCATAGGGTTCGGCCATACACCATGGCCGAACCCATGGTTCATGGTCCACTAGTCCATTGGTGCCCTTTTTTATCATAAAGACACTTACATTTATTCATGGATTCCATCATAATAAACCTCCTCAAACATTGCCTACATTTAATCATTAAGCACTTAAAACCCCAAACCATTCTCCATACTTCCATTCTTACAAAACCCTAATTAAATTCGTTAACCATTTACCATGGGGTTCGGCCATACCACATGGCCGAACCCTATGGTCCATCAATTCATTCAAAACCCACACTTCCATGCTTAATTAACACCTAATTACATACTATCCTTACTCCATTTTATTTTATTTTTTTTATTTCTTTCCTTAACCCTAATTTACCCATTTAGGGTTTTGTCCACTTTCCATCCTTCAATTTGATGGATTTGAGATCCAAGGCCTATAATCATTTAGCCACCATCAAATTTAACAAAAATGAATCCCAAATTTCAAACCCTAAAAATCCAAATCTCTTGTTTAGGAAATACTTACAATCCGTCGTCTCCTCCGACTTTCGCCACTCCCGTCGGCTTCCTTAGCCTCCTTTCTCCTTCCTCTTGATCTTTGGTCGGCCAAGATGCTTGATCAATGGTGAAACCCTTCAAACTTAGGATCGGCCAAGGTAGGGTTTGCTTGAGAGGGAGAGGGGAAGTGATGAGGGAAGATAATAGACCTTGATCTTAGAGTGATGGACTAAAAATTCCATTTCTTTCTTCTCTCCTTCTCTTCTTTTCTCCTTAGCTTTCTTTCTTCTCTTCTCTTCCTAGTGGGGGAAGGCCATGAGAGAGTGAGAGAGATGGAGCTAGTGAAATGAAAATGGGATAAGATGAAAACTCATCTTATCTCTTTGGTTTCATAAGTTACCTTTAGCATTAATCTCCCAACCACCCCACATGAGATATTTCTCATGCTTTTTGACCGAACCACTAGCCAACGTTTTTCTTTATTCTTGCAATGGGTGGTTTTGGTCTTCCATTGACCATTTGACCACCATTTGGATAACTTAACCATTTAATTACTTAGATAATTACCTTAGGTTAATTAATTTCCACTTAGACTTAATCCCACTTGCTTAAATTGCCTTTATACATACACCCATGGTTGACCAATTCAACCATGGTGGTCGGCCCCACCAAACCTTGGGTCCACACGCCACCTCACTTGGTGAGGTGGAGGTGGGTCCCATTGGACCATGTCACCTTGGTCAACTTCAAATTAACTTAGGTGATTTAGACCCATTCAATTCATTCTAATTGGATCACCATTGGGCCCATGGCCCAATTACATTTTCATCTTACTCATTTACCTTAGGGCTTATACCAACTTGATCCATTGGGTCCCAAGTGGGTATTGGGCCCAATTTGACAATCCTTGGCCCAATTTGACCATCATTGACCATTAAGATAAATTAAATCCAATCCATGGTCCATTGGGCCATACTTGGGCCTTTGTCCAAACTTTGATCCATTTACCATCTATTCCATCAATTTTCCCAATTTCCATCATTAAAACAAATAATATCCACATTTATATTGATTTAAAAATTCTGGGCTATTACAGATGATCTATTCGATCAGGGTTCCAGTCACTTCTCCAAGATTGATCTGATGTCCGGTTACCATCAAAGCCTGGTTAGGGAGGAGGACATAGAGAAGACAACTTTCAGGACACGGTATGGTCTATATGAGTATGTGGTCATGCCGTTTGGACTTACAAATGCACCGGCTGTGTTCATGGATTTGATGAACAGGATCTTCCATCCTTACTTGGACCAGTTTGTGATTGTATTTATTGATGACATCTGATCTATTCCAAAAGTCAGGAGGAACATGCTGAGCACCTGCGGATAGTCCTGGACACCCTGAGGAAAAATCAGTTGTATGCCAAATCCAACAAATGTGAATTCTGGCTATTTGAGGTCAACTTCTTAGAGCATATTATATCAGCCGAAGGTATAGCCGTAGAACCAGCTAAGGTGGCGGCAGTGAGAGAATGGAAAGCACCGACGAATGTGACCAAGATCTGTAGCTTTCTGGGATTGGCAGGTTACTATAGGAAATTCATCATGGACTTCTCCAAGATTGCATCTCCACTTAGCCGACTCACTCAGAAAGGAGTCAAATTTGAGTGGTCAGATGTGTACAACCGGAGATTTGAGGAGTTGGAGGAAAGGTTACAACCGCTCCTATTTTGATTTTGCCGGAAAGAGGAAAGGTTTATGAGGTACATTGCGATGCTTCAGGAGAGGGACTTGGGTGTGCTCTCAGTCAAAGTCATCGTGTGGTGGCTTATGGTTCAAGACAGTTGAAAATTCATGAACGCCTCTATCCCACACATGATCTGGAACTAGCCGCAGTGGTCTTCGCTCTCAAAATCTGGAAACACTGTCTTTATGGCGAGAAGTTTGAGGTATTTTCAGATCACAAAATCCTGAAATATTTGTTTGATCAGAAGGAACTCTATAACACCTAGGATTTTCAGTTCATTATTTTTGTATGAAAATAATCCATTTAATTTGTGAACATTGGTTATGGACCTTATATGGATAAAGAATTGGGCCATGACCGAATTAAGACCCAACGGTTTTGGGAAATGGGTCCAAATAAAATAAATGGGGTTAGATTTAATTAGTAATGCAATAAGGGATTTGAATTAATTTTATGCGCATGAGATATATGTGGAAGATATCTAAAAACAAATAAAGAAGATATCTAGAGATAAATATGGATTGCTTGGGGCGTGTATATGAGATAATTAATCCATAATATGCGCATGGAATAGAATCTAAGAAAGGATGCATGGTCACATGAAGAGATATGAATATTATTGAGATATACGCATGAGGTGTTGGAGTGATACTAGGAATTACTAAATAAGAAAGAAAGGGTTTGGCACCTTCTAAGTTGGGATTCAAGGAAGGTTTTATAAGAGGCAAACATGGGGCGCATGGCACTTGCTATTCTTGATTAAGGGAAGGTTTTATAAGAGGCAAACATGGGGCTCATGGCACTTGCTATTCTTGATTAAGGGAAGGTTTATAAGAGGCAAACATGGGGCTCATGGCACTTGCTATTCTTGATTAAGGGAAGGTTTATAAGAGGCAAACATAGGGCACACACAATTACTAAACGTGGAATTGTGAATTGCTATTTTCAGCAAGTAAAAACTGAATGGAGGTTTATAAAGGGCAGCAAGGGGCACACGGCAATGAGGATTACAACCAAGGGAACACGGCAATAACATTGTCTAATATTGGGATAAATTGGAAGTAATAAAAGGGAGAAGGGCTCACGGCAACACACATACATCCAAGGCCAAATTCTCTCTCTTTCAAGACTCATTCTCGGCAAGAACAAAGAGAAGAGAAGGCAGCCAGCCGAGTGGAAGATCAAGAAGGCTAAGGAAAGAACAAGATTGGAAGAACAAGATCCACCGATGGAATACCGAAGGAGTCGTGGAACCGGTAAGTGATTCTATGCTTTGATTTGATTTATGTGTGAACGCCCGCCCTTTTTCACTACAAGCTATTTGCCGAAAATCATAGTATATTTTTTTTTTTGAAATAAGAGTGACAAAGAGCGCGGGGCGTCATGATGCGAGTTAAGTCCGAGCTTCCAAAGCCGGCCCTTAACTGGCCAATCATACATGTGCGTGGAAACTAAGTCCACGGGAACGGTTCACACGTAGAAAGTAAACTTGCGGAATATAAACTTAAAGCGGAGTTATAATAGAATCTATCCTACCAATTTTAGATAGCAAGGAAGCTACATCACTTAATTAATAATAATAAATGTCCAAATAAAAGTCCAAACCATAGCAATAGTCTAAGTTATTAAAGTCCAATGAGCTAAGTTACTCAAATTACATTTCCAAAATAAACTTAAGTAAATAGACTAGCTCGCTCCTCCAAGCTCCTACGCTTGGCTCCGGTCGCGTCCTTCATTTCCTCCATTTCCTATGTCATCATCTAAGGTGGAAGTAGGGCATTAGACAATGAGCCCAGTAGGTAATCCGAGTAGGGCCAACACATAGATTAGTGATAACAAAACACATAGATAATAGTATAGCAAAACCATGAAATCAATGCCATGCCATGGGTGTCATATGTCATGAGTCCCACCCATCATGCACATCATCATTATACAATGTCCATCATCAATCATACATAATGTCCCCCTTGATGGAAAACCCTCATCAAGTTATTACAAATCTCATAGTACCCCCTTGATGGATGAAGCACATCAAGGTATCCCCATGCGTGTTTATCGGTTGCCCCGACGGAGCATGGACTCCGGTTTCATTTCATCCCTCCCATGCCATGCATGAGATGTAAATGCAATATGTCATATAAGATACAAATCATAGCATTAAACCCATCTTAAAACATGTCATTTGATTACCAAAATAAATCAAGAAAAACATCCATAAACACATAATCCATGGCTTACAATAAGGTAGGAATCCTACCAAATACCAACTAGTGTTCCTTTGCGTATCTGTCCACGAATTCGGTCACCAATCGCACACCGCTTATGAGGTCCCATTTACCTTATTACACATCAACAATTAAACCCATGTTTTAATCTTTCCTAAGTCCATCATACATGCCTTAGTGGGGTTCGGCCATACCCCATGGCCGAACCTCACTAACTAGGTTTTTGGGTCCCTTTTAAATCCATAGATTTATTTTAATCATGTGAGTCTAAAAACCAACAACCCTATGCTTCATTTATCCAGTAAATAAGATCATTATTTAAAGCCCCTAAGTCCACAAACATCCCCCCTGGGGTTCGGCCATACACCATGGCCGAACCCATGGTTCTTCATTTTTTGGCCATATTTACGTTTATGCCACTCCTTCTTCCCATGGTTAATCACTCATTTATTTTTACATCCTTAGGTACATAACTGACCCATAAACATGGATCCATGATTGATTCACTAACCATGACATAAAATCATTAAAAATCAGCCATTTACTTAACCTAATTCCCATTCATTTAAGCACATGCATAACTCCAAACTTAGCCCATAAAATGACTCCTAAAATGGGTCATGGGTTCGGCCATACACCATGGCCGAACCCATGATGTCTTCTCCTCTTTTTTTTCTTGGATGTTTTATCACATTTTAGATCCACAACAAGTCCCTCCATGAGGGGGTTTCAATCACATGTTTAGATCATCATTTTTAATCAACCTTAACCACATTTTGAGTCCATTAACTTAACATATTCCCATCACCTCTTCATGGTTCCAAAACATCTAAGTTCACCAAAATCTCTCCATGGGGTTCGGCCATACAACATGGCCGAACCCATGGTCCAAGGTTTATCATTATTTCCACCCTTTTTAAAACATTATTTACAATACTTAAAACCCTTAAAACTACCAACATTCTTCATCATTTTCCATATTTTTCACTCTTAACATCACTAACACACCACCATAGGGTTCGGCCATACACCATGGCCGAACTCATGGTTCATGGTTCATCCTTAGTTGTAAGGTTTAGGACCATAATATCACCAATATTTGTCCATGGTTTTCTTCACTAAAACCCCTTAAAAATTTACAAACATTTAACCATTCTAAGCCTCAAAATCATTAATACATTACTCAATGGTTTCCATCCTTTAAACCCATGGAGGAAAACTTAGCATCATTCCATGGGGTTCGGCCATACACCATGGCTGAACCCTATGGTACATTATATCTTCCAAAAATCATATTTTCCATGACTTATATTTGATAGTTTTTACAAGAAGCCCTAGGGTTTGGCCATGCAAAGGCCAAACCATACATCTTGTTCACTCATCATATTCTTGACATGCATGGGGTTCTCTCTACATTTCCATAACAGTGCATGGCCGAACTATGATCCTTGAACCCTTTTTACCATGCATGCATGCATAATCCATTTACATACATAGTGTTCTTATTTGTTCCATTATTCATAGCCTACCCTACCCATTAGGGTTTGTCCACTTCCTATCCCCTTTCTTGGATGGATTTTAAATCCATGGCCCATAATGTTTTGGCCACCATTTAATCCAAGAAAATGGACTCCATGATCTCCTTCTTAATTCCTAAAAAAATAACATCTTGTTGAGTGCAACTTACCTATCCCGCGTCTCCTCCGGTTTCCTCTTGCTCCTCTTGATCCTTAGCCCTTCTTCTTCCTCTTCTCCTTGATGTTCGGCCATTATATGTGCTTGATCCAATCAAATCTCCAAGGGCTAGTTCGGCCAAAGTGGAGTAGATTTGAGAGAGGGAAAGGAGGAAAGAATGGAAAATCTTCTAAGTCTTGATCTTAGGGTGGTGGTCGACCAAGCTTGAAATGTTCTTGTTTTTCTTCTAAGTCCTTTCTTCTTCTTGGTCTTCTCTTTGGATAAGAGGGGGGGCACGGCTAGGAGAGGGTGTGAGAGATGGAGAGATGGAGATGAGATGAAACCCTAGACCTTTCTCATCTTACCTTGGGTAGCTTGGGTTAAGACTCCACCCTCATTAAGGTGGAGTCTTCCCCATGAGCCCATTGACCAAACCAAATGGGTGCATGGCGTTGCATGCCCTTAATCCTAGGCCCCTTGTCCCTTAGTGGTGGTGGTTGGGATGAGGTGGAACCACCACCCCATCATGGGCCAATGCATGCCCAAGCTAGGCCCCATTTTGTGGATCTTGTCTTAGCCATACCACTCTTCCATGGCCAATGGTTTTGGTGGGTCTTATCTAGGTGGTTTGGGTGGGTCAAGTGAGATGGAACTCACCCATTTGACTCACTCATTATCTAAGTGACTCACCCCATTTAATGTAATTTATTTGATTAATTTGATATCTAACTTAGGTTATTTAATTACATAGTTTAGTTCCATTTAGTTTCCTTAATTTTCTCCATGAATCCACCCATGGTTGACCAAGTCAACCATGGTGGCCGGCCCCACCAATGTCTTGGTCCACACGCCACCTCACTTGATGAGGTGGAGGTGGCCCCACTAGACCATAACATTGGATAATTTCCAATTTAACTTAGGTGATTCTTAATCACTTCAATCCATTCCATCTAATTGGATCACCATTGGGCCCATGGCCCAATTAAATCCACTTCCTACCCATTTACCCTAATGCTTAAACTATCTTGACCCATTGGGTCCCAAATGGGTATTTGACCCAATTGACCATCCTTGACCCAATTAACCATTATTGACCCATTTAAATGAAATTAATCCAATCCATGGCCCATTGGACCATACTTGGGCCGTTGTCCAAATTTTGTTCCATTTACCATTCATTCCATGAAAATTCTAAATTTCAACCATTAAAATAAATCATAGCCAATATATGTATTGATTCAAAAATCTGGGCTATTACAATATAAACCTCTTTTGAAATTTTTGTCCCGAAAATTTGAGCGAAGTAGGGGTTCAAACAACTCATACAAAAAGCTCCGGATGAGCGGTTCTCATTTCTAACTCAAGTTCCCAGGTGGCTTCCTCATTGCCATGTCGTTCCCATACCACCTTGACAAACTGAATGGCTCGGTTCCGCAGAACCCTTTGTTCTCTTCCGATCACTCTGACCGGCTTCTCCACATACGTCGCGTCGCTTTGCACATTGACGTCTTGCACTTTCAACACATGTGAAGGATCGGGGTTGTACTTCCTCAACATGGACACATGGAACACATCATGTAAAGATGATAACTGTGGAGGAAGCACCAACTGATAAGTTACCTCCCCCACCCTCTTCAGGATAGGAAACGGCCCCACAAATCTAGGCGACAGCTTCCCTTTCTTCCCAAACCTCATGTGTCCCTTCCGTGGTGAGACTTTCAAGAACACTAAGTCTCCCTCCTCAAACTCAAGGAACCTTCTCCTCTTGTCAGCGTAGCTCTTCTGACGACTCTGCGCAGTGAGTAGGGAGTGAGAGATGGAGATGAGATGAAACCCTAGACCTGTAATGGCCCGGAATTTGTAAAGTAATATATATATGTTATTATTGATTTTTTTTTTATGGTGGAAATTGGAAATTGGATGGAATAGATAGTAAATAGATCAAAATGTGGACAAAGGCCCAACTAGGGCCCAATGGATTATGGATTGGATTTAAGTTTACTTAAAGGGTCAATGGTGGTCAATTGGGCCAAGGATGGTCAAATGGGGCCCAATACCCACTTGGGACCCAATGGATTAAGATAATGTAAGCCCTAAGATAAATGGGTATGGATAAATGTAATTGGGCCATCGGCCCAATGAGGATCCAATTGGTTAGAATGGACTCAGTCAAAGTTAAATCACCTAAGTTGGTGATGGAATTAGACCAAAGTGATATGGCCAAGTAGGACCCACCTCCACCTCACCAAGTGAGGTGGCTTGTGGATCAACGGTTGGTGGGGCCGGCCACCATGGTTGACTTGGTCAACCATGGGTGGATTTCATAGAGGAAATGTAATGGAATTAAATTAAATGGGAATTAAAGTAACCTAATTATCTAAATATTAAATGAGTAAAATTATCCAAATGAAGTGGTCAAAGGGGTCAAAAGGTGAAGACCAAAGCACCTCATTCCAAACTCAAAATAAAACACATTGGACTTGGGTGGTATCTCAACCACCACCATAAAGCAAGATAAATATCTTGTGTTGGTTGGTGGAGAGAGTTAATGTGGAGTGTATTTTAGACAACCAAGAGATGAGATGACATTTCATCTCATTCTCTCCACTCCAACGATCTCATTTTCATTATCTCCCTCTCTTGTTCTCCACCACCGTCCCACACCCAAGGAAAAGGAGAGGAAGAAAACCAAGAGAAAGAAGAAGAAAAGCTTGGAAGAAAAGAGAGGAGAAAGGTGTAAGTTTGGGCTCATCACACCAAGATCAAGACCTTGGGTTATTTATCTCCATCTTCTCCTCCCTTCTCTCTCTCTCAAATTAAACCCTATCATGGTCAAACCCAAACTTGGAGGTTTTCACCATTGATCAAGCATCTTAGCCGATCAAACAAGGAGAGGAAGAAGAAAGGAGGCCAAGGAGTCCGACGGGAGCGAAAAAAAGTAGAATGAGACGACAGATTGTAAGTATTTTCTAAAACAAGAGATTTGGATTTTCTTAGGGTTTAAGAGGCTATGAAATCCATTTCTTGGATTTGGAGGTGGCCAAATCATGGCCTTGGATCTCAAATCTATCAAATGGAAGGATGAAAATGGGGAAAAAACCCTAAATGAGTTAAAAAAATATAATAATAAATGGGCTAAGGACATTAAGGTAATGAAATTAATTAAGCATACTTAGATGTGGATTTTGAAGAGGTTAATGGACCATAGGGTTCGGCCATGTAGCATGGCCGAACCCCATGGTAGGTGTTTGATTTAATTGGTTAGGGTTTTAAAGAATGGAAGACAATGAGGGTAGATAATGAATTTTAGGGTTTTTAAATGAATAAATGTGGGTAAGTTTTAAAAGTTTTTTTTTTTTTATGATGAAAATGCAAAGGGGTTTTATGGCCTTGAAAGGCATAGAAGAGAATGAAGCATGAACCATGGGTTCGGCCATGGTGTATGGTCGAACCCTAGGTTGTCGTGTGTGAATTTAATGGGTTTGGAAGGATGTACTAACGTATTTGAGAATGGTGATGGTTTTAAATGTACTTTAAGCATAGAAGATTATGTTTTAAAGGGATGTAGATGATGGCCGAACCCCATGGGGAGATTTAATGGTTTAAGTATGTTTGAAACCATGAAAAGAATGGGGAATATGGCATGATTAAAGGAGACGTTCATGGATTTAAAAATGTAGTTTATGATGATAAAAAATGGTAAGTCAAATGTGTTTAAATCGATTGGGATTAGGTTAAGGATTTATTTTAATGGGTTCATGTTATGGTTGATAGGTCACTAATAGATCTAAGTGATGGATTAATTAGGAACTCAAGATGTGGTTAAGAATGATGACTCAATTATAAGTCATTTTATGGCCTAAGAAAGGGTTTATGTATGTGGTTTAAATGCATGATGTAAAACCCATAGGAAGATTGATGAATTGGGTATTTTGAACCCATGATCCATTGGTTGGTCAAAGTATGGGTTAACTTAGTATTATACATATGTTTAATTAATGAGGATTTAAGTTAAGAAGAAGGGCTAATTCTAATGATGTTAGGTCATAATTAAATGGGTCATTAATGGATTGAGTTAATGATCAGTTATGGGCTTAAGTAGGTATGAATGAATGAGTAATTAATCATGTAAAGGAGTAGTGGCAAAAATGGTAAATATTGGCTAAAACAAAGAAAACCCACTAAGACATGATGTATTATGCATGTCTATATCCCTAACTGATCCATAAACATGGATCCATCCATGCCTCATCAATCATGACACAAAACCCATTATAAATCAGCCATTCCCATAACTTAATACCCATTCACTTAAACATGCCTAGATTCACACTTAACCCATGAAATGACCCATAAAATAGGTCATGGGATTCGGCCATACATCATGGTCGAACCCATGATGTTATTTCCCTCATTTTTCTTGGATCTTTTACAACCTTTTAGATCCACAGCAAGGTTTAAAACCATTTATAATTTCCAAGCATGTTCTTAACTCTAACCATCCCATAAAATGGTCCATGGGGTTCGGCCATACACTTAGCCGAACCCTATGGTTTTCGTGATGCAAACCCTCCAATATTTATGCATGGTTTGTGCATAACAACTTACCCATAAAATCAATTTGGTTCAGCCACACAATGGCCGACCCAAAACATCCATCATATCTCCATATTAAACACCTTAAAACCTTAAATCATTGTATGGTTTTTATCCCTCAAAACCATACGAATAACCCTAAAACTTATCAAGTCCTTTCATGGGGTTCGACCATCCAAAGTGGCCGAACCCTATGATCTATGTTTTTATCCTTTTAAACCTCATCATCCATAATTTAAACCTTTGGTAGATTCGGCCAATGGTGTGGTTTAACTCTTTTGTATAATAGCCCCTTAAAGCATTCATTTACCCTCATGAATGTTGGTCTAACCAGGAGTCTTTTGATACTAACTAAGGCATCCCTTGGCACTCCCAACGTTGGGTCATGATGGAAACCCTCCAAATTCCCCATGTAATTCTTATCCCATTTCATTAAACTTTATGCACGGAAAACTACTCCCCAAGTACCCAACGTGTGGGACTTGTCTTTGTGGTGTTTGAGGTCAAGGCAACTCCTCACCTCCCCATTTGACTCACTTGAATTACGAGGTCCCTTTGGTTTCCATTTTAACTCACCCAACTCATTAGCTCAACTCACCCCATTTAATACCACTCATTTAATGCACTTGAGTCAACTCCATTGTTTGATTCAAATCCAACTCACTTCAGCCCCAACTCAACATGATTTGACTCACCTTTTGAGTTCACTAGGTGGTCCACATGGTCAATCATGGTCAACATGGTCAGCTCGACCCATTGGGTCCCAATTTAGCTCATTGATCCAATTTGACGCCATGACCCATTTATGGGTGGTTTACTCATTTGAATATGGTTTACACACTTGCATCAAGCCTACCCATTTATCCTTTATTTAATTCCCAATAAATTCAACCTAACCCAATTAAATTTGAGCTCACCCAATGGTCAAAGAAGTCCACCATGACCCATTGAGTCCCAATTGGGTAGTTGACCCATTTAATCACACATAACCAATTATTTCCAACCTGAATTCTATCCTTGATCCATTGGATCATAATTGGACTATTGACCCAATTCTTAGCCATTTATTTCCATTGATCCACAACTACCATCCATTGGGCAATTGACCCAACCTTGACCCATCTAAGGTCCATATATTTTTAATTCACCATCTCAATGGCAATTTCCGTAAATATCCCTAGCTTGAAAATATGGGGTGTTACAATGCAACCCTCTTTTTAAAATTTTCGTCCCGAAAATCGAGTGAAGTAGGGTTCCAAGGCTTCCATTGATTTCACTTTAAATAGATTTCTAGCTTCACCCTCCTAGAATTCCATCGGCTACTACAGATCAGGTGATCTGTCTAACTTGACAGTCGCCCCTAGCTTTCCATTCAAGTTTCACTAGACTCTTAACTTTTCCACTAAGTACATCTCCAAAATTAAGCATATCTCCATTTGCACATAAGTCACTATATGACTAACACCTTTTGTTCAAAACTTCTACGATACCGATACCCGGTATCAATCCAAACTACCATGGAAACCATCATCCACGGTTATACACATCCATTCCTGGTATCACTCTATCAGTGAGTATCGTCTATCCCTGGCTAATACTCATCCATGAATATGACCTCCTATGGGTATAATCCATTCATGGAAGTAATACATCCTTGAGCATCTCATCCACCAGTGGGTATCATCTATCCATGATTAATATCCTTCCATGAATATAACCCTCCTTCTAGGTATAATGCATTCATGGAAGTAATCCATCTTTGATTATACTTAATCCAGGCACATCTCAATAAAATCAAGTGACCTTGTCACCTACATCTCAGTGCCAAAATCCTCATAAACTCTTAAATTTGCATACTTTATATTTATATACAAAAATCATTCATATTCTGTCATAGTACAAGGGTTGGTAGGGTTAAAACAAACCCTTCAAAGAACAAAATGCACCCACAACCCTTACAAAATATCCCCTTTTCCTAATTTTTCTTACTACTTCTTAGCCTAATCCTCCGTAGGAGACCCTTGAATTACGGCATGTTCTACTGTCTCTAGAGGAGAAGTCAAAGTATTCAGTCGATCAGATTCTAGTGACTGAGCTGGTTGAGCCGGACTAAGGAGAGAACCCCTGAAGTGAGGAGATTTTTTGTTCTGTGGACGCTCTCTTTTGAAATGGCCCTGTTGACCACATCGGAAACAGGAACGAGGAGATCTACCATTCTATGGACAATCTCTTTTGAAATGGCCCTGCCGACCACATCGAAACAGGAACTAGGAGATCTACCATTCTGTGGACAATCTCTTTTGTAATGGCCCTGCCGACCACATTGGAAACAGGAACTTCCAGTGGAACCAGTAAAGGCTGAAGATCTCCACAAGTAAGATCTCAATCTTTTACGAGAGCAAAAAGTATTTCCCCCACCCCGACCTTTTCGGTCCTGTGTTTTATTGGGGTTTGTGTCTCCATTTCCACTCACGAGTTGCTGTAGAACGGAAGTGACCACCGCCTATACTAGGTTCCGTAATTCAGGAGGTACTTTAGGAATGTTTGCACTGTCCTGACCCCCTCCGTTATGTCCTTCTTCCTTTTGTTGGTGTTGTTGCATTTGTTCTTCCTTTGGAGGCATTTCCTAAGTCATGGAAACATCGGTTGGCTTAGCTTCTATGTAAAGTTTTGTGTTCTTCATAGTTTAGGAAAATTGCCAAATAAGCACTCTTTCTATTTCTTTGTTTTGGGGGAAACTTCCTAAGTATCAAGTATCATTTCTCAATTTGGGGAAAATCCCGATGTTCTGCTGTTCTCGGGGAAACCTCCTTAAGTATCATGTATCACTTCTCAGTTTGGGGATATTGCCAAATCATCACTCTTTGTTTTCATTTGTCTTTTGGGGAAATTTCTAAATTCCTGTTATTTGTTTCTCAATTTGGGGATATCGGGGAAGTGTATCCTACTTTGCTATGTTTGATATATCCACTTATGATGACTATACTTTACTTTGCTATCTTTCATTGTTGTTCTCAGATTGATTGATCAGTCTGAGTCTATCGAAGTAAAATAATCCGGCCCCCAGTCAGCGGACTCCGAAGAGTCAGTCAGTTGGGATTCTTATCTGTCCGAGAGACATGAAACCGTCTTAATCTTACTTCGATGATTCAACTTCCCATTTCGCTCTGATACCAACTGTAACGCCCCGCCCTTTTCCACCCTTTCGAAAATTAGAGTCTAATTTTTTTTTTATATATAAATAAGTAAAGTTTAAGAGAGCGGAGAGCGTCACGAAGCGAGCTAAGTTCGGACTTCCAAAGTCCGACCCTTAACTGGCCATCCATGTGTACATGGACTAAGCCCATGAAAACCGATCCACACATGGAACTAAATAAAACTTGCGGAATATACATAACTGAATTGCGGAATAAGTCAAATATGCGGAACTAAACTGTTTAGATAGCAATGTACAAGTCATTTATCCAAAATTGCTTAAATCCAATAACCATCATAAAAACTATTCACAAACCATAGCAATGTTACTAGTTATTACATATCCATGAAAATTATCCAAATAACAATATATAAGAATCCATTCCAACACCCAAGCTCCTATGCTTGGCTTCCTTCGAGATCCTCGGCCTTTCCCTTTCCTTTTCCTGCGTCATCCACTAGGGTAGAAGTAGGGCGCTAGACAACGCGCCCAGTAGGTATTCCGATTAGGTCTAACACATCGATTAGTATATAAAATTTAGATATAATATACCATATCATACTTATAAAACATCATATCAAAATCATGTATGATAACAGAGATCCAATCCTACAGATAAAAACCAGTAAACTTGCATGATAATAAAGATCATATCATGCCGATTCAATGCCATGCCATGCTAGCATATGTCTTATGCAATGAGTCCCACCCATCACATATATATAATCTCTTGATAGTATTCTCCTCATCAAATTACTCATTCTCTTCATCAAATTACTCATTCTCTTCATCAAATTACTCCTCACGACTTACGGATGCCCCGATGGAGCGTGGGTCTCCGGTTAAAGTATCCTCCTGGTGGGACTCTCACCACCAAAGGAAGCCCCACAGTTGCATCACGAACATTCCGACGGAGTGTGGGCTCCGGTTGCATAACATTCCCCCCCCCCCCCCCCCCCCATGCCATGCATGAGATGCAAATGCCAACATGCTACAGAATAGTACAAAACATAGCATGAAAATCCCATAATTGCAACATGTGGTTTGATACCAAAATAACTTATCAAACATGAAATAAAATCATCAAAAGTACATAATACATATCCATGGTTTCAATGATGTATGAATCCTACCAAAAGACCGCTCAAGTGTCCTTTGCTTCTTAATCCATCACCCGTTCACGACTTGTGCACCGTTCAAGTCCCGTTACCTTGTTTATATAACAGCAAGTCAAACACATAACCTTTTGATTTCCAATTAATTATAAGTCCCAAAAATCATCTTGTGGGGTTCGGCCATACCCATGGCCGAACCTCACCCACTTTGGATTTGATCTTCCTTTTCATTTGATCACTACTATCCATATAACTTACATAAACACCTTATATTAAATAATATACCTTGATAGGGTTCGGCCATACAGCATGGCCGAACTATACGACTTTGGTTTGACCCCTCTTTCAAGTCCTTTAATCCTTCATTCCATATTTACAATAATGCCACTAGGCTAAGCCTTGTTTAATTTTCCTTAATAACCAAGCTTCATAAAAATCCACCTTATTTTCCTTAATAATTCACTTCTCTTCTTCTCTTCTTAGTTTTTCTTCTTCTTCTTTTCTCCTTGAGTGAGGGACGACAATGAGAGGGACCAAGAGAGGGAGAGAGTGAAATGAGAGTGGAATGGAGAGATGAGATGAAAACCCATCTCATCCCCTTGGTTGCTTATACTACACTCCATCATTAATTCCTCCCACCAACCAACATGGGCTAATGTGCTTAATGGTGGTGGTTGGGATAAACCACCACTTAAGCCAACGGTTTTGAGCTTGGAGATGAGGTGGTTTGGTCTTCTATCTTTGACCATTTGACCACATTTGATTAACTTAATCATTTGATTAATTAGATCATTGACTTAGGTTAACTATTTCTTATTTAATCTAATTACATTTCCTTAAATTCCCTCCATGTATCCACCCATGGTTGACCAATTCAACCATGGTGGCCGACCCCACCAATCCTTGGGCCACACGCCACCTCACTTGGTGAGGTGGGAGGTAGGTCCCAATCGGCCATGTCACCTTGGTCTAATTAAAATTAACTTAGGTGATTTAAATCCATTCAATCCATTCCCACTTATTGGATCACCATTGGGCCCATGGCCCAATTACATTCACCTCCTACCCATTTACCTTAGAGCTTAAATTATCTTGACCCATTGGGTCCCAAATGGGTATTGGGCCCAATTTGACCATCCTTGGCCCAATTAACTATCATTGACCCTTTAAATGAGTTTCATCCAACCCATGGTCCATTGGACCATACTTGGGCCTTTGCCCCAAATTTTGATCCACTTAACATCTATTCTATCAAAATTCCCAATTTCCATCATTAAAATAAATAATAGCCACATATATATTGATTTAAAAATTCCGGGCTATTACATGTCACATGCAACAATGCAATATGGGTCGTGATAGATCGATGGACCAAGTCCGCACACTTCCTTGAATTTGAGCTGGGAGACTTAGTATTCTTGAAAGTCTCGCCACGGAAGGGACACATGCGATTTGGGAAGAAAGGGAAACTATCGCCTAGAATTGTGGGGCCGTTTCAATCCTAAAAAGGGTGGGGGAGGTGGCTTATCAATTCGTACTTCCTCCACCGTTGTCATCTTTGTACGATGTGTTCCATGTGTCCATTTTGAGGAAATACAACCCTGATCCTTCACACGTGTTGAACGTGCAAGATGTGTGTAATGGCCCGAAATTTTTAAATCAATATAAATGTGGATATTATTTATTTTAATGATGAAAATTGGAAATTTTATGGAATAAATGGTGAATGGATCAAAATATGGACAAAGGCCCAAGTATGGCCCAATGGACAATGGATTGGGTTTAAGTTTACTTAAAGGGTCAAAGATAGTCAATTGGGCCAAGAATGGTCAAATTGGGCCCAATACCAATTTGGGACCCAATGGATCAAGATAATGTAAGCTTTAAGGTAAATGGGTAAGATGAAAATGTAATTGGGCCATGGGCCCAGTGGTGATCCAATTGGAATGAATTGAATGGGTTCAATTCACCTAAGTCAATTTGACGTTGACCAAGGTGATGTGGTCCAGTGGGACCCACCGCCACCTCACCAAGTGAGGTGGCGTATGTGGACCCGAGGTTTGGTGGGGCCGACCACCATAGTTGAATTGGTCAACAATGGGTGTATGCATAAAAGCAATTTAAGCAAATGGGATTAAGTTCAAGTGGGAATTAATTAACTTAATCAAATAATCCAATTAATTAGTTAATTAAACTAAGCTAAAGTGGTGGTCAAAGAGGGGAGACCAAAACACCTCATTCCAAGCTTAAGAGAAGAAAAAACGTTGGCTAGGGTGTTGGGTCAAAAATAATAATATTTATGGAATGGGAAGTATGGAACTTTTTTAACCATCAAGGAGATAAGTTTTATCCTATTTTCTTATCTTTTCCATCTAACTCTCATTTCACTCTCTCCCCATTTTGCTCTCTCATGGCCGTCCCACCCTAGCAAGAGAAAGAAGAAGAAATTTGGAAAAAGAAAAGAGCTTAGGGAGAGGAAGAAGAGGTTGGCCCACCACCTCAAGGTAAAGACTTTGAGACACTTTTCCCATCTCCATCCTCTTCCCTCTCTCAATTCAAACCCTATTATGGCCGATCCTAAGATTGGAAGTTGTCACCATTGATCAAGCATCCTAGCTGATCAAACAAGGAGAGGAAGGAGAAAGGAGGCTAAGGAAGCCAACGGGAGTGGCAAAAGTCAGAGGAGGCTTGGATTGTAAGTATTTTCTTAAATGAGAAATTTTGGATTTTTAGGGTTTAAGATTTGGGATTCATTTTGTAAATTTAATGGTGGCCAAATGATTTTATGCCATGGATTTTAAATCCATCAATTTGAAGGATGGAAAGTGGACAAAACCCTAATGGGTAAATTAGGGTTAGGTTAAGGAAAAATAAATGGATTGAGTGCATTGTGTAATTGTAACGCCCCGCCCTCTTCGAGAATTTCAAGTCTAATTTTTTTTTAAATAAACATCAGAAGAGAGCGGGCGCGTCACGACGCGAGTTAAGTTCAGACTACTCAAGTCTGAACCTTAACTGGCCACCATTGTACATGGAATAGACCAGGATAGTGAATCACACATGGAACTAACATCAACATGCGGAATAATCTAGATAATTGCGGAAAAGAAAGACGAGATAGCAAGTAACAGTCTTAAATATTTTATAACATAGATCAACCATCCACAGGTTTTTATCCTAATCAAACCATAGCAAATAACGAATTATTACATGTCCAACAATAGTATTCAAATGACAGTAATATAACGTAATCCAAATCCATCATTAAAGCACTTAGGTTCAGCTCCCCTCCCGGTCAATGACCTTTCCTTTCCCCTTGCTTGTACCTGCAATCTCCTGACGATAGAATTAGGGCGTTAGATCAACGCGCCCAGTAGGTTCCCGAATCAGGGCTACCACATGTTAGCATATAAAACATGCATATACATATCATAATACATGATCATCAAAACAGGTAAAAACAATGCTATGAAATATGCACATGCAATGAGCATCCCCCATCATGTACTTCCATAGCCATCACTTGACGTGCCTTGCACCGACAAGGTAAATTACAACACACCTTCATCTCTATAAGCGATGTACATGTAATGAGCAACCCCCATCATGTACCATCGTAGCCATCACTTGACGTGCCTTGCACCGACAAGGTAAATTACAACAACATTCATCTCTTCTATACAATATGTACATGCAATGGGCAACCCCCATCATGTACAATCGTAGCCATCACTGTAGAACTTCATTCATTATCCCATGACTATGCATGAGATGCCAATGCCTGTATGCCATTTGTTAATGCATAATATATATTTGAAACACATATATTAAAACAAGAGTATCATAAGAAAAACTGGGTAAAACCGTGGTTACAAGTAGGTAGGAAACCTACTGAAGAATCACTTCAGTGTCCGTTCTTTCTTAGGCTTTAACCGGTCACGACTTGTTTTCGTCGTTCAACTTTCGGTACCTTATTATGCAACAATAAGTAAATCATAATCTTATTTACATGTCCATTCACATATGAGACCTAAGACATCTTATAAGTCCTTTTGATCAATCTCTTCATTTGGGTATTTTAAACCTTTTAAAACAAACATAGAACCATTACCAACTACTACTCATAAGCTTAGGCTATTTAACCCATTCATTATGAATTAGCATAAAGTCCAATTCTCCTAATGATCTCATCATTTATCATACATCTTAGCCATAAAAACAGCAACCATAATTCTATTTAAAATCACATATACATCCATAAATTGACCCATGAAAACAGTCCATTAATTATCAAAACAGCCCCATGGGGTTCGGCCATACTCATAGCCGAACCCTAGGGTTCACTTGATCCAATCATCATCATGATCACTCATGGTTTAATCATGCTAACTCAACCATGAATTAAACATGGTTCAGCCACATATTAATCCACTAAAACAGTAACATATTAATCCATTTATTACCATAAGAACACCATATTTTCATATGGTTTTTAACTCACCAAAAACATGAAAGACTTACATGGGGTTCGGCCATCAAGGTGGCCGAACCCTAGGTCCATGTTTTGGTCTTTCATACATATTTTTTGGTGTCACTTATTCATATAAAATCAGCGCATCATTGCTGCACTTTAACCTCTCAAAACCATCTAATAAATTCATTATTTTGTCCAAATAACCATAACACTCATGGGATTCGGCCATCCAAGATGGCCGATCCCCATGGTCCATTTTTCCAGTTTTAATCCACTGTTTTAGATCAGTAACTTAACCATAACATTATCATGGTTCAGCCATATATTGGCCAACCAAAATCAGTAAATAATCTTCATGTAAATCACATAAAGACCCCATGGTAATGTATGGTTTTTATCTCTCAAAACCATCACCATTAACCATAAAATGATCACACCATTTCATGGGGTTCGGCCATGCTCATTGGCTAAACCCTATGGCCTTTGGTTTGAACCACTTAAACATGTCATCTTATGTCTAATCTAATCATCCAAAACAGTAAGACATTTGCATGGTTTTATCTTACAAAAATCCTCAAAATTCCAACATCAATTCATGGTGTTCGGCCATCCAAGATGGCCGAACCCAATGAACCCTTTCATCATTTGATACCCAAGGTTTTAGACCCATGATACATTCAGCCATTCATCATTCAGATCCATGTTTTAAACCTTTCTAAAACATGCATTTGCACCTTAAATAAAACCCAAAACAGTCCACCAAAACTCTATGGTTTCCATGTTTCAAAAACATCAAAACCAAACATCATTTGCATGGGGTTCAGCCCTCCATGGTGGCCGAACCCTATGACCTTTAGTTTTGAATTTCTTAATCTTCTTCTAGGTCTAAATCAGACTTCCTTACTTATGTTTAAACCTTTTTAAAGCATATAGTTTAAATCATCTAAAAACAGTCCATAAACTCCATGGTTTTCATGTTTCAAAACATGAAAACCACCAATCTTTTACATGGGGTTCGGCCCTCCATGGTGGCCGAACCCAATGGTTATTTTCACCATTCTTAAACCTCTGTTAATCAAGGTTAAAATCTTGGTGTATTCGGCCATAACCATGGCCCAATACACACCTCATTTGTTCCATGTTATTAAACCAAAATAACATAAAAAAAACTTACCAAACTTCCAATCTTTCTTCTTGCCTTTGGTCCTTGGTTTCTCCCTTTTATTTCTTCCTTTCTTTTGCTGTTTTGTGCTTGATCTACTGGTGCAAACACCTCTGCTATTCCAGCTAGGAAAAACGAATTTGAGAGAGGGAGAGAGAGAGAGATGGAAATTCTTGGATTTCCAATGTGAAAAATGGCCAACCTTGTGTGCTTATTGTTTTTGTAGTTCAGCCCCCAAAACTCCTCCACTCCCTCATAACTTCTTGCACAAACCAATGGGTATTGGGTGCCATCCAAGGCACCCCTTGGCAGCTACCTATGCAGCCATTCAAATCCCCAAGCATCTCATCACAATCCCATGTATTCCCATTTAATACATCATGGAAATCACCCCAAACAAGTCCCCAACGTGTGGGACTTGTTTTGGTGGTTAAGACTAAGCCAAACTCCTCCTATTCCCTCTGAACTCAGTGATTTACAGTCCCATTGACTTCCACTTTGACTCACCCAACTCAAGGTATTTTTATTCCAACCCAACTCATCACATTTAATGCATTTCATTTAATGCACATGAATTAACTCACCTTTTGATTTAATTCCAACTCACCTCAGTCCCACTCAATTGTGTTTGAGCTCCCTTGAGGGTTCACACAGTCAACAATAGTCAACTCGACCCGTTGGGTCCACTTTTAGCTCCTTGACCCGTTTTGACAACATGACCCATTTATGGTATTTTGGTCATTTCTAATTGGTTTTTACATATGGATCAAGCCTACCCATTTTTCCTCCACTTGATTTCCAATCAAATAGGCTTAACCCCATTTAATTTAAAATCACAAACGGTCAAAACCCAGCAAGACCCGATGGGCCCCATTTGGGCCCTTTGACCCATTTAGCCATTTTTGACCCAAATGATGAAAATTACCAACCAATCAAACTTAACATTCATAATGTGCTCATGATTTTATTTTGAGCAATGGGCCCCACTATTTCCTTACTTAACATCACAAAATAATTAATTTAACAACTCAGGGGCATTTTGGTAATTTTCCACTTCTTGAGAAATTGGGGTGTTACAATATAACCCTCTTTTTAAAATTTTCGTCCCGAAAATCGACTGAAGTAGGGTTCTCAAATTAAATTACACAAATAACTCGGGGTGAGCGGTTCTCATCTCCGACTCAAGTTCCCATGTGGCCTCTTCATCACCATGACGGTCCCATACCACTTTTACGAACTGAATCGCTCTGTTTCGCAACACTCTTTGTTCGGTCTCCACTATCCTGACCGGCTTCTCGACGTACGTCACGTCGCTTTGTACTTCAATATCTTGAACATTTAAAACATGGGACGGATCCGGATTGTATTTCCTTAGCATCGACACGTGGAAAACATCGTGTAGAGCTGCTAATTGCGATGGAAGTGCTAATTGGTAAGCTACATCCCCCATCCTTCTTATGATGGAAACGGTCCCACATATCTTGGCGACAGTTTTCCTTTCTTACCAAACCTCATATGTCCCTTCCGTGGTGAGACTTTTAGAAACACTAAGTCTCCCACTTCAAATTCCAAAAACCGTCTCCTTTTATCAGCATAACTTTCTGTCGACTCTGTGCAGTCAGTAAGTGTTGACGTATCAACTTAATTTGTGCAGTAGTTTCTGCGACTAGTTCCGGTCCGATCAATGCAGGCTCACCTGCCTCTGTCCAACATACCGGTGACCTACACGGTCTACCATATAAAGCCTCGTATGGAGCCATTTGAAGGCTTGCCTGATAGCTGTTATTATACGAGAACTCCACCAGTGGTAAGTGGTCCTCCCATCCACCCTTGAAATCTAACATACATGCTCTCAGCATGTCTTCCAAGGTCTGGATTGTCCTTTCAGATTGTCCATCAGTCTGTGGATGGAATGCGGTGCTCGTCAGTAGATCTGTCCCCATGGCTGACTGCATGCTTTGCCATACTCTGCCGGTAAAACGACCATCTCTGTCCGATACTATCGTTCGGGGAATGCCATGTAGTCGAATGATCTCTTTAATATAACGCCGACCCAACGTCTCAGACGAATCCGTCATCTTGATAGGAATGAAATGTGCAGACTTGGTCAGCCGGTCGACTACGACCCAAATGGCGTCATTACCCTTTGAAGACCTCGGCAACCCAGATACAAAGTCCATGGAAATATGTTCCCATTTCCATTCTGGCACGGCTAAGGGTTTGAGCAACCCTGGTGGCTTTTGGTGTTCAGTCTTAACTTGTTGACAAGTTAGACAATGTGCCACGAATTCCGCCACATCCCTTTTTTAGTCCATGCCACCAATAATGCCTCTTTAGATCGTGATACATTTTGGTGCTACCCGGATGAATAGAGAGCTTGGACTGATGTGCCTCAATTAGTAGCTCTTTCCTGCAACTCTGTGGCACATACGTTCTTCCCCGGAATAAAAGACCTTGTCCCGGTCGTAATTCCCATTCCGGTACAATGGTGCCAGTAGACATCTTGGCCCATATGTCCTTCCGGGTCTGCTCTTTGTTCTTGTTCAATCTTGGTGACTATATTGGACCGTATGATTAAATTGTGCAAAACTCCACGGTTTGTAATGTATAGATTGAACTCTCGAATGGTATTCAACATCTCCCACTCGGTTCTGATCAGACATGCCACGGATGCATGTGATATGCGGCTAAGAGCATCAGCCACCTTGTTCGCCTTGCCTGGATGGTATCGAAGCTCGAACTCATAATCCGCCAGATACTCCATCCATCTACGCTGCCTTAGATTAAGCTCCTTCTGATCAAATAAATATTTCAAACTCTTATGATCAGAATACACTTCAAACTTCTCGCCATAAAGATAATGTCTCCAGCTTTTGAGAGCGAAGACCACTGCGGCTAGTTCAAGATCATGCGTAGGATAGAGGCGTTCATGTATTTTTAGTTGTCTTGAACCATAAGCCACCACACGATGATCTTGACTGAGGACACACCCCAGTCCTTCTCCCGAAGCGTCGCATTCTACTTCATAACCTTTGCCCTTTTCCGGCAAAATCAAAATAGGAGCGGTTGTAAGTCTGTCTTTTAGCTCTTCAAACCTTTGGTTGCACAGATCTGACCACTCATACTTGACTCCTTTCTGAGTGAGTCGAGTCAATGGAGACGCTAATTTGGAAAAATCCATAATAAATTTCCGATAATAACCCGCCAATCCTAAGAAACTGCGGATCTCAGTTACGTTCTTTGGCGCTTTCCAGTCTTTCACGGCCGTCACCTTAGCCGGATCCACGGCTATTCCTTCCTCAGATATAACATGTCCTAAGAAATTCACTTGAGATAGCCAGAATTCACACTTACTGGCCTTCGCATACAGTTTATTCTGCCTCAAAGTATTCAAAACTATCCGTAGATGCTTTGCATGTTCCTCCTGACTCTTAGAATAGATCAGGATATCATCAATGAATACGATTACAAACTGATCCAGATAGGGACAGAAGATTCTGTTCATTAAATCCATGAACAGCCGGCGCATTTGTGAGTCCAAATGGCATGACCACGAACTCAAACAGTCCATATCGCGTCCGAAAAGTGTCTTTTCTATATCTTCCTCTCTAACTCGGATTTGATGATAACCAGACATCAAATCGATCTTTGAAAAATGACTAGAACCCCTCAATTGATCAAATAAATCGTCAATCCTGGGTAGAGGGTACTTGTTCCGGACTGTTAACTGATTCAGCTTCCGGTAGTCCACGCACATCCGTAGTGAACCGTCCTTCTTCTTTACAAACAACACTGGTGCTCCCCATGATGACGTACTGTTCCGGATGCAACCCAGCCTAAGCAGTTCATCAATCTGCTTCTTTAGCTCTGACATCTCCGCTGGTGCCATCCGATAGTGTGGTAACGACACTGGTATTGTGCCAGGGTACAGCCTGATCTCGAAGTTAATCTCCCTCATAGGTGGTAAACCAGGGAGTTCCTTTGGGAACACATCCACAAATTCTTGTACAATTTCCGGAAGTTCAGTAACTGGAGAGTTTGTTTATTATATTATTCAATACCACGTGGTTTAACCCTTCCTGTAATCCACTTTGTTTATCTGCACGAACTACATATTGCTTGCCCTCGGGTGACTTAAATGTCACTCTTCGACCATAACAGTCGATGTTGGCATGAAACTTTGCCAACCAATCCATTCCGAATATAATATCATATTCTGACATGTCCAGCACTAAATAATTGAACTCAAATCTGAGTCCAGCTAATTCGGTGTTAACCGCAGTACAAATAAGTCCCAATGCCGAATCTCCGACAGGGGATACAATAGTAAGTTCTGTGGCTAATCTTTGAACTAATGTACCAGTAGCAGTAATAAACGATGCAGCTATAAAGGAGTGTGATGCTCCGGAATCAAATAGTGCATATGCATATGAGCTACTCACTACCGCCATACCTTGTATCACAGGATGATCCTCCTCCTCTTCCTCTGAGAAGTTAGAGTGAATAATCTTCCCGCTCCAGCAGGGTTAGACCTTCGACCTCCCCGGCCCTGCATTCTGCCTCCTCTGGAGTATGCCGGTCTAGCTGGCGGACGAAATGATCCTCTTGAGTTAGACAGCCTGTTGAGCTTTGGGCAGTCCTTTTTGTAGTGACCAGGTTGATCACAGTGAAAGCAAGTATTCACTCCTCGAGATGTTTGAGTGACCGCAACAGATTGAGTGGGCTGGTTGGGGCGAAAGCCCCCACTTGATCCAACAGACGGTGAGGGTCTGCTGAAGTTCGATCTGAACTTTTTGATGGGTTGGTACACACCCCTCCCACTTGGAGCTCGGCGGTTGTCAACTCTGGCAAATTCCGCCATTTCCTGTTCCACAATGGTGGCCCTGCTGACCACTTCTGCCAGTGTGGCTGCTTTGAACACGGTTACCCTGGCCCTAATGTTTGGCCGTAACCCACGCTCGAACTTGCGAGCTTTTCGATATTCCGTGTCCACAATATAGTATGCATAGATTGACAGGCTGAGGAATTCCTGGTGATACTCAGCCACCGTCATTGAGCCTTGCACCAAAGTCATAAAGGCTTGAATTTGTCGTTCTTTCTTCCTCTGGAAAGTAGCGCTCTAAGAATGTCGCTGAGAATTGCTCCCAGGTCATAGCAACTCCTTCTCTTCTTGGCACAAGCGCCTGCTGTTTCTCCACCACCTTCCACCATTTGGCAGCGTCATCTACCAGCTGTGACGTGGCCAATAATATTTTATGAGCATGACTCCTGATGTTCAGAAGAGTCAATATGTGGGAAATCTTCTCCAACCAGTTCTCGGCTCCGACTGGCCCTTCTCTGCCCTTAAAGTAAGGTGGCCGCTGTTGCTGAAAATCTCTGACCATGTTACGGTCATTATTTTCGCTCGTACTTCCCCCTCCGTTCAAATGTTGTTGGAGGACGGATGTAACCACAGCTTGCACCAAGCTGTGCAGTTCAGGAGGCACAAAGGGTACAGTCATGTTACTGTTCTCATCCTCCTCGCATCGATATGACGAGTCATATCCCTCCTCTTCGTCCTGTTGATATGTAGGGTCACTCTCTTCTTCCCGCCTAGAGTGGTGAGACTCTTCCTCACTGTGAGATCGTTCATGAACAGATCTCTCTTTGTCATGAACGGACGGCTCTCTTTCAGGTTCCGATGACGCCTTCTTGCGTCGGGGTACCACCTTCCCTTGTGGTGTGATAATGAGCACGTCATCCTTCTTTTTATCGTCCTGACGAGTCCTTCTCTTTGACACCCCCTCACCTAGTCCGATCTGTAAAACTTTCTCTTTTCCCTTTGGATCTTTTACCACCTTTTTCTGTGGCGCCATTTATTCCTAATTCATGGAAACATCATAGACTTAGTTTCCATTAACAATATACAACACATGCCATGAATCCTCATAAAAACATGAAATCACATTTTATATAAATTCAAACTGCATCTTTGTACAAAGGTGGGTAGGGTGAAACAAACCCTATGTATAACAAAATATACCCCCTTACAAAAATAACCCTCTTTTTAATACCCCTACTATTACTTCCTATCCTAGTCTTCCGTAGAAGACTCCGCATCAAAAGCGAACTTGAATCGGTTATCAGGACACGTCATCGCCGTGTGCCCCAATACTTCACATGTCGTGCAGGGGATTATTCCAGGTCCTCCAATACAAGGACAATTAGTCCTCGCCTCTCCATGCCCGTGTAGTCCACAAACCGGACATACAACTCCCAATGGATGAGGACAATACAACCTATTGTGGTCATCCTGATTACACAACTCACAGGTATCATAGGGATCTACTTCCCCCGCCGATTCCAGTATTATAGGAAAGTCTTCCATCGGATCCTCATAAAAGAAAAATCCCAGATCCTCCTCCTCTTCTTCCTCAGGAGGTTCCACCATCCCAGGAATATCATCCCTCAAATCCTCTGCAATAGGTGCTAAGTCCATCTCAACTTCTTCAGGAGGTCCCTCCTGAAGGTCCACTTGAGCTTCTACGTCGGTGTTGTTAGAAGCAGATACCAAGTCTATGGGATGGTTAGGAGTTCCGTTGTGCCATTCCGAGTACTCCACATTACTCGACATATCTGTATCATATCAATAGAACACAAGCATATTTAACAACAATTCTAATAAACCAACCTTGGTTTTCAGGGGAATTTGATCAGGCATAAAGTCATGTACTTTGTTTGGGAAGATTACCAATTCAACATTCTCTGTTTTCTTTTGTTTCTGGGGAAATCTCTAATTTCCTATTGTCTGTTTCTCAGTGTGGGGATTTCAGGGGAGTACATCCTACCTTGCTACGTTTGATTTGTCCAATTATGATGACTGTACTTTACTTTGCTATCTTTCATTGTCGTTCTCAGATTGATTGTTCAGTCCGAGTCACTCGAAGTAAATTAATCCGGCCCCCAGGCAGCGGACTCCGAAGAGTCGGTCAGTTGGGATTCTTATCCGTCAGTGAGACATGAAACCGTCTTAATCTTACTTCGATGATTCAACTTCCCGTTTCGCTCTGATACCAACTGTAACGCCCCGCCCTCTTCGAGAATTTCAGAGTCTAATTTTTTTTTTTAAATAAACATCAGAAGAGAGCGGGCGGCGTCACGACGCGAGTTAAGTTCAGACTACTCAAGTCTGAACCTTAACTGGCCACCCATGTGTACATGGAATAGACCATGATAGTGAATCACACATGGAACTAACATCAACATGCGGAATAATCTAGATAATTGCGGAAAAGAAAGACGAGATAGCAAGTAACAGTCTTAAATATTTATAACATAGATCAACCATCCACAGGTTATTATCCTAATCAAACCATAGCAAATAACGAATTATTACATGTCCAACAATAGTATTCAAATGACAGTAATATAACGTAATCCAAATCCATCATTAAAGCACTTAGGTTCAGCTCCCCTCCCGGTCAATGACCTTTCCTTTCCCCTTGCTTGTACCTGCAATCTCCTCTGACGATAGAATTAGGGCGTTAGATCAACGCGCCCAGTAGGTTCCCGAATCAGGGCTACCACATGTTAGCATATAAAACATGCATATACTATCATAATACATGATCATCAAAACAGGTAAAAACAATGCTATGAAATATGCACATGCAATGAGCATCCCCCATCATGTACTTCCATAGCCATCACTTGACGTGCCTTGCACCGACAAGGTAAATTAACACACCTTCATCTCTTCTATAAGCGATGTACATGTAATGAGCAACCCCCATCATGTACCATCGTAGCCATCACTTGACGTGCCTTGCACCGACAAGGTAAATTACAACAACATTCATCTCTTCTATACAATATGTACATGCAATGGGCAACCCCCATCATGTACAATCGTAGCCATCACTGTAGAACTTCATTCATTATCCCATGACTATGCATGAGATGCCAATGCCTGTATGCCATTTGTTAATGCATAATATATATTTGAAACACATATATTAAAACAAGAGTATCATAAGAAAAACTGGGTAAAACCGTGGTTACAAGTAGGTAGGAAACCTACTGAAGAATCACTTCAGTGTCCGTTCTTTCTTAGGCTTTAACCGGTCACGACTTGTTTTCGTCGTTCAACTTTCGGTACCTTATTATGCAACAATAAGTAAATCATAATCTTATTTACATGTCCATTCACATATGAGACCTAAGACATCTTATAAGTCCTTTTGATCAATCTTCATTTGGGTATTTTAAACCTTTTAAAACAACATAGAACCATTACCAACTACTACTCATAAGCTTAGGCTATTTAACCCATTCATTATGAATTAGCATAAAGTCCAATTCTCCTAATGATCTCTCATCATTTATCATACATCTTAGCCATAAAAACAGCAACCATAATTCTATTTAAATCACATATACATCCATAAATTGACCCATGAAAACAGTCCATTAATTATCAAAACAGCCCCATGGGGTTCGGCCATACTCATAGCCGAACCCTAGGGTTCACTTGATCCAATCATCATCATGATCACTCATGGTTTAATCATGCTAACAACCATGAATTAAACATGGTTCAGCCACATATTAATCCACTAAAACAGTAACATATTAATCCATTTATTACCATAAGAACACCATATTTTCATATGGTTTTTAACTCACCAAAAACATGAAAGACTTACATGGGGTTCGGCCATCCAAGGTGGCCGAACCCTAGGTCCATGTTTTGGTCTTTCATACATATTTTTTGGTGTCACTTATTCATAAAAATCAGCGCATCATTGCTGCACTTTAACCTCTCAAAACCATCTAATAAATTCATTATTTTGTCCAAATAACCATAACACCTCATGGGATTCGGCCATCCAAGATGGCCGATCCCCATGGTCCATTTTTCCAGTTTTAATCCACTGTTTTAGATCAGTAACTTAACCATAACATTATCATGGTTCAGCCATATATTGGCCAACCAAAATCAGTAAATAATCTTCATGTAAATCATAAAGACCCCATGGTAATGTATGGTTTTTATCTCTCAAAACCATCACCATTAACCATAAAATGATCACACCATTTCATGGGGTTCGGCCATGCTCATTGGCTAAACCCTATGGCCTTTGGTTTGAACCACTTAAACATGTCATCTTATGTCTAATCTAATCATCCAAAACAGTAAGACATTTGCATGGTTTTATCTTACAAAAATCCTCAAAATTCCAACATCAATTCATGGTGTTCGGCCATCCAAGATGGCCGAACCCAATGAACCCTTTCATCATTTGATACCCAAGGTTTTAGACCCATGATACATTCAGCCATTCATCATTCAGATCCATGTTTTAAACCTTTCTAAAACATGCATTTGCACCTTAAATAAAACCCAAAACAGTCCACCAAAACTCTATGGTTTCCATGTTTCAAAACATCAAAACCAAACATCATTTGCATGGGGTTCAGCCCTCCATGGTGGCCGAACCCTATGACCTTTAGTTTTGAATTTCTTAATCTTCTTCTAGGTCTAAATCAGACTTCCTTACTTATGTTTAAACCTTTTTAAAGCATATAGTTTAAATCATCTAAAAACAGTCCATAAAACTCCATGGTTTTCATGTTTCAAAACATGAAAACCACCAATCTTTTACATGGGGTTCGGCCCTCCATGGTGGCCGAACCCAATGGTTATTTTCACCATTCTTAAACCTCTGTTAATCAAGGTTAAAATCTTGGTGTATTCGGCCATAACCATGGCCCAATACACACCTCATTTGTTCCATGTTATTAAACCAAATAACATAAAAAAACTTACCAAACTTCCAATCTTTCTTCTTGCCTTTGGTCCTTGGTTTCTCCTTTTTATTTCTTCCTTTCTTTTGCTGTTTTGTGCTTGATCTACTGGTGCAAACACCTCTGCTATTCCAGCTAGGAAAAAAACGAATTTGAGAGAGAGGGAGAGAGAGAGAGATGGAAATTCTTGGATTTCCAATGTGAAAAATGGCCAACCTTGTGTGCTTATTGTTTTTGTAGTTCAGCCCCCAAAACTCCTCCACTCCCTCATAACTTCTTGCACAAACCAATGGGTATTGGGTGCCATCCAAGGCACCCCTTGGCAGCTACCTATGCAGCCATTCAAATCCCCAAGCATCTCATCACAATCCCATGTATTCCCATTTAATACATCATGGAAATCACCCCAAACAAGTCCCCAACGTGTGGGACTTGTTTTGGTGGTTAAGACTAAGCCAAACTCCTCCTATTCCCTCTGAACTCAGTGATTTACAGTCCCATTGACTTCCACTTTGACTCACCCAACTCAAGGTATTTTTATTCCAACCCAACTCATCACATTTAATGCATTTCATTTAATGCACATGAATTAACTCACCTTTTGATTTAATTCCAACTCACCTCAGTCCCACTCAACTGATTTGACTCGTGTTTGAGCTCCCTTGAGGGTTCACACGTCAACAATAGTCAACTCGACCCGTTGGGTCCACTTTTAGCTCCTTGACCCGTTTTGACAACATGACCCATTTATGGTATTTTGGTCATTTCTAATTGGTTTTTACATATGGATCAAGCCTACCCATTTTTCCTCCACTTGATTTCCAATCAAATAGGCTTAACCCCATTTAATTTAAAATCACAAAACGGTCAAATAACCCAGCAAGACCCGATGGGCCCCATTTGGGCCCTTTGACCCATTTAGCCATTTTTGACCCAAATGATGAAAATTACCCAACCAATCAAACTTAACATTCATAATGTGCTCATATGATTTTATTTTGAGCAATGGGCCCCACTATTTCCTTACTTAACATCACAAAATAATTAATTTAACAACTCAGGGGCATTTTGGTAATTTTCCACTTCATTGAGAAATTGGGGTGTTACAGTAATTAGGTATTAATCAAGCATGGAAGTGGGGGTTTTAAATGGATTAATGGACCATAGGGTTCGGCCATATAGTATGACCGAACCCCATGGTTAAAAAGGTTGATGAATCTAATTAGGGTTATGTAATTAATGTGTAAAATTTTTAGGGTTTTAAGGAATGGAGGACATTATGTAATGTAGTTAAATTGATTAACCAATGGATATATGTAAATATTTTTGGAAGTGAGGATTGGTGAAGGAATCAAAGGCCATAGGGTTCGGCCATGTAGTATGGCCGAACCCCATGGTAAATAATTGAGGAAATTTTAATGGGGTGTTAGGGTTAAAATTTTGAAGGATGAATTATGGTTTTAGGGTTTAATGATTAAATATTGGTAAATTGTTTTAAAGGGATGGTAAATGAAGAAATGCATGGGAGAAGTGCATGATGTTGATGGCCTTAACAATGGTAGATGATGGAGTATTTTAATTAGGTTTTGTAAAAATGGAAGCATGGAGAATGTTTTAGGGTTTTGATATGGTTAATGATTTAATGTAGGTAATGTTTGAGGAGGTTTATTATGATGGAATCCATGAATAAATGTGAGTGTTTTTATGGTCAAAAAGGGCACCAATGGAATAGTGGACCATGAACCATGGGTTCGGCCATGGTGTATGGCCGAACCCTATGGTGGTGAAGTGATGAAATTAATGGATATAGGGATATGGAAATTAATGGAGGAAATTGATGGACAAAGTGAACCTAATGTTGATTGTTGGGATGGAAAGGTGATTAAGGAATGATGAATCAAATGTAGGGTTTAGGTCCTCTCAATGGAGGGACTAATGATGAATCTAATGTGTAATCAAAGACCAAGGAAAATGGGGATTTGGTTAAGTTAAAAGGGGTTGATTGTTAATGAACCAATGGTAGATCATTTTGGCCTAAGACTAATGTGTAGGTATATGTTTAAATAAATGGACTTTAGGTTAAAATTAAATGGCTGATGTAAGTGATCTTGTGATATGGGTGATGGGTCAATTATGGACCCAAGAATGTGCCTAAGAATGATGATTTAATTATAAGTCGTTTTTAAGGACAAAGGTTAAAGTGTATGCATGTGGATTTATTAATGGGGATTAGATTAAGTAAATGGTTATTTTTAATAATTTTATGTCATGGTTGATGGGTCATGAATGGATCCAAGTCTATGATTGTAGTGGCCCGGAATTTTTAAATTAATATAAATGTGGATATTATTTATTTTAGTGATGGAAATTAGAAAATTTGTGGATTAGATGGTAAATGGGACAAAGTTTGGGCAAAGGCCCAAGTATGGCCCAATGGATTATGGAGTTGATTTAAATTCATTTAAAGGGGCAATGAGGGTTAAATGGGTCAAGAATGGTCAAATTGGATCAAATACCCATTTGGGACCCAATGGGTCAAGATGGTTAAGCTCTAAGGTAAATGGGTAAGATGAAAGTGTAATTGGGCCATGGGCCCAATGGTGATTCATTTAAAATGAATGGAATGAAATTTAAATTACCTAAGTTATTTGGAATTAAACCAAGGTGATGTGGCCAAGTGGGACCCACCTCCACCTCATCAAGTGAGGTGGCGTGTGGGCCAAGGATTGGTGGGGCCGGCCACCATAGTGGAATTAGTCAACCATGGGTGGGAGTATGAAGGTAAATTAAAGAGGTGAAATTAGGTTAAATGGAAATAAGTTAACCTAAATTAATAATTTAATTAATCAAGTGATTAAGTTAAGCAAATGGGGTTAAATTGGTCAAATGGGAGACCAAGCTACCCCACCTCAAATATGAAACACGTTGGCCTTGGTGGTGGTTTAGATAACCACCACCATAAAGCAATTTAAATATCTTCAAAATATCTTAGGGTTGTTGGGGTAATTAATGGTAAAGTGTAGTTAAGTTAAGCCTCATTTTCTTTCCCATTTCTTATCCTCTCTTTATTGTGCTCTCTCCATTTTTCATTCTCCATTGCCGTCCCATGCTCTAAGTGAAGGAGAGGAAGAGAGCTAAGGAGAAGAGAAGAGAAGAAGAGACGAGAAAGAAGTGGAATTTGGAGGGAAATTACTCTAAGGTCAAGGTTACCATCTCCTCTCTCATAACCTCTCCCTCTCCCTCTCTCAATTTAAACCCTAACTTGGCCGATCCTAAGGTTGGGGGTTGCCACAATTGATCAAGCCTCTTGACCTATTAAAGATCAAGAGGAAGGAGAGAGGAGGCTGAGGAAACCGACGGGAGCGGCGGAAGTCGGAGGAGACGACGGATTGTGAGTATTTCTTAAACAAGAAATTTTGGATGTTTAGGGTTTAAGATTTGGGATTTATTTTTGTAGAATTTAATGGTGGTTACATAAATATATGCCATGGATGTTAAACCCATCAAATGAGAGGGTGGAAGATGGAGGAAACCCTAAATGGGTAAATTAGGGTTAGGGTAAGAAAATAAATAAATGGATTATGTGCATTGGGTAATTTATGAAATTAAGAATGGAATTAGGTTATTGGAAGGAAATAATGGGCCATAGGGTTCGACCATGTAGCATGGCCGAACCCCATGGTGGGTGATTAGCTAGTTGATGTAAATAATTAGGGTTTTAAAAAATGGAAGACAATGAGGGTTTTTAGCTAATGAAATTTAGGGTTGTAAATGAATGCATGTGGGTAAGCTTTTAAAATGGTTTTATGATGAAAATGCAAATGGATTTTATGGCATTGGAAGGTATAAAAGAGAATGAATTATGAACCATGGGTTCGGCCATGGTGTATGGCCGAACCCTAGGTTGTTGTGTGTGAAGTTAATTAGGGTTTTAGGGTATGAAGCCATGGAAAAATGGGAAGATTGATGAAATTAATATTTTGGTGAATGTAGGTATTTTGGAGCAATGAATGGTGGATCATGAACCATGGGTTCGGCCATTTACGTGATGTAATGGTGATCAAATGATGGGTTTAAAGGATGGAAAAGATGGATTAATGTGTTATTGAGTTAGGGTGTCAAATGAACAAATGTAGTGATCCAAATGGGGCTAAGAGCAGTGGTTTAAAAGTGTGATTTAAACCACCTCAAGGAAGGATTTATTTTGGATCTAAATGGTGTAAATAGATCCAAGAAAAAATGGGGAAAGGACACCATGGGTTCGGCCATGGTGTATGGCCGAACCCATGGCCCAATTGTGATCCATTTTGGTGGGTTAAATTGGATGATGAATGGTGTGTGTGTGGCCTCCAAAGGAAATGACTGAGTAATGGACTCATTGAAGTTAAATACATGAGGTAAATCCCATGGGAAGAGTTGATGAATTAGGTATTTTGAACCCATGGCCATTGGTGAACCATTTAAAGGGTTAAGTATGGGGTTATGGATGGGTTTAAATGAATAATGGTGAAATTAATAAAAAGGCTAATTTTAATGATGTTATGACATGGTTCAATAGGTCATTAATGGACCTAAGTTAGGGATCTAAGTCTATGATCAATTATGGATTAAATCATGCATGGATAAACGAGTGTTTAATCATGGAAAATGAGGTCGTGGCAAAACCGTAATTAGTGGCCAAATTCAAGAATTCCATGGAAATTGATCATGGACTTAGGGGATCTAATGTAATAACCTTATAAGTGATTAATAAAGCCTAGGGTGGCCGAATTTTAAGACTTATGGGATTAAAAGGTTTAATAGATGACATGGGACCCACAAAACCTAAATAGTGACCGATTGTTCATATGGACTTGGAAATGATTAATGGGCTTAGAAATAGTTAAAATATGGACTGATTATGTGTATGTAATAAGGTATTGGATATCGCAGGCGGTGCGCAATCGGCGACCGGGTTTATCGAACGGAAGCGAGAAAGGACGCTAGTCGGTATTCAGTAGGATTCTAACCTTTTTGTAAGCCATGGATTGAGTGATGGTTGCTTTGAATTATCTTGGAAATTATATGGGTTGTTTTGAATTATGTATTATGTAGGGGTTTTACTTGATTTATTCTGGTAAGCATATAATTGGTTTAAAACGGGTTTTTAAAGCTGTGATGTATTTATTGAGGCTTTACTTGATCTACTTTTGATGATCAAGTCATATGTTTGATTGATGGGATTTTTTAAATGTCATGGTTGTTATTATATTCATTATATGGCATATGGCACCTACATCTCATGCATAGCATGGGAAGGATATGGCAGGGGAAGGATGAAATGAAACTGGAGTCCATGCTCCGTCGGGGCGACCGAGAACAGGCATGGGGACACCTTGACGAGGCTTTTCCGTCAAGGGGGATATTTTACGATTGGATCATATCTTGATGATGTTTTTCCATCAAGAGGGTCACGGCACGATGATGGTATGGATTATATTTTGAACATTATGTATGGATGAAAAAGGGGCATTGTACAATGATGATGAGATTGATGGGTGGGATTCATGACATAAAACACCCATTGCATTACATTGTACCAAATGGCATGATTTTGATATAATATGTTTATATGCTTTGTTATCACTAATCCATGTGTTGGCCCTACTCAGAATCCTACTGGGCACGTTGTCTAACGCCCTACTTCTACCGTAGCTGATGACGCAGGAGGTGGCGAAGCGGAAGGACGAGACGGGAGCCAAGCTAAGGAGCTTGGAAAGGAGTGCTAGATAGTTACTAATGTTTATTTTGGATAATGTAATTTGAAATAGTTTAGCTTGTCGGAAATGTAATATTTTAGACTTATTGCTATGTTTTGGATTTAGTGGTAAACACATGAAGTTATGGCATTTTGGTAATTAAATGATGAAATCTTCCCTGCTATCTAGAAAAGAAAATTTGGTAGGATAGTCTGTAATGTCCTTCTGCATTTAATGTAACTTTTTGTGAGCTTTCTTCTACGGGTAAATTATTCTCTATGGACTCCGTTCCACGCACTCGTAGGGTTGGCCAGTTAAGGGTCGGGCTTTAGAAGCTCGGACTTAACTTGCGTCGTGACGTCCGCGCCCTTTGTCACTTTAAAAAAAAAAAAATAGACTCTGATTTTGGTGAAAAGGGGCGGGCGTTACAATGATCAATTATGAACTTAGTTGGGCAAGGGTGAATGAGTCATTAACCATGGAGAAGAGGTAGTGGCAAAACCGTAATCAATGGCCAAATTCAAGAACTCCATGGGAGATGACCAAGGGCTTAGGGGCTCTAAGTATCAAGTCTTTGTATGGTTAAATAAAACCTAGGATGGCTAATTTGTTTTAAATTCACAAATTAAAGGGGTTTAATGGATTAAATGGGACCCACAAAACCTAAATGGTGACCAATTATTCATGTGGACTTGGAAATGATTAATGGGCTTGAAAATAGTTAGAAACATGGACTAATTATTAATGTATAATAAGGTACTGGATATCGTAAGTGGTGCGTGATCGGCGACCAGGTCTGTCGGACGGAAACGGAAGAAAGAACGCTAGTCGGTATTAGGTAGGATTCTAACCTTTTTGTAAGCCATGGATTGAGTGATGGTTTCTATGAATTATTTTGGAAATTATATGGTTTGTTTTAAGATTGGTTTTGAATTATGTATTATGTAGGGGTTTTTACTTGATTTATTCTGGTAAGCATATGAGTGGTTTAAAATGGGTTTTAAGGCTATGATGTGATTATTGAGGCTTTGCTTGATCTATTTTTGATAATCAAGTTATATGTTTTATTGATGGGATTTTTTTAAAATGTCATGGTTTGTTATTATATTCATTACATGGCATATGGCATCTACATCTCATGCATGGCATGGGAGGGATATGACAGAGGAAGGATGAATTGAAACATGCTCCGTCGGGGCGACCGATAAACAGACATGGAGATATTTTGATGTGTTTGATTTATCAGGGATGTTGTATGTAATTATGATACCTTGATGATGTTTCTTCCATCAAAGGAGATGATGTGTGATTGTTTATACCTGGACGAGGTTTTGCCGTCCAGGGGGATGATTTGTGATTGTTTATACCTGGATGAGAGTTTACCGTCCAGGGGGATGATTTGTGATTATTTATACCTGGACGAGGTTTTGCCGTCCAGGGGGATGATTTATGATTATTTATATCTTGACGAGGTTTTGCCGTCAAGGGGGATATGACAGCATAATGGTATGGATGATGGGTGGGGTCCATAACACAGACACCCATGGCATAACATTCATTTTATGGTTTTTCGTTATAATATTATTTATATGCTTTGTTATCACTAATCCATGTGTTAGCCCTACTCGGAGTCCTACTGGGCGCGTGGTCTAACGCCCTACTTCTACCCTAGCTGATGATGCAGGAAATGCTGGAGCAGAAGGATGAGACAGGAGCCAAGCTTAGGAGCTTGGAAAGGCGGACTAATTATTTTGTTTAAGTTTATTTTGGGAAATGTGTATTTGTATAGTTTAGCTTGTCGGAAATGTAATATTTTAGACTTACTGCTATGATTTGGATTTTATTGTAGACATGTGATGTTATGGCATTTTGGAAATTAAATGATGAAATCTTCCCTGCTATCTAAAAATTGTAGGTTAGCCTCTATTGTAATTTCCGCACTTAGGGTAGTATTCCTCAAGCTTATTTCTGCGTGTGAACCGTTTTTCGTGGACTTCGTTCCACGCACACGTAGGGTTGGCCAGTTAAGGGCCGGGCTTTAGAGGCTCGGACTTAACTCGCGTCGTGACGTCCGCGCCCTTTGTCACTTAAAAAAAAAATAGACTCTGATTTTCGGTGAAAAGGGGCAGGCGTTACAATGTGGATGTGCAAAGCTACGTGATCTATGTGGAGAAGCCGGTCAGAGTGATTGGGAATGAATAGAGAGTGCTACAGAACCGTGCCATTTAGTTCGTCAAGGTGGTATGGGATTGACATGGCAATGAGGAAGCCACCTGGGAAATTGAATCAAAAACGAGAGCCGGTCATCCAGAGCTTTTTGTATAAGTTGTTTGAAACCCTACTTCACTCGATTTTCGGGACAAAAATTTTAAAAGAGGGTACTATTGTAATAGCCCATATTTTTAATGTAATGAATATATTGGCTATTGTTTATTTTAATTGTTGAAAATTAAGATTCATTGATGAGATGGATGTTAGATGGATCAAAGTTGGGGCAATGGCCCAATTATGGTCCAATTGACCATGAATATGATTAATTTTATTTAATGGGGCCAATGTGGTCAATTGGGTCAAATGCCCAATTGGGACCCAATGGGTCAAGATGAATTGAACATTAGGGTAAATGGGTAAGAAATGGATTTAATCGGGTCATGGACCCAATTAAGATCAAAGGCATGGGGTCCATCTCATTGGCAAGTGTAGGAGTGAATAAATCCAAGTGGCATAGCCAAGTGGGACCCAACTCCACCTCATCAAGTGAGGTGGCGTGTGGACCAAGGCACAAGTGGGGCGTGAGTCAAAGATAAATTAAAGAAGATTAAATGTAGTGAGTGGAATTAAATTATTTAATTGTAATAACCTAAGTTAGAGATAAATTCAAATGATTGAGTTGGGAAATGAGTTGCATTTAAATGGGGTGAGTCAAATGGGGAGTGAGTCACATAAAAGATCAAAAGATGGACTGAGTCAAGAGGGTGGTTTCATCTCATGGAAACCACTAGCTAAGCCAAAACCGTTTTTAGGGTGGTATGTGCCATGTGGACGCATGCAAGACCATGGTTGGTCAAAGAAGAGATGGTGGTTCCATCCCATGCAAACCACCAAACCACCAAAGGAAACCACCAAGCCCAAAACCGTTTTTAGGGTGGCGTGTGCCATGTGGAGAGCATACACTCCCTTGGCTAGACCAAAAGCTTAGGTGGAGAGCATACATTGGTCAAAAGAAAGGTGGTGGTTTCATCTCATGGAAACCACCAAACCACCAAAGGAAACCATCAAACCAAAACCGTTGGGATGAAGGGTGGTGTGTGCCATGTGGAGGGCATGCACCCCCTTGGCTAGACCAAGAGCTTAGGTGGAGGGCATACATTGGTCAAAAGAGAGGTGGTGGTTTCATCTCATGGAAACCACCAAACCACCAAAGGAAACCATCAAACCAAAACCGTTGGGATGAAGGGTGGTGTGTGCCATGTGGAGGGCATGCACCCCCTTGGCTAGACCAAGAGCTTAGGTGCAGGGAGGGCATACATTGGTCAAAAGAGAGGTGGTGGTTTCATCTCATGGAAACCACCAAACCACCAAAGGAAACCATCAAACCAAAACCGTTGGGATGAAGGGTGGTGTGTGCCATGTGGAGGGCATGCACCCCCTTGGCTAGACCAAGAGCTTAGGTGGAGGGCATACATTGGTCAAAAGAGAGGTGGTGGTTTCATCTCATGGAAACCACCAAACCACCAAAGGAAACCATCAAACCAAAACCATTGGGATGAAGGGTGGTGTGTGCCATGTGGAGGGCATGCACCCCTTGGCTACACCAAGAGCTTAGGTGGAGGGAGGGCATACATTGGTCAAAAGAGAGGTGGTGGTTTCATCTCATGGAAACCACCAAACCACAAAAGGAAACCAAGCCAAAACCGTTGGGCATGGGAATGGTGTGTGCCATGTGGAGGGCATGCACCCCCTTGGCTAGACCAAGAGCTTAGGTGGAGGGCATACATTGGTCAAAAGAGAGGTGGTGGTTTCATCTCATGGAAACCACCAAACCACCAAAGGAAACCATCAAACCAAAACCATTGGGATGAAGGGTGGTGTGTGCCATGTGGAGGGCATGCACCCCTTGGCTACACCAAGAGCTTAGGTGGAGGGAGGGCATACATTGGTCAAAAGAGAGGTGGTGGTTTCATCTCATGGAAACCACCAAACCACAAAAGGAAACCAAGCCAAAACCGTTGGGCATGGGAGTGGTGTGTGCCATGTGGAGGGCATGCACCCTCTTGTTTGGTCAATGGGCTCATGGGGCAGACTCCACATTAATGAGGGTGGAGTCTAACCCAAGCAAACCCTAGACAAGATGGGAAAGATGGCTTTTGATCTCTTTCCATCTCATCTCATTCTCTCCCTCTCTCTCAAGGCCGACCCTCACTCTAACAGAAATAAGAAAAAGACTTAGAAGTTTTCTACCTTGACTCCTCTCCCTCTCAAGCTTGGCAGATCTCTCATTGAACAAGAAAATGACTTAGGGTTTTCTATCCTCTCCTCCTCTCCCTCTCTCAAACATTCACCAAGGCCGAACCAACTTCTTGGGGTTTCATCTTAGACCCTCTCCCTCTCAAGCTCACACTTTGGCCAAAGATCAAGAAGGAAGGAAGAATAGGCTAAGGAAGGAGAAGATCGGAGGAGCAAGAAGGAGTGAAAGAAACCGGAGGAGTCGCGAAATCGGTAAGTATTTGATAAGTTTTTATTAAGTAAGAGAAGAGGTAAAAGGAACCTCCAATTTTTGGATTGGAGAGTTGGCCAAAGTATTATGGGCCATGGATTTAAAGATCCATCCAAGGAATGGGATGGATTGAACAAAGGAAGGGTGATCAGGGTTACCCATATGATTAATGGATTACTAAGGACACTATGTAAATATGGTCTATGTATGCATGCATGGCTTAAGCATGAAAAAAGGTCAAGGATCATGGTTCGGCCCTTGCATGGCCGAACCCTAATTGTTTTGAATATATAGAAAAGATCTCATGATGTCTAAGATAAGGTATTATGATCAAAGATCTTGGGTTGGCCTTGCATGGCCAAACCCTAAGGTTGATATGCATGGACCATTAAGGGCAAAGGAAGGGTTAGATGAGGTTCGGCCATGATGTATGGCTGAACCCCATCAAAGGATGTAAACATGGCTATATGATTTTTAAGAGAAAATAATGAAGCATAGGGTTCGGCCATGTTGTATGGCCGAACCCCATGGAAGGGTATTAATGATTTTAAAAGGTTTAAATAGATGTATGTTGGTGATTATTGGTGATTCTAAGTAGGTCTTAAATGTTGCAAAGCATGATCTAAAATGTTGTAATGGTGAAAAACCATGGGCCATGGGTTCGGCCATGTTGTATGGCCGAACCCCATGGAGGGATGTTGATGGACTTAGATATATTTGGACCTTGAAAATGATGGAAGGCATGTTGATGGACTTTGGATTGTAAAATGATGACCTAAGTGTATGATTAAACCCCCCCCCATGGAGGGACTTTGTTTATGGGTCTAAAATGTTGTAAATGATTTTAAAGGGAGGATGAAAATGAACATCATGGGTTAGGCCATGTTGTATGGCCGAACCCCATGACCCATTTTTATGGACATTATGGATCTATCCATGCATGCTTAAATGAATGAATGATCAAGCTAAGGAATGGAGGGATTTATTAGGGTTTTATGTTGTGATTAATGAATCATGTATGGATCATTTTTGGGACTTAAGTCATGTGTAAATAAGCTAAGTGATTAGCTATGGAAAGAATGATGGCTAGGATGGAAATATGGTTAAAATGGTGGACCATGGGTTCGGCCATGGTATATGGCCGAACCCCATGGAGAATGTTTTGTGGACTTACGTTTTTATTAATGTTAAATGATTAACTTATGTGTGTTTGGATGGCATGATCTTGAACCCACATGATTAAAATGACAAGGGATTAAAAAGGGGATCAAAACCAAAAGGGTGAGGTTCGGCCATATTGTATGGCCGAACCCCACTCATGGGTGATTTTGGACTTAAACATATTTCAGCCCTAAGATATGGCCAAACCCCACCAGTGGACGGTGGACAGTGGACGGTGGACGGTGGACAGTGGACAGTGGACGGTGGACAGTGGACAGTGGACGGTGGACAATGGGTAGTGGGCAGCGGGTAACCGGCTGATTTTAAAAATGAAATACTTATGTGATTTTTCAAATGGTTAAATTAAATTGGAAGGACGAAGGGAATGGGTTAAACCAATTGATTTGATTATTGTATGGAATTTATTTAAGGTAAAAAGATTCCACAACTGGGGGGCGCGATCGGCGAGTGGTTTTTGGACGAAAACGCAAGGCAATGATAATTGGCCGTTGGTAGGATTCCAACCTCATTGAAAACCATGGAATATGTGTATATGATGTGTTTACTTGAATTATTTTGGTATCAAATGATGTTAATGATGGGATTTTTAATGCCATGATTTGTATTATTACATAGCATGTTTGCACTTGCATCTCATGCATGGCATGGAAGGGATGAAATGTAACCAGAGATCCACGCTCTGTCGGGGCGCCCATAAGGCATTCATGGGGATACCTTGATGTGCATTATCCATCAAGAGGGATGTATGTTTGAAATATAACCGGAGTCCCACGCTCCGTCGGGGCGTTCGATAAGGCATTCGTGGGGATACCTTAATGAGGATTTTCCATCAAGAGGGATACTATGTGATTGTGATACCTTGATGGGATTTTCCATTAAGAGGGATACTATATGATTGTGATACCTTGATGAGGGTTTTCCATCAAGAGGGATACTATGTGAATGTGATACCTTGATAAGGATTTTCCATCAAGAGGGATACTATGCTATTGTGATACAATGATGAGGATTTTCCATCAAAAGGGATACTATGTGATTGTGATATGGATGATGGGTGGGACTCATGGCAGATGACACCTATGGCATGGCATTGACTTTCATGTTTCTGATATTATTTATATCTATGTGTTTTGTTATACTAATCCATGTGTTGACCCTACTCGGAGTACCTACTGGGCGTGTTGTCTAACGCCCTACTTCTACCTTAGATGACGACACAGGAAATGGATAAAGCGAAGGATGTGATCGGAGCCAAGCTTGGGAGCTTGGAAGAGCTAGGTTGATTTATTTAAGTTTTATTCATGGATATGTAATTTGAGTACTTAGCTTGTTGGACTGTAATAATTTATAATACTTTCTATGGTTTGGACTTTTATTTTGGACATTATAATTTGAGGTAATTATCATTAAGTGATGTATTTCCTTGCTATTTAATAATTTGTAGGATAAAACTCTATTATAATTCCGCATTAAGTTTACATTCCGCAAGCTTAGCTTATTACGTGTGAACCGTTCTCGTGGACTTAGTTCCACACACACGTATGGTTGGCCAGTTAAGGGTCAGGCTTTGGAAGCTCGGACTTAGCTTACGTCGTGACGTCCCGCTCTCTTGTCACTCTTTATTTCAAAAAAAAAATAGACTCTGATTTTCGAAGAGTGAAAAAGGACGGGGAGTTACACTTTAGTCCCTCCTCCAGAAACGGTGGATCACTCAGTGATTCAAGGTATGGCAGTAGTTGGTAGTTCTTATGCTTCTGCATTATTTTATTCTAGAGCATCCCACTCCTTTATATCTGCTACTGGTATCTTAGTACAACAACTATCCACTGCACTTACCATTGGATCGACACATCACTGGGTCTAATCTGCACCTCCGTAGATACTGAACTTGTTGAGTTCTGATTTAAATTCAACTATCTGGTACTCGAAATGACAGAATACGACATCATATTTGGCATGGATTGGTTGGCTACCTTCCAGGCCGGCATTGACTGTCATCTTCGCAGGGTGATATTCTGTCACCCGAGGGAAAAATGGTTTATAGTACATGCCAACAGACAGAGCATTCCTATGACCAGGAGATTACAAAAGAAATGAACCATCTCGTACTAAATAACATCAGACTAGACATGGCGCCGGTGACTGAACTACCTGTTGTAGTGAAAGACTATGCAAGGGTATTTCCGACAGAACTCCCTGGTTTGCCTCCAAAAAGGGAGATTAACTTCGAGATTAAACTCTACCCTGGCACTATTCCTGTATCGTTGCCTCATTACCGGAAGGCCCCAGCAGAAATGTCTGAGCTGAAGTAACAAATTGATGAGTTGTTTAGGCTAGGATGCATCCGGCACAACACCTCATCCTGGAGAGCACCAGTATTGTTCGTAACGAAGAAAGATGGTACTCTACGAATGTGTGTGGATTACAGGAAGTTGAATTAGCTAACTGTCAGGAACAAGTACGCTCTACCCAAAATTGATTATTTGTTTGATCAACTCAGAGGCTCCAGCCATTTCTCCAAAATTGACCTAATGTCAGGCTACCATCAAATCCGTGTTGGGATGAGGACATAGAAAAGACGACTTTCAGAACTCGGTATGGGTTGTATGAATATGTGGTCATGCCTTTTGGACTCACTAATGCACCAACCGTGTTCATGGATCTGATGAACATCATATTTCGTCCTTATTTGGATAAGTTTGTAATTGTCTTCATTGACGGCATTCTGATTTATTCCACCACTCAGGAGGAGCATGCTGAACATCTAAGGATAGTTCTGGACACATTAAAGAAGAATCAATTATATGCCAAAGCAAGCAAGTGCGAATTCTGGCTATCTAAATTCAATTTCTTGGGACACGTAATATCAGTAGAAGGAATAGCCGTGGACCCGGCTAAAGTAGCAGCGGTTAGAAACTGGAAAGCTCCAAAGAATGTGACCGAAATCCGCAGTTTTCTGGGACTGGCTGGCCACTATCAGAAATTTATTATGGACTTCTCCAAGATTACGGCTCCACTCACCTGACTAACTTAGAAAGGAGTCAAATTTGAATGGTCTGACATGTGCAACCGAAGGTTTGAAGATCTGAAATAGAAGCTTACCACCGCTCCCATCCTGATTTTGCCGGAGAGAGGCAAGGGATATGAAGTATATTGTGATGCTTCAGGAGAACGACTTGGGTGCTCTCTCACTCAAAGTCATCATTTAGTGATATATGGTTCAAGGCAACTGAAAATCCATGACGCAAATATCCCACTCATGATCTAGAACTAGTTGTAGTGGTCTTCGCTGTCAAAAAATAGAGACATTATCTATATGGTAAGAAGTTTGAAGCGTTTTCAGACCATAAGAGCTTAAAATATCTGTTTGATCAAAAGGAGCTCAATTTGAGACAGCGCAGATGCATGGACTACCTATAAGACTATGAGTTTGCACTGCGATATCACCCTGGCAAGGAAAACAAGGTGGCAGATGCCCTCAGTCGCGTTTCACATGCAACTGTGGCCAGTCTAATTATGAAAGAATGGGAAATGCTAACGACCATCCGAGAGTTCAATTTACACATCAAAAATAATAGGAGCATGTATAATCTAATGGTACAGTCCAGTACGGTTTCCAAAATTGAACAAGAACAATGGACAGATCCTGAAGTGGCAGAAATTTGGGCCAAGATGTCGACTGGATAGGTCATACCAGAATGGGATTACGACTTGGATAAGGTCTCTTATTCCTAGGCAGGACATATGTGCCTCAAGGCTGTAGGAGAGAGCTGTTGACAGAAGCTCATCAATCAAAGGTCTCCATTCATCGAGGTAGCACCAAGATGTACCATGATCTGAAAAGGCATTATTGGTGGCATGGACTCAAAAGAGATGCGGCTGACTTGTCTCTCACTGTCTTACTTGTCAGCAAGTAAGACAGAACATCAAAAGCCACCAGGGTTGCTCAAACCCCTACACGTGCCCGAATGGAAGTGGGAACACATTGCCATGGACTTTGTGACAGGACTACCGAGGTCTTCAAAGGATAACGATGCAATCTGGGTCATAGTGGACCGTTTGACCAAGTCTATGTAACATCCCAGATTTTCAATGCAATTATTATATTGGCTATTATCTATTTTAATTGTTAAATTTAAGATTTATAGATAGAATGGATGTTAGATGGGTAAGAATTGGGGCAATGGCCCAATTATGATCCAATGGATCATGGATAGAGTTGATTCAAATTAATTGAGTAAATGTAGTTAATTGGGTCAAATACCCAATTGGGACCCAATGGGTCAAGATGAATTGATGTTTAAGGTAAATGGGTAAGGAATTGATTTAATCGGGTCATGTACCCAATTAAGACCTACGGCATGGGATCCACCTCATCTAGTGAGGTGGCAAGTGTATGAGGTGACATGGAAGTGGCATAGCCAAGAAGGACCAAATCCACCTCATCAAGTGAGGTGGCGAGTGGTCTAAGGTCACATGTAGGGTCGGCTACCATGTTTGACTTGGTCAACCATGGGATGGGTGAGTTCATGGATGAGTTCAAGAGGGTTAAGTGAAGTGGGTTGAGTTAGTGAATTATTTAGCTAAGGAATAAATTCAAAGTCTTGAGTTGGGATTGAGTTAAGTGGGAAGTGAGTTCAAAATAAACAAGTGAGTTGAAAGGGAAGTGGAAGGGACTCTAAGTGAGTCAAAGAGGGAGGTGGAGGGTTTCCATCTAATGGAAACCCTAGACAAAACCTTTGGAAAGAGGGAGGGAAAGCCAAGTGTAAGCCATGTGTCTCATTGGTTAACCAAGGGACACATGGGAAAGACCAAGATGTAAAGAGGGTGGTTGGGAGATTAGGGCTAGCTACAATGGCTCACACCAAAACAACTTGGCCGATCCTTTCCTTTGGAAAAGAGAGAGAAAATTTTCCATCTCATCCTCTCCCTCTCTCCCTCTTTCAAACTACACCACCTTGGCCGATCCTTCCATTGAGACTTTAATCTCATCCTCTCCCTCTCTCCCCCTCTCAACCCACACCTCTTTGGCCGAACCCTCCATTAGGGGTTTTTCATCTCAATCCTTCTCCCTCTCTCATCATACTTGGCCGAATTCTCAAGGTGGAACAAGAGGTTGCACTGCCTCTTCTCATTTCTCTCTCTCTCTCACACATTTTCGGCTCTAGACTTAGAGAAACCAAAGAATGAAGGAGAAAGAAAGCACTAAGGAAGGAACAAAATCAGACCTAAAGAAACGGAGGAGTCGCGAAATAGGTATGTATTGTTTAACGAGGGTTTATTGATTAAAAGGAAACTAAGGGAATCATGGTTTCGGCTATGGAATGGCCGAAACCATGGGGTTCCATTTCGGGTTGAAAAGGTTGGCCAAAATGTTATGGGCCATAGAACGTAAAAGGAAAAATCCATCCAAGAAGATGATTAAGCGTTTGGAATGAAAGGAATATACCCTAACCTTGTTGGTGGGTAAGATAGGTTGTACAAATGAAGTTGTGAGGATAAGGACTATGGTTATACATGATTAATGGATGATGATGAAGACTATGGTTATATATGATTAATGGATGATGATGAGGACTATGGTTACATATAAGGAAAGAAATTCATAAGAAAATAAACAAAGAACAAGGTTCGGCCCCTTGCATGGCCGAACCCTATTTTTCTTATATAAGGATCATTTGAGGACTCAAAGAAGACTAGATGAGGTTCGGCCATGTTGTATGGCCGAACCCCATCAAGTGACCTAAAACTTGAGGATGTAATTTTTTTAGAAAAGACCCATCCTCAAGGTGATATAAAATGGAAAGAGGATGAAGAGGAGGAACCATGGGTTCGGCCATGTTGTATGGCCGAACCCCATGGATGATTTTATGGATCTAGGGATGTTTAAAAAATTAAATGATTAACTATGGATTATCAAGTTAAGAAATAAAAAGAAAAGGAATCATGGTGGACCCGCGGTATTTAAAATAAAACAAGGATTAAAGGAAGGGGGTCAAAACCAAGGAGTGAGGTTCGGCCATGTTGTATGGCCGAACCCCATTGATGAGTTTTGGTGGACATGAACACATCCTATGGCCGAACTCCATTGGGGGACTTAACCGGTTTAAGGACTACGATTGTAAATGGAAATGAACATGGGATGATGTAGGGGATGATGGGAATCAAATGGATCACCAAATTGATTTATCTATATGTGCTAAATGTAATAAGGAAAGAAGATTCGCAAAGGGGTTTGCAATTCGGTTTCGACGTGATCATTGAACGTGACCGGCATGAAAACAACAAGGATATTATCTTGGACGTTGGTAGGATTCCTACCTTGTTGAAAACCTTGGACTATGTATATGTAATGGTTTTTAATTCCATGTTTTGATGATCTATTTTGGTATCAAATGCTTATGTTTTAAGGATGTAATTTCAATGCTATTATGTTAATCTGAAATAGCATGTTTGCACTCACATCTCATGCATGGCATGGGAGGGAACAAATGAGGAGAGTCCACGCTCCATTCGGGTATCCGATAAACAAACGTGGGGAGGGATCCGCACTGATTTCAATCGAGAAATGGTATATGATGTTTGAAATGAAAGATGGAGTGGACCAATAAGGCATACATGGGGAGTCATGACAATGAATACCTTGATGTGGCTTCTTCATCAAGAGGATTATCTATGTGTTTGAGATATGGTTGATGGGTGGGAAATCATGGCATATGACACCCATGGCATGGCATTGATTTAGCATATTTTGATATTATGTATCTATTATGATTTTTATACTAATCCATGTGTTTGACCCTACTCGGAATACCTACTGGGCGTGTTGACTAACGCCCTACTTCTACCTTAGATGATGATACAGGGAATGGACAGAACGAAGGATGCGAAAGGAGCCAAGCTTAGAAGCTTGGATAATTTAGACTTATTTTATTTAATTTTATTTTCGGACAATGTAATTCGAGTTATTTGCATTTTGGGACTGTAATAACTTAGAACTATCTTGCTACGGTTTGGTTATAATTTTGGACATTTGAACTTAAGTTAATTTATGTGATGGACTTCCTTACTTAAAAATGGATAGGGTTAGTAACTTTAATCTCATACTAATTCCGCATTACGTTTATTCCGCATGTATAGCCTTATTGCGTGTGAACCGTTTTAGTAGACTTAGTCCATGCACACGTATGGTTGGCCAGTTAAGGGTCGGGCTTTGGAAGCTCGGACTTAGCTCGCGTTGTGGCGTCCCGCTCTCTCTCACTCTTTATTTCAAAAAAAAAAAATAGACTCTAATTTTTGGCGAGTGAAAAAGGAGACGGCGTTACAGTCTGCACATTTCCTCCCTATCAAGATGACAGACTCGTCTAAGACTTTGGGACGACGGTATATCAAGGACATCATCAGGTTACATGGTATATCCAGGACTATTTTGCCCGACAGAGACGGAAGATTCACTAGTAGAGTGTGGCAGAGCATGCAGTCGGCTATGGGAACGAATTTACTATACAACACAGCTTCCATCCATAGACCGACGGTTTGTCAGAGCGAACAATACAAACATTGGAGAATATGCTGAGAGCCTGCATGCTAGACTTCAAGGCTGATTGGGAAGATCATCTACCACTAGTTGAGTTCTCATACAACAACAGTTACCAGGCAAGCCTCAAGATGGCTCCATTTGAGGCATTGTAAGGTAGACCCAGCAGATCACCAGTGTGTTGGACTGAGGCTGGTGAGCCTTCTCTTATTGGACTTGATCTGGTTGCAGAGACCACAGAACAGATCAAGGTGATACGACAACATCTGCTCAAGGCACAGAGTCGTCGGAAGAGTTACGCTGACAAAAGAAGAAGATCTCTTGAATTTGAAGTGGGAGACCTAGTGTTCTTGAAGGTCTCGCCACGAAAGGGACACATGAGGTTTGGAAAGAAAGGAAAGTTGTCATCCAGATATGTGGGACCCTTTCCAATCCATGAGAAGGTGGAAGAAGTGGCATATCGTCTGATACTCCCTCCACAGTTGTCAGGACTGCACAATGTATTCCATGTTTCCATGCTGAGAAAGTACAACCCTGACCCGTCACAAGTGCTGAATGTGCAAGACATAGAAGTACAAAGCGACGTATCTTACGTCGAGAGGCATGTAACGCCCCACCCTTTTACTCGCTGAAAATCAGAATCTAATTTTTTTTTATTTAAAAGAGTGAGAGAGAGCGGGAACGTCACGACGCGAGCTAAGTCTGAGCTTCCAAAGCCCGACCCTTAACTGGCCAGCCCTACGTGTGCGTGGATTAAGTCCACGACAATGGTTCACATGCAATAAGGTTATACATGCGAAATAAATCGTAGATGCGGAATTATAATAGAATAACTATCCTATTCCATTTTAGATAGAAAGGAAGTCCATCACTTAAAAATAATTACCTTAAGATATAATATCCAAAATTGACCATCCAAACGATAACAAATAATCTAAGTTATTACAGTTCCAAATACTAGCCATTCAAACTACATTGTCCATGAATAACTTAAATAAAATGAAGCTAGCTTATCCAAGCTCCTAAGCTTGGCTTCGATTGCATCCTTCGTTCCGTCCATTTCCTGTGTCATCATCTAAGGTAGAAGTAGGGCGTTAGACAACACGCCCAGTAGGTACTCCAAGTAGGGTCGACACATGGGTTAGTATTAAAATCACATAGATAACATAATATCAAAACCATGCAAGTCAATGCCATGCCATGGGTGTCATATGCCATGAGTCCTACCCATCATCCATATCACAATCACATAGTATCTTCTTTATGGAAAATCCTCATCAAGGTATCCCCACGAATGCCTTATCGGTCGCCCCGAACAGAGCGTGGACTCCAGTTACATTACAAACATAGTATTCCTCTTGATGGAAAATCCTCATCAAGGTATCCCCACGAATGCCTTATCGGTCGCCTCGAACGGAGCGTGGCCTCCGATTACAATTCAATCACACATCCCTTGGAATCAATGTAGATTCATCCCCACGATTATTTATTGGTCCCACCGAACGAAGCGTGGACTCCGTTTACATCACAATCATCATAACCCGGAATCAGTGTGGATTCCTCCCCACGATTGTTTTATCGGAAAATCGAATGGAAGCATGGACTCCCCTCATTTGATCCCTCCCATGCCATGCATGGGATGCAAATGCTAACGTGTTATGTAATAATAAACATCATAGCATTTAAAATTCCATAATTGAAACATATCATTTGATACCAAAATAACTCATCAAAACATGAATTAAAATCATCATATATACACATTCCATGGTTTTCAATAAGGTTGGAATCCTACCAACGTTCAATTATCGGGTCCTTGTGTTTCCGTCCAAAAATCGATTACCGATCACGTCAAGCCAATCGTACACCGTTTGTGAAATCCCGTTACCCTATTACATTTAACACATACATACATTAATTTGGTGATCCATTTAATCCCATAAAATAACCAAATTAATTATTCCAATTGATTTAAACTATTCCCTTCATCCTTCCAATTTAACCTAACCATTTGGAAATGTAACACCCCAGATTTTCAAGTTATTAATATATATGAAAATTACCCATTTAATTTGTGAATTATTAGATATGGACCTTATATGGGTAAAATGTTGGGTCATTGTCCAATTAAGACCCAACGATTTTGGAAATGGTTTCAATAAAATTTAAATGGGGTTGAATTAAAAAGGATATGCACATGAGATGTTTGTAGGATTTTCATATCCATATTGATATGCTAGAATATCTTGAGAAGATATCTAAGAATAAATAATAATGCAATAAGTCTAAAAAAATTAAATATGGATTGCTTGGGGCGTGTATGTGAGGTGGACATGGAAAGATTTTAGGAATTGGAAGATTGCATGCACATGGAGTGGAAGCCAAGGAAGGATATACGTATGAAGTGTATAGAGAAATTGTGCATGGCCGAATATGACATATGCATATCCATGTGATATGTGCATACAAGATAAGATAGGCTAGTGTATCTTGGAAAGATGTCCTTTCCTTGTTAGGAAAGGCAAGAGGGGTGCATGACATCTTTTAATTAGGACTCTCTAAAGTGGGAAGCCTAGGATCGGTAATTGCTATCTTAATAGGATCCAGTGGAATAATAGAAGGGAGGAGCATAGAGATACAAGGGGCTCATGGCAATTACAATCTTAGCACCTTCTAAGATTGGCCGATTGGAGATTAATAAAAGTGAAGGGCAGCAAAGGGCGCACGACACCCATAACTTTAAGATCATTCACGACATTATCAAGAGAAAGAAAGAGCAGCCAGCAAGTGAAAGATCAAGGAGGAGAGGAGACAAGAAGAAGGAGAAGGATTGGAAGAGCAAGAACAACCGAGGGAAAACAGGAGGAGTCGCGGAACCGGTAAGTGATTTGTTATTTTGTTTAAAAATAAGGAACCATAGGGTTCGGCCATGGAGTATGGCCGAACCTCATGAATGAAGATTGGTTATAATTTATGGAATTTTTAATGAGGAAAACCATGGAATATGTATGTATGTTTTAAATGGTTTAAGAGAAGTTAATGAACCGTAGGGTTCGGCCATAATGAAGGGCCGAACTCCATGGAAGGTCGATGGTTATATTTTTATGGGTTGGAAACCATGGAAGGAAATTAGATGATCATGGTGTTCTAAATGGAAAAGGAGGAAATATAGGGTTCGGCCATGCACCATGGCCGAACCCCATGATAGAATATTGATTAAATCTTAAATGAAGATTGAAGGGTGAAAATCATAAGTTTATATATATGGTTTTAAAGGGTTTAAATGGAAGGACATTGGTGTTGTTTAATGATTTTTTTAAAGGGAGGATTATGAACCATAGGGTTCGGCCATGGTGTATGGCCGAACCCCATGGAATGGTATTGGTATTTTTTATGTATGTTAATTGATTAAAATGGAGAATGGTTATTAAATTGGAAAGTTTCTAATTATGGAAGGTGGATTTTAATTTAGAAAGGATCTAAAGATAGAAGAATGGAAGGATGGATATTAAATTTAGAAACTTTCTAATTATGGATTTTTTATCAAAATGGAAAGTTAGACATCATAGGGTTCGGCCATGGTGTTTGGCCGAACCCCATGAACCAATTTTATGCTTTATGTTTATGTGTATTTTAAAATTAGGGAGATGAAAGAGCCTGGGTTCGGCCATGATGTTTGGCCGAACCCCATGAGATGATTTGTGGATCAAACATGAACTTAGGCAATTGTTAATGAATGGAAGGATTGGTTATGGAATGTTAACCACGAATGGCAATATTGAAATTTAAATGGAGAAGAACTAGGGACCATGGGTTCGGTCATGTGGCATGGCCAAACCCCAAGGAAAATTATTTGGTGGACTTGGGATTTTTATGTCACGGTTAAGGGATCATTCATGGAGCTATATTATGGATATGTAAAATGGCAAAGTTGTAAATACATATTAAGATAGAAGGTTAGCCATGAATGGCAATATTGTAATTTAAATGGAATTAAGATATCATAGGGTTCGGCCATGGTGTGTGGCCGGACCCCATGAATCAAGTTAAATGGATTTTATGAACTTAAGATAGTGATTGGATTAATGGAGAGACAATAATAGACCAATGACAATTTGGTAATATCGGCTGAAAATGATAAACCATGGGTTCGACAATGGTGTATGGCCGAACCCCATTGGAATTGGTTTATGGACTTAAAATATTGTAAATCAAGTAGGACTTGGTTTTAATTGATTGTTATATTATAAGGTAACGGGACCTCACAAGGTGTTTACTATCGTAGCGGTTACCGGACGAAAGACGCAAGGACACATTAGCGGTCTTTGGTAGGATTCCACCACTTTGAAACCATGGGTTTATGTACATTGTTTTTATCTTGATTTGATGAATTTATATTGCAAAGGATATGTTTCAAAATGTGAGTTTTAAATGCTATGTTTATATGATAAAATAGCATGTGTTGTATATGTTTCAAATATGAGCTTTTAAATGCTATGTTTGTATAATTGCATAGCATATGGACATTTGCATCTCATGCATGGCATGGGAGGGATGAACGGTAACCGGAGACCCACACTCCGTTGGGGCGTCCGTAAAATACTCATGGGGGATACCTTGATGAGGAGCTTTCCATCAAGAGGATACTATGAATGAAATGTAACCGGAGATCCACATTCCGACGGGGCGTCCGTAATACAATCGTGGGGGATACTTTGATGAGGAGCTTTCCATCAAGAGGTTACTATGTGTTTGTGATAGGTGGGACTTATTGCATATGATAGCATGGCATGGCATTGAATCGGCATGATTATGATCTTTATTATCATGCAAGGTTTCTGGTCTTTTGTCGGTATGATTAGATCTCTTTTATCATACACTGTTTTGGATACGATGCTTTATAAGTATGGTATGATTTATTATAACTGGATTTGATATATATTATATCTGGATTTTTGGTACTAACCCATGTATTAGCCTTACTTGGAATACCTACTGGGCTCGTTGTCCTAACGCCCTACTTCTACCATAGTGGATGATACAGGAAACGACGGGAACGATGAACGCGAAACGAGCCAAGCATAGGAGCTTGGATGCTTTTAATTTATATTTGTTTAAGATACTCATGGGCTTGTATTTTGAGTATCCAGAATTCAAATTTTAATAACTTAGATGAATTTGCTATGGTTGGATGTTTTATTAGATAATTATGATATGATAATTATGATTAAGGACTTGATGTACTTTGCTATCTGAATGGAATAGAACTTGGTTCTATTATGATTCCCCATGTTATGATTATAATTCCGCAGTTATGATGTTATTCCGCATGTTTATATTATTATGTGTAAACCGTTTCCATGGACTTAGTCCATGCACACATAGGGTTGGCCAGTTAAGGGTCGGACTTTAGAAGTTCGGACTTAATTCACGTCGCGACGTCCTGCTCTCTATCACTCTTTGTTTATAAAAAAAAAAATAGACACTGATTTTTCAGAAAAGAAAGAGAGTGAAAAAGGGCGGGGTGTTACAGGAAAATCATATAAATATTTCATTTCTAAAATCAGCCGGTTAGCTGCTGTCCGCTACCCACTGTCCACTGTCCACTGTCCACTACCCAATTTCCACTGTCCACTGTCCACCAAAGCTCACTTGTGGGGTTCGGCCATACAACATGGCCGAACCACACTCTTCGGTTTTGACCCTCTTTTTAACCCTTGTTTTATTTTACACAAAATGGGTCTAACACCATCCATCTTTTGATTTATTAATCCAATCACATAAGTTAATCATTTAACAACTAAGTCCATAAAGATATCATCCTCATCATACACCTAGGTTTATGAAAAGCCCTTCATAGGATTCGGCCATACAACATGGACGAACCCATGGTTCCTTATTTTGTCATTTCTCATCTTAGCCACCATTCATTTTTATAGTTAATCATCTAACTTATTTACACATAAATTAGGTCCATGAATGATCTATTACATAAACATAGATCCAAATTCCTCCATTTTCTTAGCTTGATCATTCATTCTTTAAACAAGCATAGATCTACCAAGTGATCCATCAAAATGGTTCATGGGGTTCGGCCATACAACATGGCCGGTTCCATGGTTCATTGTTTCCATTTTTCCATGGTCTAAATACATGTAAATCCATCAATATTCCTCCACCATTTTCATCCTTTAAAACCCTTTAAAATCACTAACATACATCCATCCTTTTCATCCTTTAAAAATCCATTAAAATTAATAATATACTTCTATAGGGTACAACATGGCCGAACCTCATTTTGCCTTTTTTTAAATGGATCTTAAATCCATGGCCTCCAACATTTTGGCCAACCATTTCCAATCTATATGGAATTTTCCCTTAACCTCCTTTTAATTTATAAATCTTGTCAAGTACTACTTACCGATTCCGCGACTCCTCCGATCTTCTTTCGTTCCTTGGTCTTTTATTTCTTCCTCCTTGATCTTCGGCCAAAGGGTGGTGCTTGATTAAGATGAAAATCCTAAGAGTGGTTCGGCCAAGGAAGAGGTTTGAGAGAGGGAGAGGAGGAGAGAATGGAAAACCCTATGTCTTTTCCTTGTCTTGTGAGAGATCGGCCCAAAGAGTGAGAGGGAGAGAGAGATGAAGAAAATAACTCTCTTTGTTGTGCAATGGAATTCGGCCAAGGGTTGTAATGCCCCGCCTTTTTTCACTCGTTTTTTCCCGTAAATTCGGAGTATATATATATTTATAACAGAGTAGAGTGATAGAGCGCGGGACGTCATGACACGAGCTAAGTCCGAACTTCCAAAGTCCGACCCTTAACTGGCCAACCCTATGTGTGCATGGACTAAGTCCACGAAAATGGTTCACACATAGCAATATCAATATGTGGAATCAAAATCATAACCTGCGGAATCATAACATCAAAATGCGGAGACATAATAAAACCAAGTTTTATTCCATTCAAATAGCAAAGTACGTCAAGTCTTTAATCATTATTATCTTAACATAATTATTCAGTAAAATATCCAACCATAGCAAATCCATCTAAGTTATTACATCCGAACTCTAGATACTCAAAATACAAGCCCATGAGTATCTTTAACAAAATATAACTATCATCCTCCAAGCACCTATGCTTGGCCCGTAACACGTTCATCGTTTCCCTGATTTCCTGCATCATCCACTAAAGGGTAGAAGTAGGGCGTTAGTACAACACACCCAGTAGCTATTCCAATTAGGGTTAACACATGGGTTAGTACCAACAATCCAGATATAATATATATCAAAACCAATTATAATAAATCATTCCATACTTTCAAAACATTGTATCCAAAATCGTGTATGATAATAGAGATCCAATCATACCGATAAAAATCAGAAAACCTTGCATGATAATAAAGATCATAATCATGCCGATTCAATGCCATGTCATGCTATCATATGCAATGAGTCCCGCCCATCACAAAATATAGGGTATACTCTTGATGGAATTCTCTTCATCAAGGTATCTTCCTGGTGGAATTCTCATCACCAAGGTCTTCTCTCTTGATGGAATTCTCCTCATCAAGGTATTCCTTCCACGAGTGTTTTACAGACACCTCGTCGGAGTGTGGATCTCCGGATATATAGTATCCTCTTGATGGGATTCTCATCATCAAGGTATCCCCTGATGGAATGCTCATCACCAGGGTCTTCATACATAGTATTCCTCTTGATGGGATTCTCATCATCAAGGTATTTATACATAGTATCCGCTTGATGGAATTCTCATCATCAAGGTTTCCCCCACTAGTGCTTTACGGACGCCCCGACGGAGTGTGGGTCTCCGGTTACCTGTCATCCCTCCCATGCCATGCATGAGATGCAAATGTCCATATGCTATGCAATTATACAAATCATAGCATTTAAAAGCTCATATTTGAAACATATAAAACACATGTTATTTTATTATATAAACATAGCATTCAAAACTCACATATGAAACATAATCTTTGCAATATAAATTCATCAAATAAGATAAGAAAACATTGTATATAAACCCATGGTTTCAAAGAGGTGGAATCCTACCAAAGACCGCTAACGTGCACTTGCGTCTTTCGTCCGGTGACCACTCACGATCGCAAACACCTTGTGAGGTCCTGTTACCTTAGAATGTAATAAACAATCAAAACCAAGTCCCACTTGTTACAATTATTTAAGTCCCTAAACCAATCCCCATGGTTTATCATTTTCACACTTATTTACCAAATTGCCATCGGTCTACTCTTTATTTAATATTTCATTTTAAAATGCCAAACGTAGTCCTTATGTCCACCAAACAATTATCATGGGGTTCGGCCATACACCATGGCCGAACCCATGGTCTATTAATTCAATTAATTACAATAATGCCATTATACTTATCCATTGCCATTTACCTTTCTTATTTTTCATATATTTACAAGATTGCTATCCATGTCTAATCTAACCCATTTTAGCAAGCATTTACAACCTTGCCATTGCCTTTGACAATTTAAGCTTAGGTTCCACTACATTACATACATGGATCCACCAATGATCCACAACCATGGAACCACAAATAAAACCTTCCATAATTAGAAGTTTTCCATTTTATCATGTATTTGCAAAATTACCATCCTTTAAAATATAACCAATGCTCCTCCATTTTAACCCCTTTAAAATCATAGACCTTCCCATCATTGAACCCTAAACATGATTCATAAAATAAACCTCATGGGGTTCGGCCATACACCTTGGCCGAACCCATGATCCTCCACTTTCCATTTTAATCTAAGGTACATTATTAGATAGTTTCTAATTTTATCACTACCTTAAATTAATATCCATAATTCCATCAAAACAGTTCATGGGCTTCGGCCATACACCTTGGCCGAACCCTATGTCTAATATTTCCACATATTTACAATTTTTCCATTGGTCTAACCATTTCATGTTTCAATTCTAAGACTTAGGTCCCTTAGCACATGGATCCATAAATAAACCCTAGTGGGGTTTAGCCATACACCATGGCCGAACCTCACTCATGGCAACCAATCCATTCATTCCTTTTTTTTAAAAAAAAATCCAATCTTTCTTAATTAGAAAGTTTCCTAAGTTAGCATCCATGTTTCCATAATTAGAAACTTTCCCAATTTAGCATGCATGTTTCCATACTTAGATAGTTTCCCAACTTAGCATGCATACTTCCATAATTAGCAACTTACTAATTTTATAATAATCATCTTTCTATTCTTGGAGACTTACCAATTTAATCTCCTCCTTAATCCATTCCTTCCATTCTTGATCCTTTCTAAATCAATTTCCAACTTCATAATTAGAAAATCCTTAAATAGAAACTTTCTAAATAAATGTCAAATTCCATAATTAGAAGGTTTCCAAGATAATCATTAATCTTTCCTTAACCATCCTCCATAATTAGATAGTTTCTAAATTTAAACTCCACCTTCCAAAATAATTATCATACTTCAAAATACCAAACAACTCCATGGGGTTCGACCATACACCATGGCCGAACCCTATAGTTCACAATCCTTTTTATTAAATGATTTAAACCCCTATTTAATCGATTCGAATCTCTTGTACCATTAACCTCACTCCCATTTAAATTAATCATTAACCTTAATAATATGACCCATGTTTCTTCTATAAAATCACCAAAACCCTTCCATGGGGTTCGGCCCTTGATCATGGCCGAACCCTATGGTTCATCAACTTCTCATTAAACCATTCAAAATCACTTTTTAAAACATGCATAATCAGTCCATGGTTTTCAACCCAAAAACCCACAATTTAATCCATGTCTTTTCATGGTTTTTGTCATTGAAATTCATTAACCAACTCTCATATCTTTCCTCATTAAAACTCCATAATTTATAAGCAACATCCTTCCATGGGGTTCGACCCTTCATCATGGCCGAACCATATGGTTTACCCAATTCTCTTAAACCATCTAAACCATAAATCAAATCAAAGCATAGAATCACTTACCGGTTTAGCGACTCCTTCGGTTTTCCGTCGGTGGATCTTGTTCTTCCAATCCTTCTCCTTTCCTTAGCCTTTTCTTGTGTATACCGTGAACCACTTTGTGTTGCTGCTCTTGTGCTTGCTTCTGCCTCTCTTCCTTTGATAGTGATTACCGTGAGACAAGGTTTGAGAGAGAGAAAAATTGGCCTAAGGTGTAGGTGTGCCGTGCGCCCCGTCCTTCTCTCCTTTCATTGATCTCCAATTGGCCAATCTTAGAAGGTTCTTGTGATAGTAATTGCCCCTTGCCGTGAGCACTTGTGTCTTTCTTATATAAATACTCCCAATTGGTTCCATAACTAGATAATGGCGTGAGCCCCTTGCTGCCCTTTATAAAACCTTCTAATTAATCCTTTCTTAGATTAGAAAGTCCCAAAATTAGACAATGCTATTGCGCCCCTTTTTGTCTTTAACTCATCCACTCGGCCAACCTTATTAAGTTAACAATGTTGTGTGCACTACTCTTTAAATTAGCCATTGCTAATTAATCTTCCATTGGTTACTAATTTAGAAGATGGTGTGCGCCCCTTGGTGCCTTTCTTTTATTAACACTTCCTTTTTGATCTAAACAGATAGTGTCATGCGCATATCTTGATTCTAAATTGCCATGCGGCCCTCTTAATTAATAATCTCAATCGGCCAATGTAATCTTTCAATTTAATCTTTAACATCTTCAAAAGATATTCTAGCATATAATCATGGCTATCTAAAATTCAGCCATGCAATGTATATTCTAAAAATATTAATATCCTTTCCATGTTAACCTCCCATACACGGCCATATTAATCCATATATCTCATTCACATATCCTTCCTTGGCTTCCACTCCATGTGCATATCATAATCCATTTAAATTCAGCCCCAATTAATTTTATTAAAACCCTTTCCATAATCCGTTGGGTCTTAATTGGACAAAGACCAAACAATTTACCCATCTAAGGTCCATATCTAACATTCACAAATTAAATGGATTATTTTCATAAAAATAATTAACTGAAAATCTGAAGTGTTACAAGGGTAGTGTCTCTTGGGTTATGCCCCTTTGTAACAACCAAAACCCTTCACCTCCCTCATTAATGTTTCCTTTGGGGGTTTCATCCCATGAGATGAAACTCTCCAACCGTGTGCCCCTTGGGTTTCCATCATGAGATGGAAACCCTCCATCTCCCCAACGTGTATCCATTGGTTTCACCTCATGAGATGAAACCCTCCACCTTCCTAACTTGTGCATTTAAGATGGAAACCCCCCCATCTTAACTATTGACCAACCAAGGTGTCCCTTGGTCTTCACCATGGCATCCATTCACCTCCAACGTGTGCACCTTGGATATACCATTTGGGTTTCCTCCTTTGAGATGGAAGCCCTCCATCTTCCCACTCCACTCATTTCAATTCAACTCAACTCAACTTAAATATTTTTAATTCTTTTAAACTCAAGACTTGTACTCATTCATTAACTCAATTCCTTGATTCCATTTTGAACTCACTCAATTGACCTTAATCCAATTTAATTCAGCCATACCTTAATTAAACTTGAACTCAATTGGTGGTCGACCAAGTCAACCATGACACATGGCACTTGGGGTCCCACTTAGTCATGTCACATACATGCCACCTCACTTGATGAGGTGGATTTCATGCCTTTATCTTAATTGGTTATTAGACCCAATTATCAAACCTTAACCATTTACTTCTAATTAGCTCATCTATGACCCATTGGGTCCTAATTGGGCATTTGACCCAATTGATCACCTTGACCCAATTAAATAAATCTTACCCATTTATTTCAATTGAACCTTATCCATAATCCTTTGGGTCATAATTTGGCAATTGACCCAACTCCTTACCCATCTAAGGTCCATCTCCGTTATTTAATTTCAAATTCCATTAATTCACAAATTAAATGGACAATTTCCATATATATTCATAGAATGAAAATTCAGGGTGTTACAATGCATGTCCGAGTAATTGAGACGGAACAAAGGGTATTACGGAACAAAGTGATTCCATTTGTATGGGACCGACACGGTAATGATGAAGCCACTTGGGCTGGAGTCAGAAGTGAGAACAGCTCATCCAAAGCTATTTGTATGATTTGTTTGAAGCCCTACTTCGCTCGATTTTTGGGACGAAAATTTCAAAAAAGGGTAATATTGTAACACCCCGGATTTTTCCTTTTGTATAAATATATTGGATTAGTCCATTTGAATTACGAAGTAATGGAACTGGAAATTAAAAAGTGGAAATTGACATTAGATGGGCAAGAAATGGGTCAATTACCCAATTAAGACCCAATTGGTCATGGATGAGCTTAATTTTAAAGTAATTGGGTAAGTTTAATTAAATTATTTGAATTGGATAAATTAATGTATTTAATACATTAAAGTCCACCTCATCAACTGAGGTAGCATGTGAGTGATGTGGCATTGCCATGTGGCTTACGTGCCCTCACATGGAGGCCACATCATCAAGTGACATGACCAAGTGGGACCCAAGTGCCATGTGGTGGCCAAGTCACCACATGCATGGCCAGCCATGACCTGGTTGACTTGGTCAACCACTAGTGAGTTCAAGTGAATTAAGGTGTTGTTTAAGTTGAGAATATGAGGGGTTTTCATCTCAAGAGGCATGCAGCCAAGGGGTCTCTTTGGTTTAAGCCAAGGGTCTCCTTGGTTAATGTAACGCCCCGCCCTTTTTCACTCGCTTTTTCCCGTAAATTCAGTGTATATTTTTTTTTTTAACAGAGTAGAGTGATAGAGCGTGGGACGTCACAACGTGAGCTAAGTCCGAACTTCCAAAGTCCGACCTTTAACTGGCCAACCCTATGTGTGTATGGACTCAGTCCAATAAAATGGTTCACACATAGCAATACCGACTTGCGGAATAAAATCATACAACTGCGGAATCATAATCATCAATATACGGAATTATATTAGAACCACGTTCTAATCCATTCAGATAGCAAAGTACGTCATAATCATCAAACCAAAACATTCAACCATCTAAGTTATTACATTCCGAAATCCAAATACTCAAATATAAGTTCATGAGTATCTTTATTCAAAAACACGTAAAGTAAGTCTTCCAAGCTCCTATGCCTGGTCCGTCTTAGGTTCATTATTCCCCTAATTACCTGTATCATCAACTACAGGGTAGAAGTAGGGCGTTAGTACAACGCGCCCAGTAGGTATTCCAATTAGGGTTAACACATGGTTAGTACAAAACATATCATAGTGATATCAAAACCATATAAATCCATGCCATGCAATGAGGACAAATATACAATGAGTCCCACCCATCACCTGTACATAAATGTACCTACCACATAGGTCTCTCGGTCGCCCCGACAGAGTGTGGACCCTCCGAAAATCTTCTTGATGGAAATCACATCAAGGTGTTGCACATAGGTTTTTCAGACGCCTCGAAAGGAGTGTGACCCCTCCGGTTATAAATCCTCCACCCCATGCCATGCATGAGATGCCAATTAAACACATGCTATTTTATAACATAACATAGCATTGAAAATCATCATTTGAAAACACATCCAACACATGCTCTTTATATAAATAAACTTAGCATGTAAAATCATCCTTTGAAACATAATTGACCCATGCTATTTTAAACAATTAAACATAGCATTCAAAATTCAATATAATAAAACATATCCTTGAAAACATATTTTCATCAAACATAATATAAAAACAAAGTACATAAGCCATGGTTTCAAAGAGGTGGAATCCTACCTAAGACCGTTCACAAGTCCTTGCGTTTCCGTCTGAGATTCGATCACCGATCGCGCACCACTTGCGAGATCCCGTTACCTTATAATATAATGATAAGTCAACACCCAGTCTCACCGAATTACAAGGTTCTAAGTCCATAACAAAACCACATGGGGTTCGGCCATACACCATGGCCGAACCCATGGTTTACCATTTTTCATACATATTTACAAAAATGCCACTGTTGGTAACCATAGTCCCGTTTCTTTGCTTAGGTCCCAAGTTATCCATTCATGCTTCCAAAGTACATAATACCATAAAATAACTCATGGGGTTCGGCCATACACCATGGCCGAACCCTATGTCCAACATTCTCTCATATTTACCAAATTGCCATTGGTTTCCTTCTCCCTTTAAATCTTCCATAATTAGACCTTATAAATTTCCCTAACGAAATAAGTCCATCAAACACAACTCATGGGGTTCGGCCATACATCATGGCCGAACCCATGGTTCTCCTACTTTGGTATTTTAATTACATTTTTTTGCCATTCCTTTCTCCATTAATTCATATCATACATTGTATCCTTTATTTATTTTAAAACTAACATAACCTAACTCATAATGTAGGTTCATAATCTGATTCATAAATCAGCCCTTAAACCATAATTTAAAGACACCTTTAATCTTTTAATTTAGAACATGGGGTTCGGCCATACACTATGGCCGAAACCTATTGTGTATAATTTCCAATTAATCTCCACCTTTCTATAATTGGAAGGTCTCCAAATTTAGATTTCACCTTCCAAGAATAGAACTTCCCTTTATTAATCTCTCCTACTATCATTAGAAGGTTTCCATATTTAACTTACCAAAAATATAAACCTCCTTCCATAAATGAAAGTTTTCTAAAAATAACTCTACCTTCCATTTTTAACCTAAGGTCCACATTTAGAAGGTTTCTTAATTAAACAACAACGTTTCTATGATTGAATATCTTATTCCAAAATTCACAAGGTTTCCAAAAACTAATCCTAGTGGGGTTCGGCCATAGGCAACCAATCCCTTCATTTAAATTAGGTTCCATAATCAAGCCTTACCTTCCATTCTTGGTATGGTTTCCATAAATAACTTTTATGGTCTTTAAGTAGATACTTTCTAATTTTAATATCCACTTCCAAGAATGGAAAGTTTCCTTAATAAGTAACCTCCTTTCCATATTTGGAAACACCTTCCAAAATTAGATTGTTTTTCCATAATTAACCACTCTTTCCATATGTGGATTGCTTCCCAAATTTAGCAATACTTTCCATAATAAGGTTTCCAAAAATAACTCTAGTGGGGTTCGGCCATGCACTATGGCCGAACCTCACCCTTTTAGATCTAGGTCCATCTTTTACATTTACTTTCCAATTTTAACTCATCGGGTTCGGCCAAGCACCATGGCCGAACCCTATGGTTCATGATCTTGGCCCTTGGTTTAGATCTAATCCAAAATTAATCATCAATCCATATAATGTTTGGTGGGGTTCGGCCATACACCATGGCCGAACCTCACTCCTCCTTTTTATTATTTTAGATCCACTCCATTAGCCATAAAACCGCCATGGTTCGGCCATGCCATGGCCGACCCCATATTCCATATTCTTTCATTAATTTTCTTGAATCTAAAACATACAATCACCAAAGGTTTCTATGACTTAAGATCTAGGAACATAAACCCAATTAATAAATCAACACTCTCCATGGTTTCCAATCTGTAAAACCCATATCTAATTTTCTCTTCATGGGGTTCGGCCAACCACCATGGCCGAACCCTATGGTTCTTTTGATTTCATAAATAAAATTATAACATTAATACTTAGATACTAACCTCTTCCTTGCTCTTCTAATCTTTCTCTTCCTTTCTCTTTGATTTTCTCCAAACAAGAACTCCTTCTAGTTGCTGCCCTTTCTTCTCTTGCTCTTGCCGTGTAAGAGAGGACTTGAGAGGGGGAGCGAGAGAGAGGAATATAACTTGGTAATGGGGTTGTAAAAACCGTGCACCCCTATGGATCTCTCCTTTTATTAAGCTCTCCTTAGTCCCATATTAGAATGTTCTTAATAGAATCTTGCCCTCTTGTGTTTCCCGTTTTTTTTTTACACGTATACTATATTGTAGCACAGTTTTAACCTTGTTAACTTCCGAATAAGAAAAAGTGGTAAATTACAAAGTTGTAGCTCTTGAAATCTTCTTTCCAACACAAAAACAATCAAAAACATCAGATATCAGAGTGAAAAATTATAACCAAAACACTGGACATATGTCAAACCTTCCTTATTTAACCATGGCCGACTTTCCCTCTTTAATTAGCCATATCCGACTTTCCCTTGCCTTGTTAAGACTTCTTTTAATTCTTATTAGCAAGTACTATGCGCATAACCCTAATCATAATCCAAATAATCTTTTAATTTAATTCATAGATATTTCATCCCTTTTTAAATATCTAGCATATCATTGTGGATTTAAAAATCCCACATATCTCTCATGTGCATAATATGTAAATCATTATCTAAAATTCGGTCAAGATAATCTTTATTTGATTTTTTTAACATCTACTTGGATATTTCAAATCCATTAATCGGCCATATATATTTTGTTTAAAATTAGATATAATTCATCACTAAATTAATTCAACCCATTTGCATTTAATAAAACCAATTCCAACATTGGTTGGGTCCGAATTGGGTCATGGCCCAATTCTTGATCCAAATAAGGTTTAATTCTAAAATTCACAATTTTAAAAGAGTAAGTGTCATATAAAATAATGATCTGAAAATCCGAGGTGTTACAGTTAAATCAAGGGTCTCATTTGTTAAACAAACCTTGATGACATGAGGTGAAGGCTTTAAATGTAATAGCCCGAAATTTTAAATAAATATATATTTGGCATTTATTTACTTTAATTTGAATTTTGATGTGATGGAATGCCAAATGGATCAAATTTTGGGAAAAAGGCCCAAGAAGGACCCAATGGACCATAAAGTGAATGGAATTCGTCAGAAGGGTCAACGATGGTCAAAGTGGGCCCGATCACCATGTGGGACCCAATGGATCAAAATTGGTCCAAACTCTAAGGTAAAGGGGTAGAAAATAATTTGATTGGGCCGTGCGCCCAATGGTGGGCCAATTAATTTAAAAAGGGTGAATTGGAATTAAACCCTCTAAGTTAGTAATGAAATGAAATGGCATGACCAAGTGGGGCCCACCTCCACCTCACCAAGTGAGGTGGCGTGTGGACCAAGGCAAAGGTGGGGCCAACCATCATGGTTGACTTGGTCAACCATGGATAAATTGAGAGGACTAAGGTGGATTAAGGTGAATTAAATTGATTAAAATTATTGTAAAATTATCTAAGTTAAAATTTATGGAATTAAAGTGACATGGCCAAGTGGGGCCCACCTCCACCTCATCAAGTGAGGTGGTGGGTGGGGTAGGTATAGGTGGGGGCCGTCCACCATGGTTGACTTGGTCAACCATGGGTGGATTTCTTAGATAGATAAATTTTATGAAGTTAAATTGGATGGAAATTAATTAACCAAAGTGAGGATTTAATTTAATTAATTAGGTTGGTCAATTAGGGTCAACATAGACAAGTCAAAGAGGACAGGTCAATGGTGGTTTCATCTCATTGAAACCACCAAAGAAAAACAAGAAAAATACCATGGACTTGGGTGGTGGTTTCATCTCAACGACCACCACTCCAAATATGGTAACCCATACCCAAATGAGTGGTCAAAGGGGGAAGACCCAAACCACCCCTTTTCAAACACTAAAAACCGTTGGCTTGGTGGTGGTTTGGTCTCAACCACCACCACCAAGGTCAAGGGAGCCCATACTTTGGTTGGTGGAGCCATAATGGTGGAGTGTAGTTTGGTCAATCAAAATGAGATGTGTTTGATCTCATTTCTCATCTCCTTTCCATCTGTCTCTCTCTCCCTCTCTCTCTTCCACTCCCAAAAACCGTCCCACACAAAAGAAAATAAGAAGAAGAAGGCTAAGGAGAAAAGAAGAGAAGAAGTGTAACACCCCGCCCTTTCCGAGAATTTCAGAGTCTAATTTTTTTTTTTAAATAATAATAAAACATCGGAAGAGAGCGGGCGGCGTCACGACGCGAGTTAAGTTCAGACTACCCAAGTCTGAACCTTAACTGGCCACCCATGTGTACATGGACTAGACCATGATAATGAACCACACATGGAAGTAACATCAACTTGCGGAATAACCTAAATTAACTGCGGAATAGAAAAACGAGATAGCAAGTAACAATCTTAAACATTAAATAACACAGATCAACCATCCACAGGTTATTATCCTAATCAAACCATAGCAAATAACGCATTATTACATGTCCAACAAAAGTATTCAAATGACAGTAATATAACGTAATCCAAATCCATCATTAAGCACTTAGGCTCAGCTCCCCTCCTGATCAATGACCTTTCCTTTCCCTTTGCTTGTACCTGCAATCTCTTCTGAGGATAGAATTAGGGCGTTAGATCAACGCGCCCAGTAGGTTCCCGAATCAGGGCTACCACATGTTAGCATATAAAACATGCATATACATATCATAATACATAATCATCAAAACAGATAAAACAATGCTATGATGTATGCACATGCAATGAGCATCCCCCATCATGTACATTCATAGCCATCACTTGACGTGCCTTGCACCGTCAAGGTAAATTACAATACAACTTCCATCTCTTCACCATTGACTGATTCATCACGTATTAGTCCTCCTGGCGGGACTCTCATCGCCTAAGGAGACCAATGTGACTATGATCATCATGTTACTCCTCCTGGCGTGACTTGCACCACCGAGGCAGGACGTAACTTATAACTTGAAACACTGTAGAACCTCACTCATAATCCCATGTCTATGCATAAGATGCCAATGCCTGTATGCCATTTGTTAATGCATAATATATCATTTGAAACACATATATTAAAACAAGAGTATCATAAGAAAAACTGGGTAAAAATCGTGGTTACAAGTAGGTAGGAAACCTACTGAAAATTCTCTTCGGTATTTGTTCCTTTTCACTTGATCACGACTTGCCCGCCGTTCACGTTCCGTTACCTTGTCATGTAACAACAAATCCATATTCAATCTACTTGATTCCTAATCAAGTTTAGGTCTTATATACCATCTTGTAAGTCCTTTGATCAATCCCTTCATTTGGCTTGTATTCACAGATTTGCCATTGGTCTTTAACCATATTTGAATCTAACTCCACAACTATTCTTCCTTAGTGGGGTTCGGCCATACTACTTGGCCGAACCTCACCACCTTTGTTTGGTCCTTTACATCATACATACCTACATCTCCCATTCATTATCAATTATCACAAAGTCCATCAATAATCATTGGTGGGGTTCGGCCATACTACATGGTCCATTGCTCAAATTAAGGTCATATGAGCACATTATAAATATCAAGTTTGATTGGATGGGTTATGTACATCAATTGGGTTGGAAATGGCAAAATGGGTCAAAGGGCCCAATTGGACCCAAAGGGTTAAAATGGATGATTTGACCATTGTGTAAGTTTAAATTAAATGGGGTTAAGCCTATTTGATTGGAAATCAAGTGGAGAAGAAATGGGTAGGCTTGATCCATATGTGAAAACCATTTACAAATTACCAAAATACCATAATTGGGTCATGGAGTCAAAAACGGGTCAAGGAGCTAAAGGGGGACCCAATGGGTCGGGTTGACTAGTTTGACCACGGATGACCGTGTGGGCCCTCAATTGAACTCAAGTGTGAGTTAATTCAGCTTGAGTTAGGTTGATTTGAAATGAGTTAGATTTAAGAAATGAGTTGACTCAAACTTGGTGCATTAAAGATGATGAGTTGGATGAGTTGATTTAGAATAAAAATATCATGAGTTAAGTGAGTCAAGAGGAGGTAGAAACGAGTTGTAATCTCACTCAACACCTGATCAAACTCATCACAGCCGTTGAGTGTGAAGGGGTGCTTTGGCAAAGCCAAAAGACACCAAGGTTGGCGGCACCTTTTCATGAAGGGTTGCAATGGTTCATTCCCAAGTAATGCAATGTTTGGCATCAAGGGATGCAACGTTTGGCACCAAGGGGTGTCTTGGTTGACACCCAACATCCCTTCATTTTTGGCAAGAGTAAAGAGGGAAATAAATGGGTGTTGGGGGCTGAAACTACAAAATGCAAAGGTTGCCTTTCTTGGCCGTTTTTGTCATTGCAAAACCCAAGTGTTCCCATCTCTTTCTCCCTCTCTCCAAACGGTGTTCTTGGCTAGAACAGCAGAGGATTTTGGTACCAAATATTCAAGCTTAAACCAGCAAGGAATTGAGGAAGAAAGGAAGAAATAAAAGATAGGAATCAAGGATCAAAAGTCAAGAAGAAAGGCTTGGGAAAATTGGTAAGTATTTCATTGAGTTTTGTTGAAAAACATGGAACAAATAGGGTGTGGTTTGGGCCATGATCATGGCCGATTACACCAATGATTAACCTTGATTAATGGAGGTTTAGAAATGATTAAGATGATCATTGGGTTCGGCCACCATAGAGGGCCGAACCCCATGTAAAGAGATGGCTTGGTTTTCATGTTTTGAAACATGAAAACCATGGATTTTGTGGACTGTTTTGGGTTTTGATTTAAGATTTAAATACATGTTTTAGAATGGTTAAAAAACATGGATCTGAATGACATAGGGACTGAAGTTTATATGGTCTAAAATCAGTGGATTAAAAGATGGAAATGGACCATTGGGTTCGGCCACTTAGCATGGCCGAACCCCATGGAAACAAATGGTTGTTTTGATAGTTTTTGGAAATTAAAAACCATATGATTTGGGACTGAGATTAGATGTTATTGTTGGATTCAGAATGCATGTTTTAAGGAGATTAAAACATGGATTTGGGTGTGGGTTTCAGACCCAAGATAAAGGGTTAAATGTTCAAAACCAAAGGTCATGGTGTTTGGCCAATGAGCATAGCCGAACCCTATGAAATTGGGCTAATTTTTGGATGTTTGTTTGAAAGGTAAAACCTGATTTTAATATACTGTTATAACATGATTATCTGAGGTTTAAAAACAGTAAACATAACCATTGGGTTCGGCCACCATAGAGGGCCGAACCCCATGTAAAAGGATGTTGGTTTTCATGTTGTGAAACATGGAAACCATGGACTTTATGGACTGTTTTGAATGAATTTAATTAGATGGTTTCTAAGAGGTTTAAAGGTAGCAATATAATACTGATATTGCATGTTTAAATAACGCCTAAAGCATGGTTAAAAGACCAAAACATGGACATTGGGTTCGGCCACCTTGGATGGCCAAACCCCATGTAAGTAAGTGATGTGTTTTGGTGAAGTTAAATTACTGTTTTGGTGGCTGGTTATGTGGCTGAACCATGTGTAATTCATGGTTGTGTTAACATGATTAAATCATGTATAATCATGAGAAGTTAAGGGATCAACCAGATCAAGTGAACCCCATGGATTGCTTTAAGGCTTTTATTTGATTTAAATGGGGTAGTGTTGGTGGATGAAAATGAGGATTGGAACCAAGTGATTTGAATGGTTGTGAAGGGAGTAAGAAGTACAAATTGGATTGGTAGGGTTCGGCCAAGTAGTATGGCCGAACCCCACTAAGGTAGTTTATTTTGATGAACTTTGATTATGAGCAAGATTAGACATTGGTTAGACCAAAAAGCAAATTTGTGAATACAAGCCAAATGAAGAGATTGATCAAAGGACTTATAAGATGTTTTAGGTCTCATATATGAATGAACATGTAAATAAGAGTATGATTTACTTATTGTTGCATAATAAGGTACTGAAAGTTGAACGACGAACGAGTCGTGACCGGTTAAAGCCTAAGAAAGAACAGACGCTGAAGGGAATCTTCAGTAGGTTTCCTACCTACTTGTAACCATAGTTTTACCCAGTTTTCTTATGAGACTCTTGTTTTATTTTGTGTTTCAAATGATATATATTATGCATTAACAAATGGCATACAGGCATTGGTATCTCATGCATAGACATGGGATTATAAATGAGGTTCTACAGTGTTGCAATTTATGGGTTACGTCCTGCCTCGGTGGTGCAAGTTACGCCAGGAGGAGTAACATGATGATCATAGTCACATTGGTCTCCTTAGGCAATGAGAGTCCCGCCAGGAGGACTAATACGTGATATGAATTAGTCAATGATGAAGAGATAAAGGTGTGTTGTAATTTACCTTGTCGGTGCAAGGCACGTCAAGTGATGGCTATGAATGTACATGATGGGGGATGCTCATTGCATGTGCATACATCATAGCATTGTTTTATCTGTTTTGATGATCATGTATTATGATATGTATACGCATATTTTATATGCTAACATGTGGTAGCCCTGATTCGGGAACCTACTGAGCGCGTTGATCTAACGCCCTAATTCTATCCTCAGAGGAGATTGCAGGTACAAGCAAAGGGAAAGAAAAGTTGTAACGCCCGCCCCTTTTCACCGTAAAATCAGAGTACATTTTTTTTTTATTTAAAAGTGACAAAGGGCGCGGACATCACGACGCGAGTTAAGTTCCGAGCTTCTAAAGCCCGGCCCTTAACTGGCCAACCCTACGCGTGCGTGGAACATAAGTCCATGAGTATGGTTCACGCGTAGCAAGTAAGCTCACGGAACATAAAAATAATTGCGGATGATCATAGAACTATCCTACCAATTTTTAAATAGCAGGGAAGAAACATCCGTATAATTACTAAAATGCCATTAAACTGTATTGTCCAAAAATAAAATCTAAATATAGCAAGCCATCTAAGTTATTACATTCCGACAAGCTAGTTTACTCAATTTACATTTCCAAAATGAAATAATTCACTTAAACAAAATTACTAGTCCGCCTTCCCAAGCTCCTAAGCTTGGCTTCCGGCTCGCCCTTCCGGTCCGCCATCTCCTGCATCGTCAGCTAGGGTAGAAGTAGGGCGTTAGAACACGCGCCCAGTAGGACTCTGAGTAGGGCTAGCACATGGATTAGTAATAACAGCATAACGATAATAACCCAATGAAAATTGATAAACCATCATATAATGAAAATATAACATGATGCAATGCCATGGGTGTCTATGTTATGCATCCCACCCATCATCCAAACCATATAATATCATATCCCTCTTGACGGAACAAAACCTCGTCAAGGTGTCCCCATGCCTGTTCTCGGTCGCCCCGATGGAGCATGGACTCCGGTTATCAAAGTATCCCCATGCCTGCTTTTCGGTCGCCCCGACGGAGCATGGACTCCGGTTTGTTTTTTTTTTTGCCCATGCCATGCATGAGATGTAATGCATTATGCTATGTAATATTTATAACTCATAACCTTAAGATATCATACATAGCCTTAATTTAACCTTAATCATAGTTCATAGCCATTAAATAAAATCCATTTTAAACATAGCATCCATAATTGTAAAAACCCATCATAAGATAAATACTAGAATCAATAAAATATGACAAGAATACCATCACACATCCATGGCTTACAAATAGGTAGGAATCCTACCGAATACCAACTCGCGTCCTTTTTCGGCTTCGTCTGACAATCCAGCTACCGACACGCGTACCGTTTGCGATATCCAATACCTTATTACATATACATAATTAGTCCATATTTTAACCATTTCTAAGCCCATACATCATATCTTAGTGGGTTGCTTCATTTTGATCAATATCTACGGTTTTGCCACTACCTCCCCTAGTTAACATTAACTTAATTATATACATTTCTTTGTCTAAAAATTCATTCATGGATTCAGGTCCATTAATGACCCATCACCCATATCTCAAGATCATTAAATCAGCCACTTAATTGAACCTAAACTCCATTAATTTAATCATATACAAACACATTAACCTTAGGCCAAACCGGTCTACATTTTTTGAATCCATGAATGTCCCCTTTAATCATGCCATATTCCTCATTTACTAATCCATATACATACACCTTCATCTTAGTCCTTAATTGGTTCACACAAAATGGGTCCATTGTCTCCTTAACCATAATATAACAACACTAGAATTTAGCCATTTAAATATTCTAATCCTCATTCATTTCCCACATATAACACCAAAATTAATCATAAGTTTACCCACAAATAGGTCATGAAATCCATTTACAAATCACTACATTCAATCATTAACTCCTTAAAAAAATCATAAACCCTCTTTCCCATGATTTTTCTTATAAAACCCCTTTAAACTTAATCACATTTAATCAAGAAATTTAAAACCCTAAACCATCCTCCATCGTTTTCCATTCTTCATAAACCCTAATAAATCATTAAAATGCCCAAATTACTTTGCATATCCTCCATTCCTTAAAACCCTAAAAAAAATCATACATTAATTATATAACCCTTAATCCATTTTTTTTTTCCCTAACCCTAACCTATCCATTAGAGTTTCCTCCACTTTCCATCCTTCCATTTTGATGGATTTAAAATCCATAGCACAAAATTATTTAGCCACCATTAAATTTAACCAAAAAGAATTCCAATTCTTAAACCCTAAAAAAAATCCAAAACTCTTGTTTAAGAAATACTCACAATCCGTCGTCTCCTCCAACTTCCGCCACTCCCGTCGGCTTCCTTAGCCTCCTTTCTCCTTCCTTTTAATCTTTGGTAGGTCAAGATGCTTGATCAATGGTGGAAACCTCCAAGTTTAGAATTGGCCAAGGTAGGGTTTACTTGAGAGAGGGAAAGGAGGAGATGATGAGAAGAAGATGGTAAATCTTGACCTTAGAATGGTGGACCATGCTTGCACCTCTTCTCTTCTTTCTTCTCTTCTCCTCTTCCTTTCTTAATTTTTTTCTTCTCTTCTTGGAGTGTGGGACGGTGGTGGAGAGCAAAATGGGAAAAAAATGAAATGAGAGAAAAGAGCATCGATGGAAGAAGATGGTTAAAAGAGATAAAGTTTATCTCAATTGGGTGGAGTAATCAATTCCTCCCACCAACCCCACATAGATATTTTCCATGCTTTTTTGACCCCAACAACACTTGCCAACGTTTTTTGATGCCTTAAGATAAGATGGCATTTGGTTTTCCACTTTTTGACCATTTGACCCTCATTTGATTATTTTAATCATTTAATAAATTAACTTATTACCTTAGGTTAATTAGTTCCCACCTAATTTAATTCCATTTCTTAACTTCCTTCTATGTATCCACCCATGGTTGATCAAGTCAACCATGGTGGCCGGCCCCATCAAACCTTGGCCCACATGCCACCTCACTTGATGAGGGGGAGGTGGGTCCCACTTGGCCACACCACCATTGTTTAATTCCAAATTACTTAGGGTGATTAAATTTCATTAAGCCCACTCTAAATGGATCACCATTGGGCCCATGGCCCAATTACATTTCCATCTAACCCATTTACCTTAGAGCATAACCATCTTGACCCATTGGGTCCCAAATGGGTATTTGACCCCATTTGACCATTCTTGACCCATTTAAATAAATTTAAATCCAAACCATAGTCTATTGGGCCACACTTGGACCTTCATCCAATTTTGGCCCATTTACCATTTATTCCACCAATTTCCAATTTTCATCATTAAAATAAATAATATTCACATATTTATTGATTTAAAAAATTCGGGCCATTACAAAAGTCATTGACCGGGAGGGGAGCCAAGCCTAAGTGCTTGAATGAAGGACTGAACTACTTTATATTACTGTCTTTTGAATACTTTTGTGGGACATGTAATAAGGGACATGTAATAATTCACTACTTGCTATGGTTTGGTTAGGTTGATAACATTTGGATGGTTGATCTATGATAAATAATGTTTAAGACTCTTACTTGCTATCTCGTCTTTCTATTCCGCAATTAATCTAGATTATTCCGCATGTTGATGTTAGTTCCATGTGTGATTCACTATCATGGTCTATTCATGTACACATGGGTGGCCAGTTAAGGTTCAGACTTGGGTAGTGTGAACTTAACTCGCGTCGTGACGCCGCCCCCTCTCTTTCGATGTTTTATTATTACTTTAAAAAAAAATTAGACTCTGAAATTCTCGAAAAGGGCGGGGCGTTACATGGATTTCCATTTTGACTCACCCAACTCAAGATATTTTTATTCCAACCCAACTCATCACATTTAATGCATTCATTTAATACACATGTGTTGACTCACTACTTGATTTAATTCCAACTCACTTCAGTCCCACTCAACTGATTTGACTCGTGTTTTAGCTCCCTTGAGGGTCCACACAGTCAACAATAGTCAACTTGACCCGTTGGGTCCACTTTTAGCTCCTTGACCCGTTTTTGACTCCATGACCCAATTATGGTATTTTGGTCATTTGTAAATGGTTTTCTCATATGGATCAAGCCTACCCATTTCTCCCCCACTTGATTTCGAATCAAATAGGCTTAACCCCATTTAATTTAAACTCACAAAATGGTCAAATCATCCATTTTGACCCGATGGGTCCCATTTGGGCCCTTTGACCCATTTAGCCATTTTTTACCCAAATGATGTAAATTACCCAACCAATCAAACTTAACATTCATAATGTGCTCATATGATTTTAATTTGAGCAATGGGCCCCACTATTTCCATACTTAACATCACAAAATAATTAATTAACTACTCAGGGGCATTTTGGTAATTTTCCACTTCATTGAGAAACTGGGGTGTTACAAGAAGAGAAGAAAAGAAGTGAAGCATTAGTTCACCACCCTAAGATCAAAGGTTGGATCTTGTCTCTCATTACTTTCCCCTCTCCCTCTCTCAAGCAAAACCCACTCTACCTTAGCCGATCCAAGCATGTTTCACCATTGATCAAGCACACCTTGACCGATCAAACATCAAGGAGAAGAAGAGAAGAGAAGGCTAAGGAGAGCAAGAGTAGAAGCAAAGAAAGACCGGAGGAGTCGTCGGGTGGTAAGAATTCTTAAAACAAGAGTTTATATATTTCTTTTAAGATAAGTTATGGAATCCATTTCTTAGACTAAATATGGCAAAAAATGTTGTGGGCCATGGATCTAAATCCATCCAACGGTAGGATAATAAATGGATGAGATGAAAGAGATGGTTTAAGGAAAAATAAAATGAATGGATTAAGCATGGAAAAAAATGGAATTTTTGATGGATTGATGGACCTTAGGGTTCGACCATGTAGTATGGCCGAACCCCATGGTAAATGAGTAATGATTTTATTAGGGTTTTGAGAATTAAAATTATGGAGAATGATTAATGACATTAACGTTTTAAATGAGTAAATATTGATGGTTTTTTTAAGGAATTTTTAAATGAGAAAACAATGGAAGATATAAATGATTTCAAGTGGCCTAAAAAATGATGGAGGTATGACATTTTTAAGAAATCATGAACCATAGGGTTCGGCCATGCAATGTGGCCGAACCCCATGGTTAGTGATTGTGAATTTTAGGGTTTTAAAGAATGGAAGACATAGAAGGTAACTTGGGGATTTTTAATGGAATTTTAAGTTTTTATTTAAGCATGGAGGACATGGATTTTAAATAGATGAATGGGCCATAGGGTTCGGCCATGTAGCATGGCCGAACCCCATGGTAAATGAGTGATGATTTTATTAAGGTTTTAAGGTTTAAAATTGTGGAGAATGGTTAATGACATTAAGGTTTTTAAATGATTAAATATGGTTAAATTTTAAAAAGGGGTTTTTGTGATGAAATCCATGGAAGAAGTAAATGGTTTACATGGCCTTTAAAGGCATAGATGGGAATGAGCCATGAACCATGGGTTCGGCCATGGTGAATGGCCGAACCCTATGGTGTGACTTAGTGATTTTGATGAAGGTAAAAAAAAGAATGGAAAATTATGGAGAGAGATGATAAATTTAAATGGATTTATGGGTATGGTATGTGATGTTTTAAATGGGATGAAAAATGAGGATTTAAATGGATGATCTAAATTCAATTGAGGAAAGATTAAATAAGGTAAGATGGACCCAAGAAAATGGGAAATAGACATCATGGGTTCGGCCATGGTGTATGGCCAAACCCATGACCCCTTTTTGTGGGCCACATTTTGGGCCAAATATGGAATGATATATGGGATTAAATGTTTTTCAAAATTAATTAAATAGGTGGCTGATTTTAGGTACATGATGTCATGGTTAGGGAATCACAAATGGGCCCAAGCTTATGGGTCAAATATGAATTTAAAATGTGCATGGAAGAGGAGTGGCAAAATCGTAATTTGTAGCCACCTTGAAGAACCATGGGTTCGACCATGGTACATGGCCAAACCCTATGTGGTTGGACATGAAAATGGATATATTATGAATGAGTAAATGAAACGGATAGTTGTTGTGTTTTAGGCTCGCAAGTTGGAATATTTAAAATGGGCAAAATGGGAATTATGCATATGGTTTAGCCAATGGGAAATGTGGCTAAGTTAGGGGCTGATTTTGATAAACGCATAATGTAATTAGAAATCTAAGGTTGTAATCAGTTAGGGATTTAATCATGAAATAAAATACGGACTAATTCGGTAAATGTGTAATAAGGTATCGGGACGTCGCAAAACGGTGAGCGATCGGCGACCGGTTTATCGAACGGAAACGTAACGGGACGCTAAGCGGTATTCGGTAGGATTCCTACCTTTTTGTAAGCCGTGGATATGTGATGGTTATTTTAATCTATTTTGATAATTATGAGATTTGTATTATGATGGGTTTTTGATTTATGAATTATATATTCATACTATGGTTTATATTTTTAATGTTATGCATTATATGGCTATGTATGATATATTAAGTTTATGAGATATATATGTATATTACATAGCATAATGCACTTACATCTCATGCATGGCATGGGCGGGAAAATAATGAAACCGGAGTCCATGCTCCGTCGGGGCGACCGAGAATCAGACATGGGGATAGCTCTTATGCTATAACCGGAGTCCATGCTCCGTCGGGTCGACCAAGAAGCAAACATGGGGACACCTTATAGGCTTTGCCGTCAAGGGGGATACGATTATTTTATGATGATATGGTGGATGGGTGGGACACATGACATAGGCACCTATGGCATGGCATTCATCATATGTTTACTTTATTATTATTTGGTATGCATGTTATCATTAATCCATGTGCTAGCCCTACTCGGAGTCCTACTGGGCGCGTTGACTAACGCCCTACTTCTACCCTAACTGATGACGCAGGAGATGGCGGAAATGGTGGACAAGCTGGGAGTCAAGCTTAGGAGCTTGGGAAGCGGATATCTAGTTTTATTTCAGTTTCATTTTGGAGATGTAATTTAAAGTAGCTTAGCTCGTCGGACTGTATAATTTATATTTCTTGCTATGGTTTGGACTGCATTATGGACAATATCGTTTTGAGGTATAAATGTGAACATAGGGGTATTTTGGTAATTTAATGTTGTATCTTCCCTTCTATCTAAAACCGGTAGGATAGTCTATATTATAACGTTCCGCACGTAATTATATTCCACAAGCTTACTTCCTACGCGTGAACCGTTCTCGTGGACTTAGTTTCGCGCACGCTTGGGGTTGGCCAGTTAAGGTCGGGCTTTAGAAGCTCGGACTTAACTCGCGTCGTGACGTCTGCGCCGTTGTCACTTCTTTTATTTTTTTTTTTAAAAAAAATGTACTCGGATTTTACAGTGAAAAGGGGCGGGTTACATTAAGGCTGTTATACAAAATGACCCAAACCAAGGGGCACTCCACACCCCTTGGCCTACTCCTCCTCATTGAGCAAAGGATTTTCTGTCCTCTCCTCTTCTCTCTCTCTCCCACTTCTACATCTATACTTGGAGACTTTGAAAAGCAAAGAAAGAAGAAAAAGGATTAAGAAGAAAATACAGATCAAAAGAAAAAAAAAAAGGAGACTGGAGGAAGGTATGTATAAGGCTTGATAACATAGGAATGAATCCAAGGAAACCATGGGTTTGGCCATGGTGTGGCCAAACCTATGGGTTCCATGATGGGCTGGAATGAATGGCCAAATTGTTATAAGGCCATGGAATTGGAAATCCATCCAAAAGATGGTCATGGATTGAAACAAAACAACTATAAGATTTAATCCAAAACCAAGTTCTAATGGTACAATGATTGGATAGATTATGAAAAAACCCTAACCTTGGCCAGTGGGTAAGATAAAATTATTAAGTGAAGGGTTGAAGATGAAATTCATGTTTAGATATGATAAAGAATGAATTTTATGGAGAAGGGCTTTACAAGATATGCAAACACAGAGACTGATAAAAAGTCAGTCGACTAAATCTCAGGATTCAGTCGACTGAAAGTGTGTTGGCCGAGCACACAAGGGATATCTGGGTGTTTCAGCCGACTGAATCTTATGATTCAATCGATTGAAAGAGGATTGGCCAGGCATAAAAAGGATTTGACCTAAAGTCAGCGGACTGAATCTATGATTCAGTCGACTGAAAGTTTACTGGTCAAGTTTATACAGTACCTGGTTGTATTTTCAGCCGACTGAATCTTATGATTCAGTCTACTGAATCTGAAAGTTTGCGGATAAAGAACGGTATCTGGGTTTGATTCAGTCGACTGAATTGAAAAGTTAATTTTGGATTATCATCTAGAGCCTCTTGTAGGGTGTAAGGGGTGATGAAATTAGAAATGGAAAATCAAGTTAATATATGTGTTGAATTTAATAAGGCAAAGAGATTCGCAAAGGGATTGTGATTCGTTTCAACGCGATCGTTAGCGTTGTCCTCACAAGACAAGCAAGGATAGAGTATTGGACATTGGTAGGATTCCTACCTTATTGAGAACACTATGGAATATGATATGATACTGGTTTTTATTACAAATATGATGATTTGATTAAACATATTGTATATGTTTATGAACTGATTTTCAAATGATGTGATGTGTTTTAAATGAAATGGCATTCTTGCTTACATTATCTCATGCATGGCATGAAAGGGAGCATATATGACCAGCAAGCCAAGTTCTGAGCGGTTCGGACATGACTTGGGCTTCAGACTAGCGTGTATGAAGCAATGTGAACTGTTGACATTTGGCCTCATCCAAGTGAAAGGAAAGGTACGACATATTGGGTCAAAGAGCCCCTGGGTAGGCAGTCCCGAAACCCTGCGCAGTGGGAGAAGTCCACACTCCATCAGTAATCCCGATTAATTTGTGGATGGGTATACAGTGCCCTGGTGCTTGCCGCCTCAAACACTATGGACATAATTGGCCAAGGAAACTATTGATATGGTTGATGATGTGATTTGATATGGACATTAGGTGAGAGTTCATTTGGCATTGACACCCATGACATGACACATATACTAGCATAAGTATGATATGAACATCATGCACTATTTTTCATACTTATAAGTTGTTTTACAAATATGACATGATATATATACCCTTGATTTATATAACTCCTATGTGTACCATAACCCTACTTGGAATATCTACTTGGCATGTTGATTAATGCCCTATTTCTACCCTATAGATGATGGAACAGGGAATGATCCTGAAAGGAACGTGGGACCGAAAGGGAGCCAAGCGTAGGAGCTTGGGAAGATTATGTTTAAATTACTCTGTTTTAATTTCAATGATGTATTGGGAGGACTACATTTTGGATTGTAATAACTTAGACTTATTTGCTATGGTTTGATAATATTTAAGTTTCATTTTAAGTATATGGTGATTGGCTTTCCTTGTCTAATAATGACAAGTATATGAATAGTATCTTATTCATATAAATAATTCCACAAGTATTCAGAAAAGCGTGTGAAATGTTTTAGTGGATTTAGTCCACGCACACGTAATGGTGGCCAGTTAAGGGTCGGGTTTTGGAAACTCGAACTTGACTCGCGTCGTGATGACCCGCTCTTTCTCACTCATTTATAAAAAAAAAAGTAACTCTGATTTTGTGAAGGTGAGAACGGGTGGAGCGTTACAGTTGGTATCAGAGCGAAACCAGAAGTGTTGAAACTCGGAAAATAAGATTAATACGGTATCATGTCTCATTGACAGATAAGAATCCCAACTGACCAACTCTTCGGAGTCTGCTACACGAGGGCCGGATTAATTTACTTTGATGAGAATCAGATTGAAGCGAAACCTTTTGTAACGCCCTGCCCTTTTTCACTCGATTCTTCCCGTAAATTCAGAGTCTATTTTTTTTTATAACAGAGTAGAGTGAAAGAGCGCGGGACGTCACGACGCGAGCTAAGTCCGAACTTCCAAAGTCCGACCCTTAACTGGCCAACCCTATGTGTGCATGGACTGAGTCCACGAAAAATGGTTCACAGATAGCAATATAAAACATGCGGAATAATTAACATCAAAATTACGGAATCATAATAGAACCAAGTTCTATTCCATTCAGATAGCAAAGTACATCAAGTCCTTAATCATCATTCAAATACCATAATTATCAAAATTAACATCCATCCATCTAAGTTATTACATTCCAAAATCTAGCTACTCCAATACAAGTCCATGAGTAACTTTTATTAAAAATAATAAACTAAATCATCCAAGCTCCCATGCTTGGCCCGTCTTGCGTTCCTCGTTTCCAGTTACGGCTAAGACATGGTTAGTACAAAACATATATTATAACATAATATATAAAACCATGTAAAACCAGCCATGCAATGATGACAAATGCAATGAGTCCCACCCATCACATGTACATAAAAGTACCCACAATATATGTCTTCCGGACGCCCCGGCGGAGTGTGGACCCTCCAGATTCTTCCTGATGGAAAATCACATCAAAGTACCGCACATAGGTTTTTCGGACGCCCAGACGGAGCTTCCGGTTACAAATCCTCCACCCCATGCCATGCATGAGATGCCAATGAAATACATGCTATTTTATAACATAAAACATAGCATTTAAAATCACCTTTGAAACATATCCAACACATGTTATTTATACAACTAAACATAGCATTTGAAATTCAATATAAAGCATATCCTTTGAAACATAATCTCATCAAAAATAAGATAAACACAAAGTACATAAACTATGGTTTCAAAGAGGTGGAATCCTACCAAAGACCGTTCACGAGTCCTTACGTTTCCGTCCAAGAATCGATCACCGATCGTGCAACTCTTGTGAGATCCTGTTACCTTATAATATAATAACCAATCAAAACCAAGTCCCACTTGATTTACAATATTTAAGTCCATAAACCATACTTGTGGGGTTCGGCCATACCCATGGCCGATCCTCACCCTTTTTGTTCATTTATTCCATTAATTACCAAAATGCCATTTGTCTAAACCTTAGTTAATCCAAAATACATAACCCTAGGTCCGCCAAACAATTCCCATGTTTAGGTCCAAAAACATAGATCATAAACATCTAATTTCTCCAAATAATTCCTCATGGGGTTCGGCCATACACCATTGCCGAACCCATGATCCAACACTTTCACTTATATTTACAACAATGCCATCCATGGCTAACATTATCCCTTATTTTCATTCATAATGTACTTAGACTAATAATTAACCCATTAATCCGAGTTCACAAAATAAACCTCATGGGGTTCGGCCATACACCTTGGCCGAACCCATGATCCTCCAATTTATTTAAAATTACACAAAACATAACCCACATTTGATTCATGGGGTTCGGCCATGATGTCCTTGTTTCCAATTAATAATCCATCCTTCCATACTTTAGAAGGTTTCCATAATTAAAAGGTTTCCATAATTAAACTCCACCTTCCCTTATTAGAAGGTTTCCATAATTAAACTCCACCTTCCATTATTAGAAGGTTTCCATAATTAAACTCCACATTCCATTATTAGAAGGTTTCCATAATTAGTAGCCATCTTCCTTAGTTAGATAGTTTCCTATATTAGAAACCATCTTCCAGAATTAGATAGTTTCCTAGATTAGAAATCATCTTTCCATAATTGGAATGCTTTCCAAATTTAGCAAACTCCTTCCATCAACCATTCCAAAATAGTAACCATCTCCATGGGGTTCGGCCATACACCATGGCCGAACCCTATGATTCATGATCCTGACCCTTATTTCAGTCCATTAAAATTCAACCATAATACTTACATATTTCCATGGGGTTTGGCCATACACCATGGCCGAACCCTATGGTTCAAGATCCTCTCTTTAAAATCACCAATCATTGATCTCAAGTACTTCTTTACAATTAACCAACACCTTCCATGGGGTTCGGCCATGCACTATGGCCGAACCCTATGGTTCCATATTCCCTCTTTTAAATCCAAAACACCTAACCGTCCAAGATTTCCATGATCTAAAATATAAGAACATAAACCCATAATTAGACCATGACTTTCCATGGTTTCGATTCAACAAAATGAACCATGTCTTTCCATTAATCAATCAATGTTCCTCCATGGTTTTCAATATTCATAACCCAACAAAATAAACCATAACTTTCCATGGGGTTCGGCCATAGTATGGTTCTTTCTTTCCATTCAAATCACTAAACCCATCTCCAATCTTCTTCCATGGGATTCGGCCAAACACCATGGCCGAACCCTATGGTTCTTTTATTTCAAAATAAAATTTATCAAACAAGATACTAACCTTTTTCCTATTTCTTGTTCTTCCAATCCTTCTCCTTTCTTCTTAATTTTTCCAAACAAAGAACACCTCTTGCTGGCTGCCTTTTTCTTCTCCTTGCTCTTGATGTTGGCGAGAATGACAATTGAGAGAAAGGAAATAAAATTCGGCTATGGGGTTGTAAAACCGTGTACCCTTGTCCTCCTCTCCTTATAAAGCCTTGCCTTGGTCCCAACTTTGGAAGGTGCTTAAGATAGCCAACCCCCTTTAGCCGTGCGCCCCTTGCTATTTAATTGGGACTTGTCGACCTTGGCTTCCCATATTTAGAATGTGCTTAAGATAAACCATGCCCCATTGCCGTGTGCCCTTGTGTTTAATTTAGACACTTCTTTTATTTAATTTAAAACTATATGCATACCCTTTTAAAAGATCCCATGCGCCTATCATATGTATGATATATCTTTATACACGGCCTAAGTATCATTCTTGGATATGCACCTCTAAAATTCGGCCACGCAATATTTATTTAATATTGCATTATTAATTAAATTCAACCTCATTTAATTTTTTATTGAAACCAATTTACATAATTCATTGGGTCCTAATTGGGCCAATGACCCAACTCTTTGTCCAATTAAAATCCATAACTAATATTCACAATTAAATGGGTAATTTTCATTCAAATTAATAAATTGAAAATCCAAGGTGTTACACCTTTGACAAGCAGTCCATGCTCATTTTTCACAATGGGCCAGGCCAATGTGCACTTCAAGTCCAACAAAGGCCCAAGTCCTCAAGCTCAAGTCCAAGTTCCACTGGAGGCCCATGTGTTCATTTAGAGGATCAAAACCCTAAGTCCATAACCCATTTACACGCCCAAGACTTGTCCATTCAAAATTCATATCTACCATCCATTCTCTATCTTCATCTAATGCATCAAAATTAGGTAAAACCTAAAGCCACATTTCCATATCCAATGCATTCATTCATCATATTAGATCTAGGCCATCCAATCCACTTATCATATAGATCAACCTTAGAATCATAATCATTCATAAATCATCTCATCGTTTTCATAATTAATCTTATCCATCCATTAGCTAACCATTAGACTTAGATCTCATTCAATCATAACCATTCATGCATTAAAACCCTAGATTTTAATTCAACTTGCATCCCAATGCAATCCATATATCCACACGATTTTGACACATCAACACACACTTTGAAAATTCTCCATTGGGTGCTAGAACAAGATTAACCCTAGAGGGAGGGGGGGTGAATAGGTCAATCCCAGTTCCATGTGTTTACAAATTTCTTGATTGTTTAAAGTTTAAGTGCAGCGGAATGACAATATCAATCAAAAGACTTGTTTAGTGCGATAACTTTTTTTAATTGCTTAACCGATCACACTAAATTTAGAACCCTTTGCATATTGCTTGATTATCAACGCATGGGCACAATGTATGAATAAGGATAATCAAATGCAAAGAGTGCTTAAATACTAAAACACAAACATACAATGATCAAACACCATAAGAGCAAATTTATAGTGGTTCGGTTAGCCAACCTACATCCACTGTTAGGACTAGCTCAACCTTGAGCTATCCCCAAGTGGGGAATTACACCCTAACAATTAGAGTAGGAATTCCACCTCACTCAATCGGCTGGGAATTTCGCCCACAACATGTAGAATAGGAATTCCACCTATTCATTTGGCTGGGAATTCCACCCACTACATGTGCCAGAGACGACGCTCTAGATTTTTTATAATGGTTCCAAAGCCAAGGCTCCTTGATCCCTTTTCATAAGATAAAGGTTTTAAATAAAATTAAAACCAAAAAACACTTTCCTTTGAAGCTCTATCTCGTTGATGTGTGCTTCTCAAAGATCCACCTAATGTGTGCCGATGCTCTGCCTTGTAACCGTCGTAAAGCAATCACAATCTCAGGGTGACTAGGAAATTGGTTCTACCAATATCTATCCTAGTTGATTATCTTTTCTTCTCTCTATCTAACAAACTCAATCCATATGATTGGTTGTATTAGATTCCTAAATGTAGGCACAAGAGAGAGAAAGAGAGTGATCATTTTGTTGGCCCTTATTTAAGCTCACTGATAATTATGAAGGTCCAACGGATTTGCTAAAGGATGCCAACTGGTTGGACAAAGATTGGTATCTATAGAGAAGGAAACCAGTTGCAGTAATAGTCATGTACCGATAGGTCGAGCGCGGGTTCGGTGACTAAAAATATTACCGTTCAACAACCCGACCGTTGCGCATTAAATACACTCCCAACAATATAATTCTTTCCCGGTTGACAGGTCTGTGTTGCAGATGGGTCGACAATCATGGCACCGAGAGGTCGATCCATAAGAAAGGCTTGGTCTGGGGCAACACCATGCTGATTGCGTTTCAAGTCCAGAAACTAGTCTTACCCAGACCGACCTGTCGCCTTTATCGAGGTTCGGTCCTGGTACTCTCGATCGGTCTTGAACTACCGATATGTCTATTTTCTCAAGAGTCCACCTGAGTTTTAAGTTCCAGAACTCATAAGTTTTTATCGAAGAGTCGTTGCCAACGAGTGGTCGTTTCAACTTTTCACCGAGGGGTCGGTGCATATGAGACTCTCGATCAGAGGCATACCTAGAATGACAATTCAATGTTCCAGAACCTTTGTCAATCTTGCTGACCAGTCTTTGACTACGATGGGTCGATCCTTTCTCCACTAAGGGGTAATGAGAACAACTAGTCGAGCTGCTAGTGAATTTAATTCATATTTTTAAATTTGTTTCCAATTTACTATCAAGCTTCCTCTCTAGGCTTTTTATGATTTTACCATTTGTTCAAATAAACCTAGGGATGGTCCTATCTAAGGTGTGGGTACCACCTAAAGTCATCTATGGCCATAATACTTATTTTGTGATTGCCATAACAATGAGCTTCAATCCGGTGAAGCGTGATCTTCACTTTTGATCACCTTGGGTCTTCAAGCTTTTAGCAAATGCTTCTTCCCGAGTCATGGAATTGACAAACTTATGGACTCGGTAAGCCCGGACAATAACAATCTCCCCTTTGTCAATTTCATGACAAAACATAGAAGCTAACCCAATTACAAGCCCACCCTTATTATATCACATTTGAATACAAAATATTACATCAATTACCATGTACATATTCAATTGGAAAAAAAACTATGATCTTCATGTTCTTGTTCAGCTTGCTTCCTTTCATGTTTACCTACACAAGCAAGCAATACTATAAAATAATTAGAGGAGTTACTCCAAAACATAAATATGCATCCATGGAGTAAACTAGATTTGTATTCATGTTCCCCAATACACCATGATTTTCTAGCAACCAACACTACCTGTAGTATATCCAAGCTATCAGTGTTGAGAAGATTTTCTCCCCCAATCTTCTTTGAGTTTGATCTCCCACCAAGCACAGACATTCCCCTATCTCTATTGGCTTCTCCCTATTTCTCCTCTTCATGGCTCTCTCTTTCTAAAGGTCCAAGCACTTATTCTTCTTCCATTGTTTACCAATTATTCCCTTTAATTGGCTTTGATGTCTTACAGTTTCTACTAATTTCTCCCCCATTTTATCATACAATTGACAAAGGTTTAGTAGGCAGAAATCGAGTTCCCCTTCATTTTGAAGGATTTTGGATTTCAAACACTCCCCCATGCTTCTTGCATATAGTGCTTCCATGAGTTCACTTCCAAATCATTTTAATCTTTCCATTGATCAATGCATGTTTCTCATGCATTTCAGCATTGATCTCCCCCACAGTACATTGCAAAATGCCATTGCGTTACTGCTTTTATTCTTCTTCCCTTTAAGAGTTGTGTTTTCTTATAGGTGTTCTTCCATTGGGATCAACCTAACTTTCCTAGCTTCCCTTTTTGGATTCTTCTCCCCCATTCTCCAAGCTATTTTCTTTAGTTTTTTAGAATCATCTCCCCCATGGAGTAAGCTATATTTTCTAGCTTCTCCAGAATATCTCCCCCATAAACGTAGCTCACTCTAAGTTTATTTTTCTCCAAGCTTCCTTTCAAGCTTCCGTCATCCTTCCTCCTTCCACTATCATGACCATAAAGCATAAAAAACTATTCTAAGAAGAGCCATCTGGAGGAGGTGATGCTGGATGGGAAGGGGATTTTCATCGGGGACACTCATTGAGTTTTTCCATGAATGTGGAGAGGTTTTGAATTGATTCATTCATGAAGGTTGCAAAAGCACCAATCTTTCTTTGCAACTACCGACATTTTTCAAGGAAGAAATAGAGTTGTCTTATAAGAGCTCTATCAGACTCGGCTTTTGTATCTTCCATCTGTTCTTTTCTTTCTCCTCTTTTACCTTAATCCTCTTTCTTTTAGCGTGTCTTTCTTTTTCTTCACCACTTGAGACCCCTAGAGAGGTTGTGACCTGAACTCATTTTCCTTTTCTTCCACTTTCTTTTATTGGCACCGGAGAAGGAGAGGTAAGTTCTCTAATGGTAATACCAATTTGCCTTCGAGGTAAAGGTGGTGATGAGTTCTTCTTGTGGGATTTCCTCAAGAGTGTCTTGGCTCGATGACCTATAGTATTCAGGAGAGACGAGGATTCTCCTTGATACCACTGAGATTTGGGTTTCTTACACAAGGTGGCATGGTCATTCTCAGAATCAGAGGACACAATGATGACTGAGGACTTGTTCCTTGTCATTTTCCACAATATTTTTCTTTAATTCAGAAACAACAAAACTACTGGAGGAGAGAGGAATGCACAGAGCTCACCCAACCAATGGGAATGTAACGCCCCGCCCTTTCCGAGAATTTCAGAGTCTAATTTTTTTTTAAATAAACATCGGAAGAGAGCGGGCGGCGTCACGACGTGAGTTAAGTTCAGACTACCCAAGTCTAAACCTTAACTGGCCACCCATGTGTACATGGAATAGACCATGATAGTAAATCACACATGGAACTAACATCAGCATGCGGAATAATCTAGATAATTGCGGAATAGAAAGACGAGATAGCAAGTAACAGTCTTAAATATTAAATAACATAGACCAACCATCCACATGTTATTAACCTAATCAAACCATAGCAAATAACTAATTATTACATGTCCAACAATAGTATTCAAATGACAGTAATATAACGTAATCCAAAATCCATCATTAAAGCACTTAGGCTCAGCTCCCCTCCCGGTCAATGACCTTTCCTTTCCCCTTGCTTGTACCTGCAATCTCCTCTGAGGATAGAATTAGGGCGTTAGATCGACGCGCCCAGTAGGTTCCCGAATCAGGGCTACCACATGTTAGCACATAAAACATGCATATACATATCATAATACATGATCATCAAAACAGGTAAAAACAATGCTATGAAATATGCACATGCAATGAGCATCCCCCATCATGTACTTTCATAGCCATCACTTGACGTGCCTTGCACCGACAAGGTAAATTGCAACAACATTCATCTCTTCTATACAATATGTATGCAATGGGCAACCCCCATCATGTACAATCGTAGCCATCACTGTAGAACTTCATTCATTATCCCATGACTATGCATGAGATGCCAATGCCTGTATGCCATTTGTTAATGCATAATATATCATTTGAAACACATATATTAAAACAAGAGTATCATAAGAAAAACTGGGTAAAACCGTGGTTACAAGTAGGTAGGAAACCTACAGAAGAATCACTTCAGCGTCCGTTCTTTCTTAGGCTTTAACCGGTCACGACTCGTTCGTCGTTCAACTTTCGGTACCTTATTATGCAACAATAAGTAAATCATAATCTTATTTACATGTCCATTCTCATATGAGACCTAAGACATCTTATAAGTCCTTTTGATCAATCTCTTCATTTGGCTTGTATTCACAGATTTGCCATTGGTCTGTCCAATCTTTAATCCACCAAACTTACTCCATGCGGTTCGGCCATACCTTTGGCCGAACCCAATGGTTCCCTTATCCATTACTACATGGTTCTCCATTAGGGTCTTTTAAACCTTTTAAATCAACATAGAACCATTACCAACTACTACTCATAAGCTTAGGCTATTTAACCCATTCATTATGAATTAGCATAAAGTCCAATTCTCCTAATGATCTCTCATCATTTATCATACATCTTGGCCATAAAAAGCAACTAAATTCTATTTAAAATCACATATACATCCATAAAATGACCCATGAAAACAGTCCATTAATTATCAAAACAGCCCCATGGGGTTCGGCCATACTCATAGCCGAACCTTAGGGTTCACTTGATCCAATCATCACCATGATCACTCATGGTTTAATCATGCTAACTCAACCATGAATTAAACATGGTTCAGCCGCATATTAATCCACTAAAACAGTAACATATTAATCCATTTATTACCATAAGAACACCATATCTTCATATGGTTTTTAACTCACCAAAAACATGAAAGACTTACATGGGGGTTCGGCCATCCAAGGTGGCCGAACCCTAGGTCCATGTTTTTGGTCTTTCATACATATTTTTGGTGTCACTTATTCATATAAAAATCAGCACATCATTGCTGCACTTTAACCTCTCAAAACCATCTAATAAATTCATTATTTTGTCCAAATAACCATAACACCTCATGGGATTCGGCCATCCAAGATGGCCGATCCCCATGGTCCATTTTTCCAGTTTTAATCCACTGTTTTAGATCAGTAACTTAACCATAACATTACCATGGTTCAGCCATATTGGCCAACCAAAATCAGTAAATAATCTTCATGTAAATCACATAAAAACCCCATGGTAATGTATGGTTTTTATCTCTCAAAACCATCACCATTAACCATAAAATGATCACACCATTTCATGGGGTTCGGCCATGCTCATTGGCTGAACCCTATGGCCTTTGGTTTGAACCACTTAAACATGTTATCTTATGTCTAATCTAATCATCCAAAACAGTAAGACATTTGCATGGTTTTATCTTACAAAAATCATCAAAATTCCAACATCCATTCATGGTGTTCGGCCATCCAAGATGGCCGAACCCAATGAACCCTTTCATCATTTGATACCCAAGGTCTTAGGCCCATGATACATTCAGCCATTCATGACATCCGAATCCATGTTTTAAACCTTTCTAAAACATGCATTTGAATCTTAAATCAAACCCAAAAACAGTTCATAAACCCATGGTTTTCATGTTTCAAAACATGAAAACCAAACCATCTCTCACATGGGGTTCGGCCCTTCATGGTGGCCGAACCCAATGGTTATTTTTACCATTTTGAATCCTCCACTAATTAAGGTTAAAATCCTGGTGTAATCGGCCATCACCATGGCCCAACACACCCCCATTTTTTTTTAACCAAATCCATGAAACACTTACCAATTTCCAAGCTCTTGTCTTGCCTTTTGATCCTTGTTTCTTTTCTTCTTAACCTCCCTTCCTTTACTGATTATTTGCTTGAACCAATGGTGAAATCACCAAGTTACAATTCGGCCAAGAGTGTGTGCTTGAGTGGGAGAGAGAGAGAGATGAATTCTAAAGCTTTTGCACATGAAATTCGGCCAAGCATGTGTTGTTTGCCTTTGTATTTTCAGCCACCAAGACTCCTCCACTCCCTCATCAATTCATGCTCAAACCAATGGGTATTGGGTGCCATCCAAGGCACCCCTTGGCAGCTACCCATGCAACCATTCAAATCCCCAAGCATCTCATCACAATCCCATGTATTCCCATTTAATACATCATGGAAATCACCCCAAACAAGTCCCCAACGTGTGGGACTTGTTTGGGTGGTTAAAGCTGGGCCAACCTCTTCAAATTCCCATTAGACTCAATGATTTACAGTCCCTTGAATTTCCATTTTGACTCACCCAACTCAAGGTATTTTTATTCCAACCCAACTCATCACATTTAATGCATTTCATTTTAATGCACATGAGTTAACTCACCTTTTGATTTAATTCCAACTCACCTCAGTCCCACTCAACTGATTTGACTCGTGTTTGAGCTCCCTTGAGGGTTCACATGGTCAACAATAGTCAACTCGACCCGTTGGGTCCACTTTTAGCTCCTTGACCCGTTTTGACAACATGACCCATTTATGGTATTTTGGTCATTTCTAATTGGTTTTCACATATGGATCAAGCCTACCCATTTTTCCTCCACTTGATTTCCAATCAAATAGGCTTAACCCCATTTAATTTAAAATCACAAAACGATCAAATAACCCAGCAAGACCCGATGGGCCCCATTTGGGCCCTTTGACCCATTTAGCCATTTTTGACCCAAATGATGAAAATTACCCAACCAATCAAACTTAACATTCATAATGTGCTCATATGATTTTATTTTGAGCAATGGGCCCCACTATTTCCTTACTTAACATCACAAAATAATTAATTTAACAACTCAGGGGCATTTTTGTAATTTTCCACTTCATTGAGAAATTGGGGTGTTACAGGGAATCACAAAATCCGTAATTTTCAAGCTGTTGGATGAGGGAGAACCAGAAACCCTCTAATTTTCGACGAGAAATCGTTCCGAGATGTCCTATCGTCTGGTTTAGGGCACGAGAGACAAAAGGGAAATCGCTAGAGCTCAACGGGAGGAGAAACGACAATTTTGAAATGGTTTGTCGTTTTTGTAGAAATAGATCTTTTAACTTAATCTTTCAGTCTCAACGATAGGTCATGTCCAACGACCGGTCTGTGTCGACATGTCGATAAGTATCAACCTGTCTCTCCTTTCAATTTTTCCCACTTTTCAGACAGTGTTCTGATTTCCAACAGTACTGACATGTCTATTCCTCTAACTAGTCTATCCTTCTACCTGGGTTTTAAAATTGAAGGATGTCTAGGGGTGTGGGTGTGTGTGTGCTTTCAATGTTCATAGTTCATCAAGCTTTGCTTATACACCTTTCAATGGCAGTGTAGATACATACATTCACATAGGTTATGTGCCATTAAAAGATTCAACACATCCTTCTGAAGGTAGGCACAAAACATAGATTACGGATCTCTTTTCCTGAATCCAAACCAATCCAAGTACCTTGGGCACATTTAATTTACCAATACAAACATATTGCCCAAGTGTGTGATGTCATGAGATGCGGCATTTCCAGGCTTTAACAAAGACAAGATGTCTATGAACATAACTCATTCCACATAATGTATGAAATAACGGATATTGGAATTAGACACTAAGCACACAGACCATACATTCATTTCACATTTTGAATACATTAATCATGCATTTGGAAATGAAGTATGATGCTGTAATGCCCACCCCATTTTCAGCGAAATCAGAGTCTATTTTTTTTTTTTTAATTAAGAAGTGACAACGGGCGCGGACGTCACGACGCGAGTTAAGTCCGAGCTTCTAAAGCCCGGCCCTTAACTGGCCAACCCTACGCGTGCGCGGAACGAAGTCCACGAGAAAGGTTGACGCGTAGGAAGTAAGCTCGCGGAATGTAATTATATGCGGAACATTATAATAGAGACTATCCTACCAGTTTTAGATAGAAGGGAAGATACATCATTAAATTACTAAAATACCTCTACGTTCATAATCATATCTCAAAATGATAACGTCCAGAGTACAGTCCAAACCATAGCAAATAGGAAAATAGGCATCATGGGCTCGGCCACACTACATGGCCGAACCCTATGTCCATCAATCCATTCAAAAACCCATTACTTCCATGCTTAAATCCATTTAATTTCATAACCTCCTTAATCCTTTTACTTATTATTTTTCTTAATCTATCTCTCCCCTTTTCATCCATTTCTCATCTTATCATTGAATGGATCTTAGATCTAAGGCCTATAACATTTGTGGCCACCATTCATTCTAAGAAATGGATTCCATAAATACATCTTAACCTTTAAAATATAAATTCTTGTCTAAGAATTTCTTACCACACCAACGACTCCTCCGGTCTTTCTTTCTCCTTTTGCTTTCCTTAGCCCTTTCTCTTCTTCTTCTCCTTGTTGTTCGGCCACTATGTGCTTGATCAAGATGAAGTCTCCATGGTTAGGGTTTGGCTAAGTAGGTTTAGATTTTGAGAGAGGGAGAGGGGATAGAAAATTATCTCAAGCTTGGGTCTTGGGGTGGTGGTTGGCCAAGCCTAGTTTTTTTCCTTCTTTTCTTCTAAGTTTCTTCTTCTTTCTTGGTGTTTTCCTTGGGAAAGAGAGGGAGGACGTTTTTTTTTAGAGTGCAAGGGAGAGAGAGAGTGAAATGAGAGTGGAAAGGAGAGAATGAGATGAAAACTCATCTCATCCTTTGGTTGCATTAACTCCTCCCACCAACCAACATGGGTTAGTGTGCTTAGTGGTGGTGGTTGGGATAAAACCATCACCCTAAGTACATAGTTTATTTTGTGTTTGTTTTAAGTGGTTTGTGTTTCTTTGGGTGGTTTCAAGGAGATGAAACCACCCCTTGACTTGTCTCTTTGACTCCCCCTTCACCCACTTGACTACCATAAGTCTTTAATTTAATTGAATCATTAACTTAGGGTAATTAATTCCTATTTAATTTAATTCCATTTAATTCTCTTTCTAAGAAATCCACCCATGGTTGACCAAGTCAACCATGGTGGACGGCCCCCACCAACACCTACCCTACCCACCACGTCACTTGATGAGGTGGAGGTGGGCCCCATTTGGCCATATCACTTAAACCCCATTAATCTTAACTTAGATGATTTAAAATAATTTAATTAACTTAATCCACTTTAAGTGTCCTTAGTCCCCTTAACCTATCCATGGTTGGCCATGATGGTCGGCCCCACCTTTTCCTTGGTCCACACGCCACCTCACTTGGTGAGGTGGAGGTGGGCCCCACTTGGTTAGGCCATCTTAATCATCTCATCATTAACTTGGGTGGGTTTAATTTCAATTCAACCCTTTCCATCAATCGGGTCACCATTGGGCCCATGGCCCAATTAATTTATTTTCTACTTTTTACCTTAAAGTTTGAATCATTTTGATCCATTGGTCCCACATTGTTATCGGGCCCACTTTGACCATTATTGACCCTTTAAATGGATCCATCCAATCCATGGTCCATTGGACCATACTTGGGCCTTTGCCTCAAAATTTGATCCATTTAACATCCATATATCAAAATTCCAATTTTTTCATTATTAAAATAAATAAATGCCATATATATGTTGATTTAAAAATTCAGGCTATTACAATAGAATCCTCTTTTGAAATTTTCGTCCCGAAAATACGAGCGAAGTAGGGTTTCAAAACAACTCATGCGAAGAGCTCCGGATAGGCGGCTTTCATCTCCGACTCAAGTTCCCAGGTGGTTTCTTCACTGCCATGTCGTTCCCATACCACCTTGATGAACTGAATGGCGCGGTTCCGCAGCACCCTTTGTTCACTCCCGATCACTCTAACCGGCTTCTCCACATATGTCACATCGCTTTGTACATCGATGTCTTGAACATTTAATACATGAGAAGGATCGGGGTTGTACTTCCTCAGCATGGGCACATGAAATACATCATGTAGAGATGATAGTTGTGGAGGGAGCGCCAACTGATAAGCTACTCCCCCCACCCTCTGTAGGATCGGAAACGGCCCCACAAATCTAGGCGACAGTTTCCCCTTCTTCCAGAACCTCATGTGCCCCTTCCGTGGTGAGACTTTTAAGAATACTAAGTCTCCCACCTCAAACTCGAGGAACCTTCTCTTCTTGTCGGCATAGCTCTTCTGACGGCTCTGTACAGTGAGTAGATGTTGCCGTATCAACTTAATCTGTGTGGTAGTCTCCGCAACCAAATCTGGTCCAATCAACGCAGGCTCACCAGCCTCTGTCCAACACACGGGCGATCTACACGTCCTACCATACAAGGCCTCAAATGGAGCCATCTGGAGGCTTGCCTGGTAACTGTTATTGTAAAAGAACTCCACCAGTGGCAAATGGTCCTCCCATCCGCCCTTGAAGTCTAGCATGCATGCTCTCAGCATATCCTCCAGTGTCCGTATCGTCCTTTCCGACTGTCCATCAGTCTTTGGATGAAATGCTGTGCTAGTCAATACGTCGATCCCCATAGCCGACTGCATGCCCTGCCATACTCTGCCGGTGAATCGGCCATCCCTGTCGGACACAATAGACTGGGGAATGCCATGTAACCTGATGATCTCCTGGATGTACCGTCGACCCAAAGTCTCTGATGAATCTGTCATCTTGATGGGAAGGAAATGTGCAGACTTGGTCAACCGGTCCACTATGACCCATATCGCATCGTTGCCCTTTGATGACCTTGGCAACCCTGTTACAAAGTCCATGGATATGTGCTCCCATTTCCATTCTGGCACCGGTAAGGGTGCGAGTAAGCCCGGTGGTTTCCAATGTTCTGCCTTAACCTGCTAGCAAGTTAGGCAACGAGCAACAAAACTCTGCCACATCTTTCTTAAGTCCATGCCACCAATAGTGCCTCTTAAGATCATGATACATCTTGGTGCTGCCCGGGTGGATAGAGAGTTTGGTTTGGTGTGCTTCAATCAGTAACTCTCTTCTGCAATTCTTAGGCACATATGTCCTGCCTCGGAACATAAGACCCTGTCCTGGTCGTAACTCCCACTCTGGTACAACCTCACCGGTAGACATCTTAGCCCAAATCTCCTCCACCTCTGGATCTGCCGTTGCTTCCGTTCAATCCGGAGACCATGTTGGATCGTATGATCAGATTATATATGGTCCCATGATTATTGAGGTAGAGTCTAAACTCTCTGATGGTATTCAATACCTCCCATTCCGTCCTGATCAAGCTGGCTACTGTCGCATGTGACATGCGGCTGAGGGCATCAGCCACTTTGTTCGCCTTGCCAGGATGATACCGAAGTGCGAATTCATAATCTGCCAGATATTCCATCCACCTGCGCTGTCTCATGTTGAGTTCCTTCTGATCAAATAAGTACTTCAGGCTCTTGTGATCCGAGAACACCTCAAACTTTTCACCATAAAGGTAGTGTCTCCAGCTTTTGAGAGCGAAGACCACCGCTGCTAGTTCTAGATCATGTGTGGGATAATGGCGTTCATGAATTTTCAACTGTCTTGATCCGTACGCCACCGTACGATTACTTTGACTGAGTGTACACCCCAATCCCTCACCTGAGGCATCACAGTACACCTCATAATTTCTGCCTCTTTTCGGCAAGATTAGCATAGGAACGGTCGTAAGCCTCTCCTTTAGCTCCTCAAATCTATGGTTGCATAGATCTGATCACTGAAATTTGACTCCTTTCTGAGTGAGTCGGGTAAGTGGAGCTGCAATCTTGGAGAAGTCCATGATGAATTTCCGGTAGTAACCGGCCAATCCCAGAAAACTGCGGATCTCGGTCACATTAGTCGGTGTTTTCCACTCCTTCACTGCCTCTACTTTAGCCGGGTCCACGGCTATACCTTCCTCTTATATAATGTGCCCCAAGAAGTTGACTTCGGATAGCCAGAATTCACACTTGCTGGGTTTGGCATACAATTGGTTCTTCCTCAAGGTGTCTAAGACTATCCGCAAGTGCTCGGCATGTTCCTTCTGACTTTTGGAATAGATCAGAATATCATCAATGAATACAATCACAAACCGATCCAAGTAAGGACGGAATATCCTATTCATTAGGTCCATGAACACAGCCGGTGCTTTTGTAAGTCCAAACAGCATGACCACATATTCATATAAGCCATACCGCGTTCTGAAGGCCGTCTTCTCTATGTCCTCCTCCCTAACCCGGATTTGATGGTACCCAGACATTAGATCAATCTTGGAGAAGTGAGAGGAACCCCTAAGTTGATCAAACAAATCGTCAATCTGGGGTAGGGGATACTTATTCCTGACAGTCAGCTGGTTCAACTTTCTATAATCCACACACATTCGCAGGGTACCGTCTTTCTTCTTCACAAATAATACCGGGGCTCCCCATGCAGATGTGCTGTTCCGAATAAAACCCAGTCTGAGCAGTTCATCAATCTGTTTCTTCAACTCGGTCATCTCAGCTGGTGCCATCCTATAATGGGGTAATGATGCTAGAGCGGCATCGGGGTATAACTTGATTTCAATGTCTATCTCCCTCTTGGGTGGTAAGCCAGGGAGCTCTATTGGGAATACCTTGGCATAATCTACTACTACCGCCGGAAGTTCAGTTATTGGTGTCCTATCTAATATGAGGTTGTTCAAGGAAAGATGGTTCAATTATTCCTGCAGCCTTCTAGGGATGCCCTGTCTGTCAGCATGTACCACGTACCGCTTTCTCTCGGGTGACCAGAATATCACCCTACGAAGATGGCAATCAATATGGGCCTGATATGTAGTCAACCAGTCCATGCCAAATATAACATCGTACTCAGCCATATCTGTAACGCCCTGCCCTTTTCCACCCTTCCGAAAGTCAGAGTCTGAAAATTTCTTTTGAAAGAAACACAGAGTGAAGGAGAGCAGGCGGCGTCACGACGCGAGTTAAGTTCAGACTACGCAAGTCTGAACCTTAACTGGCCACCCATGTGTACATGGACTAGACCATGATAATAAATCACACATGGAACTAACAACAACTTGCGGAATAAACTAGACTATTTGCGGAATAGAAAGACTAGATAGTAAGTAACAGTCTCAATTGATAATTAAGGTAAACAACCATCCATAGTTAATAGTCTAATCAAACCATGGCAAGTATTAACTTATTACATGTCCATCAAAATATAATTCAAATGACAGTAATAAAGAAGTCCAGTTCAACATTCAAGCGCTTAGGCTTGGCTCCCCTCCCGGTCATCTACCTTTTCTTTCCCTTTCCTTGTACCTGCATTCTCCTCTGAGGATAGAATTAGGGCGTTAGATCAACGCGCCCAGTAGGTTCCCGAATCAGGGCTACCACATGATTAGCATATAAAACATGCATATATATCATAGTACATGATTAGTAAAAACAGATAAAACCATGCTATGAAGTATGCACATGCAATGAGTCTCTCCCATCATGTACATTCATAGCCATCACTTGACGTGCCTCGCACCGTCAAGGTAAATCACAATACACTTCCATCTGGTCTCACATGATAAGGTAATCCACAGTAAACCTCGTTACCTGTGGAAAGACGCTTCATCATTGAGTTGATTCACATCACATATTAGTCCTCCTGGCGGGACTCTCATCGCCTAAGGAGACCATTGTGACTATGATCATCATATTACTCCTCCTGGCGGGACTCTCATCACCTAAGGATGACGTAACTCATAATTGCAACACTGTAGAACCTCAGTCATCATCCCATGTCCATGCATGAGATGCCAATGCTTTGTATGCCATTTGTAAATGCATAATATATCATTCAAAACCACATAAAATAAACAAGAGTCTCATAAAGAAAACGAGGATAAAACTGTGGCTACAAGTAGGTAGGAAACCTACTGAAGATGTACTTCAGTAACTGATCTTTCTTTTACGTCACCCGGTCACGACTCGCACGTCGTCAACTTCCGGTATCTTGTCCATATAACAATCAGCAAATCATACTATCACTTACTTGTTCATTCATATCTAAGATCCAACCACATCATGTGGGGTTCTTCATTCATCACCTTTAATCCCATTTATTACTTAACCCAATTCTATCAAATAATCAATGATGGGGTTCGGCCATACTACATGGCCGAACCACATCCTATGGGTTTTTATCCCACTTTCCTTCATCATCAATGGTTGATTATTTCTTACACATAGTCCATAACTTATCATGTATGATTCCTTAATTAAAACAACCATAACCTTCCATCCAAAACAATCCATTTATCTCAAAAACAGCCCCATGGGGTTCGGCCATACTCATAGTCGAACCCTAGGGTTCACTTGATCGAATCATCACCATGACTACTCATGGTTTAATCATGCTAACTCAACCATGAATTATACATCGTTCAGCCGCATAATAATACACCAAAACAGTAAACATGTTAATCCATTTATAGCCATAAGAACACCATAACTTCATATGGTTTTTAACTCACCAAAATCATCAAAAACTTACATGGGGTTCGGCCATCCAAGGTGGCCGAACCTTATGTCCATGTTTTGGTCTTTCAAACATGTTTTAGGTGTCATTTTAAAATATAATATCAGTATAACATTGCTGCCTTTTTACCTCTCAAAACCATCCAACTAAGTTCATCAACTTGTCCAAATGACAATCATACTTCATGGGATTCGGCCATCCAAGATGGCCGATCCTAATGGTCCATTTTATCAGTTTCAAACCACTGTTTTAGACCCATGATACCTTCAGTCCTTATGTCATTCAGATCCATGTTTTTAACCCTCTTTTAAACATGCATTTGAATCTCAAATAAAACTCAAAAACAATCCACAAACAACTCCATGGTTTCCATGTTTCAAAACATGAAAACCAACCAATCTTTTACATGGGGTTCGGCCCTCCATGGTGGCCGAACCCAATGGTCATCTTTACCATTTTAAAACCTTTATTAATGTAGGTTAAAACCTTGGTGTATTCGCCCATAACCATGGCCCAATACACGCCCCATTCATTCCATGTTATTAAACCGAAATAACACATAACTACTTACCAAATTTTCCAATCTTTCTTCTTGTCTTTGATCCTTGGTTTCTCCCTTTTATTTCTTCTATCTTTCCTTAATTCCTTGCTGGTTTATACTTGATTAATTGGTGCCAAACCGCTACTGTTCAGCCAAGAAAAATGAATTGGAGAGAGGGAGAGAGAGATGGGAAAAATCTTGGATTTGCAATGACAAAACGGCTAAGAAAGGCAACCTTTGCCTTTTATAGTTTCAGCCCCCAACTCCCATTCATCCTCCCTCATTACTCTTGCCAAAAATGAAGGGATGTTGGGTGTTAACCAAGACACCCCTTGGTGCCAAACGTTGCACCCCTTGGTGCCAAACATTGCATCTTTTTGGAAATGAACCATTGCATCCTTTCATGAATAGGTGCCGCCCAACCTTGGTGTCTTTTGGCTTTGCCAAAGCACCCGTTCACACTCAACGGCTGTGATGAGTTTGATCAAGTGTTGTGTGAGATTACAACTCATTTCCATCTCCCCTTGACTCACTAGATTCATGGTATTTTTATTCTAACCCAACTCATCCAACTCATCACATTTAATGCTCCATACTTGAGTCAATTCTTTTCTTAAATCAAACTCACTTCAAATCAGTCCAACTCAAGCTGAATTAACTCACACTTGAGTTCAATTGAGGGCCCACATGGTCATCCGTGGTCAACCTAGTCAACCCGACCCATTGGGTCCCCAATCAGCCCTTGACCCGTTTTTGACTCCATGACCCAATTATGGGTATTTTGGTCATTTGTACTTGGTTTTCACACGTGTATCAGGCCTACCCAATTTTGTTCTACCTGATTTCCAATCAGGTCAGCTTGACGCCATTTAATTTGAGCTTACAAAATGATCAAATCATCCATTATGACCCATTGGGTCCAATTGGGCCCTTTGACCCATTTAGCCATTTTCAACCCAATTGATGTACATAACCCATCCAATCAAACTTGATATTTATAATGTGCTCACATGATCTTAATTTGAGCAATGGGCCCCACCATTTCTTTATTTGACATCTCAAAATAATTAATTTAACAAATCAGGGGCATTTTCGTAACTATCCACTTCATTGAGAAAATGGGGTGTTACAATATCGATTACTAAATAGTTGAACTCGAATCTGAATCCCACGAGTTCAGTGTTCAATGTCGTACATATGAGTCCTAATGATGTGTCTTCGACGGGGGATACAATGGTAAGTGATGTGGACAAGTTTTGTACTAATGTGCCCGTAGCAGATATGAATGCAGCAGATATGAATGAATGTGAAGCTCCAGAGTCAAATAATGTAACAGCATAGGAACTACCGACTACAGCCATACCTTGCATCACCGAACTATCCACCGCTACTGGAGACGGTAATGGTGAAAAGCTGTCTAGATCCTGTAGGGTTTGTCGCCCGTCCCGCTTGGTTGTATGCTCTGCCTCCTCGCGACTAAGTTGGTCTAGTTGGAGGGCGGAAGGAACCCCTGGAGTTAGAGGGTCGGCTGATCTGTGGACACTCCCTCTTGAAGTGGCCCTATTGGCCACACTGGTAACATGTGTTCCCACCCCGGGGAACCTGTGTGACTGATGCTGATGGGGAGGGCTGATTGGGGCGAAAGCCCCCTGTAGATCCCGTGGAGGGTGAGGGTCTGCTAGAATTCGGGCGGAACTTCTTGTTGGGTTGAAATGCACCCCGCCCACTTTGCCCTCGGCGGTTGTCAAACCGCACTATCTCATTTAACTCTCGTTCTGCGATAGTGGCCCTGCTAACCACCCTTGCTAGTGTGGGTTCCTTGAAAATGGTCACCTAAGCCCTGTTACTTGGCCGAAGGCCCCCGCTCAAACTTACGAGCCTTCGGTTCTCTGTATCCACCATATAAAAGGCATAGACGGATAGCTTAAGGAATTCTCTGTGGTATTCTGCCACCGTCATGCTGCCTTGTACCAATGAGAGGAAGGCTTAAGTCTGGCTCTCTCTTTCCTCCTCCGGAAAATATTGTTCTAGGAAGGTGGCCGAGAACCATTCCCGTGTCATGGTGATCTTTTCCCCTTCTGGTACCAGTGCTTGTTGTTTTTTCACAATTTCCCACCAACTACTGGTATCCTCGATCAGTTGAGAAGTGGCCAGTAAGATCTTATCAGCAGGACTGGTAATCTGGAGCAGATTCAAGATCTGAGTGATCCTTTTTAACCAATGCTCCGCTCCGACAGCCCTTTCTTTTGCCCTGAAGTAGGGAGGGCGCTGTTGTTGAAAATCCTTGACCATCTTCCGTTTACTGGGGTCGCTGGCGGTCGCATTTCCGTTTGAGTGTTGTTGAAGAGCAAAGGCGACTGCCGCTTGAACTATGTCTCTTAGCTTGGGAGGTACACCTTGTATGTTTATACTATTCTGTCCCTCGGCTGGATGAGGTGGTGGTTGTATCTCCTCTTCCTGACGAGGTGGTGTTACCTCTTCTCTACTCGTGGGTTGCGGCGGGTCTTTCTCTTTGGAGGCATTTTCCTAAGTCATTGAAAACATTTATTGACTTAGTCCCTTCATAATGTTGGCACGTTCATATATATTTAGTTTTTTTGGGAAAAAATTGCCAACATAAATATACTTAGTCTTTGAAGGAATAATTTCCTAAGTGTCAAGTATTGTCTCTCAGTTTGGGGGAAAATTGCCAAATATGCATACCTTGTTTTTGGGGAAAATTTCCTAAGTATTAAGTATTGTTCCTTTTGGTGAAATCGGGGGAATTTTCTCTACGTTTGAAAAATCCATCAACGTTATAATGATTGTACTTCCCTTGCTATTATTTCCTTACGTCAAATGTGGCTCTCAGATTGAATGTTTCAGTTTGAGTCAATCAAAGTAAATTAATCCGGCCCCCGTGCAGCGGACTCCGAAGAGTCGGTCAATTGGGATTCTTATCCGTCAGTGAGACGTGAAACCGTCTAAATCATACTTCGAGAGATTTATTCTTCTGATTTCGCACTTATACCAACTGTAACGCCCACCCCATTTTCACCAAAATCAGAGTCTATTTTTTTTTTTTTGAATTAAGAAGTGACAACGGGCGCGGACGTCACGACGCTAGTTAAGGGCCGGGCTTTAGAAGCTCGGACTTAACTCGCGTCGTGACGTCCACGCCCGTTGTCACTTCTTAATTCAAAAAAAAAAATGGACTCTGATTTTGGTGAAAATGGGGCGGGCGTTACAGATGCTACCCACACAGCTCTCATGCATGTTATCATGTTATTATCCAAAACATGATAAACACTTTTACCATTCTTTCAAGCATACTCCAATGAGGTTCATTCCTTGAAAAGAGCTGGTACATAAATGGATTGCAGATAAGCACATTTGATCATTTTGATCAACACTTTTGGTAATTCATACCAAACCAAAAATCTATTTAAAGACATAGAACATGTTTCATTCCACAAGGGATAACTTGGAATGAAACGACACTGTGTATGTGTACCATACACACCTTATACATGAGGTAATGCACACACTACACTCCACGAGCATTTTCCAATGGTGTGAACAAAACTTGAGTCTATTTGGAAAAAGAGGTCTATCTTAATGTTGGCTAAGCACACACTACACTCCAAATATAAACCTTGTAAAATGAAATTTAGAGTTGTATGATGTCTAGACCTCTCATCCTTGTGTTCCTGTTAAATATTTGTGGGTATTATCATTGAAAGCCCTCATGAGACTATAACTCGTCCACTAGGGGTGACCTACGGGTTTAAAGACTTGTTGCATACGCTAAAGCGAATCGGATCTCCAAGCTAACAAACTCAGATCGGGTCAAACTTGAGCTTTTGGGAAAGCTCACTCAACGTTCTTCAAGATTAACTGGTGACAAAGCAAGGTTAACGGTCTAAAACACCGAGATTAGACCAAAACAAGGGTTACGGTCTTACATATCATCCTTGCCACCATGGACATTACAGAGGATGCCACCGTGTTAAGTTGGCAGCATTTCAGTTGGGCGGTTAATCCCGCCAATGGTGGAAAGTTGTGAAGACTGCAAGAGCCGACAAAGTCATAACATGGGAAGAATTCAAAGATATCTTCTTGGCACAATATTTCTCAGTTGTGATCCACGAGAACAGAGTCAACAATTTCTTAGCATTGACACAAGGAGACAATATCGTGGCCCAGTATTTGGCTCGCTTCAATGAGATGGCCCGCTTTACACCAGGCTAAGGCCCAATAGTTTGAGCAGGGCTTAAATGCCAGCATCATAAGCTAAGTGACATTGCTACGGCTGCCGACATTTGCAGAGACAGTGGACCAAGGCTACGACATAAAGGACAGTTGGAGTGCAGTATCAGATGTCTTCGGAGGTGGATCCCGAGTCTTCTGTCGTGGCAAGAAGAAGAAGAAGTCATGCCTCTGCCCTCCACGTGGATCTTCTACTCAGTTGAGACAGTTGGCAAGGCGAGATGATGAGTCTGGGGCTCGATCAGTGGTATGTTAGATTTGTGTTAGAAAGGAACATTTTGCCAAGACATGTTATTAGAGCTCATAACTAGAGAAGAAACTTTGCAATGTTTGTAAACAAAAAGGACACTTTGTCAAAAACTATCCGCATAATGTTGGCACCAGTAGAGCGTTGGTCCCTCAACAAGTTATGAGGGCAGCTCATATCTTTGCCCAGTAGTAGGCCCCGCAAACTTCTGTTGTCAATTCTCGATAGAGGTCTAAACGAGGCCACGGTGGAGGCCGTTTAGGACGGGGCACTTCTAGTAGGATGCTTGCAGCTATGTGTTCGCCTTGCCAGGATGATATCGTAGTGCAAACTCATAATCCTGCAGATATTTCATCCATCTGTGCTGCCTCATATTGAGTTCCTTCTGATCAAACAGATACTTTAAAAGTCTTATGGTCAGAAAATACTTCAAATTTCTCACCATATAGATAGTATCTCCAGCTTTTGAGGGCGAAGACCACTGCGGCTAATTCAAGATCATATGTGGGATAGTTTCGTTCATGGATTTTCAGCTGCCTTGAACCATATGCCACTATATGATGACTTTGAGTGAGAGAAAAACCAAGTCCTTCTCCTGAAGCATCACAATATACTTCATATCCCTTGCCTCTTTCCGGCAAAATCAGAATAGGAACGGTGTTAAGTTTCTGCTTCAGGTCTTCGAACTTTCGGTTGCACACCTCAGACCATTCGAATTTGACTCCTTTTTGAGTGAGTCGGGTGAGTGGAGTTGCAATCTTGGAGAAGTCCATAATAAATTTCCGATAGTAGCCAGGCAATCCCAGAAAACTGCTGATTTCGTTCACATTCTTTGGAATTCTAGTCTTTAACCGCTGCCACTTTAGCCGGGTCCACGGCTATTCTTTCTGTTGATATGACATGTCCTAAGAATTTGACCTCAGAGAGCCAGAACTCGCACTTGTTTGCTTTGTTGTACAACTGATTCTTCTTCAGGCTGTCCAAGACTATCCTCAGATGCTCAACATGCTCCTCCCGACTGGTGGAATAAATCAGGATATCGTTAATAAAAAAACAATCACAAACTTATCCAGATAAGGTCAGAATATTCTATTCATCAGATCCATGAACACGGCTGGTGCATTGGTGAGTCCAAATGGCATGACCACATATTCATAAAGTCCATACCGAGTTTTAAAAGTAGTCTCTTTAACACCCCGAATTTTCAAGTTATAAATATTTATGGAAATTGCCCATTTAATTGGTGAATTAATGGATATGGACCTTAAATGGGTAAGTTATTGGGTCAATTGCCCAATTAAGACCCAACGGATATGTTATAAGGTTCAATTTAAAATAAATGCGTAAGATGTGTTTAATTGGGTCAAGGTTGTTATTTTGGTCAAAATGCCGAATTGGAACCCAATGGGTCGTGGTTGACTTGGTTGACCACCATGTGAGTTCAAGCTTACTCAATTGGAGCTGATTTAAGTTGGAAATGGAATCAAGTAATTGGTTGATTTTAAGTGAGTTAAATGAGTTGATTTTTAAGTGAGCTCAATTAAAGAGGTGAGTTGAGTTAAATGAGTTGAATGGAAATTAATGGGACTTTGATCTCAAGTGAGTGGAGTGGGAAGGTGGAGAGATGCACCTCATGGGACCAAGTCAAGGTCACACGTTGGAGGGGGAGTTTCATCTCATGCATGAAACTCCAAATGAATCATTAATGGGAAGATAAAAGGTTTTGGAGGTTACACAAGGCTTAAGCTTAGTACACGTTGGAAACATGGGAGTCTCATTTCATAGACTGAAACTCCAAATTGTATCACTAATGGGAGGTGGACTATTTTGTGGTTGTTACACAATCCAAGTCAAGCATACACGTTGGAATGGGAGTTTCATCTCATGGGATGAAACTCCAAAATGGAACGTTAATGGGAGGTGAAGGGTTGTGGATGTTACACAAACTTACACCAAGGCTTGCACGTTGGAAGCATGGGGGTTTCCATCTCAAGATGGAGACCCAAGAGCCAAACCGTTGGGAGTGTTTCATCTCAAGGATGAAACCTCCAAATGGATCATGAATGGGAATATGACCGTTTGGTGTTGTTACACAACCCAAGCCAAGACACACCGTTGGGCACATGCGAGTTTCATCTCATGGATGAAACCCCCAAATGGGCCATTAATGGAGAGGTGGCTGTTTTGTGTTGTTACACAGGCCAAGCCAAGGCTACGCCGTTGGAGCCTTGGGAGTTTCATCTCATGGATGAAACCCCCAAGTGGAGTATTAAGGAGGGAGGTAAATGGAAATGTGAGTTACAAGTGGTGTCACCAAAGGACACCACCCTTGGCCGACCTTATTGATCAAGAAAGGTTTGAAGTTTCATTGGACTCTCTCCCTCTCCCTCTTGGCTGTTTCTCCTCTCCAGACAAAGATCACTTAGAGTAGTTTCATCTCACTCAAGGCCGACCACTCTCAAAGACAAAGGACTTAGAGTAGTTTTTGATCTCAAGCTCTCTCTCTCTCTCTCAAACCATACCTCTTGGCCGAACCACTTCAAGAGATTTTATCAAGGTCAATCTTGGCCAAGGATCAAGGAGGAAGAAGAGGCTAAGGAAGAACAAGATCAAAGGAACAAGAAGGAGTGAAAGAAACCGGAGGAGTCACGAAATCGTAAGTACTCCATGAGATCTTATTTAATGTTATGATCAAAGATCATGGGCTGGTCTTGCATGGCCAAACCCTAAAGTTTTATGCACAAGGAACAAAAAGGGTGGATGAGGTTCGGCCATGGTGTACGGCCGAACCCCATCAAGGAATATAATCTTGGTAACATGATTTGTAAGAGAAAGTGGTGAACCATAGGGTTCGGCCGTGGTGTATGGCTGAACCCCATGGAAGAACATCATTGGTTTAAATGGTGTTAAAGGTGGTTAAACCATGGAAAGGGTTAAGGTTATTAAAAGGTTTTAAAATGGAAGTATGTTAGTAATTGTTATGGGTTTTGAAGGATGGAAACCATGGAAGGTTAATAATGATTTTAAAAGGTTTTACATGGAGGTATATTGTTGATGTTTAAAGGGTTTTAAGGATGAGAATGATGGATGACGTTGGTAAATGTTAATGGTGGTAAATGGGTCTAAATGATGTAAAAGGGTAGAGAACCATGAACCATGGGTTCGGCCATGTTGTATGGCCGAACCCCATGGGGAAATATTGAGGTATTTAGACCATAAAAATGATGGAGAAAGGTGGTAATCTTAATAGGTTTTTAAATAAAGAAGATGATGTTTTTAAGAGACCTAAGTGTATGATTAAACCCATCATGGAAGGACTTGGGTCATGGATTTATTATTGTAAATAATTTAAGAAAGAGGATGGAAAAATGATATCATGGGTTTGGCCATGATGTATGGCCGGACCCCATGAACCAACTTAATGGGTCATTTGGGGTTTTATGCTGTGATTTATGAATCATTTATGAATCTAAGTTATGGATCAATTTTGGACCTAAGCATGAAGGGATGGGAATAATGGCAAATGTGTAACTATGGGAGGAAATGATAGACCATGGGTTCGGCCATGATGTATGTAATGGCCCGGAATTTTTAAATCAATGAATATTTGGCTATTATTTATTTTTAATGGTGGAAATTGGAAATTTGATGGAATAAATGGTGAATGGATCAAAATATAGACTGTAACGCCCGCCCCTTTTTCACTCGCTTTTCGAAAATCAGAGTCTATTTTTTTTTTGAAATGGAGAGTGGGAGAGGGCGCGGACGTCACGACGTGAGTTAAGTCCGAGCTTCTAAAGCCCGACCCTTAACTGGCTAACCCCACGAGTGCGCGGAACTAAGTCCACGGGAACGGTTCACGCGTAGGAAGTAAGCTCGCGGAATATAATTACGTGCGGAACGTTATAATAGAGACTATCCTACCGGTTTTAGATAGAAGGGAAGATACAACATTGAATTACCAAAATACCCCTATGTTCATATTTATATCACAGAATGATGATATCCAAAAGTAAAGTCCAAACCATCACAAGAAATATTAAATTATACAGTCCGACGAGCGAAGTTAATCAAAATTACATTTCCAAATTAAAAACTTAATTAAACTAAGTATCCGCTTCCCAAGCTCCTAAGCTTGGCTCCCAGCATTTCCACCGTTTCCGCCATCGCCTGCGTCATCAGCTAGGGTAGAAGTAGGGCGTTAGTCAACGCGCCCAGTAGGACTCCGATTAGGGCTAGCGCATGGGTTAGCGATAACATGCATACTGACAATAATATAATGATAAAGTAAAATCACATGATGTATGCCATGCTATGGGTGCCTATGTCATGTGTCCCACCCATCCTCCATATCATAAAAATATCGTATCCCCCTTGACGGCAAAGCCTCGTCAAGGTATCCCCATGTTTGCTTCTCGGTCGCCCCGACGGAGCATGGACTCCGGTTATAGCATAACGTGCTATCCCCATGTCTGATTCTCGGTCGCCCCGACGGAGCATGGACTCCGGTTATAGCCCCTCGGGCTATCCCCATGTTTGCTTCTCGGTCGCCCCGACGGAGCATGGACTCCGGTTTCATTATTTTCCGGCCCATGCCATGCATGAGATGCAAGTGCATTATGCTATGTAATATACATATTTATCTCATAAACTTAATATATCATACATAGTCATATAATGCATAACATTAAAAATATAAACCTTAGTATGAATATATAATTCATAAATAAAAAACCCATCATAATACAAATCACATAAATAGATTAAAATAACCATCACATATCCATGGCTTACAAAGAGGTAGGAATCCTACCGAATATCGCTTAGCGTTCGTTTCCGTTAGATAATCCGGTCGCTGATTTTGCGTACCGTTTCCCGATACCTTATTATACATTCACCGGATTAGTCAATATTTTATCCATGATTACGTTCCTAACTAATCATAACCTTAGATCCATTTAATGATCCTTAAATATGTTACAAGTTTATCGAAACTCGGCCCTTAACTTAGCCCATTATCCATTTGTTTTAAACATATACGTAATCCGATTTTGACCATTCAAATATTCCGATTGGCGAGCCTAAAACACAGCATCTATCCGTTTCATTTATTATTCATAATGTATTCGATTTCATGTCTAATCTCCATAGGGTTCGGCCATGTACGGCCATGGTACATGGCCGAACCCATGGTTCTTCAAAGTGGCCACTAATTACGGTTTTTGCCACTACCTCTCCCATGGTTAGACATTCACTTAACCATATGCATTTTTTTTTTGGATCCATGATTGTTCATTAAACTTAGACTCCTTAGTGATCCCTAACTTAGGTCCGTTAATGACCCATGACCTCACATCCATAAAAATAGCCACTTGATTTAATTTATTTATTTTTTTGAAAACATTAAATCCCATACATTATTCCATTCTTGGCCCTAAGCATGGCCCACAAAGGGGTCATGGGTTCGGCCATACACCATGGCCGAACCCATGATGTTCATTTTCCAATTTCTTGGGTCCATCTTGTCTCATCAACCATGCCATATGATCATTTAAAATTTAGCCATCGATTAGACTAATTTCCATTCATTTACGCATATACATATATACATTAACCTTAGACCAAAATTAAATCAAAATATGGTCATGGGTTTGGCCATACATCATGGCCGAACCCATGATGTTTCTTTCTTCATTTTTTTTCTTGGTTTCATTTACCCACTTTAACATACCTCCAATGAAAATTAAATCATCCATTTAAATCCTCATTTCCATCCCAAAAAAAAAAATACAATATACCATACTTACCAATCCATTCAAATTTCCATTCCTCTCCATCATTTTCCATACCTAGAAATCCCAAAACATTACCATAGGGTTCGGCCATGCACCATGGCCGAACCCATGGTTCATGGCCCACCTTCCTTAGAGCCATTTAGGACCAAAGTTCTACTAATATTTGTCCATGATTTTTCTTTGTTAACAATCCCATTTAAAATCAATAATATCATTCATTTGGTCCCTAAAAAAACTCATGTCATACACTTTGTAAATCCATTAAAACTATCATTTCCTTCATTAATTTTTATCCTTTTCATCCATTAAAATTTCTAACTATCACCAACTTTAAATCATTTGAAACCTAATTATCATTAACCATTCCCATAATTTTCAAACCTTAAAAACCATTAATCATTTAGCATTTAAGAACCCTAAGCCATTTTTCCTACTTACAAAACCCTAATCAAATGCATACATCCTCTAATCACCCACCATGGGGTTCGGCCATGCTATATGGCCGAACCCTATGGCCCAACATTTTTCTTCCAATGTCACATAAATCTGTGCTTAATCCATTCCTCTTATTTTTCCTTAAACCATTTCTAATCCATTTATTCTTAATCTATCTCACCCAATTTATCCATTTCTTGTTTTATCTTTGGATGGATCTTAGATCCATGGCCCATGATGGTTTTGGCCATTATCTAATAAATGGATTCCAATTTTTTTTTTTTTAACCATAAACAAAAATGTAAACACTTGTTTAGAAATACTTACGGATCCGACGGCTCCTCTGGTCTTTCTTTCTCCTCTTTATTTCCTTAGTCTCTTTTCTTCTTCCTCTCCTTGTTTGATCGGCTAGATGTGCTTGATCAATGGTGAAACATGCTTGGATTAGCTAAGGTAGATGGGGTTTAGGTTGAGAGAGGGAGAGTATGGAGATGAGGGAGAGATCTTCAAGGGTCTTGGTGGCCCAAAGCTTGCCTTCTCCTTCTCTTTCTAAGTTTTTCTTCTAAGTTTTTTTTTTTTTTTCCTTTCTTGAAAGATAGGGGACGTTTTTTTTTTTGTGTGTGTGTGAAGAGAGAGATAGAGTGAAATGGTTTGTTTGGAAAGAGATGGAAATGGGTGGAGTAGCCTACACTCAAACATTCATTTCCTCACCAACCAACATGGGCATTAATGGTGGTGGTTGGGATAAAATCACCACTTAAGCCCATGGTTTCATTTTTGTGTTTCTTAGGAGTGGTTTGTGTTTGTTTGAGTGGTTTTGACCATTTGACCAATTTAAATGAGCTTTATTAACTTAAATCAATTTGATGCTTAGGTTAAGTTAATTAATTACTTCCCACTTAATTTAATCTCATTCAATTCCCTCTATAAGATCCACCCATGGTTGACCAAGTCAACCATGGTGGTCGGCCCCACCATCCTTGGGTCCATACTCCACCTCAATTGGTGAGGTGGAGGTGGGCCTCATTGGCCATGTTACCTTGGTCAATTTATCACCTAACTTAGGTGATTTAAATTTTATTAAATGTATCCCTCTTATTGGATCCCCATTGGGCCCATGGCCCAATTAAATTTTTGTCTTACCCATTTACCTTAGGGCTTAGTTACCTTGGCCCATTGGGTCCCATATGGTTAGTTGACCCAATTACTTACCATTGACCAATTAAATGAATTAACTCTAATTCATGGTCTATTGGGTAATCATTGGGCCCATGGCCCAATTAGATTCCCTCCTTATCCACTTACCTTAGGGTTGAAACCGATTTTGATCCATTGGGTCCTACATGGCTATCGGGCCCATTTTGACCATCGTTGACCCGCTTAGTCCTCATTGACCCATTAAATGGATTTCATCCAATCCATGGCCCAATTGGGCCATTCTTGGACCTTTGTCCCAATTTTTGATCCATTCGGTATTCCATCATGTCAAAATTCAAATTAATATCAACAAATGCCAAATATATATTGATTTAAAAGTTCGGGATATTACATGGACAAAGGCCCAAGTATGGCCCAATGGACTATGGATTGGATTTAAATTCATTTAAAGGGTCAATGATGGTCAATTGGGCCAAGGATGGTCAAATTGGGCCCAATACCCATCCGAGACCCAATGGGTCAAAATGATTTAAGCTCTAAGGTAAATGGGTAGGAGGTAAATGTAATTGGGCCATGGGCCCAATGGTGATCCAAGTAGTTGAAGATGGATTAAATTAAATCACCTAAGTTAGTGGTAAATTGATCAAGGTGACATGGCCGATTGGGACCTACCTCCACCTCACCAAGTGAGGTGGCGTGTGGACCAAGGATTGGTGGGGCCGGCCACCATGGTTGAATTGGTCAACCATGGGTGTATGCATGAAGGGAATTTAAGCAAATGGAATTAAGTTAAATGGGAATCAATTAATCTAATGATCTAATTAATTAATTAATTATGCTAATCAAATGAGATGGTCAAATGGAAGACCAAAAGCCATCTTATCTTTAACACCCAAGAACGTTGGCTTGGTGGTGATTTATCCCAACCACCACCATAAAGCATGAAAAATATCCCATGTGGTTGGTAGGAAAATTAATGGTTGAGTATAACTTAAGCAACCTTGGGATAAGATGGGTTTTTATTTTCATTCTCTCCCATTTCACTCTCTCCCTCTCTTGCTCTCCCACATTGCCGTCCCACACCAAGAGAAAGAAGAAGAAAAGCTTGGAAGAAAAATAGAAGAAGAGAAGAAAGAAGCCAAGCTTGGCCATCACTCCAAGATCAAGCCATAGTATCCTCTTTCTCACCATCTCCTCCTCTCCCTCTCTCAAACACACCCCATGATGGCCGAACCCAAGCTTGGAGGTTTTTCATCTTGATCAAGTATCCTAGCCGACCAACAAAGGAGAAGAATAAGAAAGGAGGCCAAGGTGTCCGAAGGGAGCAAAGAAAGTCGGAGGAGGCGACGGATTGTAAGTATTTCTAAACAAGAGATTGGATTTTTTTTTTAGGGTTTAAGATTTGGGGTCCATTCTTCTTAGATTTGATGGTGGCCAAATTATCATAGGGATTGGATCTCAAATCCATCCAATGGAAGGATGAAAAATGGACAAAACCTTAATGAGTAAATTAGGGTTAAGAAAAATGAATGGAGGTATAAAGGACATTATGCGTTAATTAAGCATGGATGTATGTATTTTGTTGGAAGGAATCATGGGCCATAGGGTTCGGCCATGTAGTATGGCCGAACCCCATGGTAGGTGATTAAGTGATTAATTAGGGTTTTTAAAGAATGGAAGTCATGGAGGATAATTTATGATTTTAGGGTTTTAAATGATTAACCGAACCCCATGGTAGGTGATTAAGTGATTAATTAGGGTTTTTAAAGAATGGAAGTCATGGAGGATAATTTATGATTTTAAGGTTTTAAATGATTAAATGTAGTAATTTTAAAGGGATCTTAAATGTGGAAATTGATGGAGAAGGGTGATAGTTTTTAAATGGACTTTAAGCATTAGAAATAATGTTTTAAAAATAAAACCATGGAGAGATTTTATGGAGGGAATGTTTTTTGAACCCTATGGTGATGTATTAGAATTTTAAATGAGATTAAAGAACGGAGGCTATGATAAGTGGTTAATGATTTTAGAGTTTTAAATGAATGAAATGTAGTGATTTTTTAAAGGATTTTAAATGAGGAAATTCATGGGAGGACTTATTATGGATCTAAATATGGTGACGTAGACCCAAGGAAAAAGAGGAGAAGACATCATCGGTTCGGCCATGGTGTATGGCCGAACCCATGACTCATTTGAGAGTCATTTTGGGCTAAGAATTAAGGTGTGTGCATGTGTTTAAAATTAATGGGGTTTAGATTAAATTAAGGATTGATTTTAATGTGTTCATGTAATGGTTGGTGGGCCACTAATGGATCTAAGTTATGGATCAATGCTAGACTTAAGTGTGCATGGGTAAATGAGTAATTAATCATGGGAAGGAGTAGTGGCAAAATCGTAAATAATGGCTAATTCAAGAACCCCATGGGACATGATCATGGACTTAGGGGCTCTAATGTAACAACCTTATGTGTGATTAGTAAAGCCTAAGGTGGCTGGTTTTTAGACTTAAGTGATTAAAATATCAATGGATTAAGATGGGACCCACAAACCTAATTAGTAGAGTTCGGCCATGGTGTATGGCTGAACCCCACTAAGGCATGCATTAGGGACTTAATCATGGATAAAATATAGACTAATTTGGTAATATGTAATAAGGTACCGGACATCACAAATGGTGTGCGATCGGCGACCGGATTTATCGGACGAAAACGTAAAAGGACGCTATCGGTATTTGGTAGGATTCCTACCTTTTTGTAAGCCATGGATTACGTGTTATATGATGATTTCCTTGATTTATTTTGGTAATTATTGTAACGCCCCGCCCTTTTTCGAGAATTTCAGAGTCCATTTTTTTTTTTTTAAAGCAATAATAAAACATCAAAAGAGAGCGGGCGGCGTCACGACGCGAGTTAAGTTCAGATTACCCAAGTCTGAACCTTAACTGGCCACCCATGTGTACATGGAATAGACCATGATAGTGAATCACACATGGAACTAACGTCAACATGCGGAATAATCTAGATTAATTGCGGAATAGAAAGACGAGATAGCAAGTAACAGTCTTAAAATATAAATAACATAGATCAACCATCCAAAGGTTATTATCCTAATCAAACCATAGCAAATAACGAATTATTACATGTCCAACAATAGTATTCAAATGATAGTAATATAACGTAATCCAAATCCATCATTAAAGCACTTAGGCTCAGCTCCCCTCCCGGTCAACGACCTTTCCTTTCCCTTTGCTTGTACCTGCAATCTCCTCTGAGGATAGAATTAGGGTGTTAGATCAACGCGCCCAGTAGGTTCCCGAATCAGGGCTACCACATGTTAGCATATAAAAACATGCATATACATCATAATATATGATCATCAAAACAGGTAAAACAATGCTATGATGTATGCACATGCAATGAGCCTCCCCCATCATGTACATCCATAGCCATCACTTGTCGTGCCATGCACCGACAAGATAAATCACAATACAACTTCCATCTCTTCATCACTGACTGATTCATATCACGTATTAGTCCTCCTGGCGGGACTCTCTTCGCCAAGGAGACCATTGTGACTATGATCATCATGTTACTCTTCCTGGCGGAACTCTCATCGCCTAAGGAGGACGTAACCCATAATTGTAACACTGTAGAACCTCATTCATCATCCCATGACCATGCATGAGATGCCAATGCCTGTATGCCATTTGTTGATGCATAATATCATTTGAAACACATATATTAAAACAAGAGTATCATAAGAAACTGGGTAAAAACCGTGGTTACAAGTAGGTAGGAAACCTACTGAAGAATCACTTCAGTAACTGATCTTTCTTTCGCGTCACCCGGTCACGACTCGCGCGTCGTTCGACTTCCGGTACCTTATCCATATATCAATCAGCAAGTCATAACTTATTCAATCACATCTACGACCCATCCACATCATGTGGGGTTCGGCCATGCCCATGGCCGAACATCATTAACTTAGAGTTTGTCATTTTATGGGATTCGGCCCTATACTTGGCCGAATCTTGTATTCCCACTCTTCCATCATCAAATGGTTCTCCATTAAAATACTTTAAACCCTTTACAAAATCATGGGAATAATATCAAACACAAACTATGAACTTAGTCCATTTATTCCAAAAACAGCCCATGGGGTTCGGCCATGCACATGGCTGAACCCAATGGTTCTCTTGATCTGATTGATCCATCAATTACCTAATTTGAATCAGTAATCTTAACCCTAATATTGACATGGTTCAGCCCTACATTGGCCAACCAATAACAACAAGTTAAACTTCACCAAATTACATCAAACACCATATTTTATATGGTTTTAAACTCATCAAAATCATCAAATACTAACATGGGGTTCGGCCATCCAAGGTGGCCGAACCTCATGTCTAGTTTTGTTCTTTCAAACATGATTTTTAGGTGTCATTTTAAAAACATAATATCCGTATAACATTGCTGCCTTATTACCTCAACACCATCCAACTAAGTCCATCAACTTGTCCAAATGACCATCAAACTTCGTGGGATTCGGCCATCCAAGATGGCCGATCCTGATGGTCCAATTCATCAATTTTAAACCGTTGATTTTAGACCCATGGTACCTTCAGTCCTTATATCATTCAGATCCATGTTTTTAAATTTAAAACATGCATTTGAGTCTCAATAAAACTCAAAAACAGTCCACCAAAACTCCATGGTTTCCATGTTTCAAAATATGAAAACCAACCTAACTTTTACATGGGGTTCGGCCCTCCATGATGGCCGAACCCAATGGTCATCTTTACCATTTTAAAGCCTCTCTTAATCAAGGTTAAAACCTTGGTGAATTCGGCCATAACCATGGCCAATACACCCCCATTCATTCCATGTTATTAAACCAAAATAACACATAAAAAACTTACCAAATTTTCAAGTTTTCTTCTTGTCTTTGCTCCTTGATTTCCCTTTTTTTTCTTCTTTCTTTCCTTAATTCCTTGCTGGTTTAGGCTTGATTAACTGATGCCAAACCTCTGCTGTTCAGCCAAGAAAACGAATTGGAGAGAGGGAGAGAGAGATGGGAATTCTTGGATTCTTTGGTGTGAAAAACGGCCATGTATGGTTAGGTTTTCTTTTATAGTTTCACCCCAACTCCCATTCATCCTCTCATTAATGTTGTTAAAAACGATGGGGCAAAGGGTGTTAACCAAGACACCTCTTGGTGCCAAACATTGCACCCCTTGGTGCCAAACATTGTATCACATGGGAAATGAACCAATGCAACCCTTCATGAAGAGGTGCCGCCCAACCTTGGTGTCTTTTGGCTTTGCCAAAGCACCCTTTCATACCAATGGCTGAGATTAATTCAAATTAATTGTTGTGTGAGATTACAACTCATTTCCATCTCCTCTTGACTCACCTAACTCGGAATATTTTTATTCTAAACCAACTCATCCAACTCATCATTTTTAATGCACTAAGTTTGAGTCAACTCATTTCTTAAATCCAACTCATTTCAAATCAACCCAACTCAAGTTGAATTAACTCACACTTGAGTTCAATTGAGGGCCCACACGGTCATCCATGGTCAAACTGGTCAACCCAACCCATTGGGTCCCCCTTTAGCTCCTTGACCATTTTGACTCTATGACCCAATTATGGTATTTTGGTCATTTGTAAGTGGTTTTCTCATATGGATCATGCCTACCCATTTTTCTCTACTTGATTTCCAATCAAATAGGCTTAACCCTATTTAATTTAAGCTTACACAATGGTCAAATCATCCATTTTGACCCATTGGGTCCAATTGAGCCCTTTGACCCATTTAGTCATTTCCAACCCAATTGATGTACATAACCCATCCAAATCAACTTGATATACAGATAATGTGCTCATACGACCTTAATTTGAGCAATAGGCCCCAACATTTCTTTATTTTGACATCACAAAATAATTAATTTAATAATTCAGGGGCATTTTCGTAATTTTCCATTTTATTGAAAAATTGGGGTGTTACTATAACCCTCTTTTGAAATTTTGTCCGAAAATCGATCGAAGTAGGGTTTCTCAAGTAATTACATAAATAGTTCGGGGTGAGCTGTTCTCATCTCCGACTCAAGTTCCCATGTGGCCTCTTCATCACCATGACGATCCCATACCACTTTCACGAACTGAATCGCTCTGTTTCGCAACACCCTTTTCGGTCTCCACTATCCTGACCGGCTTTTCGACGTACGTCACGTCACTTTGTACTTCAATATCTTGAACATTTAAAACATGGGACGGATCCGGATTGTATTTCCTTAGCATCGACACGTGAAACACATCGTGTAAAGATGCTAATTGTGATGGGAGTGCTAACTGATAAGCAACATCCCCCATCCTTCTTATGATCGAAAACGGTCCCACAAATCTTGGTGACAGTTTTCCTTTCTTGCCAAACCTATGTCCCTTCCGTGGTGAGACTTTTAGAAACACCATGTCTCCCACTTCAAATTCCAAAAACCGTCTCCTTTTATCAGCATAGTTCTTCTGCCGACTCTGTGCAGTCAGTAGATGTTGACGTATCAACTTAATTTGTGCAGTAGTCTCTGCGACTAGTTCCGGTCCGATCAATGCAGGCTCTCCTGCCTCTGTAACATCGGTGACCTACACGGTCTACCATATATGCCTCGTATGGAGCCATCTGAAGGCTTGCCTGATAGCTATTATTATACGAGAACTCCACCAGTGGTAAGTGGTCCTCCCATCCACCCTTGAAATCTAACATACATGCTCTCAGCATGTCTTCCAAGGTCTGGATTGTCCTTTCAGATTGTCCATCAGTCTGTGGATGGAATGCGGTGATCGTCAGTAGATCTGTCCCCATGGCTGACTGCATGCTTTGCCATACTCTGCCGGTAAAACGACCATCTCTGTCCGATACTATCGTTGAGGAATGCCATGTAGTCGAATGATCTCTTTAATATAACGCCGACCCAACGTCTCAGACGAATCCGTCATCTTGATAGGAATGAAATGTGCAGACTTGGTCAGCCGGTCGACTACGACCCAAATGGCGTCATTACCCTTTGAGGACCTCGGCAACCCCGATACAAAGTCCATGGAAATGTGTTCCCATTTCCATTCTGGCACTGCTAAGGGTTTGAGTAACCCTGGTGGCTTTTGGTGTTCAGTCTTAACTTGCTGACAAGTTAAACAATGTACCACGAACTCTGCCACATCCCTTTTTAGTCCATGCCACCAATAATGCCTTTTCAGATCGTGATACATTTTGGTGCTACCCGGATGAATAGAGAGCTTGGATTGATGTGCCTCAATCAGTAGCTCTTTCCGACAACTCTTTGGCACATATGTTCTTCCCCGAAATAAAAGACCTTGCCGGGTCGTAATTCCCATTCCGGTATGTCCACACCAGTGGACATCTTGTCCCATATGTCCTTCACTTCCGGATTGCTCTTTGTTTTTGTTCAATCCTGGTGACTATATTGGACCGTATGATTAAATTGTGCAAAACTCCACGGTTTGTAATGTATAGATTGAACTCCCGAATGGTATTCAACATCTCCCACTCGGTTCTGATCAAACATGCCACGGATGCATGTGATATGCGGCTAAGAGCATCAGCCACCTTGTTCGCCTTGCCTGGATGGTATCGAAGCTCGAACTCATAATCCGCCAGATACTCCGTCCATCTACGCTGCCTTAGATTGAGCTCCTTCTGATCAAATAAATATTTCAAACTCTTATGATCAGAATACACTTCAAACTTCTCGCCATAAAGGTAATGTCTCCAACTTTTGAGAGCGAAGACCACTGCGGCTAGTTCAAGATCATGCGTAGGATAGAGGCGTTCATGTATTTTTAGTTGTCTTGAACCATAAGCCACCACACGATGATCTTGACTGAGGACACACCCCAGTCCTTCTCCCGAAGCATCGCATTCTACTTCATAACCCTTACCTTTTTCCGGCAAAATCAAAATAGGAGCGGTTGTAAGTTTGTCTTTTAGCTCTTCAAACCTTTGGTTGCACAGATCTGACCACTCATACTTGACTTCTTTCTGAGTGAGTCGAGTCAATGGAGACGCTATTTTGGAAAAATCCATAATAAATTTCTGATAATAACCCGCCAATCCTAAGAAACTGCGGATCTCGGTTACATTCTTTGGCGCTTTCCAGTCTTTCACTGCTGTCACCTTAGCCGGATCTACGGCTATTCCTTCCTCGGATATAACATGTCCTAAGAAATTCACTTGAGATAGCCAGAATTCACACTTACTGGCCTTGGCATACAGTTTATTCTGCCTCAAAGTATTCAAAACTATCCGTAGATGCTTTGCATGTTCCTCCTGACTCTTAGAATAGATCAGGATATCATCAATGAATACGATTACAAACTGGTCCAGATAGGGACGGAAGATTCTGTTCATTAAATCCATGAACACAGCCGGCGCATTTGTGAGTCCAAATGGCATGACTACGAACTCAAACAGTCCATATCGCGTCCGAAAAGTTGTCTTCTCTATATCTTCCTCTCTAACTCGGATTTGATAACCAGACATCAAATCGATCTTTGAAAAATGACTAGAACCCTCAATTGATCAAATAAATCGTCAATCCTGGGTAGAGGGTACTTGTTCCGGACTGTTAACTGATTCAGCTTCCGGTAGTCCACGCACATCCGTAGTGAACCGTCCTTCTTCTTTACAAAACAACACTGGTGCTCCCCATGATGACGTACTGTTCCGGATGCAACCCAGCCTAAGCAGTTCATCAATCTGCTTCTTTAGCTCTGACATCTCCGCTGGTGCCATCCGATAGTGTGGTAACGACACTGGTGCTGTGCCAGGGTATAACTTGATTTCGAAGTTAATCTCCCTCCTAGGTGGTAAACCAGGGAGTTCCTTTGGGAACACATCCACAAATTCTTGTACAATTTCCAATTTCGGAAGAGTAAATGGAGCTTTGTTTATGGTGATATTATTCAATACCACGTGGTTTAACCCTTCCTGTAATCCACTTTGTTTATCTGCACGAACTACATATTGCTTGCCCTCGGGTGACTTAAATGTCACTCTTCGACGATAACAGTCGATGTTGGCATGAAACTTAACCAACCAATCTATACCGAATATAATATCATATTCTGACATGTCCAGCACTAGATAATTGAACTCAAATCTGAGTCCAGCTAATTCAGTGTTAACCGCCGTACATATAAGTCCCAATGCCGAATCTCCGACAGGGGATACAATAAATGAGTGTTGTGGCTAATCTTTGAACTAATGTACCCGTAGCAGTAATAAATGATGCAGCTATGAAGGAGTGTGATGCTCCCGAATCAAATAGTGCATATGCATAAGAACTATTCACTACCGCCATACCTTGTATCACAGCATGGTCATCTTCTTCCTGAGAAGTTAGAGTAAATAATCGTCCAGAACCAGCAGGGTCAGACCTTCGACCTCCCCGACTTTGCATTCTGCCTCCTCTGGAGTTTCCCGGTCTAGCTGGCGGATGAAATGATCCTCTGGAGTATGACAGCCAGTTGAGCTTTGGGCAGTCTTTCTTGTAGTGACCCGGTTGATCACAGTGAAAACAGGTGTTCATTCCTCGAGAAGCTTGTGTGACTGCTACAGATTGAGTGGGTTGGTTGGGGCGAAAACCACCACTTGATCCAACAGACGGCAAAGGTCTACTAAAGTTCGTTCTGAACCTCTTGTTGGGTTGGTATGTACCCCTCCCACTCGGAGCTCGACGGTTGTCCACTCTGGCAAATTCCGCCATCTCCTGTTCCACAATGGTTGCCCTGCTGACCACTTCTGCCAGTGTGGCTGCTTTGAACACGGTTACCTTGGCCCTAATGTGTGGCCGTAACCCACGCTCGAACTTGCGAGCCTTTCGATATTCCGTGTCCACAATATAGTATGCATAAATTGACAGGCTGAGGAATTCTTGGTGATACTCAGCCACCGTCATTGAACCTTGTACTAACGTCATAAAGGCCTGAATTTGACGTTCTCTTTCTTCCTCTGGAAAGTAGCGCTCTAGAAATGTCGCGGAGAATTGCTCCCAGGTCATAGCAACTCTTTCTCTTCTTGGCACAAGTGCCTGCTGTTTCTCCACCACCTTCCACCATTTGGCAGCGTCATCTACCAGCTGTGACGTGGCCAATAATATTTTATGAGCATGACTCCTGATGTTCAGAAGAGTCAATATGTGGGAAATCTTCTCCAACCAGTTCTCGGCTCCGACTGGCCCTTCTGCCCTTAAAGTAAGGTGGCCGCTGTTGCTGAAAATCTCTGACCATGTTACGGTCATTATTTTCGCTCGTACTTCCCCCTCCGTTCAAATGTTGTTGGAGGACAGACGTAACCACAGCTTGCACCAAGCTGTGCAGTTCAGGAGGCACAAAGGGTGCAGTCATGTTATTGTTCTCCTCCTCCTCTCGTCGATAAGACGAGTCATATTCCTCCTCGTCCTGTTGATATGTAGGGTCACTCCCTTCTTCTTCCCGCCGGGAATGTTGTGACTCTTCCTCATTGAGCGAACGTTCATGAACTGATCTCTCTTCGTCATGAACGGAAAGCTCATCATCATGTACCGATGGCACCTTCTCCTGTACCACCTTCCGGCGTTGGGGTACCACATTCCCTTGTGGTGTGACTATGAGCACCTCATCTTTCTTCTTATCGTCCTGACGGGTCCTTCTCTTCGATGCCCCCTCAACTAATCCGATTTGTAAAACTTTTTCCTTACCCTTCGGATCTTGTACCACTTTTCTCTGTGGCGCCATTTTAGTCCTAATTCATGGGAAACATCATATACTTAGTTTCCATTAACAATATGCATCACATGCCATGAATCCTCATATAAAAACATGAAATCACATATTTATATAAATTCAAACTTCATTTTTGTACAAAGGTGGGTAGGGTGAAACAAACCCTATGTATAACAAAAAAAATATACCCCTTACAAAAATAACCCTCTTTTTAATACCCTTTATATTAATTCCTATCCTAGTCTTCCGTAGAAGACTCCGCATCACCAGCGAACTTGAAACGGTTATCAGGACACATCGCTGTGTGCCCAATACTTCACACATTGTGCAGGGTATGAAACGGGTCCTCCTATGCTAGGACAATTAGTCCTCGCCTCTCCATGCCCGTGCAGTCGACAGACCGGACAGACAATTCCTAATGGATGAGGACAATAAACCTGTTGTGATCGTCCTGATTACACAACACAAGTATCGTAGGGATCTACCTCCCCCGCCGATTCCAATATTATAGGAAAGTCTTCCATAGGATCCTCATAAAAGAAAAATCCCAGATCATCCTCTTCCTCCTCAGGAGGTTCCACTAACCAAGGAATATCCTCCATCTGATACTCAGGTAAAGGTGCTAGATTCACCTCCTCCATTTGTGCTAAGTTCAACTCTTCCAATGGTGCTAGATTCCATTCCTCTTCCTGAAGGTTCACATTAGCCTCCATGTTGGTGTGGTTAGAAGCAGACACCAAGTCTATGGGATTGCTAGGAGTTCCACTGTAACACTCTGAGTACTCCATATTACTCGACATATCTGTATCATATCAATAAAACACAAGAATATTCAACAACAATTCTAAATAAACCATTCTTGGTTTTCAGGGGAATCTGATCATGTATTATATCATGTACTTTGTTTGGGGAAGATTACCAAATCATCACTCTTTGTGTTCTTTTGTTTCAGGGGAAATCTCTAATTTCCTATTGTTTGTTTCTCAGTGTGGGGATTCCAGGGGAGTTCATCCTACCTTGCTATGTTTGATTTGTCCAATTATGATGATTGTACTTTACTTTGCTATCTTTCATTGTCGTTCTCAGATTGATTGTTCAGTCTGAGTCACTCGAAGTAAATTAATCCAGCACCCAGGCAGCGGACTCCGAAGAGTCGGTCAGTTGGGATTCTTATCCGTCAGTGAGACATGAAACCGTCTTAATCTTACTTCGATGATTCAACCTCCCGTTTCGCTCTGATACCAACTGTAACGCCCGGCCCTTTTTCGAGAATTTCAGAGTCCATTTTTTTTTTTTTAAAAGCAATAATAAAACATCAAAAGAGAGCGGGCGGCGTCACGACGCGAGTTAAGTTCAGACTACCCAAGTCTGAACCTTAACTGGCCACCCATGTGTACATGGAATAGACCATGATAGTGAATCACACATGGAACTAACGTCAACATGCGGAATAATCTAGATTAATTGCGGAATAGAAAGACGAGATAGCAAGTAACAGTCTTAAAATATAAATAACATAGATCAACCATCCAAAGGTTATTATCCTAATCAAACCATAGCAAATAACGAATTATTACATGTCCAACAATAGTATTCAAATGATAGTAATATAACGTAATCCAAATCCATCATTAAAGCACTTAGGCTCAGCTCCCCTCCCGGTCAACGACCTTTCCTTTCCCTTTGCTTGTACCTGCAATCTCTGAGGATAGAATTAGGGCGTTAGATCAACGCGCCCAGTAGGTTCCCGAATCAGGGCTACCACATGTTAGCATATAAAACATGCATATACATATCATAATATATGATCATCAAAACAGGTAAAACAATGCTATGATGTATGCACATGCAATGAGCCTCCCCCATCATGTACATCCATAGCCATCACTTGTCGTGCCATGCACCGACAAGATAAATCACAATACAACTTCCATCTCTTCATCACTGACTGATTCATATCACGTATTAGTCCTCCTGGCGGGACTCTCTTCGCCCAAGGAGACCATTGTGACTATGATCATCATGTTACTCTTCCTGGTGGAACTCTCATCGCCTAAGGAGGACGTAACCCATAATTGTAACACTGTAGAACCTCATTCATCATCCCATGACCATGCATGAGATGCCAATGCTTGTATGCCATTTGTTGATGCATAATATATCATTTGAAACACATATATTAAAACAAGGGTATCATAAGAAAACTGGGTAAAAATCGTGGTTACAAGTAGGTAGGAAACCTACTGAAGAATCACTTCAGTAACTGATCTTTCTTTCGCGTCACCCGGTCACGACTCGCGCGTCGTTCGACTTCCGGTACCTTATCCATATATCAATCAGCAAGTCATAACTTATTCAATCACATCTACGACCCATCCACATCATGTGGGTTCGGCCATGCCCATGGCCGAACATCATTAACTTAGAGTTTGTCATTTTATGGGATTCGGCCCTATACTTGGCCGAATCTTGTATTCCCACTTTCCATCATCAAATGGTTCTCCATTACAATACTTTAAACCCTTTACAAAATCATGGGAATAATATCAAACAAACTATGAACTTAGTCCATTTATTCCAAAAACAGCCATGGGGTTCGGCCATGCACATGGCCGAACCCAATGGTTCTCTTGATCTGATTGATCCATCAATTACCCATAATTTGAATCAGTAATCTTAACCCTAATATTGACATGGTTCAGCCCTACATTGGCCAACCAATAACAACAAGTTAAACTTCACCAAACTACATCAAACACCATATTTTATATGGTTTTAAACTCATCAAAATCATCAAATACTAACATGGGGTTCGGCCATCCAAGGTGGCCGAACCTCATGTGTATGTTTGTTCTTTCAAACATGATTTTTAGGTGTCATTTTAAAACATAATATCCGTATAACATTGCTGCCTTATTACCTCTCAACACCATCCAACTAAGTCCATCAACTTGTCCAAATGACCATCAAACTTCGTGGGATTCGGCCATCCAAGATGGCCGATCCTGATGGTCCAATTCATCAATTTTAAACCGTTGATTTAGACCCATGGTACCTTCAGTCCTTATATCATTCAGATCCATGTTTTTAACCTGTTTAAAACATGCATTTGAGTCTCAATAAAACTCAAAAACAGTCCACCAAAAACTCCATGGTTTCCATGTTTCAAAATATGAAAACCAACCTAACTTTTACATGGGGTTCGGCCCTCCATGATGGCCGAACCCAATGGTCTTTACCATTTTAAAGCCTCTCTTAATCAAGGTTAAAACCTTGGTGAATTCGGCCATAACCATGCCCAATACACCCCCATTCATTCCATGTTATTAAACCAAAATAACACATAAAAAACTTACCAAATTTTTCCAAGTTTTCTTCTTGTCTTTGCTCCTTGATTTCTCCCTTTTTTTTCTTCTTTCTTTCCTTAATTCCTTGCTGGTTTAGGCTTGATTAACTGATGCCAAACCTCTGCTGTTCAGCCAAGAAAAACGAATTGGAGAGAGGGAGAGAGAGATGGGAATTCTTGGATTCTTTGGTGTGAAAAACGGCCATGTATGGTTAGGTTTTCTTTTATAGTTTCAGCCCCCCAACTCCCATTCATCCTCCCTCATTAATGTTGTTAAAAACGATGGGGCAAAGGGTGTTAACCAAGACACCTCTTGGTGCCAAACATTGTATCACATGGGAAATGAACCAATGCAACCCTTCATGAAGAGGTGCCGCCCAACCTTGGTGTCTTTTGGCTTTGCCAAAGCACCCTTTCATACCAATGGCTGAGATTAATTCAGATTAATTGTTTTGTGAGATTACAACTCATTTCCATCTCCTCTTGACTCACCTAACTCGGAATATTTTTATTAAACCAACTCATCCAACTCATCATTTTAATGCACTAAGTTTGAGTCAACTCATTTCTTAAATCCAACTCATTTCAAATCAACCCAACTCAAGTTGAATTAACTCACACTTGAGTTCAATTGAGGGCCCACACGGTCATCCGTGGTCAAACTGGTCAACCCAACCCATTGGGTCCCCCCTTTAGCTCCTTGACCCATTTTTTGACTCTATGACCCAATTATGGTATTTTGGTCATTTGTAAGTGGTTTTCTCATATGGATCATGCCTACCCATTTCTTCTCTACTTGATTTCCAATCAAATAGGCTTAACCCTATTTAATTTAAGCTTACACAATGGTCAAATCATCCATTTTGACCCATTGGGTCCAATTGAGCCCTTTGACCCATTTAGTCATTTCCAACCCAATTGATGTACATAACCCATCCAAATCAACTTGATATACATATAATGTGCTCATACGACCTTAATTTGAGCAATAGGCCCCAACATTTCTTATTTTGACATCACAAAATAATTAATTTAATAATTCAGGGGCATTTTCGTAATTTTCCATTTTATTGAAAAATTGGGGTGTTACAATTATATGATTGGTGTTATGATGGGTTTTAAGATTATGATTTATATATATATATGTGGCATATTTGCAAGGCAATGAATTATATGTTAAAGGTTATGAATTCTATATTAAGGCTATGATTTATATATAGTACATAGCATAATGCATCTACATCTCATGCATGGCATGGGCGGGAAAATAATGAAACCGGAGTCCATGCTCCGTCGGAGCAACCAAGAAGCATACTGGGGATAGCCTGATGCGCTATAACCGGAGTCCATGCTCCGTAGGGGCGACCGAGAAGAAAACATGGGGATATCTTGATGTGTTGAGATATAACAGGAGTCCATGCTCCGTCGGGGCGACCGAGAAGCAAATATGGGGATATCATGATGGTATGGATGATGGGTGGGACACATGACATAAGACACCCATGGCATTGCATTCATTTTATAGTTTTCGTTATATTATTATCTGTATGCTTGTTATCACTAATCCATGTGTTAGCCCTACTCAGAGCCCTACTAGGCGCGTTGTCTAATGCCCTACTTCTACCCTAGCTGATGACACAGGAGATGGCAGAAATGAAGGACGAGAAGGGAGCCAAGCTTAGGAGCTTGGGGAAGCGAGCTACATAGTCTACTTAATTTATTTTGGAAATGTAAGTTGTGTAATGTAGCTCGTCGGACTGTATATTTTATATTTCTTGCCATGGTTTGGACTTTACTTTTGGATGTTATCATTGTGAGATATAATTATGAATTTAGGGGTATTTTAGTAATTTTAGCGCTGTACTTCCTTGCTATCTAAAAAAAAACCGGTAGGATAGTCTCTATTATAATGTTCCGCATTAAGTTATATTCCGCAAGCTTACGTCTACATGTGAACCATTCTCATGGACTTCGTTCCACGGGCACGTAGGGTTGGCCAGTTAAGGGCCGGGTTTTAGAAGCTCGGACTTAACTCGCGTCGTGACGTCCGCGCCCTTTGTCACTCTTTAATTTAAATAAAAAAAAATAGACTCTAATTTCGGTAAAAAGGGGCGGGCGTTACATTGTATAGCCGAATCCCATGAGGAAAGTTTTGTGGACTTAAGTGGTTACTAATGTTTAATAACTATTGTATAAGTGATTAGAGTTATGAATAAAAAATGGCAAGATCTTGAATCAAAGGATTACAAAGAGGGACCAAACTCAAGTGAGTGAGGTTCGGGCATGTTGTATGGCCGAACCCCACTAAGGTGTAGTTTGTGGAATAAGTGTTTAAATGAAGAACTTGGTGATGAGTGATTAATAAATCAAGAGAGGCACTAAAACCAAATGAGTGAGGTTCGACCATGGTGTATGGCCGAACCCCACAAATTGTGTTTATGGATTTGGACATTATTGTAAATCAAATGGGACTTTAGTTTGACTTGTTGATATGTAACAAGGTGTTAGGACCTCACTAGGGGTGCATGATCGTAAGCGATTTTCGGACGAGAACGAAAGGTCAAACTAGTTGTCATTGGTAGGATTCCTACATCATTGAAACAATAGATATGTATTATTTACTTATGATGATTTTATTTCATGTTTGATAAGTTATTTTGGTATCAATCAATATGTTTCAATTATGGAGATTTAAATGCTATGATTTGTACTTCTACATAGCATGTTGGCATTTGCATCTCATGCATGGCATGGGAGGATGAAAGGTAACCGAAGACCCACACTCCGTCGGGGCGTCTGTAAAACATTCGTGGGGGATACCTTGATGAGGAGCTTTCCATCAAGAGGATACTATGTATGAAATGTAACCGGAGATCCACACTCAGTCAGGGCATCCATAATACAATCGTGGGGGATACCTTGATGAGGAGCTTTCTATCACGAGGTTACTATATGTTTATGATGGGTGGGACTCATTGCATATGATAGCATGGCATGGCATTGAATCGGCATGATTATGATCTTTATTATCATGCAATGTTTCTGGTTTTTATCGGTATGATTGGATCTCGATTATCATACACTGTTTTGGATACGATGCTTTATAAGTATGGTATGATTTAGTATATCTGGATTTGATATATATTATATCTGGATTTTTGGTACCAACCCATGTGTTAGCCCTACTTGGAATACCTACTGGGCGCGTTGTCTAACATCCTACTTCTACCCTAGTTGATGACACAGAGAATGAACGGAACGAGGAACTGGATCGGAGCCAAGCTTAGGAGCTTGGATGATTAAGTTATATTTTGTTAAAGTTATTCACGAACTATGTATTTGATTAGCTAGCATTCGGGATTGTAATATTGCAGATATATTTGCTATGGCTTGGATGGTTGAAAATGGATAATTTAACTTAAGGAAATTATGATTTAGTGTTGGACTACTTTGCTATCTAAAAATGGAATAGAATTGTTATTCTATTATTATTCCGCATGATTTATTCTACATGTTTAACTTGATGTACGTGTGAACCATTTTAGTGGACTTGGTGCACGCACACGTATGGTTGGCCAGTTAAGGGTCGGGCTTTGGAAACTCGGACTTAGCTTGCGTCGTGAAGTCCCCACTCTCTCTCACTCTTTATATAAAAAAAATAGACTCTGATTTTCGGAAAGCGAGTGAAAAAGGGCGGGGCGTTACAGTCTTCTCTATGTCTTCATCCTTGACTCGGATTTGATGGTAGCCTGACATCAGATCAATGTTGGAGAAATAGTTGGAACCTCTGAGTTGATCGAACAGATTATCAATCCTGGGTAGAGGGTACTTGTTCCTGACTATCAACTGATTCAGTTTCCTCTAGTCCACACACATTCAAGAATACCATCTTTCTTCTTTACGAATAATACCGGTGCTCCCCAGGATGAAGTGTTGTTGCAGATGCATCCTAGTCTGAGCAACTCATCAATTTGTTTCTTCAGCTCAGACATTTTTGCTGGGGCCATCCGGTAACGCGACAATGATACAGGAGTAGTGTCGAGATACAGTTTGATCTCGAAGTCAATCTTCCTTTTTGGAGGCAAACCAGGGAGTTCTGTTGGAAATACCTCTGCGTAGTCTTTCACTACCGCAGGTAGTTCAGCCATCAGCGCCTTGTCTAGTCTGATGTTGTTCTGTACTAGATGGTTCATTTCTTCATGCAATCTCTTGGTCATTGGAATGCTCTGCTTGTCAGCATGTACCACGTGTCGTTTTCCCTCTGGTGACCAAAATATCACTCTGTGGAGATGATAGTCAATGCTGGCCTAGAAGTTAGCCAACGAATCCATGCCAAATATGATGTCGTATTCTGTCATCTCGAGTACCAGATAGTTGAGTTCAAATCTGAACCCAGCAAGTTCAGTGTCTACGGAAGTACAGATTAGACCCAGTGATGTATCTCCAATAAGGGATACAATAGTAAGTGCAGTGGACAATTGTTATACTAGAGTACCAGTAGCAGATATAAAGGAGTGGGATGCTCCTGAATCAAATAATGCAAAGACATATGAACTACCAATTATTGCCATACCCTGAATCACCGAATAATCCACTGTCTCTGGAGGAGGAACCAGAGTATATAACCGTCCAGATCCATTGTCAGATTATGTACTCGGGATGCTTGAGATTGAGTTGGTCGAGCTGGAGGACGGAAGGAACCCTTGGAGTGAGGAGATCTATTGTTCTATGGACACTCCCTCTTGAAATGACCCTGCTTGCCACACTGGAAACAGGTGCTAACACCTCAAGGAACCTTAGAGACTGGTCCTGATGTGGAGGGCTGATTGGGACGAAAACCTCCAGTAGAACCAGTAAAAGCTGAGGTTCTCCCAAAGTTGGGTCTGAATCTCTTGTTCGGGTGGAAAGTATTTCCCCCGCTCTGACTTCGTCGGTTACCCACAAACCTGACTGTCTCTGCCAACTCTTGTTCGGCTATGCTAGCTCGACTAACCAATTATGCCAAAGTGGCAGATTTGAAGATTGTGACTTTGGCTCTTAGGTTAGGTCGCAGGCCCCGTTCAAACTTTCGGGCCTTCTTGTATTCCGTGTCCACCATGTATAAAGCATAACATGATAGACGGAGAAACTCTTGATAATAGTCTACAACAGTCATGGTGCCCTGGACCAGAGATATGAATGCTTGTGTCTGGCGCTCCTTCTCCTCCTCTAGAAAATAATGATCCAGAAACATTCCAGCAAACTGGTCCCATGTCATCTCAGTCCTTTCCCCGTGGAATCTGTGCTTGTTGACGTTCTATAACTCTCCACCATTTGGCGGTATCATCCATCAATTGTGAAGTAGCCAACAGTATCCTGTCCTCATCACTAGTGATTTTGAGTAGCTTCAAAATCTTGGTAATATTCTCAATCCAGTTCTCCACTCCTGCGGGTCCCTCTTTCCCTTTGAAATAAGGGGGTCGCTGCTGTTGGAAATCTCTGACCATGTTTCGGTCCTGTGATTCATTGGAGGTTGCGCCTCCATTGCCGTTCTGGTGTTGCTGTAGAATGGAAGTGACCACTGCCTGTACTAGGCTCTATAACTCAGGTGGTACTTAAGGAATGTTTGCACTGCCTTGTCCCTCTCCGTTCTATTCCTCTTCCTGTTGTGGGTTATGTCGGGTATTTCTTCTTCTTAGAGGCATTTTCCTAAGTCATCGAAACATTGATTGACTTAGTTTTCTCATAAAGTTTTATGTTCACATACATTGGGAAAATTGCCTAATCATCATCTTGTATTTCTTGTGTTGGGGAAATTTTCCTTTGTATCATATATTGTTTCTCATTTTGGGAAAATCCTGATATTTCTTGTTTGGGGGAGATATGTCCTATTTCGCTATGTTTGATAAATCCACAATTATAGTGATTTTCCGTAACACCCCGCCCCTTTCACTACGCCAAAAATCAAGTCTATTTTATTTTTAAAATAAAGAGTGACAAGAGAGCAGGACGTCACGACGCTAGCTAAGTTTGAGCTTCCAAAGCCCGGCCCTTAACTGGCCAACCCTACGTGTGCGTGGAACTAAGTCCAATAGAACGGTTCACACGTAATAAGTTAAGCTTGCGGAATATAAACTTAATGCGGAATTATAATAGAGTCTATCCTGCCAATTATTAAATAGCAAGGAAGTACATCACTTTAATTAATAAATACCTTAACTTAGAATGTCCAAAAGCAAAGTCCAAACCATAGCAATAGTCTAAGTTATTACAGTCCAACGAGCTAATTACTCAAATTACATTTCCATAAATAAAACTTAAGTAAATCAATCTAGCTCCTACTCTTGGCTCCGATCACGTCCATCTCCTTGTCCATTTCTTGTGTCATCATCTAAGGTGGAAGTAAGGCATTTGACAACACGCTCAGTAGGTACTCCGAGTAGGATCAACACATGGATTAGTATAACAAAAACACATAGATATAATTTATATCAAAACCATGCAAGTAAATGCCATGCCATGGGTGTCATATGCCATGGAAAATGCACATCAAGGTACCCCCACAAATGCCTTACAGACGCCCCGACGGAGTGTGGATCTCCGGTTCCATTTCAAACATATATCCCTTGGAATCAGTGTGGATTCCACCCCACGGTTGTTTTATCGGAAATCCAAATGGAGCGTGGACTCCTTTCAATTGATCCCTCCCATGCCATGCATGAGATGAAAGTGCAAAGATGCTATGTAATAATACAAATCATAGCATTAAAATCCCATCATTAAGACATACCATTTGATACCAAAATAATTCAAGTAAAACATTCATATACACATAATCCATGGCTTTCAATGAGATAGGAATCCTACCAATGACCAACTAATGTGTCCTTGCGTTTTTGTCTGAAAATCGCTCACCGATCGCACACCGCTTTTGAGATCTCGTTACCTTATTACATATCAACAAATCAAACCAATGTTCCATTTGATTTCTAATCATGCTTAAGTCCACAAAATACCTTAGTGGGGTTCGGCCATACAACATGGCCGAACCTCACTCCCTTGGTCTTAGGTCTTTCTTTTTTATCCTTGATCATTCCAACCATTGTGGGTCCAAGATCATGCTATCTTGGATTCATTAATCCAAACACATACAAGTTAAACATTTAAAAGACCCTAAGTCCACAAACATTCCCCATGGAGTTCGGCCATACACCATGGCCGAACCCATGGTCCTTTCATTTTCACCATTTTTTCCATCTTAGCCATTATTCTTCCCATGGCTAAACACTCCTTTTATTTATACATACCTAGGTCCATAACTGATCCATAAACATAGATCCATAAACGATTCATTAATCATGACAAAAAACCCTAACAAAATCCCTAACAAATGCCTCCATTTCTTAGCTTGATAATCCATTCATTTAAACATGTATAGATCCATACATAACCCATTAAAATGGTTCCTGGGGTTCGGCCATACAACATAACCGAACCCATGATGTCATTTTCCTCCTCTTTCTTAGATCATTTACAACATTAGATCCATATCCCAAGTCCCTCCATGGGGTTTAATCATACACTTATGTTCATCATTTCAATCATTGTTTACCACATTTAAAACCTATTTAAAACTACCAACATTCTCCCATTATTTTCATGGTCAAAGAACATCCAAGTCCATCAATTACCCTCCATGGAGTTCGGCCATACAACATGGCCGAACCCATGGTCCATGGTTCTTCACCACTACGACATTTTAGACCATTTAAAATGATTAACATTTCTCCATTATTTTCCTCCTTTGAAACCCTTTAAAATCCTTAACATGTATCTATGATTTTCATCTTTTACAACCCATTAAAAATCATCAATATACTTCCATGGGGTTCGGCCATGTTCATATGGTTCATCACTTACCCTTAAAAAATCACATACTTATGACTATATCCCTTGATGGGGTTCGGCCTTACATCATGGCCGAACCTCATCCAAATCCTTTTTAGTTCTCATAACCCATATACATAGAAATCTAGGGTTTGGCCATGCAAGGGCCAAACCATGATCTTGATCATATACCATATCTTAGACATGCATGAGGTCCTTTCCATATATCCATAACAATTAGGGTTCGGCCGTGCAAGGTCAACCCATGATCCATGATCATAATCCTTATATGGTTCATGGAGAGGTCCTTAGCCATATATACATAATGTCCTTAATATTCCATCATTTACATAGCCTATCTTACCCATTAGGGTTTGTCCATTTTCTATCTCATTTCTTGGATGGATTTTAAATCCATGGCTCATAATAATTTGGCCAACCCTCCAATCCAAAAATGGGATTCCATGGTTTCCTTTAACTCCTTGATAAATCTTGTCAAGTGATACTTACCGATTCCGCGACTCCTCCGGTTTCTTTCACTCCTTCTTGCTCTTGTCTTTCCTTAGTCTTTCTCCTTCCTTCCTCCTTGATATTCGGCCTTGAGAGGGAGAGGTTCTAATATGGAACCCCCCAAGAAGATGGTTCAGCCTTGGTGAATGTTTGAGAGAGGGAGAGAAGGAGAGAATGGATGAAACTCCAAGTCTTGTTCAATGAGAGTGGTCGGCCTTGAGTGGGAGGGAGAGGAGCTTGAGATCCAAATTTCTCTAAGTCTTTTTCCTCTCTCTTAGACTGAGGGTCGGCCAAGAGAGGGAGGGAGAGAGTGAGATGAGAGGAATGAGATTCAAAAGTCTCCTTTCCCATCTAGTCTTGTAACACCCCGGATTTTCCAGCTATATATATATATATATATATATATATATATATATATATGAAAATTACCCATTTAATGTGTGAATTATTAGATATGGACCTTATATGGGTGAAGTGTTGGGTCATTGCCCAATTAGGACCCAACGGTTATGGTACAAGGTCCAATTTAAATTAAATGGGGCTGAATTAAATTAGTAATGCATTATGTCTATAATTAATTATTATGCGCATAAAGGGAACATGGAAAGATTTTAGGCATGGGATATAGATAGTTTGGCCGTGTATGAAAGATTTACACATCTATGAGATACTCGCATAATGTGTTAGAATATCTCTAAAAAGGGTCATTTCCCTTCATTAAGAGTGATACTAGGGGAATTGCTAAATATAGAAGATGTCTTAGCCGTGTATGAGATATGCGCATGATGTGTTAGAATATCTCTAAAAATGGTCATTTCCCTTGATTAAGAGTGATACTAGGGGAATTACTAAATAAAGAAGGTTGCTTGGTCACATGAGAGATTTCCATATCCATGAAGAGGCGCTAAAAGGTGTCTATTTCCATGGATAAAAACAGCATTAGGCAACTACTAAATTGAAGGGTCGGCAACTTCTAATTAAGACACAAGGAAGGGGCGTATGACACACAAAATCTCGAAGGGTCTTGGCAACTTCTATGTATATTACATCGGCTGAAAATGAGGAATGGCAATTGCTACTTCAGCAAGTTAGGCCCGAGTGGAATTTTATAAAGGAGAGACACAAGGGGGCGCACGGCATAACAAGAGAAGGAGAGGGCAGCCAGCAAGTGTGCAAGGAAGAGACGGATCGGAAGAACAAATCGGAGCGAAGGAAAATCGGAGGAGTCGCGGAACCGGTTAGTATTTTAATAATTTTGTTTAAAATAAGGAACCATAGGGTTCGGCCATGCTGTATGGCCGAACCCCATGGAAGAAAAGTTAAGGGATGAATGTTGAGGTTTAATGAAAAGGATGAACCATAGGGTCCGGCCATGTTGTATGGCCAAACCCCATGGAAGGACTTTGGTGAATTTTAATGGAAGTTTGGAGGATGAAAACCATGGAATATTATGTAAGTTTTAAAAGGGTTTAAATGGAAGGTTGTTGGTGAAGAACCTTAGACCATGGGTTCGGCCAAGGGGTATAGCCGAACCCCATAAATAATTATGGAATTATACTCATATAGTTAGATCATGGAAAGGATGGCAATTTTGTAATATAGGCTAAAATGACAGATCATGGGTTCGGCCATGGTGTATGGCCAAACCCCATGAGGTCTTTTATGGATTTAATTTGTTAACCATGTTAAACAATTGTGGTATGAGTGATTACCTAAGGAAAGAAGGGCACAAAACCAAAGGGTGAGGTTCGGCCATGTGGTATGGCTGAATCCCACCAAAGAGTATATATGGACTTAGCGTTTTAGATATTGAAATTAAGTGGATTGTTTTAATAAATTTAATGGATGAAAATAATAGATGAAGGTTAATGATTTAAATGGTCTTAAGCATTGGAAATGGAGAAGAACTATGGACCATGGGTTCGGCCATGTGGCATGGCCGAACCCCATGAAGAGTTATTGGTGGACTTAGATGTTTATGGACTTATGTTTTGAATCTAAACATAAATTGATGGAGGAAATGGCAATATTGTAATTTAAATGGAAATAAGGGACCATGGGTTCGGCCATGGTGTATGGCCGAACCCCATGGGAATTATTTGGTGGACTTAGGGTCTATGTATGGTAGATTAAAAAGAATGAAATGTTAACTAAGGATTAAACCAATGGCAAAGTTGTAAATAGGTGAATTCGGCCATGGTGTATGGCCGAACCCCATGGGGAATGATTTATGGTTTTAACGTATGAAGGGTTAGGTTAATGGAATGATAGCCATGGATGGCAATTTGGTAATTAAGTGAAAATAAGGGACCATGGGTTCGGCCATGGTGTATGGCCGAACCCCATGGGGATTGTTTTGTGGACTTTGTTGTTAACAAGGTTGTGTTTATGGACTTAAACATAATGTTAAATCAAATGGGACGTGGTTTTAATTGATTGATATATTATAAGGTAGCGGGACCTCACAATGTGTGTACGATTGTGAGCCGTTACAGACGAAAGCGCAAGGACACGTTAGTGGTCTTTGGTAGGATTCCACCTCTTTGAAACCATGGATTTATGTACTGTTTCTTATCTTATTTTTGATGAATTTATGTTGTAAAATGATATGTTTCAAATGTGAGTTTTAATGCTATCTTTATGATATAAAATAGGATGTGTTTCATTGGCATCTCATGCATGGCATGGGGTGAAGATATGTAATCGGAGGGGCCACACTCTGTCGGGGCGTCCGAAAAACCTATGTGGGATACCTTGATGTGCTTTTCTATCAGGAAGAAATCAGAGGGGCCACACTCCGTCGGGGCGTTCGAAAGACTTATGTGGGGGATACTTATATGTATTTGTGATGGGTGGGACTCATTGCATTTGACATCATGACATGCCATGATTTATATGGCTTTTGACATTATGATATTATTATATATGCTTTGTACTAACCATGTGTTAGCCCTAATTAGAATATCTACTGGGCGCGTTGTTCTAACGCTCTACTTCTACCCTAGTGGATGATACAGGAAATGATGGGAACGATGAACACGAAAAGGGCCAAGCATAGGAGCTTGGATATGTGATTGGATTATATTTTGATTAAGTTTCTTATGGACTTGTATTTGAGTAACTAGACTTCAGGCATGTAATAGTTTAGATAATTTGCTATGGTTGGATGTTTGTTGGAATAATTATGTTATGTTAATTATGATTAAAGACTTGACGTACTCTGCTATCTAAAATGGAATAGAATTAGGTTCTATTATAATTCTGCATGTTATTAATTGCACATGTTTATATTGATATGTGTGAACCGTTTCCATGGACTAAGTCCATGCACACATAGGGTTGGCCAGTTAAGGGTCGGACTTTAGAAGTTCGGACTTAGCTCGCGTCGTGACATCCCGCTCTTGCTCACTCTGTTATAAAAAAAAAATAGACTCTGATTTACGGAAAACTTAGAGTGAAAAAGGGCGGGGCATTACAGTTGGTATCAGAGTGAACCCAAAAGATTGAATCTTTTGGAGTAAATTAATCCGGCCCTCGTGCATTAATTTACTTCGTTAGACTCAAGGGATGATAGCAAAGGAAGTACAGTCAAAATAATTGGATTTATTCAACATAGCAAAATAGGATATATTTCCCCAAAAACAAAGAAAAATCAAGAGTGCTTACTTGGAAATTTCCCCAAAAGTAGAGAATACAAATTTTACGGTGAAAACTAAGTCGTGATATTTTTTCAATGGCTTAGGAAAAAATGCCTCCGAAGAGAAATACCCGACAAAACCAAAAAGGGTAGGAAAAGGAGGTAGAAACCTCTCAACATGAAAGGGAGGTAGAAAAATCTCAACATGAAGAGGAGGAACGACACTCTTGACATGAGGAAGAGCAACCATCCCACCAAGAGGAGGAAGAACAAAGCAACGTGAATATACCGGTGGTGCCTCCTGAGTTGCAATGCTTGGTTAAAGCGGTGGTCACTTCGGTGCTTCAACAGAACTTGAACGGGAATGGAACAAAAAATGAGACCAATGAAAGGAGCATGGTCAGGGACTTCCAACAACAACGCCCTCCTTACTTCAAAGGGAGAGAAGGGCCTGTCGGGGCTGAAAATTGGCTGAAAAAGATCACTCAGATCCTGACCCTACTCAAGATTTCGAGTCATGCTGACAAGATTTTACTGTCTACACCACAACTGATCGATGATGCTGGTAAATGGTGGGAGGTGGTAAAGAAGCAGCGAGCACTTCTTCCGGAAGGAGAGAGGACTGCAATGACTTGGGATCAGTTCTCAGCTACCTTCTTGGACCATTATTTTCCTGAGGAAAAGAAGGAGCGCCAGACTCAAGCTTTTCTATCTATGGTACAATGTACCATGACGGTGGCAGAGTACCATCAGAAGTTTCTTAGTTTGTCTTACTATGCATGTTATATAGCGGATACAGAGTATCGAAGGGCAACCAAGTTTAAGCGGGGCCTTCGGCCAAGCATTAGGGCCAAGATAACCATATTCAAGGCAGCTACATTGGCGGAGGTGGTCAGCAGGGCCACTATAGCAGAACAAGAGACGGTTGAGTTGGTACGTTTTGACAACCGCCGAGCTCAGAGTGGGAGGGCTACATTTCAGGCCAACAAGAGGTTCTGAAAGAACTTTAGCAAACACTCACCATCCACTGGGTCAACAGGGGGCTTTCGTCCCAATCATCCCTCCCCATCTATATCAGTCACTCAAGCTCCCAGAGGGGTGAACAACTGCTTTCATTGTGATCAGCCGGGCCATTTTAAGAGGGAATGCCCACAACTCAATAAACCCTCTAATTCCAGAGGTTCATTTCGCCCACCAGTTAGGCCAGTTAATCTACAAGGAGGCAGAACATTTAACCAGGCAGGACAGCCGCTTAAAGGATCTGGACGGTCGTTTACATTAGCTCCTCCAGTAGTAGAGGATCACTCTGTGATTCAAGGTATGGCGGTAGTCAGTAGTTCCTACGCCTTTGCTTTATTTGATTATGCAGCATCCCACTCTTCATTTCTGCTGCATTTATATCTGCAACTGGAACTTTAATACAAAAATTGTCCACATCACTCACCATTGTATCCCCCGTCGGAGACACTTCATTGGGACTTATATGCACAGCAGTGAATAATGAACTCGCTGGACTCAGATTTGAGTTCAACTATTGGTACTCGATATGACCGAGTACGATATTATCTTCGGCATGGACTGGTCGGCTAACTTTTAGGCCAACATTGATTGCTATCGCCGCAGGGTGACATTTTGGTCACCCGAGGGAAAACAACATGTGGTACGCATTGACAAACAAAGCAGACTGCATGAAGGGTTGAGTCATCTGGTATTGAACAATATCAGAATCAACAAGGCACCGGTGGCTGAACTTTTGGCAATAGTAAAGGACTATACCGATGTATTCCCAACAAAACTCCCTAGTTTGCCTCCCATGAGGGAGATTAATTTTGAAATCAAGTTGTACCCTGGCACTGCACCAGTGTCATTACCACATTACCGAATGGCACCAGCAGAGATGTCCGAGCTAAAGAAGCAGATTGATGAACTGCTTAGACTGGGTTGCATCTGGAACAGTACATCGGCTTGGGGAGCTCTGGTCTTATTTGTGAAGAAGAAGGATGGTTCACTCCGTATGTGTGTGGATTACCGAAAACTGAACCAGCTGTCGGTCAGAAACAAGTACCCTCTACCCAGGATTGATGATTTATTTGATCAACTTAGAGGTTCCAGTCATTTTTCTAAGATTGACTTGATGTCCGGATACCATCAAATCCGGGTTAGGGAGGAGGACATAGAGAAGACAGCCTTCAGACCGCAGTATGGACTCTATGAGTTTGTAGTCATGCCGTTTGGACTCACCAATGCACCAGCTGTGTTCATGGATTTAATGAACAGGATCTTCCGTCCTCACTTGGATCAGTTTGTTATTGTATTTATTGATGACATCCTGATCTATTCCAAAAGTAAGGAAGAACATGCTGAGCACCTGAGGATAGTTCTGGAAACTTTGAGGAAAAACAAACTATATGCCAAAGCCAGCAAATGTGAATTTTGGTTATCTGAGGTCAACTTTTTGGGGCATGTTATATTAGCAGAAGGTATAGTTGTGGATCAGGGCAAGGTGGCGGCGGTAAGAGATTGGAAAGCACCAAAGAATGTAACCGAGATCCGTAGCTTCTTGGGATTGGCTGGCTACTATCAGAAGTTTATCATGGACTTCTCAAAAATTGCATCTCCACTTACTCGACTCACTCAGAAAGGAGTCAAATATGAGTGGTCAAATCTATGCAATCAGAGATTTGAAGAATTGAAGGAGAGACTTACAACTGCTCCTATCTTAATTTTGACGGAAAGAGGCAAGGGTTATGAGGTATATTGCGATGCTTTAGGAGAGGGATTGGGGTGTTCACTCAGTCAAAGTCATCGTGTGGTGGCTTATGGTTCAAGACAATTGAAAATACATGAACGCCTCTATCCTACACATGATCTTGAACTAGCCACAGTGGTCTTCGCTCTCAAAAGCTGGAGACATTATTTATATGGCTAGAAATTTGAAGTGGTTTCAGATCATAAGAGCTTGAAGTACTTGTTTGATCAGAAAGAGCTCAACCTGAGACTGCGCAAATGAATGGAATATCTGCAGGATTATGAGTTCGCACTTCATTATCACCCTGGCGAGGCGAACAAGGTGGCAGATGCCCTCAGCCGCATATCACATGCATCAGTGGCATCAGGACAGAATGGAAAATGCTGAATACTATACGAGAGTTCAATTTATATATCAATAACCATGGGAGTACGTACAATTTGATCATACGGTCCAACATGGTTACTAAGATTGAACAGGAACAGCGGATAGAACCGGAAGTGGAGGAGATATGGGCCAAGATGTCTACTGGTGAAGTCATACCTGAATAGGAGTTACGACCAGGACAGAGTCTTGTATTCCGAGGAAGGATATATATGCCTAAGAGCTGCAGAAAAGAGTTACTGATTGAGGTACATCTGACCAAACTCTCTATTCATCCGGTCAACACCAAGATGTATCACGACCTGAAGAGACATTACTGGTGGCACAGACTCAAGAAGGATGTGGCAGAATTTGTGGCTCATTGTTTAACTTGTCAGCAGGTTAAGACGGAACATCAGAAGCCACCAGGGTTACTCAAACCCTTACCAATGCCGGAATGGAAATGAGAGCACATCTCCATGGATTTTGTGACAAGGTTGCCAAGGTCTTCAAAGGGCAACGATGAGATATGTGTCGTGGTAGACCGACTGACCAAGTCTACACATTTCATTCCCATCAAGATGACGACTCATCTGAGACCTTGGGTCGGCAGTATATCAAGGATATCATCAGATTGCATGGTATTCCTCGGACTATTGTGTCCGACAGAGATGGTCGATTCACCGGCAGAGTATGGCAGAGTATGCAGTCAGCCATGGGAACAGACCTACTAACTAACACAGCATTCCATCCACAGACGGATGGACAGCCTGAGAGGACAATACAACATAGGAAGATATGCTGAGAGCATGCATGCTAGATTTCAAGGGTGGATGGGAGGATCACTTGCCGTTGGTAGAATTCTCATACAACAACAGTTACCAGGCAAGCCTCCAGATAGCTCCATTTGAGGCATTATATGGTAGACCATGTAGATCACCTGTGTGCTGGACAGTGGCTAGTGAGCCTGCACTGATTGGACCTGAATTGGTTGCAGAGACTACAGCGCAGATACAGCTGATACGGCAACATCTATTGATTAGCAAAGTCGTCAGAAGAGCTATGCTGACAAGAGGAGGAGGTTCCTTGAATTTGAAGTGGGGGACATGGCGTTCTTGAAAGACTAGCCACGAAAGGGACACATGAGATTTGGAAAGAAGGGGAAACTTTCAAGAAGATATGTGGGACCGTTTTCAATAATAAGAAGGATGGGGGATGTGGCTTATCAATTGGCACTCCCATCACAGTTGGCATCTTTGTACGATGTGTTCCATATATCGATGTTGAGGAAGTACAATCCTGATCCCTCTCATGTACTGAACATACAAGACATAGAGGTCCAAGGCGACATGACATATTTCGAAAAGCCTGTCCGAGTGGTGCACACAGAGCAAAGGGTATTACGGTACCGAGCGATCCAGTTTGTCAAGGTGGTATGGGATCGACATGGCATTGAGGAAGCCACTTGGGAACTCGAGTCAGAAATGAGAACAGCTCATCTTAAGCTATTTATGTAAATGTTTGAAACCCTACTTCACCCGATTTTTAGGACGAAAATTTTAAAAAGAGGGTTGTATTGTAACACTCCGGATTTTCAAGTTATTAATATATATGAAAATTACCTATTTAATTTGTGAATTATTAGATATGGACCTTATATGGGTAAAGTGTTGGGTCATTGCCCAACTAGGACCCAACGGTTATGGTATAAGGTCCAATTTAAATTAAATGGGGCTGAATTATATTAGTAATGCATTATGTCTATAATTAATTATTATGCGCATAAAGGGAACATGGAAAGATTTTAGGAATGGGATATAGATAGTTCGGCTGTGTATGAAAGATTTGCACATCTATGGGATATGTGCATGATGTGTTCGAATATCTCTAAAAAGGGTCATTTCCCTTGATTAAGAGTGATACTAGGGGAATTGCTAAATATAGAAGATGTCTTAGCCGTGTATGAGATACGTGCATGATGTGTTAGAATATCTCTAAAAAAGGTCCTTTCCCTTGATTAAGAGTGATACTAGGGGAAGTACTAAACAAAGAAGGTTGCTTGGCAGCATGAGAGATTTCAATATCCATGAGGAGGCGTTAAAAAGCGTCTATTTCCATGGATAAAAACGGCATTAGGTAACTACTAAATTAAAGGGTCGGCAACTTCTAATTAAGGCACAAGGAAGGGGCACACGACACACACAAAATCTAGAAGGGTCTTGGCAACTTCTGTGTATATTACATCAGCTGAAAAGGAGGAATGGCAATTGCTACTTCAGCAAGTTAGGACCGAGTGGAATTTTATAAAGAGAGACACAAGGGGGCGCACGGCATAACAAGAGAAGGAGAGGGCAGCATGCAAGTGTGCAAGGAAGAGAAGGATCGGAAGAACAAATCGGAGCGAAGGAAAACCGGAGGAGTGGCGGAACCGGTTAGTATTTTGATTAATTTTGTTTAAAAAAAGGAACCATAGGGTTCGGCCATGGTGTATGGCCGAACCCCATGGAAGAAAAGTTAAGGGATGAACGTTGAGGTTTAATGAAAAGGATGAACCATAAGCTTCGGCCATGTTGTATGGCCGAACCCCATGGAAGGACTTTGGTGAATTTTAATGGAAGTTTGGAGGATGAAAACCATGGAATATTATGTAAGTTTTAAAAGGGTTTAAATGGAAGGTTGTTGGTGAAGAACCTTAGACCATGGGTTCGGCCAAGGGGTATGACCGAACCCCATAAATAATTATGGAATTATACTCATATAGTTAGATCATGGAAAGGATGGTATTTTGTAATATAGGCTAAAATGAAAGATCATGGGCTCTGCCATGGTGTATCGTCGAACCCCATGAGGTCTTTTATGGATTTAATTTGTTAACCATGTTAAACAATTGTGGTATGAGTGATTACTTAAGGAAAGAAGGGCACAAAACCAAAGGGTGAGGTTCGGCCATGTGGTATGGCCGAACCCCACCAAGGAGTATATATGGACTTAGGGTTTTAGATATTGAAATTAGGTGGACTGTTTTAATAAATTTAATGGATGAAAATAATAGATGAAGGTTAATGATTTAAATGGTCTTAAACATTGGAAATGGTGAAGAACTATGGACCATGAGTTCGGCCATGTGGCATGGCCAAACCCCATGAAGAGTTATTGGTGGACTTAGATGTTTATGGACTTATGTTTTGAACCTAAACATAAAGTGATGGAGGAAATGACAATATTGTAATTTAAATGAAAATAAGGGACCATGGGTTCGGCCATGGTGTATGGCCGAACCCCATGGGAATTATTTGGTGGACTTAGGGTGTATGGATGGTAGATTAAAAAGAATGAAATGTTAACTAAGGATTAGACCAATGGCAAAGTTGTAAATAAGTGAAAAGGATAGACCATGGGTTCGGCCATGGTGTATTGCCGAACCCTATGGGGAATGATTTATGGTTTTAACGTATAAAGGGTTAGGTTAATGGAATGATAGCCATGGATTGCAATTTGGTAATTAAGTGAAAATAAGGGACCATGGGTTTGGCCATGGTGTATGGCCGAACCCCATGGGGATTGTTTTATGGACTTTGTTGTTAACAAGGTTGTGTTTATGACTTAAACATAATGTTAAATCAAATGGGACATGGTTTTAATTGATTGATATATTATAAGGTAAAGGGACCTCACAACGTGTGTACGATCGTGAGCGGTTACTGGACGAAAGCGCAAGGACACGTTAGTGGTCTTTGGCAGGATTCCACCTCTTTGAAACCATGGATTTATGTACAATGTTTCTTATCTTATTTTTGATGAATTTATGTTGTAAAAGGATATGTTTCAAATGTGAGTTTTAATGCTATCTTTATGATATAAAATAGCATGTGTTTCATTGGCATCTCATACATGGCATAGGGTGAAGGATATGTAACCGGAGGGGCCAAACTCCCTCTGGGCGCCCGAAAAACCTAGGTGGGATACCTTAATGTGCTTTTCCATCAGGAAGAAACCGGAGGGGCTACACTCCGTCGGCGCGTCCGAAAGACCTATGATGGGGATACTTATATGTATTTGTGATGGGTGGGACTCATTGCATTTGACATCATGACATGGCATGGTTTATATGGCTTTTGACATTATGATATTATTATATATGCTTTGTACTAACCATGTGTTAGCCCTAATTGGAATACCTACTGGGCGTGTTGTACTAACGCCCTACTTCTACCCTAGTGGATGATATAGGAAACGATGGGAACGATGAACGCGAAAAGGGCCAAGCATAGGAGCTTGGATATGTGATTGGATTATATTTTGATTAATTTACTTATGGACTTGTATTTGAGTAACTAGACTTCGGGCATGTAATAGTTTAGATAATTTGCTATGGTTGGATATTTGTTGGATTAATTATGTTATGTTAATTATGGTTAAAGACTTGATATACTTTGCTATCTAAAATGGAATAGAACTAGGTTCTATTATAATTCCGCATGTTATGATTTTAATTCCGCATGTTTATATTGATATGTGTGAACCGTTTCCATGGACTAAGTCCATGCAAACATAGGGTTGGCCAGTTAAGAGTCGGACTTTAGAAGTTCAGACTTAGCTCGTGTCGTGACGTCCAGCTCTTGCTCACTCTGTTATAAAAAAAAAAAAAATAGACTCTGATTTACGGAAAGCTTAGAGTGAAAAAGGGCAGGCGTTACATGTCTAGGGTTTGCTTTGGGTTAGACTCCACCCTCATCAATGTGGAGTCTTCCCCATGGGCTCATTGACCAAACAAGAGGGTTCATGCCCTCCACATGGCACACACCACTCTCATGCCCAACTGTTTTGGCTTGGTTTCCTTGGGTGGTTTGGTGGTTTCCATGAGATGAAACCACCACCTCTCTTTTGCCCAATGCATGGCCTTTCATGTCCTCTATTTAAGCTTCTTGTCTTGCATACCACCCCTAGGTCCAACGGTTTTGGCTTGCTTTTCTTGGGTGGTTTGGTAGTTTCCATAAGATGAAACCACTACCTCTCATTTGGCCAATGTATCGTCTTGCATGTCCTCATTTTAGGTTTCTTGTCTAACCAAGGGGGGAGTATGCCCTCCACATGGCACACACCACCCCATCTCCAACGGTTTTTCCTTAGTTGTTTCCCTTGGTGGTTTGGTGGTTTCCATGAGATGGAACCACCACCTCTCCTTTGGCCAATGTATGGTCTCCACCTAAGCTCTGGTCTAGCCAAGGGGAAGCATGCCCTCCACATGGCATACCACCCCTTATCCCAACGGTTTTGGTGGAGTGGTTTCCATGAGATGAAACCACCCACTTGACTCACTCCATCTTTTGGTCTTTTAGGTGACTCATTCGCCATTTGACTCACTCCATTTAATTGCAACTCATTTCCCAACTCAATCATGGATTTTATTTCCATCTAACTTAGGTGATTCAATTAAATAATTGAATTCCCCTTATTTCCCTTGATTCACTTTAATTCATCTATAAACTAAACCATGGTTGACTAAGTCAACTATGGTGTCGGCCCCACATGTGTCTTGGTCCACACGCCACCTCACTTGATGAGGTGGAGTTGGGTCCCACTTGGCTATGCCACTTGGATTTCCACTCCTACACTTATCAATAAGATGGACCCCATGCCTTTGATCACAATTGGGTCCATGATCCAATTAAATCCATTTCTTACCCATTTACCCTAATGCTCAATCCATCTTGACCCATTGGGTCCCAATTGGGCATTTGACCCAATTGACCCTCATTGACCCAATTAATTGGAAATAATCCAATCCATGGTCCATTAGACCATATTTGGGCCACTGCCCCCAACTTTGATCCATCTACCATCCATTTCATCAAAATTTCTTAATTTCAACAATTAAAATAAATAATGACCAATATATTTCTTGATTTAAAAATCCGAGCTATTACATTGTCCTTCCCTTGCTGTTATTCTTCTCATCAAGTGTTGTTCTCAGATTGAATACTTATAGTCTGATTCTCAATAAAGTAAATTAATCCAGCCCCCGTGCAGCAGACTCCGAAGAGTCGGTCAGTTGAGATTCTTATCTTGTCAGTGAGACATGATACCGTATTAATCTTACTTTACGAGACTCAACAGTTCCGGTTTCGCTCTGAGACCAACTGTAACACCCAACCCTTTTTCACTAGCCACAAATCAGAGTATATTTTTTTTCTAAAGGAGTGAGAGAGAGCGGGGACGTCATGACACAAGTTAAGTCCAAGTTTCCAAAACGCGACTCTTAACTGGCCACCTCTACGTGTGCGTGGACTAAGTCCACTAAAACATTTCACACGCTCTAAGAATACTTATGGAATTACCATATGAATAAAATACCATTCATATACATGTCATTAATAAGTAAGGAAGCCAATCACCATAAAATTAACTGAAATGTAAATATCATCAAACCATAGCAAAAATATTACTAAGTTATTACAATCCAAAATATCAGTTCTTCCAATACATCATTCCAAAATCATTATAAATAACATAAGCATAATCTGCCCAAGCTCCTATGCTTGGCTCCTTTCATGTCCCATGTCCTTGTCATTCCCTGTTCCATCATCTATAGGGTAGAAGTAGGGCGTTAATCAACACGCCCAGTATGAATTCCAAATAGGGTTATGTACACATAGGATCACTATAAAATCAAGATAGAGAACATCATATCATGTTGTAAACCATCTCATAAGTAATAAAATACAGTACATGATATCATCATGCTTACTTATACATCATGCCATGGGTGTCAATGGCAAATGATCACTCACCTACTTCCATATCCAATCAATCACATATACATAGTTTCCTTGATAAATTACCATATCAAGGTATTCCCTTGGCCAATTACGTCCACAGTGTTTTGTGACAGCACCACCAGGTCACTGTTATACCTCCCCACATATGTTAATCGGAATTACCGATGGAGTGTGGACTCCTCCCTCTGCGCAGGATTTCGGAACTACATGCCCAGGAGCTCTTTGGCGCAGACTACGCCGTACCCATTCCTAGCAATCCCGGACAAGGCCAAAATATCAATAGTTCACATAGTTCCATAGAAGCTAGTCTCAAGCCCAAAGTCATGTCCGGACAGCTCATAACTTGGCTTGATGTCCCATATATTCCCTCCCATGCCATGCATGAGATAATGAATACAAGAATGCCATTTCATATCAAAATATATAATACCATTGAAAATCAATTCATAAACATATACCATTTGATTAACTAAAGTAAATCATCATGTTTGGAAATAAAAAACCAATAACATATATATATATAATCCACAGTGTCTCAATAAGGTAAGAATCCTAACAACATCCAATTTACTGTCCTTTTCTTTCTTCGTACAACCAACGCTAACGATCGTGTGAAAACGAATCGAACCTCGTTACCTTAACAAGTTCAACACACACACACACACACACAGATATATATATATGTCAATTAATTGTCCATTTAGTTTTCATCGTCCCTTACATTCTTCCAGAAAGACTGAAACATCTGGTAAATTATTTAAAATTAAAACTTTCAACTCAGTCAACTGAATCACGTCCACTTTGTAAAGCCCTGCCCTTTTTCACTCTCTTTCCGAAAATCAGAGTCTATTTTTTTTAAAAAATAAATAAATAAATAGTGATTGAGAGTGGGACGTCACGACACAATCTAAGTCCGAACTTCTAAAGTGCGACCTTTAACTAACCAACCCCTACGTGTGCATGGACTAAGTCCATGAATACGGTTCACACGTAATAATATATATTAAAACATAAACTGCAGATTATAATAGAACCTAAATCTATTCCATTTTAGATAGCAAAGTACTTCGTCACTTAACCAAATTACCTTAAATTAAATATCCAAAATAAACCATTCAAACCATAGCAAAATTATCTAAGTTATTACATGCCACATTCTAGCTAGTCAAATTACAAGTCCATGAGTAACTTAAATAAAATAACATTAAACATATCCAAGCTCCTACGCTTGGCTCCGTTCACGATCATCATTTCCTTCATTTCCTGTGTCATTCACTAGGGTAGAAGTAGGGCGTTAGAACAACGTGCCCAGTAGGAATTCCAAGTAAGGCTAACACATGGTGAGTACAAAAACCATATATATATAACATAATCATAAAACCATGTAAAAACAATGCCATGCCATATGTCTTATGCAATGAGTCCCACCCATCACAATCAAATATATCCTCTTGATGGAATTCTCCTCATCAAGGTATCCCCACAGTTGCCTTACGGACACCCCGACGGAGTGTGTTCTCCGGTTACTTCTTGATGGGATTATGCACATGAAGGTCTTCCCACGAATGCCTTACAGATGCCCCGACGGAGCGTGGCCTCCGGTTACAAACATCCCTCCCATGCCATGCATGAGATGTATGGGTCCACATGCTATGTAATAAATAACCATAGCATTAAAACCTCATATTTGAAATATAACATTTTAGCAACATAAACCATCATAATAAGAGATTAAACCATATTACATAACCATGGTTTCAAAGAGGTAGAATCCTACCAAAGACCACTAAAGTGTCATTGCTTCTTAATCCGGCAACAGCTCACGATCGTGCACCGTTTGTGAGGTCTCTTACCTTATTACACAACAATTAATTAAACCCATGTTCCAATTGATTTCTTATCATATCTAAGTCCAAAAGCACCTTAGTGGGGTTCGGCCATACAATATGGCCAAACCTCACCCACTTGAATTTGTCCCTCCTTTGATTTAACCACTTACATCCGAGTAAATCATTTCACAAACCCTAAGTCCACAAGATACAACTTTGTAGGGTTCGGCCATACAACATGGCCGAACCTTACTTCCTTAATTTGGTGCCTTTCTTTTAGTCTTTTGATCTTTAAATTAAATCCAAGATCATGCCATCTTTGATTCATAAATCTAATCACCTATACAACAATTACTTAAACTTGATAACAACAAAGTCCACAAAACAATCCCCATGGGGTTCGGCCATACACCATGGCCGAAGCCATGGTCCATTATTTTCACTTATTTACATCCTTGCCATTACTCTATCATGGCTAATTACTTAGCTTAATCCTCCATTCATTTAAACATGCATAACACTCCAAATAACCCTTTAATATGATCCATCAAATAGTTCATGTATGGCCGAACCCATGTCCATCAACATAGGTCTATGACTAACATTTCATGCACAAATATTCTTCATGGGGTTCTCCATCCTTTACATCATTTTAACCCATTTACAAACCTTAATTCCTTTACATGGGGTTCGGCCATGGTGGTTCCTTATTTTCCTTAAAAATATATCAAACCTATATGGTTTGATCCTTTGATGGTTCTCATACATACATCCATAATTTTCATGCTTTGAACCCAATAAAATTATTAACCAATTTCCATGGTTTTCATGATCTATTTGCATCTATAACCATCAACCATACATCCATTTAAAACCCATTTTAAAAATCATAAATAACCTTTCCCATGGGGTTCGGCCATACAACATGGCCGAACCCTATGATTCATCTTTTTCTCCCATGAATCAAATAACCATGATCAAAGTCTTTGATGGGGTTCCGCCACACCTCATAGCCGAACCCATGGTCCATAGTTCTCATACATAAGTCCATTTACACCCTTTAAAACCTTTTAAAATTATAAACATAACTCTATGATTTTCATCCTCCAAACTTTCATTAAAATAACCAATGTCCTTCCATGGGGTTCTGCCATACAACATGGCCGAACCCTATGGTTCATCATAGAGTCTTTATCCATAATAACATTAGGGTTCAACCATTGTCATCGAGCACTTACCGATTCGGCATCTCCTCCGGTTTCTTTCACTACTTCTTTCTCCTTTCCTTCCTTAGTATCTCCTTCCTTCCTTCTTGATCTTTGGCCGAAAATGATCTTGATAACTCTCTTAGAGTGGTTCGGCCAAGAAGTATGGATTGAGAGAGAGAGTGGAGCTTGAGATCAAAATTATTCGAAGTCCTTTTGTCTTAAGAGGAGAATCGGCCTTGAGAGAGAGGGAGAGAGTGAGATGAGAAAACACCTGTAACACCCCGCCTTTCCGAGAATTTCAGAGTCTAATTTTTTTTAAAAAAAATAATAATAAAACAACGGAAGAGAGCGGACGGCGTCACGACGCGAGTTAAGTTCAGACTACCCAAATCTGAACCTTAACTGGCCACCCATGTGTACATGGACTAGACCATCATAATGAACCACACATGGAACTAACATCAACTTGCGGAATAACCTAGATTAACTGTGGAATAGAAAGACGAGATAGCAACTAACAGTCTTAAACATTAAATAACACAGATCAACCATCGACAGGTTATTATCCTAATCAAACCATAGCAAATAACGAATTATTACATGTCAACAAAAGTATTCAAATGACAGTAATATAAAGTAATCCATCTCTTCAAGGTAAATTACAATACAACTTCCATCTCTTCACCATTGACTGATTCATATCACGTATTAGTCCTCCTGGCGGGACTCTCATCGCCTAAGGAGACCAATGTGACTATGATCATCATGTTACTCCTCCTGGCGTGACTTGCACCACCGAGGCAGGACGTAACTTATAACTTGAAACACTGTAGAACCTCACTCATAATCCCATGTCTATGCATGAGATGCCAATGCCTGTATGCCATTTGTTAATGCATAATATATCATTTGAAACACATATATTAAAACAAGAGTATCATAAGAAAAACTGGGTAAAAATCGTGGTTACAAGTAGGTAGGAAACCTACTGAAAATTCGCTTCGGTGTTTGTTCCTTTTCACTTGATCACGACTTGCCCGCCGTTCACGTTCCGTTACCTTGTCATGTAACAACAATTCCATATTCAATCTACTTGATTCCTAATCAAGTTTAGGTCTTATATACCATCTTATAAGTCCTTTGATCAATCCCTTCATTTGGCTTGTATTCACAGATTTGCCATTGGTCTTAAACCATATTTGAAACTAACTCCACAATTATTCTTCCTTAGTGGGGTTCGACCATACTACTTGGCCGAACCTCACCACCTTTCTTTGGTCCTTTACATCATACATACCTACATCTCCCATTCATTATCAATTATCACAAAGTCCATCAATAATCATTGGTGGGGTTCGGCCATACTACATGACCGAACCTTACCCTATGTATTTTTTTATCCCATACTCCCTTAACTATCATGCTTGGTTATTTACTGATATTAAGTACATAAATACATACATGATTCTTGAATCAAAATCATACAACCCAATCAGTAACCATAACCCTATGTAAACCAAATGAAAACCGTACAAGAAACCCATGGGGTTCGGCCATTCTCATGGCCGAACCTCATTGTTCTTTGGATTCAATTAGTCCATGAATTGTCCCTGATTTAAATCAGTAACTTTACCATACCCTTACCGTGGTTCAGCCATATATTGACCAACCAAAATCAGTAAACAATCACATAAAAAATCTCCACCATCGGTATGGTTTATCTCTCCAAAAACATACCAAATATCAAACACTTTTACGGGGTTCGGCCAACAAATGTGGCCGAACCCTATACCCATGATTTGAACCCTTTTTTTCACTTACATTTCATGTCCATTGCATCATGTAAAAATCAGTATAATAATTACATGGTTTTACCTTTCAAAAACCATCCAAAAACAGTCCATAAAAGTCTATGGTTTCCATGTTTCCCAACATGAAACCAACACTCTTTTACATGGGGTTCGGCCCTCCATGGTGGCCGAACCCAATGGTTATTCTTACTGTTTTTAAACCTCCAATCATCATGTAATTAACAACGTATTAACATCAGGTTTTAACTTTAAAAGAAACCATACAAAAACCAACATCATATCATGGGATTCGGCCATCCAAGATGGCCGATCCCCATGGTCCATCTTTTCCAATTTTAATCTACTGGTTTATACCACATAACTTCCACCTTTTTTGATATCCAAACCCATGTTTTAACCCTCTTTAAAACATGTATTTTAAATCTAATAAAACATGTAAAAACAGTCCCACATGGATGGTTTTAAATTTCAAAAACCATAACCATTAACCAACTCTTTCCATAGGGTTCGGCCACCCAAAGGTGGCCGAACCCAATGGTCCATTTCCACTCCTCTTTGACACTATCTTCCATGGTTTAGACCCATGTCAAATTCGGCCATGGCATGGCCAAATTATGACATGCAAATCCATGTTTTCAATCTTTCCAAAGCATGTATCTTAAGCCTCCAAAATCAGTCCTATTCTTGCATGGTTTATCCCTTACAAAACCATCAACACTAACCATAAAATTTCATGGGGTTCGGCCATCCAATGTGGCCGAACCCTATGTCCATGTTTTCCATCTAATTGGGCATAAAAGAATCATATTTTAACCCTTTGATAGATTTGACCATCACATGGCTGAATCATGTCTTATTTTTCCCATTTATTAAACATAAATCAATGGAAAAACTTACCACTTTTCCTTTGCCTTTTGCTCTTGACTTTTAATCCTTGCTTCCTTAATTCCTTGCTGGTTGTATGCTTGATTCAATGGTACCAAAAGCCTCTGCTGTTCCAGCCAAGAACACCGATTGGAGAGAGGGAGAAAGATGGGATTGTAAAGGCTTCCACAATGATAAAACACGCCCAAAATGGGTGTTGTTTGCTTTTGTATTTTCAGCCACCAAGACTCCTCAATTCCCTCATAACTTCTTGCACACAATGATGGGTCTTGGTGCTATCCAAGGCACCCCTTGGCAGCTACCCATGCAGCCTTACAGCTTCCCAAGTAACTCACCTCAAACCCATGCATTTCCATTAATACTACACCATTGAACTCACCAAAACAAGTCCCCAACGTGTGGGACTTGTTTTGGTTGGGTTGAGGCCAGCCAACCTCTTCAAATTACCATTAACTCACTGATTTACAATCCCTTGGATTTCCATTTTGACTCACCCAACTCAAGATATTTTTATTCCAACCCAACTCATCACATTTAATGCATTCATTTAATACACGTGTTGACTCACTACTTGATTTAATTCCAACTCACTTCAGTTCCACTCAACTGATTTGACTCGTGTTTTAGCTCCCTTGAGGGTCCACACGGTCAACAATAGTCAACTTGACCCGTTGGGTCCACTTTTAGCTCCTTGATCCGTTTTTGACTCCATGACCCAATTATGGTATTTTGGTCATTTGTAAATGGTTTTCTCATATGGATCAAGCCTACCCATTTCTTCCCCACTTGATTTCTAATCAAATAGGCTTAACCCCATTTAATTTAAACTCACAAAACGGTCAAATCATCCATTTTGACCCCATGGGTCCCATTTGGGCCCTTTGACCCATTTAGCCATTTTTGACCCAAATGATGTAAACTACCCAACCAAACAAACTTAACATTCATAATGTGCTCATATGATTTTAATTTGAGCAATGGGCCCCACTATTTCCTTACTTAACATCACAAAATAATTAGTTAACTACTCAGGGGCATTTTGGTAATTTTTCACTTCATTGAGAAATTGGGGTGTTACAATATAACCCTCTTTTTAAAATTTTCGTCCCGAAAATCGAGTGAAGTAGGGTTCTCAAATTAAATTACACAAATAATTCGGGGCGAGCTGTTCTCATCCCCGACTCAAGTTCCCACGTGGCCTCTTCATAGCATGACGATCCCATACCACTTTCACGAACTGAATCGCTCTGTTTCGCAACACCTTTTGTTCGGTCTCCACTATCCTGACCGGCTTCTCGACGTACGTCATGTCACTTTGTACTTCAATATCCTGAACATTCAAAACATGGGACAGATCCGGATTGTATTTCCTTAGCATCGACACGTGGAACACATCATGTAGAGCTGCTAACTGCGAAGGAAGTGCTAACTGGTAAGCAACATCCCCCATCCTTCTTATGATGGAAAACGGTCCCACATATCTTGGTGATAGTTTTCCTTTCTTGCCAAACCTCATATGTCCCTTCCGTGGTGAGACTTTTAGAAACACCAAGTCTCCCACTTCAAATTCCAGAAACCGTCTCCTTTTATCAGCATAGCTCTTCTGCCTACTCTTTGCAGTCAACAGGTGTTAACGTATCAACTAAATTTGTGCAGTAGTCTCTGCGACTAGTTTCGGTCCGATCAATGCAGGCTCTCCTGCCTCTGTCCAACATACCGGTGACCTACACGATCTACCATATAACGCCTCGTATAGAGCCATCTGAAGGAGAACTCCACCAGTGGTAAGTGGTCCTCCCATCCACCCTTGAAATCTAACATGCATGCTCTCAACATGTCTTCCAAGGTCTGTATTGTCCTTTCAGACTGTCCATTAGTCTGAGGATGGAATGCGGTGCTCGTCAGTAGATCTGTCCCCATGGCTGACTGCATGTTTTGCCATACTCTGCCGGTAAAACGGCCATCTCTGTCCGATACTATCTTTCGGGGAATTCCATGTAGTCGAATGATCTCTTTAATATACCGCCGACCCAACGTTTCAGATGAATCTGTCATCTTGATAGGAATGAAGTGTGTGGACTTGGTCAGCCGGTCGACTACAACCCATATGGCGTCATTGCCCTTTGAAGACCTCGGCAACCCTGTTACAAAGTCCATGGAAATGTGTTCCCATTTCCATTCTGGCACTGCTAAGGGTTTGAGTAACCCTGGTGGCTTTTGGTGTTCAGTCTTAACTTGCTGACAAGTTAAACAATGTGCCACGAACTCTGCTACATCCCTTTTTAGTCCGTGCCACCAATAATGTCTTTTCAGATCGTGATACATTTTGGTGCTACCCGGATGAATAGAGAGCTTGGATTGATGTGCCTCAATCAGTAGCTCTTTCCGACAACTCGTTGGCACATATGTTCTTCCCCGGAATAAAAGACCTTGCCCGGTAGTAATTCCCATTCCGGTATGTCCACACCAGTGGACATCTTGGCCCATATGTCCTTCACTTCCGGATCTGCTCTTTATTCTTGTTCAATCTTAGTGACTATATTGGACCGTATGATTAAATTGTGCAAAACTCCACGGTTTGTAATGTATAGATTGAACTCTCAGATGGTATTCAACATCTCCCACTCGGTTCTGATCAGACATGCCACGGATGCATGTGATATGCGGCTAAGAGCATCAGCCACCTTGTTTGCTTTGCCTGGATGGTATCGAAGATCGAACTCATAATCCGCCAGATACTCCATCCATCTACGCTGCCTTAGATTGAGCTCCTTCTGATCAAATAAATATTTCAAACTCTTATGATCAGAATACACTTCAAATTTCTTGCCATAAAGATAATGTCTCCAACTTTTGAGAGCGAAGACCACTGCGGCTAGTTCAAGATCATGCGTAGGATAGAGGCGTTCATGTATTTTTAGTTGCCTTGAACCATAAGCCACCACACGATGATCTTGACTGAGGACACACCCCAGTCCTTCTCCCGAAGCGTCGCATTCTACTTCATAACCCTTGCCCTTTTCCGGCAAAATCAAGATAGGAGCGGTTGTAAGTCTATCTTTTAGCTCTTCAAACCTTTGGTTGCACAGATCTGACCACTCATACTTGACTCCTTTCTGAGTGAGTCGAGTTAATGGAGACGCTAATTTGGAAAAATCCATAATAAATTTTAGATAATAACCCGCCAATCCTAAGAAACTGCGGATCTCGGTTACGTTCTTTTGCGCTTTCCATCTTTTCACTGCCGTCACCTTAGCCGGATCACGGCTATTCCTTCCTCGGATATAATATCCTAGAACTTCACTTGAGATAGCCAGAATTCACACTTACGGGCCTTGGCATACAGTTTATTCTGCCTCAAAGTATTCAAAACTATCCGTAGATGCTCTGCATGTTCCTCCTGACTCTTAGAATAGATCAGGATATCATCAATTAATACAATTACAAATTGATCCAGATAGGGACGGAAGATTCTGTTCATTAAATCAATGAACACAGCCGGCGCATTTGTGAGTCCAAATGGCATGACTACGAGCTCAAACAGTCCATATCGCGTTCGAAAAGCTGTCTTTTCTATATCTTCCTCTCTAACTCGGATTTGATGATAACCAGACATCAAATCGATCTTTGAAAAATGACTAGAACCCCTCAATTGATCAAATAAATCGTCGATCCTAGGTAGAGGGTACTTGCTCCGGACTGTTAGCTGATTCAGCTTCCGGTAGTCCACGCACATCCATAGTGAACCGTCCTTCTTCTTCACGAACAGCACTGGTGCTCCCCATGATGATGTACTGTTCCGGATGCAACCCAGCCTAAGCAGTTCATCAATCTGCTTCTTTAGGTCCGACATCTCTGCTGGTGCCATCCGATAGTGTGGTAACGACACTGGTGCTGTGCCAGGGTATAACTTGATCTCGAAGTTAATCTCCCTCCTAGGCGGTAAACCAGGGAGTTCCTTTGGAAATACATCAGCAAATTCTTGTACAATTTCCGGAAGTTCAGTAACTGGAGCTTTGTTTATGGTGATATTATTCAATACCACGTGGTTTAACCCTTCCTGCAATCCACTTTGTTTATCTGTACAAACTACATATTGCTTGCCCTCGGGTGACTTAAATGTCACCCTTCGACCATAACAGTCGATGTTAGCATGAAACTTCGCCAACCAATCCATACCGAATATAATATCATATTCAGACATGTCCAGCACTAGATAATTGAATTGAAATCTGAATCCAGCTAATTCGGTGTTAACCGCTGTACAAATAAGTCCCAATGCCGAATCTCCGACAGGGGATACAATAGTAAGTTCTGTGGCTAATCTTTGAACTAACGTACCAGTAGTAATAATAAACGATGCAGCTATAAAGGAGTGTGATGCTCCGGAATCAAATAGTGCATATGCATATGAGCTACTCACTACTGCCATACCTTGTATCACAGGATGATCCTCCTCCTCTTCCTCTGGAGAAGTTAGAGTGGATAATCGTCCCGATCCAGCAGGGTTAGACCTTCGACCTCCCCGACCCTGCATTCTACCTCCTCTGGAGTATGCTAGTCTAGCTGGTGGACGAAATGATCCTCTGGAATATGACAGCCTGTTGAGCTTTAGGCAGTCCTTTTTGTAGTGACCTGGTTGATCACAGTGAAAACAGGTGTTCACTCCTCGAGAAGCTTGTGTGACTGCTACAGATTGAGTGGACTGGTTGGGGCGAAAGCCCCCACTTGATCCAACAGACGGCGAAGGTCTGCCGAAGTTTGATCTGAACCTCTTGTTGGGTTGGTACGCACCCCTCCCACTCGGAGCTCGGCGGTTGTCCACTTTTGCAAATTCCGCCATTTCTTGTTCCACAATGGTTGCTCTGCTGACCACTTCTGCCAGTGTGGCTGCTTTGAACACGGTTACGCTGGCCCTTATGTTTGGCCGTAACCCAAGCTCGAACTTGCGAGCCTTTCGATATCCGTGTCCACAATATAGTATGCATAGATTGACAGGCTGAGGAATTCTTGGTGATACTCAGACACCGCCATTGAACCTTGTATTAACGTCATAAAGGCCTGAATTTGACGTTCTCTTTCTTCCTCTGGAAAGTAGCGCTCTAGGAATGTCGCTGAGAATTGCTCCCAGGTCATAGCAACTCTCTCTCTTCTTGGCATAAGTGCCTGCTGTTTCTCCACCACCTTCCACCATTTGGCAACGTCATCTACCAGCGTGACGTGGCCAATATATTTTATGAGCATGACTCTTGATGTTCAAAAGAGTCAATATGTGGGAAATCTTCTGCAACCAGTTCTCAGCTCCGACTGGCCCTTCTCTGCCCTTAAAGTAAGGTGGGCGTTGTTGCTGAAAATCTCTGACCATGTTACGGTCATTATTTTCGTTCGTACTTCCCCCTCCATTCAAATGTTGTTGGAGGACGGATGTAACCACAGCTTGCACCAAGCTGTGCAGTTCAGGAGGCACAAAGGGTACAGTCATGTTACTTTTCTCCTCCTCCTCTCGTCGATAAGACAGTCATATTCCTCCTCGTCGTCCTGTTGATACGTAGGGTCACTCTCTTCTTCCCGCCGAGAATGGTTAGACTCTTCCTTATTGTGAGATTGTTCATGTATAGATCTCTCTTCGTCATGAACGGACCGCTCCCTATCAGGTTCCGATGACGCCTTCTCGCGTCGGGGTACCACTCTCCTTTGTGGTGTGACTGTGAGCACCTCATCTTTCTTCTTGTCGTCCTGACGGGTCCTTCACTTCGATGCCCCCTCACCTAATCCGATTTGTAAAACTTTCTCTTTACCCTTCGGATCTTTTACCACCTTTCTCTGTGGCGTCATTTAGTCCTAATTCATGGGAAACATCATAGACTTAGTTTCCATTAACAATATGCATCAAATGCCATGAATCCTCATAAAACATGAAATCACATATTTTATATAAATTCAAACTGCATCTTTGTACATAAGTGGGTAGGGTGAAAGAAAACCCTATGTATAACAAAATATGCACCCTTTACAAAATAACCCTCTTTCTTAATACCCCTACTATTACTTCCTATTCTAGTCTTCCGTAGAAGACTCCGCATCAAAGGCGAACTTGAAGCGGTTATCAGGACACGTCATCGCCGTGTGCCCCAATACTTCACATGTCATGCAGGGGATTAATCCAGGTCCTCCACACAAGGACAATTAGTCCTCTCCTCTCATGCCCGTGTAGTCCACAAACCGACATACAACTCCCAATGGATGAGACAATACAAACTGTTGTGATCGTCCTGATTACACAACTCACAGGTATCGTAGGGATCTACCTCCCCCGCCGATTCCAATATTATAGGAAAGTCTTCCATAGATCTCATAAAAAAAAAATCCCAGATCCTCCTCTCTTCCTCAAGGAGGTTCCACCATCCCAGGAATATCATCCATCAAATCTTCTACAACAGTGCTAAGTCCATCTCAACTTCTTCAAGAGGTCCCTCCTGAAGGTACTTGAGCTTTCTACGTTGGTGTTGTTAGAAGCAGACACCAAGTCTATGGATGGCTAGGAGTTCCGTTGTGCCATTCCGAGTACTCCACATTACTCGACATAGCTATATCATATCAATAGAACACAAGCATATTTAACAACAATTCTAATAAACCAAACCTTGGTTTTCAGGGGAATTTGATCATGCATAAAGTCATGTACTTTGTTTGGAGATCACCAAATCATCATTCTTTGTGTTCTTTTGTTTTCTGGGGAAATCTCTAAATTTCCTATTGTTTGTTTTCAGTGTAGGGATTTCAGGGGAGTTCATCCTACCTTGCTACGTTTGATTTGTCGAATTATGATGACTGTACTTCACTTTGCTATCTTTCATTGTCGTTCTCAGATTGATTGTTCAGTCCGAGTCACTCGAAATAAATTAATCCGACCCCCAGGCAGCGGACTCCGAAGAGTCGGTCAGTTGAGATTCTTATCTGTCAGTGAGACATGAAACCGTCTTAATCTTACTTCGATGATTCAACTTCCCGTTTCGCTCTGATACCAACTGTAACACCCTGCCCTTTCAGAGAATTTCAGAGTCTAATTTTTTTTTAAAAAAAATAATAATAAAACATCGAAAGAGAGCGGGCGGCGTCACGACGCCAGTTAAGTTCAGACTGCCCAAATCTGAACCTTAATTGGCCACCCATGTGTACATGGACTAAACCATGATAATGAACCACACATGGAACTAACATCAACTTGCGGAATAACCTAGATTAACTGCAGAATAGAAAGACGAGATAGTAACTAACAATCTTAAACATTAAATAACACAGATCAACCATCCACAGGTTATTAGCCTAATCAAAACATAGCAAATAACGAATTATTACATGTCCAACAAAAGTATTCAAATGACAGTAATATAACGTAATCCAAATCCATCATTAAGCACTTAGGCTCAGCTCCCCTCCTGATCAATGACCTTTCATTTCCCTTTGCTTGTACCTGCAATCTCCTCTGAGGAAAGAATTAGGGCGTTAGATCAACGCGCCCAGTAGGTTCCCGAATCAGGGTTACCACATGTTAGCATATAAAACATGCATATACATATCATAATACATGATCATCAAAACAGATAAAACAATGCTATGATGTATGCACATGCAATGAGCATCCCCCATCATGTACATTCATAGTCATTACCTGACGTGCCTTCCATCGTCAAGGTAAATTACAATACAACTTCCATCTCTTCACCATTGACTGTTCATATCACGTATTAGTCCTCCTGGCGGGACTTTCATCGCCTAAGGAGACCAATGTGACTATGATCATCATGTTACTCCTCCTGGCGTGACTTGCACCACCAAGGCAGGACGTAACTTATAACTTGAAACACTGTAGAACCTCACTCATAATCCCATGTCTATGCATGAGATGCCAATGCCTGTATGCCATTTGTTAATGCATAATATATCATTTGAAACACATATATTAAAACAAGAGTATCATAAGAAAAACTGGGTAAAAACCGTGGTTACAAGTAGGTAGGAAACCTACTGAAAATTCGCTTCGGGGTTTGTTCCTTTTCACTTGATCACGACTTGCCCGCCGTTCACGTTCCATTACCTTGTCATGTAACAACAATTCCATATTCAATCTACTTGATTCCTAATCAAGTTTAGGTCTTATATACCATCTTGTAAGTCCTTTGATCAATCCCTTCATTTGGCTTGTATTCACAGATTTGCCATTGGTCTTAACCCATATTTGAAAATAACTCCACAACTATTCTTCCTTAGTGGGGTTCGGCCATATTACTTGGCCGAACCTCACCACCTTTCTTTGGTCCTTTACATCATACATACCTACATCTCCCATTCATTATCAATTATCACAAAGTCCATCAATAATCATTGGTGGGGTTCGGCCATACTACATGGCCGAACCTCACCCTATGTATTTTTTTATCCCATACTCCCTTATCTATCATGCTTGGTTATTTACTGATATTAAGTAGATAAATACATACATGATTCTTGAATCAAAATCATACAACCCAATAAGTAACCATAACCCTATATAAACCAAATGAAAACCGTACAAGAAACCCATGGGGTTCGGCCATTCTCATGGCCGAACCTCATTGTTCTTTGAATTCAATTAGTCCATGATTTGTCCCTGATTTAAATCAGTAACTTTACCATACCCTTACCATGGTTCAACCATATATTGGCCAACCAAAATCAGTAAACAATCACATAAAAAATCTCCACCATCGGTATGGTTTATCTCTCCAAAAACATACCAAATATCAAACACTTTTATGGGGTTCGGCCAACAAATGTGGCCGAACCCTATACCCATGATTTGAACCCTTTTTTTCACTTACATTTCATGTCCATTGCATCATGTAAAAATCAGTATAATAATTACATGGTTTTACCTTTCAAAAACCATCCAAAAACAGTCCATAAAAGTCTATGGTTTCCATGTTTCCCAACATGAAACCAACACTCTTTTACATGGGGTTCGGCCCTCCATGGTGGCCGAACCCAATGGTTATTCTTACTGTTTTTAAACCTTCAATCATCATGTAATTAACAGCGTATTAACATCAGGTTTTAACTTTAAAAGAAACCATACAAAAACCAACATCATATCATGGGATTCGGCCATCCAAGATGGCCTATCCCCATGGTCCATCTTTTCCAATTTTAATCTACTGGTTTAGACCACATAACTTTCACCTTTTCTGATATCCAAACCCATGTTTTAACCCTCTTTAAAACACGTATTTTAAATCTAATAAAACATGTAAAAACAGTCCCCACATGGATGGTTTTAAATTTCAAAAACCATAACCATTAACCAACTCTTTCCATGGGGTTCGGCCACCCAAAGGTGGCTGAACCCAATGGTCCACTTCCACTCCTCTTTGACACTATCTTCCATGGTTTAGACCCATGTCAAATTCGCCCATGGCATGGCCAAATTATGACATGCAAATCCATGTTTTCAATCTTTCCAAAGCATGTCTCTTAAACCTCCAAAATCAGTCCTATTCTTGCATGGTTTATCCCTTACAAAACCATCAACACTAACCATAAAATTTCATGGGGTTCGGCCATCCAATGTGGCCGAACCCTATGTCCATGTTTTCCATCTAATTGGGCATAAAAGAATCATATTTTAACCCTTTGATAGATTTGACCATCACATGGCCGAATCATGTCTTATTTTACCCATTTATTAAACATAAATCAATGGAAAAACTTACCACTTTTCCTTTGCCTTTTGCTCTTGACTTTTAATCCTTGCTTCCTTAATTCCTTGCTGATTGTATGCTTGATTCAATGGTACCAAAAGCCTCTGTTGTTCCAGCCAAGAACACCGATTGGAGAGAGGGAGAAAGATGGGATTGTAAGGCTTCCACAATGATAAAACACGCCCAAAATGGGTGTTGTTTGCTTTTGTATTTTCAGCCACCATGACTCCTCAATTCCCTCATAACTTCTTGCACACAACGATGGGTCTTGGGTGCTATCCAAGGCACCCCTTGGCAGCTACCCATGCAGCCTTACAGCTTCCCAAGTAACTCACCTCAAACCCATGCATTTCCATTAATACTACACCATTGAACTCACCAAAACAAGTCCCCAACATGTGGGACTTGTTTTGGTTGGGTTGAGGCCAGCCAACCTCTTCAAATTACCATTAAACTCACTGATTTACAGTCCCTTGGATTTCCATTTTGACTCACCCAACTCAAGATATTTTTATTCCAACCCAACTCATCACATTTAATGCATTCATTTAATACACGTGTTGACTCACTACTTGATTTAATTCCAACTCACTTCAATCCCACTCAACTGATTTGACTCGTGTTTTAGCTCCCTTGAGGGTCTACACGGTCAACAATAGTCAACTTGACCCGTTGGGTCCACTTTTAGCTCCTTGACCCGTTTTTGACTCCATGACCCAATTATGGTATTTTGGTCATTTGTAAATGGTTTTCTCATATGGATCAAGCCTACCCATTTCTTCCCCACTTGATTTCTAATCAAATAGGCTTAACCCTATTTAATTTAAACTCACAAAACCGTCAAATCATCCATTTTGACCCCATGGGTCCCATTTGGGCCCTTTGACCCATTTGGCCATTTTGACCCAAATGATGTAAATTACCCAACCAATCAAACTTAACATTCATAATGTGCTCATATGATTTTAATTTGAGCAATGGGCCCCACTATTTCCTTATTTAACATCACAAAATAATTAATTAACTACTCAGGGGCATTTTGGTAATTTTCCACTTCATTGAGAAACTGGGGTGTTACAACACCAATTGTTTCTTGTCTTGAGAGGTGGGAACGGCCAAGGGAAGAGAGGGAGAGAGTGAAATGAAACTCCACTCTTTTCTTGGTTAATGAACTTCAGCCAAGGGTGGTGTCCTTTGGTGACACCCCTTGTAACTCCCATTTCCATTTACTACCCTCCTTAATACTCAACTTGGGGGTTTCATCCATGAGATGAAACTCCCAAGGCTCCAACGGTGTAGCCTTAGCTTGGCTTGTGTAACCGCCACCTCTCCATTAATGGCCCATTTGGAGGTTTCATCCATGAGATGAAACTCTTATGTAGACAACGGTCTTGCCTTGACTTGGACCACAAAACCGTCCACTTCCCATTGATGATTCATTTGGGGGTTTCATCCATGAAATGAAACTCCCACACCTCCAACGTGTAACCCCTTAGAGTTTGAATTTTAAACAACAAAATTCTTCCATTTCCCACTCCACTCAACTCATTTCTTTAACTCAACTCACTTAAAAATCAACCCAATTATTTGATTCCATTTCCAACTTAATTCAGCCTCAATTTAATCAAGCTTAAACTCACTTGGTGGTCAACCAAGTCAACCATGACCCATTGGGTCCCAATTGGGCATTTTGACCCAATTAACAATCTTGACCCAATTGAATACATCTTACCCATTAAATTTCAATTGAATCTTATCCAATATCCGTTGGGTCTTAATTGGGCAATTGACCCAACAACTTACCCATCTAAGGTTCATATCCAATAATTCACAATTTAAACGGCCAAATTTTATATATATTGATAAATTGAAAATCCGGGGTGTTACACAGTTACTGTTCTCTGCCTTACCCGCAGACTTTCAGTTGACTGAAATACATATTCAGTCGGCTAAAACACGACTCGGCACTGTATAACCTTGACTCGTAACCTTTCAGTCGACTGAATCACAAATTCAGTCAGCTGACTCTAAGTCAAACCCTCTGTATTCTCGGCCAATACCAGTTCAGTCGGCTGACTTTGAATCAGATTATTTGTGTGTTCGGCCAGTTCACATTCAGTCGACTAAATCAAAGATTCAGTCGGCTGAATTACTAACCAACCCTTTTACGTGTTCAATAAACGTACCTTCAGTCGACTGAATAATAGATTCAGTCGGCTGAAGCACACAGGATCTCTTTCTTATTTGATACGTCTATGCTTAGTTGGTTGAACCACCAATAAATCCCATATATTTTAATGAGTCCATGTTCAGTCGACTGAATCACAAGATTCAATCGGCTGAAACTCCTAGAAACTCTTTTCTGTTTCGGCCAACACCAGTTCAGTCGACTGAATCCCAGATTCAGTCAACTGACTGTTTGTCAGTCTTCTTTGTTTGCATATTTTGTAAATCCCTTCTCCATGAAATCCATTCCATATCATTTTTAAACATATATATCATCATTCATATAAGTCTTGGTGTACTTACTACACCCACTAGCCAAGGTTAAGATCTTTTCATAATCATTGCAACATTTGTACCATTACAACATGGTTTTGGATCCACTCCTTTGATTGTTTGTTTCAATACTGTTGGCTTAAAAGTTAAATCTGCCTCCCTGAGTCAGACTGAGTTGTCAATTCCGTGACTGTGTCCGACTGAGTCATGAGTTGCCAATTTTTGTGACTTGTCGTGACCTTTTTCGGGTGTCAAGACCGTGCCTCTGGAAGACCTATATAGTCAAATCAAGTTTGAAGCTACAGAAGACAAGTTATTTGGAAGGTGTTACACCGAAATCGGAAGAACTTCATGAATGTCAACCAACACAGGTATTTAGACCTTAGGAATGGCTTAGAAGACCTATAATTACCATTGGGGCAAACCTTAGAATCCATAACTTAGAATTTGGTTGGACTATTTTGGATTTCTTAGGTTAAGTGAATTTTGCTCTATTTTGGACAACTTTTTTCTTCTATCAAATGTTCCCAAGTATTAGTAAAATTTTAATTATTTTATGGAGCACTAAAAGAGCTTTTCAAAAAGTCCAATAACACCCAATTTGGAAATGTATAGCTCAAGTTATGAGCATTTCAATGAAAGGGTGCAGAACAGAACAAAACAGTTTTGACATATACCTTCACTTTGAGAGATTGTTTTAGGTATCAAATGGACCTCAAATTGGACCAAATTTTGTGAATAGATATATCTCTTACTGAGCTTTCTAACAAGGCCAAGAACTCCCAAAATCGAGTTCGAGAACCCAAGTTATGGTCGTTTTAGTGGAAGTATACAAAACTGTCGAGTTTCAGTCGGCTGAATCTATATTTCAGTCAAGTGAAAATGTTTCAGTCGACTGAATCTTTATTTCAGTCGGTTGAATTATGCCTAAATGTTTCAACGGTCATTTCTGGGCATTTCAGTCGACTGAATCTTCAGTTCAGTCGACTGAAATCGCTACGGAAAGTTTTTATCTGCTCTATTATTTTGATTTCGACTTCCAACGGCCATATCTTCAAGAGGGCTTTAAATGTATGACCTTAGGGCATTCCAAAGGTTGATTTTTGATGAGCAAAACCCACTCCAACATTCTCCAAGACTCTCAATCATTTCAAGAGCACTAAAACTCCATAGTTAGATTACCAAAGTTCTTGAACTTAATCTCACTCACACTCAAAACTCTCATAGGCAAATCTTGAGCATCTTAGGCTCACTCTTGGGTGTGTATTTGAGAGACCTTTAGGGATAGATTGTATTTATAGATAAACCTTTTAGCATCCCTAAATATCATCTCCTACATCTTGGTTGGGCATCAATGGAGCATCTACACTTCATCAAAGAATCCAAGAAAATGGGAGGATCTTCAAGAACTTGCCAAAGCCACTTCGAGCATCAAGAGGCAAGCGTTCTTGGTATTTTTCTAAAAATCATATTCTTTTTATCATTGTGTAATTTATATAGGGTTGGTGTAACCTTTTTAAGGAGAGAAGAGTGTTTCTTTCTTGAGCGTTATCGGTCTGTTCTTCACCCATGAAGAAGATCAACTGTTGTATGGGTTCGATCTCTACCCGTGAAAGAGATCAAGGTTGTAATAGGTTTCTTCTCCAACCTCGAAGGAGAATTTAGTGAAATCCTCAAGTGGTGAACTTGAGGCGTGGATGTAGGCAAGGTTGCCAAACCACGTAAAAATCGTTGTGTCAAGATTTTCCATCTCTTCTCACCTCCTCACCTTACTTTATGCATTTGTATTTATTTCTTATATTTCTAGCACACTTGTTTGGTGAAGTTGTGTTTGTTGAGATTTCCCTTCACATTCATTATTTATTATAAATCTCAATATTTTGGAAGATCAATTGGATTAATTAGTAAAAACCCAATTTTAATTGACCAAAGCTTTAAAGAAATTTAAAATTCCGCAATTGTCCTATTTACCCCCCTCTAGGACAATCCAACTTGACCAACAAATATCATTACCAATCCTGGAATGGATTTCTAGCTCTATGGCCTTATAACAGTTTGGCCAGCCCTTTCAATCCAATATAGAACCCATAGCTTCGACCACACCATGGCCAAAACTATGGCTTCCCTTGTTCTTAATTCCATATTGTTTTACTTTACACATACCTTCACTCCCGTCTCCTTCGTTTCTTTGGTTTGTCCTTTTCTTCCTTAGTCCTTCTTCCTCCATCCTTGCTCTTTGATTTTCTCCAAGTGTAGAGATGACCATGGAAAAGGGAGATGAGAGAAATCTCTTGATGTGCAAGAGATGGAGTTCAGGCAAGGGTGGTGTGTCTTAGGTTGTGTCTCTTGTATAACAGTCCAACCCTTCCACTTCCTTTCATTAAGGTTGTATCTAACCAAGGTGTCTCTTGGCTTAACCAAGGAGACCTTGGCTTAAGACAAGACAACTCTTTGTCTTCCAACGTGTGCACTGAATTCTTGGCCATTGAGATGGAAACCTTCCATCTTCCCAACTCAACTCAAGTAATTTATCTTGAACTCATTCATGGTTGACCAAGTCAACCATGACTTAACCGACCATGCATGTGGTGACTTGGTCACCACATGGCACGTGGGTCCTATCTTAGCCATATTATTTGATGATGTGGCACCTTGTCTAGTTGGCTTCCATGCATGCCACATGGCAACGCCACATCACCCACATACCACCTCACTTGATGAGGTGGATTTAATGTATTAGGTCTTAATTGGGTAGCTGATCCAATTACTTTGATCTTACCCAATTTCCTTAAAATTATGTTCACTATGACCCATTGTGTCCCAATTTGATAATTGACCCATTTAATTAGGCTTACCCAATTTATCTAAAACCAAGTTTACCCATGATCCATTGGGTCTTAATTGGTTAATTGACCCAACTCCTTACCCCTCTAAGGTCCATTTCAACTATCTAAATCTCAAATTCCTTTAAATCACAATTTAAATGAACCATTTCAATATATAATTATGAAATGAAAATCCAGGGTGTTACACTTGAAGTGCATATTGGCCTGGCCCATTGTGTAAAATGTGCATAGACTGCTTGTGGCCAGGCCCAATGTTGGCTTGTGAAGCTTAGCTTGGCCCAATTGAAATGGATCTTTGGCCCATTGATCTTGAATTTCAGCCTTTAGCTCTTGAATTGCATGTTCTCTCTTCCAAAATTTAATAATTAACTTCACCACTTTAAAATCTAAAATATCAAATTAATCTAGACTCTCATAAATGGATCAAGACTAACCAATTTACATGAAAATCATAAAAGTGGAGTGAAATTAATCATAAAAATTCTAGGTCTTCCAAATTAAGCTCTAAACTTGCAATTATCCACTGATTTGAGATTGTTTTCCTGTACTCTCCAAATTTATCTACAAAACTAAGAAATGACATTAAATGCACCTAATATACACAAAATCAAGGCTAACTAATCCAAAATTGAAGGATAAAAATGTAAACTTTCAGTGCTCAACATTGTACACAGGTGCTGCTCATGCTCTGTCTCCAAGGCAGAATACACAAGGATATCATCAATGAACACATTCACAAATTGGTCTAAATATGGTCGTAAGATGCGATTCATCAAGTCCATGAAAGTAGTTGGCGCATTTGTCAACCCAAATGGCATCACTACAAACTCAAAGCGTCCAAATTGGGTACGAAATGCGGTCTATTGGATATCAATCTCCATCACCCTCAACTGGTAATAATCTGACCGGATATCTATCTTAAAGAAGTACTTAGCTTCTCTCAACTGATCGAAGAGATTGTCGATTCTTGGCAATGGGTATTTATTCTTGATAGTCAGCCAGTTCAGCTTCGGGTAGTAAATGCACAATTTCATAGTGTCATATCTCTGTTTTACTAACAAAGTCGGCACTCCCAAAGGAGAAGTACTCGAACGGATAAATACGATAGAAGAAATCTCTTTAATCTGAGTCTCTGACTCTCTAAACTCCGCCAGTGCTATGTGGAATGGTGTAATGGATATGGGTGAGGTGAGGGGCAATAACTCAATTACAAACTCAACCTCTTGAGATGGGGGCAACTCTGATAGGCTCTCGAAAAATACCTCTAAAAAATACGGCACTACTCGAGGCATATCAACATGAGTATCCCTGACATCCTTCCAACCCAAATTGTCAATCATGCCCTGAACAACTGCATCACCGCAAATCAAGCTCGCAATTGGACATGATGGCGACTCAATTGTGAAAATCACATCTCTAAAATGGACGTATTATCAATGCTATATAATTGTAAGGACCCGCCCGTTCAACTTGTAACGCCCCGCCCTTTCCTAGAATTTCAGAGTCTAATTTTTTTTTTTAAGTAATAATAAAACATCGAAAGAGAGTGGGCGGCGTCACGGCGCGAGTTAAGTTCAGACTACCCAAGTCTGAACCTTAATTGGCCACCCATGTGTACATGGAATAGACCATGATAGTGAATCACACATGGAACTAACATCAACATGCGGAATAATCTAGATTAATTGCAGAATAGAAAGACGAGATAGCAAGTAACAGTCTTAAACATTAAATAACATAGATCAACCATCCACAGGTTATTATCCCAATCAAACCATAGCAAATAACGAATTATTACATGTCCAACAAAAGTATTCAAATGACAGTAATATAACGTAATCCAAATCCATCATTAAAGCAAATAACGAATTATTACTTGTTTTATGTTTTTAAACCAAAATATCATAAAGATACTTACCAAATTTTCCAAACTTCGTCCTTGTCTTTGATCCTTGTTTTCTCCCTTTTATTTCTTCTTTTCTTTGCTGTTTTGTGCTTGAATATTTGATGATAAAACCTCTGCTGTTCCAGCCAAGAAGAACAACGAATTGGAGAGAGGAGAGAGGGAGAGAGAGATGAGGAAAATCTTAGGCTTTGCAATGATAAATTGGCCAAGTGATGGTGTTCATTGGTTTTGTATTTCAACCATCAACACCCCTCCATTCCCTCATAACTTCTTGCACACAACGATGGGTCTTGGATGCTATCCAAGGCACCCCTTGGCAGCTACCCATGCAGCCTTACAGCTTCCCAAGCAACTAACCTCAAAACCCATGCTTTTCCATTAATACTACACCATTGAACTCACCAAAACAAGTCCCCAACGTGTGGGACTTGTTTTGGTTGGGTTGAGGCCAGCCAACCTCTTCAAATTCCTACTTAGCTCAGTGAGTTTACAGTCCTTTCAATTTCCCTTTTGACTCACCCAACTCAAGATATTTTTATTCCAACCCAACTCATCACATTTAATGCATTACATTTAATGCACATGAGTTGACTCATAACTTGATTTAATTCCAACTCACTTCAGTCCCACTCAACTGATTTAACTCGTGTTTTAGCTCCCTTGAGGGTCCACACGGTCAACCTTAGTCAACACGACCCGTTGGGTCCACCTTTAGCTCTTTGACCCGTTTTTGACTCCATGACCCAATTATGGTATTTTGGTCATTTCTAATTGGTTTTTACATATGGATCAAGCCTACCCATTTTTTGTCCACTTGATTTCCAATCAAATAGGCTTAACCCCATTTAATTTAAAATCACAAAACGGTCAAATAATCCAGTAAGACCTGATGGGTCCCATTTGGGCCCTTTGACCCATTTAGCCATTTTTGACCCAATTGATGTTCATTACCCATCCAATCAAACTTGACATTCATAATGTGCTCATATGATCTTAATTTGAGCAATGGGCCCCACCATTTCCTTATTTACAATCATATTTATTGAATTCACCAATCCAGGGGCATTTTCGTAATTATTCCAATCATTGAGAATTCTTTGACCCAATTAACCATTTTGACCCAATTTGATGTACATTACCCATCCATTATAATTTGACTCTTATAATATGTTCATAGGATCTTAATTTGAACAATGGGCCCCACCATTTTCTCATTTAACATCATAATTATTAAATTTACCAATCCAGGGGCATTTTCGTAATTATCCATCTTATTGAGAAATCGGGGTGTTACAATATAACCCTCTTTTTAAATTTTTTGTCCTGAAAATCGAGCCAAGTAGGGTTCTAAATGATTACGTAAATATCCCAGAGTATGCTATTCTTATTTCCGATTTCAAGTTCCCATGTGGCCTCTTCATCACCATGACGGTCCCATACCACCTTTACAAACTGAATCGCTCTGTTTCGCAACACCCTTTGTTCGGTCTCCACTATTCTGACCGGCTTCTCGACGTATGTCACGTCGCTTTGTACTTCAATATCTTGAACATTTAAAACATGGGACGGATCCGGGTTGTATTTCCTTAGCATCGACACATGAAACACATCGTGTAGAGCTGCTAATTGCGATGGAAGTGCTAATTGGTAGGCTACATCCCCTATCCTTCTTATGATGGAAAATGGTCCCACATATCTTGGTGAAAGTTTTCCTTTCTTGCCAAACCTCATATGTCCCTTCCGTGGTGAGACCTTTAAAAATACCATGTCTCCCATTTCAAATTCCAGAAACTGTCTCCTTTTATCAGCATAACTCTTCTGCCGACGCTGTGCAGTCAATAAGTGTTGACGTATCAACTTAATTTGTGCAGTAGTCTCTGCGACTAGTTCCGGTCCTATCAATACAGGCTCTCCAGCCTCTGTCCAACATACGGTGACCTACACGGTCTACCATATAATGCCTCGTATGGAGCCATCTGAAGGCTTGCCTGATAGTTGTTATTATACGAGAACTCCACCAGTGGTAAGTGGTCCTCCCATCCACCCTTGAAATCTAACATGCATGCTCTCAACATGTCTTCCAAGGTCTGTATTGTCCTTTCAGACTGTCCATCAGTCTGTGGATGGAAATGCGGTGCTAGTCAATAGATCTGTCCCCATGGCTGACTGCATGCTTTGACATACTCTGCCGGTAAAATGGCCATCGCTGTCCGATACTATCGTTCAGGGAATGCCATGTAGTCGAATGATTTCTTTAATATACCGCCGACCCAACGTTTCAGATGAATCTGTCATCTTGATAGGAATGAAATGTGCGGACTTGGTCAGTCGGTCGACTACGACCCGTATGGCGTCATTGCCCTTTGAAGACCTCGGCAACCCTGATACAAAGTCCATGGAAATGTGTCCCCATTTCCATTCTGGCACTGCTAAGGGTTTGAGTAACCCTGGTGGCTTTTGGTGTTCAGTCTTAACTTGCTGACAAGTTAGACAATGTGCCACGAATTCCGCTACATCCCTTTTTAGTCCATGCCACCAATAATGCCTCTTTAGATCATGGTACATCTTGGTGCTACCCGAATGAATAGAGAGCTTGGATTGATGTGCCTCAATCAGTAGCTCTTTCCTGCAACTCTTTGGCACATATGTTCTTCCCCAGAATAAAAGACCTTGTCCCAATCGTAATTCCCATTCCGGTATGTCTACGCCAGTGGACATCTTGGCCCATATGTCCTCCACTTCCGGGTCTGTTCTTTGTTCTTGTTCAATCTTGGTGACTATATTGGATCGTATGATTAAATTATACATACTCCCCTGGTTGTTGATATGAAGATTGAACTCTTGAATGGTGTGCAGCATCTCCCATTCGGTTCTGATCAAGTATGCGACCGACGCATGAGATAGGCGGCTGAGAGCATCCGCCACCTTGTTTGCCTTGCCTGGATGGTATCGAAGCTCGAACTCATAATCCGCCAGATACTCCATCCATCTACGCTGCCTTAGATTGAGCTCCTTCTGATCAAATAAATATTTTAAATTCTTATGATCAGAAAATAGCTCAAATTTTTCTCCATAGAGGTAGTGTCTCCAACTTTTAAGAGCGAAGACCACTGCAGCTAGCTCCAAATCATGTGTGGGATAGAGACGTTCATGCACCTTCAACTGCCTTGATCCATAAGCCACCACACGATGACGTTGCATGAGCGAACACCCTAGTCCCTCTCCTGAAGCATCGCATTGTACTTCATATCCTTTGCCCCTTTCCGGCAAAATTAAAATAGGAGCAGTGCTAAGTCTACTTTTCAGTTCCTCAAACCTCCGATTACACAGATCTGTCCACTCATATTTGACTCCCTTCTGAGTGAGTCAAGTCAATGGAGATGCAATTTTGGAAAAATCCATAATAAATTTCCGATAATAACCCGCCAATCCTAAGAAACTGCGGATCTCGGTCACATTCTTTGGCGCTTTCCATTCACTTACTGCCGCCACTTTAGCTGGATCCACGGCTATACCGTTTTCTGTTATGACATGTCCCAAGAAATTGACCTCGGATAACCAGAATTCACATTTATTGGCCTTGGCATACAACTTATTTTGCCTCAAAGTATTCAAGACTATACGTAGATGCTCTGCATGTTCCTCCTGACTCTTAGAATAGATCAGGATATCATCAATGAACACGATTACAAACTGATCCAGATAGGAACGGAAGATTCTGTTCATTAAATCCATGAACACAGCCGGCGCATTTGTGAGTCCAAATGGCATGACTACAAACTCGTATAGTCCGTACCGCGTCCAGAAGGCCGTCTTCTCTATATCTTCCTCTCTAACTCGGATTTGATGATAACCAGACATCAAATCGATCTTTGAAAAATGACTAGAACCCCTTAATTGATCAAATAAATCATCGATCCTAGGTAGAGGGTACTTGCTCCGGACTGTTAGCTGATTCAGCTTTCGGTAGTCCACGCACATCCGTAGTGAACCGTCCTTCTTCTTCACAAACAACACTGGTGCTCCCCATGATGACGTACTGTTCCGGATGCAACCCAGCCTAAGCAGTTCATCAATCTGCTTCTTTAGCTCCGACATCTCTGCTGGTGCCATCCGATAGTGTGGTAACGACACTGGTACTGTGCCAGGGTATAACTTGATCTCGAAGTTAATCTCCCTCCTAGGCGGTAAACCAGGGAGTTCCTTTGGAAATACATACGCAAATTCTTGTACAATTGCCGGAAGTTCAGTAACTGGAGCTTTGTTTATGGTGATATTATTCAATACCACGTGGTTTAACCCTTCCTGCAATCCACTTTGTTTATCTGAACGGACTACATATTGCTTGCCCTCGGGTGACATAAATGTCACTCATCGACGATAACAGTCAATGTTGGCATGAAACTTAACCAACCAATCTATACCGAATATAATATCATATTCAGACATGTCCAGCACTAGATAATTGAACTCAAATCTGAGTCCAGCTAATTCAGTGTTAACTAGACTCTTAACTTTTCCACTAAGTACATCTTCCCTTGCACATAAGTCTCTATGTGACTAACAACCTTTATTCAAAAGCTTTTACGATGTTGAGTATCTCTCAATACCAACTTTCCTTAAAACGTGGGATGTAGATCAAAACATGACCCAATCATTAAGGCAATATGTCATCTATGAGACCAATAGGTCCATCATATTACTAATATGTCTACCATGATACCGATACCTGACATCAAGTCACACCACCATGGGAACCATCATCATGGTTATACACAACTATCTCTGGTATCTCTCTATCTATGTGTATCATCTACCCATGGTTAATAACCATCCATGAATATAACCCTCTTTTGGGTATAATCCATTCATGGCATACGTAATACCTTCGTAATAACTGATATGTCTTTCATAAGGTTAACGGTCTAACGTACGACCAATATGCCAACCTACGGCACCAAAATGTCATTCATGCTACCAATACGTATACCCTAATGCCAATGTCCGGCATCAACTCAAACCACCATTGAAACTCTTATCCATGTTTATACGCATCCATGAATATAACCCTCCTATGGTATAATCCATTCATGGAAACAATCCATCATTGGTATTACTCTGTCCATGAATATCATATATCCATGATTAATATCCGTAAGAACAACATTCAAATGATTCACTATAAGACTGTGGTAACCATATCAAATCACAAATATATCCCGACCCCTTGCAAGACTTAGGGCTTATGACTTACCAAGCAGAAGACCCACGTCCAACTTGATCCGGTCTACCTCGCCCTGCATCCCTTCACCTCATAGGTGATTCAGTCAAGCTCTAAGGCGGTCGCTCCGCGTCTGACGAAGCTAGTACCACCCCCATCGGGTAAAACAGTACCTAGTTCTGCGCATTCCAGCACATCTAGTGTACCCAAACAGCCGTGAGAGCGCCCTCCAGCGCGTAGCATGCGAGGGACCCACTCCTCAACGGTAGCCCTACGGGGCCAAGTCTCCGTATTTAGTATCAAGGTTCCCACAGCCTCATAGCTACTCAAAGCCATATTCATGAAGTTTATATTCTTATCTCATCAATACCATGTGAGGGACGCACCCATACCACATCTCAATCATCAACATCATGTGAGGGACGCACCCATACCACGTCTCAATGTAATCAAGTGACCTCGTCACCTATATCTTAGTGCCAAAAATCCTCTTAGAATCATAACATCGCATACTTTATATAATTCATACTTCATCCTTGTACAAAGGTGAGTAGGGTGAAACAAAACCCTATAGAGAACAAAATACACCCTTACCAAATAATCCTCTTTTTAATACCCCTTCATATTACTTCCTAGCCTAGTCTTCCGTAGAAGACTCCGCATCAAAAGCGAAGTTGAATCGGTTATCAGGACACATCATCGCCGTGTGCCCCAATACTTCACATGTCGTGCAGGGGATTATTCCAGGTCCTCCAATACAAGGACAATTAGTCCTCGCCTCTCCATGCCCATGTAGTCCACAAACCGGACATACAACTCATAATGGATGAGGACAATACAAACTGTTGTGGTCGTCCTGATTACACAACTCACAGGTATCATAGGGATCCACCTCCCCCGCCGATTCCAGTATTATAGGAAAGTCTTCCATCGGATCCTCATAAAAGAAAAATCCCAGATCCTCCTCTTCTTCCTCAGGAGGTTCCACCATCTCAGGAACGTCATCCATCAGATCCTTTGGAAGAGGTGCTAAGTCCATCTCATCTTCTTCAGGAGGTCCCTCCTGAAGGTCCACTTGAGCTTCTACGTTGGTGTTGTTAGAAGTTGACACCAAGTCTATGGGATGGCTAGGAGTTCCGCTGTGCCATTCCGAGTACTCCACATTACTCGACATATCTATATCATATCAATAGAACACAAGCATATTTAACAACAATTCTAATAAACCAACCTTGGTTTTCAGGGGAATTTGATCATGCATAAAGTCATGTACTTTGTTTTCTTTTGTTTCTGGGGAAATCTCTAATTTCCTGTTGTTTGTTTCTCAGTGTGGGGATTTCAGGGGAGTTCATCCTACCTTGCTATGTTTGATTTGTCCAATTATGATGACTGTACTTTACTTTGCTATCTTTCATTGTTGTTCTCAGATTGATTGTTCAGTCCGAGTCACTTGAAGTAAATTAATCCGGCCCCCAGGCAGCGGACTCTGAAGAGTCGGTCAGTTGGGATTCTTATCCGTCAGTGAGACATGAAACCGTCTTAATCTTACTTCGATGATTCAACTTCCCGTTTCGCTCTGATACCAACTGTAATGCCCCTCCATTTTCGAGAATTTCAGAGTCTAATTTTTTTTTTTAAGTAATAATAAAACATCGAAAGAGAGCGGGCGGCGCCACGACGCGAGTTAAGTTCAGACTACCCAAGTCTGAACCTTAACTGGCCACCCATGTGTACATGGAATAGACCATGATAGTGAATCACACATGGAACTAACATCAACATGCGGAATAATCTAGATTAATTGCGGAATAGAAAGACGAGATAGCAAGTAACAATCTTAAATATTAGATAACATAGATCAACCATCCACAGGTTATTATCCTAATCAAACCATAGCAAATAACGAATTATTACATGTCCAACAAAAGTATTCAAATGACAGTAATATAACGTAATCCAAATCCATCATTAAAGCACTTACGCTCAACTCCCCTCCCGGTCAATGACCTTTCCTTTCCCTTTGCTTGTACCTGCAATCTCCTCTGAGGATAGAATTAGGGCGTTAGATCAACGCGCCCAATAGGTTCCCGAATCAGGGCTACCACATGTTAGCATATAAAACATGCATATACATATCATAATACATGATCAATAAAAACAGGTAAAACAATGCTATGAAATATGCACATGCAATGAGCATCCCCCATCATATACTTTCATAGCCATCACTTGACGTGCCTTACACCGACAAGGTAAATTACAACACACTTTCATCTCTTCTATAAAATATGTACATGCAATGAGCAACCCCCATCATGTACAATCGTAGCCATCACTTGACGTGCCTTGCACCGACAAGGTAAATTACAACACACTTTCATCTCTTCTATAAAATATGTACATGCAATGAGCAACCCCCATCATGTACATTCGTAGCCATCACTGTAGAACTTCATTCATTATCACATGCCTATGCATGAGATGTCAATGCCTGTATGCTATTTGTTAATGCATAATATATCATTTGAAACACATATATTAAAACAAGAGTATCATAAGAAAACTGGGTAAAAACTGTGGTTACAAGTAGGTAGGAAACCTACTGAAGAATCACTTCAGCGTCCATTCTTTCTTAGGCTTTAACCGGTCACCGCTCGCAGTCGTTCAACTCTCGTCACCTTGTGGTACAATAATCAGTAAATCATATTGTCACTTAAATGTCCATTCACATATAAGACCCAAAACATCTTGATTTGGTCCTTCTTTCAAGTCCTTCCACTATTGCCCATATTTACAATTTTTGCCATTGGTTCCAACCAATCTACTTAGTCATTCAATCTTTAATCCACCAAACTTACTCCATGGGATTCGGCCATACATTTGGCCGAACCCAATGGTTCTTTTATCCATTGCCATATGGTTCTCCATTAGGGTATCTCAAACCTTTTAAATCAACATAGAACCATTACCAACTACTACTCATAAGTTTAGCCTATTTAACCCATTCACCATGAATTAGCATAAAGTCCATCAACATGCTTGGTTATTTACTGATATTAAGTACATAGTTACATATATGATTCTTGAGTCAAGATCATACAACCCAATCAGTAAGAATAACCATATATAAACCAAATAAAAACCACAAAGTAACCCATGGGGTTCGGCCACTCACATGGCCGAACCTCATGGTTCTTTGAATCCAATTCTTCTAATGATCTTTCATCATTTATCATGTATCTTAGGCATAAAAACAGCAAACATAATTCTATTTAAACTCCTATAGAAACCCCATGGTATTGCATGGTTTCTAACTCTTTAATTTCACAACAATCATCAATCTCTTTCATGGGGTTCGGCCATTCAAGTTGGCCGAACCCTATGTCCATGAATTGATCCTTCAACCATGCATTAGGTGTTATTTAAATCATGCAATATCAGTATCCTTTTGCTGCCTTTATACCTCTTAGAAACCCTCTTTAAAACATGTATTTTAAATCTAATAACACATGTAAAAACAGTCCCAACGTGCATGGTTTTAAATTTCAAAAACCATACGCACTAATCAACCTTTTCCATGGGGTTCGGCCACCTCAATGGTCCATTTCCACTCCTTTAATTCACTGATTTAGACCATATTAACTTCAGTCCTTGATGACCTTCAAGTCCATGTTTTAACCTTTTTAAAACATACATTTTATGTCCAATAAAACATCTAAAAACAGTCCTATACTTGTATGGTTTTTAATTCCAAATCAACCAATTGTTTCCATGGTGTTCGGCCATCCAAAGTAGCCGAACTCCATGTTCTCAATTTCCATCATTTAAACCTTATCATCACACTTTAAAACCTTACTTATTTCGGCCACAAAATGACTCAAAAATCAGTCCATAAAACCCATGGTTTTCATGTTTCCAAAACATGAAAACTATGCAATCTTTTACATGGGGTTCGGCCCTCCACGGTGGCCGAACCCAATGGTTATTTTCACCATTTTAAATCCTCCATAATCAAGGTTAAACATTGGTGTATTCGGCCATGACCATGGCCCAATACATACCCTACTTGTTTTATGTTTTTAAACCAAAATATCATAAAGATACTTACCAAATTTTCCAAACTTCGTCCTTGTTTTCTCCCTTTTATTTCTTCTTTTCTTTGCTATTTTGTGCTTGAATATTTGATGCCAAAACCTCTGCTGTTCCAGCCAAGAAGAACAACGAATTGGAGAGAGGAGAGAGGGAGAAAGAGATGAGGAAAATCTTAGGCTTTGCAATGATAAATTGGCCAAGTGATGGTGTTCATTGGTTTTGTATTTCAGCCATCAACACCCCTCCATTCCCTCATAACTTCTTGTACACAACGATGGGTCTTGGGTGCTATCCAAGGCACCCCTTGGCAGCTACCCATGCAGCCTTACAGCTTCCCAAGCAACTCACCTCAAAACCCATGTTTTTCCATTAATACTACACCATTGAACTCACCAAAACAAGTCTCCAACGTGTGGGACTTGTTTTGGTTGGGTTGAGGCCAGCCAACCTCTTCAAATTCCAACTTAGCTCAGTGAGTTTATAGTCCTTTCAACTTCCCTTTTGACTCACCCAACTCAAGATATTTTTATTCCAACCCAACTCATCACATTTAATGCATTACATTTAATGCACATGAGTTGACTCATAACTTGATTTAATTCCAACTCACTTCAGTCCCACTCAACTGATTTAACTCGTGTTTTAGCTCCCTTGAGGTTCCACATGGTCAACCTTAGTCAACACAACCCGTTGGGTCCACCTTTAGCTCTTTGACCCATTTTTGATTCCATGACCCAATTATGGTATTTTGGTCATTTCTAATTGGTTTTTACATATGGATCAAGACTACCCATTTTTTGTCCACTTGATTTCCAATCAAATAGGCTTAACCCCATTTAATTTATATGGGTCTAATGATTTTTAAAGAGAAGATTATGAACCATAGGGTTCGGCCATGGTGTATGGCCGAACCCCATGGAAGATGATTATTAATTTAGAAAGGTTTTAATGATGGATTTTTGGATCAAAAAGGAAGGAACCTTGATTTATGGATTCAAGGATGGTAATTGATATAATTGGAATTTAGACATCATGGGTTCGGCCATGTGTATGGCTAAACCCCATGAACCAATTTTATGGGTCAATTATAGATCTAAAATGTCTATGTATATTTTTAATGAATGGTTCACCAAACCAAGGGATGAAGAGAATGATTAGGGTTTTATTTTATGAATTATGAATCAATCATGAATCTATGTAATGGATCAATTTTGGACCTAAACATGAGGTGATGGAAACCATGGTAAAATTGTAAATAAGAGTGAAAATGATAGACCATGGGTTCAGCCATGGTGTATGGCCGAACCCCATGGGAAATGATTTATGGATTTAATGTATGAATGGTTAGATTAATGGAATGTTGGCCATGGATAGAAGAATGGCAATATTGTAATTAAGTGAAAAAGATGGACCATGGGTTCGGCCATGGTGTATGGCCGAACCCCATGGGGATTGTTTTATGAACTTAGGTTGTTACCAAGAATAGATTATTATTGTCTAAGTGATTAAATGATTAACTTAGGGGTTATTGATTAATAAACCAAAGGAGGGACTAAAACCTAGTAAGTGAGGTTCGGCCATGGTGTATGGCCGAACCCCACAAGGTTATGTAGGGACTTGGACACTATTGTAAATCAAATGGGACATGGTTTTAATTGATTGATAAATTATAAGGTAACCGGACCTCACAAGGTGCGTACGATCGTGAGCGGTTACCAGAAGAAAGCACAAGGACACGTTAGTGGTCTTTGGTAGGATTTCACCTCTTTGAAACCATGGGTTTATGTACAATGTTTTTATCTTATTTTGATGAATTTACGTTGTAAAAGAAATGTTTCAATTGTGAAGTTTTAAATTCTATGTTTACAGTATAATATAACATGTGTTTCATTAGCATCTCATGCATGGCATGGGGTGAAGGATATGTAACTGGAGGGGCCGCGTCCGAAAAACCTATGTGGGATACCTTGATGTGCTTTTCCATCAAGAAGAAACCGGAGGGGCCACACTCCGTCGGGGTGTCCGAGAGACCTATGTGAGGGTACTTATATGTACTTGTGAGGGGTGGGACTCATTGCATTTGACATCATGACATGGCATGGTTTATATGGTTTTTGACATTATGATATTATTATATATGTTTTGTACTAACCATGTGGAGCCTTAAATGGAATACCTACTGGGCGCGTTGCTCTAACGCCCTACTTCTACCCTAATGGATGATATAGGAAACGAGGGGAACAATGAAAGCAAAAAGGGTCAAGCATAGGAGCTTGGATGCTTTTAGTATTTATTTTGCTTAAGTTACTCATGGACTTGTAATTTGAATAGCTAGACTTCAGGCTTTTAATAATTTAGATAACTTGCTATGGTTGAATGTTTTATTTGGATATTTTAAGTTAAGTTTAATTATGATTAAAGACTTGGAGTACTTTGCTATCTAAAATGGAATAGAATTAGGTTCTATTATAATTCCGCAATTAGGATTTTAATCTGCATGTTTATATTGTTATGTATGAACCATTTTCATGGACTTAGTCCATCCACAGAGTTGGCCAGTTAAGGGTCGGACTTTAGAAGTCCGGACTTAACTCGCGTCGTGACGTCCCGCTCTTTATCTCACTCTTTATTTTAAAAAAAAAAAGTCTCTGATTTACAGAAAGCGAGTGAAAAAGGGCGGGGCGTTACATAAACTCCCCCTTAATCATAGACAATCTTCCTTAAAGATCTTTTCCCCTTAAGATCTTTTAGCTTCTTCTTCTAAGCGTAGAACAAACTTCTAAATTCTCCCTCAAAGCTTACATCAAGCTTCTAATTTTTCTCCCCCTTTTGTTCATAAATTAACAAAGGGTGTTGAGCACTAATATACCAAAGTTTTGTGCTTCAACAAGTCCCAATTGTTGGACTGGAGATGGAGAAGGAGGGGCCACATGCATTTTCAAAAATATACCAATTTTGAAAACATTAGTTATGCATGCAAGAGGAAGGAAACACCCATACAAAACATTTTTCATTAAAGAGCATATGAATGGACAACATCATGAACTAAATAAAGCATACACCAATTAAGCACATAGTTCATGAAAGATGATGCATAAAAAATTCACCAATACAGGCACATATGCATCAAACCAAAAAAACAAGTTCATTCAACAAATCATACACAAATGAAGATACAATGAATGAACCAACACCATGTCCTCAGAATTCCATTAAGCATTGGAAGATAGAGGCTTGAATCTTCCCTTAAACCATTCCAAGGCTTGCTCTCCTTTGCTCAACATTTTGAGAGCACAATGCACCAAGTCCATTTGGACAATTTAACCATGATGGCTTTCACTTATGCCAATATCATTGATTTTAGGCAATAAGATTCTACATTTTTTGTTCTTGAAAACCATGCCTCTAAGGTGCATATTGGTTGCATTCAAATCTTGTGTGACTATTCCTCACAAATGTACCAATTTAAAGGTTTAAACATTAAATGCATACCAAAAACTTTTAGAGAACGGAAAATTTTCCTTATTTGAATATTTCTCCAAAACACATTTCCAATGTCTAATGATTTTCCAAGATAGAGCATTAAGAAAAATGGAAAAAACATGATGCATCCCTATAAGATTTACCAATTTGAGGGATGAGAGAGTGTGTGCTTATGATGCAAGTAAGTTCACAAAACAACAAGGTTTGCAACTCAATTTTTTAATGCAAATGTAAGCCAATACATTCACACAATTTTGTGTCATTTGAAGATTCAAACCATTTTACTAACATAGGCATAAAAATTTAGATCCTGGCTCAATATACCAATTGAATCCAACTAAAATTTTGATCAAATCCAATCCAATAACCTTGGGCATTTCTATTTTACCAATTTTATTAACATTGCCCTCGTATGATGTCGTATGATAAGGCATTCTAAGGTTTCGCAAAACTTGGTTCTTATGAACACAAATTACTCCTCATAATATATTCCAATAATGAGAATAGGAATGAAAGCACAAACACACAATACATTCACAAGGTATATACCAAACAAAGTGCATGGAAATGAAAATATGGCATACAAAAATTATACAATATTTTAGAGTTCGAAAGATGCCATAACCAACAAACACTTGCAAAAGTATTTTCAAATGCACCAAAATATACCAATATTAGATCAAGTAAACGTGCAAAAGAAATGATCTCCATGTAAAGCATACAAGTGTTTGCAAAGTTTGCTCCCCATATTTTCAATCACTTTTACCATTCACACAAGAATACTCCAAAGAGGTTCTAAATATTTGAATGGTACATGAATGGCTTATACATAAAAACATTTGATCACATTTGGATCATTAATACCATTCACAAGCATGGAGCAAGATTCATTCCACAAAAGATTCACAAACTTTGGAACATGGAATGAAACAACACTTTGTATGTACATGTAACATCCCGGGTTTTCAAATGCATTATTATGTTGGGTATTATCCATTTTAATTATTAAATTTAAGATTTATAGACGGAATGAAGGTTAGATGGGTGAAATTGGGGCTATGGCCCAATTATGATCCAACGGATCATGGATAGAGTTTGATTCTAACTAATTGGTTAAGTGGAGTTAATTGGGTCAAATACCCAATGGGTCAAGATGAATTGATGTTTAAGGTAAATGGGTAAGGAATTGATTTAATTGGGTCATGTACCCAATTAAGACCCAAGACATGGGATCCACCTCATCAAGTGAGGTGGCATGTGTATGAGGTGGCATGTGAGTGACATGGCCAAGTGGGACCCAAATCCACCTCATCAAGTGAGGTGGCCAATGATTTAATGCACATGCATGGTCGGCTAACCATGGTTGACTTGGTCAACCATGGGTGAGTTCAAAAGAGTTAAGTGAAGTGAGTTGAGTTAAAGAATTATTTAATTAAGGAATAAATTCAAGTCTTGAGTTAAGAGTTGCATGGGTGAGTTCAAATGGGGTGAGTTGAATTATATTGAGTTGGAAATTAAAATCACTTTAGTTATATGGAAATGAGTTCAAGAAAATTAAGTGAGTTAAGTGTAAGCCATGTGTCTCCTTGGTTGGGACACATGGGGAAGACAAAGCCCCAAGTGTAAGCCATGCATATTCTTGGTTGACCAAGGGACAAGTGTAAGCCATGTGAAAGACAAGCCTCAAGTGTAAACCATGTGTCTCCTTGGTTGGGACACATGGGAAAGACAAATCCCCAAATGTAAGCCATGCATATTCTTGGTTGACCAAGGGACAAGTGCAAGCCATGTGAAAGACAAGCCTCAAGTGTAAGCCATGTGTCTCCTTGGTTGGGATACATGGGAAAGACAAAGGCCCAAGTGTAAGCCATGCATATTCTTGGTTGACCAAGGGACAAGTGTAAGCTATGTGAAAGATAAGCCTCAAGTGTAAGCCATGTGTCTCCTTGGTTGGGACACATGGGAAAGACAAAGCCCCAAGTGCAAGCCATGTGAAAGACAAGCACCAAGTGTAAGCCATGTGAAAGACAAGCCCCAAGTGTAAGTCATGTGTCTCCTTGGATGGGACACATGGGAAAGGCCACACCTTAATAAGGATGGTGGAGAGGGTGTTGGGCAGATTTCAAAGAACTCACACCACCATTGGCCGATCCTCTCTTGGAGAGAAAAGTGATAGGTTTCATCTCATCCTCTCCCTCCCTCTTGAGCAAAAGAAATCTCATCTCCACTCTCATCTCCCTCTCTCCCCCTCTCAAACTACACTTAGCCGATTCTTGTCTCTCTCTCCCTGTCTCTCCCACATTTGGTCTTAACAATTAGAGGGCCAGCAAAGCATCAAGGAAAAAGAGGAATTAACAAAGAAAGGAAGGAGTTTGGGGTTGATTTCAAAGAGACCTCTTTGGCTGAACCCTCTATTAGGAGTTTTTCATCTCATTTTCTCCCTCTCTCAATCAACACCTTGGTTGAATGCTCCATTGAAGGACAAGGAGGTTTCATCTCTCTCTCTCTCTCACATTGCTCTAGACTTGAAGGAAGAACAAGGATTAAGGAAGTAGAAGGCGGAGGAGCAAAAATCAGACCTAAAGAAAAGGAGGAGACGCGGGAAAGGTATGTAATGTTTAACGAGGGTTTAATGGTTAAAAGAAGCTAAGGGAAACATGGTTTCGGCAATGGAATGGCCGAAACCATGGGGTCCCATATTTGATGCATAGGATTGGATAAACCGTTGCAAGCCATGAAGGTGGATATCCATTTGAAGATGGAATATGTTTGGAATAAATGATCAAAGAATCGGTATCCATTCAAGGAATGGGTAGGTGTTGAGGACCAACAACCAAGGGATGGAATGAAGAAATATAGATGATGTTTAAAATGTTTTTTAAAGAATAAGGAAACAAATTCTAAGAGGAAGGATTAAGTCTAACATCAAACAAATGAGGACTAATTTCGGGTTTTTTATCATCTGTCGGATGGGTGGCGGACGAGAACCCCATGAATGATTGTATGAGTCCATGAATATTTAAAAGTTAATTGATTAACTATGGATTATCAAGTTATGAAATAAAAAGAAAGGAATGATGGTGGACCCGCGGTATTTAAAATAAAACAAGGATTAAAGAAAAGGGGTAAAAAACCAAGGAGTGAGGTTCGGCTATGTTGTATGGCCGAATCCCATTGATGGGTCTTGGTGAACATGAACATATCTTAGCCACGTCGTATGGCCGAACCCCGCTGAGGGTCTTAACCGGTTTAAGGATTATGATGCGTAAATGCGACTGAAATGAAAGATTGATTATAAATTGACATATGTGTATGATTTAAATTGATGAGGTAAAGAGACGTGATTCGCTTTCACGTGACGGTTAGCGATTGTTCGTGCGAAACAAGATAAGGACAGTAGATCGAACTTGGGTAGGATTCCTACCTTGTTGAAACACTTGGATTATGTACATGCAATGGTTTTTATTTCCATGATTGATGATCTATTTTTGGTATCAAAATGCTTAAGTTTTAAGAATGGATTTCAAGGTTATTATGTACTTTAATGTGAAATAGCATGTTGCACTCACATCTCATGCATGGCATGGGAGGGAACATATGAGAGGAATCCACGCTATAACGCCCCGCCCTTTTTCACTCGCCAAAAATCAGAGTCTAATTTTTTTTTTTTTAAATAAAAGAGTGAGAGAGAGCGGGACGTCACGACTCGAGCTAAGTCCAAGCTTCCAAAGACTGGCCCTTAACTGGCCAACCATGCGTGTGCGTGGATTAAGTCCACTAAAATGGTTCACATGCGATAAGTTTAAGCTTGAGGAATTAAACATAATGCGGGATTATAATAGAGTTCTATCCTACCAATTTATTAAATAGCAAGGAATTCCATCACATAATAATAATCACCTTAACTTAAAATGTCCAAAATTAAAATCCAAACCATATCAAATAGTCTAAGTTATTACAGTCCCAATAAGCTAATTACTCAAATTACATCCAAAATAAGAACTTAAATAAAATAGATTTAGCTCATCCAAGCTCCTAAGCTTGGCTCCGATCACGTCCTTCGTTCCGTCCATTTCCTATGTCATCATCTAAGGTAGAAGTAGGGTGTTAGACAAAGCGCCTAGTAGGTACTCTGGGTAGGGTCAAACACATGGGTTAGTATAAAAATCACATAGATATACATAAGATCAAAACCATGCAAGTCAATGCCATGCTATAGGTGTCATGTGCCATGAGTCCCACCCATCATCCGTATCACAATCACATAGTATTCCTCTTGATTGATAATCCACATCAAGGTATTGTCATGACTCCCCACGAATGCCTTATCTGTTCCACCGAATGGAGGGCGGACTACGGTTACATTTCAAACACAGTATATCTCTCCCCACGAATGCCTTATCGATCGCCCCGAACGGAGCCTGGACTCCGGTTACAATTCAATCATACATCCATTGGAATCAGTGTGGATTCCTTCCCACGATTGTTTATCGGAAATCCGAATGCAGCGTGGACTCTCCTCATTTGATCCCTCTCATGCCATGCATGAGATGCAAGTGCAAACATGCTATGTAATAATAAACATCATAGCATTAAAATCCCATAGTTGAAACATATCATTTGATACCAAAATAAATCATCAAAACATAAAGTAAAATCATCACATATACATATTCCATGGTTTTCAATAAAGTAGGAATCTTACCAACGTCCAAATATCGAGTCCTTGTGTTTCCGTCCAAAAACCGATCACCGATCGCGTCAAGCCGATCGTACACCGTTTGTGAAATCCCGTTACCTTGTTACATTTAACACATATACATACATCAATTTGGTGATCCATTTAATTCCATCAACGCCTACATCAACCTAGGTTCATCTCCCTTTACCATCATATTCTTTTATCCGGTTAAGTCCCCTAAGAGGTTTCCAACATACATTGGGGCTGAACCATGTTTTAAGTCCACAAAAAATGCCTTAGTGGGGTTTGGCCATACAACATGGCCGAACCTCACTCTCTTGGTTTTGGGCCCCTCTTTTTAGTCCTTGACCATTTTAATCAATGTGGGTCCAACATCATTCCATCTTTTGATTTATTGATCCAATCACATTAGTTAATCAATTTACATTAGATATTCTCCATGGGGTTCAGCCATACAACATGGTTGAACCCATGGTCCTTTATTTTCACCATATTCACATCTTAGCTATCACTCATTTTCATAGTTAATCACTTATTTACACCTAACTTAGGTCCATAAATAAACATAGATCCATAATAAATCCCTCCATTTCTTAGCTTGATCATTCAATCTCTTAAACAAGCATAGATCTACCAAATGATCCATCAAAATGGTTTATGGGGTTCGGCCGTGTGGTTCCTTGTTTCCATATTTCCATGGTCTAGATACCTTTAAATCCATCAATATTTCTCCATGGGGTTCGGCCATACAACATGGCCGAACCCATGGTCCATTGTTCTTCATCATCTCCTCATTTTAAATCATCATTTACAACATTTAAAACCATTTAAAATCACTAACATTCTTCCATCATTTCCATCCTTTAAAACCTATTAAAAATCACTAACATACTTCCATCATTTTCATCCTTTAAAACCCATTAAAATCACTAACACACTTCCATGGGGTTCGGCCATACAACATGGCCGAACCCCATGGTTCATCTTTTCCTCTTAAAAATCACATCCCCATGATTAGATCATTTGATGGGGTCCGGCCATACATCATGGCCGAACCTCATCCAATCCTTTTTTGTCCTTAATGGTCCTTATACATAAAAATCTACAGTTTGGCCATGCAAGGGCCAAACCATGAGTTTTGATCATTCTTTATCCCTTTGGAACATGCATGAGGTCCTTATGCATAACAAGATTTAGGGTTCGGCCATGCAAGGGCCGAACCATGTTCTTTGACCATTCCTCATGTTTAGCCATGCAAGTTGTCATAAGCCATATGTATACATAATGTCCTTAATAATCTTCATTTATATTACCCATCTTACCCATTAGAGTTTTGTCCATTTTTCCATCTCATTCCTTGGATGGATCTAAATCCATGGCCCATAACATTTTGGCCAACTATTTTTAATCCGAAATGGAATGTTCCCTTAACCTCTTTTTAATTTATAACTCTTGTCAAGTAATACTTACCGATTCCGCGACTCCTCCGTTTTCTTTCGTTCCGCCTTGCTCCTCCGATCTTCTCCTTCCTTAGTCTTTTCTTTCTCCTCCTTGATCTTCGGCCAAATTGTGTTGCTTAAGAGGGAGACGATTTAAGATGAAAACCTCAAGAGATGGTTCAGCCAAGGACAGAGCTTGAGAGAGGGAGAGGAGGAGAGAGTGAGATGAAAACTCTAAGCTATCTTGGTCTCAAAGAGAGAGGTCGGTGAGAGGGAGAGGAGTTGAGATAGAAAACTCTAAGTCTTTCTTGTCTTAGTGAGAGGGTCAGCCAAAGAGAGTGCTTGAGAGAGGGAGAGAGTGAATGAGATGAAGACCTAACTTTCCATCTTGTCTTAGGGTTCTTTGGGTAAGAATCCACCTCCAACTACCCTCATCAATGTGGAGTTTTCCCCATGAGTCCTTTGACTAGCCAAGAGGGTGCATGCTTTCCACATGGCGCACACACCCTCTCCAACGGTTTTGGTGGCTAGTGGTTTCCATTGAGATGGAACCCTCCACCCCCTTTTGACTCACTAAGTGGATGCATGCCCTCCACATGAGTTCCTTGTCTAACCAAGAGGATGCATGCCTTCCACATGGCACACACACCCTCTCCAACGAATTTGGTGTCCAGGGTTTCCATTGAGATGGAAACCCTCCACCTCCCCTTTGACTCACTCCATATTTTCATCTCCCATGTGACTCACCCCCATTTCACTAACTCCATTTAATGAAACTCAACTCCTAACTCAAGCACTTGGATTTATTTTTAATTAATTAATTCCTTAACTCCACTCATTCTACTTAATCCTCTTGGACTCACCCTTGAACTCACCCATGGTTGACCAAGTCAACCATGGTGGCCGGCCCCACATGTGCCTTAGTCCACACGCCACCTCACTTGATGAAGGGGACTTGGCTATGCCACTTCCATCTTACCTCATACACTTGCCACCTCACTTGATGAGGTGGACCCCATGCCTTGGATTTTAATTGGGTCCATGACCCGATTTAATTCATTCCTTACCCATTTACCCTAATCATCAATTCATCTTGACCCATTGGGCCCCAATTGGGCATTTTGACCCAATTGACCACCTTGACCCAATTAAATAAAATTAATCCTATCCATGATCCATTGGACCATACTTGGGCCATTGCCCCAACTTTTATCCATTTAACATCCATTCCATCTATGAATCTTAATTATTATCAATTAAAATAAATAATAGCCAATATATTTATTGCATTGAAAATCCGGGCTATTACACACACTCCATTCGGGGTTTCCGATAAACAATAGTGGGGAGGAATCCATACTGATTCCAATGGACATACGAGAAGAGATGTATGATGTTGAATTGTAAGAGGAGTCCACACTCCATTCGGTGGGACCGATAAGGCATTCGTGGGGAGAGATATACTATGTTTGAAATGTAAGAGGAGTCCACGCTCCATTCGGTGGGACCGATAAGGCATTCGTGGGGAGAGATATATTATGTTTGCAATGTAAAAGGAGTCCATGCTCCATTCGGTGGGTCCGATAACGCATTTGTGGGGAGGCATGACAAAGATACTTGATGTGGCTTGAGGAGTCCACGCTCCATTCGGTGGGACTGATAAGGCATTCGTGGGGAGAGATATATTATGTTTGCAATGTAAAAGGACTCCACGCTCCATTCGGTGGGACCGATAAGGCATTCGTGGGGAGGCATGACAGAAATACTTGATGTGGCTTGTTCATCAAGGGGACTACTAATGTGATTTGTGATATGGATGTTGGGGGGGTGGTGATCATTGGCATATGACCCCATAACATGGCATTACATTGGCATGATTTTGTTATGAGTACCATGCACTGTTTTAGTTTTATCAGCATGATTATGATCTCTATTATCATGCTCTGTTTTTAGGTATTTTGTTTTACAAGTACGGTATGATGTATTGTATCTTGACTTTATACTAATCCTATGTGTATAACCCTACTTGGAATTCCTACTGGGCGCATTAACTAACGCCCTACTTCTACCCTTAGATGACGGTGCAGGGAACGGAACGGACGATGGGTGCGAAAGGAGCCAAGCTTAGGAGTTTGGGCAGCTTATTGCATATTTTTGTGTTTTAGTTTTGGACAATGTGTTTGAGTTAATTGCATTTTGGGATTGTATAACTAGATATTATTTTGCTATGGTTTGACGTTACCTTCGGATATTAAGTTCAGTTAAGTTTTGGGTGATTGACTTCCTTGCTAAGTAAAGGTTATGGTTGGTTTATGTGATCAAATATTAATTCCACAATATATTTATTTCCGCAAGTATAATCTTAAGCGTGTGAATGGTTTTAGTGGACTCGGTCCACGCACACGTATGGTTGGACAGTTAAGGGTCGGACTTTGGAAGCTCGGACTTAGCTCGAGTCATGGTGTCCCGCTCTCTCTCACTCTTTATTTCAAAAAAAAAAAATACTCTAATTTTCGGCTAGTGGAAAAGGGCGGGGCTCTCACAGTACACAAGCTCATCTCACAAACAAGATACTACAAATTAAGTTCAGAGACGAAGGTTTAAAATGCAAACACATAAAAGTACCACATGAGGCAATGCACAACATTCATTCATTCCCAAAAGATACACAAATTATATGACATATGGAATGAGATGAACCAAGATACAATCCAATATTAAAGCATAAATTGCAAGCCTACATGTAAAAACAGATTCCACAATTAAGTATACCAGTTTGTGAATTTGGAATGCAACGAAAAAAATCAGAAGAGGGGTCTTTACCAAAACCTTCTATGCACAGGTGATACATCGTCCTGACGATCAGTTGCAGAGCCGATCCATCGTCAACTGGCGATTTATCTCCATGACAACACAGATTTTCCTTTTTAAATCCTTTTCAACTTGAAATCACCCTCTTGATTTTAAAACACATGGCATATGAGAATTATGATTCTACCAATAAAAGTATATATGCCACACAAGTGTCTTGTACAAACTCAATCTACAAAACATACACCAGTAGTGAACATAGAAAGAAGGCAAGATACACATTAAGATTCCAAAACATGTTTCAAATGTGTTAAACATATAGAAAATGAAAGTTTTGCCTTCGGTGCTAGAATACGATTGACCCTAGAGGGGGGTGAATAGGTCAATCTAAAAATCGTTGGTCATTTTAAAAATTATTTGATTGATTAATTAAGTGCAACGGATATAACATTCAAGTGTGTGTGTGTGTGTTAGCAAATGTGATTAAGCAATCAACATAAGGAATTAGCTCTAACATCACAAGCACAAGGACACAAGATATATAGTGGTTTGGTTAGCCAACTTACATCCACTGTTAGGACCAGCTTAACCTTGAGCTATCCCCATATTCACTAAGTGGAGATTTATACCCTCACAATTAGAGTAAGAATTCCACCTAACTCAATCGGCTGAGAATTTCACCCACCATATGTAAAATAGGAACTCCACCTATTTGATTTGGCTGGGAATTCCACCCACCACATGTGCCAGAGACGACGCTCTAGATTTTTTATATTGGTTTCGAGCCATGCCTCCTTAATCCACTTTCACAGGATAAAGGTTATAAAACAAAATTAAAACCAACAAGCACTTGCCTTGTAGCTGTTTCTCAATGATGTATGTTTCTCAAAGATCCACCCAATGTGTGCCTAAGTTAATCCCGACGCTCCACCTTATAGCCGTCGGTGAGCAATCAAAATTTCAGGGTGAGTAGGAAATTAGTTCTACCAATATCTATCCTAATTCTATCTTTTCTTTTCTCCTCTATTTCTCTCTTTCACAAACTCAATCAATATATTGGTTATATTTGATTCTCAGGAGTAGGCACAAGAGAGTTGATTGTTCCTTCAAGTGTGTGTGAATTTCTCAGTTCAAGGAAGATGATTAAATGATCGCACAACTCTCATATTTATAGAGGAGTCAACACAGTTTCTCGAACTGTCCAGTACCGACAGGTCAGGGGCACTGATGGGTCGGTGTTCATATTTATTATCGTTCAACCACCCGACCGTTGCACATTAAATACACTCCCAACGGCATAATTAATTCCCAGTCGACAGGTCGGTGCCACCTATGGGTTGACAATCTGTAACACCCCGCCCTTTTTCATTTGCCAAAAATCAGAGTCTATTTTTTTTTTTTTTTGAAATAAAGAGTGTGAGAGAGTGGGAACGTCACGACGCGAGCCAAGTTCGAGCTTCCAAAGCCCAGCCCTTAACTGGCCAACCAAGCGTGTGTGTGGACTAAGTCCACGAGAACAGTTCACACGCGATAAGGTTAAGCTTGTGGAATTGTAATAGAGTTCTATCCTATCCAATTTTAATTAGCAAGGAAGTCCATCACTTAATGATAATTACCTTAAGTTATGATATCCAAAATTAAAATCCAAACCATAGCAAATAGTCTAAGTTATTACAGTCCCAAATACTAGCTACTCAAATTACATTGTCCATGAATAAACTTAAATAAAATGAAACTAGATTATCCAAGCTCTTAAGCTTGGCTCCGATCGCGTCCTTCATTCCGTCCATTTCCTGTGTCATCATCTAAGGTAGAAGTAGGGCATTAGAAAATGCGCCAGTAGGTACTCCAAGTAGGGTCAACACATGGATTAGTATAACCAAAATCACATAGATATAAATAATATCAAAACATGCAAGTCAATGCCATGCCATGGGTGTCATATGCCATGAGTCCCACCCATCATCCATATCACAATCACATAGTGTTTCTCTTGACGGATAATCCACATCAAGGTATTGTCATGACTCCCCGCGAATGCCTTATCGGTTCCACAGAACGAAGCATGAACTCCGGTTACATTTCAAACGCAGTATATCTCTCCCCACGAATGCCTTATCGGCCGTAGCGAACGGAGCGTGGACTCCGGTTACAATTCAATCATACATCCATTTGGAATCAGTGTAGATTCCTCCCCACGGTTGTTTATCGGAAATTCGAATGGAGCATGGACTCCCCTCATTTGATCCCTCTCATGCCATGCATGAGATGCAAGTGCAAACATGCTATGTAATAATAAACATCATAGCATTAAAATCCCATAGTTGAAACATATCATTTGATACCAAAATAAATCATCAAAACATGAAGTAAAATCATCACATATACATATTCCATGGTTTTCAATAAGGTAAGAATCCTACCAACGTCCAAATATTGGGTCTTTGTGTTTCTGTCCAAAAACCGATCACCGATCGTGTCAAGCCGATCGTACACCGTTTGTGAAATCTCGTTACCTTATTACATTTAACACATATACATACATCAATTTGTGATCCATTTAATTCCACCCCTAAATCATCCTAGGTTCATCTCCCTTTACCATCATAGTCTTTTATCCGGTTAAGTCCCCTAAGAGGTTTCTATCATACATTGGGGCTGAACCATGTTTAAGTCCACAAAATGCCTAGTGGGGTTCGGCCATACTACATGGCCGAACCTCACTCTCTTGGTTTTTGGTCCCTTTTTAATCCTTTAATCACCATAAGTCAAGCATCATTCCATCCTTTGATTTATTAATCCAATCACATAAGTTAATCATTTAACTTGGTAAAAACACCTAAGTCCATAAAATATTATCCATGGGGTTCGGCCATACAACATGGCCGAACCCATGGTTCTTTCATTCCATCTTCTTTCCATTTTAACCCTCATTTCTTAGCTTGATCATTCAATCGCTTAAACATGCATAGATCTACCAAATGACCCATCAAAATGATTCATGGGGTTCGGCCATACAACATGGCTGAACCCATGATGTCTCATTTTCATTCTTCCTTTCTTAAATCACTTACAAATATTAGACCCATAAACAAAGTCCCTCCATGGGGGTTTAATCATATACTTAGCTCCATCATTTTAAAACCCAAAATCCATCAACATTTCTTCCATTGTATGGCCGAACCCTATGGCTCATCATTTCCTCTCAAATCTACATATCTATGATTAGATCATTTGATGGGGTTCGGCCATACAATATGGCCAAGCCTCATTTTGTCTTTCTTTGAATGGATCTTAAATCCATGGCCTCTAACATTTTGGCCAACCATTTTTCAATCTATATGGAATGTTCCCTTAACCTCCCTTTAATTAATAACCATACATACCGATTCTGCGACTCCTCCGTTTTCTTTCGTTCCGCCTTGCTCCTCCGATCTTTTCCTTCCTTAGTCTTTCTTTCTCCTCCTTGATCTTCGTTCAAAGTGTGTTGCTTGAGAGGGAGAGGGTTTAAGATGAAAACCCCAAGAGATGGTTTGGCCAAGGAGAAGGTTTGAGAGAGGGAGATAAGGAGAGAATGGGAGAAAACTCTTAAGTGTTTTCTTCTCTTGTGAGAGGGTCGGCCAAGGGAGAGCTTGAGAGAGGTGAGAAACTCTTTGCTCACAATAGAGAATTCAGCCAAGGGGTGTGACGCCCCTTGGTTGGTGTCTTTTAAGTAACATCTCACACCCTTTCACTTCCTCATAGTTCCATCTTAACCAAGGTGTCCCTTGGCTTAACCAAGGCACCCCTTGGCTTCCCAACGTGTATCCCTTGGGTTTGTGCCTTCTGGGTTTCATCCCATGAGATGGAAACTTTCATCTTCCCTCATTAAGGTTGTATTCAACCATGGTGTCCCTTGGCTTGGCCAAGGCACCTCTTTGCTTCCATCGTATGCCCCTTGGGTTTCCTCCATGAAATGGAAACCCTCCATCTTCTCATTGAACTCATTTATTTAATTCCCCTCAACTCATCTCAATTTAATTCAATTTGGACTCATTAATCACTCAAGTCAATTCAACTCAGCCACAACTCATTTCCTTTGAACTTAATTGAACTCGTTCATCAACTCAACTCAATTTGAACTCACCCATGGTTGACCAAGTCAACCATGGCTTAGCCGACCATGAACCACATGGTATTTAGGGTCCCACTTAGCCATTTCCTTTACATGCCAGCTCGTTTGATGAGGTGGACCTACACTTGAATCTTAATTGGGTATTTTGACCCAATTAAATTAATCTTACCCATTTGTTTCAATTGAACCTTATCCATAACCCGTTGGGTTTTAATTTGGCAATTGACACAACTCCTTACCCATTTAAGGTCCATCTCCATTATTTAATTTCAAATTCCATTAATTCACAAATTAAATGGACAATTTCCATATATAATCATGAAATGAAAATCCGTGGTGTTACACAATCATGGCACTGAGAGGTCGGTCCATACGAGGATCTCGATCTAGAGCAACACCATGTAACACCCCGCCCTTTTCACCCTTCCGAAAATCAAGTCTGAAAAATTCTTTTGAAAGAAACGCAGAGTGAACGAGAGCGGGAGGCGTCACGACGCGAGTTAAGTTCAGACTACTCAAGTCTGAACCTTAACTGGCCACCCATGTGTACATGGACTAGACCATGATAATAAATCACACATGAAACTAACAACAACATGCGGAATAAACTAGACTAACTGCCGAAATAATATGAATAGATAGCAAGTACCAGTCATCCATTAAAACTGCTTTAACCAAGCATCCAATATCAAACCATAAGCAAACCATAGCAAAGATACTAATGATTACATGTCCATAAATGTAATTCAAATAACAGTAATTATAAATTCCATTCCCATAATCAAGCGTTTAAGCTTGGCTCCCCTCCCGGTCATCACTTTCTCTTTCCCTTTCCTTGTTCCTGCATTATCCTCTAAGGATAGAATTAGGGTGTTAGATCAACACGCCCAGTAGGTTCCCGAATCAGGGCTACCACATGGTTAGAATATAAAACATGCATATATATCATAGTACATGATTATCAATAAAACATCTGAAAACAATGCTATGTATGAAAGTGCATATGTAATGAGCCCCACCCCATCACACATACATAGCCATCACTTGATGGGACTCTCACCGTCAAGGTAAATCACAATACACTTTCATTTGGGACTCACAGTATTCTTTCATTGGGACTCACATGATAAGGTAATCCACAGTAATCCTCGTTACCTGTGGAAAGACACTTCATCATTGAGTTGTTACACGGTATTCTTTCATTGGGACTCACATGATAAGGTAATCCACAGTAATCCTCATTACCTGTGGAAAGACACTTCATCATTGAGTTGTTTCATGGTGTTCTTTCATTGGGACTCTCAAGTCAAGGTAATCCATAATCATCACCCCATGCCATGCATGAGATGTCAATGTACATGTATGTCATTTGTAAATACATATCTCATCATTCAAAATCATATTTGAAACATAATATCAAATATAACATATCTCATAAAAACATAATAAAACCAAATCATAATTGTGGTTACAAGTAGGTAGGAAACCTACCGAAGATTAGCTTCGGTGTTTGTTCTTTCTTTAAGCGTCACTTGCTCACGACTGGCACGTCGTTCAACTTCCGTCACCTTGTGATGTAACAGTAAGTAAATCATACTATCAATTAAATGTCCATTCACTTCTAAGACCCAAAAGTCATCTTGTGGGGTTCGGCCATACCCATGGCCGAACCTCATCAACTTAGGATTTAACCTCCCTCTTCATTTTATCTCTCTTTTATTTAATCCTTATTAAACGTCATATACTACAAAAACTACCTTGGTAGGGTTCGACCATACAACATGGCCAAACCATACCACTTTGGTTCGAGTCCATATCCAACCCTATGATCATTCCATCAATAATTACTTTTATGCCATTTAGGCTAACCTTTAGTTTAATTTTTCCATAAATACCACTAACCATATCTAAACCAACTTAGTGGGGTTCGGCCATACAACTTGGCCGAACCTCACCTTTTTCGTTTGAGTTCTTCATTCATCACCTTTAATCCCATTTATTACTTAACCCAATTCTATCAAATAATCATTGATGGGGTTCGGCCATGCCATATGGCCGAACCACATCCTATAGATTTTCATCCCATAATCCATCATCATTAATGGTCGATTATTTTCTTACACATAGTCCATAACTTATCATGTATGATTCCTTAATTTAAATCATTAAAACAACCATAACCTCCCATCCAAAACAGTCCATGGGGTTCGGCCATACACATGGCCGAACCCTTATGGTTCTTTGGCTCAATGACTCCCTTATTTGCATATCAATTGGGCTCTACCCTTTAGCCATGTTAACCACATGGTTCAGCCATCCAATGGCCAACCCAAAGCAGCAAACTTATATTCATTTAATTCCCATAAAGACACCATAATCTAGTATGGTTTTTATCTCTCAAAACCATCAAAATCACCATACAATAGTCATATGATTTCATGGGGTTCGGCCATACTCATTGGCCGAACCCTATGGCCTTTAATTTGAACCTCTTTAAACACTTACCCTAGGTCTAATTTAATCGTACAAAACGGTCCATCATTTGCATGGTTTTAATTTTACAAAACCCATCAAAATACCAACATCACTTCATGGGGTTCGGCCATCCAAAGTGGCCGAACCCAATGATCCATTTCATCATTTTTAAACAACCATTACTCAAGGTTAAACCTTTGATGAATTCGGCCATACATGACCAAATCATGACCTTTAAATCCCTGATTCAAAATCATTTATCTTGCCTCTTAAACACATATAATTCTCCATCATTTTTGCATGGTTTTTAGCCTCCAACAACCATCAAAACACCCACATAAATCTCATGGGGTTCGGCATATCTTTTACCAATTTAAACAACCTTTAACCAAGGTTTAGGTCCTTAATAAATTCGGCCATTCCATGGCCAATTCATGTTCCACTTAATCTAATTTATCAAACAAAATTGTATGGAATTCTTACCAATTTCTTTTCCCTTTCCTCTTGCCTTTTGCTCCTTACCTTCTATCTTTCTTAACCTCCCTTCCTTTGATGGTTTATGCTTGATCAATTGGTGCAAACACCACTGCTGGTTCAGCCAAGAGAAAGAGTCTGGAGAGAGGGAGAGAGATGAGGATTTCTTAAGATTTCCTTGGGTGAAAATCAGCCCAAATGGATGGTCTACCCTTTTTATTCTTCAACCACAAAATCCATTTATTCCTTCATAACTTCTTGACAAAAACGATGGGACATTAAGGCACCCCTTGGTACCAATGGTCACCACTCTTGGCCTCAACCATTGCAACCTTTGGCAGCCCCATGTAATCTCATCACCTTCACATCATTTCCATTTAACGTTTTGCATGGAAATCACCATAACAAGTCCCCAACGTGTGGGACTTGTTTTGGTTTGTTTGAGATCAAAACAACTCCTCATATTCCTCTTAACTCACTGAATTTACAGCCCATTTGATTTCCATTTTGACTCACTCAACTCAATGGCTTAACTCACCATATCAAACATCATACATTAATTACACTTGAGTCAACCCAACCATTTAATTTAAATGCAACTCATTCCAATCCAACTCAACCTAATTTGATTCAATATTGAGCTCACTTGAGGGTCCACACGGTCAACCATGGTCCACATGGTCAACACGACCCATTGGGTCCCCATTTAGCTTATTGACCCATTTTGGCGCCATGACACATTTATGGGTTGTTTTGGCCATTTGTATGTGGTTTTCTCATGTACATCAAGCCTACCCATTTTTGCTCCACTTAATTTCCAATCAATTCAGCTTAACCCCATTAAATTTGGGCTCACCCAATGGTCTAATAAGTCCATTATGAGTCCTTTGACCCATTGGGTCCAATTGGGTCCTTTGACCCAATTAACCATATTGACCCAAATTGATGTTCATTACCCATTCATGATAATTTGACCCTTATAATATGTTCATAGGGTCCTAATTTGAACAATGGGCCCCACTATTTCCTTATTCAACATCACAACCACTAAATTTACCAATCCAGAGGCATTTTCGTAATTATCCACATCATTGAGAAATCAGGGTGTTACACACCATGCAGACAGAGTTTCCGAAACTTGTCTTGCCCAGAACGACCTATCACCCTTAATGGAGGGGTCGGTCTTGGTACTCTCGATCGGTCTTGAATTACCAAGATGTCTGTTTTCTCCAGAGTCCACTTGAGTTCTAAGTTCCAGAACTCATAGGTTATCATCGACTGGTCGTTGACCACGAGGGGTTGTTAAGTTCATCACCGAGGGGTAAGTGTATACGAGACTCTCGATCAGAGGCATACCTAGAATGACAGTTCAATGTTCCAAAAATTTATCTTGCCGACCAGTCTTTAACCACGATGGGTCGATCCTGTCTGCACCGAGGGGTCGGTGAGAATGACTGGTCGAGCTGACAGTGAACTTAATCCATATTTCCAAGTTCGTTTCCTATTCACTATCAAGCTTCCTCTCTAGGTTTTTTATGATTTTATCATTTGTTCAACTAAGCCTAGGAATGGTCCTTCAAAGGTGTGGGTACCACCTAAAGTCATTTATGGACAAATACATGTTTTGTGATTGCCATAACGATGAGCTTTAATCTGGTGGAGCATGATCTTCAATCTTGATCACATTGAGTCTTCAAGTTTCTAACAAGTGTTTCTTCCCAAGTAACAAGTGTTTCTTCCCAAGTCATGGAATTGACAGCCTTGAGTCTTCAAGCCCATTTCAACAGTGCTCGATTTAGCACAGTACCGACATGTCTGTCACACCGACTAGTCTATTCACCGACATGTCGACTATACCAAGAGGTTTAGATAGCGGAGCAATCATCCCTGATTTATGCAGCTTGATGAAATTCTATTCTAAGCATGGCATACACAAATTTATTCCAATATGATAAAACACATATATGCAAAAAATAATTCATCAATCATGAAAACATGCACAAGATCAAAATTTATATTCCAAAACACATAAAGTTCAAAATACTTTGAATGGAATGTATGGTTTTCCAAGTAGAATATGTACTATAGCCAGGAAGAGTACATTCTAGATTTGTAGTTAGCCAATTTTTCTCTCCTAATGTCGCAACACTTTTCTTCTCTGTGAACTCACATGGTCTGTTGTGAGTCCATTTGTAGCGGTCTAAGATATGGAAGTGAATCTTAAATAAAAACAAAACATGAATGGTGGTCTATCTCCTAGGTACAATGATTGTGGCATTTGGTGTTGCATATACACCCCTATGATCGTACCTTTGATGACCAAACTTGGGATCCTTCAACTCTTTCAAGATATGATTCAGCTATCTCAACAAGGAGTCTTGCCTTTTGTCCACCTTCCTTGGGTTTCTTTTAAGGTTAGATGTTGGTGGATATCTTTTAGGCATAGGCTTTACTGGATCGTGCCTTTTAGCTTGTGTTTGCCTTTCCAAGTGTCTCTTCCAATGATAGCAATTTCTTTTGAAATGCCCAACATTATGACAGAAATAGCATTTTCCCGTTAAAGGATGAGAGACACTTGTTTTTCCAAACACCCCATGGTTCATAGGTTCTTTAGTGGATGAGGAACCAAGATCAGACCTATCACCATATTGTTTACCCGAACGTAGGAGTCTTTTAAGTCTTTCATCTCCTTGGATAAACTTATCATGGAATTTCTCTTTATGAATTTTTAATTCCTTAACTTTCAAAGATAATTTTTTAACATCCTCTTCAAGAAAGTTATTGTGATGCCAAAGATTCTCGACATCCTTGCAGTGAATACTTATATCCTCTTGAAGGTTTTTATTACTCTATTTTAGTTTTGAGTTTTCATAGTCAGAGAGTTCCAGCTTAGAGGTTAGAAGAGATTTTTCAGTTTTTAAATCCTCTACTTGATTAGAGAGGTTCACGTTTTCATTTTTAACCTTGTCTAATTTCTTTGCCAACCTCTCACTTTTAAAGAACATGGCACTGTAGGAAGCTTGAAGATTTTCATCATCTTCACTCTCATCATCTTCCGTTACAACTGTGGAATTTTCTTGATTACCAATGATTGAGGCTATGAGATTTTTTGATACATCAACTTTTCTTTAAGTCTCTTTATCGAAATCACTCTCTATTTCAGAGGTTTCCACATGGGTCACACCCACATTCATAGCCTTCTTAATTTTATCTGAGGGACATTCGTTCATAACGTGTCCTCTTCCCCTACAATTATAACAAGTTTGCTCCTTGGTAACCTTCTCTCCTTCCATTTCCCTCTAATTTATTCTTGCCTTTTAGGTATCTTTTACTTGATTCACCCTTTCCCATTCTTCTCAAGTTGTTTTTTTTAACAAAGGTTTTATAAAACTTTTTGGCAAACATTGCCATTTCATCACTTGAGAACTCATCTTCCAAAAAATCGTCTTTTTCTTTTGTTTTCTTTCGTTTTAAGAAAGATTTCAAGGAAATGGATTTGTCCGTTGGTTGTTCAAAGTGTAGTACATAAGTTTGTAGTGAACCAACCAAATCATCGATGTTCAATAGAGACACATCTCTGTTATCTTCCATAGCCACAACCTTGGGCTTGAATCTTTTTGCAAGATTCCGTACAATTTTGGTACATACCTTGTCCACGGGTATCCCTTCACCTAAAGCATACATTTGATTCATAATGTCGCTTATCTTGGAATAGAAATCCATGAAGACTTCATCTCCCTCATTTTAATAGTATCAAATTGATTTTAGACTATCTGAAGTTTGGACCTCTTAACTATTGAAGTGTTTTCATGAGTTCTTTCAAGAACTTCACATGCCTCCTTTGCAGTTCCACAAGTCATAATTCGTTTGTACTCGCTATCGGATACTGCACAGTTAAGGGCATTCATGGCTTTGCCATCAGCTGTCTGAACAACTTTTTCAGCAGAGGTCCAAGAGGCAAAAGGTTTGGGTGTCATAAACATGGTTGAGGTGGATGCTATCATCTTCTCTTCCATGGGTTCCTGCCATCCAGTCTTTACAATATCCCATACCGATAACTCTAAGGAAACAAAGAAACTTCTCATTTTGGCCTTCCACGAGGCATAGTTTGTTCCATCGAAGTAAGGGGTTTGAATATTGCATGACTGTCTCCCATGGTGTTTTAGCTTGGATCAACTCGGTTGGTTAAATCCTTGTAAAGGGCACTAGGCTCTGATACCGATTGAAAGTTCTCCCTTTGGTGCTAGAACACGATTGACCCTAGAGGGGGGTGAATAGGTCAATCTAAAAATCATTGGTCCTTTTAAAATTACTTGATTGATTAATTAAGTGCAGCGGATATAACAATCAAGTGTGTGTGTGTGTGTGTTAGCAAATGTGATTAAGCAATCAACACAAGAAATTAGCTCTAACACCACAAGCATAAGGACACAAGATATAAGCATAAGGACACAAGATATATAGTGATTTGGTTAGCCAACCTACATCCACTGTTAGGACTAGCTCAACCTTAAACTTCCCCAAATTCACTAAGTGGGGACTTACACCCTCACAATTAGAGTAAGAATTCCACCTAACTCAATCGAGTGAGAATTTCACCCACCACATGTAAAATAGGAATTCCACCTATTTGATTTGGCTGGGAATTCCACCCACCACATGTGCTAGAGACGACGCTCTAGATTTTTTATAATGGTTCCGAAGCCAAGCCTCCTTAATCCACTTTCACAGGATAAAGGTTTTAAGACAAAATTAAAACCAATAAGCACTTGGCTTATAGCTCTTTCTCGAAGATATGTGCTTCTCAAAGATCCACCCAATGTGTGCCCGAGTTAATCCCAACGATCCACCTTGTAGCCGTCGTTGAGCAATCACAATTTCAGGGTGACTAGGAAATTGTTTCTACCAATATCTATCCTAGTTGTATCGTTTCTTTCCTCCTCTCTTTCTCTCTTTTACTAACTCAATCCATAGATTGGTTGTATTTGATTCTCAAAAGTAGACACAAGAGAGATGGACTATGGTCCACCTCCCGAGGTCAACCTAGAATATAAGATTGATATAATGGTGTGAACTGTATGGAATTGCTATGCTTGATATCTTAGATGAATATTTGAAAATGACGTGACTATGATATGATTGGTATGCCCATTGTATTGATATTGATATCCCATTTTCATTGCTCGCTAATATTGGACCTAGGATAGGTTAACTAAGGTCTGAGTAAGGGAAAATGTGTAGAATAGGCATTAGATGTTGATGACACTAGGATTTGGGTTGGTACCCTATGGGTAGTGATGACTTGACTAATGTGCCTTCCCCCGATGGTTCCCACTAATGTGGTTACTCAACTCCTTAGGGGAGGTTGGAGTGACTATAAAACGGATGAGTTACAATGGAACCCTATGAGAACGGTGGCAATAGGATACACTGACTCAGTCTCGTAGGGTACTATCGAGGAGTAGGTCTCTCACATATCTTGCAGTTGAGGTGACGCTCTCACGGTTTGTTACTGTATCACCCAATGTGGTGAAGGGCATGCAGAATAAGGTGGACTAGAGCACGTTAGGCGTGAGTCATCCGCTTGGTAAAACGTAGGCCCTAAGTCTTCTCAAGGGTTGTGATGTATTTATATGATGATTGATTGCTACGTTCGATAAAGGTGTCCTTGAATGGGTTTGAGTCCCTTTCTTATGATGTGACAGCATGACATATTGCATAGCATTGTATATTCCATTTCATACATTACCATGTGGGCACATGAGTGTGTAGCTTGCATTGATTTCCTCACTGCGCATGTTTATGCTCACCTCCTTGCAATTTCAAGTAACATTGCACCGGTTGGGTTCGAGGGAACACGGGATGAGCCTAAACTATACACCTTGATGTTTCCACACACTGCTTAACATGGATGATGCTTATTTTGACCCTTTGTTTAACATGGTTATGTTCTTAATGTTGTTGTATTTACAAACCATGTATTAGTATGTTTGAGACCTTATCGACCGTATGAGTTATATTGTAGTTTTGGAATGTAATATTAATTGCTATTTTGGATGTGAAAGATGGACAAGTGTATTTTTTGAGAGGCCATGATTGGCCCATATGTCCAACTTTTATGGGAGACTCTGCTGAAATTCTGGTAGGGGTCCCATATCACACGTGTGCTTCCCATGTGTGTGATATATTGCTATCGTGAGTTATCTCAAAAAAAAAAATTATCCCCATCACGTGCCTGTTTGGGTCGAGGCGTGACATTATAAAATGCATGATATGCCATAATGCTAAATATGATGCATGCTCCCATCCCACGTATCTCAACGAACGAAACGAATCAAACAAGTCATGCAAAGTTTAACTCAGCTAAGCATAGCACATGTGCACCAAGTGGGCAAGAGCCCAACTAATCTACACAAAAGAGTGCAAGCAACTGTGATTGTTCAGAAGCCCAAACGAGTCTACACAACGAGTATCCCCAAAGGAGTCCAAGGCTAATGATCCACAACAACAAATAAAAGTGGGGTAGGATCCGTGAGTATACAAGGGAAAATCAAAACCCTAAACGATTCTACACAAACGAATCTCCTAACGGGATGTGCAAGGCTAATGATTCCAACAACAAAGCCAATAACCCCACGCTCCATAGCCCTTATACGAATCTCACACCCAGCCAAACGTGGATGCTCATGCATGAATAATAAACGAAATATCTCATGCATGCATGCCATGTCATGTACAATAATAACATGCTCACAATAGAAATTAAATAATTTCTCAAATAACTATAGCATGTTCCAATAACACATGCATCATCAAAATAACCATGCTTAACCATCCAAAACACATTATGAAACACACCAATTTTGTAATGCCCCGCCCTTTCCGAGATTCAGAGTCTAATTTTTTTTTAATAATAATATAATAACACCGAAAGAGGGCAGACGACGTCAAGACACGAGTTAAGTTCGGACTTCCAAAGTCCGACCCTTAACTGGCCACCCATGTGAGCATGGACTAAACCCATGAAAACAAACCACACATGGAACTAAACAAGTCATGCGGAATAAAACTAGACCAATTGCGGAATTAAACTGAATAGATAGCAAGTACAAGTCTCCCACTAAAACAGATTAAACCAAGCATCCATTATTAAAACTATAAACAAACCATAGCAAAGTTACTAGTTATTACATGTCCATAAAATGTAATTCAAATGACAGTAAAATAGTAATTCATTCCAACACTCAAGCGCTTAAGCTTGGCTCCCCTCCTGGTCCACGACCTTCTCTTTCCCTTTCCCTTTTCCTGCATTATCCTCTAAGGATAGAATTAGGGCGTTAGATCAACGCGCCCAGTAGGTTTTCCTATCAGGGCTACCACATGGTTAGTATGTAAAAACATGCATATATCATAATATTTGATCATCAAAAACATCTGAAATCAATGCTATGTATGTAAATGCAAATGTAATGAGTTCCACCCATCACAAGTATACATAGTTTTCACTTGACGGAATTATCACGTCAAGGTAATCCAGAGTACTCCACATTTCCTTTAAATAGAACTCTCATGTCAAAGTAAGCCAGAGTACTCTACATTTCCTCTGTATAGAACTCTTATGTCAAGATAATCCAGAGTACTCCTCATTTCCTCTAGATAGGACTCTCCTCATTAAGTTGTTCCATAATCATCACCCCATGCCATACAGGAGATGTCAATGTATATATATGTCATTTGCAATATATCTCATGGACATGTAATAACTAGTAATTTTGCTATGGTTTGTTTATAGTTTTGATAATGGATGCTTGGTTTAATCTGTTTTAGTGGGAGACTTGTACTTGCTATCTATTCAGTTTAATTCCGTAATTGGTCTAGTTTTATTCCGCATGACTTGTTTAGTTCCATGTGTGGTTTGTTTTCATGGGTTTAGTCCATGCTCACATGGGTGGCCAGTTAAAGGTCGGACTTTGGAAGTCCGAACTTAACTCGCATAGTGACGTCGTCCGCCCTCTTTCGGTGTTATTATATTATTATTAAAAAAAAAATAGACTCTGAATCTCGGAAAGGGCGGGGCGTTACAGTTGGTATCAAAGCGAAACGGGAAGTTGAATCATCGAAGTAAGATTAAGACGGTTTCATGTCTTACTGACAGATAAGAATCCCAACTGACCGACTCTTCGGAGTCCGCTGACTGGGGGCCGGATTAATTTACGTCGATTGACTCAGATTGAACAATCAATCTAAGAACAACAATGAAAGATAGCAAAATAAAGTACAGTCATCATAAGTGGACATATCAAACATAGCAAAGTAGGATACATTTCCCCGATATCCCCACATTAAGAAGCAAACAACAGGAATTTAGAGATTTTCCCCTGAAATAAAAGAAAACAAAGAGTGAAGATTTGGCAATTTCCCAAAACAAAGTACATGATATTATGCATAACAAATTCCCCCAAAACCAAGAGTGGTTTATTTAGAACTGTTGTTGATTATTCTTGTGTTCTATTGATATGATACAGATATGTCGAGTAACGTGGAGTATACGGAGTTGTGGGATAGAGGAACCCCTAGGAATCCCGTAGATTTGGTGTCTGCTTCCAACAACTCCAGCATGGAAGTTAACATGGACAATCAAGAGGGATTACCCGAGGAGGTGGAAGTAGATCTAGCACCTCTTCCGGAAGAGCTTATGGAAGATTTTCCAGCGATAAGAGAGGTGGTGGGGGAGATAGACCCTGACTATATGTGCGAGTTGTGCAATCAGGATGGGCACAGCTGTACATACTGCCCCCACCCCCTTGAGGTTGTTTGCCCGGCTTGTGGACTTCATGGGCACGGGAAGGAAAGGACTAACTGTCCTTACATTGGAGGACCGGGGTTAATACCCTGCTTGACGTGTGGAGTATTGGGTCACATGTCGATGACATGCCCTGATAGTTTCTTTATGTTTGAGGACGATGTAGGGTCTTCTACGAAAGACTAGGCTAAGAGGTAGAAAGAAAAGTCAGGGAAAGGGGAATATTTTGTAAGGGTGCATTTTTGTTCTTTAAAGGGTTTGTTTTAACCCTACCAACCCTTGTACAAAGATGAAATATGAATATATATAAAATATGCAATTTTATGATTCTATGAGGATTTATAGCATTTAATGTATGTTGCGAATAACACTAAGCCAATAATGTTTCCATGAATTAGGAAAAAATGGCTCCAACGAGAAAGAGCCTACAGAATCAAAAAGGGAAGGAGAAAGTATTACAAATTGGCTTTGGCGAAACGGCACCAAAAAGAAAGACTCGACAAGGCGATAAGGGAAGGAGAAAGTTGTACATGAGAAGGAGCAATCAGTACATGAGAAGGAACCATCAGTACATGATAAGGAGAAATCAGTACATGGGAAAGAAAAATCGCGCAATAAGAAAGACGATGATATTCTCGGCGAGATGAGGAGGATAGTGAATCTTCATTTCGACGGGAGGAGGAAGGGAACAACAACAGCAACGTGACTATACCACATGTGCCGCATGAACTACAGAGCTTGGTACAAGCAGTAGTTACTTCTGTCCTCCAACAACATATGAATGGAAGTGGAAGCACGAGTGAGGCCAATGACCGGAGCATGGTCAGAGACTTTCAACAACAGCGCCCTCCTTACTTCAAGGGGAGAGAAGGGCTTGTTGGAACGGAGGATTGGTTGAAGAAAATCTCCCAAATACTGACTCTACTGAATATCAAGAGTCATGCCCACAAAATTCTACTGGCCACGTCACATCTGATAGATGATGTTGGTAAGTGGTGGGAGATAGTGGAGAAACAGCAGGCACTTGTGCCAGAAAGAGAAAGGACTGCTATGACCTGGGAGCAATTCTCAGCGACGTTCCTAGATCACTATTTTCCGAGGAAGAGAAGGAACGTCAGATTCAGGCCTTTTTGTTATTGGTGCAAGGCTCCATGACGGTAGCTGAGTATCATCAGGAATTTCTTAGTCTATCAATTTATGTATTTTTTATTGTGGACACAGAGTACCGGAGGGCTCGTAAGTTCGAGCGTGATCTACGGCCAAACATTAGGGCCAGAGTGACAGTGGTCAAGGTAGCCACGTTGGCGGAAGTGGTCAGCAAAGCCACCATTGTGGAGCAGGAATTGGCTGAGTTCACACGAGTTGACAACCGTCGAGCACCGAGTGGGAGGGGTACGTATCAGCCTAACAAGAAGTTCCGACGGAACTTCAGCGGACCCTCACCATCTGTTGGATCTAATGGGGGTTTTCGCCCCAACCAGCCCTCTCAATCTGTAGCAGTCACTCAGGCGTCTAGAGGAGTGAACAACTGCTTCCACTGTGATCAGCCAGGTAACTTTAAGAAAGACTGCCCAAAGCTCAACAAGCTTTCATATTCCAGGGATCATTCCGTCCACCGGCCAGACCAGTTAACTCTCAGGGAGGCAGGACGAATAACCAGGCAAGACGGGGGCCTAATCCTAATGGAGCTGGACGATTGTTTTCTCTAGTACCTCCAGCGGATGAGGATCACTCAGTAATACAAGGTATGGTGGTAGTGAGTAGTTCTTATGCATATGCACTATTTGATTCTGGAGCTTCACACTCCTTCATACTTGCATCATTTATAACTGCTACCGGTACCTTAGTTCAAAGATTAGCCACAACACTCACAATTGTGTCCCCTGTCGGAGACTCGGCATTGGGACTTATATGCACGGCAGTTAATACTGAACTAGCTGGATTCAGATTTGAGTTCAATTATCTGGTACTCGACATGACTGAGTATGATATAATCTTCGGCATGGATTGGTTGGCTAAGTTCCAGGCCAATATTGACTGTTATCGCCGAAGAGTGACATTTTGGTCACCCGAGGGAAAACAATACGTAATTCGTGCAGACAAACAGAGTGGACTGCAGGAAGGGTTGAACCATGTGGTATTGAATAATATCATCATAAATAAAGCACCAATTACTGAACTTCCCTCAATTGTGAAAGAGTTTACGGATGTCTTTCCAAAGGAACTCCCTGGTTTACCACCCATGAGGGAGCTCAATTTCGAAATCCAGTTGTATCCTGGTACTGCACCAGTGTCCTTACCACATTACCGGATGGCACCAGCAGAGATGTCTGAGCTAAAGAAGCAGATCGATGAATTGTTCAGGCTGGGATGCATCCGAAACAGCACATCATCTTGGGGAGCTCCAGTCTTGTTTGTAAAGAAGAAAGACGATTCGCTCCAAATGTGTGTGGATTACCGGAAGCTGAATCAGCTAACGGTCCGGAACAAGTACCCTTTACCCAGGATCGATGACCTATTCGATCAATTGAGGGGTTCCAGCCACTTTTCGAAGATTGATTTGATGTCCGGATATCATCAAATCTGGGATAGGGAAGAAGATATAGAGAAGACAACCTTCAGGACGTGGTACTATACGAGTTTGTAATCATGCCATTTGGACTCACAAATGCACCGGCGGTGTTCATGGATTTAATGAACAGGATCTTCCGTCCGTATTTGGACCAGTTCGTTATCGTGTTTATTGACGATATCCTGATCTTTTCCAAAAGTAAGGAAGAACATGCTGAGCATCTATAGTTTTAGACACCTTGAGGAGGAACAAGTTGTATGCCAAATTTTGGCTATCTGAGGTCAAATTCTTGGGACATGTCATAACAGAAAATGGTATAGCCGTGGATCCAACTAAGGTGGCAGCTGTAAGTGAATGGAAAGCACCAAAGAACGTAACTGAGATCTGCAGTTTCTTAGGATTGGTGGGTTATTATCGGAAATTTATCATGGATTTTTCCAAAATAGCGTCTCCATTGACTCGACTCACTCAGAAAAGAGTCAAGTATGAGTGGTCAGATCTGTGCAACAGAAGGTTTGAGGAGCTAAAATCTAAGCTTACAACTGCTCCTATTCTAATTTTGTCGGAAAGAAGCAAAGGTTATGAAGTACAATGCGATGCATCAGGAGAAGGATTGGGGTGTTCCCTCATGCAATGTCATCGTGTGGTGGCATATGGATCAAGACAGTTAAAAATACACGAACGTATTTATCCCACACATGATCTGGAGCTAGCTGTAGTGGTCTTTGCTCTCAAAAGTTGGAGACATTATCTCTACGGCGAGAAATTTGAGGTATTTTCTGATCATAAGAGTTTGAAATACTTATTTGATCAGAAGGAGCTCAACCTGAGGCAGCGTAGATGGATGGAGTATTTGGCGGATTATGAATTCACGCTTCGATATCATCCAGGCAAGGCAAACAACGTGGCGGATGCCCTCAACCACATATCACATGCATCTGTGGCATGTCTGATCAGAACGGAATGGGAGATGTTGAATACCATTTTTGTGAGTTCAATCTGTATATCAATAACCATGGGAGTATGTACAATTTGATCATACGATCCAATATGGCTACCAAGATTGAACAAAGCAACGAGCAGATCTGGAAGTGGAGGAGATATGGGTCAAGATGTCTACTGGCATAGTCGTACCGGAATGGGAATTACGACCAGGACAAGGTCTTTTATTCCGAGGAAGAGTATATGTGCCAAAGAGCTGTAGGAAAGAACTATTGATTGAGGCACATCAATCCATGCTCTCCATTCATCCGGACAACACCAAAATGTATCACGACCTGAAGAGACACTATTGGTGGCACGGACTCAAAAGAGATCTGGCGGAATTTGTGGTACACTGTTTAACTTGTCAGCAAGTTAAGACGGAACATCAGAAGCCACCAGGGTTACTCAAACCCTTATCAGTGCCAGAATGGAAATGGGAGCACATTTCCATGGACTTTGTGACAGGGTTGCCGAGATCCTCAAAGGGCAATGATGCTATATGGGTCGTGGTAGACCGACTGACCAAGTCTGCGCATTTTATTCCTATCAAGATGACGGATTCATCGGAGACTTTGGGTCGGCGGTATATCAAGGAAATCATTCGGCTACATGGCATTCCCCGAACTATAGTATCTGACAGAGATGGTCGATTTACAGACAGAGTGTGGCAAAGTATGCAGTCAGCTATGGGGATAGATCTACTGACTAGCACCGCATTTCATCCACAGACTGATGGATAGTCAGAGACGACGATACAAACCTTGGAAGATATGTTGAGAGCATGCATGTTAGACTTCAAGGGTGGATGGGAGGATCATTTGCCACTATTAGAATTCTCGTATAACAACAGTTACTAGGCAAGTCTTCAAATGGCTCCATTCGAGGCTTTATACGGTAGGCCGTGTAGGTCACTAGTGTGCTGGACTGAGGCTGGCGAGCCTGCACTAATAGGACCTGAGTTTGGTTGCAGAGACCACAACGCAAATACAGTTGATACGGTAACATCTATTAATTGCACAGAGTCGTCAGGAGAGCTATGCTGACAAAAGAAAAGGTTTCTTGAATTTGAAGTGAGAGACATGATGTTCTTAAAGGTCTCACCCCGGAAGGGACACATGAGGTTTGGAAAGAAGGGGAAACTATCACCAAGATTTGTGGGACCGTTTCCCATCATAAGAAGGATGGGGGATGTAGCATATTTTAGGACTTTTATGAATAGAAATTGATGGAGAAGAATGATAAAATTTAAATGGATTATGGGACTATGTAATGTTTAAAATGGGATGAAAAATGAGGTTTTAAATGAATGATTTAAATTTCATTGGAGATTGGATTAAAGAGGTAGAATGAACCCAAGAAATTGGAAAAATAGACATCATGGGTTCGGCCATGGTGTATGACCAAACCCATGATCTCTTTGTGGGCTACCGTTAGGGCCAAATAGGAAATGACATATGGGATTAAATGTTTTTTTTAAATTAAATAATAGGTGGCTGATTTTAGATATGTTATGGAATCATAAATGGGTCTAAGTTATGGATGAATGTTAGACTTAAAGTAGACATGAATGGGTGAATGATTAAACATGGAAGAGGGAGTGGCAAAACGGTAAATAAGTGCCACATTGAAGAACCATGGGTTCGGCCATGGTACATGGCCGAACCTATGGGGATTAGACATGGAATCGGATATTACGAATGATTAAAGGAAATGGATAGATGCTGTGTTTTAGGCTCGCAAATCGAAATTTTTAAAATTGGCCAAAATCAGATTTATGTATGTGTTTTAAACCACGGAAAATGAGGCTAAGTTAAGGGCTGATTTTCGATAAAATTATAACATAATTAATGGCCATTAATGGGTCTAAGTAGATGGATCAATTATGGACTTAATCATGGATAATGTATGGACTAATTCGGTAAATGTAATAAGGTATCGGGACGTTGCAAACGGTACGCGATCGGCGACCGGATTATCGAACGGAAACGTAACGGAACGCTACGTGGTATTCGGTAGGATTCCTACCTCTTTGTAAGCCGTGGATATGTGATGTTTATTTTAATATATTTTGATGATTATGGGACTTGTATTATGATGAGTTTTAATTTATGAATTATATGATGGTGTTATGGATTATATTTTAACATTATGCATTATATGGCTATGTATGGTATATTAAATTTATGGTTTATCTATATACTACATAGCATAATGCACGTACATCTCATGCATGGCATGGGCGGGAAAATAATGAAACCGGAGTCCATGCTCCGTCCGGGCGACCGAGAATCAGACATGGGGATAGCCTGAGGGCAATAACAGGAGTCCATGCTCCGTCGGGGCGACCGAGAAGCAAACATGGGGACAATACATTGTATGATCATACAGATGATGGGTGGGACACATGACATAGGCACCCATGGCATAGCATTCATTACATGATTATTTTGTTATACTTTATTGTATCGGTATGCGTGTTATCACTTATCCATGTGCTAGCCCTACTCGGAGTCCTACTGGGCTCGTTGACTAACGCCCTACTTCTACCCTAGCTGATGACACAGGAAATGGAGGAAACAGTGGACATACAGGAGGCCAAGCTTAGGAGCTTGGGAAGCGGATAATAAATTTATTTAAGTTTTATATTTTGGAAATGTAATTTGAGTAACTTAGCTTGTCGGACTGTATAAATTATATTCCTCGCGATGGTTTGGACTTTAGTCATGGATGATTATATTTTGTGATATATATATGATTCATAGGGGCATTTTGGTAATTCAATGTTGTATCTTCCCTTCTATCTAAAAACCGGTAGGATAGACTCCATTATCATGTTCCGCATTCAGTTAGTTTCCGCGAGCTTACTTTCTACGCGTGAACCGTTCTCGTGGACTTCGTTCCGCGCACGCGTAGGGTTGGCCAGTTAAGGGCCGGACTTTAGAAGCTCGACTTAACTCGCGTCGTGACGTCCGCACCCTCTCTCACTCTCCATTTCAAAAAAAAAATAGACTCTGATTTTCGAAAAGCGAGTGAAAAAGGGGCGGGCGTTACATTAAAAATCAGCCACTATCTTAACCTAATTCCCATTAACTAAAGCATATCCATAGACTTTAATCTTAGCCTATCCATTGGTTCACAAAATGGGTCCATTGATGTCTCATTAACCATGCTATAACAACACTAGAAATTAGCCATTTAATTAACCTAATCTCCATTTATTTAAACACATATATAACCCCATACTTAGACCATTAAGTGGCTCATAACAATGGCTCATAGGTTCATTAAAAATCAATCCTTTCAACTTAACCAAAATCCCCATTTTTCCTTAGGTCTTTGGTTACACTTTAGATTCATCACAAGTCCCTCCATTGAGAGAATCTAAACCATACATTTAATTCATCATTCTTAAATCACATTTAAGTCCATTAATTTAGCCACATTCCCATTACACTATCAACATTAGGTTTACATTGGTCCACTAACACCACCAACATTCCCCATTTATATATATTTTTTTTTTCTTTTACATCCATCATCATTCCACATCTTCCATCCTTTCAAACCCATTTAAATTCACAACACAATAACCTAGGGTTCGGCCATACACCATGGCCGAACCCATGGTTCATGCTTCATTCCCATCTATGCCTTTCAAGGCCATAAAACCCCTTTGCATTTTCATGAATTTTCCTTATTTAAAATCCTTTCAAAAATTACTACATTTAATCATTTAAAATCTTAAAACCCTAACTCGTCCTCCATGGCTTCCATTCTTATAAACCCTAAGAATTAAATCAATCACCTACCATGCTTAAGTACATTTTTAATACATAAAATCCTTAATGCATCCTTCAAAAATCCACATACACCCATGTTTAATTAATTTAATTACATAATGTCCTTAATCCATTTATTTTCCTTAACCTAATTTTTCTTTCCATTTTGTCCATTTATTCATCCTTCCATGAAATGGATTTGAGATTCAAGGCCTATAATAATTTGGCGACGATCAAATTTAACAAAAATGGATCCCAAATCTTAAACCCTAAAAAATTCAATCTCTTGTTATAAAAATACTTACAATCCGTCGTCTCCTCCGACTTTTCCTTCCCCTATCGGATTCCTTGGCCTCCTTTCTCCTTCTTCTTGATCCTTGGTTGGCTAGTATGCTTGATCAAGATGAGAAACCCCCAAGCTTGGGTTCGGCCATGGTAGGGTTTGATTTGAGAGAGAGAAGGGAGGAGAGGATAAAGAGATGTCTAGCTTCCTTGGCCTTGAGGTGGAGGGTCCAAGTTTAGCCCTTTCTTCTCTTTTTCTCTTCTTCTTTTCTCCTTGGTTTTCTTCTTCTCTTTTCCTTGGATGTAGGGGACGGCCATGAGAGTGTAAGGGAGGGAGAGAGGAAAAGAGTTGATGGAAAAAGATGGAGAAAATAAGATAAAGTTTATCTCCTTTGGTAATGTAACTTACACTCCACCTTAACTCCTCCCACCAACTTAGATATTTATCATGCTTTATGGTGGTGGTTGGGATAACCACCACCCAACGTTCTTATGTGTCTTAGGGTAAGATGATTTGGGTCTTCCCATTTGACCATTTGACCACCCTTTTTGGATAACTTAAACATTTAATTAATTAAATAATTAGGTTAATTTAATTCCCATTTACTTAATTCCATTTATTTAAATTGCCTTCATACATCCACCCATGGTTGACCAATTCAACAATGGTGGCCGGCCCCACCAATCCTTGGTCCACATGCCACCTCATTTGGTGAGGTGGAGGTGGGTCCCAATTGGCCACATCACCTTGGCCTAATTCAAATTAATTTGGGTGATTTAAACGCACTCAATTCATTCCCACTTATTGGATCACCATTGGGCCCATGGCCCAATTACATTTACCTCCAACCCAATTACCTTAGAGCTTACACTATCTTGATCCATTGGATCCCAAGTGGGTATTGGGCCCAATTTGACCATCCTTGGCCCAATTGACCATCATTGACCCCTTAAATGAATTTAAATCCAATCTATAGTCTATTGGGCCATACTTGGGCCTTTGTCCAAATTTTGGCCCATTTACCATTTTTTCCACCAATTTTCCCAATTTTCATCATTAAAATAAATAATATTCACGTATTCATTGATTTACAAATTCCGGGCCGTTACAGGTTTGGTCATATGGGCTTTGACTATGAAGCAAAATTAAGCATCGGTTAGGCCAATGGCAAAACCGTAAATACAAGTCAAATGATAAATATGAAGGGATTGATCAAAGGACTTGAAAAGAGGGGTCCAAAACCAAAGTGATAAGGTTCGGCCAAGTTGTATGGCCGAACCCTACCAAGGTATGTTTATAATATGAGATACTTAAATGAGGATTAAATAAAAATAGAGATCAAATTATAGTGGGTGAGGTTCGGCCATGGGTATGGCCGAACCCCACAAGATGGTTTATGGGATCTAAACTTGGTTAGAAATCAAGAAGGTTAAGTAATAACTTGCTGTTGTATAAACAAAGAAACGGAAGTTGAACAGCGTGCGAGTCGTGATCGGGTGAAGCTTAAAAAAGAACGGACACTTAAGCGAAATTTCCGTAGGTTTCCTACCTACTTGTAACCACTTTCATGATTGGTTTTATCATGGTTTTTATGAGTTATATTGTTATTGTATTATGTTTCAAATGGGTTTTAAATGATGAGATATATTACAAATGACATATATATACATTGACATCTCATGCATGGCATGGGGTGATGATTATGGAACAACTTAATAAGGAGAGTCCTATCCAGAGAAAATGAGGAGTACTCTGGATTATCTTGCCATAAGAGTTCTATACAGAGGAAATGTAGAGTACTCTGGCTTACTTTGACATGAGAGTTCTATTTAGAGGAAATGTGGAGTACTCTGGATTAGCTTGACGTGATAATTCCGTCAAGTGATAGCTATGTATACTTGTGATGGGTGGGACTCATTACATTTGCATTTACATACATAGCATTGATTTTCAAATGTTTTTAATGATCAAATATTATGATATATGCATGTTTTTATATACTAACCATGTGGTAGCTCTAATCGGAAAAGTTACTGGACGCGTTGATCTAACGCCCTAATTCTATCCTTAGAGGATAATGCAGGAAAATGGAAAGGGAAAGAGAAGGTTGTAATGGCCCGAAATTTTTAAATCAATAAATATGTGGCTATTAATTGTTTTAATGGTGGAAATTGGAAATTTGATGGAATAAATGGTGAATGGATCAAAATATGGACAAGGGCCCAAGTATGACCCAATGGACTATGGATTGGATTTAAATTCATTTAAAGGGTCAATGATGGTCAATTGGGCCAAGGACGGTCAAATTGGGCCCAATGCACATCCGGGACCCAATGGGTCAAAATGATTTAGGTGAATGTAATTGGGTCATGGGCCCAATGGTGATCCAAGTAGTTGAAAATGGATTAAAATTAAATCACCTAAGTTGGTGATGAATTGACTAAGGTGACGTGGCCGATTGGGAACCACCTCCACCTCACCAAGTGAGGTGGCGTGTGGACCAAGGATTGGTGGGGCCGGCACCATGGTTGAATTGGTCAACCATGGGTGGATACATGGAGGAAATTTAAAGAGATGGAATTAGGTTAAGTGGGAATAAATTAACCTAAGTTAATTATCTAATTAATTAAATAATTAAACTATCCAAAAAGGTGGTCAAAAGGGGTCAAATTTGGAATACCAAAACACCTCATTTCAAACACCAAAGACGTTGGGCCTGGTGGTGGTTTATTCCAACCACCACCATAAAGCATAGAAAATATCATATGTTGGTTGGTGGAGAAAGTTAATGATGGAGTGTAGTTTAAGAAATAAAAAAGGGGATGGTTTTCATCTTATCTCTTAAATCCCATCCTTATCTCACTCTTTTCCTCTCTTGCTCTCCCTCATTGCCGTCCCACACCAAGGAAGAAAGAAGAAGAAAAATTTGGAAGAAAAAGAGAAGAAAAGAGAGGGAAAGTTCAAGCAATTAGCCACCACTCCAAGATCAAAGCTTGGTATCTTCTTTCTCACCATCTCCTCCTCTCCCTCTCTCAAATACATCCCACCTTGGCCAACCCAAGCTGTGATGTTTTCACATTGACCAAGCTCATCTTGGCCGATCAAACAAGGAAAAGAAGAAGGAAAAAGACCAAGGAACCCGAGAGGAGAAAGAAAAGCCGGTGGAGCCGTCGGATTGTAAGTATTTCTAAAACAAGAGATTATATTTTTTAGGGTTTAAGAGATTATGAAATCCATTGCTTGGATTTAGTAATGGCCAAATTATCATAGGCCTTGGATCTCAAATCCATCCAATGGAAAGATGAGAAATGGATAAAGTGGGAGAGATGGATTAAGAAAAAAATAAAGGATGCTTTAAGGGTTTTATGTATTAAAATTTTATTCAAACATGGAGAGGTGATGATTTTTTTTAGGAAGAACCATGGGCCATAAGGTTCGGCCATGTAGTATGGCCGAACCCCATGGTGGGTGTTTAAGTGAATTTATTAGGGTTGTAAAGAATGAAAGCCATGGAAAGATGATTATGATTTTTAGGGTTTTTATGATCAAATGTAGGGATTTTTGAAAGGGATTTAAATGAAGAAATTCATGAAAATGTAAATGGTTTTATGGCCTTGAAAGGCATAGATGGGAGTGAACCATGAACCATGGGTTCGGCCATGGTGTATGGCCGAACCCTAGGGTTATGTGTTTGTAAATTTGAAGGGTGTAAAAATAGGGAAAAAATGGTTGAGAATGGTGATAGTTTAAAATGGATTTTTAAATGTGGGAAATAATGTTCTAAAAATAAAACCATGGGGAGATTTTAGGGATGGAATGTTTTAAAATCCTATGGTGATGTAATGGTGGTTTTAAATGGGTTTAGAATGATCGAAGATATGGAGTAATGCATTAATAATTTGGAGGTTTAAAAAGGGTCAAATGTTTGTAAATTTTAAAGGGAGCTTAATGAAGAAAACTACGGTAGGTAATTAAAGATTTTTAATGGAGTTTTTAGGGTTAGAATCATGAAGGGATGATTAATGATTTTAGTTTTTTTTTAATGATTGAATGTAATAATTTTAAAGGGATTGTAAATGAGGAAATGCATGATGTGAACCTTCTCATGGTGTTAGAATTGTAATGGATTTAGAGAATGGAGGCTATGAAAAGGGGTTAATGATTTATAAAGGTTTTAAATGAATGGGTATTAGTGATTTTTAAAAGGGGTGGAAACAATGATAAAAACCATAGAGAGTGATTGGTGAATTTAGAAGTACTTAGACCATAATAAGGATGAAGGAATGTTGGCAACTTCAATGGATTTTAAATGTAGTTAGTAATGATCAAAATTGATGATTTAAATACATGATGTAAACCTCCTCATGGGAGGGCTTATTATGGATCTAAATGTGGTGAGAAAGACCCAAGAAAAAATGGGGATTAGGTTGAATTAAAGGGGCTGATTTTAATAAAACCCATGACCCAATTTATGAGCCATTGATGGGCTAAACTTGGGATTATGTATGTGGTTAGATGAATGGAAAAATTAGGCTAAGTTAAGGACTAATTTGTTAATGTGCATATCATGGTTAATGGAACATTAATGGATCTAGTGTATGGATCAATTATGAACAAAAATGTACATGGATTAAGTGAATGAGTAACCATGGAAGGGTAGTGGCAAAACCGTAAATATTGGCCAAAATGAAGAATCCCATGGGAGGTGACCATGGACTTAGTTGTTTTTAAGATGACCTTATGTATGGTTAAATAAAGCCTAGGGTGGCTGGTTTTTAGACTCATGTAATTAAAATAATTAATACGGTTAAGGGATTAAATGGGACCCACGAACCTAACTAATAGGGTTCGGCCATAGTGTATGGCCGAACCCCACTAAGGCTTAGATAATGGACTTAGACGTGATTTAAAACATGAATCTAATTGATAATATGTAATAAGGTACCGGACATCGCAAGCGGTGCGCGATCGGCGACCGGGTTTGTGGACGGAGAAACGCAAAGGAACGTTAGTCGGTATTCGGTAGGATTCCTACCTTTTTGTAAGCCATGGATTATGTGTTATGTATGGGTTTGTCCTTGATTTATTTTGGTAAGCATATAATTGTTTTAAGATGGATTTTAAGGCTATGATGTGTATATTGATACTTTGCTTGATCTATTTGTTGATAATCAAATTATATGTTTTATTGATGGGATTTTAAATGCCACGGTTTGTGCTATCATATATATTAAATGGCATATGGCATCTACATCTCATGCATGACATGGGAGGGATATGGTATGGGAAGGATGAAAATAAAGAAACCGGAGTCCATGCTCCATCGGGGCGACCGAGAAGCAAACATGGGGACACCATGACGAGGTTTTGCCGTCAAGGGGGGTGATTTGTGATCGTTTATATCTTGACGAGGTTTTGCCGTCAAGGGGGATGATTTGTGATTATTTATATCTTGACGAGGTTTTGCCGTCAAGGGGGATAATTTGTGATTGTTTATATCTTGACGAGGTTTTTGCCGTCAAAGGGGATGATTTGTGATTGTTTATATCTTGACGAGGTTTTTCCATCCATGGGGATATGACAGCATGATGGTATGGATGATGGGTGGGACACATGACATAAAACACCCATGGCATGGTATTCATTTTATGGTTTTCATTATATTATACCTATGTGCTTGTTATCACTAATCCATGTGTTAGCCCTACTCGGAGTCCTACTGGACGCGTTGTCTAACGCCCTACTTCTACCCTACCTGATGACGCAGGAGATGGCGGACACGAAGGACGAGACGGAGGCCAAGCTTAGGAGTTTGGGAAGGCAGACTACTTAGTTTATTTAATTTATTTTGGAAATGTAATTTGAATAGCTTAGCTCATCGAATGTAATAATTTAGATTACTTACTGTGGTTTGGATTTTATTTTGGACATTATCATTTTGAAGTAATTTAGTAATTTAAATGATGTAATCTTCCCTACTATCTAGAAATTGTTAGGATAGTCTCTATTATATTTCCGCACTTAGTTTAATATTCTGCAAGCTTTCTTCTACGTGTGAACCGTTTTTCGTGGACTTAGTTTCCACGCACACGTAGGGTTGGGCAGTTAAGGGCCGGGCTTTAGAAGCTCAGACTTAACTCGCGTCGTGACGTCCGCGCCCTTTGTCACTTGTTATTTCAAAAAATATATATATATATATACTCTGATTTCGGTGAAAAGGGGCGAGCGTTACAAAGGTCGTGGACCAGGAGGGGAACCAAGCTTAAGCGCTTGAGTGTTGAAATGAATTGCTATTTTACTGTCATTTGAATTACATTTTATGGACATGTAATAACTAGTAACTTTGCTATGGTTTGTTTATAGTTTTAATAATGGATGCTTGGTTTAATCTGTTTTAGTGGGAGACTTGTACTTGTTATCTATTCAGTTTAATTCCGCAATTGGTCTAGTTTTATTCCGCATGATTTGTTTAGTTCCATGTGTGGTTTGTTTTCATGGGTTTAGTCCATGCTCACATGGGTTGCCAGTTAAGGGTCGGACTTTGGAAGTCCGAACTTAACTCGTGTCGTGACGTCGTCCGCCCGCTTTCGGTGTTATTATATTATTATTAAAAAAAAATTAGACTCTGAATCTTGGAAAGGGCGGGGCGTTACAAATTTCCATAAGTCAAATGTGAACAAATCTCCAATCCATTACAACCAGTATTTCCAATTTTCACAAATCAAGTTCTCGAATACTTAGTTTGGATTTTTCAACAAAATAGACGAGTGATAAACCAAATATCCAGGCGGACTGAGGTCCTAATGGCTTCCAATAGTTATCCAAAATATTTCTCTTACATTAGTGAGCTTGAACAAAAAATTACTCGTCAAATTACAAAAAAATCAGTCTTTCCAATAAACCCAAACCGCTTGCCTTCAAAGCAATACCCAAACCATCAATTTAGATCAACAAATAACATGCATGAAACAAGCATACAATGGATTGTTTCCTTTACCTAAATTTGCAAATTTTTCAAACACAATTTATCACCAAGCTCCAATTGAAGCTTTAAGTTCCCAAATTTGCTACAATTTTATTAAGGTTTGCACCATCACAATTTTATCCTATTCAACCTCTTTTTAGATCAGATGAACCCATCAAATAACCTCAGGAGTTCTATCCCAACAAATCAAGCCTCAAAATACAAATTATTCTACAATTGGTCTAAGGTTTAAGAGAGTTAAAACATTGCAAAAAATTAGCTTTACTTGCAGAATTTTCTGGTATCAACCCAGATTTCATTAGGGTCTCATATTCATATAGTTAATAGGTCTCTGAGTAAGGATTCCAACAATATTTGGTACATCCCAAACATACTTTCCTAGCCTGAGTTATGACCAAATTATTCAGACATATTCACTGCTCAACAGGTTGTAGTCTTAACCGCGATTTTGGTTTACAAAATAGATTTGACCTATCAAACCAATGCGTTTCTCTCTGTAATTTTTCTAGAGATAGATATTTTTATGGGCTTAAATTTATAAACAAATTTTGCACCATTCTGATCTTCAGAGACCAAGATAAAAATTATTTAAGTAAGTGTTTTAAAACAGTCTACAAATCAAAAATCTGCAACTAGGTATGTATTGTAGATTAACTCTGGTGTATCAATTCACATCCAAAAATTCCCAAATTTTAACTGGAGATAGGTATCCTTGTCTAGATGAAAATGGACACAAATTTTACATTTTTTCGATAAACAGAGATCAAATTATGAATTCTCTTGTAAACTCCTGTAAAATTGTCTTACAGACCTGAGCCATAATTTTTGTCCAACTTGTAGACCTATTTTGGGGCATTAAACAATATTCCTCTAGTTTGAAATTTGAATGGAAAGTATCCCTATCAGGTAATTTCCAACAAGCCAAGTTTCACTGAAAAATTCGACTGAAACCCCCTAATATGATTTTTCTCGCGACAACGCGCAGAAAACGAAAATTCTAGTTAAAAAGAATAGTCTACAACATTTTACTCCCATTTCCAAGGTCTAGAAATTATAAAACCAATTCTCAGAGATGTATAATTGATCTACAATAACATTGGATGGTTTAGGAATCAAAAAATTTAGTTTTCCATCCATGGAAATAGGATTTACAATTATCAATCTATAAAATACAATTTTTGGAAATCAGAATCTCAATTTTATGGCCGACTTCTCCAACAATCCAGTTCAATTTTATAAATCTGATTCCTTCACCATACAATCAATATTCGAATCATGAAGAAACTGTTCATGAGGAGTTTGGATGGTTGGGAACCACCAAAATAAATTTCCATAAATGGATAATCAAATTCCCAAATTTTAATCCATGAAAATCATCAATTACACACGGATCTCCATGTTATCAATTCAATTTTCCACATAATCAAAATTTATTGTAAAAATCCCAATTTTAAAAATAACAATTTATTCTTCTATTGACGAATTTCAGATATGGTCCATGGTTATACAAAATCTAAAGAATTCCATGGTGAAAATTCGATTTTTCCTTTCTTTTTCCTTCTTTTTTCTCTCTTTCTGTTTCCATTATAATAAAATTTTATAATTTCTTTTCCTCCATGATAATTGAATTTCTTGAGAGAGATGGAGTGATCAATAATAATTGAAAGGAAGAGAAGACTAATTAAAGAGGAAAAAAAAGAAAATAAATTAAATAAATAAGTAAATAATAAATAACTTATTTGAATTTGGAGAGAAAACCCAAAGAGAAAGAGCTCCAAAATTCGCCCAAGCCTTGTAGGTGTAAAAAATTCGACCAAGGCTTGGAAGATTGGTGTATTTATAGATTTTTGAAAAACTTTAAAGTACCAAAACACCCTTGCCTTTTTTCTCAATTTTTTTTTCATGGAAGGGCAAAATTGTCAGTCCATTTTAAGTAAGGAGGTAGCTAAAAGATAGGGAATCCAATTTGGCTATGGGCAAATTTTGCAAGGATTATCTTGCAATTTTCGTCCAAGCATGTGGGTCCATGGCCCGCACGAAAATATTTTACACATACATATCGTTTATTTTCTAAACCCATAAAATTCAAATTTTCTAAATTAAGTCATCCTTCTAAATTTGGCAAATTTCCTCCCAAAACCTCGTACTATATTTGGAACATCCACATTTTGAAATTTTTGAAAATTACACAGCAAAATAAAAATAAAAAATTCCAATTTATTATTTAGAACACAAATTTCAAATTTTGAGTTCTAAATTTTGAAGTCTCTATTTCAACTTTCCAACTAAAATTTTGGGTTTAAGAATTTTGTCTCAAATATCAAAATTATGAAACAATCAAATCAAATTATTTAATTAAATAAAAGAGAGTTTTCCAAAATTGCTAAATTTAGAAAGTTTCAAAAATTAGAAAATTTTCCAAATTTAGAAAACTGCTATTTTAGAAATTCAAACCAAAAGTTTGAGTTTTCATTCAATATCACACAATTATCATACAATTGTAAGAATGAAATCAATTACCCACTTATCTCTATCCACTGGTTTGGGTCAGGTCGTTATAATTATGGTCTACTTGGTGTTTAGGCGTAGTATAAAGTTCCGCGACAACTAAGTGATGTATTGAGTTCTGTTTCCTTATACGCGATGCATATAATTAGCTCTATACTAAACACGCTATATTTACTTTTCACTAAGAGAACACGCTTCATTTATTTGATGCCATAATGAATCCGTTGTTTTTAAATGAAGTTAACATAACGCGTTGTATTTACTCCATGCTAATGGAGGTGATGTGTATACTTAGCGCTGTCATGACGCACGAGCCAACAAATACGGTGCCATATGCTGCTTTCACGGTTGTATAACATGCAAAGTTAGTTGCAGATGTCCTCTCTGATCGGGTACATATGGTTCTGTAAGGGTGGCTGGTGCCCTCTGTCGAGTGGATAGACTGAATGTGGTCCGAAACACAACTACCTAATATCAAATTTTATAGGCGCAACTAATCAATTGGCTAACTTTTGAGGTATTTTCGGCCAAAAAACCCTAGAATTAATTTTTTAAAATTACATAAATTTATAAGAAATACTTCATTTCATATAATTTATAATATTATAACTAATTTTTATAGATAATAAAGAGATTCATATGCAATAAAAAAAGAGAAGGAACTGAGAGAGAAGCTGAATTTCCTTTGCTCAATCGGAATTTTCCATAAACTTCTGTCTCTACCGTCCAAACGCGGTCCTGTTAATTAACGTCATGTATGCAACCCAAACCTTGAAATTGGTAGCACTGTACTAATATAAGATGATCGTCAACTTAAATACGCAAGCCGGGCAGTGATTCTGGAGAAGGGATAGGAGAGCAGGAGAAGGGATTGGAGAGCAGCAGCAGCTGAAGAGGAAGATTAGCAACGATGCAAGGCCTTCAATCCCCATCTTCCATCCGGGGCTCTCCCTTAGAAATCTCCATTCTAACTAAAAATTCTCCCTTTACAACCATTTGTCCTAAAGTTGGACGTACCCGCCCCAAATGCCGTACCCGTCCCTTCTCCGTTTCCGCCTTTGCTTCTGCTTCTGCTTCTGCCTCTGCCCCTAAGCGAGAGATCGATCCCAAGAAGCGGGTTGTCATCACGGGCATGGGCCTTGTCTCCGTCTTGGGCAATGATGTCGACACCTACTACGAACGTCTCCTCTCTGGCGAAAGTGCTATTGCTCCCATCGACCGTTTTGATGCCTCCAAATTCCCCACCCGATTTGCTGGCCAGATCCGTGGGTTCAAATCTGATGGCTACATAGACGGCAAGAATGATAGACGGCTCGATGATTGCCTCCGCTACTGCCTTGTGAGTGGCAAGAAGGCCCTTGAGAATTCTGGCCTCGCCCTTGATCTCATCGACAAGAAGGTATCCGTTCCCGTCTCCATCTTTTTTTTTTTTTAATTTGAATGATTGGAAATGAAACAGCTTTGCTAGAAATTGTTCATTTTTAGGCAAAAATGGATAAACCCATCTTTGTCTGTAGTTTAAATTTGGTTATTTTCTTAGAAACTAGTTTCACTTGAATGCATCCATCCATGTTTTGTATGAATTTTGATTTTGAACTTTAGACATGTATATATTTCGGTTTTTCAATTGTTCAGAAATTGGACACTCATTCATATCATTAGCCTACGTCATTTGGGGTGCTATTGCAATTGCAAATCAAATTATGCTCTGTTCTTGGTATGGAAATGAATGTAAATAACCAATGTTTAAAACCACTTTTTTTTTTTTTTTTGAGAGGTATGTTTAAAACCACTTCTGTTTTTTACGTTTAAAAAAAACCACTTCTGTTTTAAATTAGTAAATGGTTATTTTCAAATAAATTTATTTTCTGTTTTTCCTACATTTGTATCTGTACCCCTCTGAAAAATAATTGTTCAACAAAAAAAATGGTTAAATCCATATATGTTTTTAGCTAAATAGGTTTTTTTTTTTTTCAAACAATCATTCTTTTGCTAAAAATTGTATCCTGTTTCTGTTTTTAATTAATTTTTCTTAACATTTTCCTTTTCATGCATCTGAAGTTGCCATGTCATTGATCAGTATAAGCTGGGTTGCTGATACTCATCGGGGCCAAAAAGAATGGAAAACAACATACTGTAAAATGTGGTTTCCTCATTGCAGTGTCGAGTTAAAACTTATATTTTTAATTAAAAGTGGTTTTTTTTTCCAAGGAAACACTTTCCTTTCTATACATCCATGGAGAGATCAAGAATCCCACAATTGAGATTTTGGTTTCTAGATTTCATTCCAAATATCTTCTTGTGAATCCGGGTTGTGAGATCATCTGAATAGGCTTATCCATTGCCCCCATTTCAATTTACTTAAAATTGGTGGAAAAGGATAAGTGCTTGATATGGGCATCACACATCAAGATGGAATTGAGGAGGGAAACTACATAACTTTTTACCATGGCTTTGTAGTTTTGTTGAATTAAATTAAAGTGTGCTTTGTGTTTTCATACTTAGTTCAATTGGATTGCTAAGTTAGATTGCATTTTAATTCAACAAGCAAGGACTAGTTCTCCGGAACTACTTTTTCCTTGAGGTTGGGGAGCATTCCTTTTGGATTGAAATCACTTTCGATTGACACCGAATTGATTTCCTTGCTTGAGTGGTCTGAGGACGGTTCATAACATTAACTTAGGCTACGTCAGAAGACTATTAGAGCCACAGTTGAACCTGTGTTCTCGATTGTCAATTTCATTGTCCAAAAGTCTTTGTTGTGTATCCTGTGTGTCTCTCGAAGAATGAAGACCCGAAGGTGAGAAGACCCGGATGGTGGATGGCAAAGCAACAACGTGAGAGGTGAATCAGCTGAAAGGCCAACCAAGGCAGGTAAAAGGACCTAATAGACTTAGATGACCCTGGATTGATCCCATGATAGATTTGGACTTCGAATGTGGACTCTTATAGGTGGATATATGGAGCAGTTAATTCTAAGCGTCGAAGTCCATAGTTTTGGTTTGTGAAATTGTGAATGGTTTGCAGTTCAGAACTTTGAATGAGGAGATTCAGATGTTTGGATAGAATGCAGTATGGACAAACCTATGGACTTAGACTCTCATGGATTCAGAACTCTGAATGGGATTGATTCAGACTTCTGAATAGCTTATACAGTTAGCCATTGGTTTCAAATCTTTGATGAGTTGTAAGAATTTGAAAACCTAGTCATTGGAGTGTGCCAGCTGGATGACTAGCTGGTTGAAAAGTTGGATAACAAATGTGATTGGATGAGAGATAGATTTGCTCGGTTGTCACAGAGTTGACTGTGAGTTGTACTGTTAGTTCATAGTTTTGAACCTTGGAGGTTCAGAGGTTTGAACTTACGAGCTTGAAATCTATAAATACCAGTTGTGTTATTTGAGAAGTGAAAATAATTGAGCATTCTGAAAAGTTGTGTACTGAGATTTGACAGACTATATGTGCCATAACTTGCTAATCATTTGATAGCCATTGTGATCCATCACTTCGATCGTAACTGATCTGAAACAGCGTTTGAGGCTCTACTTGTGAAGTGATTGGAATATCAGTGAGAGAGATCTAGAGACACTAGAGTGAGTGCTATGTCTAGAACCCTTCCTCAAATTTTTGGCTGAAGTTCTTTTGATCGGTATATCATCTGCAACAAGGATGTCGTGAACGGTGGAGGAAGCGTTGGGTTGAATCACTGATTGGATTTGCTGTTACTAGACATCGGCATCGATAAAGTTTGTGAGTACTTTGTTGTGTCTTGTGGTTGTTGAGGGACCCATAGGGGCGTGATCTTTGCTTGCGGTATCATTTGGGCCTGCTGTTCTCTGTTGCGTTCGTCCGTTCGAAAAAAATCTGTGGCTGCTGCAGTTACTGCCTTTCATTGGCAAGCTCTGTTACTGCATCTCGCTCTCTCTGTTTTTTCGAACAATAGGGACTGCTCATTTTCCCCAGTTTTGCTGTAGTTTTTTTTTTGCTACGCTTTTTTCAGATCTGGGCTTTCAGATCTTAAGCTTCTGCTGCCTCAGCAGTCTTGCCGATCAGATCTCCAACTCTGACGGATTGCAGGCAACTTCCCTGACTCCAGTTCTGCCGTTACTGCAGTGTTATTTTGCAGAGATCCTTGTTTCCATCGCCTGTCCCAGTTCGGTAACATCTTCTCAGATCTTCAGGACCTTGTGTCAATGATCTGCATCTTGTTTGCGTTTTGCTTCAGCCAAGGTTGGGCGAATCTCTCGCATGCTTGACCTCCATCATGTCTAGATTTGGTTTCTCAGATCCGCCTCTCTCGTCGACTGTGTTGTTGCCCCTGCAGCCTGCTCCATCAATCCACATCTGTTCTTCTTCAGATCTGCACTTTTTCCTGCCGCAACAGGATTATCGCCTGTTTGCAGATCTGGAAACCAGATCTGATCCATTTTTTTCTTCTTGTTGCTGTCTTCAAGAATAGGTTGCAGGTCTCCAACGCTTCAGGCAATTTCCTCTGCTCTGCAACACACTCACTACAGATCTGGTTTCTAGAAATTATCTTTTAAATGATATGAAATATCCTAGATCCTCGTCTGCATAAATAAATCCTCACTCCCGTCCTTTTTTTGTTAGCCAAACGATCCCGCATTTGCCTTCCAGATCTGATTCTCCATCCCTTTGACCTATCCTTTCAGAGACCTTTTTTCCCTGCATTTTGTGGTGGTTCATAGGGTCATCTCTGTTTGTTTCCTTAGATCTGTAGTCTTTTTTAGATTTGAACTTATCATTCCCACAACTCTACTGTCATGTGTATGGCACAATTTTGAGTTTGAATGCCAGTGGAATCCTCTAAGACCTATTCTATGGTCTTGTTGACTGGAGGTTTTAGTTTTTCTCCGTTTTATTGTTCATACCCATGTTATTCTTCCTCGTTGGACTTCGGCTTCTTTGGATCAATTTCTCTATGCGGCGGACTTCTATAGCAGATTTTTATGCCTACCAACGGTTCTTCCTGTTGCAGCTAGCACTTTCCGGCATCAGATCTGGTCACCGGAACATTTTTAGCCGGCGGGATCCCTCATTTTCCATGCCGTTCTTTGGAGACCTATACATCTGTACGGTGGAGTTACAATCTTGTTGTTTCCAGCACTGAGTTTCCACTGTTCTTTCTCCAGTATTTGTTTCAGTACATGCTGCTGCGGGACGTCAACTAGTTCCAAGCTTCGACCAGGCTCTATTTTTGGAGATTCTTATTGATTGCTTTCACTCCAATCAGATGGCATCATCATTGGATCGTCAAGTTCAATATGTTCAACCTCAAGTGAGACCCACTTGAGCCTTTTTTGGGGGGGGAGGGGTTGAGATATATTTAGCAGTTTCTTTGATTTATCAGTTACCAATTTAGTCTTTTCCTTAATTGGTGCTTATCAATATTGTACTTACCAACTTTAGGATTTTCCTCTTTTAGTTTATCTTCCATATTTGTATTCACTTTTCTCTATAAATATAAATCACAGGTCTCTCCTTGATGATGGAAGACAGACCGTATCTTATTATTAGTGTCGTATTCTACATTACCTTCATTACCATGCAAATGAAATCATTTTTCATGTAAAACACTAAAAAAATAAAAAAAAATAAAAAATGCACCTTAATATGTTCTTTCGATGTTGAATGCCCTTTGGGCTTTTCAATAGCCGAAATCTTCTATAAATCTTGTATGCTTTCCCTTGTAATCTTTTCAATCTCGAAGGTAGAACGTCCATAGTTTTCTCCAAGCTAATAGGTCGAAGGAACTCAAACAAGGCAGAACTTATCAGTATTAGGAAAGTCTTGTCCATTTGGTCTTCTCTGGGAGGGGGAAAACTAATCATCCAGAAGGACTCTACAAACGCGATTAAGTGGGCAAAGGGGCTAAAAAGACCTCTTTGGAAGATGATCACAATAGTGAGGGAAATCAGGGAGGTAGAGAGATTTCTTGTACTGTGATCCAGAGATTAGCAAATGGAGTTGCTGATTTCTTTGCTAAGAACAGGATGAACTCCACTACTACCGGCATGTTCCACCTTTGAAAGCCCTTTAGGCTGGATAATTCGCCAACATGCTCACCTGAAGTTATTGTGATATGAGCAGTAATGTATTTTATTTTTTCTTTTTGGCATACTTTCGGTTTTAGCCTTTTAGACCCATCGCTGCCGTCCCATGTACATATCTCTTTTCATTAATACAATTTATTCTATTTGTTACCGCTAAAAAAAAGAAAAAAGAGGTAATGAGAAAGGAAAGGGAATGTAAACCCTATTAGAAAAAATGGAATAGAGGCAGCCAAAAAAGTCTCACAAGAATCATCTGTTTCTCAGTTATAATCGCATGGCCGATATTTCAATTTCCAGTAATATTTTGATTATAGCCATTTTTTACATTAATTAGTGTCGGTTTTGACTGGTTTCCTGGTTTGAACCGGCTGTTATGATATGTATCAGCAGTATTTTGAACCATGGTTATTATTGATGGCGGCATCATTTTCTAAAGTTATTTCCTGTGTACAGTTGGTTACTAATATATATGGTTACTTTTACTATGCTCTTGCCCTTTTGTCCTATTTTTGCCATTTCATTGGTTTATATGAACTTTTGGTCAGGATAAACACCTTTCATGCTTTGTTGATTTTAAGGCTGCTGTATTTTCTTATGTTAGTAATTGTGCATGTTTGCAGATTGACAAAGAGCGAGCTGGTGTACTTGTTGGGACAGGAATGGGTGGTCTTACAGTATTCTCTGATGGTGTTCAGGCCCTTATAGATAAAGGTCACAGGAAAATAACTCCGTTTTTCATTCCGTATGCCATAACAAACATGGGTTCTGCCTTGCTTGCTATTGACCTTGGTTTTATGGGCCCGAACTATTCGATTTCAACTGCATGTGCCACCTCTAACTATTGCTTTTACGCTGCGGCTAACCACATCCGACGAGGAGAGGCAGATTTAATGCTCGCTGGTGGAACTGAAGCTGCAATTATTCCCATTGGTTTAGGGGGTTTTGTTGCATGTAGAGCTTTGTCACAGAGAAATGATGAGCCCGAGACAGCTTCAAGGCCATGGGATAAAGGTCGTGATGGTTTTGTTATGGGTGAAGGTGCTGGAGTATTGGTAAGTTATGTAGGATCCTGTTTTATGGAATTCAAGTTGTGTTTTGAAAACTCAATTAAGTCCATTGAATTGTTCTCACTAAGTCTTCATTAGGTTGATCTAAGCTGGAAGAACTTGTCAATTGTCATACATAAAATTTAGGTTTTAGTTTTTATTTTTTTACATGAAAATATAACTTCATAAAAGATATAATTTCTAACGCATTTGAAATATTCTAAAGAAACATTATCCTTCGGCTGGTAGCACAGAACGAGATTGTAGTTTAGACATACAATAGGCTTAGACAGTAGCACAGAAATGCGATCAAAGTTTAGTTAAAAATTGTCTTTTCTGTTCATCAGCTTAGTTACGATTTTGAACCTATTAAATCTGTAGATGAAACTGTTAGATTTTGCTACTGGTCAGTTCCTCTTTTCTGGGTGCGCCGTGGATCACTTGAAAAGAGAAACCTCAAAATCCAGAATGGGAGAGGTCTACCCTTTTGGTGGGGCTTTTGTTGCTTACAATTGGAGACTTTTCCTAAATCCAAGGAACTCTTAGAGTTCCACTGAATCTCCCTCTTAAGTTCTCTGCTTGTTTCGACTAAACACTACAAAGTTGTGCTTTATAACCAATTGACTTGAGATCTGATTGAATTGTTGTAGTTGAGTTTGAAACTCGTTAAACTATTTACCAATTTTTGAGATAGATGGGGTTACACTTCACTGATGAGGATGTGCTTGCAACTAAAGTTATGACAGCCAGCCCTACTCATGGTCCAATTAGCCCTACTCAAGTTCTAGAAATAGCTGCTTTCTAGAAATAGAACCCCCAAGTCAACAACTCTAGGATACATGTACCTTGTTAATACGCCTTCTTCTTCTGTGTCTCGTCCTCCTCTTTCTTCTTCTTCTTCTTTGTTGTTTCTCCTTCTGTGTTTCTGTCTCCAGCAGATTTCTCATCTTTCCTCTTTTTTTTTTTGTTTGTTTAGGATTTAGGGGTTTAGGTCTCCTCTTTCTTTCGTTTCGCCGCACTGTCGCAAAGTACATTTTACTCTTTTTCTTTCTTTTGAGACTTTTTGTGAGCTTTATTTTGAGTTTGAGAGTCCCACGAGAGTCCGTGAGCTTTATTTCGAGTTTGAGAGTCGCACGAGGACTCTTTCTCTTTTTTATTTCTTGGCATTATTTTTATATTTTTAATATTTTACCATCGTTTTTTCTGTTCTAATTAAAAAACTCTCTTTTATTTATATTTTTAATCTTTTGTATCTATTTAAATTTTTTTTTTAAAACTCACTTTTAAAAAAAAAATTATTTGATGAATGCTAATAAAATTTATTTAAATGCCTTTGATTTTTTTGTTGTTTTTTTAAAATTTATCGGTACTTAATACTTATATTTTAATCTCATATTAATATATATATATATATATATATATATATATATATATATATTTTTTTTTTTGGGATTTTAGAATTTGAATAATCAAATTTTATGAATTATGATGATTTGGAATGTGAAAACTTGACTTCTAATGTATTTTGATTCTATTTTGCATTGATGCATTTTGTCATATACTCATGTGTATACTCATGTGTTTGCATATTTGCTTATATATTGTGAAGAATTGAAGAATCATCTTATTATTTTTTATTATGTTATATGTATTTATACTTTATATAATAATTTAAAAAAACAATATGAATCTTGCGTTTCTATGATTTTCGATATACGATTCACACCCTAGACCGATTTTCCAATATGATTCAATTTTCACAACGTTGGTTCAAATCATCAACTGATGAAGGGTAAGATCGGGTTTAACGCCTACCTATGCCTCTATACGTTAAGAAAGTGGAATTCCGCAAGAAAGTGGACACCTTATCCCTTGGATTTGGGTCTCCAATTGGCCCGACATGCATCGAAACAATTTAATTGGGCAATTGGATCAATATCTCATAACCTTAGGCTGATTTTCCATCAATTTGACGGGCTCTTTTGCTGCGGGTCTTGGCCACCAATAATTTCTTCATACTATATTGATGCTAATGGAGCAATTTCACCACCCAATTCATCTTGAAGCTCATTCAATTGAGCATTGTCTTCAATAATTTTATGCACGAAATCTTTAATCTCTCCATGTCTTCATCCTCATCCTCAATTGATCTTCAATTCTTCTAATTGAGCTTGTGATGCCCTCACCAGAAGACAACAAAGTGTCTTGTTAGTGTAGGACTCTATCAAGGATTCTCTTTAAGCCCAAACTTGTTCGCGTTAATCTTGGACGAATTAACATCATAGATCCAAGATGAGGTGCCATGGTGTATGCTTTTCACAATTTAGGGTTACTCTCCCCTATCCTGCATCAGTAGCACTCTCTGAATCCATGTTTTTGGTAACTCTGCACATCATTTTTTTGTCACTTCTTCAAGTCTTTGTTGGTCTTTACTTTCTTCTAGTTTCTTGAAAATTGTAATATTTGGATAATATTAAAATAAAATATTATTTAGTAGCACTAGTCCACTTTCTAGTGATTTGGGGCTAAGCAAATTCAATGCCTGAAACTGTACCTATAGCCAACATTAGTACTGGCATCCAAGTAATACAATTATTTTATTTTTTGAAAAGTTATGATGTTTTATTATTTATGCTCAACTTTATTTTTCCATAGCAAAAATACACATTGTGCTTGGATTTTTAAATGGTAATTTTAAATGATTGTTATCAGAATTGGCTCTATAATGTGGTTTATGTAATGGTCTAGGTCAACAAAATAGTAGTGGGAATGTGGGGATAATAATAAATAGTATGAATCTTACGATTCTACGATTTTCGATTCACGATTCACACCTCTAGACCAATTTCTGATACGATTCGAGTTTGATAACATTGAGTAAAATTGGGGGTTTTGGCTATCAACCTTGGATTGTCTAATTCAAGAGTTTTGGATGATTAGTGCCTAATAACCCTAAATTCCGGACTTGGTAAACCCAAGTTGAATGAGAAAACCCATTGGAAACCCAAATTTGGGAATACCATACACTTTGAGCATTGGGAATATTTGTAAAATTCCATGCTCACAAGGTGTTTGATAATATATTTGAGTGAATGTTGCTTTGTGCACATTCCAATGCATAGTTGGGTAAGGTTATGGTTTGACTTCCCTATTCTTATGTGTGATTGATGTGAATATATTGTATCAAATACATATATATGAGTTTCCCAACCCTATAATTAGATGTTTACTATAATTGAGAATTTATAGATTTATGACGTGTTGAATTATGATAGAATGTATGATAAATTAAGATTACTCAAGATGTGTAATGTAGGGCCTTGATAACTTCCCATACTTGTGTATGGTTATGAGTAATGTATGCATCAAATGAATTCTATGATTGTGATTGGAATTCTTAGATGTGTAATTCATATAATAGCATGATGAATGTATTTTCATGCCATGCTTGGACTTTTGTGATGATATGTACATCACTAGTGAGTACCTATGTTGATAATGGTTGTGGTGGATCAACCTAACTACTTGTAGAATAAATTTCCATGATTTTAAGAGGGACTTGATGAAGAGTTAGATTAAGTGAAATTGGTGAGTTAATGTCAAGTATCTTAAAATCCTAGGAGGTTAACTTGTGCTACAATGAGGATGGGTTATCATGATTGAGAATGCATGGAATGCAATGTAAATGCTAAAAAAGTCTTGTTTGATTTCTCCAAAGTAAAAGTATGACCACTCCCCGATGTCAACCCAAACGTGAAAATAATGAACTACGGCTGTTCTGATCCACTATGTGGTACCTAAGCAAGTGAGAGCATTGTGCCTCAGCTCGATCAAAAGATGCATTGTGTCTCATCCATTTATATCAAGGATGATGGATAAATTGTGTTAATTGTTGGAAACCTTTGGGAAGGGTTGAGATGAATTATTGTTGAATTTATTTGGGTTAATGTTGTGAAGAAGAGAGTGATTGGGCTTAAGATGTTAAACCACCATGAGACGGGTTGAATAAATTGAAAGGACTAAGAATATGTGTAAATAAATCCGACGTGTGTAATGTAGTCCATGTCCCTAGAATAACCCAATGTTATACTTATGTTGAATGTATTAAACATAATGGAATGCGCTATGCTTGCTATCACTGTGAAATTGTAGTCGTAATGTGATTATGATATGTTTATCACCCATGAAATTATGAATATGTTTCCTTTGGTATTACTCATTGATGTGTGCCTAGGAGGTTATTTAGGATGTGAGTATGGGATATTGTGTTAATGGGCATAATGATATTGAGAAACACTAGTGTTGGTATGAGACCCAAAGAGAATTTATAGGACTTGATGATGTATCTTTATCTTGTTTGGGCCCCACTAGTAGTAGTCTCCACTCCCTAGAGGAGATTGGTGTGACAGGGTGACGATTAGATCAAAGAGTCCTATTGGAACGGTGACGTCGGCTATGGGACTTGGTCCTGTAGGGTTGCCGTCGAGGAGTATAGCCCCTCACATGCTTCGCACTGTAGGTCGCTCTCACGGCTGTTTGTGGTGGTTGTTGAGGAGCGCATAACCCCTCACATGGTTCGCGTTGTAGGTCGCTCTCACGATTATTTTGTACACTTGGTGTACAGTTTTGGCAGTGTCAGATACTCGTGAGCCTATGCGGACGGTACTAACTTAGTAAGACACATTGCGTAGGGGTTAGATACTTGTGAGCCTATACGGGCGGTATTGACTTAGTAATACGGATTGTGCAATGTCAGATACTCATGAGCCTATGTGTGTGGTACTAACTTAGTAAGACACATTGCGCACGGTTAGATACTCGTGAGCCTATGCGGGCGGTACTGACTTAGTAAGATGGATTGTGCAGGGTTAGATACTTGTGAGCCTTACTTGGGCGGTACTAACTTGGTAAGTCATATGTTGATCACCTTAGAGCTGACTTAATCACCAGAGTGGTGAAGGGACACGGGGTGAGGTAGATTATCTATGTTGTATGGATGTCTCCCACTTGTAAGTCGTGGCCTATGTCCCTCAAGGGATCATGATATTTGATAGTCCGTTCCATAGAGGTGTCCTTGGGTGGACATTGTGTTCACGTTGATGGGATTGGTGTCCTTGAGTGGACATTGCGTTGACATTGATGAGGTTGATAGCATGATAGTGTTGCATAGCATGATTTATATTCCATTTCATACATTTTTATAATGTTATAATGTGGTGCGTTCCTCACGTGATATTGATATTGAGACGTGGTATGGGTATGTCCCTCATGTGATTATGATGTTTGACTGTCCGTTATAGAGAGGTATTCTGGATGGTGGGGTCAGGTACGGAGACTTGATCTCGTATAGTTGCCGTCGAGGAGTGGGTCTCTCATATGCTATGCGCTGTAGAGCGCTCTCACGGCTATATAACACATTTGATGTGTGTTGATGCGCAGGGCTAAAAACTCGTTTACCCTATAGGGATGGTACTAGGTTTGTGAGGCGTGGTCCGACCGCTTTAAAGTTTGACTGAATCACCCATGAGGTGAAGGGATGCAGGACGAGGTAAACTTGATCACGCCAGTCGTGAGTCTCTCGCTTAGTAAGTCATGGGCCCTAAGTCTTGATAGGAGTCTTGGTATGTTTATGATTTGATATTGTTGTCACAATCACGTGGTGATTCATGCGAGTGTTGTTCCTACGGATAGAAGATGTCATGGTAAATGATGTGTTCCCTGGATGAGTTATGCCTATGGATGGATTATACCTATGGAGGGATTATATTCATGGATGATTTATACCAATGGATAGATGATACTCACTGATGTATTGTTACCAAAGATGGATGATTAGTCACATGGATGTTGTTCCCGTGGTAGACATATTGGATTCATGCCCAGATATTGGTTATATGGTAGGCATATTGGCCCCATGATAGACATGTTGGTCTATGGTAGGCGTATTGGTCTCATGGTGGACTTGATAGTTCCATGGATAGATATTATTCCCATGGAGGGTTATTCCATGGATGGTTATCCTCATAGAGGGCATTGTGACCATGGATGTATATTATTGCCGTGGATGAATATTCTCACGGAGGGCATTGATTCCATAGTTGATTGGACCCATATTTAGAGTATTGTCCCTGAGGATGGATGTAGTACTTATGTTCGTGTATAGGTCCCATGGTTGATGTTTATCTCATGAGTGACATGGACTCCATGGTTGACGGTGTTCCTATGATTGGCTAGACCCGTGATGTGTGAGACCTGTTTTATTGATGAGGCCCATAAATGGGCACTAGAATGTCGTGGTGTGACATCATGAATAACACTGTGTTAGTGCTATGAAATAAGTGAAATTAGAACTACGCAAGATCTGATCTCCAATGGAGTATGTAGACAGCTGATGATTCAGTTCGATCAACCCAAGGGTCCAATAAGTCGTAGGATCCACAAGGATCTTGTTACACATGTGAGTGCCACGTGTTTGGATTATGAGTTATGCATACTTTAGAGTTAAAAAAAAAAATATTCTTGTCTCTCACGTGCCTGTTGGGTCGGTGCGTAACAGTTTAGCTGTCAAATTGTGCTTAAAAAAAATTCTCAATCTCCATTTTAACCGATGGCATATAAGAAGACCTGAATTGTTGATATGGGTACCCTAGTAGGTATGCACGATAGCCTTCAAAACACACTGTCCATGTGATTGTAAGGATTAGATTGTAGGATTTCTTCAATTTTACTTTTCTAATCTTACAAGGAAGTTGGAGAGCATGCACACACAGATATGTGGATGCAACTGCATACGGTTGTAATGGCTTCTTATTTTCTCTCTTTAAGATTCATGATTTTGGTTCTTTTGATTTTGTCTACCATGCAGTTAATATTGATTGTTGTTTAGAATGATGATTTGGAAATTTTCTTTATAGGTAATGGAGAGCTTGGAACATGCAATGAAACGGGATGCACCAATTATTGCTGAATATTTAGGAGGTTCTGTTAATTGTGATGCTTATCATATGACGGATCCTAGAGTTGATGGACTTGGGGTTTCAACATGCATTGAAAGAAGCCTGGAAGATGCTGGTGTGGCCCCAGAAGAGGTACCTTTCCTTTGATGTTGTTTTCTGTTTTACAAAAACTTGTACCATATGGTATGACCCTGTATGTGCACAATACACGACATGTATGTATGGATACATCTTCATGCCTAATGCAATTTTACCATAAGGTACGACACTAGTACATTCACGGGACAAGACATGGACATGCTCAGTATGTGATTGTCGATATTTATTGAAAGAACAATGATGATAATACTGTATGAACCACAAAAGGAAAAAGGATAATCCTTTTCAAAGAAAAAGGAAAATGGATAATAAAAAACCAACAAAAAAAAAGACAATGTTTAGGGAGATACTTGAAGAAGACCCCAAATGACTATTTGGATCTCATTTTCATCAGTGGGACTCTAGCTTCTTGATGAAGGGTCGGGTCAGGTGTAAAGTCTAGCTATGCCTCCAACGTATAAAATAAGAAATTCCACAAGACCCGGCTTGAAAAATTGAGTGAATTCCAAGAAAACCCGGATTCAAAGAATTCCGACATCTTGGAAGATCCTTGGACCAACTTTGATGAAGTAACACCTCTTGATAGCACACCCGGTTCTGTGGTAAGCGGAGCTTCAAGAGGATGAGCCAAATCCCAAATTCTCACTAGAATAATGAGATAAGGCCGAAACTTCCTTAGGCAAAATTTGTTACCACGCAACAATCACCAAAGAAAATATAGAATTCTAAAATTCTAGAATTGATTCCTTCAATTAATTCCTAGAACTAATTGCAAAATTCGCCAAATGGAATTGGACAAAAATTGAAACTAGAACTAGAAGCTAGAAATCAACTAGAAATAGAAAACCAAAGAAAACTAGAATCAAAGAGAGAACTTCAAGTCTAAAACTTGAAAATTGCTTGTCTGTTTTGTACAATGCCCAAAGGCCTCTATTTATACACAAAACTAGAAAAAATATTTTCAAGAATTGCCACCCATCAAAACTGTTTGAGTCGGATAGGTTACGTCTCATAAGGAGATTCCATACCACTTGATCACTGCAAATGGAATAGAAATCACAAATGACCCCTTCCTGAGACTGAGATAATCAGTAAAGGGAAGGAAATCTGGATGCCAAAGTTGTACTGTCACACCAGGGTTTTGTCCCAATAGCTCTCCACATGCCTGATGCTCTGCGGGTTAAAGGATTGATCTCACCCCTGATTTCCCACTTTGTGTTTCTGAATCAGTATCGGTTTCCAAGGATAACCCCCCTCATTGCCTAATCGCCAAAGCCATTTGGTGAGAAGAGCAACATTAACTTCCTTGATAGGCCACACGCCTAGTCCACCGGCATCAATAGGAAGACAAACCTACTCCCAACTCACTAAGTGATATTTTCTTTTATCCTCTTGGTCACTCCAAAGAAAATTCTTCATGATTCTCTACAAAGATTGAATAACTTTATTTGTACATCTAAATGCTGAGAGGAAATGGACAGGTAGTGCAGAGAGTATTGCCTTAAGGAGGGTAATCTTACCACTGGATGACAAATACTTTCGTTTCTAAGAAGTTGGGCTCTTTCTGAATTTGTGAATAATGGGTTCCCACTTAGAGTATCCGGGGGAGCCAATGCAAAGAGGAAGCCTTAAATAAGTGGAGGGGAGGAAAGAAGATACACAACTCAAAATCTCTGAGAATAATCGAAGCTCATTTTCGTCCACATTGATACCAAAAATTTCACTCTTTAGGTAGTTGATAAGGAGAGAGGATGACAACTCAAACCATCTAAGCAGTGATTGAAGATTCATAGCAGCCTCCTCGGTAGCCTCGCAAAAGATGATTGTGTCATCCACAAACTGTAAATGATGGACTTGCAATGGGGATTCATCAATTCTGAGACTATAAAAAAGGGAGAAATCTGCAACTTCGCTCAAAAGAAGGCCCAAGGACTCTGCCACTGTGATGAAGAGAACTGGAGATTGGGGATCATCCTGGTGCTCACCTGATTGATCAAAATTGCCTCCAATTTCATGCATGTCATGTATGATGTCTTCAATTCCTCCTAGATCAAAGATCTTGCATGCTAAGGAAAGAAGTCTACATCTTCAATCTTCATCTTGTCTTCAATTATTCTCATTAAGTTTCTGATGCCTTCATCACTTCTCAATTCTCTAATATTCATCCTTAGCCTTCTATCTGTACCTTGGTTGGAAAAAGTGGTAGAGTTGAGGTGGAAAAAGAACAGATTTTAACCTTATATGGTTCTCGTTTTCCTTCTCTCCTTTATTTTACATATGGTTTCCATTTGGTTACTTATTGTCATTTTTCCCGTACATTCTTATTTCTATTTATAATTTAAATTTAAAATTTAGAATCTCAAACGCAATTGGCTCTAGGAGTCAGCATGCATTTATGCTTGTTGCAAGCAACTATATTTAGATATGTGTCGTGGAGCCTATAATCACTAGAGAGCTATTAGCTTTCCAATTAATCGATTTTAATGTAGTACATAAATATTCTCTTAGAGACAGTTAAAAGCCAAATATGATAGATTCATGGCCTTTGGCCCTATATCATTGGTGCCTAAAGTGGGAATAACTTGGGTTGTGTGCTTAGTAGCTTTATAATGGTTCTAATCTAATCTTGCCCAGATCAATTGATGCGGAGCACTCCCCACACTCCACGTTTTTTTTCCTAAGTTTAGTTTAAGCTATTTTTAGATAAGGGTATTAATGTACTTTTGAGTTTCTTTATTTAGGGGTAAGGTAAAATTATATAAACCCCTGTTGTAAGCTTGTTGGGATGATGAATAAAAAAACGAAGGAAATTTTCTTACATGAGCATGGCATGATGGTGGAATCCATGGAACTTCGGTGAGAAATTGAAGTGACAGGAAGAAGCCCAAAGGTGAGAAATCTTCAATCCTCTATAGGTATCTTCTATCTCTCATCTCTCTCTCTTCTTCTTCCTTCTCTATTTTCATTTTTTTCCTTAAGCCTTGCCAACTCTCAAAAAACCAATGAACCCATCCTTTTCTGCCGCCCCTCTGTCCCACTTCCTTTCCCTTTCATCTCTCTCTCCATCTTCATATACCTGCAGATCCACTGTCCCTGATGCTACCCTGATTCCGCCTCTCTTCCATCCCCAAATCCAAACGAAAAAAAAAAACCACCCCTGCCCTTTTTGCACTGTTCTTAGCCTTCTAGCCTTGTCGCCTCCATCTGTAGCCCTACTCCTATGTGCCGCCACCTCCAAATCCCTCTTTGTTGTTGCCGTGATCCTCCCACAACCCCATTAGAGTTGTCGCATACGCTCCAAGCTTCGCTGCAAGCTCTGTTCCCCCCTCTTGCATCGCCCGTTCCGCCTTTTCTTCTTTCTTTATTTAAAACCATGTGCTTGTTTAAACCATGCTGCTTTTATTTAAACCATATGTCTTTCATTACATATGCCTATTGCCTTCAAAACCATTCCATTCCACCCTTTATTTGTTTACATCAGATTCTGGAGATGTTATTTGCATGATTATTTGGGATAAATTTTATATTAATTATTGTCATTATTAATTAGTTGATTAATTTTAACCCATTTTAGATTTAGGGTGCATTATTTTCATCCCCTTTTATCTTTTCATAATCAAATTAAGAGTTACCCTATCCCCTGTCCTGCATCACCAATGTTAAGATGTAGGAAATGAGGTGTTAGGTACCTGACCAACACGCCAAAATCTCCAGAGGTGATGGAATGACGAAGATCAAAACCTTTAAGCCTATCCTATACTAGGTTGGCCCAACCCAACTCTGATACTACAACTTTGGCCCCACTAGCACATAACATATCACAATGCTTTCAATCCGATGTCCTGGCGGCCCACTCTATAAAGGCACTCACTTCGGACTAGGTAGCCCTTTCTACTTTTGTGGTTGCTTAGCTCTGGGACTAGGTAGCTCTTTCCATGGGTCGCCCCTCTAGGATTCGAACTCAGGACATGATACCTGCTCTGATACTAAATGTTAGGATGGAACATAGAAAATCAAAGCCCTTGAGTTTGTGTTAGAGTGCAACTTCTTTTAAGTTCTAATGCATTGTATTATTATTATTATTATTTTTGAAATGGCTAATGCATTTTAATTTAATTTTGCATTTTGGTACATTTACTTATATATTATGAGGAATTGAACAAAACATCCTATTATTCTATGCCGTTTTATATGCAATTATAGTATAAATAATAATTTTAGAAAAAATGTTATGAATCTTACAATTTTACGATTCATACCCCTAGATCGATTCACGATACGATTCGAGTTTGACAACATTGCTTGTAGAATAATATAATCAAAATAAGAAAATATGTAGAAGAAGAGAAGAGATGGAGAAGAGATCGATTGAGAAGAATTCTTCTCTTTCTATATTGTATTCTGTGTGTCTAAGCTGAAGCATTGTACATGTATAAATAATACATAAGGAGTCGATCACGTTAACAAAAAAGGAAAATAAATAATCTAAAAGATAATTACAACTAATCTAAGTCGACTCTTCAATATACATTGAACCTGGACAATTCTGTCCCAAAAAGGGCCGGGACCCACAACACAGAAGAATGGTACCCGAATTGGGTCGGGTCCCACAACACTTCCCCTCAAGCTGGTTCAAAGATATCGAGTAATCTCAGCTTGCTAATAACCAACTCAAGTTGAGCTCGGGGAACGGACTTGGTGAAAATGTTGGCAAGTTAATCGGAAGACTTCAGATGAGGAGTGACAAACCGACCTTCAAAAATATGTTGGTGAAGGAAGTGGCAATCAACATCAATGTGCTTAGTCCTCTCATGAAAGACTGGATTGGATGCAATGTTGATGGTGACTGATTGTCACAGAACATAATAAGGGGGTCAATAGGACCAAAACCCAATTATATAAGAAACTGACGGATCCAAAGGAGTTCAGCCGTAGTATTAGCCATGTCACGATACTCAGCTTCAGCACTAGAACGAGTAACAACTGACTGTTTCTTGATCTGCCAGCAGACCAAATGGGAGCTAAAGAAGACGCAATAACCAGTGGTAGAGCGTCTGTCATCAGGAGAGCCAGCCCAACCAGCGTGGGAATAACCACGTATCGATAAGGAAGTCTGTCCGTCAAAGACCAATCCCCGTCCGGGATGAGATTTCATGTAGCGGAGGATGCCGAAGACAACATGAAGATGAGTATCCCGTGGAGTCTGCATGAATTGGCTGACCACATCAACAACATACAATAAATCAGGTCGGGTGATAGTGAGGTAAATCAATTTCCCAATCAACTTCTGATAAAATGTAGGAGAATCCAGAAGGGTCCCATTTGAAGGAGAGAGCTTGGTGTTGGTATCAAGTGGAGTGTCAGATGGCTTGCAACTAGAGTACCCTGCATCTTGGAGGAGGTCAAGAGCATACTTGCGCTGAGATAAAGTGAGTCCCCGAGAGGAACGAGCAACCTCAATACCAAGAAAGTAACGCAAGGGCCCCAGATCTTTAATAGCAAATGTGCGGTGAAGATACGTTTTGAATGTAGAAATGGTGATCACATCATTACCAGTGAGAACAATATCGTCCACATATACTACCAAAATTATGACCACATCTTGACGCCGATAAATAAAGAACGAGTGATCCATCTGACATCGAGAAAAACCATAAGGCAATACAACAATGTTGAACTTCTCAAACTAGGCTCTTGGAGATTGCTTGAGGCCATATAGAGCTTTTTTAAGTCGAGAGACAGAATGAGACACCCCCTGCTTGACAAACCCAGGAGGAGGGAGCATATAGATTTTATCCTGTGAATCATCAAGGAATGTATTCTTCACATCTAACTGATGCAGTGGCCAGGCATTGGTGGTGGCAATAGAAATCAAATCTCGAACAGATGTAATCTTTGCAACTAGAGAGAATGTTTCCTGATAGTTCACCCCATAAGTCTGTGTGAATATTTTAGTGACCAAATGAGCCTTATAGCGTGCAATAGACCCATCATGATTTGCTTCAAGGCAAATATCCATTTGCATCCAACTGGCGTCTTTCATGGAGGGAGCGGAACCATATCCCAAGTATGATTTGATTCTAGTGCCGCTAATTCTTCATCCATGGATGCCTTCCAGGAGGGGTTTCGAAGTGCAGTGCCAACCCGCTTCGGAATCTTAATGGTGTCCAATGCTGTGAGGAAGTTGTGATAGGAAGGAGAGACAACATGATAGGAAACAAATTGAGCAAGTGGATGGAGAGTACAAGTACGCTTACCTTTCCGAAGTGCAATGAGAAGGTCAGACTCAGTAGTAGTGGACGGATCTGGACCAGGAGCAGATGTGATAGTGGCGTCTGCTAGAGGTGGAGCCGGGTGTTGCTTGCGTCGATATACCAAAGTAGGCTTGGTAGTGCTAGCTGGAGTAGAGAGCGGTGGAGAGGTATCTGAGGGAAAGAGAGGTAAAACAAGAGAGGAGGATGGTCCAGATGATGCAGAAAAATATGGGACTGTCTCAAAGAAGGTGACATCCATAGACACATAGATTTTGCCAGTGGTAGGATCAAGACACTTGTATCTTTTGTGACAGGGTGAGTAACCTAAAAAGATACAACGCACAACACAAGGGGAAAATTTATCTCCAGAGAATTGGTGAACAAAGCAGACACATCTAAAAATATGTAAGGGCAAGAGAGGAATATGTTTATGGAGTGAGAGAAGATGAATAGGAGATTTTTCTGACAACACATGGGATGACAGGCAGTTAATAAGGTAACAAGAGGTCAAGACCGTCTCAGACCAGTATGACTGTGGAATATGCATGGTAAAGAGGACAAATCGAGCGACCTCAAGAAGGTGTCTATTTTTTCTTTTCGCTACACCATTCTGTTGTGGAGTTGTGGAGTAGATGGACAGGACAATTGTGATTCAACTCCATGCTCTTGCAAAAAATTAAGAAAGCAATGAGACATATTTCCCCCGTTATCACTACGCAGAGTTTTAATTTTCAAATCAAAGTGAGTGGCAACGCAATTATAAAATGTGCGAAATGATCAAGCATTTCAGACTTATGTTTCATGAGATAAATCCATGTCATTCGTGAATAATCATTAATAAATGACAAAAAATATCGAAAACTAGTGCGAGAGAGAGAGGGTGATTGCCTAACATTAGAGTGAATAACAGAAAATAAAGACGATGTACGTTTATTCATAGATGGAGGAAAACAAGTTCTACTATGTTTGCCATATTGGCAATGTTCACACTTAAAATGCTGAAATGATAAAGAAGGAACAAGCTTCTATAAAACAGAATCAGAGGGATGGCCAAGTTGGCAAAGAAGACCAAACACGTGGGGCCCATGGTGGACCGAAATCTGTGGTCAGATGGAGGCGAGTGTAGAAAGTCCAGGGACGACTCCAGAGGAAGAAGTCCGATGGGAAACAGTGGCCAGATCAGGCGGATCTAAGCAAAAGAGCAGGAACCTTTGTGGTTTGGGATGAAAATGGCGAGAATGGAGTCGTTGCCAAAAACCAGATGCGATGAAGTCAGATACACAAAGCCACCGTGTAGAGAGATTGGTCCATCAGATCGACTGGGAAGGGTGGGGTCCCGTCGTCAAAGTTCGTGCCAGGAAGTGAATGGAAGCGGAGAAAGAGAACTGGTACCCAGTGGAGCCGTTGGGCGCTGCAGAAGCTGATATCAAAATCGCAGATATGCGAGAATAAAAAAACTAGAGATTCACCGCTACAGAAGTCCTCTGATAACCAGAGCCTAAGATGACGACAAGATCCGGTGAGGAACAATAGAACAGAACAAGAAAAATCCTCCGAAATTGTCCAGAAAACAATTCTGGTTGATACCATGTAGAATAATATAATCTAAGAAAATATGCAGAAGAAGAGGAGATAGAGAAGAGATCGATTAAGAAGAATTCCTCTCTTTTCTATATTGTATTCCGTGTCTAAGCAGAAGTATTATACATGTATAAATAATACATAAGGAGTCAATCACATTGACAAAAAAGGAAAAGAAATAATCTAAAATATAATTACAACTAATCTAAGTTGACTCTTCAATATATATTGAACCTGGACAATTTTGTCCCAAAAAGGGTTGGGACCCACAACATAGAAGAATGGTACCTGAATTAGGTCGGGTCCCACAACATTGCTACCAATGACTATGATGAGGGCATCGATGGTTCGATTTGAAAGATATGAAGACAATTGGAAGACTGAAGATGAAATATTGCTCTCCAAACATGCAAGATTTTTGATCGAGCAAAAAAGAATTGTGATGAAAATGACCAATTGGCTCTCCAACTTTAAGAAAAAATTGATGAGGCGAAAGACCCACAATTTCCCACTCAAAATCCTATCAAAATCATAAAAAAAATCAGCCTATGGACCTAGCATATGGACCCAAGACCCATTTAAGTTGTTTGCATGCCCAAGTACCCACTTATATGACCCATATGCTTAGGAGAAAGAAAAGTGACGGGATTCCTTGCTAAGGATGTGGTCCCAAGGTCAACTTAGGTGGTTGTGTTCTAAGTAGGTGGAGAATCCCTAAAACTAAGGAGGATAGTTTTGCTAAGTAGGTGGCAACTATTTTTGTTGCTTGTAATAAATGGATGAGATATATTTGAATTTAAGTAGGTGGCACATGTCATGCATCTAAGGATGGCATTGGCTGTAATTATTTTGTAAATAATTCTTATAAATAGAGGTCTTGGGCATGTACATAGAGCATCCCAAGTTGAAGTTCTCAATTGCTTTGTGCAAGGTACTAGTTTCTCCTTTGTTTACGTTTTTTTTTAATAGAAACTTTATTAATAAAAGAAGGAAAGAAACAAACCCACAGCTGGCAAGAACAGACACAAACCACCTACAAACCAGCAAAAAAGAAGCAACAAGGAAGACAAACAAAAAAAAAAACAAAATTACATCAAATAATTAACAATCTCAGAAGATAAAGACACCCCCTGACGAGCTAACTCATCCGCCTCAGAATTTACCGAACGAGGAACCCAAGCGATAGAATATGCATGAGCTAACATAGTATGCTGGATCCAATCTACTTTATCCAAATAGATCCAAGGATAAAGCGAACCCGAAACCCAACCAACAACAATCTTAGAGTCACCTTCAAGGATACTCCCAACCGCTCCTAACTCTTCCAAAGCCGCCACACCTTTCCATAAAGCATATAACTCCTCATCAATTACAGAACCATTGTGAAGCGGTCCATCAAAAGACAACATTGAACTACCAAGATCGTTACGAATCACCCCACCATATCCAGCTAACCCCGCCTCTTTTAAACAGCTTCCATCAAAATTGAGCTTTAAAACACTCATCACAGGAGGAGACCACGACATAGAAGCGCACGTATTTGAATGAGGAAGGGATTGGTCCACCGAATTCCAAGCTCTACAAATATATGACATCGTGATTGCCTTGAACTTACTTGAACTAACCATCTACCAAGCCACTTTGCACTTGATAATATCAAGAAGATAGAGAACAAAGGTCTCCTTGCCTTTGAAAATTCTGGAATTGCGTTCAAGCCAAACCGACCAAACAATGCACAAAACAGTAGCCCCCCAAAGAGATCTTCGGAAAGAGCTTCCACTAGAAACAACTTCTTCATTAAACAAATCTAACCAGGATTTTGGCAAGCAGAAAGATATCCTTAACTGTTGAAAAAAATAGCATCAAATCTGAGTGGCTAAATGGCAATGAATCAGAAGATGATTAACAGACTCCCCATCCATCAAGCACATGGGGCAAGCATTGACAATCAACATATGACGCACCCTTAAGTTATCTATTGTGAGAATCTTTTCCAAACCTGCCAACCACCCAAAAACCTTCACCTTGAAAGGGGCAACACCTTTCCAAATTTTCAACTTCACATTAGGCATATCTCCCACTGTTATCAATTTAGAATAAAAAGATTTAACTGAAAATAACCCATGAGGATCCGGCTCCCAAATACGTCGATCATCACCACTCCCCAAAATATAAACATTTCGCAGCTGAGTCATGAGTAACATCCAGTCCTCCAATTCCCGTCTGAACTGAGGACACCAGACCACTTTGCCATGACAAATCTCGAAACACATCCTTATGCTAGCCTCTTTATCAGATGCTAAAGAAAAAAGAACAGGGAATGTGATAACCAAAGTGGCATTACCCACCCATCTATCCTTCCAAAAGAGAATATTCTCTCCAGAATAGGCACGGTACCTTATATAAGTATTAAACTTGCAGGAAATAGAGCCAACTCCCTTAAAAAAACCAGAGACTCTTTTGTTATCCACAAGAACTCGCCAACCCGACCTGTTTAATTTGTACTTCCTTTGAATAATTTGCTTCCAAAGACCATAAGCAGACTTCCCCAATCTCCATAACCACTTGCCCAGAAGTGCCATATTAATCAAACGTAGAGGTCTAATTCCCAAACCCCCTTCATTTACTGGCTTACAAACCTGAGACCAAGCCACCAAGTGATACTTTTGTTTGTCCCTATCATCATTCCACAAAAAATTCCTCTGAATATCTTCCAACTTGTTAATAATAGCAATTGGACATTTAAAGACACTTATAAAGTAAACAGGGAGGCTAGAGAGAACATATTTAATTAAAGTGATTCGTCCACCAATCGACAAATACCTTCCCTTCCAAGAAGTGAGTCGTTTCTCCATTTTCTCAATTATCCGGTCCCAACATCTCTTATTTGGTTTCCCTTTACACAAAGGAAGGCCAAGATAAGAAGACGGAAAAGAAGCTACACGACAACCCAACGAGCAGCCAACTGGAGACATAAGCTATGTTCCACTTTAACCCCCATTATTCACTATTCATAAAATTGATCTTCAAACCCGAACATAATTGAAACCATAAAAGGATCGCTCGAACCAAACTCAACTCCTCGGCATCAGCTTTAAGAAACAAAATAGTATCATCAGCATACTGCAGATAAGTATATCAACCTCTGTATAATCAACATGAAAACCATGAATCAACCCGTCGTAGAAACAGTTTGCAGCATAAGATGAAGTGATTCTGCCACAACCACATAAAGGTAAGGAGGCAATCGATCACCTTGTCTTATACACTTTTCCATATTGACAAAACCTTTAGGGCTACCATTAACCAAGATCGATAGATGAGCGGATGCAAAACAAGAATGAATCCAACTTCTCCATTTCTCACCACACCCCGTTCTCCCCAAAACATAATCAAGAAAATTCCAATCTATCTTATCATATGCTTTTTGAAAGTCCAATTTGCAAACCACACCTGGCTCTCCAGATTGGAATCTAGAGTGAAGACATTCATGTGCCACGATGACCGAGTCTACAATATGACCCTTTAATGAAAGCACTTTGAGTAGAGGAAATTAGAAAAGGAAGCACCACTTTCAACCGATTTGCCATGACCTTAGCTAAAATCTTGTAAGGACTACCAAGTAAAGAGATAGGCCGAAAGTCATTTAAAAAGAAGCACCTTGTTTCTTTGGAATCAGTGTAAGAAAATTAGAACCCAAATCCTTTGAGATGATGCCCCTTGCAAAAAATTCAAACACAAAAGCCAGCACCTCCGGTTTAACTAACTCCCAAAAGTGCTTAAAAAAGATAATGGGGAATCCATCTGGACCAGGAGCTTTATCCTCACCCAACTGCCAAACTGCAAGCTTAACCTCATCCTTCACAAAAGGAGCTTCAAGGGACATTGCTTGATCTGCATTAAGAACCTTAAATGGTAGGGACTCAGGCACCGTAGAGATAACGCACCCATCTGAAAACAACCCCTTAAAGTAGTCAACAATCTCCTCTCACATCTCCCCCTATCCTCAACCAACTCCCGATCAATTGTAATAGAGGGAATATAATTCTTCCGTCTTCTAGAGCTGGCCATATGATGAAATTTTTTTGTATTCTTATCCCCTTCTTGTAACCACCGAATTCTAGACCTTTGCTTCCATTTAATTTCCTCCTGGTGAGCTTTCCATTTAAAGTAAGCTTTCAGTTCAATTCGCCGAAGAAGTTGATCCTGCAAAAGAGACCCCTCCTTCTCTAATCTACTCAGAGCCTGCAACTCATCTAACCAAATAGATTCTTGACGAGTAGATTTCTCACGGCAATCAATAGCCCACGACCTCATTTTGCCCCACATATTTGAGCTTTTGTGGTAGACAGTAACCTTTCCATCCTGTAGGATTACAATCATTCCACCAGAGCTCTACTAAATCATCAAATCCATCCTCTGTAAGCCAAGCAACTTCAAAACGAAAAGGAAAAGGACCCCAATAATCTAAAGAAGAATCCAGCAAAATTGGAAAATGATCCGAAACAGGATTTGGCAAAGCACGCTGCAAAGTCTGATTGAAACAATCCAACCAACTCACCTCCACCAAAAATCTATCCAGCCGTGCAAGAGGAGGACTGTTTTGCAAACTAGACCAAGTAAAAGAGGCTACCCTTAAAGGCAAATCAACTAGCTCCATCTCATTAATCCAAGAACTGAATCGCTGCATAGAGCTAGAAATCCAGTGACACCCTTTCCTTTCAGCCATTTGACGGACAACATTAAAATCTCCAGCAACACACCATGGAGCGGAAGAATCATTTTGAGCAGAGGACAATTCATTCCAAAAAGCACTTCTATTTGAATCGGAATTTGGACCATACACATTTGAAAAGAAAAACTCTTTATTGGTTGACAGATTTTCCAGAAGTACAGAAATAGATAAAGTCCTCACATTAGCAGAGATGAGACGCCATTTATTAGTATTCCAAATACACCACATACCTCCAGAAGCCCCCTCGGAGGGTTTAGCCTCCCAACCCATATTACCACTACCCCAAACTGACCTGATTGCACCATCATCTGTATCTCGAAACTTTGTTTCTTGCGAAAGAATGATATCTGACTTCTGTATCTGGATTACACGTTTCACCTACACTCTTTTCAGAGGTGCACCTAGCCCACGAACATTCCGTGAGATAACTTTCATTTAGAACCAACTACCACCCTTGCTGAATCGACCAACACCAAAGAGCAGTCATAGTTCACCGAGATTGAAGATTTCGGAGCTCCCTCTCTCTCTTTTTAGTTCTTCTATCCTGTTCTTCTTCCTCTTCGCGCCTCTCTGCCTCCCAAAATTCCTTCAAAACTTCCTTTAATTGCATTGATCTCTGTGTGGAAGAAATCCCCAATAATTTCCCCACTAGAAGCAACTGCTCCTCATATGTACCATCATAGTGAAGATTGGACCTATGACAACTTTCTCCATCATCTAAATCAGCCCATCGAACAACAACACCATCGTCTCCAGACAGTGCTCTTTCCGCCGCGAACCCTTTTTGATGATTGCCCATTCGAAAGGTGGTCGCCGGACTAGCATCGTCCTCCCTAACTTCTTGCAAAGGAAGCTGCGGCAACACCTGGCCATTCGGAGAGGAGGTTGTAGCCTGAGAAGGCAATGCAAGCATGTTTTGAGCATTCGCTCATCTGCCATGACTATCAACGAAAGTTTTAGAATTTCGATCATTTTTGTAGGTTAAAACTAGAGTTCGCTGATCCGGGTCTTTCGTCCTTGGGTTAACTTGAGCCCTGTTTAATCCTCTCGAAAAGTTCTGATTTGGGCCTGGGTCCTTAGGCTTTGGACTCAGCTGAGGTCCAATTATTAGGCCTAAATAAACCCAGTTCTGTCTATGGGCCATAAGTTTAGAATCAGATTGGGCCTCTTTACCCGGTCCACCAACAAGAGCCTCTTTATATCCTCTCCACCTTTCTTTCGCTTGTTGCCCTAAGATTCCACCCAAAACTTCCGCTCCAGGAAAACACGGAACATCTCGAGGAAAATCTGGAGCCGTTCTAGAAATTGAAGCCGCATTCATCGTTTCCTTACCAAATCTTTTACCGTTTCCTGAAAATCCTTCCTCCTGGCATCACGATAGTCTCCGTTGCTGTCTTTATCCTCACCGAGATTGACGGCAAAGGATTCGCTATTGCAAAAATTGTTGCTGAGTTCGGAGCCTCCATCCCCGTATCCGGTACCACCTCCGATCGCTGATTTTTCTCAGCAGTAACAATAGGAAGAACGATGGAATTATTCGCTTCGTCGCCCACCTCTGCAACTTCCAGAGGACAAATAATCTTCTCACGGTCTCTGCAAGCATGGATGTCATCCATAGATTCCATCAATCTTTGTTCTACTACTGTCCATAGCCGGTATCAAACATCCCCAACATCCAGCCACAAGGTTTGAGACACAACAGCAGCAACAGGTCTGACAATTTTTAATCGAACAAACTCCACCACCTCCATTTTAAGACACCTATCATCCACCTCTTCCACTAACCCAATCAGTTCTCCCAATTTACCCATCACCTCCTTCCTCCAAACATGTAAAGGAAGACCATAAATACGAACCCAATCCACCACTAAGCCAGGTCCCAGAAACTCAGTCCATTTGTGAATTTGTTTCAACGGGCCATCTGCAGAATGAGAGCCACCATAACTGAAGCGTCGCTTATCTTCCTCAGATTCCAAAACAAGCCAAAACAAAATGTGAGACAGTCGATGCACCATCACTTGCAAATCAAAACCCCACACATCCAAAAGCCAGTCTCTAATTTCCTAAATCGAAACATTTGAATGGCGAGCCACTCCCACCCATGTATTTGATAATTTTATCTTTATTTGTCGTCGCAAAAGCTTCATTTACTTGCAGAAGACACTTATCAGGTACTAAAACTGTGTGAAAAACTTGTTGAGGTTTAACTCCTTGGCCGGAGAGCGTCTTCTGCCCAAAACTTTCCTTGAAGGAGCATCAAAGTTATTACCGCTGCGATCAAATCTCTTATTTTTTGGAACAAATCTAGCCTGATTTACCTAAATCTTCTTTCATGCGATAACCTTACCATCCAGCATCTGAATGGCATTTAACATTTCCTTTTCCAATTTGAATCGGAAGAAAGCAAAATTCCTTCTCTTCCCTGTATGCCTATCAGTAGGCACAAAACTATCAAAAACTACACCTGCAACTCAGACTCGAACAAGATCGCCTGCCCCCCAATCCGGTATATTACCTACAAAAACAGAGAAACTTTTTTTCCACCAAGGCACCATCTTCTCCAAAAGTAAGAAAGGAATCAACAATCTTCAATCATCTTCCATCTTTTTGGCATAGCATTCTTCCAAGCATCCATCTTCTTTCTTGACCTTTTCGTTGAGATTCTTATTGTTTATCATTAGATTATGGACTTAGAATAATCAATGGATATCAGCATCAGAACCGACATCATCATCCGCATCTGGGAGGTCTTCTTCATCGATATTGATCTCATGGATGACATCGTCTTCATTGATAAATACGTCACCTTGATCATCATCATGAAGCCTTGGAGATTAATGTAGGAGCTCCTACCCATGCGTTTGTTGCGGTCATAAATGACTTCTGCAAGCTGAGGCATGTAACGCCCAGCATAGCTCTCTCTAGCAATGTAAAAGTCGTGGGATTTGTAGCTTGGAAACCTCTGAAACCAGTTGATTAGGAAGGCGTAAGAATCCTCAGCTGCCACTCGGTCTCCCAATCTCAGTAAATCCTGCATTTTGTTTGTGTAAGAGAAACCCACTCCTACTAGGGCCTCTAGGAACAAAAGATTTGCAACCTTGTTTGAAGAGAAGTTGTTGAGTACAAGCTTTGCCTCGTTACTCCGCCCGAGGAACGGACCCAACTCCTGAACTGCACCGTAAGCGACAGATGAGCAGCCCGGGCATCTAGTTCAATTTGTTTAAATAATTCTTAGGGTTCTAGTCTAATTTTTGGGGTGAATTTTCTTCTAGTCCTTGAATTGGGTTAAGCAAATTCAATTATAGTTTTATAAAATTTCACCTCTAGGAAGAATTTCATTCGTTTGCCCTTACTACCATGGTGAATTTTCAATTGGTGATTTTTAATCGAAGAAGATCCGAGAAGCTTCCTAGATTCTGTGAAGTCTCCAAGTTGAGGTTCTCTCCAGTTTCATAGCGAACTTGAGTCGGATTTGTGGATTTTTAATTTTTCTTAGCATGGAGGCATAGATAGGTGCTAAAACCGATACACCCTTCTCAATTGGTGATTAGAGCTTAGAATTACATCTGGAGCAGAAACTCTTACTTTTGGGTACACGTTGAAATTCAGTTTAATTTAAGCACCTACTATTTCGGGAATCAACTATTTGTGGACCACTTATTTTTAGAAAGTGTCATATTTGGCTTCCGTCTAATATTTAGGGTACCTACTAAATTTGGAACATTACATTTTTACAGAATTTCTAATTTTTGGAATGCTGCTAATTTTGGAACTTTCCATCTAGATGTTGTTTAATTATTTGGTGATCGCTAAATTTGGAGTTTTATTTTAGAAGCTGCTATTTTTGGAACTCGCTATTTTTAGCAACGGCCACTTTTGGAAGTGGTGTTTCTTTTTCTTTTTTTTGGCAAGCTTTCTTTGCCTTCTGGAAAAACGACTAGTATACTTCCTCATACGTCAGTGGCGAGAGGAAGTAGTAGATTCAACTTGAGCGACAGTACTGGTCTTGAAGATGTAGTGTTGGAAGAGCTACATGAAGACCAACATGCATGTGAAGATGGGAATAATAGAACTACAACTGCAGAGATGCAAGGGTTGAGGGACACGATCTCGAATATCACTCGAAACATGGTGATCATGCAAAGAGATTTTCAGCAGCAGCTACAACAAGTGGCGACCCCATGAACTATATCCTCACACTGCCAGATCTAGACATTCCAGGGGGGTCCTCATGTGGAAGCATCCTAAGACAACGGTACAGATAAATCCATCAACCGTAATCAGAGAGATCCATGTTATGGTACACAAGAGGGTAGATGACATGAGTACAAACTACGATGACGACAATGACAGAGCCTTTGGGACCAAGGTCAACATTCCAGAATACTCTGGAGGTATGGTTGATGCATTTCTAGATCGGATAGAAACTGTGGAAAATATTTTTGAGTTTAAAAATATTTCAGACCATAAATGTGTTCAATATGTGGTTGTAAAATTAAAGGGAAGGGCACTGGCTTGGTAGAAGAAAGTAAAAATGGAAAGACAAGCCCGTGGAAAGGATAAAATCCAGTCATGGAAAAAAATTTAAGAGACTCGTGTACAAGACTTTCCTTTCTACTAATTACACTCAAGAATTATTTCATAGACTCTAAAGATTGAAACATGGAGACATGATAGTGGCTGAGTATATTGAAGAATTTAACCTCCTGTTAGCTCGCAACAATCTAGCAGAATCAGAGGAGTAGAATGTGACCAAATATATCGATAGCTTGAGACCCTCCATAGTCGATGCCATGGCTCCTTTTGACTTCTTCGAGTTGATAGATGCATATAGGAAAGCTCTAAAGTTCGAGAAGATTAAGAAAAGAAAGGGAATGTTGAACTTTCCTACTTCCAGCAAATCTACACTTCCAAGCAGATCAACAACAGATCGAGACACATCATCAAAGGCACCAATCAGACAAACAAGTCAATCTTCCACCTTAGATTGGCTGCGCACCAACATATTCCATTCCAGATGCACAATTGGTGGCATGGTATGCCATTTAATTATAGAAAACGGAAGTTGAAGTGATGTTGTGTCACAAGAGGTGATAGACAATTTGAAGTTGAAGACACAAAAACACCCTTGGCTTTATAAATATCATGGTTTAAGAAAGGAAATGAGATAACCGTTGTCAAACCATGCTTAATTTCCTTTTCAATTGGTAATCGATTCATAGACAATGTTTGGTGTGATGTTCTACATATGGATGCATGTTATCTGTTACTGGAGGACCTTGGCATTTGACAGGAATACAATGCATGATGGTAGAAAGAGCGCATACACTTTCAAGAAGGATAGAGTAAAGATAGTCCTTGGGCCGATGAAGGACTTGACAAAAGTAGCTTCGAAGAATGTGGGACTTCTAGAACCACATGTTTAGGATTTGGAGTCTCCAGTAGAGGAGCATCAACTGAAAGAGGAAACAAAAAAAGCCAGCATTAGTTGTAATCATGAGTCCGTACAGGATGAACACCAGTTGAAGATTCAAATAGTTTTTCCTCCTCCCAAACAACGTAAAGAGTTGGCTGCAATGAGATTATGCTCAAAGACAGTAGAAGACATGACAATCGTTCAATCGTCAGCAACCTATTATGCATTCCCAATTGTTGAGAAAATAGACCTTTTGTTTAAGCCATATGTTGACCTGATACGGGCAATTCTTGAAAACAACTATAAAAGTAATTATATATGGACTAACTTTGTGGGTGACAGATATCAACAGCTTCCCAGATTTTTCAACCGACGACTTCGACAAGGTGATCAAGCCATCATGGCAATTCCACATCAGTCGAAGGATCAAAGAAAGCGACAAACATCAAAGCCTCCATCAATTCTTTCCAAAAAAAGGATCTTTCAAACTCGAGGACGAGTTCTTTTCAAGCGGGAGGAAATGCGGAGGGCATCAATGGTTCAATTGAAAGAAATAAAGACAATTGGAAGATTAAAGATGAAAATATGGCAACTTCAAACATGCAAGATTTATAATTGAGGAAAAATTAGACATATAAATGAAGAATTATATGAAGAAATGTCCAATTAGCACTCCAATGTCAAGATAAAATTGATTAGCCGAAAGACACAATTTCCCACTCAAAAGCCCATAAAAAATCAGCCTATAGACCTATCATATGGACCCAAGGCCCATTTAAGGTGTTTTCATGCTCAAATGCCCACTTTTATGACTCATGCTTAGGAGAGAGAAAAGTTACGGGATTCCTTGCTAAGGATATGGTCCCATGGTTAATATCGGTGGTTATGGTCTAAGTAGGTGGAGAATCTCTAAAACCAAGAAGGCTAATTGACGCAGGACAAGACAAAAGGTGACCCTAAAGATGACCCTAAATGCCTAAATGCGATTATGCTGTAATAAGAAACTAATATGAGGCTGAAATTAAAATTAATAATAACAATTAGAATAATAAAATCTATCACAAATAATCAATAAAATTCAGAGGATTCAATGTACGTAATAAAATCACAATGCAAACCATGTCATAGCTCAAAGTAGAAGGCTCTCAAAACTAAGAGGATTATCAGATCACACAAACACATAAAACCAACACCAAATAAAGATTAAATCTGGTTATGACAGCAGTGTGAGAGGTTAATGAGGTTAAGAAAATGCCCAGTTTTATGGGACAGCAGTAAGAACAAGAGAAAGACAGGTAGGAGGGACTGTATGAGTCTTTTGATGGCAGATCTGGGCTTCCAAAGGGGTTACGGTAATTGTAGAGGCTGTAGAAAGAGGGAATAAAGGCTGCAATACAGTATTTGGGTTGGGCGACACAGTATAATGGGGAAGGAAGGGCTGGCGAAACAGTATAAGGGGATTACAATTACTGTTTGGGACTGACGGAGGGTAGGGAGGGATTAGGACAAGGGGCGAAGGTGATAGGATGGATTTAGGGAGGGGGCAAAGCTTAGAGGGAGTTGGGATGGGACGGAGACAAAATCTGGGGAGGGAATAGGCAGCGCAACAAGTAGGGATGTGGATTTTGGGTTCCAGCAGGTCAAAGAACAAAAAGGGAAGAGAAGAGAAGAGAAGAGAAGAGAAGAAGATGGAGATGAACAGGAGAGGAAGAAGAGTACCTGAAGATCGAAAGAGGAGGGCTGGAAGAAGAGTACCTGAAGATCGAAAGAGGAGGGCTTCTCGCCAAACCAAGAGATTTACGTTCTTTTGCATCGTGAATCATTACAAGGAGAAGGTTAGCTTATATAAGCTTACCAAAAGACTAATGACAATAGTGCCCTTGCATAAAAAGGAAACTGACTAAAATAAAACAAAGAATTACAATAATACCCTTACTTAAACTAGACACAAAAATAGCAAAATCAGGAAATAACAAGTAAGAAAAATAGCAGCACAGCAAGATGCACCGCATCACTAATTCGCTAAGTAGGTGGCAACTATTTTTATTGTTTGTAATCAATGGATGAGATGTATTTGAATTTAAGTAGGTGACACATGTCATGCACCGAAGGATGTCATTCATTGCAATTATTTTGTAAAAAAATCTCATAAATAGAGGTTTTGGGCATGCACATAGAGCATCTCAAGTTGAAGTTCTCAATTGTTTTGTGGAAGGTACTAGTTTCTCTTACTTTATTTTGCTTCTAGTTTGATTTACTTAAATAATTCTTAGGGTTTAGTTCTAATTTGTCCATCTTGGGTGAATTTGCTTCTAGTCCTTGAATTGGGTTTTAGCAATTCAATTATAGTTTTATAGAATTTCACCTTTAGGAAAAATTCTGCATGGTTTCAATTTCTCCTTGAGCGTTGTACCTTATTCTAATTTCCGGTGAGAAATTGGAGTGTTGGTTTATCTAATTGAGGTTCTGTTTGCCCGTACAACATGGGTGAATTTTCAAAAGAAGATCCAAGGAACTTCCTAGAATCCGATAAGTGTTCATGATGTAGAACAGGTTATAGACAAAATTTTAAAGAGGTATTCGCGACGGGTCGACAAGAAGAATGGCCCACGAGTTTGATCACTAGCTCGGCCCATCTTTTAGTTTATTTTGTTGTTTTATTTTCGTATTTTATTGTCCGATCCTACTTTTGGGATCCTTAGTGTGTGTCGGTGATGTGAACCCAATCCTATTTGGGTTAAGTGTTGTTTTCCTATTTGGTTTAAGTGTTTGATTAGCATTAGAAGTCGTATGTAAAGTTTGGAAAGTTCCAAACTCGGTTTTAGGTCTATGTAATAGTCGGTATTTAGCTTATAAATAAGATACAAGAGGTGGAGAAAGAAAACACCTTATTTTCCGAAAATCTTGAGTTAGTTGAAGGACTACTATCCCTGTTTATCGCTGCTTTGCTGCGTTGTTGCAGGTCATCATTGTGGCTGGCCAGATCCAGTGTCTTCCTCTCCTCCTTGGGCTTAATCCCAAGAGGATACCTTCACTGCAGTTTGGGCTTTATCCCAAACCTTCGCTGCTTCAAAACCCCATCTCGCTGTCCTCCTATATCGCCGGATCATCTTCTCCATACAACCAGTTTCGCTGCTGCTGTAACTCCTTCCTTTTGCTGTCTTCTTCCCACATAACCATGTACAAGCAGCCAACCTTCTCCTTCTTCTTCTTCCCTTCTATTCCCTCTTGCTTTTCCACAAGTTTCAGCCGTCTCTCTCCCTCACTTCCACTGCCTCCCTTTTCTTTTCCTCTTCTTTTCCACTTACCACCTTCGTAAGTTACACTATTTCAGCCCTAATTTCCCCTTTGACTACCACACATGTTTTAACTTAAACACATTCACACGTGTGTGGCCCGATTATAGTCGGAATTGACTTAATTTGACTTTCATCTCCGCTTCCGCTACATTAGTTCGAGTTCGGGTTCTTTTCTTTTCTTTTTTTGAGTGGTAACAAAGAGAGGATTTTATTAAAGAAAAACACTCGGGATACAAGACAACACAGGTAAAGAAGAACATGAAAATTTAAAAGTCAAAGTAAAGAAAAGCTCCATGTAGACAAAGAGGTCCATCGTGTGCAATCCAATCTTCCCCCTTTTAAAATGTGGAAGACACCTAAAATGGGCCCTTCATGTAACGACCCGTCCCGCTAGCACAATATTGTCCGCTTTGGGCCTACACACGGACCCGCACGGCCTTTTTTTTACTAGCCAAACCACTGTTGCTCCCAAAAGGCCTTGTCCGGGTATCAGAGTACGCAGCGAGATAATATTGTCCTCTTTGGGCCCTCGGGTAGAGCCTCACTCCATACCCCGCAACCCTCAATGTTTTGTTCCTAGCACATGGCCCATACATGCCCATTCTTGCTTAGGAGTCCTTATGCTAGAAAGAGGAAGGCTACTACTTATACACCAGGGAATTTTCAATGCCAGTAGCAATGTGAGACTTTTTGGGGTAGGGTATTATGTAGAATAGGAATATGAAAATAAGGAAGAAGAACAGAGAATGAATCTGGGAGAGAATTATCTCTGTCAAATGTATTGATTGATTGTGTTTCTCTTAGAGGATACAATGTTTAAATAGAAAATATAGAGACAATCTAGGGAACAAAAAAGGAAATACAATAAGTATATCCTAATTACAATCTATTTGTAATGACCTTCAATATACAATGAATCTAGACATTAACTGGGGCCCACATCACTAGACGTGTGATGTGTGTGGGTCCCACAACACTCCCCCTCAAGCTGGTTCGAAGATGTCGAGTAGACCCAGCTTGCTAACAACGGAATCAAGCTGAGTTCGAGGAATGGACTTGGTGAAGAGATATCGGCCAGCTGATCCTTAGATTGCATATAAGGAGTGAAAATTCGCCCTTCTGAAATATGCTGACGAAGAAGAAGAAAGGCAATCAACCTCAATGTGCTTAGTCCGCTCATGAAAGACTGGGTTGGAGGCAATATGGATGGCCGCCTGATTGTCACAGAACATGATGAGTGGATCAACAGGAGCAAACCCTATTTCAGTAAGAAATTGGCGAAACCACAGCAATTCGGAAGCAGTATTTGCCATGGCCCGATATTCAGCCTCAGCACTAGAACGAGCAACAACGGACTGCTTCTTGCTTCTCCAAGCAATTAAATGGGAGCCAAGAAAACACAATAGCCAGATGTAGAGCGGCGATCATCTGGAGAACCGGCCCAATCAGCATCTGAATAACTACGAATCGGACAAGTAGGTTGGTGTGCATAGAACAACCCACGGCCGGGATGAGCCTTAATATAGCGTAGGATTCTAAACACGGCATGAAGGTGAGTGTCCCGTGGTTCGTGCATGAACTGACTGACAACACCAACAACATACGATAAGTCTGGTCTTGTGATGGTCAGATAGATGAGCTTGCCAACTAATTTCTGATAAAAACTTGGTGTGTCAAGGAGAGTTCCATCAGAGGCAGATAACTTAGTGTTCACATCCAGCGGAGTATCTGCAGGTTTGCAGCCAGAGTAGCCAGCTTCTTGGAGGAGATCCAAGGCATACTTTCGCTGAGAGAGATAAAGGCCACGACAGGACCGAGCAACTTCAATTCCAAGAAAGTACCGAAGAGGCCCCAAATCCTTAATATCAAAAGTTTGTTGAAGATACTGTTTGAATGAAGAAATGGCTTCATCATTGTTACCAGTGAGTACAATATCATCAACATAAACTACCAAAATCATCACAACAGAGTGGAGACGGTAGATGAATACTGAGTGATCTGACTGACATCGGGTAAAACCATAAGGTAGCAAGGCACTGCTAAACTTCTCAAACCAGCACGTGGAGACTGCTTAAGACCATAGAGAGCTTTCTTTAATCTGCAGACAGACTGAGACTCCCCTGCTTGACAAATCCCGGAGGAGGAAGCATATAAACTTCTTCCTGAAGATCACCATGAAGAAAAGCATTCTTCACATCTAACTGGTGCAAGGGCCAAGCATGATGGTGCAAGAGATAGCAAAATGCGCACAGAGTTAATCTTGGCGACAGGTGAAAAAGTGTCCTGGTAGTCAACTCCATAAATCTGTGTGAAGCCTCTGGCTACGAGACGTGCCTTGTAACGGGCAATAGAGCCATCTGGATTATGCTTCAAAGCAAATATCCATTTGCACCCAACTGGGGATTTGCCTGGAGGTAAGGAAACCATCTCCCATGTATTGTTCTTCTCAAGGGCAGCTAACTCTTCATCCATGGCTGCTTTCCAGGAGGGATTTTTCAAGGCTGTGTCAACCCTCTTTGGTATCTTAATGCTGTCCAATGCTGTGAGAAAACTATGATAGGAGGGTGAAACAGCATGATAGGAGACAAAATGATCAGTGGGATGGCTAGTAGTACAAGAGCGCTTACCTTTGCGAAGCGCAATAGGAAGATCAGACAGGTCAGAGACCGGTGGATCTGAAGCACGTGCAGATGGATGAGTGGAGTCAGCCGCAGATGGCACTCGAGACTGTCGACGTTGGTACACCATAAGAGGCTTAGGTGGATTTGGGGAAGGAAGATTGTCAGGGACCAAAGGAAGAACAGGAGAAGGAGAAGATGTAGAGGGAGCTGAAAAATATGGGTCTCGCTCAAAGAAAGTGACATCCATGGATATGTATGTCTTTCCAGTGATAGGATCAAGGCATTTGTAACCTTTGTGAAAAGGTGTGTACCCTAAAAAAACACATCGCACAGCCCGGAGAAAGTTTATGGCCAGAAAAGTTGTGAACAAAACAAACACACCCAAAGACATGTAAAGGAATGTGGGGAATGGCTTTATGTAAGGACAGATCGATGGGAGACTGATTTTGTAAAATGCGAGAAGGCATTCTATTAATTAGATAACAAGCAGTTAATACGGCTTCTGGCCAATAGGACGAGGGGACGTGCATAGTAAAAAGAAGAGATCTGGCTACCTCAAGAAGGTGACGGTTTTTTCGCTCAGCTATACCATTCTGTTGAGGTGTGGAAGGACAGGAGAACTGAGAATCGATGCCATGTTTTTCCAAAAAAGTAAGAAAGGAGTGTGACAAATATTCTCCCCCGTTATCACTCCGTAGAACTTTAACCGTGCACCCAAATTGAGTTTGAACCCACTGGTAAAAATTTTGGAAGTGATAAAAAAACCTCAGATTTCTGTTTCATTAAATATGTCCATGTCATGCGAGAGAAATCATCAATAAAGGTAAACAAAATAAAGAAAACCAGTGCGAGAAATAGTTGGAGATTTCCAAACATCAGAATGGATGAGTGAAAATAAAGTGGATGAACTTTTATTCATAGATGGTGAAAAATGATTTCTAACATGTTTGCCATATTGGCAAGGTTCACATTCAAAACGAGTAAAAGATAAACTAGGCACAAGCTGTTTGAGAACAGAGTCGGCAGGATGTCCTAAACGACAATGCCATAGCCACACATCTGAAGACGAAGATGTCGAACAAGCCTCAGAGCTACCATAGCAAGAATCGAGAAGATAGAGACCACCTACTTCACGACCACCACCCAACATCTGCTTCGTGTTCAGATCCTGGAAAACAAAATGAGAAGGAAAAAATGTGACTGAGCAATTCAAATGTTTAGTCAAGGCATTAACAGATAACAAATTGCGGGATAGATTTGGAACATGCAAAACAGAGTGAAGGTCCAAATTATGAGAAACAGGGACAATTCCTTTCCCAACAATATTAGTGAAGGAGCCATTGGCTAATTTGACCTGACCACTAATAGGAGAAAGGGAAGAGAAGAGGGTGGACATACCAGCCATATGATCGGTAGCACCAGAATCGACAATCCAGGAAGTAGGAGAGGCATGATGGGCAGATGATTCATTACCTGAAGGAGAGGAAACAACATTGGACCTCAGAGGATTGAAGGCGCTCAAGGCGTTGCAGTATGAAGTTAAGATCCTGACGAATCACAGGAGCACTGTCATTAACCACATCAGAGGAAGGAGGAGCAGCGGAGAGATGGGCTTGCTTAGGACGTCCATGAAGCTTGTAGCATGAATCAATGTTGTGATTAGTCATCTTGCAGTAGGTGCAGAACCGAGGGCCCTTCTTCCGTGGACCTTTGGTGTCCCGTCGAGGATCAGAGGGGAAATCCTTGCCATGAGAAGCAGGGTGCCCATGAGCCAGAGATGGCATAGAAGAATGGTTGGTGATCAGTGCAGAGCGCTCAACGGGCAGTGGAGCCATAACAAGACGACGGCGATCTTCTCGAAGTAAGGCGGAATAAACCTCATCGAGAGATGGGAGAGGTCGTTGCCCAAGAATCTGGGCCCTGGTGGGCTCAAAGTCAGGGTTAAGTCCAGCTAAAAACGCAAAGATTCGTTGTTGTTTCGACATAAAGTATCCCCTTAAAACAAGAGACGGATCCTTAAAAACAAGAGATTGAAGTTGATCAAGCTCTAACCAACTGGATTGTAGAGTTGAATAGTACTGGATGAGAGATAACTCCCCTGACGAAGAGTAGCAGCAGTCTGAGATAATTCATATATTCGAGCAAAATTATCACCATCAGAATACAAAGTCTTTACAGTGTCCCATACAGCTTTGGCAGTGGGAAGAGTATAGACGAGACGCCGAACATGAGCTTCCATAGAATGAAGAAGCCAAGCCTGGACCAGAGAGTTATTTGCAATCCAGGTGGGAAATGTTGGATCCGTCTTAGCCGGTTGGGGAATAGTACCATCAAGATAGTAATAGAGTTGCTTTGCAGTTAAAAACATTGCGGCGGAACGGGACCACTCGAAATAATTCGTCTCATTAAGCAATACTGTCGTGATCCGACCAATCTGGGGAGAGCCGGAAGAGGCGACATCCGGAAGAGAAGAACTAGAAGATGATGCAGCAGCCATAGAGTAATAACAGGAAAGACAAGCCAAATAAACTTAGGCAAAATCAAGGCCGATGTGAGATCGGAGTAGCAGCAGCAGCAAAGGACCCCACACAACACTAACCGAAGCAAAAAAAAACACACCAAATGTCCACACAACACCAATCTGCAGCAAAGGTCAGCAGAAGAAATCCAGCCAAGGGATGGACTGCAGCAACGAAAAAATGACCAAAAATGGGCCCCGCCGAGATGGTAACACTAGCAACTCCAAAGGGATGGAAGGAGAAGGTAGGGGCGACTGTAGTGGTGTAGATCCCAGGTGAAAGAGGGCTGAATTCCCTCAGATCTGCAGAAAAATACCCAAAATCTGGGGAAATAGGCGTCCCAGGCAGCAAGGGAAAGAATGCCCAGAAGGGGGTCCCACCGTTGATCAAAGGTGGCACAACCAGGTGGGATTGAAACCAAGGGCAGAGGCGACTACAGTAGTGAAGGATCGAACTCCAAAAGTGTCGGGAACCAGCCGATCTAAGCAGAAAACCAAAACTGGGTTGTATAAGAACACCAAAATCGCTGGAAGAAGAAGGCAGCAGGAACCGGTGTAAAAGGCGTCAAACCAGAGATCCAACCCTATGGATGGAAAGCTCTGTCAAAAACGACAGGGAAGGACGAGTCCCCTGCCGGCAGACTGCTCGCCGGAACAGTGATTTTCGCCGGAACAGTAAATCTCGCCGGAATAGTCTCGCCGGAACAGTGATCTTTAAGACAATCAAAAAAGAAAATCTTCCCTAGCTGATACCATGTAGAATAGGAATATGAAAATAAGGAAGAAGAACAGAGAATGAATCTGGGAGAGAATTATCTCTGTCAAATGTATTGATTGATTGTGTTTCTCTTAGAGGATACAATGTTTAAATAGAAAATATAGAGACAATCTAGGGAACAAAAAAGGAAATACAATAAGTATATCCTAATTACAATCTATTTGTAATGACCTTCAATATACAATGAATCTAGACATTAACTGGGGCCCACATCACTAGACGTGTGATGTGTGTGGGTCCCACAACATATTACACTCCACACCATTCTTGGCGAAAAAGTCTGCTATCCCATTTGTTGAATGACTGATGTAAACGAAGGAGATCTCAAGTCGCCTGACAATTGCCATGATCTCTCTAACCTTGGTAATCAGTCTCCAGGGGGGTCCGTTTCAAACCTTTTGCCCATTTGATGGTATTTGCCGAGTGTTCCTCAATGACTAATTTTCCACCTTCAAGACCTACCCAAATTGCCAATGCTATCCTAATATTGAAAAATTCAGCTTCATTAGAGTCTCTAGTCCCTACTGATTCTGTGAATACCAAGGATGTTTGACCACTGTGATCTCTAAGTACGTTGCCTATGTCCTGGTTTTCTCCTGGAAGCGGGTTCTCTCGAGTTTTATAGCGAACTCGAGCTAGATTTGTGGATTTCTAATTTTCCTTAGCATGGAGGCATAGGTAGGTTTTAAAACCGATCCTACCCTTAATCAGAAAATTGAAAATTAAAGAAAAAATCATCGATGTTTAATTGAATCCTTCTAACTTGGTGGATTCAATGGGTTACTTAAAGACTCAACTAGGTCTTGAAATAAACTTCTATATTATATGGACAAGTCAGTCTTTCACTCTTGTACGGAATGTGAATTTAAAATTTTAAACTATAGTTCAGTTACTGGTTCTAAAACTGCATTACCAAAGAATTTAGAAACATAGGTATTTAAGTCTGTACTACTAGGTACGTTAATTTGAGTATGAGGTGAAACTACTCTCATACTCCTCACTGGTTATACCCAAGGGGACAAAATCAAAACTCTCACCAAAAGGGGCAAAAAGGAGAGGACATGAAATGATGTGGTCTTTTTTCTTTTCTTCGTTATTGACCCAAATTAACTTGTTATTTCCAGGTTAACTATATAAATGCACATGCAACATCCACAATTGCAGGAGATCTGGCTGAGGTGAATGCTATAAAGAAAGTGTTTAAGAACACTTCTGAGATCAAAATCAATGCAACGAAGGTAATTCATACTTCATATGTATATCTTTTGATGGTATAGACAGAATAATTCAGTTAACTTTTTTGCATTGGTTTCCAGTCTATGATAGGACACTGTCTTGGGGCAGCTGGGGGATTGGAGGCCATTGCAACTGTGAAAGCAATAACTACTGGGTGGCTGCATCCTAGTATAAACCAATTTGTAAGCATAAGATTTTCATTTTTCCTCTCTTAATGTTCTAAGATATGTGTGGGAAAACACTTTTTATTCAATGGGTTTCTGGTGCATTAGTATTTTCCAAAAATGACAAAAGATTCAGTCATTTTTCTGTAAATGGATGGTTTAGTTTTCATTCTTATCCATCTCAGACATTATATGGTGATATTTTATTTTGCGGAAGAACAATAATGGGTTTGAACTCTTTCGCAAAAATGGATGATTATTCATTGTGTTTATGGTATTTGGGTAGTTGAACTATGTGGCTCTTAAACAATATCTAGAGGATATGCTATTGATGAAGGCCTAGGGTCAAAATTTGTAGACTGAGGTCCTCAATGAAAATTTTAGATTCAGTTTATGCAAACCAAATCTAGGAAAATTCAAACCTGGCTCAATGAAAATTGAGAAAACCCAAATTTGAATTCACTAACAAATTCAAAAAGAAACCTTGGATATTTTGGAATTCACAGAAATACCTAATAAATGAAGGCTCTTTTCAGAGGAAATCCAATATTTCATGGATCACCTTAACCCAAGTTTCACTCTGGAAAGAATTAGAAAATGCTCAAATCTCAAAGGAAAATCGACACCCTGTAATTTCGATACTGTGCAATTAAAATAAATCTAATGAATTCTAGATAATTAATTGCAAGAACTAAAATTAAATTCAAGCAAATTAAAAACTGGAGATCAAAATATTAGAGAACTTGAACTTCAACTAGGATGACTCCCATGGGTGTGAGCTCTCTATTTATAGTGTTTGGATTACAAGATTTGACAAAAATAGACATTCTCATCACTCTAAGAGACCCTGTTACAAAACTGGTCATAAGTTTGTCTACGTATGTTAGAATTGTTCAAACCTGGGCTCGTTGGAAAGGTCTTTGAATATGCTTTCTATTGAAATGTAATTTTGTTTGAGCCCAACATCGTTTGATACATCAAATGAAGTTGGGAAGTTCACTTCTCAACCAATCCTAGTGTCACGTGCCCTATCTAAGAAAAAGGCATCAATGGAAAGTTGGCCAAGGAAATTTGGTTGATTCCCTTGTGTTGTCAGCCATGTGGAATAAGTCAAAGCAATCCCATCATTTTCATTTGCAATTCACTTTTGGGCCTCAAAATTATATCTTTTCAAGCCCAAAACATCATAATTAGGCTCTAAGCCATACATCTACATATGGGCTAATTATTTAAGCAATTTTGGCCCCACTTGATGAATATGAATACTAAAGCTAGAAGTTTCTTTTATTGGATAAATAATTACAATGATAAGTTTGATTATATCATGTTCTTGACTTTTTTAGCTGCCTTGAGTCATATGTCCAAGTTCCCATGCCTGTATCTGTATCCCTCTCTAGGAGTCATGCCTTGTTCTCTCAGTGGAAGGGTACTGCTTTAAGGCATTGAAGATGGGAAAAACAATGTTAAAGTCCCACAATGTTATTTCTGGTTCTGCATCCCAAATTCACAGATGAATGTATCCACTATAATAAAATATGCAGCAGATTGGCAACTTTTTCTAGGAATAAGTCCTCTGCTTTCTTGGTGGTTTTCAGTACAATGCTTATTTCAGTGGCATTTAAACATTTCATGTCTTGATGCTTCTGAAATGCAGGATCCAGAGCCTTCTGTTGATTTTGACACGGTGCCAAATAAAAAGCAGCAGCATGAAGTGAACGTTGGTAAGATGTCAACCTATCTATTGCCTTCAATTCTTTGGTTGAAGGTAATCAGAACTGTCTTGATTTTGACAACTTTGTGCGCAGCCATTTCAAATTCGTTTGGATTTGGAGGACACAACTCAGTGGTCGTGTTTTCAGCATTCAAGCCTTGAACAGAAGATCATATGATGGGCTCTACCCATTGGACTTGGTAGCTCTTTTGCATTCGTTGTTAGTACTTTCTTTTGATCATTATGATTTATGTCGGCTGGAGTAAAAGTGAAAGATCAGGATTTGCTGGAATGCAGCTCCTGCACAAGCAATGAGAACGGAGTTGCTGAATGAAGGTTTTAGATGAATAAGTTTGCCGTTTTTGAGCTTTTAGTTAGCAATGAATCTTTGATTTGTTTCGTGGACAGTCAGGTTGACACTTGACGGTAGGGGTTTTTATTTTTTATTTTTCCCTTTTCTTTTTTAATTAAAATTTCCCCCTGCTATCTTATTCTCTCTCTTGGGAGGCTTCAAATATGTTTGGGAGGACACTTAAATCTCATCCCCTAGATTCTTAGCTCAAATTGCTTGGAAGTTCTAGCTCAACGGTAGTGGTTAAAATGTTGCAACTCATTGATTCCTTTTTAGAATGAATATCTACGGGGTATTTTCTGTATCGTTATGTATACTTTGGATATGCATACAATTTTGCCGTGATGCTTAACTGTAGAAAAATAAACTGTGTATTGTATTGAATACCTAAACTATTACATATATTTATAGGCTCTAGTCGACCCTAGGGTTATCACAATCACACTCAAACTCTTAATCTAATTATAAATCATATAGATCTCTTGATTAGAGATTAAACTAAACTTAGAGTCCTACGTACATAATAATTCTACTAAATAATGAAATCTTAAATGTATTCTAATGTACTCCCGCAAGCTGAAGCGTGGATGAACGTGAAACTCGGAACGTGAAGAAACGAAGATGAATTACAACAGTGGTACAATGACTGGCTATGGAGATTTGTTGAAGCAACAAATTGATTAGCTGTAAAAGTTTTTGAAGTGGCAATGTTGATTGGCCGCAAAAACGACAAGCGGTGAAAACAAATGGCGGTAAAAAAAAAATAATGGCATAGTACATGTCAAAAAGGGTGATCAAATAGATCGAAAAGGCCAGCAAAATGACTGAAGTCATAAAGACCAAGAAATAAGGTTGTAACCATAAAGGACCAGCAAACAGTGGGGACGAATCGGAGTCCTCCAAATAATAACGATTGAACCCATAAAAGGCCAACAAACAACGGTTGTAGTCATAAAGTCAACAAATAGAAGGCTATCTCACATTGAAGAAACGGCGAAACGAGGCATGCTCGAACGACAACAAAGTAGGAGGAGGGACAATTTGCATCCCTTTCTTCTTAGCACAGATCTCGGAGATCATGATAAGAAGAAACAACAAAAACACCGACCAAACGACATTAACAGGCTGAAATATTTGCAAGAAAGCAATTGTGAGCATACTTTTGAATAACAATTAATGAAATAATGTCATCAACATCCATCGGCACCACATCCAGGTCATCGCTATTTGGCATCAAAGTATTAAAGTACTTCTCTGCAAGCTGCTTGGTCAATTGCAAATGACGATGATATAAACCTTCTTTAATGTATTGAATAACATATGCCTTGCAAACTGGGAAATTCGTCCATTCCCAATCTGTTAAACTTTGCATGTAAGACCTTGCTATACAATTCAAACGTACTGTATGGAACGAATGGACTGCCTGGGTTTGCCTCTGCAATGACGATGCAGATCTGTCAAACAACCAGATCTGAAAGTGAAGGCAATTCTAGGCACGTCCAGCCAGATCTGGTCACGGAGGAGGGGCTGTTAGAGCCAACGACAAGAAGGGGTGTAACAGATCTCGAATAGATGCAGTAGAGGTGAAGAGCGATAAGCAAGAGAAGCCAGGCAAGACGATGGTGGAACGACGAGTTCTACATGCGCTCTCTTTTCGAAAAACAATCACAAAAAATCTGGGTCAGGTGTGTAACAGACTGCCTTTAAATAGATCGGCAGCAGAGGCAGTTAGCGAGATGAGCAGAACCCTCTGACCAAGAAAAGAAGACGGAACAGCAGAGCAAGGAATGGTAAAAACAGATCTGCAATCAGCGGCAATAAACCCTTTGCTTTTGTGTATTCTTTATTGCCCACGTTACAGATCTGAACGGTACCACGTTGCACAACCGAAGAGGACATTGGACAAATTTGAACTCTAGGCGAGGTGCAGATGGAGGCACGTCAGTGGGAGGTGGCAGCAAGATCGATCTTGACTAAAGTACGCAATCTCGATCAAAAAACTCTCACCTAAAACCAGAGAAAGGGATTTAGATATCCCTCCCTCCCTCTCCCGATGTATCTCCTCCGGTAGAGGGAGAGAGAAGCAGCTTGCTTAACAAATATGCGCACTCCTGGGATCTAATTTTTGCTGATATCATGTAGAAAAATAAATAAACTGCGTGTTGTATTGAATACCTAAACTATTACATTGATCTCTTGATTAGAGTTTAAACAAAACTTAGAGTCCTAAGTACATAATAATTGTACTAAATAATGAAATCCTAAATATATTCCAACATTAACGTAGGTTTTTTTTTTTTCCTTCTAAAAGGACCCTTATTTTTTGACTTAATTTGAAAAATCTCCCATATTTTTTTATTGTTTTTGTGTCTGGATGGGAATTTAAAGTAGGAAATTCTCATAAATTTGAACCTCTTCCATTTAAGGTATATTTGTTGATTTCTTGGAAAAATGATTTCTATTAGAAAAAATTTCTTGGTAAAATGGTTTGGTAGTAATTTGCTCTATTTAAAAAATTTGTTATGTTTATTTATTATTATCCTACGTAAGAAATAATTGATTGATAAATGGGTTAAGTTGGGTTAAATTTGCCCATTTGATATATGAGATGAGATTAAAAGTAATTGGGCTAAGTTTACTGTTTAATAAATGGGCCAATGGGTTAACCCATCTTTCGTTAGGTGCTTGGGTCAAATCGTCCACCTATAATATGAGTTAATCTTATCTATCAATTGGGCAACTTGATAATAAGTGGGTCAGTGGGGGTGAATCTAATTAACAAATAGTTTGGGTTAAGTTCAAGTTTCATTGGGTCAAACATTAATAAATGGACGGAAGGGTGGGTCAACCCATTGAAGTTGTTTGGTACTCAGGTTAGGTTTATTCATGTAATAAAGCTTAGGGTTACTACTCAGTTGGGCCTGGTTTCGGGGATGCTCAATCTGGGGCTTGAATTGAAGCCCATCTTAATTTAGTCTAATATGAGTTCGGAGTAAATTATATTTGAAGTGATATTTCAAGCTTGAAATGTATATCTGGACATATCTAGACTCAGGCTTATTGACTTAAAATGGAAATATTTATTAATATTTTATTAAAATATAAATTATATATTACATAAATTTCATATTTATACAAAAATATTACACAATGAAAATTAGATTTCATAAATTATTGTTCAAATTTGGGTTTTGGACCAAATTTAGGATTTCATGTACTAGGTTTGGCTTAATTGAATTTTAATTCATGTCTGATATTTTAGGCCAAGGATACTTTCGATTTAGGATCCTGTTTGGCATGAACAGTGTTGCATCCTATTAAAGCTTTAAGTCATGTAAGGTGTTGAACCACCTATATACGATTATTCATGTTGGGTCAACTCATTTAATTAGTAAATCAAATTCAGTGATTCAGTTTTTAATAAATGTCTCAAGTTGGGTGACTCATTTAAGATTGGTTTCCTACTTTGATTGGGTAAAAAAATTAATAAACTGGTCAAGAGATGTTGGATCAATCTATTTAATAAATCGGTTAATTTGAAATTATCAATTTAATCTTGGTGGAGTTGAATTAATCCATTAAATAAATGGGTTGGGCCAGGTTAATTTATTTAAGCTTAATTGGACCATGTCAACATGTTCAATAAATGTGTCAAATTGAGTTTGCCTAAGGGTTTTTATCCAAGGGCCCAAAGTATTGATATACGGTACTAATATTTTCATTCATGTAAAATTATAAGATAGATTTTCAGCATCATGCGCTTAAACTCAAAGCCATTGCCTACAGAGCATACTCATAAAGTAGTCAAACATTCTCAAAGAAGATAACTCATGATAAATCTTATGTCCTGCATATCTTGTATTTGTAATCGGTTGTATATTTTATACTCTTTGAGATGTAATTTGAGTAAGTCTAGTGGTCTAGTGTTAGTATGTCATCTGTGTCCTTACCTTGCTTCTTGAAGATCATCAAGCACATCAAATGAAGACTATAAACAATGACTGTGGAAGACAGAATAACAAACAAGCATATGAACTAAAGGCCAACCGAGTGAGGTAATTGGACCTAGGAGACCTAAACTTACCCATGGGTTTTTCATTAAAATCCTTGGCTTATAAATAGATAAAACTTAATTAGGATTCTTAGGATAGATGAAATATGCCCCATTTTGGTGTAGCTCTTACTACCTATTGATTGTGCTCAAATATTGGTGAAATATTTATTAATAGTTTGAGCACTTTTAGAGCTTTCTGAATTATCCTTGTTCAGTGAGATTCGAATTGTATAACTTAATATATGAGCATTTTAGTAAAATAGTGCAAACAAGGCAAAACAAGGAGTTCCTCTGGTAGGATGAATTTTACCCTCACTTGGAGAGTTATTTAAGGTATCAAATGAACTCCAATTTCTTTGAAATTTCTTTTGTTAAAAAGATATTTCAAATACTTTCTATCGAGCACAAGAATGACCAAATCCAAGTAACGTAGCTCAAGTTATGCTTGTTTTAGTGAAGAAGTACGAAACTGTCAAATCCAAAACATGCCATTTGTAACACCCCAGAGATTTTAATATTAATAATGGGATTAAAAAGGGTAATTAATGATTAATTGAGATTAAGGGGACTTAATTAAGTAATTAAGATGGAGTTAAGTGGGATTTAATTAAGAGATTAAAATATAATTTAATGTCAAGTGATGTGGTGAGTAATTAAAGTTATGAAAGTTAATGAACATTAATTAATAATGTGGCATTGCGCCACAAGAGAGAAAAAACCACTTCTCCCTCTTTTATCTCACTCCACTCGGTATTCCCTTTGTTTCACACGGTACACTCCCATTTCTACTCCCACACACGACACTCCCTTATTCCATTATTCTCTTCACACGGCAAACACCCCCATTTCCGCTCCTCACCACCGAGCACCTCCTTCTTCCACCTTCCACACGGCTTTCCTTCTCTTCTCTTCTCCTCCATTATGAAACTCAACGACTACTCAGATTCGAATTTTGGTAGTTACGTTGATAGTAGAAAGTCAACGTTTAACTATTTGTTCCTTATGGCTTGCGGAGCAATATCATGGAAAAACGCCAAACAATCCATCATTACAACATCAACCATAAAAGTAGAATTTGTGGCATGCTATGAGGCCACTGTTCAAAGAATGTGGCTGCGTAACTTTATCTCAGGATTTGGAATTGTTGACGGCATTGCCAAGCCACTGAGAATTTACTGGGATAATTCTACAGCAGTATTCTTCTCTAAGAACGACAAGTATTCGAATAGATCGAAACAAATGGAATTGAAGCACTTTGTCGTGAAATAAGAAGTTTAGAAATAGACGGTATCTATTGAGCACATTAGTACTTTACTTTTGGTGCAGATCCGTTGACGAAGATATTATGTATAAAACCGTTAAAGAACATGCCAATAGAAAGTGTCTTGAATGTAATCTATAATGATGCAATTATGAATTTTGGACTGCATTATGAATAAATGTGCACTATTTGACATTTGAGTACTCATGTATGCGTTTCTGATTATTATGGTTATGTATATACATTATGTGTGTTTATTTTTGAGACTAACAGGAATAGTCATTATGTTATGACACTATGTAGACCATTATGAAAAATCTCATTAGAAGGTATGCTAGTTAGGTCACTTGTGTTGTAGTGATGGAAGGGACTATGTCAGGATAAAATGATGTGCAACCGCCATTGCTTGCACTTGTGATTTGTTTAGTATTAAGATGTTGACTGTATTATGTTGTTAAATATAGTTTATGTGTACACCTTATGATATAACTGTTTTAAATATCATGAAGTGTAAATGTGAGCCAAGTGGGAGAATGAAAGACTAAACATGACCTACATTAAAATTTGGGGCTCCACATAGAAGATCTTAAATTAGGAAAATTGTATTTAAATAAGGAATGTCTAAATTAGGAGAGTTCTAATGGGGGTTAGTTTCCTATTTTGATGAGAAGTAGGAAAGGAAATTTCTAATTGCCTTAGAGGTCCTCCCTCTGCCTATAAATGGTCTCTCTCCATAATTATCCATCAACTTAAGACAACTCAGTGTTCGAAAAATACTATTCACGAAATTGAGGAGAGGGCATTAAGGAGGAAAGAGGTAGAAACTCCAATGTGTGTGTTTTCTCTTGCTTTTGAACTCCAGGAAGCATTGACATATCAATAGGAAGATCAAATCTCACTCTTCTTCATCAATGGATCCGGTTATGTCTTATTATTATGATGTTTATGATTTCCGTATTAAGTTTGATCCGTCTTTCAATTATTAATTGATCTAGATGTTGTGTTTATGTCGTTCGGGTTTGTCGAACATTAAGTTTAATGATGTATGATTCTATGATTGTTCTTAGATTAATAAACTCTGATATTATGATGACGTATTACACCTATTTGGTGGATGAATGTGGAGGGGATAGGAGGTCCCATTGTAGTAAAGGAGTTGGTTTGTGTGAATTATTATAATTGTTCAAAGAGGTCTTAAAATATGTTGTAGTAATGTCTGAAATATAGACGAGACTCCTGAAATTTTGGTAGGAATATTCTGTCATTTAGAAAAGCAATTAGTGATTTGAAGAAATTAGAAAAAAATGACACATTTTTCCTTAATTTAAGTTACGTGTTTTGAGAATCGGGTGTGACACATAAATTTAATTCACCAAGGAATTGGAGAGAAACCATGTTTTCAGCTTCAATTGATGAAATCCAAAGCATATGAGACAATGGTTAACTATAGCAAACCTTATACAGATTTTACAATGAGAAGAAAAAAGAAAAGAAAAAATCCTTGATAGGGTTAGACGCCCCTAAGGTTTCCTAGGAACCTACTTACTTCAATCAACCAATCATTATATGGCAAGTAACATTTAATCATAAAAAAAATTAAAGAGGAATCCAATAGGAGGTGGTGTCCCTCTCATGCTAAATTGGAGAGAGAAATTGTAGAAAAAGGTTGCTAATTTATAGTGCTTGCTCAAATTAGGAAGGAGCTGGAAATTTTTTTAAAGTAGCGGAGAAAAAGTTTATCCCACAACAACTCATTGTGCTCCAAATTTGAGCTTCTTCTTTAAATCAAATCAACCCCAAAATGTGTAGTTAAGGACTTAAATCAATTACCCCAGCCCATGAACAAATTATTTTAAGACTTTGGGCCCAAAATGAGCCTTTAGTGGATCCCTTTTTAGCACCCTCACATTTTTTGTGCTAGAAGTACTATTTGTACAATCTTATCACTTAATTGGCCCATGTCCTTAATTAATTTTTCTTCCTTTTGATCCATGATTTTAAGATCTCACTAGTTCCAAGCAATTAAGTTTTCTACTTAAGCGCATGGAATCAAGTAATTTAAAGGCAACCTCCATGAAAACATCAAGGGTACATTTATTTGCATAAATTTTCCCATGTTTGCACATTTTTTTCTACGAATCATATACTCATGGTCAAATTTTTCTAAGAAAAAAGTACAAATTTTTTTCCATCATGACTTGTGGAAACATGCACTCCTAGAAAATATATGAAGCACATCTTCAAAGACCTAATTGTTGCCTTAGATATTGACCTAAGAGGGGGTGAATTGGGTCAATACATACTTTTGACAATTTATTATTCTTAACAAAATAGATGTTTACAAAATAAAGCAATCTAATTTTTGTTCAAAAAAAAATAAATCAATCTAATTAAATACAAAAATAAAGAGGAGACGAGGAGAGATGAAAAAATTACACAAGGTTTTTTAATGAGGTTCAGCAACCTTGCCTATTTCCTCGCCTCAAGTACACAACTTGAGGATTCAATTCACTAAGGCTACGTTTGGATTGGGGGTAAAGGGGGGGTGATGTGGGGGGTACCCCCCATTACCCTTATTTGGTAATTAGGGGGGTCATGGGATAACACCCCTCTTTACCCTCCCTTTTTCACTTTTTGAATAGTCTTTCCATGCAAAGGGTATTCATTATGAATAATGAATACCCTTACCGCTGGATGCACCCCTTGAAAATTTACCCTCCAACTGAACGGAGCCTAAGTTTCTTCTTCGACGGTGGGGAAGAAACCATTACAACTGTAGAGAACACCTTTCTAATTTGAAAATGAATACACCTTTCTTCTTTGGTAGGGTTACACCAATCCATTACAAGTTTTCGCACAAGAGAAAGAGGTTTGAAATTGCACGTTGAAGCACATTTGAGTAACTCATGAGGAATAGTAATTAATTTGGTCTAGGAGTTAACTCAATCAAGATAAAGTATAACTCAAGTAAAGATAAACACGTAATTTAGAGCAATTGAGCTTTTGAGTGATATGCCAAGTTTCATCTCAATGAATATGAGTGGTAAGAACTTGAGATAAACTTGTAATGTGAGAGAGGGATTAGATTTATGATGGATGGTCTTTCCATTTCACATTCAATAGAGCATAGAATGCTCAAGATAAGACAATAATAGTTTGGAATTGTAACACTCCAGATTTACAAGTTATAAATATTTATGGAAATTGTCCATTTAAATTGTGAACTAACGGATATGGACCTTAGATAGGTAAGGTGTTGGGTCAATTGTCCAATTAAGACCCAACGGATATATTATAACGCTCAGTTTAAAACAAATGTGTAAGATGTGTTTAATTGGGTCAAAATTGTCAATTGGGTCAAAATGCCATTTGGGACCCAATGGGTCGTGGTTGACTTGGTTGACCATCAAGTGAGTTCAAGATTACTTAATTGGGGTTGATGTAAGCTGGAAACGGAATCAAATAAATGAGTTGAATTAAAGATGTGAATTGAGTTGGAAGGGAATCAAGTGATTAACTTGATTTTAAGTGACTTAAGTGAGCTGAGTTTAAAAGAATTAAAATTGAGTTATGGTGAGTTGAGTGGAAGTCAATGGGACCTCCATCTTAAGTAGGTGAAGTGTGAAGATGAAGGAGTCTTGGTTGTTTCAAAAACTCGAGTCAAACCTAAGGTTACACGTTTGACATGGGAGTTTCATCTCATGGATGAAACCCCCACTTGGATCATTAATGGAGAGATGAGGAATTTTCTTATTTCAAAATTCAAACCAAGGGTACACGTTGGAGGGGGAGTTTCATCTCATGGATGAAACCCCCAAATGGAATATCAATGGGAAGTGACGGTTTTGGTTGTCCAAGCTAAGACAATACCGTTGGGAGGTGGGAGTTTCACCACATGGATGAAACCCCCAAATGGGCCATTAATGGAGAGGTGGCTGTTTTGTGTTGTTACACAAGCCAAGCCAAGGCTACACCGTTGGACCCTTGGGAGTTTCATCTCATGGATGAAACCCCCAAGTGGAGTATTAAGGAGGAAGGTAAATGGAAATGGGAGTTACAAGTGGTGTCACCAAAGGACACCACCGTTGGCTGAATTGTATTAACCAATAAAAGAGTGGAGTTTCATTTCACTCTCTCCCTCTCCCTCTTGGCTGTTTTCTCTCCCTCAAACCCTTTCTTGGCCGACCACTCTTCAAGACAAAAGATTTAGAACTTCATCTCAAGGTTCTCTTCCTATCACTCAAGGCCGAACACTCTCTCTCTCTCTCTCTCTCAAGTTCTCACTCTTGGCCAAAGGATTAAGAAGGAAGGAGGAAGAGGCTAAGGAAGGAAAGGATCGGAAGAACAAGTAGGAGCAAGAAGGAGCGAAGGAAAACCGGAGGAATAGCGGAATCGGTAGGTATTTGATAGATTTTGTTTAAAGTAAGGAACCATAGGGTTCGGCCATGGTGTATGGCCGAACCCCATGGAAGAAAAATTAGGGGATGAATATGGTATTGTAATGGAAAGAATGAACCAACTATGGCCGAACCCCGTGGAAGGTCATTGGTTATTTTTATGGGTTGGAAACCATGGAAGGTCATGGATGATTTTATGGGTCTTTGAAGGATGAAAACCATGGAAGGTTTATGAATGTTTTAGAAGGTTTAAAATGGAAAAGAAGGGCACAAAACCAAAGGGTGAGGTTCGGCCATGTTGTATGGCCAAACCCCACCAAGTAATATTTACGGATTTAGGGTTTGCTTAGATATTGAATTGATGTGGATTGTTTAAATATTTCTAATGGGTTTCAAAACATGAAAATGGTAGATGCATGTTAAGGATTTTTGAAAGGGTTTTAAAAGGAGGAATACTAATCACTTTACATGGTGTTAAAATGTAATTGGTGAAAGAACCATGAACCATGGGTTCGGCCATGGTGTATGGCCGAACACCATAGAAGGAATATCAATGATTTTGAAGGGATTAAATGGAAGATGGTTAATAATTTAGAAAGGTTTTAATGATGGACTTTTGGATAAAAAAGAATGAATCTAAATGTATGGTTAAACCCCATGGAGGAACCTTGATTTATGGATTCAAGGATGGTAATTGATATAATGGAGAAATTGGAATTTAGATATCATGGGTTCGGCCATGTGTATGGCCGAACCCCATGAAGCAATTTTATAGATATTATGTCTATGAATATCTTAAATGAATGGAGGATTAATTGAAGGATGCAAATATATGCTTATGGATTATGTTATTGGATTATGAGTTTTTGTTTATGTTGATGGATTAGTTAGTCATAAACATATGTTGTTGGACCTAGAAATAAGGAGATGAAAGATCATGGGTTCGGCCATGATGTATGGCCGAACCCCATGAGGTGGGTTTGTGGATCAAAACATGGACTTAGGCATGTGTTAATGAATGAAATGTTTGGTTATGGATTTGTACAAATGGCAAGAATGTAAATAAGTAAAAAATAATGGACTATGGGTTCGGCCATAGTGTATGGCCGAACCTCATGGGGAATGTTTGGTGAACTTAAGGTTTGATGTATGTTAGATGATTAATTTGTGAATGATTAGATTAATGAATAAAAGGGGTATGATCTTGGACTTAAGTTAAAAGATCAAAGGACTCAAAGAGGGACTAAAAACCAAGTGGGTGAGGTTCGGCCATGTTGTATGGCTGAACCCCACCAAGACATATTTATGGACTTAAATATTGTAAATAAAGAGGGACATGGTTTTAATTGATTGATATATTATAAGGTAACGGACATCACAAGCGGTATACGATCGTGAGCGGTTTCCGGACGAAAGCGTAAGGACACGTTAGTGGTCTTTGGTAGGATTTATCCTACCTCTTTGAAACCATGGTTATGTAATATGGTTTAATCTCTTATTTTGATGGTTATGTCGTAAAGTTAATATGTTTTCAAAATATGAGGTTTTAATGCTATGGTTATTTTATTACATACCATGTGGACATTTGCATCTCATGCATGGTATGGGAGAGAGGATATGTAACCGGAGGCCACACTCCGTCGGGGCATCCGTAATACAATCGTGGGAGATACCTTGATGAGGAGTTTTCCATCAAGAGGTAACCGGAGATCCACACTCCGTCGGGGCGTCCGTAATATAATCGTGGGGGATATCTTGATGAGGAGCTTTCAATCAAGAGGTTACTATGTGTTTGTGATGGGTGAGACTCATTGCATATGATAGTATGACATGGCATTAAATCAGCATGATTATGATCTTTATTATCATTCAAGGTTTATGGTTTTTATCTGTATGATTGGATCTCTATTATCATACATGATTTTGGATACGATGTTTTATAAGTATGGTATGATTTGTTATATTTGGATTTGATATATATTATATATGGATTTTTGGTACTAACCCATGTGTTAACCCTAATTGGAATACCTAGTGGACGTGTTGTCTAACGCCCTACTTCTACCCTAGTTGATGACACAGGAACGGAACGGAACTATGAACGTGATCGGAGCCAAGCATAGGAGCTTGGATATGTTGAATGTTATTTTATTTAAGTTACTCATGGACTTGTATTTTGAATAGCTAGAATTCGGGATTGTAATTGTAACACTTCGGAATTCCATATTATCAATATTTACGGAATTTGCCATTGTAATTGTGAATTAACGGATATGAATCTTAGATGGGTAATGTAACGTTCCGTCCCTTTCTACAGCCTAAACGGGTCGTGGCCCGCTTAACTGCAGACTGAACGGGCGTCACCCAACGAGTCACACATCTAACTGGCCTTACATCACAGATTTGTGGCTGAGGGAAAATAAGATATATATATATATATATATATATATATATATATTTTAAAGATTATGAATGAAATAACGAAGCCATCAAATCCTTCAAGCCCAAATTTACACATTGCATACATCATAATGTCATTGACAATATAAAATAAATAACATCTATTATCAACATCAAATCTAACCTCACTACTCACATCCCATTCCATAAAATAAAACCAACTAATAAATCTCAAATTTCTCAAATTATTTGAATCAAATAATCAAGTCTCAAAGAATAAGAAGCATCCAATAATTAACTCAATTAACATAGTTCAACACCTAGCTAGGAATTTAAATAAGCATCCATAGTAACTTCTATTTTTCAACGTCGTCCTCCAATCCTAAATCCAGAGGGTTACCTGCAATATAAGGGTGTGAGCTCCAAGCCCAGTGAAGGAATACAATATCACATCTTCAAAATATGATATCTCCAATATAGTCAATTTAATACAAATAAAGAAAAATTAAAAGCATAAGTAATTGAATATGCATTTAATGTCCGTGCTGTATGCTATGTAATGCACAATACACAATACCCAATGCCTCATTCATCCACAACAACAACTACTGTATTTGGTGGTCTATCCGCCGAAGCGAGGCTAACACAACACCACATGAAGTGGCCTACCCGCCGAAGCGAGGCTAACACAACACCACATGAAGTGGCCTACCCGCCGAAGCGAGGCTAACACCACCACCAAATAACAGTCTACGTGACCTTTCATGGCTTAATAATCCAAACCTACTGCATACGTGGTACTATTCACTAAAAGCGAGGCCATACAATACCACCGTCGTGGTCTACATGAAAGATCACGGCTCACACCTCCATACCCATCCCATGAATATGAAAATGCCATGCTCAATGCCATGCCTATCATGCATTATCTCTATCATCATACCACATGTTATGTATCATATTAACATGCTATAAATTTAAACATTATACTCTAACAGTCATATGATTGCAAATTGACATAAGCACCCTATACATGTCCCAAAGCATCATAATCCAACATCAATAATCTTACACTTGCATAATAATAAATTATGATTATGACAACACAATATCATGAATTCATTTCAATAACATCACAAATAACTCTACAACAGTAAATAAAATATCCATCTAATTCGAACATAATTATTAGACCTCTCAACAAAACTAGTGGCTAATTTTCAACTATCCGAGCAGACTGAGTCCCCTCACAGCCATTAGAACATTTAGCATATTCACTTATACTACTGTGAGTAAGAATTGGATTACAACCACTATTCCAATAAATACCCAGTCTATTTCATAGGTCCAATATTATATTCCCAAAGTACAATACATCATGCAATATTTTTCATTGCTCAATCAAATAAACAAAAAAATAGAGAATATCATATACAACCAAAATATAGTGTATTGTTTTCCCTCACCTAAAAAGCTTGCGAAGTGTAGGTGATGAATCCTCACGCATTCCAACTTGAAATCAGTCAATAGGACGCCCGAGAAGTGCTACACATTGATTTAAAGGGGTCCTGAATATTACCAATGTCATTTCCCACTTGAACTAAACAATTGTATAGAAATTATTAAATAAAGATGATTGGTGTTGCCCCTATTTTGATCTATGGGTTATCTAAAAGTCCATAGTTAAAGGTAAAGGTTGAGTCCATACTCGACATGGGTGAACCATGCTTAATCCAACTTAACACCAATAAGTTAATGAAACCTTGTTCATAAAACTGGTCACTTTAACCAAATAAAATAAGTACATACATATCTAGGGTCATATCTTTAAAAACATAAATATTCTATCTAAAGGGAATAATAACAATTTTAAAAAAACAACAACAGACTAAATGAAGTGAAAATCATAAATGCCTTGTAAAAAAATAAATACTTACATTTTAAAATCATTGATCATTCTAAATACATGATTAAGTAAAATCATCAAATACTTTTGAAACATGAATGACTCCATAGAAAAGATCAACTATTAAGTGGTTTGGGTTTATGAGATACTCAACTGAGAAACTCACAATTTAATTATAGGATTATATTATTAAACCTTATAAGGTAACATAGTAATCTTGATAAGGGTATAGTAACTACATATTGAAATTGGTCTGAAGGTTCAAAACATTATTACTATGGTGTCCAAAATAAATATTAACTCAATAATAGTGATTTAAATCATCCCTTTAGTAAAATAAAATGAAAGGCATATTCTAAAACCATCATTTAATTAATTTGTAAATAAGACTAAATAGGATGAAAAATCTTGTAAACACTGTAACTATTGTAATAATTAAAATCTCATGTACTTCTTTAAATAACACAATCATAGACATAGGTGAGATCTAGAGAATCCCAAAGCATAATAATCCATAGGTCTTTTAAAACAGCTTAGGTATATACATATATACATATATATTTGAAATTCCTTTAGGTGATATTAAAGTAAAGGAGATAACTATATAATCAAGTAAATATGAAGTTTGGGCATCACATAAGTAATTTACTTTTGGAATAAGAAAGGGAAATATATAGTTGTAAATCTGAGTCCCGCTTGGTTTAAAGAATAGGAGTGTATTTAAAAAGATTGTGAAGTACATGATTTTAACAAAAAGTTTCAAACCAAAACCAGTTTAAATAAAAAAAACCATGTGGAAGCTATGTAAACTTAGGTGATCATAATTCGTTCACTCCATAGACATCCAAAATGTTTGCCCCAACAAGCAGGGTCTCCATTTCTCTCCAAATAGGTGCTTATCAAATTGTGTCAAACACCTATCCTTAGTGCAAATGATTTCTCCCACCCAGTTAACTCACATCAAAATCAACCTTGCTGGAAGTCTAGGAATATTTGAAGCAGCCATCTCAAAAGGTCTTCAACACACAACAGTGAGTCGAATTATTTTGATAAAACATTGGGTTCAAGCTAAAATATATAAATATTTATATATTTATAATTATATTTTTATATGTATTTTATGTTTTAAAATCATACTTTACTTTTAATGAAGAGTCCTAATAAAATTCTACGAGTCTCAAAAGGGTCATAAATCATTTAATCAAACCAAAGGGGACGTACTGCATGTAGTATGACTTGAGGACTGATGTGAGGTGGGTAAGGGATCAACCAATTTCGATTGAATGTAGGGTTCAAGCAGTAAATCTGTGAAGTTTTTAGCAATAACTTTAATGGTTTTGGGGTCAGAGAAGAGGGAGGGATCTGAGAGTAAAATAATAAAGAAGAGAGAAAGATAAAAAGATTTTAAAGAAAGTCCACATACCCGGAATAAGAACGAGGGAACGAAATCTGAACTGATTGTTGCCGATGTCTCTACAGCCGCCGGTCTTCGTTGATTATCGGCGGAGGAGTGAGAGATCTCGAAAATAAAGATGAGGGTTTGCTGAAATCACATGGGTTTATAGAGAAGAGGGAGTCGGCTAGGTTGTCCCGAAAATCCGGGGATTGAGAGATGGAGACGGAAGTGGGTTTTAATGGAGATAGGAGATGCCGTTTTTGGAGAAGGAGAGAAGAAAGGGAACCGAGTTTTGGGAAAAAAATAGGGGTTACCGTTTTTTTTTCTTTTTGAAGAAGTAGAGGAGAAGAAGGAGAGTAAAAGGAGAGAATAAAAAGGGAAAGCAAATACCGTGGGATTTAGAAGAAGTAAAAGAGTTGTGGGTCTCCAAAGGGACCCACTTGGGTTTGGGTGTTTATATTTGATTAATTTATTGATTATTGATTATATTCAAATTTATTAAAATTTAAACTTAATTATTGATCCAATAGTTTAACTATATAGTTAAAAAAAAAAAAAATTTAATTTATCATTTGAATTTAATTAACATCTCAGTTAAATAAATCTTATTAATTTATAAATTTTGGATTTTTAATTATACAATTCCAATTGGAATCTAATTTAAATTTTTATTAATTTAATCTCAACTCGAGGTGGGTATATTCATAAATTTGTAATTAAGGAAAAATGTGTGTGCATTGGGGAACCTAAATTAATTAAATTCTAGGTTTTTGTGTATTTATTTATTTTACTTTAAACAATAAAAATAAAAGAAAATAACACATAATTTCACACAACACAATCAAGAGACCTATTTACTATTTTTTAGTTTTACCCGATTCGATTGACCCGCTACTCCTGGTTAGGTCATCACAGGTACGGTGTTGGGTCAATGGCCCAATTAGGACCCAATAGTTATGGTATAAGGTTCAATTTAAAGTAAATGGGTAATGCGCATTTAATTGGGTCAATGTTGTTATTTGGGTCAAAATACCCAATTGGGACCCAATGGGTCGTGATTGACTTGGTTGACCACCAAGTGAGTTCAAGCCTAATTAAATGGGGCTGAATTAAAATGGTAATGCAATCAAGTGAGTTGAGTTGATTTGAATTAAACTAAAGTGATGAGTTAAGTGAGTTGAGTTGATTTGAACTAAATTAAAGTGGTGAGTTGAATTAAAGAGTGAGTCAAGTGTGAAGATGAAGGGTCGGTATTTCAAATTCAAACAAGGTTACACGTTGGAGAGGTGGGGGGTTTTGGTTTAAAATTCAAATTCAAACAAGGATACACGTTATTACATATTTCAAATTCAACCAAGGATACATAGTTACACATTTGAAATTCAAACAAAGGCAAGGCACACGTTGGAGCCTTGGAGTTTCATCTCATGGATGAGGCTCCCACATGGAGAGACAAGGAGGTGGATGGGTATACATTTGAAATTCAAACAAAGGGGATGGTTACACATTTGAAATTCAAACAAAGGCAAGGCACACGTTGGAGCCTTGGAGTTTCATCTCATGTATGAAACTCCCACATGGAGAGATAATGGAGGGGTTATGGTTACACTTTTCAAATTCAAACAATGGCTTACACGTTAGAGCCTTGGAGCTTCATCTCATGGATGAAACTCCCATATGGAGAGATAATGGGGTGGACGGCTACTCATTTCAAATTCAAACCCTATCTTAGCTGATCACTCCTCAAGACAAAAGACTTAGAAAATTTTTTGATCTCAAGCTAGCACACAAGGCCGAACACTCTCCCTCTCACTCAAGGCCGAATTTTATCTCTCTCTCTCAAGCTCTCACACTCATCTAAAGGATCAAGAAGAAGGAGGAAAAGGCTAAGGAAATAAAGGATTGAAAGAACAAGTCGGAGCAAAGGAAAACCGGAGGAGTCGCGGAACCGGTAGGTATTTTTATAAATTTTGTTTAAAGAAAGGAACCATAGGATTCGGCCATGGTGGATGGCCGAACCCCATGGAAGAAAAATTAGGGGATGAATATTGTGTTTTAATGGAAACGATGGACTACACCATGGCCGAACCCCATGGAAGGACATGGGTTATATATTTTTAACGGATTTGAAAGATAGAAATCATAGATGCATGCTTGTGATTTTAAAAGGAGTTAAAGGGTTTTGGATGGAGGTATGAATGAGAATCATTAAAAGATCAAACCATATGGTTATGATACAATTTTAAGGAAACTAAGGAACCATAGGGTTCGGCCATGTTGTATGGCCGAACCCCATGGAAGAGTATTTGATGGAACATATTAAAGGAACATTTAGAGTTGTTATGCATGTTAAATGAATGGAGGATTGAACAAAGAAATAATGGATTTAATTATATATATCTATGTTCATGGATTATGTTAATGGTTATGAATTTGTATAAATGGCAATGTTGTAATTATAGGCTATGAAAGATCATGGGTTCGGCCATGGTGTATGGCCGAACCCCATGAGGAGTGTTTTTTTTTATAGACTTAGGTGGTTACCAAATTTAGATGATTAAGTTAAAGGATTAAAAGACTCAAAGGAAGGACCAAAAACCAAGATGGTGAGGTTCGGCCATGTTCTATGGCCGAACCCCACTAAGGTATATTTGGTGGACATAGGGTTTTTATGAATGATCAATTTTGGACCTAAGCATGAAGGGATGGGAATAATGGCAAATGTGTAAATATAGGAGGAAATGATAGACCATGGGTTCGGCCATGGTGTATGGCCGAAACACATGAGAAAAGTTTTGTGGACTTAAGTGGTTACTAATGTTTAATAATTATTGTATAAGTGATTAGTGTTATGATTCAAAAATGGCAAGATTTTGGCTCAAAGGATTACAAAGAGGGACCAAACTCAAGGGAGTGAGGTTCGGCCATGTTGTATGGCTGAACCCTACTAAGGTTGGTTTATGGATTTATGTTAAGAGTTTAAAGGATTAACTTGGTAATGAATGATTGGACTTAAAAGATCAAAGAACTCAAAGGAAGGAACTAAAACCAAAGAGGTGAGGTTCGGCCATAGTGTATGGCCGAACCCCACAAAGTTGGGTTTATGGACTTAGACATAAATAGAAATCAAATAGAACATGGTTTGATTGCTTGTTGTGTAATAAGGTGACGGGACCTCACAAACGGTGCACGATCGTGAGCGGTTGTCTAATAAAGAAGCAATGACACTTTAGTGGTCTTTGGTAGGATTCTACCTTTTTGAAAACATGGTTTATGTATGATGGTTTTTATCTTATTTTGATGAATTTATGTTGTAAAAGATATGTTCCAAATGTGAGTTTTAATGCTATGTTTATAATATAAAATAATATGTGTTTCATTAGCATCTCATGCATAGCATAGGGTGAAGGATATATAACTGGAGGGGCCACACTCCGTCGGGGCATCCGAAAGACCTATGTGGATACCTTGATGTGCATTTTCCATTTAGAAAAAATCGGAGGGCCCACACTCCGTCGGGGCGTCCGAAAGACCTATGTTGGGTACCTTGTTGATGAGAATCCCATCAAGAGGTTATATGTACTTGTGATGGGTGGGACTCATTGCATTTGACATCATGACATGGCATTGTTTTATATGGTTTTGACATTATGTTATTATATATGATTTGTACTAACCATGTGTAGACCCTAAATGGAATTCTTACTGGGCGCGTTGTTCTAACGTCCTACTTCTACCCTAGTGGATGACACAGGAAAGGAAAGGGATGATGAACGTTATCGGAGCCAAGCATAGAAGCTTGGATACGTGATTAGTTTATATTTTATTTATGTTACTCATGGACATGTAATTTGAGTAGCTAGACTTCGGGCATGTAATAATTTAGATATTTGCTATGGTTTGTGAATGGTTACTTTGGTTAATTAAGTTAATCATTTATAATTGACGGAGTACTTTGCAATCTAAAATGGAATAGATCTAGGTTCTATTATAATCCGCATGTTTATATTATTATGTATGAAACGTTTTCATGGACTTAGTCCTTGCACACATAGGGTTGGCCAGTTAAGGGTCGGACTTTAGAAGTTCGGACTTAACTCGCGTCGTGACGTCCCGCTCTCTATCACTCTTTTAAAAAAAAATAGACTCTGATTTTTCGGAAAGCAAGCGAAAAAGGGCGGGGAGTTACAGTAATAATGTAGATATATTTGCTATGGATTGGATGGTTAATATTGGATATTTAACTTAAGGTAATTATTATCAAGTGATGGATGTCCTTGCTATCTAAAATGGAATAGGATTGTTATCCTATTGTAATTCCGCATGTATGATTTATTCCGCAAGTTAACTTGTACGTGTGAACCGTTTTAGTGGACTTGGTCCACGTACACGTATGGTTGGCCAGTTAAGGGTCGGGCTTTGGAAGCTCGGACTTAGCTTGCGTCGTGACGTCCCGCTCTCGCTCACTCTGTTATTTATAAAAAAAAAAATAGCCTTTGATTTTCGGAAAGTGAGTGAAAAAGGGCGGGGCATTACAGGAATGTGAATGAGAGTGATTGGGTTTATGATATAAGTTCCATCAAGATGAACATTCCTATCTTCCTTTAATACAAACAACCCAAGAGTTTAGTGAGCCTAGAATGCTCTGAATGGGTTGGAGCATAGTCGGGACATTGCATTTGATAATGTTGCTCAAATTGTGCACAGGGAATGCTTGTGATGTTTTCTTGATTTTTCATTAAGCTCAAACCCCATCCTCTTTATAATCTAGTCATTCATGTTTTAGGGAAGATAAATGATATTACTTGAAATTGGTCATTTTCCCTAAAGGATATGAAAAACCCTAATTCATATTCAAATGAGAGCTTTGAAAGCTCATGATTTGCAATTGAAATACATAGAATATGAATAGGAGAGAAAGAGAAACCTTGAACTGGTGAATGCCTCTCATAAGAGGTTTCTCTTTGCAATTGTTCCAAAATCTTTGTTCATTAGATTCTTAACGTCTTTAAGCGTTAATCCCATGACTTCTCCTTCATCTCCATCTCCACTCCCTTTCTCTCACATTTAGAATGCCCCAAGGTTATATATTTATAGGTATTTCAAGAATATCGCCGTTGAGGGCATTAATTGCAACAAGTGGCCGTTGGAAACGCATGTAAAACCTCCAAAAATATGACTGTTTCCGCAGACCGGTTGACCTCCTCAAAGGAGTGGTGGTGTAGTGCCCCTCCCTCTGACCACTGACATCAGAGTAGGATTATATGGATATTTAGTGGAGAGAGGAGGCGGAGAGCCACGACGTGAGCCGAGTCCGAGTCCGAAGACCCGACCCTGGACTGACCCATCTATTGTGTGTACACATGAACAAAAGTCCATTTGAACATTTGCAACACACTTATATATACCTGGGGAAAGATATAAAAATGTTTGATGCATCAGAATAATAACCATTCACATTCCAAAGCGAAGTGTAAGGATCCCACGTAAGTCGAATTACAAATATCAAGCCTAACACAAGTATCTAGGAGTTTATATATCAATAATTACATTTCCATTCTCTCCTGCAAAATACCTTCTCTCAGAATATAAACAAAATAACAAAATAAATTAAATCTTCTCGAATTCCAAAATATAAAAAAGAGTAAATTCCCAAAGCTTTTCCTTTGCTTTCTTTCTATTCCCGCTTGGTTATTACTCGACCTGGCCTCATCGCTTTTCTCCTTATCTGCATTAGATTTAAAAAAAAGGGGAAAGGATTATGGGCTTAGTCACACGCCCAGTAGGAATTCACATCAAAGTAGGTACCAACATGTGATGAAAAGCATATTATTAATATTTCATAACTCATTCAAACCTTATTGAAAATCAATTATGAGATCACATGTTCAAAATCCAATTATATCTCACAATGGATAACAATACATTCAAATCCAAATCATGTTCATTTAATAATAATAATAAGCATAGTGCTTTCAATTTATCTAGAAATCAACATGAAGTGTGATGCCATAGGTGCCATGAATCTATGCAAGCCCTTTCATGCCCCATGCATTGGTCAATATTTCTTTCTCATTCAATGGTTATAAACATTGGCCATTTATGTCCGTAACCTTCCCGGGGCATCGATTGGGAGCTATTATCCAATACTAGCAATTTAATCGGGACTACTGGGGAGTGCTATACACCCATATTCCTGCGCAGGTTTCGGGACTTTTTTTGACCCGAGAGCTTTCTGCCCAATTAGAATGCCATATTCTCTATAACCCATGGATGCAGCCATATACAATGGTTATTCATTCCATACATATATAAATGTTTCCGGGTAAAGTATGTCATCCCTTCATCTCGGTCTCATGTTTCCCCATCCCACACAAATGCATGAAGTCCATGTCTATGCAATGATATTAAATCCATTCGACAATATATAAAATAATCCATATTTTCCATTCTTGAAACTACACTTTATCAAATCATCATTAAAACATATACTAAAATTCAATTTATAGAACTTTAAATTAAATATACATATATAATATCACTATGGTACTTCAAGTAGGTGGGAAAACCTACTTGACTGGAGATAAATTGTTGGGAAGGACGAATCACGAAATGGCTTGTACGATTCCTAAGTCACCTCCGAGTCCTTTGGTCATTTCCATGGATTAAGACACAATAATCACATCATTAGTTGATGTCTTTGGTTTTCGAATATACTTAGTACTTTTATTAATTACCATTGAGTGGTTCAGGTTTGGAGAATGTTACTGTTGTCTTATTAATCCCACATTAATGATCAAAACCAAAGTGTAGGGTTAAGTTCAAAACAGTCTGGTCACTGTCAGTTCGGAACTTGAGTCACTATGTTCGAAACATCCGAAGATTGTTTCGAAGCTTCGGAACATTTGAGTTATCCTTCAGATCGTCTGAAGTATACAATACGTTGGTCTGCTCGGAACTTGATTTCGGAACCTCCGAAACTTCGGAACTTCTAGGTCTTCTCTTGGCATTTCTGAGACATATAGTTCATACTAGGTTGCTCGGAACTTGGTCTCGGTACTTCTGAGCCAGGTTTCGAGACCACGGGTCCTCTTTTGGACTTAACAGATTTTTCCTAAAGTGTTTAGTCCTTTAGGGGTTTCATTGGTCGTCTCGGAACTTGGCCTCAGAACGTCCGAGCCAGGTTCCGAGACCTCATACCTTGCCATTGTTCTCAGAATGTCACCCTTTCCCTCAAACTGTCCGAGCCTTCGGCACTTGTTTCGGAATGTCTGAGGTAGGTTCTGTGACCTATAACACCCCAATTTCCCAATGAAATGGATAATTATGAAAATGCCCATGGATTGGTAAATTTATTAATTATAATGTTAAATGAGAAAATAGTGGGGCCCATTGCTCAAATTAAGTCCCTATGAGCATATTATAAATGTCAAATTTGATTGGATGGGTAATGTACATCAATTTGGGTCAATATGGTTAATTGGGTCAAAGGACTCAATTGGACTCAATGGGTCATAATGGACTTATTAGACCATTGTGTGAGCTCAAATTTAATGGGGTTAAGCTGAATTGATTGGAAATTAAGTGGAGCAAAAAATGGGTAGGCTTGATGCACATGTGAAAACCACTTAAAAATGGCTAAATCAGCCCATTAATGGGTCATGTTGTCAAAATGGGTCAAGGGACTAATTGGGGATCCAATGGGTAGGGTTGACCAGGTTGCCCACGGATGACCGTGTGGGCCCTCAATTGAACTCAAGTGTGAGTTAGTTCAGCTTGAGTTGGACTGATTTGGATTGAGTTTTAATTAAGAAAAGAGTTGACTCAAATATGGTGCATTAAGTGTGTTGAGTTGGATGAGTTGAGTTGGAATAAAAGGATCATGAGTCAAGTGAGTCAAGAGGAAGTGGAAAGGTGTTTTTAATCACACACAACTCTTGGGGAAATCAATCCCAGCCGTTGGAGTGAAAGGGTGCCTTGGCCAAAGCCAAGGGACACCAAGTAATGGCGTCATGCATCTCATCTCATGAGATGCATGGGTTGAAAATGAATGGATGCAACGTTTGGTGCCAAGGGGTGCCTTGGATGGCACCCAATGCCTCATTGGTTTTATCAAGGTTTAATGAAGGGAGATTGAGAGGTTAATTGGTTGATTATATAAAAGGAATACACCCATCATGTGGTTGTTTTTCACACAAGAAACCCTAAGGAATTCTCATCTCTCTCTCCCTCTCTCCAAACTCTTTGTCTTGGCTGAACCAACAGTGGTGTTTGCACCAATTGATCAAGCGTAAACCAGCAAAAGAAGGGAGGCTAAGAAAGGAAACAAGAGGGAAGAAGGCAAAGGAAAATTGGTGAGATTTTCTTAAAAGTTATGTAGTTAAATAAGTTGTGAAAAGGGTGTGATTGAGCCATCATTTGGCCGAATGCATTAAGGATTAGACCTTAGATGGAAGTTCATAAATAAGATGGAAACTTGATCATTGGATTCGGCCATTGGGGATGGCCGAACCCCATGGAAATAATTGATTGGTTTTGATGGTCTTTGAAACATGAAAACCATGCAATTGTGGGACTGTTTTAGATGTTTCTATTAGACTTAAAATGCATGTTTTAAAGAGGTTTAAAACATGGATTTGGATGTCATGAATGGCTGAAGGTATCATGGGTCTAAACCTTGGGTATAAATTGATAAAATGGATCATTGGGTTCGGCCACCTTGTGTAATGACCCGGAATTTGTAAATTAATATATAGGTGGATATAATTTATTTTAATGATGGAAATTGGAAATTTTATGGAATAAATGGTGAATGGATCAAAATATGGACAAAGGCCCAAGTATGGCCCAATGGACCATGGATTGGATTTAAAATCATTTAAATGGTCAATGATGGTCAATGGGGCCAAGGATGGTCAAATTGGGCCCAATACCCACTTGGGACCCAATGGATCAAGTTGGTATAAGCCCTAAGGTAAATGGGTAGGAGGTAAATGTAATTGGGCCTTGGGCCCAATGGTGATCAAATAAGTGGGAATGAATTGAATGGGTTTAAATCACCTAAGTTAGTTTGAATTAGATCAAGGTGATGTGGCCGATTGGGACCCACCTCCACCTCACCAAGTGAGGTGGCGTGTGGATCAAGGATTGGTGGGGCCAGCCACCATGGTTGACTTGATCAACCATGGGTGGAATAATGGATTTAGTTAAGTTGGGAATTATTTAACCTAAGGTAATTATTTAATAAATTAAATGTTTAAATTATCCAAAAGGGTGGTCAAAGGGGTCAAAGTTGGAAAAAGCCAAATCACCTCATTTTAAGACACAAAACACGTTGGACTTGGGTGGTGGTTATCCCAACCACCACCATAAAGCATGTAAAAGATCTTAGGGGTTGGTGGGAGATATTAATGGTAAACTTTATCTTAACCAATCAAAAGGAGATAGGTTTTATCTTGTTTTCTCATCTCTTCCATCTAACTCTCATTTCACTCTCTCCCCATTTCACTCTCCCATTGCCGTCCCACACTCCAAGAAGAGAAGAAGAAAATTAAGAAAGGAAGAGGAGAAGAGAAGAAGTGCAAGCATGGTCCACCATTCTAAGGTTAAGATCTACCATCTTCTTCTCACCATCTCCTCCTCTCCCTCTCTCAAGCATACCCCATCTTGGCTGACCCAAGCTATGGTGTTTTCACCATGAATCAAGAATCTTAGCCGATCAAACAAGGAGAGGAAGAAGGAAGGAGGCTAAGGAAGCCGACGGGAGTGGCGAAAGTCGGAGGAGCTGTCGGATTGTGAGTATTTTTTTAAACAAGAGGTTTGGATTTTTTCTTAGGGTTTAAGAGGCTTGAAATCCATTTCTTGGATTTAGAGGTGGCCAAATCATGGCCTTGGATTTCAAATCCGTCAATTTGAAGGATGGAAAGTGGACAAAACCCTAATGGGTAAATTAGGATTAGTTTAGGGAAAAATAAATGGATTAAGGAATGTAATGTAATTAAGTTATTAAGCATGGAATTATGTGGAATTGGAAGGAAATTGTGAGCCATAGGGTTCGGCCATGTAGTATGGCCGAACCCCATGGTGGGTGATTAGGTAATGTGTGATTTTCTTAGGGTTTTAAGGAATGGAGGACATTGTGTAATTTAAGTAATTAAGAATGGAAGCATGAAGAATGGTTTAGAATTTTAAGTGCTTAACGATTAAATGTTGCAAATTTTAAAAGAATTATGAGGGAGTTTATGAATGATGTGAATGATTTGGTGGCCTTAAAAAGGCATGAATGGATAATGAACCCCATGGTGGGTGATTAGGTGATTGGTTATATGATTGATTAATTGTTAGGGTTTTGAGAATTGAATGGGGTAATTCTTAAAGGCATTGTAAATGAAGAATGCATGGGAAGTATGAATGATGTTAAAGACCTCAAAAAGAGTGGTAATTGGGAGTGGATCATGATGGGTTCGGCCATGGTGTATGGCCGAACCTTATGGTGATCCAATGGTGGATTAATGGTTATGAACTATGGAAAAATAAATGGGAAATGTGGGTGGTGTTGATGGACCAAAAAGGGACCCAATGTTATTAGTTGTAATGGGAATATGGCTAAGTTTATGGACATGAATGTGATTAAGAATGATGATTTAAATGTATAAATTAAACCCTTCATGGAAGGGCTTATGATGGGTGCAAATGTGTAAATAGGCCAAAGAAAAAAATGGGATAAAGACATCATGGGTTCGGCCATGGTGTATGGCCGAACCCATGACCCATTTGTGGATTAAATTTGGTGTTATGTATGGGAGAAATGAATGAGGGTTAGAGTATTTAAATACCTAATTTTTCTAGTGTAGTTATGTTATGGGTAATAATACATCAATGGACCCATTTTGTGAACCAATTAAGGCCTAAGATTAATGTGTATTTGTAAGTTAGGTTAATTAAGTGGTTAATTGCTAATGTTCTTATGTCATGATTAATGAGACATCAATGGACCCATTTTTGTGAACCAATGGATAGGCTAAGATTAAAGTCTATGGATATGTTTTAGCTAATGGGGATTAGGTTAAGATATGGTTGTATTTCATGATTGGTAAGTGTATTGATCAATTATGAATAAAGGGAGTGAGTGGATAATGGACTCATTGTGGTTTAAATGCATGACGTAAACCCCACGGAAAGATTTGATGAATTGGGTATTTTGAACCCATGATCCATTAGCCATTTAAATGGTTAAGTATGGGGTTTTGTATGGGTTTAAAGGAATAAGGATTAGGTCAATAAAAGGACTAATTTTATGATCACATGATACAATGATGAAAAAGGGACATTGTACAATGATGATGAGATTGATGGGTGGGATTCATGACATAGAACACCCATTGCGTGACATTGCCCAAAGTGCATGGTTTTATTATAATATTATCTGCATGCTGTTATTACTAATCCATGTGCTAGCCCTACTCGGTGTCCTACTGGGTGCGTGGTCTAACGCCCTACTTCTACCCTAGCTGATGACGCAGGAAATGCCGGAGCAGAAGGACGAGACGAGAGCCAAGCTTAGGATCTTGGGGAGGTGGACTACTTACTTTATTTAAGTTTATTTTGGGAAATGGATATTTGAATAGTTTATCTTGTCAGAAATGTAATAATTTAGATTGCTTGCTATATTTTGATTTTTTATTTTTGGACATGGAGACGTTGTGATATTTTGGTAATATTATGAATGGTATCTTCCCTGCTATCTAAAAATTGGTAAGATAGTCTTTATTGTAATTTTCCGCACTCAGTGTAATATTCCTTGAGCTTACGTCTACGTGTGAACCGTTCTTCATGGACTTCGTTCCACGCACACGTAGGGTTGGCCAGTTAAGGGCCAGGCTTTAGAGGCTCGGACTTAACTCGAGTCGTGACGTCCGCGCCCTTTGTCACTATTCATTTAAAAAAAAAATAGACTCTGATTTCGGTGAAAAGGGGCGGGCGTTACACCTTGGATGGCCGAACCCCATGAAATGATGTTGGAATTTTGATGGTTTTTTTGTAAGTTAAAACCATGCAAATGTTGTAATGTTTTGGAAGATCAAATTAGACATATGATGAATGTCTAACAGGCTCAAACCAAAGGCCATAGAGTTTGGCCAATGAGCATGGCCGAACCCCATGAAATCGTATGATTATTGTATGGTGATTTTGATGGTTTTGAGAGACAAAAACCATACAAGATTATGGTGTTTTTTTATGGGAATTAAATGAATATAAGTTTGTTGTTTTGGGTTGGCCATTGGATGGCTGAACCATGTGGTTAACATGGCTAAAGGGTAGAGTCCAATTGGTACACAAATAATGGAACCATTGAGCCAAGGGAACCATTTGGTTCGGCCATGTGTATGGCCGAACCCCATGGACCATTGTATGGGTTAAATGGACTAAGTTTATGGGTAGTATTTGTTATTGGTTCCATGATGTTTTAAAGGGTTTAATATAACTGAAAGAGTGATGGATTTGGATGTTAATGTTCATAAAAAAGAAAGGCAAAGTGGAGCACCAAAATCAAAGGGGTGAGGTTTGGCCATGTTGTATGGCTGAATCCCACCAAGTGTTATGAATGGTGTTTGGTTTTAAAAAGGTTTAAAAATATCCCAATGGAGAACCATTTGGTGATGGATAAAAGGGATTATAAGGTTCGGCCATGTATAGGGCCGAACCCCATAAAATGACAATGGTGGATTAAAGGTTAGATGGTTAGTGTGTGAATTCTTCGATGAATGGATTGGAAATTAGGATTATGTATGAAGAATAAAAAGTGTGATGGTGAGGTTCGGCCATGTTGTATGGCCGAACCCCACTAAGATGGATTGGTTTTGGATAATGGTGATTAGCAAAATTAATCATTGGTTAGACAATGGAAAATCATAAGTACAAGTTAAATTGCAAAAGGACATGAAAGGAAGATCAAATCCAAAATGATGAGGTTCGGCCATGGGTATGGCCGAACCCCACAAGATGTTTTTGGGTCTTAGTTGTGAATGAATATTTAAATGATAGTATGATTTACTTATTGTTATATGGACAAGGTAACGGAAGTTGAACGACGTGTAAGACATGACCGGGTAAAGCCTAAGAAAGAACGGACGCTGAAGTGAATCTTTAGTAGGTTTCCTACCTACTTGTAACCACAATTATGATTTTGTCTTATTATGTTTTTATGAGATATGTTGTATTTCATTTACGTTTCAAATGTGGTTTTGAATGATGAGTTATGTATTTACAAATGACATACAATGCATTGACATCTCATGCATGGCATGGGATGATGATTGTGGAAACCAGAGGCCACACTCCGTCGGTATGCCCGTGATGCAACTGTGGGGCCTCCTTAGGCGATGAGGGTCCCGCCAGGAGAATTATCAGATGATTATGGACACCGGAGCCCACACTCCGTCGGAATGCCCGAGATGCAACTGTGGGGCCTCCTTAGGTGGTGAAAGTCCCGCCAGGAGAATTAATAGGTTGATATGAGACACGTCAAGTGATGGCTATATGTATTTGTAATGGGGTGGGGCTCATTACATTTGCATACATACATAGCATGGTTTTATATGTTTTTGATAATCAGACATTTGTTATATGCATGATTTATAAGCTAACCCTGTGGTAGCCCTAATCGGGAACCTACTGGGCGCGTTGATCTAACGCCCTAATTCTATCCTTAGAGGACAATGCAGGAACAAGGAAAGGGAAAGAGAAGGTCGATGACCAGGAGGGGAGCCAAGCCTAAGCGCTTGATCGTTGATTGGGATTACTTTATTACTGTCTTTTAGTTATAATTTGTGGACATGTAATAAGTTGATACCTTGCTATGGTTTGTTTAGGATATTAACAATGGATGGTTGGTTTATTTTATTTATTAATTGAGACTGGTACCTGCTATTTATTCAATCTATTTCCGCAGTTAGTCTAGTTTATTCCGCAAGTCATTGTTTAGTTCCATGTGTGGTTTGTTATCGTGGGTTAGTCCATGCACACATGGGTGGCCAGTTAAGGGTCGGACTTTGGAAGTCCGAAGTTAACTCGCGTCGTGACGTCTCTCCGCTCTTATCCGGTTTTAATTTAGAAAAAAGAAAAATTAGACTCTGATTTTTCTCGGAAAGGGCGGGGCGTTACATGACCTGTCTTCTTAAGATAGTCACTTGCAAAAAACTGTAGTGCAGGCCGAGTTGCTCGAACTCAAAATTCACTAATGGGTAGGCTATTTTTCTTATTTCTAAAACTAACCCCTTAGATTTATTCCACATGTGATTTGTTCAAATTCCATGAGTTGTGGAAAAATCCAAAAATCTCCAAATTTTCCAATTTCCATTTTCTTAACTAAAATTTATCTTAGGTTGATTCTAAACCATCTTAATCCTCAAATTAAGTTTTAATATTAAATATAGGGAGAAAAACAAACCTCTTTTAAACAAACTGAAGGTATTATATCCAAATTTGCAATGATAACCATTAACATCAAGTTTGGAAATTGAAATAAGGTTTTTAGCAATAGAAGGAACATAAAGACAATAAAATAATGGCAACTCCTGATGGTTTCAGTTGGCACCTTTTGTCGGTTTCCCATGTAAATATAGGCTTTAGTTGGATCGATGGTCTGGGTAATAAGATATCTTTGCATCGTATTAGAAATATGAGTTTTAACCCCAAAATCAAGCCACCAAGTATTAGAGGAAACTTCAGTGAGATTAAATTCGAAACATACAGAATGAAATGGTTTCCTTTCTTTTCGATCTATGCTCTCCTTTTATGGCAGCCTTTCTAGAAGTACCCTTGTTTCTTGCAGAAGTGACAACTCACATTACCTGTTTCTTGATTTTGAGTCCGAGAAGACGTACTGGACTCAAATGGTTTCTTTCCGGCCTTTTTTTTTTTTAATTTCTTGGGCTTCCATCTTTTTTTCTTACTGGGTCATTGATTTATTAGATGTAGTGAGTGATGTCCAATCTGCTTAAACTTGTTCTCCTCTTTTATCAACATACTTGATTTCCATTTATCTTTCATAGTATTGTAATTTATTTGGAATGGCCCATACTGGGGAAGCAAAGAATTCAGAATGAATTGGACAAGAAAAATATCATCAACACTCATCCCTATATTCTTCGGCTAAGCAACAATACTTGTCATTTCCGTTATTTGCTCATACATGCCACGGCTTCCATCAAACTTAATGGTGGTTAGCCTGGCCATAAGTGTCACTGCTAAGAACTTGTCCGCTGTTTTGAATTTATTTTCAACATTTTGGGGTTATTCATTAGCACTTTCAGTTTTGGGTAGCGAAGTCTTGATATTATTTGCCACCGTCATGCGTATGAACATAAGACTGAGTCTATTTGACCTAATCCTCACTTCATAGGACTTTTTCTCAGACTTTGTACTCGTGTCAGTAATAACAGGCTTAACAGAAATTAATGTTTTATTAAGATCGAGCGCACTGAGGTGAAACTCGACTTGTTCTTTTTATGAAGAGAAATTAAGTCTAGTCAACATAGGGACAGATGAAGCTTGCGTGTGCAGTTTAATAGGGCGGTAAATTGTAATCTTACATAATTTCATGCTCACTTACATAATACTACAAGTTAAACTTAATTGAAACACACAAACAATCGACATTAGCACACAATATTACCGGATCTACCTTTGGGTAATCTTATGGCATATTATTTCATTATGGTGATTCTCAGTCACCGATAGGACTGACCAACAAAGTACAAACGATTAAATACCGCTGTTACCTTTGGGTATTCGGACAAATACCAACCATAGGTATCCACCAATCATCCTATCCGAATCCGTTAATCACTTGGAATGATGCACCTTTGGGCCAACCTAATATCGCTGTGATTAGGGATGGCAATTAGCAAAATCATTATTATTCGACACTTGGGAAGAGTATTGGAACACAATTATATGACTTGATGTCCAAACACATTCCGATTAGCCCACTTTGGTGACTAACCAAATCGTATCATAATATGGTATTAGGTCAAGAATAATGGCTTTGCTCATCATTGGTTTTCAAAAAACATAAGAGGAAAAACCCCTGTATTTTAAGTCCATAAGATCCATTAACCATAATCTTAAAATCCAGAAAATTTTAAACTTCATAATTTTAAAATCCATAATCCATAAAATTTTGAACTCCACAAATCATTAAGATTTGTCAAAAACAAAAGAGGAAAATCCATGATTTTAAAATCCATAAATCATTAAAATTTTAAAATCCATAAACTTTAAGTCTATAAAGTATTCAGGTGATTATGACTCTAGCCGATCGATCAGTGACGGAACAGGGTCGCCTTCTTCCTTGAGATCCGAGAATTGTATTTCTTTAATTTTTCTTTATTTCAAGCATAAATCGATCATATGAACCATGCTCTTGATGCCACACGTAATACTTCATTATAATATCAGAGTTTATTGATCTAAGAACAATCATAGAATCATACATCATTAAACTTAATGTTCGCGAATCCCGAACGACATAAACACAGGATTTGGATCAATTAATACTTGAAACACAGATCAAATTTAATGCAGAAATTATAAATATCATAGTAATAAGACATACCCGGATCCATTGATGAAGAAGAGTGAGATCTGATCTTCCCTTTGATATGCCAATGGTTCCTGGAGTCCAAAAGCACGAGAAAACACACACATTGGAGTTTCTACATCTTTCCTCCTTAATGCCTTCTCCTCAATTTCATGAATAGAATTTTTGGAGCACTGAGTTGTTTTAAGTTGATGGATAATTATGGAGAGAGACCCTTTTATAGGCAGAGGGAGGACCCCTAAAGCAATTAGAACTTTCCTTTCCTACTTCCCATCAAAACAAGAAACTAACCCCCTTTAGAACTCTCCTAATTTAGACCTTCCTTATTTAAATTTGGAAGTCATACTTCCCCAAAAACTCCATCCACAGCCGCTGTCTCAAGTTCAAGTTCTTTTGTGTAAACAAGTACTTGAGACTTTAATGTTCAGAAAACACCTCAAATCTTTCGCCAAATAGGTAGTGCTGCCAAACCTTCAATGCATAAACAACTGCGGCTAACTTGAGATCATGAGTGGGATAGTTCTGCTCATGAGGTTTTAATTGTCGAGATCCATATGTTACCACTCGATTATCTTGCATCAATATAAAGCCTAAACCGACCAAGGAAGCTTCACAATACACAACATATCTGCGACCTCTCTCGGATACCGCCAATACTGGAAAAGTGGTCAGTCTATCCTTCAAACTCGTGAAGGCTTGTTGACACACCTCATCCCACTCAAAAGTAACTTCCTTGCGTGTCAATCTCGTCAAGGGTGCTGCAATACTGGAGAGATCCTTGACAAATCTCCGATAATAACCTGCTAACATCAGAAAGTTGAGAATCTCGGACACATTCCGCGGTCTTTCTCAACTAAGAACTGCCTCTACCTTGGCGGGATCCACTGCTACACCGTCTGTTGAAATCACATGGCCAAGAAACTGTACTTCTCTCAGCTAAAATTCACATTTGCTGAGCTTCGCATATAGTTTGTGCTCTGACAAGGTCTGTACCACTGTACACAAGTGCTGCTTATGCTCTTACTCCGAGGTAGAATAAATCAGAATGTCATCAATGAATACCTCAAGAAACCAGTCCAAATAAGGTCGAAAGATGCGATTCATTAAGTTCATGAATGTAGCCGGTTCATTTGTCAACCCAAATGACATTACAGCAAACTCAAAGTGTCCAAATCGGTACAAAATACGGTTTTCTAGATATAGCTCTCCCTCACTCTCAACTGGTGATAACCGGATCTAAGGTCTATCTTAGAGAAGTACTTAGCTCCTCTCAACTGATCGAAGAGATCGTCTATCCTGGGCAAGGTTATTTGTTTTTTGTTGTCACCCTGTTCAATTTCCGGTAGTCAATGCACATTCTCATTGCGCCATCTTTATTCTTAACAAGCAAGGCCGGTGCGCCCTAAGGATAAATACTCGGGCGAATAAAGCCAATAGAAGAAAGCTCAGTCATCTGAGTCTCTAACTCTCTCAACTCAGCCAGTACCATGTGGTATGGTATAATAGAAATGGGTGAGGTGTCGGACATCAACTCAATGACGAACTCAACCTCTCGAGGTGGGGAAAACACATCCGAAAAATCCCGCACTACTCGAGGCATCTCAATCTAAGTATCTTGCACATCCTCCCAACCCAAACTGGCAATCATGCCCTGTACAACTGCATCACCACGAACAACACTAGCCACCAAACTGAAGGTCAGACTCAATCTACTGGGAAAGTCAACACCTGTCAATGATTGACAAGATATTTCTCTCTTGAAACAATTTATAACAACTCTGTGGGCCGACAACCAGTCCATGCCCAAAATAACATCAGAACCAGACATATCCATAACTAATAAGTCAAATTCCAACTCAAGGTTGCCCACAGTCATGACACAGGTCTCTCACACTCTGTCAACTACTGTCTCCCTTCCTAGCAAGGAACTAAGACATAGATATGTACGAACTAACTCTGTGTGTAGTCCCAATAAATGCGCAAACCATGATGAAATGAATCAATACGATGCACCCGAATCAAACAATACATGTGCCCATGATCTATAGAAAAGTAAGATAACTTGCATCACCGGAGTATAAGGTGTCTCACCAATCTGCAGAATAGTTGCCACCATCTTGCTAGAAGCACCATGGCCTCGACGACGTCCTCCTCGCCCTCGTCCAGGCCTATGAGAACTAATAAATGAAGTCTGTGGGGTATGTCTCTGAGCAAATATAGTTGTTTCCCTCGTGGTCTGCTGAGGGACCAATGCTCTACTAGTGCCCACACCTTGAGGACAACTCCTGGCTAGGTATTCTTCCTACTTGTAAATGTGACACAATTTTTTGTTTGAATCAATTCTCTGATAGCATGTTCTGGCAGAATGACTTCTCTTGCCACAAAGCTGGCAATCCATGGAACGAGCCCTAAACTCGTCATCTCTACCTATAGGCAGCCTCGACTGACTGGAGGACCAACTTGAAGGATAAGGACCAATCTACTTCTTGTTCTTATTCTTCCCGTGGCGGAACACTCTATGTCCGCTTTTTGAAGATGGCTGCAACTGCACTGCTCCTGTCCTTCGTGCCTGTTGTGAAATTTTAATTTATAGTCGCGAACAAACGAACCATTTATAATATAGCTTAGGAGTGTGAGGTCGAATCCATTGGAACTTAGGAAAATATATCCATGAAAAACATACCATTGAATTATATATTTTAAAAAATTTAGAAAATCATGGAAAAAATCTTAAATATGGAATTAATTCTCTAATCTAAGAAATCTAACTTTAATTTAGAAATATTATAAAAATAGAAAATAAGTTTTAAAAACCGAAATCACATCTAAACTTAGAAATTAACCATTAAAGAGATCTAATTTTCATAGAGAATACAAAATTTATCTAATTTCAATTAAGATGGTAGAATTAATCTGAAAATTATAAATACTTAATATAACTTAGAACACAAAATTAAGATTGCAATTAATTAATTTACCAACCTAGTTCCACAAAATTTTCAAGAATTTTAATTCAATAAACAAAAATATAACGATAAAAACACCTAAATTACCTACGTACATATTTACAGTGGAATCTTGGATAGAAAATTAAGGAGGCAGAACTTTCAATATTTTAAGAATAAAATTTAAACGTAGACCATGGATCTCACATTTATTAATGGTCATTAATTCAAAATTTTCATTCATAATCAATCTAATTAAGAAAAACATGAGTTCCATTGGCTTAGAATTAATCGCAAATGGGTTCCCATGGCCGACTGCATACTCGGCCGGTGAATCGACCTTCTCTGTCGGACACAATACTTCGAGGAATACCATGCAATCTGATGATATCTTTGATATACCGCCGACCCTAAGTCTTAGATGAGTCCGTCATCTTAATGGGAATAAAATGTGCAGACTTGGTCAGTCGGTCTACCACGACCCATATCGCATCATTGCCTTTTGATGACCTTGGCAACCTTGTTACAAAATCCATGGAGATGTGCTCCCATTTCCATTCCGGCATGACTTCACCAGTAGACATCTTGGTCCATATCTCCTCCATTTCCGGGTCTGTCTGCTGTTCTTGTTCAATCTTGTCAAGTACCACTTAATTACATCAAAGTCACTCATATCAACCTATGAGTTTCATTCTCGTAGAATTTACTCATTCTCATGTTATCTCTTTTTCTCGTGAACCCATTTGCAATCTTATGTAGATCAATATATTCTATTTGACTTTACCTGCTACTAAGACATTTTCCATACGTACTCTCTCAATACGTTCATTCGTCTACTCTCTGTGTGAGGTAGCCTGCCAATACGAGCCTATGCTCAAGTCTTTTGCTGATTCCATTTTAACTAGGTTTCTAGCTGCACTCTCCTGGAACTCTATCGGCTAACTACAGAGTCAGCTGGCCAGTCTAACTCTGCAGTCGTCCATAGCTTCCCATTCGAGGATACCAAGTATCTTTCAACACTAACATTCCTGTGATACAAGTCGTAGTACGGCTAACACCTTTTTCTTATAACATGGGACGTAAATCGAAATCTGTCCCAATCCTTAGATTTATATGTCATCTATGAGACCAACAGATCCATCATACTACCGACATGTCTACCATGGTACCGATACCTGACATTAATCCAAACCACCATGGGAATCACTATCCACGGTTATACATCCATCCCTGGTACCACTCTATCAGTGAGTATCATCTATCCTGGTTAATTAACATCCATGAATATAACCTCCTTCTGGGTATAATCCATTCATGGGCATAATTAATCCAGGGTACATCCTCTATCATGAGATATTCTATCCATAGAAACAACACTTGAATGAGTCACTACCTGACAATGGCAACTATATCAAATAACAAATATACCCCGACCCCTAGCAAGACTTAAAGCCCATGACTTACTAAGCGGAAGACCCACGTCCAACGTGATCATGTCTACCCCGCCCTGCATCCCTTCACCCCAAGGGTGATTCAGTCAAGCTCTAAGGCGGCCGGTCCGCGTCTAACGAAACTAGTACCACCCCCACGGGGTAAAATAGCACCTAGCTTTGCGCATGTAATACCCCGTCCTTTTCACTCTAATTTTCAGAGTTTATTTATTTATTTTTTTAAAATATAATAATCAAGTGATCGGGGCCGAGTGTCATGACGCGAGTTAAGTTCGGACTTCTAAAGTCCGACCCTTAACTGGCCAAGCCCATGTGCGTATGGATTAAGTCCATAAAAAATGATCCACACATGGTACAAATACAACTTGCGGAATTAACTTAACCTTAATCTAACTGAGGTTATTATAATAGAACCTATGACTATTCCAATTTTTCCGTTCTTAGATAGCAAAGTACATAAATTATTCTCCAGAATTACTAAATAATATTAATCTACCATTCAATCCAACCATCCAAAATAAACCAAGCCATAGCATCTACTTAACTACTTATTACATGCCAACCAAACTAGTTACCAAATTACATTGTCCAACTAATTCAAATAACAAATCCATAATTAGTCCATTCAAGTCCATTCAAAGTGCCCAAGCTCCTATGCTTGGTTTTCTTCTCGATCCACGTTCTTCCCTTTCCCTGCTTCATCCACTAAAGATATAGATAGAGCGTTAGATCAACGCGCCCAGTAGTGTTTCCGAATAGGGCTACCACATGGTTAGTCAAAAACATGCAAATAGTATAATAATAATACATGTGTGATAAAATTCCATAAAAACATGCTATGTATGAAATGAACATATAATGAGTCCCACCCATCACCATTCAACATAGCCATCACTTGACGGGATTCTCATCGTCAAGGTAACCCACAGTGGTCTTTCGGACGCCGCGACGGAGTGTGGCCTCCGGATTCCTCCTGATGGGATTCTCATCATCAGGGGTACCCCACAGTGGTCTTTCGGATGCCCCGATGGAGTGTGGCCTCCGGTTACAACACCATCATCCCATGCCATGCATGAGATGTCTATGCAAACATGTCATTTAGAAACATAACTTTACAATCATATAAGTTATCGAAATCAACATAAAACAGCATATGGAATAGTAGTTACAATAAAGGTGGGAAACCTACACTAGTTTACTTTGTTCGACCCTTCCTTTGAATCATCTTCCGATCACGGTTTGTACACCGTTCTAGAAATCCAAATACCCTATGTACATAGCAGGAAGTTAATCATTTGACCATATGATTCTAGTTTGATCTAAATCCCAAAAATCCACTTTGTGGGGTTCGGCCATACCCCATGGCCGAACCTCACCCATTTAAACCTTGGTCACTCTTTTATTTAATTAAAACCATCTAAGTGTCCCAAACTTTCAAATGAACCTTGGTAGGGTTCGGCCATACTACATGGCCGAACCTTACCACCTTGGGTTTTGGCTCATAAGTCCATTCTTTTGATCATTTCATCTTTTCATCCATATTTACGATTTCGCCACTATACTAACCCTTTGTTTAATTTTTGTTTAAAAACCAAAGTCCATCAAATAACAATTGGTGGGGTTCGGCCATACAACATGGCCGAACCTCACCCTAGAGATTTTACTCCTATGTTCCATCATCCTTCATGTTTAATCACCTTAATACTAAGTCCATAATTGACATAAGAACACCATAACTTTATATGGTTTTTATCTCACAAAACCATCAAATACTTTCATGGAAATGTCATACCATTTCATGGGGTTCGGCCAACCCAATTGGCTGAACCTCATGGCCTATGGTTTAGATCCATTTATCCAATTATAAACTTAGCACTAAGTCCATAGATAAACCTATCTTATTCTTAAATCAAAGCACATTATGTTTACATAAAATCCATCCTACACTTAACCCAAATAACCATCAAAAACAGTCCATGGGGTTAGGCCATACACATGGCCGAACCCCAAGGTTTCCTTGATGTAAATCTTCTCATCCTACTTACTTATTTTGGCCACAAGATGACCCATTTGACATATATAAAATTTACCATGTTTTGACATGATTTTTGACCTTTAAAACATCAAACCTATCCACTCTTATCATGGGGTTCGGCCAACCAAAATGGCCGAACCCAATGATGTATTTTCTTTCCTTCTTAAACAATCTTATTCAAGATTAAATTCCTTGATGTGTTCGGCCAATCCACCCAACACATGACACTTAAAACCATAATTTTAGAACTTTTCAAAGCATGCAATCAATCTAACTTAGCATCCAAAAATAGTCCATGATTTTGTTCCAAAAGACCATGCAAATTAACCCATTCTTTTCATGGGGTTCGGCCATCCCAAGTGGCCGAACCCTATAATCCATTTTTCATCTTAATCATGCACTTCCAACCACTATCTAACCCTTGTTAGATTCGGCCATCCAATGGCCGGATCATGATTCTTTATTAAAGATAGTTTATCGAAAACCTACCGTTTTGCTACTCCTCCAATTGATCTTCACTCCGGATTGTTCCTTCCCTTTTGCTGAACTTGTCTTGCTGAAAAGGGATCAATCCAAGGACTGATTAAACAACCAGCTGCTGCTCTTGGTGTTTGGAAAGATAGAGGACGGCAAAGAGAGAGAGATAGGGAGAGTGAAAATGAAACTTCTTTGGCTAAATTCTATTCAGCCCATGTGATCTCTTTGGTACCATAAATTGTAACTCTTATTGCATTTATCTTCAACTCTTATTTCATTTGGGGGTTTCATCCTTGAGATGAAACCCTCCAACGTTTTAACCCTTGACCTTCCATCTAAGGTGGTTAATCCTCATGGTTCCAACGTGTGTAACAATTTTGAATATGAAACCTTTGTGTAACCTTCATTTCTTAATACCTCCCTTGGGGGTTTCATCTTTGAGATGAACCTCCAAGGGTACCCAACGGCTTCTTGCTGTATGCATTGGTATAACCTCCTCCTCTCATTAACAACTCATATGGGGGTTTCATCTTAAGATGAAACTCTTCCCCTTCTCCAACGTGTTTAGACTAAAATTTGAATTTAAAAAGCCATAAACTATTGTGTGTAACTCCTCCAATCAGCAACCCATTTATTCTCCAACCTTGGAGTTACATGCATGAATTATCAACCCATCTATTGGCTGTCTTTTGAAGACCCAAACCATGTACTCCAAACCATTTCCAACGTGCATACAATTTGCATTTGAAATAATCCTCTCACCTTTGTAACTCCCAAAAACGCCACCTCCATTAATTTCTTATCTTGGAGTTACATGCATGAAGTACCTCTCCCATGCAATTCCAACGTTTTTCATTGTTTAAAAACTTGTAATCAGCACACACCACTCTCATACACTCACTTAAAATATTTATTCATCCAACTCATTTATTTAACTCACCCAACCTAACTCATTCATTTAATTTCACTTAACTAATAAATTCAACTCAACTAAACCCATCATTCATTTCAACTCAAACCAAACTCAAGCAATTAATAAACTTAAATTAACTAAGCTTGAACTCAATCCATGATTAACCATGCCATTCACAACCCATTGGGTCCCATTTAGCCATTTTGACCCATTTAACGAAATTTGACCCAATTATGATTCTTGACCCGTTTAAGTTCATCTTATCCATTTATTTGTTTTGTAATCAAAACTACTAACCATTGGGTCTTGATTGAACCATTGACCCATTTAAATTCAAATCAAATATATCACAATGGCAATTCTGTAAATATGAATAAATTCATATAAATTGCTAACTTTGAAATTCCAGGGTGTTACAGCGCATCCACGTACGTCAAGTGTGCGAAATAGCCGTGAGAACGCCCTCCAGCACGTAGCATACGAGGGACCCACTCCTCAACGGTAATCCTACGGGACCAAGTCTCTGTATTTCGTATCGAGGTTCCCACAGACTCATAGCTACTCTGAGCCATACTCATAGAATCTATATACTTATCTCATCACTATCACGTGAGGTACGTACCCATGCCACAACTTAATAAACTCAAGTGACCTCGTCACATACATCTCAATGCCCAAGTCCTCATAAACTCTTAAATTTGCATACTTTATTGAAAATCATTCAAACTTTCCTCACAATACAAGGGTTGGTTGGGTTAGAACAACCCTCCAAAACATAACCACAACCCTTACAAAATCTCCGCTTTCCCCGACATTCTCTTACCACTCCTTAGCCTAACCTTCCGTAGAAGACCCTGTATCATCATAAAAATCGAAGAAGTTGTCAGGGCAAGTCGTCGACGTGTGCCCCAACACTCCACATGTTAGACAGTGTATTATTCCTGGTCCCCCAATATATGGACAGTTAGTCCTCTCCTTCCTGTGCCCGTGAAGTCCACAAAACAGGGCAAATAACCTTAATCGGATGGGGGCAATACATACCGTTGTGCCCCTCCTGATTGCATAATTCGCACATATAATCTGTCAACTCATCCGAAGTCGGAGTAGCCGGAGTATACTCTGGCGGGCCTATCTCCCCTACGGATTCTTCTAAGTTTGGGACATCTTCCTCGTCCTCTTCGGGTTCAAAGGCTGGAACAACCTCAACATTGTACTCGGCGATTCTACTTCCAATTCCTGACTGTTTACCACTTCATTGGTGAAGTTTGGCATGCTGGAATCGTTAGACGAAGAAACCCGATCTATCGGACAACTAGGTGTCCCTCTGTCCCACAACTTTGTATACTCTGTGTTGCCTGACATATCTGTATCACAACAACCATAGTATGTTAACGCCAACAGCAGTTCTAATCAAACTAAATCTTTGTTTGGAGAATTTATCTATGTATCACATAATGTCTCTTGTTTGGGGAAAATTGCCAAATAAACAACTTGTGTTTCTTGTCCTTGGGAAAATTGCCAAAACAACACTCATGATTTTGCTTTGTTTCTAGGGAAATATATCCTATGTTGCTATGTTGGATAAATCCGATTATTTTGACTGTACTTCCTTTGTTGTCATCCATCGAGTCTAACGAAGTAAATTAATGCACGAAGGCTGGATTAATTTACTTCGAAAGATTAAATCTTTCTGGTTCGCTCTGATACCAACTGTAACGCCCCACCCTTTTTCACTCGCTTTCCTTCCGTAAAATCAGAGTCTATTTTTTTTATAAACGAAGAGTGATAGAGAAGCGGAACGTCACGACGCGAGCTAAGTCCGAACTTCTAAAGTTCGACCCTTAACTGGCCAACCCTATGTGTGCATGGACTAAGTCCATGAAAACGGTTCACACATAACAATATCAACTTGCGGAATAACATCATAACATCGGAATTATAATCATAACATGCGGAATCATAATAGAACTCAATTCTATTCCATTTCAGATAGCAAAGTATGTCAAGTCTTTAATCATTGTTAACAAAACACAATCATCCGAATAAACATCCAACCACCTAAATTATTACATGTCCGAAGACTAGTTACTCAAATACAAGTACATAAGTAACTTAATCAAAATATAAAACTAAATCATCCAAGCTTCTATGACTGGCCTATTTCGCTTTCATCGTTCCCCTCGTTCCTATATCATCCACTAGGATAGAAGTAGGGCGTTAGAACAACGCGCCCAGTAGGTATTCCAATTAGGGTTAACACATGGTTAGTACAAAACATGCATATAACATAATAATAAATCCATGTAAAAACAATGCCATGACATGTGTAGTATGCAATGAGTCTTACCCATCATAAAAACATAGTAACCTCTTGATGGAAAGCTCCTCATCAAGGTATCCCCCACGATTGTTTTACGGACGCGCCGACGGAGTGTGGATCTCCAGTTACATCTCATACATAATATCCTTTTGATGGAAAGCTCCTCATCAAGGTATCCCCCACGATTGTTTTACGGACGCGCCGACGGAGTGTGGATCTCCAGTTACATCTCATACATAATATCCTTTTGATGGAAAGCTCCTCATCAAGGTATCCCCACATAGGTCTTTCGGACGCCCTGATAGAATGTGGCCCCTCCGGTTTTCTTAATGGGATTCTCACCATCAAGGTATCCCACATAGGTTTTTCGGACGCCCCAATGGAGTATGGTCCCTCCGGTTACATATCCTTCACCCCATGCCATGAGATGCCAATAAAAACACATGTTATTTTATCATATAAACATAGCATTAAAAATCACATTTTGAAACATATCCAACAAATGCTATTTTATCATATAAACATAGCATTTAAAATTTATATTTTGGAACCTATCCTTTGCAATATAAATTCATCAAAATAGATAAAAACATTGTACATAAACCCATGGTTTCAAAGAGGTGGAATCCTACCAAAGACCACTAACGTGTCCTTGCGTCTTTCGTCCTGTAACCGCTCACGATCGTAAATACCTTTTGAGGTCCCGTTACCTTATAATATAACAATCAATCAAAACCAAGTCCCACTTGATTTACAATCTTTTAAGTCTATAAACCAATCCCCATGGGGTTCGGCCATACACTATGGCCGAACCCACGGTCTTTCATTTTTTGCCATATTTACAATAATGTCATTCTTACCATTTTTATGCATTAATCTGATGATAACCAAATTAATCATCTAAGATACATCAAACATTAAGTTCAGCAAATATTGCCCATGGGGTTTGGCCATACACCATGGCCGAACCTATGGTCCATTGATTTCACTTAATTACCAAAATGCCACCCATGGTTATCATTCCATTATTCTCACCCTTCATCCCTTGGTTTGGTAAACCATTCATTTACATTATACAAAGGCCCACAAATGGCCCAATAACAAGTTCATGGGGTTCGGCCATACACCATGGCCGAACCCATGATCTTTCAATTTTAGGCGATATTTACAAAATTGCCATTACCTCCATCATTGTCTCTTCATTAATCCAATCACCATATTAAGTCCATACATGATCCATAAAATTGATTCATGGGGTTCGGCCAAGCACCATGGCCGAACCCTATGATGTCTAACTTTCCATTTTCATTAATAGTCCATAATTAGAAACTTTCTAAATTTAATAAACAACTTCCATAAAATAAACCTTAGTGGGGTTCGGCCATACACCATGGCTGAATCTCACTCATAGAGACAATCTAACCGTTCCATCACTTTTTAAATTAATAAAACATCTTCCATTTACTCACTTCCCATTTATTTAATCCAACATAAATTCCTTAATAATTTAAGTCCATAAAAGACCTCATGGGGTTCGGCCATACACCATGGCCGAACCCATGATCTTTCACTTTGGCCTATATTTACAACTTTGCCATCCATTATAACATAACCAATATCCTTCCATTTAAACCCTTTAAAATCATAAACCTACATCTATGATTTTCATCTTTCAATTCCATTAAAATAACTAATGTCCTTCATGGTTTTCACCCCTCCAAAAATCATATAACATTACCAACAAACTCCCATGGGGTTCGGCCATACAACTTGGCCGAACCCTATGGTCCATTAATTCTTATTTTAAATCACATATCTAAGATTTCATCATTCAAACTTTCATAAAAATTCACCAAAGTCCTTCCATGGTTTCCAACCCAAAAACCATAAACTTAAACCATGTCTTTCCATGGTTTTCATCCTTTAAAAAAAATAACCAAAAACCTTCCATTAAAAATCACCAAAAACATCCATTAATCATAATCAATCTTCTTTCATGGGGTTTGGCCATACACCATGGCCGAACCCTATGGTTTCTTATCTTTTAAACAAAATTTATAAAATACTAACCGGTTCCGCGACTCCTTCGGTTTTCGTTCGCTCCGATTGGTTTTTCCGATCCTCTCCTTCTTGATCTTTCATACGACTGAGAATACCCTCTTGATATGCAATATTAATGATCTTGCTGGCTGCCTTGACTGTAGGTTCTACACCAAGAAATCAACAGTGAATCTACTAGAGTACTACCTCAATAGAGGTTATGTTGTGTTGTTCTCTCAAGAACGGTACTGTCAACCCAGACCCTCCTTGCTTTACACGCTGGCAGCAACTTGCAGATCTGTGCACTACAGATCTGTACACATACGGTTGCTTGGCTGCTATATATATTTTTCTCAGCCAAGCCTACAAGCAGATGTAATCACCTCCACTGTTTGCTGCCTCTGTGTGCTGAACCGTGTATCAGACAAACCCTCTTATTGATTTTTCCCGACTGAAAAATCCAGCAACAAGACATAATGCTGGCAGCCCTCTTTCTTTTACACGTTGTTTCTCTGTGTTTCTGCCTCCTTCACGCTGCCTGTATTTATACATATTGCAGTCGGTCCCCAAGTCTCAGTTTAGAAGGAAATTTCTATTTCAGTTTGTCATGTTCCATTCTAGGCAGTTGCCGAGTTTACCTTCCTCTACCTGTATACCTCTCTGCTACACAACGCTGGCAGCACTCCTCTCTTGTTTGTGTGTCTCCTCTTGCTGTTGTATTTCAGAGAGAATACCTCCCACGTTGAATCTGTTTATTGGGTTGTCTACACAAAAGAAAGCCAAGACCTGCCCGTCAGATCTGGAACAACCCTTGCTGTTTGCCGCTTAAACTTGCCTTTCTCTGTTATGAAAACTAGAATGGTTTTCAGCTGAACTTAGAGAGAGATCCCTCCAAGCCTCTAGTTCTCAGGTCTGAAACCAATACCTTCAACCAACCAGAACTTCTCCTTGTTTTCTCTCAAAAATTGTGTCTCTCAATGATGATACACGCATTGATATCTCAATTGATATTGCAGGAGTCCTTATATAAGTTGTGCAATCGGTGACTGAATTAGCAATTGCCCAAACGTTGTCTCAATAGATCTTATTCGGTGACAGTAACTACTATTGTAGTAGTCCTTCCTTCTATGGACCTTTACTCCCATTCGACCAGCCAATTTCTCTAATTTGGAAGAGAACATTTAGGAGTTTATTTCAAGCCAATACCAAAAAACTCCACCTTCGTGTTTCTCATGCTAGAACCTGCTGTATATTACCACGTATACACATCTCATGTGTTGTGCCCTGAAGCTACAATCCAGCTAGTTTTATGCTAGAATGCAAAACAAATTAAATTAGATTCATGCTTATCCTATCTTAGAAGGTGCCGACCCTTCTTCATTATCTTATAAGACTCCACACGGTCCTACATCTTTTAGAAGATGCCAAGCCCTTTCATTTAGCAATTTCCATTCGATCCTTATTATTTTTAGAAGGTGCCATGCTCCCCTTCTTTCTTACAAATCCCTAGTATCTCTCTTAATAAAAGAGGACTCCTTTTAAAGATACTCCACACATCATGCGCACATCTCCTGGATATGCATATGTCACACACGGCCATGCAAACTATATCCTTTATGTGCATATAATTATTCTAGATAGATATATGTTTCATGTCAACCTCACATACACGGCCAAATTAATCCATATTTAATTTTTAGACATATTGCATACCCTTTTAATTCAACCCCATGTAAATTTTATTGAAACCATTTCCAAAACCGTTGGGTCTTAATTGGGCAATGACCCAACACTTAACCCATATAAGGTCCATATCTAATAATTCATAAATTAAATGGGTAATTTTCATATATGTTAATAACTTGAAAATCCAGGGTGTTACACATAAGACACCATATTTCGACTTAGGATCAATAGGACTTTCTAATAGGACAAACATGGCTTAGGACTGAGCCATATCAAAGAAGGATAAATGACTTTAAAATAAATACTTTGAGCAGAAAAGGTAGAGGTCTTCAATATCTTTTCCTCTATTTTTCTCCCAACACTCAGAAATTTCAAAGCATTTTTTTTCGCATCCTTCTTTTCTGATGTATGGATGTTCCCTTTCTTTTCTTTTCTTTTTTTATTTGCTTTTTCTTTTCATTGATGCTTTTTTTCTTGCATCATTCATTATTTTTTCAAGTGCCATATTTTTCTCAAAGCATCATTCCAATTTGTTAGCTCTAACCTTTTTTGGATCCTTAGAATAGACCATGGATATTTCAATCTAGGCCTAAACTCCACAACAGGAGCTGGGTATGGATAACATGGCTAACAAAAAAAATCAGGCTAAATTTTTATTCAAGGCTAAAAAATGGGAACTAATAGGATAGTATGACCAAAATAGGTAGGCTTCAAAGACTCAGACGATCCAAAGATAATGGCCTATATCACTTCCTAAGCTTTATATGGGTATTTTTATTCGCTTCAAAAAAATTTAGAAAAAATATTAGGTGTAATAATCCAATTTTGATGTCGTTCTCAGTATTTGAACAAAAATAACGAATAATGAGATCTAACAACAAAAATATTGCGCATATCAAAGAAAATAAGAATTTACTTATAACCCTTAGAAAAATCGAATGGTTCTAAAGCTCACTAGGTATAAGTCTCCACTGGTATTCTTCTAGTGATTACTCAACTCATGAATACTCTTTTTTTTTTTCAGGCTAATATTAACATGGCTGTCTAAAAATATTTCAAGCATAAATTCCATAAAATTCAATTGGAAAAGCATGATATAAAAATTTTCATCCACATATAATGCTAAAAATCAATTTCCTTTTTCAAAATTTTCAATTTTTTTAAACACAGACACAAAACTGATTTTTATTTTTATTTTTCAATTTTTTTTTCAAAATGGACTAAAAAACACACAAAATTGACACAGTGTAATCCCCCAATACCCCCAAACTTAAACCAACATGGTCTTAAATGTTCTCTTATCTATAATAACTAGTTGCAAATTAGAAGAAAATATCATAACATAACAACTTGAGTTGAGAAATACCTGAGATGACTCTCTTTATTCAAAATCAACAAAAACAAACAGACTTTAGACTGACACAAACAAATACTGAATCTCACGATAAAAACGAAAACCTAAACTAGACACTGACAAAATGACACACACATACAGACATACTCAGACTCAGACTTAGACTTAGAGTGACGGGTGGATGGATAAATGGGTGGATATGGATGAGCAAATTTTCCTATCAATCCTGGTTAGACGTTTGTACCACATACTGACCTTTGGGGTTCAGGATAGGATGACTAAGGAATTTATCTTTCTCCTTATCACCTACAACAATCGCTAGCTATCCAAGCTGTGTTTCAAGCTTGTGTATAGCCTACTGGGTGTATTGCATGAACTGTTGAAACATATCCTCGAGAAAGGGTCTACGTTGCTGAGAAGGACCGGATTGATAGGACGGACCCTGTGGTGGTGGCTGGTATGGTTGAAACTGAGGAGGGCCTTGATTCATAGGCTGGTTTTGTCTCCATGAGAAATTGGGATGATTAAGCCAATTGGAGTTGTAGGTAGGAGAGATTGGGCCCTACTGCTTCCAAAAAATTATTTAGTGTGTTAGCTTGTTCAGCTAGGCACTCCGTGTAACGCCCCGCCCTTTTTCACCCTTTTTCCAAAAATCAGAGTCTATTTCTTTTTTTTTGAAATAGAAGAGTGAGAAAGGGCGCGGACGCCAATACGCGAGTTAAGTCCGAGCTTCTAAAGCCCGACCCTTAACTGGCCAACCCCACGCGTGTGCGGAACTAAGTCCACGAGAATGGTTCACGCGTAGGAAGTAAGCTCGCGGATTATAATCATTGCGGAACATGATAATAGAGTCTATCCTACCGTTTTTTAGATAGAAGGGAAGATACAACATTAAATTACCAAAATGCCCCTATGATCATATTTATATCACTAAATGTAATTGTCCATAAGTAACGTCCAAACCATCGCAAGAAATGTAAATTTATACAACCCGACAAGCTAAGTTACTTTAAAATTACATCTCCAAAATGTAAACGTAAATAAACTAAGACTAGGCTTCCCAAGCTCCTAAGCTTGGCTCCTGTCATGTCCACCGCTTCCGCCATCCCCTGCGTCATCAGCTAGGGTAGAAGTAGGGCGTTAGTCAACGAGCCCAGTAGGACTCTGAGTAGGGTTAGCACATGGATTAGTGATAACACGCATACCGATACAATAAAATATAACAAAATAAGCATGTAATAAATGCTATGCCATGGGTGCCTATGTCATGTGTCCCATCCATCATCCGTATGATCATACAATGTATTGTCCCCATGTTTGCTTCTCGGTCGTCCCGACGGAGCATGGACTCCGGTTATAGCCCTCAGGCTATCCCCATGTCTGATTCTCGGTCGCCCCGACGGAGCATGGACTCCGGTTATAACCCTCAGGCTATCCCCATGTCTGATTCTCGGTCGCCCCGACGGAGCATGGACTCCGGTTTCATTATTTTCCCGCCCATGCCATGCATGAGATGTACGTGCATTATCCTATGTAGTAAATAGATAAACCATAAATTTAATATACCATACATAGCCATATAATGCATAATGTTAAAATATAATTCATAACACCATCATATAATTCATAAATTAAAACTCATCATAATACAAGTCCCATAATCATCAAAATAGATTAAAAAAAACATCACATATCCACGGCTTACAAAGAGGTAGGAATCCTACCGAATACCGTGTAGCGTTCTGTTATGTTTTCCGTTCGATAATCCTGTCACCGATCGCGTACCGTTTGCGACGTCTGATACCTTATTACATTTACCGAATTAGTCCATATGTTATCCATGATTAAGTTCATAATTGATCCATCTACTTAGACCCATTGATGGCCATTAATTATGTTACCATTTTATCAAAAATCAGCCCTTAACTTAGTCCATTATCCATTGGTTAAAACACATACATAAATCCAATTTCTTTGGCCATTTAAATACTCAAATTTGCGAACCTAAATGCAGCAACTATCCGTTCCAATTAATCATTCATAATGCATTCAATTTCATGTCTCATCACATAGGGTTCGGCCATGTACCATGGCCGAACCCATGGTTCTTCAAAGTGGCTATAAATTACGGTTTTGCCACTCCTCTTCCATGTACATTTTGAATTATTTGACCCATAAACTTGGTCCCATTTTTTCCATAACATATCCAAAATCAGCCACCTATTGTTTGATTTTGAAAAACATTTAACCCCATATGTCCTTTCACATTTTGGCCCTAAAGGTGGCCCACAAAGGGATCATGGGTTCGGCCATACACCATGGCCGAACCCATGGTACCCTATCTTCATTTGCTTGAGTCCATTTTACTCCCTTTAATCCAATCTCCAATGAAATTAAAATATCCATTTAAGTCCCCATTTTTCATCTCATTTTAAATCATCACTTACATACTCATAAATCCATTTAAATTTGTCATCTCTTTCCACCATTTTCCATTCTTTTTACCTTCATTAAAAATCACTAAATCATCACCATAGGGTTCGGCCATACACCATGGCCGAACCCATGGTTCATGGCTCACCTTCATGGGTGCCATTTAAGACCATTATTTTGTCCCAATAATAATCCATTTTGAAATCACTAACCTTCATTCATTTTGGCCCTTTTAAAAAAAACCATACCATATACTTTGTAAATCCATTTAAATTTTACCATTTACTTACCCAAATTTCCATTTGCTTAACAACATGTATAAACCATAACTTAGCCATAATTGACCTAAAAACATGGGTCATGGGTTCGGCCATACACCATGGCCGAACCCATGATGTCTTTCCCTCATTTTTTTTACCTTGGATCTTTAATCACACTTAAAGTCCACTTACACCACCCATCATTTCCTTATTACTTCCATGATTCAAAAATGTTTAATCCATCACTTCCATCCTTTAATACCCATTTGAAAATCACATACTATACTCCTAATTTTCAAACCTTAGAAAAACATTAACCATTGAGCATCTAAGAGCCCTAACCCCCATAGATCACTAATCATGGGGTTCGGCCACCTTGTATGGCCGAACCCTATAGTTCATGTTTTCTTTTAAAATATCATACCTCCATTTGAAATAAGTCATCCATTTACATCACCATTTTCATTCCATCTAAACATCACATTCTATACTCAATAAATCCATTTAAATGTATCATTTTTCTCCATTATCTTTAAACCTAATAATCTTAATAAATTACCCATTGTTCACCATGGGGTTCGGCCATGCTACATGGCCGAACCCTATGGTCATCCATTCATTCCATTCTATGCCTTTCAAGGCCATAAAGATCCTCCACATTTTCATGAAATTTCCTTATTTAAAACCTCTTAAAATTTATCAACTTTTAATCATTTTAAGATCTTGAAATCCTCATAAAACCATTAATCATTCTCCATAATTTTAAACCTTCAAACCCTAATTAAAATCATCCAACATTTACCATGGGGTTCGGCCATGCTACATGGCCGAACCTATGGCCCATAAATCCATTAAAATCCAATTTTCCTATGCTTAATAAAGACTTAAAAATTCCATTAAAACTTCCATTCTTCCATTTCATAATCCATTCCATTTTTATCCATTTCTTATCCTTCATTTTGATGGATCTTAGATCCATGGCCCACAACGTTTTTTGGCCATATTTAGTCTAAGAAATGGATTCCATATCCTAAAAAAAATAAACTCTTGTTTTAAGAAATCTTACCACCCGACGACTCCTCCGGTCCTTCTTTGCTTTTGGGCTTTCCTTAGCCTTCTCTTCTCTTCTTCTCCTTGATGGACGGTCAAGATGAGCTTGATCAATGGTGAGATATGCTTGGATCGGCTATGTAGATGGGGTTAGATTGAGAGAGGGAGAGGGGAAGGTGATGGAAAACAAGATCTTAGCCTTTGATCTTGAGGGGATGGACCAAGGCTTGCTCTCTCCTTCTCTTTTTTCTCTCTTCTTCTTCTAAGTTTTCTTCTCTTTTCCTTTGCAAGGTGGGGGACGGGTTTTTTTTTTGATGTGTGAGGAGGGCTAGAGTGAAATGGGTTAGTTTGAAATGAGATGGAGATGGTTGGAGTGGTCACTCAACATTAATTTCCCCACCCACCAAGCATGGGCTAGCTTGACTTTGGTGGTGGTTGAGACCCAACTACCAAGCATGGCTCCCATGTCCTCTTTGACTTGTTTATGTTGACCCTAATTAATCAACCTAATTAAGTTAAGTCCTCACTTAGGTTAATTATCCACAAAAATTAAATTATCTATCTAAAAATCCACCCATGACCAAGTCATGGTGGACTGCCCCCACCTATACTTACCCCCCCCCCACCTCACTTGATGAGGTGGAGGTGGGCCCCACTTGGCCATGTATTTTAATTCCATTGATTTTAACTTAGATAATTTTACAATAATTTTAATCAATTTAATTTACCTTAATCCACCTTAGTCTTCTTAAATTTATCCATGGTTGACCAAGTCAACCATGATGGGTGGTCCCACTTTTTCCTTGGTCCACACGCCACCTCAATTGGTGAGGTGGAGGTGGGCCCCATTTGGTCATACCATTTCATTTCATTACTAACTTAGGGGGTTTTAATTCCAAATCACCCTTTTTAAATTAATTGGCCCACCATTGGGTCCATGGCCCAACCTATTATTTTCTACCCCTTTACCTCAGGTTTGGACCAATTTTGATCCATTGGGTCCCACATGGTGATCGGGCCCACTTTGACTCAAATTGACTATCTTTGACCCAATTACTTCTCATTGACCCATTGAATGGATTTCATCCAATTTGTGGCCCAATTGGGCCATTCTTGGACCCTTGTCCCAAAGTTGATCCATTTGGCATTTTCATCACATCAAATTCCAAATTAAAATAATTAAATGTCCAATATATATTGCTTCAAAAATTCGGGCTATTACACTCCGGATCTGTGTTTAAGGAAGGACATGCTTGTGCCATGTGTCCCGGGTTAATACACAAATCACACACCTCTTGATGCACACCCCTTGACGAATTCATTGCTTAGGCCTCCACTTTTTTAGTCAGATTTGCAATTACGACCTTAACATCAAAATCGTTGTTAACTTTGTACAAGCCCCCCTTTCTGGGTGCCTAAACTGAACTCTTTTTTTTAGAGAAACCCCATTGTTGAGAGTTCTCCACCAGATTTTTCAAAATTTTCATCCATCATTTTTACTTTGTTCCAAGAATGCCCCACTCTTCATAGACTTGACCATGGTGTGGTTTGGTGTAGTCAAACTGACGTAGAAAAATTGTATGAGTCTCCACAGTTCAAAACCATGGTGGGGACATTTACTCAGCAAGTCTTTGAATCTTTCCCATGATTCCTCGAATTTTTCATCCTCTCTTTGAGCAAAATTAGATATTTCTTTCTTGAGGGCGTTGGCTTTGGACATGGAGAAGAACTTAGACAGAAATTTGTTGACCAACTGGTCCCAAGTTGTGATTGAGTTCACGGGTAGAGTGTTTAGCCATGACTTCTCTTTCTCTTTGAGAGAGAAAGGAAACAAACGAAGTCTCACAATCATCTGAAATTTTTTGGACTTTGAACGTGGAGAAGATTTCCAGGAATTGTTTGACATGTAAATAAGGGTCCTCATGATCAAGACCGTAGAATGAAGAAGGAGATGCAATAGGGTTGTTTTCAGTTCAAAAGTTGCATTAGTCGCTGGAAGGACTATGATCGAAGGTATGTTGGCTGTAACCGGTGAGAAGTAATCTCGAAGGGTTTTCTCCTGTTCTCTGACCATTTTAGGTGGTGGAAGTAGACTAACTTTGACTGATCCTAACTGGGCTTTGGACGTAACGAACAATGGACCGACAAATAGTTCAATTCGAACCAATGGTTGGTAGAGTCCCGAACCCAACTACTCATATCCAAACACGAAGAAACACACTCAAACAAATTCACACAAAATATGCCCTAAATCTAAATTCTGAATTTCACTGGGAGGTTCGAATTTATTAGCTGAGACACAGCTAGACTCTAAACTGCTCCTAGTCTCCTTTCCAAGAAAATTTAGCCTCCGAGGAGAGTTTAGCCACAAGCATGGCCAGGTAAGTTCCCAGGTAAGAGGGGGAGCACAAGCGACATCTACGTCCCAACTTATCATAAGACGTACTCGACCTCACGCCTTGGTAACAGAACTAGTCTAGACATCGTGCTTGAAGCAAAACTATTCACCGGTGAACTAAAAATAAATTGAGCTAGAGAGTGTCCTATTGAGCATGAAAACCCTAAAGTGATGGTTCTAAATTGATTTTAAATTACAATGCATGAAATGATTTTTACCAATCTTTTTGGATTTTCTAGTTTTTTGTGAATGCAAGACTAAATTTAACAATGTAAGATTCAAATCAAATATGCAAATAATAATCAATCAACTTTAATCTAATGCATGAACTAGCAACCTAAATGCATGAGCAAATTAAATATGCAATTTTTTTTATTTTTGTTTTATGCAAAATAAATGTAAGAAAACCTAATAAAATCTATATGAATGCATGAAAATTGAAAATTTAAATAAAGTGATTTAGGCACTTATCTTGGCCTGTAGTGCTTAAATCATGAAATTTTAGAGCGTGCAATTAAAATCTCCTGCAAAATAGAACACCACAAACTTTGGTGAAGATTCTAACTCATAAAAAAATGCATGATTCTAAACTAATGCAATTTTCCTAATGTTATAACTAGTGGAGGAAATTAAATAATTGGAACCTAAATAAGGATTATAAATTAATTAATTTAAGACCATAAAAAATTCTACATTAAACATCCACACAAATTAATAAAAAATTTAATTTCAAGTCTAAGAATTGTCCATGTAAAATCAAAAGTTTGTTCCATGATATATTTTTTTTAAATTAGTCACTGTAATTGGAAACCTTCCAAATTTAGATGAGGGTCTTAAATTAGAAATTTTCTAAGTGTAGAGGTTGTCCAAAATTAGATGCTATCCAGAAATAAACACCTTCTAAAAATAATAATTTCTAAAATGAGACAATTTTGAGACTTTCCTTAGACAAAAGTTCCAAAATTAAAAACTTCCCAGATTTAGATCTATTTTCTAAAAATAGAATTCTTCTAAATTAAACTATATTTCCGAGATTAGACAAGTCTAATAAGAGAAACTAGTAAATTTTAGAAATTTCCAAAAATAGGAGTTTAAAAAAATGACAAGTTTCAAAAATTTAGCAGTCTTTCCAAATTTAGATCATCTTCAGACTTTTGTCATTTCTAGAAACTTCTAATCTAGGTAACCTTCTAAAATTAGAGTTTCTAAAAATAAAAACTTCTAATCTTAAATACTTGCCAGAAATAATTTTTTTCTAAAAATAACATTATTTCTAAAAATACATAATTCAAATGGCAATTTTCTAAGTTCCCCATCAACGGCACCAAAAACTTGTTGTGTTTTAAATTTATACTCGGAAGTGCATGAACCATTTATAATATAACTTAGAAGTGCGAGGTCGAACCCATCCGAACATAGAAAAATCTACCATTGAATTATATATTTTAAGTAATTTAGAAAATCATAGAAATAAATCTTAAATATAGAATTATTTCTCTGATCATGGAAATTTAATTTTAATTTAGAAATTTTCTAAAAATACAAAACAAGGTATAAAAGTATAAATTGTAAGGTCTCGGAATTTGGGAATTAATATAAATGTGAATATTATTTATTTTAATGATGGAAATTAGAAAATTGGTGGAGTAAATGGTAAATGGGACAAAATTGGATAGAGGCCCAAGTGTGGCCCAATAGACTATGGTTTGGATTTAAATTTATTTAAATGGGTCAAGAATGGTCAAATTGGGTCAAATACCCATTTGGGACCCAATGGGTCAAGATGGTTATGCTCTAAGGTAAATGGGCTAGATAGAAATGTAATTGGGCCATAGGCCCAATGGTAATCCACTTAAAGTGAATTCAAGATTTTAAATCACCTAAGTTATTTGGAATTAAACAATGGTGATGTGGCCAAGTGGGACCCACCTCCACCTCATCAATTGAGGTGGCGTGTGGGCCAAGGTTTGGTGGGCCCGTCCACCATGGTTGATTTGGTCAACCATGGGTGGAGTAATGGACTTAGGCTAAGTACCAATGGATTAACCTAAGGTAATTATCTAATTAATTAAATAATTAAATTATTTAAAATGGTAGTTAAGAGTGGTCAAAGTGGAGCCATGTCAAACTCAAGTGACACACGTTGGCTTGGTGGTGGTTTAGATAACCACCACCATAAAGCATTTTAAATATTTAAGAAAACATCTTAGGGTTGGTGGGTGTCATTAATGTAAAGTAAAAATAAAAAAAAAATGGAGATGAGCTTTATTGGTGTCTCATTCTCATTTTTTTGTTAACTCCATCCCTCCCACTCCTCCATTGCCGTCCCATGTTCAAGTGAAGTGAGAAAGAGAGCTAAGGAGGAGAGAAGAGAAGGAGAGAAGAAAGAAGTGGAAAAAAATAAGCAAAAATCACGCTAAGGTAAAGGGTTATCACCTTCCCTCTCATAATTTTCCCCTCTCCCTTTCTCACACAAAACCTACCATGGCCGATTCTAGGGTTGGGGATTGCCACCCTTGATCAAAGATCTTAATCTACCAAAGATCAAAAGGAAGGAGAGAGGAGGCTACGGAGACCGACGGGAGCGACGGAAATCGGAGGAGACGTCAGATAGTGAGTATTTCTTAAACAAGAAATTTTGGATTTTAGGGTTTAAGATTTAGGGTTTAGTTTTGTAAAAATTAATGGTGGTTACATGGATATATGTCATGGATGTTAAACCCCTCAAATGTGAGGGTGGAAGATGGAGGAAACCCTAAGTGGGAAAAATTAGGGTTAGGTTAAGAAAATAAATAAATGGGTTATGTGCATTATGTAATTTATGAAATTTAAGCATAGAATGGGATGATTGGAAGAAGAATTATTGGCCATAGGGTTCGGCCATGTAGTATGGCCGAACCCCATGGTTGGTGATTAGCTAATTGATTTAATTAGTTAGGGTTTGTAGGTAATGAAATAAATTAGGGTTTTAAGGTTTGAAGCCATGGAAAATGGGAAGATTAATGGATTTAATATTTTGGTGAATGTAGGTATTTTGGAGCAATGAATTGAATGAGAGAATATGGTTTAGATGTATGATTTAAACCCCTCAAGAAAGAACTATTAGTGGATCTAAAATGTAACAATGGACCCAAGAAAAAAATGGGGAAAGGACACCATGGGTTCAGCCATGGTGTATGGCCGAACCCATGCCCAATTGGGATCCATTTGGTGGTTTAAATTGGATGATGAATGGTGATTTAAATGCATGATGTAAACCTCTCATGGGAAGACTTGTGATAGATCTAAAATGCGCCAAAAGATTCAAGGAAAATGGGGAACAAGACATCATGGGTTCGGCCATGGTGTGTGGCCGAACCCATGACCCATTTTGTAAGTCATTGTATGAGCTAAGGTTGGGTCCATGTTTGTGTTTAGATGATGGAAAATTTTATTAAATTAGATGGCTGATTTTGTTTCATGTTGGGTCATGGTTAGTGAATCAATAATGGACCTAAGTTAAGGACCTAAGTTGTGGATTAAATTTTGGGCTTAAGTAGGCGTGAATTAATGAAAAATTGTTTATGTGAAGGGTAGTGGCAAAAATGGTAAATATTGGCTAAAATGAAGAAACCCACTAAGTTATGATTTACGGGCTTGGAAATGATTAAAACTTGGATTGATTTGGTAATTTAATAAGGTACCGGATAGCACGAGCAGTACGCGAGTCGGTAGCCGGATTTCGAACGAAAACCAAATAAAGACGCGAGTCGGTATTCGGTAGGATTCCTACCTATTTGTAAGCCATGGATGTGTGATGGTATTTTTGTCATATTTTATTGATTTTAGTATTATCTTATGATGGGTTTTTACAATTATGGATGCTATGTTTAAGATGGATTTTATTTAATGGCTATGAACTATGATTAAGGTTATGCATTATAAATTAAGGCTATGTATGATATCTTAAGGTTATGAGTTATAAATATTACATAGCATAATGCATTACATCTCATGCATGGCATGGGCGGAAAAAAATAAACAAACTGGAGTCCATGCTCCGTCGGGGCGACCGAGAACAGGCATGGGGACACCTTGAAGAGGCTTTGCTGTCAAGGGGGATATTTTGCGGTTGGACATATCTTGACGAGGTTTTTCCGTCAAGAGGGATATGACAGTATATGGCAGAAATGATGGGTGAGATTCATAACATAGACACCCAGGGCATGGCATACATCTTATATTTTCACTATACGTGGTTTATCAATTTTCATTGGGTTATTATCAGTATGTTGTTATTACTAATCCATGTGCTAGCCCTACTCGGAGTCCTACTGGGCGCGTTGTTCTAACGCCCTACTTTTACCCTAGCTGACAATGCAGGAGATGGCGGACCGGAACAGCGAGACGGAAGCCAAGCTTAGGAGCTTGGGGAGGCGGACAAATTATTTTTGTTTAAGTTATATTGGGGAATGTGTAATTGTATAATTTAGCTTGTCGGAAATGTAGTAACTTAGATGGCTTCCTATGTTGTATATTTTATTTTGGACGGTGCAGTCCAGTGGCATTTTAGTAATTAAATGGATATTACTTCCCTGCTATCTGAAAAACTAGTAGGATAGTTCTATGATCATCCGCATTTATTTTTATGTTCCGTGAGCTTACTTGCTACGCGTGAACCGTACTCGTGGACTTATGTTCCACGCACGCGTAGGGTTGGCCAGTTAAGGGCCGGGCTTTAGAAGATCGGAACTTAACTCGCGTCGTGATGTCCGCGCCCTTTGTCACTTTTATTTAAAAAAAAAAAAAAACAAATATACTCTGATTTTACGGTGAAAAGGGGCGGGCGTTACATAAATCACATCTAAACTTAGAAATTAACCATTAAAGAAATCTAATTTTCATGGAAAATACAAAATTTATCTAATTTTAATTAAGATGGTGGAATTAATCTAAAAATTATAAATAATCTTAATTAAACTTAGAGCACAAAATTAATATTGCAAATAATTAATTTACCAACCTAGTTCCACAATTTTTCAAGAATTTTAATTCAATAAACAAAAATAACGATAAAACACCTAAATTACCTACATACATATTTACAGTGGAATCTTGTATAGAAAATTAAAGAGGCATAATTTTCAATATTTTAATGGTCATTAATAAATTTTGAAACTTCATGAGGCAGGTATTTTCCCGATCTCTGACAGTGCATGGGTGAGTCTGGTACAAGTTGTCCCAAAGAAGACGGGTGTGATGGTAGTCAAGAATGAGGATAATGAGCTAGTCCCAACTCATGTCCAAACGGGCTAGAGAGTTTGTATTGACTACCGAAAGCTAAACACTGCTACTCGTAAGGACCACTTCCCTCTTCCGTTCATTGATTAGATGCTTAAGCGTTTAGCCTGCCATGCATTCTACTGTTTTCTCGATAATTATTCCGACTATAACCAAATCTGTGTTGCTCCTGAGGACCAAGAGTAGACCACCTTCACCTGCCCGTTTGGTACTTTCACTTACCGTCGCATACCTTTTGGGCTATGCAATGCAACTACTACCATTCAGCGGTGTATGATCAGCATATTCTCGGACATGGTAGAACATTTCTTGGAAGTTTTTATGGATGATTTCTCATTTTTTGGATCATGGTTTGACCAATGCTTACATCACCTAACCCTTGTATTAATCCAATGTAAAGAAAAAAGGTAGTACTCAATTGGAAAAAAATGTCACTTTATGGTTAAACATGTAATGGCCCGAAATTTTAAAATCAATAAATATGTGGTTATTATTTATTTTAATGGTGGAAATGGGAAATTTGATGGAATAAATGGTAAATGGACCAAAATTTGGACAAAGGCCCAACTCGGGCCCAATGGATTATGGATTGGATTTAAATTCATTTAAGGGGTCAATGATGGTCAATTGGGCCAAGGATGGTCAAATTGGGCCCAATGACCACTTGGGACCCAATGGATTAAGATGATGTAAGCCCTAAGATAAATGGGTATGGATAAATATAATTGGACCATGGGCCCAATGAGGATCCAATTGGTTGGAATGGACTTAGTTAAAGCTAAATCACCTAAGTTGGTGATGGAATTAGACCAAGGTGATGTGGCCAATTGGGACCCACCTCCACCTCACCAAGTGAGGTGACATGTGGACCAAGAGTTGGTGGGGCCGGCCACCATGGTTGACTTGGTCAACCATGGGTGGATACATGGAGGGAATTTAAGGAAAGGTAATTAGATTAAATAAGAAATAATTAACCTAGGCTAAGGATTTAATTAATCACATTAGTTAAGTTGGTCAAATAAGTCAAATGGTGGTTTTTAACAAATACAAACCACTCAAAGAAACACACCAACGTTGGCTTGGTGGTGGTTATCCCAACCACCACCATAAAGCATAAAAATATCTTATGGGGTTGGTGAGGAAAAAATAATGGTGGAGTAAAGTTTAAGAAAACAAAAAGGAGTTGTTTTTATCTTATCTCTCAAACCCTAATCTCATTTCAGTCTCTTGCTCTCCCGCACCACCGTCCCTCATCTCTAAAGAAAAAGAAAAAGAAAATTAAGAAAGGAAGATGAGAAGAGAAGAAAGAAGAGAAGAGGTGCAAGCATGGTCCACCATTCTAAGGTCAAGATCTACCATCTTCTTCTCATCATCTCCTCCTTTCCCTCTCTCAAGCAAACCCTACCATGGCCAAACCCAAGCTTGGGGGTTTCTCATCTTAATCAAGCATCCTAGCCGATTAAACAAGGAGAGGAAGGAGAAAGGAGGCTAAGGAAGTCGACGGGAGTGGCGGAAGTCGGAGGAGAAGACGGATTGTGAGTATTTCTTAAACAAGAAATTTTAGATTTTTAGGGTTTAAGATGTGGGATTCATTTTGTAAATTTAATGGTGGCCAAATGATTTTATGCCATGGATTTTAAATCCATCAATTTGAAGGATGGAAAATGGGCAAACCCCTAATGGATAAATTAAGGTTAAGAACAAATTAAATGGATTAAGGATATTATGAAATTAAATTAATTAAGCATGGAGAATGGTTTAAGATTTTGAGGTTTTTAATGATTAAATGTTGGAAGATTAAAAAAGGGATTTTTATGAGAAAAACCATGGTGGGTGATTAGGTAATGTGTGATTTTCTTAGAGTTTTAAGGAATGGAGGACATTGTGTAATTTAAATTGATTAAGAATGGAAGCATGGAGAATGATTTAGAATTTTAAGTGCTTAATGATTAAATGTTGCAAATTTTAAAAGAATTATGAGGGAGTTTATGAATGATGTGAATGATTTGGTGACCTTAAAAAAGCATGAATGGACAATGAACCCTATGGTGATCCAATGGTGGATTAATGGTAATGAATTATGAAAAATAAATGGGAAATGTGGGTGGTGTTGATGGACCAAAAGGGACCCAATGTTATTAGTTGTAATGGGAATATGGCTAGGTTTATGGACTTGAATGTGATTAAGAATGATGATTTAAGTGTGTGAATTAATCCCCTTCATGGAGGGACTTGTGATAAATTCAAATGTGTAACAATGGATCCAAGAAAAATGGGAAAAGGACACCATGGGTTCGGCCATGGTGTATGGCCGAACCCATGGCCCATTTGTGAGCCTTTTGATGGGTTAGATTGGATTATGAATGTGTTTAAATTGATTGGGATTAGGTTAAGTTAAGGACTCATTTTTAATGAGTTCATGTTATGGTTGATAGGTCACTAATAGATCTAAGTTATGGATCAATTTTGGACTTAAGTGTGGCTAAGTTAATAGACTTTAATATGATTAAGGGTGATGATTCAAATGTGTAAATAGGCCAAAGAAAGAATGGGGTAAAGACATCATGGGTTCGGCCATGGTGTATGGCCGAACCCATGACCCATTTGTGGGTAAAATTATGGATTAAAATTTGGTATTATGTGTGGGAGAAATGAATGGAGTTAGAGTATTTAAATGCCTAATTTTTTTAGTATTGTTATGTTATGGGGTAATAATACATCAATGGACCCATTTTGTGAATCAATTAAGGCATAAGATTAATGTGTATTTGTATGTTAGGTTAATGGCGTTTAAGTAAATTAAATGGCTAATTTTAATGGTCATGTGCCATGGTTGAATGGGTCATTAATGGACCTAAGTAAGAGATCCAGGTTTATGATCAATTATGAACTTGGTTAGGCAAGGGTGATGAATGAGAAATTAACCATGGAGAAGAGGCAGTGGCAAAACCGTAATTAATGGCCAAATTCAAGAACTCCATGGGAGATGACCAAGGGCTTAGGGGCTCTAAGTATCAAGTCTATGTATGGTTAAATAAAACCTAGGATGGCTAATTTGTTTTAAATTCACAAATTAAAGGGGTTTAATGGATTAAGTGGGACCCACAAAACCTAAATAGTGACCGATTTTTCATATGGACTTGGAAATGACTAATGGGCTTAGAAATAGTAAAATGTGGACTGATTAATGTGTAATAAGGTTCTGGACATCGCAAGCGGTACGCGTGTCGGTAGCCGGACTGTCGGACGGAAACAAAAGAAAGAACGCTAGTCGGTATTTGGTAGGATTCTAACCTTTTTGTAAACCATGGATTGAGTGATGGTTGCTTTGAATTATTTTGGAAATTATATGGTTTGTTTTAAGATTGGTTTTGAATTATGTATTATGTAGGGGTTTTTACTTGATTTATTCTGGTAAGCATATGAGTGGTTTAAAATGGGTTTTAAGGCTATGATGTGATTATTGAGGCTTTGCTCGATCTACTTTTGATAATCAAGTTATATGTTTTATTGATGGGATTTTTAAATGTCATGGTTTGTTATGATATTCATTACATGGCATATGGCATCTACATCTCATGCATGGCATGGGAGGGATATGACAGGGGAAGGATGAAATGAAACCGGAGTCCTCGCCTCTCCATGCCCTTGCAGTCCACAGACCGGACAAACAATTCCTAATGGATGAGGACAATACAACCTGTTGTGATCGTCCTGATTACACAACTCACAAGTATCGTAGGGATCTACTTCCCCCGCCAATTCCAATATTATAGGAAAGTCTTCCATAGGATCCTCATAAAAGAAAAATCCCAGATCATCCTCTTCCTCCTCAGGAGGTTCCACTAACCAAGGAATATCCTCCATCAGATACTCAGGTAACGGTGCTAGATTCACCTCCTCCATTTGTGCTAAGTTCAACTCTTCCAATGGTGCTAGATTCCATTCCTCTTCCTGAAGGTTCACATTAGCCTCCAGGTTGGTGTTGTTAGAAGCAGACACCAAGTCTATGGGATTGCTAGGAGTTCCACTGTAACACTCTGAGTACTCCACATTACTCGACATATCTGTATCATATCAATAAAACACAAGAATATTCAACAACAATTCTAAATAAACCACTCTTGGTTTTCAGGGGAATCTGATCATGTATTATATCATGTACTTTGTTTGGGGAAGATTACCAAATCATCACTCTTTGTGTTCTTTTGTTTCAGGGGAAATCTCTAATTTCCTATTGTTTGTTTCTCAGTGTGGGGATTCCAGGGGAGTTCATCCTACCTTGCTATGTTTGATTTGTCCAATTATGATGACTGTACTTTACTTTGCTATCTTTCATTGTCGTTCTCAGATTGATTGTTCAGTTCGAGTCACTCGAAGTAAATTAATCCGGCCCTCAGGCAGCGGACTCCGAAGAGTCGGTCAGTTGGGATTCTTATCCGTCAGTGAGACATGAAACCGTCTTAATCTTACTTCGATGATTCAACTTCCCGTTTCGCTCTGATACCAACTGTAACGTCCCGCCCTCTCCGAGAATTTCAGAGTCTATTTTTTTTTAAAAAAAAGTAATAGAACATCGGAAGAGAGTGGGCGGCGTCACGACGCGAGTTAAGTTCAGACTACCCAAGTCTGAACCTTAACTGGCCACCCATGTGTACATGGACTAGACCATGATAATGAACACACATGGAACTAACATCAACATGCGGAATAATCTAGATTAATTGCGGAATAGAAAGACGAGATAACAAGTAACAGTCCTAAACATTATTTATCATAGATGAACCATCCAAATGTTATCAACCTAATCAAACCATAGCAAGTAGCGAATTATTACATGTCCCACAAAATATTCAAAAGACAGTAATATAAAGTAGTTCAGCCCTTCATTCAAGTACTTAGGCTTGGCTCCCCTCCCGGTCAACGACCTTTCCTTTCCCTTTGCTTGTACCTGCAATCTCCTCTGAGGATAGAATTAGGGCGTTAGATCAACGCGCCCAGTAGGTTCCCGAATCAGGGCTACCACATGTTAGCATATAAAACATGCATATACATATCATAATATATGATCATCAAAACAGGTAAAACAATGCTATGATGTATGCACATGCAATGAGCCTCCCCCATCATGTACATTCATAGCCATCACTTGTCGTGACATGCACCGACAAGATAAATCACAATACAACTTCCATCTCTTCATCACTGACTGATTCATATCACGTATTAGTCCTCTTGGCGGGACTCTCTTCGCCTAAGGAGACCATTGTGACTATGATCATCATGTTACTCTTCCTGGCGGAACTCTCATCTCCTAAGGAGGACGTAACCCATAATTGTAACACTGTAGAACCTCATTCATCATCCCATGACCATGCATGAGATGCCAATGCCTGTATGCCATTTGTTAATGCATAATATATCATTTTGAAACACATATATTAAAACAAGAATCTCATAAGAAAACTGGGTAAATCTGTGGTTACAAGTAGGTAGGAAACTTACTGAAGAATCCCTTCAGTAACTGATCTTTCTTTCGCGTCACCTGGTCACGACTCGCACGTCGTTCGACTTCCGGTACCTTATCCATATACCAATCAGCAAGTCATAATATCATTTACTTATTCAATCACATCTACGACCCATCCACATCATGTGGGGTTCGACCATGCCCTTGGCCGAACATCACCAACTTAGGATTTAACTTCCTACTTTATTTAATCAACTCTTAAACACTTAACCCTTTTAAACATATCTTGCTAAGGTCCATACAACCGTACACATGATTATTCCACCTTTGATCAATAATCACTCTTTCCCATAATTTCAATCACAAAGTCGGCTACACAATAGGGTTACCAAAGACCCTTAGTGGGGTTCTCTTGGTTCAACTAGTCCATGATTTACCCCTGATTTGAATCCATAACTTAACCCTAAAAAAAATGACATGGTTCAGCCCTATGTTGGTCAACCAATAACAGCAAGTTAAACTTCCATAAATCACATCAAACACCATATTTTATATGGTTTAAAACTCACCAACATCATCAAAACTAACATGGGGTTCGGCCATCCAAAGTGGCCGAACCCTATGTCCATGTCTTGGTCCTTATGTATGTGTTTTAAATCCTCATTTAGACAAGTATTAATCAGTATATTACTACTGCATTTTTACCTCTCAAAACCATAGAAACAAGTTAATCACTTTGTCCGAATGCACAACATTTCATGGGATTCGGCCATCCAAGATGGCCGATCCAAATGGTCCATAATATCAATTTAAATCTGCTGTTTAAACCCATATTAACTTCAGTCTTCTTGTCATTCAGATCCATGTTTATCATCCCTTCTATAACATGTATTTGATTCTTAAATAAAAACCCAAAAACAGTCCACCAAAGCTCTATGGTTTCCATGTTTCAAACACCTTAAAACCAACCATCATTTGCATGGGGTTTGGCCCTCCATGGTGGCCGAACCCTATGACCTTTGGTTTTGCATTTCTTTATCATTCAACTAGGTCTAAATCAAACTCCTTATTTGTGATTTAACCTTTGTAAAACATACACCTTTAATCATCTAAAAACAGTCCATAAAATTCCATGGTTTCCATGTTTCAAAACATGAAAAACCACCCATCTTTTACATGGGGTTCGGCCCTCCATGGTGGCCGAACCCAATGGTTATTTTTACCATTTTAAATCCTTCATTTATCAAGGCTAAACATTGGTGTATTCGGCCATGACCATGGCCCAATACATACCTCACTTGTTTCATGTTATTAAACCAAAATAACACATGGATACTTACCAAATTTTCCAAACTTCCTTCTTGCCTTTGATCCTTGGTTTCTTCCTTTTATTTCTTCTTTCTTTCCTTAATTCCTTACTGGTTTATACTTGACTAACTGGTGCCAAAAACCTCTGATGTTCAGCCAAGAAAACGAATTGGAGAGAGGGAGAGAGAGATGGGAATTCTTGGATTCCTTTGTGTGAAAAACGGCCATGTATGGTAAGGTTTTTCTTTTATAGTTTCAGCCCCCCAACTCCCATTCATCCTCCCTCATTAATGTTGTTAAAAACGATGGGGCAAAGGGTGTTAACCAAGACACCTCTTGGTGCCAAACGTTGTATCACATGGGAAATGACCCAATGAACCCTTCATGAAAAGGTGCCGCCCAACCTTGGTGTCTTTTGGCTTTGCCAAAGCACCCTTTCATACCAACGGCTGAGATTGATTCTGATTAATTGTTGTGTGATATTACAACTCATTTCCATCTCCTCTTGACTCACCTAACTCGGAATATTTTTATTCTAAACCAACTCATCCAACTCATCACTTTTAATGCACTAAGTTTGAGTCAACTCATTTCTTAAATCCAACTCATTTCAAATCAACCCAACTCAAGCTGAATTAACTCACACTTGAGTTCAATTGAGGGCCCACACGGTCATCCGTGGTCAAACTGGTCAACCCGACCCGTTGGGTCCCCCCTTTAGCTCCTTGACCCGTTTTTGACTCTATGACCCAATTATGGTATTTTGGTCATTTGTAAGTGGTTTTCTCATATGGATCATGCCTACCCATTTCTTCTCTACTTGATTTCCAATCAAATAGGCTTAACCCTATTTAATTTAAGCTTACACAATGGTCAAATCATCCATTTTGACCCATTGGGTCCAATTGGCCCTTTGACCCATTTAGCCATTTCCAACCCAATTGATGTACATAACCCATCCAAATCAACTTGATATATATATAATGTGCTCATACGACCTTAATTTGAGCGATGGACCCCAACATTTCTTATTTTGACATCACAAAATAATTAATTTAATAATTCAGGGGCATTTTCGTAATTTTCCATTTTATTGAAAAATTGGGGGTGTTACAATAATAAACATAAAACTGCCCAGCTCCTAAGCTTGGCTTTCTTCACGTCCCATGTTCTTTCCATTTCCTGTTTCAACATCTAAAGGGTAGAAGTAGGGCGTTAGTCAACGCGCCCAGTAGGAATTTCAAAATAGGGTTATACATATAGGATCAATATAAAAATCAGAATAAGGACATCATATTAAAAACTGTAAACATATCATAGTACCAAAAACAACGCATGATAATCATATTCAAATCATGCAAATATATGTGTCATGTCATGGGTGTCATATGCCAATGATCCCTCACCCAATCTCCATATCAAACACTATACAAATCATAATAACATTTTCCTAGATATAATGAAACCATATCGAGGTGTTCTCTTAGCCATTTACATCCGCAGTGTTTTGTGACGGTACCACTAGATCACTGTTATATCTCCCCATGTGTGTTAATCGGAATTACCGATGGAGCGTGGACTCCTCCCTCTGTGCATAGTTTTTGGACTGGTTACCCCGGAGCCCTTTGGCCCAAATTTATCTAGCAATCCTGGACAAGGCCAATATATCAATGGTTCACATAGCTTCTTACAAGCTAGTCTCAAGCCCCAAGTCATGTCCGGACAGCTCATAACTCGGCTTGTTGTCACATATACTCCCTCCCATGCCATCATGGGATCATGAATGCAAAAATTGTAACGCCCTGCCCTTTTTCACTCGCCGAAAATCAGAGTATATTTTTTTTAAAAAAAATAAAGAGTGAGGGAGAGCAGGACGCCACGACGCGAGTTAAGTCTGGGTTTCCAAACCCGACCCTTAACTTGCCAACAATACGTGTGAGTGGACCAAGTCCATTAAAACAGTTCACACGCTAACGATTAACTGCGGAAATATTATATGAATGGAAACCATCCATAAACATGATATTATATGCAAGGAAGCCAATCAATATAAATTAACTTAATCTCAAATAATCATCATTCAACCATAGCAAAAGAAATCTAGTTATTACAATCCCAAATGCTACTTATCTCGAATACATTGTTCCAAAATAAATAGAATCTGCCCAAGCTCCTAAGCTTGGTTTCTTTCACGTCCATCGTTTATTCCATTCCTTGTTTGTAATAGCCCGAAAATTTTAAATCAATATATATGTGGCTATTATTTAGTTTAATGAGGGAAATGGAGAATTTTGATGGTATGGATGTTAAGTGGATCAAAATTTGGGGCAAAGGCCCAAGTATGGTCCAATGGACCATGGATCGGATTAAATTTATTTAATTGGTCAATAATGATTAATTGGGCCAAGGATGGTCAAATTGGGCCCAATACCCATTTGGGACCCAATGGGCCAAGAGGATTTAAGCTCTAAGGTAAATGGACAGGAGGGAATTTAATTGGGCCTGGGCCCAATGGTGATCCAATAAGAGGAATGGATTGAATTGGAAATTAAACCACCTAAGTTAGTGGTGAATAGACCAAGGTGACATGGCCGAATGGGACCCACCTCCACTTCACCAAGTGAGGTGCGTGTGGACCAAGATTGGTGGGGCCGGCCACCATGGTTGACTTGGTCAACCATGAGTGGATACGTGGAGGGAATTTAAGGAAATGGAATTAGATTAAATAGGAATTAATTAACCTAAGTTGAGAATTCAAATTAATTAATTACTTAGGTGAGTCAAATTGGGTCAAATGGGGAGTCAAAAGGAATAAGTCAAGTGGTGGTTTTATCTCACCCAAACCACCCCAAAGAAACACAAACTAAACCATGGGCTTAGGGTGGTGGTTTTATCCCAACCACCACCACTAAGGCACATTAGCCCATGTTTGGTTGGTGGGAGGAATTAATGGTGGAGTGTAGGTTACTCAACCAAATGAGATGGATCTTATCTCATTTCTCCATCTCTTTTCCATCTAACTCCCTCACTCTCTCCATCTCTCACTCTCCAAAACCATCCCTCACTCAAGGAGAAAAGAAGAAGAAACTAAGAAGAGAAGAAAAGAAGAAAAGAGAGGAAAAATTCAAGCATTGGCCAACCACCTCAAGACCAAACCTTAGGATAGTTTTTCCCACCCTCTCCTCACTTCCCCCTCTCAAACCCACTCCATCATTAGCCGACCCAAACCTTGATGATCTCATTTTGATCAAGCATATCTTGACCAAAGATCAAGAAGAAAAAGAAGGAGAAAAGGCTAAGGAATCCAAAGGGAGAAAAGGAGGAAGTCGGAGGAGCCATCGGATTTGTAAGTATCTCTAAACAAGAATTTACATTTTTAAGGTTTAAAAATGGAGTCCATTTCTTAGATTAAATCGTGGCAAAAAATGTTGTGGGCCATGGATCTAAGATCCATCCAAGGAAGGGATGAGAAATGGACAAAATGGATAAGATAGGTTAAGAAAAGAAAAGTAAAGGAATGATAAGGACACTAGGTAATTAAGGTTTTCTTAAGCATGGAAAAATGGATTTTTGAAGGGATCATGGACCATAGGGTTCGGCCATGTAGTATGGCCGAACCCCATGGTAGGTAATTAAGTAATTTTCATGGAGTTTTTAGGATTAAAATCATGGAAGGATGATTTATGATTTGTAAGGTTTTAATGATTAAATGTAGTGATTTTTAAAGGGATTTTAAATGAGGAAATTCATGGAAGATATAAATGGCTTTTAGGGCCTCAAAAGGCATAGATGAAGGTGACCCATGAACCATGGGTTCGGCCATGGTGTATGGCCGAACCCTATGGTGATGTATTGGTAATTTTAATGGGTGTAAAATATGGAAAAGTAATGGGGAATATTGGTAGCCCTGATGGACCCAAAATATACTTAATGATGATCTAACATGGTGATCTAAATGCATGATGGAAAACCCCTGAAGAGAGGACTGTTTGTGGACCTAAAATGTGGAAAAAGGTCCAAGAAAAATGGGGAAAAAGACATCATGGGTTCGGCCATGGTGTATGGCCGAACCCATGACCCATTTTAAGTCATTTTATGGGCTAAGGTTAGGTCCATGCATGTGTCTAGATGATTGGGAATTTGAATAAGTTAATGGCTGATTTTTAATGTTTTCATGTTATGGTTGGTGGGTCATTAATGGATCTAAGTTTATGGATCAGATATGGACTTAAGTATGCATGGATAAATGAGTGATTAACCATGGAAGAGGTAGTGGCATAAAACGTAAATATGGCCAGCCGAACCCCATGGGGGATGTTTGTGGATTTAAGGGCTCTAAGTAATAGTCTTAATTGTTGATTTATGGAGTCTAAGGTTGCTGATTTTTAGACTCACTAATTGGAATATTTAATGGGTTAAGATGGGACCCACAAACCTAGATAGTGAGGTTCGGCCATGGTATATGGCGAACCCCACTAAGGCATATGTTAGGAACTTAATCATGGATAAAATATGGGCTGATTATTAATATGTAATAAGGTATCGGACATCGCAAATGGTACGCGTTTGGGTGACCGAATTCGTGAACGGAAACGTAAAGGAACACTAGTCGGTATTCGGTAGGATTCCTACCTTTTTGTAAGCCATGGATTATGTGTTATGTAATGGTTCCTTTGATTTATTTTGGTAATTAGATGGTTTGTTTTAAGATGGATTTTTATGGCTATGATTTAAATACTATATAGCATATTACATTTACAATGATTTAAATACTATATAGCATATTGCAATTACATCTCATGCATGGCATGGGCGGAAAATAAAGGAACCGGAGTCCATACTCCGTCGGGGCGACCGAGAAGCAAACATGGGGATACCTTGATGAGGCTTTGCCATCAAGGGGGATACTTGTGTTGATTGATCCTAATGAGGTTTTTCCATCAAGGGGGACTTTATGAATGATTGAAAAAGGGCAATGGTACAATGGTAATCGATGATGGGTGGGACTCATGACATAGGCACCCATGGCATGACATTGATTTCATGTTTTGTTTGATATTATTCCCTATATGCATTATTATCACTAATCCATGTGTTAGCCCTATTCGGAGTCCTACTGGGCGCGTTGTCTAACGCCCTACTTCTACCCTAGCTGATGACGCAGGAGACGGCGGAAATGGTGGACGGGACGGGAGCCAAGCTTAGGAGCTTGGGAAAACGAGCTACTTAGTTTATTTAAGATTTATTTTGGAAATATAATTTGAGCAGCTTAGCTCGTCGGCCTATAATAATTTATATTACTTGCTATGGTTTGGATTTTATTTTGGACATTATGGCTTGAGGTAATTTAATAATTTAATGATGTAATCTTCCCTGCTATCTAAAATTGGTAGGATAGTCTCTATTATAATTCCGCACTTAGTTTAATATTCCGCGAGCTTACTTCTACGTGTGAACCATTCTTCGTGGACTTAGTTTCACGCACACGTAGGGTTGGCCAGTTAAGGGCCAGGCTTTAGAAGCTCGGACTTAACTGGCGTCGTGACGTCCCGTGCCCTTTGTCACTATTTAATTCAAAAAAAAAAACCTTTGATTTTTGGATAATTAAAATTAAGCGAACGAAAAGGGGCGGGCGTTACACTATTCCATCATCTAAAGGGTGGAAGTAGGGCGTTAGTCAACATGCCCAGAAAGAATTCCAAGTAGGGTTAAAAACATCGATCAATATAAAAATCAGAATTAAAAGTATCACACTAGAAACTATAAACATATCATAGTATCAAAATCAGTGCATGATAATCATATCTAAATCATGCTCATGTATATGTCAATGCTATGGGTATCATATGCCAATGATCCCCCACCCAATCTCCATATCATCACCATACAAATCATATCAAGTGTCCCTTTGCCAATTACTTCCACAATGTTTTGTAATGTACCACCAGGTCACTATATACCTCCCCACGTATGTTGATCGGAAACACCAAATGGAGCGTGGACTCCTCCCCATGTATGTTAATCGGAATCACTGAATGGAGCAAGGACTCCTTCCCACATAAGTTACTCAGAATCAGTGTGGACCCCTCCCCACGTATACTAATCGGATATACCGATGGAGCGTGGACTCCTCCCCATATATGTTAATCGAAATCACCGAATGGAGCATGGACTCCTCCCTCATGTTCCCTCCCACGCCATGCATGAGATCATGAATGCACAATTGTCATTTTGTATCAAAATACATATTTAATTGAAAAACAGTTCATAAAACATATTCCATTCATTTAACCAAAATGATTCATCATGTTCGTAAATCAAACCAAAAACACATACATATATAGATCCCTATGCATTTCAATAAGGTAGGAATCCTACCAACGTCCAAGATAATATCCTTGCTGTTTTCGTGAAGTTCACGTTCAATGATCACGTCGAAATTGAATTGCAAACCCCTTTGCAAATCTTCTTTCCTTATTAAATTTAGTACATAAATAAAATCAATTTGATGATCCATTTGATTTCCATCATCCCCTACATCATCCCATGTTCATTTCTCATTTACACATCATAGTTCTTAAGCCGGTTAAGACCCTCAAGGGGGTTCGGCCATACATCATGGCTGAAATGTGTTCAAGTCCACAAAAAACCCATCAATGGGGTTCGGCCATACAGCATGGCCGAACCTCATTCTTTGGTTTTTGATCCCCTTTTTTTTTAATCTTTGTTTTATTTTAACAATGCGAGTCAATCATCATTTCTGGAAAAATTATTTAAAAATTTTCACTTTTAAATTCAGTCGACTAAATCAAGAATTCAGTCAACTAAACCCGGCAGATTACCGTCCTCTACCCGTCCTGCGGATGGTCGAAATCCGTCCCGTAGACAGCGCAATCCGTCTGTGCCCACAACACCCTGTCCATGTCTGTTACTCGTCCCACAGACGGTAAAACTCGTCCAGCAGACAGTGCAACGCTAGTTCAGTCTTCTCTATTTGATTATTTTGTAAATCCTTTTTTCATGAAAGTCATTCATTAATCATTTCTCAACATGTAGTAATCATTTATACATATAATCAGTAGATGTATACTGCTCAATAACCAAGGTTAGGGTCTTTTCCCATAATTCTTTCAATCCATGAATGGGTTCCCACTTCCATGATCATATAATCATTTTGACCATTTATTCTAACCACTCTTGGAGCCCATGGATTCGGCCACCCATGGCCAAGTCCATGACTACAATAATCACATTCCTATCTAAATAAACATTAACATACCTTTTTCCTCGTCTCCTTCGTTTCTTTTAATCTGAACTCCTTCCTTAATCTTTCTTGGTTCTTCAGCAACCTTCTCCAAGTTTAACAACGAAAATGGAAGAGGGAGAGAGAAGAGAAGATGGAATCTCTTTGCTCTCAATGGAGAGAGGATCGGCCAAAGGTGTAGTTGAGAGAGGGAGAGAAGAAGAAGAGGAGATGAAAATCTCTTTGATCTCAAGATGAAAAATTCGGCCAAAGGGGTCGGGTGTGCCCCTTGGTTTGGTGTCCTTTGTAACAACTTCACACCTTCTCACTTCCCTCATAATGGTTGTGTCTTTCCAAGGTGTCCCTTGGCTTCAATCAAGACACCCCTTGGGCTCCCAAAGTGTGCACCTTGGGTTCCATCCTTTGAGATGGAAACCCTCCATCTCCCCCTTGACTCACCTTAAGATGGAAGTCTCCTCAACTTCCATCTTGACTCATCCCCAACTCAAGCATTATTTATCCCACTTGAACTCATTCATGCAACTCTTAAACTCAAGACTTGAATTTATCTCTTAATTAAATAATTCATTAACTCAACTCAATTCACTTAACTCCTTTGAACTCACCCATGGTTGACCAAGTCAACCATGGCTTAGCCGACCATGCATGTCACCTCACCCACTTGCCACCTCACTTGATGAGGTGGATTTGGGTCTTAATTGGTAGTTGGCCTAATTAAATTAAGTCTACCCATTTTCCTTCAAATCGGTTCATCTACGACCCATTGGGTCCCAATTGGGCAATTGACCCATTTATTTAAGGCTTACCCAATTATTTCAAATTGAACCTTATCCATGACCCGTTGGGTCTTAATTGGGTTATTGACCCAACTCCTTACCCATCTAAGGTCCACTTCACCCATAAATCTTAAATTCAACTAATTTAACAATTTAAATAGACAAAATCCAATATATTTATGCATTGAAAAATCCGGGGTGTTACAAAAATGCCCTTTCATATCAAATCATATTGAAATTCAGTTCATAAAATTTATACCATTTGATTTACCAAAATAAACATTATACTGAAATAAAAACCAGTAACATATAAGATCCATATGCATCTCAACAAGGCAGGAATCCTACCCTAGTCCGATTTACTGTCGTTTTCTTGTTTCTCACAAACAATCGCTAACCGTCGCATGAAAATGAATCACACCTCTTTACCTTATCAATTTAATCATATACATATATCAATTTGATTTTTCCTTTAATTTAATTACTCCTCACAACCTTCCAGATAAACAGAGATATCTGAAAAAAATCAAAAATTCAAACTTTTCAATTTAGTCGACTGAATCACATCCAGTTATTGTTCTTTGCCTTACCGCAACTTTCAGTCGACTGAAATACACATTCAGTCAGTTGAAACCCGCCTCAGTATTGTTTATTCCTTGACTCGCTACCTTTTAGTCAACTGAATCACAGGGCTGACTTTGGATCAGATTAACTGTGTGTTCGGCCAGTATAGATTCAGTAGACTGAATCCATGATTCAATCCGCAATTTACGTATTTCCTAAGTAATCATTCACTCGACTGAATCAAAGATTCAGTTAGCTGAAACACATCAGATTCCTTTACTTCTTTGATACGTCTTCTTTCAATCGACTACATCCCACATTTAGTCGGCTAAAACATCATTATACCCCTTATATTTTAATCCAGACATGGTTCATTCGACTGAATCCAAATATTCAGTTGGTTGAAACTCCCAGAATTGGTTTTCTGTCTTCAGTCACACCAGTTCAATCTCCTGAATCCAGATTCAGTCGACTGACTGTTTGTTAGTCTCTTTCTTTTGATCCTTTGGCTAGACCTTTCTTCATGGAATACATTCCTTATTAATTTAAAACATATTAAACCTCATCCATACAACTCTCAATTGATTTTATTCTACCATCTATCCAAAACTAGAGTCCTTTCCATTTATCTTTTTAATCTTGTGCCATGGAAACAAGATTCTAAATTCTATTCTTTGATTGTTGGTTTTCAATATCTATCCATTCCTTGAATGGATACCAACTCCATGATCATTTAACAGTTTGACCATTTTATTCTAACACTCTTGGAGCCCATGGATTCGGCCACCCATGACCAAATTCATGACTTCCTTAATCTCATTCCTATCTAACTAAACATGGGACATACCTTTACCCGTCTCCTCCTTTCTTTTGTTCTGCATTCATTTCCTTTCTCCTTCCTTCATTTCTTGTTTCTTCAACAAGTCCTCTAGGTATCGATGGTGTAAGTGGTGTAGAGAGATAAAGGAGAAGATGAGGGATTTCCTTGTTTCAAAAGATGAAATTCAACCAAGAGGTGGAGTGTGCCTCTTTGTATACCAGCCTAACCCCTCTCACTTCCCTTCTTTACTATTTGTCCAACCAAGGTGTCCCTTGGTTTAACCGAGAGGACACTTGGCTTAATCTCAGGGAGTCTTTCCATCTCCCAACGTGGGCATGGGTTCCTCTCTCATGAGATGGAAACCCTCCATCTTCCCAGTCAACTCACTTGAGATGGAAATCTCTTCCACTTCTTTTTCAACTCTGCTCAACTCATTTTAAGTATTTGAACTCATTTCCCACTTAACTCAAGTAATTTAATTTCCAACTCGAAACAATTCAACTCAACATTTGAGCTCACCATGGTTGACCAAGTCAACCATGGCTTAGCTGACCATGCATCTTATTGTATTTAGGTCCCACCTTGGCCATGTCACATACATGCCACCTCATATACATGCCACCTCACTTGATGAGGTGGATTTATGCATTGGGTCTCAATTGGGTAGCTGACCCAATTTAATAAAACCTACCCATTTGCCTTCAAATCAGTTCATCTATGACCCATTGGGTCCCAATTGGGTAATTGACCCATTTAATCACCTTTACCCAATTATTTCCAAATCGAATTCTATCCATGATCCATTGTATCATAATTGGGTTATTGACCCAATTCTTACCCATCTAAGTTTCATTTCAATTTCTAATCTTAAATTCAACCAATTTAGCAATTTAAATAGACAAAACCAATATATTTATGAAATGAAAAATCTGGGTGTTATAGATGATCTAGTCACTCAAGGGTATTAATTCAACAATGTACTCTGGTAGATCAGGGTCATTAATACTCAAGAGAGATCTCAAATAAATAGTGCCAAATAGTTTCATATTTATAGAAATGCAAAGCTGCTTTTCGAAGTAATTCATCATCGACAGGTTGAACAAACCGATGGGTCAGTGAAATTAAATGCGACTGTAACACCTCGGATTTTCAATTAAATATTTTATATGAAAATACTCCTTTTAAATTTGTGAATTATTAAATAAATGTTTATGGCCGAATTTTTAGATTTTAAAATCTATGTTTACACGCATAGATGAATTGAGATATCTAAGAATTAAATAAAAGAGTGCATGGCCGATTATAGGGATTTCCCATATCTATCATATGCGCATAAAATCATCTAGCAAAGGGTAATACACGGCATTGCTATATTTATTTTTAGCATTGGCCGATTGGGAGGTTATTAATCTAAGCAAGAGAGGTCGGCAATTGCTAATCTAAGCAAAAGAGGTCGGCAATGTCTAAATTAAACACAAGGGACGCACGGTTTACGGTAAGTAAGTACACGGCATTAGCACCTTCTAACTTGGGATTAAGAGGAAGATTATAAAAGGAGAGGAGAGCAAGGTTACATGGTTTTTACAACCCATAGCCGAATTCTATTTTCCTCTCTCTCAATCTCTCATCCTCTCACATGGAAAGAGCAAGAGAAGAAAAGGCAGCAACAAGAAGGTGTTCTTGGTTGGAGAAAAATTAAGAAGAAAAGAGAAAGATTAGGAGAGCCCAGAATCGGAAAAGGTTAGTATCTAATTGATGAATTTATTTTGAAATAAAGAACCATAGGGGTCGGCCAAGGTGCTGGGCTGAACCCCATGGAAGAGGATGGAGGATGGATTTTATGATTTTAATGGAAAGACATGATTTATTTGGTTGGATCGAAACCATGGAAAGCCATGGAAAATTATGGGTTTATGTTCTTAAATTTTGAATGGAAGGATAGACCATAGGGTTCGGCCATGATGAAGGGCCGAACCCCATGGAACAAATATTGATTTTTAAAGGAAATTGTGGAGGAAAAGATGAATCATGCACGAACCCCATGTGAAAGGTTGTTTATGAATTAATTTTAATGGATGTATGGTTGTTAGTTTTAGATTCAAGAAGACCATGAAAGAATGATTAGATTAATGGATTTAAATGAATGGTCAAGATTGTGAACCATAGGGTTCGGCCATGGTGTATGGCCGAACCCCATGGAATTGATTTACCAATTTAAAAAGTAAATGTAAAAGGATAGATTAATCTCCCAAGGTGAGGTTCGGCCATGGTGTATGGCCGAACCCCACTAGGGTTTATTTTGGAAACCTTTTTATTTATGGAAAGAGGTTGCTAAAATTAGAAGCTATCCTAATTATGGAACTTGGATCAAAATGGAAGGTGGGAATTATTTATGGAAACCTTCCAATTATGGAAGGATTGGTTGCTAAATTGGAAAGCTTCCACTTAAGGAAGGAGGTTGCCAAATTAAGAAGTGGTATTTATGGAAGTTGGTTTATTTTTGGAAAGTTTCTATTTTTGAAAGTGAAGACTAAATTAGAAAGTACTAATTTAGGAAACTTTCTAAATAGGGAATTTTAATTTGGAAACCTTCTATTTATGGAAGGTTGGCCATGAATGGCAATCTTGTAAATTATGGAAGTTACTATAATTGGGAAGTTATACACCATAGGGTTGGCCAAGGGGCGTTACAGCGACCGTTCAACCACTCGACCGTTGTGCATTAATTGCACTCCAACGGTGCAAAAACTAGAACTACCGATTGGTCGGTGTCACCGTGGACTTATGTTCGACATGTCGATGGATCGATCTAGATTATCAGAAAGCAGTAAAAAATACAGAGCCTGCACATCCAGAACATTGAAAATACTATTCGACATGTCTGTCCATAGTTGGGTCGGTCTGGTATTCTCGATGGGTCTGTTACATCGATGTGTCGATTCCTAGAGTACCCCACAGTCCTAAGTCCAGAACTCATACTTGATCCAGATCGACAAGTCGAGATCGCCGACGGGTTGAACCCGATTATGAAATAGCAGACTGAATTTACAGTATGATCTGTCCAGAGACTGCATAATTCTAGTCGACATAACTAGGACCTCGATGGGTCGATCCGGTGTTCATCAAGGGATCGATGGACACGATATGCTCGAGCCCTGAACGACAGCCTTCCAGTCGACGTGTCGATGACCTTGATGGGTCTGTCCTGTCTCACCATTGGATCGGTGGACTAGACGGGTTTACCAAACAGATTACCAGATTTCCAATGTTTATCTCATCTGGTTCTGTGACTGTCCAGGTACCACTTAGACTTAGATTAATCTTTACCAATATGATCCCTAAGTCTAGGCAAGGTCCACTAAAGGTGTGGGTTCCACCTATGGTCATCTATGACCAGTTTTATCTGTGTGATTACCATACACCGATGAGCTTGGACTTTGATCTTCAATCTTCTGATCACTTTGAGTCTTCAAGTTTTATGGCAAGTGCTTTTACCAGGTCATGGAATTGAGAAATTATGGACTTGGTAAGCCAGGGTACTAACAATCCCCCCCATTTATCAATTTCATGACAAAACCTAGAAGGTATTTGAATTACAACTCAAAAACAAATACCCACCCCTTATTACAACACGTTTGAATGATAATTACAAATTATATTCAAATGGTATACATGACTTGGACCTATGCATATTCTTGCGCAGCTTGCTTTAATTTCAAAAGTTACCTCTAGACACACACTTAAACAAGCTTTGGAAACATCTAACACATTAGTATGTTTGTCCAAAAAAAACCAAATGAACTTCCCCACACTTCATGCATTTTCATTCATTCATTTATCACACATCTCCCCCATAGACATATGTACCTCCCCAAGTACATTTCCTCATTTCCCAATTTTCCTTCATTCTCTAGATTTCTCCCCCATTTTGAGTTTTCTCCCCATGAAACAAGATATCATGGGTCAAGCTAATTTTTTAGCTTCTTCAATGTCTTCCTAGCTTCTCTAATTTTATCCCTAGCGTCTCAATTTTTCTCCCCCATTTTGTCATGATCATTGACAAAGGCTCACGAGCATATATAATTGTGCTCCCCCAAACTTCAATAACACACCATGATATCTTCATAAACCATTCATGCAACCATATTGAAATAAATCATTCAACAAACATGATATACACAAGATATCTATCATGGCACATGACATCAAACATATCACACAACCATCAACAACACACCATAGCAAATGAGAAATAAACCATCATCCATTGCCAAACTAGGTTTGCACCATAAGTGCTTAAGGTTTACATGACAAAATGAGTTTTTCAAAATACATAGCCTATGAAAAACAAGACTAATCAGTGCTAGTTGGAGGAGGAATAGGAGATCGACGGCGGGGGACCGTATCATCTGATTGGCAGGAGGAGTTTGTTGATGTTATAAATTTGTAAATCTTACAAGCGTACGAATCATTTATTAGTATAGAATACGAGTATGAGGTCAAACACACGGGAAATCACATAATATATGCTTAAAATTAAATATGTACCTCTTTAAAAGATGTAATCTTGAGGCAAATACATTAAGTCTGGATTTGAAATAAAAAGATAAATTTTAATTGGAAAACAAGTGAACACCCTCTTTTATTTTAACATGTGAATCAAATTAGTTCCTTTACTTTTTACATTGGTGAATTAATGGATATGTAGTCATCTCTTTTGAATTAAATTACAAAGTTCTGGATTAAAATAATATATTCATAATCCCAGTTAAAGATTCTTTTGAGAGAGAGGTCATTTTTATACATGAAAGAATAAATAAAAGAATGAATAAAATATTAAACAAAGAATACAATATTAAACTAAGAGTCAAATAAATAAGATACATGGTTTCAACATAAATGAATCACGAAACAAATAAACATACATCAAAGACAAAATTAAAAATAAACTAGTTAACATACATACAAGATGGTTGACTTAACTAAATAAAGTAAATAGTAGAATTGAATTGACATGAAAAGTAAATGACAGAATAAAATAAATGCATAATTTAAAGGTGGTTATGGAATTTTTCTCTCATCGCCCAAAATTATTAAATAAACAAGAAACCTAGATTTGAAATTAACTGCGTAGAATTCAAGATTCATTTTACAACTTTTAATTAAAATCTACACTCTTTGGTCTAATTAAAGTTTGATCCTAGGTTCAACATTCACAACCTAAGACTTTAATCAAATTAAGAACATAAATTAAAAATTAAAATAAAACATAACAATTATCATGAATAATCGGACTTTTCAAGAATCTAAAAATGGACATTTCTTATTTATTAAATGGAAGAATTCAATGTACAAAAGATGGAGTTTCAATACATGAAAGACTTAAAAATAAATTGCAAAATAAAATAAATCTCACTTGTAATTTTAGAGTATGCTCCTGTCTTCAGTGTATTTTTCCAACTTTAGGTCCTTTTGAGCTCCAGGTCAAATTCGAATTTTGGCTTTTTGGTAGTGGGGTATTTATAGTCTCAAGGTTGGAATGGACGTCTGGGATTAAATCTCGGTTTAAGTGACAAAGGAGTGGCTTGGATTAAATCTCAATGGAGTTGGATGGATTGGATTAAAGGTTGCAAAATGTTCAGGTTTACAAGTGGTGCACACGAATTTGGCTATGAGTGGGTGGCTTGGCTTGGTGGCTAAGTTATGGAGGAGAGAAGATAGGAAATTAGGAGAGAAGATAGGGCTACACGATTTTGGCTTACTTGGGTTAGGTTCTTGGCTTTCAGACAATGAATGCATGGGATTTGAAGATGGGATGATTGAATGGATTAGATGAATTGAAGTGATGTGGAGAGTTGACCTAGGTGTATGAGCATTTAATGGATGGATTTGTGCAAAAATCGTGTGGATGCATGGACGATAAGGTGGTGATTTGTCTTGAATGAATGTGCATGGATTTAACAATCAAGTGAGTGTGTGTTAACAAATGTGGTTTAAACAATCAACACAAGAAAATAACTCTAAAACGACAAGCACAAGCACACAAGATATAAAGTGGTTCAGTTTGCCAACCTACATCCACTGTTAGGACTCGCTCAACCTTGAGTTATCTCTAAATTCACAAAGTAAGGACTTACACCCTCACAATTAGAGTAGGAATTTCACTTCAGTCAATCGACCGTGAATTCCACCCACCACTGTGCCAGAGACAACGCTCTAGAGTTTTTTTAATAGTGGTTTTGGAGCAAATCCTCCTTAATCTACTTTCAGGATAAAGGTTTTAAAAACAAAATTAAAACCAAGAAGCACTTGCCTTTAAAGCTCTTTCTCGGTGATGTGTACTTCTTGAAGATCTCACCTTATGTATGACGACGCTCCTTCTTATAGCCATCGTGTAGCAATCACAATTTCAAGGTGCCAAGGAAACTGGTTTCACATGTTACCTAGTTTATGTCCCTCCTCTCTTTCTCACTTTCGAACTCAATCAGCATATTAGTTGTTTATGATTTTCCTCCTCTCTTTCTCACTTCCAAATATAATCAATAGATTGGTTGTTTATGATTCTTCTCACAAGAGTGTTGATCATTCCTTAGAGTGTACTCTTTTCAACTCAAGGAACATAGCTCAACGATCACACAACACTCATATTTATGGAGGAGTCTTAGCGGTTTTTTCTGACTATCCAGTACCGACGGTCGGTGGCACCGATGGGTCAGTGTTCATATATATTACCGTTCAACCACCTGACCGTTGTGCATTAGTGCACTCCCAACGACTTTATTACTTCCTGGTCGACAAGACGGTATCGCCGATGGGTAGACAGTCATGGCACCGAAAGGTTGGTCCATACGAGTATTTTTATCTAGGGCAACTCTATGCTGGCAGTAGTTTCAAGTCAGAAACCTGTCTTACCCGGAACGACCTATTGCCCTTTACCGAGGGGTCGGTCCTGGTATTCTCAATCGGTCTTTTTATACCAAGATTTCTGTTTCTTCGAGAGACCACTTGAGTTCACAGTCCAGAACTCACAAATCCTTTACCGATGAGTCATTCATCACGAGGGGTCGTTCAGTTAATCACCGAGGGGTCAGTGCATACGAGACTCGCGATCAGAGGCTTCCCCAGAATGACCGTTCAGTAATCCAGAACTTATGTCAATCTGGCCGACTAGCCCTTGATCACGAAGAGTCGATCATGTCTCCACTGAGGGGTCGGTGGGAACGACTGGTCGAGCTGACAGTGAAACCAAATACATATTTCCAAGTTGGGCTCAAATTGCCTGTCAAGTTTCCTCTCTAGGCTTCTTTATGGTTTTACCATTTGTTCAACTAAGCCTATGAATGATCTTCTCTAAGGTGTGGGTACCACCCAAGGTCATCTACGGCCAAATACCTATTTTATGATTGCCATGACGATGAGCTTTGAACCTGGTGGAGCATGATTTTCACTTTTGATCATCTTGAGTCTTCAAGCTTTTAGCAAGTGCTTCTTTCACAGTCATGGAATTGACAAACAGGGGCTCGGCAAAGCTGGGGCACTAACAATCTCCCCCTTTGTCAATTTCATTACAACACCTAGAAGATAGCCCAATTACAAGTCTGTCCTTATTACATTACATTTGAATACAAAATATTACATCAATTACATATTCAAATGGTACAACAAGAGTATGGTCTTCACATATTCTTGTTCAGCTTACTTCAAATCATGATTGCATGTTTAAGCACATAAGCAAGCAACACTAGAGAAATCATTAAAGGAGTTAGTCCATGTAAGGTCTCGGAATTTTGGAATTAATATAAATGTGAATATTATTTATTTTAATGATGGAAATTAGAAAATTGGTGGAGTAAATGGTAAATGGGCCAAAATTGGATGAAGGCCCAAGTGTGGCCCAATAGACTATGGTTTGGATTTAAATTTATTTAAATGGGTCAAGAATGGTCAAATTGGGTCAAATACCCATTTGGGACCCAATGGGTCAAGAGGGTTATGCTCTAAGGTAAATGGGCTAGATGGAAATGTAATTGGGCCATAGGCCCAATGGTAATCCACTTAGAGTGAACTCAATGATTTTAAATCACCTAAGTTATTTGGAATTAAACAATGGTGAGGTGGCCAAGTGTGGACCCAAGGTTTGGTGGGGCCGACCACCATGGTTAATTTGGTCAACCATGGGTGGAATAATGGAAATAGGTTAAGTATAATGAATTAACCTAAGGTGATTTAAATAAGTAAATGGGAATTAAAGTAACTAAGTATTTAAATAATTAAATTATTTAAAATTGTAGTTAAGAGTGCCAAAGGGGGCCCATGAGGTGAAGACTCACCTCATCCCAAACTCAAAAAAATAGAACACGTTGGGACTTAGAGGGGTGGAGTTATAAGCCATAAAGCAACTTAAAAATCTCAAAAATATCTTAAGGTTGGTGAAGGTAATTAATGTAAAGTAAAAAAATGGGGATAAGCCTTGATGTCTTTTCCCATTCTCTTTTCATTCAACTCTCTCCATTTTCGTCGTCCCCTACATCCAAGTGAAGGAGAGAAAGAGAGTTAAGGAAAAGAGAAGAGAAGGAGAGAAGAAAAAAGTGGAATTTTGAGAGAAATCACTCTAAGGTAAAGGGTTATCATCTTCCCTCTCATAATTTTCCCCTCTCCCTCTCTCACACAAAACTTACCTTGGCCAATTCTAGGGTTGGGGATTGCCACCATTAATCAAGAATCTTGACCTATCAAAGATCAAGAGGGGAGAGGAGGCTACGGAGACCGACGGGAGCGGCGGAAATCGGAGGAGACGTCGGATGGTGAGTATTTCTTAAACAAGAAATTTTGGATTTTAGGGTTTAAGATTTGGGTTTTATTTTGTGAATTTAATGGTCAAGTAAATTTATGCTATGGATTTTAAATCCATCAAATGGAATGAATGGAAAAGTGGGCAAAAACCCTAATGGAGAAAAATTAGGGTTAGGGAAAAGAAATAAATACTTGGATTATGTGCATTGGGTAATTTATGAAATTAAGCATAGAATTGGATGATTGGAAGAAAATCATGGGCCATAGGGTTCGGCCATGTGGTATGGCCGAACCCCATGGTGGGTGATTTGGTATTGGATTTAAATAATTAGGGTTTCAAAAAGATGGAAGACAATGAGGGTTTTAGCTAATGAAAATTAGGGTTGTAGATGAATGAATGGGAGTAAGTTGTAAAATGGTTTTATGATGAAAATGCAAAGGGGTTTATGGCATTGAAATGCATGGAGGAAGTGAACCTTGAGCCATGGGTTCGGCCATGGTGTATGGCCGAACCCTATGGTGATCAAATGGTGGAATGAAGGGTTGTGAATAATGGAAAGTAAATGGGAATGTTGGTGGTGTTGATGGACCCGAAAATGGTTTTAGCATTGATATTTGTAATGGACTCTAATGTAGCTAAGGATGATGGTTTTAAGTGTATGAATTAAACCCTTCATGGAGGGATTTGTGATAAACCCAAATGTGTAACAATGCACCCAAGAAAAATGGGGAAAGGATACCATGGGTTCGGCCATGGTGTATGGCCGAACCCATGGCCCAATTGTGATCCATTTTGGTGGGTTAAATTGGAGGATGAGTGATGCTCATGGTCTCCAAAGAGTATGAATGGGTAATGGATTCATTGTAGTTTAAATGTATGAGCTAAATCCCATGGGAAGAGTTGATGAATGAGGTATTTTGAAACCATGATTCATTACCCATCTAAAGGGTTAAGTGTGGAATTTTGTATGGGTTTAAATGAATGAGGGTTAGGTTAATAAAATGGTTAATTTTAATGGCTATGTGACATGGGTCAATGGGTAATTAATGGACCTAAGTTGGGGATCTAAGTTTATGATCAATTATAGACTTAATCATACATGGATAAATGAGTGATTAAGCATGAAAGATGAGGTATTGGCAAAACCGTAATTAGTGGTCAAATTCAAGAGTTCCATGGAAATTGATCATGGACTTAGGGGATCTAATGTAATAACCCTATGGTAATGTGTTACAAATTTTAAATGGGTTTAAAAGCCATGGAAAATGGGAAGATTGATGGGTTTAATAGATGACGTGGGACCCACAAAACCTAGTTAGTGAAGTTCGGTCATGATGTATGGCCGAACCCCACTAAGGTATGATTAATGGAGTTAATAATGGTTAAAAAACATGGACTAATTGATAATGTATAATAAGGTACCGGATATCGCAAGCGGTGCGTGATCCGTGACCGGATTATCGGACGGAAGCGAAAAAGGACGCTAGTCGGTATTCGGTAGGATTCCTACCTATTTGTAAGCCATGGATGTGTGATGGTATTTTTGTCATATTTTATTGATTTTAGTATTTATCTTATGATGGGTTTTTACGATTATGGATGCTATGTTTAACATGGATTTTATTTAATGGCTATGAACTATGATTAAGGTTATGCATTATAAATTAAGGCTATGTATGATATCTTAAGGTTATGAGTTATAAATATTATATAGCATAATGCATTACATCTCATGCATGTCATGTGCCGAAAAAAATAAACAAACCGGAGTCCATGCTCCGTCGGGGCGACCGAAAAATAGGCATGGGGATATTTTGATAACTGGAGTCCATGCTCCGTCGGGGCAACCGAAAACAGGCATGGGGATACCTTGACGAGGTTTGTTCCGTCAAGAGGGATATTATATTATATGGTTTGGATGATGGGTGGGATGCATAACATAGACATCCATGACATGGCATTTACTTTATAGTTTCATTATATGATGGTTTATCAGCTTCCATTGGGTTATTATCTGTATGTTGTTATTACTAATCCATGTGCTAGCCCTACTCGGAGTCCTACTGGGCGCGTGGTCTAACGCCCTACTTCTACCCTAGCTGACAATGCAGGAGATGGCGGACCGGAAGGGCGAGACGGAAGCCAAGCTTAGGAGCTTGGGAAAGCGGACTAGTTATTTTGCTTAAGTTGAATTATTTCATTTTGGAAATGTAAATTGAGAAAACTAGCTTGTCGGAATGTAATAACTTAGATGGCTTGCTATATTTAGATTTTATTTTTGGACAATACAGTTTAATGGCATTTTAGTAATTATACGGATGTTTCTTCCCTGCTATCTGAAAATTGGCAGGATAGTCTCTATTATCATTCCGCATGTAATTTTATATTCCGCGAGCTTACTTTATACGCGTGAACCGTACTCGTGGACTTAGTTCCACGCACGCGTAGGGTTGGTCAGTTAAGGGCCGGGCTTTAGAAGCTCGGAACTTAACTCACGACGTGATGTCCACGCCCTTTGTCACTTTTATTAAAAAAAAATTAAAAATGTAGTCTGATTTTACGGTGAAAAGGGGCGGGCGTTACAGTCCAAAAAATAAATCAAGGGACTAAACGAGATTTCCTAGCCAGCAACACTACCCAGTGTTGAGAAGATTTTCTCCCCCATTCTTCTTAAGTTTGAACTCCCAAACTCCAAGTATAGACATTCTTCCCATGTCCATTGGCTTCATCATATTCCTCCCTTTTATGACTCTCCCTTTCTAGAGGCTCAAACACTTCGGTTTTATCACACACTCCCCCATGCTTAGACCTTCTACTCTTTTATCCCCCATTTTGTCATACAATTGACAAAGGTTTAGTAGATATCAGCAGAACTTCCTTTATGCAACAAGGCTTATTTTTCTCATGTTCAAGCTAAATTCCAGTTTAGCTGATTTTTTCCATGGGACAAGATATTTACTTAGCTTCCCTAGAGTCTTTTCCCCATTCTCCAAGATATATTTTGTAGCTTCTTTGACTCATCTCCCTCATGGAGTAAGCTATATTTTCTGGCTTCTCCAGATTATCTCCCCCATAAACTTAGCTGCCGCTAAGTTTTTTTCCTTCAAGCTTTCTTTTAAGCTTGTATCCTCTTTCCTATGTAAGCTGTCATGACCAGTGACAGTAGCTAATTAGCACATATTTTTGCTTCCCAAACTCCAAGGATGTTGCCATCTTAGCCCGATCTCAATCTTCCTAACATGCCAATACAAAAACCAACTCATTTAATCATGCATGTTATTTTTATTTAACAAAATCATGTTAGCCTTAGACTTAGAGATAGAAGGCATACAAAACATATCCTTTCATTAAAACAAATGTGCATTCAATACATATGGTTTAGGTGGGGATATCATGGATGCTTAGTCAAAATATCAAAAGTATAGTTTTTCCAAAAACAAAGAAAATGAAAAACTATCCTAAGCAGAGCCATCTTGAGGAGGTGCTGAAGGAGGGGGAGAGGGAGAATCTGGAACTTTGTTAGAGATGGAGACAACAGATGCTAGATCCTGGACGGTCAAAACAAGACTATCTAGACTCCTTTCAAGATAGTCCATTCTACTTTCTTGCCTGAAGACTCTCTTGCCCAGATTGACATCCTCTTTAGGAGGATATTCATATTCTTCTTCTTCATTAGAGTCTCTCCAAAACTCCAAAGAAATTGTGAGTTTCCTCCTCACTGTTGTTATCAGAGGTAACAACATGTTCTTCATTATTAGCTCAAGGGCCATTCTCCTCTTCTGCTTTTTCTCTCATTTCTTCTCGTCGTTCCTCGATGAAGATGACACCTTTGTCAACAATGGGGTCTTCTTCCACCTTTGGTTGGGTTTCCTGTTGATCATGAACATACACAGGATTTTCAGAGCTCGACCTAGGGCAAGACTGAGAGGCTGTCCTTTTGGTTCGTTTGGCCCATCGACTGGCACAACTGGTTTCTCCTCGTTCTATAAAGGGCTTAAGACGTGTCTGAGCTTCCATCTTTTTAGGAATGGTTTTTTCCTAGAGGAGAATCAACCGGTGGCTCGGAGATGGATGAGACGAATACTGCGCCTAACATGATCTTTGAAAATTACAAAAACCGTGAATTTCAGGCTTCTAGAGACTGGAGGAACGAATGACCTATGGTTTTCCTGTGAGCGCCCCGTTTTCCTGTGAGCGCCCCACCCTTTTTCACTAGCCAAAAATCAGAGTATTTTTTTTTTTTTGAAATAAAGAGTGAGAGTTTAACACCCCGCCCTTTTCACTCTAATAATAAGAGTTTATTTTTTTTTTAAAATAATAATAAACAAGTGATCGGGGCGGAGTGTCACGATGTGAGCTAAGTTTGGACTTCTAAAGTCCGACCCTTAACTGGCCAAGCCCATGTGCGTATGAACTAAGTCCATAAGAACTAATCCACACATGGTACAATGAACTTGCGGAATTTACTTAGTCTAACTGATGGTTATAATAAATCCTAAGACTACTCCATTTTCCATTTCTAGATAACAAATCATATAAACATTATCTCCAAAATTACTAGCATAGCCTTAAACTAAACAATCATACCAAACCATCCAAACCATAGTTAACTACATTATTACATGCCAATAACATCTATCTATCAAATTACAATGTCCAAATAACTTAAATAAAACGTCCATAATTCAAAGTCCATTCAAAGCCCAAGCGTTTATGCTTGGTTTCCATCATGATCCTCGTTCTTCCCCTTTCCTGCGTCATCCACTAAGGATAGAGATAGGGCGTTAGATCAATACTCCCAGTAGGTGATTCCGAATAGGGCTACCACAAGGTCAGTAAAACAACATGCAAATAATATAATAATACATGTTCATCAAAACCTCATAAAAACAATGTTATGTATGTTATGCTCATGTAATGAATCCCACCCATCACAATTATACATAGCCTCCTCTTGACAGGATTCTCATCGTCAAGGTACCCCACAGTGGTCTTTCGGACGTCCCGACGGAGTGTGGCCTCCGGATTCCTCTTGATGGGATTCTCATCATCAAGGTACCCACAGTGGTCTTTCGGACGCCCCGACGGAGTGTGGCCTCCGGATTCCTCTTGATGGGATTCTCATCATCAAGGTACCCCACAGTGGTCTTTCGGACACCCCGACGAAGTGTGGCCTCCGGTTTCCATAATCACCACCCCATGCCATGCATGAGATGTCCATGATGTCATGCCATTTGTAAATACATATTACCATACAAAACTACTTTGAAACATGATAACTTAGCACATAACTCATCAAAATTAAGATAAAACATCACATATATGTGTGGTTACAAAAAGGTAGAAAACCTACTCGATGTTCACTTAGTTTGACCGTTCTTTTAAACTGTCAACCGATCACGACTTTGTACACCGTTCAAGCAATCCCGATACCTTATTTACATAACAGCAAATCAACATATATACATTTAATTTCCAACTAAACCTAAGTCTCAAAAACCACTTTATGGGGTTCGGCCATACCCCATGGCCGAACCTCACCCACTTAAACTTTGGTCTCTCTTTTATTTATCCACATAACCTAATCCTCCAAATGTACCTTGGTAGGGTTCCACTTTGGTTTTGGCCCATATTTCAAATCCTTTGGTCATTTCATCTTTGATCATTTCATCCATATTTACCATAATGTCACTATACTAACCCTTGTTTAATTTTTACTTAAAAACCAATAACCATAACTAATCCACCTTGGTGGGGTTCGGCCATACAACATGGCCGAACCTCACCACTTAGTTTTTGTCCTTTAAATCCTTCATTAACCCATCTCCAATTACATTATAACTTAGCACTAAGTCCACCAAATGATCATTGATGGGGTTCGGCCATACTACATGGTCGAACCTCATCCTATGGATTTTTATCCCATATTCCATCATCTACCATGATTGGTTATTTACTGACACTAAGTCCATAGATAATCATATCATCATCATAATTTCCAACCATGATTTTAATCCAAATATCCTATCAAAACAGTCCATGGAGTTCGGCCATACACATGGCCGAAGCCTATGGTTCTTTATTTCCTTTAAAATTGATTCATAAAAAATCATAGCAATGGTCCATAATTGGGTCCTTTTAAACCCTTGAAATTCTTTAACATGCATTAACCATATATCCAAAACAAGACCCCTTTTTTTTAAATTAATAAAAACAGTCCACTAAATTCCATAACCAAGAAACCTTACATCCATATAAAATGGTCCATGGGGTTCGGCCATACATATGGCCGAACCCTATGATTTTTCACATTTGTATCTCTATGTCATAACTTAGCCATAATAATCCCATGGTTCGGCCATGAAATGGCCGACCCATGTCTTGTCCATATGTTCACGTAAAAATCCTTTACAAACCATTCAAAATGTTCCATGATCTTCATATTATCAAATCCATTAAAATTTAATAAAACCAACCACATGATTCAATGTCTAAGAAATACTAATTCCATAAATATATTGGGTGGGGTTCGGCCATACTCCATGGCCGAACCTCTCCCTTTCTTTTCCATACTTTTGGTCCATAGAACATCTTAGAAATTAATTTAATCATAGCCCATGTTCTTCCATTGAACTGATTTATTCAACATCCAAAACTTCATCCATTAAAAATCCTTTTAAGACCATCAAACTGTCCCATGATTTTCAACCCTTAGAATGACCAAGTCTTTCCATGGGGTTCGGCCATACATATGGCCAAACCCTATGGTCCATTATCTTTTCTTAAACTATATCATTCAATCCTTAATTTTTAACCATGGGGTTCGGCCATAAATATGAAGATCACTTGTTTATTATTATTATAAAAAATAAAAAAATAAATAAACTCTGATTATTAGAGTGAAAAGGGCGGGGTGTTACAGAGAGAGAGCGGGACGCCACGACGCGAGCTAACTCCGAGCCTCCCAAGGCCTGGCCCTTAATTGGCCAACCACACGTGTGCGTGGACCGAGTCCACTAAAACAGTTCACACGCTTAGAGTTATACTTGCGGAAAGTAACATATTGCAGAAATAATATTTGATTACATGAACCAACCATAACTTTTACTTAGCAAGGCAGTCAATCACCCAAAACTTAACTGGACTTATTATCCAAAGGTAACGTCAAACCGTAGCAAAATAATATCTAAGTCATTACAATCCCAAAATGCAATTAACTCAAAAACACTGTCCAAAACTAAAACTTAAAAATAAGCAATAAGCTGCCCAGTCTCCTAAGCTTGGCTCCTTTCACGCCCATCGTCTGTTACGTTCCCTGTACCATCATCTAAGGGTAGAAGTAGGGCGTTAGTCAACGCGCCCAGTAGGAATTCCAAGTAGGGTTATACACATAGGATTAGTATAAAGTCAAGATACAAAACATCATACCGTACTTGCAAAACATAATACCTAAAAACAGAGCATGATAATAGAGATCATAATCATGCTGATAAGACCAAAATAGTGCATGATACTCATAACAAAATCATGCCAATGTAATGCCAATGTAATGCCATGTCATGGGGTCATATGTCAATGATCACCAACCCCCCCCCCCCCCCCCCCCCCCCCCATATCACAAATCACATTAGTAGTCCCCTTGATGAATAAGCCACATCAAGTACTTCTGTCATGCCTCCCCACGAATGCCTTATCGGTCCCACCGAATGGAGCGTGGACTCCTCTTACAATTAACATCATACATCTCTTCCCGTATGTCCACTGGAATCAGTGTGGATTCCTCCCCACGGTTGTTTATCGGAAACCCCGAATGAAGCATGGACTCCTCTCACAATTCAACATCATACATCTCTTCCCGTATGTCCTTTGAAATCAATGTGGATTCCTCCCCACGATTATTTATCGGAACCCCCGAATGGAGCGTGTACTCCTCTTGTATGTCCCTCCCATGCCATGCATGAGATGTGAGTGCAAACATGCTATTTCATATTAAGTTAATAATAGCCTTAGAATCCATTCTTAAAACATAAGCATTTTTTATACCAAAACTAGATCATCAATCACGGAGATAAAAACCATTGCATGTACATAATCCAAGTGTTTCAACAAGGTAGGAATCCTTCTCAAGTCCGATCTAGTGTCCTTATCTTGTTTTGCACGAACAGTCGCTAATCGTCGCGTGAAAGCGAATCACGTCTCTTTAACTTATCAATTTAAATCATACACATGCATCAATTTAAAATCAACCTTTCATTTCAGTCGCATCTACGCATAATGATCCTTAAACCGGTTAAGACCCTCAATGGGGTTCGGCCATACGACGTGGCTAAGATGTGTTCATGTTCACCAAGACCCATCAATGGGGTTCGGCCATACAACATGGCCGAACCTCACTCCTTTGTTTTTTTTTACCCCTTTTCTTTAATCCTTGTTTTATTTTAAATACCGCAGGTCCACCATCATTCCTTTCTTTTTATTTCATAACTTGATAATCCATAGTTACTCAATTAACTTTTCAATCTCTAGAACCACATTTCGGATTTGAATCAATACCTTACTTTTATATTCATCTCATTTGTTATTCCTTGAATGAATTTTTACATTCTATGGCCCATAACATTTTGGCCAATCTTTTCAATCCAATATGGAACCCCATGGTTTCTTAACCTTTTGACCATCCAAATATCTCAATCAAATATGGACCCCATGGTTTCGGCCATTCCATAGCCGAAACCATGGTTCCGTTAATTTTTCTTAATTTTAAAACCATGAAATATAAACCTTACCTTCTTTCCGCGTCTCCTTCGTTTCTTTAGTTCTGATCTTTACTCCACCATCCTTCTCATTCCTTGTTCTTCGATTTCTCTAAGTCTAGAGCCGAAGATGTGTGAGAGAGAGAGATGAAAAGAGGCAATGCAACCTCTTGTTCCACCTTGAGAATTCGGCCAAGGATGATGAGAGATGGAGAGAGATTGAGATGAAAAACTCCTAATGGAGGGTTCGGCGAAAGAGGTCTCTTTGAAATCAACCCCCAAACTCCTTCCTTTCTTTGTTAATTCCTCTCTTTCCTTGATGCTTTGCTGACCCTCTAAGTGTTAAGACCAAAAGTGGGAGAGAGAGGGAGAGAGAGACAAGAATTGGCTAAGTGTAGTTTGAGAGAGGGAGAGAGAGATAGGAGTGGAGATGAGATTTCTTTTGCTCAAGAGGGAGGGAGAGGATGAGATGAAACTCTATCTCTTTTCTCTCCAAGAGAGGATCGGCCAAGGGTGTTTTTGTAACACCCTGGATTTTTAAGCTATGGATATTTATGGAAATTGCCCATTTAATCTGTGAATTATTGGATATGGACCTTAGATGGGTAAGTTGTTGGGTCAAATGCCCAATTAAGACCCAACGAATGGTGGTTATGTTTCAATTGAATTAAATGGGTGAGATGTATTTAATTGGGTCAAAATGCCCAATTGGGACCCAATGGGTCGTGGTTGACTTGGTTGACCACCAAGTGAGTTCAAGCTTACTTAATTGGGGCTAAATTAAGTTGGAAATGGAATAAAGTAATTGAGTTGATTTTAAGTGAGTTAAGTGAGTTGAGTTTAAAAGAATTAAAAATAATTGAGTTATGGTGAGTTGGATGGGAAGTTAATGGGACCTTCATCTTAAGTGAGTGGAGTGGGAAGATGAGGGGTTTTTGTTGTTACACAAACATATCCTAGGGTTACACGTTGGAAACATGGGAGTTTCATCTCATGGGATGAAACTCCAAAGGAAGCTTTAATGAAGGAGGTGAAAAGTTTTGGAGGTTACTCAAGGCATACCCATAGCACACGTTGGAAACATGGAGGGTATCATTTGACTTTTCAATATCAATTTACATTTTGAGATTACTTTGAAGAGATGTCTCATTTTCTCTCATTTTTTATTATTTCATCATTCCACATTTTTAAATTTGATGGGAGAATAGCATTTTCAGATTTTTCAGTTCCGAGTTGACTAGAGAGTTTACCATTCTCAGATTTTTACTTTGTGAAGATTTTTAGCCAATTTTAAACTCTCTAAGTACAAGGCATTGTAGGGTTCTTGAAGTTCATCATCCACTTCATCATCTTTTTCATTATTCTCTGAATCACTGGAGGATTCCTCTTGATCAGGTGCAACAGGGGCAATACAACATTTTAGATTTTCACCTCTTTCTTGATTCTCCATATCTGAAATACTTTCAGATTGATATTCCTTTTCATTGGAGTCACGAGAATCACAGTTTTCCAGTTTATAAGAGGTAGAACCATCCATAGAGATTGAGAAGACAAGGCCTTCCATAGCATCAGAATTTTTTCCAATAAAGTCATCCTAGACAGAGGTCCTTACAGATTCATCAAAGGATACCAAGATGTCCTCCATTTTTTATTTCCATGAAACCAAATTTGAATATGCCAAAAATGGAGATTTGGACATATTTTGTCTGTCACCAAAAAACATTGTTCTTAGCACTTGGATTAACTCAGATGCTTAGATCCTTAAGAAGAACAACTAGGCTCTGATACCAATTGAGAGTTCTTGGTGCTAGAACAAGATTGTCTTTAGAGGAGGAGGAGGAGAGGAGGAGGGAGGGGGGATGTGGGGGGTTGGGTGAGGGAGTGTGAAAAGGACAATGCTCGATTTCTATGGACTTCACAAATTTCTTGATTAGTTAAAACATAAGCAGTGGAGTAAACAAGATTAATCAAGAGAGATGTGTTGTGTGATAAGAGAGTGCACAAGTAATAGATCAATCACACAAACAAACTAAACACCTGATATATAGTGGTTTGGAGTAAACTCCTCCTACATCCACTGATAGACTCACCCACTCTTGGGGTTATCCCAAATTCACTAGGTATGAGAATTATGCCCACACAAATAAAGTAGGAATTACACCTACACAATAGAGTGAGAATTTCACCTACATAATCCCACCTAATTTTGAAAGGTTCGACGACCTTGGTCTAATCCTTATCCCTTTATTTTTTATACTGGTTCAAGCTCCATATTTTAATCCACTTCACAAGGTGATATTAAGTTTAGCACAAGAATAAGCACTTTACTTTTTAGCTCACTTGAAGATTTGGTGCTTCTTGAATATCTCCTCCAACTGAATCCTTTGATGATGAAGTGCACCAATGTATGCACAACCACAACTACGAAGAGGTTCTAGGATATGAGATTTTCCTATGGAATCCTAGATTTGTTTTTTCTCTCTTTCTCTATCTCAATCAAAAGATTGATTGGATTTGAAATGATTCACCAATGTGAAGTGCTTAGAGAGAGGTTGGAAGAGGTTGGACTCTCTAGGAATGCCTTAAGATTTTCCAATTCAAAAGGGTCCAACCAAACTCACCAAAGTTCGGAGTTTAAATAGGCAAACCAGATTTTTCCCATCTATAAGTTGATGATGGGTCATGGCTTGCGATAGGTCATGGCTATTCAAATTTGCCTTTCAACAATATCACTGTTGCACATTTAATGCAGTCCCAACTAATATATAACGGTCACCCACGATGGGTCACAGAACCCATTAGCGATAGGTTGCCAATGACGATTGTATCGTCCTGAGGCCAACTGAAAATTACAGTCTTTTCAACCAGTACTCTAAAAATCCTAGCCAAGAGATCGTGACCTGTGATGAGTCGAGTGGTGCCATGACGATGGGTTGTCAACCACGATGGTCTCGTCTTGAGAGTAGACCAGTTTCGCAGTATTTTCCAACCAAAACCTTTGTCATTTCAGATGATGGATCGTGAACCATGATGGGTTTGTCTTGTATCTGGTGATGGGTCGCCAGACACGATGTGTCGTCTTGATAGTATACCAGTTCTGCAAGTTTAAGTCCATTTGTTCTATTAACTGTCATGGTCCACTAGGCTTGATTATATTTTACTATTTTGATTCCTAAGCCTAGTCAATGTCCACCTAGGAGTGTTGGGTCTACCCTAGAGTCATCTATGACTAATTTACATTTGATTGTCATACACTTGGTGATTCTTGAATCATGTTCTTGATCTTCCAATGCTTGAAGGTCTTGATTCAATCTTCACCACTCTTGAGTCTTGATTCATTGTCTTCAATCCTCCAAGGCAATGCTCTTCTAGGTCACGAAATTGACAACAAGGTGACTCAGTCAAACCGGAGCACTAACATACATGATACAAAGTAACTGGATCTCAGAATATTTATTTTAACAAGGTAGCCACCAACACATAGGCTGTGTTTAGATGAGAGGTCAATTTTATAGGGGTTACCCTTGAGTAAGGGTCACCCTTGAGTAGGGATCACCCTTGAGTAGGGGTCACCCTTATCTTGTTTGTAATTGCATTGGTAAAGTAAGAACTTACTGTAACACCCACCCCAGTTGGGGCGTGTGGGAAAAAGTCCCATATCGCCCAGTTAGCTGGGGGGGGGGGGGGGTTTATAAATGAGGATAGAAACATCATCCAATAAGAGGTCTTTTGGGTCTGGGCTAGTGGGACAGGGCCCAAAGCAAAACCGTGAGGGCCCACATGGAGCCCAAAGTGGACAATATCTTGATAGGTCAGGTCGGGTCGGGTCGTGACAATTGGTATCAGATCACAGTTCCACTCTCGACCTGTGTGGGCTCTCCACCTCTGTGTCGTGTTGCTTGTGTAGACCCACTGTCAATATGTCATGACAGAGATGGAGAAGGCTCTGCTCTTAAGAAGGGGGGGGGGGGATTGTAACACACACCCCAGTTGGCACGTGTGGGAAAAAATCCCACATCGCCCAGCTAACTGGGGATCGGGGGGTTATAAATGAGGGGAGAAGTCTCATCCAATAAGAGGCCTTTTGGGCCTGGCTGGTGGGCCAAGGCCCAAAGCAAAATTGTGAGGGCCCATATGGGGCCCAAATCAGACAATATCTTGTTGGGTCAAGTCGGGTCGGATCGTGACACTTATCCTAAGAGTAGAAAATTTTGTTTGGCAACTATAAGCAAGCACAACCTAATATATTAGCAATTTTATGAGAAATTTTATAAAACATAATCATTAAATAATATTCATGAAGTAAATCCTAACAATTTAAAATGAACATTTGCGTTCTAACGGTAAAAAAATAAATAAATTTTTTTTTTAGATATTATTATTTTAAATCCCAATAAATTAGAAAAATGTCAACATATCTCTTCATAAAAAATGATATTTTGTTCCTTGGTGACATGAAATATATAATATAATAAATTATTATAATAGTTTAATAAATCATAGCTAAGATAAAATTAATATTAAAAATTGTCACGGGTTGAACTCTAACACACATGACTAATTTCTTTTTTTTTACAAATTTCTCATCGCTGGGCCCAACATGTGTGAAAGATTTATTTTTATTTTTTTCTACAAAGATATTATCATAAACCTCAAACTCTTTCAAAGTTCTAAGACCTTATCGAAATTTCGACAGAATCCCCCCTTAAAATAGGACATTTTGGTAATTTTCTTTTATCTAATGTCTGACTATCACATACATTTCTCATACATTCACAAGCACTTCAAATAAAATATTAATAATTTTATCATAAATAATATTTTTTATTAAATCCATATAATATAAAAGATAAAAATAAAATTTTATGAAACATAATTATTAAATAATATTTATCAATTAAAAAATATTTTAAAATAGTTTTGCTCCACAGGTCTATAGAGAGGGTAAAGAGGGGTTAGAAGGGGTAAGGGTTTTCTCAAAAACCCCATGCTCCAAAGGGTTTTTAAAATTATAGTAGTAGTAAAAATTGAATTTTACCTCTACCCCTCTATTTACCCCCTTACTCCCATCCAAAAGCAGGCATAATGAAGGTTTATAATCCGAGTGACATCTAGCAACGCTAACTTGTCCTAAATACTTGTAGCACTAGGATTTAGGCTTAAACGTCTCTTCTTTTTGGAAAAATTCAACAGTTTTCCTTGCATGAAACCTAACCCGTTGTTTCAGAATCCTTTTGGAGTAGAAGAGTGGTATCATTCCCATAAAAAATGCAGCAACAGAACCTGTTGCCAATTCTTGCTGCGCAAAGTTTTTTGAATTGGCAATTTTGGTAGTGACCTTTGTTGTTGCAACTGCAGATCCTATTTGTGGTCTAACTTGTCATTGAACTGTATTATATCCTATAAGACAGGGATTAAAGTAAAAAATTGCGCCTATGTGCACCTAACGTGTGCCTAATGCTCAAAAGAGAGGGTATGCACCTAAATAAAGCTAGACAAGGCGCAAGTACACCTTAATGAAAAGACGCATGCCATATTGCAGTCAGATGAACCTTGGACTTGGTGCACCTTTTTTATTTTCTTAATTTACTTGGTAATAAAATTTAAATATTAAAATATTTTTTTCTTCCCAAGGGTTAAAAATTGTAGATAAAAAACATATTGTGTTAACTTACAATATTGAAAAACTTTAAATAGAAAACCACATGGTTCAACTGCTTTAGGGCAAATTAAAAAACTAACACTATCCATTTTTTTTTGTTGATGATAAGATTATTGAAATGTTGATGATAAGATTATTGAAATGATGACCTTTTTTGGATAAGATCCTCATTCTACGATGGAGTGAAACTAATCTTAGAGATATATAAAATCACTTACAAGCTTGTGTATTCAATAAATCCAAGAAGAATCAAACTTAAGACTTCTAGTCTAATTTTAAAATTGAGCTACCCATGTAGGTAATGATGACTTATTTATAATTTTTCTCTCTATTACTTAATTTTATACACTAGACTTTAGTCATTCTTATATCATGCAGTTGTTTTTCTACATTTGATGCATTTTCTTTATAGTATATATTGCATTGTTTAGTTGATAGTTGAAAGTGTAATATATTTGTCATTAATACCTTAAAAGTTGTTGTAAACCATTACGTTGATGTATATATATATATATATATATATAAAAGTGCATGCCTTAAATGCACCTTGTACCTTAGGCTTCAAGACCCCTCTGCGCTTTTGACCACTGGCAGGGGAGCAATGCATACTTAGCTTATGATGGTCCAATCAACTTTGCATGCAGTTTTTGGTTTTTTTAAATGAGAAATTCCAACAGTGCATGTATCCAGAGTCAGTCTGTTCTTTTTCTATTCACGGTTATCTTGTATGAAGTCTTGTCATGACCTGGTTACAGAAGTTCGATGGTTATATCTCCAAACATTTAAGAGAAGCATCGTTAAACGGAAAGGCGAATGGACACTATCCTTCCATGGCAATGATTCATGGAAGAGGGAGTAAACGGAAAAAAGACTTGCATTGAATCAAGAAATTCCAAGCAATTCATTTTTGGTACCATGAAATATTGAACCTTGATATAAATTATGCTCATGAATGATGCTATCCATCCAAGCATTGACCACTTTCAGGTTTTAATAAACACCAGAATTTTTAACATGCATCTCAAGCAACTAGTGACACGCAATGGATCAGAGACATTAGGCATGGTTCATTCAGTGGATCCAGCCACATGGAGAGGGTGAGACAACACAAGAGGTTCATCTGTTGTGTGCTCAGAAAGCAAGTATCTAATGCCCGAGCCACCTCACTCAAAAAAGGTAACATAAGTTAGGAAAGATGCTAACATATGAACTAAGAGTTGAAGAAGATGAGGCCATCCGAATGATCTATCAGAATATGAGAAAATTATCCAGACAACCAACTGAAACCTACATACCAACTATGATGCTTTATTCCTTTTTTGAAGCCTCTCCTGAGGTAATAACCACTTCAGGGCCAGTAGCTTCTGTCAGCGTTGCAGAGGCCAGTTTCTTCATCTGGGTAGCATGTTTCAGCCCTGCTAAATGTAGCTTGTACACCGTCTCACTGTTGCAAACCACATTGCATATAGAACATGCCCTGACTGAACCTGCTGTCGTCCCAGATTCCACTAGCTTCTTTTTGGTTTCCATATCCAAATCCTCCCCAGAGTTTGATGATGAAGCTTTATTTTTCATTTTAGCCTTCCAATTTACAGTTTTAGCCTTTTTTCTCCATACAGTTTTTTCTCTGATAGTTCTCTTTGAGCCTGCTTCTGGGTCATTGAGCTCTACAGTAACAGTACCATTCTTCGAGTCAGCGAGCTTTTCAGCATCATCAACCTTTGACTCTTCTACCTTCTCCAAAACCTTTTTGTGTTTCTTACCTAGTATGTGCTGCTTGAGGACATCCTCACTGTTGCAATCAATCTTGCAAAGCTGACACCATGATTGCACAACATCCACTTTCTTCTTTTTCTTCTTTGCACCATTGGCAAATGGGCGCTTTGCTTGGTTGCTGCCAACGGGGGGACTTGGATTTTGATTCAGCTTTGATTCTGGTTCAGCTCTTGGTTCCATTTCATTTGAAGCACTTGCAACCTGTGGTGCAATTGTATATTTTAATTTTGGAGCAACAGGGAGCAATAAGACAGCAATTTTTAACTTCCGTTGCACAATGGCAAGAGTGAATTATACTTATGCACACAAATATTACAGCAGAATGTAATGGTTAGTGGGCCGACCATGGAAACCATTACCACCTTGATGGATTATGCAAGGCTGGAATCCACAGTCAGTTTGTGACCATATGATGGAAGCAAAGAGCTTGTTACCTCCATTTTCCAATGATACAATCCATTGAGATCCTGCAAAAATGGATAGCTCAACAAAAACGTGGACTAATTTAGTTGATCGATCCATTTTGAAGCTAACAATAGGAACATGTACCATATTGTGTTCTGGCACCTGCATGCGTCTAACTGAATATACACACAAGCACACTCGTCACTTGCAAGCATACATAACTACTAGGCACCACTATATGCATGTAAAATTTCCATGTGCACAAATTAATACGAAGACCTTGAACTCAGTAATAATAAAAGGATCCTAAGGCTATAAACACAGAAGAGGGAAGAACCCATGATTCAATAATAAACTAATCCAAACTATTGATGATGGGCCAGACCATGAGTAGACCCTGGACTAGATATCACCGTCATTGGAAATTTCTAGCCACTTATCAACTGCTTACACTAGACTGTACAGAAAAAGAGCAGAGTTGGTGGTTAGAAGTGAAGGGAAACGGTTGGCCACTAGGATCTTCCATTTTGCGAATGCGAATAAGTCATTTTCTGCCAAGGGTCATTATATTCAAACCGTTGTTTTTTCTTTTCCTCATTCGACCACTTCTCAATCAAAAACCCTTCTCTGCTCTCAGCTGCTATACTAGGGTTCCTTCATTGCTGGAATCTCCATTTTCGTTTCAGCTAGAGGTTTCGTCTCAAGAGGTTTCGTATCAGCTTCCTTCTTAGTTTTATACCTCACAAAAAAAAAAAAATCTTGTTCTCCCAGTCCTTCGATCGAAAGGCACAAAGGTATCAAATACCACACCAGCAGCTCCAAAGACACGAACGAGATCGCTGGCCCCCCAATCTGGTATGTTTCTCACAAACAAAGAAAAACTATCTTTCCACCATCCCGCCATATCTTCTTGCTCACAAGGTTAGCATTCTCTCAATCCCTGGATTCTAACAAACACGAGAATGTGTTGATCTTAAACCCTAACTCCCTTTCTCCTTCTCTCTTCTTTTTCTTTGCACAAATCCAAGGTTTTTTGGATGGAAGCAAGTTATTGGCAGACGGCCAGTAGAGATCTTTTTGATGGAAGAACATTGTATCGGTTAAAGGGGTGAGCAACATAAGGCCTATTTGGTAGCTGGAAACGGATGAATGGCATGAGGATAAATGCTAGCATGGAACTCATTCCACAAAAAGTTGTGTTGGCATGAGGATAAATGCTAATTGGACACCCTCTAATTAGAACTTCACATTGATGGGCTTGGCTCATGAGGATACGGTACTGGGCCACATCCACTGAATGACCCACATACCCATCTCCCATGCCCAAATAACCCAATTACATGTCCAATTAGTTTTTGCCCATACCCAAACCAAAGTCAACTCTCCACTCCAGGCAAGACCATCCAACCTCCCACAAAAGCCTCTCCAAAACACTCCCATCTTTCCACCCTTGTCCTAAAATTACTCCCTTTTGATGTGTTTTTGCTGAATTGAGACAACCACAAAACTTGTGGAACAATGGGAAAGTCAATTGAAGCCAACTCTCCTCCATTGATATTTTAGGTGAGTTTTTGAGAGTACTTTTAGAATAAGCTTGTGGGACCATCCATGTGGCATCCCAATGGGAATTTTAAGCCTTTTTATTAGTCCATGTGTAATCCAATTGGCAGCCACATGAGCATGCCAAATTGGAAAGGATTTTTATAGCTTTTATTTCCAATTTATGTAATTGGCCAACCACAAATTCCATTGAATGTGGTCGACCAAAGGCAACTTAGGATTGTGTTTTTGAGTTCCTCTAGTCTTTAAAAAGACTTGTAAAGCAGATCCAAGCAAGTACCATGTTTTTTAATTCATAGTTTTTAGGTTTGAGTTTTGATTATGAGCATGAATTTAATTAGTTTCTCCTAATTTGATTAATCTTTAAAATCTATCTAAGAGGACACTTTAATCGTAACACATTCCTAAAATCATTGAATTCGTGGGAAACTTGGCCTCGTTGAAGGGTTTTTAAACCGTACTTCGAGAAGTAGTCGGCTCGTAAATACTCAGATGACTATGGGATCCATTAACCGTAAGATTATAGATCCAAAATCCTGGCGAGAGTAAGGGACGACTCTCAATGCCACGCACACTTGCATCACTCTACTAGATGAGACGATGAGGACATCTTGAATGATCAGGTGGAAGATGAAATTGTTGATTTGGCTCTTCAATTCTATGATAATTTTGATAGAGTTAGAGAGGCCAAAATCATCCAATTAGGCCTCGAAGTTGTTGAAAAAAGAGCTCATGGACCTAGTATATGGACCTAGGGACTCACTTATGGTGTTCAGGCCTCCAAATACCCAATTATAGGCCCATGTGCTTAGGAGAGAGAAGTTCTAGGCTTCCTTGCTAAGGAAGTCATAAAAAATCAATGTAAGTGGAAGATACCTAAAATCATGGTGCATTCCTAAAATTATAGAGCTTTTCTTAGCAACAATTCTCAATTGAGAACCAAAGGAGGGGTGCAGGCCACAAGGAGTTTTTGCTGCTTCTTTTTTAGGGTTGTTTTCTTTTTTAAGTTCAACACAATCAAGGAGTATAATGCAAAGTTATTTAAGGAGATTCCACATGGCAACCATCGATTGATGGCAATGTTGTAAATAATCTTACAAAAATTAGTATAAATAGAGGTTCTTGGGCGATTCTAAAGCATCCTAAAGTTTGGTTTTCTCAGTTGCATTGGTGCAAGTACGTTCTAGTTCTCCTGTGTTGTTATTTTGATTCATGCTTTGATTGTGTTTTGAATTAAATTTTAATTATTGCATTTATTGTCTTTGCATTAGATTAAAAAAAATTGAAAAGTAACATTGGATTAAATTTTAATTTTGGGAAAATTCAATGTTTAGCCCCAAAACTGTGATGCCATCTCTTAATTTGACAAGCTCATCCATTCTAGAAAAGCTCTCTTGAAGCTTTGGCTGCCAAGCTTTCCCTTACTGCAATCATGTGTCAGCTTTGGGCTGAGAGGAACAATAGGATCTTCAAGGATCCATACAACAATGATGTTGCCATCTCTATCAATATCCTCTCTGATATCAAGAGCCTGTTCTTCCTCTTATCTAACAAGGATCTTAATTCATTATCTGGAGTATTATCTTCTATGTGGGACCTGCTTCCGGGCACCAAGATGCCCCCTAAGCCCCCGGATCCTATGTTCGCATTGCCTGATCATTGATCTCTTCCCCATTCACCAGAGACATTATGTTGGCATGTTGTATATACATGGGACTGGTAACCATCGCAGCTTCCACGTCTATCCAGCTGATGAACAGGACTTCATGAGTTGCATCCTCTGCCATACTCAAAAAGTTCTGTTCTTGTTAATGGTTCTTGTCCTCTGCATCAGCTTCACCTTAGTAGTGATCTCGCCATGAAGCTCTGCAGCTCTGCTACGTGGAATTATCTCATCGATTGTGCTGTTCTCAAGTTTCAGTAGTTAATGACTAAGCTTTTTTCCTAAATCATTAAGGAAATCAAAGCATGATCATCGGAGCTATTCTTCAATAATCGGAATTTGCAACAATCTCAATGATAACTGCAAGATCAGTCCCATGCTGAGGTCTGCAAAGTTCAACAGTAACAGAAAAAGGAAGGGAGGCAGCGTGGGGATGGGTGAGAAAGAGAGAGAGAGAGAGAGAGAGAGAGAGAGAGAGAGATCTATTTGAAACATGTATGAGAAACAAAAGTACCAAAAGTTTAAGTGCACAAGTCAACAATGAATGGAATGAAAACACGTGATATCAAGTAAAGACCACTTGAATACGGAATTCACCTTTCCTACCACAAGAATAATATGATGTCCTTCAAGAAGATACATTTCTTCAAAAATCATATAAAGTGACTTTTTTTTTTGTGACTCTTCTTGAATGGATGATCAAAGAATGCAAATAATCGAAAATATTTGAGTGTTCAAAGACAAGTCTACTAAGAAAAGACCAAAAGCAATTACTTTGACATTTATGCAGCCTAAAACAGTTCACTAACTGAGAAAGTAATAATTCAAGGCTTACCATCACATGACATATAACGTACTAATTTGATACCTTATTAAATTCAAAGGAGGTGAATCAAGGGGTGCACGCTGCTCTTCATCAAATAGAAAGGAAAATAACTCAAAGTCTTGGTTTTAAGCATGAGATTCAATATCAGGATATTAAAACCAGTTGAAACAGTCATTTCGCCCAATATGCATGGTTCCAGCCAAGCCCAATACCCTTTTAATGCTATTTGGAATGAAAAATAAATGTGTTAGATCTCTTCACCACACCACCATCATCATCACTGTCATCCTCTCACCATCGAAGCCATTTGTACCATCTAGTCTCATCACTTGATATTTTAATTTAAAATTTTATTTGTATGCCATGTCATAAAAACCATCAAGAATGAATATTTACCTTTTCTCTTTTCTTCTCTTTTCTTTTTTGCTTCGAAATTTTTAACATTTAGAAAAATCTCTTTCAACATATAAAGATTGAAGAATCAAAATATTGGTCTCAAATCAATATATATGAGTTGATACATAAGAGTTTGGCACAAAACCAACTTTAAGAACATGCTCAGGATATATTGAAAGCATAAGTATAATAATATAGACCACCAAGCAAAAGGCACATCAAAATAAAAATAAAGAACAAAATGAAGAGATAAGATTAAAACTGCATCCAAGAGGACATACAGTGAGAGAGATAGAAGGAGAGAGATTCACTACGTGAAAGACATCATTGAAGATAGGAGATTAACAAATCAAGTTCATTATTCCACAGCATGGACATTCTTGAAGCACAGAAACATTTAACCTCTATTATTAAAAAAAATGGGAATGACTTGCTTACCATGGAAGCATGCTTTTGTCCCACAAGATGCAAATTGAATACTGTTTCACTATTGCATACCACATTGCATATGGTGCACACCCTCACAGAACCTGCTGCAGTCCCGCCTCCCATTAGCTTTCGCTTCTTTGTCTCTATATCCTCACCAGGCATTGATGCTGAGGTCTGCTTCTTTGAATTCTTAACTTCGGCACTTTCTCTTGGTGGAGTTCTCATGGCTACTGTTGGCTCTTTAGGCAACAATTGAAGAGCAGAAGCAGCAGCAAAATTCTTTGACTCTTCCATTTTCTTCAAATTTTTCATGTGCTTCTTCCCCATTCTATGTGTGTCAAGGATGTCTTGGCTATTGCACTCAACCTTGCACAACTCACACCATAATGACTGCACAACCTTCAAAACCTTGGTTTTCTTCAAGCCCTTCTTCATGGTCGAGCCCCCAGCAGAATGATGAATCCTTTGGTTGTTCCAATACGTGGGATCAAAATTCACTCCTACCATCTGTTCCATACCATTAGGAAGACCTAAAGGCTGCAGGAAATGCAGGATATTCATTTCAAATCAATAAAAGAAAAAATGGAAGCAGTTTAGTGTTTGACAAATGCAAGTATATGTATGCATACAGTGTGGACAGATAATGCATTTACAAGCTATGCATCATGTGCCCTGTGTCTGTGGCAGTAACACACAGAACACCATTTTCTTTCACATCTCCAATCTGTAACCATATGAAAACTGTACACATTATACACAGAAATATGAACTGTTTGGATATCAAGCCTAACCAAACTGCTCAGTCAGCAAGCCTGTGTATGGACCACTGGTAAAAAATACACAAACACAATGATCAGATAATAATAGCCATTAAACCAACAAGGTCCGAAAGACAAATACAATTCCTTACATCCAGTAAGTAACACACTGTTAACAGTTTCATAGTTTCTATTATACTATTGAAGCAATTAAAGTTTATCAGCCAACAAAAGCACAATAACAGGATGGATGGTTCAGACTTAATATACATGCATTGTAAGTTAAATTGCACCCAGGAGCATTTATGAAATGAGCAGACATTGATCTGGAATCCACTAACAGCTCCCTCTCATAGGCAAGAAGACAAAAATTACACTTAGTGACTTGAGAGAGAGGTTCCCAAGACTTTTCAGAGCAGTTAGAAATAAGCAGGCCCTGGTACACGATGTTTACCGTGTCGAGGGTCATGACATTTCTTTGTATCTCGATTTAGCAGAGATCTTAGGTCCTTCAAGGTCAATAGCTTGAATCAACTAAACGATCAAGTGGGGGAGTTTCCGTTAGATCTAAAGGAAAAGGATGAGTTGGTGTGGACAGGAGATCCATCGGGGACTTTTTCAGTTTAAGTCTATGATTGAGTTGGTGAATCAAAATTTAAATGGCTCATTATCATCTCGGAATTTAATTTGGAAGAGCATTGCTCCCCCAAGGTCCATACTTTTGTCTAGTGTGGCGCGAAGAGGAAAATCCTCACTTGGATGGACCTTAGGAGAAGAGGTTTTGTTGAGAGCAGATGAAGATACTTGTTGCCTTCTCTGTGGGACGGCTGATGAAACTATTGATCACCTCTTAGTCACTTGTCTCATTAATCTATGGAGTCGTCGTTTGAATCTTATAGGAGTTTCCTGGGTTTGCTCATACTCTTGGGATAGCCTGATGGGATCTTGGTTTCTCTCTAACCTCAATACCAAGAGAAGACTAGCCTAGCTTATAATTCCTGTTGTCGTTCCGAGGACTATCTGAAAGGAGAGAAATTCCAGAATCTTTGAAGGTAAGACAATGGAATTTAGCGAGCTCCTTCAAAAAGCAAAATGGAGATAGTGTGTTTGGCTTCTTTCTAACAAGGAATTTAAAGACCTTAAAGTTGTGGATCTCCTTCAGACTTGGGAGGGTTGTATGGGCGCTAGTCTTCAGAATAAGAAGAAATGGGTTGACTGATCCCCTTCTCCAAGTGGATCTCTGAAATTTTTAATGTGGACGGGGCCTCAAGGGGTAAACCTGGACCCGCCGGGATTAGGGGTGTCCTTAGGGAATCATCAGGGCTTCACACAAGTAGTCTTTACAGAATCAGTGGGAATTAAGGACTATAATGAGGCAGAACTTCTTAGTATTAGGAGAGCCTTGACCATAGGGACAGATTTAGGCAGAGGAAAACTAGTGGTTGAAAGCGATTCGACAAATGCCATCAAATGAGCTATGGGATCGAAGCGTCTTCCATGGAGGTTAATCACCTTAGTATTGGTCTCGGGCCTATAGGTATCCTTTGCACATATCAGCCGTAGAGCTAAAGGAATGGCAGATTTCTTTGCAAAGAATGGTGTTGATGATTCGACTACTAGCATCTTTCAGCTACCAGGGGGATAGATACTATTGTTCGGCTAAGACATTCTTTTGTTTTTGTTTTGGTTTTTCTATTTTTCTTGTTCTTTTCTTTCTTATTCAGGCCTAATCCTCTTAGGCCTTGTGTAATTCGTGTTGTATTTGTTTTTATTTTTAATAAAAGTTTCTTCTGTTACCGCTCAAAAAAAATATATATATAATTCCCAAGTCTAAACCACCCATATGTTGACCATTTCCAGTCATAATGAGGACATCCATGAAGAATTTGGTGAAGAAATTGCTCAATTGGCATTAATTGAGTACAATCAATTTAATGGTGGCCAAGACCCACTCATTCAATCTCAAAAGCCCGTTAAACTGATCACAAATCAGTCCAAGGACATAGTATTGGGTCCAATTGCCCAATTGACCCATTTGAAGACCCAAATCCAAAGGAGAGAGGATCCACACAAATTTCCTTGCAAATCCTTGATAAGGATCTGGTTCCAAGGTCAATGTAGGTGGTTCTGGCCTAAGTAGGTAGATAATCCCTAAAAGCAAGTAAGGTAATTTTGCTAAGTACAAGGCAACTATTTTTGTTGTTTATAATCAATTAATGAGATGTATTATAATTTAAGTAGGTGACACATGTCATGCATCTAAGGACGGCATTGACTGTAATTATTTCGTAAATTTTTCTTATAAAAAGAGGCCTTCCGCATGTACATAGTGTATCCCAAGTTCAATTCAATTGCTTTGTGCAAAGTTTGAGTTCTCTCCTCCTGTGGTGAGTTTTATTTTGCTTCTAGTTAGCTTCTAGTTTGATTTTTCTTAAGTAATTTTAAGGTTCTATTTCTAGCTTGCTGAACTTGGGCCAATAAGTTTCTAGTTCTTTGAATTGGGTTTAAGCAAAATTCAATTTAGTCTTTGAGAATTTCACCTCTTGGAAGAATTTCGCATTATGATGATTTATCATTGAGCGTTTGACCTTACCCTAATTTCCGGTGAGAAATTGGAGTTCTGGTTCATCCAATTGAAGCTCCATTTGCTCGCACAACAAGGATGAATAATCAATTGGCGTTTCTAGTGAAAAAAGATCAGAGGAACTTCTCTTGAATTTGTATCAGATTCAAACTGGAGTTTGCATAATTTTATTTTTCTTAGCATGGAGGCATAGATAGGTGTTAAAAGCGATCCTACTCTTCATCAGTTGGTATCAGATACCAAAACTTGATGATATGTTAGTTGGCACACAGGTGTTCTCCAAAGTGGATCTCAGAAGCAGCTACAATCAGATTCAGATTCATCCAGGTGATGAATGGAAGGCAATAGCATTCAAGACCCAAAAAGGACTTTATGAGTGGTTGGTCATGCCATTCGACCACTCCAATGCACCTAGCACATTTATGAAGGTTATGGACCAAGTCCTAAAGCCATTCATTGGAAAGTTTGTTGTTGTGTATTTCGACAACATCTTGATCTACAATAGAGACATTGACTCACCTATACCATCTACAACAAATCTTTGATGTACTAAAAAAAGAGAAATTGTATGTCAATATGAAAAAGTGTACTTTTATTGACTACCGAAATCATTTTCTTAAGCTATGTTATTTTCACATATGACACCAACTCACCAAGGTGGACGAGGCAAAGGTGGAGGCCATTCGTAGTTGGTCTACTCCCAAAAATATTCATGAAGTATGAAGCTTTCACGGCCTAGCATCTTTCTACAGGTAGTTCATCAAAGACTTCAGTACAGTTATCTCACCTATCACGAACTGTATGAAGAAAGGCGCATTGCAATGGACTCCTGAAGCTGACAAGAGTTTTGCAGCGATCAAGCAAAAGCTTTCGGAGGCTCCAGTCTTAACCCTATCTAACTTCAGTAAGAAATTGTGGTAGACTATGACGCCTCCCATGTGGGCATCAATGCAATATTAATCAAGATCAACGACCAATGGCCTTTTTCAGTGAGAAGTTACATGGGGCTCCTCTTCGTTACTCAACCTATGATGTGGAATTCTAAACAATCATTCAGGCTTTACGACATTGGCGGTATTATTACATCCACAAGCCATTCCTACTCAGCTCAGATCACAAAGCCCTGAAATATATCTACAGACAACACAAGTTCAATTCCAGACACGCCAAATGGGTAACATACAGGAATTTAATTTTGTTGTTCATCATAAACTAGGAACATATAACAGAATTGCAGATTCGCCGAGCAGAAGAGCAACGTTGTTGAGCAACATGAAAATCCAAGTTGTTGGATTTGACACTTTCAACGAGCTCTACAAGATTCAAATTCTGCCAGATATGGGAAGCTATGCAGAAAGAACCTTATGAGGACTATCTTTTGCAAGACAAGTTCTTATTCAGACTTTCAAGATTGTGCATACTAGCTTGTTCCTTAAAAGACTGAGTCATTAAACTACAAGGTGGCGGACTTGCTGGACACTTTAGCAGAGACAAGAGAATTGATACGTGAGATGTTCAATTGGTCGAAGATGCAAAAAGATGTGGCAAGACACATTGAGAGATGTCATGTATGTCAGGTGGCAAAAGGGCAAACGCAGAACACCGGCTTGTACACTTAACTACCACTTCCTAGAGCACCTAGGGAGGATGTATCAATGGACTTTGTTCTTAGACTTCCTCGCACTCAGAGAGGTATTGACAATGTCTTTGTTGTAGTTGATAGATTCTCAAAGATGGAACACTTCCTTCCTTGTAAGAAGACTTTAGTTGCATCTCACATTGCATCCATCTATTTGAAAGAAGTGGTTCAGCTTCACAGCATTCCGAAGTCAATTATTTTTGACAAAGGCACCAAGTTCTTGAGCCATTTCTAGAGTTCTTTATGGCGACTATTGGGAACAAAGTAGAAGTTTAGCACAACATATCATCCTCAGACAGACGGTCATACAAAACTTGTGAATCATTCTCTTGGTAATCTCCTGAAAAGTTTGATTGGTAAAAGCCTAAGCAGTGGGACGTGATTCTACCTCATGCTGAATTTGCTTACAATAGATCAAAGAATCGGCCACCGGGTCATACTCCATTTCAGATCATCTATGGTTCTAATCCTTCGAATATCCTTGATTTGATTCCATCCACATATCGAGATGCCAGGCATAAGTCAGTGGAAGACATGATCACGGATATACAACTTCTTTTTTTTTTTTTAAAGGTAAATTCATTGAATTCAAAAAGTAAATGCAGGCAAGAAAGAGCAAAAACGCTGGTAAAAAAAACCCGAACCCTAGAGAAACACCCTTACAAAAAGTGATGCAGGAAAAGGGGATAGGGTAACCCTAAATGCCTAAATGTGGTTCCCTAAAGATTAAAAGGACGAAAAAAATGCACCCTAAATCTAAAATTGGCTGAAATTAAGTCCCAATTAATACTTGCAATTAAATAATATAAAATCTGCCACAAATAATCACTCAAATATCTTGGAATTCTAATGGATTAATTAATAGATAATGGGATTTGGATGGGTACTAATTGAGTTAATGAATATTAAATGGGTAAGTGGAATAAGTTAAAAGGGGCTTGGGTTTCAATTAAAAAGAAAAGGGGAATACGGATGGTTGTCTACGGATAGAAACGAAAGAGGGAAATAGGAAGAAGGGCTTGCGACAATGGAAAAGGGTAACATGGGTTACGGAAGCAAGGAAAGAGGTTGCTGAAGCTAGGGAAGTCCACAGAAGGGCTGGAGGTGGCGGAGAAGGGCTATAGGATGGCTGAATGGGTCTAACAGTAAAGGGAGGAGTCCAAAAAGGGGTGACAGCAGTTGTGGAAGGGCTGTTTCAGGAAAAGGAATGATGTAGAGGGACTTTTGGGAAAGGGCGACAGCCAATGAGGGGTTTTGGGTAAGGGACGAAGGCTAGGGGAGAGATTAGAGGGGTTTAGGAAGGGTCGGTGATAGCAGTAGATGGGGTTAATGGGGTGCATCAAGGCTGTATGGGTTAAAGGTGATGCGGAGCATTTTGGAGCATATGATTCACCAAATTTATTAATTTTTATTTATTTGGCTTGATGTAATTTCTTTTTATTTATTTATTATCTGAGGGTATTTTAGACTTTTTTCATGCAAGGGTATTTTGGTCTTTGTGCCATATGTATCTGAATAAATAGGTTGTAAGCCCATTAGGGCAAAAACACACAATTGAATGAATTGAAAATTTTGAGATCTTCTCAACCTTGGTGTGATTGATTGTATGGAGCGATTCCCTTGGCGTGAGCCCCTTCTTTTGGCGTGAAGCCTAGCGTGAGGCTACCATCCTTCCATCTTCTATCAGGTACACATTGTCTTTCTCTATTCTCTCTTTTTGCTATTCTCTTTTCCTTCTTCCCTTTCTCTTTTATTTTCTTCTTGGTACTCTCTCTTTTTTCTATTCTCTTTTCCTTCTTCCCTTTCTCTTTTATTTTCTTCTTGGTACCAAAGCAGCCAAGCCTTTCCCAATTGTGCCGCCACCACCCAATACACTTCCTTTACCCTTCGTCACCCCCAAAACAACCCAGATCTACCTTCCCTCGCTGTCCCACACCCAGATTCATCCCTCCCTACTGCTATGTCCCTGTAACTAGACTTTCCTACTTCGTCCTTAGCCTTTATTTTCTTCTTGTCCCTATTCACATCCACTAGAACCTGCTGCAACCCTCTAAGGTCATTAAGCTTGCATCGCCCCTCCCCTTTTCACCTTCTAAGCCCATCGTATACACCCTTAGGCCCCACCTCTATTTTCATTTTACAGTCCCCATATCCCTTCGCTGAAGCCATTTTCCCCTTAATCAGCAGTAACCCATAAAGCCTTTTCCCACATCACCGTGAGCCCTTTTGTTAACTTATCCCTTCTTCTTATTTACCAAACTGCCATTAGTCATTTTAAAACCCATTTAATACATTATGTTGTGGACCCTTTATTCTCATTAAGCACAAGCATTAGTTTCTTTGATATTTGCATGATTATCTTGATTAAATTATATTATTAATTGATTATCAATTTTCAGCTCATTCTTAGATTTATGTAACATTATTTTCATCCCTTCTAATATTAAGAAACCAAATTTAGGCATTTAGGGTCACCCTATACCCTATCCTGCATCAAAGGGGTTCAAAGGCCTTGGGACAACTAGTATGATGACTGTATGTGTAATACCCTGGATTTCAAAGTTATAAATATTTACGGAAATTACCCATTTAAATTGTGAATTTTAGATATGGATCTAAGACAGGTAAAATGTTGGGTCTTTTGCCCAATTAAGACCCAACGAATTTGATAAATGGTTTCATTAAGAATTAAATGGGGTTGAATTAATAGTGATGCATTATGTCCAAAATTAAATAAAAGATTACGTGGCCGAATTTTAGATATAAAGATCTAGGATTATGCACATGAGATATTTGTGGGATTTTCATATCCATAATGACATGCAAGAATATCTTGAGAAGATAATAAAAATTAAATTAGATTGTGCATGGCCGAATTTTGATGAGAAATCCATGAATATGCGCATAAGATATAGTATCCTTTTTAAAAAGGTCTCTTTCCTAGTTAAAAATAGCACTAAGGGAATTGCTATTTTGGAGAGACAAAGGAGCGCATGGCATAAGAATTATTTTTATCTTAGTACCTTCTAAGATAGAATTAATTGGAAGATTAATTAAGGCAATGGCTAAATTGAAGGGAAGGCACCTTCTAAGTATAGGTTGGCTGATTGGAACTTTTATTCAAAGGAAGAGAAGGGCAGCCGACCAAAGAAAAGGGGCATTAGCAATTGCTATCTTGATACCTTCTAAGTTGGGGTTAATTGATGGTTTTATAGGACAAGGGAAGGGATACACGACAATTGTATTCTAGCATGGTTGATTGGAGTTTTTATAAAATAAGAAAGACATAAGGGCGCAAGGCACCTTCTATTATTGGAACAATTGGAAGTCTATGAAGAGAAGAAGAGGGGGCGCATGGCACACCTACACCATAGCTGAATTCCCTCTCTCAATCCCCACTCTCGGCATTAACAATAGGAAGAGAAGGCAGCCAGCAGAGGTACTCACGGCAAGGAGAAAAAGGCTAAGGAAAGAGAAGGATTAGAAGAGCAAAATCAACCGAAGGAAACACGGAACCAGTAAGTGGTTTAGATATTTTGTTTTAATCAAATAAGGAACCATAGGGTTCGGCCAAGGTGTATGACCGAACCCCATGGAAGAGGAATTAAGAGATGATCATGGATGAACCATAGGGTTCGGCCATGTAGGGTTTTGGTGATTTTAATGAAGAAACATGGGTCATATTATTATGGTTAATGTATGGTTTTAAGGGATGCTTTTGGTGATTATATTTTATGGGATGAAAGTCATGGAGTACTTATATGGTTTTAGATCCATGGAAAGATAAATTTTAATGGAAAGAATGGACCATGTGGTTCGGCCATAATGCATGGCCGAACCCCATGGAAAAGCATGGTTTAATTATGGAATTTTAAGGATGAAAATCATGTAGGCTGATTTATTAATGTTTATGGATTGGAAACCATGAAAGGAAAAATATGGAAATAAGTGTTTAATTCATGGGTTTTGGAAGATTGAAAACTATGGAGAGATTTGATTTATTTCATTGGGTTTATGTTCTTAGATTTTAGATCATGGAAAGACATGGTGATTTCATGATGGTTTGAATGATAAAAACCATGAGAATTTATGGTTTAAATTTATAAATTTGAATGATGAAAACCCATGGGAGAGTTTGATATTTTTAATGGAGACATGGATAGGGACGTGGGTCGGCCATGGCATGGCCGAACAATGATTGTATCATGGCCAAGTTGTTGGATCTAAAGAATGGAAAAGAAGGGGGTGAGGTTCGGCCATGGTGTATGGCCGAACCCCACCAATTATATTTTGGGATTATGTAAGTATTATTATTGAATGTTTTAATGGATCTAAACCATTGATGAAGATCATGAACCATAGAGTTCGGCCATGGTACTTGGCCGAACCCATGGGGTAGTTTTGGAATGGTAAATGGATTTGGATTGCTAAACTTGGAAATTACCCAAGTATGGAAAGAAGGTTGCTAAACTTAGGAAGCTTCCATTTAAGGAAGAAGTTGCTAAATTTAGAAAGCTTCCATTTATGGAAGGAGGTTGCTAATCTAAGAAGCTATTCTAATTATGGATCTTGGATAAAAATGGAAGGTAGGAATTAATTATGGAAACCTTCCAATTAGGGAAAGTTAGAGTTTAATTATGGAAACCTTCCAATTATGGAAAGGTGGAGATTAAGTTTGGAAACTATTTATTTATAGAAGTGTGAATGATGAAAGTCATTGAATACTATGTATGGATTTTAAAAGAGAACCTTATGAACCATAGGGTTAGGCCATGGTGTATGGCCGAACCCCATGGAGTTGTAATGGCATTTTTAAAAGTATGTTAATTATTTTTGGAAGGTAGGATTAAATTGGAAAGTCTTTAATTTAGAAAGGACCTATTTATGGAAAGAACTTGGAATTATGGATCCAAGATTAGGAAATGATAAATTTAGAAAGTTTCCATTTTAGGGACTTTCTAAGTATGGAAGTTGGATAATGAAATTAGAAAGTTTCTAAATGTGGACTTTCTAAGTGTACACTTAAGTTGTTGAGAAATTATTATGGATCATATAACGGGTGAATGATTTTAAAAGAAACTATGGGTTATGTAAGCCATGAGTGACAAAATTGTAAATACTTGTTAAAGATGGCAGTTTAGCCTTGTATGGCAATAAGGTAATTATATGAGAAATTATTTGGAAAACTTAGATGTTTAGGATCTATGTAATTGAATCTAAACTTGGGAATTGATTGGTGGACCTAGGGTCATGTACTGTGGATTAAAATAAATAGAATATTAACTAAGGTTTAGACCAATGGCATTTTGGTAATTAATGGAATAAATGAACAAAAAGGGTGAGGCTCGGCCATACCCCCACAAGTGTGGTTTATGGATTTAAATATTGCAAATCAAATGGGACTTGGTGTTGACTTATTATTATATTATAAGGTAACGGGATCTCGCAAGCGGTGCGCGATCGGTGATCGATTCTTGGACGAAAGACGCAAGCACTCGTTAACGATCTTTGGTAGGATTTCACCTCTTTGAAACCATGGATTTATGTACATTGTTTTTATCTTGATTTAATGATTTTATATTGCAAAGGTTATGTTTCAAATGGTGATTTTATATGCTATGTTTATTTGATAAAATAGCATGTGTTTTAAATATGAGCTTTTAAATGCTATGATTTTGTATAATTGCATAGCATGTGGTATTTGCATCTCATGCATGGCATGGGAGGGATGACAGGTAACCGAGGACCCACACTCCATCGGGGCGTCCGTAAAGCACTAGTGGGGGATACCTTGATGATGAGAATTCCATCAAGAGGATACTATATATAAATACCTTGATGATGAGAATCCCATCAAGAGGAATACTATGTATGAAGACCCTGGTGATGAGCACTCCATCAGGGGGATATACCTTGATGATGAGAATCCCATCAAGAGGATACTATATATCCGGAGATCCACACTCTGACGGGGCGTCCGTAAAACACTCGTGGAAGGATACCTTGATGATGAGAATTCCATCAAGAGGATATTTTGTGATGGGCGGGACTCATTGCATATGATAGCATAGCATAGCATTCAATCGGCATGATTATGACCTTTACTATTATGCAAGGTTTCTGGTTTTAACAGTATGATTGGATCTCTATTATCATACACTGTTTTGGATACAATGCTTTGAAAATATGGAATGATTTATTATAACTGGTTTTGATATATATTATATCTGGATTTGTTGGTACTGACCCATGTGTTAACCCTAATTGGAATACCTACTGGGCGCGTTATACTAACGCCCTACTTCTACCCTTTAGTGGATGATGCAGGAAACGAAGGGAACGATGAACGCGAAACGAGTCAAGCATAGGAGCTTGGATGCTTTTAATTTACATTTGTTTAAAGATACTCATGGGCTTGTATTTGGAGTATCTAGAGTACAGATGTAATAACTTAGAGATGAATTTGCTATGATTGGATGATAATTGCGTTATGATAATGATGATTACAGACTTGACATACTTTGTTATCTGAATGGAATAGAACTTGGTTCTATTATGATTCCGCATGTCCGCAAGTTGACATTGCTATGTGTGAACCATTTTTCATGGACTTGGTCCATGCACACATAGGGTTGACCAGTTAAGGATCGGACTTTGGAAGTTCGAACTTAACTCGCGTCGTGATGTCCTGCGCTCTATCACTCTACTCTGTTATAAAAAAAAAAATAGACTCTGAATTTATGGGAATAAGCGAGTGAAAAAGGGCGGGGCGTTACAGTATGGTGAACGGTTGGCTTGGGAAAGGGGGTCCAGAAGGCTTGGGTAGCAATAGGAAAGTTCTATGGGAAGGGCAGAGCTTGCGGTAGCAATAGGAAGGCTGTACGGGAAGGGCGGAAGTGTAGAAGGGGTTAAAAAAGGGCAGAAACAGGGATTGGGATGTGGGATTACAGCAACAATAAGATGGGTCGGGTTCCAGAAAGCCAAAAGAAAACAAAAGAGAAGAAGAAGGAAGAGAAGAAGAAGGAAGAGAAGAAGAGAGAAGAAGAAATAGATCAAGTACCTGGTTCAAAGAGGCTTCTCACCATCTTCCGGCTTCGCACCACAGGTATATGGCTTCACACCAAGAATTCCAATTCGCATGGAGCAGTCCTTGCAAAGCAAACTGTTCTTTTTTCATTCCATCGTTCACTGATGCCCTAATGGGCTTACAAGAGATTTATACCCAATTATAGATAAAAAGACCAAAATGCCCCTACATGAAAAAAGGTCTACAATACTCAAACAATAATTTTAAAAAAAAAAAAACATGAAGAGATAAACTAAATAAAATAAAAATAAATCAACTCAATGCTCCGCATCAAAAAGCCAACCTGATGCAAGGTTGGCTAGAAATCTTAAATTAATGTCTATGCAAATCTACGATTACTTGACCTAGGCTAATCTAAATGATGATATGAACATATGTAGGCGGTAAAAACTGAGATTAGTGACTAAGATCACAATAAGCAACTAAAATAATTCAACATGCTAGAGCACATCCACCATTATAAGCATTCAAGTAAGATTCCAAGCCACAGTCATTACTCTTGGAAAGCCCTAATTCTGGCCCTAAAGGAGCCAAACTAATCAGTCCAATGAATAAGTAGCAGTTCAATCAATCAATATGGGGGACAATGTGCAATTCTTGAATCAACATGGGACAAAATTAATGCTATCCATATCCTACCATCGACATCATAAGAAATCCATCTATTGCTGCCAAACAACCTAAATTAATCCCATTTGGGTGATAGGTCTACATATTTGTGGCAACTGGCAAGCCCCTTTGTTTTGAGGGATCCCTCCGCGTTTGGTAACTAGGCCTGGATTATGATATAATTGTTTACATTGAATTTCCGAGAATACCATGATTGTTTGTAGCTTGTTTACATTATTTAATTGCAAAATATTAATTTAGATCTTTAATCTCAGCTTTCATATAGATAATTCACGTTTTGCATTAGGCATTTAGGGTTTTGCCTTAGTAGTGTCCTGCATCACTTGGGCTCGTTGGAAAGGTTATTAAATAAGTTTTCTGATGAATCTAATTTTGTGTAAATCCAACATTGTTTGGTACATGAAATATGACCGTACTAATGAAGGTAATATTTTAGGTTTCACCTCCTTCAACTTATTAACCACCTCTTTACGCCACCTACTTTGTATTTTCATCATCCACCTCCTTCCTTGCACATGGACCTAAGGAAATAGTATTTGGAGGCCCAAACACCAAAAATAAGGTCCTAGGTCCATATGTAAAATATTAGAATGAAAATAAAAAAATAAGTAAATAAGAGATGGAGACGAGATCGATTGAGAGAAATTCTTCTCTTTCAGTATTGTATTCAATGTATCCAAAACTGTAGCTTTGTACATGTATAAACAACACATAAGAGAGCCAATCATGTTGACAAAAATCTAATTACAAGCTATTAGACAACTGATCTAAGTTGACACTGCAATATACATTGAACATGGGCAATTTCTGTACCGAAATGGGTTGGGACCCACAATACATACAAATGGTTCCCGAATTGGGTCGGGCCCCACAACACTCCTCTTCAAGTTGGTTCAAAGATATCGAGTAATCCCAGCTTGCTAACAACCGAATCAAATTGAGCTCCGGGAATTGACTTCATGAAAATGTCGGCAAGTTGATCGGATGACTTCAGATGAGGAGTGACAAGCCGACCTTCAAAAATGCGTTGGGGAAGGAAGTGGCAATCAACCTCAATGTACTTGGTCCTCTCATGAAAGACCGAATTGGAGGCAATGTTGATAGCCGCCTGATTGTCACAAAACATAATAAGGGAGTCAACAGGAGCAAATCTCAATTCTGTAAGAAATTGACGGATCCAAAGTAGTTCAGCCGTAGTATTAGCAATGGCACGATACTCAGCTTCAGCACTAAAGCGAGCAATAGCAAACTGTTTCTTGCTACGCCAAACAGACCAAATGGGATCCCAAGAAGAAGCAATAACCAGTGGTAGAGCGTCGATCATCAGGAGAGCCAGCCCAATCTGCGTCGGAATAACCACGGACAAGTAGGGAAGTCTGCGGGGCAAAGAATAATCCCCGTCCTGGATTAGATTTAATGTAGCAGAGGATGCGGAAGTCAGCATGAAGATGAGTATCCCATGGAGCTTGCATGAATTGGTTGGCCACACCAACAACATACGATAAATCAGGTCGGGTGATAGTAAGGTAAATCAATTTCCCAACCAACTTCTAATAAAATGTAGGAGAATCCAGAAGAGTCATCTGAAGTAGAGAGCTTGGTGTTGGTATCAAGAGAAGTGTCAGCTGGTTTGTAACCAGAGTACCCGGCATCTTGGAGGAGGTCAAGAGCATACTTGCGTTGCGATAAAGTTAGTCCCTGAGAGGAACGAGCAACCTCAATACCAAGAAAGTAACGCAAGAGCCCCAGATCTTTAATAGCAAATGTGCGGTGAAGATACGCTTTGAATGTAGAAATGCGGTCATATCATTATCAATGAGAATAATTATATCATCCACATATACTACTAAAATCATGACCACATCTTGACGGCGATAGATAAAGACCGAGTGATCCATCTAACATCGAGAGAAACCATAAGGTAAATACAACACTACTGAACTTCTCAAACCAGGCCCTTGGAGATTGCTTGAGGCCATAAAGAGCTTTTCAGAATCGGCAGGCGGAATGAGACTCCCCCTGCTTGACAAACCCAGGAGGAGGGAGCATATAGACTTCATCCTGTAAATCACCATAAAAGAAGGCACTCTTCGCATCTAACTGATTAAGCGGCCATGCATTAGTAGTGGCAATAGAGATCAAAATTCGAACAGATGTAATCTTAGCCACAGGGGAGAAGGTTTCCTGATAGTTCACCCCATAAGTTTGTGTGAATCCTTTAGCAACCAGACGAGCCTTATAGTGAGCAATGGACCCATTTGAATTATGCTTCAAGGCAAAAACCCATTTGCATCCAACTGGAGTCTTCCCTAGAGGGAGAGGAACCATATCCCAAGTATGATTTGTTTCTAGTGCCTCTAATTCTTCATTCATGGCTGCCTTCCAAGAGGGGTCTCGAAGTGCAGTGCCAACCTTCTTGGGAATCTTAACATTGTCCAGGGTTGTGAGGAAGCTGTGATAGGAAGAAGAAAGAGCATGATAGGAAACAAATTGAACAAGTGAATGGAGAGTACAAGTACGTTTACCTTTCTGAAAGGCAATGGGAAGGTCAAACTCAGCAGCGCTGGGTAGATCTAGACCAGGGGCAGATGTGATAGTGGCGTCTGCTGGAGGTGGATTCTGGTGTTGCCAGCGTCGATATACCAATGTAGGCTTGGTAGTGCTAGCTGGAGTAGAGGTGGAGTAGTATCTGAGGGAAGGAGAGGTAAACAGGAGAGGAAGATGGATCGGATGGTGTAGAAAAATATGGGACTGTCTCAAAGAAGGTGACATCCATAGACACATAGGTTTTGCCAATGGTAGCATCAAGACACTTGTAGCCTTTGTGAAAGGGTGAATAACCTAAAAAAATGCAACGCACAGCACGAGGGGAAAGTTTAGTGCCAAAGAACTAGTGAACAAAGCAAGCACATCCAAAAATATATAAGAGCAGAAGAGGAATATATTTATAGAGTGAGAGAAGATGAATAGGTGATTCGTCTAACAACACACGGGATGGTATGAGGTTAATAAGGTAACAAGAGGTCAAGATTGCCTCAGGCCAGTATGACTGTGGAACATGCATGGCAAAGAGGCGAGATTGAGCGACCTCAAGAAGGTGTCTGTTTCTTCTTTCCGCTACATCATTCTGTTGTTGGGTAGATGGACAAGACAATTGTGAGTGAACACCATGCTCTTGCAAAAAATTAAGAAAGCAATGAGACAAATATTGCCCCCGTTATCACTTCGCAGAGTTTTAATTTTCAAATCAAAGTGAGTGTAAAATGTGTGAAAATGATCAAATACTTCAGACTTATGTTTCATGAGATAAATCCATGTCATTCGTGAAAAATCATCAATAAATGACACAAAGTATTAGAAACCAGTGCTAAAGGGAGAGAGTGATTGCCAAACATCAGAATGAATAACAGAAAATAAAGAAGACGCACGTTTATTCATAAATGAAGGAAAACAAGTTCTAATATGTTTGTCATATTGGAGGTTCACACTCAAAATGCTGAAATAATAAAGAAGGAACAAGCTTCCGTAAAACAGAATCACAGGGATGGCCAAGCCAAAAATGCCACAGCCACACATCAAACGAGGATGAGGTCGAGCAAGCTTTAGAAGCACCAGCCGAATGATCAAAAAGATATAAGCCTCTAATTTCACGCCCATCACCAATCACCTACCTCGTGGTCAAATCCTGAAAGACACAATGAGAGGGAAAGAAGGTGGCTGAACAATTAAATTGTTTAATATGCGCACTAACAGAGAATAAATTACGAGATAAATGAGGGAGACATGTAACATGGATGGAAGGTGCATGGTGGAAGCAAGAGGAACGGTCCCTTTACCAGCAATGGTAATAGAGGAACCATTAGCTAATCGAACATTACCATATGAAATAGGAAAATGGACAAGAAAAGAGTGAACTACCATCCATATGATCAGTGGCCCCGGAATCGATGATCCAAGAACGAGAGGATGTATGATTGGCAATTAGCCCAGTACCTGAAGTAGAGGAGACAGCATTTGAGACCTCGGGGTGTTGAAGGCAATCCAGTCGTTTTAACAGCATGTTAAAGTCCTGACGAGTCACAGGAGCACCATCACTAATCACATCAGAGGAGGAAGTGACAAGTGTGGCAACGGAGACATTTGCTTGCTTCGGAAGCCCATGAGACATTTGCTGATAGAGAACTGTATCATTAGGTAACGCAAACTTAACAGCTTCAAGTTGAAACAACTCGAGCCAACATGTCCGCATCTTAGAATAGTATTGAATCAGTGAGAGCTCACCCTGTCGGAGTTGAGAAGCAGTCTGATATAACTCATAGAGGCGGACAAAATTATCACCATCTGAATACAAAGCCTTAATGGTGTCCCATACATCTTTGGTTGGGGAAGAGTATATACGGTCCCACGAACATGATCCTCCATGGAGTGAAGGAGTCAAGATTGCACCAAGGAATTGTTGGCTTTCCATGTGCGATAAGAGGAGTCCGTCATAGCTGGTTCGGGGGCAGTGCCATCAATATAATCAGACAGTTGTTTGGCGTTAAGAAACATTTTCATTGAATGAGACCATTGGAAGTAATTTGCCTCATTCAATAAAACGGTGGTGATCTTCTCAATATGTGTGGGTCCAGAGAAAGCCGTATAGGGAGGGAAGCAACAGTAGATCTCTCAGAAGACACAATCTCTGGTTGTTCAGAAGAGGAGGCATGATCCCGATGGAGAAATCTTAGAAGGTGCAGAAAATAGGGATGCTACAACTGTCCCAGATGAAAAAACTGCTCTGAAGTGGGGCCCACCGACAATAGGAGGGGATGAAGTTCAGTCCTATGAGACCAGAGGGGAGGGGCGAACACAACCCTATGGAGCAAGCCAAAGCATAAAACCAGCAAACTTGGTCAAAAACTGGGTACACAAATGTTGTAGGTTGCAAGAGGAAGGTCCAAAGCTAGTCCCAAAGTTGATCGCAGGTGGGAAAGGCCAACGCAATGAAGGAAAAGGGCAGGGGCGACTCCAAGTAAGGTGACTGGAAGGAGATTCAATCCCGAAAACAACAGATCTAGACCAAAGTACCCAAAAACAGGGGATCTGGGAGGCATAAACAGCAGCAGAGAAAACAGCAATAAAGTGGGTCCCATTGCTGATAGGATGGTGTCCACCAAGTGCGATTAAGACCAGGCTTACGGGCGATGCGAATGGTGAGCAGCAACTTGGCAAAGGGGCACTTCCTGTGCAGATCCAAAAGAACAAGCCAGAAATGGCAAGGTTCTAGGCGGAAGAACACGTGTGTAGGGAAAGGATAACGGGCCCTACTGGGTACCGCAATGCAAGGGCAACCTTGGGTGTAGAAAGAGAACCCTGAGGCGATGCTATGGGTGGTGATCCTTGTTGCAGAGGGGTAAGATCCACGCGGATCTTAATAAAAGAGCCTCTGGTCTGAAAACAAGAAGGAAGAGCCAACAGATAACCAAGTCCTCAGACGAATAACCTGAACGAAAACAAGGGAAAAAACCACTAGCAAGAACTCCATCGGACAGTAGATCCACAGCGAAAAAAGAACACATCACGAAAGCATCCAGAAAATCGTTCTGGCTGATACCAAATTAAACATTAGAATGAAAATAAGAAAATAAGTAAATAAGAGATGGAGAAGAGATCGATTGAGAAGAATTTTTCTCTTTCTGTGTTGCATTCAGTGTATCCAAAACTGTAGCTTTGTACATGTATAAATAACACAGAGAGCCAATCATGTTGACAAAAATCTAATTACAAGCTACTAGACAACTAATCTAAGTTGACTCTGCAATATACATTGAACGTGGACAATTTCTGTCCCGAAATGGGTTGAGACCCACAACACAAAAGAATGGTACCCGAATTGGGTCAGGTCCCACAACACCATATACAATGTATTGGACTCTTCATTTAAATATGTTTGTGTTTTTCATTGAAAATTAGCTCTTGCACAAAAATCAACGTAGATTTTACAAAAAGCAAAATGGTTTTCCAACCCACTTTTTATTTTCTCATGTTTGCTAAAAATGGGATTTCCAATCAAAATATGCATTGATACATTTGCAAAAAGTAGATTTTCCTAAATAAAGGATCATTTTCAAGGACACCACTTTCCTATAGAGGAGGGTATGAAAGTTGGTTTTCCTCTTTTTTCTAACATGTAGAAACACACAAACATGCCCTTGGATATTTTGGAGGCCAAATTGATCAATTGACCTATTCTTTGACCATCAAAATCTTCATAGAATTTTACAACTCACTCTTCAGTTCTATCTTCTAAATCTTCAATTTGGATGTGCTCATCATTCTCCCCGTGTTGGAAGGAATTGGCCCTCAAGTTCTAGGTCCTGGCACATTATGATGGAAAATGATATAGCTTTCTTTGTTTCTGCTCCTTACTTTTCTTTGGAGTGTTTCTTTTTTTTTAAAGGTAACTTCATTAATCAAGAGAAAAAGGGAGCAAGCACAAACCGCAAGCAACCTAGAGACAACCCCAAAATTACATGCAAATGTTTACAATCTCCAAAAAAAAGAGAAACACCCTGACGCGCTAACTCATCAGCCTCTGAATTGGCTGACCGAGGAACCCAAGAGACTGAATATCCGTACAATACCATGGAATGACAAATCTTGTCCATTTTATTATACTAAAGACAGAGACCCCGTAGCCCAACTGACAACAATCTTAGAATTATCTTCTAAGATACTCTCAACTGCTCCTAACTCATCCAACGCCAAAACACTCCTCCACAAAGCATATAACTCCACATCTAGAACAGAACCATTGTTAAGAAGACCCGCAAAAGACACCACAGAATCACCAAACCCATTCTGAATAATCCCTCCATAGCCTGCTAAACCAACCTCTTGCAAACAACTGCCATCAAAATTAAGTTTAAGAAGTCCCGCTGCAGGAGACCAAGCCACGGACCTTACCGAAACTGACTGAGGCAAGAAATGATCCACTGAGTTCCAAGCACGACAGATATCTGATATCGTAACTCCGGAAAATTTTCCAGAACCCACCATCCACCAAGCCACTCAGCTCTTAATAACTTCAAGAAGGTGCGTAACAGAGGACTCTCTCCCTTTAAAAATCCTGGAATTTTCCATAGTGCCTTTCGAAAAGAGCTCCCATCAAAAATAACTTCTTCATTAAAAACACATAACCAAAACTTCGGCATGCAAAAATCCAACCCTAATAGATTAAAAAAGTATTCTGAAGCACTTTTGACGAATCTGCCAAACTTGGAATATGTTCTTGGAGAGATGAAATGAAATATTTTGACTTGTCACCAAAAGTATGAGAGAAATCTTGAGCAATAAAAGATCATTGTTCAAAAGCGCTGGAACAACATAAAGTATTAAAGAAATTTCAACAAGAAGATAAATTCACAATTGTAGATCTTGGCAAGATGGACTGCACTTTGGTGATTGAAGATAATGTTTCTGCCAAATCTTCAAAATCCACTGATTGAACTCCCAACTTTCAGATCTCTCTAAAATCAAGTTGTCTAGCAATCTTCACTTTATCAGGTAATTCTTCACCAATCTACATAGCATTATTCGCCTCAGGTTCGAGAAAACTTGTCCGAGTTTAATGTAGTGGTGCTCAATATTCTTTCCACAGCTGATTCAATGTAACAATTATTCAATGTGTCATCTGATGTAGAATTTCAGAATCGATTGGACGTATCTCACCTTTGGGGAATTCAACTTCTGATCGATCTTTTAAGATAAGAGGTTGTTGATTTACTACCTTGTCCATGTGATGTAGCCTAAACTCACAAAAAGAACAGCAAGTTTCAGCCAGAATGTATGCGGAGTCAGCTAAGGCTCCAATTGATTGAAAATTTTGGAGAAAACCCAGGGCTAGACTCCCACAAAAATTTAGAATTTTTTCTCTCTAAGAAACCGAAGTTAGAGAGAATGGAAAATCGAAATTAATCACCAATAAACTTATCTAAAATCGGCTCAATTGAATATGGAACTCAAAATTGATTAGAGAACTATAAAGTTCACTCTCAAAAGAAAAGAAAAAAAATCGAAGTCCACATTATTCTAGATTTCTCCATACAATTCTACCTCTCCAACAACTTCACCAATGAATCTAGAATATTCTACACTATCCTAGACACATACATGTATTCTACATATACATACACATTTATACAAGTATGAAAGCCTCTTCTACTTCTTGCTTTTGTTTTTCTTCTTTGGCTTTTCTCTTAGCCAATTATCCGATCACGGGTGGTCGACCCATGACATCCTCCCCCACTGGATCACACGAACGCCTCATTCATCCTTTGGGGTAGATGTGTCACATTCGCTGCAGAGCTTATCGGATCAGTTGCATCATGGCTAATGCTTGGCTAGGTGGTGTTGCTCCCTTGCATGGAACTATGCATGGCTTTCTTGGGTCATAGATGCAAAGCACTCTTTGTTGTGGAGACACTCCCACTTCAGCTTGCCTGATGAACTCAAAGCCCAAGATGACGTCATAGTCTTCCAGCTTCACCACGGTAATGTTGATATGTCCTTGCCATTCCCTAACCTTTATGTTAACATTCTTGGCCATCCCACATATGGGTTGCGCTTTGGAGTTAGCGGCTTTCATATGTCATTCATTATCACCCTTGTAGTCAAGACCTAACTCCTTAGCTAACCTCTCAGCCATGAAGTTGTGAGTAGCCCCCGTATCAACCAAGGTAGTAATGGTCTTTCTTTTGATTTGAACATTAACAAACATCAAGTTCTTACCTTGGTTCTTGGATTCTCGTCCCTCCAATGAGTTGAGGAGTTGCAAAGACCCAATCTATAGTTGTTCACCACCACCTTGCTCATCCTTTCTCGATGCCTCTTCACCCATGTGGTCTGTTGTTGTCAAACTAGTTCTGATGACCAACTTTCATAGGGTTAGCAAATCCTTCCTTGATTCAGCCCAAGAAGCACTCACTCGATCAATCTGTAGCCAAGCGAGTCAGCCTTTCCACTAATTTGGTCGCTCCTTATATCAATGTGATCAACACAAACATCACACACAAGCTTGAATACAAGAATGAGATACCAAGACTTGCCAATACAACTCAACTTGTATTGATTGAACAAAGGAAGGTACAAGGAAACACTCACGGCTACAAGGCTTCAAGCTCTCACACTCAGTCAAGGCTAGCTTGGAAGCAAATGAGCTCCACATCCCTATTTATAGTTGAGGCCATCCCCAATTGTGGCCAGGATTGTGCCATGTGGCAACAATCTAATCGGTCACTCCAAAATATCTAAGATATTTCCTACACACTCCACATTATTCTAGATTTCTCCACAGAATTGTACATCTCTACAAACTTCTCCACATGAATCTAGAATATTCTACACTATCCTAGACACATACATGTATTCTACACGTACATATACATTTATACAAGTATGAAAGTGATGCGGAGCATTGGATCAACATTGATTTATTTTTATTTTATTTCATTTAGTTGTCTTTTGATGATTTTTTATTTTTTATTTGAGGGTATTTTTGTATTATTTTACACTTGGGGGTATTTTCGTCATTTTGTTGGTGTGTTTATTATAAATACATTGTAAGCCTCATTAGGGCACAGTTGATTATGAAATGAAAGAAGAAACAGTTGTTGCAGTGGAAAATTTACTCCATGCGCATGACTGAAGGTGAGAAATCTTCAGCCTGTTGGTGAGAAACCCAGGAATCGGCGAGAAGCCACAGAATAGGCGAGAAGTCTCTTCCAACACCAAGTACCTCTCTTATATATATCTCCTTCTTCTCTCTCTTTCTTCTTCGTCTCTCTTCTTCCATTTTCTTTGGCCGTGAATACTCAAACCTTCTCCTTACGGCCAAATATCCTCCCATACAGCCACATGCTCTTGTTGTCCAGCCCCAAAACCCATCTTACAACTTTCGTCCCTCTCCAAAATCCCCTCCACTACTATTGCCCCTTCCCAAACCCCCTTCCTATTGCATCTGACCTTTCCAAACCAAATCTCAGCCCTTCCTGAAGCCTACAACCCTCTAACACCCTATTAGTCCATCGCCTCCCTTCCAGATCGTTCTCACCTTGTTGCCATCCCAAATATTCTTCCCTCCTAGCTTCCGTGGCGCCCACAACTCTTCCTACTTCCGTCACCCCATCAGCCTTGCCATAACCTTATTTCCTTCTTTTACCTCTTCCGTTCCACTTCATTTGTATCTTGCTCTTCCTTTATTTTAATAGAAAGCCCCAAGTATACCCACGTGCCTAAGTTCTCATTTTAATAATCATTCAGCACCAAGAAACCCAGTCCTTCACTAGTTGACCCGATATTTAGTGTTTTATTTCCTTTTATTTCTATTGAACACATTATATTCTTGTTTTTTGTATGATTATTTGTGATTAGATTTTATATTAATTAATTGCATATATTAATTGATTAATTAATTTCAGCCCATTTTAGATTTAGAATGCATTATTTTCATCCCTTTTAATCTTTAGGCAACCACATTTAGGCATTTAATGTTACCTTATCCTCTTGTCTTGCATCAAATTGGTATCAGAGCAAGGTTAGGGTGTTTCCTTAAACATCTATGGTCCTATATTGCATTTAGTGTCAAAAATAATAATAATTAATTAATTAATTTAAAAAAACAAAAACTTGAGATTCATTGCATATAGTATCAGGACACAACATTTAGAATCATCTAGAGTTATGTCAAGAAAATCAACCCCACCTTGGGCTATTCAGCTCCTTGCCGAAGTAGCCGAAATCCGTAATGGTGTGGCCGATTTGAAAACAAAGTTTGGAATCCTAGCAACACTTAAGACCCCCAAAACATAGGAATGGAGACCGAAGAGTTGGTCGTAGTGAGTCCCAACCACCTAGTCACCAGAAACTTACCAAAAATGATGAACGTGTCCTGAAGACCGTTCATGTTGAGTCTGACCACAGAGATATGGATGAAGAGCCTTTAAAAGTAGAGTCGTCCAAGTCTGTACCCTCATCTGCACAGCATTTTCACGATTCGCACACTGAAATTAAAAGTCAAATTAATATAAGTGATGAAAAATATAACGTTTGTTACAGATACTCATTGCAGGTTTAAGGAATTTGATGTGGATGATCATGAGGAGGACCTAACACCCTGTCCAAATCCAATACCTTCGCCTCCAAATCCCATCCCACATCAGCATGACCACGTTCCACATATTAGCCTTCTTGACCCTCCTATTAGCCTACTTGATCCAGTACATGACCCATGGTCTACACCTGTCCAGCCCACTCAATTTGTACCTTCTTTACATTCCTTGGCATCCAAGAGAGAAAAGATAGAATTTATATTGGTCGAGGAAGTTGTTTCCACACCTGCAGGAGGACATCAGTTATATCTTATGACATGCAAGCCCAGGCACATGACAGATATCACTTGGTTGCCTGAATGTGAGCTACATCGACTTGCTTCGGATTTACAGCCAGCTTTGGGAGTCTTGTCTCGTCGGAGTGTATTCTACACACATCTTGTTGATGCTACCATTCGGAGTTGATCGTGACGTCAGAGTTGGATTCAGAGTATACCATCAATGGCGGAGGAGAGTTGATCTTGCATTCTCATTGTGCCTCGATTGATGCCCTGCTTGGTTGACATGTGAAGACCTCACATGCGCGTGATTACACTATTAAGACCCCACACTAGGAAGACACTTGCCTGGTTTAGTGTCTTCTCGTTTGTCTAAACTCGAGGTCGAGTTCTTCTCAGACGAAGAGATTGATGCGGAGCACTGGATCGACATTGATTTATTTTGATTTTATTTTATTTAGTTGTCTTACGACGTAATTTTCTATTTTTTTTATTTGAGGGTATTTTTGTTTTATTTTACACTTAGGGGTATTTTCGTCATTTTGTTGGTATGTTTATTATAAATACATTGTAAGCCTCACTAGGGCTTAGTTGATTATGAAATGAAAGAAGAAACAATTGTTGCAGTGGAAAATTTACTCCATGAGCATGACCGAAGTTGAGAAATCTTCAGCATGTTGGTGAGAAACCCAGGAATCAGCACGAAGCCACAAAATAGGCGAAGTCTCTTCCAACACCAGGTACCTCTCTTCTCTCTATCTCCTTCTTTCTCTCTCTCTTCTTCTTCTCTCTTCTTCCCTTTTCTTTGGTCGTGAATACCCAAACCTTCTCCTTACAGCCAGATATCCTCCCATACAGCCACCTGCTCTTGTCGTCCAGCCCCAAAACCCATCTTACAACTTTCGTCCCCCTCCAAAATCCCATCCACTGCTGTCGCCCCTTCCCAAACTCCCTTCCTATTGCATCTGACCTTTCCAAACCAAATCCCAACCCTTCCTGAAGCCCTTCCCCTTGCTGCCCGTGTTGTTACAACCCTCTAACACCCTATTAGTCCATCGCCTCCCTTCCCAAATCCTTCTCACCTTGCCGCCATCCCCAAATATTCTTCCCTCCTAGCTTCCGTGGCCCCCACAACTCCTTCCTACTTCCGCCACCCCATCAGCCTTGCCGTAACCTCATTTCCTTCTTTTACCTCTTCCGTTCCACTTCATTCGTATCATTGTTCTTCCTTTATTTTAATAGAAAGCCCCAAGTATACCCACGTGCCTAAGTTCTTATTATAATAATCATTCAGCACCAAGAAACCCATTCCTTCACCAGTTGACCCGATATTTAGTGCTTGATTTCCTTTTATTTCTATTGAACACATTATATTCTTAGTTTTTGTATGATTATTTGTGATAGATTTTATATTAATTACTTACATATATTAATTGATTAATTAATTTCAGCCCATTTTAGATTTGGAGTGCATTATTTTCATCCCTTTTAATATTTAGGGAACCACAATTAGGCATTTAGAGTTATCATATCCCCTTGTCCTACGTCAGAAAGCCTCTCTATTACTTGGTTTTGTTTTTCTTCTTTGGCTCTCTCTTAGACAATTGTCCGGTCACGGGTGATCGACCCGTGACATTCAACTATAGAACGTTTCAAGCCATCAATGAATCTAGAGACATTTTGTTCTTCAATCTCTTTCAAGTTGTTTCTGGAGAACAACAAAAAGAACTCCTACGCGTATTCTACGACAGTTTTATCTCCCTATTTCAACTGTTGAAATCTATGGAAAAGTTCCTGAGAATAATTGGAAGGTAAAAAGACTCCTTCCATCATTCTTTTTAATTTTTCATAAGATTGAATCTTGGCTGAGAATCACATATCTCACATTAAGTTGTAGAAAAATACCCCTACAGTCCCACATCCTTACAATAATACACCCTATAGTCCCGCATCTTTACATCATCATGGAAACACACCGTATAGTTCCACACCATTTCCAAATTCAAAAGTCGTGGAAAAGCACCCTATGGTCCTACATCTGGTTTAAACTCAAAGTCATGAGTTTATACCTCCTCATCTCATGATTCTATTTTTGGAAATACATCTCAGGGTCTTACAATTTTTGCTCTCCTTTGGTATTGAGAATCTTCTTTAGGTAGTAGAATTTTAATCTTATCCTGGAGACTACTCCACAACTAACAAATCATTGACTACACACATGGATTAAAAGAAATGTAGTGTGCTTTTGATGATCAAATGGCCTTTGTAAATGTTCCATCCTGAACATCTTTGAATTAGTTATCCAATATAACTTACAGATTGCCAATCAGATATAGAAATCAAAGGATCTAGTATGTGGCCCACCTGTGATGATCAAATGGCCACAACCCATGTATCATCTTGAAGATAACTATTTTAGTTTTCTAATGCTACTAATGGATCATCAATCTAATGTGCAGATCAAAAGATACAAAGGATCCATAGGCGCTCTCACGAGGCTATACTCCATGGGGCGGCACTTGAAAATGTGGAACTCGATGAGGTTGCACTCCATAAGGCAGTACTTGATACAGTTACACTCCACAGGACCACACTCAATGAAGCCACACTCCACAAGACTGCACACCGCACTTGAAAATGTGGAACTCAATGAGGTTGGACTCCATAAGGCAGTACTTGATACAGTTACACTCCACAGACCACACTCGATGAAGCCACACTCCACAAGACTGCACACCATGGGGTTGCACACGACACGGCTGCACTCAATGTGACTGCAATCCAAGGGGCATTACTCTTGAGTGAAACCCTCTTCATCTCAAAACTATAAATACTTCCTTGGCCTAGAGAGGAGAGATCTTTCAGCCCAAACATTCTCTTAATACCTTTTTTATTTTATTTTTTTTCTCTTAAACATACTTCAAGAACATTGAAGAGACTTTTCTCCTTCAACTAGAAATGGTGTCGTTATAGATTTAATCTCTTTCGCAATTCAAACTTAATGTGGTTTAGAAGTAGCATTTCCATGCACATATCTTCATAGTGTGGTTTGGGACTGTCGAGTTCATTTGCACTTAGCTTAACAGCGCTGTTTGGATTTTTTTCGTTCCATCAAACACTCCAGTGACTAGCCAAATCTACAATTTTAATTGTTGTTAGGGATCTTATACTAAATTCCAATACAATCACCAGTCAAATGATTAAAATTTCTTGAAAATGTGTTATTTTCTCCATCGTGTATCCTTGGGTTGGCCCCGCTACCCATTAGAAAGATGATTAGGATCAGTAGTTTCATTTTGTACTAGAAGTTTCAATTAAACATCAAAACTTGCATTAAAATGAAAGGTGAATTAGAGGTGAACTTGTTGCTGAGATAGGATTTTTATCATTTATGATGATCTAACATTGAATTCTAAATTTTTGGAGGATTGAAAGCTTAGACCACTAAATACTTGGTGTGGGTTATTGTTTTAGACAAACATGGAATCCAAGTTATCAAAGTAGCAGCAAAACTCATGTTCTGACAAATCGATACTCTTTATACGCAACCTACCCATCCTTTGAAAATAGGTTTTCTAGATTCAATGTTGATGCAATGGTCCATCAAAAAAAAAAAAAAAAGACATTATCACAAGGTAAGCCCACTTGATCGCAATATATCTAAATTTCCATTGGTAATAGTAAATTAAAAGAAACCCTAAAAACCAAGCATTTGGTCAAAGTAGAAATGATTTCCATCAGAAGTTTAAATGAGTGACATCTCTACAAAAGCCACAACCAAGTATGAAGAAAAAGTGAAAGTGATAGAAAACAGATAAATGGTGGATGGATAAATAGATAGATAGATAGATAGACAAATAGATAAATGGAGAGAGAACCTTTGCATGGATGAAGATGCCCCAAAAAACTGGATTGATGAAATGAAAGTTATGGACTTCAAATCCTCAAAAATCAATAAAGAAAATTCTAAGAAATTTGGTATTTCAGTCAAACGGTTGTTTTACCAAATCATGGTCAATGTTCGGACCATTCAACTCATAATGAGTAGTGGGTGTCAAGAAGTGGGGATATATGGAAAACAACTCCCATCTAGGTCCTATTTAGAGGCTCTATATAAGCTTAAAAATGAGCCTGGTATTTCACTTGGTCAAAGCAACACTAGAATTATAATATGAGTGATTTCACTAGATTAATGTGATAATAACCTCTTTGAATTTCACATTTTTATCTATGATTTACAAAGATCATTTCAATCTAATAGTAAATATCAAATGCTAATTCATTAGGCTTGATTTTCTCCCAACAATCTAGATTGATGGAACGTAGTCACAATGCATCTACACGGAATCGTATCAAGACACTAGCACACTAAAACCATGGACTTAGCCAATGATGAGAACATCACCATAAAGTTACATGAGGATATGCTTGATGACATTGACAAACTGGCTTTGAAATTCTATGTGACCTTTTATCAGGAAAACAAGGCCCATCTAAGAGGTTTTTGTGCTCATACTTGCATAAATAAATGGCCCATCAGAGATATATAGGTTAGGCCCTTTGTTAAAGTGTTTTTGGGCTTGAAAAGGTCCAATTTGAGACCCAAAAGTTAGGTGCAAAGGAAAGTGAAGGGATTGTTTTCACTTGGTTAAACACTGGCTACAAAATAGGAGCATGTAAGAAATTAGAATCCACTGTGATTGGTTGAATCCTACCTAGGGTTCGTCCTGGGATTTGTACCAATCCATATTGGCCAACCTCCCTATGTTTTTCATGATCTCCTTTTTTGGTCATTGTAATGAATGGTTGGGATTCAATGTATGCCACATGGAAATCATCCAAACCATGGCATTGTTGTAATTATTTTTAAAATTTTCTCTGTAAATAGAGGGGTTTAGGATGCCCATAAACATCCCAAGTTGTGTTTGAGCATTGGTTCGCTCCAAGTTTTGGTGAGTTCTCTTCTTTCTTTTCATTTCTACTTAATTAATTTTAATTATTGTGCAATTAATTTTCGAGTTTTCATTAGACTTTAAATTCACAGTGTGAATTCGTATGATGTTGATCTCCCTATGAGATTTGAGTCTCTTTTCTTTATTTCTAGAGAGAAATTAGATATTAGGTGATCCATTGGGAATTTTGATCTTCAGAAATTTTAGCAATCTTCCCTTCGGTTCTACGAATTAAGAGAATCTAAGGATTTTCTTGGAAATTCAATGGTGAATTTTAAATTTTGGTTTGTCGATTTTCTTGAGCCAAAATTTATTTCTCCTTGATTTAATTGCAAAATTACATCTAAAATCTTAATTAAAAGACCATTGGTCAAATTTATTCAATTTCAACCTTTGGCCTTCATCAGCTAAGTCTTACAACATGGGCCACAAATTCCAAGGTAAGTCTTTAGAACTTAACATGTCTACTCCATTATCTCTTATCAAATGTGGATGCCCGAGCTATTAACTTGTTCTAAAATGAACACTTCAATGCATGCAATTCATCAATGCATACTATGGGAAGAAATTTAAGATTGTGGAGTGACTGATTGTATGGCTTATGATTGGAGGATAGGAACTTAAAACCCAATCCGAATAGATGGGATCCCAACATATCATGATGATGATGTTGATGATGAGACTAAGGGGAGAACTCGGTACATCATATCAACAGGCAAACAAGGACTTCAAGCCTCAAACAAAACCAATCAAGCACCAATTCATCATACAATGACAACAACAACAACGAGAGAACACAAGAGATAGACAATAAGCATGCATAACAGAAACTACCCTAGAAACAAATCCAGTTCATCTACTAAAACAAAATTCAACAGCACGAAAACCAATTTTGAGCAAAGCCCATCAAGCACCAAGTCACACAATATAAAAACAAATAGTAAACGAAACAGAGACAAAAAAAAAACACATATAGCGACAGAAAATATGCATTCTAACCCAGTTCATTTGTCAAATGTCAATTCATCATATAACAAAGAGAAAACTAAACAGGGAAATAATCATGTAAAATGCATATAACAACAACAAATTGGTTTTCTAAGGAAGACCATCCGATCAAGACCTCCAAAATATATGAAAATAAACGGAAATATCCTTACAGCTGCTGCAAAACCAACAGGATCCGCTGGCTTCACTCCCCAGCTATGCTGCTCCATATTCTGGTCATGGAAATATGGAGCCGGCTGCGCATAGGATGGTTCCAGCGGCGTTGCAGCTGCAGGTGGTACATAACCGGCATGGGGAGCGTATGGATCAGGGGCGTAGGAATCGATGCCTGGGGGTCGGAGGCCATCATCTGGACTTGGAGGGTGAAAATGGGGAGGAGCATGAGAGGGTCTTGAGAGGCAATGGGATGATAGGAAGGGTAGGAATAGGAAGTGTAAGATTGCTGCTGCGTCGCATTGTAAAATTGGTGATATGATGGGTCTCCTCCCTGAGATTGAATGGCTGTTGCTGTTGCAGTTGCTGTTGTGGGAATGGGATATCTGGCCATCTCCTGCTGTAGTAATCCATGGAAATGCATTCGCAGAGAGCAACAGCACAGAAAAAGGGGCCTCTGTTGGTCTGTGCTGCTCAAGATTGATTTTCCTTACCTGATAACTTCCTTGGGCGTGCCGTGTCCCTGTTCAGTATAGGGTTGAAGAGAAGCGGAGCGGGGAGGATTTAGCCTAGGGAAGTGACGTGTGCAACCCCCGTCACTGCACTTTTTACACCATGGATAAAATGAAGGATTGAACAGATCATTTCCCTTTATTTTAATTATGAGGAAATTTATTATTGGAAAATATTAAAAGATAATAAAAAATAATAAGGATGTGCTTAGATGATGAAGTAATCTATAAAGACTATCTTTTATTTACTAGTAAAAATAAACGCTTTAAGTATGAGCAAGTGGGTATACCCATGTTAATTCATAATAAATAATATTTTATTTTTATATTTTTATATAAAAAATTATTAAATACTATAATAAAAATATAGGCTAAATCCTTTTGAACTCACTAAATGTAGTATTAAAATCTCTCTTCCTATTTTTTATCCCTTTTACACAAATGTTCTCAATTTCTAATTGTATCAACTTCTAAATGTAGAACCTTGAAATAGCATCTTTGAGGGTACATTTCAAGAATTGAAGATTAGAATAAGTTTTGTAAGTGCTTTGAAGTTATTCTTCTAAGATGGCAAAGAGGATAAATGAGATCGATGATTTAGATTGAGAAATGTAGATGTTTGAAGCTAAAGTTTAATAACAGTCTTGGAGTTTCCTTTAGTGTCTCGAGGACTTGACTTTGAAGATGGATCTTTTGTAGTATGTTAGATCTTAATAGACTGTGTTCTGGATGCTTCTTGATGGGCATGATAGATTCTCAGATCATGCATTAACAGAAGTAAAGAAATAAGGTTTGTTATGACTGCAATATTTATTGTCGAATAATTGCACTAAGATGTCACAGCTATTAAAAGATTCTTGCATATTGGAGTGTTGCATGAAACCTTGATGAGCCATCCTGGCCCAATTGATCCAATTGAAGATAAAGAAGGCAAGTTGAATGTGATAGTGCCCGACTTGCTGAGTCACCTGTTTGTCAATTTCGTGACTTAAGTGAAGCATTACCTTGAAGAGAGAAACTCAAAGACTCAAGATCTCACGCGTTGGTCGAAGTATGAAGACTCAACGGATCAACATGTATGGCAATCACAAATGATAAGTGACCTTAGCTGGAACACATACCTTAGGTTGATTTTGCCTAGGGTTAGAGATCACATCAAGATAATTAATCAAGCCAAACATGTGTTTAACATCAAATCAGAACCAAATATGGAAATATGAATTCACTGTCAGGACGACACATTGCGTTGGGCGATCATTTGACAGTAACAGCATACGACCAATCGTGGCTTTGTGATATGTCATGTGGAAAAATGAAGGTTTTGGTTGGACTGGACTATAAAACACATGTGTTCTCAGGACGATACAATCGTGGCCACGATCGATCCTCTAGTACCTTGACGAATCAATCGTGTAAGCGATTTATCGCTGAGATAAGACATAGGTTGGACTTGAACAAAAGGCCTAAAAACTTGATCACATGCGATCAATCGGTTCCATGATCAATCCTATGTACAGGGCTAGAACACATCGGCATCATGATCAGTCACCCTGGGTCTGGATAAGACTTGACATTGGAAAATACAGTTAGTCTCAGGCCTCGCCAACCCGCAATCTGTCGCCAGGATACACGGACGATTAGTCGTGTGGCACGATCAATCGTAGGTTACTGTTATTGTGCCATTACTGTGCATTAAATGGTCAACGGTCGGGTTGGTGAAAAGTAATTCAAACACGGACGATCAATCACCATGCACGATCAATCGTGTGTTTCTATGATCTGAAATTTATGTTTGCCTATAAATTGATCACTATTTGGAGAGTTGGAGACACACCTCTTGAGAATTATCAAGTTCACCGACCCATCGGTGAGACATGTTCGACCCATTGAGGTCATCGATACATCGACTGGAAAAATCCAGCTTCTAGTTAGGAGCAGACTGTAAAACCAGGTTTCTCTCAATTCTATTGTCTCATGCACATCGACACATCGATAAGGAAAGATAGACCCATCAGTGTATACTACACGTCGACCTGGGTTGAGTGAGTTTTGGAACTTAGAACTCAGGGGTGCTCTCAAAACAGACACATCGAGAGTACCAGGGCCGACCCACCGATGGATCGACATGTCGACCTGGGTTTGACAAGTTTCTAGAATTGAAATTCTGTCTGCATGGTTTTTCCTCAGGTCGATACGATCGACAAACCGACACATTGACTGTAAGTCATGTCGACCCATCAAGGTGACCGACCAGGTTGACCCATCGACACATGCCAGTACTGACCCGTCGACCAAGTTGACCCGACCAAGTTGACCCATCGACAACCTAGAGTTGGAATTTTTATGTTTACCTATATATTCTCCAAACCTTAAAGAGTTTGGTTGGAGACCTTGGACCCTTCACATAGGAAAATCTTAGAGGCATTCCGAGAGCATCCCAACCTCAACTCCATGCACTTCACATAGGTGAATCATTTAATAATCCAATCTGCCATAGATTGAGATTGAGAGCGAGGAAGACAAACCACTCTAGGATAGATATTGGTCACCCAATTTCTTAGAGACCTCCCAAGGATTGCGATTGCACATACTTGGCGTATCTTCGTCATCGAACGACATCACATTGGGAGATTCTTCAAGAAACACATCTACATCAAGTTATGAACTACAAAGACAAGTGATTCTTAGTGTTTGATTTCATTTTAAATCATCTTGTAAAATGCATTAAAGCATGGTACTTGGATCACTAAAAAAAATAGAGGGATAAGGACTATTAGTGCCCTAACTTGCCAAGTCATCTATTTGTCAATTCCATGACTCAGGCGAAGCATTTCCTCAGAAGATTGAAGCAAGAATACAAGAATCAAGTGGTGGTGAAGACTGTAGATCAAGTTGGAGATTCAAGCATCACCAAGTGTAGGGCAATCACACAAAGGTAATTGGCCATAGATGACCTTAGGAGGAACCCAAACCCTTAGTGGACCTTGCCTAGGCTTAGTTGAACATGTTGATAAGATTATAAACAAGCATTAGTGGTCCAAGGACAGTCACAGAACCAGATGGCATAAACATTGGAAATTTGTTAATCTGTCAGGTTGACCCGTCGAGTCCACCGACCCATCAGTGGAGATAGGACAAACCCATCGTGGTCATTGACACGTAGACTGGATTGACAGGGGTTTTGAACTGGAAGGACTGTCACTCTGGGTTACTCTGAGATCGAGCATATCGAGTGCACCGACCCATGGGTGACACATGACCGACCCATTGTGGTCATTAATATGTCGACAAGATTTGGGCAGTCTCAGGAAAGAACAGATTATAAATTAAGTCTGCTCTCTGATATTTGGGTTCGACCTGTCGGGGAACACGACATGTCGACCTGGGTCGATTATGAGTTCTGGACATAGAACTCTGGGGTATCTCAGACAGTCACATTGAGGTCATCGACCCATCGAGAGTACCAGGACCTGCCCATCAATGGACATCAATGGACAGACATGTCAACCTGAAGTTTCAGGGTTCTGGATGGGCAACTCTATACTTTTATGTTGGTCTCTGATAATTTGGACCGACTCATCGATAAGCTCGATATGTCGAACATAAGTTATATCGACCCATCGAGAAACTCGACCCATCGGTTGTGACCATTTTCTATCTGTTTGAGGTGTAATTAATGCACAACGGTCATATTACAACGGCACTTTGCCTGTACCGACCTGTCGACCAGTCCGACCCATCGGTGACCCAGAGTTGGGATTTTCGTGTTTGCCTATATATTCTCCAAACCTTATTTTGTTTGGTTGGACACTTGGAGAAAGCTTTGAATTGGAAAATCCAAAGGCATTCTTAGATATCCCATCTCCTCTCTAAAATACCATACTTAGGAGTATCATTTAAAATCCAATCATCTTGATTGAGATTGAGAAAGAGAGAGTGAGAGATAAACCAAGCCTAGGATCAACTTGCAAATCCATATCTTAGCAACCTCCCATTGATTGTGATTGCACATACTCGGCGCATCTTCGTCATCAAATGACATCGCATTGGGAGATTCTTCAAGAATCACAACTTCTATCAAGAGAGCTCAAACAAGGAAATTGCTTCTTAGTTTTTTAATTTTCTTTCAAAACATCTTGTACAGTGGATTATAGAGGGTGTACTCTGGAACTACTATAAAAAATAGAGGGATAAGGACGTAGACTAGAGTAGGTCGAACCTTTCAAAATCTTATGGATTGGGTGAAATTCCCAATCAATCGAGATAGGTGGAATTCTTACTCTACTTGTGATGGTGTAATTCCCCACATAGTGAATTGGAATAGCCCAAGGTTGGGTGAGTCCATCAGTGGATGTATCAGGGTTTACTCCGAACCATTATACATCTAATGTTGTGGGTGTTTGCCTTTTGTTGTTGTGATTTCTCTAGTATTTGCACTCTCTCTTGTACACAACACTTGATTAATCTTGTTATTTCGCTGCTTATTATTTTGATTAATCAAGAATTTTGAAAAGGCCATTAAAATCGGGATTGTCTTATTCACCCTCTCTAGGGTCAATCTTGGACCGTGTTCTAGCACCCCTGAGAACACTTAGCCAGGCCCAAAAGGTCTTGTGATTGGGACGGGCTTGCCCCCTCAAATAAAGCCCCTACCACCCAAGTCCACAACCAATGTGGGACTTTGGGTGGGGCTACTACAATCCACCAGTTTAAGACCAGAGTTGTCCCCGGCTGTCTCATCACCTGACAGAGGGTCTACACATACATACATGCAACGTAACTCAACCATAATCACCAAAATTCCAAAACACAACATATAATCATTCCGAAACATTCTTGAATGCATATCATGAGTTCTTCTGACAAAGTAACGAGTATGAACACCAGTCTAGGCTGACTAAGTCACTCACTGGCTTAAACACTTAGCCAAAAATAAATACCCCATACGTTCTTTGAGATGCACATGACTTTACCCGTTGATTCAAACAAATCTCAGTCTTTTTGTTCTAAAACCCAATATTTATGCATTCCAACATAGAAATCATAAATTCATAGTAATTCAGCAATAAAATTACACATGAAAGTGTTTGAATCCCTCACCTAAACTTTACAATTTACCAATTATAGAAACACCACCAATTCCAAGTTCCAATAAGCATCAGGTCCCCAAACTTGCTGTCAATGATTAGAGTTTCGGACCATTACAATTTTATTTTATTTAACTCCTTTTCAAATTAAGGAATTCAACAAATAGATCCCATTGGTTCCATTAAACTAAATCAGAGTGGCGCAGCGGAAGCGTGGTGGGCCCCAACCCACAGGTCCCAAGATCGAAACCTGACTTTGATACCACTTGTGACAACCCGACCTTACCTCATCACAATATTGTTTACTTTGTGCCTCACAGACCCGCACGACTTTACTTTGGGTCCTGGCCCACTTGGTTAGTCCCAAAAATCCTTGTGATGGGGAGGGGCTTGCCCCCTCAAATAAATCCCCTATCACCCAAGTCCACAATCGATGTGGGACTTTGGGTGGGGCTACTACAGGGGTAGGTCAAACCTTTCAAAATCTTAGGGATTGGGTGAAATTCTCAATAAATCGAGTTAGGTGGAATTCCTACTCTATTTGTGAGTGTGTAATTCCCCACATAGTGAATTGGGATAGCTTAAGGTTGGGTGAGTCCATCAGTGGATGTAGGAGGGTTTACTCCAAACCACTATAAACATGGTGTTGTGGTGTTAAAGTTTTTTGCTTAGATTGTTATTTGAGAACACACAACACATCTTGATTAATTTGTTTTATCCGCTGCAAATTTGATAATTAATCAAGGAACTTTTCAAAGGACAAACAATTAGGGGATTTCCCTATTCACCCTCCTCTAGGGTCAATCTTGAATCGTGTTCTAGCACATCCGGGAACTTTCAGAGAGGATTTAGACAATTGTTGAACTGCCTCCACACCAAGAGATTAAGTGTTACTTGTCTCTAAAATGTGATGCTAGTGGAATTAAAAGAGATATTGAAGTCCTGAAGGATTTTTGTTTAAACCAATGCTGATGTCCAAGAAGCTCAACTTGGAATGCATTAACATGATTTCTTAAGATGAATCGGCTTGAGATTTTTTTTTTTTGTTAAGCAGGAGTAAGGATGTCTTGAATGATTGGATAAGGCATAAAAAACTAAGCTAGTTTTGATTTGCCAATGTTGGACTGATGGAGGTCAAGCAAATGTTTATCTGGAAAGTCGCTCCAAATGTTCCAGTGAAGAACTCTCGATTGTACATTAAGCAGTTATTGAACTGGTGAGTGTGATAAAGCTATCTTTTGACTTATAGAAGAATTTGACTGTGGTGTGAGTGTACGCAGTCAAGTGATTGGTGTTGACTAGAAGAATTTGAAGAGTATTTGTTGGTTCATCTCTTAGAATGTGAGATATTGTTATGATATGGTAATGAGTTGTTAAGTGTGTACGGTATGTTCAGTGTGACTAGAATGTTATAGTATGGCGTGGGAATGGCTAATAATCCATAACAGCTCTGAATTTTGACTAAAGTATTGTATGTTTTGAAGAACCTAGTCGGACCCGTGGAATTGGTGAAATCCCTCCACATGTGAATATTGTGTTATGTCATGCACGGATATATGCACAAAATGGATTGTTATAGGTAAGCATGATAAATGCTTTTAACTGAGGATGTGTGTGCACCTAATGGATTGCCATATGTGGGAAATGAATCTTTTAGTAGATAAAGGATTTAAAGATCGAACGGATGTGTAGGAAAGCTACAAGGTTTGATGGATGGGATGACTGCGTGAGTCGTCAATAACCCATCTTGTGTGATACGTATGCATGAGGCATGTTAGACTTTGGTTTGGAGCTATCCCTGATTATGGGATTTTGATAAGCTTGGTAAACGTGAGAAATTGTTTTCACGCATACAATAGAGTCTTCCTTCATCTAAAGTTAGTGCACTTTATGATGAAACGAGATGGTTTGAATAGGCAATATGGATAAATGGTGAGTTGACAAGATTTAAATGGTAAATGGGCCAAGATTGGGTCAAACGTTGGTGGGACTTAAATGGGAAACAAAGCATGGGACATACTTTAATGGATGGATTAAAGGTATTAATATGGGGTCAATGGAGTGGAATAAGTAAGAAATTGGTTAATAGCATTGGTTGGGACTAAAGTGAGATTAAGTGGAGGAGGCGATGGGCACTTGAGGATGTAGAAGATAGAGTTCAGTGGGCTGAAGGAATTGTGGTAATGGGTTTGTTCGAAGAGAACAGAGAAGAGGCTATTGGGTGGTAGGAAGAGGATAGAGTGGAAGGACAGGGCTTGGTGTGAAGAGAAGAGGATGCTGGCTGCCTGGATGTGGGTTGATGGCAGTTTGGGGAAAACCCAAACAATAGTGAGGATGTCAGATCTGAAGCAACAGGCCAAGCAACAGGACTATTGTGCAAGTTTTAAATTTATACTCAAGTGCACGAACTATTAAATAATAAGCGATTGAGTGCGAGGTCGATCTCACAAGGAACAATCAAAATATATGAAAAAAAATATATATGTAATTGGAATTTTATAAGTTGTGAAAAATTTAGATCTCAAATTAATCCCATCATAGAAATCAAGTTCTATTCCTATAATTATGCTTTTAAATTAATAACACTCTAGTTTAATAAATAGATCTATAATGTAAACATCATTTAAATTTAAAACTTAACCAATCATTCCAACTTGAAAATCCAATTAAGATAATGTAAATGGCTTTAATATAGAATTTATAAACAATCTCACATCCAAGTTTAAGAAAACAAAATTAAAATCCAATTAATTAAATCTCAAACTAGTGAACACATCTTTGAGAAGGTGGATTGAATACAAAAAATAAATAGACAAATATACAACAAAGTAAACAATGAAAATAAATTAAACAACAAAAATAAATCAAGCAAGTAAAATAAATGACATAACAAAATAAAATAATCAAAGGAAATAAATTGACAATTAAAGTAAATGAAATAACAAAACAAAATATAATTTAAAAGTGGTGTTGGAATAGATCAATCATGGCCCAAGATAAATAAATAAATAAAAGATCTGGATATGAAATTCACATAAAAGTCCAAATCTCAATTCAAGTCTTTCATTAAAATTAAAATTCATAAATTTTAATTTAATTAATCGAACCTTAGATCTTTAGATTTAAAAAATTAAATTCAAAATCTAACTATTTCATTATGCTCGAAAGGAACCTTTGATTTGAATATAAAGAAATCTAAGTTCTAACTATTTTATTATACCCAATCAATTAAACAAAGAATATGAACTTAAAATTATATCAAACAATCATAAATGAAATTTGAAAATTGGATTTTTCAGGGTTCTAAAAGAATATCACAAATTTATTTGATGGAAGTATTAATACACAAACATTGGAAAAATACATCAAAGATAATCAAAATAAATTTACAATATGAGAGGCTTGTACAAATCGTGTAGACTCCTTTGTCTCTTGTGTAGTCTCCAATCTTCAATCTCCTCAAGCTCCTGATCCAATTCGAGTTTGGCTATGGTGTAATGATCTATTTATAGCTTGGGATTAGAATGAATTGTGGAGATTTAATCTAATTTTAAATGATGAATGGAAGGCTAAGATTAGATCTAATTTAATCACGAGTGGATGGAATTTAAGATGGAAAAAAATAGGGCTACAAGGGCTTGGTCGAATTTTGTAACTTGGAAAGAGGGTGTCTTGGAGTGCAAGAAAGGATTATGCGCAAGGAGGGAGAGAATATAGGATATGGCCGATTTTTGGAGATGGGATTAGGGTATAATGCATGCAATGCATGATTTAATGGATGGGATCTAAAGTTAATATGAATGAAAGGATGGATGAATGCATGGTGACATGGAGTGATAAAATTCGAGTGGGATCTAGAAGATGGAGAGAAATCGTGTGGACATGTAAATGAGGTGTCAAATTCGCATGGATGGGGTGGAGGGTTGGGATCCAAGTTAATCTAGATCTAGGGTTTTATGGATGGTTGGTTATGATTAAATGGTTTAAGATCTAATGGCTTTACTAATGGATGGATGAGATGAATTTATGAATGATAAGATTATGCATGGAGGGTTCAGATGCACAGGTTAATCTAGATGAAAGATGAAATAGATGGCCTAAATCTAATATGATGAATGAATGGAATGGATTAAGTGAGGTGGCTCTAGGGTTTTCCTAAGTTTATGCATGAGATGGATGGTTGAGATTAAGTGCATGGAATTAAGGGTGGATATGTATGGAGAGGGGACGTGTGAATGGATTAGGGTTAGAGGTAAAATTCGAATATGGGTATATGGATCAGAGGGCATTGGGCAGTTGGACTTCAAATGGACTTCTTGGACTTTGAAGATATGGACTTGAACTTGGACCTGTTGGACTTCGACTTGCACATTGGCCTGGCCCATTCGGAGAATGCTCATGGAATACTTGAACCTGGCCCATTGTCTGACATTTGGAGCATGGCTTGGCCTAATGGAAATGATCTTCTTGTAACTGTAACGCCCGCCCCTTTTCACCGAAAATCAGAGCCTATTTTTTTTAAAAAAAGTGACAAAAGGCGCGGACGTCGATGCGAGTTAAGTTCCGAGCTTCTAAAGCCCGGCCCTTAACTGGCCAACCCTACGCGTGCGTGGAACATAAGTCCACGAGTACGGTTCACGCGTAGAAGTAAGCTCGCTGAACATAAAATAACTGCAGATGATAATAGAACTATCCTACCAGTTCTTCAGATAGCAGGGAAGAAATACCCAATTAATTACGAAAATGCTATTATACTGTATTATCCAAAATAATACCTAAACATAGCAAACTACCTAAATTATTACATTTCCGACAAGCTAACTATACAAATACATCTTTTCCAAAATAAACGTAAAACAAAATAATTAATCTGCCTCCCCAAGCTCGTAAGCTTGGCTTCCGTCTCACCCTTCCGTTCCGCCATTCCTGCATCGTCAGCTAGGGTAGAAGTAGGGCGTTAGAACACGCGTCTAGTAGGATTCCGAGTAGGGCTAGCACATGGGTTAGTAATAACCACATACAGATAATAACACAGTGAAAACTATAAACCACCATATACTGAAAATATAAGTAAATGATATGGTGTAAATGTTATGAATCCCACCCATCATTCCTGCCATATACTGTCATATCCCTCTTGACGGAAAAACCTCGTCAAGATATGTCCAACCGCAAAATATCCCCCTTGACGGCAAAGCCTCGTCAAGGTGTCCCCATGCCTGTTCTCGGTCGCCCCGACGGAGCATGGACTCCTGTTTGTTTATTTTTTTCCTCCCATGCCATGCATGAGATGTAATGCATTATGTTATGTAATATGTATATCTCATACCCTTAATATACCATACATAGCCTTACCATATAATGCATAACCTTAAAAATAATAAACTATAGTATTAAGCATAATGTCATAATCATAGAACAATTCTTTTTTTTTTTTAAGATCAATCCCAAAATCAACCAAAATAAGATAAATATACCATTACACATCCATGGCTTACAAGTAGGTAGAAATCCTACCGAATACCGACTCGCGTTCTTCTCTTTCGTTTTCGTCCGATAGTCCGGCTACCGACACGCGTACCGCTCACGATATCCAATACCTTATTACATTACCAAATCAATCCAAGTTTTAATAATTTCCAAGCCCATAAATCATAACTTAGTGGGTTTCTTCATTTTAGCCCAAAACTGATCATTAACTCAATTCATTAATGACCCATTTAATTATGACCTAACATCATTAGAATTAGCCCTTCTTCTTAACTTAAATCTTCACTAATTAAACATATGTATAATACTAAGTTAACCCATACTTTGACCAACCAATGGATCATGGGTTCAAAATACCCAATTCATCAATTCTTCCCATGGGGTTTACCTTATGCATTTAACTACAATGAGTCCATTACCCACACATTATTCCATTACTTCACATACATCATCATTCCACCATTTCACCATTTGATCATCATAGGGTTCGGCCATACACCATGGCTGAACCCATGGTTCATGATCCATCATCCATGAGTGCCCTTTTTTACCATAACACATTTACATTTATTCATGGATTCCATTCTCACAAAACCCTAACATTCCATTAAAAATGTCCAAATTACCTTCCATAACCTCCATTCCTTAAAACCCTAAAAAAATATCATACAATACCTACATTTAATCATTAAGCACTTAAAACCCTAAACCATTTTTTTTTTTTTTTAAGGTCACTAAAATTATCTTCCATCTCCTATGATTCTCTCATTTAAACCCTCTTTACAAAATTCATCACATTCAATTATTTACAACCTTAAAAATTATAAACATTCTCCATGCTTAATAATTTAATTACATTGCATTCTTTAATCCATTTATTTTTCCTTAAGCTAACCCTAATTTATCCATTAGGGTTTCCTCCACTTTCCATCTTTCAAATTGATGGATTTAAAATCCATAGCATAAAATCATTTGACCACCATTAAATTTACAAAATGAATCCCAAATCTCAAACCCTAAAAATCCAAAATTTCTTGTTTAAGAAATACTCACAATCCGTCGTCTCCTCCGACTTCCGTCACTCCCGTCGGCTTCCTTGGCCTCCTTTCTTCTTCCTCTCCTTTTTTAATCGGCTAAGATGCTTGATCAAGGGTGAAACCCTTCAAACTTAGAATTGGCCAAGATAGAGTTTGCTTGAGAGAGGGAGAGGGAGAGGGAAAGATGATGAGAGGGAAGATAATGAACCTTGACCTTAGAGTGGACTAAAAGTTTCCACCTCTTTCTTCTCTCCTTCTCTTATTTTCTACTTAGCTTCCTTTCTTCTCTTCTCTTCCTAGTGAGGGACGTTCATGAGGGAGTGAGAGAGAGGGAAAGAGTGGAATGGGAGTTAGATGGAAAAAGATGGGAAAAAAAATAAGATAGAACTTATCTTATCTTTACACTTTAACATTAACTTTCCCAACCACCCCATAGATATTTTATATGCTTTTTGACCCCAACACCCTAGCCAACGTTTTTCTTTGTGTATTTGGAGATGAGGTAGTTTGATTTGGGTCTTCCCTCTTTGACCACCTTTTTGGATAAGCTTACTTAATTACTTAATTAAATCATTAGGCTAATTAACCCCATTTAGCTTAATTCCACTTACTTAACTTGCCTTCATACACCCATGGTTGACCAATTCAACCATGGTGGCCGGCCCCATCAATCATTAGCCCACCCTCCACCTCACTTGATGAGGTGGAGGTGGGTCCCACTTGGCCACACCACCATTGTTTAATTCCAAATTACTTAGGGTGATTAAATTCCATTAAGCCCACTCTAAATGGATCACCATTGGGCCCATGGCCCAATTACATTTCCATCTAGCCCATTTACCTTAGAGCATAACCATCTTGACCCATTGGGTCCCAAATGGGTATTTGACCCCATTTGACCATTCTTGACCCATTTAAATAAATTTAAATCCAAACCATAGTCTATTGGGCCACACTTGGGCCTTTATCCAATTTTGGCCCATTTACCATTTACTCCACCAATTTTCTAATTTCCATCATTAAAATAAATAATATTCACATTTATATTAATTCCAAAATTCCAAGAACTTACAGTAACACCCGATTTTCAAGTTATTAATATATATGAAAATTACCCATTTAATATGTGAATTATTAGATATGAACCTTATATGGGTAAAATGTTGGGTCATTGCCCATTTAAGACCCAACGGATTGTGGAAATGGTTTTAATAAAAATTAAATGGAGCTTAATTAAATTAGTAATGCATTATGTCTATAATTAAGTATTATGCGCATAAAGGGAACGTAGAAGATGTCTTAGCCGTGTATGAGGATGACACACACACGCCTAGATGAATTGGATTAGGTAATGACATCCAATTGCCTAATCCAAATAAGAAGATATCTAAGATTAAATTGAAACGTTGCTTGGCCGTGGGGATTTCCATATCCAAGGTTAGGTGCATAAGATCATTTAAAAATGGACCTTTCCTTGATTAAAAATGGCACTAAGGCAATTGCTAAGAAAGAAGGGGCGCCACCACCTTCTAAGATTGGCCGAGTGGAAGTATTAAAAAGACACAAGGGCACACGACATTAAGGCAATGGCTAAAAGAAGGGGCGCATGACACCTTCTAAATTGGGACCAATTGGAGATTAATAAAGGAAGAAGGGGCGCATGACACCTTCTAATTGGGACCAATTGGAAGTAATAAAAGGAGAGAACAAGGGGCACGACACACCCAAAATTAAGAGAGGGGTGCACGGCATAAGGGAATTGCTATCTCATCACCTTATAAGTTGGGACCAAGGAGAGGTTTTATTAAAGAAAGAGGGAAGGGGCGCACGACAATACACACACACCAAGGCCGAACTTTCTTTCCCTCTCGAGTCTCACTCTTGGTATTATTCAAAGGAAGAGAAGACAACCAACAAGTGGGAAATATCAAGAAGGAGAGGATTGGAAGAGCAAGAACAAGCGAAGGAAAACCGGAGGAGTCGCGAAACCGGTTAGTATTTTGATGTTTTTGTTTAAAGAAAAGAACCATAGGGTTAGGCCATGGTGTATGGCCGAACCCCATGGAAGAAAATTGGGAGATGATTATGATAATTTTAATGAAAAAGATGGATCATGGCCGAACCCCATGGAAAGACATGGTTATTTTTATGGGTTGGAAACCATGGAAGGAATATCAATTCTTTTGAAGGGATTAAATGGAAAATGGTTAATGATTTAGAATGGTTTTTAAAAGGTTTGGATGAATGTATGAATGAGAACCATCAAATGATGAAATCTTAGATATATGATTTAAAAAGGAATTAATGGACCATAAGGGTTCGGCCAGGTTGTATAGCCGAACCCCATGGGAGTTTGTTGGTAATGGTATATGATTTTTGGAGGGATGAAAACCATGAAGGAACATTGTTTGTTTTAATAATTTTAAGAAGGATGAAAACCATGGAGGAACATTGATTATGTTTTATGGATGATGCTTATTAAATTAGAAAGTTTCTAATTATAGACTTTTGGATTAAAAAAGGGAAAGAACCTTGATTTATGGATTCAAGAATCGGAATTGCTATAATTGGAATTTAGACATCATGGGTTCGGCCATGGTGTATGGCCGAACCCCATTAATCAACTCCATGGATCGTTTATGGAGGGTTTGTTTATGGTTCTATGGTTATAGATCATTGGTGGATCCATGTATGAAATGTCTAAAATTAAGGAGATGAAAGATCATGGGTTCGACCATGATGTATGGCCGAACCCCATGAGATTGGTTTGTGGATCAAAACATGGACTTAGGCATTTGTTAATGAATGAAATGATTAGTTATGGAATGTTAGCCATGAATGGCAATATTGTAATTTAAATGGAAATAAGGGACCATGGGTTCGGCCATGGTGTATGGCCGAATCCCATGGGAATTATTTGGTGGACTAATGGCAAAGTTGTAATTATTTGCTGAACTTAAGGTTTGATGTTACCTTAGATGATTAATTTATTTACCATTAGCTTAATGAATAAAAGTGGTATGAATGGCATTGTTGTAAATATAAGTAAAAATGAAAGATCATGGGTTCGGCCATACACCCCATGAGGAATGGTTTATGGACTTAAACATAATAGGAAATCAAATGGGACATGGTTTTAATTAATTGTTTTGTAATAAGGTAACGAGACCTCATAAGGTGTGTACGATCGTGAGCGGTTACTGGACGAAAGCGCAAGGACACGTAGTGGTCTTTGGTAGGATTCCACCTCTTTGAAACCAGGGGTTTATGTACAATGCTTGATGAATTATGTTGTAAAGAATATTGTTTCAAATTGTGATTTTTAATGCTATGTTTATATGATAAAATAACATGTGTTTCATTGGCATCTCATGCATGGCATGGGGTGAAGGATATGTAACCGGAGGGGCCATACTCTGTCGGGGTGTCCGAAAAGCCTATGCGGGGTACCTTGATGTGTTTTTCCATCAAGAAGAAACCGGAGGGGCCACACTCCATCGGGGCATCCGAAAGACCTATGTGGGGTACTTATATGTACTTGTGATTGGTGGGACTCATTGCATTTGACATCATGACATGGCATGGTTTATATGGCTTTTGACAATATGATATTATTATATATATTTTGTACTAACCATGTGTTAGCCCTAATTGGAATACCTACTGGGCGCATTATTCTAACGCCCTACTTCTACCCTAGTGGATGATACAGGAAACAAGGGGAACGATGAACGTGAAACGGGCTAGGTATAGGAGCTTGGATGATTATAGTTTATATTTTGATTTAGTTACTTATGGACTTGTATTTTGAGTAACTAGATTTCGGACATATAATAACTTAGATGATTTGCTATGGTTGGATGTTTATTTGGATAATTACGTTATGTTAATCATGATTAAGGACTTGACGTACTTTAGTATAAAAAATAGAATATGACTAGGTTCTATTATAATTCCGCAGTCATGATTTTAATTCCGCATGTTTATATTGTTATGTGTGAACCATTTTCATGGATTTAGTCCATGCACACATAGGGTTGGCCAGTTAAGGTCGTACTCTTGAATACCCCTCCTTACCCCCATTTTGATGTTTCACAGATTTTTTTTTTTACATTTTATTTATTTATTTATTTTTGGTGAGTACTTGGCTTTTATTTTTTTTAAAAGCAATCTATTATTTCCATTTGATAAATTTCATATCACCAGACAACAAATTATATTTTTTTATAAAGAGATATGTAGAATTTTTTTATTCATTTATTGAAATTTAAAATAATAATAGTGGTTTTTTATTTTTTAAGAAATTTTGCCCTTATTTATCCCATGCCTTCCTCTATTTTTCAATTACCCTGAAAGAAATTTTTACAGGGGTTACCCCAGGTTACCCTTACCCTTGAGTAAGGGTAACCTGACATATTAACAATTTTAGAATAATTAATAATTTTATTTAACCCATATAATATAAAAATAAAAATAAATTTTTTGAAACGTATTTATCAAAATGTCTTATTTTTAAGAGGTAATTCTGTCGAAATTTCGATAGGGTCTCAAAACTCTGAAAAGTTTGAGGTTCATGGTAATCTCTTTCAGGGTAATTAACAATTTATTCTATTAGAAGTTTATTTTAAAAATGTGTTAACATTTTCAAAGGGATGCATTTGAGTTAGGGGTACATTTTTACAAGGGTTACCCTTGAGTAGAGGTAACTGTTAGTATGGGTAAATTGACATATTAACAATTTTATGAGAATTAATAATTTTATTAAATTTATATAATATAAAAATAAAAATAAAATTTTCAACGTGATGCATTTGGGTGAGGGGTAAATTTTTACTGGGGTTACCCTTGAGTAGGGGTAAATTGACATATTAACAATTTTATAAGAATTAATTTTTTTTATTAAATTTATATAATATAAAAATAAAAATAAAATTTTCAACGTGATGCATTTGCATGAGGGGTAAATTTTTACAAGGGTTACCCTTGAATAGGAGTAAATTGAATATTAACAATTTTATGAGAATTAATAATTTTATTAAATCTATATAATATAAAAATAAAAATAAAATTTTTAACATGATGCATTTGGGTGAGGGGCAAATTTTTACAAGGGTTACCCTTGAGTAGGGGTAACTGTAAGTAGGGGTAAACTGACATATTAACAATTTTATGAGAATTAATAATTTTATTAAATCTATATAATATAAAAATAAAAATAAAATTTTCAACGTGATACATTTATGTGAGGGGTAAATTTTTACAAGGGTTACCCTTGCGTAGGGGTAAACTGACATATTAACAATTTTATGAGAATTAATAATTTTATTAAATCTATATAATATAAAAATAAAAATAAAATATTCAAAGTGATGCATTTGGGTGAGGGGTTTACGGGGGTTACCCTTGAATAGGGGTAACTGTAAGCAGAGGTACCTGACTTATTAACAATTTTATGAGAATTAATAATTTTTATTAAATCTATATAATATAAAAAATAAAAATAAAATTTTATTAAACATATTTGTCAAAATGTCCTATTTTTAAGAAGTTCAGCCCGTGATAATTTTTTAATATTAAATTTATATTTGTTGTGATTTATTAAACTATTATAATAGTTTATCATGTTACCAATGAACAAATTATATTTTTTTATGAAGAGATATGTTGATATTTTTTTATTCATTTATTGAGATTTAAAATAATAATATCTATTTTTTTCTTTATTTATTTTTTACTGTTAGAATGCAAGTGTTCATTTTAAATTATAATTATAAAAAAGAATCTATAAGAATTAGATAATATTAGATTTACTTAATGAATATTATTTAATAATTATATTTTATAAAATTTCTAATACAATTGTTAATATATCAGGTTACCCCTGCTAATAGGTACCAAACAACATTTTTTACCCTTAGGGTAAGTTCTTACTTTACCATTGCAATTACCAAATAAGATAAATGTAACCTCTTTTCAAAGGTGACCCCTACTCAGGGGTAACCCCTATAAAAATTACCCCCATCCAAACACAGCCATAGTGTCGTGAGGACTTGCAGTTATGATACCCACAAACATCCATATTGTCTAGTCTAAGTTTCAGTTTCGCAACATGTCCATAAAAATCTAGACATCATACGATTCCAAAATTTATTTTACAAAATTTATATTCGGAGTGTAGTGTGTGCTTAGCCAATATTAAATTAATCTTCTTTTTCCAAATAGACATAAGTTTCGTAACCACTTTCGAAAAATGGGCTTTGACTTCAAACTTCACTAGATTTCTCTCAGAAAGATTGAACCTCAGAGGTTTGGGTTATTTTCGCTCAAAGGTATATGTGAGCGGAGTTTATGTATTCAAAATCAAAATATCTCACATATGTATTAGAAAGACGACACATATCAAATAAAATAAATGATCTCATGAATGGATATCATTTTCCTGATAACGTTGAGTTATACACCATCCTTTTCTTTCATATATTCTCCACATGAAATACCCTATTAGACTTAAGATCAATAGAACTTCCCATAGACGAAACGTGGCTTGTGATTGAGTCAAATCAAAGAAGGATAATAAGACTCTAAAAATAAATATTTTGAATCAGAAAAGTTAGAGGTCCTCAAAATGTAAGATGGAATATTTCTTCCTCTATTTTTTCTTTTCAGTACTTTTCAAAATATTCATTTTCTCTTTCTATTATTTTATTTTTCACATCCTTCTTTTGATGTCTGGATGTTCCTTTTCTTTTTCTTTTCCCATTTTTTTTAGTGCTATTTTTTTTTTACAGTACCATCCCAATATTTGTCATCTCTAACATTTTCTGAGCTCTTAGAATAGGTAACGTATATTTCAATGAGGCTCAGACTCCATAACCGAAGTTGGGTATGTAAATATAGTGAAACAATAACATAGGCTAATTTTTTATATAAGGCTCAACTGGGAACTATTGGGATAAATAACCAATAATAGGTAGGCACGAAGGCTTAACCGATCCAAAAATGGCCTAAATCATGTCCTAAGTTTTACAAAGTGATTTCCTTGTTTTAAATAAATTCCAAAAAAAATTCAAGTGTACTAACTCAAATTTGATGGCGTTCTCAGTAATATGACCAAGATTGAAGAATAATGAGATTCACAATGACTTGATACGCTTAAGAAAGAAGAATGGATTGACTTATATCCCTCTAGAAAATAGGTTGGCTCAAAAGCTCAGTGTGTTAAGTCTCCACTAGTATTCCTTTCCTGATTACTAGATTCGAGAACATTTTTTTTTTGGGGCTAAGTTTAACATGGTTGTGTAAAATTGTTCAAAATATAAATCTTATAAAAATCTTATTGAAAAAGTGTGATATAAAATTTTTATTTACCTATTAATGCTGAAAAATCACCTAGATTCAACAAAATTCTTTTTATTTTTTGTTTTCTCACAAGGGGTAGTCTCAGTCTTCAATTACTCTTCCCTTGAATGAAAATTTGTATTTTTTTTTTTGGACTAAAAAACATTGACTAAAAAACACAACACACTTGTTTTTGGTTAATAGGGGTCTCAGTTATTTCGAACCTACTCTCTCCCTAAATATTTTTTTGACTCAAACAGTGTGACCCCTTGATACCCCCAAACTTAAATCAGACATTGTCCTTGTTAAATGCCTCAAATTGCATTTATGTCATAATATTATTAAGCATTATCACATTTATTTTGTATTTAATTGTTGAATTTATACGTAAAAATATGAATTTATATGATACAACTTATTACGTGTATTTTCTTTATTTCAGGTCATTAAGCCGGCCAATTTAATAAAAACTCCAGTCCAGCTGAATCAGATCAAAAAGCTGAATCAAATTCCGAGTCAACTCAGAAGGAATAGAAACGTTTGAAAAATCACACAGTCTGGTCTCTCTACTGCTACACGGGGCTTTAAATGGAAATATGAAAATGAAGAATGGAAACCCAAAGCAGAAAAGAGCCGTTGAGAATAAAGGAAGAGCTGGCAATCGCATGGAAGGAAAGTTGCCGTTGGGTTGCTACAGAAGCAAAGAAAGAATGGAAAAATTAGTGGAGAGAGCCGTTGCTGGTTCTCTTACAAAAGGGGATCGGCTGAGAGAGAAAGGGCATCTTTTTCCTGCGGTGGAGCATCTATTCCTGGGTGGAAGTAAGCAACCAGCAGCACCGGCAGTGATGGTGTCAGCAAAACAAAACAGAAAGAACCCTCATTCACTCCTTTTTCCTCTTCTTCTCTGAGCGGTTGGTGACAGCAGTCGGAACAGAGAATCGGACACACCGGCGACTGAGGGGACAAATAGTAGCAATTCCAATTTTCTATTTTCTTTTTCTTCTCTACAAGTCTCCAACCAGGAAGGAGGCTGCTCGATCTCTGGATTATTGGTGAAAGTTGGAAAGAGTAAAATCCTTCTTCCTCTTTTTCTTGTTTAGCAAAGCAGAGAGCAGAGAAGGCAAAGGCAACAACCCAGAGAGCGACCCGGCATGAGCGGTAAGCAGTGGAAGCAACAAAGTGCAGGATTCGAAGAGGCTTGGAGCAGGGCACTCGTTCCACGTGAACAACATCTATCCCTTTCTGTTCTTTTGACTTCTTCCCAGGGAGTTGTTTCTTAAAATGTTTAAACAATGTTTGCTTTTTATTCCAACGTTTCCTTTAATTTGATGTTATGACATTTCATGTTTCATTTGTTTATTTAATCATTTAGTTTTGAATTGTTTTAAATATTGTTTAATTTACATTTAATGCTTAAATTAACTGGTTTAATATCTTTTATCATAATGTCTGGCTAAATTCTCACTAAGGGAAAGGGTGAAGTTTAATTATTTAGGGGGTTATTTTAAATCAACATCTATGATATTAATCTAAGTTTCATTTAATTGAATGGTTTAATATATCTCAAATATTTATTCAAAATCTAAGTAATTTTCCTTGATTCAGTGTGATTTCCGAATACACTGAATGCTTGGATAATCTTATGATTTTTTTTTGTGATAAATTATCAAGGAGCTGTCAATGTCTATATATTTTCTTTGAATCATTGTAATTTTTGAATACACTGATTACTTAGAGAATCCCTGTGACATATGATCTGTAATTAATTGTTTCTTAACCATCAATTATTTAAACAAATTAATTGAAAATTATTATTGAATTAAGTGTCCCATTTTCCGGTTTGTGAGAATCAACATTCACATCAAACTGAGACCAGTTGATGAGAAATAGCGCTATGAATTATTAAATGGATCCCTGAACCTTAGTGCTTTCTTTTTATTGATTTAAATTTATCACCATCTTTGCTCCATACTTTGTGTGGAAATAATCAAAATCCAATTTTTATTCTTTTAATTTTAAATAGTGTTCTTAATACCTTCAGTCCCTGTGGATTCGACCTCGGACTCACCGAGTAATTATTACTTCACTACCTGCGCTTGGGTTTACACTTTTAAAGTGGTAGCAAGTTTTTGGCGCCGTTGCTGGGGATTGTAACGGTTTTACGAATACAAAAATAAAAAAATAAAAATTCCAACATTCATAAAAAAAATATATAGAAAAAAAAAGAGTTAGTTCTTCAATATTTTTTAATTGCTACTGATTTTTTTTGTCTTCTTGTTTAGGTGATTTTATTTTGGATTCTTGCGCATCTGGTAAATTCGTTCCTTATCTCATTTTTTTTTTTTTAGTTATTTTCGTTAAATCTTTCTCTTTGTTGGATGTCCTCATGGCAACGGGACGAAACAAATCGCCTTAAAAAAATTGATTCTATTGCTGAAAATTTGTCTGAGAACTTGTTTGAAGAATCTGAATACTCATTTTCATCATTCACAATGTCTGAACATGAGAGTGATCATGGGGAAAACGATGGTATCCCACAAATGAAAACATTGCGTGAATATTTGCAACCGATCAGATCAAGTTCTCCATCTTGTATTATTTTTCCTAATAATCAAGGTGCTTTTGATTTAAAACCAGGGGTGATTCAATTACTTCCTAAGTATCATGGTTTGGATTCAGAGAGCCCTTACATACATCTAAAAGAATTTGAAGAGGTTTGTGCTACTTTGCATAACCAAAACGTTAATGGTGATGTAGTAAGGTTGAAATTATTCTCTTTCTCTTTAAAGAGAAAGCAAAAAGTTGGCTAAATTCTCTAAGACCAAGATCCATATGCACTTGGCAAGAAATGCAACGAGAATTCTTGAAAAAATTCTTCCCTACCCACAAGACTAATACACTTAGAAGAAAAATCATGAATTTCAAACAAAAAGAAGGTGAAACATTCTTTCAATGTTGGGAGCGTTACAAAGAATTATTGCAATCTTGCCCACATCATGGTTATGAAATTTGGCGCACTATCAATTTTTTCTATGATGGTCTAAATTCCAATATGAGCCAATACGTAGAAATGATGTGTAATGGTGAATTTTAAGTAAAGATCCTGAGGAGGCTTGGGATTATTTTGACCATCTTGCTGAAACTGCCCAATCTTGGGATGATACTGATGGATCTGATAGGGCAGAAAAGACCAAGCCTAGTGCCATGACAAAGGGGGGTATGTACCTCCTTAAAGAAGAAGATGATGTTAATGCCAAATTAGCCAATTTGACCAGAAAGGTAGAGGCCATTGAACTTAGAAAAGTACACTCAATTAAGGCCACTGAAAAAAAAAGGATGTATGTGGGATATGTGAGACTATTGGACACCAAACTCAGGATTGTCCGACAATCCCAGCTTTTAAAGATGTGCTATACAGTCAAGCAAATCCCATGAACACCTATAAAAGGCCTTTTTCTTCACCCTATTCCGACACATATAACCCTGGTTGGAAGAATCATCCCAACTTTAGTTGGAGAAATGATCCAAATGCAAATAACCATGCCCCTCAAGGGCCTTCTACTTGTAATCCTTATGTGCCTCCACATAAGAAGACCCTTGAGGAAACTTTGAATGCATTCATGCAAAGTCAATCAATCTTTAATAATCAGATAGTGCAAGACATGAGTGAATTGAAGAATTTCATGAACAAATCGACCTCCATACCCAACAATCAAGAAATGGGCAAGTTCCCTGCTCAACCTCAACCAAATCCTAGAGGTCAATTTAAGGGAAATAATTCAAATTCTTTTAATTCACATCAAGAACACACTAAGTCCACCACTCTACGAAATGGAAAAATAATTGACAAAAGTATTCCGACGAAGGTTAGCAAACCCGAGGAACTTTCAAACACAGAGAGTGATGATGGGCCTAACGAGTCTGAGCCTAATGTGGTTTCGCAACATCCAATGCCTGCCCCTTTTTCCCAAAGGTTACAGTCTCCAAAAAAATCAGTGACCAATGTCGACATTTTTGAAATCTTTAAACAGGTCAAAATCAATATTCCTTTGTTGGATGCTATTAAACAAATACCGTCATATGCTAAATTTTTAAACGATTTATGTACAATAAAGCGTAATCTAAATGTACAAAAGAAAGCATTCTTGCGGAACAAGTAAGTGCTATCATCCAACAGAATACCCCACCAAAATACAAAGATCCGGGGTGTCCAACCATATCATGTGTTATTGGTGAGTTCCAAATTGGGCAAGCTTTGCTTGACCTAGGGGCGAGTGTTAACCTCTTACCCTATTCGCTATATGAGCAGTTGGGACTTGGTGAGCTTAAACCGACCACTATAACTCTCCAACTTGCCAACCGGTCACTTAAGATACCGAGAGGAATAGTTGAAGACGTGTTAGTCCAAGTAGACAAATTCTACTTCCCTGTCGATTTCATAGTCTTGGACACCCAACCTGTGTTGAATGCGAGTGCCCAAATTCCTGTCATTTTAGGCCGCCCATTCCTCGCAACCTCCAATCCCTTAATCAATTGCAGGAATGGAGTCATGAAATTGTCTTTTGGCAACATGACTTTGGAATTGAACATATTTAATATTTACAAGCAACCAGGTGATGATAGCGATGTGCATGAAGTAAATTTCATTGAAACGCTCATCGAAGACCAGTCTCCTCTATCAGTGCTCACTGATCCTCTTGAGGCTTGTTTAACGCACTTTGATTTTGATGAGGACTCCATGATTAATTCTGTACATTCTATTTTGGAGTCTGCACCATTATTAGATACATATAAGTGGAGGGCACGTTTTGAAGAGTTACCACCTAGTGACACCATGCCCCTCTCATCATGTGTTCAAGTGCCAAAACTTGAGTTGAAACCTCTACCAACTGAACTCAAGTATGCATTCTTAGGACCAGGAGAGACATTCCCGGTGGTCATTTCCTCAAAATTAAATCAAATTGAGGAAGAAAAATCAATCAATGTTCTTAGAGAACACAAAGGTGCAATTGGATGGACCATAACTGATATCAAGGGAATCAATCCCTCAATTTGTACCCATAGGATTTATTCAGAGGACAATTCTAAACCCTCTCGAGAATTACAACGTAGGTTGAATCCTAATATGAAAGAGGTTGTTAGAGCAGAGGTCATAAAGCTTTTAGATGTAGGAATTATATACCCAATCTTTGACAGTACTTGGGTTAGTCCTGTTCAAGTGGTACCTAAGAAATCTGGGGTAACCGTAGTCAAGAACGCCAATGATGAACTAATCCCAACTAGAGTCACAACTGGTTGGCGCATTTGCATTGACTATAGGAGACTTAACTCAATGACTAGGAAAGACCATTTCCCTTTACCAGTCATAGACCAAATCCTAGAAAGGGTAGCTGGCCACAAATTCTATTGTTTCGAGATGGTTACTCTGGGTATAATCAAATAGAAATTGCACCTAAAGACCAAGAAAAGACCACCTTTACATGTCCATTTGGAACTTTTGCTTATCGGAGGATGCCATTTGGGCAACTTTTGCTTATCGGAGGATGCCATTTGGGCTATGTAATGCCCCTGCTACGTTCCAGAGATGCATGTTGAGCATATTTAGTGATATGGTAGAGCGTTTCCTTGAGGTCTTTATGGATGATTTTTCTATTTTTGGCAATTCTTTTGATGAATGTTTGAATAATTTGAAAATGGTGTTGAATAGATGTGAGGAGAAAAACCTCATTTTGAATTGGGAGAAGTGTCATTTCATGGTCTCAAAAGGAATCGTGCTAGGTCACATTGTCTTCTCCCAAGGAATTGAAGTGGACAGAGCAAAAATCGATTTGATAGCTAATCTACCCGCCCCTAAGACTGTTAAAGACATTAGATCTTTTTTGGGTCATGCAGGATTCTATAGAAGGTTTATTAAAGAATTTAGTGCAATATCCCGACCATTGTGTAACCTTCTGTCAAAGGACATTCCCTTTGATTGGACTGACGCGTGCCAAGATGCTTTTACAAAGCTAAAGGGCATGTTAACTTCTGCTCCTATTATGCAACCACCTGATTGGAGTTTGCCCTTTGAGATTATGTGTGATGCCAGTGATTATGAAGTTGGGGCCGTGCTAGGGCAACCCAAGGACAAAAAACCTCATGTCATTTATTATGCAAACAAAACATTGAACAGTGCTCAAATGAACTATTCCACTACAGAAAAAGAACTCCTTGCAGTAGTATTTGCCTTGGATAAATTTAGGTCTTATTTGATTGAATCCCAGATTATTATTTTCACTAATCATGCAGCTTTAAAATACCTTCTAACTAAGAAGGATGCAAAACCCAGATTACTTAGGTGGATCCTCCTGCTCCAAGAGTTTAACTTGGTAATTAAAGATAAAAAAGGAGTAGAGAATGTGGTGGCTGACCACTTATCCAGGCTCATAATTTCTGATTCCTTGGAGACAATGCCAATCAAGGGCACATTCCCCAATGAGCAACTCTTTAGTGTCTCCCAATTACCTTGGTATGCTGACATTGCTAATTTTTTTGTTACAGGTGAACTTCCAACCCAGTGGACCCAACAAGATAAAAAGAAATTTTTGGTCGAAGTGAGAAAGTTCTTTTGGGATGATCCATACCTTTTTAAATATTGTCCTGACCAAATAATCAGGAGATGCGTGCCTAATGGTGAAATTCAAAGTGTCATCTCCTTTTGTCATTCAGATGCATGTGGTGGTCATTTTTTTGCCAAGAAAACCTCTGCAAAAATCTTGCAGTGTGGGTTTTATTGGCCCACTATTTTCAAGGACGCCCATGAATTTTGTAAAGCATGTGACCGTTGTCAAAAGTTGGGAGGGATTACTCTTCCAAATATGATGCCATTGAACCCAATCTTAATTATTGAAGTATTTGACTGTTGGGGCATCGATTTCATGGGACCTTTCCCCCCCTCTTTTGGACATCTTTATATCCTTTTAGCTGTTGATTATGTGTCCAAATGGATCGAGGCAGTTCCATGCATAAATAATGATCATAAGACTGTTTTGAAATTTTTAAAAGAAAATGTCTTATCTAGATTTGGAACACCTCGAGCCATTATTAGTGATGGGGGTACACATTTTTGTAACAAGCCTTTTGAGGCCTTGATGCACAAATATGGAATTACTCATAAAGTCAGTACCCCTTATCACCCACAAACAAGTGGACAAGTTGAGGTATCCAGTCGGGAAATTAAAAATATTTTGGAAAAGACGATTAACCCAGATCGCAAAGATTGGTCTTTACGACTAACTGATGCACTTTGGGCTTATCGCACAGCCTTTAAAACCCCGATTGGTATGTCACCTTATAGACTTGTCTTTGGAAAGGCTTATCACTTGCCTGTGGAATTAGAACATAAAGCGTATTGGGCGATAAAGAAATTTAATTTTAACTTGGATGATTCTAACTCTCTTCGTAAGCTTCAACTTAACGAATTTGAGGAAATTCGAAATGAAGCTTATGACAATACTCGAATATATAAGGAGAAAATGAAAATATTTCATGAAAAAATATCATTCGAAAATCATTTGAGCCTTCGCAGAAAGTTCTTTTATATAATTCAAGGCTACACTTGTTTCCTGGTAAGCTTCGATCTCGATGGTCTGGCCCATTTATTGTAAAGACTGTTTATCCTTATGGGGCCGTCGAGATAAAAAATCCAAATAATGGTAATATTTTTAAGGTAAATGGTCAACGATTGAAACCATTTTTGGAATATTTTGTACCAGAGGTTGAGTCCACCGCTCTGGCAGACCCTGTTTTATCAACATTAGCATTATTTTATGAATTTATTTAGGCTTGTTCTTCTTTTACCTTTATTTTTGTGTTTTGTTAGCTGTATCTTCATGTGTGCACTTATCAATTTCAGGTGTCTCCTATTCTCCCACATTATCTTTTATTAATTACCGTGTCCTTAAATGTTGATCTCATTATAAACTCTTTGCATTCATGTAATTTTGACATTGAGGACAATGTCACATTTAGGTTGGGGGGTAGGAGGCTTAGTTATTAAAAAATATATATATATATATGCTTGGTTAAAAATGTGTTGTCCTTAAATCTATATAAAAAAATAAAAATTGTTTTAACAGTTTTCTAAAATTTGAAATTGTTTTTCAGTTAAATAATAATTCTCCTCTACAATGATGAATTCTATTTTTCATATTTTTATTCTGAGAAAAATGAGGGGATTATTGTTTAATCAAATGTTTAAAAAAAAAAAAAAGAAGAAGGAGAGGGATTCATTTTTAAATGATGGAAAATTTTTACTTTGGTTGCTCGAGGACTAGCAACATGCTGGTTGGGGGGTGTGTTAAATGCCTAAAATTGCATTTATGTCATAATATTATTAAGCATTATCACATTTATTTTGTATTTAATTGTTGAATTTATACGTAAAAATATGAATTTATATGATACAACTTATTACGTGTATTTTCTTTATTTCAGGTAATTAAGCCGGCCAATTTAATAAAAACTCCAGTCCAGCTGAATCAGATCAAAAAACTGAATCAAATTCCGAGTCAACTCAGAAGGAATAGAAACGTTTGAAAAATCACACAGTCTGGTCTCTCTACTGCTACACGGGGCTTTAAATGGAAATATGAAAATGAAGAATGGAAACCCAAAGCAGAAAAGAGCCGTTGAGAATAAAGGAAGAGCTGGCAATCGCATGGAAGGAAAGTTGCCGTTGGGTTGCTACAGAAGCAAAGAAAGAATGGAAAAATTAGTGGAGAGAGCCGTTGCTGGTTCTTTACAAAAGGGATCGGCTGAGAGAGAAAGGGCATCTTTTTCCTGCGGTGGAGCATCTATTCCTGGGTGGAAGTAAGCAACCAGCAGCACCGGCAGTGACGGTGTCAGCAAAACAAAACAGAAAGAACCCTCATTCACTCCTTTTTCCTCTTCTTCTCTGAGCGGTTGGTGACAGCAGTCGGAACAGAGAATCGGACACACCGGCGACTGAGGGGACAAATAGTAGCAATTCCAATTTTCTATTTTCTTTTTCTTCTCTACAAGTCTCCAACCAGGAAGGAGGCTGCTCGATCTCTGGATTATTGGTGAAAGTTGGAAAGAGCAAAATCCTTCTTCCTCTTTTTCTTGTTTAGCAAAGCAGAGAGCAGAGAAGGCAAAGGCAACAACCCAGAGAGCGACCCGGCATGAGCGGTAAGCAGTGGAAGCAACAAAGTGCAGGATTCGAAGAGGCTTGGAGCAGGGCACTCGTTCCACGTGAACAACATCTATCCCTTTCTGTTCTTTTGACTTCTTCCCAGGGAGTTGTTTCTTAAAATGTTTAAACAATGTTTGCTTTTTATTCCAACGTTTCCTTTAATTTGATGTTATGACATTTCATGTTTCATTTGTTTATTTAATCATTTAGTTTTGAATTGTTTTAAATATTGTTTAATTTACATTTAATGCTTAAATTAACTGGTTTAATATCTTTTATCATAATGTCTGGCTAAATTCTCACTAAGGGAAAGGGTGAAGTTTAATTATTTAGGGGGTTATTTTAAATCAACATCTATGATATTAATCTAAGTTTCATTTAATTGAATGGTTTAATATATCTCAAATATTTATTAAAAATCTAAGTAATTTTCCTTGATTCAGTGTGATTTCCGAATACACTGAATGCTTGGATAATCTTATGATTTTTTTTGTGATAAATTATCAAGGAGCTGTCAATGTCTATATATTTTCTTTGAATCATTGTAATTTCCGAATACACTGATTACTTAGAGAATCCCTGTGACATATGATCTGTAATTAATTGTTTCTTAACCATCAATTATTTAAACAAATTAATTGAAAATTATTATTGAATTAAGTGTCCCATTTTCCGGTTTGTGAGAATCAACATTCACATCAAACTGAGACCAGTTGATGAGAAATAGCGCTATGAATTATTAAATGGATCCCTGAACCTTAGTGCTTTCTTTTTATTGATTTAAATTTATCACCATCTTTGCTCCATACTTTGTGTGAAATAATCAAAATCCAATTTTTATTCTTTTAATTTTAAATAGTGTTCTTAATACCTTCAGTCCCTGTGGATTCGACCTCGGACTCACCGAGTAATTATTACGTCGCTACCTGCGCTTGGGTTTACACTTTTAAAGTGGTAGCAGTCCTCAATGTCCTCGAATCTACCGTGATCAGTTGCAAATCAATTTTTTTTTGGAACAGTTCTAATTAGGGTTCAGATGTATTAAAAGGGTTCACTCACAACGAACCTAAAACAGAAATCCTAAAATAGACTGACTCATTAAAATCCTAGACTGCCTCTAGACTAACTCTAAAAGAAACCTATAAAAGACGCAAACTCTATTATTCTTTTACAAATGATGCAATCTTGACCTTCTTGAGTGAGTTCCAATCGATTTGGCAGATGGTGATGGTGAATGTGCTCCAATGAGTAAAGAGTGTCATGGGCCAAGTATTTCTTTTCCCAGACATTATCACCCACTTTTTGGTAAAAGCCCATGGATCATTAAAATCAAACGAGATACATTCTGGGGCGGGCTGTTCCTCAATGTTGGGTTTTTCATCATTAAGATCTTCCTTGATTTTAGGTTCTTCTTTAACCTCAATTTTAACTTTTACGCTCGGATGAACACCACCCCTAGTTAGACTCTCCTCACCTCAAGTGAAACTCTTGGGATTTGACGAAGATGCTAGTTTTGAAACTGACATAATCTCAAAGACCCTTCTGTTATCCAAAGTGGATTGATGACTATCTTGGGGTTCACCAATTGGGGACCTAGCTTTAACTAATCCCTTAGTTGAATCACGCCTCCAAGTATTCATTGTTATTCAAACAAGACCACACAAGACAAAACAACTTCAAACAAAATAAATGACCTAAAACTAAAAATAAAAACCTAAACTAACCTACGACTCTTGACAGCTCCTAATCTTTGCTCAAAGAATTCTAAATCTCTAATTACGAGTTTAACCACAATCATGGCTAGGTAAGTTCCCAGGTAAGTGGAAGAGCACTTGGCAATTTGCTTATATTCCACTTATCCTTAGGCTGTTTACACCTTGGTCATAGAACTAATCCTATACACCATGATTGAAGAAAAACTAATATTGGTTATTTAAAGTAATTTGAATGAAAGATTGTCCTAATGAGCATGACAAACCCTAAAGACTAGCCTATGGTTCCGAAATTGATTTTACTTTAAATGCATGAACAAAATTTTTTTTACTACTTTTTATATGTGAGTGCAAACCTAAGTCAAACGATGCAAGATACACAAGCAAATAAGCAAATAATCTATACTAATGCATGAGACTAGCAACCTAAATGCATGGTCAAAGTAAATATGAAATATTTTTTTACCGCAGAATAAATGCAAACACCCGAATGCATGAGAAAGATAAAAATTAAAAGAAAGTAGTTAGGCATTCACCTTAGCCTATGCACGTATTTTTCCAGCAATCTCAACTCGCGATTATTAAAACTCCTAAAAATAAAGACACGAACCTAGGTGCATATTCTAACTCAAGAATATATGAACTACCTAAATGCAAAGTCCTAAACTATAACTAGGAAGAGATTAAAATAATTGAATCTAATTAAGTCTCCTAGTTGGTGTGAGATTATAAATAAATTTCTAGATTAATACCATTACTTAACAAATATTTAAATGATGATCTAAAGTTAGAAACTTTCTAAAAATAGAGATTTTTCAAAATTAGACGTCTCCAAAATCGGGTAATTTCCAAAAATAGACTGTTTCCAAAATTAAGTAATTTTGAAATTTTCCATAGACAGAATTTTTTAAAATTTTCTAAAAATAGATTTATTTATAAAATTAAAATATTGTTAAAATAAATTATATTTAAGAGATTAGAAAGAGGCTAAAAGAAGAAACTACTTGAATTTATCGAATTTCCAAAAATTGATTTTTTTCTATAAAAATAGAAAATTCTAAATTCAGTGAGTGTCTAAGTTTAGCAAAATTTCCAAGATTAGAAAATTTGGAGATCTCTTATATTTTAAAGAAAATTTTAATTTTAGTTAACTTCCAAAATTAGAATTTCTAAAAATATAAATTTATAATTTTAAAGAGTTGCATAAATTAAAAGATTCCAAAAATAAAAGTATTTTCTAAAACCATAAAAATTCAAAAGACATAAAATGAATGTTCACATATGTTAGTGCTCGGCTTTCCGAGTCCCTAAGTCTGTCAATTCCCTGACTTGGGAGGAAGCAGTTGCTAAGAAGCTTGAATACTCAAAATGATCAAGAGTAAAGATGAACTCCACCGGATCAAAGCTCATTGTTATGGCAATCACAAGACAAGTATTTGGCCATAGATGACTTTAGGTGGTACCTACACCTTAGAGAGGACCATTCCTAGGCTTAGTAGAACAAATGGTAAAATCACAAAAAACCTAGAAAGGAAGCTTGACAGTGAATTAGAAACAAACTTGGAAATATGAATTAAAGTTCACTGTCAGCTCGACCAGTCGTTCTCACTGACCCCTCGGTGGAGACAGGATCGACCCATCATGGTCAAAGGCTGGTCGGCCAGATTGACAATATTCTGGATCATAGAACTGTCATTCTGGGTATGCATTTGATCGAGATTCTCGTATACACTGACCCCTCGGTGATGAACTTAACGACCCCTCGTAGTCAAACGACTTGTCGGTGATAGTCTATAAGTTCTAGAACTTAGAACTCATGTGGACTCTCAAAGAAATAGACATCTTGGTAATTCAAGACCGATCAAGAGTACTAGGACCGACCCCTTAGTAAAGGGCGACAGTCGGTCTGGGTAAGGTTAGTTTCTAGACTTGAAACTCTGTCAGCATGGTGCTGCCCCAAACCGAGCCTCTCGTATGGACCGACCTCTCGGTGCCATAACTAGAACATCCTTCCCTTTCTGACTTTCAGTAAAATCAGAGTATAATTTTTTTATAAACGAGTGAGAAAGTGCGGGACGCCATGACACGAGTTACCAAAACCCGCCGCTTAACTGGCCACCATTACGTGTGCGTGGACTAAATCCAATAAAACATTTCACTCGCTTTTCTGAATACTTGGGGAATTATTTATATGAATAAGATACTATTCATATACTTATTATTATTAGGCAAGGAGAGCCAATCACCGTATACTTAAAATGAAACTTAAATATTATCAAACCATAGCAAATAAGTCTAAGTTATTACAATCCAAAATGTAATCCTCCCAATACATCATTGAAATTAAAACTGAGTAATTTAAACATAATCTTCCCAAGCTTCTACGCTTGGCTCCCTTCCGGTCCCACGTTCCTTTCCTGATCATTCCCTGTTCCATCATCTATAGGGTAGAAGTAGGGCATTAGTCAACATGCCCCGTAGGTATTCCAAGTAGGGTTATGGTACACGTAGGAGTTATATAAATCAAGGTAGATACATCATATCATATTTGAAAAACATCTCATAAGTAGTAAAAACAACGCATGATGTCTATATCATAATCATGCTTACTTATGTGTCATGTCATGGGTGTCAATGCCAAATGATCTCTCACCCAATTTCCATATCCACTCACATCATAAATCAATATCAATGGTTTCGTTGATAAATCATCATATCAAGGTCTCCTTGGCCAATTACGTCCACAGTGTTTGAGGCAGCAACCACCAGGGCACTGTATACCCATCCACAAATTAATTGGGATTACTGATGGAGTGTGGACTCCTCCCTCTCTGTAGGGTTTGGGGACTGCCTACCCAGGAGCTCTTTGGCCCAATAAGCCGTACCTTTCCTTTCAAACGGACGAGGCCAATCTCAACAGTTCACATAGCTGCATACAAGCTAATCTCAAGCCCAAGTCATGTCCGGACCGCTCAGAACTTTACTTGCTAGTCATATATGTTCCCTCCCATGCCATGCATGAGGTAATATATGCAAGAATGCCATTTTATTTAAAAAAACACATTACATCATTTGAAAATCAGTTCATATACATATACAATTTGTTTAATCAAAGTAATCATCATATTTGGAAATAAAACCAGTTTCATATCATATTCCATAATATTCTCAATAAGGTAGGAATCCTACCAATGTACAATACACTATCATTGCTTGTATTGTGAGGACAATGTTAACGATCGTGTTGAAACGAATCACAATCCCTTTGCGAACCTCTTTACCTTATCAAATTCAACCACATATATTAATTTGATTTTCCATTTTAATTTCATTACCCCTTCTATCCTACCAAATAGACAGGGGTATCTGGAAGATCATCCAAAAATCAAACTTTTCAATTCAGTCTACTGAATCTATGATTCAGTTGACTGAATCACACCCAGATACCATCTGTTCTTTATCTGGAAACTTTCAGTCGACTGAATCATAAGATTCAGTCGGTTGAACATAGAACCAAGTAATGTATAATCTTGACCTGTAAACTTTCAGTCGACTGAATCATAGATTCAGTCGGCTGACTTTGGGTCAAATCCTCTATGTTCTCGGCCAGTATACATTCAGTTGGGTGAATCACATATTCAGTTGGCTGAAATACCAACAAATCGTTTACGTGTTTGGTAAGTATACCTTCAGTCGACTGAATCATAAGATTCAGTCGGCTGAAGCACACCAGATCACTTACTTGTTTGGTATGTATACATTCACTCGACTGAATCAAAGATTCAGTCGGCTGAAATACCAATAGACCCCATCTGTGTTTAGGCAGTGTACTTTTAGTTGATTAAATCATAAGATTTAGTCAGCTGAAACACCTAGATATCCCTTAGGTTATCGGTCTGTACATTTTCAGTTGACTGAATCATAAGATTCAGTTGGCTGAAACACCCAGATATCCCTTACGTGCTCGGCCAACACACTTTCAGTTGACTGAATCCAGAGATTCAGTCGATTGACTTTTTGTTAGTTCTCTCTGTTTGTATGCATCGTTATGCCCTTCTTCTTGAAATCCCTCATTATCATTTTTAAACATGGATTTCATCTTCCATACTTCTCTTAGTGAATTACTCTACCCACTAACCAAGGCTAGGGTCTTTTCCATAATTCATTCAATTCTTAGTATCATAGTATGGATTCAAATATCACCTTATGGTTGTTTTGTTTCAACTCATAACCATCCCTTGGATGGATTTCCAACTTCATGGCCTTAACACAATTTGGCCATCCATTCCAACCAATCATGGAACCCATGGGTTCGGCCATAGCATGGCCAAGCCTATAGTTTCTTTGGAATCATTCCTATGTTATTAAGCCTTAAACATACTTCTTTCCGTCTCCTTCTTTTCTTTTTGATCGGTCTTTTCTTCCTTAATCCTTCTTCTTCTTTTTTTGCTCTTCCAAGTCTCCATGTATAGAGGTAGAGGTGGGAGAGAGAGGAGAGGAGGGGAGAGAAAATCTTTGTTCTCAAGTGGAGGAGTCGGCCAAGGGGTGTGGTGTGCCCCTTGGTTTGTGTCTTTTTGTATAACAGCTAGTCCCTTCTTTAACCAATGAGTCCCTTGGCTTAACCAAGGAGACCCTTGGTTTCATGCCTCTTGAGATGAAAACTCTTCATCTTCTCAACTCAAGCCACAACTTAATTCACTTGAACTCATTTATGGTTGACCAAGTCAATCATGACATGGCCGGGCCATGCATGTGGTGACTTGGTCACCACATGGTACTTGAGTCTCATCTTGGCCATGTCACTTGATGATGTGGCACCTTGCTTAATTGGCTTCCATGTGATGACATGCATGCCACATGCTAATGTCACATCACTCACATGCCACCTCACTTGATGAGGTGGATTTTAATGCAGTAAATACATTAATTATCCAATTCAATTAATTTAATTAAACTTATCCAATTACTTTAAAATTAAGCTCATCAATGATCCATTGGGTCTTAATTGGGTAATTGACCCATTTCTTACCCATTTAATGTCAATTTCCACTTTTTAATTTCAAATTCCATTAAATTGAAATCCAAATGGGCCAATCCAATATATATTATAATCTAAGGAAATCTGGGGTGTTACAATAACTGTCGATCCATCGACGATGCCTACCTGTTGACCAAGAAGTAATTTTACCGTTGGGAGTACATTGAATGCGCAACGGTGGGGTGGTTGAACGGTAACAAATATGAAGATCGACCCATCGGTGCCACCGACCTGTTGGTGCTGGAAAATTTGAAAAACTGTGTTGACTCCTCTATATATATGAGTGTTGCGTGTGTAACACCCCAATTTCTCAATGAAGTGGATAATTACCAAAATGCCCCTGAGTTGTTAAATTAATTATTTTGTGATGTTAAGTAAGGAAATAGTGGGGCCCATTGCTCAAAATAAAATCATATGAGCACATTATGAATGTTAAGTTTGATTGGTTGGGTAATTTTCATCATTTGGGTCAAAAATAGCTAAATGGGTTAAAGGGTCCAAATGGGACCCATCGGGTCAAAATGGATGATTTGACCATTTTGTGAATTTAAATTAAAGGGGGTTAAGCCTAGTTGATTGAAAATCAAGTGGAGAAGAAATGGGTAGGCTTGATCCATATGCGAAAACCATTTACAAATGACCAAAATACCATAATTGGGTCATGGAGTCAAAAATGGGTCAAGGAGCTAAAAGTGGACCCAACGGGTCGAGTTGACTATTGTTGACCGTGTGAACCCTCAAGGGAGCTCAAACACGAGTCAAATCAGTTGAGTGGGATTGAGGTGAGTTGGAATTAAATCAAAAGGTGAGTTAACTCATGTGCATTAAATGAAATGCATTAAATGTGATGAGTTGGGTTGGAATAAAAATACTTTGAGTTGGGTGAGTCAAAATGGAAATTCAAGGGGCTGTAAATTCAGTGAGTCCAATGGGAATTGGAAGAGTTTAGCTGGTCTCAAACCAACCAAAACAAGTCCCACACGTTGGGGACTTGTTTTGGTGAGTTCCATGGTAAATATTAAATATAAGTGCATGGGTTTGAGGTGGGTTGCTTGGGGATTTGAATGGCTGCATGGGTAGCTGCCAAGGGGTGCCTTGGATGGCACCCAATGCCCACCGTTTTGAGCAAGAAGTTATGAGGGAATTGAGAGGTTTTGGGGGCTGAATTACAAAAACAATAAACACCCATGGTTGGCCATTTTTGTCAAAGGAAACCCAAGTGTTCCCATCTCTTTCTCCCTCTCTTCAATCGGTGTTCTTGGCTGGAACAGCAGAGGCTTTTGGTACCAAATATTCAAGCATACAACCAGCAACGAGTTAAGGAAATAAGGATTAAAAGTCAAGAGCAAAAGGCAAAGGAAAGTGGTAAGTTTTTCCCATTGATTTATGTTTAATAAAGTGGGTAAAATAAGGCATGATTCGGCCATGTGATGGTCAAATCTATCAAAGGGTAAAGTATGATTTTTTATGCCCAATTAGATGGAAAACATGGACATAGGGTTCGGCCACTTTGGATGGCCGAACCCCATGAAATATTATGGTTAATGTTGATGGTTTTGTAAGATTTAAACCATGCAAGTATAGGACTGATTTTGGATGTTTAAGTTGCATGATTTGGAAAGATTGGAAGCATGGATTTGCATGTCATAATTTGGCCATGCTATGGCCGAATTTGACATGGGTCTAAACCATGGAAGATAGTGTCAAAGAGGAGTGGAAGTGGACCATTGGGTTCGGCCACTTTGGGTGGCCGAACCCCATGGAAAAAAAAAGGGTTGATTAATGTTTATGGTTTTTGAAATTTAAAACCATCCAAGTTTGGACTGTTTTTACATATTTTATTAAGATTTAAAATATATGTTTTAAAGAGGATTAAAACATGGGTTTGGATATCAGAAAAGGCTGAAGATATGTGGTCTAATCAGTGGAGTAAAATTGGAAAAGATGGACCATGGGGATCGACCATCTCGGATGGCCGAATCCCATGATATAGTGTTGGTTTTTGGATGGTTTCTTTTAAAGATAAAACCTGATGTTAATACGTTGTTAATTACATGGTGAGTGGAGGATTAAAAACAGTAAGAATAACTATTGGGTTCGGCCACCATGGAGGGCCGAACCCCATGTAAAAGAATGTTGGTTTCATGTTGGAAAAACATGTAAACCATAGACTTTTTATGGACTGTTTTGGATGATTTCTTTAAAAGTTAAAACCTGATATTAATATACTGTTTATACATGTTTATCTGAGGTTTAAAAATAGTAAACATAGCCATTGGGTTCGGCCACCATGGAGGGCCGAACCCTATGTAAAAGAGGGTTGGTTTTCATGTTGGAAAACATGGAAACCATAGACCTTTGTGGACTGTTTTTGGGAGGTTTTATGTAATAAGGTTACTGATTTTGGGTTGGCTATGGGTTGGCTAAACCATGGGTTTAACATGGCTAAGGGGGTAGAGCCAATTAGTATTTAAATAAAGGAAATTATTGAGCAGAGAACCATAAGGGTTCGGCCATGAGTATGGCCGAACCCCATGGACCGTTTTCATGGGTCATCTTATGGATGCGTGTGTGATTAAAAATGGAATTATGTTTGCTGATTTGGTCGGCCAAAACATGGCTGAACCATGTTAAGGTTGTGGGTAAGTTTTAAAGTTTAATCAAGGTATTGGTAGCAATGGCATGTTTGTAAATAAATGTCACAACCATGAGTTGGTATTTGTGGACTTAGACTAAAAAATGGGAATCAAATAAAGTAAGGGATTAAAAGTGGATCCATGATTTATGTGAATAAGGTGACGGATATCTGTGACGGTGCACGACTGCGAGTGGTGATCGGATAAAGCCCAAGAAAGAACAGACACTGAAGTGATCCTTCAGTACGTTTCCTACCTACTTGTAACCACTGTTTTTACCCAGTTTTCTTATGATACTCTTGTTTTAATATATGTGTTTCAAATGATATATTATGCATTAACAAATGGCATACAGGCATTGGCATCTCATGCATAGACATGGGATTATGAATGAGGTTCTACAGTGTTTCAAGTTATGAGTTACGTCTTGCCTCAGTGGTGCAAGTCACGCCAGGAGGAGTAACATGATGATCATAGTCACATTGGTCTCCTTAGGCGATGAGAGTCCCGCCAGGAGGACTAATATGTGATATGAATCAGTCAATGATGAAGAGATGGAAGTTGTATTGTAATTTACCTTGACGGTGCAAGGCACGTCAAGTGATGGCTATGAATGTACATGATGGGGGATGCTCATTGCATGTGCATACATCATAGCATTGTTTTACCTGTTTTTATTGATCATGTATTGTGATATGTATATGCATGTTTTATATGCTAACATGTGGTAGCCCTGATTCGGGAACCTACTGGGCGCGTTGATCTAACGCCTTAATTCTATCCTCAGAGGAGATTGCAGGTACAAGCAAAGGGAAAGGAAAGGTCGTTGACCGGGAGGGGAGCCAAACCTAAGTGCTTGAATGAAGGACTGAACTACTTTATATTACTGTCTTTTGAATACTTTTGTGGGACATGTAATAATTCACTACTTGCTATGGTTTGATTAGTATGATAACATTTGGATGGTTGATCTATGATAAATAATGTTTAAGACTGTTACTTGGTATCTCGTCTTTCTATTCCGCAATTAATCTAGATTATTCCGCATGTTGATGTTAGTTTCATGTGTGATTCACTATCATGGTCTATTCCATGTACACATGGGTGGCCAGTTAAGGTTCAGACTTGGGTAGTTTGAACTTAACTCGCGTCGTGACGCCGCCCGCTCTCTTCCGATGTTTATTTTAAAAAAAAAATTAGACTCTGAAATTCTCGGAAAGGGCGGGGCGTTACAGCGTGATCATTTAATCATCTTCCTTGAATTGAGAAGAGTCACACACTTTAAGGAACGATCAACTCTCTTGTGGCTACGGCTGAGAATCATATACAAACAATCTGTTGATTGAGTTAGTAAAAGAGAGAAAGAGAGGTGGAAAAAAAAGCTATCAACTAGGATAGATATTGGTAGAACCAATTTCCTAGTCACCCTGAAATTGTTATTGCTCTACGACGGCTGCAAGGCGGAACGTTGGCACAGATTGGATGGATCTTTGAGAAGCGCACATCTTCGAGAAATAGCTATAAGGCAAGTGCTTCTTGGTTTTTATTTTTTTTAAAGCCTTTATCCTGAAAGTGGACTAAGGAGGCTTGGCTCCAGAACCACTATAAAAAATCTAGAGCGTAGTCTCTGGCACATTTCGTTGTTGGAATTCCTAACCAATTGAGTGAGGTGGAATTCCTACTCTAATTGTGAGGGTGTAAGTCCCCACTTAGTGAATTTGGAGATAGCTCAAGGTTGAGCGAGTCCTAACAGTGGATGTAGGTTGGATAACCGAACCACTATATATTGTGTCCTTGTACTTGTGGTGTTAGAGCTAATTTCTTGTGTTGATTGCTCAATCATATTTGCTAACACACACACTCTTGATTGTTATATCCGCTGCACTTAATTAATTAATCAAGTAATTTTTAAAAGGACCAACGATTTTAGATTGACCTATTCATCCCCGCTCTAGGGTCAATAGTGTTCTAGCACCGAAGGGTACTTTAAATTGGTATCAGAGCCTTGTGCTCACATCAAAGAATCTAATTATCCGAGTTGATCCATGCTAGAATATCATCATGGATGCTCGAAAAATTGATTGTAGATACTTATTGTTTGTTTACTCTTATTTGAAAACAAAAATAGAGATCAAACTTGCATCCCATGTTGAAGAAGATTGGACCTCTATCCACGATGAGTTTTTTGAAAAATATTGTACATCTTTGGATAGTTCTGTAATACCCTAGATTTTTCAATATATCAATATTTACGAAAATGCCCTTGGATTTATAAATTGAAGGGTTATGATCATAGATGAGAAAAATGGTGGGACCCATTGCTCAATGTACTTGTATAAGGTTTAAATTAAGTTCAATGGGCAAGGTACATTTATTTGGTCAAAGAGGTTAAATGGGTCAAAGGACCCAAATGGGACCCAATGGGTCATGTATGTCATGATTGATCATGGAGTGAGCTCAAAGCTTAATTGGTTTAAGTTCATTAAATATTTGAGTTGGTTTGAGTTGAAATGAATGGTGGAGTTTAGTTGAACAAAACTTATGAGTTGAATTTATTAAGTTACATGAGAGTTGTGACTCAATTTCAAATGTTTTACATCTTGGTTGCATAAGGCTTTTCATGCATGTAACATCTACTAAAGAGATAAGTGGGGTGGCTGTTTTGAGAGTTACAAATACAAGGTTAACCAAGGGGCTAGTCATTGGAACATGGAGAGTTTTATTTAAAAGTTGAAACTCCAAGATAGATATTAAAACCAATGGGAGTTACAAAGTGTGTTCACACTTGGAGGAGGGGAGTTTCATTTCAAGAATGAAACTCTCAAATGGGACATTGATGAGGATCAAATGGGCTGAATGGAGCTGCTGTATTATAGAGTTACAAATGAGGTTTTGACTTTTAAAATTCAAATATGATAAGACTACACGTTGGAGAGGGGAGGGGGGGTAAGGTTTCATTTCTAGATGAAACCCCCATGTAAGATGATAATGAGAGGAGGAAGAAAAGGAGAGGTTACAAAAATACCAGCATGGGAGACGTTGGAGAGCTTGGGGAGGTTTCATTGCATAGATGAAACCCCCAAGTAAGCATAAAGGACTTGGGGTTAATATGGGAGTTACATGTGAGGCAAGTTTGGGCTGAATTTGAGTAGCCAAAAGAGGTTCAATTTTCTATCTCTATCTCTCTCTCTTTGCTGTCTTCTACATTCCAAAAGCAAGAACAGCAGCTGGTTACTGATTTGCAATCAGTCCTTGGTTGATTTCTTTCACCAAGACAAAAGCACACTTTGAGCAAAAGGAGTTGGCACCAAAGTTTAAGATCAAAGTTTCCTTTCTCTCTCTTTCTCCCTCAAATCCATGTCATTTGGCTAAAGTATTCCAAGGAGATTGCAGCAAGGTCAGTCTCAGCCCAAAGAATAGTAAGAGAGAAGGAGAGGTCAAGGAAATAAAGGGTCAAGAAAGGAGTCAAAAGAACCGAAGGAGACGCGGTGTTCGTAAGTGCATTTTGAACCCTTGTTTAATAGATTGGTCAAGAAAATGAGATCTGGCCATCGTATGGACAGATCCATCAATGGTTTAAATATGGGATTATGATGTTTAAAAGTGATAAAATATGGACCATAGGGTTCAGCCCTTTGGATGGCTGAACCCCATGGGAAAACTTGGTGATTTTTATGGTGTTTGAGAGATGAAATTCATATTATGTATTGAAGTTCTTTTAAAGGATTTTAAAGGGAGATAAGGTCACTGATTTTGACCAGTTATTACATGGCTGAATTATGTGTTTACTAAGCTAAGTACTGATAAAAAAATATGGACAAATATTGGAGGGTTTACATCAAGGAAACCTTGGGGTTCGGCCATGTGTATGGCCTAACCCCATGGACTGTTTTTGATGGTTATTTGGGTCAAGTGTAGGATGGATTTTTATGTAAACATAATGTGTTTTGATTTAAGAATAAACCAAGTTTATAAATGGATAAATGGATCTAAACCATAGGCCATGAGGTTCAGCCAATTGGGTGGGCCGAACCCCATGAAATAGTATGACATTTCATGGAAGTATTAAATGGTTTTGTGAGATTTTAAAGGATTTAAAGTGAAGATAAGCTTACTGTCTTTAGGTAACTATGGCTTGGCTGAACCATATTAATACTATGGTTAAATTATGGATTAAAACCATGGACAATGGTTGGATTAATTACACCAAGAACCATAGGATTCGGCCATATGTATGGCCGAACCCCATGGACTGTTATGTGGATATTTGGATTGAGTTTTACAAAATGAAAATCATACAAAGTGATGGGCTTATTGGATGGTTTTGAAAGGTAAAAACATGATAACATTATACTGTTATCCTATGTCTAAATGAGACCAAAAAACATGTTTAAAATGACCAAAACTATAGGGTTTTATGGCTAAGATAGGACATGGAAGTTTAAGTGGATTTTTGGGACTTAGACTAAGTTAGAATCACATGAATGAATGCTTAACTTGCTGTTATGTAAATAAGGTTTTAGGATTTCTAGAACGGTGTACAAGCCGTGATCGGAAGACGGTTCAAAGGAAGGGTCAAACAAAGTAAACAAGTGTAGGTTTCCTACCTTTATTGTAACCACTATTCCATATGCTGTTTTATGTTGATTTTGATATCCTATATGATTGTAAAGTTATGTTTGTAAATGACATATTTGCATAGACATCTCATGCATGGCATGGGATGATGGTGTTGTAACCGGAGGCCACACTCCGTCGGGGCGTCCGAAAGACTACTGTGGGGTACCCTGATGATGAGAATCCCATCAGGAGGAATCCGGAGGCCACACTCCGTCGGGGCGTCCGAAAGACCACTGTGGGTTACCTTGACGATGAGAATCCCGTCAAGTGATGGCTATGATGAATAGTGATGGGTGGGACTCATTACATGTTCATTTCATACATAGCATATTTTATGGGATTTTGTCACACATGTTTTATTATTATATTACTTGCATGTTTTTGACTAACCATGTGGTAGCCCTATTCGGAAACACTACTGGGCGCGTTAATCTAACGCCCTATCTATACCCTTAGTGGATGATGCAGGGAAAGGGAAAAATGTGGATCGAGAAGAGGACCAAGCACGGAAACTTGGGCGATTTGAATGATTGGAATGGATTATGAATGGACTATTTTATGGACTTGATATTTGATATATTTGGACAATGTAATTTGGTAATTAGTTATGTTGGCTTGTAATAAGTAGTTAAGATAGATGCTATGGTTTGTTTTAAGTTGGATGATTTGATTAAACGATTAGTTAAGATTAATTAGTAAGTTTGGAGAATAAGTTATGTACTTTGCTATCTAAGAATGGAAAAACTGGAATAGTCATAGGTTCTATTATAACCTCAGTTAGACTTAGACTAAGTTAATTCCGCAAGTTATATATGTACCATGTGCGGATCAGTTTTATGGACTTAGTTCATACGCACATGGGCTTGGCCAGTTAAGGGTCGGATTTAGAGATTCGAACTTAACTCGCGTCGTGACACTCCGCCCCGATCACTTGATTATTTAAAAAAAAATATATATATATACTCTGAAAATTTAGAGTGAAAAGGGCGGGGTGTTACAAGTTCAATGGAAGGCTCCACCTCTCATAACAAATTGGAGAATCAAGGGAGAGGTGAAAAATTCAAATGTTTCATTCCCTCCATTGGTGATGTTCAAGAGAGATCCTCAAGTGAAGATAAGGATAGTAAAGAGAATCTTGATGAGGACGATGACCTTCAAGAATCTTACAATGCTCTGTATCTAGAACTTAAGAAGTTGGCTAAAAAAGTAGACAAGTTTAAATCTGAAAAATTAAAACTTGCAAACCAATTAGAAGACTTGATTAAAGACTATGACTCTCTCACTTTAGAGCTGAAATCTTCAAATGAAGAAATTGAAGTATACCTTCAAGAACCATTAAAAAGACAAAGGGATGACATCAAGATGCTGAATAATATCAAAGAAGATCTTGAAGATCATGTGGTGAAACTAACTCTGGAGTTGCAAGACTTAAGAAATCATAAAGAGAAGTTTCAAGATAAATTTACCCAAGGTGAAGAAAAATTGGAAAAACTCTTAAAATTGGGTAAAAAATTTGGCGATAGGTCGGGTCTTGGTTCCTCACTGGAAACCAATGGACCTGTTGGCCAAAGGGTGCTTGTTAAGGGAGATGTGCCTAAAACCCCCAATGGTCAGTGCATTTATTGCCATAAGGTTGGACATTACAAGATGGAATATAATCTTAGAAAGAGGCACATGGATGATAAAGCCCAATACAAAGCTCCAAATCTCAATGTTAAAATACACTGACAAAATCCTAAGGTAAAGCCTAAAAGATATCCACCAAGGCCTAATAGTAGGATACTCCCAATGAAGGTGAACCCAAAGTAGGACTCCTTGTTAAGACAACTCGACCAAGTCTTGAAGGAGTTAAGATATCCAATATTTGGACCTCCAAGGTATGCCCAAAGGAATGTGTATGAGAGACCAAACTCAACCATTTGGGGTACAAGGATATAGATCATCACCTAATCATGTTTTTCTATGGTTTTAGACTCAACTTCATATCTTAAAACCTTAGCACATTGAACTCTAGTGACATTAGAACCCAAATAAGCCCAAGTGCTATGACATGAAAAAAGAGATTTTGGTGATTACAAGCTTAAATTGTGTATTTCCTAGCTATTGCACTAGTCTTTCTTGGAAAATCATACATACATGGAAATACGGTTTCCAAGTGTAAAATTTCAGTTTAAATCTGGTTGTTTGAATGGGGGGTAAATCCTGGTAGCTTGGTTGTGCATAGAGTTGATCAAAGTGTGTTTAACTTGGTATATGAATTTGAATTTGATCAATTGCAAGGAGTCTTTGTGATATATGTAAGTGCTTCGATTGATTATATGTGCTTCATCATGTAAAATTGATATAACTATTTTGAAATCGAAATTCATCAAGATGCATAAATTGGGTATGACTGCTCAATCACTTATATCTCTTGGTATAGTTGACATGTTGATGAATAGACTAGTCGGCGCAACATACATGTCGACACTGTGCTAAATCGAGCACTATTGAAAAGGGCAAAAATTATCAAAAGGTTCGACATGTCGATGAGAGACGACATGTCGATAGGATGAAAAACTTAAGTTAAAAAGACCTTTTTAGCGAAAACAACAATTCATTTGAATTCTTCGTTCTCCCTCCCATAAAAGCCCTGGCGATTACTTTTTTGGCTCCCGTGCCTAGACCCGCCGTTGCTACATCTCAGAGTGATTTCTCACCAGAAAAATTGGGGTTTTTGTTCCTCTCACCTCAAGAAATGAAGGTCTCACGGATATTGTGATTTTTTGTGTTCAGATAAGCTCAGAAACTCCTCCCTCCTCACTTTTTCTTTGAGTCAGCTTTACCCAAAGAAACCATGCCAAAGATGAGATTGCCAAAGAACTTCTGAACTCCTGATTTAGAGGAACAAGCTAAGGCTAGCTCTCCACCTCCCAAGAAACCGAAACCTCTTAGGGAAAAATCACCTGCTTCCTCAAGACCAAATCGTATCCCTCTAAGATTTAGGGATTTTGATTTTGAAGATACTCCTCTAGCTAAACTACCTATTATCAGATCCAAGTCTGTAGGTCAACCCCATCGTCAAATCCCATCTGAAAGGGTCAAAGAACCTGCTGTAGAAGAACACAATGACCAGGAAGAAGTCAGAGAAGAAGGAGACATGGATGAAGAAGAGAAAAACATCGACATTAGGAATGAAGAAGGAGTTAGGGCTTCTGGTGTTAGTGATGAGGAAAGAGAATCCTCACATGAAGATCTGGTCCCTATCTTCAACCTCTAGTTCGACATAGGTGGTGCTTCAAAGACTTCAATATAGAATGAACTTGTTGTGCAGCTGATTTCCATAAATGTGGGGCTATGCAACTGCTACATGACATGGGCTGGTTGAATTTGGTACATTGGGGTGGAAAGATGTACTCTTCCTTGGCCATGAGAATGTACTGCTCCATCAGAGACAATTTAAGAGCAAACTGTTTCAAAATTCTATTTAAAAATGGAGAATTAGTACGACTCTCCGCAGCTTATTTTTGACCTTATTGGGGATCCTCCTTCTTCCAAATACTGCTCTAGCCATCATTCCTCCTAACATAGAAGTATCAGATCAAAAGAATTTTGCTAAAAGACTGTATGGAAAAGAGGTAGAGTGGAAGAAAAATATTTGGATCAGAAGTGCATACCTACTACCACCGTACAAAGTTCTCCATCTTTTCTTCTACTCTAATCTGTATCCTAGACATGGGAACATGACTGATTTGAATCCTCCCATGATTATTATCCTAGACAAGGTTGCTCGCAAGAAGAAATTTTACCTGTCTACTTGGATGTGCCATTCCATCTCTATGTACTGGAAATCAGCAAGGAAAAGATATCTTTCTTTCTGTTACCTCAAGTCTAAACTGGCTGAGCACTTCAAAATCAAACCAAGAAAAGGGGAAGTGTCAAGATTCACCAGACCCATCGACAAGGCCATTCTTCGAAAAAGTCTTCCCAGAAGATTAGCTGAGTCCATCTTTGTGAAAAATGATCTTTCCTCCTCTGACCATCCCGTGTTTGAAGAACCAGAAGAAGAAGATGAAGAAGAACAAGTGGGAGAAGCAGCTGAATCTGCTCCAACTGTAATGCCCTGCCCTTTTTCACTCGTTTTTTCTCGTAAATTCAGAGTATATATATATTTTTTATAACAGAGTAGAGTGATAGAGCGCGGGACGTCACGACGCGAGCTAAGTCCGAACTTCCAAAGTCCGACCCTTAACTGGCCAACCCTATGTGTGTATGGACTCAGTCCAATAAAATGGTTCATACATAGCAATATCAAGATGCGGAATAAAAATCATAACCTGCGGAATCATAACATCAAAATGCGGAAACATAATAGAACTAAGTTCTACTTTATTCAGATAGCAAAGTACGTCAAGTCCTTAATCATTATTAAAACGTCATAATCATCAAACTAAATCATTCGACCATCTAAGTTATTACATTCCGAAATCCAAATACTCAAATACAAGTTCATGAGTAACTTTATTCAAAACATGTAAAATAAGTCTTCCAAGCTCCTATGCCTGGTCCGTCTTACGTTCATCGTTCCCCTGAATACCTGTATCATCAACTAGGGTAGAAGTAGGGCATTAGAACAACGCGCCCAGTAGGTATTCCAATTACGGCTAACACATGGTTAGTACAAAACATATATTATAACATTATATCAAACCAGGTAAAATCCATGCCATGCAATGATGACAAATATGCAATGAGTCCCACCCATCACATGTACGTAAATGTACCCACCACATAGGTCTTCCGGACGCCCCGGCGGAGTGTAGACCCTCCGGATTCTTCTTGATGGAAATCACATCAAGGTAACGTACATAGGTTTTTCGGAAGCCCCGACAGAGTGTGACCCCTCAAGTTATAAATCCTCCACCCCATGCCATGCATGAGATGCCAATGAAACACATGTTATTTATAAGATAAACATAGCATTTAAAATCACCTTTTGAAACATAATCAAACCATGATGTTTTAAACAATTTAAACGTAACATTTGAAATTCAATAAATAAGCATATCCTTTGAAACTTATTTTCATCAAACCTAAGGTAAAAACAAAGTACACAGACCATGGTTTTAAAGAGGTGGAATCCTACCAAAGACCGTTCACGAGTCCTTGCGTTTCCCATCCAAGATTCTATCACCGATCGCGCACTGCTTGCGAAATCCCGTTACCTTATAATATAATGATAAATCAACACCAAGTCCCACTTGATTATAAGGTTCTAAGTCCATAAACAAAACCCCATGGGGTTCGGCCATACACCATGGCCGAACCCATGGCTTTCCATTTTTACACCTAGTTACGAAAATGCCATTGTTTCCCTCTTTCCTTTAAATCTTCCATAATTAGACCCTATAAATTTCCTTAACCAAACAAATCCATCAAACACAACTCATGGGGTTCGGCCATACATCATGGCCGAACCTATGGTTCTCCACTTTGGTGTGTAATTACATTTTTGCCATTCCTTTCACCATCAATCCATAACATGCATTGTATCCTTTATTTTATTTACAAAACACAAAACCTAACCCACAATTTTTTATTCATGGAGTTCGGCCATACACATGACCGAACCCATGATACCTTTATTTCCAATCTCTACTTTCTAAATTAATAACCATAAGTTTATTTACACTAAAATACCAAACCAATTCCATGGGATTCGGCCAAGCACCATGGCCGAACCCTATGGTTCATGACCTTCATCAATGGTCTAGATCCATTAAAAATCAAACACCAATCCATTAAAATATTTGGTGGGGTTCGGCCATACACCATGGTCGAACCCCACCCCTTCTTTTCATTACTATGGATCCAATCCCCTTAGTGGTTCGGCCACGCCATGGCCGACCCATATTCCATATTCTTCCATTGTCTTCTTGAATCTAAAACCGACAACCATCAAAGGTTTCTATGATCTAAAATCTAAGAACATAAACCCAATGAATAAATCAAATCTCTCCATGGTTTTCAATCTTAAAACCCAAGAATTAAATCAAGTCTTTGCATAGGGTTAGGCCATGCACTATGGCCGAACCCTATGGTTCTTTCTCTCCATTTAAACCATAAAATTATCTCCAATCTTCCTCCATACCTCTTCCATGGGGTTCGGCCAAACGGGGTTCGGCCAAACACCATGGCCGAACCCTATGGTTCTTTGGTTTCAAAATAAAATTATACCATTAAGATACTAACCTCTTTTTCGATTGATTTCTTGTTCTCTCCTTGCTTGATCTTTCTCTTCTAATCTTCTTCTCCTTTCTCCTTGCTCTTTGTCATGAGAGAGAATGAGGAATTGAGAGAGATAGAGAGGGAATTCAAATGGAGTGTAAAAACAGTGAGCCTTGTCCCTCTTTCCCTTTTAAAGCCTTTCTTTGGTCCATATTTAGGAAGTGCTTAAATTAGCTACTTCCCCCCTTAAGCCATGCGCCCCTTGTCTTTCCCTTTTAATATTTACCCCACACGGCTAAGACTTATTTAGCCCAAGCGGTGTGGACCTTTCCTTGTTTATGTGATGGCTGACCTCCCTTGCTCAATTTAGCAATTGCTTGTTTAACTTAGAATATGTCTAAGATAACCCATGTCCATTGCCGACCTCCCTTGCTTTATTAAGAACCTTTCCTTAATTCTATCTCTATTTAAATTAGATAGTATCCTTGGCTACTAATCCATGCGCATAATATATATAGATTTAATATCCAAAATTCGGCCATGATAATCTTTTAATTATTTCATAGATATCTCATCCCTTTTTAAATATTCTAGCATATCATTGTGGATTTAGATTTCCACATATCTCTCATGTGTATAATCTATAGATTTCACATTCAAAATTCGGCCATAGCATCTTTTATTTAAAATTAGATATAATTCATCACTAAATTAATTCAACCCATTTAAATTTTAATAAGACCAATTCCACCATTGGTTGGGTCCTAATTGGGTCATGGCCCAATTCTTTATCCATTTAAGATCCAATTCTAAAATTCACAATTTAAAAGAATAATTCTCATATAAAATAATAATCTGAAAACTCGAGGTGTCAATCCAACAAGTTTGTTAGCTTTAGAATAACGACTCCAAGTCCAGTTCAACCATCTGTCAAACAGACTTGATGAGCATGAAGTCCTTCTGAAATAGATTCTTGCTGCTATTACCTCGAGTTAGTCTCAACCTTCTACCTCTGCTTCTCCTCCTGATGTTACACCACCTTAGCTTCTCACATTTTATTTTGGTTGTGTAAACGTTAAATACTTTGGTGCAAACTCTATTGTTTATGCATTAATGTTGTGATTTTCTTTAGATTGATGTGTGTGTTGAATTGTATGTATTGCCTTCTATCTCTTGTCTGTGGTTAACATGGTTTTTGTTAAATAGACTAACATGCAGGTTTGAATGTATTGGTACGTTAGGGAGATAGGGATTGGGTTGTGATATTGCACACATCCTTGGAATTTGGGAAAACACAAAATATGTGTTGTTTAGCACTTGGCATTGGTCATGACAGTGAAAAGAGGAAGGTTGATGCAAGCTTAAAAGAAAGCTTGGTGAAAAATAAACTTAGAGGCAGCTAAGTCAGGGGGGGAACTGGGTCGAAGAAGCTAGAAAAGATAGCTTGGAGAATGGGGAGAAGATTCGAGGGAAGCTAGGACATTAGCTTGACTCATGGAAGAAATCATCTAAGTTGGAATTTAGCTTGTGCAGGGGCAAATAAATTATGATGCACGAGAAGTATGCATTGAACTGTAGGGGAGAACCATGAGTTGGAGCAGAACTTATCTAAGCACTAAATGCAAGAAACATGGGGGAGTGCTTGAAATCCAATTCCTTCAAATGAAGGGGAACTAGATGTCTGCCTACTAATCTTTTTCAATTGTATGACAAAATGGGGGAGAAATTAGTTGAAGCTATAAGGCATCAAAACCAATTATGGGGAGTAATTGGTGAAGCCTAAGTGGCTTGGGTCTCTAGAAAGAGAGAGCCAAAAAGGGAAGGAATATGAAGAAGGCAATAGACATAGGGGAATGTCTATACTTGGAGTTTGGGACGTCAAACTCAAAGAAGATTGGGGGAGAAAACTTCTCAACACTGCTAGCTTGGATAAGCTTGGTGATAACCTTAAGTTATGGTTAGCGTTGGTTGCTAGGAAATTATGGTGTATGGGGGAGAATGAATACTAATCTTGTTTAGTCTATGGATGCACGCTTATGTTTTGGACTAACCCCTCTTATGATTTCCTAGTGTTGCTTGCTTGTGTGATTGAACAGGAAAACATGAAATCAAGCAAGCTGAATAAGAATATGCGAAGATCATAGTCTTGTTGTTTACATTTGAATATGTATATGTAATTGATGTAATATTTTGTATTCAAATGTGATTTAATAAGGGTGGGCTTGTAATTGGTTAACTTCTATGTTTTGTCATGAAATTGATAAAGGGGGAGATTGTTAGTGCCCGGGCTTGTCGAGTCCTAACTTTGTCAAATCCATGACTCGGGAAGAAGCATTTGCTAAGAAACTTGAAGACTCGAAGTGATCAAGAATAAAGATCAACTCCACCGGATTTAAGCTCATAGTTATGGCAATCACAAAATATGTATTTGGTGAAAGATGACTTTAGGTGGTATCCAAACCTTAGAGTGGACCATTTCTAGGCTTAGTAGAACAAATGGTATAATCACAAAAAGCCTAGAGATGAAGCTTGACAGTGAATTAAAAATGAACGTGGAAATATGAATTAAAGTTCACTGTCAGCTCGACCAACCATTCTCACTGACCTCTCGGTGGAGACAGGATCGACCCATCGTGGTCAAAGATTGGTCGGCCAGATTGACAAAGGTTCTAGATCATAGAACAATCATTCAGGGTATGCCTCTGATCAAGAGTCTCATATGCACCGACCCCTCGATGATGAACTTAACGACCCCTAGTGGTCAAACGACTCGTCGATGATAAGTTATAAGTTATGGAACTTAGAACTCATGTGGACTCTCGAAGAAACAGACATCTCGGTAATTCAAGACCGATTGAGAGTACCAGGACCGACCCCTCGGTAATGTAATGCCCCGCCCTTTTTCACTTGCCGAAAATCAGAGTCTATTTTTTTTTTTAAAGTAAAGAGTGAAAGAGAGCGGGAACGTCATGATGAGAGATAAGTCCGAGCTTCCAAAGCTCGACCCTTAACTGGCCAAGCATACGTGTACGTGGACCAAGTCCACTAAAACTGTTCACACGTACCACGACTTGCGGAATACTCATTGCGGAAATAACATCGGATTACAACATTTACTTAGCAAGGAAGACAATCAATATAAATTAACTTAATCCAGATTAATCATCAATCGATCCATAGCAACTAGTCTAAGCTATTTACATTCCCAAATATTAGCTACTCAAATTATATTTCCATAAATAAAACTTAAATAATCAATCTAGCTCCTCCAAGCTCCTAAGCTTGGCTCCGACACGTTCTTCGTTTTGTCCATTTCTTGTGTCACCATCTAAGGTAGAAGTAGGGCGTTAGACAACGTGCCCAGTACTCCAATTAGGGTCAAACACATGGGTTAGTATAAAAATCCAGATATAATACATCATACCGTACTTGTAAAGCATCGTATCCAAAACAGTGTATGATAGTAGAGATCCAATCATACAGATAAAAAACCAGAAATATTGCATGATAATAGAGATCATAATCATGCTGATTCAATACCATGCCATGGGTATCATATGCCATGAGTCCCACCCATCACCCATATCACAAACACATAGTATCCTCTTGATGGAAACTCCTCATCAAGGTATCCCCGACGAATGCCTTACGGACGCCCCGACGGAGCGTGGATCTCAGGTTGCAAATCAATCATACATCATACCCTCACGAATGCCTTACGGATGCCCCGACGGAGCGTGGTCTCTGGTTACAAATCAATCATACATGCCTCTTGATGATACTCATTGATAGAGTGATACCAGGGATGGATGTGTATAACCGTGGATGATGGTTCCCATGGTGGTTTGGATTGATGCCGGGTATCAGTACCATGGTAGACATGTTGGTAATGTGATGGACCTGTTGGTCCCATAGATGACATATTGTTTTAATGATTGGGACATGTTTCGATCTACATCCCATGTTATAAGAAAAATGTGTTAATCGTATAACGACTTGTATCAGAGGAAAGTTAGTGTTGAGAGATACTCGGTATCGTAGAAGTTTTGAACAAAAGGTGTTAGTCACATAGTGACTTATGTGCAAATGAAGATATGCTTAATTTTGGAGATGTACTTAGTGGAAAAGATAAGAGTCTAGTGAAGCTCGAATGGGGAGCTATGGGCGACTGCCGAGTTAGACTGGCTAGCTGACTCTGTAGTTAGATGATGGAGTTCCAGGAGAGTGCAGCTAGAAACCTAGTTAAAATGGAATCAACGAAAGCCTTGAGCATAGGCTCACATTGGCAGGCTACCTCACTAACAAATTTTCAATGAGGGGCAAGGTTATCACTAACCTCACACAGAGAGTAGGCGAATGAACGTATTGAGCGAGTACGTATGGAAAATATCTTGGTAGCAGGTAAAGTGAGACATAGTTCATTGATCTACATAAGATCGTAAATGGGCTCACGAGAAAAAGAGATAACATGAGACAGAACAAAGGGTGTTACAGAACTGAGCCATTCAGTTCGTCAAGGTGGTATGGGATCGACATGGTAATGAGGAAGCCACTTGGGAACTTGAATCGAAAATGAGAACAGCTCACCCTGAGCTATTTATGTAATCTGTTTGAAACCCTACTTGGCTCGATTTTCGGGACGAAAATGTTCAAAAGAGGGTAGTATTGTATCAACCCGGATTTTCAATTCGTGAATATATATGGAAATTGTCCATTTAATTAGTGAATTAATGGAGATGGACCTTAGATGGGAAAGTAGTTGGGTCAATTGCCCAATTAAGACCCAACGGATTATGGATAAGGTTCAATTGAAATAAATGGGTAAGATTTATTTAATTGGGTCAAGGTTGTCAATTGGGTCAAATACCCAATTGGGACCCAATGTAGAAGTAAATGGGTAAGGTTTGATAATTGGGTCTAATAACCAATTAAGATACAAGGCATGAGATCCACCTCATCAAGTGAGGTGGCATGTATGTGACATGGCTAAGTGGGACCCCAAGTACCATGGGTCATGGTTGACTTGGTCGACCATCAAATGAGTTCAAGTTCAATTAAGGTGTGGCTGAATTAAATTGGAAATGGAATCAAGGAGTTGAGTTGATTTTAAGTGAGTTAAATAGAGTTGAATTAAAGATATGAGTTGAGTTAAAGAGATGAGTTGAATAAGGAGATGGAGAGTTCCATCTCAAGGGACACCATCATGTACACATGTTGGAGAGGTGGGAGTTTCATCTCATGAGATGAAACTCCAAAGGGATCATTAATGAGGGAGGTGAAAGGTTGTTGTTGCTGTTACACAAAGATAAACATGTACACACGTTGGGGAGATGGAGGGTTTCCATCTCATGATGGAAACCCAAGAGGCACACGGTTGGAGTTTCATCTCATAGGATGAAACCCCCAAATGAAGTATTAATGAGGGAGGCGAAGAGTTGTAGTAGTTACAAAGGGGCATCACCCAAAAGACACCACCCAAGGCCGACCCTCTCTCATTGAACAAGACAAGACTTGGTTTTCATCTCACTCTCTCCCTCTCTCTCTCTTGGCCGGTCCCCCTCTCAAGACAAGAAACACTTAGAGTACTTTCCATCTCAAGCCTCTCTCCCTCACACTCAAGGCCGACCCTCTCTCAAAGACAAAGGAGGAAGGACTTAGGGTTTCCATTCTCTCCTCCTCTCCCACTCTCAAATCTACACTCTTTGGCTGAACCCTCTCTTTGGGTTTTCATCTCAAGACCTCTCAAGCTCACTCTCGGCCAAAGATAAAGGAAGAAAGAAGAAAGACTAAGGAAGAAAAAGAATGGAGGAGCAAGTCGGAACAAAAGAAACCGGAGGACTCACGGATTCAGTAAGTACTTGATGAAATTTTATTAAGTAAGAAAAGATGGTCAAGGAACATGGTTTGGCCATTGCATGGCCGAACCCTAATCTTGTTATGGCTAAGGACCTTATGCATGTCCCATGTGAGACATGGTGAATGATCAAGCATCATGGGTTGGCCCTTGAATGGCCAAACCCTAAGTTTTATGTATGAGAACCATCAAGGACAAAAAGGGGTAGATGAGGTTCAGCCATGATGTATGGCCGAACCCCATCAAAGGATATGATCATGGTGATTTGATTTAAAAGAGAAAGAATGAACCATAGGGTTCGGCCATGTTGTATGGCCGAACCCCATGGAAGGTTATTAATAATTTTAAAAGGTTTTAAATGGATGTATGTTGGTGACTTTAAAGGGTTCTAAAGGAGGGAAATAATGGAGTAATGTTAATCATTTTAAATGGTCTCAAAGGTTGTAAATGGTGAAGAACCATGGAACATGGGTTCGGCCATGTTGTATGGCCGAACCCCATGGAGAGATATTGATGAACTTGGATGTTTTTGGACCATGAAAATGATGGGGGAATGTTGGAAATTTTAATAGGTTTTAAATGTGGTAAATGATGATCTAAAATGATGAACCTAAATGTATGATTAAAACCCCCATGGTCGGACTTGGTTTATGGATCTAGTTTGGGAATGATTTAAAAAAGAGGAGGAAAAAATGACATCATGGGTTCGGCCATGATGTATGGCCGAACCCCATGAACCATTTTAATGGGTCATTTATGGGTCTATGCATGTTTAAATGAATGGATTATCAAACCAAGGAATTGAGGGATTTGTTAGGGATTTATGTCATGATTAATGAATCGTTTATGGATCTATATTTATGGATCAGTTATGGACCTAAGTATGTATAGATAAAAGGATTGATTAGCTATGGAAAGAATAATGGCTAAGATGGAAAAATGGTGAAAATGATGGACCATGGGTTCGGCCATGGTGTATGGCCGAACCCATGGAGAAGGTTTTGTGGACTTAGGTTTTATTAATGCTAAATGACTAACTCATGTATGATTGGTTAATAAATCAAAAGAGGGACCAAACCAAGTGAGTGCGGTTTGGCCATGTTGTATGGCCGAACCCCACTAAGGCATATTTATGGACTTAAACATGGGTGGAAATAAAAAGGGATTATTGTTTTAATTTATTGATATGTAATAAGGTAACGGGACCTCACAAGCGTTGTACGATCGGTGAGCGGTTTTCGGACCAAATGCAAGGACACATTAGTTGGTCATTGGTAGGATTCTACCTTATTGAAAACCATGGATATGTATATGTGAATGTTTTACCTGAATTATTTTGGTATCAAATGATATGTCTTAATGATGGGATTTTAATGCTATGATTTGTATTATTGCATAGCATGTTGGCATTTGTATCTCATACATGGCATGGAAGGGATGAAATGTAATTGGAGACCCACGCTCCGTCAGGGCGTCCGTAAGGCATTCGTGAGGGTGCCTTGATGTGCATTATCCATCAAGAGGGATGTATGATTGATTTGTAATTGGAGACCCACGCTTCATCGGGGCATCCGTAAGGCATTCGTGAGGGTACCTTGATGTGCATTATCCATCAAGAGGGATGTATGATTGATTTGTAATCGGGACCACGCTTCTTCAGGGCGTCCGTAAGGCATTCGTGAGGATACCTTGATGAGGAGTTTCCATCAAGAGGATACTATGTGTTTGTGATATGGCTGATGGGTGGGACTCATGGCATATGACACTCATGGCATTGCATTAACTTGCATGTTTTTGATATTATCTATATTTATGTGATTTCTATACTAATCATGTGTTGACCCTACTTGGAGTACCTACTGGGCGCGTTGTCTAACGCCCTACTTCTACCATAGTTGATGACACAGGAAATGGACGAGACGATGGACGTGATCGGAGCCAAGCTTAGGAGCTTGGATGTTTTAGTTTGACTTTGTTTAAGCTATTCATGGACAATGTAATTTGAGTAGCTAGTATTTGGGAATGTAATAGCTTAGACTATTTGCTATGGATCAAATGATGATTAATCTGGATTAAGATAATTTACATTGATGGCCTTCCTTGCTAAGTAAATGTTGTAATCCGATGTTATTTCCGCAATGGGTATTCCGCAAGTCATAGTACGTGTGAACCGTTTTAGTGGACTTGGTCCACGCACAGGTATGGTTGGCCAGTTAAGGGTCGGGTTTTGGAAGCTCGGACTTAGCTCTCATCGTGATGCTCCCGGCTCTCTCTCACTCTTTTATTTTTTTTTAAAAAAATAGACTCTGATTTTCGGAGAGTGAAAAAAGGGCGGGGCGTTACAGATAAAGGGTGACATGTCGGTCTGGGTAAGACTAGTTTCTGGACTTGAAACTCTGTCAGCATGGTGTTGCCACTAGACCGTGTAACACCCCAGATTTTCCAGTTATTAATTTATATGAAAATTATCTATTATAATTGTGAATTTTAAATATGGATTGCTTGGACCATGTTTGTGAGGTTGACATGGAAAGATTATTGGAAGATTGCATGCGCATAAAGGGATTAAGAATGGGATAATTTTGCATGGCCGAATTATAGATATTAAATCCATGTTTATGTGCATGAGTGATATGCATATCTATGTAATATACTAGAATATCTTGTGAAGATATCTAAGATTTGCATATCCAAGAATTGTCTAAAATTAAATAAAGAAGATATCTAAGAATAAAAATAAAGATTTCATGGCCGTGTATAGGGTTATGCACATGGATTGGAGTGTCTTAAAAAAGGGTCTTGCCTTGATTAAAATCGGCACTAAGGAAATTGCTAGAGGGGGCGCCTGGCACCTTCTAACTTAGGATACAAAGGGGCGCATGGCACCTTCCAAATTAGGATTAAGAGGAGGTTTTATAAAAGAGACACAAGTAAGGGGCGCACGGCAATAGGCATACACACACATAGCCGAATTTCCTCTTTCTTCCTCTAGTCTCATTCACGGCATTCATACACAAGAGAAGGAAAGAGCAGCCAGCCGAGTGAAAGACCTAGGAGGAGAGAAGGCTAAGTAAGAGAAGGATTGGAAGAACAAGAACAAGCGAAGGAAAGCTGGAGGAGTCACGGAAACGGTAAGTAGTTTCGATAATTTTGTTTAATGAAATAAAGAACCATAAGGTTCGGCCAAGGTGTATGGCCGAACCCCATGGAAGAGGATAGGGAGATGAATGTATGAATTTTAATGGAAAGAAAGAACCATAGGGTTCAGCCATGTTGCATGGCTGAACCCCATGGAAAGACATGTTTTAATTAATGGGTTTTTGAAGGATGAATCCTATAGAAAGAACATTGATTTTTAAATGGAAGTTTGAAGGAAAAGTTGAATCATAGGGTTCGGCCATGTTGTATGGCCGAACCCCATGTGAAAGGTCATTTATGATTTATTTTAAATGGATGTATGGTTGATGGTTTTAGATCCATGGAAAGACAAATTAATGGATGAATGGGAATGTATGATTTCTAAAGAAATTAAAGAACCATAGGGTTCGGCCATGGTCCATGGAGTTGGACTGGTATATTTTTAATGTATGTTAATTGATTAAAATAGAAGGAGGAGATTAAATTGGGAAACTTTCTAAATATGGAAGGTGGAGGTTATTTTAGAAAGGATCTAAGAATGGAAAGAATGGATTGTTTTTAGAAGGTGGAGATTAAATTAGAAAAGTTTCTAATTATGGACTTTCTAATTATGGACTTCCTAATTATGGACTTTCTAATAATGGATACAATATGGATAATTGGGAATTAGACATCATAGGGTTCGGCCATGGTGCTTGGCCGAACCCCATGAACCAATTTTGGATCTATTATGTTTATGTGTTAATGAATGGAAGGTTTGAAAACGATAGACCATGGGTTCGGCCGTGGTGTATGGCCGAACCCCATGGGGAATGATTTAGGGTTTTAATGTTTGAAAGGATTGGATTATGGGTTATGATAGCCATGGATGGCATTTTGGTAATTATGTGGAATTAATGGAACTCGAACATAAGTTGATGAAATCAATGACAATCTCGTAAATATGTAAAAATATTGGACATAGGGTTCGGCCTTGGTGGATGGCCGAACCCCATGAACTATTGTATGGATTATTTGGAACTTAAGACTTATGAAAATAAGGAAGGTAAATGGCTATGGTAAGAATGACATTATTGTAAATATGGTCAAAAATGAAAGACCATGGGTTCGGCCATGGTGTATGGCCGAACCCCATGGGGGATTGGTTTATGGACTTTAAATATTGTAAATCAAGTGGGACTTGGTTTTGATTGATTGTTATATTATAAGGTAACGGGACCTCATAAGGTGTTTACGATCGTGAGCGGTTACCGGAAGAAAGATGCAAGGACACGTTAGCGGTCTTTGGTAGGATTCCACCTCTTTGAAACCATGGGATTACGTACATTTGTTTTATCTTATTTTTGATGAAATTATGTTGCAAAGGATATGTTTTAATATTGTGATTTTAAATGCTATGTTTATATGATAAAATAGCATGCATTGGATATGTTTCAAAATGTGATTTTAATGTTATCTTTATATGATAAAATAACATGTGTTTTCATTGGCATCTCATGCATGGCATGGGGTGAAGGATTTGTAACCGGAGGGTCCACACTCCGTCGAGGCGTCTGAAAAACCTATGTGGGGTACCTTGAGTGCTTTTCCATCAGGAAGAAACCGGAGGGTCCACACTCTGTCGGGGCGTCCAAAAGACCTATGTGCTGGGTATTTTTATGTACATGTGATGGGTGAGACTCATTGCATTTGTCATCATTGCATGGCATCATTTTATATGGTTTTGGACATTATGATATTATATATATCTTGTACTAACCATGTGTTAGCCCTAATTGGAATACGTACTGGGCGCGTTGTTCTAACGCCCTACTTCTACCCTAGTTGATGACACAGGAAATCAGGGTAACAATTGTAACGCCCCGCCCTTTCCGAGATTCAGAGTCTATTTTTTTTTATTTATAAATTAAAACCGGACAAGGGCGGAGGGACGTCACGACGCGAGTTAAGTTTAGACTTCCAAAGTTCGACCCTTAACTGGCCACCCATGTGTACATGGACTAAACCCATGATAACAATCCACACATGGAACTAAACAAGTTATCCGGAATAAACTAAACTAACTGCGGAATTAAACTGAAAAGATAACAAGTACAAGTCACAATTATTAAAATAACTTAATCCAAACATCCATTGTCAATATCATAAACAGACCATATCAAAATTAACTAGCTATTACATGTCCATAAACTGTAACTCAGAAGACAGTAATAAATAAATCCCAATCATCAATCAAGCACTTAAGCCTGGGTCCCCTCCTGGTCATCGACCTTCTCTTTCCCCTTCCTTGTTCCTGCATTATCCTCTAAGGATAGAATTAGGGCGTTAGATCAACGCGCCCAGTAGGTTCCCGATCAGGGCTACCACATGGTTAGTTTATAAAACTTGCATATATATATATATATATATATTATATATATCATAGTACATGATCATCAATAAAACATCTGAAAACAATGCTATGTATGTAAGTGCATATGTAATGAGTCTCACCCATTACAAGTATACATAGCTATCACTTGACGGAATTATCACGTCAAGGTAATCTAGAGTAATCCACATTTCTTCCGAATAGAAGTCTAATATCAAAGTAAGCCAGAGTAATCCACATTTCCTCTGGATAGGATTCTTACGTCAAGGTATTTCACAGTGTAATCCATAGTATTCCTCATTTCCTATGATTGGGCTCCTGTTTCCCAAAGTCATCACCCCATGCCATGCATGAGATGTCATTGCATTATATATATCATTTGTAAATACATATCTCATCATTCCAAACCAATTTGAAACATAATATCAATAACAACATATCTCATTAAAACATGATAAAACCAAATCATGATAATGGTTACAAGTAGGTAGGGAAACCTACAGAGAATTCACTTCAGTGACCGTTCCTTTCAACCGTCACCCGATCACGACTAGTGTGCCGTCAAAGAAATCTGTCACCTTATTCACATAAACCATGAATCAACTTTAATTCCATAATACATTTGAATGGGGTTCAGCCATTCAACATGGCCGAACCTCATCATCTAAGTTTGGTCCCTTTTTTTGTCATTGTTTTTAAGTCCCCAAATCAAGTCCCTTGATTTAATAGTTCCATCCACTAGCTTCATTAAAATAGCCCATTAAAATTATTATCCAAAATATTTACAAGTTGGGGTTCGGCCATACATCTTGGCCGAACCTCACTTATGTACACCTCTTGATTGTTACACTTATTCACAAATTTGCCATTGCTACCAATTAATAATTTTATCATGCATAAACTTTAAGACCACCAATTATTTCCATGAAATTGATTCATAACACCATAACCATGGTCCATGGGGTTCGGCCATACATATGGCCGAACCCTATCGCTTTCACATTTGAATCTCTTTGTCATGACTTAGCCATAGAACACCATGGTTCGGCCATGAAATGGCCTACCCATGCCCTGTCCAAATGTTCACTTAGAACCCCTTTTTAAACACTTCATATTGTTCCATGATCGCCAAGTTTGAAACCCTTCAATTTAACAAAACAGCCCATATAACTCATCATCCTTTCCATCCTTTAAATTCATATAAAATGGTCCATGGGGTTCGGCCAGGGGGTTCACTTGGTTCAATACTCTCCATGATTACTCATGGTTTTGGCATGCTAATTTAACCATGATCAATACATGGTTCAGCCATATATTGGCCGACCCAACATACACACTTTATCTTCATTTTTAAACATCTTTACTCCATTTAAATAACATAACAACTCTCCATCATTGGTATGGTTTTTATCCTTCCAAAAACCATACCAAAATGTCAAACACACTCATGGGGTTCGGCCATCCAAGGTGGCCGAACCCTATGCCCATGATTTGGACCTTTTTAGCTTACATCTTATGTCCATTAAACATGTACAATGTCCATGGTTTTTCATGGTTTTTAGCCTTCAAAACCATCAATCTAACCAAATAAGTTCATGGGGTTCGGCCATCCAAGGTGGCCGAACCCAATGATCCAATTTCTCATTTTTAAACCACCATTACCCAAGGTTTAAACCTTGATGCATTCGGCCATACCCATGGCCCAAAACACGTTCCATTTGTCCCATCTTATTAAACAAAATTCAATAGAAATACTTACCAATTTCCTTTGTTTCTCTCTTGCCTTTGATCTTTACTTCCTTCCCTTTTGTTTCCTTTCTTCTTCCTTAGCCCCTAGCCGGATGTATGCTTGATCAATTGGTGAAGAAACACTAAGGCTGATTCGGCCAAGGAGGGGTGTTCTTGAGAGAGCGAAAAAGATGAGAATACTAAGCTTTTGCAATGACCAATTCGGCCAAGTGATGGTGTTGATTGTTTTTGTTAAACAGCCCCACTCCTTCTCATTAATCCTCATAAGTTCTTGCTCAAACCAAGGAGGCATTTGGTGCCAACCAAGGCACCCCTTGGCACCAACCAACACACCCATTGAGATGGAGAGACCCCTCCATCTTATCTCATCAATGCCGTCCCAACCACGGTGACCTTTGGCTTGGCCAAGGCACCTCTTCACTCCCAACGTGTGGGACTTGCTGCCTTGGTGAGTTTTGGGATCAAGTCCACTCCTCATATTCCATTAAACTCACTTGAACTCAAGGTCCCTTTAATTTCCAACTCAACTCACCCAACTCACTACATTTAATGCACTTGACTCAACTCCATTCTTAATTTAAACCCAACTCAATTCAGTCCCACTCAACCTGATTTAACTCATATTTGAGCTCACCTAATGGCCCACACGGTCAACCATGGTCAACTCGACCCATTGGGTCCCCATTTAGTGTAACACCCCAATTTCTCAATGAAGTGGAAAATTACCAAAATGCCCCTGAGTTGTTAAATTAATTATTTTGTGATGTTAAGTAAGGAAATAGTGGGGCCCATTACTCAAAATAAAATCATATGATCACATTATGAATGTTAAGTTTGGTTGGTTGGGTAATTTTCATCATTTGAGTCAAAAATGGCTAAATGGGTCAAAGGGCCCAAATGGGGCCCATCGGGTCATGCTGGGTTATTTGACCGTTTTGTGATTTTAAAATTAAATGGGGTTAAGCCTATTTGATTGGAAATCAAGTGGAGGAAAATGGGTAGGCTTGATCCATATGTAAAAACCAATTAGAAATGACCAAAATACCATAAATGGGTCATGTTGTCAAAAACGGGTCAAGGAGCTAAAAGTGGACCCAACGGGTCGAGTTGACTATTGTTGACCGTGTGAACCTCAAGGGAGCTCAAAACGATTCAAATCAGTTGAGTGGGATTGAGGTGAGTTGGAATTAAATCAAAAGGTGAGTTAACTCATGTGCATTAAATGAAATGCATTAAATGTGATGAGTTGGGTTGGAATAAACATACCTTGAGTTGGGTGAGTTGAAATGGAAATTCAAGGGACTGTAAATCAGTGAGTTTAAGGGTAATTGAAGAGGTTGGCCCAGCTTTAACACCCAAACAAGTCCCACACGTTGGGGACTTGTTTGGGGTGATTTCCATGATGTATTAAATGGGAATACATGGGATTGTGATGAGATGCTTGGGGATTTGAATGGCTGCATAGGTAGCTGCCAAGGGGTGCCTTGGATGGCACCCAATACCATTGGTTTGTGCAAGAAGTTATGAGGGAGTGGAGGAGTTTTGGGGGCTGAACTACAAAAACAATAAGCACACAAGGTTGGCCATTTTTCACATTGGAAATCCAAGAATTTCCATCTCTCTCTCTCTCCCTCTCTCAAATTCGTTTTTCCTAGCTGGAATAGCAGAGGTGTTTGCACCAGTAGATCAAGCACAAAACAGCAAAAGAAAGGAAGAAATAAAAGGGAAGAAACCAAGGACCAAAGGCAGAAGAAAGATTGGAAGTTTGGTAAGTATTTTTATGTTATTTGGTTTAATAACATGGAACAAATGAGGTGTGTATTGGGCCATGGTTATGGCCGAATACACAAGATTTTAACCTTGATTAACAGAGGTTTAAGAATGGTGAAAATAACCATTGGGTTCGGCCCCATGGAGGGCCGAACCCCATGTAAAAGATTGGTGGTTTTCATGTTTTGAAACATGAAAACCATGGAGTTTTATGGACTGTTTTTAAATGATTTAAACTATATGCTTTAAAAAGGTTTAAACATAAGTAAGGAAGTCTGATTTAGACCTAGAAGAAGATTAAGAATTCAAACTAAAGGTCATAGGGTTCGGCCACCATGGAGGGCTGAACCCCATGCAAATGATGTTTGGTTTTGATGTTTTTGAAACATGGAAACCATAGGTTTTGGTGGACTGTTTTGGGTTTTATTTAAGGTGCAAATGCATGTTTTAGAAAGGTTTAAAACATGGATCTGAATGATGAATGGCTGAATGTATCATGGGTCTAAAAACCTTGGGTATCAAATGATGAAAGGGTTCATTGGGTTCGGCCACCTTGGATGGCCAAACCCATGAATTGATGTTGGAATTTTTTATGGTTTTGTAAGTCAAAACCATGCAAATGTTTTACTGTTTTGGATGATTTAGATTAGACATAAGGTGAAATGTTTAATAGGTTCAAACCAAAGGATTAGGGTTCAGCCAATGAGCATGGCCGAACCCCATGAAATGGTGTGATAATTTTATGGGTAATGGTGATGGTTTTGAGAGATAAAAACCATACATTACCATGGGGTTTTTATGTGATTTACATGAAGATTGTTTACTGATTTTGGTTGGCCAATATATGGCTGAACATGATAATGTTATGGTTAAGTTACTGATCTAAAACAGTGGATTAAAACTGGAAAAATGGACCATGGGGATCGGCCATCTTGGATGGCCGAATCCCATGAGGTGTTATGGTTATTTGGACAAAATAATGAATTTATTAGATGGTTTTGAGAGGTTAAAGTGCAGCAATGATGTGCTGATTTTTATATGAATAAGTGACACCAAAAATATGTATGAAAGACCAAAACATGGACCTAGGGTTCGGCCACCTTGGATGGCCGAACCCCATGTAAGTCTTTCATGTTTTTGGTGAGTTAAAAACCATATGAAAATTATGGTGTTCTTATGGTAATAAATGGATTAATATGTTACTGTTTTAGTGGATTAATATGTGGCTGAACCATGTTTAATTTCATGGTTGAGTTAGCATGATTAAACCATGATGATTGGATGTGTGTGAACCCTAGGGTCGGTGTTGGCCGAACCCATGGGGCTGTTTTGATAATTAATGGACTGTTTTCATGGGTCAATTTATGGATGTATATGTGATTTTAAATAGAATTATGGTTGCTGTTTTTATGGCTAAGATGTATGATAAATGATGAGAGATCATTAGGAGAATTGGACTTTATGCTAATTCATAATGAATGGGTTAAATAGCCTAAGCTTATGAGTAGTAGTTGGTAATGGTTCTATGTTGTTTTAAAAGGTTTAAAATACCCAATGAAGAGATTGATCAAAAGGACTTATAAGATGTCTTAGGTTCATATGTGAATGGAATGTAAATAAGATTATGATTTACTTATTGTTGCATAATAAGGTACCGAAAGTTGAACGACGAACAAGTCGTGACGGTTAAAGCCTAAGAAAGAACGGACATGAAGTGATTCTTCAGTAGGTTTCCTACCTACTTGTAACCACGGTTTTACCCAGTTTTTCTTATGATACTCTTGTTTTATATATGTGTTTCAATATATATTATGCATTAACAAATGGCATACAGGCATTGGCATCTCATGCATAGTCATGGGATAATGAATGAAGTTCTACAGTGATGGCTACGATTGTACATGATGGGGGTTGCCATTGCATGTATATTGTATAGAAGAGATGAATGTTGTTGTAATTTACCTTGTCGGTGCAAGGCACGTCAAGTGATGGCTACGATGGTACATGATGGGGTTGCTCATTACATGTACATGCTTTATAGAAGAGATGAAGGTGTGTTGTAATTTACCTTGTCGGTGCAAGGCACGTCAAGTGATGGCTATGGAAGTACATGATGGGGGATGCTCATGCATGTGCATATTTTCATAGCATTGTTTTTACCTGTTTTGATGATCATGTATTATGATATGTATATGCATGTTTTATATGCTAACATGTGGTAGCCCTGATTCGGGAAACCTACTGGGCGCGTTGATCTAACGCCCTAATTCTATCCTCAGAGGAGATTGCAGGTACAAGCAAAGGGAAAGGAAAGGTCGTTGACCGGGAGGGGAGCCAAGCTTAAGTGCTTGAATGAAGGACTGAACTACTTTATATTATGTCTTTTGAATACTTATGTGTGACATGTAATAATTCACTACTTGCTATGGTTTGAGTAGGTTGATAACATTTGGATGTTTGATCTATGCTAAGTAATGTTTAGGACTGTTACTTGCTATCTCGTTTTCTTCGGCAATTAATCTAGGATTATTCCGCATGTTGATGTTAGTTCCATGTGTGATTCATTATCATGGTCTTCCATGTACACATGGGTGGCCAGTTAAGGTTCAGACTTGGGTAGTCTGAACTTAACTGGCGTCGTGACGCCGCCCGCTCTCTTCCAATGTTTATTATTACTTTAAAAAAAAAATAGACTCTGAAATTCTCGGAGAGGGCGCGGGGCGTTTCAGTTGGTATCAGAGCGAAACGGGAAGTTGAATCATCGAAGTAAGATTAAGACGGTTTCATGTCTCACTGACGGATAAGAATCCCAACTGACCGACTCTTCGGAGTCCGCTGCTGGGGGCCGGATTAATTTACTTCGAGTGACTCGGACTGAACAATCAATCTGAGAACGACAATGAAAGATAGCAAAGTAAAATTACAGTCATCATAATTGGGACAAATCAAACGTAGCAAGGTAGGATGTACTCCCCTGAAATCCCCACACTGAGAAACAGACAATAGGAAATTAGAGATTTCCCCAGAAACAAAGAAAACAGAGAATGTTGAATTGGTAATCTTCCCAAACAAAGTACATGACTTTATGCCTGATCAAATTCCCTGAAAACCAAGGTTGGTTATTAGAATTGTTGTTAAATATGCTTGTGTTCTATTGATATGATACAGATATGTCGAGTAATGTGGAGTACTCGGAATGGCACAGCGGAACTCCTAACCATCCATAGACTTGGTATCTGCTTCTAACAACACCGACGTAGAAGCTCAAGTGGACCTTCAGGAGGGACCTCTGAGAAGTTGAGATGGACTTAGCACCTATTGCAGAGGATTTGAGGGATGTTATTCCTGGGATGGTGGAACCTCCTGAGGAAGAAGAGGAGGAGGATCTGGGATTTTTCTTTTATGAGGATCCGATGGAAGACTTTCCTATAATACTGGAATCGGCGGGGGAAGTAGATCCCTATGATACCTGTGAGTTGTGTAATCAGGATGACCACAATAGGTTGTATTGTCCTCATCCATTGGGAGTTGTATGTCCGGTTTGTGGACTACACGGGCATGGAGAGGCGAGGACTAATTGTCCTTGTATTGGAGGACTGGAAAATCCCTGCACGACATGTGAAGTATTGGGGCACACGGCGATGACGTGTCCTGATAACGATTCAAGTTCGCTTTTGATGCGGAGTCTTCTACGGAAGACTAGGATAGGAAGTAATAGTAGGGGTATTAAAAAGAGGGTTATTTTTGTAAGGGGGTATATTTTGTTATACATAGGGTTTGTTTCACCCTACCACCTTTGTACAAGATGCAGTTTGAATTTATATAAATATGTGATTTCATGTTTTTATGAGGATTCATGGCATGTGTTGCATATTGTTAATGGAAAACTAAGTCTATGATGTTTCATGAATTAGGAATAAATGGCGCCACAGAAAAAAGGTGGTAAAAGATCCGAAGGGAAAAGAGAAAGTTTTACAGATCGGACTAGGTGAGGGGGTGTCAAAGAGAAGGACTCGTCAGGACGATAAAAAGAAGGATGACGTGCTCATTATCACACACAAGGGAAGGTGGTACCCGACGCAAGAAGGCGTCATCGGAACCTGAAAGAGAGCCGTCCGTTCATGACAAAGAGAGATCTGTTCATGAACGATCTCACAGTGAGGAAGAGTCTCACCACTCTAGGCGGGAAGAAGAAGAGAGTGACCTACATATCAACAGGACGAAGAGGGAGGGATATGACTCCTCATATCGATGCGAGGAGGATGAGAACAGTAACATGACTGTACCCTTTGTGCCTCCTGAACTGCACAGCTTGGTGCAAGCTGTGGTTACATCCGTCTCCACAACATTTGAACGGAGGGGGAAGTACCGAGCGAAATAATGACGTAACATGGTCAGAGATTTTCAGCAACAGCGGCCACCTTACTTTAAGGGCAGAGAAGGGCCAAGTCGGAGCCGAGAATGGTTGGAGAAGATTTCCACATATTGACTCTTCTGAACATCAGGAGTCATGCTCTAAAATATTATTGGCCACGTCACAGCTGGTAGATGACGCTGCCAAATGGTGGAGGTGGTGGAGAAACAGCAGGCACTTGTGCCAAGAAGAGAAGGAGTTGCTATGACCTGGGAGCAATTCTCAGCGACATTCTTAGAGCGCTACTTTCCAGAGGAAGAAAGAGAACGACAAATTCAGGCCTTTATGACTTTGGTGCAAGGCTCAATGACGGTGGCTGAGTATCACAGGAATTCTCTGCCTGTCAATCTATGCATACTATATTGTGGACACGGAATATCGAAAAGCTCGCAAGTTCGAGCGTGGGTTACGGCCAAACATTAGGGCCAGGGTAACCGTGTTCAAAGCAGCCACACTGGCAGAAGTGGTCAGCAGGGCCACCATTGTGGAACAGGAAATGGCGGAATTTGCCAGAGTTGACAAACCGCCGAGCTCCAAGTGGGAGGGGTGTGTACCAACCATCAAAAAGTTCAGATCGAACTTCAGCAGACCCTCACGTCTGTTGGATCAAGTGGGGGTTTTCGCCCCAAACCAGCCCACTCAATCTGTTGCGGTCACTCAAGCATCTCGAGGAGTGAATACTTGCTTTCACTGTGATCAACCTGGTCACTACAAAAAGGACTGCCAAAGCTCAACAGGCTGTCTAACTCAAGAGGATCATTTCGTCCGCCAGCTAGACCGGCATACTCCAGAGGAGGCAGAATGCAGGGCCGGGGAGGTCGAAGGTCTAACCTTGCTGGAGCGGGAAGATTATTCACTCTAACTTCTCCAGAGGAAGAGGAGGAGGATCATCCTGTGATACAAGGTATGGCGGTAGTGAGTAGCTCATATGGCATATGCACTATTTGATTCCGGAGCATCACACTCCTTTATAGCTGCATCGTTTATTACTGCTACTGGTACATTAGTTCAAAGATTAGCCACGAACTTACTATTGTATCCCTGTCGGAGATTCGGCATTGGGACTTATTTGTACTGCGGTTAACACCGAATTAGCTGGACTCAGATTTGAGTTCATTATTTAGTGTGGACATGTCGGATATGATATTATATTCGGAATGGATTGGTTGGCAAAGTTTCATGCCAACATCGACTGTTATGGTCGAAGAGTGACATTTAAGTCACCCGAGGGCAAGCAATATGTAGTTCGTGCAGATAAACAAAGTGGATTACAGGAAGGGTTAAACCACGTGGTATTGAATATATCACCATAAACAAAGCTCCAGTTACTGAACTTCCGGAAATTGTACAAGAATTTGTGGATGTGTTCCCAAAGGAACTCCCTGGTTTACCACCTATGAGGGAGATTAACTTCGAGATCAGGCTGTACCCTGGCACAATACCAGTGTCGTTACCACACTATCGGATGGCACCAGCGGAGATGTCGGAGCTAAAGAAGATTGATGAACTGCTTAGGCTGGGTTGCATCCGGAACAGTACGTCATCATGGGGAGCACCAGTGTTGTTTGTAAAGAAGAAGGACGGTTCACTACGGATGTGCGTGGACTACCGGAAGCTGAATCAGTTAACAGTCCGGAACAAGTACCTCTACCCAGGATTGACGATTTATTTGATCAATTGAGGGGTTCTAGTCATTTTTCAAAGATCGATTTGATGTCTGGTTATCATCAAATCCGAGGTTAGAGAGGAAGATATAGAAAAGACAGCTTTTCGGACCGATCAGGGCTACCACATGGTTAGTTTATAAAACTTGCATATATATATATATATTATATATATATATATATATTTATATATATATATATATATTATTATATATATATCATAGTACATGATCATCAATAAAACATCTGAAAACAATGCTATGTATGTAAGTGCATATGTAATGAGTCTCACCCATTACAAGTATACATAGCTATCACTTGACGGAATTATCACGTCAAGGTAATCTAGAGTAATCCACATTTCTTCCGAATAGAAGTCTAATATCAAAGTAAGCCAGAGTAATCCACATTTCCTCTGGATAGGATTCTTACGTCAAGGTATTTCACAGTGTAATCCATAGTATTCCTCATTTCCTATGGATTGGGCTCCTGTTTCCCAAAGTCATCACCCCATGCCATGCATGAGATGTCATTGCATTATATATATCATTTGTAAATACATATCTCATCATTCCAAACCAATTTGAAACATAATATCAATAACAACATATCTCATTAAACATGATAAAACCAAATCATGATAATGGTTACAAGTAGGTAGGGAAACCTACAGAGAATTCACTTAAGTGACCGTTCCTTTCAACCGTCACCCGATCACGACTAGTGTGCCGTCAAAGAAATCTGTCACCTTATTCACATAAACCATGAATCAACTTTAATTCCATAATACATTTGAATGGGGTTCAGCCATTCAACATGGCCGAACCTCATCATCTAAGTTTGGTCCCTTTTTTTGTCATTGTTTTTAAGTCCCCAAATCAAGTCCCTTGATTTAATAGTTCCATCCACTAGCTTCATTAAAATAGCCATTAAATATTATCCAAAATATTTACAAGTTGGGGTTCGGCCATACATCTTGGCCGAACCTCACTTATGTACACCTCTTGATTGTTACACTTATTCACAAATTTGCCATTGCTACCAATTAATAATTTTATCATGCATAAACTTTAAGACCACAATTTTTCATGAAATTGATTCATAACACCATAACCATGGTCCATGGGGTTCGGCCATACATATGGCCGAACCCTATCGCTTTCACATTTTGAATCTCTTTGTCATGACTTAGCCATAGAACACCATGGTTCGGCCATGATATGGCCTACCCATGCCCTGTCCAAATGTTCACTTAGAACCCTTTTTAAACTTCATATTGTTCCATGATCGCCAAGTTTGAAACCTTCAATTTAACAAAACAGCCCATATACTCATCATCCTTTCCATCCTTTAAATTCATATAAAAATGGTCCATGGGGTTCGGCCAGGGGGTTCACTTGGTTCAATACTCTCCATGATTCTCATGGTTTTGCATGCTAATTTAACCATGATCAATACATGGTTCAGCATATATTGGCCGACCCCAACATACACACTTTATCTTCATTTTTAAACATCTTTACTCCATTTAAATAACATAACAACTCTCCATCATTGGTATGGTTTTTATCCTTCCAAAAACCATACCAAAATGTCAAACACACTCATGGGGTTCGGCCATCAAGGTGGCCGAAACCCTATTGCCATGATTTGGACCTTTTTAGCTTACATCTTATGTCCATTTAAACATGTACAATGTCATGGTTTTTCATGGTTTTTAGCCTTCAAAACCATCAATCTAACCAAATAAGTTCATGGGGTTCGGCCATCCAAGGTGGCCGAACCCAATGATCCAATTTCTCATTTTTAAACCACCATTACCCAAGGTTTAAACCTTGATGCATTCGGCCATACCATGGCCAAAAACACGTTCCATTTGTCCCATCTTATTAAACAAAATTCAATAGAAATACTTTACCAATTTCCTTTGTTTCTCTCTTGCCTTTGATCTTTTACTTCCTTCCCTTTTGTTTCCTTTCTTCTTCCTTAGCCCCTAGCGGATGTATGCTTGATCAATGGTGAAGAAACACTAAGGCTGATTCGGCCAAGGAGGGGTGTTCTGAGAGGAGCGAAAAAGATGAGAATACTAAGCTTTTGCAATGACCAATTCGGCCAAGTGATGGTGTTGATTGTTTTTGTTAAACAGCCCCACTCCTTCTCATTAATCCTCATAAGTTCTTGCTCAAACCAAGGAGGCATTTGGTGCCAACCAAGGCACCCCTTGGCACCAACCAACACACCCATTGAGATGGAGAGACCCCTCCATCTTATCTCATCAATGCCGTCCCAACCACGGTGACCTTTGGCTTGGCCAAGGCACCTCTTCACTCCCAACGTGTGGGACTTGCTGCCTTGGTGAGTTTTGGGATCAAGTCCACTCCTCATATTCCATTAAACTCACTTGAACTCAAGGTCCCTTTAATTTCCAACTCAACTCACCCAACTCACTACATTTAATGCACTTGACTCAACTCCATTCTTAATTTAAACCCAACTCAATTCAGTCCCACTCAACCTGATTTAACTCATATTTGAGCTCACCTAATGGCCCACACGGTCAACCATGGTCAACTCGACCCATTGGGTCCCCATTTAGTGTAACACCCCAATTTCTCAATGAAGTGGAAAATTACCCAAAATGCCCTGAGTTGTTAAATTAATTATTTTGTGATGTTAAGTAAGGAAATAGTGGGTCCCATTGCTCAAAATAAAATCATATGAGCACATTATGAATGTTAAGTTTGATTGGTTGGGTAATTTTCTTCATTTGAGTCAAAAATGGCTAAATGGGTCAAAGGGCCCAAATGGGGCCCATCGGGTCATGCTGGGTTATTTGACCGTTTTGTGATTTTAAACTAAATGGGGTTAAGCCTATTTGATTGGAAATCAGTGGAGGAAAAATGGGTAGGCTTGATCCATATGTAAAAACCAATTAGAAATGACCAAAATACCATAAATGGGTCATGTTGTCAAAACGGGTCAAGGAGCTAAAGTGGACCCAACGGGTCGAGTTGATATTGTTGACGTGTGAACCCTCAAGGGAGCTCAAACACGATTCAAATCAGTTGAGTGGGATTGAGGTGAGTTGGAATTAAAATCAAAAGATGAGTTAACTCATGTGCATTAATGAAATGCATTAAATGTGATGAGGTTGGGTTGGAATAAACTTACCTTGAGTTGGGTGAGTTGAAATGGAAATTCAAGGGACTGTAAATCAGTGAGTTTATGGGTAATTTGAAGAGGTTGGCCCAGCTTTAACCACCCAAACAAGTCCACACGTTGGGGACTTGTTTGGGGTGATTTCCATGATGTATTAAATGGGAATACATGGGATTGTGATGAGATGCTTGGGGATTTGAATGGCTGCATAGGTAGCTGCCAAGGGGTGCCTTGGATGGCACCAATACCATTGGTTTGTGCAAGAAGTTATGAGGGAGTGGAGGAGTTTTGGGGGCTGAACTACAAAAACAATAAGCACACAAGGTTGGCATTTTTCACATTGGAAATCCAAGAATTTCCATCTCTCTCTCTCCCTCTCTCAAATTCGTTTTTCCTAGCTGGAATAGCAGAGGTGTTTGCACCAGTAGATCAAGCACAAAACAGCAAAAGAAAGGAAGAAATAAAAGGGAGAAACCAAGGACCAAAGGCAAGAAGAAAGATTGGAAGTTTGGTAAGTATTTTTATGTTATTTTGGTTTAATAACATGGAACAAATGAGGTGTGTATTGGGCCATGGTTATGGCCGAATACACCAAGATTTTAACCTTGATTAACAGAGGTTTAAGAATGGTGAAAATAACCATTGGGTTCGGCCACCATGGAGGGCCGAACCATGTAAAAGATTGGTGGTTTTCATGTTTTGAAACATGAAAACCATGGAGTTTTATGGACTGTTTTTAAATGATTTAAACTATATGCTTTAAAAAGGTTTAAACATAAGTAAGGAAGTCTGATTTAGACCTAGAAGAAGATTAAGAAATTCAAAACTAAAGGTCATAGGGTTCGGCCACCATGGAGGGCTGAACCCATGCAAATGATGTTTGGTTTTGATGTTTTTGAAACATGGAAACCATAGAGTTTTGGTGGACTGTTTTGGGTTTTATTTAAGGTGCAAATGCATGTTTTAGAAAGGTTTAAAACATGGATCTGAATGATGAATGGCTGAATGTATCATGGGTCTAAAACCTTGGGTATCAAATGATGAAGGGTTCATTGGGTTCGGCCACCTTGGATGGCCAAACCCCATGAATTGATGTTGGAATTTTTATGGTTTTGTAAGTCAAAAACCATGCAAATGTTTTACTGTTTTGGATGATTAGATTAGACATAAGGTGAAATGTTTAATAGGTTCAAACCAAAGGATATAGGGTTCAGCCAATGAGCATGGCCGAACCCCATGAAATGGTGTGATAATTTTATGGGTAATGGTGATGGTTTTGAGAGATAAAAACCATACATTACCATGGGGTTTTTATGTGATTTACATGAAGATTGTTTACTGATTTTGGTTGGCCAATATATGGCTGAACCATGATAATGTTATGGTTAAGTTACTGATCTAAAACAGTGGATTAAAACTGGAAAAATGGACATGGGGATCGGCCATCTTGGATGGCCGAATCCCATGAGGTGTTATGGTTATTTGGACTAAATAATGAATTTTATTAGATGGTTTTGAGAGGTTAAAGTGCAGCAATGATGTGCTGATTTTTATATGAATAAGTGACACCAAAAAAAATATGTATGAAAGACCAAAAACATGGACCTAGGGTTCGGCCACCTTGGATGGCCGAACCCATGTAAGTCTTTCATGTTTTTGGTGAGTTAAAAACCATATGAAAATATGGTTCTTATGGTAATAAATGGATTAATATGTTACTGTTTTAGTGGATTAATATGTGGCTGAACCATGTTTAATTCATGGTGAGTTAGCATGATTAAACCATGAGTGATCATGGTGATGATTGGATCAAGTGAACCCTAGGGTTCGGCTATGAGTATGGCCGAACCCATGGGGCTGTTTTGATAATTAATGGACTGTTTTCATGGGTCAATTTATGGATGTATATGTGATTTTAAATAGAATTATGGTTGCTGTTTTTATGGCTAAGATGTATGATAAATGATGAGAGATCATTAGGAGAATTGGACTTTATGCTAATTTCATAATGAATGGGTTAAATAGCTAAGCTTATGAGTAGTAGTTGGTAATGGTTCTATGTTGTTTTAAAAGGTTTAAAATACCCAAATGAAGAGATTGATCAAAAGGACTTATAGATGTCTTAGGTCTCATATGTGAATGGACATGTAATAAGATTATGATTTACTTATTGTTGCATAATAAGGTACCGAAAGTTGAACGACGAACAAGTCGTGACGGTTAAAGCCTAAGAAAGAACGGACACTGAAGTGATTCTTCAGTAGGTTTCCTACCTACTTGTAACCACGGTTTTACCCAGTTTTCTTATGATACTCTTGTTTTAATATATGTGTTTCAAATATATTATGCATTAACAAATGGCATACAGGCATTGGCATCTCATGCATAGTCATGGGATAATGAATGAAGTTCTACAGTGATGGCTACGATTGTACATGATGGGGGTTGCCATTGCATGTACATATTGTATAGAAGAGATGATGTTGTTGTAATTTACCTTGTCGGTGCAAGGCACGTCAAGTGATGGCTACGATGGTACATGATGGGGGTTGCTCATTACATGTACATCGCTTATAGAAGAGATGAAGGTGTGTTGTAATTTACCTTGTCGGTGCAAGGCACGTCAAGTGATGGCTATGGAAGTACATGATGGGGGATGCTCATTGCATGTGCATATTTCATAGCATTGTTTTTACCTGTTTTGATGATCATGTATTATGATATGTATATGCATGTTTTATATGCTAACATGTGGTAGCCCTGATTCGGGAACCTACTGGGCGCGTTGATCTAACGCCCTAATTCTATCCTCAGAGGAGATTGCAGGTACAAGCAAAGGGAAAGGAAAGGTCGTTGACCGGGAGGGGAGCCAAGCTTAAGTGCTTGAATGAAGGACTGAACTACTTTATATTACTGTCTTTTGAATACTTATGTGTGACATGTAATAATTCACTACTTGCTATGGTTTGAGTAGGTTGATAACATTTGGATGTTTGATCTATGCTAAGTAATGTTTAGGACTGTTACTTGCTATCTCGTCTTTCTATTCGGCAATTAATCTAGATTATTCCGCATGTTGATGTTAGTTCCATGTGTGATTCATTATCATGGTCTATTCCATGTACACATGGGTGGCCAGTAAGGTTCAGACTTGGGTAGTCTGAACTTAACTCGCGTCGTGACGCCGCCCGCTCTCTTCCGATGTTTATTATTACTTTAAAAAAAAAAATAGACTCTGAAATTCTCGGAGAGGGCGGGGCGTTACATTTAGCTTATTGACCCAATTAACTCCTAGACCCAATTATGAGTGGTTTAGCCCCTTTGCATCAAGCCTACCCATTTATGCTCCACATAATTTCCAATCAATTCAGCTTAACCCCATTAAATTTGGGCTCACCCAACGGTCAAACAAGTCCATTATGACCCATTGGGTCCCAATTGGGTCCTTTGACGCAATTAACCATTTTGACCCCATTTGACGTACTTTACCCATTTACCTAAATTTGATCCTTATAATAGGTCCATAGGGTCTTAATTTGAGCAATGGGCCCCACCATTTCCATATTTATAATTACATTTATTAAATTCACCAGCCCAGGGGCATTTTCGTAAATATTCATTTCATTGAGAAATTGGGGTGTTACAACGATGAACGAAAGGCGGGCCAGGCATAGGAGCGTGGATGATTTAATTTATATTTTTAATAAAGTTACTCATGGACTTGTATTTTGAGTATCTAGATTTCGGAATGTAATAACTTAGATGGTCGGATGTTTATTTGGATGATTATGACGTTTTAATTATGATTAAGGACTTGACGTACTTTGCTATCTGAATGGAATAAAACTTGGTTCTATTATTATTCCGTATGTTATGATTTCGCAGTTATGATTTTTATTCCGCAAGTTGATATTATTATGTGTGAACCATTTTCGTGGACTTAGTCCATGCACACATAGGGTTGGCCAGTTAAGGGTCGGACTTTGGAAGTTCGGACTTAGCTCACGTCGTGACGTCCCGCGCTCTATCACTCTACTCTGTTATAAAAAAAAATAGACTCTGATTTACGGGAAGAAGTGAGTGAAAAAAGGCGAGACGTTACAAACCGAGCCTCTCGTATGGGCTGACCTCTCGGTGCCATAACTATTAACGCATCGGCGATAGCCACCTGTCGACCGGGAAGTAATTATACCATTGGGAGTGTATTGAATGTGCAATGGTCGGGTGGTTGAATGGAAACAAATATGAACACTGACCCATCGGTGCCACCGATTTGTCGATACTGGACAATTTGAAAAATTGTGTTGACTCCTCTACATATATGAGTGTTGTGTGATCATTTAATTATCTTCCTTGAATTGAGAAGAGTCACACACTCTAAGGAACGATCAACTCTCTTGTGCCTACACCTGAGAATCATATACAACCAATCTATTGATTGAGTCAGTAAAAGAGAGAAAGAGAGGAAGAAAGAAAAGATATCAACTAGGATAGATATTGGTAGAACCGATTTCCTAGTCACCCTGAAATTGTGATTGCTCTACGACGGCTACAAGGCGGAACATCGGCACACATTGGGTGGATCTTTGAGAAGCTTACATCTTCGAGAAAGAGCTACAAGGCAAGTGCTTCTTGTTTTTTTTTTAAAAAACCTTTATCTTGAAAGTGGACTAAGGAGGCTTGGATCCGGCACCACTATAGAAATCTAGAGCATAGTCTCTAACATATGTGGTGCATCAATTGAGTGAGGTGGAATTCATACTCTAATTGTAAGGATGTAAGTCCCCACTTAGTGAATTTGGAGATAGTTCGAGTTTGAGCGAGTCCTAACAGTGGATGTAGGTTGGATAACCGAACCACTATATATCTCGTGTCCTTGTTCTTGTGGTGTTAGAGCTAATTTCTTGTTATGATTACTTAATCATATTTGTTATATATATATATATATATTTTATTGTTCCCCGGCAATGGCGCCAAAAAGTTGTTGATGATGTTTTAAATTTATAAATCTTGTAAACACATTAACCATTTATAGTATAGCGTTAGGAGTGCGAGGTCAATCCCACAGAGAACAAATATAATAGATATTTATATATATGTGTAAACTCAAATATATGAATTTGAAAAGTTATGTTTTTAGGAAATTTAGATCTTAAACCTAGTCTTATAAATTTAATTCTAAGTTAACAAATTTTATTTTTAATAAATAGATCCAATCATTAGAACATTAATTAAATAAAGTTAAGATAAATGATTAATTTAGAATTTATAAACAATCTCACACACAATATTAAGATGACAAAATTAAAGTCCAGTTAGATTAAGTCTCAATCTAGTTAACACATATGTTAGAGATGTGGTTTAAATACAAGATAATTAAAATATGTGACACAAGAATTAAAGAATGGAAAACAATTATTATAATGCAACATACATTCAAAAGAAAATAAAACATGCATTGAAAATAAATTGACAATAAAAATAAATGACATAATGTAAAAATGCATAATTGAAAAGGTGGTTCTTGGAATAGATCCTTCATTATGCAAAATAAATAAATAATAGCAAAACCTAGGGCTTAAATTCACGTAAAAATCCCTCATTCAATTCATGCTCATCCTCAAAACCAAGATTTACAAACTTCAATTTTAAGAAATCGGCCTTAGTAACTTAGATTCAACACTTACAACCCATGTTCTAACTATTTCATGTCCAATTTAATAAAACAAAATTTATAAACTTAAAATCAATTCAAAACAATCATTAATGAACTCCGAAAATTGGATGTTTCAGGATCCTAAAGGAACGTCTTACTATTATTTAATGAAAGAATTAATACAAGCATTCATAAATTGAGTACAAGATAAAGAAAATGGAGACAAAAATTTACAACTCCCACTTGTAAAAACGTGTGGGGACTCCTGCCTTCTTGTCTCTTGATCTTTTCTCCTCAGCCTACGTCCTTTTGTGCTCCAGATCAAACTCGAGTATGGCTATGGGCTGTTGGGGTATTTATAGGACTCAAGGACCGAATGGAGGGTGGAGATTAAATCTAATTTTAAGTTGGTAAATGGATGGCATGGATTGGATATGACTTATGGTGAATGGATGGGATTAAAGATAGAAAATCTAGGGTTGCTATAGGGTATACACGAATTTTGGGATATTGGCTTGGTGGCTAAGTAAAGGTGGAGAGAAGATAGGATTTGGAGAGAAAATTGGGATTTGGATTGGCTATGATCTAATTTGGCTATGTATGATTAGGGTTTTGGTTGTGCAATGAATGGCTAGGATAAAATGTTAATATGGATGGATGGATGAGATGATGGAGGGTTGACCTTGTGAGATTCGAATGGATCTAAATGGGATTGTACAGAATCGTGTGTGACATGAAATGAAGGTGGAAAAATCGAATGGGATGAGATGAAATAGGAGAAAATCGTGTATGGCTTATTTTTGGATTGGATTGGGGGACAAGATAGGATCTAGGTGAGGTGGATGAATTGGAGAGGAATTCTATGAAGATCCATACGCATGGAGGCTTCTAAGTTTGTGATTTTCATGTGATGCATAGTAGATATGCGCATGGGGTGCTAAAATATAGGGTTTGCACTAAATCTAGGGTTTATGAATGGATGGCTATGATTGATTGCCCAAGATCTAATGGCTTTAATAGGTGATATGTGATCTAAATGGATGGATGAATAGGTAATGCATGGATGATCATAATCCTAAGGTTAATCTATATGATGGATGGATTACATGACCTAGATCTTAACATGATGCATGTATGGTTTGATAGGTGCGCCTATGTTTAGTGATATGAAATGAATGTTGTGGATGGGATGCATGAGATGAGATTACATGATTTGGCTAATGGATGGTGTGGATGAGTGAATGAAAATGAATGGTGCATGGAGATGATGGGTTATTGGATCTTGGGCTTATGTGGTCTTTGGACTTACAAAACTGGAATATGAGTCATGGAGCATTGGCTCTTGAATTTGACTTGGACTTCTTGGATTGAAGTATAGACTTGGGCTTGCTTGAATTGGATTCACATTGGCTTGTTCCATCTTGGAGAATGCGCATGGAGTGCTTGAGCCTGGTCCAATGCTTGACATTTGGAGCAAAGCTTGGCCCAATTGTAGTGGATCTCTGGCCCATGGATCTTGATTCAAACTCTTGGCCTCTTTAATGTGCAGACTTCTCTTTTCTTGGAATTAAATAATTAATCACCCACTTAAAAATCTATGTATTGAATTAATCTAGATTCTCATAAATGGATTCAAATTAACCAATTTACATTGAAAATCCTAAAAGTGGTATGAATTAATTATCAAATTCCAAATCTTCCATTTTAAGCTCTTTTCCGGCAATTATCTACTGATTTATGACTTTTTCCTGTATTTCCCCAAATTATCCACAAAACTAGAAAATCATATTAAATGCATCTTATATTTACAAAATAAAGACCAACTAATCTAATATTGAAGGGTAATTTTTTTTATTTTTCTGGACTCAACATCAGGCTAACATTATCATGACTGTGTAAAAATTTCCAAGCATAAATTTCATAAAATTCAAATGGAAAAACAAGATCTAAATTTTTTATTCACATATTAATGCTGAAAGTCAATTTCTTTTTTTATTTTTGTTTTACTCAAAACAACACAGACAAAAGTGTAGCCTCCCTTACCGCCAAACTTAAATTGAACATTGTCCTCTATGTTCCCTAATCTATAATGGCCAGTAGCAAATTAGAAGAAAATATCACAACATAACAACTTGAGTTTAGACATACATGAGGTGGCTTCTTTATTCAAAACCTGCAAAAATAAACAGACAAAAACACAAACACACATCAAAGATAGACTAACTGAAAGTTCCCGGGTGTATTAGAACACGGTGCTAGATTGTCCCAAGAGGAGGGGGGTTGTTGAATAGGACAATGCCCGATTTTGTTTGTCTTAGCAAAATAATTGATTAATTAAAATGTTTGCAGTGGATAAAACAAGATTAATCAAGTGTGTGATAAAAGAGTGTGCCAATTTAAAAGTGCAATCACACAATAAGCCCTATCACCATAATACCAATTTATAGTGGTTCTGTTAACCAACCTACACCCACTGTTGAAACTCACCCAACCTTGGGTTATCTCCAATTCACTAAGTGGGGAATTACACCACACTAATAGAATATGACTTCCACCTATCTAATTGATTAGGAATTTCACCCAATCGCCTAAGATTTTGAAAGGTTCGACTAACACCGGTTTACTTCCTTATCCCTCTATTTTTTATAGTGGTTCAAGCTTTCTTGCCTTAGTCCACTTCACAAGATGATGATTTAAAAATAAAATCATAAAATCAATACTAAGAAGCACTTGCCTTTTGATAGCTCAAACTTGTAGATGTGCGCTTCTTGAAGATGTCCTTCCCAATGTATTGTCGACGACGTTGAAGATGTGCCTCGTGTATGCTCAATCACAATCCTTGGGTAAGGTATTTAGGATTTAAGATATGCAAGTTGATACTAGATGATTTTCACTCTCTCACTTGATCACAACCAAGAGGTTGATTGGATTTTCTATTTGATTCACCTATGTGAGTGCATGGAGAGAGGTTGAGAGAGGTTTGGGATAACTAGGGATGACTTAAGATATTCCAAGTTGAAAGGTCCAACCAAACACAATAAGGTTTGGAGTTTAAATAGGCAAAACAGAAAAATTAGAGCTTACAACGGGCGACTGATCGTGTACCCACGATTAATCGTGTCTTCAAATATAATCGTTGTAAAGTGGCCATTAGCAATAAATTTTATCCAATGGATAGAAAACGATCATGGATGATTTATCATTCCCACACAATTGATCGTGATCTACTAGTGGCGATTGATAGTGGAATGACGAATGTATCGTCTTGAGGCTATCATGTTTTGACAGTGTGTTGTCAATACAAGCCTTATTCAGACCTAGGGTGATTGGTTGTACGCCCGATGTGTCGGCCTTGTCCACACGGTTGGTCGTGCGACCAATTGATCGTCCATGATCTGCCTTTTATCCTTTGTCTAGATCATTTAAGTCCAGGCGATCGATCATATACCCGATTGAATCGGCCCTGTTCCAACGATACATCGTGACCACAATTGTATTGTCCTGAGACCACTGGTGTTTGACAGGCCATTCCAATCTAGAACCTTCATTTTTCAAGATGATGCATCACTATACCACAATTGATCGTCCTCTGTCACTGGCGATAGATCACTGACACGATGTATCGTCCTGACAGTAAAATCAATGGTTTACATATTTAGTCTATGTTCTGATTTTGGTGTCAAACACCACTAGGCTTCTTATGATTTACCAGATATGAGTACTAAGCCTAGGCATGAGCATCCTAAGGTATTGGGTGCCACCTAAAGTCATCTATGGCCAATTACCTTTGTGTGATTGCCATACACTTTGGTGATGCTTGATCTTCCTCTTGATCTTTAGTCTTCACCGCCACTTGAGTCTTCTTCCATGCTTTAATCTTCCGAGGCAAGGCTTGTCCTGTGTCATGTAATTTGACAAACAAGGACTCGGCAAATCGGGGCACTAACAATCTCCCCCTTTATCAATTACATGACAAAAACCAAGAAGTTATGAATACAGACTCAATGACATAACCTAACCCAATATACATTTGAAAACAAATACATTCTCCCATTATATTACATATTCAAATGACAAAAGACCCTAGACTCTATGTTTCACATGTCTTCTTTAATGTAGCTCAGCTTGCCATCTCCATTTGTGGTCCTGTACAAAATACATGTATACACAAACAATACAAGCAATGGTGGAAGCATAAAAGTCTCCCCCACAAATTTTATTCCATAAACACAATGTGCTCCCCCATAACACTAGTATGACCACCATGGTTCGATAGAGCATTGAAAGACAGTTTAGTGAAAGGCAGTTTTAGTGAAAAACCCAGGACCGACTTGTCGTGGATCACGACCCGTCGGTGGACCCAGGACCGACCCCTAGGTGGAAACGACCTATCGGTGTGAAAAAAACTCATCTGACTACCAAAACACTGTCGTTTTCATTTATTCTCAGATAGATACTCTCGTGGGATCACGACCTGCCGGTGAACCCAAGACCGAGCCCTCGTGGATACGGACCTATCGAGCGTGAACGATTGATATCCGTTGCAAATGCATTGAACTCTCAATGGTCATATTCCAACAATCATTTTTATGCACCGACATCTCGACCAGAATGACCCCTCGGTGACTAGGACTAAGAAAAACATTGGGATGCTTATTTAAACTCGGGATTTTGGAGGAATTGGTTGAAACCTTCAACTTGAAAAATGTTAAGGCAATCCCAAAGATCCCAAACCTCGCCCGACCTCTTTCAAACACACATTAATCATTTGGTAAATCATTTGTGTGATTGTTGAGCACTAACAATGACCATTTTACCCTTTAATGTTGGACTAGTTAGCCTTTGATTTGTGTATATTAGATGCGTTTAATGGATTTTTTGCGTTTTTTGCAGTGTATTTGTGAGAATACAAGAAAAATGAATTAAAATGCAAAAAAGTGGGCCATAGTTCTATTTTTGGAAAGTTTGTAATTTTTACCACCTAATTTGATTTGGAATTATTGTAAATTATTATTATTCAGATTCGGAGATGAGAGTTTAAATTATAATAATATTTTTTAAACACACAAATGGAGCCACTGTTCGAGTCTGAAGCCTATAAGCCAAAGTCCACCAGTATTCTGGGTCAGATAAAAGTCCAAGTATGGGATCCAAGTCCAAAAGACCAAGTGGGACCAGTGAATTTCGTTTGAAGGATTGTGGAAGCAAGAATGAGAGGAAAAAATGGGATTTGGATTGACTAGAGTGAATTTTGGAAGGAAGAATATTTTGACACAGTTTCAGTATTTTGGCAATAACGTTTCACTGCGATGTCTAATTGCATTCATTCCTATTGCAATGGAAAGAAGACTTCAAAGGCTACAACTTTGTAGTTTATGACATTTCGTGATTTGGAACTTAACAAGGTCAGAATTGAGCTGAAAGTTGTTGCATGTGTAGAAAAATGGGATTTGCACCCTACTTTCTAAATTAATCCAAAATCCCTAAAATCATGGTGCCTTATCTGCAAAATTCGGCTATGACTTGAAAAAGACAGTGGATTTGGATGAAAGAGAGAGAATTTGGGAGGAATTCTCTCCAAGCCTTGCCTAATCCAGTTTCTTTTGAGCACTATAAATAAAGGGGTTCAGGCATTGTAAAATTGGAATTTGAGCAAGGATTGAAGGAGCACTGAAGATTGGAGGCTGAAGAGACTAGAGAAGAAAGGAATTTTCAAAATTAATTTGTAAGTTCTTGTGTTGTCTGTCTTTGATGCAAAACTCCAAAAGCATTGTAATTCCATATTCCGATTTATTTGAATAAAATTCATGGTTACTTATTTTAGATATATAGTTTTCCAATTATTAAATATCGTGTAATGACAGTTTGAATTTTTATTTTAATTTCTTTTACAAATGTTATGTTAGAAATTATTTTGAGAATTTTCAAGGAAAAATAGAACCCCTTTTAGGATTGGCGGAACTTGATCTTCTCAGTCTAAGGTTCTTTTTAAGAACATCTTCTTTTAGATTTGGAAAGGCAAGTATAAATTTCTACCCAAGCCTAAGGCTTGAATTGGGAATTTCTTATTTAATGGAAGCCATAATATTTTTAATTAGAGTTTTGATAAAAGACAAATTTGAATATGTATTTAATGATTCTTGAAGATTTCAGAGTCTAGGCGTGATTTTATCATCAATTGGGATAAAATGCCTCTATAAATACTTGTGTCAATTCCATTGTACATTATGTGAATATTTTATTAAATTTTTTATTCTTTTCTTATTCTCCCAAATTCTTTTTAACTAAGTTGACATTGATTTAATTGCATTTTAATTTTGTTCTCTTAAACTGATTTGAGATTATTTATAAATTCTAGATCCAACCATTACTTTAATTAAATTGGATTTATTGGTTAGATTTTAGATTTAGATGATGATACTCTAACTTTTAGATTTGATTCTTACAACTAGAATGCCACTAATTTAAAATCTTTTTTATAAAAATTAGAATTTGATTTTCATATTTAGGTTATTTCTAAAGATCTACATTTTCTTTAATCACAACATTTCAATTTCATATATTTTGTTGTTTCCTTGTGGACCGACCTCGCACTCTTAACGCTATACTATTTAATGGTTCGTGCGCTTGCGAGTTATAAATTTAAAATTTACACAATAAGTTCATTTTTATGCACCGACCTCTCGACCAGAATGACCCATCGGTGATTGGGACTTAGAAAAGCTTTGGAATGCTTATTTAAACTCTGGATTTTAGAGGTATTGGTTGGACCCTTCAACTTGAAAAATGTTAAGGCAATCCCAAAGATCCCAAACCTCTCCCGACCTCTTTCAAACACGCATTAATCATTTGGTAAATCATTTGTGTGATCATATCCTCTCTCTATGCCTTCACCTTGGTAAATCATTTTCCAATCAACCATTTGATTGAGATCGAGAAAGAGAGAGAGAATCAAGCCTAAGATCAACTTGCAAATGCATTTCCTAGCAACCTTGTCCCAACTTGTGATTGCACATACACAAGGCACATCTTGAACATCACATTGGGAAGGAGAAATCTTCAAGAAGCATACATCTACAAGTGAGCTCATACAAATTAAAGTGCTTCTTAGTAATTTTATTTTACAAATCATCTTGTGAAGTGGACTAAGGCAAGGAGGCTGGAACCACTATAAAAAATAGAGGGATAAGGAAGTAGAGTTTGGGTTGGTCGAACCATTCAAAATCTAAGACAAGTGGATTAAGGAGGCTTGGCTTTGAAACCACTATAAAAAATCTAGAGCGTTGTCTCTAGCACATTTGGTGAGTGGAATTCCCAGCCAAATGAGTAAGGTGGAATTCCTACTCTATTTGTGAGGTGTAAGTCTCCACATAGTGAATTCGAGATAACCCAAAGTTGGGTGAGTCCTTAGAGTTGATGCAGGTTGTTTAACCGAACTACTATAAATTGGTCTTGAGGGTGTTGATCTTTATTTGTGTGATTGTTCTTATAATTGTGCACATTCTAATCACACTACACACATGCATCTTGGTTAACTTAGATAGGAAGGTTACCTGAAATTATTATTATTTTTTAAATAGAAGGATCTTAGAATTTGTCTGAACATGAAAATTTTGCTAAACTTAGATACTTGTTAAATTTATAAGCTTTTATTTTTGTAGATATTTCTATTTTTGGAAATTTGATGGATTCAACTAGTTTCTCCTTTTAGTCATTTTCTAATTTTATAAATATGTTTTATTTTAGCAATATTCTATTTTTAATAAAACAAATCTAGTTTTAGAACCTCTGTTTATAGAAAGTTTTAAAATATCTAATTTGAGAAATATCCCATTTTTAGAAAATTGTCCAACATTGGAGACGTCCGATTTTGAATAATTTCTAAACTTAGGAAGTTTTTAATTTCAGATCATCATCTAAATTTAGAAAGTTTCCAAATAAAAATAATTTTTTTAGTTAATAGTATTTAATTTAGAGATTTATTTATGATCTTTTATTAGTTTAAAAGTCTCAATTAGGATTCAATTATTTTAATCTCTCTCTTAGCTATAGTTTAGGAATTTACATTTAAATATGTGTTGTACTTTTCAAGAATTTAAAAAAAAATTTGCAAATTAAGATTGCTAGAAAATACGCGCATAGGCTAAGATAAATGCCTAACTATTTTCTTTTGATTTTATCTTTTTCATGCATTCATATATATTTTATTAAGGTGCTTGCATTAAATTTTCATTTAAAGTAAAAATAAAAAATATTGCATATTTATTTTGATCATGCATTTAGGTTGCTAGTCTCATGCATTAGTGTAGATTGTTTGCTTAATTGTTTGCATATTTGCATGTGTATCTTGCATTGCTAGATTTAGGTTTGCATTCACAATAGAAAAATAAAAAAAGATTAGTAAATAAAAATGGTTCATGCACTTTAAAGTAAAATAAAAACAGCAACCATTAGTTTGTTTTTAGGGTCTTTTATGCTCATTAGGACAATCTTCAATTCAATTAATTTTTTATCAAATATTAGTTTTTCTTCAATCATGGTGTCTAGGATTAGTTCTGTCACCAAGGAGTAAATAGCCTAAGAATAAGTAGAATATAAGCAGATTGCCAAGTGCTTCTCCACTTACCTGGGAACTTACCTGGCCATGATTGTGGTTAAATTCTTAATTGGAGATTTAAAAATTTTGGAGAAAAGATTAGGAGCCAGTCTAGAGACCTAGGTTAGTTTAGGTTTTTATTTTTAGTTTTAGGTCATTTATTTTGTTTGAATTTGTTTTGGTCTTGTTTTGTCCTTGTTGGTGAAAATGAGTGTTTGGAGACGCGATTCGACCAAGTAATTGGTTACAATTGAATCCCCAAATTGCAAAAATCCCGTCAGTCATCTGTAACGCCCGCCCCTTTTCACCGTTTAATTTTAATTATCCGAAAATCAGAGTATTTTTTTTTTGAATTAAATAGTGACAAAGGGCGCGGACGTCACGACGCGAGTTAAGTCCGAGTTTCTGAAGCCCGGCCCTTAACTGGCCAACCCTACCTGCCCGTGGAACGAATTCCACGAGAACGGTTTATACGTAGACGTGAGCTCGCGGAATATAACTTAATGCGGAACATTATAATAAAGACTATCCTACCAGTTTTAGATAGCAAGGAAGTACGACGCTTAAATTACTAAAATACCCCTAAATTCATAATTATATCTCAAAATGATAATGTCCAAAGAAAAAATCCAAACCACAGTAAGTAATCTAAATTATTACATTCCGATGAGCTAAGCTATTCAAATTACATTTCCAAAATAAATTAAATAAACTAAGTAGTCCGCCTTCCCAAACTCCTAAGCTTGGCCTCCGTCTCGTCCTTCGTGTCCGCCATCTCCTGCTTCATCAGTTAGGGTAGAAGTAGGGCGTTAGACAACGCGCCCAGTAGGACTCCGAGTAGGGCTAACACATGGATTAATGATAACAGGCACAATAGGTAATATTATAATCAAAACCATAACAATGAATGCCATGCCATGGGTGTCCTATGTCATGAGTTCCACCCATCATCCATACCATCATGCTGCCATATCTCCCTTGACGGAAAAATCTCGTCAAGATATAAACAATCACAAATCATCCCCCTTGACGGCAAAACCTCGTCAAGATATAAACAATCACAAATCATCACTCTTGACGGCAAAACCTCGTCAAGATATAAACAATCACAAATCATCCCCATTGACGGCAAAACCTCGTCAAGATATAAGCAATCACAAATCATCCCCCTTCACGGCAAAACCTCGTTAAGGTTTCCCCATGTTTGCTTCTCGGTCGCCCCGACAGAGCATGGACTCCGATTTCTTTATTTTCCTCCTTCCCATGCCATATCCCTCCCATGTCATGCATGAGATGTAGATGCCATATGCCATGTAATATATATGATAGCACAAACCATGGCATTTAAAATCCCATCAATAAAACATATAATTTGATTATCGAAAATAGATCAAGCAAAACATCAATATACACATCATAGCCTTAAAACCCATCTTAAAACAATCATATGCTTACCAAAATAAATCAAGGAAAAACCCATACATAACACATAATCCATGGCTTATAAAAAGGTAGGAATCCTACCGAATGTCGACTAGCGTCCCTTTACGCTTCCATTCACGAATCCGACCGCCGATCGTGCACCGATTGCGATGTCCCGATACCTTATTATACATATGAATAATTAGTCCATGTTTTTAACCATTTCTAAGCCCATAAATCATACCTTAGTGGGGTCCGGCCATACCCCATGGCCGAACCTCACTATCTAGGTTTTGTGGGTCCCATTTAGTCCATCAACTGTTTTAATCGCATGAGTCTAAAAATCAGCCATCCTAGGATTCATTTAACCATACATAAGTTTGTTACTTAGAGCCCCTAAGTCCATGATCATCTCCCATGAAGTTCTTGAATTTGGCCATTATTTACAGTTTTGCCACTATCTCTCCCATGGTTAAACATCCACTTAACCATGTACATTTCTTTGTCCATACTTGATTCACAATTTAGATCCATTAGTGATTCATCAATCATGACATGAACACATTAAAAAAATCGGCCCTTAAGTTCACTTAATCCCCATTAATTTTAAACACATGCATAATACCAATTTTTGCCCATAAGATGACCTATAATTGGGTCATGGGTTCGGCCATACACCATGGCCGAACCCATGAGTCTTTTTCCCATTTTTACTTGGATCTATACATCATTAGCTCCACCATAAGTCCTTCCTTGAAGGGGTTTAAATCACATATTTAAACCATCATTCTTAACCATATTTGAGTCCATTAACTTAGCCCTGTTCCCATTCATTCTTCATGGTTCCAAAATGCTTGATTCATCATTCATTGGTGACATTTAAGACATAAAAACGTTAACCTTCCTCCATGGATTCCCTCATTTAAAAACCCCTTTCAAAATTTTTACCATTCTTTCATTTAAAACTTTAAAAATCATTAACCACTTAACATAGCCTTCATTCTCTAATCCCATTAAAATTCTAACACCATCACCATAAGTTCATGGTCCATTATTCATTCATGCCTTTTGAGGCCATCGACATCATTCACATCTCCCATGCATTTCCTCATTTAAACCCCTTTGAAATTACAAACATTTAATTATTAAAATCTTAAAAATCATCAATTGTCCTCCATGGCTTCCATTCTTTAAAACCCTAATAAAATCATTTAATCACCTACCATGCTTAAGTAAATTTTTAATACATAAAATCCTTAATGCATCCTTCAAAAATTCACATACATTCTTTAAAACCCTAATAAAATCATTTAATCACCTACCATGCTTAAGTAAATTTTTAATACATAAAATCCTTAATGCATCCTTCAAAAATTCACATACATCCATGCTTAATTAATTTAAATACCTAATGTCCTTAGTGCCTCCTTTATTTTTTTTTTTAACCTAATTTACCCATTTAGGGTTTGCCCATTATTCCTCTTTTTATTGGATGGATTTGAGATCCAAGGCCCATGATAATTTGGCCACCAACCAATCCAAAGAAAATGGATTCCATAATTACTTCTTAACCCTAAAAATGCAAAATTCTTGTTTAAGAATTACTTACAATCCGACGACTCCTCCGACTTTTCTTTCTCCTCTTGGACTCCTTGGCCTTCTTTCTTCTTCTTCTCCTTTGTTCTTTGGTCAAGATGTTTGATCAAGATGAAAACATCAACACTTGGGTTCGGCCACCATGGAGTGTGTTTTGAGAGAGGGAAATGAGGAGATGGTGAGGAATAATGCCCTAGATCTTGGTCTTGAAGTGGCGGCTTTTGCTTGCACTTCTCTTCTCTAAGTCTTCTTAGCTTTCCTCTTCTTTTCTCCTTAGTTTTTTTCTTCTTCTTTTCTTCTTGGTGTGGGACGGTGGTGGAGAGCAAGAGAGGGAGAGAATTGAAATGAGTTGGATGAAAAGAGAAAGAGATAAGGTTCATTTCCTTTGGTGGAGTGACCTACACTCCACCATTTAATTTTCTCACCCACCACATGGGATTTTTATTTATGCTTTATGCTTTATGCTTTATGGTGGTGGTTGGAATAAACCACCACCAAGCCCAACGTGTTTGGTGTTAAAGATGAGATGGTTTTGGTCTCCCATCTTTTGACCCCTTTGACCACCTTTTGAATAGTTTAATCATTTAATTAACTAGCTAATTACCTTAGGTTAATTAATTCCCACTTAACCTAATTCCATTATTCCACCCATGGTTGATCAAGTCAACCATGGTGGCCGGCCCCACCAATCCTTGGTCCACACGCCACCTCATTTGGTGAGGTGGAGGTGGGTCCCAATCGGCCATGTCACCTTGGTCAATTCATAACCAACTTAGGTGATTTAATTTTAATTAAATCCATTCCAACTAGTTGGATCACCATTGGGCCCATGGCCCAATTACATTTTCCTCTTACCCATTTACCTTTGAGTTTACATCATCTTGATCCATTGGGTCCCAAATGGGTATTGAGCCCAATTTGACCATCCTTGGCCCAATTGACCATCATTGACCCTTTAAATGAATTTAAATCCAATCCATAGTCCATTGGGCCATACTTGGGCCTTTGTCCATATTTTGATCCATTCACCATTTATTCCATCAAATTTCCTATTTCCACCATTATAAATAAATAATAGCCACATATTTATTGATTTAAAAATTTTGGGCCATTACAATACAATCCTCTTTTAAAATTTTCCTCCCGAAAATTCGAGCGAAGTAGAGGTTCAAAACAACTCATACAAAGAGCTCCGGATGAGCGGCTCTCATCTCTGATTCAAGTTCCCAGGTGGTCTCCTCATTGCCATGTCGTTTCCATACCACCTTGACGAATTGAATGGCAAGGTTCCGCAGCACCCTTTGTTCGCTCCCGATCACTCTGATCGACTTTTCCACATATGTCACGTCGCTTTGTACATCGACGTCTTGTACGTTCAATGCATGTGAAGGATCGGGGTTGTACTTCCTCAACATGGACACATGAAACACATCATGTAAAAGTAATAACTGTGGAGGAAGTGCTAACTGATAGGCCACCTCCCCCGCCCTCTTTAGGATTGGAAACGGCCCCAGAGCCTAGGCGACAGCTTCCCTTTCTTCCCGAATCTCATGTGTCCCTTCCGTGGTGAGACTTTCAAAGACACCAAGTCTCCCACCTCAAAATCGAGGAACCTTCTCCTCTTTCGGCGCAACTCTTCTGACGGTTCTGTGCAGTGAGTAGGTGTTGCCGTATCACCTTGATCTGCGCTGTAGTCTCCGCAACCAACTCCGGTCCAATCAGTGCAGGCTCACCGGCCTCTGTCCCACACACTAGCGATCTACACGGCCTACCATATAAGGCCTCAAATGGAGGCGTCTGGAGGCTTGCATGGTAACTGTTATTGTAGGAGAACTCCACTAGTGACAAGTGATCCTCCCATCCACCCTTGAAGTCCAGCATACATGCTCTCAGCATATCCTCCAATATCTGTATTGTTCTCTCCGACTGTCCATCAGTCTGTGGGTGGAATGTTGTGCTGGTCAACACGTCGGTCCCCATAGCCGACTGCATGCTCTGCCATACTCTGCTAGTGAATCGGCCATCTCTGTCGGACACAATGGTCCGGCGTACACCATGTAGTCTGATAATATCTCGGATGTACCGTCGACCCAAGGTCTTCTATGAATCGGTCGTCTTGACTGGAAGGAAATGTGTAGACTTGGTCAACCGGTCCACCACGACCCATATTGCATCGTTGCCTTTGGAAGACCTTGGTAACTGTAACACCCCGCCCTTTTCACTTTAATTTTCAGAGTTTATTTTTTATTTTTTTCTTAATATAATAATCATGTGATCGGGGCGGAGTGTCACGACGCGAGTTAAGTTCGGATTTCTAAATCCGACCCTTAACTGGCCAAGCCCATGTGCGTATTAACTAAGTCCATAAAATTGATCCGCACATGGTACAAATACAACTTACGGAATTAACTTAATCTTAATCTAACTGAGGTTATAATAGAACCTATGACTATTCCTATTTTCCATTCTTAGATAGCAAAGTACATAAATTATTCTCCAAAATTACTAAATAATATTAATCTACCATTCAATCCAACCATCCAAAATAAACCAAGCCATAGCATCTACTTAACTACTTATTACATGCCAACCAAACTAGTTACTAAATTACATTGTCCAAATTCAAATAACATATCCATAAATAGTCCATTCTTGTCCATTCAAATCCATTCCAAATGCCCAAGCTCCTATACTTGGCTTTCTTCTTAATCCACGTTCTTCCCTTTCCCTGCGTCATCCACTAAGGATATAGATAAGGCGTTAGATCAACGCGCTCAATAGTGTTTCCAAATAGGGCTACCACATGGTTAGTCAAAAACATGCAAATAGTATAATAATAATACATGTGTGACAAAATTCCATAAAAACATGCTATGAATGAAATGGACATGTAATGAGTCCCACCCATCACCATTCAACATAGCCATCACTTGATGGGATTCTCATCGTCAAGGTAACCCACAGTGGTCTTTCGGACGCCCCGACGGAGTGTGGCCTCCGGATTCCTCCTGATGGGATTCTCATCATCAGGGTACCCCACAGTGGTCTTTCGGACGCCCCGACGGAGTGTGGCCTCTGGATTCCTCCTGATGGGATTCTCATCATCAGGGTACCCCATAGTGGTCTTTCGGACGCCCCGACGGAGTGTGGCCTCCGGTTACAGCACCATCATCCCATGCCATGCATGAGATGTCTATACAAACATGTCATTTAGAAACATAACTTTACAATCATATAAGTTATCGAAATCGACATAAAACAGCATATGAAATTGTGGTTACAATAAAGGTAGAAAAACCTACACTAGTTTACTTTGTTCTACCAAACCTTTGAACCGTCTTCCGATCACGGCTTTGTACACCGTTCTAGAAATCCGAATACCCTATGTACATAGCAGTAAGTTAATCATTTGACCATATGATTCTAATTTGATCTAAATCCCAAAAATCCACTCTGTGGGGTTCGGCCATACCCCATGGCCGAACCTCACCCATTTAAATCTTGGTCACTCTTTTATTTAATTAAAATCATCTAAGTGTGACAAACTTTCAAATGAACCTTAGTAGGGTTCGGCCATACTACATGGCCGAACCTTACCACCTTGGGTTTTGGCTCATAAGTCCATTCTTTTGAACATTTCATCTTTTCATCCATATTTACGATAACGCCACTATACTAACCCTTTGTTTAATTTTGTTTAAAACCAAAGTCCATACCCAAACCACCTTGGTGGGGTTCGGCCACACAACATGGCCGAACCTCACCATTCACTTTGGTCATTTAAACCTTTTAATCATATATCTCATTTACCCAACTTCAATATGAATAAATCCCCAAGTCCATCAAATAACAGTTGGTGGGGTTCGGCCATACAACATGGCCGAACCTCACCCTAAAGATTTTAATCCTATGTTCTATCATCCCTCATTTTTAATCACCTTACTACCAAGTCCATAATTGACATAAGAACACCATACCTTTATATAGTTTTTATCTCACAACACATCATCATTCATCAAATTCTTTCATGGGGTTCGGCCATCCATGGTGGCCGAGCCCAATGCCCTAAGTTTCCACCCTTTTCAACCTCATCAACATTTTTCAAACCATTGATAAATTCAACATAACATGACCTAATTAAAACATGTAAAAATCACCATGCTTTGACATGGTTTTTTGACCCTTAAGAACATCAAACCAATCTACTTTTATCATGGGGTTCGGCCAACCAAAATGGCTGAACCCAATGATGTATTTTCTTTCCTTTTTAAACAATTTTAATCAAGATTAAATTCCTTGATGTGTTCGACCAATCCATAGCCCAACACATGACACTTAAAACCATAATTTTAGAACTTTTCAAAGCATGCAATCAATCTAACTTAGCCTCTAAAAACTGTCCATGATTTTGTTCAAAAAGACCATCCAAATTAACCCATACTTTTCATAGGTGTTTCTTGAAACAAAAGCATAAAATAAATCTTCCCACATGATTTTAAACCCAAATCTATCCTCAAAACAATCCATGGGGTTCGGCCATACACATGGCCGAACCCTATGGTTCTCTTAATGAAAACCCACCAATATTTATCTATGATATTAATCAGCAAATTAACATAAGATAAACATGGTTCAGTCATGTCATATCTACTCCAAAATAGTAAGCTTAATTCCATATAAAAATCTTTTAAAAGCCCCACTTCAAAATATGGATTTTTGACTTTCAAACACCATAGAATTCACCAAATTTTCTCATGGGGTTCGGCCATCCAAAGGGCCGAACCCTATGGTCCATATTTTTCCACTTTTAAACATCACGTTCCTATATTTAAACCATTGATGGATCTGACCATACAATGGTCAGATCTCATTTTCTTAACCAATTATTAAACAAGGGTTCAAAATGCACTTACGAATACCGCGTCTCCTTCGGTTCTTTTGACTCTTTTCTTGACCCTTTATTTCCTTGACCTCTCCTTCTTTCTTACAGTTCTTTGGGCTGAGACTGTTTTTGTTGCAAAGTCCTTGAGGTAATTCAGCCAGATGACAAGGATTTGAGAGAGAGAGAAAGAATTTTGGCTTTGGATGGGAAACCTTGATGCCAACTCTTTTTCTCAATGTATGCTTTTATCTTGGTGAAATAATTCAATCAAGGACTGATTTCATATCAGTAACCAGCTGCTGATCTTGGTGTTTTGAGAGATGGAGGACGCCCAAGGAAGAGAGAGAGATAGAGAGAGTAAAAAAAAATCCTTTGTTTGATAAAAAACAGCCCAAGGTTAACCTTGTGTAACTCCCTCACCTCAATCAAAGTTCTTTATGTTACTTGGGGTTTCATCTATGAAATGAAACACCCCAAGCAACCAACGTCCCTTGTGGTTGGACTAGTGTAACCTCCCCTTTCCTTAAGGTCTCACATGGGAGTTTCATTTTGAAATGTAACTCCCATGTGTTGCACCGTCCCTTATTGGTTGCCTCTATGTTTTGGCTTGTGTAACAGCCACCACTCTCATGTATAACTCCACAAACAGCAGCTCCATTCAGCTCCATTTGGCCCTCATCAACGTCCCATGTGGGAGTTCTATCATTGGAATAAAACTCCCCTCCTCCAAGTGTGAACACACTTTGTAACTCCCATTGGTTTAATATCTAATTTGAATTTGAAATGCCGTAATCTATTGTGTGTAATTCCTCCAATCAGCTACCCATTTATTCTCCAACCTTGGAGTTACATGCATGAACCATCAATCCATGTATTGGCTGTCTTTTCAAGACCCAAGCATGGCATAAACCCTATACCATCTCCAACGTGCATAATGATTTGAAACTCAACTCTCATCCAAGTAACTCCCATGTAACGTCATTTTCATTCTTCACTTGGGTGGGAGTTACATGCATATAATGTTTCCCATGCAGCCAACATTTCTTAGTATTTGAATTTGAAACAACCTACAAACCTTCTATCTCTACATCTCACTCACTTAAAAATACATATTCCATCCAACTCATTTATTTAGCTCACCCCAACTCAACTCATTCATTTAATGTAACTCAACTAATAAATTTCACTCAACTAAACTCCATCATTTACTTCAAGTCAAACCCAACTCAAACATTTAATTCATCTTAACCCCATTAAGCTCTAAGCTCAATTAATGGTCAAATATGTCAACCACAACCCATTGGGTCCAATTTGGCCATTTTGACCCATTTAACAAAATTTGACCCAATTATGATTTTTGACTCGTTTAAGTACATCTTATCCATTTATTGTTTTGTAATCAAAACTACTAACCATTGGGTCTTGATTGAACCATTGACCCATTTAAATTCAACTCAAATATTTCACAATGGCAATACCGTAAATATGAATAAATTCATATAAATTGTTATCTTTGAAATTCCAGGGTGTTACAGTAACCCTGTCACAAAGTCCATGGAGATGTGCTCCCATTTCCACTGGTACAGATAAGGGTTTGAGTAAACCTGGTGGCTTCTGATGTTCCGCCTTAACCTGCTGACAAGTTAGGGAACGGGACACAAACTCCGCTACATCTTTCTCGAGTCCACGCCACCAATAGTGCCTCTTAAGATCCTGGTACATCTTGGTGCTGCCCAGATGGGTAGAGAGCTTGGTTTGGTGTGCCTCAACCAACAACTCGCTTCTGCAGCTCTTAGGCACATACATCCTGCCTCGGAATACAAGACCCTGTCCCGGTCGTAATTCCCATTCCGGTACCACCTCGCCTGTAGATATCTTGGTCCATATCTCCTCCATTTTTGGGTCTATTCGCTGTTCCCGTTCAATCGTGTCAAGTACCTCTTAATTACATCAACATCACTCATATCGACCTATGAGTTTCATTCTTGCAAAATTTACTTTGTCTCACGTTATCTCTTTTTTCTCATGAACCCATTTGCGATCTTATGTAGATTAATGTATTCTATTTCACTTTACCTGCTACTAAGACATTTCCCATTCGTACTCATTCAACATGTTCTTTCGTCTACTCTCTGTGTGAAGTAGCCTGCCAGTACAAGCCTATGCTCAAGTCCTTTGTTAATTCCATTTCAACTAGGTTTCTAGCTGCACTCTTCTAGAACTCCATCGGCTAACTACATATTCAGCTAGCTAGACTAACTCGGCAGTCGCCCATAGCTTCCCATTCGAGTTTCACTAGACTCTTATCCGTCCCATTAAATACATCTCCAGAACTTAGCACCTCTTCATTTGCACATAAGTCACTATGTGACTAACCCTTTTGTTCATAACTTCTACGATACCAATACCCGACATCAATCCAAACCACCATGGGAACCCTCATCCATGGTTATACACATCCATGCTTAGTAGCCATCCATGAATATAACCCTCCTATGGGTATAATCCATTCATGGACATAACTAATACCTTCGTAGGACTATTCTGTCTATCATAGAGCTAACAGGTTTAACATACGACCCATGCGTCGACTACGAAATCAAATGTCTATCATAATGCTAATGTCCGGCATCGATCCAAATCACCATGGAAACCCCCATCCATGGGAAGCTAGTATATATCCATAGAATTGTCGCTTTTACTATGGAACCGTTGTATCTATCAGGGGATCGACATACCCACCAATTGTCGTCATCATCTACCAATAGGGAATACTATAGTAAGTGTAGTGGACATTTGTTGTACAAAAGTGCTAATAACATACGTGAAGGCAGTAGGTATAAGAGAGTGGAATGCTCCCAAATTAATGATCACATAAGAATATGAACTACAAACTACTGCCATACCTTGAATTACCGAATGATCCATTGTCTCTGGAGGAGAAATCGTAGTATTCAGCTGTCCCGATTCTATTGGAGTAGGTGCCCTTCCTATCGGGTCATGTGCTCTAGGTCCTTGTGACTGAGCTGGTCGAGCTGGATGACGGCGAGAACCTCTGAAGTGCGAAGATTTATCGTTCTGTGGGCACTCTCTCTTGAAATGCCCCTGTTGACCACACTGGAAACAGAAACTTCCAGTAGAGGCTGAAGATCTCCAAAAATGGGGTATGTATCTCTTGTGAAGGTGAAATGCATTTCCCCTACCCTGACCTCTTTGGTCCCGTGTTTCATTTCAATTCAAGAGTTGTTGTAAAACCGCAGTGACTAGCTTGCACTAAGTTTTGTAGCTCGGGGGTTATCACTGGAATATTCACGCTATTCTGCGCTTCCTTCTGATGAGGTGGTTGTACCTCTTCCTCCGGATGAGGCTGTTGTACTTCTTCTTCCACACATGGGTTTTGTCGGTTTCTTCTCTTCGGAGGCATTTTCCTAAGTCATAAAAACAAATTTATTGGCTTAGTTTCCTTCATAAATTCGTAAGTTGCATACTTCCTTAAAAAGTCATTCAAACTTCTATCATAATACAAAGGTTGGTAAGGTTAAAATAAACCCTTCAAAATAACAAAATGTACCCACAACCCACCCTTACAAAATAACCCTCTTTGAATGACCTTTCTTACTACTCACCAGTCTAGTCTTCCGTAGAAGACCCTACATCATCCTCAAACACAAAGGAACTGTCAGGGCACGACATCGACATGTGACCCAGTACTCCACCTGTCAAACAAGGTATTATCCCTTGTCCTCCAATATAAGGACAGTTAGTCCTTTCTTTCCCGTGTCCATGTAGTCCACAAACCGGGCATACCACTTTAAGAGGATAGGGGCAGTATGTGCAGTTGTGCCCAACCTGGTTGCACAACTCGTACATATAATTGGGTTCTATTTCCCCTACCGACTCTCTTATCATCGGAAAGTCTTCCATATTCTCTTCAGGAAGAGATGCTAAATCCTATTCATCTTCCTCGGAAGGTTCCTCCTGAAAGTCCATGCTAACTTCTATGCTGGAAGCAGATACCAAATCTATGGGACAGCTAGGGGTTCCCTTATTCCATAATTCCGTATACTCCACGTCACTTGACATGTATCATAGAATACAAATAGAATACAAAAATCATCAACAGCAGTTTCCAATAAAACCAATCTAGGTTTTGGGGAATTTCTTATGTATAGCACAATGTATTTTGGGGGAAATTTCCAAATTAGCACACTTAGTTTTGGAAAAAAAAAATCCTAGGTATCAATGTTTGCTCCATTTGGTGAGATCGGGGAAATTTTCCTACGTTTGATGAATCCATCACTGTTCCTTCAATTTGGGGAAAATCTAGATTTGTTTTCTCATTTTGGGGGAAATCACTAAATAATCATACTTAGTTTTGGGGGAAATTTCTTATGCATAGTACAACGTATTTTGTTTGGGGGAAGTTACCATATAAGCACACTTGATTTTCCTTTGTTTCTGGGGGGGATCTCGAAATTCCTATTGTTTGTTGTTCAAATTTGGGATACCGGGGAAATACATCCTACTTTGCTATGTTTGATAAATCTACTACTGTTTCATCAATTTGGGGGGGAAAACCTAGATGTTTTCTCATTCTGGGGAAGTAAACCCTATCTTGCTATGTTTGATAATTCCAACTTAGATTGATTGTTCTTCCCTTGCTGTCATTCCTTTTAGTCAAATGTTGTTTTCAGATTGAATGCTTCAGTTTGAATCAATCGAAGTAAATTAACCCGGCCCCTGTGCAGCGGACTCTGAAGAGTCGGTCAATTGGGATTCTTAGCTGTCAGTGAGACATGCAACCGTCTTAACCTTACTTCGAGAGATTCATTCTTCCGATTTCGCTCTGATACCAACTGTAACGCCCGCCCCTTTCACTGCTTAATTTTAATTATCCGAAAATCAGAGTATTTTTTTTTTTGAATTAAATAGTGACAAAGGGCGCGGACGTCACGACGCTAGTTAAGTCCGAGCTTCTGAAGCCTGGCCCTTAACTGGCCAACCCTACGTGCGCGTGGAACGAAGTCCACGAGAACGGTTCATACGTAGACGTAAACTCCCGGAATATAACTTAATGCGGAACATTATAATAGAGATTATCCTACCAATTTTAGATAGCAAGGAAGTACGACGCTTAAATTACTAAAATACCCCTAAATTTATAATTATATCTCAAAATGATAATGTCCAAAGAAAAAATCCAAACCACAGTAAGTAATCTAAATTATTACATTCCGACGAGCTAAGCTATTCAAATTACATTTCCAAAATAAATTAAATAAACTAAGTAGTCCGCCTTCCCAAACTCCTAAGCTTGGCCTCCGTCTCGTCCTTCGTGTCCGCCATCTCCCGCTTCATCAGCTAGGGTAGAAGTAGGGCATTAGACAACGCGACCAGTAGGACTCCGAGTAAGGCTAACACATGGATTAGTGATAACAGGCACAATAGGTAATATTATAATCAAAACCATAACAATGAATGCCATGCCATGGGTGTCCTATGTCATGAGTTCCACCCATCATCCATACCATCATGCTGCCATATCCCCCTTGACGGAAAAAGCTCGTCAAGATATAAACAATCACAAATCATCCCCCTTGACGGCAAAACCTCGTCAAGATATAAACAATCACAAATCATCACTCTTGACGGCAAAACCTCGTCAAGATATAAACAATCACAAATCATCCCCATTGACGGCAAAACCTCGTCAAGATATAAGCAATCACAAATCATCCCCCTTCACGGCAAAACCTCGTCAAGGTTTCCCCATGTTTGCTTCTCGGTCGCCCCGACAGAGCATGGACTCCGGTTTCTTTATTTTCCTCCTTCCCATGCCATATCCCTCCCATGTCATGCATGAGATGTAGATGCCATATGCCATGTAATATATATGATAGCACAAACCATGGCATTTAAAATCCCATCAATAAAACATATAATTTGATTATCGAAAATAGATCAAGCAAAACATCAATATACACATCATAGCCTTAAAACCCATCTTAAAACAATCATATGCTTACCAAAATAAATCAAGGAAAAACCCATACATAACACATAACCCATCTTAAAACAATCATATGCTTATAAAAAGGTAGGAATCCTACCGAATGCCGACTAGCGTCCCTTTACGCTTCCATTCACGAATCCGACCGCCGATCGTGCACCGATTGCGATGTCCCGATACCTTATTATACATATGAATAATTAGTCCATGTTTTTAACCATTTCTAAGCCCATAAATCATACCTTAGTGGGGTCCGGCCATACCCCATGGCCGAACCTCACTATCTAGGTTTTGTGAGTCCCATTTAGTTCATCAACTGTTTTAATTGCATGAGTCTAAAAATCAGCCATCCTAGGATTCATTTAACCATACATAAGTTTGTTACTTAGAGCCCCTAAGTCCATGACCATCTCCCATGAAGTTCTTGAATTTGGCCATTATTTACAGTTTTACCACTACCTCTCCCATGGTTAAACATCCACTTAACCATGTACATTTCTTTGTCCATACTTGATTCACAATTTAGATCCATTAGTGATTCATCAATCATGACATGAACACATTAAAAAAATCGGCCCTTAAGTTCACTTAATCCCCATTAATTTTAAACACATGCATAATACCAATTTTTGCCCATAAGATGACCTATAATTGGGTCATGGGTTCGGCCATACACCATGGCCGAACCCATGATGTCTTTTTCCCATTTTTACTTGGGTCTATATACATCATTAGCTCCACCATAAGTCCTTCCTTGAAGGGGTTTAAATCACATATTTAAACCATCATTCTTAACCATATTTGAGTCCATTAACTTAGTCCTGTTCCCATTCATTCTTCATGGTTCCAAAATACTTGATTCATCATTCATTGGTGACATTTAAGACATAAAAACGTTAACCTTCCTCCATGGATTCCCTCATTTAAAAACCCCTTTCAAAATTTCTACCATTCTTTCATTTAAAACTTTAAAAATCATTAACCACTTAACATAGCCTCCATTCTCTAATCCCATTAAAATTCTAACACCATCACCATAAATTCATGGTCCATTATTCATTCATGCCTTTTGAGGCCATCAACATCATTCACATCTCCCATGCATTTCCTCATTTAAACCCCTTTGAAATTACCAACATTTAATTATTAAAATCTTAAAAATCATCAATTGTCCTCCATGGCTTCCATTCTTTAAAACCCTAATAAAATCATTTAATCACCTACCATGCTTAAGTAAATTTTAAATACATAAAATCCTTAATGCATCCTTCAAAAATCCACATACATCCATGCTTAATTAATTTAAATACCTAATGTCCTTAGTGCCTCCTTTATTTATTTTTTTTAACCTAATTTACCCATTTAGGGCTTGCCCATTCTTCCTCTTTTTATTGGATGGATTTGAGATCCAAGGCCCATGATAATTTGGCCACCAACCAATCCAAAGAAAATGGATTCCATAATTACTTCTTAACCCTTAAAATGCAAAATTCTTGTTTAAGAATTACTTACAATCCGACGACTTCTCCGGCTTTTCTTTTTCCTCTTGGACTCCTTGGCCTTCTTTCTTCTTCTTCTCCTTTGTTCTTTGGTCAAGATGTTTGATCAAGATGAAAACATCAACACTTGGGTTCGGCCACCATGGAGTGTGTTTTGAGAGAGGGAAATGAGGAGATGGTGAGGAATAATGCCCTAGATCTTGGTCTTGAAGTGGTGGCTTTTGCTTGCACTTCTCTTCTCTAAGTCTTCTTAGCTTTCCTCTTCTTTTCTCCTTAGTTTTTTTCTTCTTCTTTTCTTCTTGGTGTGGGACGGTGGTGGAGAGCAAGAGAGGGAGAGAATGAAATGAGTTGGATGAAAAGAGAAAGAGATAAGGTTCATTTCCTTTGGTGGAGCAACCTACACTCCACCATTTAATTTTCTCACCCACCACATGGGATTTTTATTTATGCTTTATGCTTTATGCTTTATGGTGGTGGTTGGAATAAACCACCACCAAGCCCAACGTGTTTGGTGTTAAAGATGAGATGGTTTTGGTCTCCCATCTTTTGACCCCTTTGACCACCTTTTGAATAGTTTAATCATTTAATTAACTAGCTAATTACCTTAGGTTAATTAATTCCCACTTAACCTAATTCCATTATTCCACCCATGGTTGATCAAGTCAACCATGGTGGCCGGCCCCACCAATCCTTGGTGCACACGCCACCTCATTTGGTGAGGTGGAGGTGGGTCCCAATCGGCCATGTCACCTTGGTCAATTCATCACCAACTTAGGTGATTTAATTTTAATTAAATCCATTCCAATAGTTGGATCACCATTGGGCCCATGGCCCAATTACATTTTCCTCTTACCCATTTACCTTAGAGTTTACATCATCTTGATTCATTGGGTCCCAAATGGGTATTGAGTCCAATTTGACCATTCTTGGCCCAATTGACCATCATTGACCCTTTAAATGAATTTAAATCCAATCCATAGTCCATTGGGTCATACTTGGGCCTTTGTCCATATTTTGATCCATTCACCATTTATTCCATCAAATTTCCAATTTCCACCATTAAAAATAAATAATAGCCACATATTTATTGACGACAGTAGGGTATGTGGGATCATGACAATTTCAACGTTAGAACCTACATCAGAACCCAATCGTTGTAACCATGCTGAGGAGAGTCTAACCAATGGTGGCAAGAACCTAATTCTTAAGGGGAATGATGAGGTGAATCCTAGCTTTGAGGAGAATCCTATCCAGGACTTTCCTCCGTATGATATGAACTGTAATACCCCGCCCTTTTTCACTTGTTGCTTCCGTAAAATCAGAGTCTATTTTTTTTTAAATAACATAAGTGAGCAAGAGCGGGACGTCACGACGCGAGCTAAGTCCGAACTTCTAACGTCCGACCCTTAACTGGCCAACCTTATGTGTGCATGGACTAAGTCCATGGAAACGGTTCACACATAACAACATCAACATGCGGAATTGAAATCAAAACATGTGGAATTATAATAGAACCTAGTTCTATTCCATTTCAGATAACAAGGTACGTCAAGTCTTTATCCATAATTAAAATATCGTAATTATCCAAATAAACATCCAACCATGGCAAATCATCTAAGTTATTACATGTTCGAAGTCTAGTTACTCAAATTACAAGTCCATAAGTAACTTAATTAAAATATAAACTAAAAGCATCCAAGCTCCTATGTTTGGCCCGTTCGCGTTCATCGTTCTCCTTGTTTCCTGTATCATCCACTAGGGTAGAAGTAGGGCGTTAGAACAACGCACCCATTGGGTATTCCAATTAGGGCCATTATGTAATGATAGTTTGGATTTTTATTTTAATTTCTTTTATAAATGTTATGTTAGAAATTATTTTGAGAATTTTCAAGGAAAAGTAGAACTCCTTTTAGGATCGGTGGAACTTGATCTTCTCAGTATAAGGTTTTTTTTAAGAACATCTTCTTTTAGATTTGGAAAGGCAAGTATAAATTTCTGCACAAGCCTAAGGCCTGAATTAGGAATTTCTTATTTAATGGAAGCCATAATATTTTTAATTGGAGTTTTGATAAAAGGCAAATTTGAATATGTATTTGATGATTCTTGAAGATTTCATAGTCTAGGCCGTGATTTTATCATCAAATGGGATAAAATGCCTCCATAAATACTTGTCTCAATTCCATTGTACATTATGTGAATATTTTATTATTTTTATTAAATTTTTTATTCTTTTCTTATTCTCTCAAATTCTTTTGAACTAGGTTGAGATTGATTTAATTGCATTTTAATTTTGTTCTCTTAAACTGGTTTGAGATTATTTATAAATTCTAGATCCATACCATTACTTTAATTAAATTGGATTTATTGGTTAGATTTTAGATTGAGATGATGGTACTCTAACTTTTAGATTTGATTCTTACAACTGGAATGCCACTAATTTAAAATCTTTTTTATAAAAATTAGAATTTGATTTTCATATTTAGGTTATTTCTAAAGATCTACATTTTCTTTAATCACAACATTTCAATTTCATATATATATTTTTTTGCATATATTTTGTTATTTCCTTGTGTGATCGACCTCGCATTCTTAACACTATACTATTTAATGGTTCGTGCGCTTGCAAGTTATAAGTTTAAAATTTGCACAACAAGTTCATTTTTATGCACCGACCTCTCGACCAGAATGACCCATCGGTGACTGGGACTTAGAAAAACTTAGGGATGCTTATTTAAACTCTAGATTTTAGAGGTATTGGTTGGACCCTTCAACTTGAAAAATGTTAAGGCAAACCCAAAGATCCCAAACCTCTCCCGACCTCTTTCAAACACACATTAATCACTTGGTAAATCATTTGTGTGATCATATCCTCTCTCTATGCCTTCACCTTGGTAAATCATTTTCCAATCAACCATTTGATTGAGATAGAGAAAGAGAGAGAGAATCAAGCCTAAGATCAACTTGCAAATCCATTTCCTAGCAACCTTGTCCCAACTTGTGATTGCACATACACAAGGCACATCTTGAACATCACATTGGGAAAGAGAAATCTTCAAGAAGCATACATCTACAAGTAAGCTCATACAAATTAAAGTACTTCTTAGTAATTTTATTTTACAAATCATCTTATGAAGTGGACTAAGGCAAGGAGGCTGGAACCACTATAAAAAATAGAGGGATAAGGAAGTAGAATTTGGGATGGTCGAACCATTTAAAATCTAGGACAAGTGGATTAAGGAGGCTTGGCTTCGGAACCAGTATAAAAAATCTAGAGCGTCGTCTCTGGCACATTTGGTGGGTGGAATTCCCAATTGAGTAAGGTAGAATTCCTACTCTGTTTGTGAGGGTGTAAGTCCCCACATAGTGAATTCGGGATAACCCAAGGTTGGGTGAGTCCTTAGATTAGATGTAGGTTGTTTAACCGAACCACTATAAATTGGTCTTGAGGGTGTTGATCTTTATTTGTGTGATTGTTCTTATAATTGTGCACATTCTAATCACACTACACACATGCATCTTGATTAACATCTTATTTCTGTTGCAAACATTTCATTTAATCAAGATAATTGCTAAGACCATAAAAATTGGGGAATGTCCTATTCAACCAACACCCCCCCCCCTAGGGCCAATCTCGGTCTTTGTTCTAGCACCCAAAGGGACTTTCACAAGAAATATTCCATGAAATAGCATACGAGTGACAGCAACTTGAAACAAATAGAAAAATAGACTAATTTGGCACATAGTTCATGAAAAAACAAGATGATGCATACAAATTTACCTATATGAGCCCAATACATCAAACCAATGTAAACAAGTTCATTCATCAAAAGCATACACTAATAAAAATTCTATGAATGAACAAACATCTATCCTTGGAAATTCATTAAGCTCATGGAAGATGGACATTTTTTTCTTCCCTTTAACTTTCCAAAGTATGCTCTTTTTTGCTGAATCCTTTTTGAGAGCCCAATGCAGCAAGTTCATTAACAATTGGACCATATAACCATGTTGGCTTTCTCTACCAAAACCCATTTGGCTTTAAGATTCACATTTAAAAGATAAAACCCACAACATAGGTGCATAAAAAACATTTTGGTGAAGGAAGATTTTCCTTATTTTAACATTTCCCCAAAAATAACATTTCCAATGTCTAATAATTTTCTAATATAGTGCTTATCAAGACATGGAAATAGCATAACACATCGCTATGAGATTTACCAATTTGAGGGACGAAAAGTGTGTGTTTGCAAGTCCACATGTGAACAAGTTTTGCAAACCACCTTTGAATACCAATGAAAGTCCATACATGCACACAATTTTTTGTCATTTGAAGATTCAAACCATTTTACTATTATAGGCACAAATTGATTGGACTTTGGATCAGTGTACCAATTTGAGTTCAACTAAAATGTTGATTCAAACCAATCCAAGAACCTTGAGCCTTCTAATTTGCCAATTTAATTAACATGGCTCATGTGTGATGTCATATGATAAGGCATTCTTAGGCTGAGCAAAACATGATGCTTATGAACCGAAATCATTCCTCATAATATTTGCCAATAATGAGAATATAGGAATGACAACCAAGCACACAACACATACATTCATCTCACATATAATATACAAATCAAGCACATGGAAATGAAGTATGAAACATGTATGGCATTCAATGAATATGCACAAGGATAAAAGCTCATGATATGACATAAACAACCAACACTTGCAAAGGCATTTTCATAATTGCACAAAGATATTCCGATATGAGAACAAAGATAGGTGCAAGAAAAAAATGATCTCCATGTAAAGCATACAAGTGTTTGCCATCACCATTTTAGGTCCCATGCTTGATAACTTTTACCATTCATCCAAGGATACTCCAATTAGGTTCTAAATTTTGAATGATATGTGAATGGATTACTAATGAAAAACATTTGATCACATTTTGATCAACAATACCATTCACAAGCATGGAATAAGTTTCATTCTACAAGAGATTTACAAATTTTGTAACTTGGAATAAAACAACACTATGTAAATGCACAAGATCATCTCACACTCAAGGTTCTACTAATTTAAGATCAGAATGAAAAACAAATACTGCAAGCACATTAAACCAATACATGAGGCAATGCACAAAGTTCATTCATTCCCAAAAGATGCACAAATTACATGAAAAATGAAATGAGATGAAACAAAAGACAATCCAATTTTAAAGCATAATGTGCAAGCCTACATGAAAACAAACATTCCAATAAAATATACACCAATGTAAGATCATGGAATGCAATAGAAAATCAGAAGAGGGGTTTTAACCAAAACCATCTGTGCATAGGTGATACATCGCCAAGGCAATCGGTCGCAGAGCCGTTGCATCGTCATCCGGCAATCAGTCGCCATGACAGCACAATTTTTTTTTTTTTAAATCCTTTTCAATTTGAAATCACCCTCTTGATTTTCAAAAACATGTGGCAAATGGTAAACATGATTCTACCAATATAAGCATGAATGCTACACAAGTATCTTACAGATGATCAATCCAACAATCAACCAAGAGCATGGATTAAAGACAAGATACTGAAAGTTCCCGTATGCTAGAACACAGTGCTAGATTGTTCCGAGAGAGAAGAGGCGTGGGGGGGGGGGGGGGGGTTGTTTGAATAGGACAATTCCAATTGTGTAGCAGATAAATAAGATTAATCAAGTGTCTGAAATAAGAGTGTGCCAAATTCAAACATCAATCACACAAGCATAAGAACAAATCACCCACAACATACAATATATAGTGGTTTGGTTAACAAACCTACATCCACTATTGGACTCACTCTCTCTTGGGCTATCCCAATTCATTAAGTGGGGAATTACACCCTCACTAATAGAATAGGACTTGTACCTATCCAATTGTTTGGGAATTTCACCCCGGTCTATGTCCTCATCCTTTTATTTTTTATAGCGGTTTGATCACATTGATCTAGTCCACTTTACAATGAAGATGATTTAAACTTAAATCAAAACCTAAGAAGCACTTGCCTTTTGATAGCTCAACCTTGTAGGTGTGTGCTTCTTGAAGATGTCCTTCCCAATGTGATGTAGACGATGTCGAAGATGTACCTTGTGTAAGCTCAATCACAATATATGGATAATGTCTCTAGGATTTAAGATTTGTCAATAATTATCCTAAAACATTTTTTTCTCTCTCTCTCACTCACTTAATCTCAATCAAGATGATTGAATTCTAGAATGATTCACCACTGTGGAGTACATACAGAGGAGGTGGGATCTCTGGAAGTGCTTTATATTTTCCTCACAAGAGTGTCCAACAAGGTTTGATGCTTAAATAGGAAAACCAACATATCCCGAAGTTACAACGGGCGATTGACTGCAAACTTGCAATTGATCATGCCTTTAAACTTGCCATTGTCATGCGACTGATGCACATTAAATGTTTTCCAGTGGATAGAAAATGGTCACACTCAATTGATTGCGCCACATGATTGGTCGTCTGTGTTTCTGCCGATCAATCGAAGGATGGTGAATGCATCGGCCTAAGACTAACCTGTCATGACAATCTTAATCTCATATAGGCCTTGGGCGATAGGTCGTGCGCCTGATGCATAACTGCCTTGTCTCGACGATTGGTCGTGTGACCGATTGATTGTGCACTATACCACACGAAGGGTCGCCGCCAGACAAATGTCATCGTCTTGAGCGAAATTGATTTTTTACAGTGGGTGTCCAAACCAGGCTCCAGGCAGTATATAGTGTAGGGAGATTGGTCTGCCCTGTACCCAGACGAAGGATCGTTTGCATGATATGATGCCTGAGACTTGACTGTGAATGACAGTCCATATCTTAACCTAAGTCCAGCGGATGGGTCGTACAACACGATTGTATCGGCCCTGTCCCAGCTATGCATTGTATTCATTAATGTATCGTCTGGGACCTTAGGTTTTTGGCAGACCATTTCCAACAAGAACCTTTGATTATCCTGACGATTGGTCATATAACCACAGTATATCGTCCTTGCCCAATGGCAATGGATCGCCATACACGATGTGTCGGCATGACAGTAAAATCATTTTTACATTTTTATTCCATCTGGTTCTGTTGGCTGTCAAAGACCACAAGACTTGATTTATGATTGACAAAGATGTTGTCTAAGTCTAGTCCAGGTCAACCTATGGTGTTGGGTTCTACCTAAAGTCATCTATGGCCAATTTACCTTTGTGATTTCCATACACTTTGTGATGATGAATCTTGCACTTGATCTTCTTTCTTTGAGATCTTGATTCAATTCTCATCACACCTTGATTCTTGTATTCATGCTTCAATCTTCCGAGGCAATGCTTCACCAAAGTCATGGAATAGACAAATAGGTGACTCGGCAAGCCGGGGCACTAACAATCTCCCCCTTTGTCAATTTTCATTACAAAACACCTAGAAGTTAATGAATACAGACTCGATGACTTAGCCAAACCCACTATACATACATTTGAATACAAATGATACAATCATTTAAAGTACATATTCAATTGAAAAAAACCTATAATCTATGTTCCAAGATGCCTTCTTCAATGCTTACCTTGCAAGCTTCATTGTGATCTTGTACATGTACCTGTACACACAAACAATACAAGCAATGGTGGAAGCATAGCTCAATGTTAGTCCATAAAGCATATAGTGCTCCCCCATAACTAATGGACTAAAATCCTCCTTTAGTCTTGATTAAACTCCCCCTTAATCAAAGACTATCCTCCTTAAAGATCATCTACCCTAAGATATTTAAGCTTCTCCTTCTAAGCTTAGAACAAGCTTTTAAATTCTGCCCCAAAACCGTCATCAAGCTTCTAATATTTCTCTCCCTTTTGTTATAAATTGGCAAAGGGCTTTTAAGCACTAATACACCATTTTAGTGTGCTTCAACAAGTCCCAATTGTTGAGGGGCTCATGCATTTGGTTTTCAAAAATACCAATATGAAACCAACTCATGCATGCAAAGAGGAGGGAAAACATTCATACAAATAATTTTACTATAAAAAAGCATATGAGTGATAATAACATGAACTAAATAGAAAAAAACAATTAGGCACATAGTTCATGAAAGATCATGCATAAATAATTCACCAATACAAGCAAAATTGCATCAAACCATCAAATAAGTTCATTCATCAAAACATACAGCAATGAATAATTTATGAATGAACAAATATCAAATCCTTGGAAATTCATTATGCAATTGGAAGATGGACACTTATTTCTTCCCTTAAACTTTCCAAGGCATGCTCTCCATTGCTCAATTTTTGAGAGCACAATGCCCCAAGTCCATTAACATTTGGACCACAAAACTATGTTGCCTTTCACTACCAAAATCCATTTGGTTTTAAGGTTCACCTTTAAGAATGGAAAGCTCCAACATAGGTGCATAACTAGGTTGCGTTCAAGCCTTACATGACATATCCAAAAAGACATGAAATTGCAAATTGAGGGATGGAGAGTGATGGACAGTCAGAGAGGACAATACAGGCATTGGAGGATATGCTGAGAGAATGTATGTTAGACTTCAAGGGTGGAGGGGAGGATCACTTACCGCTGGTTGAGTTCTCTTGCAACAACAGCTACCAGGCAAGCCTCCAGATGGTTCCATTCGAGGCCTTGTATGGTAGACCATGTAGATCACCAGTGTGTTGGACAGAGGCCGGTGAACCTGCACTTATTGGACCCGAGCTAGTTGCAGAGACTACGGAGCAGATTAAGTTGATACGACAGCATCTACTTACTGCACAGAGTCGTCAAAAGAGCTACGCTGACAAGAGAAGGAGGTTCCTTGAGTTTGAAGTGGGAGACATAGTATTCTTGAAAGACTCGCCATGAAAGGGACACATGCGATTTGGGAAGAAAGGGAAACTATCGCCTAGATTTGTGGGGCCGTTTCCAATCCTAAAGAAGGCGGGGGAGGTGGCTTATCAATTAGCACTTCCTCCACAGTTGTCATCTTTACATGATGTATTCCATGTCTCTATGTTGAGGAAATACATCCCTGACCCTTCACACGTGTTAAACGTGCAAGATGTTGATGTGCAAAGCGACGTGGCTTATGTTGAAAGACCGGTCAGAGTGATCAGGAAAAAACAGAGAGTATTACAGAACCGAGTCATTCAGTTCGTCAAGGTGGTATGAGATCGACATGGTAATGAGGAAGCCACTTGGGAACTCGAATTAGAAATGAGAGCAGCTCATCCTGACCTTTTTGTATAAGTTGTTTGAAAACCTACTTCGCTCGATTTTCGGGACGAAAATTTCAAAAGAGGGTAATATTGTAACAGCCCGGATTTTCAATACAATAATTATATTGGCTATTATCTATTTTAAATGTTAAAAATTAAGATTTATAGATGGAATGGATGTTAGATGGATAAGAATTTGGGCAATGACCCAAGTATGGCCCAATGGATCATGGATAGGGTTAATTCAAATTAATTGGGTATATGTGGTCAATTGGGTCAAATGCCCAATTGGGACCCAATGGGTCAAGATGAATTGATGATTAGGGTAAATGGGTAAGGAATAGATTTAATCGGGTCGTGTACCCAATTAAGATCTAAGGCATGGGGTCCACCTCATCAAGTGAGGTGGCAAGTGTAAGAGTTCACATCAAATTGGCATAGCCAAGTGGGACCCTAGTCCACCTCATCAAATGAGGTGGCGTGTGGTCTAAGGTCACATGTGGGGCCGGCCACAATGGTTGACTTGGTCAACCATGGGTGAGTTCATAGGTGAGTCCAAGAGGATTAAGTGAAGTGAGTGGAGTTAAGGAATTAATTAATTAAGAATAAATTCAAGTACTTGAGTTAGGAGAATGAGTTTTATTTAAGTGAGTTGGATGGGTGCTGAGTCACATGGAAGATGAAGGGATTTAAGTGAGTCAAAAGGGAGGTGGAGGGTTTCCATCTCATGGAAACCCTAGACAAGAAAACCGTTGGGTAGAGGGAAATGGACAAGTGTAAGGCATGTGTCCTCTTGGTTAGCCAAGGGACACATGGGAAAGACCCCATCTTGATGAGGGTGGTTGGGAGATTAGGGTTAGCAACAACCAAAACCCCTAGGGCTAACTCTTCATCTCATTCACTCTCTCCCTCTCTCAAGCCCTCTCTTGGCCGACCCTCACTAAACAAGAAAAGACTTCCCTCTCTCAAGAAACCCTAGGGCAAGATAGAAAGGACTTACACAAGAACAAGCCTCCTTTGGCCGAACCACTCTTTGGAAAAGAGATAGAAAGTTTCCCATCTCTCTCCCTCTCTCAAACCTTCATTCCTTGGCCGAACCCTCTCTTAGGGTTTTCATTTCAAACCCTCCCCCTCTCAAGTAACACTCTTTGGCCGAAGATCAAGGAGGAAGAAGAAAAGACTAAGGAAGGAGAAGAACGGAGGAGCAAGACGGAACGAAAGAAAACGAAGGAGTCTCGGAATCGGTATGTATTGCTTAACAAGATTTATTAATTAGAAAGAGGCTAAGGGAACCATGGTTTCGGCTATGGAATGGCCGAAACCATGGGGTTCCATTAAGGATTGAAAATGGTTGGCCAAATGGTTATAGGCCATGGATTTGAAATCTATCCAAGGAATGACAATGAGGTGGACATAAAAGTGAAGTATGATTCAAAATCCAAAATATGGTTTTTAGAATGGAAAAATGGACAAAACCCTAATGGGCAAGATAGGTTATATCATTGAAGTTGTTAAGGACAATATGTATACATGACTTATGACAACATGCATGATTGAATATGAGGAATGGAGAATGATCAAAGGCAAGGGCCGAACCTTAATTTTTATATATATGGATCATGGAGGAAAAATGATGAACCATAGGGTTCGGCCATGTTGTATGGCCGAACCCCATGGAAGAATGTTGGTGATTTTAAATGGGTTTTAAATGATGAAAATGATGGAAGAATCTAAAATTGTTTTTTTAAATAATTGCACCATGGGCTATCAAGTAGGAAATGATGAAAAATGATGGACCATGGGTTCGGCCATGTTGTATGGCCGAACCCCATGGAGGAAATTTTATGGATCTATGTTTATGTTAATGAACTATTGAGTTAGGAATTATGAGGACAAAAATGAAGCACCGTGGGTTCGGCCATGTTGTATGGCCGAATCCCATGGATAATTTTTATGGGTTAACAAGTTAAGAAATGAAAGGGAAAGGAAATGATGCCTAAGATGGAAAGAGGATAAGATGGAAGAACCATGGGTTCGGCCATGTTGTATGGCCGAACCCCATGGATGGTATTTTATGGACATTTGTGGATCTAGGTATGATTTGATTAATAAATCAAAGATGGAATGATGTTGGACCCGCATTTGTTAAAATAACAAAGACTAAAAGAGGGGTCAAAACCAAAAGGGTGAGGTTCGTCCATGTTGTATGGCCGAACCCCACTAGTGCATTTTTGTGGACTTAAAACATTTTCAGCCCTAAGGCATGGCAGAAACCCCTTTGGGGGTCTTAACCGGGCTGAGGACTATAATCGTAGGTGGAAATGAACATGGAATGATGGAAATCAAATGGGACATAGATTTAATTTATTTATGTGTAATAAGGTAACGAGATTTCACAAATGGGTGTGCGATCGGCTTGACGCGATTGGTGATCGGTTTTTGAACGAAAACGCAAGGACACGATATTTGGACGTTGATAGGATTCCTACCTTATTGAAAACCATGGAATATGTATATGTGATGTTTTTACTTCTATGTGCAATGGATTATTTTGGTATCAAATGAGGTGTTTTAATGATGGGATTTTCATACTATACGTGTAATATGAAATGGCATGATGCACTCATATTTCATGCATGGCATGGGAGGGAACAAATCAGGCGAGTCCACGCTCCATTCGGATTTCCGATAAACAACCGGGGGGGGAATCCACACTGATTCCAATGGACATACGGGAAGAGATGTATGATTGAATTGCAAGCGGAGTCCATGCTCCATTCGGTGGGACTGATAAGGCATTCGTGGGGAGAGATATACTGTGTTTGAAATGTAAACGGAGTCCACGCTCCATTCGGTGGGACCGACAAGGCATTCGTGGGGAGTCATGACAATACCTTGATGTGGATTATCTATCAAGAGGAATACTATGTGATTGTGATATGGTTGATGGGTGGGATTCATGGCATATGACAGACATGGCATGGCATTGACTTGCATGGTTTTGATATTATATATATCTATGTGATTTTTATACTAACCCATGTGTTTGACCCTACTCGGAGTACCTACTGGGTGCGTTGTCTAACGCCCTACTTCTACCTTAGATGATGACACAGGAAATGGACGGAGCGAAGGACGCGATCGGAGCCAAGCTTAGGAGGATAATCTAGTTTCATTTTATTTAAGTTTTTATTATGGACAATGTAATTTGAGTAATTAGTATTTGGGACTGTAATAACTTAGACTATTTGCTATGGTTTGTTTTATTTTGGACATTGAAACTTAAAGGTTATTTAATGTGATGGACTCCTTGCTATTTACAATTGGATAGGATAGTAACTCTATTATAATTCCGCAATTATGTTTAATTCCGCAAGTTTAACCTTATCGTGTGTGAGCCGTTTTGGCGGACTTAGTCCACGTACATGTATGGTTGGCCAGTTAAGGGCCTGGTTTTGGAAGCTCGGACTTAGTTCACGTCGTGACGTCCCGCTCTCTCTCAATCTTTATTTCAAAAAAAAAAAAAAACTCTGATTTTCGGCGAGTGAAAAAGGGCGGGGCGTTACACTTGGTATCAGAGCAAAACTGGAGGTATGAATATTTTCGAAGTAAGATTAAGACGGTATCATGTCTCTCTGACAAGATAAGAATATCAGCTGCCGAACTCTTCGGAGTCCGATGCATAGGGGCCGGATTAATTTACTTTGTTAAGACTCAGACTAAAGCACTCAATCTGAGAGCAACACTTGACGAAAAAATAATGATAGCAAGGGAAGGACAATCATTATAGGATGGATTTATCAAACATAGCAAATAGGAGATATTTCCTCGAAACAAGAAAACAACAGGATTTCCCCAAAATTGAGAAACAATGATGGATTTATCAAACATAGCAAAATAGGAGATATTTCCCAGAAAACAAGAAAACATCGTGATTTCCCCAAGTTAAGAAATAGTACTTGATACTTAGGAAGTTTTTCCCCGAAAACAAGAAAACATCAGGATTTCCCCAAATTGAGAAATGATACTTGACACTTAGGAAAATTCCCCAAAAAAAAAACAAGAAACACAAGATGCTTATTTGGTAATTTCCCCAAACTATGAAAAATACAAATTTGTACGAGGAAGCTAAGTCAAACGATGTTTCAATGACTTAGGAAAATGCCTCCGAGAAGAAGACATACACAACATAACCAACAACAGGAAGAAGAACATAACGGAGAGGGTCAGGACAGTGCAAACATTTCTGAAGTACCTCCTGAACTATAGAACCTAGTACATGCAATAGTCACTTCCGTTCTACAGCAACTCTTGAGCTGAAATGGTGACACAACCTCCAATGAAACACATGACCAAAGAGGTTAGGGTGGGGGAAATACTTTTCGCCCTCACAAGTGATTCAAATCCAACTTTGGGAGATCTTCAGCATCTACTCGATTCATTGGAAGTTCCTGTTTCCAGTGTGGTCAGCAGGGCCATTTCAAAATAGAGTGTCCACAGAACGATAGATCTTCTCACTTCAGGGGTTCTTTCCGTTGTCCAGTTCGACCAGCTCAGTCACAAGGATCTACAGTACATGATCAGACAGGATGGGTACCTACTCCGACCGGATTTGGACGACTGAATACTTTGGTTTCTCCTCCAGAGACAGTGGATCATTCAGTGATTCAAGGTATGGCAGTAGTTGTAGTTCATATGTGTATGCGTTATTTGATTTGGGAACATCCCACTCTTTTGTATCTACTGCCTTCACATCTGTTACTAGCACTTTAGTACAACAAATGTCCACTGCACTTACTATAGTATCCCCTATTGGTATACGATGACGACAATTGGTGGGTATATTGATCCCATGATAGATACAGTGGTCCCATGGTAAATGTGACGGTTCTATGGATAGATATCATCTTCCCATGGATGAGGGTTTCCATGGTGGTTTGATTGATGTTGGATATTGGCATTATGGTAGATGTATTGGCAGTGTGAGGGACATTTTGGTCCCATCAATTGACATATTAGTCCTATGATAGACATATTAGTCCTACGGAAGTGGTAGTTATGCCCATGGATGGATTATACCCATAGGGGGTTATATTCATGGATGTGATAAACAAAATCTTTCGTCCTTATATGGACAAGTTTGTAATCATTTTCATTAACAATATCCTGATTTATTCCAACCATCGGGAGGAGCTGCAGAACATCTAAGGATAGCCTTGGACACCCTGATGAAAAATCAATTATATGCCAAAGCAAACAAGTGCGAGTTTTGGCGATCTGAGGCCAATTTCTTAGGACATGTCACATCAACGGAAGGAATAGTTGTGGACCCGGCTAAAGTGGCAGCAGTCAGAGAATGGAAAGGACCAAAGAATGTGACTGCGATCCACAACTTTCTAGGATTGGCAGGTTACTATAGGAAGTTTATCATGGACTTCTCCAAGATTGCATCTCCACTTACCCGACTCACTCAAAAAGGAGTCAAATTTGAATGGTCCGATGTATGCAACTGGAGATTTGAGGAACTAAAGGAGAGGCTTACGACTGCTCCTATTCTGATTTTACCAGAAAGAAGCAAGGGCTATGAAGTATATCGTGATGCTTCAAAAGAGGGACTTGGGTGTTCTCTCACTCAAAGTCAACACGTGGTGGCTTATGGTTCAAGACAGTTGAAAATTCATGAACGCCACTATCCCATGCATAGTGCGGTTTGACAACAGCCGAGGGCAAAGTGGGCGGGGTGCATTTCAACCCAACAAGAAGTTCCGCCCGAACTTTAGCAGACCCTCACCCTCCACTGGATCTACAGGGGGCTTTCGTCCCAATCCGCCCTCCCCATCAGCATCAGTCACTCAGGTTCCTCGTGGTGGGAACATTTGCTACCAGTGTGGCCAACAGGGCCACTTCAAGAGGGAGTGTCCACAGATTAGCAAGCCCTCTCACTTCAGGGGTTCCTTCCGCCCTCCAACTAGACCAGCTCAGTCACGAGGAGGCAGGGCTTACAACCAGGAGGGGCGGGCGCCAAACCCTACAGGATCTAGACGACTTTTTACCATACCTCCTCCAGTAGCGGTGGATCACTCGGTGATTCAAGGTATGACCGTAGTTGGTAGTTCCTATGCTGTTGCATTATTTGATTCTGGAGCTTCCCATTCATTTATATCTGCTGCATTCATATTTGCTACGGGCACATTAGTACAAAACCTGTCCACATCATTTACCATTGTATCCCCCGTCGGAGACACATCTTTGGGACTCATATGCACAACATTGAACACTGAACTCGCTGGATTCAAATTCGAGTTCAACTATTTGGTACTCGATATGGCTGAGTACGATGTTATATTTGGCATGGACTGGTTGGCTACATTTCAGGCTCATATCGATTGCCATCTTCATAGCGTGATATTTTGGTCACCAGAGGGAAAACGGTACGTGGTACACGCTGACAGACAGGGCATCCCTAGAAGGCTACAGGAAGAGTTGAACCACCTTGTCTTAAACAACATCAGATTAGACAAGGCACCAGTGGTTGAACTTCCGACGGTAGTAACAGTATGGCTTATATGAGTATGTGGTCATGCCATTTGGACTTACTAATGCACCGGTTGTGTTCATGGACCTGATGAATAGGATATTCCGTCCTTACTTGGATTAGTTCGTGATTGTATTCATTGATGATATTCTGGTCTATTCCAAGAGTCAAGAGGAACATGCTGAGCACCTGTGGATAGTCCTGGACACCTTGAGGAAGAACCAGTTGTATGCCAAAGCCAGCAAATGTGAGTTCTGGCTATCTGAGGTCAACTTCTTGGGGTACATTATATCAGAGGAAGGTATAGTCGTGGACCCGGCTAAGGTAGTGGTAGTGAGGGAGTGGAAAACACCGACGAATGTGACCGAGATCTGCAGTTTTCTAGGATTGGTCGGTTACTACAGGAAGTTCATCTTGGACTTCTCTAAGATTGCAGCTCCACTTACTCGACTCACTCAGAAAGGAGTTAAATTTGAGTGGTCAAATCTGTGCAACCGGAGATTTGAGGAGCTAAAGGAGAGGCTTACAACCGCTCCTATTCTAATCTTGCGGAGAGAGGCAGAAATTATGAGGTGTACTGTGATGCCTCAGGTGAGGGACTGGGTTGTACACTCAGTCAAGGTAATCGTGCGGTGGCGTACGGATCAAGACAGTTGAAAATCCATGAACACCACTATCCCACACATGATCTGGAGCTAGCAGCAGTGGTATTCGCTCTCAAAAGCTGGAGACACTACCTTTATGGTGAGAAGTTTGAGGTGTTCTCAGATCACAAGAGCCTGAAGTGCTTATTTGATCAGAAGGAACTCAACATGAGACAGCGCAGATGGATGGAATATCTGGCAGATTATGAGTTCACACTTCGGTATCATCCTGGTAAGGCGAACAAGGTGGCAGATGCCCTCAGCCGCATGTCACATGCGACAGTAGCCAACTTAATCAGGACGGAATGGGAGGTATTGAATACCATCAGAGAGTTCAAACTCTACCTCAATAATCATGGGACCATATATAATCTAATCATACGATCCAACATGGTCTCCGAGATTGAACGGGAGCAACGGACAGATCCAGAGGTGGAGGAGATATGGACTAAGATGTCTTGTGTTCCGACCAGGACAGGGTCTTGTGTTCCGAGGCAGGACATATGTGCCTAAGAGCTGCAGAAGAGAGTTGTTGATTGAAGCACACCAAACCAAGCTCTCAATCCATCCGGGCAGCACCAAGATGTATCATGATCTTAAGAGGCACTATTGGTGGCATGGACTCAAGAGAGATGTGGCGGAGTTTGTTGCTCGTTGCCTAACTTGCCAGCAGGTTAAGGCGGAACATCAGAAACCACTGGGTTTGCTCGCACCCTTACCAGTGCTGGAGTGGAAATGGGAGCACATATCTATGGATTTCGTAACGGGGTTACCAAGGTCATCAAAGAGCAATGATGCGATATGGGTCGTAGTGGACCGGTTGACTAAGTCTGCGCATTTCCTTCCCATCAAGATAACAGATTCATCAGAGACATTGGGTCGACGGTACATCCGAGATATCATCAGACTACATGGTATTCCCCGGACTATTGTGTCCGACAGAGATGGCCGATTCATCGGCAGAGTATGGCAGGGCATGCATTCGGCTATGGGGACCGACATATTGACTAGCACAACATTTTATCCACAGACTGATGGACAGTCGGAGAGGACAATACAGACACTGGAGAATATGTTGAGAGCATGTATGCTAGACTTCAAGGGTGGATGGGAGGATCATTTGCCATTGGTGGAGTTCTCTTACAATAACAGTTACTAGGCAAACCTCCAGATGGCTCCATTTGAGGCCTTGTATGGTAGGCCATGTAGATCAACAGTGTGCTGGGCAGAGGCCGATGAGCCTGCACTGATTGGACCCGAGTTGGTTGCGAAGACTACAACGCAGATCAAATTAATATGGCAACACTTACTCACTGTGCAGAGCCGTCAGAAGAGCTACGCCGACAAGAGGAGAAGGTTCCTCGAGTTTGATGTGGGAGACTTGGTGTTCTTAAAAGTCTCACCACAGAAGGGATACATGAGATTCAGGAAGAAGGGGAAACTGTCGCCTAGATTTGTGGGACCGTTTCCAATCCTGAAGAGGGTGGGGGGTAGCCTATCAGTTGGTGCTTCCTCCACTGTTATCCTCTTTGCATGATGTGTTCCATGTGTCCATGTTGAGGAAGTACAACCCCGATCCTTCTCATGTGTTGAATGTTCAAGACGTCGATGTGCAAAGCGATGTGATGTATGTGGAGAAGTCGGTCAGAGTAATCGGGAGCGAACAAAGGGTGCTGCGGAACCGCGCCATTCAGTTCGTCAAGGTGGTATGGGAACGACATGGCAATGAGGAAACCACCTGGGAACTTGAGTCAGAGATGAGAGCCGCTCATCCGGAGCTCTTTGTATGAGTCGTTTTGAACCTCTACTTTGCTCGAATTTTCGAGACGAAAATTTCAAAAGAGGATTGTATTGTAATATCCCGGACTTTTTAAATCAATATATATGTGGCTATTATTTATTTTAATGATGGAAATTGGAAATTTTGATGGGATAAGTGTTAAGTGGATCAAAAATTTGGGCAAAGGCCCAAGTATGGTCCAATGGACCATGGATTGGATTAAATTCATTTAAATGGTCAAGGATGGTCAAATTGGGCCCAATACCCGTTTGGGACCCAATAGGTCAGGATGATTTAAGCTCTAAGGTAAATGAGTAGGAGGTGAATGTAATTGGGCCATGGGCCCAATGGTTATCCGAGTGGTTGAAATGGATTTAATTAAAATCACCTAAGTTAGTGGTGAATAGACCAAGGTGATATGGCCGAATGGGACCCACCTCCACCTCACCAAGTGAGGTGGTGTGTGGACCAAGGATTGGTGGGGCCGGCCACCATGGTTGACTTGGTCAACCATGGGTGGATACGTGGAGGGAATTTAAGGAAAATGGAATTAGATTAAATGGGAATTAATTAACCTAAGTTGAGGATTCAAATTAATTAATTACTTAGGTGAGTCAAATTGGGTCAAATGGGGGGTCAAAATGGATAAGTCAATGGGTGGTTTCATCTCATTGAAACCACCCAAAGAAACACAAATAAACCATGGGCTTAGGGTGGTGGTTTTATCCCAACCACCACCACTAAGGCACATTAGCCCATGTTTGGTTGGTGGGAGGAATTAATGGTGGAGTGTAGGTTACTCAACCAAATGAGATGGATCTTATCTCATTTCTCCATCTCTTTTCCATCTAACTCCCTCACTCTCTCTCCATCTCTCACTCTCCAAAACCGTCCCTCACTCAAGGAGAAAAGAAGAAGAAAAACTAAGAAGAGAAGAAAAGAAGAAAAGAGAGGAAAAGTGCAAGCATAAGGCCGCCACTTCAAGGTCAAGACTTAGGGTACTCTTTCTCACCATCTCCTCATCTCCCTCTCTTAAACACACCCCATGTTGGCCAAACCCAAACCTTGATGTTTTCATTTGATCAAGCATATCTTGGCAGACCAACAAAGGAGAAGAAGAAGAAAGAAGGCTAAGGAAATCAAGAGGAGAAAGAAAAGTCAAAGGAGCCGTCGGATTTGTAAGTATTCCTAAACAAGAGTTTACATTTTTTAAAGGGTTAAGAAGAGACCATGGCATCCGTTTTTCTTGGATGTAATGGTGGCCAAAACATCATGGGCCTTGGATTTAAAATCCATCCAAAGATGAAGTGGGAAATAGACAAAATGGGTAAGATAAATTAGGTTAAGAGAAATAAAGGATGTATTAAGGACATTGTGTAATAAGGTTCATTTAAGCATGGAAGTATGATTTTTTTGAAAGAATCATAGGCCATAGGGTTCGGCCATGTAGTATGGCCAAACCCCATGGTAGGTGATTAAGGAAATTTTAATGGGTTTAAAGGATTAAAATCATAGAAGGTGGTTAATGATTTTAAGGGTTTTAAAGGAATAAATGTTAGTGATTTTGAAGAGGTTTTAAATGAGGGAATCCATGGATGAAGGTTAATGCTTTTATGGTCTTAAATATCACCAATGAATGATGACCCATGAACCATGGGTTCGGCAATGGTATATGGCCGAACCCTATGGTGATGTAATAGTGGTTTTAATGGGTGAAGAAATGGAAAAATGATTAAGAATGTTGATAGTTTAAATGGATTTTCAAGTATAGTATATAATGTTTTAAAGAGGGCTGATTTTAATGATTCTAAGACATGAGTGGTAAGTCATTGAGGGATCTAAGTTGTGGATCAAAAATGTGGTAAATGATCCAAGAGAAGTAAGGAGATTAACATCATGGGTTCGACCATGGTGTATGGCCGAACCCATGACCCATTTTTGTGAGCCACTTGATGGGCTAAGTATGGGGTTATGTATGTGTTTAAATGAATGGAGATTAGGTTAATTAAATGGCTGATTTCTAATGTTGTTATGTCATGGTTAATGAGACATCAATGGACCCATTTTGTGAACAAATTGATGGGCTAAGATTAAGATCTATGTATATGCATTAATTAATGGGAATTAGGTTAAGTTAGTGGCTGATTTTTAATGGTTGTATCTCATGATTGGTGAGTCATTAATGGATCCAAGATTATGGATCTATTATGGGTCTAAGAATGGAGAAATAAGATGAGAACTTGACCATGAAAGAAGTAGTGGCAAAATCATAAATATGGGCCAAAATGAAGAACCCCATGGGGGATGATCATGGACCTAAATGTGTTTAAAGATGACCTTATGAATGGTTAAATGAAGCCTAGGGTGGCTGGTTTTAGACTCATGTAATTAAAATATTTGATGGATTAAGATGGGACCCACAAACCTAATTAGTAGGGTTCGGCCATGGTGTATGGCCGAACCCCACTAAGGCATATGTTAGGGACATGGACATGATTAAAACATGGGTTTAATTGTTAATATGTAATAAGGTATCGGACATCGCAAAAGGTTCGCGATCGGTGACCGGATTTGCGGATGGAAAACGTAAAGGAACGTTAGTCGGTATTCGGTAGGATTCCTACCTTTTTGTAAGCCATGGATTATGTGTTATATAATGGTTCCTTTGATTTATTTTGGTAATTAGATGGTTTGTTTTAAGATGGATTTTTATGGCTGTGATTTAAATATTATATAGCATATTACATTTACAATGATTTAAATACTATATAGCACATTGCAATTACATCTCATGCATGGCATGGGCGGGAAAATAAAGGAACTGGAGTCCATGCTCCGTCGGGGCGACCGAGAAGCAAACATGGGAATAGCCTGATGTGCTATAACCGGAGTCCATGCTCCGTCGGGGCGACCGAGAAGCAAACATTGGGATACCTTGATGAGGCTTTGCCATCAAGGGGGATACTTGTGTTGATTGATCTTGATGAGGTTTTTCCATCAGGGGGGACTTTTATGAATGATTGAAAAAGGGCAATGGTACAATGGTAATGGATGATGGGTGGGACTCATGACATAGGTACCCATGGCATGACATTGATTTCATGTTTTGTTTGATATTATTCCCTATATGCATTATTATCACTAATCCATGTGTTAGCCCTACTCGGAGTCCTACTTGGAGTCCTACTTGGAGCGTTGTCTAACGCCCTACTTCTAGCCTACCTGATGACGCAGGAGACGGCGGAAACGGTGGACGCGACGGGAGCCAAGCTTAGGAGCTTGGGAAAGTGAGCTACTTAGTTTATTTAAGATTTATTTTGGAAATGTAATTTGAGTAGCTTAGCTCGTCGGCCTATAATAATTTATATTACTTGCTATGGTTTGGATTTTATTTTGGACATTATGGCTTGAGGTAGTTTAGTAATTTAATGATGTAATCTTCCCTGTTATCTAAAATTGGTAGGATCTATTATAATTCCGCACTTAGTTTAATATTCCGCGAGCTTACTTCTACGTGTGAATCGTTCTTCGTGGATTTAGTTCCACGTACACGTAGGGTTGGCCAGTTAAGGGCCGGGCTTTAGAAGCTCGGACTTAACTCGCGTCGTGACGTCCCGCGCCCTTTGTCACTATTCAATTCAAAAAAATAAAAATAGACTCTGATTTTCGGATAATTAAAATTAAGCGAGTGAAAAGGGGCAGGCGTTACAACATTCCTCATGGGGTTCGGCCATACACCATGGCCGAACCCATGATCCATCACTTTCACCCTTTATTACACCTTTGCCATTGGTCTAATCCTTAGTTAACATTTCATTCATTTTAATCTACCATACATAGACCCTAAGTCCACCAAGTAATTCCCATGGGGTTCGGCCATACACCATGGCCGAACCCATGGTCCCTTATTTCCATTTAAATTACAGTATTACCATTTCCTCCATCACTTTATGTTTAGGTTCAAAACATTGGTCCATTCATTTATTTACTCATATTAGATCCATAATATTGATTCATGGGGTTTGGCCATACACCATGGCCAAACCCATGATATCATTATTCCATCCTCCTTTTTAATTTATTTACAATAATAAATCCATAATTGAACCATAGAATTTATTCATGGGGTTCGGCCAAACACCATGGCCAAACCCTATGATGTATAACTTTCCATTTTATCCATTATATCAATTACCATATTAAATCCATCTATATTTTTTTCCATGGGGTTCGGCCATACACCATGGCCGAACCCATGTCTATGATTCTTATCCATTTTTAACCCTTTAACATCATCAACATTTATCTATGATCTTCCATCATTTAAATCCATTATAATTCATTATTTTACTTTCTATGGGGTTCGGCCATACCACATGGCCGAACCCTATGGTTCCTTACTTCCTCTTGAACATCATTTAATCCCATAAAAATTAACCAATGTTCTTTCATGGGGTTTGGCCATGCACTATGGCCGAACCCTATGGTTCATCCTTCCATTAATTTACCATAATCATTCCTTCAATTTTCTTCCATGGGGTTCGCCCCTTTTCCTTATGCGCCTCCCTTCTATAACACTTCCACTTGGCCAATATCTTGCTGAAATAGCAATTGCCTTAGTGTCATTTTTAATCAAGGGAAAGGACCTCTTTTTAAATGATCTTATGCGCATCCTCATGGATGTGTAAATCCCACACACACGGCCATGCAATTTTTATTTATTTAGACATCTTCTTTATAGACTGTGTTCGGCTATAACTCCTTGATTTCTTGAGAGGAAATCTAGCCTTATGCGTGTGTGTGTCATCCTAGGACAATCCTAAAATCTTTCCATCAATACCTTCCATTCCAAGTCTCTTTATGCGGATGCGTCTTAATCTAGATAGATATATTACATTACCATTTTAATTCAGCCCCATTTAATTTAAATTGGACCCTAAACCATAACCGTTGGGTCCTAATTGGCCATGACCCAACACTTTACCCATCTAAGGTCCATATCTAATATTTCACAAATTAAATGGGTAATTTTCGTATATATTAATAACTTGAAAATCCGAGGTGTTACAGTTGCAGAGACTACGGAGCAGATTAAGTTAATATGACAACATCTACTTACTATACAGAGTCGTCCGAAGAGCTACGCTGACAAGAGAAGGAGGTTCCTTGAGTTTGAAGTGGGAGACTTAGTGTTTTTGAAAGTCTCGCCACGAAAGGGACACATACGATTTGGGAAGAAATGGAAACTATCGCCTAGATTTGTGGGGCCGTTTCCAATCCTAAAGAAGGCGGGGGAGGTGGCTTATCAATTGGCACTTCCTCCACAGTTGTCATCTTTGCACGATGTATTCCATGTCTCTATGTTGAGGAAATACAACCCTAACCCTTCACGCGTGTTGAACGTGCAAGATGTTGATGTGCAAAGCGACGTGACTTATGTTGAAAGACAGGTCAGAGTGATCGGGAAAGAACAAAGAGTACTAGAGAACCGAGCCTTTCAGTTCGTCAGGGTGGTATGGGATCGACATGGTAATGAGGAAGCTACTTGGGAACTCGAATCAGAAATGAGAGCAGCTCACCCTGAGCATTTTGTAAAAGTTGTTTGAAACCCTACTTCACTCAATTTTCGAGACGAAAATTTCAAAAGAACGTAATATTGTAATAGCCCGAATTTTCAATGCAATAATTATATTGGCTATATCTATTTTAAATGTTAAAAATTAAGATTTATAGATGGAATGGATGTTAGATGGATAAGAATTGGGCAATGGCCCAAGTATGGTCCAATGGATCATGGATAGGGTTAATTCAAATGAATTGGGTAAATGTGGTCAATTGGGTCAAATGCCCAATTGGGACCCAATGGGTCAAGATGAATTGATGATTAGGGTAAATGAGTAAGGAATAGATTTAATCGGGTCGTGTACCCAATTAAGATCTAAGGCATGGGGTCCACCTCATCAAGTGAGGTGGCCAGTGTAAGAGTTGACATCAAAGTGGCATAGCCAAGTCGGACCCTAGTCCACCTCATCAAATGAGGTGGCGTGTGATCTAAGGTCACATGTGGGGCCGGCCACTATGGTTAACTTGGTCAACCATGAGTGAGTTCATAAGTGAGTACAAGAGGATTAAGTGAAGTGAATGGAGTTAAGGAATTAATTAATTAAGAATAAATTCAAGTGCTTGATTTAGGAGAATGAGTTTTATTTAAGTCAAGTGAGTTGGATGGGTGGTGAGTCACATGGAAGATGAAGGGATTTAAGTGAGTCAAAGGGGAGGTGGAGGGTTTCCATCTCATGGAAAACTTAGACAAGAAAAAGTTGGGTAGAGGGAAATGGACAAGTGTAAGGCATGTGTCCATAAAATGGCTCTCATATGAGTCATGGGTTCGGCCATACACCATGGCCGAACCCATGATGTCTTTGCCTTATCTTTCCTTGGACCTATTTACATTATTTAGATCCAAAATGAACCCTCCCATGAGGGATTTTACATCATGCCTTTAAATCATCACTTTGATCACCATTATTTGGTACATTTTTTAGTCCATTAATGACTCCTTTAATCATACCACATTCCCCATTCTTTTCATGGTTTCAAACATACTTAAACCATCAAATTTCCCCATGGGGTTCGGCCATGCAACATGGTCTAACCCATGGTCCATGCTTTCCCATTAATCCCATCCCTTTAAAACATTATTTACTCTACTTAAAGTCCATTTAAAACTATCAATCTTCTCCATCCATTTCCATATTTCACACCCATTACAATTATTAAACATCACCATAGGGTTCGGCCATACACCATGGCCGAACCCATGGTTCATGGTCCATTATTCCTTTATGTAACACTCCGTCCTTTTCACACTTATAATCAGAGTTTATTTTTATTTATTTTTTTAAAATATAATAGTCAAGTGATCGGGGTGGAGTGTCACGACGCGAGTTAAGTTCGGACTTCTAAAGTCCGACCCTTAACTGGCCAAGCCCATGTGCGTATGGATTAAGTCCATAAGAATGATCCACACATGGTACAAATACAACTTGCAGAATTAACTTAATCTTAATCTAACTGAGGTTATAATAGAATATTACATGTTCATCAAAATCACATAAAACAATGCTATGTATGAAATACACATGTAATGAGTCCCACCCATCACAAACATACATAGCTTCTTCTTGACGGGATTCTCATCGTCAAGGTACCCCACAGTGGTCTTTCGGACGCCCCGACGGAGTGTGGCCTCCGGATTCCTCTTGATGGGATTCTCCTCATCAAGGTACCCCACAGTGGTCTTTAGGACGCCCCGACGGAGTGTGGCCTTCGGTTTCTATAATCACCACCCCATGCCATGCATGAGATGTCCATGATGTCATGCCATTTGAAAATATACATCACCATATAAAACTACTTTGAAACATGATAACTTAGCACATAGCTCATCAAAATTACGATAAAAACATCATATATAAATGTGGTTCAAAAAGGTAGGAAACCTACACAATGATCACTTAATTTGACCCTTCTCTTGAACCGTCTCCCGTTTACAACTTGTACACCGTTCAAGCAAGTCCGATACCTTATTTACATAGCAGCAAATCAAACATTCATCCATATCATTCCAACTTGGTCTATGTCCTAAAAATCCACTAGTGGGATTCGGCCATACCCAATGGCCGAACCTCACCTATTTTCAATTTGTATCTCTTTCATACAACCATACAATTTAACCAAACCTCCAAATAAGCCTTGGTAGGGTTCTGCCATACATTATGGCTGAACCTTACCACTTTGGTTTTGGCCCATTTATCCAATCACATGATCATTTTGTCTTTGATCATTTCATCCATAATTTACAATAATGCCATTTAGACTATCTTTTTGTTTAATTTATCTTAAACACCAATAGTCATACTTAATTCACATCACACCTCAAACATACTTTGGTAGGGTTCGGCCATACATCATGGCCGAACCTTACCACTTGATTTTGGACCCCTCTTTTTAAGTCTTTTGATCAATTCATTCACATATACAATTTATCTTGTATTTACAGTTTTGACATTGGTCTAACCAATGCTTATTTTTGCTAACTTCCATAGCCTAAAATAAAACCATCTTAGTGGGGTTCGGCCATATCCTATGGCCGAACCCCACCATCTTAATTTAGTCCTTTTAAATCCTTCACTTAACCATACAAATTAATCATTAAGTCCATCAATCACCATTAGTGCGGTTCGGCCATACTACATGGTCGAACCTCACCAAACTGATTTCTTTTGTTCATTTTTCCATCATCCATGATGGCTGATTATATACCTATACTAAGTCCATAAACAAACATATATTATTCTTAAATCATAATCCAATTATCTACCCAAAACAGTCCATGGGGTTCGGCCATACATATGGCCGAACCCTATGTTTCTCTTGGTGTAATCCTTCCAACATTTGTCCATGTTTTTAATCCATAAATTAGCCATTACAATAATATGTTTCAGCCAAGCCATAGCTACTCAAAAACAGTAAGCTATCTTCACTTTAAATCCTTTAAAAATCTTCATTACCCAATATGGACTTTATCCCTCAAACACCATTAAAATCACCAAGTTTTCCCATGGGGTTCAGCCATCCAATGGGCCGAACCCTATGGTCCATATTTTACCATTTTTAAACATAATAATCCTAGATCTAAACTATTGATGGATCTGGCCACACAATGGCTGGATCACATCCCTTAACCAACTTATTTGACAAGGTTCATAGTGCACTTACCAATACCGCGTTTCCTTCGGTTCCTTGACTCCTTCCTTGGTCCTTTACTTCCCTAACCTCTCCTTCTTTCTTCTTGTTCTTTTGGCTGAGACAAACCTTGCTGCAACCTCCTTGGAACACTTCAGCCAGGTGATATGAATTTGAGAGAGAAAACGAGAGAGAAAGAAAGAGAACTTTGGCCTTGGATAAATGTGCTAAGCCTTAATGCCAAATCCTTTGGCTGAACTTGTCTTGATGAAAGAGATCAATCCAAGGACTGATTAAGCAACCAGCTGCTGTTCTTAGTTTTGAAAGATGAAAACCATCCAAGGAAGAGAGAGAGAAAGGTATCCAAATCTTTGTTCCAAATGTGGTGGTCAGCCAAGGTAATGGTTCTTGATTCAGCCCTTGTGTAACTCCCATTGCCTTAACCCAAAATCCTTTATGTTACTTGGGAGTTTCTTCTATGAAATGAAACTCCCCAACCCTCCAACGTCTCCCATGCAAGATCTTGAGTAACCTCCTCAAATCCCATTCATTTCCCATCTAGAAGTTTCATCCAAAAATGTGAAACACCCATGAGCCCCAACGTTGTAGCCTATAATTTTGAATTTGAAATGCCATAACCCTTATGTAACTCCACCTCCCTTGATTCTCACCAATGCCCCATGTGGGGGGTTTCATGCATGGAATAAAGCCTACATATTATCCAACGTGCATATGGATTAACCCTTGAAATATAACTCCCCACAATTGTAACTCCTAAAACCGTCACCCATTCATTTTTAAATTAGGAGTTACATGCATGGAAAACCTCCCATGCAACCAACATTTTCTTAGTTTTGAATTTGAAACAACCCACAAACCTTTTATCTCTACATCTCACTCACTTAAAAATAAATATTCCATCCACTCATTTATTTAGCTCACCCCAACTCAACTCATTCATTTAATGTAACTCAACTAATAAATTCAACTCAACTAAACCCATCATTTATTTCAACTCAACCCACTCAAATATTTAATGAAACTTAGACCAATTAATCTTTGAGCTCACTCCATGATTAATCATGCCCATCTCGACCCATTGGGTCCCATTTGGGTCCCTTTGACCCATTTATCAAAATTTGACCCAATTACAAATCTTGACCCATTTTAGTACATCATATCCATTTATTAGCCTTGTAAACAAAACTTCCATCCTTTGGGCCTTGATTGTACCATTGGCCCAACACCTTGCCCATTTAAATCACAATGGCAATACCGTAAATATGGATAAATTCATGTAAATTAATATCTTTGAAATTCCAGGGTGTTACCCTTTATGCCTTTTTAGACCATAAAAACATTTACATTCATCCATGGATTCCATCATAAAAACCTCTTCAAAAATTACCTACATTTAATCATTAAAATCTTAAAACCCTAAATCATTCTCCATGGCTTCCATTCTTATAAAACCCTAAAAAATTCATACATTACCTAATCACCCACCATGGGGTTCGACCATACTACATGGCCGAACCCTATGGCCCATAATTTTCTTCCAACATTACACAAATCCATGCTTAAATAATTTAAATACATAACGTCCTTAATCCATTTATTTTTTCTTAACCCTAATTTACCCATTTAGGGTTTGCCCATTTTTTCCTCCTTTCATTTGATGGATTTGAGATCCAAGGCCATGATGTTTTGGCCACCTCTAAATCCAAGAAATGGATTTCATAACCTCTTAAACCCTAAAAAAAAATTATAATATCTTGTTTAGAAAATACTTACGATCCGACGCCTCCTCCGACTTTCGTTACTCCCGTCGGCTTCCTTGACCTTCTTTCTTCTACTTCTCCTTTGTTGGTTGGCTAAAATGCTTGATCAATGGTGAAAACCTCCAAGCTTGGGTTCGGCCATGGTAGGGTTAGATTTGAGAGAGGGGGAGGAGAAGAAGAGGATGGTGAGGAAGAAGATACTATGGCTTGATCTTGGGGTGCTGACCAAGCTTGGCATCTTTCTTCTCTTCTTCTCTTTTTCTTCTTCTTCCTTTCTCTTTGGTGTGGGACGGTGGTGGAGAGCAAGATGGGAGGGAGTGAAATGAGATTAGGGTTGAGAGATAAGATAAAAACAACTCCTTTTTGGTTTCTTAAACTTTACTCCACCATTAATTTTCCTCACCAACCCCATCAGATATTTTTTATACTTTATGGTGGTGGTTGGGATAAACCACCACCCAAGCCAACGTTTTTATGTGTGTTTCTTTGGGTGATTTGTGTTTGTCAAAAAAAAACACCATTTGACTTATTTTATTGACTCGATTTTGACCAACATAATTAATTACTTAGTTAGATCCTCACTTAGGTTAATTAATTCCTATTTCCTTTAATTCCATTAAATTCTCTCTAAGAAATCTACCCATGGTTGACCAAGTCAACTATGGTGGCCGGCCCCACCAATCCTTGGTCCACACGCCACCTCACTTGGTGAGGTGGAGGTGGGTCGCCATGTCACCTAGGTTTTAAATAAATTCCAACTTAGGTGATTTAATTAAATCTATTTCAACTACTTGGATCACCATTGGGCCCATGGCCCAATCACATTTTCCTCTTACCCGTTTACCTTAGAGCTTAAATCATTTTGACCCATTGAGTCCCGGATGTGTATTGGGCCCAATTTGACCATCCTTGGCCCATTTGACCATCATTGACCATTTAAATGATTTTAAATCCAATCCATGGTCCATTGGGCCATACTTGGCCTTTGTCCATATTTTGATCCATTCACCATTTATTCCATCAAATTTCCAATTTCCACCATTAAAATAAATAATAGCCACATATATATTGATTTACAAATTCCGGGCCATTACAATAGAATCCTCTTTTGAAATTTTCGTCCCAAAAATTCGAGTGAAGTAGAGGTTCAAAACATCTCATACAAAGAGCTCCGGATGAGCAGCTCTCATCTCTGATTCAAGTTCCCAGGTGGTTTCTTCATTGCCATGTCGTTCCCATACCACCTTAACCAACTGAATAGCACGGTTACGCAGTACCCTTTGTTCGCTCCCGACCACTCTGATCGGCTTCTCCACATACGTCACGTCGCTTTGTACATCGACGTCTTGCACGTTCAATACATGTGAAGGATCGGGGTTGTACTTTCTCAACATGGATACATGGATTACATCATGTAGATAACTGTGGAGGGAGCGCCAACTGATAAGCTACACCCCCCCCCCCCCCCCCCCAACCCTCTTCAGGATCGGAAACAGTTCCACAAATCTAGGCGACAGTTTCCCCTTCTTCCCGAACCTCATGTGTCTCTTCCGTGGTGAGATTTTCAAAAACACTAAGTCTCCCACCTCAAACTCGAGGAACCTTCTCCTCTTGTCAGCGTAACTCTTCTGACAGCTCTGCGCGGTGAGTAGGTGTTGCCGTATCAACTTGATCTGCGTTGTAGTATCCGTGACCAACTCCTGTCCATTCAGCGCAGGCTCACCGGCCTCTGTCCAACACACTGGCGATATACACGGCCTACCATACAAGGCCTCAAATGGAGCCATCTGGAGGGTTGCCTGGTAACTGTTGTTGTAGGAGAACTCCACCAATGGTAAGTGATCCTCCCATCCACCTTTGAAGTCTAGCATGCATGCTCTCAGCATAATCTCCAATGTCTGTATTGTCCTCTCCGACTATCCATCAGTCTGTGGATGAAATGTTGTGCTAGTCAATATGTCAGTTCCCATAGCCGACTGCATGCCCTGCCATACTCTGCCAGTGAAACGGCCATCCATGTCGGACACAATAGTCCGGGGAATACCATACAGTCTGATGATATCCCGGATGTACCGTCGACCTAAAGTCTCCGATGAATCTGTCATCTTGATGGGAAGGAAATGCGCAGACTTAGTCAACCGGTCTACCACGACCCATATCGTATCGTTGCCCTTTGATGACCTTGGCAACCTTGTTACAAAATCCATGGATATGTGCTCCCATTTCCACTCCGGCACTGGCAAGGGTGCGAGTAAACCCGGTGGTTTCTGATGTTCCGCCTTAACCTGCTGACAAGTTAGGCAACGAGCAACAAACTCTGCCACCTCTTTCTTGAGTCCACGCTACCAATAGTGCCTCCTAAGATCATGATACATCTTGGTACTGCCCGGATGGATAGAGAGCTTGGTTTGGTGTGCTTCAATCAACAACTCTCTTCTGCAGCTCTTAGGCACATATGTCCTGCCTCGGAACACAAGACCCTGTCCTGGTCATATTTCCAACCCGGTACAACCTCACCGGTAGACATTTTAGCCCATATCTCCTCCACCTCTGGATCTGTCCGTTATTCCGGTTCAATCTCGGAGACCATGTTAGATCGTACGATCAGGTTATATATGGTCCCATGATTATTGAGGTAGAGTTTGAACTCTCTAATGGTATTCAATACCTCCCATTCCGTCTTGATCAAGCTGGCTACTGTCGCATATGACATGCGGCTGAGGGCATCTGCCACTTTGTTTGCCTTACAAGGATGATACCGAAGTGCGAACTCATAATCCGCCAGATATTCCATCCATCTGCGTTGTCTCATGTTGAGTTCCTTCTGATCAAATAGGTACTTCAGGCTCTTGTGGTCTGAGAACACCTCAAACTGCTCACCATAAAGGTAGTGTCTCAAGCTTTTGAGAGCGAAGACCACTGCTGCTTGCTCCAGATCATGTGTGGGGTAGTGGCGCTCATGAATTTTCAACTGTCTTGATCCGTATGCCACCGTACGATTACCTTGACTAAGTGTACACCCCAGTCCCTCACCTGAGGCATCACAGTACACCTCATAATTTCTGCCTCTTTCTGGCAAGATCAGAATAGGAGCAGTTGTAAACTTCTCCTTTAGCTCCTCAAATCTCAGGTTGTACAGATCCGACCACTCAAATTTGACTCATTTCTGAGTGAGTCGGGTAAGTGGAGCGGCAATCTTGGAGAAGTCCATGATGAATTTCCTGTAGCAACCGGCTAATTCCAGAAAACTGCGGATCTCGGTCACATTCGTCGGTGCTTTCCACTCCTTCACAGCCGCTACCTTAGCCGGGTCCATGGCTATGACTTCCTCTGATATAATGTACCCCAAGAAGTTGACCTCAGATAGCCAGAACTCACATTTGCTGGCTTTGGCATACAACTGGTTCTTCCTCAAGGTGTCCAGGACTATCCACAGGTGCTCAGCATGTTCCTCTTAACTCTTAGAATAGACCAGAATATCATCAATGAATACAATCACGAACTAATCCAAGTAAGGCCGGAATATCCTATTCATCAGGTCCATGAATACAGCCGGTGCATTAGTAAGCCCAAACGGCATGACTACATACTCATATAGACCATACCGTGTTCTGAAGGTTGTCTTCTCTATGTCCTCCTCTCTAACCCGGATTTGATGGTATCCGGACATCAGATCAATCTTGGAGAAGTGAGAGGAACCCCTAAGTTGATCAAATAGATCATCAATCCTGGGTAGGGGATACTTGTTCCTGACGGTCACTGGTTCAACTTCCTATAGTCCACACACATCCGCAGGGTACCGTCTTTCTTTTTTACAAATAATACTGGGGCTCCCCATGCTGATGTGTTGTTCCGAATAAAACCCAATCTGAGCAGTTCATCATCTGCTTCTTCAACTCGGTCATCTCAGCTGGTGCCATCCTATAATGTGGCAACGATACTGGAGCAGTGCCGGGATATAACTTGATCTCAAAGTCTATCTCCCTCTTGGGTGGCAAACCAGGGAGTTCTGTTATGAATACCTCGGCATAATCTGCTACTACCGCCGGAAGTTCAGTCATTGGTGCCCTGTCTAATCTAATGCTCTTCAAGACAAGGTGGTTCAATTCTTCCTGCAGCCTTCTAGGGATACCCTGTCTGTCAGCGTGCACTATATACTGCTTCCCCTCAGGTGATCAAAATATCACTCTACGAAGATGGCAATCAATATGGGCTTGAAATGTAGCCAACCAGTCCATGCCAAATATAACATCGTACTCGGTCATATCGAGTACCAAATAGTTGAACTCGAATCGGAATCCAGCGAGTTCAGTGTTTAATGCAGTGCATATGAGTCCCAAAGATGTGTCTCCGACGGGGGATGCAATAATAAGTGATGTGGACAGGTTTTGTACTAATGTGCCCGTAGCAGATATGAATATAAATGAATGGGAAGCTCCAGAATCAAATAATACAATAGCATAGGAACTACCAACTACGGCCATACCTTGAATCACCGAACGATCCACCGCTACTGGAGACGGTATGGTAAAAAGTCGTCTAGATCCTGTAGGGTTTGGCGCCCGCCCTGCCTGGTTGTATGTTCTGCCTCCTCGCGACTGAGCTGGTCTAGTTGGAGGGCAGAAGGAACCCTTGAAGTGAGAGGGTCTGCTGATCTGTGGACACTCCCTCTTGAAGTGGCCCTGCTGGCCACACTGATAACATGTGTTCCCACCCCGTGGGACCTGAGTGACTGATGCTGATGGGGAGGGCTGATTGGGGCGAAAACCCCCTGTAGATCCAGGGGAGGGTGAGGGTCTCCTAAAGTTCGGGCGGAACTTCTTGTTGGGTTGAAATGTACCCCGCCCACTTTGCCCTCGGCGGTTGTCAAACCGCACTATCTCATTCAGCTCTCGCTCCTCTATAGTGGCCCTGCTGACCACCCCTGCCACTGTAGGTTCCTTGAAGATGGTCACCCTAGTCCTGATGCTCAGCCGAAGGCCCCGTTCAAACTTACGGGCCCTCCGGTGCTCGGTATCCACCATATAAAATGCGTATACGGATAGCCTAAGGAATTCCCTGTGGTACTCTGCCACCGTCATATTGCCTTGTACCAATGATATGAAGGCTTGAGTCTGGCTCTCTCTTTCCTCCTCGGGAAAATACTGCTCTAGAAAAGTGGCTGAGAACCATTCCCATGTCATGGTAGTCCTCTCCCCTTCCGGCACCACTGCTTGTTGTTTTTCCACCACTTCCCACCAATTACCGGCATCCTCGATCAATTGAGATTTAGCCAGTAAGATTATGTCAGCAGGACTGGAAATCTGAAGCAGATTCAAGATTTGGGTGATCTTTTTCAACCAATGATCTGCTCCGACAGTCCCTTCTTTTCCCTTGAAGTAGGGAGGGCGCTGTTGCTGGAAATCTCTCAACATATTCCGTTTGTTGGAGCCGCTGGTGGTGGCATCCCCATTCAAGTGTTGTTGAAGGACAGAGGTGACCACTGCTTGAACCAATTCTTTCAACTCGGGAGGCACAACCAGCAGGTTCACACTATTCTGTCCCTCCTCCTGATGTGGTGATTGTACTCCCTCTTGATGCGGTGGTTGTACCTCCTCTTGATGCGGTAGCTGTACCTCCTCTTGATGCGGTGGTGGCACCTCTTCCTCTACCTGTGGGTTTTGTAGGGTTTTTCTCTTCCGAGGCATTTCCTAATCATTGAACAATATTTATTGACTTAGTTCCTTCATAAAATTGTCATGTTCATAGTTTTGGGGAAAATTTCCTAAGTATCAAATATTTTCTTCAATTTGAGGAAAATTACCAAATAATCATACTTAGTTTTCGGGGGGTTTTTCATGTATAGTACAATGTATCTTTGTTGGGGAAATTACCAAATATGCATTCTTGGTTTGGGGAAAACTTCCCAAGTATCTATGTTATGTCCAATTTGGTGAAATCGGGGAGATTTTTCCTATGTTCGATAAATCTATCATGATTCCATCAATTTTGGGGAAAGATTTAGATTTGTTTTCTCATGTCAGGGAAATTAAGCCCTATTTGCTATGTTTGATAAATCCATCATTGATGATGATTGTTCCTTCCCTTGCTATCTTTTCTTTCCATCGAACGTTTTTCTCATATTGAATGCTTCAGTCTAAGTCAATCGAAGTAAATTAACCCGGCCCCTTGCAGCGGACTCCGAAGAGTCGGTCAGTTGGGATTCTTATCCGTCAGTGAGAAGTGAAACCGTCTTAATCATACTTCGAGAGATTCATTCTTCCGATTTCGCTCTGATACCAACTGTAACGCCCGCCCCTTTTCACCGAAAATCAGAGTATATATTTTATTTTTTTTGAAGAGTGACAAAGGGCGCGGACGTCACGATGCGAGTTAAGTCCGGGCTTCTAAAGCCCGGCCCTTAACTGGCCAGCCCTACGTGTGCGTGGAACTAAGTCCACGAAGAACGGTTCACACGTAGAAGTAAGCTTGTGGAAAAATAAACATTAAAACGGGGGTTATAATAGAAACTATTCTACCAGTTTTAGATAGTAGGGAAGATACACCATTAATTACTAAAATACCTCAAATTATCACAAACAAAGGTAAAGTCCAAACCATAGCAAGAAATCTAAAATTATTACATGCAGACAAACTAAGCTACTTAAATTACATTTCCAAAATAAAACTTAAATAAACTAAGTAGCCGCTTTCCCAATCTCCTAAGCTTGGCTCCCGTCCCGTCCACCGTTTCCGCCGTCTCCTGCATCATCAGCTAGGGTAGAAGTAGGGCGTTAGACAACGCGCCCAGTAGGACTCCGATAGGGCTAGCACATGGATTAGTGATAACAAGCATACCGATAACAATATAATAAAACCCATAAAATGAATGCCATGCCATGGGTGTCTATGTCATGAGCCCCACCCATCGTCCATACCATCATGATATCCCCATGTTTGCTTCTCGGTCGCCCCGATGGATCATGGACTTCGGTTATAGTATATCAAGCTATCCCCATCTTTGCTTCTCGGTCGCCCCGTCGGAGCATGGACTCCGGTTATAGCATATCAGCTATCCCCATGTTTGCTTCTCGGTCGCCCCGACGGAGCATGGACTCCAGTTCCTTTATTTTCCTGCCCATGCCATGCATGAGATGTAAGTGTATTATGCTATATAATATATATAACTCATATCCTTAATATATAATTCATAGGATTAAAATATAATCCATAGCCAAATCACATAATTCATATCCTTAAAATATAATTCATAATCTTAACATATAATCCATATCATTAAAATCCATCATAAACATAACATAGGATTACCAAAATAATTCAATAAACATCCATACACACATAGTCCATGGTTTACAACAAGGTTGGAATCCTACCAATTACCGACTAGCGTCCTTTTTATGTTTCCGTTCCTGAATCCGATCGCCGATCGCGCACCGATTGCGATATCCGATACCTTATTACATACGAATAATTAGTCCACATTTTAACCATTTCTAAGCCCATACATCATATCTTAGTGGGGTTCGGCCATACCCCATGGCCGAACCTTACTATCTAGGTCTTGTGGGTCCCATTTAATCCATCAACCTTTTCTAATCACATAAGATCATTTTTGAACATACTTAAGTCCATGGTCATCCTCCCATGGGGTTGTTCATTTTGGCCAATATTTACCATTTTTGCCACTATTCCTTTACATGATTAATTACTCATTTATCCATGCACACTTAAGTCCAAAATTGATCCATAACCCAGATCCATTAGTGACCCATCAACCATATCATAGAATTTATTAAAATCAGCCACTTAATTGAGTTAATCCCCATTCATTTAATCATCTACATAGACCCTAATCTTGGCCCATAAAATGGCTCTCATATGAGTCATGGGTTCGGCCATACACCATGGCCGAACCCATGATGTCTTTTCTTTATCTTTCATTGGACCTATTTACATTATTTAGATCCAAAATGAACCCTCCCACGGGGGATTTTACATCATGCCTTTAAATCATCACTTTGATCATTATTTGGTACATTTTTTAGTCCATTAATGACTCCTTTAATCATACCACATTCCCCATTCTTTTCATGGTTTCAAACATACTTAAACCATCAAATTTCCCCATGGGGTTCGGCCATGCGACATGGTCGAACCCATGGTCCATGCTTTCCCATTAATCCCATCCCTTTAAAACATTATTTACTCTACTTAAAGTCCATTTAAAACTATCAATCTTCTCCATCCATTTCCATATTTCACACCCATTGCAATTATTAAACATCACCATAGGGTTCGGCCATACACCATGACCGAACCCATGGTTCATGGTCCATTATTCCTTTATGCCTTTTTAGACCATAAAAACATTTACATTCATCCATGGATTCCATCATAAAAACCTCTTCAAAAATTACCTACATTTAATCATTAAAATCTTAAAATCCTAAATCATTCTCCATGGCTTCCATTCTTATAAAACCCTAAAAAATTCATACATTACCTAATCACCCACCATGGGGGGCCATACTACATGGCCACAGAAATCCATGCTTAAATAATTTAAATACATAATGTCCTTAATCCATTTATTTTTTCTTAACCCTAATTTACCCATTTAGGGTTTGCCCATTTTTTCCTCATTTCATTTGATGGATTTGAGATCCAAGGCCATGATGTTTTGGCCACCTCTAAATCCAAGAAATGGATTTCATAACCTCTTAACCCTAAAAAAAATCTAATCTCTTGTTTAGAAAATACTTACGATCCGACGCCTCCTCCGACTTTCGTTACTCCCGTCGGCTTCCTTGACCTTCTTTCTTCTCCTTCTCCTTTGTTGGTTGGCTAAAATGCTTGATCAATGGTGAAAACCTCCAAGCTTGGGTTCGGCCATGGTAGGGTTAGATTTGAGAGAGGGAGAGGAGAAGAAGAGGATGGTGAGGAAGAAGATACTATGGCTTGATCTTGGGGTGATGGCCAAGCTTGGCTTCTTTCTTCTCTTCTTCTCTTCTTCTCTTTTTCTTCTTCTTCCTTTCTCTTTGGTGTGGGACGGTGGTGGAGAGCAAGAGAGGGAGGGAGTGAAATGAGATTAGGGTTTGAGAGATAAGATAAAAATAACTCCTTTTTGGTTTCTTAAACTTTACTCCACCATTAATTTTCCTCACCAACCCCACAAGATATTTTTTATACTTTATGGTGGTGGTTGGGATAAACCACCACCCAAGCCAACGTTTTTATGTGTGTTTCTTTGGGTGATTTGTGTTTGTTAAAAAAAACACCATTTGACTTATTTTATTGACCCCATTTTGACCAACCTAATTAATTACTTAATTAGATCCTCACTTAGGTTGATTAATTCCTATTTCCTTTAATTCCATTAAATTCTCTCTAAGAAATCTATCCAAGTCAACCATGGGGGCCGGCCCCACCAATCCTTGGTCCACACGCCACCTCACTTGGTGAGGTGGAGGTGGGTCCCATTTGGCCATGTCACCTAGGTTTTAAATAAATTCCAACTTAGGTGATTTAATTAAATCCATTTCAACTACTTGGATCACCATTGGGCCCATGGCCCAGTCACATTTTCCTCTTACCCGTTTACCTTAGAGCTTAAATCATTTTGACCCATTGGGTCCCGGATGTGTATTGGGACCAATTTGACCATCCTTGGCCCATTTGACCATCATTGACCATTTAAATGATTTTAAATCCAATCCATGGTCCATTGGGCCATACTTGGGCCTTTGTCCATATTTTGATCCATTCACCATTTATTCCATCAAATTTCCAATTTCCACCATTAAAATAACTAATAACCACATATATATTGATTTACAAATTTCGAGCCATTACAGTTGGATGGGTGGTGAGTCACATGGAAGATGAAGGGATTTAAGTGAGTCAAAGGGGAGGTGGAGGGTTTCCATCTCATGGAAACCCTAGACTAGAAAACCGTTGGGTAGAGGGAAATGGACAAGTGTAAGGCATGTGTCCTCTTGGTTAGCCAAGGGACACATGGGAAAGACCCCATCTTGATGAGGGGGGTTGGGGAGATTAGGTTTAGCAACAACCAAAACCCTAGGGCTAACTCCTCATCTCATTCACTTTCTCCCTCTCAAGCCCTCTCTTGGCCGACCCTCACTAAACAAGAAAAGACTTAGGGTTTTTCCATCTCAACCTCTCTCCCTCTCTCAAGAAACTCTAGGGCAAGATAGAAAGGACTTACACAAGAACAAGCCTCATTTGGCCGAACCACTCTTTGGAAAAGAGATAGAAAGTTTCCCATCTCTCTCCCTCTCTCAAACCTTCACTCCTTGGCCGAACCCTCTCTTAGGGTTTTCATCTCAAACCCTCTCCTCTCAAGCAACACTCTTTGGCCGAAGATCAAGGAGGAAGAAGAAAAGACTAAGGAAGGAGAAGAACGGAGGAGCAAAACGGTACGAAAGAAAACGGAGGAGTCGCGGAATCGGTATGTATTGCTTAACAAGATTTATTAATTAGAAAGAGGGTAAGGGAACCATGGTTTCGGCTATGGAATGGCCAAAACTATGGGATTCCATTTCGGATTGAAAATGGTTGGCCAAATGGTTATAGGCCATGGACTTGAAATCCATCCAAAGAATGTCAATGAGGTGGACATAAAAGTGAAGTATGATTCAAAATCTGAAATATGGTTTTTAGAGATGGAAAAATGGACAAAACCCTAATGGGTAAGGCAGGTTATATAAATGCAGTTGTTAAGGACAATATGTATACATGACTTATGACAACATGCATGATTGAATATGAGGAATGGAGAATGATCAAAGATCATGGTTCGGCCCTTGCATGGCCGAACCCTAATTTTTATATATATGGATCATGGAGGAAAAATGATGAACCATAGGGTTCGGCCATGTTATATGGCCGAACCCCATGGAAGAATGTTGGTGATTTTAAATGGGTTTTAAATGATGAAAATGATGGAAGAATGTTTATGGATCTAGAGTTGTTTTTTTAAATAATTGAGCCATGGCTATCAAGTTAGGAAATGATGAAAAATGATGGACCATGGGTTCGGCCATGTTGTATGGCTGAACCCCATGGAGGAAATTTTATGGATCGATGTTTATGTTAATGAACTATTGAGTTAGGAATTACGAGGACAAAAATGAAGCATCATGAGTTCGGCCATGTTGTATGTTCGAACCCCATGGATAATTTTTATGGGTTAACAAGTTAAGAAATGAAAGGGAAAGGAAATGATGCCTAAGATGGAGAGGATAAGATGGAAGAACCATGGGTTCGGCCATGTTGTATGGCCGAACCCTATGGATGATATTTTATGGACCTTTTGGATCTAGGTATGATTGGATTAATAAATCAAAGATGGAATAATGTTGGACCCGCATTGGTTAAAATAACAAAGACTAAAAGAGGGGTCAAAACCAAAATGGTGAGGTTCGTCCATGTTGTATGGTTGAACCCCACTAATGCATTTTTGTGGACTTAAAACATTTTCAGCCCTAAGCATGGCCGAAACCCCTTTGGGGGTCTTAACCGGGCTAAGGACTATAATCGTAAGTGGAAATGAACATGGAATGATGGAAATCAAATGGGACATCGATTTAATTTATTTATGTGTAATAAGGTAACGAGATTTCACAAACAGGTGTACGATCGGCTTGACGCGGTCGGTGATCGGTTTTTGGACGAAAACACAAGGACATGATATTTGGATGTTTGTAGGATTCCTACCTTATTGAAAACCATGGAATATGTGAATGTGATGTTTTTACTTCTATGTTCAATGAACTTTTTTGTTATCAAATGATGGGATTTTCATGTGTAATATGAAATGGCATGATGCACTCATATTTCATGTATGGCATGGGAGGGAACAAATGAGGGGAGTCCATGCTCCATTCGGAATTCCTATAAACAACCGTGGGGAGGAATCCACACTGATTCCAATGGACATACGAGAAGAGATGTATGATTGAATTGTAAGCGGAGTCCACATTCCATTCGGTGGGACCCATAAGGCATTCGTGGGGAGAGATATACTGTGTTTGAAATGTAAACGGAGTCCACACTCCATTTGGTGGGACCGATAAGGCATTCATGGGGAGTCATGACAATACCTTGATGTGGATTATCCATCAAAAGGAATACTCTGTGATTGTGATTTGGTTGATGGGTGGGATTCATGGCATATGACACCCATGGCATGGCATTGACTTGGATGGTTTTAGTATTATATATATCTATGTGATTTTTATACTAACCCATGTGTTTAACCCTACTCGAAGTACCTACTGGGCGCGTTGTCTAACACCCTACTTCTACCTTAGATGATGACGCAGGAAATGGACGGAGCGAAGGACGCAATCGGAGTTAAGCTTAGGAGCTTGGATAATTTAGTTTCATTTTATTTAAGTTTTTATTATGGACAATGTAATTTGAGTAATTACTATTTGGGACTGTAATAACTTAGACTATTTGCTATGGTTTGTTTTATTTTAGACATTGAAACTTAAAGGTTATTTAATGTGATGGACTTCCTTGCTATTTAAAATTGGACAGGATAGTAACTCTATTATAATTCTGCAATTATGTTTAATTCCGCAAGTTTAACCTTATCGCGTGTGAACCGTTTTGGTGGACTTAGTCCATGCACACTTATGGTTGGCCAGTTAAGGGCCAGGCTTTGGAAGCTCGGACTTAGCTCGCGTCGTGACGTCCCGCTCTCTCACGCTCTTTATTTAAAAAAAAAATAGACTCTGATTTTCGGTGAATGAAAAAGGGTGGGGTATTACATTGAATGATACATGAATGGATTACCAACGAATAACATTTGATCACACATTGATCAACAAACACCATTCACAAGCATGGAACAAGGTCCATTCCACAAGAGATTCACAAAATTTAAGTTCATAGAAGGAAACAAACATTTGTATGTGCACATGATCATCTGACACATAAGATTCTACCAATATAGTACGGAGATGAAAACTCATGGCATATAAAATTATGATTCTACCAATAAGAACATATATGCCACAAAAGTACCTTGCATAGATTTCAATCCAACAATCAAACAAGAACATGGAATGAATGCAAGATACTAAAGGTGATTCCAAAGTATGCTTCAAATGTGATACCAACAATGGTAGCCCTTCACGCATTTGAGCAAACATTGTGGGACTAGGAATCTAAGTCCACAACTCTATGGCCATTCAAGCATGATAAACACTATAGCCAGGAAAAGTTAAATCAAGTGCTTGCAAGAGGTTAAATGTGCCATGGCACAACACTTGGTTGTTTGAACTCACTTATACCAAGTATGAGTTCAACTACAATTGGTCTAGAGATACACAAATTAAGCTCAATTCTTAGACCAATGTAGGGCATGGGCAAGGTTCTATCCTTTTGGAATCCATACAAATTTTAAATCCGGACCTTTCCTCTCAAATCTTTGAACTTTGGGCAATTTGATTCTACAATTACGAACATTTGGCCCAAATTCATTGAATTGAGACAAGACTCTCCTTTTCATACTTCTAACCATAGTATGCGGAGATCTTGGTCTATCCCTTTTAGATTTGCCAATAAGGGATGATGTGAAGTGTGAGGTGCATTGTGTTTCTTAGGAACATTCACATAATCAAAATGACATACCTTATTCCTTGCATGGTGTGAATTTCCGATCACCTCAAACTTTCTCTTCTTTACACCTTGAGGGAGATCTTTGACCTCTTTTATTCCAACAAGCATCCTAGTCTTACATTCATGCTTGAAGTGTGCGGTTAAACCACAATAAAAGCATTTTAATATAGAAATGTGTGTGGTGTGGTCTTTGACAAGTTTGGATTGGCTCATGGGTCTCTTTGGGTTTGATTTAGAATTACCAAAGCCATGCCAATCATTATGAGGCTTACCCAAAATGGATTCTTCCAATTTTTTATTTCTTTGGGTAACCATGTCTTTAGATTTCTTTACATTCTTATGTCCAAGACATTTTTCAGCTTCCTTGCGCTTCAAATTTTCATTTTCAAAAACTTTTAGTTCTTCTTGAAACAAATTTTGATTTTCTCTCAAATTCATAATTTCATCATTTGCATTTTTCAACTTTGATGAGAGAAGATCATTTTCCATATTAACACATTGAAGTTGGCTAAAGAGTTTGGCATTCTCAATTTTTACCTTTTCAAGATTCTTTGCCAATTTCAAACTCTCAAAGTATAGTGCACTATAGGATTCTTGAAGGTCATCTACATCGTCATCAAGATCCTCAACACTATCCTCATCTTCACTTGAGGATCCCTCTTGGTTGGGTACAGTGGAGGCAATAACACATTTCAAATTTTCACCTCTCTCATGATTCTCCAATTTATTCTATGAGGTGGAGCCTTCTATAGAACTATCCAAAGATGTCCAAGATTTTTCAATAGACTCATCTTGAATAGGGGTCCAATCATCTTCATCATGGGATGCAAGTCTTTTCTCTATTTTTGTTTTCAAATAAGAGTAAACAAACAATAGAGAATAGTTAGCAAATTTTGGAGTACCTATGAAGGTGTTCTAGCATGGATCAACTTAGATGGTTAAATCCTTTATGAAGAGCATTCGGGCTCAGATACCAATTGGAAGTTCCTTTCGGTGCTAGAACAAGGACTGGCATTACATTGGCATGATTTGATATGAGTATCATGCACTGTTTTAATACTACAAAAGGTTTTATAAGCATGATATGTTTTTCTATATTGATTTTATACTAATCCCATGTATGACCCTACTTGGAACTCTCTGGGAGCGTTGACTAACGCCTTACTTCTACCTTAGATGATGGTACAGGGAACGGAACAGGCGATGGACGTGAAAGAAGCCAAGCTTAGGAGCTTGGATAGTTTATGCCTATTTTATTTAAGTTTTATTTTGGACAATGTAATTTGAGATAATTGCATTTTGGGACTATAATAATTTAGATATTATTTTGCTATGGTTTGACGTTACATTTGAATAATTAAGTTCAGTTTATTATATGGTGATTGACTTCCTTGCTAATTAATGGATAGGGATAGTAATTCTAATCATATGATAATTCCGCAATGTGTTTATTCCGCAAGTATAACTTTAATACATGTGAACTGTTTTAGTGGACTCGGTCCATGCACACATATCGTTTGCCAGTTAAGGGTCGGGCTTTGGAAGCTCGGACTTAGCTCACGTCGTGGCGTCCCGCTCTCTCTCGCTCTTTATTTAAAAAAAAAAATATAGACTTAGATTTTCGGCGAGTGAAAAGGGGCGGGGCGTTACAGATTTGACCATTGCATTATGCTCTTTGAGGGTTCCAATCATCTTTCCATCATTAATAAAATTTGAATTTTATAAATTATCTTAGGCTTCTTCATCTCTGAAGATTTTTAATAAATAATTTCACCATTTACTATCAATTTCTAGAATCTATTAAATTAATTCAAATTCTCATAAATGGATTTGAATTAATCAGTTTATAAATAAAAACCCCTAAATTGTGGTAAAATATATATTAAAAATCCACTTTCCAAAAGTAACATTTTAAGCCCAAACTTTCCAATTTCTCTCCTTTATCTTCTTGTATTTTCTTGTATTTTCCTGTATTTTCTGCAAAACACTCAAAATCCCATTAAACATATCCAAAACACACAAAACAAGGGCTGACTATGTAATACCCCGGATTTTCAATTTGTTATTTTATATGAAAATTATCCATTTTTAATTATGAACTTAAGATTGGATCTTAAATGGATAAAGAATTGGGCCATGACCCAATTAGGACCCAATCAATGGTGGAATTGGTCTTATTAAAATTTAAATGGGTTGAATTATGTTAGTGATGCAATATATCTAAATTTAAAAATAAAAGATTGTCTTGGCCGTGTGGAGGGATTATCATATCTAAGATTATGCGCATGGGATATTTTAAAAAGGGAATGCATATAATCTTAAATTAATTAAAAAAAGTGTCTAAATTAAACACAAGGGCACACGGCAATGGGGCATGTTTTATCTTAGACATATTCTAATCTAAGCAAAGGAGGTCGGCCATCACATAAACAAAGAAAGGCCACACGGCATTGTCATCTAAGGCAATGACTAAAAATACTACAAGGGGCGCATGGCCAAAGGGGAGGGAGTGGCTATCTTAAGCACTTCCTAAATATGGATCAAGGGAAATTAATAAAAGGAGAGACACAAGGGGGTGCACGATTTAACAACCCCATACTCGAACTCTCCCTATCTCTCTCAATCTCTCATTATCTCTCATGGCAAGAGCAAGGAGAAGAAGAAATTTGTTCGGCCAGTAAAGGGAAAGGAAGAAGAAGATTGGAAGAGCAAAGAGGTTAGTATCTTAATAGTATAATTTTATGTTTGAAACAAAAAGAACCATAGGGTTCGGCCATGATGTTTGGCCGAACCCCATGGAAGAAGTTTGGATGATGATTTGATGATCTTAAATGGAGAAATAGAACCATAGGGTTCGGCCATAGTGCATGGCCGAACCCCATGGAAAGATTTGATTTGTTTATTGGTTTTTAAGAATAAAAACCATGGAGATTCTTAAATAAGTAATTGGTGATAATGATATGTAATTTTGAAGGGATTAAATAGAAGATCCATGATTGATTAATGGAGATATGGATAGAGATGTGGGTCGGCCATGGCATGGCCGAACCATGATTGCATTATGGCTAAGTTGATTTGATCAAAAGTAATGAAAAGAAAGGGGTGAGGTTCGGCCAGGGTGTATGGCCGAACCCCACCAAATATTTTGATGGATTGGTGATTGATTTTAATGGATCTAAACCGTTGATGAAGATCATGAACCATAGGGTTCGGCCATGGTGTATGGCTGAACACCATGGGGTTGTTTTTGGAATGAAGATGGACTTGGTTGCTTAATATGGAAAGCTTCCAAATATAGAAAGGATTGGTTAATATGGAAAGCTTCCAAATATAGAAAGAGTTACTAAATTGGAAAGCACTCCAACTTTAGAAAGAGGATTTCTAATCTAGGAAACCTTTCAATCATGGAAAGGTTTAGGTTATTTATGGAAACAATCTAATTATGGAAGGGTTTACTTAATTTAGAAACCTTCCATTTATGGAAGGAGGATGATAATTTTAGTAAGTTTAATTATGGAAACCTTCTAATAATAGAAGGTGGAGTCTAATAAAGGAAACCTTCCAATTATGGAAAGGTGGAGTTCAATTTAGAAACTATACACCATAGGGTTCGGCCAAAGTGTATGGCCGAACCCCATGGTCCAAATTAAGAGATCAAATGGCATTTTAATTCATGGTTAAGGGTTGATTGATGAATCGAATTATGAACCTATTTTATGAGCTATGTTTTGTATATTTTAAATAAAGGGAATGATACAAACATGTGTTATGAATTATTGATGAAGGTAGTGGCAAAATAGTAATTACATGCCAAAGTGGAGGATCATGGGTTCGGCCATGGTGCATGGCCGAACCCCATGAGTTGTGTTTGATGGACTTGTTTGGTTAAGGAAATTTATAGGGTCTAGTTATTGTAGATTTAAAGGAATAAGGGAACCAATGGCATTTTTGTAAATATGTGAGAATATTTGACATTGGGTTCGGCCATGGTATATGGCCGATCCCCATGATTTAATTATTGGACTATGTGATTGGATTCAAGAAGTGTGCATTATTTTAGAACCTAAGCAAGTAAAGTGACTAAAGTTTAGATCAATGGCATTTTGGTAATTAATGGGATAAATGAACAAAAAGGGTGAGGCTCCGCCATGGGTATGGCCGAACCCCACAGGTTTGGTTAATGGACTATAAATGTGGTAAATCAAGTGGGACTTGGTTTTGATTTATTATTATATTATAAGGTAACGGGATCTCGCAAGCGGTGAGCGATCGGTGATCGAATCTTGGATGGAAATGTAAGGACTCGTGAACGGTCTTTGGTAGGATTCCACCTCTTTAAAACCATGGATTTATGTACACTTGTTTTATCTTATGTTTGGTGAAATTTATGTTTTCAAATGATAAGCTTTATATGAATTGGAATGCTATGTTTAATTGTTTAAAATAGCTTGTGTTTGAATATGTTTCAAAAAGGATTTTTAATGCTATGTTTATGTTATAAAATAGTATGTGTTTCATTGGCATCTCATGCATGGCATGGGGTGGAGGATTTATAACCGGAGGGGTCACACTCCGTCGGGGCGTCCGAAAAACCTATGTGCGTTACCTTGATGTGATTTCCATCAAGAAGATTCCGGAGGGTCCACACTCCACCGGGGCGTCCGGAAGATCTATGTGGTGGGTACATTTATGTACATGTGATGGGTGGGACTCATTGCATATTTCTCATCATTGCATGGTATTTTATATGGTTTTGACATCACTATATTATTATATATGTTTTGTACTAACCATGTGTTAGCCGTAACTGGAATACCTCCTGGGCGCATTGTTCTAATGCCCTACTTCTACCCAAGTTGATGACACAGGTAATCAAGGGAACGAGGAATGCAAGAAGAGCCAGGCATAGGAGCTTGGAAGAGTTATTTTATATGTTTTGAATAAAGTTACTCATGAACTTGTATTTGAGTATTTGGATTTCGAAATGTAATAACTTAGATGGTCAAATGATTTAGTTTGATGATTATAACGTTTTAATAATGATTAAGGACTTGACGTACTTTGCTATCTGAATGGAATAGAACTTGGTTCTATTATGATTCCGCATTTTGATGTTACGTTTCCGCAGGTTATGATTTTATTCCGTATATGGATATTGCTATGTGTGAACCGTTTATTTGGACTGAGTCCATACACACATAGGGTTGGCCAGTTAAGGGTCGGACTTTGGAAGTTCAGACTTAGCTCGCGTCGTGACGTCCCGCGCTCTATCACTCTACTCTGTTAAAAAAAATATATATACTCTGAATTTACAGGAAAAAGCGAGTGAAAAAAGGGCGGGGCATTACAGACTAGTCCAAATATAGAGGTAAAAATAATCATTTTCTTGTGCACATCAGTCGCTTGTGTGGGACATATTCTCGGCCTGAGTGCACCGCATATGTCGACTGACAGGGGTATTGTTTTGAGAAAGAAATAGCATGCATTGTCAATAACTATGTTAATCGTTGATCTCATAGAAAAACTGCATGATTTATGAGTGTATAAAATGTTGAGTGATAACATGTTTATAGATGATAATAGGCTATATTATCTGTTGTACTCTCTTCACTAGGCTATGTAGCTCACATCCCTTATGTTACAGGGAACCTGGATGAGGAAGACTGGATGAAACTCAATTGCAGTAGGGGTGGAGGCCCTTTATTATATTGCCCACTGTTGGGAATTTTTATGTTGTATTTGTTTATCTCTTGTACAAACTTTGTGATGTAATAAACCCTTATTCGTGTCCTGTTGAGGCACAATCGACACGTTATAAAACTACTTCGTTTCTTCTGTGAAATTCTGATAGGTATGTGTTATTAGTTTCTGGTGGGTGGTACTGGTGAATGTTTTAGTCCATGTAACACCCCGGATTTTCATTCCATGAATATATATGGAAATTGTCCATTTAATTTGTGAATTAATGGAATTTGAAATTAAATAATGGAGATGGACCTTAGATGGGTAAGGAGTTGGGTTAATTGCCAAATTATGACCCAACGGATTAAGAATAAGGTTCAATTGAAATAAATTGGTAAGATTTATTTAATTGGGTCAAGATGGTCAATTGGGTCAAATGCCCAATTGGGACCCAATGGGTCATAGATGAGCTAATTAAAAGTAAATGGGTAAGGTTTGATAATTGGGTCTAGTAACCAATTAAGATACAAGGCATGAAATCCACCTCATCAAGTGAGGTGGCATGTATTTGACATGGCTAAGTGGGACCCCAAGTGCCATGTGTCATGGTTGACTTAGTCGACCACCAATTGAGTTCAAGTTTAATTAAGGTATGGTTGAATTAAATTGGATTAAGTTCAATTGAGTGAGTTCAAAATGGAATCAAGGAATTGAGTTAATGAATGAATACAAGTCTTGAGTTTAAAAGAATGAAAAATATTTAAGTTGAGTTGAGTTGAATTGAAATGAGTGGAGTGGGAAGATGGAGGGTTTCCATCTCAAAGGAGGAAACCCAAAAGGCATATTCAAGGTGCACACGTTGGAGGTGAATGGATGCCATGGTGAAGACCAAGGGACACCTTGGTTGGTCAATAGTTAAGATGGGGGGGTTTCCATCATGAATACACAAGTTGGGAAGGTGGAGGGTTTCATCCCATGAGATGAAACCCATGGATACATGTTGGGGAGATGGAGGGTTTCCATCTCATGATGGAAATCCAAGGGGCACATGGTTGGAGAGTTTCATTTCATGGGATGAAACCCCCAAAGGAAACATTAATGAGGGAGGTGAAGGGTTTTGGTTGTTACAAAGGGGCATAACCCAAGAGACACCACCCTTGGCCGAATTCCATTGCACAACAAAGAGAGTCCTTTGCTTCATCTCTCTCTCCCTCTCTCAAGCTTGGCCGATCCCTCACAAGACAAGAAAAAGACTTAGAGTTTTCTCCCATTGTCTCCTCCTCTCCCTCTCTATCTCAAACCTCTTCCTTGGCTGAACCACTCTTAGGATTTTCATCTTAATCAAGCACGACTCTTTGGCCGAAGATCAGGGAGGAAGAAAGAAAAGACTAAGGAACGAAAGAAGATAGGAGGAGTCGCGGAATCGGTAAGTGGTACTTGACAAGATTTTATTAAGTGAAAAGAGATTAAAGGGAACATTCCATATAGATTGGAAATGGTTGGTTAAAATGTTATGGGCCATGGATTCAAAATCCATCCAAGGAATGAGATGGAAAGATGGAAGTAGGTTATTAATTTTAATGGGTTTTTAAAGGATGAAATGATGGAGAAATATTGATGGATTTACATGTATTTAGACGATGGAAAAATGGAAACAAAGAACCATGGGTTCGGCCATATTGTATGGCCGAACCTCATGAACCATTTTGATGGATCACTTAGTAGATCTATGCTTGTTTAAAAGATGAATGATCAAGCTAAGAAAATGGAGGAAGTTATTGTGGATCTATGTTTATGTTAATAAATCATTCATGGACCTAAGTAATGTGTAAATAAGTTAGGTGATTAACTATGAAAATGAATGGTGGTTAAGATGAGAAATGACAAAATAAGGAACCATGGGTTCGGCCATGTTGTATGGCCGAACCACATGAAGGGCTTTTCATGAACCTAGGTGTATGATGAAGATGACATCTTTATGGACTTATGTTGTTAAATGATTAACTATATGTGATTGGATGAATAAATCAAAAGATGGATGGTGTTGGACCCATTTTGTGTAAAATAAAACAAGGGTTAAAAAGGGGGGTCAAAACCAAAGAGTGAGGTTTGCCCATGTTGTATGGCCGAACCCCATAAGTGAGCTTTGGTGGACAGTGGACAGTGGACAGTGGGTAGTGAACAGTGGGCAGTGGACAGTGGGTAGTGGACAGCGGGTAACCAGCTGATTTTAGAAATGAAATATTTATATAATTTCCAAATGGTTAGGTTAAATTAGAAGGATGAAGGGAATGGTTTAAATCAATTGGAATAATTAATTTGGTTATTTGATGGAATTAAATGGATTACCAAATTGATGTATATACGTGTTATATGTAATAAGGTAACGGGATTTCACAAACGGTGTACGATCGGCTTGACGCGATCGGTGATCGGTTTTTGGACGGAAACACAAGGACCCGATAATTGGACGTTGGTAGGATTCCTACCTTATTGAAGACCATGGAATATGTATATGATTTTACTTCATGTTTTGATGAGTTATTTTGGTTTCAAATGATATGTTTCAATTATGGGATTTTAATGGTATGATGTTTATTATTACATAGCATGTTGGCATTTGCATCTCATGCATGGCATGGGAGGGATCAAATGAGGGGAGTCCACACTCCATTCGGTTTTCCGATAAATAACCGTGCGGAGGAATCCACACAAATTCCTATGGATACATGATTGAATTGTAAATGGAGTCCACTCTTCGTTCGGTTGGACCGATAAAACAATCGTGGGGAGGAATCTGTAACACCCCGACCCCAGATTTTCAAGTTATTAATATATATATGATAATTACCTATTTAATTGTGAATTATTAGATATGGACCTTAGATGGGTAAAGAGTTGAGCCATTGCCCAATTAAGACCCAACGGATTGTTGAAATGGTTTCAATGGAATTAAATGAGGCTTAATTAAAATGGTAACCCAATGTATTTATAAATAAGGGACACACACTCATAGGCTAAGATTTTCTCTCACAAAAATCAAGGAGTTATATGCGACCAAGGATTGTCCTAAATTGGGCAAAAACGTGTAGATGGATTGGGATTAGGCAATGATATCTTATTGCCTAAATAAAGAAGATAATTCAAATAAAGAAGACAATCCAAATATAGAAGCTATCTAAGATTAAAAATGGGATATTGCTTTGCCGTGTGGGATAGGCGCAATCCATGATTGATGCGCCAAAAGGGAGTCCTTTCCTTGGTGAGGGCGGCACCAAGGCAATTGTTAAGAGGGGCGCATGGCACCTTCTAAATTAGGACTGATTGCAAGTTGATAAAAGGCAAACATAGGGGGCGCACGACATTACACAAATCAGCAAGGATTGACGCTGGTTTGCTCTTGACAAGAAGGTGTTCTCAGCTTGTGAAAGATCAAGGAGGTTAAGGAAGAAAAGGATTGGAAGAACAAGAACAAGCGAAGGAAAACCGGAGCAGTCGCGGAACCGGTAAGTAGTTTTGATAGTTTTGTTTAAGATAAGGAACCATAGGGTTCGGCCATGGTGTATGGCCAAACCCCATGGAAGAAAATTGAGGGAATGATTATGGTTAAATAATGGAATGATGAACCATAGGGTTCGGCCATGTTGTATGGCCGAGCCCCATGGAAGGACTTTGGTGATTTTAATGGAAGTTTGGAGGATCAAAATCATAGAGTTATAGATATAATTTTTAAAGGGTTTTAATGGATGATTTTTGTGAAGATCGTTAGACCATGGGTTCGACCATACTCATAAATAATTATGGAATTATGTTCATGTATTTAGATCATGGAAAATGATGGGAAGATCACTTATGATTTATTTTAAATGGATGGAAGGTTTGATGGTTTTAGATGCAATTGGATCATGAAAACCATGAAGGGTTATGATGTTTTGATTGCATTTAAAAGTGAAGATTATGAACCATAGGGTTCGGCCATGGTGTATGGCTGAACCCCATGGAAGATGTTTATTAAATTAGAAAGTTTCTAATTATGGACTTGTGGATCAAAAAGGAAGGAACCTTGAATTATGGATTCAAGAATGGGACTTGATGAAATTGGAAAGTTAGACATCATAGAGTTCGGCCATGGTGTTTGGCCGAACCCCATGAATCAATGTTATGGATCGGTTTTGGACATAAACATAAGGTAATGGCAAAAATGTAAATATGGTCTAAAATGAAAGACCATGGGTTCGGCCATGGTGTATGGCCAAACCACATGGGAATTATTTGGTGAACTTAGGGTCTATGTATGGTAGATTAAAAGGAATAAAATGGACAGCCATAAATAGGACAATGGCAATGATGTAAATAAATGAAAATAAGGGACCATGGGTTCGGCCATGGTGTATGGCCGAACCCCATGGGGATTGTTTTGTGGACTTTGTTGTTAACAAGGTTGTGTTTATGGACTTAAACATAATAGGAAATCAAATGGGACATGGTTTTAATTGATTGATGTATTATAAGGTAACGGGACCTCACAAGGTGTGTACGATCGTGAGCGGTTACCGGACGAAAGCGCAAGGACACGTAGTGGTCTTTGGTAGGATTCCACCTCTTTGAAACCACGGATTTATGTACAATGTTTCTTACTTTATTTTGATGAATTTTATGATGTAAAAGATGTGTTTCAAATTATGAGTTTTAAGGCTATGTTTATTATATAAAATAGATGTGTTTCATTGGCATCTCATGCATGGCATGGAGTGAAGGATATGTAACCGGAGGGGCCACACTCCGTCGAGGCGTCTGAAAAACCTATGTGGAATACCTTGATGTATTTTTCCATCAAGAAGAAACCAGAGGGACCACACTCCGTCGGGGCATCCGAAAGACCTATGTGGGGGTACTTATATGTACTTGTGATGGGTGGGACTCATTGCATTTGATATCATGGCATGGCATTGATTTATATGATTTTTGGACTTTATAATATGATATATGTTTTGTACTAACTATGTGTTAGCCCTAATTGGAATACCTACTGGGCGCGTTGTTCTAACGCCCTACTTCTACCCTAGTGGATGATACAGGAAATGCGGGGAACGATGAACGCGAAAAGAGCCAAGAATAGGAGCTTAGATATGTGATTGGACTTTATTTTATTTAAGATACTATGGACTTGTAATTTGAGTATCTAGACTTCGGACATGTAATAATTTAGATGATTGGCTATGGTTGGATGTTTATTGGGATAATTATGTTATGTTAATTATGATTAAGGATTTGACGTACTTTGCTATCTGAAATAGAATAGAACTAGGTTCTATTATAATTCTGCATGTTTATATTGTATGTGTGAACCGTTTTCATAGACTTAATCCATGCACACATAGGGTTAGCCAGTTAAGGGTCGGACTTTAGAAGTTCAGACTTAGCTCGTGTCGTGACGTCCCGCTCTTGCTCACTCATGTTATTTAAAAAAAAAAAAAATAGACTCTGATTTACGGAAGTTTAGAGTGAAAAAGGGCGGGGCGTTACAGAATCTACACTGATTCCAAGGAATGTATGTTTGTAATATAACCGGAGTCCACGCTCCGTTTGGGGTAACCGATAAGGCATTCGTGGGGATACCTTGATGTGGATTATCCATCAAGAGGAATATACTGTGTTTGAATTGTAACCGGAGTCCACGCTCCGTTTGGGGTAACCGATAAGGCATTCGTGGGGATACCTTGATGTGGATTATCCATCAAGAGGAATATACTGTGTTTGAATTGTAACCGGAGTCCACGCTCCGTTCGGGGCGACCGATAAGGCATTCGTCGGGATACCTTGATGTGGATTATCCATCAAGAGGAATATACTGTGTTTGAATTGTAACCGGAGTCCACGCTCCGTTCGGGGCTACCGATAAGGCATTCGTGGAAAGATACCTTGATGAGGATTTTCCATCAAAAGGATACTATGTGATTGTGATATGGATGATGGGTGGGACTCATGGCATATGACAACCATGGCATGGCATTTACTTGCATGGTTTTGATATTATTATATCTATGTGATTTTGTTTATACTAATCCATGTGTTGACCCTACTCAGAGTACCTACTGGGCGCGTTGTCTAACGCCCTACTTCTACCTTAGATGATGACACAGGAAATGGACGAAACGAAGGACGCGATCAGACCAAGCTTAGGAGCTTGGATGAGCTAGATCTATTTTATTTAAGTTTACATTATGGACATGTATTTTGAGTAGCTAGTATTTAGGACTGTAATAGCTTAGGTTATTTCCTATGGTTTGGATTTTTAATTTTGGATATTTTAACTTAAGGTAATTATTGTTAAGTGATGGACTTCCTTGTTATCTAAAATGGAATAGGATAGTTATTCTATTATAATTCCGCATCTATGAATTATTCCGCATGTATAACCTTATTGCGTGTGAACCATTCTCGTGGACTTAATCCAAGCACACTAGGGTTGGCCAGTTAAGGGCCAGACTTTGGAAACTCAGACTTAGCTCTCATAGTGACGTTCCCGCTCTCTCTCTTTATAAAAAAAAAAAAATAGACTCTGATTTTCGGCAAGTGAAAAAGGGAGTGGCATTACAGTTGGTATCAGAGCGAAAACGGAAGGATGAATCTTTCGAAGTAAGATTAAGACGGTATCATGTCTCACTGACAAGATAAGAATCTCAACCGACCGACTCTTCGGAGTCCGCTGTACGGGGGTCGGATTAATTTACTTTGTTAGACTCAAATTGAAGCATTCAATCTGAGAGCAACACTTGATGAAAAAAGAATGATAGCAAGGGAAGGACTGTCACTATGAAATGGATTTACCAAACATAGCAAATTAGGACATATTTCCCCAAAAAAAAGAAACATCCAGATTTTTCCCCCAACATTGAGAAACACCACTTGATACATAGGAAAGTTTCCCCGAAAGCAAGAAAACAACAGGATTTCCCCAAATTGAGAAACAACACTTGAAACTTGTATTATCTTTTAGATTGGACCGTAGAAATATATTGAGTTAGACCTACAGAGTACAGAAAGAAATCACTCAGTGCCCGATCCCTTTTTTACCAACGAGTGGCGTTTCCACAACGCTACTGGTGGCTACCGAGCGGTGTTTTCACTGCGCTACAGATGGAGAGTATCGGCCTGGAAGTGAACACTCAAAGTGATAATATAAAACACACAAGTGTTAAAGTTAGTATCATTTTTAAACTTAGAATCAGGCTTCTGCAAAATAATCACCAATAATTAGAATATCATACATAACACAAATCAAGAATTAATAATCCTTATTAAATTCAAGAATCAGTTTTAGGTTCCTCGGAACATGCCTCGGAACCGAGTACTGTGGCACATGCCTCGGAACCGAGTACTGTGGCTTTAGAACTTTCGAGCCACAGTCCTAATCACTGTGTTTATCAGAACCTTCAGAACTTGACTTAGTTCCTTCAGAACGTGGGTTTACCCTTCGGAACTTCCGAAGTTCAGATCTCGAAACTTCCGAAGTTCAAGTCTCAGAACTTTTGAAGTCTGTTCAGAATAGAGAATAGTACAGACAAGAAAATAGTTGGTCTTAGTCTTCTTCAGAACTTGCCAAGTTCTGCTCGGATCTTTAGAGCGGTTCGGAACGTCTGAAGATGTACTGTCAGAGGTAGAGAAAACAGTTTTTGTGTCCTTCGGAACCCCAAACAGGAGTTCGGAACTTCCTAGCTTAGTCTCAGATCTTCCGAAGATCATCTTCTTCAACATGTCACCTACAACCAGTGCAGTAACGGGATAGACAGAGTGAAAGACGAATCCAAAAACAGTAGGTTTCCTGAATTCGCTTTTCACATCCTTCTAGTCAGATGTGTTCTACTGTCAGTCCTCTATAAATTCGAAATTAATTAAACTGAAATCAGTTAAGAGAAACCTCTGATTTTATTGATTAAATCACTAAAACACATGAAAAACCAAAGTTTCCACTAACTTTCAAAATCATTTTAAAGACTCGATTCTAAACCGAATTCATCTCTGTTTGATTCTAAACTGGTTAATATATAAAAACGAATACAATGGTTACCTTTGCTTTGCAACTCGGGTGAAGTTTCAGCTTTCCTGCCTTAGATGAGGAACGTTAGGAGAAGCTTTGAAGAAAGAGGAAGAAGAGAGGGAGCAACAGCAGCAATTGTGATTTTGAATGAATGAAACCCACTGCATCTGTTGCCTTTAAATAGACTTGAGGGAGTAGGGTCGTAGGTTTTCTACTAGCATTTAAACATCCCACGTCGCTCTGCAAGCTACGATCGTAACGTGATGAGTTGATGCTCAAGCAGCAGCTTCGGATCGTCACCTGCTACGCAGGTGTTTTAAATTTTTTGCTTATTTACAGTTTACTCCATCACAACTTATTTACATTTTAATCCACTTCTATTTATTTCCAATATTTAACTATTTAAAATATTTAATTAATTTAATCCATCTGATCCAAATTGTTGGGTTTTGAAATCTATAATTAATATAAATTTTTGGAGAACCATACTCTTTTAAAATTAATAGATTTAAATAAAAATCATATTTTAAACTATTTCTTTAATTCAAATTTCATTCATTTAAAGGGTTTAAGACTTTATTTTCAAAATCTTAAAATACAACATGATAAGTTTATACACAGATTATTCATAATGTATTTTCTTAAAATTTTCTAACTTCCAAAATTATTTAAAATAATTATTTCTTATAGATCGAGACCTTTTCGGGTCAAATTATTAATATTTCTGAAAATAAAAAATACAATTAAAAGACACTATAATTTAAGAATTTAAATCCCTATAAAAAATTAATTTAAACTCAAACAATATTCACATTATAATTTAAAATCATTAAAATAATAATATTTATGGTAAATTACCATTTTGCCATTCCAATTTAAATGAGTTGGATCAACGAGCTACCGAGCTTCGATTGGGCCGATCCTAGACTTTTCAAAAAAGCCTAAACTGTAATATTCATGATTAATGGGTCAAAACATGATTTATTAATATTAATCACACAATTAAGCCTACGTTCGGGTTAGGGTATTATAGGGAGGGCTTCCCCGTTTCGCTTCGGTAGTTGAGACCCCCATAGAGGATGCAGGTTACCCCCGTTGCGTTCCGATGGTTGAAGTGTTTGCCTTTGAGATTTTCTTCCCTGTTATGCTCCGGCGGTTGAGACCCCCATAAGGGATGCGGGTTTCCCCGTTGCATTTCGACGGTTGAGGCGGTTGCATATTTTGTGGTCTCCCGTTTATATTGGTAGGGAGGCTGGAGTTGTTGGAAGACCATTGTGAGTTATAGAGGTGATGTCTCGAACTGGTCAATGAGACCATTGGTTAGTAGTATAGTTGAGTACTCACGTACGTAGACATCCATTCTATTTTGATGTTAAATATATTTCATATATATGATATATGTTTATGTTGCTAACATATGATATGCTTTATCCCTTCACTGGTCTAGTTAGTTCACCCCTTACCTTTCAAGTACACCGATCACGAAGGGGCCAGACGGCCCCCATTTTGAAATGCAAATCAGTTCTTTTGGCCTGAAATTTGTTTTGATTGTGTGCACATTTGTTTTCAATTTTTATCCTGAAGACCTGTTGTCCTAGAAATTACAGTCAATGTGTAGTTTTTTATTGCAGAAAAATTCCTGGAGATGCCATACACGTGTACTATACAATTCGCAATCTCGGCAATATTTTGTAGGTTTCTTCGGTGTTTCTTGGTCTGTTTGAAGACTGTAAGCTCAGCCTGGTAGCAGTCTGAGCAGTATCTAGTTGCAGAAAAGCCCATGGAGAGGACATACAATGATTGTTTTTGAAAGAGATTATGCTTTGCAAGAAAGGCAGATACTTGTCTTTGGTCTTGCTAAAAGCAACATGTATTTGTTGTTTCCAATTTCTAAAGCATGCATTGCAGAATCTGGAAATTTCTAACTAGCACTGGTTGCATATGTTTTGTTAGGATAGATGGAAGTCTAGAAATTTGTTTTGTATTGGTTTGCATCATCAAAGGGCAGAAATGCAGCTTTCAACCTGGGTGCCTAGTTTTGATGTAGGAGTCTGTAAGATGCACTATGAGTCTGTAAGATGTAATCGGCTGTTTCTTTTTCAATTGTTTCCCTTGGGGGTCTATTTTAGTCTTCTTTAAGACTGTCTGATTCAATATTGGTGCAGTCTAGGTCTGTACTGTATTGTTGGGAGGTTTCCCTTATTCCATGAATGAATAAAAATACTTATCATTCGAAAAAAAAGAGGGACAGTTTTGAATGGATTTAATTCCAATGCTAAAGTCAATTCAGAATAGGTTCAAATTCAGTAAATATCCAATTTACGGAGTAGAATAAAGTGTAAAGGGAATATAGGGCCCAAGTGGGTCCAGGTGGGCTTTGTAGCACATAGAACCATTGGGTTGTTTGTACCAAAATTTTGTGCAAACGTGTGTGTTCCCGTGTCTATATATGAATTTGGCCCAAACGCCCAAATAACCCGACTCCAGAAAATGAGGGCTTAAGCAAGAATTTTCAACTCAATTTACAATAGGGTCAAGCTTGGTCAAAAAATTAATCCTGATTGTTATTGAGGCCTAGCTCAAGCTTATGTATCTTCTAGTCCGAACCTATTAAAAACTATATATGAGATTGCACACACTTAGGCCATTTATCTTTATTATTAACTTTTTAAGAATTATGAAAATCTAACCTATTAGGTCGAAAGCTAACTAAATTATCTACATATAGAATAAATTTCATTAAAAAATTCAGATGACACTTGACTCTATCAGTCAAATCAGTAAGTATCATTATTCGTAAGAGCGCCTCCTAATTTGGAGGACTTAAATCATGTGGCTTCAATTTGAGTTTTGAGATGAAATTTTGCATACATGTAAGACATTCACTTACCTTTCAATCCATCGAATTGAATTTTCACTATTCTTCCAAAAATATAAAAATATAAAAAAATTCATACATGATTTAAACCTATCTAATGTATATTTTGCTTATTAATTATTTTATTATTTAATAATTAGATAATAATTAAGTCTCATACTTCGAGTTCGCTGAGCTTCTTGTGGATCAATGTCACCAACCTTCTCTGTATCATTTACTAAAATGGTGATCTCATTATTGCTTATTCTGGCGAAACTGCCCATTACAGCCCATTGTTAATCATTGGTTGTTGAGGCTTATTCTCAAAATACCTATATCTACCGCTGTGGCAATAGGAGCGTGATTTGGTAATACGCTAATTTGGCAATACGCTAATTTGGCCACTATTAGTAGATAAAATTCTTTCCTCCACTTCTGAATCACAAATAATTCAATTAGGAGTCAATACACAAGGAAGATCATTTCTTCAATTTGCTCTCCACTTCTTAGTTCATAGCATTCGCGATAGCTTCTTCGATGTTACCTACCAAATAAAAGGCCCGCTCGGGAAGACCATCTAATTCTCCGGAAAGGATCAGTTGCAACCCCCTAATTGTTTCTGCAAGACCAACTTCACTGGGAAACCAGTAAATTAATTATTGTTTTTTAGCCAAAGACTTCATACAACGATACTTGCTTTTGAGCTCATATTTGAGCTTAGACTTTGTTAGTGCCTTGACTTGGCCAAGTCTCTATATTTGTCAATTCCATGACTCGAAAAGAAGCATTTGCTGGAAGCTTAAAGACCCAAGATGATCAAGAGAAAAGATCATGCTCCACCGGATTGAAGCTCAACGTTAAAGTAATCACAAAACATATAAAATGGTCATAGATGACTTTAGGTGGTACCCACACTTTAGAGAGGACAATCCCTATGCTTAGTGGAACAAATGGTTAAATCATAAAAAGCCTAGAGAGGAAGGTTGACAGTGAATTGGAACCCAACTTGGAAATATGTATTTGGTTTCACTATCAGCTTGACCAGTCGTTCTCACCGACCCCTCGGTAGAGACAGGATCGACCTATCATGGTTAAGGACTTGTCGGGTAGATTGACATAGGTTCTGGAAAATTGAACTCTCATTCTGGATATGCCTCTGATCGAGAGTCTCGTATGCACCGACCCCTCAGTGAAAGGCTGAAACGACCCGTCGTGGTCAATGACTCCTCGATCAAGATCTTGAGTTCTGGAATCCTTGAACTCATGTAGACTCTCGAAGAAACAGACATATCAGCAATCAAAGACTGATCGAGAGTACAAGGACCGACCCCTCGGTAAAGGGAGACAGGTCGTTCTAGGTAACAGGTTTCTAGAATTGAAACTACTGTCAAGCATGTTTTGCACCAGAACGAGCCTCTCGTATGGACCGACCTATCGGTACCATAAGTATCGACCCATTGGCGACAACGACATGTCGACCGAGAAAGAATATTACCGTTGGGAGTGTAAATAAAACACAACGGTCGGGTTTGTAACGGTAACATTTCTAGTGATCGACCCATCGGTGCGACCGACTTGTCAGTACATTACCGTTACTACAACTGGTTGCCTTCGCTATATAAATCAATCTTTATGCAACTAGTTGGTATCCTTCAGAAGGATTAGTTGGACCCTCATCTTTATCAGGAGCTTAACAAGGGCCAATAGAAGGATCACTCTCTTTCTCGTGCTTACACTAAGGGAATCAAATATAACAAATCAAATGAATTGAGTTGTGAGAGAGAGAGGAATGAAGAAAACTTATAAACAACTAATCTGATGATTAAGTTAGAAAGTGAGAAGGAGAGAACCTTAAACTATGAAACCTTTCATAGAACCAGTTTCCTTGACACCCTGAATTGTGATTGCTCAACGGCGGCTAAAAGGAGGAGCGTCGGCACACATTGGGTGGGAGGGTAGGATCTTGAAGAAGCACACATCAGGAGAAAGAATTTCAAAGGCAAATGCTTTTTAGTTTTAATTTTTTTTTAAAACATTTGTTCCGAAAGTGAATTAAAGAGAGGTACTCTGGAACTACTACTATAAAAACTCTAGAGTGGAGTCTCCGCCACAGTGGTGGGTGGAATTCTCAGCCAAATGGATAGGTGGAATTCCTATTAGACAGTGGTGGGTGAAATTCCCACTAAATTAAGTGAGGTGAAATTCCTACTCTAATTGTGAGGGTGTAAATCCCCACTTAGTGGATTTTGAAGAAAGCTCAAAGTTAAGCGAGTCCTAACAGTGGATGTAAATTGGCTAACTGAACCACTTTAAATTGGTCTTATGGTATTTGATCTTTATGTGTTTGTATTTAATGTTTAAGTACTCTACTTAACGCACATCGCTTTGCATATTGATTATCTTATTATATACATTATGCATTAGCATCGATAATCAAGCTTTATGTAAAGGGACAAAAATCTTAGTGTGAATGTTTAAAGAATTAAATAAACAATCCATCACACTAAACAAATCTCTGATTAATTATTCGACTGCACTCAAAATAATCAGGAAATTTGTAAATACCATTAAAAATGAGATTGACCTATTCACCTTCCCCCCCCCCCCCCCCCCCCTCCCTCTAGGGTCAACCATGATGTTCTAGCACATTGGAATTGGAAACTTTCAATTAGTATCAGAGCCTCGTGCTCTTGAGAAAGGATTTAACCATCCAAGCTGATCCATGCTAGAACAATGATTATAAGAGAAAACCATGATATTTCCAAACCTCTGTTTATGATGAAAAATAAATTGAAAAACTTTATATGTTTTCATCAATAAATGTGTTCGAAAATAGGTGAATAGAAAATGGTTTGTGCCTATGGAAGAGGTATTGGATAAACCTTCAACTTCCGTGACCACTCACCCCAAATACCAAAAATTGCTTGGACTAGTGATGAATTGGCTATGCACATACATCAAACATATGTAGCATTGATCAGTGTTGTTTCATAATATGCTATCAAAATATTTAAAAGACATGAAACAACAAAAAATGCTAAAAGAATCCACTGAAAAATCGCCTTTTCTACCCCAATGGATAACAACACCTATCGATCAATTCGTGTGCTGAAACTATAGGTGATTAATTAAATTCATCTATTGAAAAAGTCCAAGCTATATCCTCTAAGAGAAGAAGAGAATGGAGAAAAAGGAACTTGAGGAAAGTAGTAACCTCCAAGTATCATATAAAGCCATGTACCGAGATGTTTAAAAACCAACATCATGGTACAGAATCTGGAATGTTAAACCATAAGATGAAATGGGAAAGAACCAAAGGTTAAGACCAGATTTGATAAGAGGCCATCATCGGATTCTGGACTTAGATTCCAAGTCTCACAATGTTAAGCTCAAATGTGTAAAAGGATACCACTGTTGGTACCACATTTGAAACATGTTTTGGAATCAATATCTTACATTCGATCTATTTTGTTATTTGATTGTTGGATTGATCTATTATAAGATATGTGTTATACATGTTGGTATGCACTTGTCTTGCTAATTAGGCTCAAGCTCGACACAACTTAAGCCAGCCCATTTGCATCCCTATATATGGAATTTCTTTTGTACATTAAAAATACATCATTGTGCACTTTGGTTGAAAAAAGCTAAAAAAGAGAGTGCAAAGGGCCTAACAAAGTTAAAATGTGTAGTAAGCCATAATGTATAAAAGAAGCTGTATCTATATTTCTATTTATCTATGGAAAATCTCCAATAAACCCGATTGTAGTCAACACTCTGTTATATATCACACAAGAGGATAAAACACTTGCAAAGATGCGTTCGTAGAGGTGACAGCACCCATCTGATGTAAATGACATGGATACCTATCATTGGTCTAAAAAATGGCATATGTTTTTTTGTACTACTCATGGATTTATTGGATTGTGCACCCCGTATGTGTGGTGGTGGTGGATTGGGTGGGGTCTAGTGGGGGTGGGTAGAGGGGGTGGGCTACAGATGCCTAGTTGAAAAGCTTAGGTGTCCTAACATATTGTGTCAGACAATGGTGCAATCTGATGACATGGAAGGATAAAATATGATAGAAACTTTCATATTATAAAAAATGAGACTCAATGAATCATGTTAGCCTTGATTTTTTAAGATTAAAATGAACCATTGAATAAAGATTTTGACCTATCATGATTAATCCAATTGTGAAGATAAATCAATTGAAAATTATAGAAGTTGGACCTAAGCTAAAAAAAAATAAAAAATAATAGCTTGGCATTTTGCGTAAGTATATATAGAGTAAATTGAAAGATAAGATGGAAATTGTTCTAAAAAAAAAATTGCAACAACAATGTGTATGAAACAATTCCCCCTCATCCACATTATCTATAGCCGTACCATTTTTTTTTGAAACATTAACGACTTAATTCCATTAAAATGAGAAGGAAGTAAAAGAGAGAAGTCCAAGTATAGGAGATATATATCCAGAGCGAAGAAGACAGAAAAGAGACAATAAAAACAAGAAAAAAGGGAAAAGAGAAAAAAAAAAAAAAAACATCAAAAGAATCTACCCAACACAAAATCCGAAAAGAGACCCCTACTCCCCTAACTCCAAGGTTGGTGAGATGAAAAGAGTTCCAAGGTTGATCTTTGAATATGAACACTTGCTTTCGCCAAAAAGTTAACTACACAGTATGCTAAACGAAGTGTATGAGGAAAAGTGATGTCACCCAGCCTGCACAACCTCCAAAAGTCCCTAGCAATACAAGTCAACCTCGACGAAGGAAATTTCATATAGCTAGCCCAGGAGATGGCATTAGATGAGTCACTTTCGATAATGAGATTACCGCTTCTAAACCTACACCATACTTAAAGTGTTCTCCTGATTACTCTCAGTTCCACCTCATTTGACTCACCTACAGTCCTACCATATAATTCAAGGCCTATCAGTAGTAAAATGTTTCCAATACTTTTTCATAATTTACATATTAATTATTTCTTGATTATTTTATTGCAGTTATATTCCTTTCTCAACTTCTTTTTATTTATGTTTCGTACACATCTTTAAGGCCTTAGTTCTAGGGTAGTGATTTTTGCATCCCCACTTTTTCTCATGGTGCACCATTTTTAATAAAAAATTCAATTTTGCCTTTACTTTTGGGAGAAATGAAAAGAGAAGTAAAGAGGGAAAATTAGAATTTCTTTTAAAATGTAGTGCACCTTGAGAAAAAGTGGTGGTGCAAAAATCACTACCCTAGTTCTAAGTTCTAACTTGGCTTCTCAAATTAGTTTCTCAACCTGATAACCATGAAGCCAGCCTACAATAAAATAGATGAAATTACCAAAGGTTTTGATGATTGGTTTGCCATGTGGAAGGAAAATTTGGTATAATCAGATCAAATTTTCAAGTCTGAATCAGTTGAATTAAAAGCACGCAATGAAAATGCTTCCAATTGGATCAGGTGAAAATGGAAGTGGCAATCATCGAGTGATTTGCGTGAAGACAATAGAACTGGTGATTCATAATGCAATAACAAAATCAGATTTGGAACCCCTTGATGGATAAAGGCATTTCTCAAGGAGAGAACATCGTTTAACCTGATCTAAAGAGAAGCTTTCATGTATGTACCTGAGACTGTTGTTGTTTATTCAACCTTACTTACCATTGTCAAGATGGGGCTCTCACACACTGCTATTCATGAAGGCCATCAAAACCTCTGAGGTTCTCAGATTTGCCACAATGCAAGAAGGCTCCCCAGTTCTAATGAGCCTGTAAAAGACTAGATGCCGCTTTCTCACAAGATCCGTGACCAAAGTGATGTGCTTCTAGCGAATGCTTTGGATCGTAAGTATCATGTTGGCACTTGTTGCCTTATTCTTACAGTAGTGAATCAAAGAAGCAAGGCCTTGACTCCAAGTATTCTGCAATTCCTCCCCATTCAAATTCTCATGAAATTGCCACCTGCAAGGCTTTGTATAAATTCTGATCTCTACCTTATTGAAAGGAATCTTATTCTATTCTTTCAAGATATATCCAAATAAGGAATAAAAAGTAATGAATCAACAGATAGCATGGGACCATACCAGTCATTTCATCATCATTATATAATCAGCGTTAGCTTCCTAAGTCCTCCACAAAAGCCCAAGTTGTCCATTTCACACTCTGAAAGCTCCACTCAACTCCTGCAAGAACTACAAAGTTCAATCCAATCAATCCCTAGTAAATACGACAAAGATTCTACCTCAAAACTAATTCTAAGAGTTTCGTTCTTACTTCTTACATCAACCAACCCTCTACCTTTTCAATTCTGTAGGGGCTTCTTTTAGTTCCATGCAGCTGGGACCATATCGCAATGCAGATTATTCATTAGTGGAGCCTGTTCCAGCTGCGAAATATAGAACAATCCCAGACCTCCCAGTCATTCAATTGGCTACACGTAATTTAATATGGATAAGCAGATTAGTTCTTTCAGTCATCCATTTAAAAGAAAATTTCCAAATGACCTGGTCAGAGAATTTTTTCGAGGATGGCCCACCTCCATGGGATCCACCACATGAGCCATTCACTGAATGGTAGGGCCTACTGCAAAAATTGAACCCAACAAAATATTTACTACAACAGAAGTGCATAGATCCTCAGACCTTTAGTACATTAGAGTGAACATCGGTTCACTGATTTTCACATTCGATATATGGATTAAAACCAACCCACCAGGATAAAAAGAAAAAGACATCCTGAAAATCATAACACAAGTTGCATGAGGATATTAAAGCATCTGACAAGTAGCAAGCAGGAAGGCTTATAATAATATTACAGTATTCTTTCCAGATGAAAGTTCAACACAAATGTACACAGAAGAACAGCGAGCACTCACCAACCACCAGACAACATTATGTACTAAAGTAAGACAATTTCTTTATATGGAAACAGGATGTCCCTACAAGGACAGAAACAGCAATCCTATAATCAAATATAGATCAGCCAGGAAGATGTGGTTCTGATGCAGGATATTACAGTATTACAATTATTTGCAGCTGTGGCTTGAAATCCAGAAACATTCCATTTGTTTGCTTGATAACTAAATTGAAGAATGATTCTTCTGAGTTGCAATTCAAAATATGTTGTTCAAGTTTGGACAGAAGGTTAAGACTGTCTGCTGTGGATGTATCATGACCATTTCCTCCAACTGGCAGAGTTTTGGTCACCAGATATGAATCTGGGAAGGTTCAGTAGAGAATTCACTCTCATAACACCTTAAAGTGCAGACCACTCATCATGTTTAGTTGAAATGCACTCAGAAAAGCTCCTGGTTGACTGGTATCTGTCAGGCAGCTTCTCATTCTTCAACTTGGAGACTGCCATGCAAGCAGGATTGGCAACCATTCCTTGTGATTTCTCATATGCTACTTCTCTGTTGTTTGAGATGGAAACTACCTCGTACTTTGCCTCCTTTGAGAACTTCTTCAAAATGCATCCCTGGTCTTTATTAGATAAACTTTGACCCAAAAACAGACATACTACAGTACAATCATCACCTTTGACTGTTGGGGACTTCAGCCTCCATGCCTGTGATGCACAGTGCACAACAGCTCCTGCCGCTGTTGCGTGACTTGATGCTGAAGCCACTATATCTACAGCTTCCTTGTTTGAGAGAACATCCCATACCTGAATGGATGAATTTGAAGAACTTAGTCACGACTGAAAACCTTCTCACGAAGTCTAGTTTTTATGAAGTTAATCACATATTTTGAAGAGCACCAAAAAGTAGAGCAGTTGTCTGGAGGCGAGAGAGAGAGAGAGAGAGAGAGAGAGAGCCAGAACACTTCACTATTCTAAGATTTATGCCACCAATAGCATAAGGTAAGATTTTGTGGGGCACAAACACCTTACAGATTATAGAAAGATCCATGTGAAGAAGGAATTCTCTCTTAAAATGAAAGCAATCCCTCAAAAAGGGCATTGATTGTTCATGTCTTTCATTGGTGGGAAACTCCCCACTTTGTAATGTAAATTTATTTTGGATGAAATTCTCTCTTATCTGAACAATTTTCATGATACCAAGTACAAAACGCCCTGTTTAAGAATTAAGTACCAACAACGGCTTACATTGTGATGCACATGAAGGACAGGTATTAATTACTCATCTTTTTCTTCGTTTTTTGCTCCACTTTCGCAATAACAAGATGCAATTTGAAATTAACAAATTTTACTTATGTGTGTGTGTGTGTGTGAGAGAGAGAGAGAGAGCTTCACTATTCAAAGGTTTATGCACCAACACACGGTAGGATCGTGTATGGAAAGATCCATGTGGAGAAGGAAGTGATTATCTCTAAAAAAATGAATACAATATCTAAAAAAAGGGTATGGATTTATGTCTTTCAATGGTGAGAAACTTCCCATGTGTAATGCAAATTTATTTTGAACAAAATTTTCTCCCTTTTCTGAGTAATTTTCAAGATACCAAGTACAAAATACCCTGTTTAAGATTTACATTTTGATGCACTTGAAGGAGAGACATTAATTGATCATCTTTTTCCTTTTTGTTTCTCACTGGCAGAATAACATGATGCAAGTAATTTAAAAATAATAATGATAATAATAATAATAATAATAACCTGATGCAATTTAACATTTACAAAGTTCACTTGAGAGAAAGAGAGAGATGTGAAGTTGAAGCTACCCCATCAGTAGCAAGAATAATAAATTCATCTCTCTCTGTTAGTCGGTGGTAAGAAACATCTGGAACAGAAATTAAACCAAAATCCTTCATACAGAAGTCCCCAAAAGCTCTGGTGATTGCTAAGCCAGGTGAGTCATGGTCAGGCAGCCATAAGCGAGCCACCTCTGGTTCATCCTCGGATGCATAAACCCTTCCATTACATTGCCGAATTCTAGCAGCTTCCCCTAAACACAGCAATAATGATATATTGAAGCTTCACTGTGTTTGAAGAAAAATCAGCTTGTTTATAGTGGATTATGTTCTGGCAGGAATAACATCTCAAAAAAAGGGCTCCAACATAAATAGTGGATATTTTCATGACTTCAAGTCCTCAACTGTGAAGACAAGTCATTTCGTGAAATCTGACATTGTGCTGAAGAACCTTGGCTATGTTAAGTGGCAAGAAGCTTTAGCAGTACAAGCAGCAACAACTAATAGTGTTCATTCTGTTTCCTTATTTCGATTTGTCTTGTTCATAAAAGGATGTAGGATCATGTTCCTATAAAAATGGCATAGTAGTCAAGGAGCAAGTTGCACTCAAGGCGCAAAGGGACCTGGAGCCTAAGGCGCACGCAATGCATGCTTTTAGACGGGGTTCATTTTTTATTTTTTTATATTTTTAAACATATTGGCATTTATTTAATTATGTATATTTTTTGCATCAACATAAATACAATATAATTGTTACAACTCTTTTTAAGATATTAATGACAAATGCATTATTTTTTTGACTCCTAACAACTAAACAATGTATATATATAACAAGATTCCCCTAAAACAATTCTCATTAGACTTTTATGAGAGCGACCATCAGATGCAACCTGAGCCATATGGATGGATGGATTTGAAAGGCATTGGCTTGTACATGATGCCAATAAAATTTCACCTTGATTAGATAAGAGAAAACTATGTTTATTTAAGTCCTCAAAATTTCACATTTATCTAATGGTGAAAATTCATCAGGTTAGATCAATGAGCTTTAAAAGCTAAATTGGGTACAAGCGCAATACATAGCAGGTAGATAGGTGTGAGGGGGCAATTGGATCCATTAGATCTATTATGGCCCCAAATAACTAAAATTCTCGCAAAAGTCTCATGAGAATTGTTCTTAGGGGATATATATATATATTACATAATGAAAAAATGCATCAAATGTAAAAGCACAATTACACAAATAAGAAGCTAAGAGCAAAATCCCAATATATAAAACCAAATAATAATAAGTTAAAATCATAAAGAAGTCAACATTTCAATTATATCATCAAAAAATAAATAAAAATGTGCACTTTTATAAGATGGAAATTATGTTTTACTATTCTGAGAGTTCTCCCTTTGGTGCTAGAACACGATTGACCCTAGAGAGGAGGGGATTGACTATGTCAATCCCAAAATCATTGGTCCTTTTAAAATTACGTGATTGATTAGATTTTATATAGCAGATATTGCAATCAAGTGTTTGTGTGTTGGCAATAGTGATTATCAATCAACATAATAAATTAGCTTTAACACCATAAGAACAAGGACACAAGATTTATAGTGGTTCGGTTAGCCAACCTATATCCACTGTTAGGAATAGCTCAACCTTGAGCTATCCCCCAATCCACAAAGTGGGGACTTACATCCTCACATTTAGAGTAGGAATTCCACCTCACTCATTTGGTTGAGAATTTCACCCACCACATGTAGAATAGGAATTCCACATTCATTTGGCTGGAAATTCCACCCACCACATGTGCTAAAGACAACGCTCTATATTTTTTATAGTGGTTCCAAAACCAAGTCTCCTTAATTCACTTTCACAGGATAAAGGTTTTAAATAAAATTAAAATCAAGAAGAATTTGCCTTTGTACCTCTATCTCGTTGATGTGTGCTTCTCCAAGATCCACCCAATGTGTGCCCGAGGTAATCCCGACGTTTCGCATTGTAGCCGTCGTTGAGCAATCACAATCTTAGGGTGACTAGGAAATTGGTTCTAGCAACATCTTTCCTAGTTGATTATCCTTTCCCCTCTCTCTCACAAACTCAATCCATATGATTGGTTGAATTAGATTTCCCAAGTGTAGGCAGAAGAGAGAAAGTGATCCTTTTGTTAACCCTTGTTTACGCTCACTGATAATGATGAGGGTCCAATGGATTTGCCAAAGGATATGAAACGGTTGCAAAAGGATTGGTATTTATAGAAAAGGCAACCTGTTTCAGAAACTGTCATGTATCGACAGGTCGAGCGCACCGAAGGGTCAATGACTAAAAATATTACCATTCAACCACCCGACCATTGCGCATTAAATGCACTCCCAACGGTATAATTATTTCTCGGTCGACAGGTCAGTGTTGCAGATGGGTCGATAGTCATGGCACCGAGAGGTCGGTCCATACGAGGGTCTCGATCTAGGGCAACACCATGCAGATAGAGTTTCATGTCCCGAAACTTGTCTCGTCCAAAACGACATGTCGCCCTTTACCGAGGGGTCGGTCATAGTACTCTCGAGGCCCATTTGAGTTCAAAGAGTAGAACTCACAAGTTTTTTATCGACGAGTCGTTGACCACGAGGGGTCGTTAAGTTCATCACAGAGGGGTCGGTGCATACGAGACTCTCGATCAGAGGCTTATCCATCCAGAACCTCTGTCAATTTGGTTGATCAGTCTATGACCACGATGGGTTGATCCTGTCTCCACTGAGGGGTTGGTGAGAACGACTGGTTGAGCTGACAGTGAACTTAATTCATGTTTCCAAGTTTACTTCTAATTCACTGTCAAGCTTCTTCTCTAGGTTTTTTATGATTTTACTATTTGTTCAACTAAGCCTAGGAATAGTCCTCCTAAGGTGCGAGTACCACCTAAAATCATCTATAGCCAAATACCTGTTTTGTGATTGCCATAACAATTAGCTTTAATTCGGTGGAGCATGATCTTCATTCTTCGATCACTTGAGTCTTTTAAGCTTCTAGCAAGTGTTTCTTCCCGAGTCATGGAATTGACAAACTTTGGAAGCTAACCCAATTACAAACCCACCCTTATTATATCACATTTGAATATAAAAATATTACATTAATTACATGTATATATTCAAATGGAAAACAAGACTACGATCTTCGCATATTCTTGTTTAGCTTGCTTCATTTCATGTTTTCCTCTTCAAACACATAAGCAACACTAAAAAATCATTAGAGGGATTAGTCCAAAACATAAATATGCATCCATGGACTAAACTAGATTTTTATTCATGCTCCCCCAAACACCATGATTTCCTAGAAATCAACACTACCCATAGCATATCCAAGCTATCAGTGTTGAGAAGATTTTCTCCCCCAATCTTCTTTAGTTTGATCTCCCAAATTCCAAGCATAGACATTCCCCTATGTCTATTGGATTCTTCATACTCCTCCCATTTACGGCTCTCTCTTTCTAGAGGCCCAAGCACTTGGGCTTCACCAATATCTACCCATACTTGGTTTTGATGTCTTATTGCTTCTACTAATTTCTCCCCCATTTTATCATACAATTGACAAAGGTTTAGTACGTAAACATCGATTTTCCTTTCATTTTGAAGGAAATAGATTTCAAGCACTCCCCCATGCTTCGTGCATTTAGTGCTTCCATGAGTTCACTTCCAACTCATTTTATCTTTCCATTGATCAATGCATACTTCTCATGCATTCAAGCATTGATCTCCCCCACAGTACAATGCAAATTGCCATTGCATTACTGTTTTTCTTCTTCTTCCCCTTTAAGAGTTGTGTTGTCATATAGGTGTTCTCCCAATGGGGTCTAGCTAACTTACCTAGCTTCCCTTTTTGGAGTCTTCTCCCCCATTTTCCAAGCTATCTTCTTTAGTTTTTTCAACTCATCTCCCCCATAGACCAAGCTAGATATTTTAGCTTCTTCTGATTGTTTCCCCATAAACTTAACTGCCTCTAAGTTTATTTTTTCCAAGCTTTCATCAACCTTCCTCCTTCCACTGTCATGACCAGTGACAGATGTTAAACAACACATATTTTGTGCTCCCTCATTCTCCAAAGATGTGTGCAATATCATAGCCCGATCCCTATCTCCCTAACATGCCAATACGAAACCAACTCATCACAACCTGCATGTTAGTCTATTTAACAAAATCCATATTAACTATAGACATGAGATAGAAGGCATTCCATCAAATTAGCACACACACTAAATCAAACCATATCATTCATTGATAAACAAAATGTACATTGAGTACATATGGTTTAAGAAGGGGGCATCATGGATGCTTAGATAAAATACCAAAAATATACAGTTTTTCAGATCAAGCAAAATGTGAAAAATTATTCTAAGCAGAGCCATCCGAAGGAGATGCTTGAGGGAAAGGGGATCTACGTTGAGACCCAGGAACAATGTCATCTCTATGGATTTCTGAGCGGAGTTCTTGGACTGACACCTTGATCTCATATACCCATTCTTTAAGGTCATCTATCCTCCTTTCAAGCGAGGAAACTCTTTCATCAAGAGTGATATTCCTTTGTCGAGGAAATTGGAATTCTCTCAAAAAGACCTCAGACATATGAGCCTCTTCCTCTTCAGCATCCTCAATTGAAATCACTTCTCTTTGTTCTAGGGACTTGTACAAAGATGTGGTTTGAGACCTTAGATGATACCGTCAACTGGATTCAGTTTTTGAGCTAGGGCTCTTTCCTTGAGAGGTCTTCTTAGGAACAGAGCCCACAGAGCTTGGTTCGGGGATATCCTGTACGAACCTAGGGGATTGTCTGAGATGATGAGAACTGGACTCAGGGTTCTCACCATAGGTCGAAGGCCGAGAATTAGCAATCATCTTTCTGGGCATGATTGCTTGGGAAGAGCTCCTCACACAATGATCAGAAACAAAAATGAGATGACTAAGGCTTATCCGAACACAAAGATTCCCAAAATCCGTAACACACTAGCTTCTAGGAGCAAGAGAAGCAAAAACCCTATGATTCTTCGGTAATATTTCGCTCCGAGATATCCTATCGACTGGTCTAGGGCACGGGAGGCGAAGGGCAATCATAAGAGCTTAGCGGGAGGAGAAACGACGATTCTAAAATGATCTGTCGTTTTCACAGAAAGAAATGTTTTAACTTAATTTTTTTGTCGCACCGATAGATCGTAACCAACGACCGATCTGTATCGACATGTCGATAAATATCGACCTGTCTCTCCTTTCGATTTTTCCCCCTTTTTAGTTTGTGTTCTGATTTCCAATAGTACCGACATGTCTGTTCCTCCGACTAGTCTATCCTTCGACCTGGTTTTAAAGTTGAAGGATGACCTGGGTGTGTGTGTGTGTGCGCTTGCGATGTTCATAGTTCATCAAGCTTTACTTATACACCTTTCAATGCCAGTGTAGATACACACATTGACACAGGTTCTGTGCCCTTAAAAGATTCAACACATCTTTCTGAAGGTAGGCACAAAACACGGATTACGGATCTCTTTTCCTGAATCCAATTCAATCCAAGTACCTTGGGCATATTTAATTTATAAATTCAAACATATTGCGGCATCTCCAGGTTTTAATAAAAAACAAGGTGTCTATGAACATAACTCATTCCACATAGTGTGAAATAACGGATATTGGAATGAAACACTAAGAACACAAACCATACATTCATTTCACATTTTGAATACATTAATCATGCATATGGAAATGAAGTATGACGCTATCCACACAGCTCTCCTGCCTGTTATCATGTTATTACTCAAAACATGATAAACACTTTTACCATTCTTTCAAGCATACTCCAATGAGGTTCATTCCTTGGAAAGAGCTGGTACATAAATGGATTACAGATAAGCATATTTGATCATTTTGATCAACACTTTTGGTAATTCATACCAAACCAAAAATCCATTTAAAGACATAGAGCATGTTTCATTCCACAAGGGATTCACAAGTTTAAGAACTAGGAATGAAACGACACTGTGTATGTGTACTATATCAGCTGTAATCACATACACACCCTATACATGAGGTGATGCACTACCTGTATTCATTCCCTAAAGATGCACAGATCACATGGCATATGAAATGAGATGAGATAAGTATTTTCCAATACTGTAGTGCAAACCTACATGTACACATGAATATCTTACACTAGATCAATCCAACAATCAAACAAGAACATGAATTGAAGGTAAGATACACATGTGATTCAAAAAACATGTTTCAAATGTGATACTCATAGTGGTATCCCTTCACATATTTGAAAATAACATTGTGAGACTTAGAATCTAAGTGCACAATCCAGTGATGGCCTTTTATCAAATCTGGTTTTAATCTTGGGTGCCTTCCCATTTAACTTTGTGAATCAAAACTCCAAATTTTGTACCATAATCTTGACCTAACATAAGAGGCAAACATTTTGGTACATGGCTGCATAAGATACTTGGAGATCACTACCTTCATCAAGTTCCTTTACTCCATCCTCTTTTTCTCTAGAGGATTTACCTTGGGCTTTTCCAATGGATGAACTCTAGTCAATCACCTATTCTCTCAGTACACAAATTGGTCATGATAGGTGATGTCATCCATTGGACTAGAAGAGACAATTTTTGGTGGATTCTTTCAGCCTCATTTGTTGTTTCATATCTTTTTAAATATCTTAAAAACATATTATGAAACAACACTGATGAATGCTACTAGTTTTTTATTAAAGTGCATAGTCATTTCATCACTAGCCCAAGCTATTTGTTCTTTGGGCTGAGTGGTCATGGAAGTTAAAGGTTTATCAAATACCTCTTCCATAGGCTTAGACAACTTTCCATTCACATATTTCCAAACATATTTATGGAAGAAAAAGATTAAAGTTTTTCATTCCATTTTTATCACAAATGGAGGTTTGGAAATACCATGGCTTTCTCTCATAGCCATTGTTCTAGCACGAATACGAAGCGCACAAGGCTCTGATACCAATTGAGAGTTCTCCCTTTTATGCAACGGATATTGCAATCAAGTCTTTGTGTGTTAGCAATAGTGATTATCAATCAACATAATAAATTATCTCTAACACCATAAGAACAAGAACACAAGATTTATAGTGGTTTGGTTAGCCAACCTACATCCACTGTTAAGACTAGCTCAACCTCGAGCTATCTCCAAATCCACTAAGTGGGGACTTACACCCTCACATTTAGAGTAGGAATTACAGCTCACTCATTTGGCAGGGAATTTCACCCACCACTTGTAGAATAGGAATTCCACCCACCACATGTGCCAGAGACGACGCTCTAGATTTTTATAGTGGTTCCGGAGCAAAGCCTCCTTAATCCACTTTCACAGGATAAAGATTTTAAATAAAATTAAAATCAAGAAGAACTTGCCTTTGCACTTTTATCTCGTTGAAGTGTGCTTCTCCAAGATCCACCCAATGTGTGCCCAAGTTAATCCCGACGTTCTGCATTGTAGCCGTCGTTGAGCAATCACAATCTTAGAGTGACTAGGAAATTGGTTCTACCAACATCTTTCCTAGTTGATTATCCTTTCCCCTCTCTCTCACAAACTCAATCCATATGATTGGTTGAATTAGATTTCCCAAGTGTAGGCAGAAGAGAGAGAGTGATCATTTTGTTGGCCCTTATTTAAGCTCACTGATAATTATGAGGGTCCAATGGATTTGCCAAAGGATATGAAACGGTTGCAAAAGGATTGGTATTTATAGAAAAGGCAACCTGTTTCAGAAACTGTCATGTACCGACAGGTCGAGCGCACCGAAGGGTAGGTGACTAAAAATATTACCGTTCAACCACCCGACCATTGCTCATTAAATGCACTCCTAGCGGTATAATTATTTTCCGATCGACAGATCGGTGTTGCCGATGGGTCGACAGTCATGGCACCGAGAGGTCAGTCCATATAAGGATCTCAATCTGGGACAACACCATGCAGACAGAGTTTCATGTCCCGAAACTTGTCCTGCCCAGAACAATCTGTCGCCCTTTACCGAGGGGTCGGTCCTGCTACTCTCGATCAGTTTTGAATCACCGAAATGTCTGTTTTCTCGAGAGCTCATTTGAGTTCAAAGACTAGAACTCAAGTTTTTTATCGACGATGTAATGACCCGACCCGATCTTTCGGGATTTTTTTGGAGAGATTTTCATAATGTACGTGTCAGATTAGGTGTTCTGGTGGCAGTGAAGAGAGTGTAGGCTCCGTAGTGGGCCCTGGTTTGTCCAATTTCGAGTTCGGAGACTCGAAGGACATTTTGGTAATTTTGAATTATTAGATATTTTGTCATACAAAATGTTCAAAATCACACGGTTTTCTCCCGATGTTCGATGTTCGATTTTTTTTTTTAGCAGATTTTAGACTTAAAACCTTTCAAAGTTTTTCCAAAAATAAATAAATAAAATAAAATAAATGTTGCTAATAATAAATAGATAAAGAATATAAGATAAAATATATATAGTCTTATAGAATAAAATAAAATAAATCAAGAGTTTGTGGGCTTTGATATTTCATAAGAACTTTTCAAAAAAAAAAAAAACTTAGTGAACCCTAGTTCAAGCCCTAACATTAAACCCTAACTCTCCCTCCTATATAATATCTTTTTTTTCTCTTTCAAACCCTAGCCCCCCATCTCATCTTCCTCCTCTCTTTCCTCTCTCTAACCCTAAACCCTCTTCTTCCATTCCTTCTAGCCGCCGCCGCATCTCCCTCTCCTTGCTTAAGCCGCTGCCCTCACCCTTTCATCTTCCTCTCTAGCCCTCTTCTCTTTCCAAACCCTAGACCTTGAGAGAGAACCCAAGCCACCGCCCCCCTTGTTGCCGCCGCATCTCCTTCTCATCTCTTGAGTCGCCGCCCATGGTGTGTGTCTCCCTCTCTTTCCTTCTTTCTCTCTCATTTTCTCTCTTCTACTCCCTCCTTGTTGCCTCATAACCCTAATACCCTAGTGTGTGCTGCCACCGCCGCAGCCGCCGCCCCTTGCCTTTTTCCCTCTCTCTCCTCCTCTCCTATTTTCTCAAAAAAAAAAAAAAACGCTAATCTCCAATCCTCCACCCCCTTTTTCCCAGACCGTATTCAGTGTTTCTCGGGCCTTTTGCAACTCGAGCCCAACTCGTGGCCCAACATATCCGAGCCGAGCTCAAGCCTAGTTCTCTAGGCCCATTTGGCCCCTGCTTCTCCAAGCCCAATCCACTTTGGGCCCACCAGCCTCAGGCCCAATCCGATCCAAAGCCTTGTTCAGCAGATCCAGTCTCGACCCAACAGCCAAGCCCAGCAGTCAGACCCAGCCCGTACCAGGCCCACCTTGGGCCCGTTGCAGGTTCGTTATGGGCTCGTTCTTGACTAAGTTTGGGGATCGTCGTGGAGCGTATCAAGCCCATTTCTGGATCATTTTCAATCCCGTTTCTGGCCAGATTTGCAGGATCGTCCCAATTTTGCAGACTCGTCCCAGCTTTTCAGACCTCGAGCTCGTGCATCACTCCCTTCAATCCTTTAGCCTATTTATATTGCTTGGATTTCAAAAAAAAAAGGCATACAAGTGAGGGGACTTATCACTATTTTAGCATGCATTCACATTTATTTAACTTTTAACCCTGGACATGGGGGACCTGAATGGGACTCTTCATTTATGAAGTCACTCGGTAAGGGAACTGTTGAAATGAATATGTGGCAAGAGATCCATTTGGGTGCACTCATGTCAACTATATGCGATTAATGGAAAATTCTAATTGGATGGATGACTATTTGAACTTGGAAACTTGCTGGTAACATGTTTGTTTAATTAATACATGGGAATGAATTTATAATGAGTGAGATGTGCGTTGGTATTGGACATGATGCTCGAAAATTGTTGATAATATGTTTGTGTTTAATCAGAACATGTATATGAATTTATGGTAGGAATGAGATGTACCTTGGATATTGAGCATGATGCTTGGAAGTTTATTGATAAAATGTTTTGTGTTTATTTATAACATATGAGCATGATCATAATGAGCATGGAGATATATATTTCGGTAACCTGTTATATGCTCTTGTTACGCACGATGCACGTGTCGTCGATCTTCATTAATTATATCAGAGCATGATTGTATTGTTAGACATGACTATGATATCATGTACATGCATGAGAGGTTACCTGCAACGGACAACGTGTCGTTGGATGTTGAGTTGGAGGAACTACTTATGTGTATATGCTCGTGATGAGATGATGTTGATTATTGGGAGGACTTCCCTATTACGCTCTGGCGGTTGAGACCCCCATAGGGGATGCGGGTTTCCCCGTTGCATTCTGGCCGTTGAGGCGGTTGTGTATTGTGTGGTCTCTCATTTGCATTGGTAGGAAGACCGGAGTTGTTGAAGGACCGTTGTGAGTCTTGGAGGTGGTGTCTCGGACTGGTCAGTGGGACCGTTGGTTAGTAGTACAGTTGAGTACTTTTGTATGTAAATATCCACTCTATTATGATATTCATTACATTTCATACATGTAATATATGTTTATATTTCTGATATGTGATATTTGTTTTATCCCTTCACTGGGCTGGTTAGCTCACCCCTTACCTTTCAGGTATCCCATTGCGGAGGGACCAGGCAAGTCCCTTGAGGAGGTACCCAGGGAGGAGTAACAGTAGTTATATATCACATATTATGCTTATGCTTTAGTTTTGAGACTCTTATTATGCTCATTATCACATGTTTTGCTTGGATGACTGTATACTATATTGAACAATCGGCGATTGTTCTGTTATGCTTATCATTATGTTGGATTTGGCCTTTTTTGGATTTGTTGAGCGGGATATAGTCACCCGTTTCAAAAATATATATACCCAATATCCATCTTTTTGTGATGTTTGTGATATTTCAGATATAACGCGCCCATAGCGGGACGGGACGTTACAGACGAGTCGTTGACCACAAGGGGTAGTTAAGTTCATCACTGAGGGGTCGGTGTATACGAGACTCTCGATCAGAGGCTTACCCAGAAAGACAATTCTATGATCCAGAACTTCTGCCAATCTGGCCGACCAGTCTATGACCACGATGGGTCGATTCTGTCTCCACCGAGGGGTCGATGAGAACGACTGGTCGAGCTGACAGTGAACTTAATTCATGTTTCCAAATTCACTTCCAATTCACTGTCAAACTTCCTCTCTAGGTTTTTATGATTTTACCATTTGTTCAACTAAGCCTAAGAATGGTCCTCTTAAGGTGTGGATACCACCCAAAATCATCTACGGCCAAATACATGTTTTGTGATTGCCATAACGATGAGTTTTAATCCGGTGGAGCATGATCTTCATTCTTCGATTACTTGAGTCATTAAGCTTCTAGCAAGTGCTTCTTCCCGAGTCATGGACTTGAGAAACTTAGGGACTCGACAAGTTGGGGCACTAACATATTCATATTTCAATATCTTATAGAGGAAAATAAGAAGATACATTTTGTATTTATATTTTAACACTTAAAGAGAGAAACTATGTTTTACTCTTTACATTTTAACACCTAACAGGAAAAAAAAATTGAAAAGACAACACATTTATTGAAGGTGCAAGGCCCCCTTCTAAAGCTTGAGGCACACCTAGGCGCACTTTTGATTACTATGCAAAGTGGTATTCCATAGACAAAGGATCCATATAAGATATGGTGGTAAAGTAACATTTTGTCTTTTATTTTATTATTTTTTCTGTTTAAAATTTCTTGTATAGTTTTAGAATGAAGTTAGAGGAAAGCTTGAGATCCTAGACAGCAGGCAAAGCTATAAGTTGAACATCAACTCATTCTGATGCAACTATGGAGTCACTTTCAGTTTTAATGGTAGTGCTTGGCATTATATGGCATGGAATCATCATTGTAGATATGATAGGTTCATACTAGTAGCCATTCTAGGCAAAATTTGGGTTTTCAAGATAGTTTCATCTTCTTGTAAACAAGTTATGTGGAAGAGCTTCAAAGTGATTGTTTTATGCAATCAAGAATTTAGAAGAGCATAATTACAGTTATAAATAAAAGCTTAGAGCCTTAACTGTTCAGTGCTCTCTCTCTCTCTCTCTCTCTCTCTCTCACACACACAGACACATTGAATTTGGGCAATGACAGTATTCAAAATCGAAGCAATTATCTCAGGGATTGTTCAATATTTGTTTTATAAGAACACCCTAAGTTGCAAGGGTACTAGTGCGAGTGTCAGCCCTACATAGGTGCAATGTGTTGGACATGGCAAACCAAATAAAAAAACAACGCAAGACACATCACCATATTTAAATAAATTTAAAAATAAAGTTTATTTTAAATGAAAGTAAGGTTTACAAATAACACTAATAGAAAATAAGTACTAGTCTTATTGTAAACAATTTGACAAAAATGAAAGTAAGGTTTACAAATAACACTAATAGAAAATAAGTACCAGTCTTATTGTAAACAATTTGACAAAAATGAAAGTAAGGTTTACAAATAACACTAATAGAAAATAAGTAAGGTTTACATCACCATCTTTATTCTTATTTAGAACAATTGATGCACTTTCTTCATTGATTTAATAAAATGAAAACTTCAGGGAGGCAGTAAACTAGCCTAAAATCAATGTGCAACATATCGAATGTTCTCAAAAGGAAAAGCACTCTAAAGTCAGAATCTGGCCCTTCAATTCCGAGTTTCACTTAGAAAAGTCAGCAGGAATTTGGCAGATACTATCAAAAGTCAGGCAGGATCTTGGACTAGGTATTTACAACCCTGTGAAAATGATTTCAAGTTGCTGACTATGATTTTTTTTTTGCTTCTTCCATTTGGTTATACTCTTCAACAATTAGGCATGGTATAGGAAGTCCAGAATGAAGACTAACTGCTTAATAAAATTATATCATTTTAGATAGAAGAGGACTGAAGAATCTAACATAAATCTAACATACTTGGAAGATTGGGCTTCAAGTCTACTGTCAATTGTATGGCAACCAAAGCATTGTTTTTATCTCTTGTTCCCAGTACTGCTCTCGAATCTCCAACATTTGCAATTACAAGATCCTGTCCCTGGGGAATGCAAGTTGCAACTTGATAATGTTGTGTGAAAATGGTGATGAGAGGTTTAAAACAATAGTCCGTGAGCAACTTATAGATTATTACCTGCTTTATCAACGTGACAGCAGTAGTCCCACTGCCAAAACAATCGATTGCACGATTCAGTTTCAGTTCTGCATCCATTAACTTGAAAGCCTTTAACAGAGACTGCTTTAAGGTCAGATACATTTCGGGGAGCTTTTCAATGTCATCAGTGTACAAGGAATCACCCCATCCCTGATCTAAGCTAGATGCTGTTTCCTCAGAATTTCTGCTTTTCTCCGCGTTGCCATCCTCATGTGGACTGTTTTGATGACTGGTTTTAGCTTTCCAGTGATTCCAAAGATGAAGAGGAAGAGAATCTCTCACTTTCCTTGCAACCATGTGACCAAATGAACCATGACCATCAAATACACCACAGAAGATGGTGCCTTTCCTTGAACAGAAATTCTGGCAGGATGACAAGTCAAGTGGTCATGTACTGTGTAAATGGTAATGAGAAAAGGAAACAAGAGGTTTGCAATCTAATTGACAATGGTCAACTGAAATGTGTGGCATAAGCCATAAATTAATTCTTCATGCTTGAGATGTCATTTTTATGTTAATTATTTGACTAGATTGAATTAACTGTAGGATGAAAGCTAAATATGACGAAGAAAAATGGCAACATGAAGGTTGTACAAGCTGTAGCAATCCTACAATTTACAGTGCACTTTTAAAAGCAGAACATATGCAGTAAACAGAGGTTTCATAAGTGTTCACAAAGTTGAAATGATTAACATTTAAGAGCAAGTTGTGTAAAATTTGTAAATCTGCTCTGGTTTAAAAAAACTTAATCATGGAAGAGAGAAAGGACTTTCTAATAGATATAGTTTATTCAAAGCATTTACCATGTTAGGTATGTTTATCATTTCCCTTTTATGTACATATGCAGTTTATGATTGTGGCCACAATTCAAGCGGTTTCCTCCAAGAATTCTCTCCTCGCTATGCATCTTTCGTTGCTGGCTTCTTGCTTTTGAATTTTCACAATTGCTTTCCAAATCAGTAGCACAGATAAAAGGAAAAAAGAAACCACCTCAGTCCTATAGATCAATCTGAAGAAACTGAAGAGAAAAAAAAAAAAAAAACAGGAAACACGTGAAATTTAAAAAAAAAAAAAAATGCATTCTTCAAACAGCCAAGGAAGGCAAAAAGAAAAAAAGATAAATAAAATTTTCACTTTTTGCATTGAAAATCAAAACCCAAAAGTGCAAAGCCTTGAAATTAAAAAAAAAAAAAGACAAAACAAAACAAAAGTCATTCATGATTTCGTTCATACCAAAAGGTTAAAAAGAGAAGGAGAAGGGGGAGTATAAATTTGAATTTAAAATCTTTGAAAAAAAAAAAAAGGAAAAAACACAACCCATTCATGATTTCGTTCATACCAAAAGATAAAAGGAAAAAAGGGAAAGGAGTGTAAATTTGAGTAGGTAAGGACAAAGGGACAGGGGAGGAAACTTGGATCGGAAAAAGAGAACGGACCTCCCAGACGAGCATAGCGTCTTGATTGACTCCCTTCCCGCCTTGCTGAGTATACAAGGAAGCCACGTCGCTGGCCCCACTTAGGAACATGCGGCCCGGCGTGTTGAGGTACAGCTCCTCCTCCGTCCTAGGATGCCCCTCTCTCTCACTCTCACTCTCACTCTCATTCTCACTCTCACTCTCATTCTCAGGTGGGGCCAGGGATCTTAGAAGTAAGCCTCCTGCACTAACAAGTCCTCTGCAGCCATTAGGCTGTGATGATACACAAGCACCCATCTCTCTCTAGTCTCTCTACTCCAGAAATCCAAATCCCAAACAGAGAAATCAAGCGCACCCAAGAGAGAAAGAAACAGAGAGAGAGAGAGAGAGGAGAGATGGCGTGGAAATGTGAGTGGCGGGGAAGAAGCAATTTTATCAGTGCGTCCGTTGGGAGTGGAAGCAGAATTCGAGAGGGAAAAGCAGCAGACGTCCTTTCACTTGGCCTGGTGCGTTGCGTCGTCAAAACGAATAAACCAGATTGTCAGAATATTTTCTTCTCTAGTACTAAATTCTCGCCGTTTCCTGCCCATCTCTCGTACGACCTTTACATTGGGTAAAAAAAAAAATGGAATAGGTGATTTTACTGGTCCGTCTCAATTTAGAAAATATGAACAGAAGAAATCGGATCAACGGGTCCGAAGGAGTAAGAAATTTCAAAATTTCATAAAAAAAAGTAATAAAATATTTAAAAAAATTAGAATAGTAAAAAGTAATAGATTTTTAATTTTATTTTTAATCTCACTTAAGTTGTAGAAATTACCGTCCTCTTTAAAGATAGTATATTCACCCTCGTTGTATAATGATCTTGAATAAAATCATCTGTTTACCGAGGTGTTCATCGATCGGATTCAGGTAGGGTTTTACAAAAAAAGTCCAAGCCCAAATATTTTGACCAATGCTTGAGCCCATCTGATTAAGTTTGATAAGCACTACACAAGCAAGCGAGATAGAGGAAGAAGAAAAAGAAGAAAAAGAGATGGCGGTAGAGAGATACCATAAAGGGACGGGAGAGTAAGAAGAAGAAGAGAATAGAGTAAGTGGAAGGGGAGATGGCCATAGGGATGGAAGAACACAACTATAGAGGAACTAGCCATTCCCAAATCGATGAGAGAATTGAGAGAAGAGAGAATAAAGAGAGAATTGAGAGAAGAGAGAAAGAATCTTAATTCCCAAATTCCTAATCATGTTTCTCGTTTTTCCTCTTTCCCTCTCTTTTTTTTTTATGAATATGAGAAATCGATATATATATATATATATATATATATGTTAACCTCAAGGTTTCAACCCAAGGATATATGGGTATTTTGATGACCACAAACCATTAAAGTGTGATATTTAATATTTCAAATGATGTTACTCAATGAGACAGGTATCACATTTACAAAGAAGAAAGAAGGGCAAGATCATTGAAGATCAATGCAAGAGATCGGATGACTTATCAATCTTTGAAGTTCAAATGGCAAATGATATAAGTATTGAAGATTGAAGATTGAAGATCAAACTTGTGTCCTTAGTTTTTGGTCATGAGTGTTAAGAACAAAATGTAAAGTTACTCAATTATTGAACACCATGGCTCAAGTCACCCTCTAGTGGACCATATACGAAAACCAAGCTTTATCATATGCTTAAGTCCCCAAGACCTATGTGTTTGAAATGACCAAAATGAAGCCAAAACTACACAAAACATCTTTAAGGTCATTTCAGTCGACTGAACTTGAAGTTTCAGTCGACTGAATCAATGGATTATAAAGAGACGAGAATTCAGTCGACTGAATCAATGCTTCAGCCGACTGAAAACTGTATTTTCACTGGGGAGTATTTTCAGTCGACTGAAATGAAGTTTCAGCCGACTGAAATGCTAGATGTTCATAAGCAGAAATTTCAGTCGACTGAAATTATGTTTCAGCCGACTGAAAATCAGAATTTTCATGACTTGCAAATTTCAGTCGACTGAATTATCAGATTCAGCCGACTGAATTATTCACAGATAAACTGTTTGTATTTCGGAGCATTTTCAGTCGACTGAATACTCACTTCAGTCGACTGAATCGCGAAACGGTAATATTTTTTGAACATTAAATGCTCTCTCCAACGGCCCTTTGCTTCATTTAATGCTTGGCGGTTAAATATGACAAAATTATAAAACGAAGCTTCTATGAGTAAATGGGTGGTTGAATCATTTGAAATTAAGAGGAATCAATTGAAATCAAATCTCAAGCATACTCTAGCTCAAAACCCATCTCTTGCAATCTTACCTTGAGCCATTTCAGTTCAACTCTTTGAGAAACTCTTAGAAAACTAGATTTGTAAACATTTGAGAGTTACTCCTAAGCTTACATTGTAATCTTCTACATTTTCTTGAAAGATAAAGTTTGAAAAGGGTTGGTGTAACCCTTGTGAAGGAGAAGGGTGTCTTCATCTTCAAGCATTGTAATAGGTTTCTTCTCCACCCTTGAAGGAGAAGTTTAGTGCATTCAATCCTCAAGTGGTGTACTTGAGGCGAGGACGTAGGCAAGAACGCCGAACCTCGTAAAAATCTCGGGTTCAATCTCTCCATCTCTTCTCATCTCCTCTTTTATATTTTTGCATTTATTTACTACTTGTTTGCATCTTATTTTTCTTAAATTGTGAAATTAAAGAAAACCCAAAAAGTTTGCATTGACCCAATTCACCCTTCCCCTCTAGGGTCAATTTCTGGGCAACAATTGGTATCAGAGCAAGGTTCTCTGAATTACTTAACCGTTTGAGAAATCGATCGAATGGCAAACTTTGGGGGATCTTCTTATGGTGAAGGATGTTCAATTAATAGACCTCCATTGTTCAATGGAAGTGACTACAATTTCTGGAAAACTGGGATGCAAATTTTCTTACAATCAATGAACCATCACATATGGGAAGCTATTGAATTTGGGCCATTTGTTCCAAAAGGACTAATTGACCTTACTCCTAAACCTAGAGAGCTTTGGGATGAAAATGATCATAGGCTTAATCAGTATAATTCTCAAGCCATGAACATTCTATTTTGTGCTCTTGACCGAAATAAATTTAATAGAGTGTCATCTTGCAAATCGGCCAAGGAAATTTGGGATAAGCTTCTAGACTAATCAAGTGAAGAAATAAAAAATTCATAGGCTTGTACACTCATATGAACTATTCGATATGGAGCCAAATGAATCCATTTCTTCCATGTTTACTAGATTCACAAAGATTATAAATGAACTTAATGCCCTTGGAAAGACTTATTCTAACGAAGATAATGTGAGCAAAATTCTTAGGTCATTGCCAGATTCTTGAGAGTCGAAGTCAACGGCAATAATAGAAGCAAAAGATATCTCCATATTGGGACTTGATGAACTCTTGGGATCTCTCATGACCCATGAGATTTCCATGAATGGTCGGAAGGAAATTGCCAAAGAAAAGAAGTCTCTTACATTTAAAGCCTCACCAAAGGAGACATATGTTGATCAAGAAGAAGAAGAAGATAGTGAGGATGAAAATGAAGACTTGGTCTTGATCACCCGTAAATTCAAGAGTCTCTTGAGAAGAAGCAATCGATTTCGAAAGAAGTCATTAAAAAAGGATGGCTATAAGGGAGATTCAAGCAAGAAAGAGCCCCTCACTTGTTTTAATTGTGGCAAAATGGGACACATCAAAGCCGAATGTCCGCTATTGAAGAAAGATGACAAGAAGTTTAAAAAGAAAGCATTCAAAGCCGCATGGTTGGAGTCCGATAGCGAATCGGATGGTGAATCATCCAAAAACCACACGGCAAATATTTGTTTCATGGCAAATGAAGATGAGGTAAATCCTACACTTGACTCTTTAGAAAATGATGCACCTAGTGTAGAAGAACTAGTTGACTCACTAGAAGAAATGTACAAGGATCTTAAAAAGCAAGGAAAAGAAAATGTCACTCTTAGAAGAGACAACTCCTCACTTTCAAAAGAACTTGAAAAGTTGAAACTTGAAAATGAGGAGCTTAACAAAAAGGTTTTTGCTCATGAAAAACTTGAAAAAGAATTGAAAGAGAAGATTGATAAAATTTCAAGACTACCTAAATTTCCATGTCCATACAAAAAGGAAAATATTTTCTTGGAAGAAAAATTGAATAACTTAACTAAGTCTCTTGAGAAATTTACCATGGGAAAGAAAAATTTGGATATGTTATTGGAATCAAAGATGTGTTTTTAACAAAGAAGGATTGGGATATAATCCCAAAGCAAAGAAATCATTTACAAAAACTTCTTTGTCAAAAACTTCATCTTCTACCTCTCCACACATTACTTGCAACTTTTGTGGAAAGAATGGACATATTTCTTATTCTTGCTCAATTAGGAAAGCAAAAGGGCTAACAAAAATGATTTGGGTTCCAAAAAGGAACATTGCCTTATAATCTAACCCAAATGGACCCAACTCTACATGGGGACCAAGAAGAATTACTTAAATGTGTTTTGTAGATATGCATGAAATCAACACCAAGAAAAGACAAGTGGTTTCTTGATAGTGGATGCTCAAGACACATGACGGGAGACAAATCAAAATTCATCTCTCTCTCTCAAAGATGGTGGATTTGTTACCTTTGGTGACAACTCCAAGGACAAGATCATCGGTAAAGGTAAAATTGGTAATGATCCCTTACTTTCCATTGAAGATGTACTATTGGTAGATGGGTTGAAACATGATTTACTTAGTGTAAGTCAACTTTGTGATAAAGGCAATAAGGTAGTATTTGAATCAAACAAATGTTCTATTAGAAATGCTAGCAATGATAAATAAATGTTCATAGCATATAGAGATGAAAATGTTTACACCATTGACTTTGATAAAATGCTTAACCAAAATGTTAAATGCCTTGCTGTCATAAATGAAAATAGTTGGTTATGGCATAGAAGACTAGGACATGCTCACATGGAACTTATTTCAAATCTATCTAAATTTGAATTAGTTGATGGCTTGCCTAAGGCCAAATTTGCCAAGGATAGAATTTGTGATGCATGCCAATTTGGAAAACAAATTAAAAGTTCCTTTAAAAGCAAAAAGCATATATCTACCTCTAGGCCTCTTCAACTATTGCATTTAGATTTGTTTGGTCCTAGCAAAGTTCAAAGTATGGGTGGTAAGTCATATGCATTTGTAATTATTGATGATTATTCTCGCTTCTCTTGGGTGTTATATCTAGCTCACAAAAATGATGCACCTAAAGCTTTTGCAAAATTTTGTAGAAGAGTCCAAAATGAAAAAGGATATGCAATCAACAACATTAGAAGTGATAGGGGTAGAGAATTCGAAAATCAAGAAATGGAAATACTTTGTGATGAAAATGGTTTTGGTCACAATTTCTCCGCTCCTAGAAATCCTCAACAAAACGGAGTAGTTGAAAGAAAGAATAGAACACTTCAAGAAATAGCTAGAACCATGCTAAATGAACATAAGTTACCAACATACTTTTGGGCCGAAGCCGTAAGCACGGGTTGCCATGTTATAAATAGGGTAACAATTAGAAAAGGATTGGATAAGACCCCTTATGAAACATGGAATGGTAGAAAACCAAACATTGGATACTTTAGAGTTTTTGGATGCAAGTGCTTTATACTAAACACCAAAGATCAATTAGGAAAATTCGATCCAAAATCAGATGAAGGAATCTTTGTTGGCTATTCTCCCATTAGCAAAGCATATAGAGTATATAACAAGAGAACATCAATTGTGGAGGAATCGATTCATGTGGTCTTTGATGAAGCCAACCCTTTTGAAATCAAAAAGGATCTTGATGATGAGGTTGTAATTTTGGAAAAAGAGATGAATCAACTTGATATCCAAGACAATCCTAACAATGAATTAAATGCTTCAAATAGTAGTGGAAGAGAAGATAGTGAGGACGTCAAACCAAATAATGATCTTCCTAAGGCTTGGAGTTTTGTAAGAGATCACCCAAAAGATCAAATTATTGGTGAACCATCTCAAGGAATAGCCACTAGATCTAAACTTAGAAGCGCTTGTAACAACATGGCTTTTGTCTCTCAAATCGAACCAAAGAACATTCAAGAAGCCGAATTAGATGAGTTTTGGATAATTGTCATGCAAGAAGAACTAAATCAATTTGAAAGAAACAAAGTATGGGAGCTTGTGCCTATGCCTAAGGATCACTCAATAATTGGCACAAAGTGGGTTTTTAGAAATAAAAAGGATGAGGAAGGAAATATTGTTAGAAACAAAGCTAGATTAGTAGCCCAAGGTTACAACCAAGAAGAAGGGATAGATTATGAGGAAACCTTTGCCCCGGTTGCTAGGCTAGAAGCCATAAGAATGTTGCTTGCATATGCTTGTTTCGAAAATTTCAAATTATTTCAAATGGATGTGAAAAGTGCCTTTCTAAATGGTTTCATCTTCGAAGAAGTTTATGTAAAACAACCACCCGGATTTGAAAATCACGAATTTCCTAATCATGTTTACAAATTGACAAAAGCATTGTATGGTTTAAAGCAAGCACCTAGAGCATGGTATGATAGGCTTAGTAATTTTCTCATTAAAAATGGCTTTACAAGAGGAAAAATTGACACTACTTTATTTATTAAATCTCTAGACAATGACATGCTCATTATACAAATATATGTAGATGACATTATTTTTGGATCTACAAATGAACAACTTTGTAAAGAATTTGCGAAAATCATGCATGATGAATTCGAGATGAGTATGATGGGTGAACTAACCTTCTTCCTTGGTTTACAAATCAAGCAATCTTGTGAAGGAATATTTATAAATCAATCAAAATATGTCAAAGACCTTCTCAAGAAATTTGGAATGAATGAAGCTAAATCAATTGGGACTCCTATGAGCCCATCTACCAAGCTTGACAAGGATGATTGTGGCAAACCCGTTGATATGAAACTCTATAGAGGCATGATAGGAAGTTTGTTGTACTTAACCACTAGTAGACCGGATATAATGTTTAGTGTATGCTTGTGTGCACGTTTTCAATCTTGCCCCAAGGAATCACATCTTGTTGCCGTAAAACGTATTTTTCGATATTTGATTAGCACTATTGATTTGGGCTTATGGTATCCTAAACACACTTCACTCGAATTAGTAAGTTATTCGGATGCGGACTTTGCCGGTTGTAAAATTGATAGAAAAAGCACGAGTGGGACTTGTCACTTCCTTGGACTCTCCCTCGTATCTTGGTTCAGTAAAAACAAAATTCAGTGGCCTTATCCACAGCTGAAGCAGAATACGTAGCTGCCGGGAGTTGTTGTGCTCAAGTGTTGTACATGAAACAACAATTGGAAGATTTTGGACTTAATTATGATCGCATTCCAATTATGTGTGACAATACAAGTGCTATAAATTTGTCAAAAAATCCCATACAACACTCTAGAACTAAGCACATTGAAATTAGACACCATTTCATTAGAGACCATGTGCAAAGAGGTGATGTTCAATTAGAATTTGTAAGCACTGACCATCAATTGGCCGATATTTTTACAAAACCTCTTCCTGAAGATAGATTTTGTACAATCATAAAAGATTTGGGAATGTACCTCAGTAGGGATGTGTGTTGAATTTTTTTTTTAAAAAAAAGGGGGCGGTCAAGTTCAGCCGACTGATATTCATATTTCAGTCGACTGAAATATTCCTATGCACTGGCTATTTTTTCTTCTTATTTTTCAGCCGACTTAAAATACCATTCAGCCGACTGAACCATACGGCTACCCATTTTTTAGCCGACTGAAACAAATTTTCAGTCGACTTATTTTGTCTCTGTTTACTGTCTGCTCTCGGCGCCCTTTTTCAGTCGACTGAACAAAATTTTCAGCCGACTGAACCCAGCGATTACCATTTTCAGCCGCCTAAAAATAGTTTTCAGCCGACTGAACCACGCAGTTACTCATTTTTCAGCCGACTGAAACTCATTTTCAGCCGACTGTTTTTCTCTCTGATTCACTGTCTGCCTCGGAGCCCTTTTTCACCCGACTGAACATACGTTTCAGTCGACTGAAATGCGCGGGTAAGTTCTTTTAACCCTCATTTTTCCCTCTTTTTTCGCAAAATCCCTTTCCCTCTTCCTCTTCCGACAAAATCCCCTTCCCTATTCCCTCTTTCGCTCGATCTCTCTCTTCTTCCCTACCTCTTTCCGTTCTTTTTCCCTCCTTCCCAAATTTTTTTACCTTCCGTTTTTCATTTGTTTTACCTTGTTCGGCTCTCTTTTTCCTCTTCTCTTCGTTTCCACTCCTTCCTCCCTCGATCTCTGCAATGGCCCCCAAACGACAGTCTCGTGATCAAGGTCAACTGGCTGAGACCGAACGACGGTCGAAAAGAATGAGTGACACTCGTCTTCACTTCGTCTCACAAGATGCGGAAAGTGCTTACACTCTTCATTTCATGTTTCGCAAAGTGGTTTTCGGTAAAATCGTTTCTCTCTCTTTCTTTGATCAATTTGCAAATCAATTTCCATTTAGAGCACATTTTGACTATCAAGGATGGACCCCTTTTATCGAAATCATTCGCCCCTCCTATCCTACACTCGTCAAACAATTTTATGCAAATTTTTCTCTCAAAGCAAATCCCTTGAATCCTCGTGTTGAATCCTCAGTGAGTGGTACTCCTTTTTCTTTTAACCGAGAGGATTTAGGAACCATTATTCAAGCCCCCTCCGATGGTCCTACAATGTATAAAACTAATACTTGGATTAATGGTTTTGATGCTGTAGAGGCCCTAAAATTGATTTGTGAACGAAATGATATTGTTGAACCCTTTCAGCCGAGTGCATCCCAACTCTCATTAGAAGCCCGACTGATTCATCATATTATTTGCCACAATATTCTTCCGCGGTCTGGGTCCTATAATCATGTCACCTATTTTGATGTTTATCTCATTTGGGCTCTTATTCAACATCACTTAGTTAATCTTCCCTACCTCATCATATGTTTCATGAGAGATTGCCAAAAGCGCAAGAAGACTCTACCTTATGGAAAACTCCTTTCATTCCTATTTGAACATTTCGACGTCCGCTGCCCACGAGACTTAGAAGAAATTGGTGCTGCCAATGATGCCTATTGTGATTATACCCTTAAAAATATGGGGTATAGGCTTGTTGGCGATTCTTGGGAACCCACTCCTGCAAGGTTGAAGAAAATTCAGCCACCTGAGCAAGCCGCCGAGGAGCAAGCCTATCATGATCAGGATATCGGCATGCCTGCCTCTCCTCTCCCTCTGGTGGCCCCTCTAGCTCCAATGAGGACATTCAGCGTGTTTTTGCTGCTATTGAATCTCTCCGAATCGATGTTGCAGAAATAGGGGTAAATGTCGACCTTCTTCGCACTCAATGTGAGAGTATTCGTGAATTTGTTAAAGATCGATTCGATGCCTCTCGCGATGACACTGATCGGGTGCACCTTCAGTTAAGCCGTCTCATGACCCGTCTTGGCCTCGTGACACATGCCCTCTTCTTTTTGATGATGCCATAGGGGGAGAAATCAAAGATTGCACTTGAAATTTTGTACATGACCCACTAAGTTCTAACCTTTGTAAAAGTTCTTGACTTAATCAAATTTAGTGGGTTCATATTACTTGTGCAAATGTTGTTTCATTTATGATTTTTACTTACATATCTCAATATGGTTGAATTGATGTGTATGATGGATATGATGCATTTATTTTATTTAGAAATACATCCATGAAGAAAGGGGGAGAATACTTATCATTTGAAAAATACCTTGAAGAAAATGGAAAATTTGTTCCTATGCATGAAGTAAGGGGGAGGATCATAAATTGTGTATCCTTTATTTATGGTTTGTGTGCAATGGTTTGTCATCATAAAAAAGGGGGAGATTGTTAACCCCAAGGTTTCAACCCAAGGATATATGGGTATTTTGATGACCACAAACCATTAAAGTGTGATATTTAATATTTCAAATGATGTTACTCAATGAGACAGGTATCACATTTACAAAGAAGAAAGAAGGGCAAGATCATTGAAGATCAATGCAAGAGATCGGATGACTTATCAATCTTTGAAGTTCAAATGGCAAATGATATAAGTATTGAAGATTGAAGATTGAAGATCAAACTTGTGTCCTTAGTTTTTGGTCATGAGTGTTAAGAACAAAATGTAAAGTTACTCAATTATTGAACACCATGGCTCAAGTCACCCTCTAGTGGACCATAGGAAAACCAAGCTTTATCATATGCTTAAGTCCCAAGACCTATGTGTTTGAAATGACCAAAATGAAGCCAAAACTACACAAAACATCTTTAAGGTCATTTCAGTAGACTGAACTTGAAGTTTCAGTCGACTGAATCAATGGATTATAAAGAGACGAGAATTCAGTCGACTGAATCAATACTTCAGCCGACTGAAATACTGTATTTTCACTGGGGAGTATTTTCAGTCGACTGAAATGAAGTTTCAGCCGACTGAAATGCTAGATGTTCATAAGCAGAAATTTCAGTCGATTGAAATTATGTTTCAGCCGACTGAAAATCAGAATTTTCATGACTTGCAAATTTCAGTCGACTGAATTATCAGATTCAGCCGACTGAATTATTCACAGATAAACTGTTTGTATTTCGGAGCATTTTCAGTTGACTGAATACTCACTTCAGTCGACTGAATCGCGAAACGGTAATATTTTTTGAACATTAAATGCTCTCTCCAACGGCCCTTTGCTTCATTTAATGCTTGGTAACGGTTCTAAATATGACAAAATTATAAAACGAAGCTTCTATGAGTAAATGGGTGGTTGAATCACTTGAAATTAAGAGGAATCAATTGAAATCAAATCTCAAGCATACTCTAGCTCAAAACCCATCTCTTGCAATCTTACCTTGAGCCATTTCAGTTCAACTCTTTGAGAAACTCTTAGAAAACTAGATTTGTAAACATTTGAGAGTTACTCCTAAGCTTACATTGTAATCTTCTACATTTTCTTGAAAGATAAAGTTTGAGAAGGGTTGGTGTAACCCTTGTGAAGGAGAAGGGTGTCTTCATCTTCAAGCATTGTAATAGGTTTCTTCTCCACCCTTGAAGGAGAAGTTTAGTGCATTCAATCCTCAAGTGGTGTACTTGAGGCGAGGACGTAGGCAAGAACACCGAACCTCGTAAAAATCTCGGGTTCAATCTCTCAATCTCTTCTCATCTCCTCTTTTATATTTTTGCATTTATTTACTACTTGTTTGCATCTTATTTTTCTTAAATTGTGAAATTAAAGAAAACCCAAAAAGTTTGCATTGACCCAATTCACCCCCCCCCTCTAGGGTCAATTTCTGGGCAACAATATATATATATATGAAACAAATGGTCTTAACTTAAGCCCGACCCCAACCTGTTAGACAATTTTTTGTCTGAATTCGTATGTTTAGCTCAAATTGTGGCGAGGTGTGGCCGAGTTCGAACAAATTCATACCCTTATATTTTATAAACTTGATGATTTTAATTATATATATATATATATATATATATATATGAAACAAATGGTCTTAACTTAAGCATGACCCCAACCTGTTAGACAATTTTTTGTCTGAATTCGTATGTTTAGCTCAGATTGTGGCGGGGTGTGGGCCGAGTTCGAACAAATTCATACCCTTATATTTTATAAACTTGATGATTTTAATTTCTAAAGATTCTAATGTAAAGACCAGACTCTTAAATTTGGATTTTATTGAGAATTAAGAATATTAAGATATGTTGGCATATGGCTGGCACGTGCGGGAGTTTGCTGGGAACCTCTCAATGGGACTTAGGAAAGTCCAACAGAGAACTTTGGAAACTCTGGAGAAAATTGGAGAAATTTTGCTATCATTTTCAAGTACTTGAGACAAAGCTCGAAGGCTCGAGCTAGGCCTCGAGGGCTTAAGCTGGCTATCAGAGACTGAAATTGATGAAAGTCAGAAAACTTGAAGTTTCACGTACTCGAGAGAAGTACCGAGAGGTCGAGCTCGAGAACTTGAAGATGTCCTCGAGGGCTCAAAGAATTTATCAGAGAGCAAATTGTTTACAGACAGAACACCCCAGATTTGGTCTCGAGTTCGAGTACTCAAGCATGGGCTCGAGGACTTCTTCGAGTCCTTGAAGCTGTGGGAAACTATGGGTATAAGTTACCCAGATCAGTTGAAAAACGACCCCACTCAGCTATTTCTCTTCTTAGCGCCGAGAGAAAACCCCTCCCCAACTGAGAATCACCCTTCTCCTCTTTCCTTACCTCACATTTGGCCTTGCAGGTGCTTGATTGGAGTTGGGCTCATCCCAAGCTTCTCGTCTCCAGAAACTTCTGTAATATCCCAGATTTTCAATATAGCAATATTTACGAGAATTGCCATTGAAAGTGTGAATTAATGGATATGTACATTAGATGGGTAAAAGATTGGGTCAATTGCCCAATTAAAATCCAACGGATTGTGGATATGGTGGCAATTGAAATAATTGGGTAAGATGTATTGAATTGGGTCAAAGTTGTTAATTGGGTCAAAATGTCCAATTGGGACCCAATGGGTCGTGTTTGACTTGGTTGACCATCAAGTGAGTTGAGTTAAATCAAATGAGTTGAGATGGACGGTTTGCATTTTAAATTTAAATTCAAACAAATGGGAAGGACGGTTTACATTTTAAATTTAATTTCAAATAATGGGATGGACGGTTTTTATTTCAAATTTAAATGAGTTGAGATGGAAGGCTTTTTGGAATTCAAATTCAAAACAAAGGTAAGGATACACGTTAGGGAGGAGGTTGGTTTGTTTCAAAATTTAAACGTTGGAGAGATGAATGTTGGTTTGTTTCAAAATTTAAACGTTGGAGAGATGAAGGTGGTTTAAAATTCAAATTCAAAATAAATGGGGTGGACGGTTTTATATTTGAAATTCAAACAAATGAGATGGAGGAGTTATGCTTAATTCAAATTCAAAACAATGATACACGTTGGAGAAGATGGAGGAGTATTGGTTTAACTTTTAAATTCAAGAAAATGGAGTACATTTGAAATTCAAGCAAATGAGATGGAGGAGTTATGTTTAATTCAAATTCAAAACAATGATACACGTTGGAGAAGATGGATATGGATTAATTTTCAAATTCAAACAAATGGAGGAGTGTTGGTTTATTTCAAATTCAAAGGTACACGTTGGAGAGATAATGGAGATGGTTATGGTTTAACTTTCAAATTCAAACTCACCCTCTCCCACTTGGCTATCTCTCTCTCTCTCACACTCTCTCTTAGCCGATCACTCACAAAGACAAGAGAGAAAAAGAGCTTAGAGTTTACATCCCATTCAAGCCGATCCTCTCTCAAACCTATACCCTCTTGACCAAACCATTTTTGGAGGAGTTATATTGATCAAGCTCACAATCGGCCAAAAGATCAAGAAAAGAAGGAGAAGCAAAGGAAGGAAAGAAACAAGCCGAAGCAAAGAACCGGAGGAGTCGCGATATTGGTAAGTGCACCATAACCCTTGTTAAATAAATTGATTAAGGAAAATGATCCGACCATTGTATGGCCGAATCTATCAAGGGTTTAAACCTTGGATGATGATGCTTAAAAGGGTAGAAACATGGATCAAAGTGGCCGAACCCCATGAAAGGACTTGATAAGTTTTATGGTTATTTTGAATGGTTTTTGAGAGATAAAAACCATACAAGGTATGGAAGTTTTAAGGTGTTTTAAATAAAGATTAGGCCAATGTTTGGGTCAGCTCTTGCATGGCTAAACCCTATTGTTGTTATGGCTAAGTTGCTATGTATAAACCATGCATGTTTATTAGAAGATTTGAATCAAGAGAATCATAGGGTTCGGCTATGTGTATGGCCGAACCCCATGGACCATTTTATGGGTTATATGGAGTATGAATATGGTTAGAATTATTATTGGTTCTATGATGTTTTAAAGGGTTTAACATAGATGGAAAAATGATGGATTTAGATGATTATTGTTTATCAAAAAGGATAGCAAAGAGGAACACCAAAACCAAAGGGGTGAGGTTCAACCATGGTGTATGGCCGAACCCCACCAAGTGCTAAGTATGGTGTTTGGTTTTAAAAGGTTTTAAAAGGTTTAAAATATTCAAATGGATGGAATTATGAGAACCATTCATAGATGGATAAATGTTTAGTTTGATGTAAGGAACTATAGGGTTCGGCCATGTATAGGGCCGAACCCCATAGAGTGATAATGGTGGATGGTTAAGGACTAGATAATTAAATGGATGGATTGATAATTAGTCTTAGGTATGAAGGATTAAAGGACTAACTTTGAGGTGGTGAGGTTCGGCCATGGGGTATGACCGAACCCCACTAAGGTGGATTTATTATAGACATTGGTTATTAAGCAAAGGTTAAACCAATGGCAAAACCGTAAATACAAGTCAAATTATAAATATGGAATGAATTGATCAAGGGATTTGAAAAAGGGGCTCAAACCAAAATGGTGAGGTTCTGTAACACCCCGCCCTTTCCGAGAAATCAGAGTCTAATTTTTTTTTTAAAATAATAATAAACATCGGAAGAGAGCGGGCGGCGTCACGACGTGAGTTAAGTTCAGACTACTCAAGTCTGAACCTTAACTGGCCACCCATGTGTACATGGACTAGACCATGATAATGAATCACACATGGAACTAACAACAACATGCGGAATAAACTAGATTAACTGCGGAATAAAATGATTAGATAGCAGGTAGCAGTCTCAACCATTAATTAACATATATCAACCATCCAAAGTTATTGACCTAATCAAACCATAGTAAGTATTAACTTATTACATGTCCAACAAAATATAGTTCAAATGACAGTAATAAAAAGATGTCCAGTCCAACATTCAAGCACTTAGGCTTGGCTCCCCTCCCAGTCATCAACCTTCTTTTTCCCTTTACTTGTACCTGCATTCTCCTCTGAGGATAGAGTTAGGGCGTTAGATCAACGCGCCCAGTAGGTTCTCGATCAGGGCTACCACATGATTAGCATATAAAACATGCATATTTATCATAGTACATGATTAGTAAAAACAGATAAAACAATGCTATGAAGTATGCACATGCAATGAGACCCTCCCATCATGTACATTCATAGCCATCACTTGACGTGCCTCACACCGACAAGGTAAATCACAATACACTTTCATCTCTTCATCATTGACTTGATTCATATCACGTATTAGTCCTCCTGGCGGGACTCTCATCGCCTAAGGAGACCATTGTAACTATGATCATCATGTTACTCTTCCTGGCGGGACTCTCATCGCCTAAGGAGGACGTAACCCATAATTGTAACACTGTAGAACCTCATTCATCATCCCATGTCTATGCATGAGATGCCAATGCTTGTATGCCATTTGTTAATGCATAATATATCATTCGAAACCACATAAGATAAACAAGAATCTCATAAATAAAACTGGGGTAAAACTGTGGTTACAAGTAGGTAGGAAACCTACTGAAAATTCACTTCAATACTTGATCTTTCTTTAGCGTCACCTAATCACGACTCGCTCGTCGTTCAACTTCCGGTACCTTATTATGTAACAGCAAATCAATACTTAATCTACTTGATTCCTAATCAAGTTTAGGTCTCATATACCATCTTGTGGGGTTCGTGTCCATACATCCAACCCTATGATCATTTCCATCATTGATCATTTTATCTATAATTACATTAATGCCATTTAGGCTAACCTTTAATTTTACCATATCTAAACCAATTTAGTGGGGTTCTTCATTCATCACCTTTAATCACATTTATTACTTAACCCAATCCTATCAAATAATCATTGATGGGGTTTGGCCATACTACTTGGCCGAACCACATCCTATGGGTTTTTATCCCACTTTCCATCATCATCAATGGTTGATTATTTTCGCATAGTCCATAATTTATCATGTATGTTTCCTTAATTAAAACAATCATAAACTCCCATCCAAAACAGCCCCATGGGGTTCGGCCATACTCATAGCTGAACCGTAGGGTTCACTTGATCCAATCATCACCATGATCACTCATGGTTTAATCATGCTAACTCAACCATGAATTAAACATAGTTCAGCCGCATAATAATCCACCAAAACAGTAACATGTTAATCCATTTATTGCCATAAGAACACCATATCTTCATATGGTTTTTAACTCACCAAAAACATGAAAAACTTACATGGGGTTCGGCCATCCAAGGTGGCCAAACCCTATGTCCATGTTTTGGTCTTTCAAAAATATTTTTGGTGTCACTTATTCATATAAAAATCAGCACATCATTACTGCACTTTAACCTCTCAAAACCATCTAATAAATTCATTACTTTGTCCAAATAACCATAACACCTCATAGGATTCGTCCATCCAAGATGGCCGATCCCTATGGTCCATTTTTCCAGTTTTAGTCCACTGTTTTAAATCAGTAACTTAACCATAACATTACCATAGTTCAGCCATATATTGGCCAACCAAAATCAGTAAATAATCTTCATGTAAATTACATAAAAACCCCATGGTAATGTATGGTTTTTATCTCTCAAAACCATCACCATTAACCATAAAAATTATCACACCATTTCATGGGGTTCGGCCATGCTCATTGGCTGAACCCTAGGCCTTTGGTTTGAACCTCTTAAACATGTCATCTTATGTCTAATCTAATCATCCAAAACAGTAAGACATTTGCATGGTTTTAACTTTACAAAACCATCAAAATTCCAACATCAATTCATGGGGTTCGGCCATCCAAGATGGCCGAACCCAATGAACCCTTTCATCATTTGATACCCAAGGTCTTAGACCCAGATACATTCAACCATTCCTGACATCCGAATCCATGTTTTAAACCTTTCTAAAACATGCATTTGAATCTTAAATCAAACCCAAAAACAGTTCATAAAACCCATGGTTTCATGTTTCAAAACATGAAACCAAGCAATCTTTTACATGGGGTTCGGCCCTTCATGGTGGCCGAACCCAATGGTCATCTTTACCATTTTAAAACTTCTATAAATCAGGGTTAAAACCTTGGTGTATTCAGCCATAACCATGGCCCAATACACACCCATTTTATTAATCAAAAGTCCATGGAAATACTTACCAAATTCCAAGCTTTTCTTATTGCCTTTGCTCCTTGCTTCCCCTTTTATTTCTTCCTTTCTTCCTTAATTCCTTGCTGGTTTAAGCTTGAATAACTGGTGCCAAAACCTCTGCTGTTCCAGCCAAGAAAACGAATTGGAGAGAGGGAGAGAGAGATGGGAAAAACTTGGGTTTGCAATGACAAAAATCGGCTAACCTTGGTGATTGTTTCCTTTAATATTTCAGCCCCCAAAACCCCTCCACTCCCTCATCAATTCTTGCCTAAAAATGATGGGTCTTGGGTGCTATCCAAGGCACCCCTTGGCACCTACTAATGCAGCCATTCAGCTCTCCATGTATCTCATCTCAATCCCATCCATTTGCATTTAACTTAGCATGGAAATCACCAAAACAAGTCCCCAACGTGTGGGACTTGTTTTGGTTGGTTTGAGACCAAGACACCTCTTCATATTCCCTTCAACTCATTGATTTACAACCCCTTTGATTTCCATTTTGACTCACTTGAACTCAAGGTCCTTTAGATTTCCATCTCAACTCACCCAACTCACCATACTTAATGCATTTCATTTAATGCACATGAGTTAACTCACCACTTGATTTAATTCCAAATCACTTCAGTGCCACTCAAACTGATTTAACTCATATTTTAGCTCCCTTGAGGGTCCACACGGTCAACCATAGTCAACACGACCCGTTGGGTCCACCTTTAGCTCCTTGCCCATTTTTGACTCCATGACCCAATTATGGGTATTTTGGTCATTTGTAATTGGTTTTTACATGTGGATCAGGCCTACCCATTTTTCCTCCACTTGATTTCCAATCAAATCAGCCTAACCCCATTTAATTTAAATTCACAAAACGGTCAAATAATCCAGTAAGGCCCGATGGGTCCCATTTGGGCCCTTTGACCCATTTAGCCATTTTGACCCAATTGATGTAAATTACCCATCCAATCAAACTTAACATTCATAATGTGCTCATATGATCTTAATTTGAGCAATGGGCCCCACTATTTCCTTATTTAACATCACAAAATAATTAATTTAACACATCAGGGGCATTTTGGTAATTATCCATTTCATTGAGAAATTGGGGTGTTACAGGTTGATGTTTGGTGGATTGAGGTTTTTAATAAATTATTTGGATGGCATTAATCCAAAAAAAGAAAGATCAAATCCAAAATGGGTGAGGTTCAGCCATGGGGTATGGCCAAACCCCACAAAGTGGTGTTTGGTCTTAGACTTAGTTTGAAACCATATGAGACATGTGTTTGACTTGCTGTCATATAAACAAGGTAACGGAACTTCTTGAATGGTGCTCGAATCGTGAACGGGTGACGGGTAAAGAAGAGCGGACGGTTTAAGTAACTTTTTTGTAGGTTTCCTACCTTTTTGTAACCACAATTTATATTTGCTGTTTTATGTTGATTTTTATGAGACATGTGTTAAACTATTATGTTTCAATGTGGATTTGAATATTAAGATTTATTTACAAATGGCATATATTCATGGATATCTCATGCATGGCATGGGGTGATGGTTATGTAACAGGAGGCCACACTCCGTCGGGGCGTCCGAAAGACCACTGTGGGGTACCTTGATGATGAGAATCCCATCAAGAGGAGGCTATGTATACTTGTGATGGGGACTCATTACATTTGCACACATACATAGCATTGTTTTTGTAAGATTTTGATGATCATATATTATTATGTTATATGCATGTTTTTATACTAACCTTGTGGTAGCCCTAATCGGAAGACCTACTGGGCGCGTTGATCTAACGCCCTATTTCTATCCTTAGTGGATGACACAGGAAAGGGAAAGGTCGAGGATCGCAAAGGAAGCCAAGCATAGGAGCTTCGGCAGTTGAATAGTTTAATTATGGACATTTGGTTTAAGTTTACAAGGACATGTAATTCGTTAGTTAGATGTTGGCTTGTAATAACTTAGTAATATTTACTATGGTTTGGTATGGTTTGGATTGAATGTTTAAGTTTAAGATAACTTTGGATAAACGACTATGTACTTTGCTATCTAATAAAATGGAGTAGTCATAGGTTCCATTATAATCTGCAGTTAGTTTAAGTAATATTCCGCAAGTTTTATTTAGTACCATATGTGAATCGTTTTTCATGGACTTGGTCCATACATGCACATATGGGTTTGGCCAGTTAAGGGTCGGACTTTAGAAGTCCGGACTTAACTCGCGTCATGACATCCCGCTCTTATCACTTGTTTATTAAAAAAAAAAAATAGACTCTAATTTGGAGTGAAAAAGGGCAGGGTGTTACAACTTCTCCTCCCCAACGGTAATCTCATGTAACACCCCAAAATTCTAAACCATTGGATTACAGTAATCCCCTTTTAAAAGGATGGATTGGAAGTAGGATTGGGTGTTAAATCAAGTGAGAAAGGAAAAGAAAGTTAAAAGAAATAAGAAAACCTGAAGTTTCTGTAACGTCGGCCCCTTTTCAATTTTGCTACTTAGCCGAAAATCAGAGTATATATTTTTTTTAATTAAAGAGTGACAAAGGGTGCGGGACGTCACGACTCGAGTTAAGTCCGAGCTTCCAAAGCCCTGCCCTTAACTGGCCAACCCTACGTGTGCGTGGAACTAAGTCCACGAAAAATGGTTCACACGTAGAAAGTAAGCATTGCAGAATGTAACTTAAAACGGAGTTATAATAAAGTCTATCCTACCAATTTTAGATAGCAAGGAATTACATCACTTAATTAATAATTACCTCAAAATTATAGTGTCCGAGATAAAGTCCAAACCATAGCAACAGTCTAAGTTATACAGTCCAACGAGCTAAGCTACTCAAATTACACATATCCATGAAATAAACTTAAATAAATAAGCTAGCTAACTCCTCCAAGCTCCTACGCTTGGCTCCCATCACGTCCTTCATTTCCTCCATTTCCTGCGTCATCATCTAAGGTGGAAGTAGGGCGTTAGACAACGCGCCCAATAGGTACTCCGAGTAGGGTCAACACATGGATTAGTGATAATAAAACACATAGGTAATAGTATAGCAAAACCTATGCAATCAATGCCATGCCATGGGTGTCATATGTTATGAGTCCCACCCATCATCCATATCATCATTATACAATGTCCCTCTTGATGGAAGAACCCTCATCAAGATGACATAAACACATAGTATCCCCATGTATGTTTATCAGTCGCCCCAAGGAGCATGGACTCTGGTTCCATTTCATCCCTCCCATGGTATGCATGAGATGTAAGTGCAACATGCCATATAATAATATTTCAAACCATAGTATTTAAATCCCATCTTAAAACATATCATTTGATTACCAAAATAAATCAAGTAAAATATTCATAATCACATAATCCATGTCTTACAATAAGGTAGGAATCCTACCAAATACCAACTAGTGTTCCTTTGCGTTTCCGTTCAAGAATTCGGTCACCTAATCGCGCACCACTTGCGATGATCCCGATACCTTATTACATATCAACAAATTAACCCATGTTTTAACCATGCCTAAGTCCATCATACATGCCTTAGTGGGGTTCGGCCATACACCAGGGCCGAACCTCACTAACTAGGTTTTTGGGTCCCTTTTTAATCCATAGATTATTTTAATCATGTGAGTCCAAAATCAGCCACCCTTTGGTTCATTTATCTAGCAACTAAGATCATTATTCAAAGCCCCTAAGTCCACAAATATCCCCCATGGAGTTCGGCCATACACCATGGCCGAACCCATGGTTCTTCATTTTTTGGCCATTATTTACGTTTTGCCACTTTCCATGGTTAACCTTTCATTTGGGCATGTGCATATCCCTAACTGATCCATAAACTTGGATCCCTCAATGCCTCATTAATCATGACTTAAAAATCAGTATACATCATACACTTTCTTAACTTAATACCCATTCATTTTAATCATGCATAGACCCTAACTTAGCCCTTATGTGTCTCCTAAATGGGTCATGGGTTCGGCCATGGTGTATGGCCGAACCCATGATGTCTTTTACTCATTTTTTCTTGGATCTATTACAACATTTTTTATCCACAAACAATCCCTTCTTGAGGGGGTTTCAATCATACATTTAGATCACCATTTTTTTCATCATTTTAGTCCATTTTGAGTCCATTAAAGCCACCAACATTTCCTCATTATTTTCCATCTTTTTCATTAAAGTCACTAATACACCTCCATAGGGTTCGGCCATATACCATGGCCGAACCCATGGTTCATGGTTCATCCTCATTTATAAGGTTTAAGACCATAAACACTTACTAACATTTCTCCATGGATTCCCTCACTTAACCCCTTTAAAATTTTCTAACATTTAACCATTCAAAGCCCTAAAGACATTAACCAATCATTCCATGGTTTTTTTCATCCTTCATGGAGAATAAATTAAAATCCTTCTATGGGGTTCGGCCATACAACATGGCCGAACCCTATGGTTTATTATTTCTTCAAAAATCATACTTCCATGATTTGATACATGATGGTTCTCATACAAGAAACCCTAGGGTTTGACCATATAAAGGCCAAACCATACATCTTGTTCACTCGTCATATTCTTGCCATGCATGGGGTCCTTTCCACATCTCCATAATGTTTAGGGTTCGGCCATGCAATGGCCGAACCATGATCCTTGACCATCATGCCTGCATGCATGCATCCATATACATACATAATGTCCTTATTTGTTTCATTATTCATAGCCTACCTTACCCATTAGGGTTTGTTCATGTCCCATCCCCTTCCTTGGATGGATTTTAAATCCATGGCCTATGATATTTTGGCCACCATTTAATCCAAGAAAATGGACTCCATGATCTCCTTTTTAACCCTTTAAAAATAAAATCTTGTTGAGGACTACTTATCAATCCGTGGTTCTTCTGGTCGCCTCTTGCTCCTCTTGATCCTTAGCCTTTCTCCTTCCTTCTTCTCCTTGGTGCTCGGCCAATGAGCTTGATCCCAATGAAATCTCCAAGGGTTGGTTCGGCCAAGATAAAGATAGGTTTGAGAGAGGGGAAGGAGGAGAGAATGGAAGATGTCCTAAGGTTTTTGGTCTTTGAAAGTGGTCGGCCAAGCTTGGGTTTTTCCCTTTTTTTTTCTAAGTATTTTCTCTTTTCTTCTTGGTGTTCTCTTTGGATGAGAGGGGGAGAGGATGGTTTGGAGAGGGTGTGAGAGATGGAAATGAGATGGGAAATGGGATGGAACCCTAGATTTTCCTATCTTGCCTTGGGTAGCTTGGGTTAGACTCCACCATCATTAAGGTGGAGTCTTCCCCCATGAGTCCATTGACCAAACCAAATTGGGGGGGGGTGTGTTGGGGTAGGGCTATGGCCTTGCATGCCCTTAATCCTAGGCCCCTTGTCCCTTAGTGGTGGTAGTTGGGATGAGGTGGAACCACCACCTCACAATAGGTCAAAGCATGTCCAATCTTACCCCCATTTTATGGATCTTGTTGGATGAGGTGACACCACCACCCATGCCAACGATTTTGGTGGGTCTAAGTTTGGTGGTTTGGGTGGTTTCCATGAGATGAAACCACTCATTTGACTCACCCATTTATTTAATTTGATATCTAAGTTAGGTTATTTAATTCCATAATTTAATTCCATTTAGTTCCCTTTTAATTTTCCATGAATCCACCCATGGTTGACCAAGCCAACCATGGTGGCCGGCCCCACCAATTCCTTAGCCAACCCGCCACCTCATTTGATGAGGTGGAGTGGGTCCCACTTGATCATGCCACCTTGATTTTATTCCCACTTAACCTAGGTGATTTAAATTAATTTAACTCAACTTATTTTCCTTTGATCCTCCTTAATTCCCTTTGACTTATCCATGGTTGACCTAGTCAACCATGGTGGTCGGCCCCACCTAAGTCATGGTCCACACGCCACCTCACTTAGTGAGTGAGGTGGAGTTGGGTCCCATTTGTTTATGCCATCTTGACTCATTCCAATTTAACTTAGGTGATTTTACTCACATCCTTCCATTTCATCTACTTGGATCACCATGGGGCCCATGGCCCAATTAAATTCACCTCTTACCCATTTACCCTAATGCTCAAACCATCTTGACCCATTGGGTCCCAAATGGGTATTTGACCCAATTGACCATCCTTGACCCAATTAAGTATCATTGACCCATTTAAATGAACTTAATCCAATCCTTGGTCCATTGGACCCTACTTGGGCGATTGCCCCAATTTTGATCAATTTAACATTCATTCCATCAAAATTCTTAATTTCACTCATTAAGATAAATAATAGCCAACATATGTATTGATTTAAAAATCCGGGCTATTACAGTTTCCAGAGGGACATATCGACTTGGTCGATGTGTCGAAGTTAGTATATATCGACTTTGGGACATGTGTCGGTAAACAGATCAGAAGCTAAGACTTTTAGATGGATGTATCGAGTTTGTTCGATGTGTAGTATGGTTGTACATATCGACCAAGGACATATATCAGGATGCCCATGGGCTTAAGCCTGAGATCTGACAGTTGTGTTGTCCCATCAACCACCTACCACCGTCCTTGAGGACCAATGAGAACTCGACACGTGTTTTGCGTATTGACTGAGTAGGAGAAAGAAATCCCGAATGTATGCATCGACAGATGTCGATATATCGAGAAGGGTACATATCGAATTGGTCAATATGTGTGATAGAAAACCCAAAGCTCACATTTTTTGATGAATCATATCATTTTTGTTCGATACATCGCATTGTTCAGAAAATGTACATATCGACTTTGTCAATGTGTTGACCGTGCCCAGATCTATAAAGTCAAATCGTACAACCACCGCATTGCTGCTATCTCTTCATGCATTTAGAAGCTTGCACACCAAACCCATCTACCCATTCGTCTCCATTCAGCTCTAGGGCAACCCAGTTGAGGAGAGGAACAAAAAAGAGAAAGAGAAGAAAAAAAAAGAGAGAGGAGAACCGAAGGAGAAGAAGGGAAAAAGAGAGGTGAATCACTTCCCCTCTTCACTCTCAAATCCGGACCACCACTCTCCCTCCCATCGTTTTCACACTCCCTTTCCATTTCACTCACCTCACATCTAGAACAAAGGGAGAAAAGAAATCCGTGGAACGAAGGGAGGAGGAAGGAAATGAATAAAAGAGCAGAAACAAAGAGGAAGAAGAAAAGGTTAAGATCGAACTTAATGATCTTCTTTACACTTGAAATCTTTGAGATCCACTAAGGTATGTAGTAGATCTTACATTTTGGAACTAATAAATTAACTTAGAACATTTAGAAGATGATTTATTTAACAAATCAGAGGTAGAAATGTGGAAAATGGGTGCATGCCAATCGAGAAGAAGAGGTTGCAGGAAACACAGGTGTATACATTGACGAGTGTCGATGTGTACACAGAGATATGTATCGACCTTGGTCGATATGTATCTTTGGGAAAATGAAGAGAAGGGCTGAAACTGTTGATTTTCGAACATGACCCAAGTGTATATTTCAATAGAAGTCGATATGTATGCCCGGGGTTAAAGAGTAAAGGGAATGAAGGGCAGGAGACCGAACCCAGTGTACACGTCGACCTTTGTCGATGTGTACAGAAATCGTCCCACACGACATATCGACAGAAGTCAATATGTATGACTGGATTTTCAATAATTTTGGGATTTTGAGTTAAATAATATAATTTATGTTTTGGGGTTAACCTAGATCCTAATGGCATTCACTAATTGATCCCTAAACCTTTAATTAAAATCTATATGAAAGAAATTAAAGGAATGAGGTATGAGTATGATTAGAGACCTATATTTGTATGTGGAATTGAAAAGAATGTAATAGTCTTGTAAGACTAAGTAGGTGATACATAAAATATGTCTTGAGATTCACATAGGCTTTAAGTGATCTTCAAAGGATTAACCCTTAGGCATGGACCCATGAGGCTAATGGAAGCATTTTGTGTTGAGGAATAAAATGGAAATGTTAGAAACTATGGACTAGTGGGAAAGAATCTAATGCGATGTATATTATGTTTCAATGCATGAACAATGAACGAAAGGTCAAAGAGTGAACCCGGGATTGAACGAGCTAACTCGTGGATTGTTCTATTTGCTGATTGGCTAAGACTAGGTAGATTTTCCTACATTATTGAAGTACCTTGGTGACTGTATATTTGAGTATGAATTGATGAGTTGTTTTAAATATGCGTTTTGATGAGATTTGATAATATGTGATTTCCAAGTAGGATGAACATGAATTATTTTGTGTATTATAAAATGGATTTGATATCATTGCATGAACATGAACTTCATGCATTTGCATGGAATGGGAAGGCATGAAACCGAAGTAAAGCGACAACATACTTTACTCGAAATATTTGTATATGCATGGAATGAATAACCATTATTTGGCCGCCTCCATGAACACAGAATTGGGCACATAAAATTTGTTCAAAGCTCCTGGGTGAGAGACTCGAAACCTGCGCAGGAGAGAATGGGTGATAGTACTCCCTCGGTAATTTCGGTTAAATACTAAGTATTGGGTGGTAGCTCCCAGCTGGTGCTTCAGGAAAGCTACGGACATAAATGGCCACTGACTATAACCATTTGATGATAAAGATAGATAGACCAATGCATGGGGCATGAGAAGGGCGTGCATCAATTCATGTTGCCATGACATAGTACATCATATTGTTTTATGAGTACATTGAAAGTATTATGATTATGATTTGAATTATGAACTGATTATGAATTCGCTTTGAATGATTTGAGTATGAATTATGAACTGATTTTGAAATGTGGGATGGGGATGATTTTCAAATGAGATATATGATATGAATAATATATATATATATATATGTTTTATTCTGGTTTTATTATATCACATGTTGGTACACACTTCGATGAGATTCCTACTAGGCGTGTGACTAAGCCCACAATTCTTTTCCCTTTTTAGAGTTTGATGCAGGGAATGAGAGAGGTTATGAGATTGGATTGAACAATAGTCGAGCATGACTGGATTGAGATTAAAGGAAAGAGCTCGGAGAGATTCATTTATTTTGGGTTATTTTGGACTTAGAGATAAGTTAGTTTATTTTTGTTAATTGCATTGAGAAAAATGTATTTGTAGGAGTATGGGAATGAAATGTAGTTAAGGATGGTTAAACTCCTAGATGTTGTATTAGACTCTTGTTATTTGTAATATTACTTTGGGAATCCTTATTACTTTACTTGGGAATAAGAATGATTAATATTCAGAAATATCAAATGTTGATAATATATGTTTCTGCAGGTTATGAAAGTGTGTTGTAAATGCTAAAATGGACTCTGTCCATGCACACACACATTAAATGGGCCAGTCAAGGGTCGGGTTTTCGGACCTGGACTCAGCTTGCGTCGTGGCGTCCACCTCCCTCTCCACTGATTAATCGTACAATTATACTCTGATGATAGTGTAACGCCCCGCCCTTTTTCACTCCAAATCAGAGTATATTTTTTTTAAAAATAAATAAATACACAAGTGATAAGAGCGGGATGTCACGACGCGAGTTAAGTCCGGACTTCTAAAGTCCGACCCTTAACTGGCCAAACCCATATGTACATGGACCAAGTCCATGAAAAACGATTCACATATGGTACTATATAAAACTTGCGGATTATAATGGAACCTATGACTACTCCATTTTATTAGATAGCAAAGTACATAGTCGTTTATCCAAAGTTATCTTAAACTTAAACATTCATTCCAAACCATACCAAACCATAGCAAATATTACTAAGTTATTACAAGCCAACATCTAACTAACAAATTACATGTCTTTGTAAACTTAAACCAAATGTCCATAATTAAACCATTCAAATGCCCAAGCTCCTATGCTTGGCTTCCTTCGCGATCCTCGACCTTTCCCTTTCCTGTGTCATCCACTAAGGATAGAAATAGGGCGTTAGATCAACGCGCCCAGTAGGTCTTCCGATTAGGGCTACCATAAGGTTAGTATAAAAACATGCATATAACATAATAATACATGATCATCAAAATCTTACAAAAACAATGCTATGTATGTATGTAAATGTAATGAGTCCCACCCATCACAAGTATGCATAGCCCCCTCTTGATGAGATTCTCATCATCAAGGTACCTCCACATAGGTGTGTTCGGACGCCTCGATGGAGTGTGGACCCTCCAGTTTCCTCTTGATGGGATTCTCATCATCAAGGTACCCCCCACAGTGGTCTTTCGGACGCCCCGACGGGGTGTTGCCTCCGGTTACAAATCATCACCCCATGCCATGCATGAGATGTCTATGAATACATGCCATTTGTAAATAAATCTTATCATTCAAATCCACATTGAAACATAATAGTTTAGCACATATCTCATAAAAATCAAGATAAAAACCAAGTATAGAGTGTGGTTACAAAGAGGTAGGAAACCTACTCAAAAGTCACTAACAATGTCCTCTCGTCACCCATTCGTAATTGCGCACCGTTCAAGAAGTCCCGTTACCTTGTTTGTATAACAGCAAGTCAAACACTAACCATTTAATTTCCAATTAAATCTAAGTCCAAAAATCACTTTGTGGGGTTCGGCCATAACCCATGGCCGAACCTCACCCACTTGTACTTGATCTTTCTTTTTATTTAATTAACACCCTAGAACACCTCAAACTACAAACATACTTTGGTAGGGTTCGGCCATACAACATGGCCAAACCTTACCACTTTGGTTTTGAGCCCTCTTTCAATTCCTTTGATCATTTCATTCCATATTTACATTCTAGCTTGTATTTACGGTTTTGCCATTGGTTTAACCTTTCCTTGATATGGCTAACCATCAACATCCATAAAAATCCACCTTAGTGGGGTTCGGCCATACAACATGGCCGAGCCTCACCATCTCAATTTTGTTCCTTTAATCCTTCATACATACATTTTGATTTTTAACCACTTCAAAATAAACTTAGTCCATCAAATACCCATTAATGGGGTTCGACCATACTACATGGCCGAACCTCACCCTATGGATTTTTATCCTTTTTCCATCATCTATCATGGTTGATTATTTACTTAATACTAAATCCAAAGATAAACATATGAAATTCTTTAATCACCATTTATAATTTCCACCATGTTCTTAACTCCCAATAACCCATAAAATGGTCCATGTGTATGGCCGAACCCTATGGTTCTCTTGACTCAATCATTCCATCATTTGTATATGGTTTATGCTCAATACTTTAACCATAATAATAATATGGTTCAACCATCCAATGGCCGACCCAAAATATCAATCTTAACTCCAATTAAAACACCTAAAAACCTCTATAATATTGCATAGTTTTTAACTCTCAAAAACCATCAAAATAACCAAATCATTTCATGGGGTTCGGCCATCCAAAGTGGCCGAACCCTATGATCCATGTTTCTACCCTTTTTAAACATCATCTTCCATGGTTTAAACCTTTGATAGATTTGGCCATACAATGGCCGGATCATGCTTCCTTATCTATTTTATTTAACAAAGATTATGATGTACTTACCAATCTCGTTAGCCTCTCTTCTTTTCTTTGATCCTTCCTTCCTTCTTGCTCCTTTGATCCTTTAACCGATTGTGTGCTTGCTCAAAATGAGATCACCAAGGGCTGGTTTGGCCAAGATATAGATTTGAGAGAGAGAGCGAAACACTTGGGATGGATAAATACTCTAAGTCCTTGACTTGAGAGGAACGGCCAAGAGAGGGAGAAAATGAGATAAAACTCTCCAAATGTTTGGTCTTCTTTCTCTTAGGTTGCTGGCCGGCCAAGAGAGTGTGTGAGGGAGAGATAGCTAAGAGGAAGAGGGAGAGTTGAGCCTTGTTTGAATTTGAAAATTAAACCCAAATCTCCGCCTTTTCTCTCCAACGTGTAGCCTTGTTTGAAATTGAAATTTAAACCACATTCATTATCTCTCCATGTGGGAGTTTCCTCTTCATTATCTTCCCTATCTCTACATGAGATGGAATTCTCAAGACTCCAACGTGTATGCCATTGAATTTGAATTTTTAAATGTATAACCATCTCCATTATTTCTCCATGTGTATCCTTGTTTGATTTTGAAATAAGCCAAACCTCCCTACCTCTCCAACGTGTAACTCTTATTTGAATTTTGAAATAAACCAATACTCTTTCATCTCTCCAACGTTTGAATTTTGAAACACAAACCATCTTTATCTCTCCAACGTTTGAATTTGAAACACAAACCATCTTCATCTCTCCAACGTTTGAATTTGAAACACAAACCATCTTCATCTCTCCAACATTTGAATTTGAAATAAAACCATACTCTTCCATCTCTCCAACATTTGAATTTTGAAAAACAAACCATCTTCATCTCTCCAACGTTTGAATTTGAAACACAAACCATCTTCATCTCTCCAACGTTTGAATTTGAAATAAAACAATATTCTTCCATCTCTCCAACATTTGAATTTTGAAACAAACCAACCTCCTCACCTCCCCAACGTGTATCCTTATCTTTGTTTTGAATTTGAATTCCAAATGTAAAAACTGTCCATTCCAACTCATTTGAATTTTGAATTTGAAACATAACCCGTCCATCCCAACTCATTTGAATTTTGAATTTGAAACATAACCCGTCCATCCCAACTCATTTGAATTTTGAATTTGAAACATAACCCGTCCATCCCAACTCATTTAATTTAACTCACCACTTAATTAAGCTTGAGCTGACCCAATGGTCAAACAAGTCAATCCATGTAACACCCGCCCCTTTTCACCGTAAAATCAGAGTATATATTTTTTTTTAAAATAAAAGTGACAAAGGGCGCGGACGTCACGACGCGAGTTAAGTTCCGAGCTTCTAAAGCCCGGCCCTTAACTGGCCAATCCACGAGTACAGTTCACGCGTGGAAAGTAAGCTCGCGGAATATAAACTTAAATACGGAATGACAATAGAGACTGTCCTACCAATTTTCAGATAGCAGGGAAGAAACATCCATTTAATTACTAAAATGCCATTAAACTGTATTGTCCAAAAATAAAATCTAAACATAGCAAGCCATCTAAGTTATTACATTCCGACAAGCTAATTTACTCAATTTACATTATCCAAAATACACATTAGTAACTATCTAGCACTCCTTTCCAAGCTCCTTAGTTTGGCTCCCGTCTCGTCCTTCCGCTTCGCCACCTCCTGCGTCATTAGCTAGGGTAGAAGTAGGGCGTTAGACAACGTGCCCAGTAGGACTCCGAGTAGGGCTAACACATGGATTAGTAATAACAAAGCATATAAAAATATTATATCAAAATCATGCCATTTGGTACAATGTAATGCAATGGGTGTTTTATGTCATGAATCCCACCCATCAATCTCATCATCATTGTACAATGCCCTTTTTCATCCATACATAATGTTCAAAATATAATCCATACCATCATCGTGCCGTGACCCTCTTGATGGAAAAACCTCATCAAGATATGATCCAATCGTAAAATATCCCCCTTGGCGGCAAAGCCTCGTCAAGGTGTCCTCATGCCTGTTCTCGGTCGCCCCGACGGAGCATGGACTCCGGTTTCATTTCATCCTTCCCCTGCCATATCCCTCCCATGCCATGCATGAGATGTAGGTGCCATATGCCATCTAATGAATATAATAACAACCATGACATTTACAAATCCCATCAATCAAACATATGACTTGATTATCAAAAATAGATCAAGTAAAGCCTCAATAAACACATCATAGCTTAAAAAATCCGTTTAAACCAATTATATGCTTACCAGAATAAATCAAGTAAAAACCCCTACATAATACATAATTCAAAACCAATATTCAAACAACCCATATAATTTCCAAGATAATTCAAAGCAACCATCACTCAATCCATGGCTTACAAAAAGGTTAGAATCCTACCGAATACCGACTAGCGTCTTTATTTCATTTTAGTCCGATAGTCCGGCTACCGTCACGCGTACTGCCCGCAATATCCAATACCTTATTAAATTTCCAAATCAGTTCAAGTTTTAACCATATGTAAGCCCATATGAAAAACCGGTCACTATTTAGGTTTTGTGGGTCCCATGTCATCTATTAAACCTTTTAATCCCATAAGTCTTAAAATTTGGCCACCCTAGGCTTTAGTAATCACTTATAAGGTTATTACATTAGATCCCCTAAGTCTATGATCAATTTCCATGGAATTCTTGAATTTGGCCACTAATTACGGTTTTGCCACTACCTCATTTTCCATGATTAATCACTCGTTTATCCATGCATGATTTAATCCATAATTGATCATAGACTTAGATCCCTAACTTAGGTCCATTAATGACCCATTGAACCATGTCATAACATCATTAAAATTAGTCTTTTTATTAATTTCACCATTATTCATTTAAACCCATCCATAGCCCCATACTTAACCCTTTAAATGGTTCACCAATGGCCATGGGTTCAAAATACTTAATTCATCAACTCTTCCCATGGGATTTACCTCATGTATTTAACTTCAATGAGTCCATTACTCATTCATTTCCTTTGGAGGCCACACACACATACCATTCATCATCCAATTTAACCCACCAAAATGGATCACAATTGGGCCATGGGTTCGGCCATCCATCACGGCCGAACCCATGGTGTCCTTTCCCCATTTTTCTTGGATCTATTTACACCATTTAGATCCAAAATAAATCCTTCCTTGAGGTGGTTTAAATCACACTTTTAAACCACCACTCTTAGCCCCATTTGGATCACTACATTTGTTCATTTGAAACCCTAACTCATTAACACATTAATCTATCTTTTCCATCCTTTAAACCCATCATTTGATCACCATTACATCACCATAGGTTTTTGGCCATTTACCATGGCCGAACCCATGGTTCATGATCCACCATTCATTGCTCCAAAATACCTACATTCACCAAAATATTAATTTCATCAATCTTCCCATTTTTCCATGGCTTCATACCCTAAAACCCTAATTAACTTCACACACAACAACCTAGGGATCGGCCATACACCATGGCCGAACCCATGGTTCATAATTCATTCTCTTTTATACCTTCCAATGCCATAAAATCCATTTGCATTTTCATCATAAAACCATTTAAAAAACTTACCCAATGCACATAATCCATTTATTTATTTTCTTACCCTAACCCTAATTTACCCATTTAGGGTTTCCTCCATCTTCCACCCTCTCATTTGATGGGTTTAACATCCATGGCATAAATTTATGTAACCACCATTAAATTCTACAAAAATAAATCCCAAATCTTAAACCCTAAAAATCCAAAATTTCTTGTTTAAGAAATACTCACAATCCGTCGTCTCCTCCGACTTCCGCCGCTCCCGTCGGTTCCCTTAGCCTCCTCTCTCCTTCTTCTTGATCTTTGATAGGTCAAGATGCTTGATCAATGGTGACAGCCCCCCAACCTTAGGATCGGCCAAGGTAGGGTTTGAATTGAGAGGGGGAAGAGGATGGAGATGGGAAAAATGTCTCAAGATCTTTACCTTGAGATGGTGGTCCAACCTTTTTTTCCTCTCCTTGAGCTCTTCTCCTTTCTTTCTTAATTTTCTTCTCCTCTTTTCCTTGCTAATGTGGGACGGCAATGGAAGAATGGGAGAGATGGAGAGAGTGAGTTGAGGGTAAATGAAAAGGATAAGGTGTAAACCCATCTTTATCTCTTTGGTTATTTAACCTTCACTTTACATTAACTCTCTCCACCCACCCACAAGATATTTATCTTGCTTTATGGCTTATGACTCCACCCCCCTAAGTCCCAACGTGTTTTATTTTTTTGAGTTTGGGATGAGGTGATTTGGTTTTCACCTTTTGACCCCACTTTGACCACCTCATTTGGATAATTTTAATCATTTAATATTTAGATATTTTGGTTACTTTAATTCTCATTTACTTAAATTACCTTATACATCCACCCATGGTTGACCAATTCAACCATGGTGGTCGGCCCCACCAAACCTTGGGTCCACACGCCACCTCACTTGGTGAGGTGGAGGTGGGTCCCACTTGGTCACATCACCTTGGTTTAATTCCAAATAACTTAGGTAATTTAAATTTCATTCCATTCATTCTAAATGAATCACCATTGGGCCCATGGCCCAATTACACTTCCATCTTACCCATTTATCTTAGAGCTTAACCATCTTGACCCATTGGGTCCCAAATGGGTATTTGACCAAATTTGACCATTCTTGACCCATTTATCCCTCATTGCCCCTTTAAATGAATTTAAATCAACTCCATAATCCATTGGGCCATACTTGGGCCTTTGCCCAAACTTTGGCCCATTTACCATCTAATCCACAAATTTTCTAATTTCCATCACTAAAATAAATAATATCCACATTTATATTAATTTAAAAATTTTGGGCCATTACAATCCACGACCCATTGGGTCCCAATTGGGTCTTTTGACCCAAATCATCACCTTGACCCAATTAAATGCACCTTACCCATTTATTCCAATTGCCACCATATCCACAATCCGTTGGGTCTTAAATTGACCCAACCCTTTACTCATCTAAGGTCCATATCCTTTAAATTCACCATTTCAATGGCAATTTTCGTAAATATTGATATACTGAAAATCTGGGTTATTACAGATAGTGGTTAGAGGGAGGGCGCTACAGTTGGTATCTAAGAGAATGAAAAACAAAGTAAGGATATTCCATATGTTAAATTCTAATAAATCATAGAAGTTGTGAATAAAAAGTGTTAGTCGCATCATGACGAGTACGCGAGTAAAGAGGTAGGGGTGAAGACTTAGAGGATGTCTTCTGGTGTAGAATGTGAATTGAAGTGTCGAACGGTAACATAGAATATGTTCCCCAAGATGAAGTTGAACAATGACACAAAGTTTCCCCCGAGTCAAAGATGAAAGTAGGAAACCCCCTTTCCGTCTTTACAGTACAAGATGGAATTTAAGATGTATTATTTGTAGGTGGGGTACGAGTTTAACATAGAGACTTCCGTGGACTCTGGATAGATGGAATTTCCGGAGTGGAAGAGATTGTTTTCAGCAAAAAAATTATATATATTGGGTAACAGAATGCTTGGGATGGAAGAGACTGTTTTCCCAAAGAATTTATATATGTTTGGTAATAGATTGTCTTAAGAAGAGTTAAGTAATCCAAAGATAGTGAGTATTGAACAATAACATGAGGATTTTTCCCCCAAATCAAAGTATTGAATGAGAAAGTGAAGTATTTGCCCCAATTGATGTATTGAAGAATGTAGAGAAGATTCTTGTCGACTTAGTGCAAACTGGGATAAATATCTCCAATTATTATTTGAGAAATGAAATGATAATCTGTGTTTTCATTGATGTAGGAGGATGTCGGGAGAAGGACACTCTTATCAGAACAATCCTGACATGGAGTACGTCGATAGAACCAGTGGCGACGTTCCCCCGGTACCACTAGGGATTCAGAATTTGCTACAAGGCATAACAGACGCTGTGAGATAGTCTGTGTAGATCAGAATCGATTTGGTAACCAACCCTAAAGCCTAACATCAGGCTAACATGAGATGCATATCAATGGTACAACACAGAGGATCGAGGTAGGATCCTGATGGCCATGTCACAACTCAAGGGAGATGCATATCAATGGTGGAGATTCACTAAAGACAGTCATATGGAGGCAAAAATGGCATGGAAAACTTTCAAGAAACTATTTCTACCCAATTACTCCCCTAAGGACAAAAGGAGGCAAGGTGGCAGTAGATATTATCCACCCAACAAGAAACTCTGTGTGAGTTCTTCGACCTCTACATCTATAATACAACCAGCTGGAAGTGTTTTCTCGTGTTGGAATTGTGGACAGACGAATCATATCAAAAGAAATTGTCCACAATTTCAGGTCTCATCCAGTAAGTGAAAAAGCTCGGACCATCCTTCGGCTTCAGCACATGCAAGTCAATCCACAGAGAGTGTTGGCACATGTGGTCAATGTGGACAAGTGGGCCACACAAAGGGAAATTGTCCACAACCACTCCAAGGACGTACTGTGCAAAACCCTGGAGGAGCCCTCTTGTGCTACGTATGTAAGCATCCGGGCCATCTTAGGAGGAATTGTCCTCAGACTCAGACATGACGACCACCTATTGCAATGACTTCGAGAAGATTGTACCGCTTCGCCCCAACATTGGAAAACAACTGATCATACAACCCTTCAAGGAATGAATCCTTATCCGTAGTTCATACATAATAGGTTAATATAGAATGAAGTTTTATATTGTTTCGTGCCCACACTTATGACTTGTCTACCATGAATTTATTTATACGGACCCCTGTCGTATAAGCCATTGACCGCATCCATCAAAACACATTTTGCTGAATTCATTAAAGAGAGATAATTTTGGGGATCACCTAAAAGGAAATGAACTATATGAGTTAGGTTCAAAGTGATGCACCATAGGCGATCAAACAATGAATGATATTGATCACTGAAGTAGAAGATAGACATGACAAGTGAGAACAATTATGATGAATTAGAAGTCACTAATATTAGACTTGGCATAGTCTTAATCAAGGTGGAATGGAATACTAGAATATTGATCGGCAATAATTAGAGTCATGAATGAGGAATAACGTTGAGGAATAGGAAACACTAGAGAGTGTTAGATCATAAGGTTATAAATAAAAGGTGTTAGTTGTATTACGACTTACACGACATGAAATTTAGTGCTGAGATGTAGTTGAGAGATGCATTGCATTGTAGAAGTTTTAAACAAAAGGTGTCAGTCACCCAGTGACTTGTATGCAAGTAAAGAGATGTTTGATTTTGGGAAATGTATTTGGTTGGAAAGATAATTAGTTGAGTGGTTTAAATTGATGGAAATAGACTCAATTGGGAGACCATGGGCGTCTATCGAGTTAGTACGACCGTTTAACTCTGTAAATGGCCGGTGGAATTCCATGAGAGTTTGAAGGATTTGATATATGTAGATTGTGGAAGAAACCTGTTTTCGGACTCAATACCACAAGGAGTATCTAGAGACAAGGGAATAGTGTACTAGAAGTTTACTTAAGTTAAATTGATGAAACTAGAGAATGAGTTGTTCCTAAGAGATGGAATTTGAGATGAGAAGCCAGGACGAGATTGGTTGAATTGCATCATGTGACATGATTTGTAATGACCCACCTTTTTTCCATCTATAAAATCAGAGTAATTTTTTTTTTTTTATAGAAAAAGGACGGAGACGTCATGACGCAAGTCAAGTCCGAGTCCGAAAACCCAACCCTTGGCTGACCTAACCTAGCACATGCGTGGTACAAGCCCACAATTACATTTTCCACGTGCTAGCATAACCTGGGGAATATTTAAACATTTACATTGCATGACTAGCAAATCACGATTCAAACAAAGACAAGGTAATTCCCAACAATTATATGAGTCAAAGACAAAACAAGAATATTAACTGTCCAAGGTCACAATATTACATTATTTTTAAAAGATAACAATTAAACTAAGCTATTCAAGCTTCTTTTCGCATCCATCCTTTGATCAGACTTGGCTACCGCTAGGCCCAGCCTCCTTTCCTTTGTCATGATCTGCATTAACATCTGAGGGGAAAAATGTATGGGCTTAGTCAACTTGCTCAGTAGGAAATTCCGATCATAAAGTGCACTAGGTGTGAAATCTCATAATAACATATATTAGAAATAACAAATGAGGAAATAATAGGTAATGATCAATACATATTTCTCAAAAGACGATAAGAGAATACCAAAGTATTATAACTCAGAAATCATAAAAATGATATGCCATGGGTGCCATGCATCAATGATATGCCCACCCATTTCCATGCATTAGATCGTAACTATCACTTCAATTAATGATTCTCAATATTGGCCACTTATGTCCACAGCTATAACACCCCGATTTCTCAAAGATATTGATATTTACAAAAATGCCATTGGAATGGTAAATTAGAAGGTTATGATCGTAGATAAGAAAATGGTGGGTCCCATTGTTCAAATTAAGGCCTATTGTACATATTATAAAGATCAAATTAGATTAAATGTTTATTGTACATCTAATTGGGTCAAGATAGTTATTTGGGTCAAAGGACCCAATTGGGACCCAATGGGTCAAGTTGACCATGGTTGACCGTGTGGACCCTCAAGTGAGCTCAAATGTGAGTTAAATCAGGTTGAGTTGGGACTGAAATGAGTTGGATTTGAATTAAGTAATGGAGTTGACTCAAGTGCATTAAATGAATGGCATTAAATGTGGTGAGTTGGGCTAATGAGTTGGGTGAGTTAAATTGGAAATCAAAGGGACCTTGAAGTCAAGTGAGTCAAATGGAGAGGTGAAGGGTTGCCTTGGTCTCAAACACCACCAAACATAGGTCCCACACGTTGATGGCATGGAGGGTTTCCCATGTGTAAGGTTTAATGAAATGAGATAAAAATCTCATGGGGAATATGGAGGGTTTCCATCTCATAATGGAAACCCAAGCTCCAATGTTGGGAGTGCCAAGGGATGCCTTGGTAGCAAGTGTCTCCTTGGTTTGATCAAGGATTGATGAGGGTGAATGAGAGGTTCAAGGGCTGTTTTAATAAAAGGTTGTGCACCACATTCTTGGCCGAATTTTACATTGCAAAAGCTTGGAGCTTTCATCTCTCTCCCTCTCTCAAGAACCTACCTCCTTGGCCGAATTATCCTTTGGTGTTTTTCACCATTGATCAAGCACATAATCAGCAAAGGAAGAGAGGTTAAGAAAGACAGGAAGCAAGGATCAAAGGCAAGAAGAAAGGCTTAGAGAATTTGTAAGTATTCCATGGAATTTTGTTTAATAAAGTTGGTTAAATGGAACATGATTTGGCCATGGTATGGCCGAATCTACCAAAGGTTTAAATTATGAATAATGATGTTTAAAAAGATAGAAAACATGGACCATAGGGTTCGGCCACTTTGGATGGCCGAACCCCATGAAAAGAGTTGGTTAGGATGATGGTTTTTGAAGGCTAAAAACCATGCAAAACCATGGAGATTTTTACATGTTTTGATGAGACATAAAATATATGTTATGGCCGAATTAATCAATGATTTAAGTGATGATGATGAGGTTTAAAAAGGATAGAAACTTGAAGCATAGGGTTCGACCACTTTGGATGGCCGAACCCCATGAAAGTAAGTTGATAAATGGTATGGTTTTTGAGAGATAAAAACCATACCATGTATGAAGATTTTAAAGGATTGTAAAATGGAATCAAGTTATTATTTTGGGTGGCTATGGGATGGCTGAATCCTACTGTTTTTATGGCTAAGATGCAGTGGATAAACTATGTAAAAATTATTGGAAGAATTGCATCAAAAGAACCATAGGGTTCGGCCATGTGTATGGCCGAACCCCATGGTCGCCGAACCCCATGGACCATTTTATGGGATAAATGGACCCTTGAATGGGTAATAGGATTTAAATTCATGATTAGGAATTGCTAATGGTGTTTATGAAGTTTTAAAAGATTAACATAGATGAAAGAATATTGAAATTAGATGCTTATTGCTTATCAACATGGATAGCAAAGAATAGCACCCAAAACCAAAGGGGTGAGGTTCGGCCATGGGGATGGCCGAACCCCACCAAGTGTCAAGCATGGTATAGGTGGTTTGAAAAGTCTAAAAATATGAAAATAGATGGAAATAAAGAACCATTGGGTTCGGCCATATGTATGGCCGAACCCCATGAAGTGACTTTGATGGACTTAGACATTTGTGGAACCATGAAGAAAGATTAAGGGATAGATAATTACATGAATTGATGGGTAAGTAACTTTATGAATGAAGGATTGATATAAACCCAATTTGGATTGGTGAGGTTCGGCCAAGTAGTATGGCCGAACCCCACTAAGGTGGATTGGTCATATGGACTTTGACTAAGAAGCAAAGATTAAGCATTGATGGGTCTAGTGGCAAAACTGTAAATACAAGCCATAAATGTAAAAATGGAAGGAAGGATGTAAAGGACTTGAAAGAGGGGTCCAAAACCAAAGTGATAAGGTTCGGCATGTTGTATGGCCGAACCCTATCAAAGTGTATTTGAAGTGTGAGGTGGTTTAAGATGATTAAATAAAAGACAAAGGAAGGACATTTCACTCTAATTTTCAGAGTTTATTTATTTTTTAATATATAATAATCAAGTGATCGGGGCGAAGTGTCACGATGCGAGTTAAGTTCGGACTTCTAAAGTCCGACCCTTAACTGGCCAAGCCCATGTGCGTATGGATTAAGTCCATAAGAATGATCCACACATGGTACAAATACAACTTGCGGAATTAAATTAATCTTAATCTAAGTGAGATTATAATAGATCCTATGACTACTCAATTTATAACTTAAGATAGCAAAGTACATGATTTATTCTCCAAAATTACTAAATAACCTTAGTCTACTATTCATTCCAAACCATCCAAATAAATCAAACCATAGCATCTAATCAACTACATTATTACATGCCCACAACATCTAGCTAACAAATTACATTGTCCAAATACTTAAATAAAAGGTCCGTAATTCAATCCATTCGAAGTCCATTCAAAAAGCCCAAGCTCCTATGCTTGGTTTTCTTCTCGATCCACGTTCTTCCCTTTCCCTGCGTCATCCATTAGGGGTATAGATAGGGCGTTAGATCAACGCGCCCAGTAGTGTTTCCGAATAGGGCTACCACATGGTTAGTATCAAAAACATGCAAATAATATATAATACATGTTTAACAAAATTCCATAAAACAATGCTATGTATGAAATGAATATGTAATGAGTCCCACCCATCACCATTTTACATAGCCTCCTCTTGACGGGATTCTCATCATCAAGGTACCCCACAGTGGTCCTTCGGACGCCCCGACGAGTGTGGCCTCCGGATTCCTCTTTATGGGATTCTCATCATCAAAGTACCCCACAGTGGTCTTTCGGACGCCCCGACGGAGTGTGGCCTCCGGTTACAACAACATCATCCCATGCCATGCATGAGATGTCTATGCAAACATGCCATTTTGAAACATAACTTTACATTCATATAACTTATCGAAATCAACATAAAACAACATGTATGAGTGTGGTTCAAAAAGGTAGGAAACCTACGCTAGATTACTTTGTTTGACCCTTCTCTTGAACCGTCTCCCGTTTACAACTTGTACACCGTTCAAGCAAGTCCGATACCTTATTTACATAGCAGCAAATCAAACATTCATCCAAATCATTCCAACTTGGTCTATGTCCTAAAAATTCACTATGTGGGGTTCGGCCATACCCCATGGCCGAACCTCACCCATTTAAACCTTGGTCACTCTTTTATTTAATTAAAACCATCTAAGTATTCCAAACTTTCAAATGAACCTTGGTAGGGTTCGGCCATACTACATGGCCGAACCTTACCACCTTGGGTGTTGGCTCATATGTCCATTCTTTTGATCATTTCATCTTTTCATCCATATTTACAATAACACCACTATACTACCCTTTGCTTAATTTTTCCTTAGAAAACAACGTCCATCACCAAACCATCTTTAGTGGGGTTCGGCCATACAACATGGCCGAACCTCACTATTTACTTTGGTCATTTAAACCCTTTATGCATATATCTCATTTGCCCAAATTCATTATGAATGAATCACCAAGTCCATCAAATGACAATTGGTGGGGTTCGGCCACAAAACATGGCCGAACCTCACCCTAGAGATTTTAATCCCATGTTCCATCATCTTTCATGTTTAATCACCTTAATACTAAGTCCATAATTGACATATGTAATTCCGAAAATCATAAGCATAAACCATTCATTATCATAATCCAATTATCCACAAAACAGTCCATGGGGTTCGGCCATACCTATGGCCGAACCCTATGGTTTTCTTGATGTAAATCTTCTCATCATACTTTACATCCTTACTTATTTTGGCCACAAGATGACCCATTTAACACATATTAAAATTACCATGTTTTGACATGGTTTTTGACCTTTAAAACATCAAACCTATCCACTCTTATCATGGGGTTCGGCCAGCCAAGATGGCCGAACCCAATGATATATTTTCTATCCTTTTTAAGCAATCTAATCCAAGATTAAATTCATTGATGTATTCAGCCAATCCATAGCCCAGCACATGACACTCAAAACCATAATTTAGAACTTTTCAAAGCATGCAAATTAATCTAACTTAGCATAAAAAACAGTCCATGGTTTTGTTTTACAAAAACTATCCAAATTACCCCATTCTTTTCATGGGGTTCGGCCATCCCAAATGGCCGAACCCTATAATCCATTTTTCATCTCATTCATGAACTTCCATCCAATATCTAACCCTTGTTAGATTCGGCCATCCAATGACCGGATCATGTTTCTTTATTAAATAATAGTTTATCGAAAACCTACCGTTTCCGTGACTCCTCCAATTGATCTTCACTCCGGCTTGTTCCTTCCCTTTCTTAGCCTCTCCTTCTTCTTGATTCCTTGGCCGAAGATGATTTTGTTGCTGTCCTTGAAATGATTTGGCTAAGGTATGGATTAGAGAAAGAGATAGAATATTGGCTTGAATGGAAAACCTTGATGCCAACCCTTTGCTCAATGTGTGCTTTTGTCTTGATGAAATGAATCAACCTAAGACCGATTGAAGCTAATCAACCAGCTACTGTCTTGGTTGTGAGAATGGAGAAAATGGCAAAGAGAAAGAGAGATAGAAAGTGAAATGGGCACCCTTTGCTTAATCAAAACCAGCCAAGGTTAACCTTGTGTAACTCCCATTGCCTTAACCCAAAATCTTATGTTACTTGGGGCTTTCATCATGAGATGAAACCTCCCCATGCTCCCAACATCTCTCATGCATGGTTGTTGGTGTAACCTCCCCTCCTTAACTCCTTCTCTCATTACCCTTGCATTTGTAACTCTCAAAACAGCCACCCCACTTATCTCCTTAGTAGACGTTACATGCATGCAAAGCCTCATGCAACCAACGTCCCCATGATTTTGAATTTGAATAACTTCTCATTAAAGACTATGAGTGGGGGTTTCATCTTTGAGATGAAACTCCCCCACCCCCTCTAGTTGCCCTTCAACGTGTGGAGTGATGTGAGTTTGAAACATCAACTCTTCCACTTCACACACCACTTAATCAAAACTTATTAACAACTCACTTACTTAAATTTATTTCAATCAACTCACTCACTATAATTATTCTAAATCAGCCCACTTATTGAACTCAACTGTATAATTTTATTTCAAACTCCAAACAGTCCCAATTTAATCAATCTTGGACTTACTTAGTGATCAACAAAGTCAAACCCGCCCCATTGGGTCCAATTTGGCCATTTTGACCCATTTAACAAAATTTAACCCAATTACAACTCTTGACCCGTTTGAGTACATTTCATCCATTTATTTGCCTTGTAAATAAAACTACCATCCTTTGGGTCTTGATTGAACCATTGACTCATTTAAATTCAAATCACATATATCACAATGGCAATTCGTAAATATGAATAAATTCATATAAATTGTTATCTTTGAAATTCTAGGGTGTTACATGGCCGAACCCCACAAGATGGTTTATGGGATCTAGACTTGATAAGAAATTAAAAGGTTAAGTTATTAACTTGCTGTTATATGAACAAGGTAACAGAACTTGAACGGCGTACGAGTTGTGATCAGGTGACGCTTAAGAAGAAAGACATTTAAGTGAACTTTTCTGTAGGTTTCCTACCTACTTGTAACCACTTTTATATTTGGTTTTATCATGGTTTTTATGAGTTATTTGTTATACTATTATTTATCATGTTGGATTTGAATGATGAGATTTATTTACATGTTTTATATATTCATTGGCATCTCATGCATGGACATGGGATGATGATTATGGAAACCGGAGCCCACAGTCTGTCAGTATGCCCGTGATGCATCTGTGGGGCCTCTTTAGGCAATGAGAGTCCCGCCAGGAGGAATAACATAATGATGAGAGTCTTATCCATAGGAAATGAGGAGTACCGTCAAGTGATAGCTATGTATACTGGTGATGGGTGGGACTCATTACATTTGCACATACATACATAGCATGAATTTTATATGTTTTTGATGACCATATATTATGATATATGTATGTTTTATATACTAACCATGTGGTAGCCCTGATCGGAAAACCTACTGGGTGCGTTGATCTAATGCCCTAATTCTATCCTTAGAGGATGATGCAGGAAAAGGAAAGGGGAAGGCAAAGGCTGAGGATCACGAGGAAAGCTAAGCATAGATGCTTGGGTGTTGGAATGGGTTTCTATTTACTGTTGTTTGGATACATTTTCTGGACATGTAATAGTTTAGTAACTTTACTATGTTTTGTGATTAGTTTGATGATGGACATTTGGTTTAAGTAGTTTATAATGGATGACTTGTGCTTTGCTATCTACTCAGTATAATTCCGCAATCAGTCAGTTCCGCAATTAGTTTAGTATTATTCCGCATGATTTATTTAGTTCCGTGTATGTATTGTTTATCATGGGTTAGTCCATGCACACATGGTTGGCCAGTTAAGGGTCGGACTTTGGAAGTCCGAACTTAGCTCGCGTTGTGACGCTCCCCGCTCTCTTCCACTTTGCTTATTTTAAAAAAAATAGACTCTGATTTTTGGAAGTTTGGAAAAGGGAGGGGCGTTACAACAACATTTGAGGCGGCGACCACTAGGGTGCTGTTACCCATCCACAAATTAACCGAGGCTATCTGTGGAGTGTGGACTCCTCCCTCTACGCAAGGTTTCGAGACCTACCCAGGAGCTCTTTGGCCCAATTATTGCCGTAGGATTTATACAACTATGTGGCCAAAGTCTAATATTTGACTTATTGTACACGAGACCAAGAAAAGTCCGGATAGTTCCTTCTTGGCTCGACACTGCAAATCACTCTCATGCAAAACCAAGCAAAGTCTAGACATTTTCTTCTTGGCTTGCTAATGTCAACCCTCCCATGCAACCATGTATGAGGTAATATGTGCAATCATGATGACAAAATTATAAATCAAATAATTTCTCATCAAAATCATTTCCATGTACATGATAAAATCATAATCTCAGAAATCCATATTTATGCTTTTAAAAGATATAACATATAATAAAATCATTCACCTTATTGTTCTTCAATAAAGTAAGAACTCCTACCTGATTGAAAATGATCAACCAAAGGAAATTCAAATGTTCGCATGAATGGCGTCGGAACTACCCTCGATTCCTTTTGTCCATGTACATGTTTCAAATCACAATTTATAGTTTATTAACACATAAAATCCTTGTCTAACCGGTGCAGGTCTAAACCAGACCTAAAGGTCTACTATATGATTTCCAAGACCTAAAAGATTTCATTCATATTTGATTTTAACAACAGATATACTAACCTTCTTAAATTATCTCTGTTTCAGGCCGATATATCAACACTGTCGATAAATCGCCAATGTACACAGTAGACACATCGATGACTGGGCTCTGTCTGTTCAGTTAATATTTTTCCAGTTTCTATTCGGGTCCCATATATCGACACAATCGATATATCTTGATATGTTTTTTGGCTCGGTCTATTTCAGTTCATGTTATTGTTCTCAGGTTACATGTACCGACCCAGTCGATACATCGATGGTTTCATTGGTTCGACATGTCGAGCAGGTCGACATGTTCTTTAGAGTTTGCTATTCATTTTGGTTTTCTGTTTTCAAACCATATGTATCGATCCAGTCGATACATATGCAGGTGCATATACCCGATCATATGTATCGATCCACTCGATACATCTATACATGCATATATTCATACTATGTTCTTCTGCTGATACATCAGCATAGTTGATGCATAGACTTTGAATCAGTTCCTTGCCTTTAATCTCATTTTCAGTAAACTCAGTCGATATGTTGACATTGGCCGATAAATCGGTTAATGATCCATTCATACTTATGTTTTTTTTCTGTTCTCGATAGTACGTATCGACCCAGTCGATACATACACAGATGTGTATATTCAATATGTCGAGATAGCCGATGCATCGTCCGCTGTTCTTGAACCATACATATCGATCAAATCGATACTTGTGTCCTCTGATTTTTTGGTTTATTTGAAGTTATATTCCATCTTTGTTCACAAGCCGATACATCGGTTTTCTCGATGTATCGTCCGTGAGCTAGTCTTTGTCGATATATTATTTCAGTACACTTAGACCGATTATTTCATTTCTAGTTCAGTCATACCCAGACCGACACATCGACTTTGTCGATGGGTCACTTTGGGATTAATGGATCATTCATTCACTCCGATTCCCATATCTATCATACCCAAGCTGAGACATCATCTTCGTCGATGTGTCGTTCTGGGTTTACTTTCTTTCAGTCCCTTTGCTGGATACTTGCCACAGATGACACATCAATGAAGTCGATATGTCGACTGGGTTGAGTCAAAAGTCAGGGACCCATTATCCATGGCTTCCCTTTACTCAGGTGTTCATTGTTCTTGGGTTCTTTCTTTCCCAATCCATTCATACAAGTTTTCTAAACAACCTAGTGTTATTGATTTGCTTAAAACTATCAGAAATTCACCTACCTCGAGTGATTCGCAAGTGTGCTTGAATGGATGTAATCCGATATCCCTTGTCTCCTTCTAGCTCGATTTCTTTTTCCCTTTGCTTGGTCTCTCTTTCCTTTCTTGGAACAGAGGGAACCCGTGAGGAGGTGAAGAGGTTCTTGGTCGAGTTGAGGGTTGAGATGTGAGTGATAGGGTGCACTTGGATGAGTAAGAGGGGTGGTTAGGCACTGTAACGCCCGCCCCTTTTTCACCGAAATCAGAGTCTATATTTTTATTTTTGAAGTAAAGAGTGACAAAGGGCACGAGACGTCACGATGCCAGTTAAGTCCGAGCTTCTAAAGCCCGGCCCCTAACTGGCCAACCCTACGTGCGCGTGGAACGAAGTCCACGAGAACGGTTCACACGTAGACGTAAGCTCGCGGAATATAACTTAATGCGGAACATTATAATAGAGACTATCCTACCAGTTTTAGATAGGAAGGAAGTACCGCGCTTAAATTACTAAAATACCTCTAAATTCATAATTATATCTCAAAATGATAATGTCCAAAGTAAAGACCAAACCATAGTAAGAAATCTACATTATTACAGTCCGACGAGCTACATTACACAAATTACATTTCCAAAATAAATCTTAATAAACTAAGTAGCTCGCTTTCCCAAGCTCCTAAGCTTGGCTCCCGTCTCGTCCTTCGTTTCCGCCATCTCCTGCGTCATCAGCTAGGGTAGAAATAGGGTGTTAGACAACGGGCCCAGTAGGACTCCGAGTAGGGCTAACACATGGATTAGTGATAACAAGCACATAGGTATAATATAATCAAAACCATAAAATGAATGCCATGCCATGGGTGTTTTATGTCATGTGTCCCACCCATCATCCATACCATGATTGTACAATGTCCCTTTTTCAACCATACATAATGTCCCCCTTGATGGCAAAGCCTCCTCAAGGTATAACTACAAATATGAATATCCCCCTTGATGGAAGAACCATCATTAAGGTATAATAATAAATACAACATCCCCCTTGATGGAAGAACCATCATCAAGGTATAATAATAAATACAACATCCCCCTTGATGGAAAAAACCATCATCAAGGTACAATAAACACATAGTAACATTCTTGTTTGAATAACCTTATCAAAATATCATAGAGCCCATAGTAACCTCCCTGATGAATCCAAACACATCAAAAAATCCCCATGTTTGTTTATCGGTCGCCCCGACGGAGCATGGACTTCGGTTTCATTTCATCCTTCCCATACCATATCCCTCCCATGTCATGCATGAGATGTAGATGCTATATGCCATGTAACATATATGATAGCACAAACCATGGCATTTAAAATCCTATCAATAAAACATATAATTTGATTATAAAAAATAGATCTAGCGAAGCATCAATATACACATCATAGCCTTAAAACCCATCTTAAAACAATCATATGCTTACCAAAATAAATCAAGGAAAAACCCATACATAACACATAATCCATGGCTTACAAAAAGGTAGGAATCCTACCGAATACTGACTAGCGTCCCTTTACGTTTTCGTTCACGAATTCGATCGCCGATCGCGCAGAGATTGCGATGTCCCGATACCTTATTAGATACGAATAATTAGTTCGTGTTTTTAACCATCATTAAGTCCCTAACTCATGCCTTAGTGGGGTTCGGCCATACACCATGGCCGAACCTCACTATGTAGTTTTGTGGGTCCCGTTTAATCCATTAAATCTTTTAATCCCATGAGTCTAAAAATCAATCACCTTAGGCTTTATTAATCATACATAAGGTTATTACTTAGAGCCCCTAAGTCCATGATCATCTTCCATGGGGTTCTTGAATTTGGCCATTATTTACGGTTTTGCCACTACTCCTTTCCATGACTAATCACTTCATTTATCCATGCATAATTAAGTCCATAATTGATCATTAACTCAAATGCATTAGTGACCCATTTAATCATGCCATAACATTATTAACGTCAGCCATTTAATTAACGTAACCCTTATTCATTTAAACACATACATAGCCCCATACTTAGCCCATCAATTGGCTTGTAAAATGGGTCATGGGTTCGGCCATACACCATGGCCGAACCCATGATGTCTTTCTCCCCATTTTTCTTGGATCCATTTACAACATTTAGATCCACCATAATTCTTTCCATGAGGAGATTCCATCATGCATTTAAACCACATTGAGTCCCTTATCTTAACCACATTCTCTATTCATTCCATGGTTCCAAAATACCCAAGTCCACCAAAATTTCTCCATGGGGTTCGGCCATACACCATGGCCGAACCCATGGTCCATGGCTCACCTTTATTTGCAACATTTGAGGCCATGCATAATCACTAATTTTCCTCCATGGTTTATCATTATTTCCACCCATTTAAAACATTATAAACTATGCTTAAAAATCCATTTAAACCATCAACATTCTTAATCATTTTTCCCTCTTTTACACCCTTTAAATTTACAAACACATCACCCTAGGGTTCGGCCATACACCATGGCCGAACCCATGGTTCATGTTTCATTCCCATCTACCATTTTTTTGAGGCCATTAGAATTCATTAGTACCTTCCATGATTTTCTTCACTAAGATCCCTAAAAAAATTTCAAACATTTGACCCTTTTAAGCCTCCAATTCATTAACACATTACTCCATATTTTCTATCCTTTTAAACCCATTTAAAACCACCATTACATCACCAGGGTTCGGCCATACACCATGGCCGAACCCATGGTTCATGGTCCATTATCCATTCATGCCTTTTGAGGCCATAAACACCATTCACATCTCCCATCGATTTCCTCATTTAAAATCACTACATTTAATCATCTAAACCCTAAAAATCATAATCGTCTTTCCATGGCTTTCATTCTTTAAAACCCTAATAAATCACTTAATCACTTACCATGGGGTTCGGCCATACTACATGGCCGAACCCTATGGCCCATAATTTCTTCCAACATTACGTACCTCCATGCTTAAGTAAATTTTAATACATAAAATCCTTAATACATCCTTCATTTTTTTGACCTACTTTACCCATTAGGGTTTGCCCATTCTTCCTCCTTTCATTGGATAAATTTGAGATCCAAGGCCCATGACAATTTGGCCACCAACCAATCCAAGAAATGGGTTCCATAATTACCTCTTAACCCTTAAAATGTAAAATTCTTGTTTAAGAATTACTTACAATCCGACGACTCCTCCGGCTTTTCTTTCTCCTCTTGATTTCCTTAGCCCTTTCTTTTCTTCTTCTCTTTGATTGGTAGGCCAAGATGAGCTTGATCAATTGAAAAATATCAAAGCTTGGGTCGGCTAAGATGGAGTGTGTTTGGGAGAGGAAAAGGAGGAGAAGATGGGAAGAACTAACCCAAGGTCTTGGTCTTGGAGTGATGGGCCAAAGCTTGCACTTCTCCTTTCTTCTCTTCTTCTCTTCTTAGTTTTCTTCTTTCCTTATCCTTGGTGTGGGGGATGGCAATGAGAGAGCAAGAGAGGGAGAGAGTGAAATGAGAGTGAAATGGAGAGAATGAGATGAAAAGTAATCTTATCCCTTGGTTGCTTAAGATGTAACACCCCGCCCTTTCCGAGAATTTCAGAGTCTAATTTTTTTTTTAAAATAAAAATAAAACATCGGAAGAGAGCGGACGGCGTCATGACGCTAGTTAAGTTCAGACTACCCAAGTCTGAACCTTAACTGGCCACCCATGTGTACATGGACTAGACCATGATAATGAACCACACATGGAACTAACATCAACTTGCGGAATAACCTAGATTAACTGCGGAATAGAAAGAGGAGATAGCAAGTAACAGTCTTAAACATTAAATAACACAGATCAACCATCCACAGGTTATTATCCTAATCAAACCATAGCAAATAACGAATTATTACATGTCCAACAAAAGTATTCAAATGACAGTAATATAACGTAATCCAAATCCATCATTAAGCACTTAGGCTCAGCTCCCCTCCTGATCAATGACCTTTCCTTTCCCTTTGCTTGTACCTGCAATCTCCTCTGAGGATAGAATTAGGGTGGGGTGTTACAGTTGGTATCAGAGCGAAACGGGAAGTTGAATCATCGAAGTAAGATTAAGATTGTTTCATGTCTCACTGACGGATAAGAATCCCAACTGACCGACTCTTCGGAGTCCGCTGCCTGGGGGCCGGATTAATTTACTTCGAGTGACTCGGACTGAACAATCAATCTGAGAACGACAATGAAAGATAGCAAAGTAAAGTACAGTCATCATAATTGGACAAATCAAACGTAGCAAGGTAGGATGAACTCCCCTAAAATCCCCACACTGAGAAACAAATAATAGGAAATTAGAGATTTCCCCAGAAAACAAAAGAACACAAAGAGTGATGATTTGGTGATCTTCCCAAACAAAGTGCATGACTTTATGCATGATCAAATTCCCCTGAAAACCAAGGTTGGTTTATTAGAATTGTTGTTAAATATGCTTGTGTTCTATTGATATGATACAGATATGTCGAGTAATGTGGAGTACTCGGAATGACACAGCGGAACTCCTAGCCATCCCATAGACTTGGTGTCTGCTTCTAACAACACCAACGTAGAAGCTCAAGTGGACCTTCAGGAGGGACCTCTTGAAGAAGATGAGATGGACTTAGCACATGTTGCAGAGGATTTGATGGATGATATTCCTGGGATGGTGGAACTTCCTGAGGAAGAAGAGGAGGATCTGGGATTTTTCTTTTATGAGGATCCGATGGAAGACTTTCCTATAATACTAGAATCGGCGGGGGAGGTAGATCCCTACGATACCTGTGAGTTGTGTAATCAGGACGATCACAACAGTTTGTATTGTCCTCATCCATTAGGAGATGTATGTCCGGTTTGTGGACTACACGGGCATGGAGAGGCGAGGACTAATTGTCCTTGTATAGGAGGACCCGGGTTAATACCCTGCACAACATGTGAAGTATTGGGGCACACGGCGATGATGTGTCCTGATAACCGTTTCAAGTTCGCTAATGATGCGGAGTCTTCTACGGAAGACTAGGATAGGAATTAATATGAAGGGTATTAAAAAGAGGGTTATTTTTGTAAGGGGGTATATTTTGTTATACATAGGGTTTGTTTCACCCTACCCACCTTTGTACAAAAAAAATGAAGTTTGAATTTATATAAATATGTGATTTCATGTTTTTATGAGGATTCATGGCATGTGATGCATATTGTTAATGGAAACTAAGTCTATGATGTTTCCCATGAATTAGGACTAAATGGCGCCACAGAGAAAGGTGGTAAAAGATCCGAAGGGTAAAGAAAAAGTTTTACAAATCGGATTAGGTGAGGGGGCATCGAAGAGAAGGACCCGTCAGGACGATAAGAAGAAAGATGAGGTGCTCATAGTCACACCACAAGGGAAGGTGGTACCTCAAAGCCGGAAGGTGGTACATGAGAAGATGCCATCGGTACATGATGAGGAGCGATCTGTTCATGACGAAGAGAGATCTGTTCATGAACGATCTCACAATAGGGAAGAGTCTAACCATTCTCGGCGGGAAGAAGAAGGGAGTGACCCTACGTATCAACAGGACGATGAGGAGGAATATGACTCGTCATATTTCGACGAGAGGAGGAGGAGAACAGTAACATGACTGTACCTTTTGTGCCTCCTGAACTGCACAGCTTGGTGCAAACTGTGGTTACATCCGTCCTCCAACAACATTTGAACGGAGGGGGAAGTACGAGCGAAAATAATGACCGTAACATGGTCAGAGATTTTCAGCAACAGCGCCCACCTTACTTTAAGGGCAGAGAAGGGCCAGTCGGAGCCGAGAACTGGTTGGAGAAGATTTCCCACATATTGACTCTTTTGAACATCAAGAGTCATGCTCATAAAATATTATTGGCCACGTCACAGCTGGTAGATGACGCTGCCAAATGGTGGAAGGTGGTGGAGAAACAGCAGGCACTTGTGCCAAGAAGAGAAAGAGTTGCTATGACCTGGGAGCAATTCTCAGCGACATTCCTAGAGCGCTACTTTCCACAGGAGGAAAGAGAACGTCAAATTCAGGCCTTTATGACGTTAGTACAAGGTTCAATGAAGGTGGCTGAGTATCACCAAGAATTCCTCAGCCTGTCAATCTATGCATACTATATTGTGGACACGGAATATCGAAAGGCTCGCAAGTTCGAGTGTGGGTTACGGCCAAACATAAGGGCCAGGGTAACCGTGTTCAAAGCAGCCACACTGGCAGAAGTGGTTAGCAGGGCAACCATTGTGGAACAAGAAATGGCGGAATTTGCAAAAGTGGACAACCGCCGAGCTCCGAGTGGGAGGGGTACGTACCAACCCAACAAGAGGTTCAGATCGAACTTCGGCAGACCTTCGCCGTCTGTTGGATCAAGTGGGGGCTTTCGTCCCAACCAGCCCACTCAATCTGTAGCAGTCACACAAGCTTCTCGAGGAGTGAACACCTGTTTTCACTGTGATCAACCAGGTCACTACAAAAAGGACTGCCCAAAGCTCAACAGGCTGTCATATCCCAGAGGATCATTTCGTCCACCAGCTAGACCAGCATACTCCAGAGGAGGCAGAATGCAGGGTCGAGGAGGTTGAAGGTCTAACCCTGCTGGATCGGGACGATTATTCACTCTAACTTCTCCAGAGGAAGAGGAGGAGGATCACCCTGTGATACAAGGTATGGCGGTAGTGAGTAGCTCATATGCATATGCACTATTTGATTCCGGAGCATCACACTCCTTTATAGCTGCATCGTTTATTACTGCTACTGGTACGTTAGTTCAAAGATTAGCCACAGAACTTACTATTGTATCCCCTGTCTGAGATTCGGCATTGGGACTTATTTGTACAGCGGCTAACACCGAATTAGCTGGATTCAGATTTGAATTCAATTATCCAGTGCTGGACATGTCTGAATATGATATTATATTCGGATGGATTGGTTGGCGAAGTTTCATGCCAACATCGACTGTTATGGTCGAAGGGTGACATTTAAGTCACCCGAGGGCAAGCAATATGTAGTTTGTGCAGATAAACAAAGTGGATTGCAGGAAGGGTTAAACCACGTGGTATGGAATAATATCACCATAAACAAAGCTCCAGTTACTAACTTCTGGAAATTGTACAAGAATTTGCTGATGTATTTCCAAAGGAACTCCCTGGTTTACCGCCTAGGAGGGAGATTAACTTCGAGATAAAGTTATACCCTGGCACAGCACCAGTGTCGTTACCACACTATCGGATGGCACCAGCAGAGATGTCGGAGCTAAAGAAGCAGATTGATGAACTGCTTAGGCTGGGTTGCATCCGGAATAGTACGTTATCATGGGGAGCACCAGTGCTGTTCGTGAAGAAGAAGGACGGTTCACTACGGATGTGCGTGGACTACCGGAAGCTGAATCAGCTAACAGTCCGGAACAAGTACCCTCTACCCAGGATCGACGATTTATTTGATCAATTAAGGGGTTCTAGTCATTTTTCAAAGATCGATTTGATGTCTGGTTATCATCAAATCCGAATTAGAGAGGAAGATATAGAAAAGACAGCTTTTCGGACACGATATGGACTGTTTGAGTTCGTAGTCATGCCATTTGGATTCACAAATGAGCCGGCTGTGTTCATGGATTTAATGAACAGAATCTTCCGTCCCTATCTGGATCAATTTGTAATTGTATTCATTGATGATATCCTGATCTATTCTAAGAGTCAGGAGGAACATGCAGAGCATCTATGGATAGTTTTGAATACTTTGAGGCAGAATAAACTATATGCCAAGGCCAGTAAGTGTGAATTCTGGCTATCTCAAGTGAATTTCTTAGGACATGTTATATCCGAGGAAGGAATAGCCGTGGATCCGGCTAAGGTGATGGCAGTGAAAGACTGGAAAACGCCAAAGAACGTAACTGAGATCCGCAGTTTCTTAGGATTGGCAGGTTATTATCAGAAATTTATTATGGATTTTTCCAAATTAGCGTCTCCATTAACTCGACTCACTCAGAAAGGAGTCAAGTATGAGTGGTCAGATCTGTGCAACCAAAGGTTTGAAGAGCTAAAAGACAGACTTACAACTGCTCCTATTTTGATTTTGCCGGAAAAGGGCAAGGGTTATGAAGTAGAATGCGTCGCTTCGGGAGAAGGACTGGGGTGTGTCCTCAGTCAAGATCATCGTGTGGTGGCTTATGGTTCAAGACAACTAAAAATACATGAACGCCTCTATCCTACGCATGATCTTGAACTAGCCGCAGTGGTCTTCGCTCTCAAAAGTTGGAGACATTATCTTTATGGCGAGAAATTTGAAGTGTATTCTGATCATAAGAGTTTGAAATATTTATTTGATCAGAAGGAGCTCAATCTAAGGCAGCGTAGATGGATGGAGTATCTGGCGGATTAAGAGTTCGAGCTTCGATACCATCCAGGCAAGGCAAACAAGGTGGCTGATGCTCTTAGCCGTATATCACATGCATCCGTGGCATGTCTGATCAGAACCAAGTGGGAGATGTTGAATACCATCCGAGAGTTCAATCTATACATTACAAACCATGGAGTTTTGCACAATTTAATCATACGGTCCAATATAGTCACCAAGATTGAACAAGAACAAAGAGCAGATCGGGAAGTGAAGGACATATGGGCCAAGATGTCCACTGGTGTGGACGTACCGGAATGGGAATTACGACCCGGGCAAGGTCTTTTATTCCGGGGAAGAACATATGTGCCAAAGAGTTGCCGGAAAGAGCTACTGATTGAGGCACATCAATCCAAGCTCTCTATTCATCCGGGTAGCACCAAAATGTATCACGATCTGAAAAGGCATTATTAGTGGCATGGACTAAAAATGGATGTAGCAGAGTTCGTGGCACATTGTTTAACTTGTCAGCAAGTTAAGATTGAACACCAAAAGCCACCAGGGTTACTCAAACCCTTAGCAGTGCTAGAATGGAAATGGGAACACATTTCCATGGACTTTGTAATGGGGTTGCCGAGGTCTTCAAAGGGCAATGACGCCATATGGGTTGTAGTCGACCGGCTGACCAAGTCCGCACACTTCATTCCTATCAAGATGACAGATTCATCTGAAACGTTGGGTCGGCGGTATATTAAAGAGATCATTCGACTACATGGAATTCCCCAAAAGATAGTATTGGACAGAGATGGCAGTTTTACCGGCAGAGTATGGCAAAGCATGCAGTCAGCCATGGGGACAGATCTACTGACGAGCGCCGCATTCCATCCTCAGACTGATGGACAGTCTGAAATGACAATACAGACCTTGGAAGACATGTTGAGAGCATGCATGTTAGATTTCAAGGGTGGATGGGAGGACCACTTACCACTGGTGGAGTTCTCGTATAATAACAGCTATCAGGCAAACCTTCAGATGGCTCCATACGAGGCCTTATATGGTAGACCCTGTAGGTCACCGGTATGTTGGACAGAGGCAGGAGAGCCTGCATTGATCGGACCGGAACTAGTCGCAGAGACTACTGCACAAATTAAGTTGATACGTTAACACCTGTTGACTGCACAGAGTCGGCAGAAGAGCTATGCTGATAAAAGGAGACGGTTTCTGGAATTTGAAGTGGGAGACTTGGTGTTTCTAAAAGTCTCACCACGGAAGGGACATATGAGGTTTGGCAAGAAAGGAAAACTGTCACCAAGATATGTGGGACCGTTTTCCATCATAAGAAGGATGGGGGATGTTGCTTACCAATTAGCACTTCCTTCGCAGTTAGCAGCTCTACATGATGTGTTCCACGTGTCGATGCTAAGGAAATACAATCCGGATTCGTCCCATGTTTTGAATGTTCAGGATATTGAAGTACAAAGCGACGTGACGTACGTCGAGAAGCCGGTCAGGATAGTGGAGACCGAACAAAGGGTGTTGCCAAACAGAGCGATTCAGTTCGTGAAAGTGGTATGGGATCGTCATGGTGATGAAGAGGCCACGTGGGAACTTGTGTCGGAGATGAGAAAAGCTCATCCCGAATTATTTGTGTAATTTAATTTGAGAACCCTACTTCACTCGATTTTCGGGACGAAATTTTTAAAAAGAGGGTTATATTGTAACACCTCAGTTTCTAAATGAAGTGGAAAATTACCAAAATACCCTGAGTAGTTAATTAATTATTTTGTGATGTTAAGTAAGGAAATAGTGGGGCCCATTGCTCAAATTAAAATCATATGAGCACATTATGAATGTTAAGTTTGATTGGTTGGGTAATTTACATCATTTGGGTCAAAAATGGCTAAGTGGGTCAAAGGGCCCACATGGGACCCATCGGGTCAAAATGGATGATTTGACCATTTTGTGAGTTTAAATTAAATGGGGTTAAGCCTATTTGATTAGAAATCAAGTGGGAAAGAAATGGGTAGGCTTGATCCGTATGAGAAAACCATTTACAAATGACCAAAATACCATAATTGGGTCATGGAGTCAAAAACTGGTCAATGAGCTAAAAGTGGACCCAACGGGTCAAGTTGACTATTGTTGACGTGTGGACCCTCAAGGGAGCTAAAACACGAGTCAAATCAGTTGAGTGGGACTGAATTGAGTTGGAATTAAATCAAGTAGTGAGTCAACACATGTGTATTAAATGAATGCATTAAATGTGATGAGTTGGGTTGGAATAAAAATCTTAAGTTGGGTGAGTCAAAATGGAAATCCAAGGGACCGTAAATCAGCGAGTTTAATGGTAATTTGAAGAGGTTGGCTGGCCTTAACCCAACCAAAACAAGTCCCACATGTTGGGGACTTGTTTTGGTGAGTTCAATGGTGTAGTATTAATGGAAATGCATGGGTTTGAGGTGAGTTACTTGGGAAGCTGTAAGGCTGCATGGGTAACTGCCAAGGGGTGCCTTGGATAGCACCCAAGACCCATCGTTGTGTGCAAGAAGTTATGAGGGAATTGAGGAGTCTTGGTGGCTGAAAATACAAAAGCAAACAACACCCATTTTGGGCGTGTTTTATCATTGTGGAAGCCTTACAATCCCATCTTTCTCCCTCTCTCCAATCGGTGTTCTTGGCTGGAACAGCAGAGGCTTTTGGTACCATTGAATCAAGCATACAACCAGTAAGGAATTAAGGAAGCAAGGATTAAAAATCAAGAGCAAAAGGCAAAGGAAAAGTGGTAAGTTTCTCCATTGATTTATGTTTAATAAAATGGGAAAAATAAGACATGATTCGGCCATGTGATGGTCAAATCTATCAAAGGGTTAAAATATGATTCTTTTATGCCCAATTAGATGGAAAACATGGACATAGGGTTCGGCCACATTGGATGGCCGAACCCCATGAAATTTTATGGTTAGTGTTGATGGTTTTGTAAGGGATAAACCATGCAAGAATAGGACTGATTTTGGAGGTTTAAGATACATGCTTTGGAAAGATTGAAAACATGGATTTGCATGTCATAATTTGGCCATGCCATGGCCGAATTTGACATGGGTCTAAACCATGGAAGATAGTGTCAAAGAGGAGTGGAAATGGACCATTGGGTTCGGCCACTTTGGGTGGCCGAACCCCATGGAAAGAGTTGGTTAATGGTTATGGTTTTTGAAATTTAAAACATCCATGTGGGGACTGTTTTTACATGTTTTATTAGATTTAAAATACATGTTTTAAAGAGGGTTAAAACATGGGTTTGGATATCAGAAAAGGTGGAAGTTATGTGGTCTAAACCAGTAGATTAAAATTGGAAAAGATGGACCATGGGGATCGGCCATCTTAGATGGCCGAATCCCATGATATGATGTTGGTTTTTGTATGGTTTCTTTTAAAGTTAAAACCTGATGTTAATACGCTGTTAATTACATGATGATTGGAGGTTTAAAAACAGTAAGAATAACCATTGGGTTCGGCCACCATGGAGGGCCAAACCCCATGTAAAAGAGTGTTGGTTTCATGTTGGGAAACATGGAAACCATAGACTTTTATGGACTGTTTTTGGATGGTTTTTGAAAGGTAAAACCATGTAATTATTATACTGATTTTTACATGATGCAATGGACATGAAACGTAAGTGAAAAAAAGGGTTCAAATCATGGGTATAGGGTTCAGCCACATTTGTTGGCCGAACCCCATAAAAGTGTTTGATATTTGGTATGTTTTTGGAGAGATAAACCATACCGATGGTGGAGATTTTTTATGTGATTGTTTACTGATTTTGGTTGGCCAATATATGGCTGAACCATGGTAAGGGTATGGTAAAGTTACTGATTTAAATCAGGGACAAATCATGGACTAATTGAATCCAAAGAACCATGAGGTTGAACCCCATGGGTTTCTTGTACAGTTTTCATTTGGTTTACATAGGGTTATGGTTACTGATTGGGTTGTATGATTTTGATTCAAGAATCATGTATGTATTTATGTACTTAATATCAGTAAATAACCAAGCATGATAGATAAGGGAGTATGGGATAAAAAAATACATAGGGTGAGGTTCGGCCATGTAGTATGGCCGAACCCCACCAATGATTATTGATGGACTTTGTGATAATTGATAATGAATGGGAGATGTAGGTATGTATGATGTAAAGGACCAAAGAAAGGTGGTGAGGTTCGGCCAAGTAGTATGGCCGAACCCCACTAAGGAAGAATAGTTGTGGAGTTAGTTCAAATATGGTTTAAGACCAATGGCAAATCTGTGAATACAAGCCAAATGAAGGGATTGATCAAAGGACTTACAAGATGGTATATAAGACCTAAACTTGATTAGGAATCAAGTAGATTGAATATGGATTTGTTGTTACATGACAAGGTAACGGAACGTGAACGGCGGGCAAGTCGTGATCAAGTGAAAAGGAACAAACACCGAAGTGAATTTTCAGTAGGTTTCCTACCTACTTATAACCACGGTTTTTATCCAGTTTTTCTTATGATACTCTTGTTTTAATATATGTGTTTCAAATGATATATTATGCATTAACAAATGGCATACAGGCATTGGCATCTCATGCATAGACATAGGATTATGAATGAGGTTCTACAGTGTTTCAAGTTATAAGTTACGTCCTGCCTTGGTGGTGCAAGTCACGCCAGGAGGAGTAACATGATGATCATAGTCACATTGGTCTCCTTAGGCCATGAGAGTCCCGCCAGGAGGACTAATACGTGATATGAATCAGTCAATGATGAAGAGATGGAAGTTGTATTGTAATTTACCTTGACGGTGCAAGGCACGTCAAGTGAAGGCTATGAATGTACATGATGGGGGATGCTCATTGCATGTGCATACATCATAACATTGTTTTATCTGTTTTAATGATCATGTAATATGATATGTATATGCATGTTTTATATGCTAACATGTGGTAGCCCTGATTCGGGAACCTACTGGGCGCGTTGATCTAACGCCCTAATTCTATCCTCAGAGGAGATTGCAGGTACAAGCAAAGGGAAAGGAAAGGTCGTTGACCGGGAGGGGAGCCAAGCCTAAGCGCTTGAATGAAGGACTGAACTACTTTATATTACTGTCTTTTGAATACTTTTGTGAGACATGTAATAATTCATTACTTGCTATGGTTTGATTAGGTTAATAACCTTTGGATGGTTGATTTATGTTAATTAATGTCTAAGACTGTTACTTGTTATCTCGTCTTTCTATTCCACAATTAATCTAGATTATTCCGCATGTTGATGTTAGTTCCATGTGTGATTCACTATCTTGGTCTGTTCCATGTACACATGGGTGGCCAGTTAAGGTTCAGACTTGGGTAGTCTGAACTTAACTCGCGTCGTGACGCCGCCCGCTCTCTTTCGAGGTTTTATTATTACTTTTAGAAAAAAATTAGACTCTGAAATTCTTGAAAAGGGCGGGGCGTTACATAAGATACACTCCAACATTAACTCCTCCCACCAACCAAGCATGGGCTTTTCATGCTTTATGGTGGTGGTTGGGATAAACCACTACTAGCCAACGGTTTTGGCCTTTGAAAATGAGGTGGTTTGGTCATCCAATTTTGACCATTTGGCCACTTTTTAACTAGTTTAATTATTGAATTAATTAGATCATTACTTAAGTTAATTAATCCCCACTTAACCTAATTCCATTCCCTCAAATTCCCTCCATGTATCCACCCATGGTTGACCAATTCAACCATGGTGGCCGGCCCCACCAATCCTTGGTCCACACGCCACCTCACTTGGTGAGGTGGAGGTGGGTCCCAATCGGCCATGTCACTTTGGTCAATTCATCACCAACTTAGGTGATTTAATTTTAATTAAATCCATTCCAACTAATTGGATCACCATTGGGTCCATGGCCCAATTACATTCACCCTTACCCATTTACCTTAGAGCTTACATTATCTTGACCCATTGGGTCCCAAATGGGTATTGGGCCCAATTTGACCATCCTTGGCCCAATTGACCATCATTGACCATTCTAATGATTTTAAATCCAATCCATGGTCCATTGGGCCATACTTGGGCCTTTGTCCATATTTTGATCCATTCACCATTTATTCCATCAAATTTCCAATTTCCATCATTAAAATGAATAATAGCCACATATATATTGATTTACAAATTCTGGGCCATTACAGGCACTCTGGTTCTTCTCTGTCTTTACTGTTTTCCTCTTGTTTTCGTTCTTTATTTTTTTCCCTTTCCCTTCATTTTCTCTTCTTTTTATCTTCATCTTTTGCTATCCCTAGACTCTTAATTGAGTCCTTGAAAACGGAAGAGGTATTGTGAATGCCCAAGCATAGAAAAATGAAGGGTTTGGGCGGTGGTTGACAGAGTGTCTATTGACGACGTTCTGGCTACTCGATACATCGACTTTGTCGATGTGTTGATCCATTGGATTTTCTTTTCTCCGATACATTGATCACGTCAATGTATCATTCTGATACTTATACCTTGGATTTAGATATTAGTTTTTTCTCCAGTCGATGTATCGTCTGGAAATATTCAGCTTTGCCGACACATCGACCAAGTCGATGTATCGTCTGAGGGGAATTTAGTTTCCCTTATTTCTTTTAATAGATATTTAAATTATTTGGACCAAAATCATATATTTCATTTATATGATAAATAAATTACATAAAAGAGGGAGTTAAAACTCCGGGTCCTTACATGATTGGACGTGATAAACTCACCCCTGAGTGAGTTGGGTACGGTAATAGTATGATTATGAATGGTATGATGACGAACACATAAAAGTGTTTCGAACCCGTAGGTTAATATGAGAGAGAGTGATAAAATTGAGTAGTGTAGACCACAATATAGTGTATAAAATGATAACCACTTGTGAATGATGTATTTGACTTCCCAAATGCCAGTTGACAATGTAATGGAATTTAATTCAAATGGTTCAACTGTAGTGCATAGGCCTTGTGATGGCCGCACTGTATATCCGTGTATGACGGATGGTATTAATGGCATAGGGTAATCAAATTTATGCATTGGGAAGTGTGGTTTGTGAAAATAAGACCCCATATGTGGGTGTGTGTGATATGCGTATATAGAGGGAACTTTGAAATACCTCAATTAGCATGAGACGGTAGAAAACAAAATTTTACGAGAGTAACCAGTGAAAGTATAGATACGTGAACGTGTGTTCAGTATATTGTTTCGAAGAAGGATACAATACCCATGTTGGACAAGAACCCTACAAGGAGTTAAAGCTGTGAAGGATGGAATCTAGATTAGTGAAGGGATAAATATAGGACACCACTAACATAGAAAATGATCGTGAGACAAAAACTTTGCGTGGGAATTGATTTCGAATTCGACACTTGTATGTCTCACTTGGTGGAAAGGCATGAGGATAATGAAATCCGACAATCATAGGGATGATTAAGTATGTAGTACAAGTACGTGCGAAAAATACTACGGCACCGAGTAAGAGGGAATTCATCAATTCCCCATCTAGACTGGAAAACCCATATGAGTAATAAAAGGAATAGTTGGGAAACGGCATGACGGTGAAAGACTTCACTCGAGAACGAGGATAATAGATGGAAGTATACTATCCGAATTGATTTGTATAGAGACACCTTACAAACCAAGCTTTGTCCAATTTTCGGGATGAAAATTCTAAAAGGTGTTAGTATTTGTAACACCCCAAAATTCTAAACCATTGGATTAAGGAAATCCCCTCTTAAGAGAATGTATTGGAAGTAGGATTGGGTGTTAAATCAAGTGAGAAAGGAAAAGAAAGTGAAAAGAAATAAGAAAACTCGAAGTTTCCAGAAGGACATATTGACTTGGTCGATGTGTCGAAGTTAGTATATATCGACTTTGGGACATGTGTTTGTAAATGGACCCGAAGCTAAGACTTTGAGACGGATGTATTGAGTTTGGTCGATGTGTAGTATAGTTGTACATATTGACCAAGGACATATATCAAGAATGCCTAGCGACTTAAAACTAAGATTCGACAGATGTGTTGTCCCATCAACCACCTATCACACCTACCACCGTCCTTGAGGACCAATGAGAGCTCGACACGTGTTTTGTGTATTAACTGAGTAGGAGAAAGAAATCCCGGATGTATGTATCAACAGATGTCGATATATCAAGAAGGGTACATATCGATATGTGTGATAAAAAACTCGAAGCTCACATTTTTGGATGAGTCATATCGTATTTGGTCGATACATCACATTGTTCAGAAAATGTACATATCGACTTTGTCGATGTGTCGATCGTGCCTAGATCTGTAAAGTCAAATTGCACAACCACGGCATTGCTGCTGTCTCCTCATACATTAAATGCATGAGGGAAGCTTGCACACCAAGCCCATCTACCCATTAGTCTTCATCTTCAGCTCTAAGGCAACCCAGCTGAGGAGAGGAACAAAAAAGAGAGAGAATAAGAAAAGAGAGAGGAGAACCGAAGAAGAAGAAGGGAAAAAGAGAGGTGAATCACTTCCCTTCTTCACTCTCAAATCCGGACCACCACTCTCGCTCCCGTCGTTTTCACACTCCCTTTCCCTTTCACTCACCTCACATCTGGAACAAAGGGAGAAAAGAAATCCATGGAACGAAGGGAGGAGGAAGGAAATGAATAAAAGAGCAGAAACAAAGAGGAAGAAGAAAGAGGTTAATATCGAACATAATGATCTTCTTTACACTCGAAATCTTTGAGATCCAATAAGGTATGTAGTAAATCTTACATTTTGGAACTAATAAATTAACTTAGAACATTTAGAAGATGATTTATGTAACAAATCAGAGGTAGAAATGTGGAAAATGGGTACATGCAAATCGAGAAGAAGAGGTTGTAGGAAACCCAAGTGTATACATTGACCAATGTTGATGTGTACACAGAGATATGTATCGACCTTGATCGATATGTATCTTTGGGAGCAAAATGAAGAGAAGGGCTGAAACTGTTGATTTTCGAACATGACCCAAGTGTATACTTCAACAGAAGTCGATATGTATGCCCGAGGTTAAAGAGTAAAGGGAATGAAGGGAAGGAGACCGAACCCAGTGTACACGTCGACCTTTGTCGATGTGTACAGAAATCGTCCCACACGACATATTGACAAAAGTCGAAATGTATGACTGGATTTTCAATAATTTTGGGATTTTGAGTTAAATAATATAATTTATGTTTTGGGGTTAACCTAGACCCCAATGGCATTCTCTAATTGATCCCTAAACCTTTAATTAAAATCTATATGAAAGAAATTAAAGGGATGAGGTATGAGTATGATTAGAGACCTATATTTGTATGTGGAATTGAAACAAATGTAATAGCCTAGTAAGACTAAGTAGGTGATACATAAAACATGTCTTGAGATTCACTTAGGCTTTAAGTGATCTTCAAAGGATTAACCCTTAGGCATGGACCCATGAGACTAATGGAAGCATTTGGTGTTGAGGAATAAAATGGAAATATTAGAAACTATGGACTAGTGGGAAAGAATCTAATGCGATGTATATTATGTTTCAATGCATGAACAATGAACGAAGGGTCAAAGAGTGAACCCGAGATTGAACGAGCTAACTCGTGGATTCTTTTATTTACTGATCGGCTAAGATCAGGTACGTTTTCCTACGTTATTGAAGTACCTTGGTGACTATGTATATTTGAGTATGAATTGATGAGTTGTTTTAAATATGCGTTTTGATGACGATGATTTGATAATATATGATTTCCAAGTACGATTAACATGAATTATTTTGTGTATTATGAAATGGATTTGATATCATTGCATGAACAGGAACTTCATGCATTTGCATGGGATGGGAAGGCATGAACCAAAGTAAAGCGACGGCGTACTTTACTCGGAAATATTTGTATATACATGGAATGAATAACAATTTATTTGGCCACGTCCATGAACACATAATTGGGCACATAAGATAGCTCAAAGCTCCTGGGTGAGAGACCCGAAACCTGCGTAGGAGAGAATGGGTGATAGTACTCCCTTGGTAATTCCGGTTAAATACTAAGTATTGGGTGGTAGCTCCCAGCTGGTGCCCCAGGAAAGCTACGGACATAAATGGCCAGTGACTATAACCATTTGATGATAAAGATAGATTGACCAATGCGTGGGGCATGAGAAAGGCGAGCATCAATTCATGCCGCCATGGCATAGTACATCATACGGTTTTTTGAGTACATTGAAAGTATTATGATTAGGAATTGAATTATGAAATGATTATGAATTCGCTTTGAATGATTTATGAGTATGAATTATGAACTAATTTTTGAATGTGGGATGGAGATGATTTTCAAATGAGATATATGATATGAATAAAATATATATGTTTTATTCTAATTTTATTATATCACATGTTGGTACCCACTTCAATGGGAATTCCTACTGGCGTGTGACCAAGCCCACAATTCTTTTCCCTTTTTAGAGTTTGATGCAGGGAATGAGAGAGGTGATGAGATTGTACCGAGCAATAGTCGAGCATGATTGGATTGAGATTAAAGAAAGGAGCTCGTAGAGATTCATTTATTTTGGGTTATTTTGAACTTAGAGTTAAGTTAGTTTATTTTTGTCAATAGTATTGAGAAAATGTATTTGTAGGAGTGTTTGAATGAAATGTAGTTAAGGATGGTTAAACTCCTAGATGTTGTATTAGACTCTTGTTATTTGTAATTTAACTTTGGGTTTCCTAATTATTTTGCTTGGGAATGTGAATGATTAGTATTCAGAAATATCAAATGTTGATAATATATGTTTCCGCAGGTTATGAAAGTGTGTTGAAAGTGCTAAAATGGACTCTGTCCATGTGCACACACTAGACAGGCCAGTCGAGGGTTGGGTCTTTGGACCTGGACTCGGCTCTTGTCGTGGAGTCCGCCTCCCTCTCCATTGATTAATCGTACAATTATACTCTGATGATGGTGGTTAGAGGGAGGGCCGCTACATCTCATGACTCTTCCACCCTCATTGTTGTGAATTTACTTGAGTTTTAAGTGGAATGAAGATGAAAATGGGAATGTATGCCTAAATGGGAAATATAAATGGAGAAGAAAAGGGGATTTGTGGGTTGGAACCATTAATGGAAAGGGTTGAGCCCCAAATAGGGTATGAATTCAAGAGGGAGTTAGGAGATTAGGAGAATTTGGGGAAACTACTAAATTGAGCTAGAGGGCTAACGAAATTTGGGAATTTGACATAGATTGAGCTTGAATGGCTTAGAGAAGGCTCGACCTTGGGTAGAAATAGAGGGAAAATGCAATTTGGGCATGAGGGCTAGTACAATTAAGGAATTTTGGGGAAAAATGGGTATTTCCCCATTCCATTGTGGAATTGAAACCCAACCCTCCCAAACCTTAGGGGTTTGGTGCCAATTGTCGTAAATGTCCTTGGAGAGGGTTGGGACATGGTGAAAATTTGGGGGTTTCACCTTAATTTGTGAATTAAGCTCTAACTGGCCTAATTAAGAGGCTTATGCTTATGTGTAAGTTGTTCATATGTAATTAGTGCCGAACTTTCCCCAATGACACCCCGGAAACACTTTAGGACCCCAAGGTGGGGATAACTACACTTAGACTAATGTGAATTTGTGTTTACATGCAATGTGGACTTATGATTGTGATAACATGATGCATTGTATGTGTGGAATCCCATGCTTGGGTGTTGAATTAAGGTATGCACATTAGATGAATTCCCTATATAAGGATGACCATTATGAGGATTTTATTGCTCGAATAAGCAATGTGAAAGTTCCCGGTGAACAAGATTGTCCCTAAAGAGGGAGGGAAAGGGGAGGGGGGGTGTGAATAGAACAATGCCCAATTTTAATGGTCTTCAAAAAAAATCTTGATAAATTAAAACAAATGCAGCAGAATAAACACGATTAATCAAGAGATATGTGTTGTGTGATAAGAGATTGCACAAGTTAAATCAACAATCACACAAGCAAACCCAAATACCAGATATATAGTGGTTCGGAGTAAATCCCTCCTACATCCATAGTTGGACTCACCCACTCTTGGGTTATCCCAAATACACTATGTGAGGAATTACGCCCTCAAAAATCGAGTTGGAATCTACCTACACAATCGAATGGGAATTCACCCAATCACTAAGGTTTTGAAAGGTTCAACCTACCTCGTGCTACTTCCTTATCATTCTATTTTTTATAGTGGTTCAAGCAATCGGATCTACTCCACTGTACAAGATGTTGTTTAATTTAAAAACACAGATAAACATTTGCCTTTCGAAAGTTCACTTGATGCAGATATGCTTCTTGAAGATCTCTTCCAACTTGATGTCCTTGATGACGAAGATGTGCCAATGTATGAGCAACCACAAGTTTGGGAAGAGGTTCTAGAATTATAGATTTACAAGTTGAATCCTAGATTGGCTTTCTCTCTCTCTTGATCTCAATCAAGGTACCGATTGGATTCTCAAATGATTCACCAAGTATAGTGTTTAGAGAGAGGTTGGGATCTTTGAGAATGCCTTAAGAATTTCCTATCTGAAACGTCCAACCAAACTCACCAAAGTTTGGAGCTTAAATAGGCAAACCAAAATTTTTTAGAACTGCAAGTTCACGATCGATCATTGCACCACGATGGGTCGTGTTGTTTGAAAGTGACTTCTCACCTACCAGACCGTTTCACATTAATGCACTTCAACGGTACAATAACAATCACGTACGACGGGTCGTGTTCGACGAGGGGTCGTCGATCCCAGTGTCGATAGGTCGTGCATTGATGATAGTATTTTCTTGAGGCCAACTGATTTTTACAGAGTAATTTCAACTAGAACTCTGAAAATTCTAGCCAACAGGTCGTCGACCACGAAGGGTCGTGTTCCCACAATAGTCTCAGCCTGAGAGTGAACCTGATTGACAGTGTTTTTCCAACCAGAACCATTGTCAATCTAGACGATGGATCGTTAGACCACGAAGGGTCGTCCTTGTCCTAGGCGATGGGTCACCAGACACAATGTGTCATTCTGACAGTTTATCAGTTTTGCAAGTTTGATTCCATCTGGTTTTGTTGGCTATCAATGGTCCACTAGATTTAATTTAGATTTACCATTTTGTTTTCTAAGTCTAGTCCAGGTCCTCCTACGTGTGTTGGGTCCACCCTAGTGTCATCTATGGCCAATTTACCTTTGTGTGATTTCCATACACTTGGTGATCTTGAATCTTGCACTTGATCTTCCAATGCTTTAGTCTTGATTCAACCTTCACCACACTTGAGTCTTGATCCATTGTCTTCATTTTTTTCAAGGCAATGTTTCTCTTGAGTCACAGAATTGACAAAAAGGTGACGCAGTCAACCGGGGTACTAACACAATGTATGTATGAAATGTGATTTCCTCTATTTATTGGGAGTAATTGAATGAAAGAGGGAGGTGGGGCCCTTGCCACTTGACAAATGAGGTTGAGTTGTACCATATGGGAGATGGGTTCGCATAATTGAGATTGTAGGGACCAACTGTTGAGTCAAATACGAGTCGTGTGTGATTTCTCCCGAGGCAAGAGTAGGGATAATTCCTAAGTCAAACCATGATTTAAATGAACTAGGCTGATCTAATCCACTCTGTGGTACATAGGCAACTGAGAGCATTGTGTCTCAGTCCGATCAATGATTGCTTGTGCCTCATTCATACATAGTGAAATGGATGTGATGATGTGTGTAAATCATACTCCTATTTATGTTACTCATTATGATGTAGTGGCCAATGCATATTAGACTTAGGATGTGTCACATGGGAATTGATGGACTTGCATTCATAAGTAGGGGCATGGTACGCTAGAGCATTGGGTATGCGTGATGGTTAGAGGGTACTGAGGGGAGTATGTGCTCCCCCGTTTAGTCCGCTGAATCCTCTATTTAGTCGGTTGAACCCCAATAAATCCCTTATATTTTATTCCAGACTTGTTTCAGTCGACTGAATCACAAGATTCAGTCGGCTGAAACTCCCAGAAATGGTTTTCTGTCTTCAGCCAGACCAATTCAGTCGACTGAATCCCTGATTCAGTCGATTGACTTATTTGTCAGTCTCTTTTGTTTGATTATTTAACTTGACCTTTTTCATGAAATCCACTTCTTATCATTCCTATACATGGTTATCGTCATCATAAAACTCTCAGTTGAATTTACTCTTCTCACTATCCAAAGTTAGGATCTATTCATAATCATTCCAATCATTTAAACCATTTCAGCATGGTTTTGGATCCATTCCTTAGATTGTTTGTATTTGACCACGTATCCACTATCTGAAGGGATGTCCAACTTCATGGCCCTACAATAGTTTGGCTAGCCCCTTGAAGTCCAATATGGAACCCATAGGTTCGGCCATACCATGGCCAAATCTATGGTTTCCCTTAGTCTTAATCCAATACTATGAAACATAGAACCTTACCTTCTTTCCCGTCTCCTTCGTTTCTTTTTGCTCTGAATTCCTCCTTAGTCCTTCTCCTTCCTTGGTGCTTCAGTGATCCTCTAGGTGTAGAGATGGAGAGAGAGCTTAGTCTTAATCCAATACTATGAAACATAGAACCTTACCTTCTTTCCCGTCTCATTCGTTTCTTTTTGCTCTGAATTCCTCTTTAGTCCTTCTCCTTCCTTGGTGCTTCACTGATCCTCTAGGTGTAGAGATGGAGAGAGAGATAGAGAAGAAGATGAGAGATCTTTTTGTTCCAAGGATAAAATTCGGCCAAGGGGTGGAGTGTGCCCCCTTGTATACCTGTCCAATCCCTCTCTCTTCCTCTCTTTATGACTTGTATCTGACCAGGGAGTCTCTTGGCCAAACTAAGAAGACCCTTGGCCTTCCAACGGGTGCATGGAGTTCCATCCATTGAGATGGAAACTTTCCACCTCCCCATCCAACTCACTTGAGATGGAAGTCTCTTCGTCTTCCACAACTCATCTTCAACTCATGCCTTAATTCATTTGAACTCATTCCCTTGAACTCATTTCCCACTCGACTCAAGTAATTTAATTTTCCAACTCAACACAATTCACTCAACACTTGAGCTCACCCATTCATGGTTGGCCAAGCCAACCATGACTTAGCCGACCATGCATGTGGTGACATGGTCACCACATGGCACGTGGGTCCTATCCTTGCCATGTCATTTATGATGTAGCACCTCACATACATGCCACCTCAGTTGATGAGGTGGATTTATGCATTGGGTCTTAATTGGGTAGTTGACCCAATTAATTAAGCCTTACCCATTTACCTAAAATTAGCTCATCTATGACCCATTGGGTCCCAATTGGGCAATTGGCCCATTTAATCACATTTACCCAATTACTTTCAAATCAAGTCCTAACCATGATCCATTGGATCTTAATTGGGTTATTGACCCAACTCCTTTACCCATCTAAGGTCCATTTCATCCATAAATCTTAAATTCAATCAATTTAACAATTTAAATAGACAAAATCCAATATATTTGTGCTTTGAAAAATCTGGGTGTTACATGTCCGGACAACTCATAACTTGGCTTGATGTCCCATGTATTCCCTCCCATCCCATGCATGAGAATATGAATGCAAGAATGCCATTTCATATCATTTTACATAATATCATTGAAAACAAGTTCATAAACACATATCATTTGTTATACTCAAAATAAACATCATAGTTGGAATAAAACCAGTATCATATAAAATCCATAGTGTCTCAATAAGGTAGGAATCCTATCCACGTTCAATTTACTATCCTTTCTGTTTTGTGAAGATCACGTTCAACGATCACGTCGAAACAAATCGTAAACCCTTTACGAATCTCCTTTCCTTATTAAATTCAATCACATACATAAATCAATTTATCCATTTAATTTTAATCATCCCTTAAATCCTTCCAGATAGACTGAAACATCTGGAAAATTAAATAAAATTTACATTTTTCAATTCAACCGACTATATCCGTAACGCCCCGCCCTTCTCACTATGCCGAAAATCAGAGTCTATTTTTTTTAATAGAAGAGTGAGAGAGAGCGGGACGTCACGACGCAAGCTAAGTCCGAGCTTCCAAAGCCCGACCCTTAACTGGCCAACCATACTTGTATGTGGACCAAGTCCACTAAAACGGTGCACACGTACTCAAGTTATACATGCGGAATAAATCATAAATGCGGAATTACAATAGGATAACAATCCTATTCCATTTTAGATAGCAAGGAGTCCATCACTTAATAAGAATTATCTTAAGTTAACATATCCAAAGTTAACATTCAAACCATAGCAAATAATCTAAGTTATTACATTCCCGACTGCTAGCTACTCAAATACATTATCCATGAGTAACTTAAACAACATATAACTTAATCATCCAAGCAACTAAGCTTGGCTCCGATCATGTTCCTCATTCCGTCCATTCCCTGTATCATCAACTAGGGTAGAAGTAGGGCGTTAGACAACGCGCCCAGTAGGTATTCCAATTAGGGTTAACACATGGGTTAGTACCAAAAATCCAGATATAATATATCATACCATACTTGTAAAGCATCGTATCCAAAACAACGTATGATAATAGAGATCCAATCATACAGATAAAAAATCATAAACATTGCATGATAATAAATATCATAATCATGCCGATTCAATGCCATGCAATGCTATCATATGCAATGAGTCCCACCCATCACAAACATATGGTATCCCCCACGATTGCTTTACGGACTCCCCGATGGAGTGTGGATCTCCGGTTACATTACAAACATAGTATCCTCTTGATGGAAAGCTCCTCATCAAGGTATCCCCACAGTTGCCTTACTGACGCCCCGACGGAGTGTGTTCTTTGGTTACTTCTTGATGGATAATGCACATCAAGGTCTTCCCACGGATACCTTACGGACGCCCCGACGGAGTGTGGCCTCCGGTTACAAATCATCCCTCCCATGCTATGCATGAGATGCAAATGTCCATAAACTATGCAATAATACAATCATAGCCTTTAAAATCTCACATTTGAAACATATCATTTGATACAAAGTAACTCATCAAAATAAGAATTAAAACCATTGTACACATCCCATAGTTTTCAATGATGTAGGAAACCTACCAATGACAAACTTATGTGTCCTTGCGTTTTTGTCCAAAACCGCTCACCAATCGCGTCTAGCCGATCGTACACCGCTTGTGAGACCTGATTACATTATTACATATAAATTAGTCAAACCAATGACCCCTTTGATTTCTAACCATGTTTAAGTCCATAAACATAACTTAGTGGGGTTCGGCCATACAACATGGCCGAACCTCATTCTCTTGGTTTTGGTGCCTCTTTTGATTTAACCAATCACATCTAAGTAAATCATTTTAAAAACTCTAAGTCCACAAAATACACCTTAGTGGGGTTCGGCCATACAACATGGCCGAACCTCACTCACTTGGTTTGGGTCTCTTTTTAGTCCTTTGATCTTTACATTAAGTCCAAGATCATGCCATCTTTGTTTCATTAATCTAATCACTTATAGATTAATCATTTAACATTCATAAAAGCCCTAAGTCCATAAAACTTTTCCCATGGGGTTCGTCATTTTCACCCATATTTATATCTTTGGCATTATTCTATCCATGGCTATTTACTTTGCTTATTTACATATGACCTAAGTTCCAAAATGATCCAAACATGATTCCTTAATCCAAAAACATAGATCCATAAATGAATCCTCCATTTCCTAGCTTAATCATTCATTCATTTAAACATGTATAAATCTGTACATGACCCATTAAAATGGTCCATGGGGGTCGGCCATACAACATGGCCAAACCCATGATGTCATTTTCTTTTCCATCTTCCCCTTTAAATCATTCACAATCTTAGGTTCATAAACAAGTGCCTCTAGAGGGGTTTAACCATACAATTAGGTTCATCCTTTTGGATCATCATCTTCCATATTTAAAAACCCATTAACATTACCAATATTTCCCCATCATTTTCATGGTCCAAAAATACCTAAGTCCAACAATATCTCTCCATGGGTTCGGCCATACACATGGCCGAACCCATGGTCCATGGTTCTTCACCATTATAACCTTTGAGACCATTCAAAAACCAATAACATTCCTCCTTACTTCCATGATTTAAATACATGTAATCAATTCAATATTTCTCCATGGGGTTCGGCCATACAACATGGCCGAACCCATGGTCCATGGTTCTCCACAATTTTACATCATTTAGACCCATTTACCACCATTAACATTTACCATCATCCATCCAACATTCTCATCTTTAAAACCCTTTAAACATCAGCAATATACCTCCATGTAAAACCTTTTAAAATCATTAATGACCTTCCATGGGGTTCGGCCATACACCATGGCCGAACCCTATGGTTCATTAATTCATACCTCCATGATTGATCCTTTTAAAAACCTATTAAGATCATTAACCAACTTCCATGGTTTCCATCCTTCAAAACCCTTAACAATTACTAACATACTTCCATTTTAAAACCTTTTAATAACCTTAACCCTTTCCTTGGTTTAACCACCTTTAACACCATTTAAACCAATGATGTTCTTCCATAGGGTTCAGCCATACACCATGGCCGAACCCTATGGTTCACCACTTTCTCTTACAAATCATGTTACCAAGATTATATTCCTTGATGGGGTTCGGCCATACACCATGGCTGAATCTCATCCACCCTTTTTTGTTCCTTGATGGTTCTTGTACATAAAACTTTAGCATTTGGCCATGCAATGGCCAAACCATGTTCCTTGACCATCTTTTCCATGTTTATAAAATCTTATTATGTACTTACCAATTCCGCGACTCCTCCGGTTTCTTTCACTCCTTCTTACTCCTCCAATCTTCTCCCTCCTTAGCCTCTTCTTCCTCCTTGATCCTTGGCCAAGAGTGAGCTTGAGAGGTCTTGAAATGAAAACCCAAAGAGAGGGTTCGGCCAAGAGAGTGTAGGTTTGAGAGAGAGAGGGAAACTTGGGATAGAAAATACTCTAAGTCCTTTGTCTTTTGTCAATGAGAGGGGGTCAGCCTTGTGTGAGAGCTTGAGAGTGAGATGAAGCCAAGAATCCTCTTTGTTTGTCCAATATAATTCAGCCAAGGATGGTGTCCTTTGGTTGCTGCCCTATGGTAACTCCCATGCCCTTTCACCTCCTCATTGATACTTATTTTGGGGGTTTCATCCCATGAGGTGAAACTCCCCACCATATGACCCTTGGGTTTCCATCATGAGATGGAAACCCTCCATGTTCCAACGTGTACACATGGACATGTGCTGTGTAACCTCAAAACCCTCCAACTTCCTTGTCTTGATCCATGAGGGTCGGCCAAGGGTGGTGTCCTTTGGTGATACCCCTTTGTAACCACCATGTCTCTTCACCTCCCTCATTAAATATCCTTTTTTGGAGTTTCATCCAATGAGATGAAACTCCCACCATTCCAACGTGTATGCCTTGTATAGGCTTGTGTAACCACCACAACCCTTCACCTTCCTCATAATGATGGTGTCCATTGAGATGGGACTCTCCATCTTCCAACTCCACTCATTAAAATGAAAGTCCCATTGACTTCCCATTCAACCCATTTTAATTCAACTCAACTTAAATGAACTCATTTTCCAACTCAAGCACTTGAACTCACATTAATAAATTCTCAACTCATGTGAATTCACTTTCAAATTTAAGTATTATTTATCCCACTTGAGTTCATTCATTAACTCAACTCTATTTAACTCACCCATGGTTGACCAAGTCAACCATGGCTTAGCCGACTATGAACCATATAGTATTTAGGGTCCCACTTAGCCATTTCATTTACATGCCACCTCACTTGATGAGGTGGATCTCATATCTTGTATCTTAATTGGTTATTTAGACCCAATTATTAAACCTTACCCATTTACTTCTAACTAGCTCATATATGATCCATTGGATCCCAATTGGACTTTTGACCCAATTGACAACCTTGACCCAATTAAATAAATCTCACCCATTTATTTCAATTGAACCATATCCACAATCCGTTGGGTCTTAATTGGGCAATTGACCCAACACCTTACCCATCTAAGGTCCATCTCCATTAATTTACAAATTAAATGGACAATTTCCATATATATCCATAGCTTGAAATCTGGGGTGATACAATATCACGTCCAGTTACTGTTCTCTACCTTACCCGCAGACTTTCAGTCGACTGAAATACATTTTCAATCGGCTGAAACATGACTCGGCACTGTATAACCTTGACTCGTAACCTTTCAGTCGGCTGACTCTGAGTCAAAACTTTTGTGTCCTTGGTCAATGCACTTTCAGTCGAGTGAATGATTCAGCCGACTGACTTTGGATCAGATCATCTGTGTGTTTGGCCAGTACACATTCAGTCGACTGAATCTTTGATTCAGTCGGCTGAATCATCAATCAACTGATTACGTGTTCGATAAGTATATCTTCAGTCGACTGAATCATAGATTCAGTCGGCTGAAACACACCAGATTACTTTGCTTGTTTGGTACGTCTGTGTTCAGTCGAGTGATCCTAGATTCAGTCTGCTGAAACACCATTATATCCCATATATTTTAATCCAGCCCATGTTCAGTGGACTGAATCTCAAGATTCAGTCAGCTGAAACTCCAAGAAACTATTTTCTGTTTCGGCCAACACCTGTAACGCCCCGCCCTCTTCACCCTTCAAAAATCAGAGTCTGAAAATTTCTTTTGAAAGAAACATAGAGTGAACGAGAGCAGGAGCGCCATGACGCGAGTTAAGTTCAGACTACTCAACTCTGAACCTTAACTGGCCACCCATGTGTACATGGACTAGACCATGATAATAAATCACACATGGAACTAACAATAACATGCGGAATAAACTAGACTAACTGCGGAAATAATATGAATAATAGCAAGTAACAGTCTCAATTGAGGTAACAGTCTCAATTGATAATTAAGATAAAACAACCATCCATACTTTATAGCCTAATCAAACCATATCAAAGTATTAACTTATTACATAACCATCAGTTATAACTCAAACGACAATAAATAAGAAGTCCTGTTCATCAATCAAGCGCTTAGGCTTGGCTCCCCTCCCAGTCATCGACCTTCTCTGTTCCCTTCCTTGTTCCTGTGTTATCCTCTAAGGATAGAATTAGGGCGTTAGATCAACGCGCCTGGTAGGTTCCCGAATTAGGGCTACCACATGGTTAGCATATAAAACATGCATATATATCACAGTACATGATTATCAATAAAACATCTGAAAACAATGCTATGTATGTAAGTGCATATGTAATGAGCCCCACCCCATCACACATACATAGCCATCACTTGACGGGACTCTCACCGTCAAGGTAAATCACAATACACTTTCATTTGGGACTCACAGTATTCTTTCACTGGGACTCACATGATAAGGTAATCCGCAGTAATCCTCGTTACCTGTGGAAAGACACTTCATCATTGATTTGTTACACGGTATTCTTTCATTGGGACTCACATGATAAGGTAATCAATAGTAATCCTCGTTACCTGTGGAAAGACACTTCATTATTGAGTTGTTTCACGGTGTTCTTTCATTGGGACTCTCAAGTCAAGGTAATCCATAATCATCACCCCATGCCATGCATGAGATGTCAATGTACATGTATGTCATTTGTAAATACATATCTCATCATTCAAAACCATATTTGAAACATAATATCAAATATAACATATCTCATAAAAACATGATAAAACCAAATCATAATTGTGGTTACAAGTAGGTAGGAAACCTACTGAAGATTAGCTTCGGTGTTTGTTCTTTCTTTAAGCGTCACTTGCTCACGACTTGCACGTCGTTCAACTTCCGTCACCTTGTGATGTAACAGTAAGTAAATCATACTATCAATTAAATGTCTATTCACTTCTGAGACCCAAAAGTCATCTTATGGGGTTTGGCCATACCCATGGCCGAACCTCGTCAACTTAGGATTGAACCTCCCTCTTCATTTGATCTCTCTTTTATTTAATCCTTATTAAACGTCATATACTACAAAACTACCTTGGTAGGGTTCGGCCATACAACATGGCCGAACCATACCACTTTGGTTCGAGTCCATACATCCAACCCTATGATCATTCCATCAATAATTACTTTTATGCCATTTAGGCTAACCTTTAGTTTAATTTTTCCATAAATACCACTAACCATATCTAAACCAACTTAGTGGGGTTCGGCCATACAACTTGGCTGAACCTCACCTTTTTAATTTGGGTTCTTCATTCATGACCTTTAATCCCATTTATTACTTAACCAATTCTATCAAATAATCATTGATGGGGTTCGGCCATGCCACATGGCCAACCACATCCTATAGATTTTCATCCCATAATCCATCATCATCAATGGTCGATTATTTTCTTACACATAGTCCATAACTTATCATTTATGATTCCTTAATTTAAATCATTAAAACAACCATAACCTCCCATCCAAAACAGTCCATGGGGTTCGGCCATACACATGGCCGAACCCTTATGGTTCTTTGGCTCAATGACTCCCTTATTTGCATATCAATTGGGCTCTACCCTTTAGCCATGTTAACACATGGTTTCCATCCAATGGCCAACCCAAAGCAGCAAACTTATATTCATTTAATTCCATAAAGACACCATAATCTTGTATGGTTATCTCTCAAAACCATCAAAATCACCATACAATAATCATATGATTCATGGGGTTCGGCCATACTCATTGGCCGAACCCTATGTCCTTTAATTTGAACTCTTTAAAACACTTACCCTAGGTCTAATTTATTAATACAAAAACGGTCCATCATTTGCATGGTTTTAATTTTACAAAACCCATCAAAATACCAACATCACTTCATGGGGTTCGGCAATCCAAAGTGGCCGAACCCAATGATCCATTTCATCATTTTTAAACAGCCATTACCCAAGGTTAAACCTTTGATGAATTCGGCCATACGTGACCAAATCATGACCTTTAAATCCCTGATTCAAAATCCTTTATCTTGCCTCTTAAACACATATAATTCTCCATCATTTTTGCATGGTTTTTAGCCTCCAACAACCATAAAAACACCCACATAAATCTCATGGGGTTCGGCCATCCAAAGTGGCTGAACCCAATGATATCTTTTACCAATTTAAACAACCTTTAACCAAGGTTTAGGTCTTTGATAAATTCGGCCATCCATGGCCAATTCATGTTCCACTTAATCTAATTTATCAAACAAAATTGTATGGAATTCTTACCAATTTCTTTTGCCTTTCCTCTTGCCTTTTGCTCCTTGCCTTCTATCTTTCTTAACCTCCCTTCCTTTGCTGGTTTATACTTGATCAATTAGTGCAAACACCACTGCTGGTTCAGCCAAGAGAAAGAGTTTGGAGAGAGGGAGAGAGATGAGGATTTCTTAAGATTTCCTTGGGTGAAAATCAGCCCAAATGGATGGTCTACCCTTTTTATACTTCAACCACAAAATCCATTCATTCCTTCATAATTTCCTAAAAAAAACGATGGGACATTGGGTGCCATCCAAGGCACCCCTTGGTACCAACGGTCACCACTCTTGGCCTCAACCGTTGCAACCTTTGGCAGCCCCATGTAATCTCATCACCTTCACATCATTTCCATTTAACGTTTTGCATGGAAATCACCATAACAAGTCCCCAACGTGTGGGACTTGTTTTGGTTTGTTTGAGATCAAAACACCTCCTCATATTCCACTTAACTCACTGAATTTATAGCCCATTTGATTTCCATTTTGACTCACTCAACTCAATGGCTTAACTCACCATATTAAACATCATACATTAATTACACTTGAGTCAACCCAACCATTTAATTTAAATGCAACTCATTCCAATCCAACTCAACCTGATTTGACTCAATATTGAGTTCACTTGAGGGTCCACACCGTCAACCATGGTCCACATGGTCAACACGACCCATTGGGACCCCATTTAGCTTATTGACCCGTTTTGGCGCCATGACCCATTTATGGGTTGTTTTGGCCATTTGTATGTGGTTTTCTCATGTACATCAAGCCTACCCATTTTTGTTCCACTTGATTTCCAATCAATTCAGCTTAACCCCATTTAAATTGAGCTCACCCATTGGTCAAATAATCCATTATGACCCATTGGGTCCCAATTGGGTCCTTTGACCCAATTACCCATATTGACCCAATGTGATGTTCATTACTCATCCAATCAAATTTGACATTTATAATATGCTCATAGGGTATTCATTTGAACAATGGACCCCACTATTTCCTTATTTACAATCACATTTATTGAATTCACCAATCCAGGGGCATTTTCGTAATTATTCCAATCATTGAGAATTCTTTGACCCAATTAACCATTTTGACCCAACTTGATGTTCATTACCCATTCATGATAAATTGGCCATTATAATATGTTCATATGATCTTAATTTGAACAATGGATCCCACCATTTCCTCATTTGTAATCACATTTATTAAATTTGCCAATCTAGGGGCATTTTCGTAATTATCCATTTCATTGAGAAAATGGGGTGTTACAACACCAGTTCAGTCAACTGAATCCCAGATTCAGTCGACTGACTGATTGTCAGTCTTCTTTGTTTGCATAATTGGCTTGATCATTCTTCATGAAATTCACTCCTAATATTATTTAAACATAGATTTCATCTTCCATATAGGTCTTAGTGTACTTACTACACCCACTAGCCAAGGTAGGGTCTTTTCATAATATATTATAATCTTGGTACCATTATAACATGGTTTTGGATTCCATCCTTTGATTGTTTGTTTCAATCACGTTACCAATCCTTGAATGGATTTCTAACTCCATGGTCCTATGATAGTTTGGCCAGCCCTTTCAATTGAATATAGAACCTATAGGTTCAGCCACACCATGGCTAAAACTATGGTTCACCCTTAATCTTAATCTTATATTGTTAAACTCAAAACCATACCTTCTTTCCCGTCTCCCACGTTTCTTTTTCATCTGAATTCCTTCCTTCATCCTTCTTTTCTTCTTTTGTTCGTCAACAATTCTCCAAGTGTAGTGGTGTAGAGAGAGAGAAGAGGAGAGGGGGAGAACACTTTTGTGCTAAAAATGGATTCGGCCAAGGGGTGTGAGCAACCCCTTGGTTGTGTCCCTTTGTATACCAGCCCACTCCCTCTCATTATGATTCATCTAATCCATGTGTCCCTTGGTTTAACCAAGGAGACCCTTTGCTAAAACCAAGACATCCCTTTGACTTCCATCGAGTGTATGATTTCTTAGCCATTGAGATGGAAATCCTCCATCTTCCCACTTCAACTCACCTTGAGCTGGAAATCTCATCAACTTCCCATTCAACTCAACTCAACTCAAGCATTAATTTAATTCATTTGAACTCACTCATGGTTGACCAAGTCAACCATGACTTAGCAGACCTTGCATGTGCATGGCACGTGGATCCCATCTTAGCCATATCATTTGATGATGTGGCACCTTGTCTAGTTGGCTTCTATGCATGCCACATCACCCACATGCCACCTCACTTGATGAGGTGGATTTAATGTGTTGGGTTTTAATTGGGTAGCTGACCCAATTACTTTGACCTTACCCAATTACCTTAAAATTAAGTTCACTATGACCAATTGGGTCCCAATTGGATGATTGACCTATTTAATTAGACTTTACCCAATTACCTTCAAATTAAGTTCACTATGACCCATTGGGTCCCAATTGGATGATTGACCTATTTAATTAGACTTCACCCAATTAATTTAAACTCAAGATTACCCATGATCCATTGGGTCTTAATTGGGTAATTGACCCAATTCCTTACCCATCTAAGGTCCATTTCAACTATTTAAATCTCAATTTCCATTCCTTCACAATTTAAATGAACCATTCCAATATATATTTATGTAATGAAAATCTGGGGTGTTACAATATTACCCTTTTTTGAAATTTTCGTCCTGAAAATCGAGCGAAGTAGGGTTTCAAATGAATTACACAAATAGCTCAGGATGAGCTGTTCTCATTTCTGATTCAAGTTCAAAAGTGGTTTTCTCATTACCATACCGGTCCCATACCACTTTGACGAACGAAATTGCCCGGTTCCGTAACACCCTTTGTTCCGTCTCAGTTATTTGAATAGGCCTTTCAACGTAAGATATGTCGCTTTGCACCTCAATGTCTTACACATTTAGCATGTGCGATGGGTCAGGATTGTACTTCCTCAACATTGAAACATGGTACACATCGTGTAGTGATGACAACTGTGGAGGGCGTATCAGATGATCGGCCACTTCCCCCACCCTCTCATGGATTGGAAAGGGTCCCACAAATCTGGGTGACAACTTCCCTTTCTTTCCAAACCGCATGTGTCCCTTTCGTTGTGAGACCTTTAAGAATACTAGGTCTCCCACTTCAAACTCAAGAAATCTTCTTCTTTTGTCGGCGTAGCTCTTCTGACAACTCTGTGCAGTGAGTAGATGTTGTCGTATCACCTTAATCTGTTCCGTGGTTTCTACACCTAGCTCAGGTCCAATAAGTGCAGGCTCACCGGCCTTTGTCCAACACACTGGAGATCTACAGGGTCTACCATACAATGCCTCAAATGGAGCCATCTTGAGGCTTGCCTGGTAACTGTTGTTGTATGAAAACTCAACCAGTGATAAATGATCTCCAAACCACCCTTGAAGTCCAACATGCAAGCTCTTAGCATATCTTCTAATGTTTGTATTGTTCGTTCCGACTGACCATCAGTATGTGGATGGAATTCTGTGCTGATTAACAAGTTTGTCCCCATAGCCGACTGCATGCTCTGCCACACCCTGTCAGTGAATCGACCATCTCTGTCCGACACAATGGTCCTGGGTATACCATGTAGCCTAATTATGTCTTTAATATATCGTCGTCCCAAAGTTTCAGACGAGTCTGTCATCTTGATTGGGAGAAAATGAGCAGACTTCGTCAGATGGTCCACCATAACTCATATTGCATCATTACTTTTTAAAGACCTTGGCAATCCTGTCACAAAGTCCATGGAAATATGTTCCCATTTCCATTCCGGCACTGGTAAGGGTTTGAGCAATCCTGGCGGCTTCTAATGTTCTGTCTTGACTTGTTGACAAGTGAGGCAATGAGAAACAAAATCAACCACGTCTCTTTTCAGTCCATGCCACCAATAATGTCTTTTTAAATCATGGTACATTTTGGTGCTACTCGGATGAATAAAGAGTTTTGTCTGGTGAGCTTCGATCAATAGCTCTTTTCTGCAGCTTTGAGGCACATATGTCCTGCCTTGGAATAAGAGACCTTGTCCAGGTCGTAATTCCCATTCTGGTACCACCTCATTCGTAGACATCTTATCCCATATTTCTTCCACTTCCGGATCTGTCCGCTATTCTTGCTCAATCTTAGAAACCATGCTAGACCGTACCATCAGATTATACATACTCCAATGGTCCTTGATGAACAAATTGAATTCACAAATGGTTGTCAACATTTTCCATTCCTTCATAATCAAACTGGCCACTGTTGCATGTGACATGCGACTGAGGGCATCCGCCACTTTGTTCGCCTTGCCAGGATGATATCGTAGTACAAACTCATAATCTTGCAGATATTCCATCCATCTGCACTGCCTCATATTGAGTTCCTTCTGGTCAAACAAATACTTTAACCTCTTATGATCAGAAAATACTTCAAAATTCTCACCATATAGATAGTGTCTGCAGTTTTTGAGACGAAGACCATTGCAGCTAATTCCAGATAATGGGTGGGATAGTGGCATTCATGAATTTTCAGTTGCCTTGAACCGTATGCCACTATATGATGACTTTGAGTGAGAGAGCACCCAAGTCCTTCTCCTGAAGCATCACAGTATACTTCATACCCATTGCCTCTTTCTGACAAAATCAGAATAGGAGCAGTCGTAAGCTTCTGTTTCAAGTCTTCGATCCTTCGATTGCACACATCAGACCATTCAAATTTGACTCCTTTTTGGGTTAGTCGGGTGAGTGGAGCCGCAATCTTGGAGAAGTCCATAATAAACTTCCGATAGTAGCCAGCTTGTCCTAGAAAGCTACGGATTTCGATCACATTCTTCGGAGCTTTCCAGTCTCTAACGGCTACCACTTTAACCGGGTCCACGGCTATTCCTTCTGCTGATATGACATGTCCTAAGAAGTTGACCTCATATAGCCAGAACTCGCACTTTCTTGCTTGGCATATAACTGATTCTTCTTCAGGGTGTCCAAGACTATCCTCAAATGCTCGGCATGCACTTCCCGATTGGTGGAATAAATCAGGATATCGTCAATGAAGACAATTACAAACTTGTCCAAAATAAGGATGAAAGATTCTGTTAATCAGATCCATGAACACGGCTGGTGCATTGGTGAGTCCAAACGGCATGACCACATATTCATACAGTCCATACCAAGTTCTGAAAACCGTCTTCTCTATGTCTTCATCCCTTACACGGATTTGATGGTAGCCTGACATCAGATCAATTTTGGAGAAATAACTGGAACCTCTGAGTTGATCAAACAGGTCATCAATTATGGGTAGAGGGTACTTGTTCCTGACCGTTAACTAATTCAACTTCCTGTAATCACACACATCCGAAGAGTACCATCCTTTTTCTTTACAAATAATACCGGTGCTCCCCAGGATGAAGTGTTGTTCCAGATGCATCCTACTTTGAGCAACTCATCAATTTGTTTCTTCAGCTCAGACATTTCTTCTGGGGCCATCTGGTAATGCAGCAATGATACAGGAGTAGTGCCGGGATACAGTTTGATCTCGAAGTCAATCTCCCTCTTTGGAGGCAAACCAGGGAGTTCTGTCGGTAATACCTCTACGTAGTCTTTCACTACGACAGGTAGTTCAGCCATTGACGCCTTATCTAGTCTGATGTTGTTCAGTATTAAATGGTTCATTTCTTCATGCAATCTTCTGGTCATTGGAATGCTCTACTTGTTGGCATGTACCATTTGTCGTTTTCCCTCGGGTGACTAAAATATCATTCTGCAGAGATGACAGTCAATGCTGGCCTGGAAGTTAGCCAACCAATCCATGCCAAATATGATGTCGTATTCTGTCATCTCGAGTACCAGATAGTTGAATTTAAATCTGAACTCATCAAGTTCAGTGTCAACAAGGGTGCAGATTAGATCCAGTGATGTGTCACCAATAGAAGATACAATAGTAAGTGTAGTGGACAATTGTTGTACTAAGGTACCAGTAGCAAATATGAAGGTAGCAGATATAAAGGATTGTGATGCTCCTAAATCAAATAATGCGAAAGCATAAGAACTACCAACTACTGCCATACCTTGAATCACCGAATGATCCACTGTCTCTGGAAAAGGAACCAAAGTATATAGCCGTCCAGATCCTATTGGAATAGGTGCCCATTCTGTCGGTTATGTGCTATGGATGCTTGAGACTGAGCTGGTAGAGCTGGAGGAAGGAAAGAACCCCTGGAGTGAGGAGGTCTATTGTTCTGTGGACACTCCCTCTTGAAATGGCCCTGCTGGCCACACTGGAAACAGGTGCTAACACCTCGAGGAACCTGAGAGACTGGTCCTGATATGGAGGACTGATTGGGACGAAAACCTCCAGTGGATCCAGTAGAAGGTGACGGTCTCCCAAAGTTGGGTCTGAATCTCTTGTTCGGGCGGCAAGTATTTCCCCCACTCTGACCTCGTTGTTTATCCGCAAACCTAATTGTCTCTGCCAACTCTTGTTCGGCTATGCTAGCTCGACTAACCACTTCTGCCAAAGTAGCTGATTTGAATATAGTGACTTTGGCTCTTAGGTTATGTCGCATGTCTTGTTCAAACTTCTGAGCCTTCTTGTATTCTATGTCTACCATGTACAAAGCATAACATGACAGGAGGAGAAACTCTTGATAATAGTCCGCAACAGTCATGGTGCCCTGGACCAGAGATATGAACGCTTGTGTCTGGCGCTCCTTCTCTTCCTATGGAAAATAGTGATCTAGAAACATTCCGATGAATTGGTCCCAAGTCATCTCTTTCCTATATTCCTCTGGAATCTGTGCTTGTTGACGTTCTATAACCCTCCACCATTTGCCTGCATCGTCTACCAATTATGAAGTAGCCAGTAGTATCCTATCCTCATCACCAGTGATCTTGAGCAGCTTCAAGATCTTTGTAATGTTCTCGATACAGTTCTCCGCTCCTGCGGGTCCCTCTTTCCCTTTGAAATAAGGGGGTCGTTGCTGTTGGAAATCTCTAACCATGTTTCGGTCCTATGATTCATTGGAGGTTGCGCCTCCATTGCCATTCTAGTGTTTCTATAGAACGGAAGTGACCACTGCCTGTACTAGGCTCTGTAACTCATGAGGTACTTTAGGAATGTTCGCACTGCCTTGTCCCTCTCTGTCCTGTTCCTCTTCCTGTTGAGGGTTCTGTCGGGTATTTCTTCTTCTTGGAGGCATTTTCCTAAGTCATCGAAACATTGATTGACTTAGTTATCTATTAAAGTTTTATGTTCACATACTTGGGGAATAATTGCCTAGTCATCATCTTGTATTTCTTGTTTTGGGGAATTTTCCTATGTATCATATAGTGTTTCTCATCATGATGTTTCTTGTTCAGGGGAGGTACGTTCTATTTGCTATGTTTGATAAATCCACAACTCATAGTGATTGTCCTTCTCTTGCTGTTATTTTCCTCGTCAATTGTTGTTCTCAGATTGAATGCTTACAGTCAGATTCTCAACAATGTACATTAATCCGGCCCCTGCGCAGTAGACTCCGAAGAGTCGGTCAGTTGGGATTCTTATCTTGTCAGTGAGACATGATACCATATTAATTGTACTTTGCACGATTCAACACACCCAGTTTTGCTCTGATACCAACTGTAATGCCCCGCCCTTTTTCACTCATAAAAAATCAGAGTATATTCTTTTTATAAATGAGTGTGAGAGAGCGGGAACGTCACGACGCGAGTCAAGTCCGAGTTTCTAAAAGTCGATCCTTAACTGGCCACCAATACGTGTGCGTGGACTAAATCCACTTAAACATTTCATATAACGCCCCGCCCTTTTTCACTTGCCGAAAATCAGAGTCTATGTTTTTTTTTAAAATAAAGAGTGAGAGAGAGCGGGAACGTCACGACGCGAGCTAAGTCCGTGTAACACCCCAATTTCTCAATGAAGTGGATAATTATGAAAATGCTCCTGATGTGTTAAATTAATTATTTTGTGATGTTAAATAAGGAAATGGTGGGGCCCATTGCTCAAATTAAGATCATATGAGCACATTATGAATGTCAAGTTTGATTGGATGGGTAATGTACATCAATTGGGTCAAAAATGGCTAAATGGGTCAAAGGGCCGAAATGGGACCCAACGGGTCTTACTGGATTATTTGACCGTTTTGTGAACTTAAATTAAATTGGGTTAGGCTGATTTGATTGGAAATCAAGTGGAGAAAAAATGGGTAGGCCTGATCCACATGTAAAAACCAATTACAAATGACCAAAATACCTATAATTGGGTCATGGAGTAAAAACGGGTCAAGGAGCTAAAGGGGGACCCAACGGGTCGGGTTGACTTTGTTGACCACAGCCGACCTTGTGGGCCCACAAATGAGTTCAATGGTGAGTTAAATCAGGTTAAGTGGAACTGATTTTATTTAATTAGAATTAAGAATGAGTTGACTCAAATGCATTAAATGATTATCAATTAATGAGGTGAGTTGGACATGTGAGTTGGACATGTGAGTTGGGTGAGTCAGAGTGGAAGTCAATGGGACTGTAAATTCAGTGACTTAAGTGGAATATGAGGAGGTGTTTTGATCTCAAACAAACCAAAACAAGTCCCACACGTTGGGGACTTGTTATGGTGATTTCCATGGAAAACATTAAATGGAAATGATGTGAAGGTGATGAGATTACATGGGGCTGCCAAAGGTTGCAACGGTTGAGGACAAGAGTGGTGACCGTTGGTACCAAGGGGTGCCTTAATGTTCCATCATTTTTGTCAAGAAATTATGAAGGAATAAATGGATTTTGTTGTTGAAGAATAAAAAGGGTAGACCATCCATTTGGGCTGATTTTTGTCATTGCAAATCCAAGATTGTCCCATCTCTCTCTCCCTCTCTCCAATTCGTTTTTCTTGTGGAATAGCAGAGGTTTTGGCACCAGTTATTCAAGCTTAAACCAGCAAGGAATTAAGGAAGAAAGGAAGAAATAAAAGGGAGGAAGAAAGGATCTTAGGCAAAACAAGTTTGGCAAGTTTTTTATGTGTTATTTGGTTTAATAACATGGAACAAATGGGGTGTGTATTGGGCCATGGTTATGGCCGAATACACCAAGGTTTTAACCTTGATTAAGAATGGCTTTAAAATGGTAAAGATGACCAATGGGTTCGGCCACCATGGAGGGCCGAACCCCATGCAAATGATGGTTTGGTTTTGAAGTGTTTGAAACATATAAACCATGAAGTTGGTGGACTGTTTTTGGGTTTGATTTAAGATTCAAATGCATGTTTTAGAAAGGGTTAAAAACATGGATCTGAATGACACAAGGACTGAAGGTATCATGGGTTTAAAACAGTGGTTTAAAACTGATGAAATGGACCATTTGGATCGGCCATCTTGGATGGCCGAATCCCATGAAATATTATGGTCTTTTGGGACAAGTAATGAACTTATTTGGATGGTTTCTAAGAGGTATAAATGCAGCAATGTTATACTGATATTGTATGTGTAAATAACACCTAAAACATGTTTGAAAGACCAAAACATGGACATAGGGTTCGGCCACCTTGGATGGCCGAACCCCATGTAAGTAATTGATGTGATTTGGTGAAGTTTAATTTACTGTTTTGGTGGATGTTTATGCGGCTGAACCATGTGTAATTCATGGTTGAGTTAGCATGATTAAACCATGAATAATCATAGGTAATTGATGGATCAATCAGATCAAGAGAACCATTGGGTTCGGCCATGTGTATGGCCGAACCCCATGGGGCTATTTTTGGGATGAATGGACCAAGTTTATGGGTTTTCTTATGTGTGTTAAATGGAAATAAGCTCGCTGATTTTGGTTGGCTAATAGAGGGCTGAATCATGTAGCAATCATAACCAAAATATTATGCATGGATGTTGGAATTATGGAACCAAGGGAACCATTGGTTCGGCCATATGTATGGCAGAACCCCATGGACTATTTTATTTGATGAAAAATTTCTAAGTTATGAAATTTGGTGAACTTAGGGTAAACAAATAACAAATCATTGTTAATGAAGCAAAGTGGGATAAAAACCCATAGGATGTGGTTCGGCCATGTAGTATGGCCGAACCCCATCAATGATTATTTGATAGAATTGGGTTAAGTAATAAATGGGATTAAAGGTGATGAATGACGAACCCCACACGATGTGGATGGATCTTAGATGTGATTGAATAAGTAAATGGGGTTATGACTTACTGATTGATATATGGATAAGGTACCGGAAGTTGAACGACGAGCGAGTTGTGATCGGGTGATGCTAAAGAAAGATCAAGTACTGAAGTGAATCTTCAGTAGGTTTCCTACCTACTTGTAACCACAGTTTTATCCTAGTTTTCTTTATGAGATTCTTGTTTATTTTATGTGGTTTCAAATGATATATTATGCATTTACAAATGGCATACAAAGCATTGGCATCTCATGCATGGACATGGGATGATGACTGAGGTTCTACAGTGTTGCAATTTATGAGTTACGTCCTCCTTAGGCGATGAGAGTCTCGCTAGGAGGAGTAACATGATGGTCATAGTCACATTGGTCTCCTTAGGCGATGAGAGTCCCGCCAGGAGGACTAATACGTGATATGAATCAAGTCAATGATGAAGAGATGGAAGTGTATTGTGATTTACCTTGTCGGTGCGAGGCACGTCAAGTGATGGTTATGAATGTACATGATGGGAGGGTCTCATTGCATGTGCATACTTCATAGCATTGTTTTACCTATTTTTACTAATCATGTACTATGATAATATGCATGTTTTATATGCTAATCATGTGGTAGCCCTGATCGGGAACCTACTGGGGGCGTTGATCTAACGCCCTAATTCTATCCTCAGAGGAGAATGCACGTACAAGGAAAGGGAAAGAAAAGATCGACGACCGGGAGGGGAACCAAGCCTAAGCGCTTGAATGTTGAACTAGACTTCTTTATTACTGTCACTTGAATTTATAATTGTGGTCATGTAATAAGTTACTAATTTGCTATGGTTTGATTAGACTATTAACTATGGATGGTTGTCTATCTTAATTATCATTTGGCACTGTTACTTGCTACCTTTTCATATTATTTCCGCAGTTAATCTAGTTATTTCCGCATGTTGTTATTAGTTCCATGTGTGATTCATTATCATGGTCTAGTCCATGTACACAAGGGTGGCCAGTTAAGATTCAGACTTAAGTAGTCTGAACTTAACTCGCGTCGTAACGCCGCCCGCTCTCTTCGATATTTATTTTTTTTTAAAAAAAAAAATTAGACTCTTATTTCTCGGAGAGGGCGGGGCGTTACAGTCCGAGCTTCCAAAGCCCGGCTCTAAACTGGCCAACCCTATGTGTGCGTGGATTAAGTCCACGAGAATGGTTCACACGCAGTAAGGTTATACATGCAGAATAATTCATAGATACAGAATTATAATAGAATAACTATCATATTCCATTTTAGATAGCAAGGAAGTCCATCACTTACAATAATTATCTTAAGTTAAAAAATCCAAAATTAACAATCCAAACCATAGCAAATAATCTAAGTTATTATAGTCCCAAATACTAGCTGCTCAAATTACATGTCCATAATGTAAACTTAAATAAAATAGATCTAGCTCATCCAAGCTCCTAAGCTTGGCTTCGATCGCGTCCTTCGTTTCGTCCATTTCTTGTGTAATCATCTAAGGAAGAAGTAGGGCGTTAGACAACACACCCAGTAGGTACTCCAAGTAGAGTCAACACATGGGTTAGTATAAAGATCATATAGATAACATAATATCAAAACCATGCAAGTCAATGACATGCCATGGGTGTCATATGCCATGAGTCCCACCCATCATCCATATCACAATCACATAGTATCCTCTTGATGGAAAATCCTCATCAAGTTATCCCCACGAATGGAGCGTGGACACCGGTTACATTACAAACATAGTATTTGTAACGCCCCGCCCTCTCCGAGAAATCAGAGTCTAATTTTTTTTTTTTTTTTTTTAAATAAAACCGGACAAGGGCGGAGAGACGTCACGACCCGAGTTAAGTTCGGACTTCCTAAGTCCGACCCTTAACTGGCCACCCATGATGTTTAATAAGGATTAAATAAAAGAGAGATCAAATGAAAAGGGAGGTTAAATCCTAAGTTGATGAGGTTCGGCCATGGGTATGGCCGAACCCCACAAGATGACTTTGGGTCTTAAGATGTGAATGGAAATTTAAAATGATAGTATGATTGAGTTGTTGTTACATCACAAGTAACGGAACGTGAACGGCGTACTAGTCGTGAATGGGTGACGATTAAGAAAGATCGGACGCTGAAGTGAATCTTCAGTAGGTTTTCCTACCTACTTGTAACCACTATTATGATTGGTTTTATTATGATTTAAATGAGATATGTTGTTATCATTATTATGTTGCAATTGGTTTTGAATGATGAAATTTACATTTACAAATGATATATAATGCATTGGCATCTCATGCATGGCATGGGGTGATGACTATGGGAAACTAGAACCCTATCCATAGGAAATGAGGACTACTATGGATTACACTGAGAAATACTTTGACATAAGAATCTTAACCAGAGGAAATGTGGATTACTCTGGCTTACCATGACATTGGACTTCTAATCAGAGGAAATGCGGATTACTCTGGATTACCTTAACGTGAGAAACCCGTCAAGTGATAGCTATGTATACATGTAATGGGTGAGACTCATTACATATGCATTTTCATACATAGCATTGTTTTCAGATGTTTTATTGATGATCATGTACTATGACATATATGCATGTTTTATAAGCTAACCATGTGGCAGCCCTGATCGGGAACCTACTGGGAACGTTGATCTAACGCCCTAATTCTATCCTCAGAGGACAATGCAGGAAAGAAAAGAGAAAGAGAAGGTCGTGGACCTGGGGGGGAGCCAAGCTTAAGCGCTTGATTGATGATTGGGATGCTTTTATTATTGTTTTTTGAGTTAAATTTTATGGACATGTAATAAGTTGATACTTTTGCTATGGTTTGTTTATGATATTAACAATGGATGGTTGGTTTAAGTTATTTATTAATTGAGACTTGTACTTCTATCTATCAATCTAATTCCGCAGTTAGTCTAGTTTATTCCGCAAGACATTGTTTAGTTCCATGTGTGGTTTGTTATCGTGGGTTTAGTCCATGCACACATGGGTGACCAGTTAAGGGTCGGACTTGGGAAGTCCGAACTTAGCTAGCGTCGTGACGCCGCCCACTCTCCTCCGATGTTATTATTATTTTTTTAAAAAAATTAGACTCTGATTTCTCGGAGAGGGCGGGGCGTTACAGTATTGCTCTTGATGGAAAATCCTCATCAAGGTATCCCCACGACTGCCTAATCGGTCACCCCGAACGGAGCGTGGACTCCGGTTACAAATCAATCATACATCCCTTGGAATGAGTGTAGATTCCTCCCCACGATTGTTTATAGGTCCCACCGAACGAATCGTGACTCCATTTACATCACAATCATCTTAACCCGGAATCAGTGTGGATTCCTCCCCACGATTGTTTTATCGGAAAACCGAATGGAAGCGTGGACTCCCCTCATTTGATCCCTCCCATGCCATGCATGAGATGCAAATGCCAACATGCTATGTAATAATAAACATCATAGCATTTAAAATTCCATAATTGAAACATATCATTTGATACCAAAACAACTCATCAAAACATTAATTAAAATCATTATATATACATATTCCATGGTTTTCAATAAGGTAGGAATCCTACCAACGTCCATATAACGGGTCCTTATGTTTCCGTCCAAAAACCGATCACCGATCGCGTTAAGCTGATCGTTCACCTTGTAACACCCCGCCCTTTTTCACTGCATATCAGAGTATATTTTTTTTTTTAAAAAAAATAAATAAACAAGTGATAAGAGCAGAGTCTCACGACGCGAGTTAAATTCAGACTTTTAAAGTCCGACCCTTAACTGGCCAAACCTATGTGAGCATGGATTAAGTCCATGAGAATGGTTCTCACATAGTAAAGCATAAACTTTGTGGAATATTACTTAAACTAACTGCGGATTATAATGGAACCTATATCTACTCCATTTTATTAGATAACAAAGTACATAGTCGATTATCCAAAATTATCTTAAACGTAAACATTCATTCCAAGCCATACCAAACCATAACAAATATTACTAAGTTATTACATGCCCACATCAAACTAACAAATTACATGTCCATGTAAACTTAAACAAAATATCCATAAATAAAACCATTCAAATGTCCAAGCTCCTATGCTTGGTTTCCTTTGCGATTATAACACCCCGCCCTTTTCACTCTAATAATCAGAGTTTATTTTTTTTTAATAATAATAATCAAGTGATCGGGGTGGAGTGTCACGACGCGAGTAAAGTTCGGACTTCTAAAATCCGACCCTTAACTGGCCAAGCCCATGTGCGTATGAACTAAGTCCATAAAACTGATCGACACATGGTACAAATACATCTTACGGAATTAACTGAGTCTTAATCTAACTGAGGTTATAATAGATCCTATGACTATTCGAATTTTCCATTCTTAGATAGCAAAGTACATAATTTATTCTCCAAAATTACTATATAACCTTAGTCTACCTTTCATTCCAAACCATCCAAATAAACCAAACCATAGTAGCTACTTAACTACATTATTACATGTCAACATCATCTAGCTACCAAATTACATTGTCCAAATAAATCAAATAACATGTTCATAAATAGTCCATTCAAAGTCCATTCAAATCATTCAAACCGCCCAAGCTTCTTTGCTTGGTCCCCTTCTTGATCCTCATTCGTTGTCTTTCCTGCGTCATCCACTAAGGGTAGAGATAGGGCGTTAGATCAACGCGCCCAGTAGTGTTTCCGAATAGGGCTACCACAAGGTTAGTTTAAAACATGCAAATAATGTAATAATACATGTGTGTCAAAATTCCATAAAAACATGCTATGTATGAAATGAACATGTAATGCGTCCCACCCATCGCCAGTCTACATAGCCTCCTCTTGACGGGATTCTCATCGTCAACGTACCCCACAGTGGTCTTTCGGACGCCCCGGCGGAGTGTGGCCTCCGGATTCCTCTTGATGAGATTCTCATCATCAAGGTACCCCACAGTGGTCTTTCGGACCCCCCGACGGAGTGTGGCCTCCCGGTTACAACACCATCATCCCATGCCATGCATGAGATGTCTATGCAAACATGCCATTTGTAAATATAACATTTCATTCAAATAACTTATTCAAATAAACATAAAACAGCAAATAACATATGTGGTTACAACAAGGTAGGAAACCTATACTATGTTACTTTGTTTGACCCTTCCTTTGAACCGTCTTCTGATCACGGCTTGTACACCATTCTAGAAATCCAAATACCTTATGTACATAGCAGCAAGTTAATCATTTGTCTATCTAATTTCCAGCAAAGCTTTATGTTCCAAGAACCACTTAGTGGGGTTCGGCCATAGCCATGGCCGAACCTCACCCATTAAAACTTTGGTCACCCTTATTTATCTAAACCATTTTGATTAACCCAAAAATCCCAAATAAACCTTGGTAGGGTTCAGCGATACTGTTTGGTCGAACCTTACCATCTTGGGTTTTGGGTCACATGTCCATTCCTATGATATTTTCATCTTGGATCATTTCATCATAATTACCATCATGCCATTTAGCTTTTCCTTTGGTTTAATTTATCTTAAACAAAGTCCATCACAAAACCACTTTAGTGGGGTTCGGCCATACATATGGCCGAACCTCACCACTTAACTTTTAATCCTTTAATCTTTCATTAATCCAATTCCAATTATACACTTAGCATTAAGTCCACCAAGTGACTCTTTAGTGGGGTTCGGCCATACTACATGGCCGAACCTCACCAAACTGATTTGTTCATATTCCATCATCTTTGATGGCTGATCATATACCTATATTAAGTCCATAGACAAACCTATCTTATTCTTAAATCAAAGCGCATAATGACTACATAATTTCCATTCCTACACTTAATCCAATTAACCATAAAAAATAGTCCATGGGGTTCAGCCATACACATGGCCGAACCCTATGGTTCTCTTAATGAAAACCCTCCAATATTTATCTATGATGTTGATCAGCAAATTAACCATAACATTGACATGGTTCAGCCATGTCAAAGCTACTCCAAAACAGTAAGCTTATCTACCTTTTAAATCCTTTAAAACCTCCATTTCATAATATGGATTTTGTCTCTCATACACCATAAAAATCACTAAGTTTTCCCATGGGGTTCGGCCATCCAATGGGGCCGAACTCTATGGTCCATTTTTTACCATTTTTAAATATCATAATCCTATATCTAAACCATTGATGGATCTGGCCACACAATGGCCAGATCTCATTCCCTTAACCAACTTTACTTATCAATGGTTCAAAGTGCACTTACCAATTATCGCGACTCCTTCGGTCTTTCACTCCTTCCTTGATCCTTTATTTTCCTAGCCTCTCCTTCTTTCTTCTTGCTCTTTTGACTGAGACAAACCTTGCTGTAACCTCCTTGGAATACTTCAGCTAGGTGATATGAACTTGAGAGAGAAAATGAGAGAGAAAGGAAGAGAACTTGGCCTTGGATGAATGTGCTAAGCCTTTATGCCAAAAACCCTTTGGCAGAATTTGTCTTGATGAAAGAGATCAATCCAATGACTGATTAAGCAACCAGCTGCTGCTCTTGGTTTTGGAAAGATGGAGGACGTCCAAAAGAGAGAGAGAGATAGAGAGTGAAATGAGCACTCTTTGTTTAGTCAAAACCAGCCCAAGGTTAACCTTGTGTAACTCACCTCACCTTAATCAAAATCCTTTTTGTTACTTGGGGGTTTCATCATGAGATGAAACCTCCCCATGTTCCCAACGTCCCTTGCTGGTTGGATTTGTGTAACCTCCCCTTTCCTTAAGGTCTCACATGGGGGTTTCATTTTGAGATGAAACTCCCATGTGCTGCACCGTCCCTCCATTGGTTACTTCTCTGTTTTGGCTTGTGTAACAGCCACCTCTCTAATGTGTAACTCCATAAACAGCAACTCCATTCAGCTCCATGTGATCCTCATCAACGTCCCATGTGGGAGTTCCATCATTGAAATGAAAATCCCCTCCTCCAAGTGTGAACACACTTTGTAACTCCCATTGGTTAAAATCTATTTTGAATTTGAAATGCCATAATCTATTGTGTGTAACTCCACCAAACATCAACCCATTTATTCTCCAACCTTGGAGTTACATGCATGAACTATCAATCCATGTATTGGCTGTCTTTTGAAGACCCAAACAATGAGCTCTATGCCATTTCCAACGTGCATACAAATTTGAATTTGAATAACCCTCTCACCTTTGTAACTCCATGTAACGCCATTATCACTTATTTTCTAACTTAGGAGTTACATGCATGGAGTATCCATGCAGCCACGTTTGAAATTTGAAATCAACCACTTACCTTTCATCTACACTCACCTCACTCATTAAAATAAAATATTCCATCCAATTTATTTAATTAACTCCCCAACTCAACTCATTCATTGTAATGCAACTCCACCCATAAATTCAACTCAACTATTATCCATCATTTAATTTATCTCAATCCCACTCAAACATTAAATAAACTTAACCCAATTAAGTATTGAACTCAATTAATGGTCAAACATGTCAACCACGACCCATTGGGTCCAATTTGGCCATTTTGACCCATTTGACCCAATTACAACTCGACTCGTTTGAGTACTTTTCATCCATTTATTTGTCTTGTAAACAAAACTACTAACCATTGAGTCTTGATTGGACCATTGGCCCAATACCTTACCCATTTAAATTCATATCAAAATAAATCACAATGGCAATTCCCTAAATATGAATAAATTCATGTAAATTGATATCTTTGAAATTCCAGGGTGTTACAGCGATCCTCGACCTTTCCCTTTCCTGTGTCATCCACTAAGGATTAGAAATAGGGCGTTAGAATAACCAGCCCAGTAGGTCTTCCGATTAGGGCTACCACAAGGTTAGTATAAAAACATACATATAACATAATAATACATGATCATCAAATCTTACAAAAACAATGCTATGTATGTATGCAAATGTAATGAGTCCCACTCATCACAAGTATACATAGCCTCCTCTTGATGGGATTCTCATCATCAAGGTACCTCTACATAGGTTGTTCGGACGCCCCGACGGAGTGTGGACCCTCCGGTTTCCTCTTGATGGGATTCTCATCATCAATGCACCACTACATAGGTTGTTCGGACGCCTCGACGGAGTGTACTCCCTCCGGTTACTTAACCATCACCCCATGCCATGCATGAGATGTCAATGAATACATGCCATTTGTAAATAAATCTTAGCATTCAAACCCTCTTTGAAACATAATAGTTTAACACATATCTCATAAAAATCAACATAAAACAACAAATATAAATTGTGGGTACAAAAAGGTCGGAAACCTACTCAAAAGTCACTTAGAAATATATGCTCTTCTTAAACCGTCACCCGTTCGCGATTTGCGCACCGTTCAAGAAGTCCTGTTACCTTGTTTATATAACAACAAGTCAAGATACTATCCATTTGATTTCCAATTAAATCTAAGTCCAAAAACCACCTTGTGGGGTTCGGCCATAGACCATGGCCGAACCTCACCTACTTGAATTTGATCACTCCAACACGATCCAATGAACTTAATTTAAACACCTCAAACTACAAACATTCCTTGGTAGGGTTCGGCCATACAACATGGCCGAACCTTACCACTTTGGTTTTGACCCCTCTTTCAAGTCCTTTAATCATTTCATTCCATATTTACAATATTGCCACTAGCCTAAACCCTTGTTTAATATTGCTAACAACCAATGTCCAAAACAAATCCACCTTAGTGGGGTTCGGCCATACAACATGGCCGAACCTCACTATCTTAAATTTGGTCCTTTAATCCTTCATACATAAGACTAATTACCAATCCATTCATCTAATTATCTAGCCCTTAATCATCCACCATTGTCACTCTATGGGGTTCGGCCATACACATGGCCGAACCCTATAGTTCCTTATTTCCATTAAAACCTTTATCCATCTATGAATGGTTCTCATAATTCTATCCATTTGAATATTTTTAGACCTTTTAAAACAAAACACCATACATAGCACTTGGTGGGGTTCGGCCATACACCATGGCCGAACCTCACCCCTTTTGTTTTGGTGCTCCTCTTTCCATTTTTTTTTTTTTGGGGTAAGCAAAATATATCCAAGTCCATCACTTTCCCACATATTTTAAGCCCTTTAAAAACATCAAAAACCCTTCATGGGGTTCGGCCATGTGGTTCTTTACTTTCCTTCAAACTATAACATACAATTTTATCATTTGATCCTTTGATGTTTCCCATTCATACTTCCATTTAGTCCCTTTAGAAATGCATAATAACCTTCCATTTAACATATCATTTATCCTTCATTTTCTTCCATGGGGTTCGGCCATACACATGCCCGAACCCTATGGTTCCTTATCTCTTCCTTTAAACTTCATAGCCATGATCATACCTTTCGATGGGTTCGGCCATTCATCATGGCCGAATCTAATCAACGTCTTTTTCATACTCAATGGTTTTTGTATATCCCTTTTAGGATTTGGACATACAATAGCCTGATCATGTTTCCTTGGCTATCTTACTTAATAAAAGTTTATTGAGCACCTACCATTTTCGTGACTCTTCCGATTTGATCTTTGATTCGGCTTGTTCTTCCGTTTTCCTTTTGCTCCTCTTTAATCCTTAGCCTTCCTTCTTCTTCTTCTCTTTGATCTTCGGCCAATATATGAGCTTGATCAAGATAAGATCACCTAGGGTTGGTTCGGCCAAGATGGAGGCAGGTTTGAGAGAGAAGCTTAGCACAATGCTTCAACCCTTTTTGGTCTTTGAGAGGAGAACCGGCCTTGAGAGAGAGAGAGAGGGAGAGAATGAGATAGAATTCTCCAAATGTTTGATCTCCTTTTTCTTAGAATGCTGGTCGGCTAAGAGAGGGTGTGAGGGAAAGAGATAACCAAGTGGGAGAGGGAGAGTTGAGCCTTACTTGAATTTGAAAATTAAAGCATAACCATCTCCATTATCTCTCCATCGTGTGCCTTTGAATTTGAAATAAACCAATACACCTCTATTTGTTTGAATTTGAAAATTAAGCAATAACCATCTCCATTATCTCTCCAACGTGTGCCTTGCCTTTGTAATTGAAATAAACCAATACTCCTCCATGTGTTTGAATTTGAAAATTAAACCAACACTCCTCCATCTCTCCAACGTATATCTTTGTTTCGAATTTGAAATGTGTAACCAAAACTTCCCATCTCTCCAACGTGTATCATTGTTTTGAATTTGAATTAAACATAACTCCTCCATCTCATTTGTTTGAATTTCAAATATAAAACCGTCCACCCCATTTGCTTGAATTTCAAATATACTCCATTTGCTTGAATTTCAAATGTAAAAACGTCCACGCCATTTATTTTGAATTTGAATTTTAAACCACCTTCATCTCTCCAACGTATACCCATTGTTTGAATTTGAATTTGAAATGTAAACCGTCCACATTCAACTCATTCAACTCACCATTTTAATTTAAGCTTGAGCTCACCCAATGGTCAAACAAGTCAATCCACGACCCATTGGGTCCCAATTGGGTCTTTTGACCCAAATAATCACCTTGACCCAATTAGATGTACATTACCCATTTAATTTAATTTGATCCTTATAACACGTAGATTGCGTCTTAATTGAACAACGGGCGCCACAATTTTCTTATCTACGGTCATAACCTTTTTAATTCATAATTTCAATGGCAATTTTCGTAAATATTGCTATATTGAAAATCTGGGATATTACAACACAATCCTCTTTTTAAAATTTTCATCCCGAAAATCGAACGAAGTAGGATTCCAAAATAAATTACATGAATAATTCAGGGTGAGTTGTTCTCATCTCCGATTCGAGTTCCCAAGTGGCTTCCTCAATACCATGTCGATCCCATACGACCTTGACGAATTGAATCGCTCTGTTTCATAACACCCTTTGCTCAGTCTCTATTATACTGATTGGCTTCTCAATGTATGTCACGTCGCTTTGTATCTCTATGTCTTGCACATTCAATACATGAGACAGATCGGGATTGTACTTCCTGAACATCGATAAATGAAACACATCGTGTAGAGATGCCAATTGTGAAGGAAGTGCCAACTGATAAGCTACATCTCTCATCCTTCTTATGATGGAAAATGGTCCCACATATCTTGGAGACAGTTTCCCCTTCTTTCCAAACCTCATGAGTCCCTTTCGTGGCGAGACTTTCAAAAATACCATGTCCCCCACTTCAAATTCAAGGAACCTCCTCCTCTTGTCAGCATAACTCTTTTGCCGACTCTGTACAGCCAATAAGTGTTGACGTATCAACTGAATTTGTACTGTAGTCTCTGCGACTAGCTCGAGTCCAATCAGCGCATGCTCACCGGCCTCTGTCCAGGACACCGGTGACCTACATGGTCTACCATATAGAGCCTCGAATGGAGCCATCTGAAGGCTTGCCTGGTAACTGTTGTTATATGAGAACTCCACTAGCGGCAAGTGATCCTCCCATCCACCCTTGAAGTCTAGCATGCACGCTCTCAAAATATCCTCCAGTGTTTGTATTGTCCTTTCCGACTGTCCATTAGTCTGTGGATGGAAAGCTGTGCTAGTCAGTAAATCCGTTCCCATGGCCGACTGCATATTCTACCATACCCTGCCGGTGAAACGGCCATCTCTGTCAGACACTATAGTCCAAGGAATACCATGTAATCTAATGATATCCTTGATATAACGCCGACCCAAGGTCTCAGATGAGTCTGTCATCTTGATTGGAATAAAATGCGCAGACTTGGTCAGTCGGTCCACCACAACCCATATAGCATCATTGCCCTTTGAGGATCTTGGCAAACCCGTCACAAAATCCATGGAAATGTGCTCCCATTTCCATTCTGGCACTGTTAAGGGTTTGAGTAACCCTGGTGGCTTCTTATGTTCCATCTAACCTGCTGACAAGTTAAGCAATGTGCCACAAATTCAGCCACATCTCTTTTGAGTCCATGCCACCAATAGTGTCTCTTCAGGTCGTGATACATCTTAGTGCTGCCCGGATGAATGGAGAGCTTGGTCTGATGTGCTTCAATCAACAACTCTTTTCTGCAGCTTTTTGGCACATATACTCTACCCCGGAACACAAGACCCTGTCCTAGTCGTAATTCCCATTCCAGTATGACCACGCCAGTAGACATCTTGGCCCATATCTCTTCCATTTCCGGATCTGCTCGCTGCTCCTGTTCAATCTTGGTAACCATGTTGGATCGTATGATCAAATTGTACACACTCCCATGGTTACTGAGATATAGATTGAACTCTTGAATGGTATTCAGCATCTCCCATTCGGTTCTGATCAAACATGCCACTGATACATGTGATATGCGGCTGAGAGCATCCGCCACCTTGTTTGCCTTGCCCGGATGATATCGGAGCGTGAACTCATAATCTGCTAGATATTCCATCCATCTGTGCTGCCTTAGGTTGAGCTCCTTCGGATCAAATAAGTACTTCAAGCTCTTATGATCTGAAAATACTTCAAACTTCTCACCATAAAAGTAGTGTCTCCAGCTTTTAAGAGCAAAGACCACTGCAGCTAATTCCAAATCATGTGTGGGATAGAGGCGTTCATGCACCTTCAACTGTCTTGAGCCATATGCCACCACACGATGACTTTGACTGAGAGAACATCCCAATCCTTTTCCTGATGTATCACAGTGTACCTCATAACCTTTGCCTGTTTCCGACAAAATCAAGATAGGCGCAGATGTAAGTCTGTCTTTCAGCTCCTCAAATCTCCAGTTGCACAGGTTTGACCACTCATTTTTGACTCCCTTCTGAGTGAGTCGAGTGAGTGGAGATGCTATTTTAGAGAAATCCATGATAAATTTCCGATAATATCTAGCCAAACCGAGGAAGCTACGAATCTCAGTTACATTCCTTGGCTCTTTCCACTCACTTACTGCCGCCACCTTAGTCGGATCAACGGCTATACCTTCTTCGGATATAACATACCCCAAGAAATTCACTTTGGATAGCTAGAATTCACATTTACTGGCTTTGCCATATAGTTTGTTCTTTCTCAAAGTATTCAAGACTATCCGTAGGTGCTCAGCATGTTCCTCCTGACTTTTGGAATAGATCAGGATATCATCAATAAACACAATAACGAACTGGTCTAGATACGGACGGAAGATCCTGTTCATTAAATCCATGAACACAGCCGGTGCATTGGTGAGTCCAAACAGCATGACTACAAATTCATATAGTCCATACCGCGTCCTAAAGGCTGTCTTCTCTATATCTTCCTCCTTATCCCGGATTTGATGATAACCGGACATCAGATCAATCTTTGAAAAATGACTGGAACCCCTTAGTTGATCGAATAAATCGTCGATCCTGGGTAAAGGGTACTTGTTTATGACGGTTAATTGATTCAGTTTCCGGTAATCCACACACATTCGAAGTGAACCGTCCTTCTTCTTCACAAACAACACCGGGGCTCCCAAGATGATGTGGTGTTCCGGATGCAACCCAGTCTGAGCAGTTCATCAATTTGCTTCTTTAGCTCAGACATCTCTGCTGGTGCCATCCGATAATGTGGTAAAGACACTGGCAATGTGCCAGGGTATAGCTTGATTTCAAAGTTGAACTCCCTCATGGATGGTAAGCCAGGGAGTTCTTTTGGAAATACATCAGCAAACTCTTTCACAATTGCTGGAAGTTCAGTGACTGGTGCCTTGTTTATGATGATAGTGTTCAATACCAAATGGTTCAACCCTTCCTGTAGTCTGCTCTGTTTGTCTGTACGAACCACATATTGCTTTCCCTCGGGTGACCAAAATGTCATTCTGCGGCAATAACAATCGGTGTTGGCCTGGAAACTAGCCAACCAGTCCATGCCGAAGATAATATCGTACTCAGTATACCAGATAATTGAACTCAAATTTGAGTCTAGCGAGTTCGGTATTCACAGCCGTACATATGAGTCCCAATGACGTGTCTCCGACAGGGGATACAATTGTGAGTGATGTGGACAGTTTTTGAACTAGAGTACCGGTAGCAGTTATGAATGATACAGATATAAAGGAGTGTGAAGCTCCAGAATCAAATAGTGCATAGGCGTAAGAACTACTGACAACAGCCATACCTTGAATCACTGAATGATCCACATTCGCTGGAGGAGCTAGAGTAAACAGTCGTCCAGATCCAGTAGGGTTAGGCGCCCGTCCCGCCTGGTTATACATCCTGCCTCCCCGGGAGTTAACTGGCCTAGCTGGTGGACGGAATGATCCCCTGGAATAAGAGAGCTTGTTAGGCTTTGGGCAATCCCTCTTGAAGTGAACCGGCTGACCACAGTGAAAGCAGTTGTTCACCCTTTTGAAGCCATTAGTGACTGATGTAAATGGGGAGGGTTGGCTGGGACGAAAGCCCCCTGTGGACCCAGTAGGTGGTGAGGGTGTAACACCCCAATTTCTCAATGAAGTGAAAAATTACCAAAATGCCCCTGAGTTGTTAAATTAATTATTTGTGATGTTAAGTAAGGAAATAGTGGGGCCCATTGCTCAAAATAAAATCATATGAGCACATTATGAATGTTAATTTTGATTGGTTGGGTAATTTTCATCATTTGGGTCAAAAATGGCTAAATGGGTCAAAGGGCCCAAATGGGGCCCATCGGGTCTTGCTGGGTTATTTGACCGTTTTGTGATTTTAAATTAAATGGGGTTAAGCCTATTTGATTGGAAATCAAGTGGAGGAAAAATGGGTAGGCTTGATCCATATGTAAAAACCAATTAGAAATGACCAAAATACCATAAATGGGTCATGTTGTCAAAACGGGTCAAGGAGCTAAAAGTGGACCCAACGGGTCGAGTTGACTATTGTTGACTGTGTGAACCCTCAAGGGAGCTCAAACACGAGTCAAATCAGTTGAGTGGGACTGAGGTGAGTTGGAATTAAATCAAAAGGTGAGTTAACTCATGTGCATTAAATGAAATGCATTAAATGTGATGAGTTGGGTTGGAATAAAAATACCTTGAGTTGGGTGAGTTAAAATGGAAATTCAAGGGACTGTAAATCAGTGAGTTTAAGGGTAAGTTGAAGAGGTTGGCTGGCCTCAACCCAACCAAAACAAGTCCCACACGTTGGGGACTTGTTTTGGTGAGTTCCATGGTGGAAATTAAATGTAAATGCATTGATTTGAGGTGAGTTGGTTGGGAAACTGTATGGTTACATGGGTAGCTGCCAAGGGGGGCCTTGGATGGAACCCAATACCCATTGGTTTGTGCATGAATTGATGAGGGAGGAGTGGAGGAGTCTTGGTGGCTGAAAATACAAAGGCAAACAACACCATGCTTGGCCGAATTTCATGTGCAAAAGCTTTAGAATTCATCTCTCTCTCCCTCACTCAAGAACACACTCTCTTGGCCGAATTGTAACTTGGTGATTTCACCATTGGTTCAAGCAAATAATCAGTAAAGGAAGGGAGGCTAAGAAAGAAAAGAAACAAGGATCAAAAGGCAAGACAAGAGCTTGGAAATTGGTAAGTGTTTCATGGATTTTTGGTTAAAAAAATGGGGTGTGTGTTGGGCCATGGTGATGGCCGATTACACCAGGGTTTTAACCTTGATTAGTGGAGGATTTAAAATGGTAAAAATAACCATTGGGTTCGGCCACCATGAAGGGCCGAACCCCATGTGAGAGATGGCTTGGTTTTCATGTTTTGAAACATGAAAACCATGGGTTTTATGAACTGTTTTTGGGTTTGATTTAAGATTCAAATGCATGTTTTAGAAAGGTTTAAAACATGGATTCGGATGTCATGAATGGCTAAATGTATCATGGGTCTAAGACCTTGGGTATCAAATGATGAAAGGGTTCATTGGGTTCGGCCATCTTGGATGGCCGAACACCATGAATTGATGTTGGAATTTTGATGATTTTTGTAAGATAAAACCATGCAAAGGTCTTACTGTTTTGGATGATTAGATTAGACATAAGATGACATGTTTAAGTAGTTCAAACCAAAGGCCATAGGGTTCAGCCAATGAGCATGGCCGAACCCCATGAAATGGTGTGATCATTTTATGGTTAATGGTGATGGTTTTGAGAGATAAAAACCATACATTACCATGGGGTTTTTATGTGATTTACATGAAGACTATTTACTGATTTTGGTTGGCCAATATATGGCTGAACCATGGTAATGTTATGGTTAAGTTACTGATCTAAAACAGTGGATTAAAACTGGAAAAATGGACCATGGGGATCGGCCATCTTGGATGGCCGAATCCCATGAGGTGTTATGGTTATTTGGACAAAATAATGAATTTATTAGATGGTTTTGAGAGGTTAAAGTGCAGCAATGATGTGCTGATTTTTATATGAATAAGTGACACCAAAAATATGTATGAAAGACCAAAACATGGACCTAGGGTTCGGCCACCTTGGATGGCCGAACCCCATGTAAGTCTTTCATGTTTTTGGTGAGTTAAAAACCATATGAAGATATGGTGTTCTTATGGTAATAAATGGATTAATATCTTACTGTTTTGGTGGATTAATATGAAGCTGAACCATGTTTAATTCATGGTTGAGTCAGCATGATTAAACCATGAGTGATCATGGTGATGATTGGATCAAGTGAACCCTAGGGTTCGGCTATGAGTATGGCCGAACCCCATGGGGCTGTTTTGAAAATTAATGGGTTGTTTTGAATGGGAGCTTATGGATGTTTTTAATTAGGGGATCATTCATGATAATTATGGACTATGGCATGGGTTAAATAGGCTAAGCTTATGAGTCGTAATTGTTAATGGTTCCATGTTGAATAAAAAGGTTTAAAATATCCTAATGGAGAACCATATGGTAATGGATAATAGAACCATTGGGTTCGGCAAAGGTATGGCCGAACCCCATGGAGTAATTTCGGTATATTAAAGAGATCCAAATGGGATTTGGGTGGTTCGCCAAGTAGTATGGCCGAACCCCACTATGGTGGAATGGTTATGAATGTTGGTTTCAATATGGTTTACGGTCAATGGCAAAACTGTAATACTAGTCGAATGATCAATGATGGAAATGATCATAGGGTTGGATGTACGGACACCAACCCCACATGATGTGGATGGGTCTATGATGTGATTAAATAAGTAAATGATGTTATGACTTATTGGTTGATATATGGATAAGGTACTGGAAGTTGAACGACGAGCGAGGTCGTGATCGGTTGACGCTAAAGAAAGATCAAGTACTGAAGTGAATCTTCAGTAGGTTTCCTACCTACTTGTAACCACGGTTTTACCCAGTTTTCTTATGATACTCTTGTTTTAATATATGTTTCAAATGATATATTATGCATTAACAAATGGCATACAGGCATTGGCATCTCATGCATAGTCATGGGATAATGAATGAAGTTTACAGTGATGGCTACGAATGTACATGATGGGGTTGTTCATTGCATGTACATATTCTATAAAGAGATGAATGTTTGTTGTAATTTACTTTGTCGGTGCAAGGCACGTCAAGTGATGGCTACGATGGTACATGATGGGGGTTGCTCATTACATGTACATATTTTAATAGAAGAGATGAAAGTGTGTTGTAATTTACCTTGTCGGTGCAAGGCACGTCAAGTGATGGCTATGAAAGACATGATGGGGATACTCATTGCATGTGCATATTTCATGGCATTGTTTTACCTGTTTTGATGATCATGTATTATGATATGTATATGCATGTTTTATATGCTAACATGTGGTAGCCCTGATTCGGGAACCTACTGGGCGCGTTGATCTAACGCCCTAATTCTATCCTCAGAGAGATTGCAGGTACAAGCAAGGGGAAAGAAAGGTCATTGACCGGGAGGGGAGCTGAGCCTAAGTCTTGAATGATGGATTGGATTACGTTTTATTACTGTCATATGAATACTTTTGTTGGACATGTAATAATTCATTACTTGCTATGGTTTGACTAGGATAATAACCTTTGGATGGTTGATCTATGTTAATTAATGTTTAAGACTGTTACTTGCTATCTCGTCTTTCTTTTCCGCAGTTAATTTACATTATTCCGCATGTTGATGTTAGTTCCATGTGTGATTCACTATCATGGTCTATTCCATGTACACATGGATGGCCAGTTAAGGTTCAGACTTGGGTAGTCTGAACTTAACTGGCGTCGTGACGCTGCCCGCTCTCTTCCAATGTTTATTTAAAAAAAAAAAAATTAGACTCTGAAAATTATCGAAAGGGCGGGTCGTTACAGTTGGTATCAAAGTGAAACGGGAAGTTGAATCATCGAAGTAAGATTAAGACGGTTTCATGTCTCACTGACGGATAAGAATCCCAACTGACCGTCTTTTCGGAGTCCGCTGCCTGGGGGCCGGATTAATTTACTTCGAGTGACTCGGACTGAACAATCAATCTGAGAACGACAATGAAAGATAGCAAGGTAAAGTACAATCATTATAATTGGACAAATCAAAGGTAGCAAGGTAGGATGAACTCCCCTGAAATCCCCACACTGAGAAACAAACAATAAGAAATTAGAGATTTCCCCAGAAAACAAAAGAACACAAAGAGTGATGATTTGGTGATCTTCCCAAACAAGTACATGACTTTATGCATGATCAAATTCCCTGAGAACCAAGGTTGGTTTATTAGAATGTTGTTAAATATGCTTGTGTTCTGTTGATATGATACAGATATGTCGAGTAATGTGAGTACTCGGAATGGCACAGCGGAACTCCTAGCCAATCCCATAGACTTGTGTCTGCTTCTAACAACACCGACGTAGAAGCTCAAGTGGACTTCAGGAGGGACCTCCTGAAGAAGTTGAGATGGACTTAGCACCTGTTGCAGAGGATTTGAGGGATGATATTCCTGGGATGGTGGAACCTCCTGAGAAGAAGGGAGGAGGATCTGGGATTTTTCTTTTATGAGGATCCGATGGAAGACTTTCCTATAATAATGGAATCGGCGGGGGAAGTAGATCCCTATGATACCTGTGAGTTGTGTAATCAGGATGACCACAACAGGTTGTATTGTCCTCATCCATTGGGAGTTGTATGTCCGGTTTGTGGACTACACGGCATGGAGAGGCGAGGACTAATTGTCCTTGTATTGGAGGACCTGGAATAATCCCCTGCACGACATGTGAAGTATTGGGGCACACGGCGATGAAAGTGTCCTGATAACCGATTCAAGTTCGCTTTGATGCGGGGAGTCTTCTACGGAAGACTAGGATAGGAAGTAATAGTAGGGGTATTAAAAAGAGGGTTATTTTTGTAAGGGGGTATACTTTGTTATACATGGGTTTGTTTCCCTACCACCCACCTTTGTACAAAGATGCATTTTGAATTTATATAAATATGTGATTTCATGTTTTTATGAGGATTCATGGCATGTGTTGCATATTGTTAATGGAAACTAAGTCTATGATGTTTCCATGAATTAGGACTAAATGGGGCCACAGAAAAAGGTGGTAAAAGATCCTAAGGGAAAAGAGAAAGTTTTACAGATCGGACTAGGTGAGGGGGTGTCAAAGAGAAGGACTCGTCAGGACGATAAAAAGAAGGATGACGTGCTCATTATCACACCACAAGGGAAGGTGGTACCCCGACGCAAGAAGGCGTCATCAGAACCTGAAAGAGAGCCGTCCGTTCATGACAAAGAGAGATCTGTTCATGAACGATCTCACAGTGAGGAAGAGTCTCACCACTCTCGGCGGGAAGAAGAAGGGAGTGACCCTACGTATCAACAGGACGACGAGGAAGAATATGACTCGTCATTTCGACGCGAGGAGGAGGAGAATAGTAACATGACTGTACCCTTTGTGCCTCTTGAACTGCACAGCTTGGTGCAAGCCGTGGTTACATCTGTCCTCCAACAACATTTGAACGGAGGGGGAAACACGAGCGAAAATAATGACCGAAACATGGTCAGAGATTTTCAACAACAGCGCCCACCTTACTTCAAGGGCAGAGAAGGGCCTATTGGGGCCGAGAATTGGTTGGAGAAGATTTCACATATATTGACTCTTTTGAACATCAAGAGTCATGCCCATAAAATATTATTGGCCACGTCACAGCTGGTGGATGATGCTGCCAAATGGTGGAAGGTGGTGGAGAAACAGTAGGCACTTGTGCCAAGAAGAGAAAGAGTTGCTATGACCTGGGAGCAATTCTCCGCGACATTTCTAGAGCGCTACTTTCCAGAGGAAGAAAGAGAACGTCAAATTCAGGCCTTTATGACGTTAGTACAAGGTTCAATGACGGTGGCTGAGTATCACCAAGAATTCCTCAGCCTGTCAATCTATGCATACTATATTGTGGACACAGAATATCGAAAGGCTCGCAAGTTCGAGCGTGGGTTACGGCCAAACATTAGGGCCAAGGTAACTGTGTTCAAAGCAGCCACGCTGGCGGAAGTGGTCAGCAGGGCCACCATTGTGGAACAGGAGATGGCGGAATTTGCCAGAGTGGACAACCGCCGAGCTCCGAGTGGGAGAGGTGTGTACCAACCCAACAAAAATTTCAGATCGAACTTCAGCAGACCCTCACCGTCTGTTGGATCAAGTGGGGGCTTTCGCCCCAACCAGCCCACTCAATCTGTTGCGGTCACTCAAGCATCTCGAGGAGTGAATACTTGCTTTCACTGTGATCAACCTGGTCACTACAAAAAGGACTGCCCAAAGCTCAACAGGCTGTCTAACTCAAGAGGATCATTTCGTCCGCCAGCTAGACCGGTATACTCCAGAGGAGGCAGAATGCAGGGCCGGGGAGGTCGAAGGTCTAACCTTGCTAGAGCGGGAAGATTATTCACTCCAACTTCTCCAGAGGAAGAGGAGGAGGATCATCCTGTGATAAAAGGTATGGCGGTAGTGAGTAGCTCATATGCATATGCACTATTTGATTCCGGAGCATCACACTCCTTTATAGCTGCATCGTTTATTACTGCTACTGGTACATTAGTTCAAAGATTAGCCACAGAACTTACTACTGTATCCCCTGTCGGAGATTCGGCATTGGGACTTATTTGTACTGCGGTTAACACCGAATTAGCTGGACTCAGATTTGAGTTCAATTATTTAGTGTTGGACATGTCGAAATATGATATTATATTCGGAATGGATTGGTTGGCAAAGTTTCATGCCAACATCGACTGTTATGGTCGAAGAGTGACATTTAAGTCACCCGAGGGCAAGCAATATGTAGTTCGTGCAGATAAACAAAGTGGATTACAGGAAGGGTTAAACCACGTGGTATTGAATAATATCACCATAAACAAAGCTCCAGTTACTGAACTTCCGGAAATTGTACAAGAATTTGTGGATGTGTTACCAAAGGAACTCCCTGGTTTACCACCTATGAGGGAGATTAACTTCGAGATCAGGCTGTACCCTGGCACAACACCAGTGTCGTTACCACACTATCGGATGGCACCAGCGGAGATGTCGGAGCTAAAGAAGCAGATTGATGAACTGCTTAGGCTGGGTTGCATCCGGAACAGTACGTCATCATGGGGAGCACAAGTGTTGTTTGTGAAGAAGAAGGACGGTTCACTACGGATGTGCGTGGACTACCGGAAGTTGAATCAGTTAACAGTCCTGAACAAGTACCCTCTACCCAGGATTGACAATTTATTTGATCAATTGAGGGGTTCTAGTCATTTTTCAAAGATCGATTTGATGTCTGGTTATCATCAAATCCGAGTTAGAGAGGAAGATATAGAAAAGACAGCTTTTCGGACGCGATATGGACTGTTTGAGTTCGTGGTCATGCCATTTGGACTCACAAATGCGCCGGCTGTGTTCATGGATTTAATGAACAGAATCTTCCGTCCCTATCTGGATCAGTTTGTAATCGTATTCATTGATGATATCCTGATCTATTCTAAGAGTCAGGAGGAACATGCAAAGCATCTACGGATAGTTTTGAATACTTTGAGGCAGAATAAACTGTATGCCAAGGCCAGTAAGTGTGAATTCTGGCTATCTCAAGTGAATTTCTTAGGACATGTTATATCCCGACGATGTGATCCGGCTAAGGTGACGGCCGTGAAAGACTAGAAAGTGCCAAAGAACGTAACAGAGATCCGCAATTTCTTAGGATTGGCGGGTTATTATCGGAAATTTATTATGGATTTTTCCAAATTAGTGTCTCCATTGACTCGACTCACTCAGAAAGGAGTCAAGTATGAGTGGTCAGATCTGTGCAACCAAAGGTTTGAAGAGCTAAAAGACAGACTTACAACCGCTCCTATTTTGATTTTGTCGGAAAAGGGGGTTATGAAGTAGAATGCGACGCTTCGGGAGAAGGACTGGGGTGTGTCCTCAGTCAAGATCATCGTGTGGTGGCTTATGGTTCAAGACAACTAAAAATACATGAACGCCTCTATCCTACACATGATCTTGAACTAGCCGCAGTGGTCTTCGCTCTCAAAAGCTGGAGACATTATCTTTATGGCGAGAAGTTTGAAGTGTATTCTGATCATAAGAGTTTGAAATATTTATTTGATCAGAAGGAGCTTAATCTAAGGCAGCGTAGATGGATGGAGTATCTGGCGGATTATGAGTTCGAGCTTCGATACCATCCAGGCAAGGCGAACAAGGTGGCTGATGCTCTTAGCCGCATATCACATGCATCTGTGGCATGTCTGATCAGAACCGAGTGGGAGATGTTGAATACCATTCGAGAGTTCAATCTATACATTACAAACCGTGGAGTTTTGCACAATTTAATCATACGGTCCAATATAGTCACCAAGATTGAACAAGAACAAAGAGCAGACCCAGAAGTGGAGGACATATGGGCCAAGATGTCTACTCGCACCATTATACCGGAATGGGAATTACGACCGGGATAAGGTCTTTTATTCCGGGGAAGAACGTATGTGCCACAGAGTTGCAGGAAAGAGCTACTGATTGAGGCACATCAGTTCAAGCTCTCTATTCATCCGGGTAGCACCAAAATGTATCACGATCTAAAGAGGCATTATTGGTGGCATGGACTAAAAAGGGATGTGGCGGAATTCGTGGCACATTGTCTAACTTGTCAACAAGTTAAGGCTGAACACCAAAAGCCACCAGGGTTGCTCAAACCCTTAGCCGTGCCAGAATGGAAATGGGAACATATTTCCATGGACTTTGTATCTGGGTTGCCGAGGTCTTCAAAGGGTAATGACGCCATTTGGGTCGTAGTCGACCGGCTGACCAAGTCTGCACATTTCATTCCTATCAAGATGACGGATTCGTCTGAGACGTTGGGTCGGCGTTATATTAAAGAGATCATTCGACTACATGGTATTCCCTGAACGATAGTATCGGACAGAGATGGCCGTTTTACTGGCAGAGTATGGCAAAGCATGCAGATAGCCATGGGGACTGAGCTATTGACTAGCACCGCATTCCATCCACAGACTGATGGACAGTTTGAAAGAACAATACAAACCTTGGAAGACATGCTGAGAGCGTGTATGTTAGATTTCAAAGGAGGATGGGAGGACCACTTACCATTGGTGGAGTTCTCCTATAATAACAGCTATCAGGCAAGCCTTCAAATGGCTCCTTATGAGGCTTTATATGGTAGACCGTGTAGGTCACCGGTATGTTGGAAAGAGGCAGGTGAGCCTGCATTGATCGGACCGAAACTAGTCGCAGAAACTACTGCACAAATTAAGTTGATACGTCAACACTTGTTGACTGCACAGAGTCGGCAGAAGAGCTATGCTGATAAAAGGAGACGGTTTCTGGAATTTGAAGTGGGAGACTTGGTGTTTCTAAATGTCTCACCACGGAAGGGACATATGAGGTTTGGTAAGAAAGGAAAACTGTCGCCAAGATATGTGGGACCGTTTTCCATCATAAGAAGGATGGGGGATGTAGCTTACCAATTAGCACTTCCATCGCAATTAGCAGCTCTACACGATGTGTTCCACGTGTCGATGCTAAGGAAATACAATCCGGATCCTTCCCATGTTTTAAATGTTCAAGATATTGAAGTCCAAAGCGACGTGACGTACGTCGAGATGCCGGTCAGGATAGTGGAGACCGAACAAAGGGTGTTGCGAAACAGAGTGATTCAGTTCGTAAAAGTGGTATGGGACCGTCATGGTGATGAAGAGGCCACATGGGAACTTGAATCAGAGATGAGAACAGCTCACCCCGAATTGTTTGTGTAATTTAATTTGAGAGCCCTACTTCACTCGATTTTCGGGACGAAAATTTTAAAAAGAGGGTTATATTGTAACACCCCAATTTCTCAATGAAGTGGAAAATTACCAAAATACCCCTGAGTTGTTAAATTAATTATTTTGTGGTGTTAAGTAAGGAAATAGTGGGGCCCATTGCTCAAAATAAAATCATATGAGCACATTATGAATGTTAAGTTTGATTGGTTGGGTAATTTTCATCATTTGGGTCAAAAATGGCTAAATGGGTCAAAGGGCCCAAATGGGGCCCATCGGGTCTTGCTGGGTTATTTGACCGTTTTGTGATTTTAAATTAAATGGGGTTAAGCCTATTTGATTGGAAATCAAGTGGAGGAAAAATGGGTAGGGTTGATCCATATGTAAAAACCAATTAGAAATGACCAAAATACCATAAATGGGTCATGTTGTCAAAACGGGTCAAGGAGCTAAAAGTGGACCCAACGGGTCGAGTTGAATATTGTTGACCGTGTGAACCCTCAAGGGAGCTCAAACACGAGTCAAATCAGTTGAGTGGGACTGAGGTGAGTTGGAATTAAATCAAAAGGTGAGTTAACTCATGTGCATTAAATGAAATGCATTAAATGTGATGAGTTGGGTTGGAATAAAAATACCTTGAGTTGGGTGAGTTAAAATGGAAATTCAAGGGACTGTAAATCAGTGAGTTTAAGGGTAAGTTGAAGTGGTTGGCTGGCCTCAACCCAACCAAAACATGTCCCACACGTTGGGGACTTGTTTTGGTGAGTTCCATGGTGGAAATTAAATGTAAATGCATGGATTTGAGGTGAGTTGGTTGGGAAGCTGTATGGTTGCATGGGTAGCTGCCAAGGGGGGCCTTGAATGGCACCCAATACCCATTGGTTTGTGCATGAATTGATGAGGGAGTGGAGGAGTCTTGGTGGCTGAAAATACAAAGGCAAACAACACCATGCTTGGCCGAATTTCATGTGCAAAAGCTTTAGAATTCATCTCTCTCTCCCTCACTCAAGAACACACTCTCTTGGCCGAATTGTAACTTGGTGATTTCACCATTGGTTCAAGCAAATAATCAGTAAAGGAAGGGAGGCTAAGAAAGAAAAGAAACTAGGATCAAAAGGCAAGACAAGAGCTTGGAAATTGGTAAGTGTTTCATGGATTTTTGGTTAAAAAAATGGGTGTGTGTTGGGCCATGGTGATGGCCGATTACACCAGGGTTTTAACCTTGATTAGTGGAGGATTTAAAATGGTAAAAATAACCATTGGGTTCGGCCACCATGAAGGGCCGAAACCCATGTGAGAGATGGCTTGGTTTTCATATTTTGAAACATGAAAACCATGGGTTTTATGAACTGTTTTTGGGTTTGATTTAAGATTCAAATGCGTGTTTTAGAAAGGTTTAAAACATGGATTCGGATGTCATGAATGGCTGAATGTATCATGGGTCTAAGACCTTGGGTATCAAATGATGAAAGGGTTCATTGGGTTCGGCCATCTTGGATGGCCGAACACCATGAATTGATGTTGGAATTTTGATGATTTTTGTGAGATAAAACCATGCAAATGTCTTACTGTTTTGGATGATTAGATTAGACATAAGATGACATGTTTAAGTGGTTCAAACCAAAGGCCATAGGGTTCAGCCAATGAGCATGGCCGAACCCCATGAAATGGTGTGATCATTTTATGGTTAATGGTGATGGTTTTGAGAGATAAAAACCATACATTACCATGGGGTTTTTATGTGATTTACGTGAAGACTATTTACTGATTTTGGTTGGCCAATATATGGCTGAACCATGGTAATGTTATGGTCAAGTTACTGATCTAAAACAGTGGATTAAAACTGGAAAAATGGACCATGGGGATCGGCCATCTTGGATGGCCGAATCCCATGAGGTGTTATGGTTATTTGGACAAAATAATGAATTTATTAGATGGTTTTGAGAGGTTAAAGTGCAGCAATGATGTGCTGATTTTTATATGAATAAGTGACACCAAAAACATGTATGAAAGACCAAAACATGGACCTAGGGTTCGGCCACCTTGGATGGCCGAACCCCATGTAAGTCTTTCATGTTTTTGGTGAGTTAAAAACCATATGAAGATATGGTGTTCTTATGGTAATAAATGGATTAATATCTTACTGTTTTGGTGGATTAATATGCGGCTAAACCATGTTTAATTCATGGTTGAGTTAGCATGATTAAACCATGAGTGATCATGGTGATGATTGGATCAAGTGAACCCTAGGGTTCGGCTATGAGTATGGCCGAACCCCATGGGGCTGTTTTGAAAATTAATGGGTTGTTTTGAATGAGAGCTTATGGATGTTTTTAATTAGGGGATCATTCATGATAATTATGGACCATGGCATGGGTTGAATAGGCTAAGCTTATGAGTCGTAATTGTTAATGGTTCCATGTTGAATAAAAAGGTTTAAAATATCCTAATGGAGAACCATATGGTAATGGATAATAGAACCATTGGGTTCGGCCAAAGGTATGGCCGAACCCCATGGAGTAATTTCAGTATATTAAAGAGATCCAAATGGGATTTGGGTGGTTCGGCCAAGTAGTATGGCCGAACCCCACTATGGTGGAATGGTTATGAATGTTGGTTTCAATATGGTTTACGGTCAATGGCAAAAACTGTAAATACTAGTCGAATGATCAATGATGGAAATGATCATAGGGTTGGATGTACGGACACCAACCCCACATGATGTGGATGGGTCTATGATGTGATTAAATAAGTAAATGATGTTATGACTTATTGGTTGATATATGGATAAGGTACTGGAAGTTGAACGACGAGCGAGTCGTGATCGGTTGACGCTAAAGAAAGATCAAGTACTGAAGTGAATCTTCAGTAGGTTTCCTACCTACTTGTAACCACGATTTTTACCCAGTTTTTCTTATGATACTCTTGTTTTAATATATGTGTTTCAAATGATATATTATGCATTAACAAATGACATACAGGCATTGGCATCTCATGCATAGTCATGGGATAATGAATGAAGTTCTACAGTGATGGCTACGAATGTACATGATGGGGGTTGCTCATTGCATGTACATATTGTATAAAAGAGATGAATATTGTTGTAATTTACCTTGTCGGTGCAAGGCACGTCAAGTGATGGCTACGATGGTACATGATGGGGGTTGCTCATTACATGTACATATTTTATAGAAGAGATGAAAATGTGTTGTAATTTACCTTGTCGGTGCAAGGCACGTCAAGTGATGGCTATGAAAGTACATGATGGGGGATACTCATTGCATGTGCATATTTCATAGCATTGTTTTACCTGTTTTAGTTCCATGTGTGATTCACTATCATAGTCTATTCCATGTACACATGGGTGGCCAGTTAAGGTTCAGACTTGGGTAGTCTGAACTTAACTCGCGTCGTGACGCCGCCCGCTCTCTTCTGATGTTTATTTTAAAAAAAAAAAAAATTAGACTCTGAAAATTATCGAAAAGGGCAGGGCGTTACAGAGGGTCTGCTGAAGTTCGGTCGAAACTTCTTGTTGGGCTGATATGTGCCCTTCCCACTCTGTGTTCGGCGGTTGTCAAAGCGCGCGAACTCAGCCATTTCTTGCTCGACTATGGTGGCCCTACTGACCACTTCAGCTAGTGTGGTTTCCTTGAATGTGGTTACGTTTGTAATGGCCCGACATATTTAAATCAATAAATATGTGGATATTATTTATTTTAAGGATGAAAATTGGGAAATTGATGGAATAAATGGTAAATGGGCCAAAACTTGGACAAAGGCCCAAGTATGGCCCAATGGACTGTGGAGTTGATTTAAATTCATTTTAAGGGGCAATGAGGGTTAGATGGGTCAAGAAGGGTCAAATTAGGTCAAATACCCATTTGGGACCCAATGGGTCAAGGTAGTTAAGTTCTAAGGTAAATGGGTAAGATGAAAATGTAATTGGGCCATGGGCCTAATGGGGATCCATTTAGAATGAATTGAATGAAATTTAAATCACCTAAGGTAATTTAGAATTAAACCAAGGTGATGTGGCCAAGTGGGACCCACCTCCACCTCACCAAGTGAGGTGGCGTGTGGACCCAAGGTTTGGTGGGGCCGGCCACCATGGTGGAATTAGTCAACCATGGATGGAAGTATGAAGGTAATTTAAAGAGGTGAAATTAGGTTAAGTGGAGATAAATTAACCTAAATTAATAATTTAATTAATTAAGAGATTAAGTTAAGTAAATGGGGTTAAATTGGTCAAATGGGAGACCAAGCTACCCCACCTCAAATATAAAACACGTTGGGCTTGGTGGTGGTTTAGATAACCACCACCATAAAGCAATTTAAATATCTTTAAAATATCTTAAGGTTGGTAGAATAATTAATGCAAAGTGTAAGTTAGGCCACAAATGGGGATAAGCCTTGAATTCTTTTCTCATTTCTTATCCTCTCTTCATTGTTACTCTCTCCATTTTTTTCATTCTCCATTGCCGTCCCATGCTCCAAGTGAAGGAGAGAAAGAGAGCTAAGGAGAAGAGAAGAGAAGGAGAGAAGAAAAAAGTGGAAATTTAAGCAAAATCACTCTAAGATCAACGTTATCATCTGCCCTCTCATCATCTTTCCCTCTCCATCTCTCAATACAAACCCTAACTTGGCTGATCCCAAGGTTGGGGGTTGCCACCATTGATCAAGCATCTTGACCTACCAAAGATCAAGAGGAAGGAGAGAGGAGGCTAAGGAAACCGACGGGAGTGGAGGAAGTCGGAGGAGACGACGGATTGTGAGTATTTCTTAAACAAGAAATTTTGGATTTTTAGGGTTTAAGAATTGGGATTTATTTTTGTAAAATTAATGGTGGTTAAATAAGTTTATGTCATGGATTTTAAATCCATCAAATGAAAGGGTGGAAGGTGGAGGAAACCCTAAATGGGTAAATTAGGGTTAGGGTAAGAAAAGACATAAATGGATTATGTGCATTTTGTAATTTATTAAATTAAGCATGGAATTGGGTAATTGGAAGAAAATCATGGGCCATAGGGTTCGACCATGTAGCATGGCCGAAACCCATGGTGCGTGATTAGGGGTTTTGATGTAATTGGTTAGGGTTTAAAGAATGGAAGACAATGAGGGTTTTTAGCTAATGAAAATTAGGGTTTTAAATGAATGAATGTGGGTAAGTTTAAAAATGGTTTTATGATAAAAATCCAAAGGGGTTTTATGGCTTTGAAATGCATGGATGGAATAAATCATGAACCATGGGTTCGGCCATGGTATATGGCCGAACCCTGTGGTGATGAAATGGTGATCAAATGATGGGTTTAAAGGATAGAAAAGATGGATTTAATATTTTGGTGAATGTAGGTATTTTGGAGCAATGAATGATGGATCATGAGCCATGGGTTCGTCCATGGTGTATGGCCGAACCCTATGGTGATAAAATGATGGAATGAAGGGTTGTGAATAATGGAAAATAAATGGAAATGTTAGTAGTTTTGATGAACCCAAGAGATAAAACCAATGTGATCAAATGAGTGATTTAAATGAATGGTGAAATCCCCATATGGAGGGACTTGTGATAAATTCAAATGTGAACAATGGACCCAAAGAAAAAAAATGGGAAAAGGACACCATGGGTTCGGCCATGGTGTATGGCCGAACCCATGGCCCATTTATGAGTTTTTTGATGGGTTAGGTTGGAGTATGAATGTGTTTAGATTGATTGGGATTTGGTTAGTTAAGGACTTATCTTTAATGAGATCATGTTATGGCTGATAGACCACTAATAGATCTAAGTTATGAATCAATTTTTGGACTTAATCATGCCTAAATAAATGAGTAATTAATCATGTAAAAGAGTAGTGGCAAATTTGGTAAATATTGGCTAAAATTGAAGAAAACCACTAAGATATGATTTATGGGCTTAGAAACTGTTAAAACTTGGACTGATTTGGTAATTTAATAAGGTATCGGATAGCACGAGCGGTACGCGAGTCGGTAGCCGGATTGTTGGACGAAGACGAAAAAGGGATGCGAGTCGGTATTCGGTAAGATTCCTACCTCCTTGTAAGCCATGGATATGTGATGGTATCTTTATCTTATTTTGTGGACTATGGGATTTATTTTATGATAGGTTTTGACGATTATGAATGTTATATTTAATACTATGATTTATATTTTAAAATGATGCATTATATGCCAAGGCTATGTATGATATACTAGAGTTATGAGATATATATATATTACATAGCATAATGCATTACATCTCATGCACGGCATGGGCGGGAAAATAATGGAACCGAAGTCCATGCTTCGTCGGGGCGACCGAAAAGCAGGCATGGCTATATTTTGATAACCGGAGTCCATGCTCCATCGGGGCGACCGAGAATAGGCATGGGGACACCTTGACGAGGTTTTGTTCCTTCAAGAGGGATATGATATTATATGGTTTGGATGATGGGTGGGATGCATAACATAGACACCCATGACATGGCAATTACTTTATAGTTTCATTATATGATGGTTTAACAGCTTTCATTGGGTTATTATCTGTATGCTGTTATTACTAATCCATGTGCTAGCCCTACTCGGAGTCCTACTGGGCGTGTGTTCTAACGCCCTACTTCTACCCTAGCTGACGATGCTATCTGAAAATTGGTAGGATTGTCTCTATTAACATTCCACATGTAATTTTATATTTCACGAGCTTACTTTCTACGTGTGAACCGTACTCGTGGACTTAGTTCCACGCACCTATGGCCCAATTAGATTCCCTCTTTACCCACTTACCTTAGGGTTGGAACCGATTTTTGATCCATTGGGCCCCACATGGCTATCGGGCCCACTTTGACCATCCTTGACCCGATTAGTCCTCATTGACCCATTAAATGGATTTTATCCAATCCATGGCCCAATTGGGCCATTCTTGGACCCTTGTCCCAACTTTTGATCCATTTGGTATTCCATCATGTCAAAATTCAAATTAAAATCAATAAATGCCAAATATATATTGATTCGAAAATTCGGGCTATTACACCTTTTCACTGAAATCAGAGTCTCAATTTATTTTCTTTTTAAAGTGATAAAGGGGGCGGACGTCACGACGCAAGTTAAGTTCCGAACTTCTAAAGCCCGGCCCTTACCATGAATTAGAATTAATTCATTTAATTGGTCAATGGTAAATAATTGGGTCAACTAGCCATATGGGACCCAATGGGCCAAGGTAGGTAAGCCCTAAAATAAATGGGAAAGACAAAAATATAATTGGGCCATGGACCCAATGGTGATCCAATTAAGATAAATTAAATAGATTAGATAATTATAAAACTATCTAAGTTAAGACGTATCAAGATTAAGTAATATGGCCAAATGGGGCCCACCTCCACCTCACCTATTGAGGTGGCGTGTGGACCCAAGAGTAGTGGGGCAGACCACCATGGTTGACTTGGTCAACCATGGTGGATCTTAGAGGGAATTTAATGGGATTAAATTAAGTGGGAAGTGATTAATTAAATTAACCAAGGGATCAAGGTGATCTAAGTTAATTAACCTAAGATTAAAATGGTCAAATGGTCAAAACCACTCCAACAAACACAAACCACTTCAAGAAAACACAAATTAAAACCATGGATTAAAGGTGGTGGTTTTATCCCAACCACCACCATTAATGCCATGTTGGTTGGTGGGGGAATTAATGTGGAGTATGACCTAAACTAACCAAAAGATGAGATCTCATCTCATTTCACTCATCTCCATCTTCTCCACTCTCAAAAAACGTCCCATGCACTAAGGAAAAGAGAACAAAACTTAGAAGAGAAACTTAGAAAGAGAAGAGAAGAAAAGAGAAGGCAAGCCTTGGGCTAACAAGACCTTTGAAGATCTCTCCCTCATCTCCATACTCTCTTTATCTCTTAACCTAACCTCATTTACCTTAGCCGATCCAAGCATGTCCCACCATTGATCAAGCACATCTAGCCGATCAACCAAGGAGAGGAAGAAGAGAAGAGGCTAAGGAAATCAAGAGGAGAAAGAAAGACTGGAGGAGTCGTCGGATCGTAAGTATGTTCTAAACAAGAAATTTAAATTTTTAGGGTTTTAAGTTTTGGAATCCATTTCCTTGGATTGGATGGTGGCCAAACCATCATAGGCTTTGAATTTAAAAATCCATCCAATGGTAGGATAAGGAATGGATAAAATGGAGGAATGGATTAAGTATGAAAAAAATGGATTAGGGATGTTAAGTATTTAAAATAATTTTTATGGATTTGTGAGGAAATTTTGGGCCATAGGGTTCGGCCATGTAGCATGGCCGAACCCCATGGTGGGTGATTAGAAGATGTATGCAATTAATTAAGGTTTTGTAAGTAGGAAAAATGGTTTAGGGTTTTTAAGTACAAAAAATGATTAATGGTTTTTATGAAGATCTTAAAGTTGGTGATAGATAGTAATCTTAATGGATAAAAAAGGATAGAAATTAATGGAGGAAATAATAGCTGCAAATGGATTTCCAAAGTGTATGACATAAGTTTTAAATGGACCAAATGAATGATATTATTGATTTTAAATGGAATTTGTAACAAAGAAAAATCATGGACAAATATTCATAGAACTTTGTCTTAAATGGCTCTAAGAAAGGTGGGCCATGAACCATGGGTTCGGCCATGGTGTATGGCCGAACCCTATGGTAATGGTTTGGGATTTCTAGGCATGGAAATGATGTAGAGGAATGGAAATTTGAATAGATTGGTAAGTATGGTATATAGTATTTTTTTTGATGGAAATGAGGATTTAGATGGATGATTTAATCTTCATTGGAAGTATGTTAAAATGGGTAAATGAAACCAAGAAAAGAAAAATGGAGAAAGAAACATCATGGGTTCGGCCATGGTGTATGGCCGAACCCATGACCCAATTTTAGATAAATTTTGGTCTAAGCTTAATGCATGTATTAATGCTTAGGAAGTTTTTTTTAAAAGGGCCAAAATGAATGAAGTTTAGTGATTTTAAAATAGATTAATTTGGGACAAAACATTGGTCTTAAAATGGCACCCATGAAGGTGAACCTTGAACCATGGGTTCGGCCATGGTGAATGGCAGAACCCTAGGATGGTGATTAGTGGTTTTAATAAATGGAAAATGATTGAGAAGAATGCTAGATTTTAATGGATTTATGAAAAGGATATGTGACGTTTTAAAAGGATGAGAATGGGGACTTAAATGGATAATTTAAATTCATTGGTGATAGGCTTAAATGAGACAAAATGGATCTAAGAGAATGGAGATAGGGTACCATGGGTTCGGTCATGGTGTATGGCCGAACCCATGATCCCTTTGTGGGCCACCTCTTGGGCCAAATATGGAGTAATATATGGGACTAAATGTTTTTAAAAATTAATTGGATAAGTGGCTGATCTTAGGTACATGATGTAATGGTTAGGGAATCACAAATGGGCCCAAGCTTATGGATCAAATACGAATTCAAAATGTGCATGGAAGAGGAGTGGCAAAATCGTAATTTATAGCCACCTTGAAGAACCATGGGTTCGGCCATGGTACATGGCCGAACCCTATGTGGATTGAATATGGAATTGGATATATTAAAAGGACATCATGAATGATTAAATGAAACGTATAGATGCTGCGTTTTAGGCTCGCTCATTGGAATATTTGAAATTGCCAAAAATCGGATTTATGTATGTATTTTAACCAATGGATAATGGGCTAAGTTAAGGACCAATTTTTGATAAACTTGTAATATATTTAAGGATCATTGAATGGATCTAGGGTTATGATCAGTTAGGAACTTAATCATGGATAACGTATGGACTAATTCGGTAAATGTAATAAGGTATCGGACGTCGCAAACGGTACGCGATCGGCGACCGGATTATCAAACGGAAAGCGTAACGGAACGCTACGTGGTATTCGGTAGGATTCCTACCTCTTTGTAAGCCGTGGATATGTGATGTTTATTTTAATCTATTTTGATGATTATGGGACTTGTATTATGATGAGTTTTAATTTATGAATTATATGATGGTGTTGTGGATTATATTTTAACTTTATGCATTATATGGCTATGTATGGCATATTAAATTTATGGTTTATCTATATACTACATAGCATAATGCACGTACATCTCATGCATGGCATGGGCGGGAAAATAATGAAACCGGAGTCCATGCTCCGTCGGGGCGACCGAGAATCAGACATGGGGATAGCCTGAGGGCTATAACCGGAGTCCATGCTCCGTCGGGGCGACCGAGAAGCAAACATGGGGACAATGCATTGTATGATCATAAGGCTGATGGGTGGGACACATGACATAGGCACCCATGGCATAACATTTATTACATGCTTATTTTGTTATATTTTATTGTATCGGTATGCGTGTTATCACTAATCCATGTGCTAGCCCTACTCGGAGTCCTACTGGGCGCGTTGACTAATGCCCTACTTCTACCCTAGCTGATGGGATGGCGGAAGCGGTGGACATGACAGGAGCCAAGCTTAGGAGCTTGGGAAGCGCAATCTTAGTTTATTTACGTTTACATTTTGGAGATGTAATTTTAAAGTAACTTAGCTTGTCGGGTTGTATAAATTTACATTTCTTGCGATGGTTTGGACGTTACTTATGGACAATTACATTTAGTGATATAAATATGATCATAGGGGCATTTTGGTAATTTAATGTTGTATCTTCCCTTCTATCTAAAAACCGGTAGGATAAACTCTATTATCATGTTCCGCAATGATTATAATCCGCGAGCTTACTTCCTACGAGTGAACCATTCTCGTGGACTTAGTTCCGCGCACGCGTGGGGTTGGCCAGTTAAGGGTCGGGCTTTAGAAGCTCGGACTTAACTCGCGTCGTGGCGTCCGCGCCCTCTCTCACTCTTCTATTTCAAAAAAAAAAAAATAGACTCTGATTTTCGGAAAGCGGGCGAAAAAGGGCCGGGCGTTACAAAAGGGGCGGGCGTTACAGTTGGTATCAGAGCGAACTCGGAAGAATGGATCTCTCAAAGTAAGATTAAGACGGTTGCATGTCTCACTGGCAGCTAAGAATCCCGACCGACCGACTCTTTGGAGTCCGCTGTACGGGGCCGGGTTAATTTACTTCGATTGACTCAAACTGAAGTATTCAATCTGAGAACAACGTTTGACAAAGAGGAATGATAGCAAGGGAAGAAAGATTCATTCTAGGAGAGATTATCAAAACATAGCAAGATAGGGTTGAATTTCCCCGGAAAAGAGAACATGGTAATTTGATACTTAGGATTTTTCCCCCAAATTTGAACAGCAAACAATAAAAATTTAAAGATTTCCCCCAGCAACAAAAGAAAACCAAGTGTGCATATTTGGCAATTTCCCTCAAATGGAAAAAAAAAACATTTGATACTTAGGAATTTTTTTTTTCTCAAAATATGTGAATACAACAACTTTATAAAGGAATTGAATCAATAAATATTTTAAGGGTTTAGGAAATGCCTCCAAGGAGAAGGACCCGACGAAACCCCCAGGTAGAGGAAGAGGTGCCACCACCTCGTCGGGAAGAGGGGGTACCACCACCTCATCAAGAGGAGGTACCGCCGCCTCATCAAGCAGAGGGACAGAATAGTATAAACATACAAGGTGTACCTCCCGAGCTACAAGACATAGTTCAGGCGGCTGTCGCTTCTGCTCTACAACAACACCTGGGCGGAAGTGCGACCACCAGCGACACCAGTAAACGGAAGATGGTCAAAGACTTCCAGCAACAGCGCCCTCCCTACTTCAGAGGAAAAGAAGGGGCTGTAGGAGCAGATCATTGGTTAAAGAAGATCACTCAGATCTTGAATCTGCTTCAGATTTCCAGTCCAGCTGACAGAATCTTACTCGCAACATCTCAACTGATTGAGGATGCCGGCAATTGGTGGGAAGTGGTGGAAAAACAGCGAACACTGGTACCTGAAAGGGAAAGAATTGCCATGACTTGGGAATGGTTCTCAGCCACTTTTCTAGAACAGTATTTTCCGGAGGAAGAAAGAGAGAGTCAGACTGAAGCTTTTATATCATTAGTACAAGGCAATATGACGGTGGCAGAGTACCATAGGGAGTTCCTCGTCTATCTGTCTACGCATTCTATATGGTGGATACTGAGCACCGGAGGGCCCGTAAGTTTGAACGGGGCCTTCGGCCAAGCATCAAGGCTAGGGTGACAGTATTCAAGGAACCTACATTGGCAGGGGTGGTCAGCAGGGCCACTATAGTGGAGCTGGAATTGAATGAGATAGTGCGGCCTGACAACCGCCGAGGGCAGAATGGGCGGGGCGCATTTCAACCCAACAAGAGGTTTCGCCCGAGTTTCAGCAGACCCTCATCCTCTACTGGATCTACAGGGGGCTTTCGCCCCAATCAGCCCTCCCCATCAGCATCAGTCACCCAGGTCCCTCGGGGTGGGAGCACTTGCTATCAGTGTGGCCAACAGGGCCACTTCAAGAGAGAGTGTCCACAGCTCAACAGACCCTCTAATTTCAGGGGTTCTTCCCGCCCCCAGCTAAGCCAGCTCAGTCGCGAGGAGGCAGAGCGCACAACCAGGTGGGGCGGGCGACAAACCCTACAGGATCTGGACGGCTTTTTGCCATACTTTCTCCAGTAGCGGTGGATCGCTCGGTGATGCAAGGTATGGCCATAGTTGGTAGTTCCTATGCTGTTACATTATTTGATTCTGGAGCTTCCCATTCATTTATATCTGCTGCATTCATATCTGCTACGGGCACATTAGTAAAGAACCTGTCCACCTCACTTACCATTGTGTCCCCCGTCGGAGACACATCTTTGGGACTCATCTGCACTGGATTAAACACTGAACTCGCTGGATTCCTATTCGAGTTCAACTATTTAGTAATCGATATGGCTGAGTACGATGTTATATTTGGTATGGACTGGTTGGCTATATATCAAGCCCATATTGATTGCCATCTTCGTAGGGTCATATTTTGGTCACCTGAGGGAAAGTGGTATATAGTGCCCGCTGATAGACAAGGTATTCCTAGAAGACTACAGGAAGAATTGAACCACCTTGTCTTGAACAACATTAAGTTAGATAGAGCACCAGGGGCTGAACTTCCGGCGGTAGTAGTAGAGTTTACCGAAGTATTTCCAACAGAGCTCCCTGGTTTGCCACCCAAGAGGGAGATAAACTTTGAGATCAAGTTATATCCTGGCACTGCTCCAATATCGTTACCACATTATAGGATGGCACCAGCTGAGATGACCGAGTTGAAGAAGCAAATTGATGAACTACTCAGATTGGGTTTTATTCGGAACAGCACACCAGCATGGGGAGCCCCAGTATTATTTGTGAAAAAGAAAGATGGTACCCTGCGGATGTGTGTGGATTATAGAAAATTGAACCAGCTGATTGTTAGGAACAAGTATCCCCTACCCAGGATTGACGATCTGTTTGATCAACTTAGGGGTTCCTCTCACTTCTCCAAGATTGATCTGATGTCCGGATACCATCAAATCCGGGTTAGAGAGGAGGACATAGAGAAGACAGCCTTCAGAACAAGGTATGGTCTATATGAGTATGTAGTCATGCCTTTTGGGCTTACTAATGCACCAGCTGTGTTCATGGACCTGATGAATAGGATATTCCGGCCTTACATAGATCAGTTTGTGATCGTATTTATTGATGACATCCTGATCTTACTACAGGAAATTCATCATGGACTTCTCCAAGATTGCAGCTCCACTTACCCGACTCACTCAGAAAGGAGTCAAATTTGAGTGGTCGGATCTATGCAACCAGAGATTTGAGGAGCTAAAGGAGAAGCTTACAACCGCTCCTATTCTAATATTACCGGAAAGAGGCAGACATTATGAGGTGTACTGTGATGCCTCAGGAGAGGGACTGGGGTGTACACTTAGTCAGGGTAATCGGGCAGTGGCGTACGGATCAAGACAGTTGAAAATCCATGAACGCCACTATCCCATACATGATCTGGAGCTGGCAGCAGTGGTCTTCGCTCTCAAAAGCTGGAGACACTATCTCTATGGAGAGAAATTTGAGGCGTTTTCCGACCACAAGAGTCTGAAATATTTGTTTGATCAGAAGGAACTCAACATGAGACAACGCTGATGGATGGAATATCCCGCAGATTATGACTTTACACTCCGATATCATCCCGGCAAGGCGAATAAGGTGGCGAATGCCCTCAGCCGCATGTCACATGCGACAGTAGCTAGCTTGATCAGGACGGAATGGGAGCTATTGAATACCATCAGAGAGTTCAAACTCTACCTCAATAATCACGGGACCATATATAATCTGATCATACGATCCAACATGGTCTCCGAGATTGAACGGGAACAACGAACAGATCCAGAGGTGGAGGAGATATGGGCTAAGATGTCTACCGGTGAAGTGGTACCGGAGTGGGAGTTGCGACCAGGACAGGGTCTTGTGTTCAGAGGTAGGACATATGTACCTAAGAGCTGCAGAAGAGAGTTGTTGATTGAAGCACACCAAACCAAGCTCTCTATCCATCCGGGCAGCACCAAGATGTATCATGATCTTAAGAGGCACTATTGGTGGCGGGAACTCAAGAGAGATGTGGCGGATTTTGTTACCCGTTGCCTAACTTACCAGCAGGTTAAGGCGGAACATCAGAAACCACCAGGTTTACTCGTACCCTTACCAGTGCCGGAGTGGAAATGGGAGCACATATCTATGGATTTTGTATTAGGGTTGCATAGGTCATCAAAGGGCAACGATGCGATATGGGTCGTAGTGGACCGGTTGACTAAATCTGCGCATTTCCTTCCCATCAAGATGACAGATTCGTCGGAGACATTGGGTCGACGGTACATCCGGGATATCATCAGACTACATGGTATTCCTCGGACTATTGTGTCCGACAGAGATGGTCGATTCACAGGTAGAGTATGGCAGGACATGCAGTCCGCTATGGGGACCGACATATTGAGTAGCACAGCATTTCATCCACAGACTGATGGACAGTTGGAGAGGACAATACAGACATTGGAGGATATGCTAAGAGCGTGCATGCTAGACTCCAAGGGTGGATGGGAGGATCATTTACCACTGGTGGAGTATTCCTACAATAACAGTTATCAGGCAAGCCTACAGATGGTTCCATTTGAGGCTTTGTATGGTAGGCCGTGTAGATCTCCAGTGTGTTGGACAGAGGCCGGTGAGCCTGCTTTGATTGGGCCGGAGTTGGTTGCGGAGACTACGGCGCAGATTAAATTGATACGGCAACATCTACTCACTGCACAGAGCCGTCAGAAGAGTTACGCCGACAAGAGGAGAAGGTTCCTCGAGTTTGAGGTGGGAGACTTGGTGTTTTTGAAAGTCTCACCACGGAAGGGGCACATGAGGTTCAGAAAGATGGGGAAACTGTCCCCTAGATTTGTGGGGCCATTTCCTATCCTGAAGAGGGTGGGTGGGGGGGGGGTAGCTTATCAGTTGGCGCTCCCTCCACAGCTATCATCTCTACATGATGTATTTCATGTGTCCATGTTAAGGAAGTACAATCCCGATTCTTCACATGTGTTGAATGTGCAAGACGTCGATGTACGAAAGGACGTGACGTATGTGGAGAAGCCGATCAGAGTAATCGAGAGCGAACAAAGAGTACTGCGGAACCGCGCTATTCAGTTGGTCAAGGTGGTATGGGAACGTCATGGTAATGAGGAAGCCACCTGGGAACTTGAGCCAGAGATGAGAGCCTCTCATCCAGAGCTCTTTGTATGAGATGTTTTGAACCTCTAATTCGCTCGAATTTTCGGGACGAAAATTTTAAAAGAGGGTTGTATTGTAATGCCCCAAAATTTTTAAATCAATAAATATGTGGATATTATTTATTTTAAGGATGAAAATTGGGAAATTGATGGAATAAATGGTAAATGGGCCAAAACTTGGACAAAGGCCCAAGTATGGCCCAATGGACTGTGGAGTTGATTTAAATTCATTTTAAGGGGCAATGAGGGTTAGATGGGTCAAGAAGGGTCAAATTAGGTCAAATACCCATTTGGGACCCAATGGGTCAAGGTAGTTAAGTTCTAAGGTAAATGGGTAAGATGAAAATGTAATTGGGCCATGGGCCCAATGGGGATCCATTTAGAATGAATTGAATGAAATTTAAATCACCTAAGTTAATTTAGAATTAAACCAAGGTGATGTGGCCAAGTGGGACCCACCTCCACCTCACTAAGTGAGGTGGCGTGTGGACCCAAGGTTTGGTGGGGCCGGCCACCATGGTGGAATTAGTCAACCATGGATGGAAGTATGAAGGTAATTTAAAGAGGTGAAATTAGGTTAAGTGGAAATAAATTAACCTAAATTAATAATTTAATTAATCAAGTGATTAAGTTAAGCAAATGGGGTTAAATTGGTCAAATGGGAGACGAAGCTACCCCACCTCAAGTATAAAACACGTTGGGCTTGGTGGTGGTTTAGATAACCACCATCATAAAGCAATTTAAATATCTTTAAAATATCTTAAGGTTGGTAGAATAATTAATGCAAAGTGTAAGTTAGGCCACAAATGGGGATAAGCCTTGAATTCTTTTCATTATCCTCTCTTCATTGTTACTCTCTCCATTTTTTTCATTCTCCATTGCCGTCCCATGCTCCAAGTGAAGGAGAGAAAGAGAGCTAAGGAGAAGAGAAGAGAAGGAGAGAAGAAAAAAGTGAAAATTTAAGCAAAATCACTCTAAGATCAAGGTTATGATCTCCCCTCTCATCATCTTTCCCTCTCCATTTCTCAATACAAACCCTAACTTGGCCGATCCTAAGGTTGGGGGTTGCCACCATTGATCAAGCATCTTGACCTACCAAAGATCAAGAGGAAGGAGAGAGGAGGCTAAGGAAACCGACGGGAGTGGCGGAAGTAGGAGGAGATGACGGATTGTGAGTATTTCTTAAACAAGAAATTTTGGATTTTTAGGGTTTAAGAATTGGGATTTATCTTTGTAAAATTAATGGTGGTTAAATAAGTTTATGCCATGGATTTTAAATCCATCAAATGAAAAGGTGGAAGGTGGAGGAAACCCTAAATGGGTAAATTAGGGTTAGGGTAAGAAAAGACATAAATGGATTATGTGCATTTTGTAATTTATTAAATTAAGCATGGAATTGGGTAATTGGAAGAAAATCATGGGCCATAGGGTTCAGCCATGTAGCATGGCCGAACCCCATGGTGGGTGATTAGGGGTTTTGATGTAATTGGTTAGGGTTTAAAGAATGGAAGACAATGAGGGTTTTTAGCTAATGAAAATTAGGGTTTTAAATGAATGAATGTGGGTAAGTTTAAAAATGGTTTTATGATAAAAATGCAAAGGGGTTTTATGGCTTTGAAATGCATGGATGGAATGAATCTTGAACCATGGGTTCGGCCATGGTATATGACCGAACCCTGTGGTGATGAAATGGTGATCAAATGATGGGTTTAAAGGATAGAAAAGATGGATTTAATATTTTGGTGAATGTAGGTATTTTGGAGCAATGAATGATGGATCATGAGCCATGGGTTCGGCCATGGTGTATGGCCGAACCCTATGGTGATCAAATGATGGAATGAAGGGTTGTGAATAATGGAAAATAAATGGAAATGTTAGTAGTTTTGATGAACCCAAGAGATAAAACCAATGTGATCAAATGAGTGATTTAAATGAATGGTGAAATCCCCATATGGAGGGACTTGTGATAAATTCATATGTGAACAATGGACCCAAAAAAAAAAAATGGGAAAAGGACACCATGGGTTCAGCCATGGTGTATGGTCGAACCCATGGCCCATTTATGAGTCTTTTGATGGGTTAGGTTGGAGTATGAATGTGTTTAGATTGATTGGGATTTGGTTAAGTTAAGGACTTATCTTTAATGAGATCATGTTATGGTTGATAGACCACTAATAGATCTAAGTTATGGATCAATTTTTGGACTTAATCATGCCTAAATAAATGAGTAATTAATCATGTAAAAGAGTAGTGGCAAATTTGGTAAATATTGGCTAAATTTGAAGAAAACCACTAAGATATGATTTATGGGCTTAGAAACGGTTAAAACTTGGACTGATTTGGTAATTTAATAAGGTATCGGATAGCACGAGAGGTACGCGAGTAGGTAGCCGGATTGTTGGAAGAAAACGAAAAAGGGATGCGAGTCAGTATTCGGTAGGATTCCTACCTCCTTGTAAGCCATGGATATGTGATGGTATCTTTATCTTATTTTGTGGACTATGGGATTTATTTTATGATAGGTTTTCACGATTATGAATGTTAAGTTTAATACTATGATTTATATTTTAAAATGATGCATTATATGCCAAGGCTATGTATGATATACTAGAGTTATGAGATATATATATATTACATAGCATAATGCATTACATCTCATGCACAGCATGGGCGGGAAAATAATGGAACCGGAGTCCATGCTCCGTCGGGGCAACCGAAAAGCAGGCATGGGGATATTTTGATAACCGGAGTCCATGCTCCATCGGGGCTACCGAGAACAGGCATGGGGACACCTTGACGAGGTTTTGTTCCGTCAAGAGGGATATGATATTATATGGTTTGGATGATGGGTGGGATGCATAACATAGACACCCATGACATGGCAATTACTTTATAGTTTCATTATATGATGGTTTATCAGCTTTCATTGGGTTATTATCTGTATGCTGTTATTACTAATCCATGTGCTAGTCCTACTCGGAGTCCTACTGGGCGTGTGTTCTAACGCCCTACTTCAACCCTAACTGACGATGCAGGAGATGGTGGAACGGAAAGGCGAGACGGGAGCCAAGCTTAGGAGCTTGGGGAGGCGGCTACTTAGTTTAATTATTTCATTTTGGAAATGTAAATTGAGTAAATTAGCTTGTCGGAATGTAATAACTTAGATGGCTTGCTATGTTTAGATTTTATTTTTGGACAATACAGTTTAATGGCATTTTAGTAATTATACGGATGTTTCTTCCCTGCTATCTGAAAATTGGTAGGATAGTCTCTATTATCATTCCACATGTAATTTTATATTTTACGAGCTTACTTTCTACGCGTGAACCGTACTCGTGGACTTAGTTCCACGCACGCGTAGGGTTGGCCAGTTAAGGGCCGGGCTTTAGAAGCTCGGAACTTAACTCGCGTCGTGACATCCGTGCCCTTTATCACTTAAAAAAAAAAATTTAGACTCTGATTTCGGTGAAAAGGGGCGGGCGTTATAACTTTGGCCCTAATGTTTGGCCGTAGGCCCCACTCAAACTTACGTGCCCTTCGGTGTTCTGTATCCACCATATAAAATGCATAACAAGACAGATTGAGGAATTCCCGGTGATACTCTGCCACCGTCATGGAGCCTTGTACCAAGGATAGGAAAGCTTGAGTCTGGCGCTCCCTCTCCTCCTCAGGGAAATACTGATCTAGGAAGATAGCTGAGAACCATTCCCACGTCATTGTAGCCCTTTCCCTTTCCGGCACAAGTGTTTGCTGTTTTTCTATAACCTTCCACCATTTACCGGCATCCTCGATCAGTTGGGATGTAGCCAGCAAAATCCTGTCAGCATGACTCGAGATCTGGAGTAGGGTCAAGATCTGAGTGATCTTCTTCAGCCAATGTTCTGCTTCGATAGCCTTTTTCTTTCCCTTGAAGTAAGGAGGGCGTTGTTGCTGGAAATCTCGGACCATGTTCCGGTTATTGGCGTCACTAGTGGTTCCACTTCCATTCAGATGCTGTTGGAGAATAGAAGTAACTACTGCTTGAACCAAGCTTTGTAGTTCACGAGGCACCACTGGTATACTCAAACTGCTTTGCTCCTCCTTCTCTTGTTCACTATAGTGAGAGTGTCGCTCTTCCTCTTCCCGCCGTGAGTACCGTTCAACTTCTTCAGATTGCTCCTTCTCATGTTGAGATTTTTCATGTTGAGACGACTCCTCTTCATGTTGAGATTTTTCCCTCTCTTCCTCATGTTGGGAGTTTTCTACCATTTTTTCCTTCCTTTTCTGGTCCTGTCGAGTCTTTCTTTTTGGAGCCATTTTCCCTAAGTCATAAAAAATATTATTGACTTAGTTTCCTCGTACAGTTTGTGTTATCACTATTTTGGGGAAATTTCCAAATAAGCACTCTTGGTTTTCCTTGTTTTTGGGGGAAATTTCTAAATACCTATTGTTTGTTTCTCAATTTGGGGATATCGGGGAAGTGTATCCTATTTTACTATTTTTGGTATATCCAATTATGATGACTGTACTTCCTTTGCTATCTTTCATTGTTGTTCTCAGATTGATTGTTCAGTCTGAGTCTAACGAAGTAAATTAATCCGGCCCCCAGTCAGCAGATTCCGAATAGTCTGTCAGTTCGGATTCTTATCTGTCAGTGAGACATGAAACCGTCTTAATCTTATTTCGAAAGATTCAATCTTTCTGTTTCGCTCTGATACCAATTGTAACGCCCCGCCATTTTTCACTCGAAATCAGAGTCTATTTTTTTTTAATTAAATAAACAAGTGATAAGAGCGGAGTGTCGCGACACAAGTTAAGTTCGGACTTCTAAAGTCGGACCCTTAACTGGCCAAACCTATGTGAGCATGGATTAAGTCCATGAGAATGGTTCTCACATAGTAAAGCCTAAACTTTGCGGAATATTACTTAAACTAACTGCGGATTATAATGGAACCTATATCTACTCCATTTTATTAGATAGCAAAGTACATAATCGATAATCTAAAATTATCTTAAACTTAAACATTCATTCCAAACCATACCAAACCATAGCAAATATTACTAAGTTATTACATGCCCACATCTAACTAACAAATTACATGTCCATGTAAACTTAAACAAAATATCCATAAATAAAACCATTCAAATGCCCAAGCTCCTATGCCTGGTTTCCTTTGCGATCCTCGACCTTTCCCATTCATGTGTCATCCACTAAGGATAGAAATAGGGCGTTAGAACAACGCGCCCAGTAGGTCTTCCGATTAGGGCTACCATAAGGTTAGTATAAAAACATGCATATAACATAATAATACATGATCATCAAAATCTTACAAAAACAATGCTATATATGTATGCAAATGTAATGAGTCCCACCCATCACAAGTATACATAGCCTCCTCTTGATGGGATTCTCATCATCAAAGTACCTCCACATAGGTTGTTTGGACGCCCCGACGGAGTGTGGACCCTCCGGTTTCCTCTTGATGGGATTCTCATCATCAAGGTACTACGTAGGTTGTTCGGACGCCCCGAAGGAGTGTAGTCCCTCCGGTTACTTAACCATCACCCCATGCCATGCATGAGATGTCAATGAATACATGCCATTTGTGTAACGCCCCGCCCTCTCCGAGAAAATCAGAGTCTAATTTTTTTTTTTTAAATAATAAAACATCGGAAGAGAGCGGGCGGCGTCACGACGCTAGTTAAGTTCAGACTACTCAAGTCTGAACCTTAACTGGCCACCCATGTGTACATAGACTAGACCATGATAATGAATCACACATAGAACTAACATCAACTTGCGGAATAAACTAGATTGTTGCGGAATAGAATGACTAGATAGCAAAAAAAACAGTCTCAAATATTAATTAACATAAATCCACCATCCAAAGTTAATAACCTAATTAAACCATAGCAAGTATATAACTTATTACATGTCCACAATCTATAAATCAAATGACAGTAATAAAGAGGTCCAGTTCAACATTCAAGCGCTTAGGCTTGGCTCCCCTCCCGGTCATCGACCTTCTTTTTCCCTTTACTTGTACCTTCATTCTCCTCTGAGGATAGAATTAGGGCGTTAGATCAACGCGCTCACCAGGTTCCCGATCAGGGCTACCATATGATTAGCATATAAAACATGCATATATATCATAATACATGATTAGTAAAAACAGGTAACAATGCTATGAAGTATGCACATGCAATGAGACCCTCCCATCATGTACATTCATAGCCATCACTTGAAGTGCCTCGCACCGACAAGGTAAATTACAATACACATCCATCTCCTCATCATTGACTTGATTCATATCACGTATCAGTCCTCCTGGCGGGACTCTCATCGCCTAAGGAGACGATTGTGACTATGATCATCACGTTACTCCTCCTGGCGGGACTCTCATCGCCTAAGGAGGACGTAACCCATAAATTGCAACACTGTAGAACCTCATTCATCATCCCATGTCCATGCATGAGGTTCTACAGTGGGCATGGCCGAACCCCACATGATGTGGATGGGTCGTAGATGTGATTGAATAAGTAAATGATGCTATGACTTACTGATTGATATATGGATAAGGTACCGGAAGTTGAACGACGTTCGAGTCGTGATCGAGTGACGCTAAAGAAAGATCAAGTACTAAAGTGAATCTTCAGTAGGTTTCCTACCTACTTGTAACCACAATTTTATCCTAGTTTCCTTTATGAGACTCTTGTTTATTTTATGTGATTTCGAATGATATATTATGCATTTACAAATAGCATACAAAGCATTGGCATCTCATGCATGGACATGGGATGATGAGTGAGGTTCTACAGTGTTACAATTTATGGGTTACGTCCTCCTTAGGCGATGAGAGTCCCGCCAGGAGGAGTAACATGATGGTCATAGTCACATTGGTCTCCTTAGGCGATAAGAGTCCCGCCAGGAGGACTAATAGGTGATATGAATCAACTCAGTGATGAAGAGAGGGAAGTGTATTGTGATTTACCTTGTCGGTGCGAGGCACGTCAAGTGATGGCTATGAATGTACATGATAGGGGGTCTCATTGCATGTGCATACTTCATAGCATTGTTTTACCTGTTTTTACTAATCACGTACTATGATATATATGCATTTTTTATATACTAATCATGTGGTAGCCCTGATCGGGAACCTACTGGACGTTGATCTAACGCCCTAATTCTATCCACAGGGGAGAATGTAGGTACAAGGAAAGGGAAAGAAAAGGTCGTTGACCGGGAGGGGAGCCAAGCCTAAGCGCTTGAATGTTGGACTGGACTTCTTTTTATTACTGTCATTTGAACTATATTTTGTTGGACATGTAATAAGTCGTTACTTGCTATGGTCTGATTAGGTTAATAACTTTGGATGGTTGATATATGTTAATTAATGTTTGAGACTGTTACTTGCTATCTAGTCTCTCTATTCTGCAGTTAATCTAGTTTATTCCGCATGTTGTTGTTAGTTTCATGTGTGATTCATTATCATGGTCTAGTCCATGTACACATGGGTGGCCAGTTAAGGTTCAGACTTGAGTAGTCTGAACTTAACTCGCGTCGTGACGCCGCCCGCTCTCTTCCGATGTTTATTTATTATTAAAAAAAAAATTAGACTCTGATATTTCTCGGAGAGGGCGGGGCGTTATAGTTGGTATCAAGACATGTCATCGTTGTGTGCCCCAATACTTCACATGTTGTGCAGGGTATTAATCTAGGTCCACCAATAGAAGGACAATTAGTCCTCGCCTCTCCATGCCCATGCAGTCCACAAACTGCGCAGACAACTCCTAGGGGGTGAGGACAATACCTACAGTTATGGTCGTCCTGATTACACAACTCACATGTATCGTAGGGATCGACCTCCCCCACTGATTCCAATATTATAGGAATATTTTCCATAGGATCCTCATGAAAGAATCCTAGATCCTCCTCGATTTCCTCGAGAGGTTCCACTATCCCAAGAATGTCATCCATCAAATCCTCTGGAACCGGTGCTAAGTCCATATCATCTTCCTCAGGAGGTCCCTCCTGAAGGTTCACATTAGCTTCCACGTTGGTGTTGTTAGAAGCAGACACCAAATCTATGGGATTGCTAGGAGTTCCACTGTACCACTCCGAGTACTCTACGTTACTCGACATATCTGTATCACATCAGTAGAACACAAGAATATTCAACAACATTTCTATATAAACCACTCTTGATTTTTAGGGGAATCTGATCATGCATAATATCACGTACTTTGTTTGGGATGATTACCAAATCATCACTCTTTGTGTTCTTTTGTTTCTACGGAAATCTCTAATTTCCTGTTGTTTGTTTCTCAGTGTGGGGATTTCAGGGGAGTGCATCCTACCTTGCTATGTTTGATATGTCCAATTATGATGACTGTACTTTACTTTACTATCTTTCATTGTTGTTCTCAGATTGATTGTTTAGTCTGAGTCACTCGAAGTAAATTAATCCGGCCCCCAGTCAGCGGACTCTGAAGAGTCGGTCAGTTGGGATTCTTATCCGTCAGTGAGACATGAAACCGTCTTAATCTTACTTCGATGATTCAACTTCCCGTTTCGCTTTGATACCAACTGTAACGCCCCGCCCTCTCGAGAAAATCAGAGTAATTTTTTTTTTTAAAATAATAAAACATCGGAAGAGAGCGGGCGGCGTCACGACGCGAGTTAAGTTCAGACTACTCAAGTCTGAACCTTAACTGGCCACCCATGTGTACATGACTAGACCATAATAATGAATCACACATGGAACTAACATCAACTTGCGGAATAAACTAGACTGTTGCGGAATAGAATGACTAGATAGCAAAAAAAACAGTCTCAAACATTAATTAACATAAATCAACCATCCAAAGTTAATAACCTAATCAAACCATAGCAAGTATATAACTTATTACATGTCCACAATCTATAAATCAAATGACAGTAATGAAGAGGTCCAGTTCAACATTTAAGCGCTTAGGCTTGGCTCCCCTCCTGATCATCGACCTTCTCTTTCCCTTTACTTGTACCTGCATTCTCCTCTGAGGATAGAATTAGGGCGTTAGATCAACACGCCCAGGAAGTTCCCGATCAGGGCTACCACATGATTAGTATATAAAACATGCATATATATCATAGTACATGATTAGTAAAAACAGGTAAAACAATGCTATGAAGTATGCACATGCAATGAGACCCTCCCATCATGTACATTCATAGCCATCACTTGACGTGTCTCGCACCGACAAGGTAAATTATAATACACATCCATCTCCTCATCATTGACTTGATTCATACCACGTATTAGTCCTCCTGGTGGGACTCTCATCGCCTAAGGAGACCATTGTGACTATGATCATCATGTTACTCCTCCTGGCGGGACTCTCATCGCCTAAGGAGGATGTAACCCATAAATTGGAACACTGTAGAGCCTCAGTTATCATCCCACGTCTATGCATGAGATGCCAATGCTTGTATGGCATTTGTTAATGCATAATATATCATTTGAAACCACATAAAATAAACAAGTCTTATACAGAAAACTGGGGTAAAACTGTGGTTACAAGTAGGTAGGAAACCTACTGAAGATTCCCTTCAGTAATTGATCTTTCTTTAGCGTCACCCGGTCACGACTCGCTCGTCGTTCAACTTCCGGTACCTTATCCATATATCAATCAGTAAGTCATAACATCATTTACTTATTCAATCACAACTAAGACCCATCCACATCATGTGGGTTTCGTGTTCGTACATCCAACCCTATGATCATTTCCCTCATTGATCATTCCATCAATAATTACATTTATGCCATTTAGGCTAACCTTTAGTTTTACTATACCTAAACCAACTTAGTGGGGTTCTTCATTCATCACCTTTAATCCTATTTATTACTTAACCCAATTCTAATCAAATAATCATTGATGGGGTTCGGCCATGCCACATGGCCGAACCTCATCCTATAGATTTTTATCCACAATCCATCATCATCAATGGTTGATTATTTTCTTACACATAGACCATAACTTATCATGTATGACTCCTTAATTAAAACAATCATAAACTCCCATCCAAAACAACCCATTTATTTCAAAACAACCCCATGGGGTTCGGCCATGCACATGGCCGAACCCAATGGTTCCCTTGATCTGATTATCACCATGATTATTTATGGTTTAATCATGCTAACTCGGCCATGAATTAAACATGGTTCAGCTGCATAGTAATCCTCCAAAACAGTAACATGTTAATCCCTTTATTGCCATAAGAACACCATATCTTCATTTGGTTTTTAACTCACCAAAATCATCAAAAACTTACATGGGGTTCGGCCATCCAAGGTGGCCGAACCCTATGTCCATGTTTTAGTCTTTTAAACATGTTTTAGGTGTCATTTATTCATATAAAAACCAGTACATTATTGCTGCATTTTTACCTCTCAAAACCATCCAATAAATTCATCTCTTTGTCTAAATGACCATCAAACTTTATGGGATTCGGCCATCCAAGATGGCCGATCCAAATGGTCCATTTTATTAGTTTTAAACCACTGTTTTAAACCCATAATACCTTCAGTCCTTATGTCATGAAGATCCATGTTTTTAAGCTTTTCTAAAACATGCATTTGAATCTTAAATAAAACCCAAAAACTGTCCACCAACTTCATGGTTTACATGTTTCAAACACCTCAAAGCCAAGCCATCATTTGCATGGGGTTTGGCCCTCCATGGTGGCCGACCCTATGACCTTTGGTTTTGAATTTGTTTATCATTCATCTAGGTCTAAATCAAACTTTCTTATTTATGTTTTAACCTTTTTAAAACATACATTTTAAATCATCTAAAAACAGTCCATAAAACTCCATGGTTTTCATGTTTCAAAACATGAAAACCACCAATCTTTTACATGGGGTTCGGCCCTCCATGGTGGCCGAACCCAATGGTTATTTTTACCATTCTTAAACCTCTGTTAATCAAGGTTAAAACCTTGGTGTATTCGGCCATAACCATGGCCCAATACACACCTCATTTGTTCCATATTAAACCAAAATAACATAAAAATACTTACCAAACTTCCAATCTTTCTTCTTGCCTTTGGTCCTTGGTTTCTCCCTTTTATTTCTTCCTTTCTTTTGCTGTTTTGTGCTTGATCTACTGGTGCAAAATCCTCTGATGTTCCAGCTAGGAAGAAAAACGAATTGGAGAGAGAGAGAAAGAGATGGAAATCTTAAGATTTTCAATGTGAAATTCATCCAAATGGGTGGTCTATCACTTTTGTAATTCAGCCACTTAATCCATTGATTTCCCTCATAAACTCTTGTTCATTTCAATGAGACACCTGCTGCCAGTCAAAGCACCCATTGGCACTACCCAATGTAACCATTCAGTTCCCCAAGCAACACCTCCCATTTCCATGTGTTTCATTTAAAATTTAACATGGAAAACACCCCAACAAGTCCCCAACGTGTTAAGTTCAGACTAAACCCTAAACCCTTGTTAAGTTCCCATTTCCATGGACTTTGTATCGGGGTTGCCAAAGTCTTCAAAGGGCAATGACGCCATATGGGTCATAGTCGACCGGCTGACCAAGCCCGTACATTTCATTCCTATCAAAATGACGGATTCATCTGAAACGTTGGGTCGACGGTATATTAAAGAAATCATTCAACTACATAGCATTCCCCGAATGATAGTATCAAACAGAGATGGCCGTTTTACCCGAAGAGTATGGCAAAGCATGCAGTCAGCCATGGGGACAGATTTATTGACTAGCACCGCATTCCATCCACAGACTGATGGACAGTTTGAAAGGACAATACAGACCTTGGAAGACATGCTGAGAGCATGTATGTTAGATTTCAAGGGTGAATGGGAGGACCACTTACCACTGGTGGAGTTCTCGTATAATAACAGCTATCAGGCAAGCCTTCAGATTGCTCCATACGAGGCCTTATATGGTAGACCATGTAGGTCACCGGTATGTTGGACAGAGGCAGGAGAGCCTGCATTGATCGGACCGGAACTAGTCGTAGAGACTACCGCACAAATTAAGTTGATACGTCAACACTTATTGACTGCACAGAGTCGGCAGAAGAGTTATGCTGATAAAAGGAGACGGTTTCTGGAATTTGAAGTGGGAGACATGGTATTTTTAAAGGTCTCGCCATGGAAAGGACACATGACGTTTGGCAAGAAAGGGAAACTGTCACCAAGATTTGTGGGACCGTTTTCCATCATGAGAAGAGTGGGGGAGGTGGCTTATTAGATAGCATTCCCATCACCAATTAGCATCTCTACACGATGTGTTTCACGTGTCGATGCTAAGGAAATACAATCCGGATCCGTCCCATGTTTTGAATGTTCAGGATATTGAAGTGCAAAGCGACGTGACGTACGTCGAGAAGCCGGTCAGGATAGTGGAGACCGAATAAAGGGTGTTGCGAAACAGAGCGATTCAGTTCGTAAAAGTGGTATGGGACCTTCATGGCGATGAAGAGGCCACATGGGAACTTGAATCGGAGATGAGAACAGCTCACCCCGAATTGTTTATGTAATTTTTTTGAGAACCCTACTTCGCTCTATTTTCGGGACAAAAATTTTAAAAAGAGGGTTATATTGTAACACCCCAATTTCTCAATGAAATGGATAATTACCAAAATGCCTCTAATGTGTTAAATTAATTATTTTGTGATGTTAAGTAAGGAAATAGTTGGGCCCATTGCTCAAATTAAGATCATATGAGCACATTATGAATGTTAAGTTTGATTGGTTGGGTAATTTACATCATTTGGGTCAAAAATGGCTAAATGGGTCAAAGGGCCCAAATGGGACCCATCGAGTCTTACTGGATTATTTGACCGTTTTGTGAATTTAAATTAAATGGGGTTAGGCTGATTTGATTGGAAATCAAGTGGAGGAAAAATGGGTAGGCCTGATCCACATGTAAAAACCAATTACAAATGACCAAAATACCCATAATTGGGTCATGGAGTAAAAAACGGGTCAAGGAGCTAAAGGTGGACCCAACGGGTTGAGTTGACTATGGTTGACCATGTGGACCCTCAAGGGAGCAAAAACATGAGTTAAATCAGTTTGAGTGGGACTGAAGTGAGTTAGAATTAAATCAAGTGGTGAGTTAACTCATGTGCATTAAATGAAATGCCTTAAGTATGGTGAGTTTGGTGAGTTGAAATGGAAATCAAAAGGACCCTGAGTTCAAGTGATTCAAAATGGAAATCAAAGGGACTGAAAATCAGTGAGTTGAAGGGAATATGAAGTGGTGGCTTGGTCTCAAACCAACCAAAACAAGTCCCACACGCTGGGGACTTGTTTTGGTGATTTCCATGCTAAGTTTAAATGCAAAGTGGATGGGATTGAGATGAGATGCATGGAAAGCTGAATGGCTGCATGGGTAGGTGCCAAGGGGTGCCTTGGATAGCACCCAAGACCCATCGTTTTATGCAAGAATTGATGAGGGAGTGGAGGGGTTTTGGGGGCTGAAATACAAAAGGAATGAACCCCATGTTTGGCTGATTTTCACATTGCAAAAGCCTTAGAATTCCCATCTCTCTCCCTCACTCAAGAACACACTCTCTTGGCCGAGTTTTACCTTGGTGATTTCACCATTGGTTCAAGCATATAATCAGCAAAGGAAGGGAGGCTAAGAAAGATAGCAAGAAAGGATCAAAAGGCAAGACAAGAAGCTTGAGAAATTTGGTAAGAATTCTTATGGATCTTGGTTTTAAATATGAGTGTTAAGTTATGAATTTGGATGACATAATTTGGTCATGTATGGCTGAATTTGTCATGGGTTTAAACTATGGAAATGGTGTCTAAAAAGGGTTGGAAATGGACCATTGGGTTCGGCCACTTTGGATGGCTGAACCCCATGGAAACAAATGGTTGATTTTGATGGTTTTTGGAAATTAAAACCATATAAATTTGGGACTGTTATTATATGTTTTATTAGATTAAAATGCATGTTTAAGAAGGTTAAAACATGGATGTGGATGTTTGATTCAGACCTAAGATAAATGGTTGAGTGTTTCAAAACCAAAGGTCATAGTGTTCGGCCAATGAGCATGGCCGAACCCTATGAAATTGGGTTAGTTATTGGATGATGTTTAATTAGTAAAACTCGGTAATAATACGTTTTATTACATGATTATTGGAGGTTTAAAAATAGTAAAAATAACCATTGGGTTCGGCCACCATGGAGGGCCGAACCCCATGTAAAAGATTGTTGGTTTTCATGATGTGAAACATGGAAACCATGGACTTTTATGGACCGTTTTTGGATGAATTTAATTAGATGGTTTCTAAGAGGTATGAAGGCAGCAATATGATACTGATATTGCATGTTTAAATAACGCCTAAAGCATGTTTGAAAGACCAAAACATGGACATAGGGTTCGGCCACCTTGAATGGCCGAACCCCATGTAAGTAATTGGTGTGATTTGGTGAGGTTTAATTTACTGTTTTGGTGGATCTTTATGCGGCTGAACCATGTGTAATTCATGGTTGGGTTAACATGGTTAAATCATGAATAATCATGGGAAGTTGAAGGATCAATCAGATCAAGAGAACCATTGGGTTCGGCCATGTGCATGGCCGAACCCCATGGGGCTATTTTTGGGATGAATGGATCAAGTTTATGATTTTCTTATGTGTGTTAAATAGAAATAAGGTTGCTGATTTTGGTTGGCCATTGGATGGCTGAACCATATGGTTTTCATGATTAAAGAGTAGGGCTTAAATTAAGAACATATGGTGGAAACGTTGAACCAAGGGAACCATTGGGTTCGGCCAAAGGTATGGCCGAACCCCATGGAGTAATTTTGGTAGATTAAAGGTTGGATGATTAAGGTGATTAGAATGGATTAAGAGATCCAAATGGGATTGGTGTGGTTCGGCCAAGTAGTATGGCCGAACCCCACTAAGGTGGAATGGTTATGAATGTTAGTTTCAATATGGTTTAATTCCAATGGCAAAAATCGTAAATACTAGTTAAATGATAAAAATGAATAGAGAAGGATTAAAGGACTTAGAAGGAGGGCCAAACTAAAGTGGTATGGTTCGGCCATCTTGTATGGCCGAACCCTACCAAGATATGTTCGTAATATGTAATGTCTAATGAAAATTAAATAAAGGAAAGATCAAAAAGTGGGTGATGTTTGGCCATGGGGCATGGCCGAACCCCACAAGATGATTTATGGGGTCTAGACTTGATTAGAAGTCAAGATTATTGAGTATTAACTTGCTGTTATATGGATAGGGTAACGGAAGTTGAACGACGAGCGAGTCATGACCAGGTGAAGCTCAAAAAGGAACGGACACTTAAGCAAAGTTTCGGTAGGTTTCCTACCTACTTGTAACCACAGTTTTACCCCAGTTTCCTGTATAAGACTCTTGTTTATTTTATGTGGTTTCAAATGATATATTATGCATTAACAAATGCATACAAGCATTGGCATCTCATGCATAGACATGGGATGATAACTGAGGTTCTACAGTGTTGCAATTTATGGGTTACGTCCTCCTTAGGCGATGAGAGTCCCGCCAGGAGGAGTAACATGATGATCATAGTCACAATGGTCTTCTTAGGCGATGAGAGTCCCGCAAGGAGGACTGATATGTGATATGAATCAAGTCAATGATGAGGAGATGGATGTGTATTGTAATTTACCTTGTCGGTGCGAGGCACGTCAAGTGATGGCTATGAATGTACATGATGGGAGGGTCTCATTGCATGTGCATACTTCATAGCATTGTTTTACCTGTTTTTACTAATCATGTACTGTGATATATATGCATGTTTTATATGCTAATCATGTGGTAGCCCTGATCGGGAACTTGCTGGGCGTGTTGATCTAACGCCCTAATTCTATCCTCAGAGGAGAATGCAGGTACAAGTAAAGGGAAAAAGAAGGTCGATGATCAGGAGGGGAGCCAAGCCTAAGCACTTGAATGTTGAACTGGACCTCTTTATTACTGTCATTTGATTTATAGATTGTGGACATGTAATAAGTTATATACTTGCTATGGTTTGATTAGGTTATTAACTTTGGATGGTTGATTTATGTTAATTAATGTTTGAGACTGTTTTTTTGCTATCTAGTCATTCTATTCCGCAACAGTCTAGTTTATTCCGCAAGTTGATGTTAGTTCCATGTGTGATTCATTATGATGGTCTAGTCCATGTACACATGGGTGGCCAGTTAAGGTTCAGATTTGAGTAGTCTGAACTTAACTCGCGTCGTGACGCCGCCCGCTCTCTTCCGATGTTTTATTATTTTAAAAAAATTAAACTCTGATTTTCTCGGAGAGGGCTGGGCGTTACAATTTGTAAATAAATCTTAGCATTCAAATCCTCTTTGAAACATAATAGTTTAACACATATCTCATAAAAATCAAAATAAAACAGCAAATATAAATTGTGGTTACAAAAAGGTAGGAAACCTACTCAAAAGTCACTTAGAAATATCCGCTCTTCTTAAACCGTCACCCGTTCACGATTTGCGCACCGTTCAAGAAGTTCCGTTACCTTGTTTATATAACAACAAGTCAAGATACTATCCACTTGATTTCCAATTAAATCTAAGTCCAAAAACCACCTTGTGGGGTTCGACCATAGACCATGGCCGAACCTCACCTACTTGAATTTGATCACTCCAACACCATCCAATTAACTTAATTTAAACACCTCAAACTACAAACATTCCTTGGTAGGGTTCCGCTGTAACGCCCCACCCTTTTCACCCTTCCGAAAATCAGAGTCTGAAAATTTCTTTTGAAAGAAACAAAGAGTGAACAAGAGCGGGAGGCGTCACGACGCGAGTTAAGTTCAGACTACTCAAGTCTGAACCTTAACTGACCACCCATGTGTACATGGACTAGACCATGATAATAAATCACACATGGAACCAACAATAACATGCGGAATAGACTAGACTAACTGCGGAAATAATATGGAAAGATAGCAAGTAACAGTCTCAAATGATAATTAAAATAAACAACCATCCATAGTTAATAGTCTGATCAAACCATAGCAAAGTATTAACTTATTACATGTCCATCAAAATATAATTCAAATGACAATAATAAAGAAATCATGTTCATCATTCAAGCACTTAGGCTTGACTCCCCTCCCGGTCATCGACCTTCTCTTTCCCTTTCCTTGATCCTACATTATCCTCTAAGCATAGAATTAGGGCGTTAGATCAACGCGCCCAGTAGGTTCCCGATCAGGGCTACCACATGGTTAGCATATAAAACATGCATATATAACATAGTACATGATAATCAAAAAAACATATAAGACCATGCTATGTATGTATACAATTGTAATGAGCCCCACCCCATCACACATACATAGTCATCACTTGACGGGACTCTCACCGTCAAGGTAAATCACAATACTCTTCCATCTGGGTCTCACATGATAAGGTGATCCACAGTAATCCTCGTTACCTGTGGAAAGACCCTTCATCATTGAGTTGATTCATATCACATATTAGTCCTCCTGGCGGGACTCTCATCGCCTAAGGAGACCAATGTGACTATGATCATCATGTTACTCCTCCTGGCGGGACTCTCATTGCCTAAGGAGGACGGTAACTCATAATTGTAACACTGTATAACCTCAGTCATCATCCCATGTCCATGCATGAGATGTCAATGTACATGTATGTCATTTGTAAATACATATCTCAATATTCAAAACCATACTTGAATTAAACAAGAGTCTCATAAAAACTAGGATAAAACTGTGGTTACAAGTAGGTAGGAAACCTACTGAAGATTCACTTCAGTACTTGATCTTTCTTTAGCGTCACCCGATCACGACTCGCACGTCGTTCAACTTCCGGTACCTAGACCATATGACAATCAGTAAATCATATTATCATTTACTTGTTCATTCACATCTAAGACCCAACCACATCATGTGGGGTTCGGCCATGCCCATGTTGAACATCACCAACTTAGGATTTAACTTCATTTTTCATTTAATCAACTCTTAATTACTTAACCCATTCCATCAAATAATTGTTGATGGGGTTCGGCCATACTACATGGCCGAACCACATCCTATGGGTTTTTATCCCACTTTCCTTCATCAACCATGATTTGTTATTTGCTTACACTAAGTTCACTAAATTCCATAACTTAGAAACTTTTCAACCATATAAAATGGTCCATGGGGTTCGGCCATATGGTTCCCTTGGTTCCATAACTCCAACATTCATACATAATTTTGGGTTATGCTTGCTACATGGTTCAGCCATCCAATAACCCACCAAAACAGTAAGCTTATCTCCATTTAAATCACATAAGAAACCATTTATCCAAAAACAGCCCCATGGGGTTCGGCCATGCACATGGCCGAACCCAATGGTTCTCTTGATTTATTTTGTCCATCATCTACCCATGATTTGAATCAATAACTTAACCCTAACATTGATATGGTTCAGCCCTATACCAGCCAGCCAAAAACAGTAACCATATCCTCATTTAATTCCCATAAAACATCATACTCTTACATGGTTTTTATCACACAAAATCATCTAATATTTTCATGGGGTTCGGCCATCCAAAGTGGCCGAACCCTATGTCCATGTTTTTGTCCTCTTTAGCATGTTTTAAGTGTCACTTACACATATAAAAATCTGTACAATGTTACCATGTTTTTACCCTTCAAAACCATCCGAATAAGTTCATCAACTTGTCCAAATGACCATAATACTTCATGGGATTCGGCCATCCAAGGTGGCCGATCCCAATGGTCCATTTCATCAATTTTAATCCACTGTTTAGACCCATGCTAACTTCAGTCCTTATGTCATTCAAGTCCATGTTTTTAACCCTCTTTAAAACATGCATTTGAATCTTAAAGAAACATCAAAACAGTCCACAAAAACTTCATGGTTTCCATGTTTCAAAAAATCAAAACCACTAATCATTTACATGGGGTCCGGCCCTCCATGGTGGCCGAACCCAATGGTCATTTTTACCATTTTAAATCCTCTATTATTCAAGGTTAAAACCTTGATGCAATCGGCCATAACCATGGCCCAATGCACACCCTTTTCTTACAACTTATTTGGCTTGAACACTTAAGAAATCTTACCAAATTTCCTTTGCCTAGGATCCTTGCCTTCTCCCTTTTATTTCTTCCTTCTTTCCTTAATTCTTTGCTGGTTTATGCTTGATTTACTGGTGCCAAAACCTCTGCTTTTCAGCCAAGAAAACGAACTTGAAGAGAGGGAGAGAGAGATGGAAATTTCTTGGATTTACAATGACAAAATCGGCCAAAAATGGTAACATTCTCCTTTTGTAGTTTCAGTCCCATCTCCCATTCATTTCCCTCATTTAATCTTGCCAAAACCGATGGGACATTGGGTGTCAATCAAGAGACACCTTCCCCAAACGGTGCAACCTTTCATGTTTAAACACATGCATCTCATGGGATGAGATGATGCTGCCCCAAGCTTGGTGTCCTTTGGCTTTGCCAAAGCACCTCTTCACTCTCAACGGTTGGGATTGATTCTGATCAAGTGTTGTACGAGATTACAACCCATTTCCACCTCCTCTTGACTCACTTAACTCATGATATTTTTATTCTAAACCAACTCATCCAACTCATCACATTTAATTCACCAAGTTTGAGTCAACTCTTTTCTTAAATCAAACTCATTCCAAATCAGTCCAACTCAAGCTGAACTAACTCATTCTTGAGTTCAATTGAGGGCCCACATGGTCATCCGTGGTCAACCTAGTCAACCCGACCCATTGGGTCCCTAATCACCCCCTATGACCCGTTTTGACAATATGACCCATTCATGGGCTGATTTTGCCATTTCTAATTGGTTTTCACTTGTGTTTCAAGCCTACCCATTTTTACTATACTTGATTTCCAATTAGTTCAGCTTGACCCCATTTAATTTGAGCTTACACAATGGTCAAATCATCCATTATGACCCATAGGGTCCAATTGGGCCCGTTGACCCATTTAGCCATTTTCGACCCAATTGATGTTCATTACCCATTCAATAAAACTTGGCATTTATAATGTGCTCATTTGATCTTAATTTGAGCAATGGGCCCCACCATTTCCTTATTTGACATCACAAAATAATTAATTTAACAAACTAGGGGCATTTTCATAATTATCCACTTCATTGAGAAATTGGGGTGTTACATCGGCCATACAACATGTGTAACACCCCGTATTTTCAAGTTAGGGTTATATATGGAAATTGCCATCGAAAGGGTGAATTAAAAAGATATGAACCTTAGATGGGTAAATGTTGGGTCAATTGCCCAACGGATGGTAGATTGGGATTAAATGAAGGATAAATGGGTAGGCTTGATGAAAGTGTGTAAACCACATTCAAATGGGTAAACCACCCATAAATGGGTCATGGCGTAAAATTGGATTAATGAGCTAAATTGTTGAGACCCAATGGGTTGAGTTGACCATGTTTGACCGTATGGACCACCAAGTGAACTCAAAAGGTGAGTCAAATCATCTTGAGTTGGGGCTGAAGTGAGTTGGATTTGAATCAAACAATGGAGTTGACTCAAGTGCATTAAATGAGTGGTATTAAATGGGGAGAGTTGAGCTAATGAGTTGGGTGAGTTAAATTGGAAACCAAAGGGACTTTGTAATTCAAGTGAGTCAAATGGGGAGGTGAGAAGTTGCATTGATCTCAAACACCACAAGGACAAGTCCCACACGTTGGTGGCTTGGGAGTAATGTTTCATGCATGAAACCCCCACATGTGGTGTTAAGGGATATGGACGGTCACAAGAGACACCACCAAAGGGTGCAGCCGATTGGACAAGGGAGGTGAAGAGGCTTGGTTGTTTCATCACAAAGATGAAACCCCCAAGTAAACATTAATGGAGGAGATGAAAAGACATGGGGGTTACCAAGGGGTGTCACCAAAGGACACCAGCTTTGGGTAACTCTCATTAACCAAGGAGTTAGAGTTTTACATCACTCTCTCCCTCTCCTTTCCTTGGCCGATCCCTACCTCTCAAGACCAAGAGTATTGGCTGATTGTCTCTCACACAATTCAGCCCTTGGCCGATCCCTCCATCAAGACAAAAGGACTTGGAGAAAAGGAGTTACATCTCTAGGTTTATTACTTTCACCCAAGGCTAAGTTTCTCTCTCATTTTCTCTCTCAAAATGTAACGCCCCTCCCTTTCCGAGAATTTCAGAGTCTAATTTTTTTTTTTAAAGTAATAATAAAACATCAAAAGAGAGCGGGCGGCGTCACGACGCGAGTTAAGTTCAGACTACCCAAGTCTGAACCTTAACTGGCCACCCATGTGTACATGGAATAGACCATGATAATGAATCACACATGGAACTAACATCAACATGCGGAATAGAAAGACGAGATAGCAAGTAACAGTCCTAAACATTATTTATCATAGATCAAACATCCAAATGTTATCAACCTACTCAAACCATAGCAAGTAGTGAATCATTACATGTCCCACAAAAGTATTCAAAAGACAGTAATATAAAGTAGTCCAGTCCTTCATTCAAGCACTTAGGCTTGGCTCCCCTCCCGGTCAACGACTTTCCTTTCCCTTTGCTTGTACCTGCAATCTCCTCTGAAGATAGAATTAGGGCGTTAGATCAACGCGCCCAGTAGGTTCCCGAATCAGGGCTACCACATGTTAGCATATAAAACATGCATATACATATCATAATATATGATCATCAAAACAGGTAAAACAATACTATAATGTATGCACATGCAATGAGCCTCCCCCATCATGTACATCCATAGCCATCACTTGTCGTGCCATGCACCGACAAGATAAATCACAATACAACTTCCATCTCTTCATCATTGACTGATTCATATCACGTATTAGTCCTCCTGGCGGGACTCTCTTCGCCTAAGGAGACCATTGTGACTATGATCATCATGTTACTCTTCCTGGCGGAACTCTCATCGCCTAAGGAGGACGTAACCCATAATTGTAACACTGTAGAACCTCTTTCATCATCCCATGACCATGCATGAGATGCCAATGCCTGTATGCCATTTTGTTAATGCATAATATATCATTTGATACACATATAATAAAATAAGAATCTCATAAGAAAACTGGGTAAATCTGTGGTTACAAGTCGGTAGGAAACCTACTGAAGAATCACTTCAGTAACTGATCTTTCTTTCGCATCACCCGGTCACGACTCGCACGTCGTTCGACTTCCGGTACCTTATCCATATATCAATCAGCAAGTCAAAACATCATTTACTTATTCAATCACATCTACGACCCATCCACATCATGTGGGGTTCGGCCATGCCCATGGCCGAACATCATCAACTTAGCATTTGTCATTTTATGGGGTTCGGCCCTATGCTTGGCCGACCAAAATCAGTAAATAATCACTTAAAATTTCCACCATTGGTATGGTTTATCTCTCCAAAAACCATACCAATTTATCAAACACTTTTATGGGGTTCGGCCATCTAAGATGGCCGAACCCTATGCCCATGTTTTGGACCCTTTTTAATATATCATATGTCCACTGAATCATATAAAAATCAGTATAATATTGCATGGTTTTTACACTTCAAAATCATCCAATTATCCAAACAAGATCATGGGGTTCGGCCATGTAAGGTGGCCGAAACCCAAAGATCTATTTTATCAATTTGTATCACCTTTGCCCAAGGTTTAGACCCTTAATGCATTTGGCTATTCCAATGCCGAATTATGCCATCCAAATCCAAAATTAAACATCCTTTATCTTGTCTCTTAGATCATACAAAACAGTCCATGATTTTACAAAATCATCACTTTAAACAAATAAATTTCATGGGGTTCGGCCACCCAAAGTGGCCGAACCCTATGGTCCATATTTTCCATCTTTTAGACCATTGATTTAAACCCTGTTAACTTCAGCCCTCTTGTCATTCAGATCAATGTTTATAATCCTTTCTATTACATGTATTTGATTCTTAAATAAAACCCAAAAATCAGTCCATAATCCTCCATGGTTTCCATGTTTCAAAACATGAAAAACCACCCATCTTTTACATGGGGTTCGGCCCTCCATGGTGGCCAACCCAATGGTTATTTTTACCATTTTAAATCCTTCATTTACCAAGGTTAAACATTGGTGTATTCGGCCATGACCATGGCCCAATACATACCTCACTTGTTTCATGTTATTAAACCAAAATAACACATGGATACTTACCAAATTTTCCAAACTTCCTTCTTGCCTTTGATCCTTGGTTTCTCCCTTATTTCTTCTTTCTTTCCTTAATTCCTTGCTGGGTTTATACTTGACTAACTGGTGCCAAAAACCTCTGTTGTTCAGCCAAGAAAACGAATTGGAGAGAGGGAGAGAGAGATGGGAATTCTTGGATTCCTTTGTGTGAAAAACGGCCATGTATGGTAAGGTTTTTCTTTTATAGTTTCAGCCCCCCCAACTCCCATTCATCCTCCCTCATTAATGTTGTTAAAAACGATGGGGCAAAGGGTGTTAACCAAGACACCTCTTGGTTCCAAACGTTGCACCCCTTGGTGCCAAACATTGTATCACATGGGAAATGAACCAATGCAACCTTTCATGAAAAGGTGCCGCCCAACCTTGGTGTCTTTTGGCTTTGCCAAAGCACCCTTTCATACCAACGGCTGAGATTGATTCTGATTAATTGTTGTGTGAGATTACAACTCATTTCCATCTCCTCTTGACTCACATAACTTGGAATATTTTTATTCTAAACCAACTCATCCAACTCATCACTTTTAATGCTCCATATTTGAGTCAACTCTTTTCTTGAATCAAACTCATTTCAAATCATTCTAACTCAAGCTGAATTAACTCATACTTAAGTCCAATTGAGGGTCCACACGGTCACCTGTGGTCAAACTGGTCAACCCGACCCATTGGGTCCCCTTTTAGCCCCCTGACCCGTTTTTAACTTCATGACCCAATTATGGTATTTTGGTCATTTGTAAGTGGTTTTCTCATATGGATCATGCCTACCCATTTCTTCTCTACTTGATTTCCAATCAAATAGGCTTAACCCTATTTAATTTAAGCTTACACAATGGTCAAATGATCCATTTTGACCCATTGGGTCCAATTGGGCCCTTTGACCCATTTAGTCATTTCCAACCCAATTGATGTACATAACCCATCCAAATCAACTTCATATATATATATAATGTGCTCATACAACCTTAATTTGAGCAATGGGCCCCAACATTTCTTATTTTGACATCACAAAATAATTAATTTAATAATTCAGGGGCATTTTCATAATTTTCCATTTTATTGAAAAATTGGGGTGTTACACAAAATCTACTTACTTAGCCGAACCAGTCCTTGGTGTTTTCACCATTGATCAAAGCACACAATCAGTTAAGGACTAAGGGAGCAAGAAGGAAGAAAGCAAAGATCAAAAGCAAGAAGGAGCCAAGGAAAATTGGAAGAGTGTGGATTGGTAAGTACTTCAATAGGTTTTGTTAATTATCATGATCAAGGATCATGGTTTGGTCTTTGGCCAAACCCTAAGTTATAAGTGTAAGAACCTTCAAAGATAAAAATGGTGGATGAGGTTCGGCCATGGGTATGGCCGAACCCCATCAAAGAAGGTGATTACGCTAATCTAATTGTATGAAGAAAAGTTAATAACCATGAAGGGTTTTTCCGATATTGTAAAGGGTTTTAAATCATGGATTTGAATGTCATGATTTGGCCATCATATGGTTGAATTTATCAAAGGGTTAGACCATGGAAGATGGTGTGTAAAAGGGTTGGAAATGGATCATAGGGTTCAGCCACTTTGGATGGCCGAACCCCATTAAATAATTTGGTTATGTTAATGGTTTTTGAAAGTTAAAAACCATGCAATATGATGGACATTTTTAGATGTTGTAATTGGACATAAGATGTATGTTAAAGGGTTCAAATCATGGGTCATAGGGTTCGGCCACTTTGGATGGCCGAACCCCATGAAAGGATTTGATAAGTATATGGTTATTTTGATGGTTTTGAGAGATAAAAACTATACAAGGTATGGAAGTGTTAAGGTGTTAAATATGGAGATAAGGTGTATGTCTTGGGTCGGCTGAACACTATTGTTTTTATGGCTAAGTTACAATGAATGAACTATGTATAAGTATTGGGAGATTTGCATCAAAAGAACCATAGGGTTCGGCCATGTGTATGGCTGAACCCCATGGATCATTATATGGGTGTTTAGAGTTAAGAATATGCTTAGAAATTATAAATGGATTTTTAGTATGTAAAGAGATGGAAATAAAGAACCATAGGGTTCGGCCATATGTATGGCCGAACCCCATGGAGTGATTTTGATGGACTTAAGTATTTGTGGAACCATGAAGATGATGAAAGATTAAGGATAGTTAATTACATGGATTGATGGGTAATTAATCTTACGAATGAAGGATTGAAATAGACCAAGTTTGATATAGTGAGGTTCGGCCAAGTGGTATGGCCGAACCCCACTAAGGTGGATTTGTTTTGGATAATAATGGTTAGCAAGATTAAAATATTGGTTAGCCTAGTGGTAAAACCGTAAATACAAATAATAATGTAAATATGGATGAAAAAGAGTAAAGGACTTAAAAAAGGGGTCAAACCAAAGTGGTATGGTTCGGCCATGTTGTATGGCCAAACCCTACCAAGGTATATTATTTAATATAAGGTATTTATGTAAGTTATATGCATAATAGTGATCAAATGAAAAGGAAGATCAAATCCAAAGTGGGTGAGGTTCGGCCATGGGTATGGCCGAACCCCACAAGATGATTTTTGGGACTTCGAATTAATTGGAAATCAAAAGGTTATGTGTTTGACCTGCTGTTATATAAACAAGGTAACGGGACTTGAACAGTACACAAGTCGTGAACGGGTGACAGATTAAGAAGCAAAAGACACTTGAGCGGTCTTTTGGTAGGATTCCTACATCATTGAAACCATGGATATGTATTATGTACTTTTGACGATTTTATTTCATGTTTGATAAGTTATTTTGGTATCAAACAATATGTTACAATTATGGGATTTTCATGCTATGTTTTGTAATATTATGTAGCATGATTGGCATTTGCATGGCATGGGAGGGATGGAATGTAACCAGAGACCCACGCTCCGGCCAGCGTCCGTAAGTCGTGTGGGGTATTTTAACTGGAGATCCACACTCCGTCGGGGCGTCCGTAAAGTGAGGGATACTTTAACCGGAGACCCACGCTCCGTCGGGGCATCCGTAAGTCATGAGGAGTAATTTGATGAAGAGAATGAGTAATTTGATGAGAAGAATACTATCAAGAGATTATATGTATGTGATGGGGTGGACTCATTGCATAAGACATATGCTAGCATGGCATGACATTGAATCGACATGATATGATCTTTATTATCATGCAAGTTTACTGGTTTTTATCTGTATGATTGGATCTCTATTATCATACATGATTTTGATACGATGTTTTATAAGTATGATATGGTATATTATATCTGGATTTTATATACTAACCCATGTGTTAGCCCTAATCGGAATACCTACTGGGCGCGTTGTCTAACGCCTTACTTCTACCCTAGTGGATGATGCATGAAAGGGAAAAGGAAATGTCGAGGATCGCGAAGGAAGCCAGGCATAGGAGCTTGGATATGGAATGGAATTATTTATTGACATTTGGATACTTTTATATGGACATGTATAACTTAGTAACATTATTATGGTTTGTGAATAGTTTTGATGATGGTTATCGGATTTAAGTAATTTTGGTTAGATGACTTGTACTTTGCTATCGAAACAGTTTAGTTCCGCAATCAGTTTATATTATTCCGCAAGTTTTTATTTAGTACCATGTGTGGATTAGTTTTAATGGACTTAGTCCATGCACACATGGGTGGTCAGTTAAGGGTCGGACTTTGGAAGTCCGAACTTAGCTCGCGTCGTGACGCTCCCCGCTCTCTTCCACTTTACTTATTTATAAAAAAAAAAATAGACTCTGATTTTCGGAAGGGTGGAAAAGGGCGGGGCGTTACAGCATGGCCGAACCTTACCACTATGGTTTTGACCCCTCTTTCAAGTCCTTTGATCATTTCATTCCACATTTGCAATATTGCCACTACCTAAACCCTTGTTTAATATTGCTAACAACCAATGTCCAAAACAAATTCACCTTAGTGGGGTTCGGCCATACAACATGGCCGAACCTCACCATCTTAAATTTGGTCCTTTAATCCTTCATACATAAGACTAATTACCAATCCATTCATCTAATTATCTAGCCCTTAATCATCCACCATTGTCACTCTATGGGATTCTGCCATACACATGGCCGAACCCTTTAGTTCCTTATTTCCATTAAAACCTTTATCCATCTATGAATGTGTAACACCCCAATTTCTCAATAATATGAATATTTACGAAAATGCTACTGGATTGGTGAATTTAATAAATGTGATTGTAAATGAGAAAATGGTGGGGCCCATTGATCAAATTAAGGCCATATGAACATATTATAAGGGTCAATTTATCATGAATGGGTAATGAACATCAAATTGGGTCAATGTGGTTATTTGGGTCAAAGGACCCACTTGATTTTAGTCCGTCTTTTGATTTATTAATCAATCACCACTAAGTTAATCATTTAAACCTTAGGTCCACAAAATACACCTTAGTGGGGTTCGGCCATACAACATGGCCGAACCTCACTCACTTGATTTTGGTCCCTCTTTGTAATCCTTTGATCTTTTAAATTAAATCCAAGATCATGCCATCTTTGATTCATAAATCCATCACCTTATGTTTAGGTCCAAAAACATAGGTTCATGACTAAACATCTTATGCACAAGTAATCCATCAACATAAAAACCCATAATCAAATCCTTCCATCTCCTATCATAATCATTCATTTAAACATGATAGGTCCATGAATGACCCACTAAAATGGTTCATGGGGTTCGGCCATACTCATGGCCGAACCCATGGTCCTTTGTTTCCATCCTACCATGGTCAAACCACCTTTTAAAACCATCAATACTTCTCCATGGTTTTTATGCTTAAAAACCCTTTTAAAATCAGCAACGTCCCTTGATGGGGTTCGGCCATACAACATGGCCGAACCCTATGGATCCTCATTTCCTTTTAAAAAGAATCATACATCTATGGTTTGATCCTTTGATGGTTCTCATACATGAATCCATTTAGACCCTTTAAAACCTTTTAAAAATTACTAACATACTTCTATGATTTTTATCCTTCAAATCCATTAAAATTAACTAATATCCTTCCATGGGGTTTGGCCATACAACATGGCCGAACCCTATGGTTCATCATCTTCTCTTAAAATCATTTAGACCCATATAAATTCCTTAATACCTTTCCATGGGGTTCGGCCATACAACATGGCCGAACCCTATGGTTCATCATAGAGTCTTTAGCCATAATAAGAATTAGGGTTCGGCCATGCAATGGCCGAACCATGTCCTTGACCATCTTTTCTTACTTATGCAAACTTATTCATGTACTTACCGATTCCGCGAATCCTCCTGTTTCTTTCACTCCTTCTTGCTCCTTTCCTTCCTTAACCTTTTCTTCCTTCCTTCTTGATCCTTGGCTGAAATTGATCTTGATAAAATCTCTTGGAGTGGTTCGGCAAAGAGGTATAGATTTGAGAGAGGGAGAAAGAGAGAATATTTAAGATAACAACTCTAAGTATTCTCCCTTTGTCTTGAGAGGGGTCGGCCTTGTGTGAGAGGGAGAGAGTGAGATGAAAATTCTCTAAGTGTTATTATCTTGAGAGGGGGATTGGCCCAGAGAGCTTGAGAGAGTGAATTGAAACCAAAGTCCTTTCCTTGGTTAATGAGGGTCGGCCAAAGGTGGTGTCCTTTGGTGATACCCCTTTGTAACTCCCATGCCCTTTCACCTCCCTCCTTAATGATCCATTTGGAGGTTTCATCCATGAGATGAAACACTCCCACCATTTGGCTTTTGGGTTTGGAAACCCCCCCATGCTTCCAACGTGTGCTATGGTTATGCGTTGAGTAACCTCCACAACCTTTCACCTCCTCATTAATGACCATTTGGAGTTTCATCCCATGAGATGAAACTCCCATGTCTCCAACGTGTAGTCTTGACTTGGGTCTCATAAGATGCATCTCTCCACCTTCCCACTCCACTCACTTGAGATCAAAGTCCCATTAACTTCCATTCAACTCATTTAACTCAACTCACCTTTTTAATTCAACTCATTCAACTCACTTAAAATCAACTCAATTATTTGATTCCATTTCCAACTTAATTCAGCCCAATTTAATTAAGCTTGAACTAACTTGGTGGTCAACCAAGTCAACCATGGCCCATTGGGTCCCAATTGGGCATTTTGACCAAATTGATAATTTTGACCCAATTGACAATCTTGACCCAATTAAATAAATCATACCCATTTATTTCAATTGAAACCATATCCACAATCCATTGGGTCTTAATTGGGCAATTGACCCAGCACCTTACCCATCTAAGATCCATATCATTTAATTCACAAATTAAATGGGCAATTTCCGTAAATATATATATAACTTGAAAATTTAGGGTGTTACAATACAACCCTCTTTTTAAAATTTTCGTCCTGAAAATCGAGTGAAGTAGGGTTTCAAACAAATTACATAAATAGCTCAGGGTGAGCTGTTCTCATTTCCGATTCAAGTTCCCAAGTGGCTTCCTCATTACCATGTCGATCCCATATGACCTTGACGAATTGGATCGCTCGGTTCCGTAACACCCTTTGTTCTGTCTCCACCACTCTGACAGGCTTCTCGATGTATGTCACGTCACTTTGCACCTCTATGTCTTGTACATTCAGCACATATGAGGGATCAGGATTGTACTTCCTCAACATAGATACATGAAATACATCGTGCAAAGATGATACCTGTGGAGGAAGTGCCAATTGGTAAGCTACCTCCCCCACCCTCTTTGTAACGCCCCGCCCTTTTCGAGAATTTCAGAGTCTAATTTTTTTTTTTTAAAGTAATAATAAAACATCGAAAGAGAGCGGGCGGCGTCACGACGCGAGTTAAGTTCAAACTACCCAAGTCTGAACCTTAACTGGCCACCCATGTGTACATGGAATAGACCATGATAGTGAATCACACATGGAACTAACATCAACATGCGGAATAATCTAGATTAATTGCGGAATAGAAAGACGAGATAGCAAGTAACAGTCTTAAACAATAAATAACATAAATCAACCATCCAAAGGTTATTATCCTAATCAAACCATAGCAAGTAACGAATTATTACATGTCCAACAAAAGTATTCAAATGACAATAATATAACGTAATCCAAATCCATCATTAAAGCACTTAGGCTCAGCTCCCCTCCCGGTCAATGACCTTTCCTTTCCCTTTGCTTGTACCTGCAATCTCCTCTGAGGATAGAATTAGGGCGTTAGATCAACGCGCCCAGCAGGTTCCCGAATCAGGGCTACCACATGTTAGCATATAAAACATGCATATACATATCATAATACATGATCACAAAAAAAACAGATAAAACGATGCTATGAAATATGCACATGCAATGAGCATCCCCCATCATGTACTTTCATAGCCATCACTTGACGTGCCTTGCACCGACAAGGTAAATTACAACACACTTTCATCTCTTCTATAAGCGATGTACATGTAATGAGCAACCCCCATCATGTACCATCGTAGCCATCATTTGACGTGCCTTGCACCGACAAGGTAAATTACAGCAACATTCATCTCTTCTATACAATATGTACATGCAATGAGCAACCCCCATCATGTACATTCGTAGCCATCACTGTAAAACTTCATTCATTATCCCATGACTATGCATGAGATGCCAATGCCTGTATGCCATTTGTTAATGCATAGTATATCATTTGAAACACATATGTTAAAACAAGAGTATCATAAGAAAACTGCGTAAAAACCGTGGTTACAAGTAGGTAGGAAACCTACTGAAGAATCACTTCAGCGTTCGTTCTTTCTTAGGCTTTAACCGGTCACGACTCGTTCGTTGTTCAACTTTCGGTACCTTATTATGCAACAATAAGTAAATCATAATCTTATTTACATGTCCATTCACATATGACACCTAAAACATCTTATAAGTACTTTTGATCAATCTCTTCATTTGGCTTGTATTCACAGATTTGCCATTGCCACCAATACCTTGATTAAATTCTACAACCTTAACCGTAACCTTAACATGGTTCAGTCATGTTTTGGACGACCAAAACAGCAAACATGATTCCATTTTTAATCACACATACATCCATAAAATGGCCTATGAAAACAGTCCATGGGGTTCGACCATACTCATGGCCGAACCCTTATGGTTCTTTGCTCAATGATGTCCTTTGTTTAAATACTAATTGGCTCTACCCCTTAGCCATATTAAGCCCATGATTTAGCCATCCCATGGCCAACCCAAAATCAGTAACCTTATCACATAAAAATCTCCCAAAAACAGTCCACAAAGGTCTATGGTTTCCATGTTTTCCAATCATGAAAACCAACCCTTTTTACATGGGGTTCGGCCCTCCATGTTGGCCGAACCCAATGGCTATGTTTACTGTTTTTAAACTTCAGATAATAATGTAATAACAGTATATTAAAATCAGGTTTTAACTTTCAAACAAGCCATCCAAAACAGTCCATAAAAAGTCTATGATTTACATGTTTTTCCAACATGAACACCAACATCTTTTTACATGGGGTTCGGCCCTCCATGGTGGCCGAACCCAATGGTTAGGTTTACTGTTTTTAAACCTTAGATAATAATGTAATAACAATATATTAAATCAGGTTTTAACTTTCAAACAAACCATCCAAAACAGTCCATAAAAAGTCTATGGTTTACATGTTTTTCCAACATGAACACCAACATCCTTTTACATGGGGTTCGGCCCTCCATGGTTGCCGAACCCAATGGTTAGGTTTACTGTTTTTAAACCTTAGATAATAATGTAATAACAGTATATTAAATCAAGTTTTAACTTTCAAACAAACCATCCAAACATTAGCCCAATTTCATAGGGTTCGGCCATGCTCATTGGCCGAACACCATGAAATTGGTTTTGAACATTTAACCCTTTATCTTGGGTTTGAAACCAACACCCAAATCCATATTTAACCTCCTTAAAACATGCATTCCAAATCCAAAAATAACATCTAATATCAGTCCCAAATCATATGGTTTTAATTTCCAAAAAATATCAAAAACAACCATTTGTTTCCATGGGGTTCGGCCATGCTAAGTGGCCGAACCCAATGGTCCATTTCCATCTTTTAATCCACTGATTTTAGACCATATAAACTTCAGTCCCTATGTCATTCAGATCCATGTTTTTAACCATTCTAAAACATGTATTTAATCTAAAATCAAAACCCAAAAACAGTCCACAAAATCCATGGTTTTCATGTTTCAAAACATGAAAACCAAGCCATCTCTTACATGGGGTTCGGCCCTTCATGGTGGCCGAACCCAATGGTTATTTTTATCATTTTAAATCCTCCACTAATCAAGGTTAAAACCTTGGTGTATTCGGCCATAACCATGGCCCAATACACACCCCATTTGCTCCATGTTATTATACCAAAATAACATATAAATACTTACCAAACTTCCAATCTTTCTCTTTGCCTTTGGTCCTTGGTTTCTCCCTTTTATTTCTTCTTTTCTTTTGCTGTTTTGTGCTTGATCTACTGGTGCAAACACCTCTGCTATTCCAACTAGGAAAAACGAATTTGAGAGAGGGAGAGAGAGAGAGATGGAAATTCTTGGATTTCCAATGTGAAAAATGGCCAACCTTGGTGTTTATTTCCTTTAGTACTTCACCCCCAAAACTCCTCCACTCCCTCATAACTTCTTGCACAAACCAATGGGTATTGGGTGCCATCCAAGGCACCCCTTGGCAGCTACCTATGCAGCCTTTCAACTCCCCAAGCATCTCATCCAATTTCCATGTATTCTCATTTAAAACCCATCATGAAAATCACCAAAACAAGTCCCACAATTTAAGACCAGCCAACCTCTTCAAATTCCCTCTCAACTCACTGATTTTACAGCCCCTTGAATTTCCATTTTGACTCACCCAACTCAAGGTATTTTTATTCCAACCCAACTCATCACATTTAATGCACATGAGTTAACTCACTTTTTGATTTAATTCCAACTCACCTCAGTCCCACTCAACTGATTTGACTCGTGTTTGAGCTCCCTTGAGGGTTCACACGGTCAACAATAGTCAACTCGACCCGTTGGGTCCACTTTTAGCTCCTTGACCCGTTTTGACAACATGACCCATTTATGGTATTTTGGTCATTTCTAATTGGTTTTTACATATGGATCAAGCCTACCCATTTTTCCTCCACTTGATTTCCAATCAAATAGGCTTAACCCAATTTAATTTAAAATCACAAAACGGTCAAATAACCCAGCAAGACCCGATGGGCCCCATTTGGGCCCTTTGACCCATTTAGCCATTTTTGACCCAAATGATGAAAATTACCCAACCAATCAAACTTAACATTCATAATGTGCTCATATGATTTTATTTTGATCAATGGGCCCCACTATTTCCTTACTTAACATCACAAAATAATTAATTTAACAACTCAGGGGCATTTTGGTAATTTTCCACTTCATTGAGAAATTGGGGTGTTATACTCTTCAGGATTGGAAACGGCCCCACATATCTAGGTGACAGTTTCCCCTTCTTTCCAAATCTCATGTGTCCCTTTCGTAGCGAGACTTTCAAGAACATCAAGTCGTCCACCTCAAATTCAAGGAACCTCCTCCTTTTGTCAACGTAGCTCTTCTAACGACTCTGTGCAGCAAGTAGGTGCTATCGTATCAACTGTATTTGCGTTATAGTCTCAACAACCAACTCGGGTCCAATCAGTACAGGGTCACCTGCCTCTGTCCAGCACACGGGATCTACATGGTCTACCATATAAGGCCTCGAATGGAGCCATCTGGAGGCTTGTTTGGTAACTGTTGTTATAAGAAAACTCTACCAGCGGCAAGTGATCCTCCCATCCGCCCTTGAAGTCTAGCATACATTCTCTCAGCATGTCCTCCAATGTTTGTATCGTCCTTTTAGATTGCCCATCAGTTTGTGGATGGAATATTGTGCTAGTCAATAGATCTGTCCCCATGGCCGACTGGTAGTCTGATGATATCCTTGATATACCGTCAACCCAAGGTCTCAGATGAATCTGTCATCCTGATGGGAAGAAAGTGTGCAGACTTGGTCAATCTGTCTACCACGACCCATATCGCATCGTTGCCCTTTGAGGACCTTAGATTGCCCATCAGTTTGTGGATGGAATATTGTGCTAGTCAATAGATCTGTCCCCATGGCCGACTGCATGCTCTGCCGCACTCTGCCGGTGAATCGGCCATCTCTGTCGGACACAATAGTCCAGGGAATACCATGTAGTCTGATGATATCCTTGATATACCGTCAACCCAAGGTCTCAGATGAATCTGTCATCCTGATGGGAAGAAAGTGTGCAGACTTGGTCAATCTGTCTACCACGACCCATATCGCATCGTTGCCCTTTGAGGACCTTGGTAACCCTGTCACAAAATCCATGGAGATGTGTTCCCATTTCCACTCCTGCACTGGTAAGGTTTTGAGTAACCCTGGTGGTTTCTGATGTTTCGTCTTAACCTGCTGATAGGTTAGGCAATGAGCAACAAATTCTACCACATCTCATTTGAGCCCATGCCACCAATAGTGTCTCTTTAGGTCGTGATACGTCTTGGTGCTGCCCGGATGAATGGAGAGTTTGGTCTGGTGTGTCTCGATGAACAACTCTCTTCTGCAGCTCTTAGGCACATAAGTCCTACCTCGGAATACAAGACCCTGTCCTGGTCGTAATTCCCATTCCGGTATGACCACACCAGTAGACATCTTGGCCCATATCTCCTCCACTTCCTGATCTGTTCGCTGCTCCTGTTCAATCTTGGAGACCATGTTGGACCATATGATCAGATTATACATACTCCCATGGTTACTGATATATAGATTGAACTCTCGAATGGTATTCAGCATCTCCCATTCTGTCCTGATCAAACTGGCCACTGATGCATGTGATATGCGGTTGAGGGCATCTGCCACTTTGTTCGCCTTGTCAGGATGATATTGAAGCGCGAACTCATAATCCTGCAGATATTCCATCCATCTATGCTGCCTCATGTTTCTTTCTGATCAAACAAGTATTTCATGCTCTTATGATCTAAAAACACTTCAAACGTCTCACCATATAGATAGTGTCTCCAGCTTTTGAGAGCGAAGACCACTGCAGCTAGTTCCAGATCATACGTGGGGTAGAGGCGTTCATGTATTTTCAACTGTCTTGAACCGTATGCCACCACACGCTGACTTTGACTGAGAGAACACCCAAGTCCTTCTCCTGAAGCATCGCATTGTACCTCATAGCCCTTGCCTCTTTCCGGCAAAATCAGGATAAGAGCAGTTGTAAGTCTCTCCTTCAGTTATTCAAATGTCCGATTGCACACATCTAACCACTCAAATTTGACTCCTTTCTGAGTGATTGAGTAAGTGGAGATGCAATCTTGAAGAAGTCCATGATAAACTTTCTATAGTAACCAGCCAATCCTAGGAAGCTACGGATCTCAGTCACATTTTTCGGTGCTTTCCATTCCCTCACTGCCGCCACCTTAGCTGGGTCCACGGCTATGCCTTCTGCTGATATAACATGCCCCAAGAAGTTAAACTTGGGTAGGTAGAATTCACACTTGTTGGCTTTGGCATATAACTGGTTCTTCCTCAGGGTGTCTAGGACTATCCGTAGGTGCTCAGCATGTTCCTCCTGACTTTTGGAATAGATCAAGATGTTATCAATAAATACAATCACGAACTGGTCCAAGTAAGGACGGAAGATCCAGTTCATTAGATCCATGAACACAGCTAGCGCATTGGTGAGTCCAAACGGCATGCCTACAAACTCATATAGTCCATACCGCGTTCTGAAGGTTGTCTTCTCTATGTCCTCCTCCTTAACCCGGATTTGATGGTAGCCGGACATCAGATCAATCTTAGAGAAGTGGCTGGAACCTCTAAGTTGATCGAATAGATCATTGATCCTGGGTAGAGGATACTTGTTCCTGATAGTCAGCTTGTTCAGTTTTCGGTAATCCACACACACCCGAAGTGTACCGTCCTTCTTCTTCACAAATAATACCGGGGCTCCCCAAGACAATGTACTGTTCCGGATGCATCACAGTCTGAGCAGTTCATCAATCTGCTTCATTAGCTTGGACATCTCAGTTGGTGCCATCCGGTAATGTGGTAATGACACTGGAGCAGTGCAAGGGTACAGCTTGATCTCAAAATTGATCTCCCTCATGGGTGGCAAGCTAGGGAGTTCTTTTGGGAATACATCAGCGTAATCTTTCACTATCGCTAGAAGTTCAGCCACCGAAGCCTTGTTTAATCTGATATTGTTCAATACCAGGTGATTCAACCCTTCACGCAGTCTTCTTCTTATAGGGATGTTGTGTTTGTCACACGTACCACATATTGTTTCCCCTCGAGTGACAAAAATTTCACCCTGCGAAGATGGCAATCGATGTTGGCCTAAACGCTAGTCAACCAGTCCATGCCGAAGATAATATCGTACTCAGTCATGTCGAGTACCATGTAGTTGAACTCAAATCTGTATCCAGCGAGTTCAGTGTTCACTGCTGTGCATATAAGCCACAATGACGTGTCTCCGACGGGGGATACAATGGTGAGTGATGTGGACAGTTTTTGTACTAATGTGCTCGTAGCTGATATGAAGGAGTGGGATGCTCCAGAATCAAATAATGCAAAGGCGTAAGAACTACTGGCTATTACCATACCTTGAATCACGGAGTGATCCACTGCTGCTGGAGGAGCTAAAGTAAACAACCGTCCAGATCATGTAGGGTTAGGCGCCCATCCCGCCTAGTTATATATCCTACCTCCTCGTGAATAAGTTGGTCTAGCTGGTGGGCGAAATGAACCCCTGGAATGTGAGGGCCTGCTAAGCTGTGGGCATTCCCTCTTGAAGTGGCCGGACGGGTCACAATGGAAACAATTGTTCACCCCTCAGGGATGATTGGGACGAAAGCCCCCTGTTGACCCAGTGGAAGGTGAGGGTCTTCCCAAGTTAGGTCGAAACCTCTTGTTGGGCTGAAATGTGCCTCTCCCACTCTGACATCGGCGGTTGTCAAACTGCACTATCTCATCCATCTCTTGTTCCACTATAGTGGCCCTGCTGACCACCTCTGCCAGTGTAGCTGCCTTGAATATGGTTACCTTGGCCCTAATGCTTGGCCGTAGGCCCCGCTCAAACTTGCGAGCCCTTGGGTACTCCGTATCCACCATATATAGTGCATAACAGGACAAAGTGAGGAACTCCTGATGGTACTCTGCCACCGTCATAGTGCCTTGTACCAAGATAAGAACGCTTGGGTGTGGCGCTCTTTCTCCTCCTCGGGAAAGCAGTGGTCCAAAAATATAGCTGAGAACTGCTCCCACGTCATTGCAGTCCTTTCCCTTTCCGGCATGAGTGCTCGTTGTTTCTCTATTACCTCCCACCATTTACCGGCATCATCAATCAGTTGTGATGTAGCCAGCAATATCTTGTCATCATGACTCGAGATCTTTAATAGGATCAGGATCTGAGTAATCTTTTTCAACCACTTTTCTGCTCCGACAGTCCCTTCTTTCCCTTTGAAGTAAAGGGGGCGCTGTTTCTGGAAATCCCTAACCATGCTCTTATCATTGGTGTCATTTGTGGTTGCATTTCCGTTCAGATGCTGTTGAAGAACAAAAGTAACCACTGCTTGGACCAAGCTTTGTAGTTCATGAGGCACCACCGGTATATTCACGTTGTTTTGTTCCTCCTCCTCTTGGTGGGATGGTTGTTCATCATGTTGAGATTGTTGTTCTTCCTCTTCATGTTGCGATTGTTGTTCCTCCTCTTCATGTTGAGATTTTTGTACCTCCTTTTCATTCCTTTTTTTGGTTTTGTCGGCTCTTTCTCTTCGGAGGCATTTCTCCTAAGTCATTTGAAAACATTATTGAATTAACTCCTTCGTAAAGTTGTGTTTTCACATTATGGGGAAATTTCCAAATAAGCACTCTTTGTATTTCTTTGTTTTTTTTTTTTGGAAACTTCTTAAGTATCAAGTATTCGTTTTTCTCAATTTGGGGATATCGGGGCAATATATCCTAATTTGTTATGTTTGATAAATCCAATTATTGTGACTGTACTTCGTTTGCTATCATTCGTTGTTGTTCTCAGATTGAATGTTTCAGTCTGAGTCTAACGAAGTAAATTAATCCGGCCCCCGTGCAGTGGACTCCGAAGAGTCGGTAAGTTGCAATTTTTATCTATCAGTGAGACATGAAACCATCTTAATCTTACTTCGAAAGATTCATCTTTCCCGTTTCACTCTGATACCAATTGTAATGCCCCGCCCTTTTTCACTCCCTTTCTGAAAATCAGTCTATTTTTTTTTTTGAATAAAAGAGAGAGAGAGCGGGAGCGTCACGACGCGAGCTAAGTCCGAGCTTCTAAAGCCCGACCCTTAACTGGCTAACCATACTTGTACGTGGACCAAATCCACTAAAATGGTTCACACGTATTCAAGTTAACTTGCGGAATAAAACTTACATGCAGAATTATAATAGAATCATAATTCTATTCCATTTTAGATAGCAAAGTATTCCAAGTTTTAACCATGATTATCTTAACTTAAATATCCAAAATAAATTATTCAAACCGTAGCAAAATATTTAAGTTATTACATGTCCAAATGCTAGCTACTCGAATTACATAGTCCATGAGTAACTTAAACAAAGTATAATTAAACACATCCATGCTCCTATGCTTGGCTCCCATCACGTTCATCATTCCCTTCAATTCCTGTGTCGTCCACTAGGGTAGAAGTAGGGCGTTAGACAACGCGCCCAGTAGGTATTCCAAGTAGGGTTAACACATGGTTAGTACATAAATCACATAGATAACATAATACAAAAACCATGTAAAACAATGCCATGCCATGGTGTCATATGCAATGAGTCCCACATCACAAATACATATATCCTATTGATGGAATTCTCCTCATCAAGGTATCCCCATAGTTGCCTTACGGACGCCCTGACGGAGTGTGTTCTCCGGATACTTCTTGATGGATAATGCACATCAAGGTCTTCCCACGGATGCCTTACAGATACCCTTTACGGAGCGTGGCTTCCGGTTACAAATCATCCCTCCCAGCCATGCATGAGATGTAAATGTCCACATGCTATGTATAGTATAAATCATAGCATAAAATCTCCATATTTGAAACATAACATTTGATACAAAATAACTCATCAAAAGTATGAACTAAAGTCATAGTACATGTCCCATGGTTTCAAAGAGGTAGAATCCTACCAATGACCACTAAAGTGTCCTTGTGTTTTCGTCCGGAAACCGCTCGCGATCGTACATCCCTTGTGAGGTCCCGTTACCTTATAACATGTCAATCAATCAATCCCATGTTCCATTTGATTTACAATCATGTCTAAGTCCATAAACATATCTTGTGGGGTTCGGCCATACACCATGGCCGAACCTCACTCACTTGGTTTTAGTCCTTCTTTTGATTTATTAATCAATCACCACTAAGTTAATCATTTAAACCCTAATTCCACAAAATACACCTTAGTGGGGTTCGGCCATACAATATGGCCGAACCTCACTTGATTTTGGTCCCTCTTTGTAATCCTTTGATCTTTTAAATTAAATCCAAGATCATGCCATCTTTGATTCATAAATCCAATCACTTATACAATAATTATCTAACCTTGATAACAACCTAAGTTCACAAAAAAAATCCTCATGAAGTTCGGCCATACACCATGGCCGAATCCATGATCTTTCATTTTTACCCATATTTACTTCTTTGCCATTATTTCCATCACCTTATTTTTAGGTCCAAAAACATAGGTTCATGACTAAACATCTTATGTACAAGTAATCCATCAACATAAAAACCCATAATCAAATCCTTCCATCTCCTATCATAATCATTCATCTAAACATGACAGGTCCATGAATGACCCATTAAATTGGTTCATGGGGTTCAGCCATGTGTAGGTCCTTTGTTTCCATCCTACCATGGTCAAACCACCTTTTAAAACCATCAATACTTCTCCATGGTTTTTATGCTTAAAAACCCTTTTAAAATCAATAACTTCCCTTCATGGGATTCGGACGCCCCGACGGAGTGTGGTCCCTCCGGTTACATATCCTTCACCCCACGCCATGCATGAGATGCTAATGAAACACATGCTATTTTATATGATAAACATAGCATTAAAACACTCATCTGAAACACATCTTTTTCAACATAAATTCATCAGAAATAATATAAGAAACATTGTACATAAACCCATGGTTTCAAAGAGGTGGAATCCTACCAAATACCACTAACGTGTCCTTGCGCTTTCGTCCTGTAACCGCTCACGATCGTACACACCTTGTGAGGTCCCATTACCTTATAACATATTAATCAATTAAAACCATGTCCCATTTGATTTACAATGATGTTTAAGTCCATAAACACAACTTGTGGGGTTCGGCTATACACCATGGCCGAACCTCACCCCTTTTGTTTTAAGTTGCTTTTTGCTCATTTAATTTAAGTACAAGATCATATAACTTCCCATTCATTTAATCCAACATACATAACTCTAGGTCTGCCAAACATTCCCCATGGGGTTCGGCCGCACACACCATGGCCGAACCCATGGTCTATCATTTTCACACTTATTTACATTCTTGCCATTGTTTCCATCACCTCATGTTTAGGTCCAAAAATTGATCCATTACATAAATTCATGATTGATTCATAATTCATAAAATAAAAACCTAATCATTCCCTTCATCCCTTGGTTTGGTAAACCATTCATTTAAATTGCACAAAGACCCAAAAATGGCCCATTAACAAGTTCATGGGGTTCGGCCATACACCATGGCCGAACCCATGATCTTTTATTTTTAGGCGATATTTACAAAATTGCCATCACCTCCATCATGGCTAATTACTTATCTTAATCCTCCATTCCTTTAATCATATTAGGTCCATATATGACCCATAACATTGGTTCATGGGGTTCGGCAAAACACCATGGCCAAACCCTATGATGTCATTGTTCCATCCTCCTTCTTAATTTATTTACAATAATAAATCCATAGTTGACCCATAGAATTGATTCATGGGGTTCGGCCAAACACCATGGCCGGACCCTATGATGTCTAACTTTCCTTTTTTTATCAATTCCCATTGTTGAATCCATAAATCAAGATTCTTTCCTGATCCAAAAGTCCATCATAAGAAACTTTCTAATTTAATAACCATCCTCCATGGGGTTTGGCCATACACCTTGGCCGAACCCTATGGTTCATGGTCTTCTCTTTAAAAAAATCATTGATATTCCTTCCATGGTTTTCATGATGTAATTGCATCTAAAACCATCAAACCTTCCATCCATTTAAATTAATTCATAAGTAACCTTTCCCATCATTTTCCATGATCTAAATATATGAACATAATTCCATAATTATTTATGGGGTTCGGCCATACTCCATGGCCGAACCCATGGTCTAAGGTTCTTTACCAAAAACATCCATTAAAACCCTTTAACATCTTTATTACATTGCATGGTTTTCATCCCTCAAAAATCTATTAAACATAACCAATTTCTTTCCATCGGGTTCGGCCATACATATGGCCGAACCCTATGGTTCATCCTTCCATTACAATACCATATTCATCTCCCAATTTTCTTCCATGGGGTTCGGCCATGGTTCCTTTCTTTAAACAAATTTATCGAAATTACTTACCGGTTCCGCGACTCCTCCTGTTTTCCTTTGCTTATTCTTGCTCTTCCAATCTTCTCCTTTTTTAGCCTCCTCTCCTCCTTGATCTTTAGCAGAAGTTGATCTTGATGAAGTCCCTTGAAGTGGTTCGGCCAAGAGATATATGTTTGAGAGAGATAGAGTAGCTTGGGATAGGAAATACTCCAAGCTATTGTCTTGAGGGTGGTTGGCTTTGTGTATGCCGTGTGCCCCTATTGCCTCTCCTTTATTATACTTCCATTTGGTCCTAAATATTTTTAGAAGGTGCCATGCGCCCATTCTTCCTCTCTTTTATCAACTTCCATTCGGTCCTAAATATTTTTAGAAGGTGCCATGCGCCCCTTCTTCCTCTCTTTTATCAACTTCCAATCGGTCCTAAATTTTTTTAGAAGGTGCCATGCACCCCTTCCATTTAACAATTGCCTTAGTACCGTGCGCCCCTCTTGTGTCTTTCTTTTATAATTTCCAATCGGTCCTAACTTAGAAGGTGCCATGCGCCCCTTGCAATTTAGCAATTGCCTTAGTGTTGCTCTCAACAAGGAAAGGACCCCTTTTAAATGATCTTATGCGCATCACATAGATATGCATATCTCTCATGCGACCAAGCTATCTATATTTATCTTTAGACATCTTCTTTATTTAGTGATCCCTTAGTATCACTCTTAACCAAGGAAATAGACACCTTTTAAAGGATCTTATGTGCATCCTCATGTTGCATATCTCCCACACACGGCCATGTAATCTATATTCCATTCCTAAAATCATTCCATGTTCCCTCTATGAGCATGCCACTTAATTTATATCCCTTATTTATAGATATTGCATTACCATTTTAATTAAGCCCCATATAATTCTATTGAAACCATTTTCACAATCCGTTGGGTCTTAATTGAGCAATGACCCAACACTTTACCCATCTAAGGTACATATTTAATAATTCACAAATTAAATGGGTAATTTTCATATATATTAATAACTTGGAAAACTGGGGTGTTACAATACAACCCTCCTTTTAAAATTTTCGTCCCGAAAATCGAGTGAAGTAGGGTTTCAAGCATTTACATAAATAGCTCAGGATGAGCTGTTCTCATTTTCGACTCGAGTTCCCATGTGGCTTCCTCAATGTCATGTCGATCCCATACCACCTTGACAAACTGGATCGCTCGGTTCCGTAATACCCTTGTTCTGTGTCCACCACTCGGACAGGCCTTTCGACATACGTCATGACGCTTTGGACCTCTATGTCTTGTATATTCAGTACATGAGAGGGATCAGGACTGTACTTTCTCAACATCGATATATGGAACACATAGTGCAAAGATAACAACTGTGATGGGAGTGCCAATTGATAAGCTACATCCCCCATTCTGTCCTAATCAAACATGCCACTGATGCATGTGATCTGCAGCTGAGGGCATCTGCCACCTTGTTCGCTTGGCCAGGGTGATAACTAAGTGCGAACTCATAATCCCGCAGATATTCCATCCATCTGCGTTGCCTCAGGTTGAGCTCTTTCTGATCAAACAAGTACTTCAAGCTCTTATGATCTGAAAACACTTCAAATTTTTCGCCATATAAATAATGTCTCCATCTTTTGAGAGCGAAGACCACTGCGGCTTGTTCAAGATCATGCGTAGGATAGAGGCGTTCATGTATTTTCAATTGTCTCGAACCATAAGCCACCACAAGATGACTTTGACTGAGTGAACACCCCAGTGCCTCTCCTGAAGCATCGCAATATATCTCATAACCCTTGCCTCTTTCCGATAAAATTAAGATAGGAGCAGTTGTAAGTCTCTCGTTCAATTCTTCAAATCTCTGATTGCACAGATTTGACCACTCATATTTGACTCCTTTCTGAGTTGGCTCCCGTCTCGTCCTTCGTTTCCGACATCTCCTTTATCATCAGCTAGGGTAGAAGTAGGGCGTTAGACAACGCGTCCAGTAGGACTCCGAGTAGGGCTAACACATGGATTAGTGATAACAAAGCATATAGATAATATTATAACGAAAACCTATAAAATGAATGCTATGCCATGGTTGTCTATGTTATGAACCCCACCCATCATCCATACCATCATGCTGTTATATCCCCCTTAACGGTAAAACCTCGTCAAGATATAAACAATCACAAATCATCCCCGTGGACGGCAAAACCTCGTCCAGGTATAACCAATCACACATCATCCCCCTTGATGGAAGAACCATCATCAAGGTATCATAATTACATACAACCTCCCTGATAAATCAAACACATCAAAATATCTCTATGTCTGTTTATCGGTCGCCCCGACGGAGTATGGACTCTAGTTTCATTTCATCCCTCCCTGTCATATCCCTCCCATGCCATGCATGAGATGTATATGCCATATGCCTTGTAATGAATATAATAACAAACCGTGACATTTAAAAATCCCATCAATAAAACATATAACTTGATTACCAAAAATAGATCAAGCAAAGCCTCAATAATCACATCATAGCCTTAAAACCCATTTTAAACCAATCATATGCTTACCGGAATAAATCAAGTAAAACCCCCTCCATAATACATAATTCAAAACCAATCTTAAAACAAACCATATAATTTCCAACATAATTCAAAGAAACCATCACTCAATCCATAACTTACAAAAAGGTTAGAATCCTACAGAATACCGACTAGCATCCTTTCTCACTTCCGTTCGATAAACCAGGTCGCTGATCGCGCACCGCCTGCGATGTCCAGTACCTTATTACACATTAATAATTAGTCCATGTTTCTAACTATTTCCAAGCTCATTAATCATTTCCAAGTCCACATGAATAATCTGTCACCATTTAGGTTTTGTGGGTCCCATTTAATCCATTAAATCCCTTTAATTTGTGAATTTAAAACAAATTAGCCATCCTAGGTTTTATTTAACCATACATAGACTTGATACTTAGAGCCCCTTAGCCCATGGTCATCTCCCATGGAGTTCTTGAATTTGGCCATTAATTATGGTTTTGTCACTACCTCTTCTCCATAGTTAATGGCTCATTCACCCTTGCCCAACTAAGTTCATAATTGATCATAGACTTGGATCCATTCATGACCCATCAACCAAGACATAAAAATTATTAAAAATAACCATGTACTTAATCTAATCCCCATTAATAAATCCACATGCATACACTTTAACCTTTGTCCTTAAAAACGACTTATAATTAAATCATCATTCTTAGGCACAATCTTGGGTCCATAATTGACCCATCACCCATATCACAAGATCACTTACATCAGCCATTTAATTTTAACCTAAAGTCCATTTATTTAAACCTATACCTACACATTAGTCTTAGGCCAAAATGATCTACCATTGGTTCATTAACAATCAACCCTTTTTAACTTAACCAAATCCCCATTTTCCTTGGTCTTTGATTACACATTAGATTCATCATTAGTCCCTCCATTGAGAGAACCTAAACCCTACATTTGATTCATCATTCCTTAATCACCTTTCCATCCCAACAATCAACATTAGGTTCACTTTGTCCATCAATTTCCTCCATTAATTTCCATATCCCTATATCCATTAATTTCATCACTTCACCACCATAGGGTTCGGCCATACACCATGGCCGAACCCATGGTCCATGGTCCACTATTCCATTGGTGCCCTTTTTTTACCATAAAAACACTCACATTTATTCATGGATTCCATCATAATAAACCTCCTCAAACATTACCTATATTAAATCATTAACCATATCAAAACCCTAAAACATTCTCCATGCTTCCATTTTTACAAAACCTAATTAAAATACTCCGTCATCTACCATTGTTAAGGCCATCAACATCATGCACTTCTCCCATGCATTTCTTCATTTACCATCCCTTTAAAACAATTTACCAATATTTAATCATTAAACCCTAAAACCATAATTCATCCTTCAAAATTTTAACCCTAACACCCCATTAAAATTTCCTCAATTATTTACCATGGGGTTCGGCCATACTACATGGCCGAACCCTATGGCCTTTGATTCCTTCACCAATCCTCACTTCCACAAATATTTACATATATCCATTGCTTAATCAATTTAACTACATTACATAATGTCCTCCATTCCTTAAAACCCTAAAAATTTTACACATTAATTACATAACCCTAATTAGATTCATCAACCCTTTTTACCATGGGGTCCGGCCATACTACATGGTCGAACCCTATAGTCCATTAATCCATTTAAAACCCCCACTTCCATGCTTGATTAATACCTAATTACACAATGCACTCAATCCATTTATTTTTCCTTAACCTAACCCTAATTTACCCATTAGGGTTTTGTCCACTTTCCATCCTTCAAATTGATGGATTTAAAGTCCATGGCATAAAATCATTTGGCCACCATTAAATTTACAAAATGAATCCCAAAATTTAAACCCTAAAAATCCAAAATTTCTTGTTTAAGAAAATACTTACAATCCGACGCCTCCTCCGACTTTTGCCACTCCCGTCGGCTTCCTTAGCCTCCTTTCTCCTTCCTCTCCTTGTTTGATCGGCCATAATAGGGTTTGAATTGAGAGAAGGAAGAGGATGGAGATGGGAAAAGTGTCTCAAAGTCTTTACCTTGAGGTGGTGGGCCAACCTCTTCTTCCTCTCCCTAAGCCCTTCTTTTTCCAAATTTTTCTTCTTCTTTGTCTTTCTAGGGTGGGACGGCCATGAGAGAGCAAAATGGGGAGAGAGTGAAATGAGAGTTAGATGGAAAAGATAAGAAAATAGGATAAAACTTATCTCATCTTGATTGGTTAAGATAAAGCTTCCCATTACTTCTCCCACCAACCCATAGATATTTTATATGCTTTTTGACCCCAACACCCTAGCCAACGTTTTTTTCTTCTCTTAAGCTTGGAATGAGGTGTTTTGGTCTCCCCTCTTTGACCTCCACTTTAGCTTAGTTTAATTAACTAATTAATTAGATTATTTGATTAAGTTAATTAATTCCCACTTGAACTTAATCCCACTTGCTTAAATTGCCTTTATGCATACACCTATGGTTGACCAACTCAACCATGGTGGTCGGCCCCACCAAACCTTGGGTCCACACGCCACTTCACTTGGCGAGGTGGAGGTGGGTCCCACTTGACCACATCACCTTGGTCAACTTCAAATTGACTTAGGTGAATTGAACCCATTCAATTCATTCCAATTGGATCACCATTGGGCCCATGGCCCAATTACATTTTCATCTTACCCATTTACCTTAAAGCTTACATCATCTTGATCCATTGGGTCCCAAATGGGTATTGGGCCCAATTTGATCATCCTTGGCCCAATTGACCATCATTGACCCCTTAAATGAATTTAAATCCAATCCATAGTCTATTGGGCCATACTTGGGCCTTTGTCCAAATTTTGGCCCATTTACCATTTATTCCACCAATTTTCCCAATTTTCATCATTAAAATAAATAATATTCACATATTCATTGATTTACAAATTCCGAGCCATTACATCTTACTGCCGCCACCTTGCCCTGATCCACAGCTATACCTTCTGCTGATATAACATGCCCCAAAAAGTTGACCTCAGATAACCAAAATTCACATTTCCTGGCTTTGGCATATAGTTTGTTCTTCCTCAAAGTGTCCAGAACGATCCTTAGGTGCTCAGCATGTTCTTCCTTACTTTTGGAATAAATCAGGATGTCATCAATAAATACAATAACAAACTGATCCAAGTGAGGATGGAAGATCTTGTTCATTAAATCCATGAACATAGCCGGTGCATTGGTGAGTCCAAACGGCATGACTACAAACTCATAGAGTCCATACCGCATTTTGAAGGCTGTCTTCTCTATGTCCTACTCCCTAACCCGGATTTGATGGTATCCGCACATCAGGTCAATCTTAGAGAAATGACTGGAACCTCTAAGTTGATCAAATAAATCATCGATCCTGGGTAGAGGGTACTTGTTTCTGACCAACAACTGGTTCAGTTTTCGGTAATCCACACACATACGGAGTGACCCATCCTTCTTCTTCACAAATAAAACCGGAGCTCCCCAAGCCGATGTACTGTTCCAAATGCAACCCAGTCTGAGCAGTTCGTCAATCTGCTTCTTTAGCTAGGACATCTTTGCTGGTGCCATCCGGTAGTGTGGTAATGACACTGGTGCAGTACTAGGATACAACTTGATTTCGAAATTAATCTCCCTCATGGGAGGCAAGCTAGGGAGTTCATTTGGGACTACATCCGTATAGTCCTTTACTATTGCCGGAAGTTCAGCCACCGGCGCCTTGTTGATTTGGATATTGTTCAATACCAGATGACTCAATCCTTCATGCAGTCTGCTTTGTTTGTCTGTACGCACCACATGTTGTTTTCCCTTGGGTGACCAAAATGTTGCATTACGGCGATAGCAATCAATGTTGGCCTGAAAGCTAGCCAACCAGTCCATGTTGAAGATAATATCGTACTCGGTCATATCGCGTACCAAATAGTTGAACTCAAATCTGAGTCCAGCGAGTTCAGTATTCACTGCTGTGCATATAAGCCCCAATGATGTGTCTCCGACGGGGGATAAAATGGTGAGTGATGTGGACAGTTTTTGTATTAAAGTTCCAGTTACAGATATGAATGCAGCAGATATGAAAGAGTGGGATGCTCCAGAATCAAATAAAGCAAAGATGTAGGAACTACTGATAACCGCCATACCTTGAATCACAAAGTGATCCTCTACTGCAGGGGGAGCTAAGGTAAATAACCGTCCAGATCCTGTAGGCGCCCTTCCCATTTGGTTAAATGTCCTGCCTCCTCGTGAATTAGCTGGTCTAGTTGGTGGCGAGATGAACATTTGGAATGAGAGGGTTTGTTGAGTTGTGGGCATTCCGTCTTCAAATGGCCCGGCTGATCACAATGGAAGCAGTTGTTCACCCCTCTGGGAGCCTGAGTAACTGATGCAGATGGGGAGGGATGATTGGGACGAAAGTCCCCTGTTGACCTAGTGGATGGTGAGGGTCTGCTAAAGTTCGATCGGAACCTCTTGTTGGGCTGAAATGTACCCCTCCCACTCTGAGCTCGGCGGTTGTTAAAACGCACCAACTCACCATCTCTTGTTCTACTATAGTGCCCTGCTGACCATCTCTGCCAATGTAGCTGCCTTAATTATGGTTACCTTGGCCCTAATGCTTGGCTGAATGCCCCGCTCAAACTTACGTGCCCTTCGATACTCTTTATCCACCATATAGAATGCATAGCATGACAAACTGAGAAACTCCTGGTGGTACTCTGCCATCGTCATGGTATCTTGTACCAAAGATAGAAAAGCTTGAGTCTGGCGCTCCTTCTCCTCCTCAGGAAAATAATGGTCCAAGAAGTAGCTGAGAACTGATCCCAAGTCATTACAGTCCTCTCTCCTTCCAGAAGAAGTGCTCGCTGCTCTTCTACCACCTCCCACCATTTACCGGCATCATCAATCAGTTGTGATGTGCCCAGTGAAGTCTTGTCAGCATGACTTGAAACCTTGAGTAGGGTCAGGATCTAAGTGATCTTCTTCAGCCAATTTTTCTTCTCCGACAGCCCCTTCTTTCCCTTTGAAGTAAGGAGGGCGTTGTCACTGGAAGTCCCTAACCATGCTCCTGTCATTGGTCTCATTGGTGGTTCCATTCCCATTCAAGTGTTGTTGAAGCACCGAAGTGACCACCGGTTTAACCAAGCGTTGCAATTCATGAGGCACCACCGGTATATTTGTAACGTCCAGCCCTTTTTCACTTTAAACTTCCGTAAATCACAGTCTATTTTTTTTTTTTAAATAACAGAGTGAGCAAGAGTGGGACTGTAACGCCCCGCCCTTTCCGGGATTCGGAGTCTAATTTTTTTTTTAAATAAACAAGTGGAAAAGAGCGGGAAGACGTCACTACGGGAGTTAAATTCGGACTTCCAAAGTCCGACCCTTAACTGGCCACTCATGTGTGCATGGACTAAACCCATGATAAATAATACACACATGGAACTAAATAAAATCATGCGGAACATACTATACTGATTGCGGAATATCATCAATCCTAAGACAACCATTCATTCTTAGATAGCAAAGCACATGTTATATTTACAATAACTTAAATCATATAACCATCATCAAACTATAATTCAAACTATAGCAAAGATTACTAAATTATTACAAGTCCACATAATAAGTGTATCCAAACAACAGTAATTAAAATTCCAATCCAACACCCAAGCAATTAAGCTTGGCTTTCCTCGCGGTCCTCGACCTTCTCTTTTCCTTTCCCTTTTCCTGCATTATCCTCTAAGGATAGAAATAGGGCGTTAGATCAACGCGCCCAGTAGGTTTTCCGATCAAGGCTACCACATGGTTAGTATATAAAAACATGCATATATCATAATATTTGATCATCAAAAACATATAAAATCAATGCTATGTATGTATGTGCAAATATAATGAGTCCCACTCATCACAAGTATACATATCTATCACTTGACGGGACTCTTACGTCAAGGTAATCCACAGTACTCCTCATTTCCTATGGATAGGATTCTCATCATTAAGTTATTCCTCCTGGCGGGACTCTCATTGCCTAAGAAGGCCCCACAGATGCATCACGGGCATACCGACGGAGTGTGGGCTCCGGTTTCCATAATCATCACCCCATGCCATGCATGAGATGTCAATGAATATACATAATTTGTAAATATATCTCAACATTCAAAACCCATTTGAAACATAAAACAATAACAACATAACTCATAAAAACCATGATAAAACCCAATATAACAGTGGTTACAAGTAGGTAGGAAACCTACTGAAAGTTCTCTTAAATGTCAGTTCTTTCTTAAGCGTCACCCGTTCACGACTCGTGCGCCGTTCAAGTTCCGTCACCTTGTTTATATAACAGCAAGTCAATATATTATTATTTAATTTCCATTTACATTTAAGTCCCAAAAACCATCTTGTGGGGTTCGGCCAAACCCATGACCGAACCTCACCCACTTTGGATTTGATCCTCATTTTCACTTGATCAATACCATCCATATAAACACCTTATATTACATAATATAACTTGGTAGGGTTCGGTCATACAGCATGGCTGAACCATACCACTTTGGTTTGGCCCCTTTTTCAAGTCCTTTCATCCTTTATTCCATTATAACTTATATTTACGATTTTGCCACTAGGCTAACCAATATTTAATCTTGCTAACCACTATTATCAATAAAAATCCACCTTAGTGGGGTTCGGCCATACAACTTGGCCGAACCTCACTATCTCCAACTTGGTCCTTTAATCCATTCTAATTACATTCAAATGCCATTCAAATCATCCATTTACCTAGCCTTTAACCGTTCATCATTGTCACTCTATGGGGTTTGGCCATACACATGGCCGAACCCTATAGTTCCTTTTTATTCACCAAAGAATGGATCTTATAACCTCATCCATTGGAACATCTTTAGACCTTTTTAAAGTCAAACACCATTCATATCACTTGGTGGGGTTCGGCCATACCCCATGGCCGAACCTCACCCCTTTTGGTTTTGGGTGCTACTCTTTGCTATCCTTCTTGATAAACAATGAGCATCTAAGTCCATTATTCTTTCATCTATCTTAACCTTTAAAACATCACAACAACCATTAGCAATTACTAATCATAAACTTAAATCCAAATACCCATACAAGGGTCCATTTATCCCATAAAATGGTCCATGTATGGCCGAACCCTATGGTTCTCTTGGTTCAATACTTCCCATAATTATTCATGGTTTTGACATACTAATTAAACCATAAGAAAGATATGGTTCAGCCATTCATTGGCCGACCAAAGACATACACCTTATCTCCATTTTTTTTTTTAACACCTTAACCCTTCCATACCTTGTATGGTTTTTTTCTCTCAAAACCATAAAAAATCACGATAAGCTTGTCAAATCCTTTCATGGGGTTCGGCCATCCCAAGTAGCCGAACCCTATGGCCTATGATTTGAACCTCTTTAACATATACTTGTGTCTAATTAAAACATGTAAAAATCTCCATGGTTTTGCATGGTTTTTAGCCTTCAAAAACCATCAAAATACCCAAATAATTTCATGGGGTTCGGCCATCCAAAGTGGCCGAACCCAATCCATTTTTTTATCCTTTTTATACAGTACCATCCAAGGTTTAAGCCCTTGATGGATTCGGCCATTCCATGGCCAAATCATGCTCCCTTTTACCAATTTATTCAACTAAATTCTTATGTAAACACTTACCAATTTCCTTTGCTTCTTTTCTCTCCTTTTGATCCTTACTTTCTTCCTTCTTGCTCCCTTAGTCCTTAGCTGATTAAAAGCTTGAACAATGGTGAAAACACCAAAGGTTAATTCGGCTAAGAGGATGGGTTTTTGAGAGAGGGAGAGAGATGAGAATTCTATGTTTTCTTTGTGATCACATTCGGCCAAGGGATGTGGTTTGTTGCTTTTGTTAAACAGCCCTTGAGCCCCTCATTTACCCTCATCAATCCTTGATCAAACCAAGGAGTCCCATGGCTTAACTATGGGACACTTGGCCTCAGCTTAGACCATCCTTTCAGCTTCCCATGTTGGGTCTTGGTTTCCATTATGAGATGGAAACCCAACCAAGCTTCCAAGGTGAATCTTATCTCATGCCTTTGAATTCCATGCATGGAAACCCGCTCCACAAGTACCCAATGTGTGGGACTTGTTTTGTGATGTTTAAGATCATGGCAACTCCTCACCTCCCCATTTTACTCAATGCAATTTAAGGTCTCTTTGGCTTCCAACTTAACTCACCCAACTCATTAGCCCAACTCACCACATTTAATGCCATTCATTTAATGCACTTGAGTCAACTCCATTACTTAATTCAAATCCAACTCATTTCAGTCCCAACTCATCCTGATTTGACTCATCCTTTGAGCTCACATGAGGGTCCACACGGTCAACCATGGTCAACATGGTCAACACGACCCATTGGGTACCCATTTAGCTCATTGACCCAATTGGCGCCCTGACCCATTTATGGGTGGTTTAGCCATTTGAATGTGGTTTACACACTTGTATCAAGCCTATCCATTTATCCTTTATTTAATTCCAAATCAATTCAGCCTAACCCAATTAAAATTGGGCTCACCCAATGGTCAAATAAGTCCATCTTGACCCATTGGGTCCCAATTGGGTCCTTTGACCCAAATAACCATCTTGACCCAATTAGATGTACAATACCCATTTAATTTAATTTGATCCTTATAATATGCACATTGGGTCTTAATTTGAACAATGGGCCCCACCATTTTCTCATCTACAATCATAACCTTCTAATTTACCATTCCAATGGCATTTTTGTAAATATTCATATCTTTGAAAAATCGGGGTGTTATAGGGACGTCACGACTCGAGCTAAGTCTGAACTTCTAAAGTCCGACCCTTAACTGGCCAACCCTATGTGTGTATGGACTAAGTCCATGAAAACGGTTCACACATAGCATTATAAACATGCGGAATTAAAAACATAACTACGGAATTATAATAGAACCTAGTTCTATTCCATTTCAGATAGTAAAGTACGTCAAATCGTTAATCCAACATTATCATAACATAATTATCCAAATAAACATCCAACCATAGCCAAATCATCTAAGTTATTACATGTTCGAAGTCTAGTTACTCAAATTACAAATCCATAAGTAACTTAATTAAAATATAAATTAAAAGCATCCAAGCTCCTATGCCTGGCCCGTTTCGCGTTCATCATTCTCCTTGTTTCCTATATCATCCACTAGGGTATAAGTAGGGCGTTAGAATAACGCGCCCAGTAGGTATTCCAATTAGGGCTAACACATGGTTAGTACAAAACATATATAATAATATCATAATGTCAAAAACCATATAAACCATGCCATGTCATGATGTCAAATGCAATGAGTCCCACCCATCACAAGTACATATAAGTACCCCCACATAGGTCTTTCGGACGCCACGACGGAGTGTGGCCCCTCCGGTTTCTTCTTGATGGAAAAGCACATCAAGGTATCCCACATAGGTTTTTCGTATGCCTCGACGGAGTGTGGCCCCTCCGGTTACATATTCTTCACCCCATGCCATGCATAAGATGCCAATGAAACACATGCTATTTTATATAATAGACATAGCATTAAAACTCACATTTAAAACATATCCTTTTCAACATAAAATCATCAAAATAAGATAAGAAACATTGTACATAAACCCATGGTTTCAAAGAGGTGGAATCCTACCCAAAGACCATTAACTTGTCCTTGCGCTTTCGTCCGGTAACCGCTCACGATCGTACACAACTTGTGAGGTCTGTTACCTTATAATGTATTAATCAATTAGAACCATGTCCCATTTGATTTACAATTATGGTTTAAGTCCATAAACCATTCCTCATGGGGTTCGGCCATACACCATGGCCGAACCCATGATCTTTCATTTTTGCTTATATTTACAACAATGCCATTCATACCACTTTTATTCATTAATCTAATGGTAAACAAATTAATCATCTAAGATAACATCAAACTTTAAGTTCAGCAAACATTCCCCATTGGGTTCGGCCATACACCATGGCTGAACCCATGGTCCATTGATTTCACTTAATTACAACTTTGCCATTGGTCTAATCCTTTGTTAACTTTTCATTCATTTTAATTTACCATACATAGACCCTAAGTCCACCAAATAACTCCCATGGGATTTGGCCATACACCATGGCCGAACTCATGGTCCCTTATTTCCATTTAAATTACAATATTGCCATTCATGGCTAGCATTCCATAACTAATCCTTTCATTCATTAACAAATGCCTAAGTCCATGTTTTGATCCACAAACCAATCTCATGGGGTTCGGCCATACATCATGGCCGAGCCCATGATCTTTCATCTCCTTAATTTTAGACATTTCATACATGGATCCACCCATGATCTATAACCATAGAACCATAAACAAACCCTCCATAAACGATCCATGGAATTGATTCATGGGGTTCGGCCATACACCATGGCCGAACCCATGATGTCTAAATTCCAATTATAGCAATTCCCATTCTTGAATCTATAAATCAAGGTTCTTTCCTTTTTTAATCCAAAAGTCCATAATTAGAAACTTTCTAATTTAATAACCATCTTCCATGGGGTTCGGCAATACACCATGGCCGAACCCTATGGTTCATAATCTTCCTTTGACAATCGTTAATCCTTGATCTTCCATTATTTACATCCATTAAAAATATTAATATCCTTTCCATGGGGTTCGGCCATACACCATAGCCGAACCTTATGGTTCCATTTTTCCTCTTTTAAATCCAATCAAAATATCTTAACCGTCCATGGTTTTCAACCCATGAAAATACACAATGTCTTTGTATGGGGTTCGGCCATGCACCATGGCCGAACCCTATGGTCCATTCTTTCCATTAAGATTATCATTATTATTTCCTAATTTTCTTCCATGGGGTTCGGCCATACACCATGGCCGAACCCTATGGTTCCTTATCTTAAACAAAAATTTCAAACTACTTACCGATTCCGCGACTCCTCCGGTTTCCCTTCGCTTGTTCTTGCTCTTCCAATCTTCTCCGTCTTTAGTCTTTTCCTCCTTCTTCTTGATCTTTCTCACTTGCTGGTTGCCTTCCCTTCTCTGGATAATGCCGTGAATGACACTTGATGAAAACCCCTTGAATGTGTAATGCCGTGCGCCCTTGTGTTGCCTCTCTTATAAACTTCCAATCGGCCAATCTTAGAAGGTGCTAAGATAGCAATTGCCGTGCGCCCCTCTCTTAATTTTGGGTGTGCCGTGCGCCCCTTGTTCTCTCCTTTTATTACTTCCAAATGGTCCCAATTTAGAAGGTGCCATGCGCCCCTTCTTTTAGCCATTGCCTTAATGCCATTCTTAATCAAGGAAAGGCCCCTTTTTTAAATGATCTTATGCGCCTAACCTTGGATATGGAAATCCATACACACGGCCAAGGCAATCCTAAAATCTTTAATTCTCTCCATGCGCATAATCATAGATTGCATATCTAATATTCGCAATGCAAAATTACCCCATTTCTTATTTATATAATATTGCATTACTAATTAAATTCAGCCCCATTTAATTTTATTGAAACCATTTCCACAATCCGTTGGGTCTTAATTGGGCAATGACCCAATACTTTACCCATATAAGGTCCATATCTAATAATTCACAAATTAAATGGGTAATTTTCATTTATATTAATAACTTAAACATCCGGGGTGTTACAATACAACCCTCTTTTTAAAATTTTCGTCCCGAAAATCGAGTGAAGTAGGGTTTCAAACATTTACATAAATAACTCAGGATGAGTTGTTCTCATTTTCGACTCGAGTTCCCAAGTGGCTTCCTCAATGCGATGTCGATCCCATACCACCTTGACAAACTGGATCGCTCGGTTCCGTAATACCCTTTGTTGCGTGTCCACCACTCGGACAGGCTTTTCGACGTATGTTAAGTCGCTCTGTACCTCTATGTCTTGTATATTCAGTACATGAGAGGGATCAGGATTGTACTTCCTCAACATCGATATATGGAACACATCGTGCAAAGATGCCAATTGTGATAGGAGTGCCAATTGATAAGCCACATCCCCCATCCTTATTATGATTGAAAACGGTCCCACATATCTTGGCGACAATTTCCCCTTCTTTCCAAATCTCATGTGTCCCTTTCGTGGCGAGACTTTCAAGAACACCATGCCCCCCACTTCAAATTCAAGGAACCACCTCCTCTTGTCAGCATAGCTCTTTTGACGACTCTGTGCAATCAATAAGTGCTGCCGTATCAACTGTATTTACGTTGTATTCTCTGCAACCAACTCAGGTCCAATCAGTGCAAGCTCACCAGCCTTTGTCCAGCACACAGGTGATCTACATGGTCTACCATATAATGCCTCAAATGAAGCCATCTGGAGTCTTGCCTAGTAACTGTTGTTGTATGAGAATTCTACCAACGGCAAGTGATCCTCCCATCCACCTTTGAAATCTAGCATACATTCTCTCAGTATATCCTCCAATGTTTGTATTGTCCTCTCCGACTGCCCATCAGTCTGTGGATGGAATGCTGTGCTCGTTAGTAGGTCTGTTCCCATGGCCGACTGCATACTCTGCCATACTCTGCCAGTGAATCGTCCATCTCTGTCGGACACAATAGTCTGTGGAATTCAATGTAGCCTAATGATATCCTTGATATACTACCGACCTAAAGTCTTAGATGAGTCTATCATCCTAATGGGAATGAAATGTGCAGACTTTGTCAATCGGTCTACCACGACTTATATCACATCGTTGCCCTTTGAAGACCTTGGCAACCCTGTCACAAAATCCATGGAGATTTGCTCCCATTTCCATTCTGGCACTAGTATGGGTTTGAGTAACCCTGGTGGCTTCTGATGTTCCGTCTTAACCTGCTGACACGTTAAGCAATGAGCCATAAATTCTGCCACATCCCTCTTGAGTCTGTGCCACCAGTAATGTCTCTTCAGGTTGTGATACATCTTGGTGTTGCCCGGATGAATAGAGAGTTTGGTCTGATGTGCCTCAATCAGTAACTCTTTTTTGCAACTCTTAGGCACATATATCCTTCCTCGGAATACAAGACCTTGTCCTGGTCGTAATTCCCATTCCAGTATAACTTCACCAGTAGACATCTTGGCCCATATCTCCACCACTTCCGGGTCTATCTGTTGTTCCTGTTCAATCTTGGTAACCATGTCGGACCGTATGATCAAATTGTACATACTCCCATGGTTATTGATATACAGGTTAAACTCTCGTATCGTATTCAACATCTCCCATTCTGTCCTAATCAAACATGCCACTGATGCATGTGATATGCGGCTGAGGGCATTTGTCACTTTGTTCTCCTTGCCAGGGTGATAACGAAGTGCGAACTCATAATCTGCCAAATATTCCATCCATCTGCGTTGCCTCAGGTTGAGCTCCTTCTGATCAAACAAGTACTTCAAGCTCTTATGATCTGAAAACACTTCAAATTTCTCGCCATATAAATAATGTCTCCAGCTTTTGAGAGCGAAGACCACTGTGACTAGTTCAAGATCATCCGTAAGATAGAGGTGTTCATGTATTTTCAATTGTCTTGAACCATAAGCTACGACACGAGGAGTTTGACTGAGGACGCATCCAAGTCCTTCTCCTGAAGCGTCGCATTCTACCTCATAACCCTTGCCTCTTTCCAGCAAAATTAAGATAGGTGCAGTTGTAAGTCTCTTCTTCAGCTCTTCAAATCTCCGGTTGCACATGTCTGACCACTCGAATTTGACTCCTTTTCTGAGTGAGTCGGGTCAGTGGAGATGCAATCTTAGAGAAGTCCATGATAAACTTCCTGTAGTAACCAGCCAATCCCAAGAAGCTACGGATCTCGGTTACATTTGTTGGCGCTTTCCATTCTTCCACTGCCGCTACTTTAGCCGGATCCACGACTATACCTTCTGCTGATATGACATGTCCCAAGAAGTTAACCTTGGGTAGCCAGAATTCAAACTTGCTGGGTTTGGCATACAACTTGTTCTTCCTCAAAGTGTCCAAAACTATCCTCAAGTGCTCAGCGTGTTCTTCTTGAGTTTTGGAATACATCTAAATATCATCAATAAATACAATGACAAATTGGTCCAAGCGAGGATGGAAAATCCTCTTCATTAGATCCATGAACACAGCTGTTGCATTGGTGAGTCCAAACGGCATGACTACAAACTCATATAGTCCATACCGCATTCTGAAGGCTGTCTTTTCTATGTCCTCCTCCCTAACCCCGATTTGATGGTATCCGGATATCAGGTCAATCTTAGAGAAATGACAGGAACCTCTAAGTTGATCAAATAAATCATCGATCCTGGGTAAAAGGTACTTGTTTCTGACTGTCATCTGATTCAGTTTTCGGTAATCCACACACATACGGAGTGAACCATCCTTCTTCTTCACAAATAAAACCGGAGCTCCCAAGCCGATGTACTGTTCCAAATGCAACCCAGTCTGAGCAGTTCATCAATCTGCTTCTTTAGCTTGGACATCCTGCTAGTGTCATCCGGTAGTGTGGTAATGACGCTAGTGCAGTGCAAGGGTACAACTTAATTTCAAAATTAATCTCCCTCATGGGAGGCAAGCTAGGGAGTTCCTTTGGAAATACGTCGGCATAGCTCTTTATTAATGCCGGAAGTTCAGCCACCGGTTCCTTGTTGATTCTGATACTGTTCAATACCCGATGCTTCAAGCCTTCATGTAGTCTGCTTTGTTTGTCAGCATGCACCACATGTTGTTTTACCTCGGGTGACCAAAATGTCACCCTGCGGCGATAGCAATCAAAATTGGCCTGAAAGCTAGCCAACAGTCCATACCAAAGATAATATCGTACTCTGTCATATCAAGTACCAAATAGTTGAACTCAAATCTGAGTCCAGTGAGTTCAATATTCACTGTTGTGCATATAAGCCCCAATGATGTGTCTCCGATGGGGAATACAATGGTGAGTGATGTGGACAGTTTTTGTATTAATGTTCCAGTTGCAGATATGAATGCAGCATATATGAAAGAGTGGGATACTCCAGAATCAAATAGCGCAAAGGCGTAGGAACTACTGACTATAGCCATAAATTGAATCACAGAGTGATCCTCTGCTGCTGGAGGAGCTAAGGTAAACCATCCAGATCCTGTAGGCGCCCGTCCCACCTGGTTAAATGTTCTGCCTCCTCGAGAATAAGCTGGCCTAACTGGTGGGCGAGATGAACCTCTGGAATAAGAGGATTTGTTGAGTTGTGGGCATTCCCTCTTAAAATGGGCCGGCTGATCACAATGGAAGCAGTTGTTCACCCCTCTGGGAGCCTGAGTGACTGATACAAATGGGGAGGGATGATTGGGACGAAAGCCCCCCGTTAACTCAATGGATGGTGAGGGTCGGCTAAAGTTCGATTGGAACCTCTTGTTGGGCTGAAATGTACCCCTCCTACTTTGAACTCGGCGATTGTCAAAATGCACTAACTCAGCCATCACCTGCTCTGCTATAGTGGCCCTGCTGACCACCTCTGCCAATGTAGCTGCCTTGATTATGGTTACCTTGGCCCTAATCTTGGCCGATGTAACACCCCGATTTTTTCAAATATATAAATATTTACAAAAATGCCATTGGAATGGTAAATTAGAAGGTTATGATTGTAGATGAGAAAGTTGCGGGGCCCATGGTTCAATTAAGATCCAATGTACAAATGTGAAGGTTCAAATTAAAATAAATGGGTAATGTACATCTAATTGGGTCAAGATGGTTATTTGGGTCAAAGGACCCAATTGGGACCCAATGGGTCAAGGTAGACTTATTTGACCATTGAGTGAGCTCAATTTTAATTGGGTTAGATCGAATTGATTGGGAATTAAATGAAGGATAAATGGGTAGGCTTGGTGCAAGTGTGTAAACCACATTCAAATGGGTAAACCACCCATAAATGGGTCATGGCGCCAAATTGGATCAATGAGCTAAATTGGGACCCAATGGGTCGAGCTGACCATGTTGACCATGGTTGACCGTGTGAACCCTCAAGTGAGCTCAAAGGGTGAGTCAAATCAGGTTGAGTCGGGGCTGAAGTGAGTTGGATTTGAATCAAATAATGGAGTTGACTCAAGTGCATTAAATGAATGGCATTAAATGGGGTGAGTTGAGCTAATGAGTTGGTTGAGTTAAATTGGAAACCAAAGGGACCTTGAATTCAAGTGAGTCAAATGGGAGGTGAGGAGTTGCCTTGATCTCAAACAATACAAAGACAAGTCCCACACGTTGATGGCATGGAGTGGTTTACCATGCATAAGATTTAATGAAATGGGATAAGAATTACATGGGGAATTTGGAGGGTTTCCATCTCATGATGGAACCCAAGACCCAGCGTTGGGAGTGCCAAGGGATGCCTTGGTTTGTGTCAAAGGACTCCTTGGTTAGATTAAGAATTCATGAGGGCAAGTGAGAGGTTTGAGGGCTGTTTAACAAAAGGGATACACCACCATCACTTGGCCGAATTTCATCACAAAGAAGCCATAGAATTTCATCTCTCTCCCTCTCTCTCAAAACCTATCTCCTTGGCCGAACCAGCCTTGGTGTTTTCACCATTGATCAAAGCTCACAATCAGCTAAGGACCAAAGGAGCAAGAAGGGAGCAAGGAAGAATCAAAGGCAAGAAGAAAAGCTAAGAAAGATTGGTAAGTATTTCATGAAAATTGGTTAAATAAATGGGTTAAAGGGAGCATGATTTGGCCATGATTTGGCCGAATCTATCAAGGGCTTAAACATGGAAGATGATGTTTAAAAAGAGTAGAAAACATGGATCATAGGGTTCGGCCACTTTGGATGGCCGAACCCCAGGAAATAATTTGGTTATTTGTATGGTTTTTAAAGGACAAAAACCATACAATGATTTAAAGTTGTAAAGTGTTTAATATGGAGATATAATGGATGTTTTGGGTTGGTCATTGGATGGCTGAACCATACTATGATTATGGTTAAAATGTTGGGTATTAAACCATGAATAATTATGGGAAGGATTGAGTCAAGAGAACCATAGGGTTCGGCCATGTGTATGACCGAACCCCATGGACTATTTTTTATGGGTTAATTGGAGTAAGATTATGTTAGAAATTATTATTGGTTCTATGATGTTTTAAAGTGTAAATAGATGGAAATAAGGAACCATAGGGTTCGGCCATGTGTATGGCTGAACCCCAAGGAGAGATTTTGATGGATGTAAGTATCTTTGGAACCTTGAAGATGACGGAGAATATGGTTAAGTTTAAAAGGTTTAAAAGTGGTTAAAGATGATGACCAAAATGTATGATGGAATCCTTTAAGAAGGGACCTTGCTGTGGATCAAAGTGGTTGAAAAAGACTCAAGGAAAATGAGGAAAATAACATCATGGGTTCAGCCATGGTGTATGGCCGAACCCCATGACCATTTTATGAGTCATTTTATGGGCTAAGTTTAGGTCTATGTATGTACTAAAAATGGGTATTAAGTTAAGGAAATGAATGGTGTATAGTGATTTCATGTCATGATTGATGAGTCAATGATGGATCCATGTTTATGGATCAGTTATGGACATAGATGTTCATGAATGGAAGAAGTGTTTAACCATGGAAGAAGGAGTGGCAAAAATGTAAATATGGCCAAAAAATGAAGAACCATGGGTTCGGCCATGGTGTATGGCCGAACCAAATGAGGGATGGTTGTGGACGTAGGGACTCTTAATAATGACCCTATGTGTTGGGTAAATAAATTAAAGGGTGGCTGATTTTAGAGCCACAAGATTAAAAAGATCAAATTTAAGTGGGTGAGGTTCGGCCATGGGGTATGGCCGAACCCCACAAGATGGTTTATGGAATCTAGACTTAATAAGAAATCAAAAGGTTATGTTATTAACTTGATGTTGTATAAACAAGGTATCGGGACTCCTTGAACGGAGCACGAGTCGTGGACGGGTGACGGTTAAGAAGAAAAGACACTTAAGTGAACTTTTTGTAGGTTTTCCTACCTCTTTGCAACCACATTCTATATTTGGTTTTATCTTGTTTCATATGGGATATTTGTTAAAGTATTATGTTTTCAAGTTAAGTTAGAATGCTATGATTAATTTATACATGGCATATACTCATTGATATCTCATGCATGGCATGGGGTGATGATTATGGAAACTGGAGCCCACACTCCATCGGAATGTCCATGATGCAACTGTGGGGCCTCCTTAGGCGATGAGAGTCCTTCCAGGAGGAATATCTTGATGATGAGAGCAATATCAAGAGTAAACGAAAGAGCACTGTGGATTACCATGACGAGGAGAGTCTCGTCAAGCGATGGTTATGTATAATTGTGATGGGTGGGACTCATTACGTTTGCATACATACATAGCATTGTTTTGTAAGTATTTGATGATCATGTATTATATGTTATATGCATTTTTTTATACTAACCTTATGGTAACCCTAATCGGAAGACCTACTGGGCGCGTTGATCTAACGCCCTATTTCTATCCTTAATGGATGACGCAGGAAAGGGAAAGGCAAAGGCTGAGGATCACGAGGAAAGCTAAGCATAGAAGCTTGGGTGTTGGAATGGAGTTTATTCATTGACTTTTTGATTACATTATTATGGACATGTAATAATGTAGATGACTGCTATGGTTTGATTTGGATTAACTATGGTTTGGTTTGTTGAGTTGGATATTTGAGTTAAGTTAATTTGGATAGGACTTGTACTTTGATATCTAAACAGTTTAGTTCCGCAATTCAGTTATGTATATTCCGCAGGTTTTATTTAGTACCATGTGTGAATCGGTTTTCATGGGCTTAGTCCATGCACACATGGGTGGCCAGTTAAGGGTCGGACTTAGCTCACATCATGACGCTCCCCGCTCTCTTCCACTTTACATATTTATAAAAAAAAATAGGCTCTGATTTTCGGAAGGGTGGAAAACGGCGGGGCGTTACAGCCGAAGGCCCTGCTCAAACTTGCGTGCCCTTCGATACTCTTTATCCACCATATAGAATGCATAGCATGACAAACTGAGAAACTCCTGGTGGTACTCAGCCACCGTCATGGTACCTTGTACCAAAGATAGAAAAGCTTGAGTCCGGTGCTCCTTCTCCTCCTCAGGAAAATAATGGTCCAAGAAGGTAGCTGAGAACTGATCCCAAGTCATTGTAGTCCTTTCTCCTTCCGAAAGAAGTGCTAGCTGCTTCTCTATCACCTCCCACCATTTACCGGCATCATCGATCAGTTGTGATGTGGCCAGTAAAATTTTGTTAGCATGACACGAAATCTTGAGCAGGGTCAGGATCTGAGTGATCTTTTTCATCCAATTTTCTGCAATGACAGCCCTTTCTCTCCCTTTGAAGTAAGGAGGCCGTTGTTGCTGGAAGTCCCTGACCATGCTCCTGTCATTGGTCTCATTGGTGGTTCCATTCCCGTTCAAGTGTTGTTGAAGCACCGAAGTTGTAACACCCCAATTTCTCAATGTGATGGATAATTACGAAAATGCCCTTAGGTTAGTAATTTTATTAATTATGATGTTAAATAAGGAAATGGTGGGGTCCATTGCTCAAACTAAGATCCTAAGAGCATATTATAAGGGTTAGATTGAAGGGAGCGGATAATGTACAACAATTGGATCGAAAATGGTTAAATGGGTCAAAGGGCCCAATTGGACCCAATGGGTCATAATGGACTCATTAGATCATTGTGTGAGCTCAAATTAAATGGGGTTAAGCTGAATTGATTGGAAATCAAGTGGAGCAAAAATGGGTAGGCTTGATGCAGAAGTGAAAACAATTTAAAAATGGCAAAATCAGCCCATTAATGGGTCATGTTGTCAAAACGGGTCAAGGGACTAATTGGGGACCCAATGGGTCGGGTTGACTAAGTTGACCACGGCTGACCGTGTGGGCCTCCAAATGAGCTCAAGTGTGAGTTAATTCAGGCTGAGTTGGGACTGAATTGCATTGGGTTTTAATTAAGAACATGAGTTGACTCAAATGCATTAAATGAGATGCATTAAGTATGTTGAGTGGGGTGAGTTGAGTTGGAATAAAAAGGGCCTTGGGTTAAGTGAGTTAAATGGATATTGAAAGGGTGTTTGAATCTCACACAACACTTAGGAAATAAATCCCAACCGTTGGATGAAGGGGTGGGTGCCTTGGCCAAAGCCAAGGGACACCAAGCTTGGGCGGCATGCATCTCATGAGATGCATGGGCTGAAATGAAAGGATACAACGTTTGGTGCCAAGGGGTGCCTTGGATGGCACCCAATGCCTCCTTGGTATTATCAAGGTTTAATGAAGGGAGATTGAGAGGTTAATTGGCTGATTATATAAAAGGATTACACCCATCATGTGGCCATTTTTCACACAAGAAAACCTTAAGGAATCCTCTTCTCTCTCCCTCTCTCCAAACTCTTTCTCTTGGCCGAACCTGTTGCTGTGTTTCTGTAACACCCTGGAATTTCAAAGATAACAATTTATATATGAATTTATTCATATTTACGGAATTGCCATTGCGATATATGTGATTTGAATTTAAATGGGTCAATGGTTCAATCAAGACCCAATGGTTAGTAGTTTTGTTACAAGACAAATAAATGATAAGATGTACTTAAACGGGTCAAGAATCATAATTGGGTCAAATTTTGTTAAATGGGTCAAAATGGCCAAAATGGGACCCAATGGGTCATAGTTGACATATTTGACTATTTGGTGAGCTTAAAGATTAATGGGGTTAAGATGAATTAAATGTTTGAGTTGGGTTTGAGTTGAAGTAAATAATGGAGTTTGAATGAGTTGAAGTTATTAGTTAAGTTAAATTAAATGAATGAGTTAAGTTGGGTGAGTTAAATAATGGGATAGATGGAATATCAAAATGAGTGAGGTGAGTAGATAAAAGGTTTGTGGGATTCAAATTCAAATAATACCCCACGTTGGCTCCATGGGGGTTTACTTCTAGCATAAAACATTTAGTCATAGAGTAATTGGAGTTGCCGTTATGGGAGTTACAAAGGTAAGAGGATTATTTCAAATGCAAATTGTATGCACGTTGGAAATGGTTTGGAATTCATGCTTTGGGTCTTCAAAAGACAGCCAATACATGGATTGATAGTTCATGCATGTAACACCAAGGTTGGAGAATAAATGGGTAGCTGATTGGAGGAGTTACACACAATAGATTATGGCATTTCAAATTCAAAATAGATATTAAACCAATGGGAGTTACAAAGTGTGTTCACACTTGGAGGAGGGGAGTTTTATTCCAATGATAGAACTCCCACATGGGACGTTGATGAGGGCCAAATGGAGCTGAATGGAGCTGCTGTTTGTGGAGTTACACATGAGAGTGGTGGCTGTTACACAAGCCAAAATATAGAGGCAACCAATAGAGGGACGGTGCAGCACATGGGAGTTACATTTCAAAATGAAACTCCCATGTGAGACCTTAAGGAAAGGGGAGGTTACACAAGTCCAACCACAAGGGACGTTGGTTGCTTGGGGTTTCATTTCATAGATGAAACCCCCAAGTAACATAAAGAACTTTGATTAAGGTGAGGTGAGTTACATAAGGTTAACCTTGGGCTGGTTTTGGTTAAACAAAGGGCTCTCATTTTACTCTCTCTATCTCTCTCTTCCTTGGACTGTTATCATCTCTCTAAGATCAAGAAGAACAGCTGGTTACTGATATGAAATTAGTCCTTGATTGATTTATTTCACCAAGACAAAAGCATACATTGAGCAAAGGAGTTGGCATCAACGTTTCCCATCCAAAGCCAAAATTCTTTTTCTCTCTCTCTCTCTCTCAAATCCTTGTCATCTGGCTGAATTATCTCAAGGAGCTTGCAACAAGATCAGTCTCAGCCCAAAGAACAGTAAGAGAGAAGGAGAGGTCAAGGAAATAAAGGGTCAAGAAAGGAGTCAAAAGAATCGAAGGAGACGCGATATTCGTAAGTGCATTTTGAACCCTTGTTTAATAGATTGGTTAAGAAAATAAGATCTGGCCATTGTATGGCCAGATCCATCAATGGTTTAAATATAGGAATGTGATGTTTAAAAGTGGTAAAATATGGACCATAGGGTTCGGCCCTTTGGATGGCCGAACCCCATGAGAAAATTTGGTGAATTCTATGGTGTTTGAAAGACAAAAATCCATATTTTGAAGTGGGGCTTTTAAAAGATTTTTATATGGAATTAAGCTTACTGTTTTGAAGTAGATATGACATGACTGAACTATGTTTATGTTATGTTAATTTTCTGATTAATATCATAGATAAATATTGGTGGGTTTTCATTAAGAGAACCATAGGGTTCGGCCATTTGTATGGCCGAACCCCATGGACTGTTTTGTGGGATATTTGGATTATGATAATGAATGTTTATGCTTATGATTTTCGGAATTACATATGTCAATTATGGACTTAGTATTAAGGTGATTAAACATGAAAATGATGGAACATGGGGTTAAAATCTCTAGGGTGAGGTTCGGCCATGTTGTGTGGCCGAACCCCACCAATTGTCATTTTTATGGACTGTTTTGGTTGAATCAAAAGGTTTCAAGTTTGATGTTTATGGAACAATATGAGGTGTTTAAAAAGGGTACCAAGTGAGCATTTGGACAAGTCATGGTTAGGCCATTTCATGGCCGAACTATGGGGTACTATGGCTAAGTTAGGACTTGGAGGTTTAAATGGGAAAGCCATAGGGTTCGGCCATATGTATGGCCGAATCCCATGGACCATGTGCATGGGCTTTATGAATCCATTTCATGGAAAGGATCGCTGGTTTTAATGTTAGTAAAATTATTTATTGATAGCAATGGCATAAAGGTAATTATTGATGAAATGATCAAAGTTGGTATGATGATGGGGTTGGATGTATGGACCCAAACCAATATGGTGTGGTTCGGCCATGTAGTATGGCCGAACCCCACCAAGTGATATTTTTGTGGATTGAGGTTGTCAATAAATTATTTGAATGGTGTTAATCCAAATCAAGAGAGATCAATTGGTAAATAGGTGAGGTTCGGCCATGGGGGTATGGCCGAACCCCACAAAGTGGATTTTTGGGATTTAGATCAAATTAGAATCATATGGTCAAATGATTAACTTGTTACTATGTACATAGGGTATTTGGATTTCTAGAACGGTGTGCAAGCCGTGATCGAACGACGGTTCAAAAGAAGGGTCAAACAAAGTAATCTAGTGTAGGTTTCCTACCTTGTTGTAACCGCATATGTTAATTGCTATTTTATGTTTATTTGAATAAGTTATTTGAGTGAAATGTTATATTTACAAATGGCATGATTGCATAGACATCTCATGCATGGCATGGGATGATGGTGATGTAACCGGAGGCCACACTCCGTCGGTGTAACGCCCACCCCTTTTTCACTCGCTTTTCGAAAACCAGAGTCTATTTTTTTTTTTTTTGAAATGGAAACTGAGAGAGGGCGCGGACGTCACGACGCGAGTTAAGTCCGAGCTTCTAAAGCCCGACCCTTAACTGGCCAACCCCACGCGTACGCGGAACTAAGTCCACGGGAACGGTTCACGCGTAGGAAGTAAGCTCGCGGAATATAATTGCGTACGGAACGTTATAATAGAGACTATCCTACCAGTTTTAGATAGAAGAGAAGATACAACATTAAATTACCAAAATACCCCTATGTTCACATTTATGCCTCAAAACGATATTGTCCATAATGCAGTCCAAACCATAGCAAGAAATATAAATCATACAGTTCGACGAGGTAAGCTACTTTAAATTACATCTCCAAAATGAAACTTAAATAAAAGTAGATATCCACTTCCCAAGCTCCTAAGCTTGACTCCCAGCTTGTCCACCGTTTCCGCCATCTCCTGCGTCATCAGTTAGGGTAGAAGTAGGGCGTTAGTCAACGGGCCCAGTAGGACTCCGAGTAGGGCTAGCACATGGGTTAGTGATAACATGCATACCAACAATAATATAATAACCATATGATGAATGCCATGCCATGGGTGCCTATGTCATGTGTCCCACCCATCCACCGTATCATCATAAAATATCGTATCCCCCTTGACGGCAAAGCCTCGTCAAGGTGTCCCCATGTTTGCTTCTCGGTCACCCCGACGGAGCATGGACTCCGGTTATAGCGTAAGAGCTATCCCCATGTCTGATTCTCGGTCGCCCCGACGGAGCATGGACTCCGATTATAGCCCCTCGGGCTATCCCCATGTTTGTTTCTCGGTCTCCCCGACGGAGCATGGACTCCGGTTTCATTATTTTCCCGCCCATGCCATGCATGAGATGTAAGTGCATTATGCTATGTAATATACATATATATCTCATAAACTTAATATATCTTACATAGCCATATAATGCATAACATTAAAAATATAAACCATAGTTTGAATATATAATTCATAAATCAAAAACCCATCATAATACAAATCACATAATTATCAAAATAGATTAAAATAACCATCACATATCCACGGCTTACAAAGAGGTAGGAATCCTACCGAATACCGCTTAGCGTCCCGTTACGTTTCCGTTGGATAAACCGGTCGCCGATCGCGTACCGTTTTGCGACGTCCCGATACCTTATTACACATTTACTGAATTAGTCCGTATTTTATTTCATGATTAAATCCCTAAATGATTACAACCTTAGATTCCTAATTACGTTACACGTTTATCAAAATCAGCCCCTAACTTAGCCACATTTCCCATTGGCATAACCATATGCATAATTCCCATTTTGCCCATTTTAAATATTCCAATTTGCGAGCCTAAAACGCAGCAACTATCTGTTTCATTTACTCTTTCATAATATATCCATTTTCATGTCCAACCACATAGGGTTCGGCCATGTACCATGGTCGAACCCATGGTTCTTCAAGGTGGCTACACATTATGGTTTTGCCACTCCTCTTCCCTGCACATTTTAAATTCATATTTGACCCATAAGCTTGGGCCCATTTGTGATTCCGTAACCATGACATCATGTACCTAAAATCAGCCACCTATTTAATTAATTTTGAAAAACATTTAATCCCATATATCATTCCATATTTGGCCCAAAATGTGGCTCACAAAAAGGGGTCATGGGTTCGGCCATACACCATGGCCGAACCCATGATGTCCATTTTCCAATTTCTTGGGTCCATCTTGCCTCATTTAATCCTTTCACAATTGAATTTAAATCATTCATTGAACTCCCCATTTTCATCTCATTTAAAGTATTACCTTCTATACTTACAAATCCATTTAAATATTTTTATCCATCTCCATCATTTTCCATTCATTAAAATCACTAATCACCACCATAGGGTTCGGCCATTCACCATGGCCGAACCCATGGTTCATGGTTCATCTTCATGGGTGCCATTTTAAGACCAATGTTTTGTCCAAAAACAATCCATTTTTAAAATCGATAACCTTCATTCATTTTAGCCCTTTAAAAACTTCAAAATATTAACATATTAATCCATTATTTCCATCCTTTAAACCCATTTAAAAAAATCATTTTTCAACACCATAGGGTTCGGCCATACACCATGGCCCAACCCATGGCTCATGGTCCATCTTATCCATGCCATTTTTAAAACCAAAATACCTATTTACATTCCTCATGGTTTTCTCATTAGAACTCCTTAAAAATCACCAGTTTTTTAATCACTTAAAAACCTCAACATCATTAACCCTTCTCCATAATTTTAGACCTCAAACCCTAATTAAAAATCATCCATCATTTACCATGGGGTTCGGCCATGCTACATGGCCGAACCCTATGGCCCATCAATCCATTAAAATTTCTATTTTTCCATGCTTAATCCATTCATTTTATTTTTCCTTAATCCATCTCATCCATTTCTTATCCTACCGTTGGATGGATCTTAGATCCATAGCCCACAACATTTTTGGCCATATTTAGTCTAAGAAATGGATTCCATATCTTATCTTAAAAAAAAATGTATAAACTCTTGTTTTAAGAATTCTTACCACCCGACGACTCCTCCTGTCCTTCTTTGTTTCTCCTCTTGTTCTCCTTAGCCTTCTCTTCTCTTCTTCTCCTTGATGTACGGTCAAGATGAGCTTGATCAAATGGTGAGGCCCTCTAAGCTCAGGGTTGGCCAAGATTGAGTGGGTTTGCTTGAGAGAGAGAGAGAGAGAGAGAGAGAGAGAGAGAGAGAGAGAAGGAAGGGATAGAAAATGTCTAGCTTCCTTGGTCTTGGAGTGATAATGGTTTGGCCAAGCTTAATCTTTCTTTCCTTCTCTTCTTCTTCTCTTCTAAATTTTTTCTTTTCTTATTTTCTCTTGGTGTAGGACGGTGGAGAGGTGGTGAGAATGAGAGAGTGAAATGAGAGGGATGAGATGGAAAGCCCATCTCATTTCTTTGGTCTTATTTGGACATGCTTCTCCATGATGGCCTCACCAACCAAGCATGGGCTACCTTGACTTTGGTGGTGGTGGTTGAGACAAAACCACCACTAGCCAATGGTTTTGGGTGTTTGAATTTGGTGGTTTGGTCTTCCCATGTTGACCCCTTGACCAACCTAATTAATTAAATTAAATGCTCACTTAGGTTAATTAATTCTCATCCAATTTTAATTTCATAAAATCTATCTAAGAAATCCACCCATGGTTGACTAAGTCAACCATGGGACGGCCCCCACCCAACCTACCCCACCCGCCACCTCACTTGATGAGGTGGAGGTGGGCCCCACTTGGCCATGTCACTTTAATTCCATTAATTTTAACTTAGATAATTTTACAATAATTTTAATCAATTTAATTCACCTTAATCCACCTTAGTCCTCTCAATTTATCCATGGTTGATGGTTGGCCCCACCTTTGCCTTGGTCCACACGCCACCTCACTTGGTGAGGTGGAGGTGGGCCCCACTTGGTCATGGCATTTCATTTCATTACTAACTTAGAGGGCTTAATTCCAATTCACCATTTTTAAATCAATTGGGCCACCATTGGCCCCACGGCCCAACCAAATTATTTTCTACCCTTTACCTTAGAGTTTGGACCAATTTTGATCCATTGGGTCCCACATGGTGATCGGGCCCACTTTGACCATCGTTGACCCTTCCGACGAATTCCATTCACTCTATGGTCCATTGGGTCCTTCTTGGGTCTTTGTCCCAAAATTTGATCCGTTTGGCATTCCATCACATCAAAATTCAAACTAAAGTAAATAAATGTCAAATATATATTGATTTAAAATTTCGAACTATTACAATAGAATCCTCTTTTGAAAATTTTGTCCCGAAAATTCGAGCGAAGTATGGGTTCAAAACAACTCATGCGAAGAGCTCCGGATAAGCGGCTTTCATCTCCGACTCAAGTTCCCAGGTGGTTTCTTCACTGCCATGTCGTTCCCATACCACCTTGACGAACTGAATTGCGCGGTTCCGCAGTACCCTTTGTTCGCTCCCGATCACTCTAACCGGCTTCTCCACATATGTCACATCGCTTTGTACATCGATGTCTTGAACATTTAATACATGAGAAGGATCGGGATTGTACTTTCTCAGCATGGACACATGAAACACATCATGTAGAGATGAAAGTTGTGGAGGGAGCGCTAATTGATAAGCCACCCCCGCGCCCCCCCCCCCCCCCCCCCCCCCCCCCCCGCACCCTTTTCAGTATCGGAAACGGTCCCACAAATCTAGGCGACAGTTTCCCTTTCTTTCCGAAACTCATGTGCCCCTTCCGTGGTGAGACTTTCAGAAATACCAAGTCTCCCACCTCAAACTCGAGGAACCTTCTCCTCTTGTCAGCATAGTTCTTCTGACGGCTCTGTGCAGTGAGTAGATGTTGCCGTATCAACTTAATCTGTGCTGTAGTCTCCGCAACCAAATCCGGCCCAATCAACGCAGGCTCACCGGCCTCTGTCCAACACACTGGCGATCTACACGGCCTACCATACAAGGCCTCAAATGGAGCCATCTGTAGGCTTGCCTGGTAACTGTTATTGTAAGAGAACTCCACTAGTGGTAGATGATCCTCCCATCCGCCCTTGAAGTCTATCATGCATGCTCTTAGCATATCTTCCAGTGTCTGTATCTCCTCTCTGACTGTCCATCAGTCTGTGGATGAAATACTGTGCTAGTTAATACGTCGGTCCCCATAGCCGACTGCATGCCCTGCCATACCCTGCCGGTGAATCGACCATCCCTGTCGAACACAATAGACGGGGAATACCATGTAGCCTGATGATCTCTCGGATGCACCGTCGACCCAACGTCTCTGATGAATCTGTCATTTTGATGGGAAGGAAATGTGCAGACTTGGTCAATCGGTCCACTATGACCCCTATCGCATCATTGCCATTTGATGACCTTGGCAACCCTGTTACAAAGTCCATGGATATGTGCACCCATTTCCATTCTGGCACTGGTAAGGGTGCGAGTAAGCCTGGTGGTTTCCGATGCTCTGCCTTAACCTGCTGACAAGTCAGGCAACAAGCAACAAAGGCTGCTACATCTTTCTTAAGCCCATCCCACCAATAGTGTCTCTTAAGATCATGATACATCTTGGTGCTGCCCGGGTGGATAGAGAGTTTGGTCTGGTGTGCTTCAATCAGCAACTCTCTTCTGCAATTCTTAGGCACGTATGTCCTGCCTCGGAACACAAGACCCTGTCCTGGTCGTGACTCCCATTCCGGTATAACCTCGCCGGTAGACATCTTAGCCCAAATCTCCTCCACCTCTGGATCTGTCCGTTGCTCCCGTTCAATCTCGGAGACCATGTTGGATCGTATGATCAAATTATATATGGTCCCATATTTATTGAGGTAGAGTTTAAATTCTCTGATGGTATTCAGTACCTCCCATTCCGCCCTGATCATGCTGGCTACTGTCGCATGTGACAAGCGGCTGAGAGCATCCGCCACTTTGTTCGCCTTGCCAGGATGATACCGAAGTGCGAACTCATAATCCGCCAGATATTCCATCCATCTGCGTTGTCTCATGTTGAGTTCCTTCTGATCAAATAAATACTTCAGACTCTTGTGATCCGAGAATACCTCAAACTTTTCACCATAGAGGTAGTGTCTCTAGCTTTTGAGAGCGAAGACCACCGCTGCTAGTTCTAGATCATGTGTGGGATAATGGCATTCATGAATTTTCAACTGTCTTGATCCGTACGCCACCTCACGATTACTTTGACTGAGTGTACACCCCAGTCCCTCACCGGAGGCATCACAGTACACCTCATAATTTCTGCCTCTTTCCGGCAAGATCAGAATAGGAGCGGTCGTAAGCCTCTCCTTTAGCTCCTCAAATCTCTGGTTGCATAGATCTGACCACTGAAATTTGACTCCTTTCTGAGTGAGTCGGGTAAGTGGGAGCTGCAATCTTAGAAAAGTCCATGATGAATTTCTGGTAGTAACCGGCTAATCCCGGAAAACTGCGGATCTCGGTCACATTCGTTGGCGCTTTCCACTCCTTCACTGCCGCTACTTTAGCCGGATCCACGGCTATACCTTCCTCTGATATAATGTGCCCCAAGAAGTTGACTTCAGATAGCCAAAATTCACACTTGCTGGCTTTGGCATACAATTGGTTCTTCCTCAAGGTGTCTAGGACTATACGCAGGTGCTCGACATGTTCTTTCTGACTTTTGGAGTAGATCAGAATATCATCGATGAATACGATCACAAACTGATCTAAGTATGGACGGAATATCCTATTCATCAGGTCCATGAACACCGCCGGTGCATTAGTAAGTCCAAACAGCATGACTACGTACTCATATAGACCATACCGTGTCCTGAAGGCTGTCTTCTCTATGTCCTCCTCTCTAACCCGAATTTGATGGTATCCGGACATCAGATCAATCTTAGAGAAGTGGCTGGAACCTCTAAGTTGATCGAATAGATCATCGATCCTAGGTAGAGGATACTTGTTCCTGATAGTCAACTGGTTCAGTTTTCGGTAATCCACACACATTCGCAGGGTACCGTCTTTCTTCTTTACGAATAACACTGGGGCTCCCCATGCGGACGTGCTGTTCCGAATAAAGCCCAGTCTGAGCAGTTCATCAATCTGCTTCTTCAACTCGGTCATTTCAGCTGGTGCCATCTTATAATGAGGTAATGATACTGGAGTGGCGCCGGGGTATAACTTGATTTCGAAGTCTATCTCCCTCTTGGGTGGTAAACCAGGGAGCTCTGTTGGGAATACCTCGGCATAATCTGCTACTACTGCCGGAAGTTCAGTTACTGGTGCCTTATCTAATCTGAGACTGTTCAAGGCAAGATGGTTCAATTCTTCATGCAGCCTTCTAGGGATGCCCTGCCTGTCAGCGTGTACCACGTACCGCTTTCCCTCGGGTGACCAAAATATCACCTTACGAAGGTGGAAATCAATTTGGACCTGATATGTAGTTAACCAGTCCATGCCAAATATAACATCGTATTAGGCCATATCGATTACTAAGTAGTTGAACTCGAATCTGAATCCCGCGAGTTCAGTGTTCAATGCCGTACATATAAGTCCTAATGATGTGTCTCCGACGGGGAATACAATGGTGAGTGATGTGGACAGGTTTTGTACTAATGTGCCCGTAGCAGATATGAATGCAGCAGATATAAATGAATGTGAAGCTCCAGAGTCAAATAACGTAACAACATAGGAACTACCAATTATAGCCATACCTTGCATCACTGAGTGATCCACCGCCACTGGAGTCGGTATGGTGAAAAGTCGTCCAGATCCGGTAGGGGTTGGCGCCCGTCCTGCCTGATTGTATGTTCTACCGCCTCGCGACTGAGTTGGTCTGGATGGAGGGCGGAAGGTACCCCTGGAGTTAGAGGGTAGGCTGATCTGGGGACATTCTCTCTTGAAGTGGCCTTGTTGGCCACACTGATAACATGTTTTCCCACCCTGGGGAACCTGTGTGACTGATGTTGATGAGGAGGGCTGATTGGGACGAAAGCCCCCGATAGATCCCGTGGAGGGTGAGGGTCTGCTAGGATTTGGGCGGAATTTCTTGTTGGGTTGGAATGCACCCCGCCCACCTTGCCCTCGGCGGTTGTCAGACCGCATTATTTCGTTCAACTCCCGTTCTGCTATGGTGGCCCTGCTGACCACCCTGCCAATGTGGGTTCTTTGAAGATTGTCACCCTGGCTCTGATGTTTGGTCGAAGGCCCCGTTCAAACTTACGGGCCCTTCGGTGCTCAGTATCCACTATGTAGAATGCATAGACGGACAGCTTAAGGAATTCTCTGTGGTATTCTGCCACCGTCATGCTACCTTGTATCAGTGAGAGGAAGGCTTGAGTCTGGCTCTCTCTTTCCTCCTCTGGAAAATATTGCTCTAAGAAGGTGGCTGAGAACCATTCCCATGTCATGATGGTCCTTTCCCCTTCTGGCACCAGTGCTTGTTGCTTTTCCACAATTCCCACCAACTACTGGCATCCTCGATCAGTTGGGAAGTGGCCAACAAGATTTTATCAGCAGGATTGGAAATTTGGAGCAGATTAAAGATCTGATTGATCCTTTTTAACCAATGTTCCGCTCCGACAGCCCCTTCTGTTCCCCTGAAGTAGGGAGGGTGTTGTTGTTGAAAATCCTTGACCATCTTCCGTTTACTAGAGTCGCTGGCGGTCGCATTTCTGCTTGAGTGTTGTTGAAGAGCAGAAGCGACTGCCGCTTGAACTACGTCTCTTAGCTCGGGAGGTACACCTTGTATGTTTATACTAGTCTGTCCCTCGGCTGTATGAGGTGGTTGTATCCCCTCTTGATGCGGTGGTTGTACTTTCTCTTCCTGACGAGGGGGTGTTACTTCTTTCTCTACTCGTGGGTTGCGGCGGGTTCTTCTTTTTGGCGGCATTTCGTAAGTCATCGAAAAATATTGACTTAGTTCTTTCATAATATTGGCGCGTTCATATTTAGTTTTGAAAACATTTGCCAATATACACATACTTAGTTTTTGAGGGGATAATTCCTAAGTATTACGTATTGTCTCTCATATTGGGGAAAATTGCCAAATATGCATACTTGGTTTGGGGAAAACTTCCCTAATAGTTATGTTTGTCTATTTTTGTGAAATCGGGCAAAATTTTCCTACGTTCGATTAATCCATCAAGGTTATAATGATTGTACTTCCCTTACTATCATTTTCTTACGTCAAATGTGGCGCTCAGATTGAATGTTCCAGTCTGAGTCAATCGAAGTAGATTAATCCGGCCCTCGTGCAGCGGACTCCGAAGAGTCGGTCAGTTGGGATTCTTATCCGTCAGTGAGACGTGAAACCATCTTAATCATACTTCGAGAGATTCATTCTTCCGATTTCGCTCTGATACCAACTGTAACGCCAACCCCTTTTTTCACTCGCTTTTCGAAAATCATAGTCTATTTTTTTTTTTTTTTTGAAATGGAGAGTGAGAGAGGACGCAGATGTCACGACGTGAGTTAAGTCCGAGCTTCTAAAGCCCGAACTTTAACTGGCCAACCCCACGTGTGTACGGAATTAAATCCACGGGAACAGTTCACGCGTAGGAAGTAAGCTCGCGGAATATAATTACGTGCGGAACGTTATAATAGAGACTATCCTACCGGTTTTAGATAGAAGGGAAGATACAACATTAAATTACCAAAATACCCCTATGTTCACATTTATGCCTCAAAATGATATTGTCCATAATGCAGTCCAAACCATAGCAAGAAATATAAATTATACAGTCCGATGAGCTAAGCTACTTTAAATTACATCTCCAAAATGATACTTAAATAAAAGTAGATATCCGCTTCCCAAGCTCCTAAGCTTGACTCCCGGCATGTCCACCGTTTCCGCCATCTCCTGCGTCATCAGCTAGGGTAGAAGTAGTGCGTTAGTCAATGTGCCCAGTAGGACTCCGAGTAGGGCTAGCACATGGGTTAGTGATAACATGCATACCGACAATAATATAATAACCATATGATGAATGCCATGCCATGGGTACCTATGTCATGTGTCCCACCCATCCACCGTATCATCATAAAATATCGTATCCCCCTTGACGGCAAAGCCTCGTCAAGGTGTCCCCATGTTTGCTTCTCGGTCGCCCCGACGGAGCATGGACGCCGGTTATAGCATAAGAGCTATCCCCATATCTGATTCTCGGTCGCCCTGACGGAGCATGGACTCCGGTTATAGCCCCTCAGGCTGTCCCCATGTTTGTTTCTCGGTCTCCCCGACGGAGCATGGACTCCGGTTTCATTATTTTCCCACCCATGCCATGCATGAGATGTAAGTGCATTATGCTATGTAATATACATATATATCTCATAAACTTAATATATCTTACATAGCCATATAATGCATAACATTAAAAATATAAACAATAGTTTGAATATGTAATTCATAAATCAAAAACCCATCATAATACAAATCACATAATTATCAAAATAGATTAAAATAACCATCACATATCCACGGCTTATAAAGAGGTAGGAATCCTACCGAGTACCGCTTAGCGTCCCGTTACGTTTTCGTTCGATAAACCGGTCGCCGATCGCTCACCGTTTTGCGACGTCCCGATACCTTATTACACATTTACCGAATTAGTCCGTCTTTTATTTCATGATTAAATCCCTAACTGATTACAACCTTAGATTCCTAATTACGTTACACGTTTATCAAAATCAGCCCCTAAGTTAGCCACATTTCCCATTGGCTTAACCATATGCATAATTCCCATTTTGCCCATTTTAAATATTCCGATTTGCGAGCCTAAAACGCAGCAACTCTCCGTTTCATTTACTCTTTCATAATATATCCATTTTCATGTCCAACCACATAGGGTTCGGCCATGTACCATGGTCGAACCCATGGTTCTTCAAGGTGGCTACACATTACGGTTTTGCCACTCCTCTTCCATGCACATTTTAAATTCATATTTGACACATAAGCTTGGGCCCATTTGTGATTCCCTAACCATGACATCATGTACCTAAAATCAGCCACCTATTTAATTAATTTTGAAAAACCTTTAATCCCATATATCATTCCATATTTGGCCCAAAATGTGGCCCACAAAAAGGGGTCATGGGTTCGGCCATACACCATGGCCGAACCCATGATGTCCATTTTCCAATTTCTTGGGTCCATCTTGCCTCATTTAATCCTATCACAATTGAATTTAAATCATTCATTGAACTCCCCATTTTCATCTCATTTAAAGTATTACCTTCTATACTTACAAATCCATTTAAATATTTTTATCCATCTCCATCATTTTCCATTCATTAAAATCACTAATCACCACCATAGGGTTCGGCAATTCACCATGGCCGAACCCATGGTTCATGGCTCATCTTCATGGGTGCCATTTTAAGACCAATGTTCTGTCCAAAAACAATCCATTTTTAAAATCAATAACCTTCATTCATTTTAGCCCTTTAAAAACTTCCAAAATATTAACATATTAATCCATCATTTCCATCCTTTAAACCCATTTAAAAAAATCATTTTTCAACACCATAGGGTTCGGCCATACACCATGGCCGAACCCATGGCTCATGGTCCATCTTATCCATGCCATTTTTAAAACCAAAATACCTATTTACATTCCTCATGGTTTTCTCATTAAAACTCCTTAAAGATCTCCAACTTTTTAATAACTTAAAAACCTCAACATCATTAACCCTTCTCCATAATTTTAGACCTCAAACCCTAATTAAAAATCATCCATCATTTACCATGCATGGCCGAACCCTATGGCCCATCAATCCATTCATTTTATTTTTCCTTAAACCATTCTTCCATATCATCGATTTCTTATCCTACCGTTGGATGGATCTTAGATCCATGGCCCACAACATTTTTGGCCATATTTAGTCTAAGAAATGGATCCCATATCTTATCTTAAAAGAAATGTATAAACTCTTGTTTTAAGAATTCTTACCACCCGACGACTCCTCCAGTCCTTCTTTGTTTCTCCTCTTGCTCTCCTTAGCCTTCTCTTCTCTTCTTCTCCTTGATGTACGGTCAAGATGATTTTGATCAAATGGTGAGGCCCTCTAAGCTCAGGGTTGGCCAAGATTGAGTGGGTTTGCTTGAGAGAGAGAGAGAGAGAGAGAGAGAGAGAGAGAGAGAGAGAAGGAAGGGATAGAAAATGTCTAGCTTCCTTGGTCTTGGAGTGATAATGGTTTGGCCAAGCTTAATCTTTCTTTCCTTCTCTTCTTCTACTCTTCTAAATTTTTTCTTTTCTTATTTTCTCTTGGTGTAGGACGGTGGAGAGGTGGTGAGAATGAGAGAGTGAAATGAGAGGGATGAGATGGAAAGCCCATCTCATTTCTTTGGTCTTATTTGGACCATGCTCCTCCATGATGGCCTCACCAACCAAGCATGGGCTACCTTGACTTTGGTGGTGGTGGTTGAGACAAAACCACCACTAGCCAATGGTTTTGGGTGTTTGAATTTGGTGGTTTGGTCTTCCCATGTTGACCCCTTGACCAACCTAATTAATTAAATTAAATGCTCACTTAGGTTAATTAATTCTCATCCAATTTTAATTTCATAAAATCTATCTAAGAAATCCACCCATGGTTGACTAAGTCAACCATGGTGGACGGCCCCCACCAACCTACCCCACCCGCCACCTCACTTGATGAGGTGGAGGTGGGCCCCACTTGGCCATGTCACTTTAATTCCATTAATTTTAACTTAGATAATTTTACAATAATTTTAATTAATTTAATTCACCTTAATCCACCTTAGTCTTCTCAATTTATCCATGGTTGACCAAGTCAACCATGATGGTTGGCCCCACCTTTGCCTTGGTCCACACGCCACCTCACTTGGTGAGGTGGAGGTGGGCCCCACTTGGTCATGCCATTTCATTTCATTACTAACTTAGAGGGTTTAATTCCAATTCACCCTTTTTAAATCAATTGGGCCACCATTGGCCCCACGACCCAACCAAATTATTTTCTACCCTTTACCTTAGAGTTTGGACCAATTTTGATCCATTGGGTCCCACATGGTGATCGGGTCCCACATGTTTTTGACTAACCATGTAGTAGCCCTATTCGGAGGGCGCGTTGATCTTGTAATAGCCCGAATTTTCGAATCAATATATAGTTGGCATTTATTGATTTTAATTTGAATTTTGACATGATGGAATACCAAATGGATCAAAAGTTGGGACAAGGGTCCGAGAATGGCCCAATTGGGCCATGGATTGGATGAAATCCATTTAATGGGTCAATGAGGACTAAGCGGGTCAACGATGGTCAAAGTGGGCCCGATAGCCAGGTGGGGCCCAATGGATCAAAAATCGGTTCCAACCCTAAGGTAAATGGGAAAGACAAAATATAATTGGGCCATGGACCCAATGGTGATCCAATTAAGATAAATTAAATAGATTAGATAATTATAAAACTATCTAAGTTAAGATGTATCAAGATTAAGTAATATGGCCAAATGGGGCCCACCTCCACCTCACCCATTGAGGTGGCGTGTGGACCGAGGAAAAAGTGGGGCCAACCATCATGGTTGACTTGGTCAACCATGGATAAATTTAAGAAGACTAAGGTGGATTAAGGTAAATTAAATTGATTAAAATTATTGAAAAATTATCTAAGTTAAAATCAATGGAATTAAAATAACATGGCCAAGTGGGGCCCACCTCCACCTCATCAAGTGAGGTGGCGGGTGGGGTAGGTATAGGTGGGGGCCGTCCACCATGGTTGACTTGGTCAACCATGGGTGGATTTATTAGATAGATAATTTAATGGAATTAAATTGGATGGAAATTAATTAACCTAAGTGAGGACTTAACTTAACTAATTAGGGTCAACATAGACAAGTCAAAGAGGACAAGGGAGCCATGCTTGGTGGTTGGGTCTCAACCACCCCACCAAAGTCAAGCTAGCCCATGCTTGGTTGGTGAGGCCATAATGGAGGGGTATGGTCCAAGTAAGACCAAGGAATGAGATGGATTTTCCATCTCATCCCTCTCATTTCTCTCTCTTCCTCTTCACCTCTCTCGAAAACCGTCCCATGCATTGGAGAAAAGAAAAAGGGAAGAAAACTTAGAAGAAGAAGAGAAGAAAAGAGAAAGAGAGAGCATGCCTTGGTCCACCCCTTCAAGATCAAAGGCTAAGATCTTGTCTTCCATCACCTTCCCCTCTCCTTCTCTCAATCTAACCCCATCTACCATAGCCGATCCAAGCATATTTCACCATTGATCAAGCACATCTAGCCGATCAAACAAAGAGAGGAAGAAGAAAGGAGGCCAAGGAAGTCGACGGGAGCGACAAAGACCTGAGGAGTCGTCGGATCGTAAGCATGTTCTAAACAAGAAATTTAATTTTTAGGGTTTTAAGTTTTGGAATCCATTTCCTTGGATTGGATGGTGGCCAAACCATCATAGGCTTTGAATTTAAAAATCCATCCAATGGTAGGATAAGGAATGGATAAAATGGAGGAATGGATTAAGTAATGGATTAGGGATGTTAAGTTTTTAAAATAATTGTTATGGATTTGTGAGGAAACTTTGAGCCATAGGGTTCGGCCATGCCATGGTGGCAAATTAAATGATGGACGATGGAAGTATGGAAAAATATGGAGAAAAGGTTAGGTTTCCTAAATGCAAAGTAATTGATGATTTTATTAAGGTTAGAAGTTTAAAATGTTGGAGAATGATTTATGATAATTAGTTTTCAAGTGATTTAAAATAAGTGATTTTAAATAGGGTTTAGAAGCATAGAATGGAATGAATGGATGACCATAGGGTTCGGCCATGTAGCATGGCCGAACCCCATGGTAAATAATGGGTAATTTATTAAGATTATAAGGTTTAAAGATAATGGAGAAAAATGATAGATTTAAATGGATTTATTGACTATAGAATGTGATGAAAATGGTGATATAAATAGATGATTTAATTCAAATGGGGGTATAATGTTTTACAGAAATCATGGACTATAGGGTTCGGCCATACAAGGTGGCCGAACCCCATGGTTAGTGATCTATGAAGGTTAGGGCTCTTAGATACTCAATGGTTAATGTTTTCTAAAGTTTGAAAATTATGAGTATGGTAAGTGATTTTAAAATGGATTATTTTTGGGACAAAACATTAGTCTTTGAAAATGGCATCCATAAAGGTGAACCCTAGGGTGGTGATTAGTGGTTTTAATAAATGGAAAATGATGTAGAAGAATGCTAGATTTTAATGGATTTATGAAAATGATATGTGAGGTTTTAAATGGGATGAGAATGGGGACTTAAATGAATAAATTAAATTCATTGGTGATAGAATTAAATGAGACAAAATGGACCCAAAAGAAGGGAGATAGGGTACCATGGGTTTGGCCATGGTGTATGGCCGAACCCATGATCTCTTTATGGGCCACCTTTAGGGCCAAATGTGAAAGGACATATGGGATTAAATGTTTTTCAAAATTAAATAATAGGTGGCTGATTTTATGATACTAGGTCATGATTAAATGGATCTAAGTATGAATAAATTGTTGGACTTAGAACGTACATAAATGGATGGATGATTGAACCATGGGAGAGGAATGGCAAAACGGTAAATAAGTGCCACCTTGAAAAACCATAGGTTGGGCCATAGTACATGGCCAAACCCTATGTGGATTGAACATGGAATTGGATATATTAGAAGGACATTATGAATGATTAAATGAAACGTATAGATGCTGCGTTTTAGGCTCGCTCAATGTAATATTTGAAATGGCCAAAAATCGGATTTATGTATGTGTTTTAACCAAATGGATAATGGGCTAAGTTAAGGACCGATTTTTGATAAACTTGTAAAGGATCATTGAATGGATCTAGGGTTATGATCAGATAGGAACTTAATCATGGATAACATATGGACTAATTCGGTAAATGTAATAAGGTATCGGGACGTCGCAAACGGTACGTGATCGGTAACCGGATTATAGAACGGAAAACGTAACGGAACGCTACACGGTATTCGGTAGGATTCCTACCTTTTTGTAAGCGATTGATATGTGATGGTATTTTAGATTATTTTGATTTGGCTTATGATGGATTTATGATTATGATTTATATCTTATGATGAGTTTTAAGTTATGAATCATATGGATTATATTTTAACATTATTGTATTATATGGCTATGTATGGTATATCAAAATTATGGTTTATCTATATACTACATAGCATAATGCACGTACATCTCATGCATGGCATGGGCGGGAAAATAATGAAACCGGAGTCCATGCTCCGTCGGGGCGACCGAAAATCAGACATGGGGATAGCCTGAGGGCTATAACCGGAGTCCATGCTCCGTCGGAGTGACCAAGAATCAAACATGGGGATAGTTCTATAACCGGAGTCCATGCTCCGTCGGGGCGACCGAGAAGCAAACATGGGGATAATACATTGTATGATCATACGGATGATGGGTGGGACACATGACATAGGCACCCATGGCATAGCATTCATTACATGCTTATTTTGTTATATTTTATTGTATCGGTATGCGTGTTATCACTAATCCATGTGCTAGCCCTACTCGGAGTCCTACTGGGCGCGTTGACTAACGTCCTACTTCTACCCTAGCTGATGACGCAGGGGATGGCGGAAGCGGTGGACATGACAGGAGCCAAGCTTAGGAGCTTGGGAAGCGCAGTCTTAGTTTATTTACGTTTACATTTTGGAGATATAATTTTAAAGTAACTTAGCTTGTCGGGTTGTATAAATTTACATTTCTTGCAATGGTTTGGACGTTACTTATGGACAATTAATTTGGTGATATAAATATGATCATAGGGGTATTTTGGTAATTTAATGTTGTATCTTCCCTTCTATCTAAAAATCGGTAGGATAGACTCTATTATCATGTTCCGCAATGATTATAATCCGCGAGCTTACTTCCTACGCCTGAACCATTCTCGTGGACTTAGTTCCGCGCACGCGTGGGGTTGGCCAGTTAAAGGCCGGGCTTTAGAAGCTCGGACTTAACTCGCGTCGTGGCGTCCGCGCCCTCTCTCACTCTTCTATTTCAAAAAAAAAATAGACTCTGATTTTCAGAAAGCGGGTGAAAAAGGGCCGGGCGTTACAGATCTAACGCCCTATCTATATCCTTAATGGATGAAGCAAGGAAAGGCAAGAACGTGGATCGAGAAGAAAACCAAGCATAGGAGCTTGGGCACTTTGAATGGACTTGAATGGACTATTTATGGATTTGTTATTTGAATTATTTGGACAATGTAATTTGGTAACTAGTTTGGTTGGCATGTAATAAGTAGTTAAGTAGATGCTATGGCTTGGTTTATTTTGGATGGTTGGAGTGAATGGTAGATTAATATTATTTAGTAATTTTGGAGAATAAGATCTTGTACTTTGCTATCTAATAATGAAAAAAATTGGAATAGTCATAGGTTCTATTATAACCTCAGTTAGATTAAGGTTAAGTTAATTCCGCAAGTTGTATTTGTACCATGTGTGAATCATTCTTATGGACTTAATCCATACGCACATGGGTTTGGCCAGTTAAGGGTCGGACTTTAGAAGTCCGAACTTAACTCGCGTCGTGACACTCCGCCCCGATCACTTGATTATTATATTTTAAAAAAAATAAAACTCTGAAAATTAGAGTGAAAAGGGCGGGGTGCTACAGTTGGTATCAGAGCGAAACGGGAAGTTGAATCTTCCGAAGTAAGATTAAGACGGTTTCATGTCTCACTGACGGATAAGAATCCCCACTGACCGACTCTTCGGAGTCCGCTGACTCGGGGCCGGATTAATTTACTTCGTGGACTCAGACTGAACAAATCAATCTGAGAATAACAGTGAAAGATAGCAAAAGTACAGTATTATAATTGATCTATCAAACGTAGCAAAATAGGATATACATCCCCCAATATTCCCCAAATTGAGAAAGAAAGCAAACAATATGTATTTAGAATTTTTTCCCCAAAAACAAAAGAAAACCAAGATTGCTTATTTGAAAATCTCCCCAAAATAGTGAAAACACAAACTGTATGAAGAAACTAAGTCAATTATGTTTTCATGACTTAGGGAAAATGGCACCAAAAAGAAAGATCCTACAAAGCAAGAAAGGGAAAGAAGAAGAGATACCACTCATTCAATATGAGGAAGAAAGGGAAAGATCTCCACCAGAGGAAAGCATTCTCAGCCTAAAGAAGGGGCTGGAAAAACACATAATGAGGAAGAGTCACATCATTCTGAAAGGTCACATCACTCTGAAAAGTCACACGATTCTGAAGAGTCACATCATTCTCGGCGAGAAAGGAAGGAGCGGGAATACTCATCTCGGAAGGAGGGAGAAGGGAACAGTGGTCTACATATACCACATGTGCCGCCTGAACTTCAGGGTTTAGTTCAAGCAGTGGTAACCTCTGTACTCCAACAACATGTGAATGGGAGTGAAAGTTCCAAAGATGCCAGTGACCGGAGTATGGCTCGAGAATTCCAGCAACAGCGTCCTCCCTACTTCAAAGGGAAGGAAGGGGCTGTCGGAGCCGAGCATTGGCTGAATAAGATCACCCAAATCTTAAATTTACTTAAGATCTCGAGTCATGCTGACAGGATTCTACTGGCTACTTCACAACTGATAGAAGATGCAAGTAAATGGTGGGAGGTGGTGGAGAAGCAGAGGGCACTCATACCAGTTAGGGAGAGGACGGCCATGACATGGAATGAGTTTTCAGCAACCTTTCTGGAACACTACTTTCCTGAGGAGGAGAAGGAACGACAGACGCAAGCCTTTATGTCCTTGGTATAGGGCTCTATGACGGTGGCAGAGTATCACCGGGAATTTCTCAGTTTATCCATCTATGCATTCTATATGGTGGACATGGAACATCGCAGGGCAAGGAAGTTTGAGAGGGGTCTACGGCCAAACATCAGGGCCAAAGTGACCATATTCAAGTGCACCACATTGGCTGAGGTGGTCAGCAAGGCCACAATAGCAAAACAGGACTTGAATACAATGGTGCAGTTTGACAACCGTCGAGCTCCAAGTGGGAGGGGTAGGTTCCAGCCCAACAAGAGGTTCCGACCGAACTTCAGTAGACCCACACCATCTGCAGGGTCCACGGGGGGGCTTTCGTCCCAACCAGCGCTCCCCATCTGCATTAGTCACCCAGTCATTCAGAGGGTGGAACAACTGTTTCCACTGTGATCAGCCGGGTCACTTCAAGGGAGACTGTCCAAAGCTCAATAAGCGCTGATATTCCAGATGATCTTTCCGTCCACTAGCTAGGCCAGCTAACTCCCGAGGAGGCAGGACTTATAATCAGGAGGGTCGGGCGCCTAATCCTACCACCGGATCTGGACGACTATTTGCTCTGGAACCTCCTGAGGATGTGGATCATTATGTGATTCAAGGTATGGCCGTTGTCAATAGTTCTTATGCTTATGCATTGTTTGATTCTGGAGCTTCGTACTCTTTTATATCTGCATCCTTTATAACTGCTACTGGTACACTAGTTCAAAAGTTGTCCACCACAATTACAGTAGTATCTCCTGTCGGATACACGTCTTTGGGACTCATATGCACGGCCATAAATACAGAACTCGCTGGACTCAGATTTGAGTTCAATTATCTGGTACTCGACATGACTGAGTACGATATTATATTCGGCATGGACTGGTTGGCTAGTTATGAAGCCAATATTGATTGTTATCGCCGAAGAGTGACATTTTGGTCACCCGAGGGAAAACAGTATATAGTTCGTGCTGACAAGCAAAACAGACTGCATGAAGGGTTGCACCATTTGGTGTTGAATGATATTGTCATCAACAAAGCACCAGTCACTGAGCTTCCAACAATTGTGAAAGAATTTGTTGATGTCTTTCCAAAAGAACTCCCTGGTTTACCACCTATGAGGGAGCTCAATTTTGAGACAAGTTGTATCCTGGTGCTTCACCAGTGTCTCTACCCCATTATCGGATGGCACCAGCAGAAATGTCCGAGTTGAAGAAGCAGCTTGATGAGTTACTCAAACTGGGTTGTATTTGGAACAACACATCATCATGGGGAGCTCCAGTGTTGTTCGTGAAAAAGAAGGACGGTTCACTCAGAATGTGTGTGGACTACCGGAAGTTGAATTAGCTAACTGTCCGGAACAAGTATCCTCTACCCAGGATCGATGATTTATTCGATCAGTTGAGGGGTTCCAGTCACTTTTCCAAGATTAACCTGATGTCTGGTTATCATCAAATCCAGGTCAGGGAGGAAGATATAGAGAATATAGCTTTCAGGACACGGTATGGACTATTTGAATTTGTAGTCATGCCTTTTGGGCTTACCAACGCACCGGCTATGTTCATGGACTTAATGAACAGAATCTTCCGTCCATATCTGGATCAGTTTGTTATAGTGTTCATTGACGATATCCTGATCTATTCCAAGAGTCAGGAGGATCATGCTGAGCATCTACGAATAGTATTGAACACCTTGAGACAAAACAAGTTGTATGCCAAAGCAAGCAAATGCGAATTTTGGCTACCTGAGGTCAAATTCTTGGGGCACGTCATAACAGAAAACGGCATAGCCGTGGATCCGGCTAAGGTGGCAGCAGTAAGCGAGTGGAAAGCACCAAAGAATGTCACTGAAATCCGTAGCTTTCTGGGTTTGGCTGGATACTATCGAAGTTTATCATGGACTTGCATCCCCATTGACTCGACTCACGCAGAAAGGAGTCAAATATGAGTGGACAGATTTGTGCAACCGGAGGTTTGAGGAGCTGAAAAGTAGACTTACGACTGCTCCTATCTTAGTTTTGCCGGAAAGAGGCAAAGGTTATGAAGTTCAATGCGATGCATCAGGAGAGGGACTGGGATGTTCACTCATGCAACGTCATCGTGTTGTGGCATATGGTTTAAGACAACTAAAGATACATGAACGCCTCTACCCCACACATGACTTGGAATTAGCTGCACTGGTCTTCGCTCTTAAAAGCTGGAGACACTGTCTATATGGTGAGAAGTTTGAAGTCTTTTCAAATCACAAGAGCTTGAAGTATTTATTTGATCAGAAAGAGCTCAACCTAAGGCAGCGCAGATGGATGGATTATCTGGCGGACTATGAATTTGCGCTCCGATATCATCCGGGAAAGGCAAACAAGGTGGCGGATGCTCTCAGCCGCATATCTCATGCATTAGTGGCATGTCTGATCAGGACCGAATGGGAGATGTTAAACACCATTCGAGAGTTCAATCTATACATCACAAACCATGGGAGTATGTACAATTTGATCATACGATCCAACATGGTTACAAAGATCGAACAAGAGCAACGAGCAGATTCGGAAGTGGAGGAGATATGAGCCAAGATGTCCACTGGCGTTGTCATACCGGAATGGGAATTACGACCAGGACAGGGTCTAGTATTCTGAGGAAGAATATATGTGCCAAAAAGCTGCAGAAAAGAGCTGTTGGTTGAGGCACATCAGACTAAGTTCAACATATATCCGGGCAGCACGAAGATGTATTATGACCTAAAGAGGCATTATTGGTGGCATGGACTCAAAAGAGATGTGGCGGAATTTGTAGCACACTGTTTAACTTGTCAGCAGGTTAAGACGGAACACTAGAAGCCACCAGGGTTACTCAAACCCTTAGTAGTGCCGGAATAGAAATGGGAGCACATTTCCATGGACTTTGTGACAGGGTTGCCGAGGTCCTCGAAGGGCAATGACACTACATGGGTCGTGGTAGACCGACTAACCAAATCCGCGCATTTTATTCCTATCAAGATGTCGGATTCATCTGAGACATTAGGTCGGCGGTATATCAAGGACATCATCAGATTACATGGTATTCCTTGGACAATCGTATCTGATAGAGATGGTCGATTCACCAGCAGGGTATGGCAGAGTATGCAGTCAGCCATGGGGACCGATTTACTGACTTACACAACATTCCATCCACAGGAAAGGACAATACAAACACTGGAGGACATGCTGAGGGTGTGCATGCTAGACTTCAAAGGTGGATGGGAGGATCATTTTCCATTGGTGGAGTTTTCTTATAACAATAGCTACCAAGCAAGCCTTCAGATGGTACCATTCGAAGCATTGTATGGTAGACCATGCACGTCACCAGTGTGCTGGACCGAGGTCGGCGAACCTGCGCTGATAGGACCTGAGTTGGTTGCAGAAACTACTGCACAGATCTAGTTGATACGTCAACATTTGTTGACCGCATAGAGTCTGCAAAAGAGCTATGCTGATAAGAGGAGGAGGTTTCTCGAATTTGAAGTGGGAGACATGGTATTCTTGAAGGTCTCGCAACGAAAAGGGCACATGAGATTTGGGAAGAAAGGAAAATTGTCGCCAAGATATGTGGGACCGTTTTCAATTATAAGAAGGATGGGAGATGTAGCCTATCAGTTGTCACTTCCTTTGCAGTTGGCGTCTCTACATGATGTATTCCATCTGTCGATGCTGAGGAAGTACAACCCCGATCCATCTCATGTCTTGAATGTGCAAGACATAGATGTGCAAAGGGACACCACTTACATCGAAAAGCCGATCAGAATAATAGAGAATGAGCAAAGGGTGTTGCGTAACCGAGCGATTCAGTTTGTCAAGGTGGTATGGGATCGACATGGTGTTGAGGAAGCCACTTGGGAACTGGAATCGGAGATGAGAACACCTCACTCTGAATTGTTTGTATGATTTATTTTGAAATCCTACTTCGTTCGATTTTTGGGACGAAAATTATAAAAAGAGTATTGTATTGGAACACCCTGGAATTTCAAAGATAACAATTTATATGAATTTATTCATATTTACGGAATTGCCATTGTGATATATGTGATTTGAATTTAAATGGGTCAATGGTTCAATCAAGACCCAATGGTTAGTAGTTTTGTTACAGGACAAATAAATGATAAGATGTACTTAAACGGGTCAAAAATCATAATTGGGTCAAATTTTGTTAAATGGGTCAAAATGGCTAAAATGGGACCCAATGGTTCATAGTTGACATGTTTGACTATTTGGTGAGCTTAAAGTTTAATGGGGTTAAGATGAATTAAATGTTTGAGTTGGGTTTGAGTTGAAGTAAATAATGGAGTTTGAATAAGTTGAAGTTATTAGTTAAGTTAAATTAAATGAATGAGTTAAGTTGGGTGAGTTAAATAAATGGGATAGATGGAATATCAAAATGAGTGAGGTGAGTAGATAAAAGGTTTGTGGGATTCAAATTCAAATAATACCCCACGTTGGCTCCATGGGGGTTTACTTCTAGCATAAAACATTTAGTCATAGAGTAATTGGAGTTGCCGTTATGGGAGTTACAAAGGTAAGAGGATTATTTCAAATGCAAATTGTATGCACGTTGGAAATGGTTTGGAATTCATGCTTTGGGTCTTCAAAAGATAGCCAATACATGGATTGATAGTTCATGCATGTAACACCAAGGTTGGAGAATAAATGGGGTAGCTGATTGGAGGAGTTACACACAATAGATTATGGCATTTCAAATTCAAAATAGATATTAAACCAATGGGAGTTACAAAGTGTGTTCACACTTGGAGGAGGGGAGTTTTATTCCAATGATAGAACTCCCACATGGGACGTTGATGAGGGCCAAATGGAGCTGAATGGAGCTGCTGTTTGTGGAGTTACACATGAGAGTGGTGGCTGTTACACAAGCCAAAATATAGAGGCAACCAATAGAGGGACGGTGCAGCACATGGGAGTTACATTTCAAAATGAAACTCCCATGTGAGACCTTAAGGAAAGGGGAGGTTACACCAAGTCCAACCACAAGGGACGTTGGTTGCTTGGGGTGTTTCATTTCATAGATGAAACCCCCAAGTAACATAAAGAACTTTGATTAAAGTGAGGTGAGTTACACAAGGTTAACCTTGGGCTGGTTTTGGTTAAACAAAGGGCTCTCATTTTACTCTCTCTATCTCTCTCTTCCTTGGACTGTTATCATCTCTCTAAGATCAAGAACAGCAGCTGGTTACTGATATGAAATCAGTCCTTGATTGATTTATTTCACCAAGACAAAAGCATACATTGAGCAAAGGAGTTGGCATCAACGTTTCCCATCCAAAGCCAAAATTCTTTTTCTCTCTCTCTCTCTCAAATCCTTGTCATCTGGCTGAATTATCTCAAGGAGCTTGCAACAAGATCAGTCTTAGCCCAAAGAACAGTAAGAGAGAAGGAGAGGTCAAGGAAATAAAGGGTCAAGAAAGGAGTCAAAAGAATCGAAGGAGACGCGGTATTCGTAAGTACATTTTGAACCCTTGTTTAATAAATTGGTTAAGAAAATGAGATCCGGCCATTGTATGGCCAGATCCATCAATGGTTTAAATATAGGAATGTGATGTTTAAAAGTGGTAAAATATGGACCATAGGGTTCGGCCCTTTGGATGACTGAACCCCATGAGAAAATTTGGTGAATTCTATGGTGTTTGAAAGACAAAAATCCATATTTTGAAGTGGGGCTTTTAAAAGATTTTTATATGGAATTAAGCTTACTGTTTTGGAGTAGATATGACATGACTGAACCATGTTTATGTTATGTTAATTTGCTGATTAATATCATAGATAAATATTGGTGGGTTTTCATTAAGAGAACAATAGGGTTCGGCCATATGTATGGCCGAACCCCATGGACTGTTTGTGGGATATTTGGATTATGATAATGAATGTTTATGCTTATGATTTTTGGAATTACATATGTCAATTATGGACTTAGTATTAAGGTGATTAAACATGAAAGATGATGGAACATGGGGTTAAAATCTCTAGGGTGAGGTTCGGCCATGTTGTGTGGCCGAACCCCACCAATTGTCATTTTTATGGACTGTTTTGGTTGAATCAAAAGGTTTCAAGTTTGATGTCTATGGAACAATATGAGGTATTTAAAAAGGGTACCAAGTGAGCATTTGGACAAGTCATGGTTAGGCCATTTCATGGCCGAACTATGGGGTACTATGGCTAAGTTAGGACTTGGAGGTTTAAATGGGAAAGCCATAGGGTTCGACCATATGTTGGCCGAACCCCATGGACCATGAGCATGGGCTTTATGAATCCATTTCATGGAAAGGATCGCTGGTTTTAATGTTGGTAAAATTATTTATTGGTAGCAATGGCATAAAGGTAATTATTGATGAAATGATCAAAGATGGTATGATGATGGGGTTGGATGTATAGACCCAAACCAATATGGTGTGGTTCGGCCATGTAGTATGGCCGAACCCCACCAAGTGATATTTTGTGGATTGAGGTTGTCAATAAATTATTTGGATGGTGTTAATCCAAATCAAGAGAGATCAATTGGTAAATAGGTGAGGTTCGGCCATGGGGGTATGGCTGAACCCCACAAAGTGGATTTTTGGGATTTAGATCAAATTAGAATCATATGGTCAAATGATTAACTTGCTGTTATGTACATAGGGTATTTGGATTTCTAGAACGGTGTGCAAGCCGTGATCGGACGACGGTTCAAAAGAAGGGTCAAACAAAGTAATCTAGTGTAGGTTTCCTACCTTGTTGTAACCACATATGTTAATTGCTATTTTATGTTTATTTGAATAAGTTACTTGAGTGAAATGTTATATTTACAAATGGCATGATTGCATAGACATCTCACGCATGGCATGGGATGATGGTGATGTAACAGGAGGCCATACTCCGTCGGGGCGTCCGAAAGACCACTGTGGGGTACCCTGATGATGAGAATCCCATCAGGAGGAATCCGGAGGCCACACTCCGTCGGGGCGTCCGAAAGACCACTGTGGGTTACCTTGACGATGAGAATCCCGTCAACTGATGGCTATGTTGAATGGTGACGGGTGGGACTCATTAAATGTTCATTTCATACATAGCATGTTTTTATGAAATTTTGTCACACATGTATTATTATTATACTATTTGCATGTTTTTGACTAACCATGTAGTAGCCCTATTCGGAAACACTACTGGGCGCGTTGGTCTACCGCCCTATCTATATCCTTAGTGGATGACGCTAAGGAAAGGGAAGAACGTGGATCGAGAAGAAAACCAAGCATAGGAGCTTGGGCACTTTGAATGGACTTGAATGGACTATTTATGGATTTGTTATTTGAATTATTTGGACAATGTAATTTGGTAACTAGTTTGGTTGGCATGTAATAAGTAGTTAAGTAGATACTATGCTTGGTTTATTTTGGATGGTTGGAGTGAATGGTAGATTAATATTATTTAGTAATTTTGGAGAATAAGATCTTGTATTTTGCTATCTAATAATGAAAAAAATTGGAATAGTCATAGGTTCTATTATAACCTCAGTTAGATTAAGGTTAAGTTAATTCCGCAAGTTGTATTTGTACCATGTGTGAATCATTCCTATGGACTTAATCCATACGCACATGGATTTGGCCAGTTAAGGGTCGGACTTTAGAAGTCCGAACTTAACTCGCGTCGTGACACTCCGCCCCGATCACTTGATTATTATTTTTTAAAAAAATAAACTTTGAAAATTAGAGTGAAACGGGCGGGGTGTTACAGTTTCACCATTTGATCCAGCACCATTTCGGCAAAGGATTAAGGAAGAAAGAAGGAAACAAGAGGGAAGAAGGCAAAGAGCAAAGGCAAAGGAAGTTGGTAAGTGTTTATGTGTTATTTTATTTAATAAGATGGAACAAATGGAACGTGTTTTGGGCCATGGGTATGGCCGAATGCATCAAGGTTTAAACCTTGATTAATGGAGGTTTTAAAATGATAAAAGGGATCATTGGGTTCGGCCACCTTGGAGGGCTGAACCCCATGGAAATAATTGATTGGTTTTGATGGTCTTTGAAACATGAAAACCATGCAATTTTGGGATTGTTTTAGATGTTTCTATTAGACTTAAAATGCATGTTTTTAAGAGGTTTAAAACATGGATTTGGATGTCATGAAGGGCTGAAGGTATCATGGGTCTAAACTTTGGGTATAACATGATGAAAGGGATCATTGGGTTCGGCCACCTTGGCTGGCCGAACCCCATGAAATGTTATGGTTATTTGGATTGAGTTTTTATAAAGTGGAAACCATGCAAAGTGATGGACTGGTTTGGATGTGTTATTTAGACCTAAGATGCATGTTTTGAAAAGTATTGATGTCATGTTTTGGGCCATGGAATGGCCGAATGTATCAAGGAATTTAACCTTGGATAAATGTGATATAGATTGATAAAATGCATTATTGGGTTGGTTATTGGATGGTTTTGAAAGGTAAAAACCCAATAATATTATACTGATTATTACATGTTTAATGAGACATAAAATATGTTTATGAGGACCAAGTCATGGACATAGGGTTCGGCCACCTTGGATGGCAAACCCCATGAAAGTATTTGATGATTGGTAAGGCTTTCAAGAGATAGAATCATATCAATTGTGGAGAGGTTTACGTGTTTTAAATAAAGCTAAGTATTTGACAAAAGGGGTCTAAATCATAGGCCATAAGGTTCGGCCAATTATTGTAATAATTGATGATTTTGTGAGATAAAAACCATATAAGATTATGGTGTTTTTATGGGAATTAAATGAATATATGTTTATTGTTTTTAGTTGGTCAATATATGGCTGAACCATGTATTGATCATGGTTGAAATAACATGTTAAAACCATGAGGAATCATGGAGAGTATTGAACCAAGTGAACCATAGGGTTCGGCCATGGGTATGGCCGAACCCCATGGACCATGATGATCGGTTTTATGAATCAATTTTATGGAAAGGATTAGTGGTTCAAAAGTTTAAGCATGATTCAATTATGAATGGATTAAGAGATCCAAATTGGATTGGTAGTGTTCGGCCAAGTAGTATGGCCGAACCCCACTAAGGTGTTTGTTGTGGACAATGGTTTTTAATATGGCTTAGCCTAGTGGCAAAGCTGTAAATACGGGTAATAATGTAAATATGGGTAGGGAAAGTTTAAAAGGACATGAAAGAATGGTTAAACCAAGGTGGTATGGTTCGGCCATGATGTATGGCCGAACCCTACCAAGACAGGTTTAAAGGGTTAAGTGTTTAAGAATTGATCAAATGAAAAAAGAGGTTAAATCCTAAGTTGGTGATGTTCGGCCATGGGTATGGCCGAACCCCACAAGATGACTTTTGGGTCTTAAGATGTGAATGGAAATTGAAAATCATAGTGTGATTGACTTGTTGTTACATCACAAGGTAACGGAACGTGAACGGCGTACGAGTCATGAGCGGGTGACGATTAAGAAAGATCGGACGCTGAAGTGAATCTTCAGTAGGTTTCCTACCTACTTATAACCACAATTATGATTTGGTTTTACTATATTTTTATGAGATATGTTATATTTGATTTATGTTTCAAATGTGGTTTTGAATGATGAGTTATGTATTTACAAATGACATATAATGCATGTAACACCCCATTTTCTCAATGAAGTGGAAAAATTACCAAATCGTCACTCTTTGTGTTCTTTTGTTTCTGGGGAAATCTCTAATTTCCTATTGTTTGTTTTCTCAGTGTGGGGATTTCAGGGGAGTTTATCCTACTTTGCTACATTTGATTTGTCCAATTATGATGACTGTACTTTACTTTTGCTATATTTCAATGTCGTTCTCAGATTGATTGTTCAGTCCGAGTCACTCGAAGTAAATTAATTCGGCCCCCAGGCAGCGGACTCCGAAGAGTCGGTCAGTTGGGATTCTTATCCGTCAGTGAGACATGAAACCGTCTTAATCTTACTTCGATGATTCAACTTCCCGTTTCGCTCTGATACCAATTGTAACGCCCCGCCCTTTTCGAGAATTTCAGAGTCTAATTTTTTTTTAAAAGTAATAATAAAACATCGAAAAAGAGCGGGCGGCGTCACGACGCGAGTTAAGTTCAGACTACCCAAGTCTGAACCTTAACTGGCCACCCATGTGTACATGGAATAGACCATGATAGTGAATCACACATGGAACTAACATCAACATGCGGAATAATCTAGATTAATTGCGGAATAGAAAGACGAAATAGCAAGTAACAGTCTTAAACATTAATTAACATAGATCAACCATCCAAAGGTTATTAACCTAATCAAACCATAGCAAGTAATGAATTATTACATGTTCAACAAAAGTATTCAAATGACAGTAATATAAAGTAATCCAATCCATCATTCAAGCACTTAGGCTTGGCTCCCCTCCTAGTCATCGACCTTCTTTTTCCCTTTACTTGTACCTGCAATCTCCTCTGAAGATAGAATTAGGGCGTTAGATCAACGCGCCCAGTAGGTTCCCGAATCAGGGCTACCACATGTTAGCATATAAAACATGCATATACATATCATAATACATGATCATTAAAACAGGTAAAACAATGCTATGAAGTATGCACATGCAATGAGCATCCCCCATCACGTACATTCCTAGCCATCACTTGACGTGCCTTGCACCGACAAGGTAAATTACAACACACCTTTATCTCTTCATCATTGACTGATTCATATCACGTATTAGTCCTCCTGGCGGGACTCTCATCGCCTAAGGAGACCAATGTGACTATGATCATCATGTTACTCCTCCTGGCGTGACTTGCACCACCGAGGCAGGACGTAACTTATAACTTGAAATACTGTAGAACCTCATTCATAATCCCATGTTTATGCATTAGATGCCAATGCCTGTATGCCATTTGTTAATGCATAATATATCATTTGAAACACATATATTAAAACAAGAGTATCATAAGAAAAACTGGGTAAAAACCGTGGTTACAAGTAGGTAGGAAACCTACTGAAGAATCACTTCAGTGTCTGTTCTTTCTTAGGCTTTATCCGGTCACCGCTCGCAGTCGTGCATCGTCACAGATATCCGTCACCTTATTCACATAAATCATGGACCAACTTTTAATCCCTTACTTTATTTGATTCCCATTTTTTTGAGTCTAAGTCCACAAATACCAACTCATGGTTGTGACGCTTATTTACCAACATGCCATTGCTACCAATACCTTGATTAAACTTTACAACTTACCCACAACCTTAGCATGGTTCAGCCATGTTTTGGCCGACCAAATCAGTAAACATAATTCTATTTAAAATCACATATGCATCCATAAAATGACCCATGAAAACAGTCCATGGAGTATGGCCGAACCCTTATGGTTCTTTTGCTCAACAATGTCCTTTATTTTCATACTAATTGGCTCTACCCCTTAACCATGTTAAACCCATAGTTTAGCCATCCAATGGCCAACCCAAAATCAGTAACCATTACACATAACAATCTCCACCATTTGGTATGGTTTTATCTCTCCAAAACCATACCAACTTATCAACCAATTTTATGGGGTTCGGCCAGGATACCCATGCTTTGGACCCTTTTTCACTTACATTTCATATCCATTAAATCATGTAAGAATCAGCATAATATTATCGAACTTTACCTTTCAAAAACCATACAAAAACAGTCCATAAAAAGTCTATGGTTTACATGTTTTCCAACATGAAAACCAACATTCTTTTACATGGGGTTCGGCCCTCCATGGTGGCTGACCCTATGGTTATGTTTACTGTTTTTAAACCTCAGATAATCATGTAATAACAGTATATTAAAATCAGGTTTTACCTTTCAAACAAACATCCAAAAATTAGCCCAATTTCATAGGGTTCGGCCATGCTCGTTGGCCGAACACCATGACCTTTGGTTTTGAACATTTAACCCTTTATCTTGGGTCTGAAACCAACACCCAAATCAATGTTTTAACCTCCTTAAAACATGCATTTTAAATCCAACAATAACATCTAATATCAGTCCCAAATCATATGGTTTTAATTTCCAAAAACTATAAAAAACAACCACTTGTTTCCATGGGGTTCGGCCATGCTAAGTGGCCGAACCCAATGGTCCATTTCCATCTTTTAATCCACTGATTTTAGACCATATAAACTTCAGTCCCTATGTCATTCAGATCCATGTTTTTAACCATTCTAAAACATGTATTTAAATCTTAAAACAAAACCCAAAAACAGTCCACAAAATCCATGGTTTTCATGTTTCAAACATGAAAACCAAACCATCTCTTACATGGGGTTCGGCCCTTCATGGTGGCCGAACCCAATAGTTATTTTCACCATTTTAAATCCTCCACTAATCAAGGTTAAACCTGGTGTAATCGGCCATCACCATGGCCCAACACACACCCATTTTATTAACCAAAAGTCCATGGAAATACTTACCAAATTCCAAGCTTTTCTTATGCCTTTGCTCCTTGTTTCCTTTCCTTCTTATTTCTTCTTTTCTTTTGTTGTTTTGTGCTTGATCTACTAGTGTAAAATCCTCTGATGTTCCAGCTAGAAAGAACAACGAATTGGAGAGAGGAGAGAGGGATAGAGAAATGGGATTGTAGGGCTTTCACAATGATAACAATCGGCCACACATGGGTGCTTATTGCGTTTGTATTTCAGCCATCATAACACCATTTACTCCTCATCAAGCCTTGCACAAACCAAGGAGTAACTTGCAGCCAAGCAAAGCACCCCTTGGCATTCTACCCATGCAGCCATTCATATTCCCATGTAACTCACCTCAAACCCATGCATTTCATTTACCATTCATCATGGAACTCACCCCAAACAAGTCCCCAACGTGTGGGACTTGTTTTGGTGATTAAAGCTGATACAACCTCTTCCAATTCCTACTTAGCTCACTGAGTTTACAGTCCCTTGGATTTCCATTTTGACTCACCCAACTCAAGATATTTTTATTCCAACTCAACTCATCACATTTAATGCACATGAGTTGACTCATAACTTGATTTAATTCCAACTCACTTCAGTCCCACTCACTGATTTGACTCGTGTTTTATCTCCCTTGAGGGTCCACACGGTCAACCATAGTCAACTCGACCCGTTCGGTCGGAACTTCTTGTTGGGTTGATAAGTAACACTCCCACCCGGTGCCCGACGGTTGTCAACTCGTACAAACTCTGCCAGTTCCTGCTCCACAATGGTAGCTCTGCTGACTACCTCCGCCAGCGTGGCTGCTTTGAACACGGTTACTTTGGCCCTAATGTTTGGCCGTAAACCACGCTCGAACTTGCGAGCCCTCCGATATTCTGTGTCCACAACATAAAATGCATAAATTGACAGGTTGAGGAATTCTTGGTGATACTCAGCCACCGTCATTGAGCCTTGCGCTAATGTCATAAAGGCCTGAATCTGATGTTCTCTCTCTTCCTCCGAAAAGTAGCGCTCTAAGAATGTCGCTGAGAATTGCTCCCAGGTCATAGCAATTCTTTCTCCTTCTGGCAAGTGCCCTCTGTTTCTCCACTGTTTTCCACCATTTGGCAGTGTCATCTATCAGCTGTGAAGTGGCCAATAGAATTTTGTGAGAATGACTCTTGATATTCAAAAGAGTCAGTATGTGAGAAATCTTTTCCAACCAGTTCTCGGCTCCGACAGGCCCTTCTCTGCCCTTGAAGTAAGGTGGGCGCTGTTGTTGAAAATCTCTGACCATGTTCCGGTCATTAGTTTCACTCGTGCTTCCACCTCCGTTCATATGTTGCTGGAGGACAGAGGTAACTATAGTTTGCACCAAATTGTAGAGTTCAGGAGGTACGTAGGGAACCGTCACATTGTTGTTCCCTCCTTCCTCTCGTCGATATGACGAGTCATTATCCTCCTCCTCGTCCCGTCGATACGTAAGGTCACTATCCTCCTCTTCCTGCCGAGAATGGCGCGACTCTTCCTCATTGCGCGATCGTTCATGAATTGATCTCTCCTCATCATGAATTGACCGCTCTCTGTCATGTACCGATGGCACCTTCTCATGTACCACTTTCATGCGTTGAGGTACCACTTTCCCTTGTGGTGTGATTATGAACACCTCATAAAATCATAAAATCGCATACTTTATATTAATTCATAATTCATTTTTGTACAAGGGTGGATAGGGTTAAACAAAACCCTATAAAGAACAAAAATGCACCCTTACAAAATAACCCTCTTTCTAATACCCCTTCATATTACTTCTAGCCTAGTCTTCCATAGAAGATCCTGCATCATCAGCGAACTTGAAACGGGTATCAGGACATGTCATCGCTGTGTGCCCCAATACTTCACATGTCGTGCAGGGTATTAACCCAGGTCCTCCAATATATGGACAATTAGTCCTCGCCTCTCCATGCCCATGCAATCCACAAACCGGGCAAACAACGCCTAGAGGATGAGGACAATATCTACAGTTGTGATCGTCCTGATTGCACAACTCACATGTATCGTAGGGATCTACCTCCCCAACTGATTCCAATATTATAGGAACATCTTCCATAGGATCCTCCTGAAAGAATCCTAGATCCTCCTCAATTTCCTCGAAAGGTTCCATTAACCAAGGAATATCTTCCATAACATACTCCGGTAATGGTGCTAGGTTCACCTCCTCCAATGGCGCTAAGTTCAATTCTTCCAATGGTGCTAGGTTCCATTCCTCCTCCTCGGGAAGCCCCTCCTGAAGGTTCACATTAGCTTCCACGTTGGTGTTGTTGGAAGCAGACACCAAATCTGTGGGATTACTAGGGGTTCCGCTGTACCACTCCGAGTACTCCACGTTACTCGACATATCTGTATCATATCAATAGAACACAAGAATATTCAACAACAATTCTGAATAAACCACTCTTGGTTTTTTAGGGGAATCTGATTATGCATAATATCATGTACTTTGTTTTGGGAAAATTACCAAATCATCACTCTTTGTGTTGTTTTGTTTCTGGGGAAATCTCTAAATTCCTGTTGTTTGTTTCTCAGTGTGGGAATTTCAGGGGAGTGCATCCTACTTTGCTATGTTTGATATATCCAGTTATGATGACTGTACTTTACTTTGCTATCTTTCATTGTCGTTCTCAGATTGTTTGTTCAGTCTGAGTCACTCGAAGTAAATTAATCCGGCCCCCAGTCAGCGGACTCCGAAGAGTCGGTCAGTTGGGATTCTTATCCGTCAGTGAGACATGAAACCGTCTTAATCTTACTTCGATGATTCAACTTCCCGTTTCGCTCTGATACCAACTGTAACACCCCGCCCATTTCACCCTTCCGAAAATCAGAGTCAAAAAATTTCTTTTGAAAGAAACATAGAGTGAACAAGAGCGGGAGGCGTCACGACGGGAGTTAAGTTCAGACTACTCAAGTCTGAACCTTAACTAGCCACCCATGTGTACATGGACTAGACTACGATAATAAATCACACATGGAACTAACAACAACATGCGGAATAAACTAGACTAACTGCGGAAATAATATGAATAGATAGCAAGTAACAGTCTCAAATGATAATTAAGATAAACAACCATCCATAGTTAATAGCCTAATCAAACCATAGCAAAGTATTAACTTATTACATGTCCATCAAAGTATAATTCAAATGACAGTAATAAAGAAATCATGTTCATCATTCAAGCACTTAGACTTGGCTCCCCTCCCGGTCATCGACCTTCTCTTTTCCTTTTCTTGTTCCTATGTTATCCTCTAGGGATAGAATTAGGGCGTTAGATCAACGCGCCCAGTAGGTTCCCAATCAGGGCTACCACATGGTTAGCATATAAAAACATGCACATATATCATAATATCTGATTATCAAAACATATAAAAACATGCTATGTATGTATGCAAATGTAATGAGCCCCACCCCATCACACATACATATAGCCTTTACTTGCCATGCTCATATCAACCTATTTATTCTCCTGGCGTGACTTTTACCGCCAAAGAGGCCCCACAGTTGCATCTCGGGCATACCGACGGAGTGTGGGCTCCGGTTTCCATAACCACCTGTCAATTCTCCTGGGGTGACTTTCACTGCCGAAGGAGGCCCCACAGTCGCATCTCGGGCATACCGACGGAGTGTGGGCTCCGGTTTCCACAATCATCATCCCATGCCATGCATGAGATGTCTATGCATTGTATGTCATTTGTAAATACTTAACTCATCATTCAAAACCACATTTGTAACGTAAATCAAATACAACATATCTCACAAGAACATAATAAAACCAAATCATAATTGTGGTTACAAGTAGGTAGGAAACCTACCGAAGATTCTCTTCGGTGTTTGTTCTTTCTTTAAGCGTCACTTGCTCACGACTTGTATGTCGTTCAACTTCTGTCACCTTGTGATGTAACAGTAAGTAAATCATACTACCGATTAAATGTCCATTCACTTTTAAGACCCAAAAGTCATCTATGGGTTCGGCCATACCCATGGCCGAACCTCGTCAACTTAGGATTTAACCTCCCTCTTCATTTGATCTCTCTTTTATTTAATCCTTATTAAACATCATATACTACAAAACTACCTTGGTAGGGTTCGGCCATATTACATGGCCGAACCATACTACTTTGGTTCGAGTCCATACATCCAACCCTATGATCATTCCATCATTGATCATTCCATCAATAATTACTTTTATGCCATTTAGGCTAACCTTTAGTTTAATTTTTCCATAAATACCACTAACCATATCTAAACCAACTTAGTGGGGTTCGGCCATACAACTTGGCCGAACCTCACCTTTTTAATTTGGGTTTTTCATTCATCACCTTTAATCCCATTTATTACTTAACCCAATTCTATCAAATAATCATTGATGGGGTTCGGCCATGCCACATGGCCAAACCACATCCTATACATTTTCACCCCATAATCCATCATCATCAATGGTCTATTATTTTCTTACACATAGTCCATATCTTATCATGTATGATTCCTTAATTTAAATCATTAAAACAACCATAACCTCTCATCCAAAACAGTCCATGGGGTTTGGCCATACACATGGCCGAACCCTTATGGTTCTTTGGCTCAATGACTCCCTTATTTGCATATCAATTGGGCTCTACCCTTTAGCCATGTTAACCACATAGTTCAGCCATTCAATGGCCAACCCAAAGCAGCAAACTTATATTCATTTAATTCCCATAAAGACACCATAATCTTGTCAGGTTTTTATCTCTCAAAACCATCAAAATCACCATACAATAATCATATGATTTCATGGGGTTCGGCCATACTCATTGGCCGAACCCTATGGCCTTTAATTTGAACCTCTTTAAACACTTACCCTAGGTCTAATTTAATCATACAAAACGGTCCATCATTTGCATGGTTTTAATTTTATAAAACCCACCAAAATACCAACATCACTTCATGGGGTTCGGCCATCCAAAGTGGTCGAACCCAATGATCCATTTCATCATTTTTAAACAACCATTACCCAAGGTTAAACCTTTGATGAATTCGGCCATACATGACAAAATCATGACCTTTAAATCCCTGATTCAAAATCTTTTATCTTGTCTCTTAAACACATATAATTCTCCATCATTTTTGCATGGTTTTTAGCCTCCAACAACCATCAAAACACCCACATAAATCTCATGGGGTTCGGCCATCCAAAGTGGCCGAACCCAATGATATCTTTTACCAATTTAAACAACCTTTAACCAAGGTTTAGGTCCTTGATAAATTCGGCCATTCCATGGCCAATTCATGTTCCACTTAATCTAATTTATCAAACAAAATTGTATGGAATTCTTACCAATTTCTCTTGCCTTTCCTCTTGCCTTTTGCTCCTTGCCTTCTATTTTTCTTAACCTCCCTTCCTTTTCTGGTTTATGCTTGATTAACTGGTGCCAAAACCTCTGTTGTTCAGCCAAGAAAAACGAACTTGAAGAGAGGGAGAGGGAGATGGGAATTCTTGGATTTCCAAAGTGAAAATCGGCCAAGAATGGTAACCTTCTCCTTTTGTAGTTTCAGCCCCATCTCCCATTCATTTCCCTCATTTAATCTTGTCAAAACCGATGGGGTATTGGGTGTCATTCAAGACACCCCTTCACCAAACGGTGCATCCTTTCATTTCAGCCCATGCATCTCATGAGATGAGATGCATGCCGCCCCAAGCTTGGTGTCCCTTGCCTTTGCCAAGGCACCTCTTCACTCTCAACGGCTGGGATGGATTAGATCAAGTGTTGTGTGAGATTAAAACTCCTTTCCACCTCCTCTTGACTCACTAGGATCATGCTCTTTTTATTCCAACTCAACTCATCAACTCATCATATTTAATGCACCAAATTTGAGTCAACTCTTTTCTTAAATCAAACTCATTCCAAATCAGTCCAACTCAAGCTGAACTAACTCACCCTTGAGTGCAATTGAGGGCCCACACGGTCATCCGTGGTCAACTTGGTCAACCCGACCCATTGGGTCCCCAATCAGCCCCTTAACCCGTTTTGACAACATGACCCATTCATGAGCTGATTTTTGCCATTTTTAATTGGTTTTCACTTGTGTTTCAAGCCTACCCATTTTTGCTATACTTGATTTCCAATCAATTCAACTTAACCCCATTTAATTTGAGCTTACAAAATGGTCAAATCATCCATTATGACCCATTGGGTCCAATTGGGCCCTTTGACCCATTTAGCCATTTTCGACCCAATTGATGTTCATTACCCATCCAATCAAACTTGACATTTATAATGTACTCATATGATCTTAATTTGAGCAATGGGCCCCACCATTTCCTTATTTGACATCTCAAAATAATAAATTTAACAAACGAGGGGCATTTTCGTAATTATCCACTTCATTGAGAAATTGGAGTGTTACACCCTAGAGGATGGGAAATATGGTTAAGTTAATGGACTCAAAATTTGGTCAATGATGATCAAAAGTGATGATCTAAATGTGTGATTAAACCCCCTCATAAAGGGACTTGTGGTGGATCTAAAATGTTGTACAAGATCCAAGAAAAAAATGAGGAAAAGACATCATGGGTTCGGCCATGGTGTATGACTGAAGCCCATGACCCATCTTAGGAGCCATTTTATGGGCTAAGTTAAGGTCTATGCATGTGTTTAAATGAATGAGAATTAGGTTAAGTAAATGGCTGATTCTTAATGATTTTATGTCATGGTTGATGAGTCATCAATGGATCCATGCTTATGGATCAGTTATGGACATAAATGTACATGGATGGAAGAAGTGTTTAACCATGGAAGAAGGAGTGGCAAAAATGTAAATATGGCCAAAAATGAAGAACCATGGGTTCGGCCATGGTGTATGGCCGAACCCCATGGAGGATGGTTGTGGACTTAAGGACCTCTATGATAACCTTATGTCTTAGTTAATGAAGCATAGGGTTGCTGGTTTTTAGACTCATATAACTAAAATAATCTAAGGATTAAAATGGGACCCGAAATCAAGTGAGTGAGGTTCGGCCATGGTGTATGGCCGAACCCCACTAAGGTATGAGTAATGGACTTAGGCATGGTTGAAACATGGGTTTAATTGGTTGATGTGTAATAAGGTATCGGGATCTCGCAAGCGGTGCACGATCGGTGACCGAATTCGTGGACGGAAATGCAAAGGAAAACTAGCTGGTATTTGGTAGGTTTCCTACCTTATTGTAAGCCATGGATTATGCGTATATGGATGTTTTTCTTGATTTATTTTGGTAATCAAATGACATGTTTTAAGATGGGTTTTAATGCTATGATTTGTATTTTATATGGCATATTGCATTTACATCTCATGCATGGCATGGGAGGGATGAAATGAAACCGGAGTCCATGCTCCGTCGGGGCGACCGATAAACATACATGGGGATACTATGAGATTGTAATACCTTGATGAGGGTTTTCCATCAAGGGGGACATTATGTATGATTGAAGAGGGACATTGTATATTGATGATGTGCATGATGGGTGGGACTCATGACATATGACACCCATGGCATGGCATTGATTGCATGGTTTTGCTATACTATTATCTATGTGTTTTGTTATCACTAATCCATGTGTTGATCCTACTCGGAGTACCTACTGGGCGCGTTGTCTAACGCCCTACTTCCACCTTAGATGATGACGCAGGAAATGGAGGAAATGAAGGACGCGACCGGAGCCAAGCGTAGGAGCTTGGAGGAGCGAGCTAGTTTATTTACTTAAGTTTATTTTGGAAATGTAATTTGAGTAACTTAGCTCGTTGGACGGTAATAATTTAGACTATTGCTATGGTTTGGACTTTTATTTGGACATTATAATTTTGAGGTATTATTATTAATTAAGTGATGTAACTTCCTTGCTATCTAAAATTGGTAGGATAGATTATATTATAATTCCGCATTAAGTTATATTCCGCAAGCTTACCTTTTGCGTGTGAACCGTTCCCGTGGACTTAGTTCCACGCACAAGTTGGCCAGTTAAGGGCCGGGCTTTGGAAGCTCGGACGTAACCCGCGCCATGGCATCCCGCGCTCTTTGTCACTCTTTATTTAAAAAAAAAAAAATAGACTCTGATTTTCGGCTAATAGCATAGTGAAAAGGGGAGGGCGTCACACCCATGGTTTCAAAGAGGTGGAATCCTACCCAAAGATCACTAACGTGTCCTTGCGCTTTCGTCCGGTAACTCCTCACGATCGTACACACCTTGTGAGGTCCTGTTACCTTATAATTCATTAATCAATTCGAGCCATGCCCCATTTGATTTACAATTATGTTTAAGTCCATAAACCATTCCTCATGGGGTTCGGCCATACACCATGGCAGAACCCATGATCTTTCATTTTTACATATATTTACATCAATGCCATTCATACCACTTTTATTCGTTAATCTAATGGTAAACAAATTAATCATCTAAGATAACATCAAACCTTAAGTTCAGCAAACATTCCCCATGGGGTTCGGCCATACACCATGGCCGAACCCATGGTCCATTGATTTCAATTAATTACAACTTTGCCATTGGTCTAATCCTTAGTTAACTTTTCATTCATTTTAATCTACCATACATAGACCCTAAGTCCACCAAATAATTCCCATGGGATTCGGCCATACACCATGGTCGAACTCATGGTCCCTTACTTCCATTTAAATTGCAATATTGCCATTCATGGCTAACATTCCATAACTAATCCTTTCATTCATTAACAAATGCCTAAGTCCATGTTTTGATCCATAAACCAATCTCATGGGGTTCGGCCATACATCATGGCTGAACCCATGATCTTTCATCTCTTTAATTTTAGACATTTCATACATGGATCAACCAATGATCTATAACCATAGAACCATAAACAAACCCTCCATAAACGATCCATGGAATTGATTCGTGGGGTTCGGCCATACACCATGGCCAAACCCATGATGTCTAAATTCCAATTATAGCAATTCCCATTCTTGAATCTATAAATCAAGGTTCTTTCCTTTTTTAATCCAAAAGTCCATAATTAGAAACTTTCTAGTTTAATAACCATCTTCCATGGGGTTCGGCCATACACCATGGCCGAACCCTACGGTTCATAATCTTCCCTTTGACAATCATTAATCCTTGATCTTCCATTATTTTAATCCATTAAAAATATTAATATCCTTTCCATGGGGTTCGGCCATACACCATAGCCGAACCCTATGGTTCCATTTTTCCTCTTTTAAATCCAATCAAAATATCTTAACGGTCCATAGTTTTCAACCCATCAAAATACACAATATCTTTGCCGAACCCTATGGTCCATTCTTTCCATTAAGATTATCATTATTATTCCCTAATTTTCTTCCATGGGGTTCGGCCATACACCATGGTCGAACCCTATGTTCCTTATCTTAAACAAAATTATCGAACTACTTACCGGTTCCGCGACTCCTCCGGTTTCCCTTCACTTATTCTTGCTCTTCCAATCTTCTCCGTCTTTAGTCTTTTCCTCCTTCTTATTGATCTTTCTCACTTGCTGGCTGCCTTCCCTTCTCCGGATAATGTCGTGAATGAGACTTGATGAAAACCCCTTGAATGTGTAATGCCGTGCGCCCTTGTGTTGCCTCTCTTATAAACTTCCAATCGGCCAATCTTAGAAGGTGCTAAGATAGCAATTGCCGTGCGCCCCTCTCTTAATTTTGGGTGTGTCGTGCGCCCCTTGTTCTCTCCTTTTATTACTTCCAAATGGTCCCAATTTAGAAGGTGCCATGCGCCCCTTCTTTTAGCCATTGACTTAATGCCATTCTTAATCAAGGAAATGCCCCTTTTTTAAATGATCTTATGCGCCAAACCTTGGATATGGAAATCCTACACACAGCCAAGGCAATCCTAAAATCGCTAATTCTCTCCATGCGCATAATCATAGATTGCATATCTAATATTCGGCCATGCACAATTATCCAATTCCTTATTTATATAATATTGCATTACTAATTAAATTTAGCCCCATTTAATTTTATTGAAACCATTTCCACAATCCGTTCGGTCTTAATTGGGCAATGACCCAACACTTTACCCATGTAAGGTCCATATCTAATTATTCACAAATTAAATGGGTAATTTTCATTTATATTAATAACTTAAAAATCTGGGGTGTTCCAATATTCACGCTGCTTTGTTCTTCCTCCTCTTGGTGGGATGGTTGCTCTTCCTCATGTCGAAAGTGTCGTTCCTCCTCTTCATGTTGAGTTTTTTCTACCTCCCTTTCATGTTGAGAGGTTTCGACCTCTTTTTCCTACCCTTTCTGGTTTTGTCGGGTATTTCTCTTTGGAGGCATATTTCCCTAAGCCAAAAAATATTATGACTTAGTTTTCATCGTAAAGTTTGTATTCTCTACTTTTGGGGAAATTTCCAAATAAGCACTGTCGATTTTTCTTTCTTTTTGGGGAAATATATCCTATTTTGCTATGTTGGATAAATCCAATTATTTTGACTGTACTTCCTTTGCTATCATCCATTGAGTCTAACGTGGTACTTTAATACACGAGAGCCGGATTAATTTACTCCGAAAGATTCAATCTTTCTGGTTCGCTCTGATACCAATTGTAACCCACCCCCCCCCCCCCCCCCCCCCCCCCCCCCCCCACCCCCACCCCCCCCCCCCACACCCCCCCACCCCCCCCACCCCCACCCCCCCCCCCCCCCCCACACCACACACCCCCCACCCCACCCCCACTCCCCCCTCCCCCCCACCCCTTCCCCCTTTTTCTATGCTTTCCATAAATCAGAGTCTATTTTTTTTTAAAAAAATAACAGATGAGCAAGAGCGGGACGTCACGATGCGAGCTAAGTCCAAACTTCTAAAGTCCGACCCTTAACTGGCCAACCCTATGTGTGCATGGACTAAGTCCATGAAAACTGTTCACACATAACAATATAAACATGCGGAATTAACATCATAACTGAGAAATTATAATAGAACTTAATTCTTTTCCATTTTAGATAGCAAAGTACGTCAAGTCCTTAACCATAATTAACATAACGTAATTATCCAAATAAACATCCAACCATAGCAAATCATCTAAAATTATTACATGCCGATGTCTAGTTACTCAAATACAAGTCCATAAGTAACTTAATCAACATATAAACTAAAGGCATCCAATAACATATTCAAGCTCCTATGCTTGGCCCTTTTCGCGTTCATTGTTCTCCTTGTTTCCTGTATCATCCACCAGGGTAGAAGTAGGGCGTTAGAACAATCCGCCTAGTAGGTATTCCAATTAGGGCTAGCACATGGTTAGTACAAAATATATATAATAATATCATAATGTCAAAAACCATATAAACCATGCCATGTTATGATGTCAAATGCAATGAGTCCCACCCATCACAAGTACATATAAGTATCCCCACATAGGTCTTTCGGACGCCCTAACGGAGTGTGGCCCCTCCGGTTTCTTCTTGATGGAAAAGCACATCAAGGTATCCCACATAGGATTTTCGAACGCCCCGACAGAGTGTGGCCCCTCCTGTTACATATCCTTCACCCTATGCCATGCATGAGATGCTAATGAAACACATACTATTTTATATGATAAACATAGCATTAAAACACTCATTTGAAACACATCTTTTTCAACATAAATTCATCGAAAATAAGATAAGAAACATTGTACATAAACCCATGGTTTCAAAGAGGTGGAATCCTACCAAAGACCACTCACGTGTCCTTGCGGTTTCGTCCTATAACCGCTCATGATCGTACACACCTTGTGAGGTCCCGTTACCTTATAACATATTAATCAATTAAAACCATGTCCCATTTGATTTACAATGATGTTTAAGTCCATAAACACAACTTGTGGGGTTCGGCCATACAACATGGCCGAACCTCACCCTTTTTGTTTTAATTTCTTTTTTGCTCATTTGACTTAAGTACAAGATCATATAACTTCCCATTCATTTAATCCAACATACATAACTCTAGGTACGCCAAACATTCCCCATGGGGTTCGGCCACAAACACCATGGCCGAACCCATGGTCTATCATTTTCACACTTATTTACATTCTTGCCATTGTTTCCATCACCTCATGTTTAGGTCCAAAAATTGATCCATTACATAAATGCATGATTGATTCATAATTCATAAAATAAAACCCTAATCATTCCCTTCATCCCTTGGTTTGGTAAACCATTCATTTAAATTACACAAAGACCCAAAAATGGCCCATTAACAAGTTCATGGGGTTCGGCCATACACCATGGCCGAACCCATAATCTTTTATTTTTAGGCGATATTTACGAAATTGCCATCACCTCCATCATGGCTAATGACTTATCTTAATCCTCCATTCCTTTAATTATATTAGGTCCATACATGTAACGCCCGCCCCTTTTCACTGTAAAATCATAGTACATTTTTTTTTTTTTAATAAAAGTAACAAAGGGCGCGGACGTCACGACGCGAGTTAAGTTCCGAGCTTCTAAAGCCCGGCCCTTAACTGGCCAACCCTACACGTGTGTGGAACTAAGTCCACAAGTGCGGTTCACGCGTAGAAAGTAAGCTCACGGAATATAAAATTAAATGCGGAATGAAAATGGAGATTGTCCTACCAATGTTCAGATAGCAGGGAAGAGACATCCATTTAATTACTAAAATGCCATTAAACTGTACTGTCCAAAACAAACTCTAAAACATAGCAAGCCATCTAAGTTATTACATTCCGACAAGCTAATTTACTCAATATACATTTCCACAATAAAATAATTAAACTAAGTAGCCGCCTCCCCAAGCTCCTAAGCTTGGCCCCCATCTCGCCCTTCCATTCCGCCATCTCCTACATCGTCAGCTAGGGTAGAAGTAGGGCGTTAGAACACGCGCCCAGTAGGACTCCGAGTATGCCTAACACATGGATTAGTAATAACGACACAGATAATAAAATAATAGAAAAACCATAAAATGAATGCTATGCCATGGGTGTCTATGACATGAGTCCCACCCATCATCCAAACCATATAATGTCATATCCCTCTTGATGGAATAAAACCTCGTCAAGATAGATCCAAATAGTAAAATATCCCTTTTGACGGCAAGGCCTCGTCAAGGTGTCCCCACGCCTGTTCTCGGTCGCCCCGACGGAGCATGGACTCCGGTTTCATTATTTTCCCGCCCATGCCGTGCATGAGATGTAATGCATTATGCTATGTAATATATATGTCTCATAACTCTAGTATATCATACATAGCCTTGGCATATAATGCATCATCTTAAAATATAAATCATAGTATTAAACATAACATTCATAATCGTAAAAAAACCCATCATAAGATAAATCCCATAGTCCACCAAATAAGATAAAGATACCATCACATATCCATGGCTTACAAGGAGGTAGGAATCCTACCGAATACCGACTCGCGTCCCTTTTTTGTTTTCGTTCAACAATCCGGCTACCACCACGCGTACCACTCGTGATATCAATACATTATTAAATTATCAAATCAGTCCAAGTTTTAACCGTTTCTAAGCCCATAAACCATATCTTAGTGGTTTTCTTCAATTTTAGCCAATATTTACCATTTTTGCCACTACTCCTTTACATGGTTAATTACTCATTTATTTAGGCATGATTAAGTCCAAAAATTGATCCATAACTTAGATCTATTAGTGGTCTATCAACCATAACATGAACTCATTAAAAATAAGTCCTTAACCCAAATCCCAGTCAATTTAAACACATTCATACTCCAAACTAACCCATCAAAAAACTCATAAATGGGCCATGGGTTCGGCCATACACTATGGCCGAACCCATGGTGTCTTTTTCCCATTTTTTTTTTCCTTGGGTCCATTGTTCACAATTGAATTTATCACAAGTCCCTCCATATGGGGATTTCACCATTCATTTAGATCACTCATTTGATCAACATTGGTCTCATCTCCTGGGTTCATCAAAACTACTAACATTCCCATTTATTTTCCATTATTCACAACCTTTCATTCTATCATTTAATCACCATAGGGATCGGCCATACACCATGGCCGAACCCATGGCTCATGATCCATCATTCACTGCTCCAAAATATCTACATTCACCAAAATATTAAATCCATTAATCTTCCCATTTTCCATGGCTTCAAACCTTAAAACCCTAATTTATTTCACACACCGCAACAACCTAGGGTTCGGCCATACACCATGGCCGAACCCATGGTTCATACTTCATTCTCTTTTATGCCTTTCAATGCCATAAAACCCCTTTGCATTTTCATCATAAAACCATTTTTAAAAAACTTACCCACATTCATTCCTTTCAAACCCTAAAATTCATTAGCTAAAAACCCTCATTATCTTCCATTCTTTAAAACCCTAACCAATTAAATCAACCACCAAATCACCCACCATGGGGTTCAAGCCATACTACATGGCCGAACCCTATGGCCCATGATTTTCTTCCAATCACCCAATTCCATGCTTAATTTAATAAATTACAAAATGCACTTAATACATTTATTTATTTCTTTTCCCTAACCCTAATTTGCCCATTTAGGGTTTCCTCCACCTTCCACCCTTTCATTTGATGGACTTAAAATCCATGGCATAAACTTATTTAACCACCATTAATTTTACAAAAATAAATCCCAATTCTTAAACCCTAAAAATCCAAAATTTCTTGTTTAAGAAATACTCACAATCCGTCGTCTCCTCCGACTTCCGCCACTCCCGTCGGTTTCCTTAGCCTCCTCTCTCCTTCCTCTTGATCTTTGGTAGGTCAAGATGCTTGATCAATGGTGACAACCCCCAACCTTAGGATCGGCCAAGTTAGGGTTTGTATTGAGAGATGGAGAGGGAAAGATGATGAGAGGGGAGATGATAACCTTGATCTTAGAGTGATTTTGCTTAAATTTCCACTGTTTTCCTTAGCTCTCTTTCTCTCCGTCACTTGGAGCATGGGACGGCAATGGAGAATGAAAAAAATGGAGAGAGTAAAAATGAAGAGAGGATAAGAAATGAGAAAAGAAATCAAAGCTTATCCCCATTTGGTGACCTAACTACACTTTACATTAATTACTCCACCAACCAATACAAGATATTTATCTTGCTTTATGGTGGTGTGGTTTAGATAACCACCACCAAGTCCAACGTGTTTTACATTTGAGGTGGGGTAGCTTGGTCTCCCATTTGACCAATTTAACCCCATTTGCTTAACTTAATCACTTGATTAATTAAATTATTAATTTAGGTTAATTTATTTCCACTTAACCTAATTCCACCTCTTTAAATTACCTTCATACTTCCACCCATGGTTGACTAATTCCACCATGGTGGCCGGCCCCACCAATCCTTGGGTCCATACGCCACCTCACTTAGTGAGGTGGAGGTGGGTCCCACTTGGCCACATCACCTTGGTTTAATTCTAAATTAACTTAGGTGATTTAAATTTCATTTCTAAATGGATCCCCATTGGGCCCATGGCCCAATTACATTTTCATCTTACCCATTTACCTTAGAGCTTAACTACCTTGACCCATTGGGTCCCAAATGGGTATTTGACCTAATTTGACCATTCTTGACCCATTTAACCCTCATTACCCCTTTAAATGAATTTAAATCAACTCCATAGTCCATTGGGCCATACTTGGGCCTTTGTCAAAATTTTGGCCCATTTACCATTTATTCCACCAATTTTCCAATTTTCATCATTAAAATAGATAATATTCACATATTCATTGATTTACAAATTCCGAGCTATTACAATACATGACCCATAACATTGGTTCATGGGGTTCGGCCAAACACCATGGCCAAACCCTATGATGTCATTGTTCCATCCTCCTTCTTAATTTATTTACAATAATAAATCCATAGTTGACCCATAGAATTGATTCATGGGGTTCGGCCAAACACCATGGCCGAACCCTATGATGTCTAACTTTCCTTTTTTATCAATTCTCATTCTTGAATCCATAAATCAAGATTCCTTCCTTTTTGATCCAAAAGTCCATCATTACAAACTTTCTAATTTAATAACCATCCTCCATGGGGTTCGGCTATACACCATGGCCGAACCCTATGGTTCATGGTCTTCTCTTTAAATGAATCATTGATATTCCTTCCATGGTTTTCATGATCTAATTGCATCTAAAACCATCAAACCTTCCATCCATTTAAATTAATTCATAAGTTCCCATCATTTTCCATGATCTAAATACATGAACATAATTCCATAATTATTTATGGGGTTCGGCCATACTCCATGGCCGAACCCATGGTCTAACGTTCTTTACCAAAAACATCCATGGTGTATGGCCGAACCCCATGGAGACTGTTTTGTGGACTTAGACCTAATGTTAAATCAAATGGGACATGGTTTTAATTGATTGATATATTATAAGGTAACGGGACCTCACAAGGTGTGTACAATCATGAGCAGTTACTGGACGAAAGCGCAATGACACGTAGTGGTCTTTGGTAGGATTCCACCTCTTTGAAACCATGGGTTTAATGTCCAATGTTTTTATCTTATTTTTGATGAATTATGTTGTAAAGGATATTGTTTCAAAATGTGAGTTTTAATGCTATGTTTATATGATAAAATAACAAGTATTTCATTAGCATCTCATGCATGGCATGGGGTGAAGGATTTGTAACCGGAGGGGCCACACTTTGTCGGGGTGCGTCCGAAAAACCTATATGGGATACCTTGATGTGCTTTTCCATCAAGAAGAAACCGGAGGGGCCACACTCCGTCGGGGTGTCCGAAAGACCTATGTGGGAGTACTTATATGTACATGTGATGGGTGGGACTCATTGCATTTGACATCATGACATGGCATGGTTTATATGGCTTTTTGACATTATGATATTATTATATATGTTTTGTACTAACCATGTGCTAACCCTAATTGGAATACCTACTGGGCGCATTGTTCTAACGTCCTACTTCTACCCTAGTGGATGATATAGGAAACGAAGGGAACGATGAACGCGAAAAGGGCCAAACATAGGAGGTTGGATGTTTTCAGTTTAAATTTTAATTAAGCTACTTATGGATTTGTATTTTGAGTAACTAGACTTCGGACATGTAATAATTTAGATAATTTGTTATGGTTGGATGTTTATTTGGATAATTACGTTATGTTAATTATGATTAAAGACTTGACATACTTTGCTACCAAAAATGGAATAGAACTAGGTTCTATTATAATTCCGCAATTATGATTTTAATTCCGCATGGTTATATTGTTATGTGTGAACCGTTCTCATGGACTTAGTCCATGCACACATAGAGTTGGCTAGTTAAGGGTCAGACTTTGGAAGTTCGGACTTATCTCTCGTCGTGACGTCCCGCTCTTGTCTCACTCTTTATTTAAAAAAAAAAATAGACTCTGATTTACGGAAGCTTAGAGTGAAAAAGGGCGAGGTGTTACATTAAAACCCTTTAACATCTTTATTACATTGCGTGGTTTTCATCCCTCAAAAATCTATTAAACATAACCAATTTCTTTCCATGGGGTTCGGCCATATGTGGTTCATCCTTCCATTACAATACCATATTCATCAACAATTTTCTTCCATGGGGTTTGGCCATACACCATGGCCGAACCCTATGGTTCCTTTCTTTAAACAAATTTATCGAAATTACTTACCGGTTCCGCGACTCCTCCGGTTTTCCTTCGCTTCTTTCCCTTCCAATCTTCTCCTTCTTTAGCCTCCTCTCCTCCTTGATCTTTAGCCGAAGTTGATCTTGATGAAGTCCCTTGAAGTGGTTCGGCCAAGAGATATATGTTAGAGAGAGATAGAGTAGCTTGGGATAGGAAATACTCCAAGCTATTGTCTTGAGGGTGGTCGGTTTTGCTTATGCCGTGTGCCCCTATCGCCTCTCCTTTATTATACTTCCATTCGGTCCTAAATATTTTTAGAATGTGCCATGCGCCCCTTCTTCCTCTCTTTATCAACTTCCATTCGGTCCTAAATATTTTTAGAATGTGTCATGCGCTCCTTCTTCCTCTCTTTTATAGACATCCAATCGGTCCTAAATATTTTTAGAAGGTGCCATGCGCCCCTTCCATTTAACAATTGCCTGAGGGGAATACCTTATCTTTACTTTTTGGTTCTTTGAACCGTTTGTTGTTGTAAAGTACTGGGTGTGGTACTTGATTTATGTTAACTTGATGTCTTAAGACTATCATGTATCCGTAGTTACTTTGATGATGTTTTAATGATAATTCGATGTTTGGAATTATGTGTGTTGATGTTTGTCTCTTGGGTTAGACTTATGGTGTATATTTGAGTCCACATGTTGGGATCATGTGTGACCTTTGGGCCTAACTGTTGATCCGGCCCAGTTAGACTTCTTGAGTGTCGTCTTAGATTTCAAAAAAAATAAAAAATCAGTCGTGTTCCGGGCCTACCCTTCGGGTCGGGGCGTGATAGCGTGGTATCAGAGCTTCAACTCAAACTCTAGGACTGTGATAGGTTACAACCTAGTTAGACTTGTTTTTGACTTAGAACTGCAATTGTTTTTGACATTTTCCTGTTTTATGATACAGACATGTCAAGCAATGTAAAGTACACCAAGTTGTGGGACCGAGGGTCCCCTAGTTGTCCGATAGACCTAGTTTCTTCAGATGATTCCAGCGTTCCAAATTTCGTCAATGAAGTTGCACCTAATGAGGACATGGAAGTAGATTTGCCCGTGTACCATGTTGGGGCTGTTCCAGAAGAGGATGTAGGAGATGTCCCAAACCTAGAAGAATCTGTAGGGGAGATAGGCTCGCCCGAGTATACTCCGGCTACTCTAGCTTTGGATGAGTTGTCAGACTACATGTGCGAATTGGGCAATCAGGAGGGGCACAACTGTACTTATTGCCCCTATCCTATTGATGTCATATGCCCTGTTTGCAGACTTCGCGGGCATGGGAGCGCAAGGACTAATTGTCCCTATGTTGGGGGACCAGGGATCATACCCTTTTTGACCTATGGAGTGTTCGGGCATAAGTCGGCAACTTGTCCGGACAATTTCTTTTACTTTAGTGATGATGCAGGATCATCTTCGGAAGATTAGATTTGAGTGTGCTGGGGAATTGGGGAGAGTATTTTTTTTTTTGTAAGGGTTGAGTTTTGTTTTGATAAGGGTTTTCAAACCCTACTAACCCTTATAATTATAATGCAAATTTAAATGATTTCTAATGAATTTTGCAAACTTGTGTGACTTGTCTTAACAAAGTTTCTTAAAATGGCTAAGTGATATTTACAAGTGTAAATAACAGATGTCAGGACCCAACGCTAACAGAAATAACTGCCTTGGGAGGAGGACTGGTCTTCCACCCCGTGACTTACCCAATGAGGCCATTCGCGCAGCGATGGAAGCATTTCAGCAGATAGCTGAAAATATGCAACGTCCTCCTATCCGAACGCCAGAGGAGAGAGCCACCTCGCTCTAAAAGAATTCAAGCGACTGAACCCGACCAGTTTTTTGGGGACAGAGGACCCTAGTGCAGCTAGGAACTGGCTAACTCAGATTAGCCGGATCTTGAACACCCTAGCTATTGCCGATGGCCTGAGAGTAACCTTGGAGGTGTACCAATTGGAAAGAAACGCTTACGAGTGGTGGGAAGCGAAGAACTTGGTCCGTAATCACGAGCCAATGACATGGGAAGAGTTTTCTACAGCCTTTCTGGCCCGTTACTTTCCAAAGATCGTCCAAGAAGCAAGGAAGAGAGAGTTCCTCAACATCCAGCAGGGTTCCGATTCAGTGGCACAGTACGCCATGTAACGCCCCGTCCTCTCCTAGAATTCAGAGTCTAATTTTTTTTTTAAATAATAATAAAACATCGGAAGAGAACGGGCGGCGTCACGATGCGAGTTAAGTTCAGACTACTCAAGTCTGAACCTTAACTAGCCACCCATGTGTACATGGAATAGACCATGATACTGAATCACACATGGAACTAATAACAACATGCGGAAATAACTAGATTAACTGCGGAAATAATATGAAAAGGTAGCAAGTAATAGTGCCAAATGATAATTAAGATAGACAACCATCCATAGTTAATAGTCTAATCAAACCATAGCAAATTAGTAACTTATTACATGACCACAATTATAAATTCAAGTGATAGTAATAAAGAAGTCTAGTTCAACAGTCAAGCGCTTAGGCTTGGCTCCCCTCCCGGTCATCGATCTTTTCTTTCCCTTTCCTTGTACGTGCATTCTCCTCTGAGGATAGAATTAGGGCGTTAGATCAACGCGCCCAGTAGGTTCCCGATCAGGGCTACCACATGATTAGCATATAAAACATGCATATATATCATAGTACATGATTAGTAAAAACAGGTAAAACAATGCTATGAAGTATGCACATGCACTGAGACCCTCCCATCATGTACATTCATAGCCATCACTTGACGTGCCTCGCACCAACAAGGTAAATTATAATATACATCCATCTCCTCATCATTGACTTGATTCATATCACGTATCAGTCCTCTTGGCGGGACTCTCATCGCCTAAGGAGACCATTGTAACTATCATCATCATGTTACTCTTCCTGGCGGGACTCTCGTCGCCTAAGGAGGATATAACTCATAAATTGCAACACTGTAGGACCTCATTCATCATCCCACGTCTATACATGAGATGCCAATGCTTGTATGCCATTTGTTAATGCATAATATATCATTTGAAACCACATAAAATAAACAAGAGTCTCATAAAGAAAACTGGGGTAAAACTGTGGTTACAAGTAGGTAGGAAACCTACTAAAAATTCGCTTCGGTGTTTGTTCTTTTTCACTTGATCATGACTTGCCCACTGTTCACGTTCTGTTACCTTATCCATATATCAATCAGTAAGTCATAACATCATTTACTTATTTAATCACATCTAAGACCCGTCCACATCATGTGGGGTTCGTGTCCGTACATCCAACCCTATGATCATTTCCATCATTGATCATGTAACGCCCCGCCCTTTTTCACCCGTTTTCCGAAAATCAGAGTCTATTTTTTTTTTTTAATAGAAGAGTGAGAGAGGGCGCGGACGCCACGACGCGAGTTAAGTCCGAGCTTCTAAAGCCCGACCCTTAACTGGCCAAACCCACGCGTGCGCGGAGCTAAGTCCACGAGAACGGTTCACGCGTAGGAGGTGAGCTCGTGGATTACGATTATTGCGGAACATGATAATAGTGTCTATCCTACCGGTTTTTAGATAGAAGGGAAGATACAACATTAATTTACCAAAATGCCCCTATGTTCATACTTATATCACAAAATATCATCGTCCATAAGTAAATTCCAAATCATCGCAAGAAATGCAAAATTATACAGTCCGACGCGCTAAGTTACTCAAAATTACATTTCCAAAATATAAACTTAAATAACTAGGAATGCGTTTCCAAAGCTCCTAAGCTTGGCCTCCGGTATGTCCACCGCTTCCTGCCTCTCCTGCGTCATTAGCTAGGGTAGAAGTAGGGCGTTAGTCAACGCGCCCAGTAGGACTCCGAGTAGGGCTAGCACATGGATTAGTGATACACACATACCGATAACATAAAATACAACAAAATAAGTATGTGATGAATGCTATGTCATGGGTGCTTATGTCATGTGTCCCACCCATTATCCCTATGATCATACAATGTATTATCCCCATGTTTGCTTCTCGGTCGCCCCGACGGAGCATGGACTCCGGTTATAGCCCTCAGGCTATCCCCATGTCTGATTCTCGGTCGCCCCGACGGAGCATGGACTTCGGTTATGACCCCTCAACTATCCCCATGTTTGCTTCTCGGTCGCCCCGACGGAGCATGGACTCCGGTTTGTTTATTTTTTTCTGCCCATGCCATGCATGAGATGTAGTGCATTATGCTATGTAATATATATGTAACCCATATACTTGACATATCATACATAGCCATAGAATGCATAATATTAAAATATAAACCATATGCTTCATAAACTTATAACTCATCATAAGATAAATCATAATCATAGATCTATCATAGGCCAAATCAAAATAATTTAAAATACCATTACATATCCATCGCTTACAAAAAGGTAGGAATCCTAGCGAATACCGTATCGCGCTCCGTTACGCTTCCCGTTCGATAATCCAGTCGCCGATCGCGTACCGTTTGCGACGCCCGATACCTTATTACATTTACCGAATTAGTCCATACATCATCCATGATTAAGTCCCTAACTTAGCCCATTATCCATTGGTTTTAGACTCATACATAAATCCAATTTTGGCCAAATTTAAAATTCCGATTTGCGAGCCTAAAACGCAGCAACTATCCGCTTCATTTATTCATTCATAATATATCCATTTTCATGTCCAACCCACATAGGGTTCGGCCATGTACCATGGTCGAACCCATGGTTCTTCAATGTGGCCACAAATTACGGTTTTGCCACTCCTCTTCCATGGTTAAGTTACCCCTTTTTCCCATGCATATATAAGTCCATATTTGACCCATAAACTTGGACCCATTTATAATTTCTTAATCATGACATAACATCATAAAATCAGCCATCTAGTTTAATTAAATTTGTAAATATTTAATCCCATACATAATTCCATACCTAGCCCATAATATGGCTCACAAAGGGGTCATGGGTTTGCTTTTATTGGTGCCATTTTCAAACTCATATTTTGTCCCAAAAATAATCCATTTCAAAAATCACAAATCTTCATTCATTTTGGCCCTTTAAAACAACCTCCTAGGCATTGATACATGCATTAACCTTAGCCTAAAATTTATCAAAATTTGGGTCATGGGTTCGGCCATACATCATGGCCGAACCCATGATGTTTCTTTTCCCATCCTTTTTGGTTTCAATTACCCATTTAAACATACCTCCAATGAAACTTAAATCATCCATTTCAATCACTATCTTTATTCCATTTAAACATCACATATCATACTTGTAACATCCATTTAAATTTCATCATTAACTTAACTTAATTTCCATTTCGTTTAAGCACATATATAAACCATACTTAGCCCATGAATGACCTAAAACATGGGTCATGGGTTCGGCCATACACCATGGCCGAACCCATGATGCCTTTCCCTCAATTTTAACTTGGGTCCTTTAATCACATTTAAAGTCCATTAAAAACTACCAACATTTCCTCATGCTTTCTCATTTTAACAATCCTTTAAAACACCCATTTTTAATCATTTGAAAACTAATTTTCATTAACCATTCTCCATACTTCTAATCTTATAAAAATTCTAAAATATCATCCATGGATTCCATCATAAAACTTTTTTCCAAAAATTGCCTACATTTAACCCTTTAAATCCTTGGAACCCTAACCCATTCTCCAACTTTTTATTTCTTATAAAAACCCTAATTAAAATGCATTAAAATATAATCCAAATTAAAATCATCCTCATTTACCATGGGGTTCGGCCATGCTACATGGCCGAACCCTATGGTTCATCCATTCATTAAAAATTCTATATTCTCCATGCTTTAATACAACCTTAGAATTCCAAAAATTTGAAATCATAAATCACTAATGTTTACTCATTTAAAAAACCTAAAGCTCATTAGCCATTCTCCAAAATTTTAAACCTTAACATCTTAATAAATTCATCCCACATTGGCCATGGGGTTCGGCCATGCTACATGGCCGAACCCTAAGGTCCATTCAATCCATTAAAACTTCCATCTTTTCCATACTTAATCCATTCATTTCATTTTTTTCTTAGACCATCTCTTCCATTTCTTTGCCTTCCATTTGATGGATTTTAGATCCATTCCATAGCCTAAAATAATTTGGCCACCATCATATGGCAATGATGGATTTTAAAATTAAAAAAAACCCTAAATAATAAATTTCTTGTTTAGAACATACTTACTATCCGACGACTCCTCCGGTCTTTGTCGCTCCCGTCAACTTCCTTGGCCTCTTTTCTCCTTTTTCTTGATCTTTGATCTGCTAGATGTGCTTGATCAATGGGGTGGGACATGTTTGGATCGGCTAATATTGAGTGAGTTTGTTTGAGAGGGATGGAGAGGGGAAGGTGATGGAAAACAAGATATTAGCCTTTGATCTTGAAGGGGTGGTGAACTAATGCTTCACTTCTTTTCTTCTCTTCTTCTTCTCTTCTAATTTTTTTTTTTTCTTTTCTTGTTTTCTCTTGGTGTAGGACGGTGGAGAGGTGGTGAGAATGAGAGAGTGAAATGAGAGGGATGAGATGGAAAACCCATCTCTTTCTTTGGTCTTACTTGGACCATGCTCCTCCATGATAGCCTCACCAACCAAAGTATGGGCTACCTTGACTTTGGTGGTGGTGGTTGAGACCCAACCACCAAGCATGGCTCCCATGTCCTTTTTGACTTGCCTATGTTGACCCTTAATTAATTAACCTAATTAATTAAGTTAAGTCCTCACTTAGGTTAATTAATTTCTATCCAATTTAATTCCATCAATTATCTATCTAATAAATCCACCCATGGTTGACCAAGTCAACCATGGTGGATGGCCCCCACATGTACCTACCCCACCCGCCACCTCACTTGATGAGGTGGAGGTGGGCCCCACTTGGCCATGTTATATTAATTCCATTAATTTTAACTTAGGTAATTTTACAATAATTTTAATCAATTTAGCTTACCTTAATCTACCTTAGTCATTCTTTAATTTATCCATGGTTGACCAAGTCAACCATGATGGTTGGTCCCACTTTTCCCTTGGTCCACACGCCACCTCAATTGGTGAGGTGGAGGTGGGCCCCATTTGGCCATATCACTTAATCTTGATACATCTTAACTTAGATAATTTTATAATTATCTAATCCATTTAATTTATCTTAATTGGATCACCATTGGGTCCATGACCCAATTATATTCTTGTCTTACCCATTTATCTTAGGGCTTACCTACCTTGGCCCATTGGGTCCCCTATGGCCCTTTGACCCAAATTGACTATCTTGACCCAATTACTTACCATTGACCAATTAAATGAATTAATTCTAATTCATGGTCTATTGGGTAATCATTGGGCCCATGGCCCAATTAGATTCCCTCTTTGCCCACTTACTTTAGGGTTGGAACCGATTATTTTGATCCATTGGGCCCCACATGGCTATCGGGCCCCCTTTGACCATCATTGACCCGCTTAGTCTTCATTGACTCATTAAATGGATTTCATCCAATCCATGGCCCAATTGGGCCATCCTTGGGCCATTGTCCCAAAATTTGGTCTATTTGGCATTTTATTACATTAAACTTCAATTTAAAATGAATAAATGCCAATATATATATTTATCAAAAATTCGGGTTATTACAGATCATTCTATCAATAATTACATTTATGCCATTTAGGCTAACCTTTAGTTTTATCATATCTAAACCAACTCAGTGGGGTTCTTCATTCATCAACTTTAATCCCAATCTTATCAAATAATCATTGATGGGGTTCGGCCATACTACTTGGCTGAACCACATCCTATGGGTTTTTATCCCACTTTCCATCATCATCAATGGTTGATTACATAGTCCATAATTATCATGTATGTTTCCTTAATTAAAACAACCATAAGTTCCCATTCAAAACAGCCCATTTATTTCAAAACAGGCCCATGGGGTTCGGCCATATTCATAGCCGAACCCTAGGGTTCACTTGATCAAATTATCACCATGATCGCTCATGGTTTAATCATGCTAATTCAACCATGATCAATACATGGTTCAGCCATCCAAAGGTTGACCCAAATCAGTAACCATAACCTTAAGTAAACCAAATAAAAACCATAAAGCAACCCATGGGGTTCGGCCATTCACATGGCCGAACCTCATGGTTCTTTGGATTCAATTCTTCTAATAATCTTTCATCATCTATCATGTATCTTAGCCGTAAAAATTAATAAGATTCAGCCATACATTGGCCGATCCTTCACCTTAACCTTAACTCCATTAAATTACATAAACAATTCCACCATTGGTATGGTTTTTATCTCACCAAAAACCATACCAACTTATCAAACACTTTTATGGGGTTCGGCCATCCAAGGTGGCCAAACCCTATGCCCATGTTTTGGACCCTTTTTAACTTACATCATATGTCCATTAAATCATGTAATAATCAACATAGTATTGTATGATTTTTACACTTCAAAAACCATCCAATTACCCAAATAAGATCATGGGGTTCGGCCATCCCAAGTGGCCGAACCCAATGACATTTTTATACCATTTTAAACAATCTCAATCCAAGGTTTAATTCCTTCATGCATTCGGCCATTCCATGGCCCAAACATGACATCCAGTTTCATGATTTAAACACCCATAACAGTCCATCATTTTATATGGTTTTAATTTCCAAAAAACCATCACCATCAACCACTTGTTTCCATGGGATTCGGCCATGCAAAGTGGCCAAACCCAATGGTCCATCTTATCAGTTTTAAACCGCTGTTTTATACCCATAATACCTTCAGTCCCTATGTCATTCAGATCCATGTTTTTAACCCTTTCTAAAACATGCATTTGAATCTTAAATCAAACCCAAAAACAGTCCATAAGACACTTACCAAAATCCAAGCTTTTCCTATTGCCTTTGCTCCTTGCCTTCTTCCCCCTTCTTTCCTTCCTTCTTTCTTCCTTAGTCTCAGCTGATTAGAAGCATGAACCAATGGTGAAATTACCAAGATATAATTCGGCCAAGGAGGTGTTCTTGAGAGGGGGAGAGAGAGATGAATTCTAGGCTTTTACAATGAGAAATTCGGCCAAACATGGGTGCTCATTGCTTTTGTATTTCAGCCCCCAAAACCCCTCCACTTCCTCATCAATTCATGCACAAAAAGATGGGTCTTGAGTGCTATCCAAGGCACCCCTTGGAAACTACCCATGCAGCCATTCAGCTTTCCATGCAACTCATCTCAAACCCATCATTTGCATTTAACATTCACCATGGAAATCACCAAAACAAGTCCCCAACGTCTGGGACTTGTTTTGGTGGTTATGACCCAGTCAACCTCTTCAAATTCCCACTCAACTCACTTATTTACAGCCCCTTTAATTTCCATTTTGACTCACTTGAACTCAAGGTCATTTAGATTTCCATCTCAACTCACCCAACTCACATACTTAATGCATTTCATTTAATGCACAGGAGTTGACTCACCACTTGATTTAATTCCAACTCACTTCAGTCCCACTCAAACTAATTTAACTCATATTTTAGCTCCCTTGAGGGTCCATACGGTCAACCTTAGTCAACACGACCCGTTGGGTCCACCTTTAGCTCCTTGACCCGTTTTTGATTCCATGACCCAATTATGGTATTTTGGTCATTTCTAATTGGTTTTTACATATGGATCAAGCCTACCCATTTTTTCTCCACTTGATTTCCAATCAAATAGGTTTAACCCCATTTAATTTAAAATCACAAAACGGTCAAATAATCCAGTAAGACCCGATGGGCCCCATTTGGGCCCTTTGACCCATTTAGCCATTTTTGACCCAATTGATATAAATTACCCAACCAATCACACTTAACATTCATAATGTGCTCATATGATCTCAATTTGAGCAATGGGCCCCACTATTTCCTTACTTAACATCACAAAATAATTAATTTAACACATCAGGGGCATTTTGGTAATTATCCATTTTATTGAGAAATTGGGGTGTTACACGCCATGCGTTTCATTGATCTGATGCAGTTCGTACCTTGGATAACGATGAACGAAGAGGAGAAGGTCCAGCATTTTGAGAATGGACTCCGACCTTTTCTGCAGTGGCAAGTGGCCGGCCTAACCTTCGACACCTTGGAAGAGATAATTGATCGAGCTTCGAAGGTAGAAGCAGTGGACTCCATCAACAGGAGCACCGAAAACTTCCAGAAACCTTCCTCCAACAAGAAGGCCAAGTTTAACCAGCAGAAGCCGTCCTTCAAGAGGAACCAACCTGCTGCAGGACAGTCAAGTTGGTCTGACACACGATGGCTAGTGTGTTATACCTGCAGTCATCCTGGGCACACATCTAAGTTTTGCCCAGCAGGAAGGGAAAAGGCATGCCATCATTGCAAGCAGAGCGGACACCTCCTTAGAGAATGTCCTTATATCGGTGGAGCCGCACCTTCGCAAGGCGCAGGAGCTTCTTTTTTAGTGGTGCAACCATCTATTGGTCAAGGTTCTCAGTAAACCTCTAGAGGCTCGGTGGCACCAAGGAATGGACCACCACGGAATAGTCAGGGAAGAGGACATATAACTCCCCGCCCTTTTTCACGTGCCGAAAATTAGAGTCTGTATTTTTTTTTATAATAAAGAGCGAGAGAGAGCGGGACGCCACGACGCGAGCTAAGTCTGAGCTTCTAAAGCCCGACCCTTAACTGGCCAGTCATACGTGTGCGTGGACCGAGTCCACTAAAACGGTTCACACGTACTCAAGTTAACATGCGGAATAAAACATAAATGTGGAATTATAATAGTATGACTATCCTATTCCATTTTAGATAGCAAAATAGTCCGTCACTTAACCAAAATTACCTTAAGTTAAAATATCCAAAATTAAACATTCAAACCATAGGAAAATATCTAAGTTATTACATGCCCAAACAATAGCTACTCAAATTACATTGTCCATGAGTGACTTAAATAAAAATGAAACTAAAACATCCAAGCTCCTAAGCTTGGCTCCGATCACGTTCATCGTTCCGTTCCATTCCTGTGTCATCAACTAGGGTAAGAAGTAGGGCGTTAGACAACGCGCCCAGTAGGTACTCCAAGTAGGGTTAACACATGGTTAGTACATAAGTCATATAGATAACATAATATCAAGACCTTGTAAAACAATGCCATACCATAGTGTCATATGCAATGAGTCCCACCCATCACAAACACATAGTAACCTCTTGATGGAATCTCCTCATCAAGGTATCCCCCACGGTTGCCTTACGGACGCTCCGAAGGAGCATGGACTCCGGTTACCTCTTGATGGATAATGCACATCAAGGTACCCCCACAGTTGCCTTACGGAAGCCCCGACGGAGTGTGGTTTCCAGTTACATATCATCCCTCCCATGCCATGCATGAGATGCAAATGAACACATGCTATTTAATATTACAATCATAGCATTAAAACCTCATATTTGAAACATATCATTTATACAAAATAAACTCATCAAAATATGAATTAAAATCATCATACATAACCCATGGTTTCATTGATGTAGGAATCCTACCAATGACCACTAATGTGTCCTTGCGCTTTTGTCCGAAACTGCTCACCGATCGCGTCAAGCCGATCGTACACCTCTTGTGAGATCCCGTTACCTTATTACATATCAATTAATCAAACACTTGTTCCATTTGATTTCCAACCAGGTTTAAGTCCATAAATATGTCTTAGTGGGGTTCGGCCATACAACATGGCCGAACCTCACTTACTTGATTTTGGTCCCTCTTTTGATTTAACCAATCACATCTAAGTAAATCAATTTAAAAATCCTAAGTCCACAAAATACACCTTAGTGGGGTTCGGCCATACAACATGGCCGAACCTCACTCCCTTGGTTTTGTGACCTTCTTTTTAGTCCTTTGATCTTTTAAATTAAGTCCAAGATCATGCCATCTCTGTTTCATTAATCTAATCACTTATAGATTAATCATTTAACATTAATAACCACCCAAGTCCACAAAAACATTCCCCGTGTGGTTCAGCCATACACCATGGCCGAACCCATGATCTTTCATTTTACCCATATTTACTTCTTTGCCATTTTTTCCATCACTTTATGTTTAGGTCCAAAAACATAGATCCATGACTAAACATTTCATGCATGGATCCACAAAGGATCCATCAACATAAAAACCCATCGTCAAATCGTTCCATCTCCTAGCATAAGTATTCATTCATTTAATCATAAATAGATCTCTAAATGACCCTTTAAAAATGGTCGCCGAACCCATGATGTCTCATTTCCCATCTTTTCCTTTAAATGATTTACACTCTTGGGTCCATAATCAAAGTCCCTGCATGGGGGTTTAACCATACATTTAGGTTCATCCTTTTGGATCATCATTAACCATCAATTAAAATTACCAACATTTCCCATCATTTCCATGATCTAAATACATGTACATAATTCAATAATTCCTTATGGGGTTCAGCCATACTCCATGGCCGAACCCATGGTCTAAGGTTCTTCACCAACATCCATCCATTTAAACCGTTTAAATCCTTGATAAACACTAATATCCTTTCCATGGGGTGCGGTCATACAACATGACCGAACCCTATGGTTCATCATTTCCATTAAAATAAATGATACATCCATGATTGGTCCTTTGATGGGGTTCGGCCATACACCATGGCCGAACCTCATCCAACCCCTTTTTGGTCCTTGATGGTTCTTGTATATACAATTTAGCAATGGCCAAACCATGATCCTTGATCATCTTTTCTTACTTAATAAAAATATATCACGTACTTACCGATTCCACTACTCCTCTGGTTTCTTTCACTCCTTCTTGCTCCTTTCCTTCCTTATCCTCTTCTTCCTTCCTTATTGATCCTTGGCCGAGATTGATCTTGATAAAATCTCTAGGAGTGGTTCGGCCAAGAGGTATAGGTTTGAGAGCGGGAGACAGAGAGAAGATTTGAGATAAAACTCTAAGTGTTCTCCCTTTGTCAATGAGAGTGGTCGGCCTTGTGTGAGTGGGAGAGAGTGAGATGAAAGTACTCTTAAGTGTTCTTGTCTTGAGGGGTGGTTCGGCCAAGAGAGAGAGGGAGAGAGTGAATTGAAACCAAAGTCATTTCTTGATCAATGAGGGTCGCCAAAGGTGGTGTCCTTTGGTGATGCCCTTTTGTAACTCTCATGCCCCTTCACCTCCCTCCTTAATGTTCCATTTGGAGGTTTCATCCCATGAGATGAAACACTCCCACCGTTTGACCCTAGATGGAAACCCTCCATCTCTCCAACGCGTGCTATGGATATGCCTTGTGTAACCACCAAAACCATTCACCTCCCTCATTAATGATTCATTCACTAATGGAGTTTCATCCCATGGGATGAAACTCCCACATTCCAACTTGTAACCCTTGAGGGTGTCTTTTGAAACAGCAAAACTCTTCATCTTCCCACTCCACTCACTTAAGATGAAAGTCCCATTAACTTCCCATCCAACTCACCATAACTCAATTATTTTTAATTCTTTTAAACTCAAAACTTGTACTCATTCATTAACTCAATTGAACTTAATCCACTTTAATTCAGCCATACCTTAATCACATTTGGATTCATATGGTGGTCGGCCAAGTCAACCATGACCCATTGGGTCCTAATTGGGCATTTGACCCAATTAAATAATTCTCACCCATTTATTTCAATTGAACCATATCCACAATCCGTTGGGTCTTAATTGGGCAATTGACCCAACACCGTAGCCATCTAAGGTTCATATCCATTAATTCACAAATTAAATGGGCAATTTCCATATAGATCTATAACTTGAAAATCCGGGGTGTTATAGGACAGGGACGTCCTCAGACCACTCAGGGGAGAGTCTACACGATTGGGACTCAGAAGGAGGAGCCAATGGAGAATACGGTGATGGAAGGTACCCTTAATCTTTTCAGTCTTTTGGCTCGAGTACTTTTTGATACCGGTGCTTCGCATTCCTTTATTTCTAGAGCTTGTTGTGATAGATTGGGTTTGAAACCGGTAGAAGTAGTTAACTCGTTAATGGCAGTATCACCCTTGGGTAAGAAGGCTTTGGTGAACCAAAGGTGTAGATCTTGTGTTTTGAAGATTAGCGGTGTAAAGTTGTCCTATGATTTTCTCGTGTTGGAAATGAAGGACTTTGACATCATCCTTGGCATGGATTGGTTGTCAGTTTTTGAGGTTTTGATCGACTGTTCTCAAAGGAGAATTTTTGGGGTCTCCTCAACCAATGAAAGGTTTATGGAGAAGTTGTTACCCTATGAGAAGATGAGAGTCACTTTCTCTGGCCTTAGAGCTTATCCTGGTAGTGTGGTGGCAAGCATGGGTTGGGAAGATGTAGGTGGTGTAGGGTCTGTTGCTCCTCGGGTGGTGTGTGAGTTTATGGATGTGTTTCCAGAACAGTTGGTTGGGCTACCTCCACGTCGAGAGATAGAGTTTGTTATAGACCTATAGGCAGGAACATCTCTGATTTCCATCGCACCTTATCGGATGGAGCCCGCTGAACAAAGAGAGCTAGTTACGCAAGTAGATGAGCTTCTTAGACTTGGTTTTATCAGTCAGAACAACTCACCGTGAGGTGCATCTGCTCTCTTTGTGAAAAAGAAGGATGGATCGATGAGGATGTGTATAGATTACCGGCGGCTTAACCATGTAACTATTAAGAATAAGTATCCGTTACCTAGAATAGACGACCTCTTTGATCTTTTGAGGGGATCGAGATGTTTTTTGAAAATCGATCTGAGGTCGGGTTACCATCAGTTGCGGATTCGAGAGGAAGACATTCCTAAGACTGCTTTCCGGACGTAGTATGGTTTGTACGAGTTTGTGGTCATGCCTTTCGGTTTGACGAACGTGCCAGCCATGTTTATGGATTTGATGAATCGTGTGCTTCGACCGTACCTGCGAGAGTTCGGGATAGTCTTCATAGATGATATCTCGATATTTTCGTCGTCAGAGGAGGAGCACGAGCGTCATCTACGCATTGTTCTTTAGACTCTTTGAGATCATCAGTTGTTCGCTAAGCTGAGCAAGTGCGAGTTTTGGCTGACTCAAGTGCAGTTTCTGGGACATGTAGTGCCTCTAGGAGGGATCTTGGTAGATCTAGCGAAAGTGGAAACGGTGAAGGCTTGGAAGAGTCCCAAGAACGTGTTCGAGATCAGAAGCTTTCTGGGATTAGCAGGATATTACCGAAAGTTTATCCCACACTTCTCCCAGATCGTTGTGCCAATGACTCGGCTGACGAGAAAGAACGTTAAGTTCGAGTGGAACGAGTTTTGTGAAAGAGCATTCCAGGAGCTAAAGGAGAAGTTGACTACATCTCCAGTTTTGATAATACCCGAGCAAGGACGTGGTTACGATATGTATTACGATGCATCCAAGTTTGGTTTGGGTTGTGTACTAATGCAAGAGGGGAAGGTAGTAGCTTATGGTTCCAAGCAATTGAAGGGACATGAGCAGAACTACCCGACTCATGATTTAAAGTTGGTACCCGTTGTATTCTCGTTAAAATTGTGAAGACATTACTTGTATGGTGAAAAGTTCAATGTGTTTTCTGATCACCATATTCTCAAGTATATCTTCACTCCGAAAGACCTGAATATGAGGCAACGAAGATGGATGGAGTACCAAGGAGATTACGACTTCAGTCTCTCTTATCACCCAGGAAAAACCAACGTAGTGGCCGATGCCTTGAGCAAGAAGTCTCACAGCGACGTGGCGAGGATGGCATCCTTGCAATGGAAGATGCTGGAAGTTCTGTCCGAGTACGATCTGGAGCTGATCGAAGGGAACGGGTCAGCAAGAATCCATAGTTTGGTTCTGCAACCTGAGGTAATTAGATTGGTGATGGAAGGACAACGGAATGACCCAGAAGTAATGAAGTTGGTGACTCAGCTTTCAGGAGGAGCGACTCTAGAAGATTGGAAGATCAAGGCAGACGGAGGTCTGACTTTCAAAGATAGACTTTTTGTACCGAAGTCGGACGAATGCAAGAGAAAGTGCTTGATCACTTTCATCGTTCTCACTTTGCAGTGCATCCTGGTGGTACAAAGATGTATCACGACTTACGGCGACTGTTCTTGTGGAAAGGTATGAAGCGAGAGATAGCGGATTTTGTGTCAAAGTGTCTAACTTGTCAACAAGTGAAGGTGGATCATCAACGACCTAGTGGAAAGATGTAACCTTTAAAAGTGGCTGAATGGAAATGTGAGCACATCACGATGGATTTTGTAGCTGGATTCCCGAAGTCTCCTAAGAAGAACAACGTTATTTGGGTAATAGTCGATCGATTGACGAAATCAGCTCACTTTCTGCCAATCAAGAAGACGGATTCTTTGGCTACTCTAAGTAGATTGTATTTAAAGAAGGTAGTCAGATTGCATGGAGTACCTGTATCCATTGTATCTGATAGAGATCGTAGGTTTGTATCAAGATTTTGGCAAGGATTGCAAAAGGAGTTCGGGACTAAGCTGTGTTTCAGCACTGCTTTTCACCCTCATACGGATGGTCAATCAGAGAAAACCATTCAAACCTTAGAGGATATGCTAAGAGCTTGTGTGATGGATATGCAAGGAAGTTGGGAAGATCACTTGGCTTTAATCGAGTTGTCTACAACAACAGTTATCACTCCAGTGTACAGATGACACCTACGAGGCTTTATATGGCAGACCTTGCAGGTCACCCCTTTGTTGGATAGAGGCAGGAGACAAAGCACTGTTAGAACCTGATCTAGTGCGTGAGATGTCAGAACAAGTTGAAGTGATCAGACAACGTCTCAAGAAAGCCCAGAGCAGACAGAAGAGTTATGCTGACAAAAGGCGACGACCTTTGAAGTTTACAGTTGACGACCTTTGGGAAAACTATCACCTCGATATGTTGGACCCTTTGAGATCTTGAAGAGGATAGGGGAAGTGGCCTATCAGTTGGATGTTTCTCAAGTTTTGGAGAGAGTGCATAGTATATTCCACGTGTCTATGTTAAGGAAGTACAAGCCTGATCCGTCGTATGTAATAAGTTTTGAAGATATTGAAGTCTTGGAAGACCTAACTTTCGAAGAAGTGCCAGTAAAGATCCAAGGACACTGGACTCAAGAGCTGAGGAGGAAGTCTATTCCTCTAGCGCGAGTGATGTGGCAACATCGCGACGTGCAACACGAGACGTGGGAACCAGAAGCGATGATATGGAAGCTGTACCCTGGCTTGTTCACTAGCCAAAAAGGTATAAGTTTGTTTTAAATTTCGAGACAAAATTTCTTTTAGAGGGATAGGATGTAATACCTTGACCCAGATTAGGCATGTTTTAGCTTAATAATCCTGCTTAGACCGGTTAATCATGAAAATTACGGTTAGGGCTTTGTGAAAATCCCAGGAGTGGCCCAATCTGAGCTCGAAAGCTCAGTGATCAACTCGTCCAGCTGGAGGGGCAAAATGGTAATTTACCGCTTATTGTTATTATTTTATAAATTATATTATTATGTGGTTATTATTGGTTGATATTATTCTCCTTAATAAAGGATTTCTATTTCTGAACTTAAATAATTTTATTTTCAGAAAATATTATTTAAAACCGCCGGTCAAAACCCCAAAAGGGGGAAATAAATATTTTTAAATGGTTTTCGAAACGAGATAAATTTTGAAACAAGTATATTATGTTAGACAATTTTAGTATGGTCTAGTTTATTCTTTCAAACCCCAAAAATGAGGACTTTAAATTATTTTATTTAACACAAGTTAAATTAAGCAAATAGTGTTAAAATATGGTTTTTATTTAAATCAATAGTTTTTAGTAAGTTTTAAACCTCCAAATTTTTATGGTGACTAGAGTTTTTAAAACCCAACTTATATGAAAGGTTGGATTAAATTTTTCAGCTTTTAAAATGATGCTTTTAGTTAAAAATCGGTTTTTTTATCAAAACAGGGACTTATTTGCAAAATCAAAAGTTTGGAGGGGCTGATCTACAACCATGACTACCGAACAGTGGCATACAGTGGCCACCCTTTTGATCAGATTATCTACAAATCCCATCCCTCAGCCCAGCTCTTAAACTCCCTCAGATTTCTATCTCTCCCTCCCAGCTGCTTTGAGATCAAACCAGTCGAGCCCTCTCTGTCTTTCCCAATTTTTATCCACCGTAGCTTAAAAAGAAACTTTTTTCGAAAGTCAGATTTTCAGCCCAGGAACTCCACTGAAGGCAACCACTGTGTTCCTTTTCAAATTCTAAGTGGTTTAGAATCAAGAAAAATCGATTTTGGCTAAGTTTTGAGTATGTAAAACCATTTTAAAGTTTAAGGAAAAACTTGGTTTTCTTAGTATCAGTGGGCTGCTGGTGTTAAGATCTAACGGCATGCTTAGTTTTAAAACTCCAAATTAGTCCCTATGGAAAGAGGACTCACTGAGGAGTCCATCTGACCGGTTGGATGTGAAAACCTAATCCGGGAAACCCACTGTTTCCGGATTCGTATTTTATGCTGTGTCTGCCCGTCATTGTCTGTTGTTACTGACAGTGGAGGAAGACGGCTCTCGGATGGTTGGAGAATCGATCTTCGGACTGTCGGGGGCAGCCCTTCGGACGTTCCGAGCTTCACCGGAAGCCCGAAGCGTCCAACACAGGTTTGACTCACCTGGATGTTCCGAGCCGAGTTCGGAAGGACCAAACCCCAATCGGACGATCCGAGCCTCACTCGGCATGTTCCGAGACACACAGACCGACGGATAATTATTTTTTTGATTTTTCAGTTCAGAAGGACCTTCGGATGATCCGAGACCCGATCTTCGGACGATCCGAAGTCAGACCCAAGGTCCGAAGTCAGTGACTAGTTTAGGCAGTGGTTCGGATGATCCGAAGCCACAATACCTAGTTCCGAGGGACCAAGTTTTTAAGTGAAATCTTGTTTGATTATTGTTGCATGTGATGTTATACCCCTTTAATAAATTAAAATTGTACTAACCCTCTTCTCTTATTACTATAGTGTATATACTATTGTATTCACTTCCTGGCCGACTCTATTGGTCGGGCACTAAGTGACTTCATTTTGAGGCCGACGCTATATTTGTCAGGTACTGAGTGACCTCGAGGCCTTACTCAACATGTCAAATCTGGTTCTATATAGAAGACAACCGAGAAGCGACCTGAGTATCTAGACCTAACTCAATAAGTCAATATAGTTATACCCAAAAGACAATATGAGTTTTGGACTGAGCACCTTATTATTACTCTATTGTGGATTATTGTAATTTAAAAATGTTAGAAACCAAGTAGGAAACTCAATTTTCATTTACCCTGGATAATTTTGGGAAAACAAGTACGGTTTTAAAATACTACTTGTATGTATACATGTAAATATATGTTGACCTGTTAATGATTGTGCACTTGTTTGCTTATTTGAAAAGAGACCCCGATACCACACATTTTTTGTAAGGGAACTTAACTTTGCAGTAGGTGTAATCAGGTGTTTATTGAAATGAGGCTTGAGCAATGAGTGGTTTTAGATTTGATGAACCCACCCATGTGCCTAAACAAGATGCACTGTTGTAAGAAGTGCTTATGATGCTTATGAATGCTTATGATGTTAATCATATGAGTTATGTGATACTGCCGAGCTGAGGGTATCGGTTACATCTACTGGACCAAGTGGGTCGATAGTGATTGACAAGGTGTGTCAATACCGATTTTGAGGTGTATACCGGAGATGTATTTGCAAGGATGTATTTTGACCGTGTCGGGACTTAATACTATTGGTGTCAGTATAATATCTAGGGGTTACAGTGGATCACAACCGTAATGGAAAAAGATGATGAATTATGGGAATGATGATGATATTTTACTTGATGTTGAGAATTTGTTATCAAGCATGACATATTATATTGCAACTGTTGATTACTTACTAACTTGATATTTACTTAAACTGCACTGTTATATTTCCTTCACTTGGCTACTTAGCTCACCCCACTCACCTTTTAGGAGATGAATCCGAGGAGGAGAACCCTCTGTTTGAAGCTTAGGGTGGATAAGCTGCGACGTTGCTTTGGGATTCCCATTGAGCGGAATACCTTTATCTTTGTTTTTTGGTTCTTGGAACCATTTGTTTTTGTAAAGTATAAGGTGTGGTACTTGATTTGTGTTAACTTGATGTATTAAGACTACCATGTATCCGTAGTTACTCTGATGATGTTTCAATGATAATTCGATGTTTGGAATTATGTGTGTTGATGTTTGTCTCTTGGGTTAGACTTATGGTATATGTTTGAGTCCACATGTTGGGATCATGTGTGACCTTTGGGCCTAACTGTTGATCCGACCCATTTAGACTTCTTGATTGTCGTCTTAGATTTTAAAAAAAAAAATCAGTCGCGTTCCGGGCCAACCCTTAGGGTCGGGGCGTGACAGAAAGATTATGACTCTCTCATTTTAGAGCTGAAATCTTCAAATGAAGAAGTTTTGAAAATCAAAGAAATTGATGTATACCTTCAAGAATCATTAAAAAGACAAATGGATGACACCAAGATGTTGAATAATGTCAAAGAAGATCTTGAAGATCATATGGTGAAACTGACTCTGGAGTTAGTAGACTTAAGAAATCATAAAGAGAAGTTTCAAGATAAATTTACCCAAGGCGAAGAAAAATTGGAAAAACTCTTAAAAATGAATAAAAAGTTTGGCGACAGGTCGCGTCTTGGTTCCTCAATGGAAATAAATAGACATGTTGGGCAAAGGGTGTTTGTTAAAGGAGATGTGCCTAAAATCTCCAAGGGTAAGTGCTTTTATTGCCATAAGGTTGGATATTACAAGATGGAATGTAATCTTAGAAAGAGGCACATGGATGATAAAGCCCAAAACCAAGCTCCAAATCTCAATGTTAAAAGACACCCACAAAATCCTATGGTAAATCCTAAAAGATATCCACCAAAGCCTAATAGTAGGATACTCCCATTAAAGGTGAACCCAAAGCAGGACTCCTTGTTAAAACAACTCGACCAAGTCTTGAAGGAGTTAAGATATCCGATATTTAGACCTCCAAGGTATGCCCAAAGGAATGTGTATGAGACCAAACTAAACTCTAGTAACATGAGAACCCAAATAAGCCCAAGTGCTATGAATTGAAAAAAAGATTTTGGTGATTAAAAGCTTAGACTGTGTATTTCCTGGTTATTGCACTAGTCTTTCTTGGAAAATCATACATACCATGGAAATACGGTTTCCAAGTGTAAAATTTCATATTAAATCTGGTTGCTTGAATGGGGGGTATATCTTGATAGCTTGGTTGTGCATAGTGTAATAGCCCGAATTTTCGAATCAATATATATTTGGCATTTATTGATTTTAATTTGAATTTTGACATGATGGAATACCAAATGGATCAAAAGTTGGGACAAGGGTCCAAGAATGGTCCAATGGGCCATGGATTGGATGAAATCCATTTAATGGGTCAATGAGGACTAATCGGATCAAGGATGGTCAAATTGGGCCCAATACTCATTTGGGACCCAATGGACCCAATTGAGGTAAGCCTAACGTAAGGAGGGAATTTAATTGGGCCATGGGCCCAATGTCTACCCAATAAACCATGAATTGGAATTAATACAATTAATGGGTCAATGGTAAGTAATTGGGTCAAGATAGTCAATTTGGGTCAAAGGGCCATATGGGACCCAATGGGCCAAAGTAGGTAAGCCCTAAAATAAATGGGAAAGACAAAATATAATTGGGCCATGGACCCAATGGTGATCCAATTAAGATAAATTAAATACATTAGATAATTATAAAACTATCTAAGTTAAGATGTATCAAGATTAAGTAATATGGCCAAATGGGGCCCACCTCCACCTCACCCATTGAGGTGGCGTGTGGACCAAGGAAAAAATGGGGCCAACCATCATGGTTGATTTGGTCAACCATGGATAAATTTAAGAAGACTAAGGTGGATTAAGGTAAATTAAATTGATTAAAATTATTGTAAAATTATCTAAGTTAAAATCAATGGAATTAAAATAACATGGCCAAGTGGGGCCCACCTCCACCTCATCAAGTGAGGTGGCGGGTGGGGTAGGTATAGGTGGGGGCCATCCACCATGGTTGACTTGGTCAACCATGGGTGGATTTATTAGATAGATAATTTAATGGAATTAAATTGGATGGAAATTAATTAACCTAAGTGAGGACTTAACTTAACTAATTAGGTTGATTAATTAGGGTCAACATAGACAAGTCAAAGAGGACAAGGGAGCCATGCTTGGTGGTTGGGTCTCAACCACCACCACCAAAGTCAAGCTAGCCCATGTTGGTTGGTGAGCAAAAATTAATGGTGGAGTCTAGGTTACTCCACCCACCTCCATCTCTTTCCAAACTAACCCATTTTACTCTATCTCTCCTTGCATTCTCCAAAACCGTCCCCAACATTCACTAAGGAAAAGAGAAGAAAAACTTAGAAGAAAACTTCGAAGAAAAGAAGGAGACAAGGAAAAGAGCAAGCCTTGGTCCACCCCTTCAAGATCAAAGGCTAAGATCTTGTCTTCCATCACCTTCCCCTCTCCTTCTCTCAATCTAACCCCATCTACCATAGCCGATCCAAGCATATTTCACCATTGATCAAGCACATCTAGCCGATCAAACAAGGAGAGGAAGAAGAAAGGGGGCCAAGGAAGTCGACGGGAGCGACAAAGACCGGAGGAGTCGTCGGATCGTAAGTATATTCTAAACAAGAAATTTAATTTTTAGGGTTTTAAGTTTTGGAATCCATTTCCTTGGATTGGATGGTGGCCAAACCATCATAGGCTTTGAATTTAAAAATACATCCAATGGTAGGATAAGGAATGGATAAAATGGAGGAATGGATTAAGTAATGGATTAGGGATGTTAAGTATTTAAAATAATTGTTATGGATTTGTGAGGAAACTTTGGGCCATAGGGTTCGGCCATGTAGCATAGCCAAACCCCATGGTGGCAAATTAAATGATGGATGATGGAAGTATGGAAAAATATGGAGAAAAGGTTAGGTTTCCTAAATGCAAAGTAATTGATGATTTTATTAAGGTTAGAAGGTTTAAAATGTTGGAGAATGATTTATGATAATTAGTTTTCAAGTGATTTAAAATAAGTGATTTTAAATAGGGTTTAGAAGCATAGAATGGAATGAATGGATGACCATAGGGTTCGGCCATGTAGCATGGCCGAACCCCATGGTAAATAATGGGTAATTTTTTAAGATTATAAGGTTTAAAGATAATGGAGAAAAATGATAGATTTAAATGGATTTATTGAGTATAGAATGTGATGTTTAAATGGGATGAAAATGGTGATGTAAATAGATGATTTAATTCAAATGGGGGTATGATGTTTTAAAGAAATCATGGATTATAGGGTTCGGCCATACAAGGTGGCCGAACCCCATGGTTAGTGATCTATGAAGGTTTAGGGCTTTAGATGTTCAATGGTTAATGTTTTCTAAAGTTTGAAAATTATGAGTATGGTAAGTGATTTTAAAATGGATTATTTTTGGGACAAAACATTAGTCTTTGAAAAATGGCATCCATAAAGGTGAACCCTAGGGTGGTGATTAGTGGTTTTAATAAATGGAAAATGATGTAGAAGAATGCTAGATTTTAATGGATTTATGAAAATGATATGTGAGGTTTTAAATGGGATGAGAATGGGGACTTAAATGAATAAATTAAATTCATTGGTGATAGGATTAAATGAGACAAAATGGACCCAAAAGAAGGGAGATAGGGTACCATGGGTTCGGTCATGGTGTATGGCCGAACCCATGATCCCTTTGTGGGCCACCTTTAGGGCCAAATATGAAATGACATATGGGATTAAATGTTTTTCAAAATTAAATAATAGGTGGCTGATTTTAGATATGTTATGGAATCATAAATGGGTCTAAGTTATGGATGAAATTTAGACTTAAAATAGACATGAGTGGGTGAATGATTAACCATAGAGGAGAGAGTGGCAAAATGGTAATTATTAACCACTTTGAAGAACCATGGGTTCGGCCATGGTACATGGCTGAACCCTATGTGGATTAGACATGAAATCGAATGCATTATGAATGATTAATTGGAACGGATAGTTGCTGTGTTTAGGTTCGCAAATTAGAGTATTTAAATGGCCAAAGAAATTGGATTTATGTATGTGTTTTAACCAATGGATAATGGGCTAAGTTAAGGACTGATTTTTGATAAACTTGTAATATACTTAAGGATCATTGAATGGATCTAGGGTTATGATCAGTTAGGAACTTAATCATGGATAACGTATGGACTAATTCGGTAAATGTAATAAGGTATCGGGACGTCGCAAACGGTATGCGATCGGCGACCGGATTATCAAACGGAAAGCGTAACGGAACGCTACGTGGTATTCGGTAGGATTCCTACCTTTTTGTAAGCGATGGATATGTGATGGTATTTTAGATTATTTTGATTTGACTTATGATGGATTTATGATTATGATTTATCTTATGATGAGTTTTAAGTTATGAATCATATGGATTATATTTTAACATTATGCATTATATGGCTATGTATGGTATATCAAAATTATGGTTTATCTATATACTACATAGCATAATGCACGTACATCTCATGCATGGCATGGGCGCGAAAATAATGAAACCGGAGTCCATGCTCCGTCGGGGCGACCGAGAATCAGACATGGGGATAGCCTGAGGGCTATAACTGGAGTCCATGCTCCGTCGGGGCAACAGAGAATCAAACATGGGGATAGTTCTATAACCGGAGTCCATGCTCCGTCGGGGCGACCGAGAAGTAAACATGGGGATAATACATTGTATGATCATACGGATGATGGGTGGGACACATGATATAGGCACCCATGGCATAGCATTCATTACATACTTATTTTGTTATATTTTATTATATCGGTATGCGTGTTATCACTAATCCATGTGCTAGCCCTACTCGGAGTCCTACTGGGCGCATTGACTAACGCACTACTTCTACCCTAGCTAATGACGCAGGGGATGGCGGAAGCGGTGGACATGACAGGAGCCAAGCTTAGGAGCTTGGGAAGCGCAATCTTAGTTTATTTACGTTTACATTTTGGAGATGTAATTTTAAAGTAACTTAGCTTGTCGGGTTGTATAAATTTACATTTCTTGCAATGGTTTGGATGTTACTTATGGACAATTACATTTGGTGATATAAATATGATCATAGGGGCATTTTGGTAATTTAATGTTGTATCTTCCCTTATATCTAAAAAACCGGTAAGATAGACTCTATTATTATGTTCCGTAATGATTATAATCCGCGAGCTTACTTCCTACCCGTGAACCATTCACGTAGACTTAGTTCCGCGCACGCGTGGGTTTGGCCAGTTAAGGGTCGGGCTTTAGAAGCTCGGACTTAACTCGCGTCGTGGCGTCCGCGCCCTCTCTCACTCTTCTATTTCAAAAAAAAAAAAATAGACTCTGATTTTCAGAAAGCGGGTGAAAAAGGGCGGGGCGTTACACATAGAGTTGATAAAAGTGTGTTTAACTTGGTATATGAATTTCAATTTGATCAATTGTAAGAAGTCTTTGTGATATATGTAAGTGCTTCGATTGATTATATGTGCTTCATCATGTAAAATTGATATAACTATTTTGAAATCAAAATTCATTAAGATGCATAAATTGGGTATGACTGCTTAGTCACTTGTACCTCTCGGTATAGTCGACATGTCAATGAATATACTAGTCGGTGTGATAGACATGTCGGTACTGTGTAAATCGAGCACTATTGAAAAAGGCGAAAATTATCGAAAGATTCGACCTGTTGATGAGAGACAACATGTCGGTAGGATGAAAAGCTTAAGTTAAAAAGACCATTTCTATGAAAATAACAATTCATTCGAATTCTTCGTTCTCCCTCCTCTGAAAGCCTTGGCGATTTCTCTTTTGGCTTCCATGACCTGGACCCGTTGTTGCTACCTCTCGAAGTGATTTCTCACCAAAAAAAATTGGGGATTTTGTTCCTCTCACCTCAAGAAACGAAGGTGTCATGGATATTGTGATATTTCATGTTCAGGTAAGCTCAGTTTTTCTTTGAATCAACTTTTCCAAAGAAACCATGCCAAAGATGAGATTGCCAAAGAACTTCCGAACTCCTAATTTGGAGGAATATGTTGAGGCTAGCTCTCCACCTCCCAAATGACCGAAATCTTTTAGGGAAAAAACACCTAAGTCCTCAAGACCTAACCGTATCCCTCTAATATTTAGGGATTCTGATTCTAAAGATACTCCTCTAACGAAAATTGTCTTTTGTCAGATCAAGTCCGTAGGTCAACTCCATCCTCAAATCCCATCTGAAAGGGTAGAAGAACATGTTGTAGAAGAACACAATGACCAAGAAGAAGTCAGAGAATAAGGAGATATGGATAAGGAAGAAGAAAGCACCTAGTTTAGGATGAAGAAAAAGTTAGGGCTTCTGGTGTTAGTGATGAGGGAGGAGAATCCTCAGATGAAGAGGGTACCGGTCCCTATCTTCAACCCCTAGTTTGACATAGGTGCTTCAAAGACTTCAATATAGAACGAACTTGTTGTGCAACTGATTTGCATAAATGTGGGGCTATGCAACTGCTACATGACATGGGCTGGTCGAATTTGGTACATTGGTGTGGAAATATGTACTCTTCCTTGGCCATGAGAATGTACTGCTCCATCAGAGACGATTCAAGAGCAAACTTTTTCAAAATTTTGTTTAAAAAAAGGAGAATCAGTACAAGTCTCTCCTCAGATTATTTATGAACTTATTGGTATCCCCTTTCTGCCAAATGTTGTTCTACCCATCATTCCTCTGAAGATAGAAGTATCAGATCAAAAGAAATTTGCCAAAAGACTATGTGGAAAAGAGGTAAACTGGAAGAAAAATATTTGGATCAGAAGTGCAGACCTACTACCACCGTACAAAGTTCTCCATGTTCTCTTCTGCTCTAATATGTATCCTAGACATGGGAAAATGGTTGATTTGAATCCTCCCATGATTATTCTCTTGGATAGGGTTGCTCGCAAGAAGAAATTTTGCATGTCTACTTGGATGTACCATTCCATCTCTATGTACTGGAAATCATCAAGGAAATGATATCCTCCTTTCTGTTACCTCATGTCTAAACTGGTTGAGCACTTCAAAATCAATCCAAGAAAAGGGGAAGTGCCAAGATTCACCAAACCCATCGTTGAGGCCATTCTTCAAAAAAGTCTTCCCAAAAGTTTAGCTGAGTCCATCTTTGGGAAAAATGATCCTTCCTTCTCTAACCATCATGTGTTTGAAGAACTAGAAGAAGATGAAGAATAACAAGTGGGAAAAGCAGTTGAATCTGCTCCAACAAGTTTGTTAACTTTAGAAGAATGACTCCAAGTCCAATTCAACTATTTGTCAAATAGACTTGATGGGCATGAAGTCCTTCTGAAACAGATTCTTGCTGCCATTACCACGAGTCAGTCTCAACCTTCTACCTCTACTCCTCCTCCTGATGTTACACCCACATTTTATTTTGGTTGTGTAAACGTTAAGCACCTTTGGTGCAAATTCTACTGTTTATGCATTAATGTTGTGATTTGCTTAAGATTGATGTGTGTACTGAATTGTATGTATTGCCTTCTATCTCTAGTATATGGTTAACATGGTTTTTGTTAAATAGAATAACATGCAGGTTTGAATGTATTGATATGTTAGGGAGATAGGGATTGAGCTGTGATATTGCACACATCCTTGGAGATTGGGGAAGCACAAAATATGTGTTGTTTAGCACTTGTCACTATTCATGACAGTGTAAGGAGAAAGGTTGATGCAAACTTGAAATGAAGCTTGATGAGAAATAACTTAAAGGCAGCTAAGTTTATGGGGAAGCTGGGTTGAAGAAGCTAGAAAAGATAGCTTGGAGAATGGGTAAAAAATTCGAAGGAAGCTAGGACAGTAGCTTGACACATGGAAGAAATCAGCTAAGCTGGAATTTAGCCTGTGCAGGGGCAAATAAATTATGATGCATGAGAAGTATGCATTGAACTGTGGGGGAGAACCATGAGTTGGAACAGAACTTACCTAAGCACTAAATGCAATAAGCATGGGGGAGTGATTGAAATCCAATTCCTTCAAAATGAAGGGGAACTAGATGTATGCCCACTAATCTTTGACAATTGTATGACAAAATGGGGGAGAAATTAGTAGAACCTATAAGACATGAAAACCAATTATGGGGAGTATGAAGAAGCCAATCGACATAGGGGAATGTCCATGCTTGGAGTTTGGGACGTCAAACTCGAAGAAGATTGGGTGAGAAAATCTTCTCAACACTGTTAGCTTGGATAAGCTTGGTGATAAGTATAAGTTATGGGTAGTGTTGGTTGCTAGGAAATCATGGTGTATAGGGGAGAATGAATACTAATCTTGTTTAGTCCATGGATGCACGCTTCTGTTTTGGACTAACCCCTCTAATGATTTCCTAGTGTTGCTTGCTTGTGTGCTTGAACAGTAAAACATGAAATCAAGCAAGCTGAATAAGAATATGCGAAGATCATAGTCTTGTTGTTTCCATTTGAATATGCACATGTAATTGATGTAATAATTTGTATTCAGATGTGATGTAATAAGGGTGGGCTTGTAATTGGGTTACCTTCTATGTTTTGTCATGAAATTAACAAAGGGTGTTAGTGCCCCAGCTTGCCGAGTCCCTAAGTTTGTTAATTCCCTGATTCGGGAAGAAGCACTTGCTAAGAAGGTTGAAGACTCAAACTGATCCAGAGTAAAGATCAACTCCACCGGATTAATGCTCATCATTATGGCAATCACAAAACAGGTATTTGGCCATAGATGACTTTAAGTCGTACACACACCTTAGAGAGGACCATAACTAGGCTTAGTAGAACAAATGGTAAAATTACAAAAAGCCCAGAGAGGAAGCTTCACAGTGAATTACAAAAGAACTTGGAAATATGAATTAAAGTTTACTGTCAGCTCGACCAGTCGTTCTCATCGACCCCTCGGTGGAGACAGGATCGACCCATCGTGGTGAAAGACCGGTCAACCAAATTGACAAAGGTTATGGATCATAGAATTGTCATTCTGGGTATGTCTCTGATCGAGAGTCCTGTATACAGCGACCCCTCGGTGATGAGCTTAACTACCCCTCGTGGTCTGTAGCACCCCGGATTTTCAAGTTATTAATATATATGAAAATTACCCATTTAATTTGTGAATTATTAGATATGGACCTTATATGGGTAAAGTGTTGGGTCATTGCCCAATTAAGACCCAACGGATTGTGGAATTGGTTTCAATAAAATTAAATGGGGCTTAATTAAATTAGTAATGCATTATGTCTATAATTAATTATTATGCGCATAAAGGGAACATGGAGAGATTTTAGGAGTTGAAATATGGAATAGATATGCAATCCATGATTATGCGCATGGAGAGGATTAGAGATAGATTGCCAAGGTCGTGTGTGGGATTTGCACATCCAAGAAGATGTGCTAGAATATCTTTAAATAAATAAATAAAGGGGATTGCTAAATAAAGAAGATGTCTAAAGGATTGGATATAGTTTGCATGGCCGTGTGTGACATATGCATATCCATGAGATATGCCCCATACAAGATAACATATGATTAGAGTATTTTTTTTTTTAAAAAGGAGTCCTTTCCTTGCTAGGAGTAATGATAGGGAAATTGCTAGTTTTATTAAAGGACTCTCCAAAGTGAGAAGCAAGAGGGGCACGGCAACCTCTATGTATACTACACGGCTAAAATTGTGATTTGCTAGCTAAGCAAGATAGACCGATTGGAAGTTGATAAAAGGAGAGACAAAGGGGTGCATGGCACCTTCTAATTAGGATTAAGTGGAGGATTTATAAAAGAAAGAGGGAAAGGGCGCACGGCAATACACACAAAATCAAGAAGGTGTTCACGGCATACTCATTCAAGGAGAGGGTAGCCAGCAAGTGAAAGATCAAGAAGGAGAAGGATTGGAAGAGCAAGAACAAGTGAAGGAAAATCGGAGGAGTCGCGGAAACCGGTTAGTATTTTGATGTTTTTGTTTAAAGAAAAGAACCATAGGGTTCGGCCATGGTGTATGGCCGAACCCCATGGAAGAAAATTGAGGGATGAATGTTGAGGTTTTAATGGAAAGGTTGGACCATGGCCGAACCCCATGGAAAGACATGGTTTAATTTATGGATTTTTAAGGACGAAAACCATGGAATAATTATGTATGTTTTAAAAAGGGTTTAAATGGTTTAAGAGAAGTTGATGAACCATAGGGTTCGGCCATGATGAAGGGCCGAAACCCATGGAGGAACATTGGGTTTGTTTAATGGGTTTTTGAAGGATGAACTCCATGGAAAATTATTCATATTTTTAAAAGATTTTACATGGAGAAATATAGAATTGGTTACATGTATTTAGATCATGGAAGATCAACGATGTATGATTTTTTAAAGAGAAGATTTTGAACCATAGGGTTCGGCCATGGTGTATGGGCGGGAACCCCATGGAAAATGTTATTAATTTAGAAAGTGAAGGGAACGGTTGGATTGTCTCTACAAGTGAGGTTCGGCCATGGTGTATGGCCGAACCCCACTAGGGTTTATTTTATGGAAGATGGTTATTAAATTTGAAAGTTTCTAGTTATGGATTTTTGGATAAAAAAGGAATGAACCTTGAGTTATGGATTCAAGGATGGCAATTGCTATAATTGGAAAGTTAGACATCATAGGGTTCGGCCATGGTGTATGGCCGAACCCCATGAACCAATTTTTAATGGGTCACTCATTGGTGGATCATGTTTGGATTAAGGAATCGGTTATGGATCATTTTAAAGGGATATTTGGTGTGTTATGCATGTAAAAATAAATTATGGACCTATATTGTGGACCTAAAATTAAGGAGATGAAAGATCATGGGTTCGGCCACGATGTATGGTCGAACCCCATGAGATGGTTTTGTGGATCAAAACATGGACTTAGGCATTTGTTAATGAATGAAAGGATTGGTTATGGAATGTGAGCCATAAATGGCAATGTTGTAAATAGGTGAAAATGATGGACACCACGGCCGAACCCCATGAACTATTTAATGGATCATGTGTTTGAATTAAAGAACTATGTATATTAGATTAAAATGAATGAAATGTTAACTAAGGATGAGACCAATGGCAAAGTTGTAATAAAAGGTGAAAGTGATGAATCATGGGTTCGGCCATAGTGTATGGCCGAACCCCATGAGGAATGTTTTATGGACTTGGAAATTTATGGTAAATCAAATGGGACATGATTTTAATTGATTAATATATTATAAGGTAACGGGACCTCAAAGGGTGTGTACACTCGTGAGCGGTTACTGGACAAAAGCGCAAGGACACGTTAGTGGTCTTTGGTAGGATTCCACCTCTTTGAAACCATGGATTTATGTACAATATTTTTTATCTTATTTTTGATGAAATTATGTTGTAAAAGATATTGTTTCAAAATGTAAGTTTTAATATATAAAATAGCATATGTTCCATTGGCATTTCATGCATGGCATGGGGTGAAGGATATGTAACCGGAGGGGCCACACTCCGTCGGGGCATCCGAAAAACCTATGTGGGATACCTTAATGTGTTTTTCCATCAAGAAGAAACCGGAGGGGCCACACTCTGTCGGGGCGTCCGAAAGACCTATGTGGGGATACTTTTATGTACTTGTGATGGGTGAGACTCATTGCATTTGACATCATGACATGGCATGGTTTATATGGCTTTTGACATTATGATAATATTATATATGTTTTGTACTAACCATGTGTTAGCCCTAATTGGAATACCTACTGGGCGCGTTGTTTTAACGCCCTACTTCTACCCTAGTGGATGATAGACGAAACGAGGGGAACGATGAACGGGAAAAGAGCTAGGCATAGGAGCTTGGAAGCTTTTATTTTATGTTTTGATTAAGTTACTTATGGACATGTAATTTGAGTAATTAGACTTCGGACATGTAATAATTTAGATGGTTTGCTATGGTTGGACGTTTATTTGGATAATTATGTTATGTTAATTACGATTAAAGACTTGACGTACTTTGCTATCTGAAATGGAATAGAATTGAGTTCTATTATAATTCCGCAGTTATGATTTTAATTCCTCACGTTTATATTGTTATGTGTGAACCGTTTTCGTGGATTTAGTCCATGCACACATAGGATTGGCCAGTTAAGGGTCGGACTTTGGAAGTTCGAACTTAACTCGCGTCGTGACGTCCCGCTCTTGCTCACTTATGTTATTAAAAAAAAATAGACTCTGATTTTCGGAAAGCGTAGAGTGAAAAAAGGAGGGGCGTTACATGGTCAAACGACTTGTCGATGATAACCTATAAGTTCTGGAACTTAGAACTCATGTGGACTCTTGAGGAAACAGACATCTCAATAATTCAAGGCCGATCGAGAGTGCCAGGAGGGACCCCTCGGTAAAGGGCGACAAGTCAGTCTGGTAAAACTAGTTTCTGGACTTGAAACTCTGTCGGCATGGTGTTGCCCCAGACCGAGCCTCTCGTATGGACCGACATCTCGGTGCCATAACTGTCGACCCATCGACGACATCGACCTGTCGACCAGGAAGTAATTATACCTTTGTGTTAGTGCCTCGGCTTGGCGAAGTCCATATGTTTGTCAATTCCATGACTCGGAAAGAAGCACTCTCTAAAATCTTGAATTCCAAAGTGATCAAGAATGAAGATCACGCTCCACCGGATTGAAGCTCATCGTTACGGCAATCACAAAATAGGTATTATGGTCATAGATGACTTTAGGTGGTACCCACACCTTAGAGAGGACTATCCCTTGGCTTAGTGGAACAAATGGTTAAATCTTAAAAAGTCTAGAGAGGAAGCTTGACAGTGAATTCGAACCCAACTTGGAAATTTGTATTTGGTTTCACTATCAGTTCGAGCAGTCGCTCTCACCGATCCCTCGGTGGAGACAGGATCGACCCATCGTGGTCAAAGAATGGTCGACCAAATTGACATAGGTTCTGGGTTATTGAACTGTCATTCTGGAAAAGCCACTGATTGAGAATCTTGTATGCACCGACCCCTTGGTGAAAGGCTGAAATGACCCCTCGTGGTCACCGACTCTTTGATGAGATTTATGAGTTAAGGTGGGCTCTCGAGAAAACTAACATATCGGTAGTTCAAAGACAAATTGAGAGTAGCCAAGAATGACCCCTCTGTAAAGGGCGACTTGTCATTCTGGGTATGAGTCCTTTCTGGACATGAAACTCTGTCAGTATGGTGTTTCCCCAGATCGAGCCTCTCGTATGGACCGACCTCTCGTTGCCATAACTGTTGACCCATTTGCGACATCGACATGTCGACCAAGAAAGAATATTACTGTTGGGAGTGCACTCAATGCATAATGGTCGGGTCTGTAACAATAACATTTGTAGTCACCGACCCCTCGGTGCGACTGACCTGCCGGTACATTACCGTTGCTTCAACTAGTTGCCTTCTCTATATAAAAAAATCTTTATGCAACCAGTTGGCATCCTTCGGCAAAATAAGTTGGACCCTCATCTTTATCAGTGAGCTTAAACAAGGGCCAATATAAGGATCACTCTTTCTCTTTCTCGTGCTTACACTTGAGAAATCGTATACAACCAATCTTATGGATTGAGTTTGTGAAAGAGAGGAGGAAAGTAAAATCATAAACAACCAATCTGTTGATTGAGTTTGTAAGTGAGAAAGAAAGCGGAAGAAAGAAAAGTCATAAACAACCAATCTATTGATTGAGTTTGCAAGGGAGGAAAATAGAAGACAAAGAACATAAACTAGGAAACCTTTGGTATAACCAGTTTATTTGTCGTCCTAGAGTGTGATTACGACAACGATAATGACGAGCGTCGGCACCGGCACACATTGGGTGGATCTTGAAGTAGCACACATCAAGAGAAAAAGATTCAAAGGCAAGTGTTTCTTGGTTTTAATTTTGTTTTAAAACCTGTTAGTGCCTCGACATGGACAAGTCCCTATGTTTGTCAAATCCTTAACTCGGAATGAAGCACTTGCTAGAAGCTTGAAGACCCAATGTGATCAAGAATAAAGATCACGCTCCACCGGATTGAAGCTCATCATTATGACAATCACAAAATAGGTAATATGGCCATAAATGACTTTAGGTGGTACCCACACCTTAGAGAGGACTATCCCTAGGCTTAGTGGAACAAATGGTTAAATCATAAAAATTGTAGAGAGGAAGCTTGACAGTGAATTCGAACCCAACTTGAAAATATGTATTTGGTTTCAATGTCAACTCGACCAGTCATTCTCACCGACCCCTCGGTGGAGACAGGATCGACCCATTGTGGTCAAAGACTGGTCGACTAGATTGACATAGGTTTTAGATCATAGAACTGTCATTCTGCGAAAGACTCTGATTGACAATCTCGTATGCACCGACCCCTCGGTAAAAGACTAAAATGACCCATCATGGTCAACGACTTTTCGATCAAGATTTATGAGTTCTGGTCCTTAGAACTTAGGTGGGCTCTCGAGAAAACAGACATATTGGTAGTTCAAGACCGATTGAGACTAGTCAGGATCGACCCCCGGTTAAGGGCAACAGGTCGTTCTGAGTAACAGGTTTCTAAATTAGAAACTACTGTCACCATGTTGTTGTCCTAGACCGAGCCTCTCGTATGGATCGACCTCTTAGCGTGATTATTGTCGACCCATCGGCGACAACGACATGTCGACTGAGAAAGAATATTACCATTGGGAGTGCATTATTGTGCAACGACCGAGTTGTTGAACGGTAACATTTCTAGTCACCGACTCCTAGGTGTGCCTGATCTGTCGGTACATTACCGTTGCTGCAACTAGTTGCATTCTCTATTTAAACCAATGTTTATGCAACCAGTTGACATCCTTCGGCAAGATCAGTTGGACCCTCATCTTTATCATTGACATTAAACAAGGGCCAACAGAAGGATCACTCTCTCTCTCTCGTGCTTGCAATTGGGGAATCTAATACAACTAATCAGATGAATTGAATTGTAAGAGAGAAGAGGAGAAAATAATGAAAAGCCATAAACAACCAATCTATTGATTGAGTTTGAAAGGGAGGAAAAGAGGAGAACATAATCTAGGAAACCTTTGGTATAAGCAGTTTCCTTGTCACCCTAGATCGAGGCGGAGCGTCGTGACACATTGGGTTGGATCTTCATGAAGCACAAATCAAGAGAAATATCTCAAAAGAAAAATGTTTCTTGGTTTTAATTTTCTTTTAAAACCTTTGTTCCAAAAGTGGATTAAAAAAATTTGTTCCGGAACCACTATAAAATATCTGGAGTGGAGTCTCCGGCACAATGGTGGGTGGAATTCCCAGCCAAATGGATAGGTGGAATTCCTATTCGGCAGTGGTGGATGAAATTCCCAACCGATTGAGTGAGGTGGAATTCTTACTCTAATTGTGAGGGTGTAAGTCCCTACTTAGTGGATTTGGGAATAGCTCAAGGTTGAGTGAGTCCTAACAGTGGATATAGGTTGGGTAACCGAACCACTTTAAATTGGTCTTGTTGTGTTTGATCCTTGTGTGTTTGTATTTATTATTTAAGTGCTCTTCTCAACACACATCACTTTGCACATTGATTATCTTATTTTATACATTGTGCATAAGCATCGATAATTAAACAATATGTAAAGCGTTATAATCTTAGTGTGATAACTTAATAAAAACATCACACTAAAAAAGTCTCTTGACAATTGTTCCGCTGCACTCAAATAAATCAAGAAATTTGTAAACATCATTAAAAATGGGATTGACCTATTCACCCTCCTCTAGGGTCAATCATATTATTCTAGCACAATGAAAAAGGGAACTTTTAAAACCTTTGTCCCGAAAGTGTATTAAGGAAGCTTGGTTCCGAAAACAATATAAAAATTTTGGAGCGTCGTCTCCAGCACAATGGTTGGTGGAATTCCTATTCTACAGTGGTGGGTGAAATTCTCAGCTGATTGAGTGAAGTGGAATTCCTACTCTAATTATTAGGGTTTAAGTCCCCACTTAGTGAATTTTTGGGATAGATCATGCTTGGTAGAGTCCTAACAGTGGATGTAGGTTGGCTAACTGAACCACTTTAAAATTGGTCATATGGTGTTTGATATTTGTGTGTTTATATTTAATATTTAAGTACTCTTCTCAACACATATCACTTTGCATATTGATTATCTTATTTTAAACATTATGAACAAGCATTGATAATCAAGAATTATGTAAGGGGTCATAATCTTAGTGTGATCGATTAGAGAAATTATCAAACTAAACAAATCTCTTGATGAATGTTCCGTTTCACTCAAATCAATGAAGGAATTTGTAAAAACCATGGAAAATGGGATTGACCTATTCGCCCCCCTCTAAGGTCAATCATGTTGTTCTGCCACCGTGGATAATGGGACTTTCAATTGGTATCAGAGCATCGTGCTCTTGTGAAAGGACTTAACCGTCTGAGTTGATCCGTGCTAGAACAATGGTTATGAGAGAAATCCATGATATTTCCAAACCATCATTTGTGATGAAATCTGGGATGAAGATGTTTAGAAATAGGTGAATAGAAAGTGGTCTATGCCTATGGAAAGGGTAAACCTTCAACTTCCATGACCACTCAGGCCAAAGACCAAATTGTTTGGACTAGTGATGAATTGGATATGCACTTTAATCAAACACTTGTAGCATTCGTCATTGTTGTTTCATAATATGCCTTTAAAATATTTAAAAGATATGAAATAACAAATGAGGTTGAAAGAATCCACGAAAAGTGCCACCTCTAGCCGAATGGATGACACCAACTATCTTGATTAATACGTGTGGTAAGAATATAGGTGAATGGTTCATGCATTGAAAAAGTCCAAGCTAAATCCTCTAGAGAAGAAGATGATAGAGTAAAGGAACTTGATGAAGTTAGTAACCTTCAAGTATCCTTTGTGGCCTTGTACCAAAATATTTGCCTCTCATATTTAGATCAAACATTGTGGTACAAAATCTAGAAGCTTTGATGTTCAAAGTCAAATGGGAAGGCACCCAAAATTAAAATCAGATTTAAGAAATGGCCATCACTGGATTGTGAACTTAGATTCCAAGTCTCCCAATGATTGTGTTCAAATGTGTAAAGGAATTCACATTTGAAACATGTAGCTTGTATAAAGCTATGTGAACTGTTGATATTTTTTGGCCTTGTCCGGGATTGCTAGGAATGGGTACCGCGTAGTTTGGGCCAGAGAGCTCCTGGGTAAACAGTTCTGAAACCCTGCGCAGAGGGAGGAGTCCACACTCCATCGGTAATTCTGATTAACATATGTGGGGAGTTATAACAGTGACCTGGTGGTGCCGTCACAAAACACTGCGGACGTAATTGGCCAAGGGAACCCCTTAATATGGTAATTTATCAAGGAAACTATCTATATGTGATTGATTGGATATGGAAGTGGTGAGTGATCATTTGGCGTTGACACCCATGGCATGATGCATAAGTAAGCATGATGATGTTTTTGGATATCATGCATTGTATTTTATTACTTATGAGATGGTTTATAAACATGATATGATGTTTTCTATCTTGATTTTATATTGATCCTATGTGTACATGACCCTACTTGGAATTCTTACTATGCGTGTTGACTAACGCCCTACTTCTAGCCTATAGATGATAGAACATGGAATGACAAGGACATGGGACATGAAGGGAGCCAAGCGTAGGAGCTTAGGCAGATTTATGCTTATGTTATTTATAATGATTTTGGAATGATGTATTGGGAGAACTGATATATTGGATTGTAATAACTTAGTAATATTTTTGCTATGGTTTGATGATATTTACATTTCTATTAATTTTATGGTGATTGGCTTCCTTGCTTATTAATGTCATGTATATGAATGGTATTTTATTCATATGTTTATTCCACAAGTATTTTTAGAGCGTGTGAAATATTTTAGTGGACTTAATCCATGCACACATAAAGGTGCCCAATTAAGGGTCGAGTTTTGGAAACTTTGACTTAGCTCACGTTGTGACGTACCCCGACATGACACATAATTAAGCATGATTATGATATGGACATCATGCATTGTTTTGACTACTTATGAGATATTTTGCAAATGTGATATGATATATCTACCTTGATTTATATTATTTCTATATGTAGCATAACCCTACTTGGAATACCAACTGGGCACGTTGACTAATGCCCTACTTCTACCCTATAGATGATGGAATAGGGAATCGTAATGGAAAGGAAGATGGACCGTGTAATAGCCCGAATTTTTGAATCAATATATAGTTGGCATTTATTGATTTTAATTTGAATTTTGACATAATGGAATACCAAATGGATCAAAAGTTGGGACAAGGGTCCGAGAATGGCCCAATTGGGCCATGGATTGGATGAAATCCATTTAATGGGTCAATGAGGACTAAGCGGGTCAACGATGGTCAAAGTGGGCCCGATAGCCAGGTGGGGCCCAATGGATCAAAAATCGGTTCCAACCCTAAGGTAAATGAGAAAGACAAAATATAATTGGGCCATGGACCCAATGGTGATCCAATTAAGATAAATTAAATAGATTAGATAATTATAAAACTATCTAAGTTAAGATGTATCAAGATTAAGTAATATGGCCAAATGGGGCCCACCTCCACCTCACCCATTGAGGTGGCGTGTGGACCAAGGAAAAATGGGGCCAACCATCATGGTTGACTTGGTCAACAATGGATAAATTTAAGAAGACTAAAGTGGATTAAGGTAAATTAAATTGATTAAAATTATTGTAAAATTATCTAAGTTAAAATCAATGGAATTAAAATAACATGGCCAAGTGGGGCCCACCTCCACCTCATCAAGTGAGGTGGCGGGTGGGGTAGGTATAGGTGGGGGCCATCCACCATGGTTGACTTGGTCAACCATGGGTGGATTTATTAGATAGATAATTTAATGGAATTAAATTGGATGGAAATTAATTAACCTAAGTGAGGACTTAACTTGACTAATTAGGTTGATTAATTAGGGTCAACATAGACAAGTCAAAGAGGACAAGGGAGCCATGCTTGGTGGTTGGGTCTCAACCACCACCACCAAAGTCAAGCTAGCCCATGCTTGGTTGGTGAAGAAGTTAATGTTTGAGTGAAGGCTACTCCAACCATCTCCATCTCATTTCAAACAAACATTTTTCACTCTATCTCTCCCTCCCACTCTCAAAAGCCGTCCCATGCATTGGAGGAAAGAAAAAGAGAAGAAAACTTAGAAGAAGAAGAGAAGAAAAGAGAAGGAGAGAGCAAGCCTTGGTCCACCCCTTCAAGATCAAAGGCTAAGATCTTGTTTTCCATCACCTTCCCCTCTCCCTCTCTCAATCTAACCCCATCTACCATAGCCGATCCAAGCATATCTCACCGTTGATCAAGCTCATCTTAACCGTACATCAAGGAGAAGAAGAGAAGAGAAGACTAAGGAGAGCAAGAAGAGAAGCAAAGAGAGACCGGAGGAGTCGTCGGGTGGTAAGATTTTCTTAAAACAAGATTTTATTTTTTTTAGGATATGGAATCAATTTCTTAGACTAAATGTTGCCAAAAACATTGTGGGCTATGGATCTAAGATCCATCAAAAGGTAGGATAAGAAATGGATAAAAATGGAGGAATGGATTAAGTAATGGATTAGGGATGTTAAGTATTTAAAATAATTGTTATGGATTTGTGAGGAAACTTTGGGCCATAGGGTTCGGCCATGTAGCATAGCCAAACCCCATGGTGGCAAATTAAATGATGGATGATGGAAGTATGGAAAAATATGGAGAAAAGGTTAGGTTTCCTAAATGCAAAGTAATTGCTGATTTTATTAAGGTTAGAAGGTTTAAAATGTTGGAGAATGATTTATGATAATTAGTTTTCAAGTGATTTAAAATAAGTGATTTTAAATAGGGTTTAGAAGCATAGAATGGAATGAATGGATGACCATAGGGTTCGGCCATGTAGCATGGCCGAACCCCATGGTAAATAATGGGTAATTTATTAAGATTATAAGGTTTAAAGATAATGGAGAAAAATGATAGATTTAAATGGATTTATTGAGTATAGAATGTGATGTTTAAATGGGATGAAAATGGTGATGTAAATAGATGATTTAATTCAAATGGGGGTATGATGTTTTAAAGAAATCATGGATTATAGGGTTCGGCCACCTTGAAAATTATGAGTATGGTAAGTGATTTTAAAATGGATTATTTTTGGGACAAAACATTAGTCTTTGAAAAATGGCATCCATAAAGGTGAACCCTAGGGTGGTGTTAGTGGTTTTAATAAATGGAAAATGATGTAGAAGAATGCTAGATTTTAATGGATTTATGAAAATGATATGTGAGGTTTTAAATGGGATGAGAATGGGAACTTAAATGAATAAATTAAATTCATTGGTGATAGGATTAAATGAGACAAAATGGACCCAAAAGAAGGGAGATAGGGTACCATGGGTTCGGTCATGGTGTATGGCCGAACCCATGATCCCTTTGTGGGCCACCTTTAGGGCCAAATATGAAATGACATATGGGATTAAATGTTTTTCAAAATTAAATAATAGGTGGCTGATTTTAGATATGTTATGGAATCATAAATGGGTCTAAGTTATGGATGAAATTTAGACTTAAAATAGACATGAGTGGGTGAATGATTAACCATAGAGGAGAGAGTGGCAAACTGGTAATTATTAACCACTTTGAAGAACCATGGGTTCGGCCATGGTACATGGCCGAACCCTATGTGGATTAGACATGAAATCGAATGCATTATGAATGATTAATTGGAACGGATAGTTGCTGCGTTTAGGTTCGCAAATTAGAGTATTTAAATGGCCAAAGAAATTGGATTTATGTATGTGTTTTAACCAATGGATAATGGGCTAAGTTAAGGACCGATTTTTGATAAACTTGTAATATACTTAAGGATCATTGAATGGATCTAGGGTTATGATCAGTTAGGAACTTAATCATGGATAATGTATGGACTAATTCGGTAAATGTAATAAGGTATCGGGACGTCGCAAACGGTACGCGATCGGCGACCAGATTATCAAACGGAAAGCGTAACGGAACGCTACGTGGTATTCGGTAGGATTCCTACCTTTTTGTAAGCGATGGATATGTGATGGTATTTTAGATTATTTTGATTTGACTTATGATGGATTTATGATTATGATTTATCTTATGATGAGTTTTAAGTTATGAATCATATGGATTATATTTTAACATTATGCATTATATGGCTATGTATGGTATATCAAAATTATGGTTTATCTATATACTACATAGCATAATGCACGTACATCTCATGCATGGCATGGGCGGGAAAATAATGAAACCGGAGTCCATGCTCCGTCGGGGCGACCGAGAATCAGACATGGGGATAGCCTGAGGGCTATAACTGGAGTCCATGCTCCGTCGGAGCAACCGAGAATCAAACATGGGGATAGTTCTATAACCGGAGTCCATGCTCCGTCGGGGCGACCGAGAAGTAAACATGGGGATAATACATTGTATGATCATACGGATGATGGGTGGGACACATGACATAGGTACCCATGGCATAGCATTCATTACATACTTATTTTGTTATATTTTATTGTAACGGTATGCGTGTTATCACTAATCCATGTGCTAGCCCTACTCGGAGTCCTACTGGGCGCGTTGACTAACGCCCTACTTCTACCCTAGCTGATGACGCAGGGGATGGCGGAAGCGGTGGACATGACAGGAGCCAAGCTTAGGAGCTTGGGAAGCGCAGTCTTAGTTTGTTTACGTTTACATTTTGGAGATGTAATTTTAAAGTAACTTAGCTTGTCGGGTTGTATAAATTTACATTTCTTGCGATGGTTTGGACGTTACTTATGGACAATTACATTTGGTGATATAAATATGATCATAGGGGTATTTTGGTAATTTAATGTTGTATCTTCCCTTCTATCTAAAAATCGGTAGGATAGTCTCTATTATCATGTTCCGCAATGATTATAATCCGCGAGCTTACTTCCTACGCGTGAACCATTCTCGTGGACTTAGTTCGTGCACGCGTGGGGTTGGCCAGTTAAGGGTCGGGCTTTAGAAGCTCGGACTTAACTCGTGTCGGGGCGTCCGCGCCCTCTCTCACTCTTCTATTTTAAAAAAAAAATAGACTCTAATTTTCGGAAAGCGGGTGAAAAAGGGCCGGGCGTTACAGACCGGAATGGAGCCAAGCATAGGAGCTTGGAAAGATTATGTTTAAATTACCCAGTTAAATTTTAGATTTTGGATTGTAATAACTTAGACTAATTTGCTATGGTTTGATTATATTCAAGTTTCATTTTAAGTATATGGTGATTGGCTTTCCTTGCCTAATAATGATAAGTATATGAATACTATTTTTATTCATATAAATAATTCTGCAAGTATTTAGAAGTACGTGTGAAATGTTTTAGTGGATTTAGTCCATGCACACGTAATGGTGGCCAGTTAAGGGTCAGGTTTTGGAAACTCGGACTTGACTCACGTCGTCGTGTCCCGCTCTCTCTCACTCATTTATAAAAAAAATATATTCTTCTTTTTGTGGCGAGTGAGAAAGGACAGGGAGTTACATCATGGGGGAGTGCTTAAAACTTGATGTCTGCCTACTAATCTTTGTCAATTGAATGACAAAATGGGGAAGAAATTAGTAGAAGCTAAAAGAAATCAAAACAAATTAGGGGAAGAAATTGGTTAAACCAATGGACATAGGGAGAATGTCTATGCTTAGAGTTTGGGAGATCAAACTCAAGAAGACTGGGGGAGAAACCTTCTCAACACTAATAGCTTGGATAAATTATGGGTAGTGTTTGTCACTAGGAAATCAAGGATTATGGTGGAACTTGAATATAAATCTGTTTTAGTCCATCAATGCATATTTATGTTTTAGGACTAACCCCTCTAACGATTTTCTAGTGTTGTTTGCTTATATACTTGAACAGGAAAAATGAAATGAAGCAAGCTGAACAAGAATATGCGAAGATCATAGTCTTATTTTCCATTTGTATATGTACATGTATTTAATGTAATATTTTGTATTCAAATGATATGAATTAAGGGTGGGATTGAAATTGGCTTAGATTCTAGGTTTTCTCATGAAATTGACAACGGAGGAGATTGTTAGTGCCTCGGATTGGCCAAGTTCCTATGTTTGTAAATTCCATGACTCAGAAAGAAACACTCGCTAGAAAGTTGAAGACCCAAAGTAATCAATAATGAATATCACACTCCACCGGAATGAAGCTCATCGTTATGGCAATCATAAAATAGGTATTACGGCCATAGATGACTTTAGATAGTACCCACACCTTAGAGAGGATTATCCGTAGGCTTAGTGGAACAAATGGCTAAATCATAAAAACCTAGAGAGGAAGTTTGACGGTGAATTAGAACCCAACTTGGAAATATGTATTTGGTTTCACTGTCAGCTCGAGCAGTCGTTCTCACCGACCTCTCGGTGGAGACAGGATCGACCCTTTGTGGTCACAAACTGGTCGACCAGATTGACATAGGTTTTGGCTCATTGAATTGTCATTCTTGGAAAGTCTCTGATCGAGAGTCTCGTACGTACCGACCCCTCGTGGTCAACGACTCTTCGATAAGATTTATAAGTTCAGGAATTTAGAAATGAGGTGGGCTCTCAAGAAAACAGACATATCGGTAGTTCAAAAATCGATCGAGAGTAGCCAAGACCGACCCCTCGGTAAAAGGCGACAGATCGTTCTGGGTATGACTAGTTTCTGGACTTGAAAATTTGTCTGCATGGTGTTGCCCCAAATCGAGCTTCTCGTATAACCGTCGACCGGGAAATAATATTACTGTTGCTTCCACTGGTTGTCTTCTCTATATAAACTAATCTTTATACAACGAGTTGGCATCCTTCAGTAAAATCAATTTGACCCTCATCTTTATCTGTGATCTTAAACAATGGCCAACAGAAGGATTACTCTCTCTCTCTCTCTCTCTCTCGTGTTTACACTTGGAAATCATATACAACCAATTTTATGAATTGAGTTTCTAAGAGAAAGAGAAGGAAAGTAAAATCATTAACAACAAATTTGTTGATTGAGTTTGTAAGTGAGAAACAGAGAGGAGGAAGGAAAAGCCATAAACAACCAATCTATTGATTGAATTTGCAAGGGAGGAAGAAAGAAAGAAAAGAACATAAACTAGGAAAGCTTTGGTATAACCAATTTTCTTGTCGTCCTGGATTGTGATTTCTTTGCGACGGCTATAAGGAGGAGCGTCGGCACCGGCACACATTGGGTGGATCTTGAAGAAGCACACATCAAGAGAAAGAGCTTCAAAGGCAAGTGCTTCGTGGTTTTAATTTTGTTTTAAACCTTTGTTCTGGAAATGGATTAAGGAAGCTTGGTTCGAGAACCACTATAAAAAATCTAGAGCGTCGTCTTCGGCACAGTGGTGGGTGGAATTCCCAGTCAAATGGGTAGGTGGAAATCCTATTCTACAATGGTGGGTGAAATTTCCAGCTGATTGATTGAGTGGAATTCCTACTTTAATTGTGAGGGTGTAAGTCCCCACTTAATGGATTTTGGGGATAGCTCAAGGTTGAGCAAGTCCTAATAGTGAATGTAGGTTGGCTAACCGAACGTCTTTAAAATTGATCTTATGGTGTTTTATCTTTGTGTGCATTTAATATTTAAGTACTCTTCTCAACACATATCACTGTGCATATTGATTATCTTATTTTAAACATTGTGAACAAGCATTGATAATCAAGCATTATGTAAAGGGTCATAATCTTAATGTGATCACTTAGAGAAATTATCATACTAAACAATTCTCTTGATGAATGTTCTGCTGCACTCAAATCAAGGAAGAAATTTGTAAACACCATGGAAAATGGGATTGACTTATTCACCCCCCTGCTAGGGTCAATCATGTTGTTCTAGCACCGTGGACAACGAGACTTTCACGTTGGGAGTTCATTGTGTGAGTGCCCTGACTTGACCGAGTCTCTGTTTGTCAATTACATGTATCGGGTAGAAGCATCTGCCAAAAAGCTTGAAAACTCCAGATGATCGAGGAAGACGATCATGCTCCACCAAGCTCAAAGCTCGTCGTCATGGCAAAAACAAAACAAGTATATGGCCTTAGATGACCCTAGGTGGATCCCACACCTGAGAGTGGACTATTAGTCTTAGTTGCATATGTTGGTAATAAACATAAAATGCCTAGAGAGGACGTTGAACAGTGAATTGGAAGTGAAATTGGAAACATGAACTAGGTTCACTGTCAGCACGACCAGTCTATCTCACTGACCCCTCAGTGTAGTCAGGATCGACCCATAGTGGTAAAAAACCGGTTGGCCAAATTGACATTGGTTCTAGAACTTCGAACTGTCATTCTGGAAATACCTCTGACAGAGAGTCTCGTATGCACTGACCCTTCGGTGATAAACTTGAACGATCCCTCATGGTCAACGACTCATCAGTATAAAACTTATAAGTTCTGGACTGGGAACTTATAAAGGCTTTCGATAAAATAGACATCTCAGTACATCAAGACCAATCGAGAGTAACAGGACCGACCCCTCAGCAAATGACAGTTGGTCGTTCTAGGTTTGACTAGTTTCTGTCTTGAAACTCTCTCAGCATGGAGTTGCCCCAGATCGAGCCTCTCGTATGGACTGACCCATCAGTGTCATGACTATCGGCCCATTGGCGGCACCTACATGTGGACCGGGAAGTAATTATGTTGTTGGGTGTGCATTTAATGCGCAACGTTCGGGTGGTTGAACTGTAATAAATATGAACACCGACCCATCGGTACCACTGACTTATCGGTCCTGGAAAATCCAAATGGCAGTTAAGACTCTATAAATATGAGTGTTGTATGATCATTTGGGCATCTTCCTGAACTGAGAAAAATCATACACTATGAGGAACGATCAGCTCTTTTGTGCCTATACCAAAATCAAATACACAATAAAAAAAGAAGAGAAGATACAAGATCTAATAGGTCTTGAACCAATTATCCTAGTCTTATAGAAACAACGATTGCTATACGACGTCTATAAGTAAGAGCGTCATCACATCTTGAGTGAATCTTTGAGAAGCAAACATCATCAAGAAGAAAGAGTTTTAAGGCAAGTGCTTCTTGGTTTTAACTTTACTTTTAAAACCTATAACCCGAGAGTGGATTAAAGGGAGGTACCTTGGAACCACTATAAAAAACTCTAGAGTGTCGTTTCTGGCATAGTGGTGGGTGGAATTCCCAGCCAATTGAGTGAGGTGGAATTCCTCTCTAATTGTGAGGTGTAATTCCCCACTTAATGAATTTGGAGATAACTCAAGGTTGGGCGAGTCCTAACAGTGGATGTAGGTTGGTTGACCGAACCACTTTATATAGTGTGTCCTTGAGATAGTGGTGTTAGAGCTAACTTCTTGTATTGATTGTTTGATCACTGTTGGTAACACACTTACTTGATTGTTATATCAACCACACTTAGACTAATCAATCAAGTTAATTTTAAGAAGGAACAATGATTTGAGATTGACTTACTCACCCCCCCCCCCCCCCCCCCCCCACCTCCCTCTAGGGTCAATCGTGTACTAGCACATTGGGATTATTCAATTAGTATCAGAGCGAGGTGCTCTACATAGTTGGACTAAATCATCCGAGTTGATCTGTGCTAGAACAACATCATGGGTACTCGTTTTTATCTACTATTTGTTTATTATTATTTGAAAAAAAAAAAATGCATCCCATAACAAAAATGATTGGACCACAGTTCAAAATAAGTCTATTGAAAATTCTTGTAAAACATTTGGTAAATCAACAGAAGTTTCCACCTTCAGTAACAAATTAGAGAATCGGGAGAAAAATGAAAAATTGAAATGTTTCATAACCTCTGTTGGTAATGATCAAGAGGGATACTCAAGTGTAGATGAGGATAGAATAGAAAATCTTGATAAGAAAGATGATCTTCAAGTATCTTACAACGCTCTCTATCTAGAAAGCGTGAAGTGGCAAAGAAGGTAGACATGTTTAAATCTGAAAAATTAAATCTTTCAAACCAACTAGAAGTCTTGAGGAAGGACTATGACTCTCTCATTTTAGAGCTAAAATCTTCAAATAAAGAAGTTTTGAAGATCAAAGAAATTGAAGTGTTTCTCCAAGAATCATTAAAAAGACAAAGGGATGACATCAAGTTACTAAGTACCACCAATCATGATCTTAAAAAACATGTGGTTGAACTAACTATAGAAGTGCAAGACTTAAGAAACCATGAAGAAAAGTTTCATGATAAATTTACCCAAGGCGAAGAAAAACTGGAAAGACTTTTAAAAATTGGTATAAGGTTTGGTGACAGGTCAGGTCTCGGTTCATCCCTAGAAACCAATGGACCTATCAACCAAAGGGTATTTGTTAAGGGACACGTGTTTAAAATCCACAAGGGTAGTTGTTTCTATTGTCATAAGTTTGGACACTACTTAATAGAATGCAATCTGAGGAAAAGGCACATTGAGAATAAAGCACAAAGACAAACTCCAGACCCCAATGTTAGAGGATACTTCCAAAGACCTAAGGCAAATTTAAAAAAATACCCACCAAGACCTAATACTAAGATTCTTCAAATGCAAAAGTATCCAAGGGAGGACTACTTGTTGAGACATCTCAATCAAATTTTGAAGAGATTAAGATATCCAATGTTTGGATCACCAAGAATTGCCCGAAGAAATGTGTATGAGAGACCAAAGTCAACCATTTTGGCTCCTAGAAAATAGACCGTGATTCATGTTTTGTTTTGGTTTAAGATTCACTTACATATCTTAGATCATTACAAATAAACTCACAAGAGATCAGGTGAGTTCACATAGCACAAAATGCAGTGACATAAGGAGAGAAAATTTAGCTTATTACAAGTCTAGAATGTACTCTTCTTGGCTATAGTACATATTCTACTTGGAAAGCCATACATTCCATTCATATTTTGATGTGTATATATGTTGGAATGATATCTTCTGATTATGTTTACACTTAATAATTTGATGAATTATGTGGCATATTTATGCACCTGATTATGATTGGAAAAGAGATCACCTGATTATGATTCTGATTATCTTAAGTTAAAAGGATATTTTCCCTGAAAACGAAAATCCATTCGAATTCATCTCTTTCTCTCCCGCTAATGCTCTGGCAGAGTTCTTCTCTTCCTCTCGTACCCTAGACTAGTCGGTAAACCTCTCAGAGTATTTTCACGACATAAAAACATAGGGTTTTTACTCCTCTTCTCTATAAACCAAAGTATCGCGATTTTTTGTGCTTAGGTAATCTCAAAAACTTCTACCTTTTCATTTTTCTTTATTTCGGAGTTACCCAAGCAAACCATGCCAAAAATAAAAGCGCCTAAGAGATTACGAACTCATGTTGTAGAGGAACAAGCTGGAGCTAGCTCTCCACCTCCCAAGAGACTAAAACCTGCTAGGGTAAAAACGACTACTGCCTCGAGACCTAGCCATGTTCCTCTAAGATTTAGGGATTCAAATTCTTAGAATACCCCTCTAGCTAAGCTACCATGTGTCAGATCCAAGTCTGTAGGACAAACACAGACTCAAATCCCATTTGAAATGGTAGAAGAACCAGCAGCCCAAGACCAAAATGACCACGAAGAAGTCAAAGAAGAAGGGGGTATGGAGGAAGAAGAAGAAAGCACCGAAGTTAGGAATGGAGAAGAAGTTAGGTCCTCTGGGATAAGTGATGAGGAAGAAGAATCGTCAGATGATGAAGGAACTGGTCCCTACCTTCAACCTTTAGTTCGACAAAGATGCTTTATAGACTTTAACATAGAATGAACTAGTTGCGCAGCTAATCTGTATAAATGTGGGGCAATGCAGTTACTAAATGACATGGGTTGGTCAAATTTGATACATTGGGGTGGAAAAATGTATACTTCCTTGGCCACGAGAATGTATTGCTCAATCAGGGATGACTAAAAAACAAACTGCTTCAAAATCTTCTTTAAAAATGGAGAATCAGTACGAGTCTCTCCTCAACTTGTCTTTGAACTTATTGGGATTCCTCTTGGACCAAATGCTCTACCCATCATTCCTCCAAAGATAGAAGTGACAGAACAAAAGAAATTTGCCAAAAGGCGGTGTGGCAAGGAGGTGGAGTGGAAGAAAAATATATGAATCAGAAGTGAAGACTTGTTACCACGATACAAAGTTCTTCATCTTCTTTTCTATTTTAATCTATATCCTAGACATGGGAATAGAGCTGATTTAAATCCTCCCATGATTATACTCCTAGACAGAGTCGATCGCAACAAGAAATTGTTCATGTCTACCTGGATGTGCCATTCTATCTCTCAGTACTGGAAATTAGCAAGGAAAGGATATCCTCCCTTCTGTTATCTTATGTCCAAACTGGTAGAGCACTTCAAAATCAAGCCAATAAAAGGGGAAGTGCCAAGATCCACTAGACCCATTGACAAAGCCATTCTTCGGAAATGCCTCGCCAAAAGTTTAGCTGACTCCTTCTTTGGGGACAATAATCCTTCTTCTTCTGACCATCCTGTATTTGAGGACCTAAAGAAGAAGAAGAAGAAGAAGAAGCAGCAGATACAACTCAAACATCCAGATTGAAAGCTATAGAGGATCAGCTCAGTCATCAAAGTAAGCTGTCATAGACATTGCAAACAGACAAGATGAGCATGATCATCTCCGAAATCAACTCTAGGCTGCCATAACTTCTCTCACTTCTAGTCAGTCTTTTGTTTACTTAGATCCTCAGTCCTTTACCTCGACACCTCCTTCATCCCCTCATGATGATGAAAAACTTTAAACTTCTATTAATCTGGATGTGTAAACATTAAGCTCTTTTTGTGCAAACTTTCTTCTATGCATTAATGTTGGGGTGTGTTGTAGGTTACTATGTGTATTGATTTGTTTGACTGTCTTCTATCCTTTATGTTGAACATAGCATTTCTAAATAGACTAACATGCATGATTAGATGAGCTGGTTCTGTATTGACATGTTAGGATCAGAATACACATATCTTTGAAGAAGGGGGTAGCACAAAATATGTGCTACTTAGGTGTTGTCACTGACAGCTTGAGGTGGAAGGAGAATGCAAGCTTGAAAGCTTGAAGAAAACTCAACTTAGGGACAACTAACTTTGTACGGGAGCTGAGAAGAAAAAGCTAAGAAGATAGCTTAGAGAATGGGGGAGGAAACTCGAACAAGCTAGGGACATCAGCTTATCCCTTGAAGCAATATGCATGGGGGAATGTTTGATCTTGATGCATGCACACTATCCCTTTGTTAATTGAATGACAAAATGGGGGAGAAAATAGTAGAAACTTGAAGCTAGAAAGCACATAAAAACAAATTAGGAGAGTGGGGGAGTTTAGAAATTCATTAAAGATTGGGGGAAAAAAATCTTATTTAGACCATGGATGTTTATGGTTTGGACTAACCCATCAAATGATTGTCTAGCATTTGCGTGCTTTTGTTTTTGTGCTTGAAACATGAAAATATAAAAAAGAAGAAAGCTGAACAAAGAATATGAAGATCATAGTCTTGTTAATCCATTTGAATATACAAGTAATTGATGTAATTTTTGTATTCAAATGTGTTGTAATAAAGGGTGGGCATGTAATTGTGTTAGCTTCAATGTTTTGTCATGTAATTGAAAAAGGGGGAGATTGTTAGTACCCTAACTTGACCGAGTCTCTGTTGTCAATTACATTACTCACATAGAAGCACTTTCCAAGAAGTTTGAAAACTCAAGATGATCAAGGAAGAAGATTATGCTCCACCAAGCTCAAAGCTCATCGTCATGACAACCACAAGAACATGTATATGGCTATAGATGACCCTAGGTGGATCCCACACCTGAGAGAGGACTACTAGGCTTAGTTGTATATATTGGTAATAAACATAAAATGCCTACAGAGGATGTTGAACAATGAATTGGAAGTGAACTTGGAAACATGAATTAGGTTCATTGTCAGAACGACAGTCTATCTCATCGCCCCTCGGTGCAGTCAGGTTCGACCCATCATGGTAAAAAACTGGTCGGCCAAATTGACATTGGTTCTGGAACTTTGAACTGTCATTCTGGAAATACCTTTGACTGAGAGTCTCGTATGCACCGACCCCTCAGTGATAAACTTGAATGACCCCTCGTGGTCAACAACTCGCCGGTATAAAACTTATAAGTTCTGGACTGGGAACTTTTAAAGGCTCTTGATAAAACAGACATCTCAGTACATCAAGACAAATCGAGAGTAAAAGGACCGACCCCTCGGTAAAGGACGACAAGTCGTTCTAGGTTTGACTAGTTTCTAACTTGAAACTCTGTCAGCATGGAGTTGCCCCAGATCTAGCCTCCCGTATGGACCGACCCATTGGTGTCATGACTATCGACCCCATCGACGACATCGACATGTCGACTGGGAAGTAATTACATCATTGGGGGTGCATTTAATGCGCAACGGTCGGGTGATTGAACGGTAATAAATATGAACACCGACCCATCGGTGCCACCAACTTGTCGGTCCTGGAAAGTTGAAATGACCGTTAAGACTCTTCTATAAATATGAGTGTTGTATGATCATTTGGGCATCTTCCTGAAGAAAAATCATACACTCTGAGGAACGATCAACTCTTTTGTTCCTATACCAAAATCAAATACCCAATCTTTGATAAAATATTGTGAGAGAGAAAGAAAAAAGAGAAGATACAACATCTACTAGGTCTTGAACCAATTATCCTAGTCTTATAGAAACAGCGATTGCTATACGGCGTCTACAAGTAAGAGCGTCATCACATCTTGAGTGAATATTTGAAAGTAAGCATCATCAATGAGAAAGAGTTTTAAGGCAAGTGCTTCTTAGTTTTAACTTTGCTTTTAAAACCTGTAACCCGAGTGTGGATTAAAGGGAGGTACCCTGGAACCACTATAAAAAACTTTAGAGCGTCATCTCTGGCACAGTGATGGTTGGAATTCCGAACCAATTGAGTGAGGTGGGATTCCTACTCTAATTGTGAGGTTGTAAGTCCCATTTAGTGAATTTGGGAATAACTCAAGTTTGGGCAGTCCTAATAGTGGATGTAGGTTGGTTAACCGAACCACTTTATATAGTGTGTCCTTGAGATTGTGGTGTTAGAGCTAACTTCTTCTATTGATTGTTTGATCACTGTTGGTAACACACTTACTTGATTGTTATATCAACCACACTTAGACTAATCAATTAAGTTAATTTTATAAAGGAACAACGATTTGAGAATGACCTATTCACACCCCCCCCCTCTTCCCCACCCCTCCCCTCTCCTCTCAAGGGTCAATCGTGTACTAGCACATTGGGATTTTTCACATTGAATGCGCGACGGTCGGGTGGTTGAACTGTAGCAAATATGAGCACTAACCCATCGGTGCCACTGACCTGTCAGTACTAGACAAGAGAATACAACTGCGTGTTTCAACTCAACACATTGGACACGCACGATACATGTTTTTAGTCGATACATATGTTCTGTCGATGTATACATCTGGTATTTCCTCCTATCTCTCTAGTCGACACACAAGCCACGCGAAGACCATGCATTGGTCCTCTAGGACGGTGGTAGGTGGGGTAGGAGGGAGATGGGAGAAGGCAAGATAGCTGCGTGTTTGAAACTCGAAATACCGACCAACCCGATACATGTTCCAAAGTCGATGGGTATCATTTCTGGATAGTTGTATGCATCGACACAATGTGATGTGTCCATTTAAAACATCATGCTTCGGGTTGGATTTCAGACATATGTATCAAAGTCGATACATACCAAACTGGTACACATCGACCCTGGTCGATATGTACCTCTTGGAAATTTTTGATTTCCTTGTTTCTATGTATTTTTTTAAATCTCATACACTCTTTATACTCCATTTCATTTTTTCTTATTTAGATCAAAATCCACATCTCATTCCCATCATTTAGGAATTATATTGATTTACAAGATTGAAATTCTGGGGTGTTACAGGGTGGACCATAGCGGATGGGTATATGAGGAAGTTACCCTAGAGTTGCTTTGGGTTGGCTAGAGGATGTGTTGGAGGCCAAGTTGATGTGGGCCCATGTGCTAGGGGTAAAGCACACACTCGCATGGTCGTGCATGTAGATATCCTAGATTTTGATGTGCCCATATTATTATGTGCAATGTATGCATATGTTACCCTCACTGGCATGTAGAACTCACCCCTTGCCTTTCAGGTGTTTCAATGGCGGGGTCCAACGGGTCCTAAGATCAGGTTTAGGCGGTGATGGTTGCTGACATCTTAGCTTTATTGTCTTCCTATTATTTTGAGAGAGCATTGTGTGTTTGACTTAGTTGTCATTTGATTTTATGGATAACTGTAACAACTGTTATAAAACAATTGTGTTGGTTTGAGTTACTAATGAATTAATTTCTTCGATTATTGCCCTATTGTAGTTTGGGGAAAAAAAAAAAAAATATATATATATTATATATATATATATTTATATATATGATACCCGTTTTTGGAGATCTCTTGAGATGTTTCGGTTTTAACGTGCCCTTAGTGGAACGGGTCGTTAAAGTATGTATCAATTCAGTCGATACGCCGAGTGGTACATAGAGTCAACAAGTCGAGTACGTCAACATGTTGATGTGGGCTTGGTCTGGCGAAACTTTACATTTTCCTTCATTCTCAGGTTGATATATCCACCTAATCGACATATCGATCAAGGGACTCATCGACACATTGATACAGTCGATATGTTGTGTGTGTCCAAATTGTTAAGGTTCGATACATTGGATTCCTGGTCTATTGGGCCTGTGTCCAGTCGACACATCGACGGGGTCGACGTGTCGACCTCGGAATTCTGCAGTTTGTCGATTCCCACTTGCATGCTTCCCATTTTTTTATCATTTTCTCCAAATTGATATCTACACCACTTCTAAACACCTCTAAGTGGTTTTACTTTACTCTAAATCATAAATACATTGATATAACTCAATAGATCCGAAGATCTCGTGGGTGAGAGGTTGATGAGTTCTGAGTCAGCATCTTTTGTTTTTCCTTTTAGTTTTTCCTTGCTTTTCCTTCCTTTGTCTCGTCTTTTTTCCTTGAGGTGGATGAAGATGGTGAAGAGCACACCACTGAAAATGGAGAATGAAGAAATGGAGAGGAGAGAATGGAATGCACCACCGGTCTTTTTGTTTCTTGTTTTTTTTTTTCTACTTCTTTCTTTCTTTTATTTTCTTTCTCTCTTTTCTTCTTTCTCTCTTTCTTTTCTATCTCTCTTTCTGGTTGCCCTAAGTAAAAAAATGGTGGTTGAGGGTGAAGTATTGAGGTAGCCATGCATTAAATGCATGAAAGAGACACATGGAAAGTGGTAGGTGGGTTTATTTGACTTAAGACGCTGGACACGCTTGACACATCGCCCCTATCTATATATCAAGCGATGGATCTGGCGACACATCGATTACACCAACATGTCGAATACAAATGGCATAGGTTCTGTTTGTGAACGACTGTATTTTTCCACTGCTCTCAGATCGTATGTATCGATACCGTCGACATATTGAGCTATGGGCTATCGACACATCAACGTTATCGACCTATCAATTACGAATGATATAGTTTCTATTTTCGGAGGATTGTACTTCTTGTTTTGTCTCTGATCGATAGTTTTGATACTGTCGATGTATCTGCTGAGCTACGCAGACACATCTATGATGTCAATGTGCTGACTGGGGATTTCAAGTCCTTCTTCTTTCATTCGTTAAAAATAAAATTTCTCATTCATTTTCATCTTCAAATCAAAATTCCACAAAGCATTTCATTCATTTTGGGAATGATTACATATGAATTAGGGAGTTAAAACTCCGGGTCCTTACACTACTAGAATCCTCTTGGGGAATAAGTTCCTTAACAATTTTTTCTTTTCCAACTACCTCCTATTCTTGGGGGCGAATAGGAGATGTAGGCTCCCTAATAGTGATTACGAGCCTTCTAGGGGAAGTTTTGGAGGTCTCTCCTTAATGGGTTTTGAAAGTTCCCTTTGCAAGGGTGCTAGAACAACATCATTGACCCTAGGGAAAAGGGGGGGGGGGAATAGGTCAATCCTATTTTTAATGGTGTATATGAATTTCTTGATTGATTTGAGTGTAGTGGAACATTCATCAAGAGATTTGTTTAATGTGATAATTTCTTTAAGCAATCACACTAAAATTATGACCCTTTACATATTATTTGATTATCGATGCTTGTGCACAATATATAAAATAGGATAATCAACATGCAAAGTGACGTGTGTTGAGAAGAGTACTTAAATACTAAATACAAACACACAAAGATCAAATACCATAAGACCAATTTAAAGTGGTTCGGTTATCCAACCCACATCCACTGTTAGGACTTGGTCAACCTGGCGCTATCTCCAAATCCACTAAGTGGGGACTTACACCCTCACTATTAGAGTAGGAATTCCACCTCACTCAATCGGTTGAGAATTTCACCCACCACTGTAGAATTGGAATTCCATCTATTCATTTTAATGGGAATTCCACCCACCAAATGTGCCTGAGACGCCTCTCCAGATTTTTTATAGTGGTTTCAGAACGAAGCTTCCTTAATCCACTTTCAGAACAAAGGTTATAAAACAAACTTAAAACCAAGAAGCACTTGCCTTTGAAGCTCTTTCTCCTGATGTGTGCTTCTTAAAGATCCCACCCAATGTGTATCGACGCTCCGCCTCGTAGCCATTATTTAGCAATCACAATTCACGGTGTCAAGGAAACTGGTTTTACCAAAGGTTTCCTAGTTTATGGTTCTCTCCTTCTCACTTTCAAACTCAATCCTTAGATTGATTGTTTATGAGTTTACTTCCTTCCTCTATCTTTCTCACTGTAACACTTCGGAATTTGCCATTTTAATTGTGAATTAACGGATATGAACCTTAGATAGGTAAGGTGTTGGGTCAATGGCCCAATTAGGACCCAACGGTTATGGTATAAGGTTCAATTTAAATTAAATGGGGTTGAATTAAAATGGTAATGCATTATGTCTGTAAATAAGGGATTGTCTGGATAAGGATGACACACACACGCATACACCACAAAAGCTAGATTTTCTCTCAAGAAATCAAGGAGTTATAGTCGAACAGGGGGTGTCCTAAAATGGACTACACGTCTAAATGAGCTTGGATTAGGCAATGAAATCCGATTGCCTAATCCAAATAAAGAAGATGTCTAAGATTAAATAAAAGATGCTTGGCCGTATATAGGAGATATGCGCATCCATGATGATGTATTGGAGTATCTCTAAAAAGTGGTCCTTTCCTTGGGTAAGAGTGAAACTAGGGGATTACAAAATAAAGAAGGTGATGAAGATTAAACACATGAGGTTACGGTTTTTGGACTAAATCGGAATAACAATTGTAATCTTCCCACACGGCTGAAATCATTATGTGTTATTTCAGCCATATAGGATCAAGTGGAAGTTTTATAAAAGATAGGAAGAAGGGGCTCTCGGTATACACATACAAGGCCGACCACCCTCAAGACAAGAGCTTGGAGTATTTTCTATCCCAAGCATCTCATCTCTCTCGCAGACTATATCTCTTGGCTGAATCACTTCAAGGGGTTTCATCAAGATCAGTCTCGACCAAAGATCAAGAAGAAGGAGGAAAAGGCTAAGGAAGGAAATGATCGGAAGAACAAGTTGGAGCGAAGGAAAACCGGAGGAGTCGCGGAACCGGTAAGTATTTTGATAATTTTGTCTAAAATAAGGAACCATAGGGTTCGACCATGGTGTATGGCCGAACTCCATGGAAGAAAATTAAGGGAATGATTATGGTAATTTAATGGAAGGATGAACATATGGCCGAACCCCATGGAAGGACATTGGTTATTTGATTTATGGGAGGAAAAGATGAATCATAGGGTTCGGCCATGGTGTATGGCCGAACTCCATGGGAAAGGTTATTTATGATTTATTTTAAATGGATGTATGGTTGATGGTTCTTAGATGCAATTAGATCATGAAAACCCTGGAAGTTGGTTAATAATTTTATTGGGTTTCAAAACATGAAAATTATGGATGTATGTATGAGAACCATCAAAGGAACAAACCATATAGGTTTGATATATCTTAGAGAAAAATAAGGAACCATAGGGTTCGGCCATGGTGTATGGTCGAACCCCATGTAAAGGAATTAAAGATGTTAAAGGGTTTAATTGGATGTTTTTGGTGAAGAACCTTAGACCATGGGTTCGGCCATGGAATATGGCCGAACCCCATAAAGAATTATGGAATTATGTTCGTGTATTTAGATCATGGAAATGATGGGGAAAGGTGATAAGTTTAATTGATTTTAAAGATGGTAAATGATGATCCAAAAGGATGAACCTAAAATGTATGATTGACTCATGGAATGGAAGGACCATGGGTTTGGCCATGGTGTATGGCTGAACCCCATGAGGAATATTTTGTGGACCTAAACATAAGTTGATGGATGTAATGGCAATATTGTAATATAGGCTAAAAATGAAAGATCATGGGTTCAGCCATGGTGTATGGCCGAACCCCATGAACCATGTTAGTGGGTTATTATTAGCCTAAGCATGTTTTTAAAGACTGGAATGGACAACCATAGATATAACAATAGTAAGGATGTAAATAAGAGTGAAAATGATAGACCATGGGTTCGGCCATGGTGTGTGGCCGAACCCCATGGGGAATGATTTATAGATTTAATGTATGAATGGTTAGATTAATGGAATGTTAGCTATGGATGACAATATGGTAATTGAGTAGAAATAATGGACCATGGGTTCGGCCATGGTGTATGGCCGAACCCCATGAGGAATGATTTGGTGGACTTAGGTTGTTACCAATAATAGATTATTATTGTTTAAGTGATTAAATGATTAACTTAGGGGTTATTGATTAATAAATCAAAGGAGGAACAAAAACCTAGTAAGTGAGGTTCGGCCATGCTGTTTGGTCGAACCCCACAAATTGGGTTTATGGACTTAGACATTATTGTAAATCAAATGGCACATGGTTTTAATTGATTGATATATTATAAGGTAACGGAACCTCACAAGGTGTGTACGATCGTGAGCAGTTACCGGATGAAAACGCAAGGACTATTAGTGGTGTTTGGTAGGATTGCACCTCTTTGAAACCATGGGTTTATGTACAATGTTTTTATCTTATTTTGATAAATTTACGTTGTAAAAGATATGTTTCAAACGTGAGTTTTAATGCTATATTTACAGTATAAAATAGGATGTGTTTCATTAGCATCTCATGCATGGCATGGGGTGAAGGATATGTAACCAGAGGGGCCACACTCCGTCGGGGCGTCCGAAAAATCTATGTGGGATACCTTGATGTGCATTTCCATCAAGAAGAAACCGGAGGGGCCACACTCCGTCAGGGTGTCCGAAAGACTTATGTGGGGGTACTTATATGTACTTGTGATGGGTGGGACTCATTGCATACGACACATGTTATGGCATTGTTTTTACATGGATTTATTATTATGTTATATGCATGTTTTGTACTAACCATGTGTTAGTCCTTAATGGAATACCTACTGGGTGCGTTGTTCTAACGCCGTACTTCTACCCTAGTGGATGATATAGGAAACGAGGGGAAAGATGAATGCGAAAAGGGCCAAGCATAGGAGCTTGGATGCTTTCAGTTTTTATTTTGCTTAAGATACTCATGGACTTGTAATTTGAATAGTTAGAATTCGAGCATGTAATAATTTAGATAATTTGCTATGGTTGGATGTTTATTTAGATAATTATGTTAAGTTAATTATGGATAAGACTTGTAGTACTTTGCTATCTAAAATGGAATAGAATTAAGTTCTATTATAATTCCGCAGTTATGATTTTATTCTGCATGTTTATATTGTCATGTGTGAACCGTTTTCATGGACTTAGTCCATGCACACATAGGGCTAGCCAGTTAAGGGTCGGACTTTAGAAGTTCGGACTTAGCTCGCGTCGTGACGTCCCGCTCTTTATCTCACTATTTCTTTAAAAAAAATAAAATAGACTCTGATTTTCTGAAAGTGAGTGAAAAAGGGCGGGGCGTTACAGTTGGTATCAGAACGAACCAGAAAGTTGAATCTTTCGAAGTAACATTTAGACGGTATCATGTCTCACTGACAGATAAGAATCCCAACTGACCGACTCTTCGGAGTCCGCTGCAAGGGGGACGGATTAATTTACTTCGTTAGACTCAGATGGAACATTCAATCTGAGAACAACAATGAATGATAGCAAAGGAAGTACAGTCAAAATAATTGGTTTTATCAAACATAGCAAAATAGGATATATTTCCCCAATATACCTGAATTGAGAAACAAACAATTGATACTTAGGGAATTCCCCAAAAACAAAAAAACAAAATCAAGAGTGCTTATTTGGAAATTTCCCCAAAAGTAGGAAAATACAAACTTTACCATGAAAACTAAGTCATGATATTTTTCAATGGCTTAGGGAAAAATGCCTCCAAAGAGAAATACCCGACAAAACCAGAACAACCATCCCACCAAGAGGAAGAACAAAGCAGTGTGAATATACCGGTGGTGCCTCCTGAACTGCAAAGCTTGGTTAAAGCGGTGGTCACTTCGGTACTTCAACAACACTTGAACGGGAATGGAACCACCAATGAGACCAATGATAGGAGCATGGTCAGGGACTTCCAGCAACAGCGCCCTCCTTATTTCAAAGGGAAAGAAGGGGCTGTCGGAGCAGAAAATTGGCTGAAGAAGATCACTCAGATCCTGACCCTACTCAAGATTCTGAGTCATACTGACAAGATTTTACTGGCCACGTCACAACTAATCGATGATGCCGGTAAATGGTGGGAGGTGGTAGAGAAGCAGCGAGCACTTCTTCAAGAAGGAGAGAGGACTGCAATGACTTGGGATCAGTTCTCAGCTACCTTCTTGGACCATTATTTCCCTAAGGATGAGAAGGAGCGCCAGACTCAAGCTTCTCTATCTTTGGTACAAGGTACCATGACGGTGGCAGAGTACCACCAGGAGTTTCTCAGTTTGTCTTGCTATGCATTTTATATGGTGGATACAGAGTATCGAAGGGCACGCAAGTTTGAGCGGGGCCTTCGGCCAAGTATTAGGGCCAAGGTAATCATATTTAAGGCAGCTACATTGGCAGAGGTGGTCAGCAAGGCCATTATAGTAGAGCAAGAGATGGCTAAGTTGGTGCTTCTTGACAACCGCTGAGCTCAGAGTGGGAGGGGTACATTTCAACCCAACAAGAAGCTCCGACCGAACTTTAGCAGACCCTCGCCATCCACTGGGTCAACAGGGATGAACAACTGCTTTCATTGTGATCAGCCGGGCCATTTTAAGAGGGAATGCCCACAACTCAACAAACCCTCTTATTCCAGACCTTCATCTCGCCCACCAGCTAGACCAACTAATTCACGAGGAGGTAGGACACTTAACCAGGCGGAACGAGCGCCTACAGGATCTAGACGGTTGTTTACCTTAGCTCCTCCAGTAGTAGAGGATCACTCTGTGATTCAAGGTATGGAGGTAGTCAGTAGTTCCTACACCTTTGCTTTATTTGATTCTGGAGCATCCCACTCTTTCATATCTGCTGCATTCATATCTGCAACTGGAACTTTAATACAAAAACTGTCCACATCACTCACCATTGTATCCCCCGTCGGAGACACATCATTGGGGCTTATATGCACAGTAGTGACTACTGAACTCACTGGACTCAGATTTGAGTTTAACTATTTGGTACTCGATATGACAGAGTACGATATTATCTTCGGCATGTACTGGTTGGCTAGCTTTCAGGCCAACATTGATTGCTATCGCCGCAGGGGTGACATTTTGGTCACCCGAGGGAAAACAACATGTGGTGCGTACTGATAAACAAAGCAGACTGCATGAAGGGTTGAGTCATCTGGTATTGAACAGTATCAGAATCAACAAGGTAACAGTGGCTGAACTTCTGGCAATAGTAAAGGACTATGCAGATGTATTCCCTAAAGAAGTCCCTAGCTTGCCTCCCATGAGGGAGATTAATTTTGAAATCAAGTTGTACCCTGGCACTGCACTAGTGTCATTACCACACTACCGGATGGCACAAGCGGAGATGTCCGAGCTAAAGAAGCATATTCATTAACTGCTCAGACTGGGTTGCATCCGGAACAGTACATCGGCTTGGGGAGCTCCGGTTTTATTTGTGAAGAAGAAGGATGGTTCACTCCGTATGTGTGTGGATTACCGAAAACTGAACCAGCTGACGGTCAGAAACAAGTACCCTCTACCCTGGATCGATGATCTATTTGATCAACTTAGAGGTTCCAGTCATTTCTCTAAGATTGACCTGATGTCCGAATACCATCAAATCTGGGATGGTGGAACCTCCTGAGGAAGAAGAGGAGGATCTGGGATTTTTCTTTTATGAGGATCCGATGGAAGACTTTCCTATAATATTGGAATCGGCGGGGGAGGTAGATCCCTATGATACCTGTGATTTGTGTAATCAGGACGACCACAACAGTTTGTATTGTCCTCATCCATTAGAAGTTGTATGTCCAGTTTGTGGACTACACGGGCATGGAGAGGCGAGGACTAATTGTCCTTGTATTGGAGGACCTGGAATAATCCCTGCACGACATGTGAAGTATTGGGGCACACGGCGATGACGTGTCCTGATAACAGATTCAAGTTCGCTTTTGATGAGGAGTCTTCTACAGAAGACTAGGTTAAGAAGTAATATGAAGGGGTATTAAAAAGAGGGTTATTTGGTAAGGGTGTATTTTGTTCGCTATAGGGTTTTGTTTCACCCTACCCACCTTTGTACAAGGATGAAGTATGAATTTATATAAAGCATGCAATGTTATGATTCTAAGAGGATTTTTGGCACTAAGATATAGGTGACGAGGTCACTTGATTACATTGAGACGTGGTATACGTGCGTCCCTCACGTGATGTTGATGATTGAGATGTGGTATGGGTGCGTCCCTCACATGGTATTGATGAGATAAGAATATAAACTTCATGAGTATGGCTTTGAGTAGCTATGAGGCTGTGGGAACCTTGATATGAAATACAGAGACTTGGTCCCGTAGGGCTACCGTTGAGAAGTGGGTCCCTCGCATGCTACGCGCTGGAGGGCGCTCTCACCGCTGTTTGGCACACTAGATGAGCTGGAATGCGCTGAGCTAGGTACTATTTTACCCAGTGGGGGTGGTATTAGCTTCGTCAGACGCGGAGCGACCGCCTTAGAGCTTGACTGAATCACCTATGAGGTGAAGGGATGCAGGGCGAGGTAGACCGGATCACGTTAAACGTGGGTCTTCTGCTTGGTAAGTCATGAGCCCTAAGTCTTGCAAGGGGTCGGGATATATTTGTGATTTAATGGTTACCACAGTATAGTGATTCATTTGAATGTTGTTCCTACGGATATTAATCATGGATATATGATACTCATGGACAGAGTGATACCAAGGAGGGATGGTTTCCATGAATGGATTATACCCATGGGAGGGTTATATTCATGGATGACTATAAAATAGGGATAGATGATATTTACTGAAAGAGAAACACCAATGATGGATTTATTTAACCATGGGTGATTATTCCCATGGTGGTTTGGATTGATGCCGAGTATTGGTATCGTGGAAGTTGGAACAAAAGTTGTTAGTCACATAGAGACTTATGTGCAAAGAAAGATGTGTTTAAATTTGGAGATGTACTCAATGGAAAAGATATGTCTGGTGATTGAATGGGAAACTATGGACGACTGCCGAGTTAGACTGATCACCTGGCTCTGCAGTTAGCCATTGGAATTCCAGGAGAGTGTAACTAGAAACCTAGTTAAAATGGAATCAGAAAAAGCTTTGAGCATAGGCTCGTGTTGACAGACTACCTCACACGGAGAGTAGATGAAAGAACATATTGAGCAGTATGTATGGAAAATATCATGAGAACAGCTCACCCCGAATTATTTATGTAATTATTTTGAGAACCCTACTTCGCTCGATTTTCGGGACGAAAATTTTAAAAAGAGGGTTATATTGTAACACCCCGATTTCTCAAAGACATGAATATTTACGAAAATGCCCCTGGATTGATAAATTTAATAAATGTGATTACAAATGAGGAAATGGTGGGGCCCATTGTTCATATTAAGATCATATGAACATATTATAATGGCCAATTTATCATGAATGGGTAATGAACATCAAGGTGGGTCAAAATGGTTAATTGGGTCAAGGAATTCTCAATGAAATGGATAATTACCAAAATGCCCCTGATGTGTTAAATTAATTATTTTGTGATGTTAAGTAAGGAAATGGTGGGGCCCATTGCTCAAATTAAGATCATCTGAGCACATTATGAATGTCAAGTTTGATTGGTTGGGTAATATACATCAATTGGGTCAAAAATGGCTAAATGGGTCAAAAGGCCCAAATGGGACCCAACGGGTCTTATTGGATTATTTGACCATTGTGTGAACTTAAATTAAATGGGGTTAAGCCTATTTGATTGGAAATCAAGTGGAGGAAAAATGGGTAGGCTTGATCCATATGTAAAAACCAATTCGAAATGACCAAAATACCATAAATGGGTCATGTTGTCAAAACGGGTCAAGGAGCTAAAAGTGGACCCAACGGGTCGAGTTGACTATTGTTGACCGTGTGAACCCTCAAGGGAGCTCAAACACGAGTCAAATCAGTTGAGTGAGACTGAGGTGAGTTGGAATTAAATCAAAAGGTGAATTAACTCATGTGCAATAAATGAAATGCATTAAATGTGATGAGTTGGGTTGGAATAAAAATACCTTGAGTTGGGTGAGTCAAAATGGAAATTCAAGGGGCTGTAAATTCAGTGAGTCCAATGGGAATTGGAAGAGTTTAGCTTGTCTCAAACCAACCAAAACAAGTCCCACACGTTGGGGACTTGTTTTGGTGAGTTCCATGGTAAATATTAAATATAAGTGCATGGGTTTGAGGTGGGTTGCTTGGGGATTTGAATGGCTGCATGGGTAGCTGCCAAGGGGTACCTTGGATGGCACCCAATACCCATTGGTTTGTGCAAGAAGTTATGAGGGAGTGGAGGAGTTTTGGGGGCTGAAGTACTAAAGGAATTAAACACCAAGGTTGGCCATTTTTCACATTGGAAATCCAAGAATTTCCATCTCTCTCTCTCTCCCTCTCTCAAATTTGTTTTTCCTAGCTGGAATAGCAGAGGTGTTTGCACCAGTAGATCAATTACAAAACAGCAAAAGAAAGGAAGAAATAAAAGGGAGAGACCAAGGACCAAAGGCAAAGAGAAAGATTGGAAGTTTGGTAAGTATTTATATGTTATTTTGGTATAATAACATGGAGCAAATGGGGTGTGTATTGGGCCATGGTTATGGCCGAATACACCAAGGTTTTAACCTTGATTAGTGGAGGATTTAAAATGGTAAAAATAACCATTGGGTTCGGCCACCATGAAGGGCCGAACCCCATGTAAGAGATGGCTTGGTTTTCATGTTTTGAAACATGAAAACCATGGATTTTGTGGACTGTTTTTGGATTTTGATTTAAGATTTAAATACATGTTTTAGAATGGTTAAAAACATGGATCTGAATGACATAGGGACTGAAGTTTATATGGTCTAAAACCAGTGGATTAAAATATGGAAATGGACCATTGGGTTCGGCCACTTAGCATGGCCGAACCTCATGGAAACAAATGATTGTTTTTGATATTTTTTGGAAATTAAAACCATATGATTTGGTACTGATATTAGATGTTATTTTTGGATTTGGAATGCATGTTTTAAGGAGGTTAAAACATGGATTTGGGTGTTGGTTTCAAACCCAAGATAAAGGGTTAAATGTTCAAAACCAATTTCATGGTGTTCGGCCAATGAGCATGGCCGAACCCTATGAAATTGGGCTAATGTTTGGATGTTTGTTTGAAAGGTAAAACCTGATTTTAATATACTGTTATTACATGATTGTCCGAGGTTTAAAAACAGTAAACGTAACCATTGGGTTCGGTCACCATGGAGGGCCGAACCCCATGTAAAAGAATGTAGGTTTTCATGTTGGAAAATATATAAACCATGGACTTTTTATGGAAGGTTTTTGAATGGTTTTTGAAAGGTAAAATCCGATAAAATTATGCTGATTCTTACATGATTTAATGGACATGAAATGTAAGTGAAAAAGGGTCCAAAGCATGGGTATAGGGTTCGGCCACATTGGATGGCCGAACCCCATAAAATTGGTTGATAAGTTGGTATGGTTTTGGAGAGATAAAACCATGCCAAATTGTGGAGATTGGTATGTGTTATGGTTACTAATTTTTGGTTGGCCATGGGTTTGTTAAACCATGGGTTTAACATGGCTAAGGGGGTAAAACCAGTTAGTATTTAAATAAAGGACATTATTGAGCAAAGGAACCCCATGGACCGTTTTCATGGGTCATTTTATGGATGTAGGTGTGATTAAAAATGGGAATCAAATAAAGTAAGGGATTAAAAGTTGGTCCATGATTTATGTGAATAAGGTGACGAATATCTGCTACGGTGCACGACTGCGAGCGGTGACCGGATAAAGCCTAAGAAAGAACAGACACTAAAGTGATTCTTCAGTAGGTTTCCTACCTACTTGTAACCACGGTTTTTGCCCAGTTTTTCTTATGATACTCTTGTTTTAATATATGTGTTTCAAATGATATATTATGCATTAACAAATGGCATACAGGCATTGGCTTCTCATGCATAGACATGGGATTATGAGTGAGGTTGTACAGTGTTTCAAGTCATAAGTTACGTCCTGCCTCGGTGGTGCAAGTCACGCCAGGAGGAGTAACATGATGATCATAGTCACATTGGTCTCCTTAGGCGATGAGAGTCCCGCCAGGAGGACTAATACGTGATATGAATCAGTCAATGATGAAGAGATGGAAGTTGTATTGTATTTTACCTTGACGGTGCAAGGCACGTCAAGTGATGGCTATGAATGTACATGATGGGGGATGCTCATTTCATGTGCATACATCATAGCATTGTTTTACCTGTTTTGATGATCATGTATTATGATATGTATATGCATGTTTTATATGCTAACATGTGGTAGCCCTGATTCGGGAACCTACTGGGCGCGTTGATCTAACGCCCTAATTCTATCCTCAGAGGAGATTGCAGGTACAAGCAAAGGGAAAGGAAAGGTCATTGACCGGGAGGGGAGCCAAGCCTAAGTGCTTGAATGATGGATTGGATTACTTAATATTACTGTCATTTGTATACTTTTGTTGGACATGTAATAATTCACTACTTGCTATGGTTTGAGTAGGTTGATAACATTTGGATGTTTGATCTATGATAAATAATGTTTAGGACTGTTACTTGCTATCTTGTCTTTCTATTCCGCAATTAATCTAGATTATTCCGCATGTTGATGTTAGTTCCATGTGTGATTCACTATCATGATCTATTCCATGTACACATGGGTGGCCAGTTAAGGTTCAGACTTGGGTAGTCTGAACTTAACTCGCGTCGTGACGCCGCCCGCTCTCTTTCGATGTTTTATTATTACTTAAAAAAAAAAAAAAATAGACTCTGAAATTCTCGGAAAGGGCGGGGCGTTACAAGAACCATCAAAGGATCAAGCCATATAGGTTTGATATATTTTTAAGGAAAATAAGGAACCATAGGGTTCGACCATGGTGTATGGTCGAACCCCATGTAAAGGAATTAAAGATGTTAAAGGGTTTAAATGGATGTTTTTGGTGAAGAACCTTAGACCATGGGTTCGGCCATGGAGTATGGCCGAACCCCATAAAGAATTATGGAATTATGTTCGTGTATTTAGATCACTGAAATGATGGGGAAAGGTGATAAGTTTAATTGATTTTAAAGATGGTAAATGATGATCCAAAAGGATGAACCTAAAATGTATGATTGACTCATGGAATGGAAGGACCATGGGTTCGGCCATGGTGTATGGCCGAACCCCATGAGGAATATTTTGTGGACTATTTTTTTGGACCTAAACATAAGTTGATGGAGGTAATGGCAATATTGTAATATAGGCTAAAAATGAAAGATCATGGGTTCGGCCATGGTGTATGGCCAAACCCCATGAACCATATTAGTGGGTTATTATTAGCCTAAGCATGTTTTTAAAGAATGGAATGGACAACCATAAATAGAATAATGCAAGGATGTAAATAAAAGTGAAAATGATAGACCATGGGTTCGGCCATGGTGTATGGCCGAACCCCATGAGGAATGATTTGGTGGACTTAGGTTGTTACCAAGAATAGATTATTATTGTTTAAGTGATTAAATGATTAACTTAGGGGTTATTGATTAATAAACCAAAGGAGGGATAAAAACCTAGTAAGTGAGGTTCGGCAATGGTGTATGGCCGAACCCCACAAGTTGGGTTTATGGACTTAGACATTATTGTAAATCAAATGGCACATGGTTTTGATTGATTGATATATTATAAGTAACGGGACCTCACAAGGTGTGTACGATCGTGAGCGGTTATCGAATGAAAGCGCAAGGACACGTTAGTGGTCTTTGGTAGGATTTCACCTCTTTGAAACCATGGGTTTATGTACGATGTTTTTATCTTATTTTGATGAATTTACGTTGTAAAATATATGTTTCAAATGTGAGTTTTAATGCTATGTTTACAATATAAAATAGCATGTGTTTTATTAGCATCTCATGCATGGCATGGGGTGAAGGATATGTAACCGGAGGGGCCACACTCCGTCGGGGCGTCCAAAAAACTATGTGGGATACCTTGATGTGCGTGTCCATCAAGAAGAAACTGGTGGGGCCACACTCCGTCGGGCCGTTTGAAAGACCTATGTGGGGGTACTTATATGTACTTGTGATGGGTGGGACTCATTGCATACGACACATGTCATGGCATTGTTTTTACATGGATTTATTATTATGTTATATGCATGTTTTGTACTAACCATGTGTTAGCCCTAAATGGAATACCTACTGGGCCCGTTGTTCTAACGCCCTACTTCTACCCTAGTGGATGATACAGGAAACGAGGGGAAAGATGAACGCGAAAAGGGCCAAGCATAGGAGCTTGGATGCTTTCAGTTTTTATTTTGCTTAAGATACTCATGGACTTGTAATTTGAGTAGCTAGAATTCGGGCATGTAATAATTTAAATAATTTGCTATGGTTGGATGTTTATTTGGATAATTATGTCAAGTTAATTATGGATAAGATTTGGAGTACTTTAGTATCTAAAATGGAATAGAATTAAGTTTTATTATAATTCTATAGTTATGATTTTATTCCGCATGTTTATATTGTTATGTGTGAACCATTTTCATGGACTTAGTCCATGCACACATAGGGTTAGCCAGTTAAGGGTCGGACTTTAGAAGTTCGGACTTAGCTCGCGTAGTGATGTCCCGCTCTTTATCTCATTCTTTATTTTTTTTAAAAAAAAATAGACTCTGATTTTCGGAAAGAAAGTGAAAAAGGGCGGGGCGTTACACTCACAACTCCATCCATCAGATTATGTAACGTCCCGCCCTTTCTCACTCACTGAAAATCAGAGTCTATTTTTTTTTTTTTTTAAATAAAGAATGATAGAGAGTGGGAATGTCACGATGCGAGCTAAGTCCGAGCTTCCAAAGCCCGACCTTAACTGGCATACCATGCGTGTGCGTGGACAAGTCCACTAAAACGTTTCACATGCGATACTACAACTTGCAGAATACCCATTGCGGAAATAACATAGGATTACAACATTTACTTAGCAAGGAAGCCAATCAATATAAATTAACTTAATCCAGATAAATCATCATTGATCCGTAGCAAATAGTCTAAGCTATTACATTCTCGAATACTAGTTACTCAAATTATATTGTCCATGAATAAACTTAAATAAAATGAAACTAAATTATTCAATCCCCTAAGCTAGGTTCCGATCGCGTCCTTCATTCCGTCCATTTCCTGTGCCATCGTCTAAGGTAGAAGTAGGGCGCTAGACAACGCGCCCAGTAGGTACTCCAAGTAGGGTCAAACACATGGGTTAGTATAAAAATCCAGATATAATACATCATGTCGTACTTGTAAAACATCGTATCCCAAAACTGTAACACTTTGGAATTTTATATTACTTATATTTATGAAATTTGTCATTTATTGGATAAGGTTACAATTGGAACAATTGGGTAAGATATATTCAATTGGGTCAAAATTTCTAATTGGGTCAAAATGTCCAATTGGAACCCATTGGGGGGTGTTTGACTTGGTTGGCCACCAAGTGAGTTGAGTTAAATTCAAATGAGATGAATGGATTGGACGATTTTGGATTTCAAATTCAAATGAGATGAATGGGTTGGAAGGTTGGATTTCAAATTCAAATGAGATGAATGGATTGGACGGTTTTGGATTTTAAATTCAAAAGAGATAAAGGAGTTATTTTATTTCAAAATTCAAATGTTGGAGTAGATGGAGGAGATTGGTTTGTTTCAAAATTTAAACATAGAAGAGATGGAGGAAGCTATGTTTAAAATTCAAAATGATGACATACAATGGAGATGGATATGGTCTAATTTTTCAAATTCAAATCAAGGGGATGGTTTTACTTCTCAAAATTCAAATTCAAAGGCACATGTGGGAGTCTTGGAGTTTTCATCTTATGAAGAGATAAGAAAGATAATGAGAGATAATGAAGATTTTGGTTTGTTTTAAAATTCAAATGTGGCATACACGTTGGAAGGAGGGGAGTAGAGGTTTGTGGTTTAAAAATCAAAACATGGATATTCATGAAGAGATGAAGGAGATGGTATTATCTTTAAAGAATTCAAATTCAAATGCCTACACGTTGGAGGATTGAGATTTCTATCTCATGTGAGATAGGGAAGGTAATCCCATTTGGTTATCTCTCTCCCTCACACTCTCTCTTAGCCGATCACTCACAAGACAAGAGAGAAAAAGGAATTAGAGGTTACATTGCACTGAAGCCGATTCTCTTAAGAACAGACCCTCTTGACCGAACCATTTTTGGAGGAGCGGTATTGATCAAGATCAGTCTCGGCCAAAGAAGCAAGAGAAAGGAGGAAAAAAAAAGGCTAAGGAAGAAAGGAAGCAAGAAAGAGCAAAGAAAGACCGGAGGAGTCGCGGGACTGGTGAGTGTTATTTATTTAAATTTTGTTTAAAAGAACTATATGGTTCGGCCAAGGGTATAGCCGAACCCCATGGATAAAAATTAAGGACTGAATGAGTATGTCTGGGAGGAGTAGATGAACCGTAGGGTTCAGCCAAATGTATGGCGAACCCCATGGAAAGACTTTGTCATTTTGAGGACTGAAGATTATGGGACATTATGATAATCTTAAAAGGATTTTTAAATGGATGAAAACTTAGATGTTGATTAAATCAGTCCAATGGAAGAACAAGGGTGATGTTTAAATTAATTTATAAGATATTCTTATGGACCAAAAGAATGGAAAAAAAAGGGGTAAGGTTCGGCCATGGAGTATGGCCGAACCCCACCCAATATATTCATAGAATTAGAATTTCTTAGACTTTGAATCATGTGGATTGTTTTATTAAATTTAAAGGATTTCAAAACTTAAAGATCATGGAACATGATGAATGGCATGAAAATGATTTTTAAATGATCATATGGACAAGACATGGGTCGGTCATTTCATGGCCGAACCATGGGGTTATTATGGCTAAGATGTTAAAAGAAGGACCAAGGATGAATAGGTGAGGTTCAGCCATGTTGTACGGCCGAACCCCACTAGATTATTTGTGCACTAATTTTTATTATAAGGTTTTCAAAACACGGAATTGGTGGATGTATGTTTAAGAGTTTAAAGGACCAAAACCAAGGTGATGAAGTTCGGCCATGTTGTATGGCCGAACCTCATTAGGGTGTGTTTTATGGATTGAGGGTTTCAAATGGTCATATGAATGAAACCGGTTAAGTGAAAGGGATCAAATTAAAAAGGGTGAGGTTCGGCCATGGTGTATGGCCGAACCCCACAAGTTGGTGTTTGTGGTCTTAAGCTTAAACTGGAAATCAAATGGGATTTAAGTTTAATCTATTATTATGTAACAAGGTGACGGAATCTCTTAAACGGTGTGCATTCGTGAGCCGGTGACGGTTGAAGAAGAGCGGACTTTCAAGTGACTTTTATGTAGGTTTTCCTACCTTTTTGTAACCATTCTCATATGTGATGTTTATCATGATTTTTATGAATAATTTATGTTAATGTATTATGTTCAAAATGGGATTTTCCAAATGGCATGTATCATGTATTCATTGACATCTCATGCATGGCATGGGGTGGTGGTTATGTAGCTGGAGGGTCCACACTCCGTCGGAGCGTCCGAAAAACTTGTGTGGTGGTATCTTGATAATGAGAATTCCCATCAAGGGAAACCGGAGGGTCCACACTCCGTCGGGGCGTCCGAACAACCAATGTGGTGGGAGGCTGTGTATATTTGTGATGGGTGGGACTCATTACATTTGCATCACATACATAGCATTCTTTTTGTAAGATTTTGATGACACGTATTTTTATATTATTTGCATGTTTTATACTCTAACTTTGTGGTAGCCCTAATCGGAAGACCTACTGGGCGCGTTGATCTAACGCCCTATTTCTATCCTTAGAGGATGATGCAGGAAAAGGAAAGGCAAAGGCTGGGGATCACGAGGAAAGCTAAGCATAGGAGCTTGGGCTTTTGATTGGACTTATTTATGGATCTTTTATTTAAGTTTACATGGGCATGTAATAACTTAGTTAATATTTGCTATGGTTTGGAATGATTGATTAAGTTAAGATAACTTCGGAAAAATGACAATGTACTTTGCTATCTAATAAAATGGAATAGTCTTAGGTTCCATTATAATTCCGCTGTTAGATTTAATAATATTCCGCAAGTTTTATTTAGTACCGTATGTGAAATGTTTCTCATGGACTTAGTCCATGCACATATGGGTTTGGCCAGTTAATGGTCGGATTTTAGAAGTTGGACTTAGCTCGCGTCGTGACAATCCGCCCGATCACTTGTTTCTATCTTTAAAAAAAAAATACTCTGATTTTTAGAGTGAAAAGGGCGGGGTGTTACAAAAACCATGTATGATAATAGAGATCCAATCATACAGATAAAAACCATAAACAATGCATGATAATAGAGATCATAATCATGTTGATTCAATGCCATGCCATGGTTGTCATATGCCATGAGTCCCACCCATCACCCATATCACAATCACATAGTATTCCTCTTGATGGAAAATCCTCATCAAGGTATCCCCACGAATGCCTTATCGGTCGCCCCGATGGAGCGTGGACTCCGGTTACATTACAAACGTAGTATCCTCTTGATGGAAAATCCTCATCAAGTTAACCCCACGAATGTCTTATCGGTTGCCTCGACGGAGCGTGGACTCCGGTTACAAATCCATAGGAATCAGTGTAGATTCCTCCCCACGATTGTTTATCGGTCCCACCGAACGAAGCGTGGACTCCGTTTACATCACAATCATCATAATCCGGAATCAATGTAGATTCCTTCCCACGATTGTTTACCGGTCCCACCAAACGAAGCGTGGACTCCGTTTACATCACAATCATCATAACCCGGAATCAGTGTAGATTCCTCCCCACGATTGTTTATCTGAAAACAGAATGGAAGTATGGACTCCCCCTATATGATCCCTCCCATGCCATGCATGAGATGCAAATGCCAACATGCTATGTAATAATAAACATCATAGCATTTAAAATTCCATAATTGAAACATATCATTTGATACCAAAATAACTCATCAAAACATGAATTAAAATCATCATATATACATATTCCATGGTTTTCAATAAGGTAGGAATCCTACCAACGTTCAATTATCGGGTCCTTGTGTTTCCATCCAAAAATCGATCACCGATCGCATCAAGCCAATCGTACACCGTTTGTGAAATCCCATTACCTTATTACATTTAACACATACATACATTAATTTGGTGATCCATTTCATCCCATAAAACAACCAAATTAATTATTCCAATTGATTTAAACCATTCCTTCATCCTTCCAATTTAACCTAACCATTTGGAAAATCATATAAATATTTCGTTTCTAAAATCAGCCGGTTACCCGCTGTCCACTACCCACTATCCACTGTCCACTGACCACTACCCATTGTCCATTGTCCACTGTCCACTGTCCACCAAAACTCACTTGTGGGTTTCGGGCATACAACATGTAACACCCCGGATTTTCAAGTTATTAATATATATATATATATATATATATATATATATATATATATGTGAAAATTACCCATTTAGTTTGTGAATTATTAGATATGGACCTTATATGGGTAAAGTGTTGGGTCATTGCCCAATTAAGATTAAATTAAATTAAAATGCTAATACTATCTCTAATTAAAAAAAAAGATGCTCCTTAAGTGGATGTGCATAAGATCCTTTAAAAAGGGGTCCTTCAGCTTTGGCCGTGTGTTTGGGATTTCCACATCCATGAGGATGCGCATAAGATCACTTTAAAAGGGGTCTTTCCTTGGTTAAGAGTGAAACTAAGGGATTGCTAAATAAAGAAGATGTCTAAGATTAAAAATAGATTGCCTTGGCCGAACATTAGATATCCATATCAAGGTGGTGCACATAAGATCTCTAAAAGGGGTCATTTCCCTTGATTAAGAACAACACCAAGGGAATTGCTAAGTAGGGGTGCAATACACGCTCGAATTATAGAACCAAGTGGAGGTATTACAAAAGAGAAGCATAACAAGGGCACACGGTAACACACAACATCAAGATCAATCTTGGCATTATTCAGAGAAGGATGAGGCAGCTAGCAAGTGTGAAAGATCAAGTAGAAGGAAGAAAAGGATTGGAAGAGCAAGAACAAGTGAAGGAAAACTGGTGGAGTCGTGGAACCGGTAAGTAATTTCAATAAATTTGTTCAAAGAAAGGAACCATAGGGTTCGGCCATGGTGTATGGCCGAACCTCATAGAAGAAAATTGGGAGATGAATATGGTATTGTAATGGAAGGATGAACCATAGGGTTATATGGCTGACCCCATGGAAAGAAATGGGCCATGCTTGGACCTAATATGATTAAAGGAATGGAGGATTAAGATAAGTAATTAGCCATGATGAAGGTAATGGCAATTTTGTAAATATCGCCTAAAAATGAAAGATCATGGGTTCGGCCATGGTGTATGGCCGAACCCCATGAACTTGTAAATGGGCCATTTTTGGGTCTTTGAATAATTTAAATGAATGGTTTACCAAACCAAGGGATGAAGGGAATGATTAGGGTTTTATTTTATGAATTATGAATCAATCATGAATTTTTGTAATGGAACAATTTTTGGACCTAAACATGAGGATATGGAAACAATGGCAAGAATGTAAATAAGTGTGAAAAATGATAGACCATGAGTTCGGCCATGGTGTGTGGCCGAATCCCATGGGAAATGATTTATGGATTTTATTGGACTTGATAAGGTTAGATGATTAATCTATAAGTGTTTGGTTTTATGAATCAAGCAATGGCATGGATGAAATAAAGGGTGAAAGTGATGGATCATGGGTTCGGCCATGGTGTATGGCCGAACCCCATGAGGAATGATTTATGAACTTAAACATAATAGGAAATCAAATGGAACATGGTTTTAATTAATTGATGTATTATAAGGTAACGGGACCACACAAGGTGTGTACGATCGTGAGCGGTTACCGGACGAGAGCGCAAGGACACGTTAGTGGTCTTTGGTAGGATTTCACCTCTTTGAAACTGTAACGCCCTGCCCTTTTTCACTCGAATTCTTCCCGTAAATTCAGAGTCTATTTTTTTTTTATAACAGAGTAAAGTGATAGAGCGCGGGACGTCACGACGCGAGGTAAGTCCGAACTTCCAAAGTTCGACCCTTAACTGGCCAACCCTATGTGTGTATGGATCAAGTCCACGAAAATGGTTCACACATAGCAATATCATATTGCGGAATAAAAATCATAACTTACGGAATCATAACATCAATTTGCGGAATCATAATAGAACCTAGTTCCATTCCATTGATAGCAAAGTACTTAGTTAATAAAATCACAATCATCATTATCCAAATAAAACATCCAACCATAGCATTTCATCTAAGTTATTACATTCTGAAATCTGGATACTCTCAATATAAATCCCTGAGTATCTTAAACATAATATAAAACTAAAAGCGTTCCAAGCTCCTATGCTTGTCCCTTTCTGCGTTTAGCGTTTTCCTCGTTTTAGGTATAATCCACTAAAGGGTAGAAGTAGGGTGTTAGTACAACGCGCCCAGTAGGAATTCCAGTTAAGGTTAACATATGGTTAGTACGAAACATATAATATTATCATAGTGCCAGAAAGCCATATAAACCTTGTCATAAAACCATATAAAACATGTCATAAAACCATGTATTCCATGTCATGTCATGATGTCAAATGCAATGAGTTTCACCCATCACAAGTACATATAAATCCCTCCACATAGGTCTTCCGGAAGCCCCGACAGAGTGTGGACCCTCCGGTTCCTTCTTGATGGATAATGCACATCAGGTATACCACATAGGTTGTTCGGACGCCCCAACGGAGTGTAAACTCTCCTATTCCCTCTTGATGGATAATGCACATCAAGGTATACCACATAGGTTGTTCGGAAGCCCCGACGGAGTGTGGACCCTCCGGTTACCAAATCCTTCACCCCATGCTATGCATGAGATGCCAATGAAACACATGCTATTTTATAACATAAACATAGCATTATTAAAATCACATTTGAAACATAATCAACACATGCTATTTTATACAAATAAACATAGCATTATAAATCACCTTTGAAACATAATCAACACATGCTATTTTATATAAATAAACATAGCATTATAATCACCTTTGAAACATAATCATCTCATGCTATTTTATACAAATAAACATAGCGTTATAAATCACCTTTGAAACATATCAATCCATGCTATTTAAAAAAGTTAAAACATAGCATTTGAACTTCAATAATAAAGCATACTCTTTGAAACATATTTTTATCAAATATAGGATAAAACAAAGTACATAATCCATGGTTTCAAAGAGGTGGAATCCTACCAAAGACCGTTCACGAGTCCTTGCATCTTTCGTCCAAGATTCGATCACCGATCGCGCACCGTTTGCGAGATCCCGTTACTTTATAATATAATAATAAATCAATACCAAGTCCCACTTGATTTACAAGGTTCTAAGTCCATAAACAAAACCCCATGGGGTTCGGCCATACACCATGGCCGAAACCCATGGTCTACCATTTTTGTCCATAATTACAATAATGCCATTGAGCCTAACCGTAGACTTCTTTATTGCTTAGATCTCGAACAATCATTCATACTTCCAAAGCATATAGTCCCATAAAATAATTCATGGGGTTCGGCCATACACCATGGCCGAAACCAATGTCCAATATTCTCTCATATTTACAAAAATGCCATTGGTTTCCTCTTTCTTTTAAATCTTCCATAATTAGACCCTATAAATTTCATTAATCAACAAGTCCATCAAACACAACTCATGGGGTTCGTCCATACATCATGGCTGAACTCATGGTTCTCCACTTTGGTGTGTAATTACGTTTTTGCCATTCCTTTCACCATCTATCCATTACATACATTGTATCCTTTATTTTATTTTAAAAATACACATAACATAACTCATAACCTAGGTACATAATCTGATTCATAAATCAGCCCTTAACCATGAATTAAAATATCATTTAATCCCTTAATTTGGACCATGGGGTTCGGCCATACACCTTGGCCGAACCCTTTGTTGTATAGTTTCCAAATTAACTCCACCTTTCCATAATTATATGCTTTCCAAATATAAGTTCCATACTTAGATATCATATTCCATAATTAAAAAGGTTTCCCAAAATTAAACCCTAGTGGGGTTCGGCCATACCTATGGCCGATCCTCACTCATGATAACCAATCCATTCATTTGATTAATCTCCACCTTCCATTCTTGGAAAGTTTCCATAATAAATCTTCAGGGTCTTAATTAGATATTTTCTAATTTTAATATTCAACTCCAAGAATAGAAACTTTCCTGATAAGCAACCTCCTTTCATAAATAGATTGTTTCCTTAATTAACCAATCCTTTCCATAATTGGAAACACCTTCCATAAATAGATTGTTTCCTTAATTAACCAACCCTCCTTCCATTTTTAGATTGCTTCCGAAATTTAGCAACATTTCCATGATGGGATGCTTTCCAATTTAGCCACCCCTTCCATACATGGAAGCTTTCTAAATTTAGCAATACTTTCTATATTTGGAACCTTTCTAACTTAGCAAATACCTTCCATAAATAACAAGATTTCCAAAAATAACTCTAGTGGGGTTCGGCCATGCACCATGGCCGAACCTCACCCTTGTAGATCTAAGTCCATCCTCTTACATCTGCTTTCCAAATGGGTAAATCAACTCCATGGGGTTCGGCCACACACCATGGCCGAACCCTATGGTTCACAATCTTTGACCATTTATTTAATTCCATTAAAACATTCAATACTACATACCCAACTCCATTAAAATATTTGGTGGGGTTCGGCCATACACCATGGCCGAACCTCACCCCATTCTTTTCATTAATATTGATCCAATTAATTAGCCATAAAACAGTCATGGTTCGGCCATGCCATGGCCGACCCATATTCCATGTTCTTTCATTGATTTCTTGAATCTAAAACCAACAACCATCAAAGGTCTCTATGGTTTAAAAAGCTGAGATCATAAACCCAAAGAATAAATCAAAACTCTCGATGGTTTTCAATCTTAAAACCCATCAATTAAATAAAATCTTTCCATGGGGTTCTTTTTGTTTAAAAAATAAAACATACCATTAAGATACTAACCACTTTTCGATTGATTTCTTGTTCTCTCCTTGCTTGATATTTCTCTTCCACTCTTCTTCTCCTTTCTCCTTGCTCTTGCCGTGTGAAAGAGAATGATGAATTGAGAGAGGGAGAGAGAGAGGACTAAACTCAACAATAAAGGATGTCAAAACCGTGTATCCCTCTTGATCTCTCCCTTTATAGCCTTTCTTAATCCCACATTCGAAAGTTCTTAAGAAAAGCAACCCTTAGACGTGCGTCCCTTGTGTTCCCCATTTTTACACATATACCATATTGTAGTTCAGTGTTGACCTTGTTAACTTCCGAATCAGAAAACGTGGTAAACTACAAAGTTGTATCCCTTGAAGTCTTCTTTCCAACACAAAAAGAATCAAAGCAATCAGACATTGGAGTGGAAATTTATAACCAAAATACTGAAACCTTCCTTATTTAACCATGGCCGACTTTCCCTCTTTAATTTGCCATAGCCGACTTTCCCTTTTTAATTAGCCATGGCCGAATTTCGCTTTCTTAATTTAAGACCTTCCAATCGGCCAATGCTAAAATACATATTGCAATGCCGTGTACCCCCCTTTTTAATTAGTTTAAGATTATTTGCATACCTTATTTAAAATTATCACTTGCGCATAAACATAGATTTTGAAATTCGGCCATGAATAATTTTGGATTAAGATCCATATCTCATATTCATCAATTAAATTAGATAACATTCATATAAAATAATAAATTGGAAAACCGGGCTATTACAGAAACCATGGGTTTATGTACAATGTTTTTATCTTATTTGATGAATTTATGTTGAAAATGATGTGTTACAAATATGATGTTTTAATGCTATGTTTATTATATAAAATAACATGTGTTTCATTAGCATCTCATGCATGGCATGGGGTGAAGGATATGTAACCGGAGGGGCCACACTCAGTCGGGGCGTCCGAAAAACTATGTGGGATTCCTTGATGTGCTTTTCCATCAAGAAGAAACCTGAGGGCCCACACTCCGTCGGGGCATCTGAAAGACCTATGTGGGCGTACTTGCATGTACTTGTGATGGGTGGGACTTATTGCATTTGACATCATGACATGGCATGGTTTATATAGCTTTTGACATTATGATATTATTATATATGTTTTGTACTAACCATGTGTTAGCCCTAATTGGAATACCCACTGGGCGCATTGTTCTAACGACCTACTTCTACCCTAGTGGATGATACAGGAAACGAAGGGAACGATGAACGCGAAAAGGGCCAAGCATAGGAACTTTAATGCTTTTAATTTATATTTTGATTAAGTTACTTATGGACTTGTATTTGAGTAACTAGACTTCGGGCATGTAATAATTTAGATGATTTGCTATGGTTGGATGTTTATTTGGATAATTATGTTATGTTAATTATGATTAAGGACTTGACGTACTTTTCTATCTAAAATGGAATAGAACTAGGTTCTATTATAATTCCGCAGTTATGATTTTAATCCGCATATTTATATTGTTATGTGTGAACCGTTTTCATGGACTTAGTCCATGCACACATAGGGTTTGGCCAGTTAAGGGTCGGACTTTAGAAGTTCAGACTTAGCTCGAGTCGTGACATCCCGCTCTTGCTCACTCGGTTATTTTAAAAAAAAAAATAGACTCTGATTTACGGAAAGCATAAAGTGAAAAAGGGTGGGCGTTATACAACATGGTCGAACCTCACTCTTTGGTTTTGACCCCCTTTTTAACCCTTGTTTTATTTTACACAACATGGGTTGAACACCATCCATTCTTTGATTTATTAATCCCATCACTTAAGTTAATCATTTAACTTGATAAAAACAACACCTAAATCCATCAAATATCCATGGGGTTCAGCCATGTTGTGTATGGCCGAACCCATGGTTCTTTCATTCCATCTTCTTTCCATTTTAACCCTCATTTCTTAACTTGGTCATTCAGTCACTTATCATGTATAGATCTACCAAATGACTCATCAAAATAATTCATGGGGTTCGGCCATGTGGTCCTTTGTTTCCATCCTACCATGGTCTAACCACCCTTAAAACCATTAACATTTCTCCATGGGGTTCGGCCATACAACATGGCCGAACCCGTGGTCCATGGTTCTTCATCACTTACAACATTTATAACCCCTTTAAAATCACTAATTTACATCCATCCTTTTCATCCTTTAAAACCCATTAAAATTTATAATATACTTGCATCATTTCATCCTTTAAAACCCATTTAAACTAATGATATTTTTCCATGGGGTTCGGCCACGTTGGTTCATCAATTTCTTCTAAAAAATCATAAACCCATGGTTAAATCACTTGATGGGGTTCGGCCATACAACATGGCCGAATCTCATTTTGCCTTTCTTTGAATGGATCTTAAATCCATAGCCTCTAATATTTTGGCCAACCATTTCCAATTTCTATGGAATGCTCATTTTAATCTCTTTTTATTTAATAAAATCTTATCAAGTAACACTTACCGATTCCGCGACTCCTCCGATCTTCTTTCGTTCCTTGGTCTTTTCTTTCTCCTCCTTGATCTTTTTTCGTTCCTTAGTCTTTTCTTTCTTCCTCCTTGATCTTCGGCCAAAGAGTGGTGCTTGATTAAGATGAAAATCCTAAGAGTGGTTCGGCCAAGGAAGAGGTTTGAGAGAGAGAGGGAGAGGAGAAGACAATGGGAGAAAACTCTAAGTCTTTTTCTTGTCTTGTGAGGGATCGGCCAAGCTTGAGAGAGGGAGAGAGAGATGAAGCAAAGAACTCTCTTTGTTGTGTAATGGAATTCAGCCAAGGGTGGTGTCTCTTGGGTTATGCCCCTTTGTAACAACCAAAGGGGGTTTCATCTCATGAGATGAAACTCTCCAACCATGTGCCCCTTGGGTTTCCATCCTCCATCTCCCCAACGTGTATCCATGGGTTTCATCTCATGAGATCAAACCCTTCACCTTCCCAACTTATGCATTCAAGATGGAAACCCCCCCATCTTAACTATTAACCAACCAAGGTGTCCCTTGGTCTTCACCATGGCATCCATTCACCTCCAACGTGTACACCTTGATTGTGCCTTTTGGGTTTCCTCCTTTGAGATGGAAACCCTCCATCTTCCCACTCCACTCATTTCAATTCCAGTCAACTCAACTTAAATGAACTCATTTTCTAACTCAAGTACTTGAACTCACATTAATAAATCCAACTCAAGTATTATTTATCCCACTTGAACTCATTCATGAACTCAACTCTATTGAACTCACCCATGGTTGACCAAGTCAACCATGGCTTAGCCAACTATGAACCATATGGTATTGAGGGTCCCACTTAGCCATGTCACATGCATGACACCTCACTTGATGAGGTGGATCTCATGCCTTTTATCTTAATTGGTTATTTGACCCAATTATCAAACCTTACCCATTTATTTAAAATCAGCTCATAAATGACCCATTGGGTCCCAAATTGGCAATTGGCCCTTTTACATTTACCAATTGTTTTCAAACCAAACCCTAATCATCAATTCATCTTGACCCATTGAGTCCCAATTGGGCATTTGACCCAATTAAATCACACTTATCCTCTTATCTTCATTCAAACTCTATCCATGACCCGTCGGGTCTTAATTGATCCAATTAAATATATTCTAACCGTATCCACTATCTATTGGATCCTAATTGGTCCATTGGCCCAATTTAAATTTATCCTCTACTCAATTACATTCCAAACCCATTTACCTTGACTCATCTTAATAAATTAATCACCCTTTAATTTCACTCTTAAAAGGGAATTTTCTTTATTTCCTAGATTAAGAGCTCGGGGTGTTACAGATTAGTTGTATTTGATTCCCCAAGTCTAAGCACGAGAGAGGGATCACTCCTTTTGTTGGCCCTTGTTTAAGCTCATTGGTGAAGATAAGGGTCCAACTGATCCTTCCGAAGGATACCAACTAGTTGCATAAAGATCGGTTTATATAGCGAAGGCAACCAGTTATAGTAACGGTAATGTACAGACAGGTCAGTCACACCGAGGGGTTGGTGATTAGAAATGTTACCGTTACAAACCTGATCGTTGTGCAGTAAGTGCACTCCCAACAGTAATATTATTTCCTCGTCGACATATCGTTGTCGCCGATGGGTCAACACTTATGGTACAGAGAGGTCAGTCCATACGAGAGGCTTGTTCTGGTGCAAAACATGCGTGACAGTAGTTTCATATATAAACTTTGTTACCCAGAACGACCTGTTGCCCTTTACCAGGGGTCGGTCCGGGTACTCTCGATCAGAGGCTTTCCCAGAATGACAGTTCTTTGATGCAAAAGGTATGTCATTCTGAACGACCAATCTTGACCACGATGGGTCGATCCTGACTTCACCGAGGGGTCGTTGAGATACAATTGGTCGGGCTGACAGTGAAACCAAAATATATATTTCCAAGTTGGGTTCCAATTCACTGTCAAGCTTCCTCTCTATACTTTTTGTGATTTTACCATTTGTTTCACTAAGCCTAGGGATAGTCCTCTCTAAGGTTTGGGTACCACCTAAAGTCATCTATGGCCATATTACCTGCTTTTATCCTTCCCATGCCATATCCCTCCCATGTCATGCATGAGATGTAGATGCCATATGCCATGTAATATGTTACATCATAGTCATAAAATCCATCTTAAAACAATCACATGACTACCAAAATAAATCAAAGGAAAACCATCACATAATATTTAATCCAAAACCCATCTTAAAACAATCATTTGGTTACCAAAATAAATCAAGGAAAATGTAATAACCCGAATTTTTGATAAATATATATATTGGCATTTATTCATTTTAAATTGAAGTTTAATGTAATAAAATGCCAAATGGACCAAATTTTGGGACAATGGCCCAAGGATGGCCCAATTGGGCCATGGATTGGATGAAATCCATTTAATGAGTCAATGAGGACCAAGCGGGTCAATGATGGTCAAAGGGGGCCCGATAACCATGTGGGGCCCAATGGATCAAAATAATCGGTTCCAACCCTAAAGTAAGTGGGCAAAGAGGGAATCTAATTGGGCCATGGGCCCAATGATTACCCAATAGACCATGAATTAGAATTAATTCATTTAATTGGTCAATGGTAAGTAATTGGGTCAAGATAGTCAATTTGGGTCAAAGGGCCATAGGGGACCCAATGGGCCAAGGTAGGTAAGCCCTAAGATAAATGGGTAAGACAAGAATATAATTGGGTCATGGACCCAATGGTGATCCAATTAAGATAAATTAAATGGATTAGATAATTATAAAATTATCTAAGTTAAGATGTATCAAGATTAAGTGATATGGCCAAATGGGGCCCACCTCCACCTCACCAATTGAGGTGGCGTGTGGACCAAGGAAAAAGTGGGACCAACCATCATGGTTGACTTGGTCAACCATGGATAAATTAAAGAATGACTAAGGTAGATTAAGGTAAGTTAAATTGATTAAAATTATTGTAAAATTACCTAAGTTAAAATTAATGGAATTAATATAACATGGCCAAGTGGGGCCCACCTCCACCTCATCAAGTGAGGTGGCGGGTGGGGTAGGTACATGTGGGGGCCATCCACCATGGTTGACTTGGTCAACCATGGGTGGATTTATTAGATAGATAATTGATGGAATTAAATTGGATAGAAATTAATTAACCTAAGTGAGGACTTAACTTAATTAATTAGGTTAATTAATTAAGGGTCAACATAGGCAAGTCAAAGAGGACATGGGAGCCATGCTTGGTGGTTGGGTCTCAACCACCACCACCAAAGTCAAGCTAGCCCATGTTGGTTGGTGAGCAAAAATTAATGTGGAGTCTAGGTTACTCCACCCACCTCCATCTCCTCCCCAACTAACCCATTTCACTCATCTCCATCTTCTCCACTCTCAAAAAAAACGTCCCATGCACTAGGGAAAAGAGTGAAGAAAACTTAGAAGAAAACTTAGAAGAAAGAAGAAGAAAAGAGAAGGAAAAGATTAAGTCTTGGGCCACCCCAAGATCAAGATCCTTGAAGAATTTTCTCCCTCATTTCCATACTCTTTCCCTCTCAACCTAACCCTATCTTAGCCAATCCAAGCATGTCCCACCATTGATCAAGCTCATCTAGCCGATCAAACAAGAAGAAAGGAGGCCAAAGAGGTTGACGGGAGCAACAAACACCGGAGGAGTCGTCGGATTGTAAGTATGTTCTAAACAAGAGATTTAATTATTAAGGTTTTAAGTTTTGGAATCCATCCTTGCCATATCATGGTGGCCAAATTATTTTAGGCTATGGAATGGATTTAAAATCCATCAAATGGAAGGCTAAGAAAATGGAAATGATGATGAATTTATTAAGAGGTTAAGGTTTAAAATTTTGGAGAATGGCGAATGAGCTTTAGGTTTTTAAATGAGTAAACATTAGTGATTTATGATTTCAAATTTTTGGAATTCTAAGGTTGTATTAAAGCATGGAGAATATAGAATTTTTTTTGGATGGACCATAGGGTTCGGTCATGTAGCATGGCCGAACCCCATGGTAAATGAGGATGATTTTAATTTGGAGTATAGTTTAATATTATACATTTTAATTAGGGATTTTATAAGAAATAAAAAGTTGGAGAATGGTTTAGGGTTCCAAGGATTTAGAAGGGTTAAATGTAGGCAACTTTTGGAAAAAAATTTATGATGGAATCCATGGATGAAATTTTAGTGTTTTATAAGAATGGAAGCATGGAGAGTATGGAATTTTTAATGATTGAATGGACCATAGGGTTCGGCCATGCCATGGTAAATGGTGATGAATTTATTAAGATGGAAAGGTTTAAAAATTATGGAGAATGGTTAATGATGATAAGGTTTTAAAATGATTAGAAGTTGATGTTTTTTTTTAAAGGAGTATTTAAATAAGAAAAATTATGAGATATGTAAATGATTTCAAGTAACCTCAAAAATGATGGAGGCATGACATTTTTTAGGAATCATGGACTATAGGGTTCGGCCATACAAGGTGGCCGAACCCCATAGTTAGTGATTGTGAATTATTGGAGTTGTTATAAGAATGGAAATATGGAGAGTGGTTAATGAAAGTTAGGCCTCAAATGGTTAAGAAAAATGGATAGATTGTGGATGTTTTCAAGTATGATATGTGATGATTGGTGATTTAAATGGATGATTTAATTTTCATTAGAGGTATGTTTAAATGGGTAAATGAAACAGAAAAATGGGGAAAGAAACATCATGGGTTCGGCCATGGTGTATGGCCGAACCCATGACTCAAATTTTGATCAATTTTAGGCTAAGGTTAATGCATGTATCAATGCCTAGGAGTTTGTTTTAAAGGGCCAAAAAGAATGAAGATTTGTGATTTTAAAATTGGATTATTTTGGGACAAAACCTAGTCTTTGAAAATGGTGAACCTTAGGGTAGTAATTAGTGGATTTTTAATAAATAGAAAATGATGTAGATGAATGCTAGATTTTAATGGATTTATAAAAAATGATATGTGGGCCACACCTTAGGCCAAAATGTGGAATTAGGTGTGGGAGTAAATGTTTTTCAAAATTAAATATTAGGTGGCTGATTTTATGATGCTACGTCATGATTGAATGGACCTAAGTATGAATGAATCTTGGACTTAGAATGCACATAAATGAATGGATGATGTACCATGGAAGAAGAGTGGCAAAACCGTAATAAGTGGCCACTTTGAAGAACCCTGTGGATTAGACATGAAAATCGAATACATTATGAATGATTAAATGAAGCGGATAGTTGCTGCGTTTTAGGCTCGTAAATTGGCCAAAAATGGGATTTATCTATGTGTTTTAACCAATGGATAATGGGCTAAGATAAGGGCTGATTTGTGATAAAATTGTAACATAAATAATGGTCGTTAATGGGTCTAATTAGATGGATCAATTATGAACTTAATCATGGACTAAGTCGGTAAATGTAATAAGGTATCGGACGTCGTAAACGGTACGCGATCGGCGACCGGATTATCGAGCGGAAAACGTAACGGAACGCTACACGGTATTCGGTAGGATTCCTACCTTTTTGTAAGCGATGGATATGTGATGGTGTTTTAAATTATTTTGACTTGGCTTATTATGGATTTATGATTATAATTTATGATTTATGGGACTTGCACTATGATGGGTTTTAACTTATGAATTACATGATAGTATCATGGATTATATTTTAATATTATGCATCATATGACTATGTATGGTATATCGAATATGGTCTATCTATATACTACATAGCATAATGCACCTACATCTCATGCATGGTATGGGTAGAAAAAAATAAACAAACCGGAGTCCATGCTCCGTTGGGGCGACCGAGAATCAGACATGGGGATTGCCTGAGGGCTATAACCGGAGTCCATGCTCCGTCGGGGCGACCGAGAATCAGACATGGGGATAGCTTGAGAGTTATAACCGGAGTCCATGCTCCGTCGGGGCGACCGAGAAGTAAACATGGGGAACAGGATATTGTATGATCATACAGATGATGGGTGGGACACATGACATAAGCACCATGACATAGCATTCATCACATACTTATTTTGTTGTATTTTATGTTATCGGTATGTGTGTATCACTAATCCATGTGCTAGCCCTACTCGGAGTCCTACTGGGGCGCGTTGACTAACGCCCTACTTCTACCCTAGCTGTGATGACGCAGGAGAGGCAGGAAGCGGTGGACATACCGGAGGCCAAGCCTAGAGCTTGGAAAACGCAGTCCTAGTTTTGTTGTTTACATTTTGGAGATGTAATTTTAAGTAACTTTAGCTTGTCGGGTTGTATAAATTTACATTTCTTGCGATGGTTTTGTTTTGGATGGACGATACATTTTGTGATATAATCATGAACATAGGGGCATTTTGGTAAATTCAATGTTGTATCTTCCCTTCTATCTAAAAACCGGTAGGATAGACTCTATTATCATGTTCCGCAATAATTATAATCCGCGAGCTTACTTCTTACGCGTGAACCGTTCTCGTGGACTTAGCTCCTCGCACGCGTGGGGTTGGCCAGTTAAGGGTCGGGCTTTAGAAGCTCGGACTTAACTCGCGTCGTGGCGTCCGCGCCCTCTCTCACTCTTCTATTTAAAAAAAAAAATAGACTCTGATTTTCGGAAAACGGGTGAAAAAGGGCGGGGCGTTACAGAAAAACCCATACATAACACATAATCCATGGCTTACAAAAAGGTAGGAATCCTACCAAATACCGATTAACGCCCTTTCTTTCGTTTCCGTCCGATAGACCCGGTCGCCGATCGCGCACCGTTTACGATGTCCAGTACCTTATTATACATTAATAATTAGTCCATGTTTTTAACCTTTTAAGTCCATTAATCACACCTTAGCGGGGTTCGGCCATACACCTTGGCCGAACCTCACTAACTAGGTTTTGTGGGTCCCATTTAATCTATTAAACCTTTTAATCCCATAAGTATTAAAAATCAACCACCCTAGGCTTTATTAATCACATACTTAAGGTTACCATAATTGCACTTAAGTCCATGATCATTTCTCATTGAGTTCTTGAATTTGGCCATTATTTACGGTTTTGCCACTACCTCTTTTTCCATGGTTACTCATTCACTTAACCATGTACACCTTTATTCATAATTGATCCATACACTCAAGTCCATTAGTGACCCATTTAATCATGCCATAATATCATTAAAACAACCCGTTTTCTTAACTTAATCTACATTAATTAACCACATATATAAACCCTTTCTCAGCCCATAAAAATGACTTATAATTGAATCATCATTCTTAGCCACGTCTTGAGTCCATAATTGATCCATCAATCATATCACAAGACCACTTACCTAAACCATCTAATTAACCTAATTCCATTAATTTAAGCATATACATACACATTAATCTTGGACCAAAAAATGATCTACAATTGGGTCATGAGTTCGGCCATACACCATGGCCGAACCCATGATGTCTCTTTCTCCATTTTTCTTGGGTTCATTTACATCATTTGACTCCATCACAAGTCCCTCCATTAAGAGAATCTAAACCATACATTTAATTCATCATTCCTTAATCATTATTTGATACATTTAGGGTCCATCAATCTTAGCCATAATTCCCTTTTCTTTTCAACATTAGGTTCATCATTTGGAGTTCATCAACATTACCAATCTTCCCCACCATTCTTCCATATTTTACCCCTATCATCCTAGGGTTCAAAATCATTCCATCCATAAAACCTCTCCATGGTTTTTCCTCATTTAAATACCCCTTTAAAATTACTCACCTTTAATCATTTAAAACCCTTAAGTCATTAACCACCCTCATTGTCTTCCATTCTTATAAACCCTAATAATTAAATCAATCATCTACCATGGGGTTCAGCCATACTACATGGCCGAACCCTATGGTCCATTAATCCCTTCAAAATTCACATATATCTATGCTTAATTAACTTAATTACATACTATCCTTAATCCATTTTATCTTTTTTTTCTTAACCTTAATTTACCCATTAGAGTTTTGTCCACTTTCCATCCTTCCATTGGATGGATTTGAGATCCAAGGCCTATGATCATTTGGCCACCATCAAATCTAATAAGAATGGATCCCAAATCTTAAACCCTAAAAATTCAAATCTCTTGTTTAGGAATTACTTACAATCAGACGCCTCCTCTGGCTTTTCTTTCTCCTCTTGATTTCTTTAGCCTCCTTTCTCCTCCTTCTTGATCTTTGGTCGGCCAAGATGCTTGATCAATGATAAAAACCTCCAAGCTTGGGTTCGGCCATCATGGGTGTGTTTGAGAGAGGGAGAGGAGGAGAAGAGGATGGTGAGGAAGAAGATAGTATGGCTTGATCTTGCGATGATGGGCCAAAAATTGCACTTCTTTCTTCTCTTCTTCTCTTCTTCTCTTCTTTTCTCCTTAGCTTTCTTCTACTTCTCCCTTGGGTGTGGGACGGCAATGGGAGAGTGAAAGATGGGAAGAGTAAAATGAGAATGGAATAAGAGATGCGGAAAAGAGATAAGGCTTATCTCATTTGGTTGAGTAATTAATTCCTCCACCTACCATACATAAGATATTTTTCATGCTTTATGGTGGTGGTTGGGATAACCACCACCAAGCCAAAGTTTTTCTTTTGAGCTTGGAATGAGATGTTTTGGTCTTCCACCTTTTGACCCCTTTGACCCCCATTTGTTTAGTTTATTTAATTAATTAACTAGATAATTAACTTAGGTTAATTATTTCCTACTTAACCTAATCCCATTATTCCACCCATGGTTGACCAATTCAACCATGGTGGCCGGCCCCACCAATCCTTGGTCCACACGCCACCTCACTTGGTGAGGTGGAGGTGGGTCCCACTCGGCCATGTCACCTTAATCAATTCCATCACCAACTTAGGTGATTTAAATTTAACTAATTCCATTCCAACTAGTTGGATCACCATTGGGCCCATGGCCCAATATTCACATCCTATCCATTTACCTTAGAGCTTACATCATTTTGATCCATTGGGTCCCAAATGGGTATTGGGCCCAATTTCACCATCCTTGGCCCAATTGACCATCATTGACCCTTTAAATGAATTTAAATCCAATCTACGGTCCATTGGGCCATACTTGCGCCTTTGTCCATATTTTGATCCATTCACCATTTATTCCATCAAATTTCCAAATTTTCACCATTAAAATAAATAATATCCACCTATATATTGATTTACAATTTCCGGGCCATTACAAGTCTTCAAAGGGCAACGATGCCATATGGGTCGTGGTAGACCGACTGACCAAGTCTCCACATTTTCTTCCCATTAAAATGACAGACTCATCTAAGACTTTGGGTCGGTGGTATATCAAGGATATCATCCGATTACATGGTATTCCCCGGACTATAGTGTCCGACAGAGATGGCCGATTCACCGGCAGAGTATGGCAGAGTATGTAGTCTGCCATGGGAACAGATCTACTGACTGGTACAGCATTCCATCCATAGACTGATGGGCAGTCTGAGAGGACAATACAAACATTGGAGGATATGCCGAGAGCATGCATGTTAGATTTCAAGGGTGGATGGGAGGATCACTTGCCGTTGGTAGAATTCTCATACAACAACAGTTACCAGGCAACCTCCAGATGGCTCCATTTGAGGCTTTATATGGTAGACCATGTAGATCACTCGTGTGCTGGACAGAGACCGGTGAGCCTGCGCTGATTGGACCGGAGCTGGTTGCAGAGACTACAACGCAGAAACAGTTGATACGGCAGCATCTATTGGCTGCGCAGAGTCGTCAGAAGAGCTATGCTGACAAGAGGAGGAGGTTTCTTGAATTTGAAGTGGAGGACATGGTGTTCTTGAAAGTTTCACCATGAAAGGGACACATGAGATTTGGAAAGAAGGGGAAACTGTCACCTAGATATGTGGGACCGTTTTTAATCATAAGGAGGATGGGGGAGGTGGCTTATCAATTGGCACTTCCTTTACAATTGGCGTCTTTGTACGATGTGTTCCATATATCGATGTCGAGGAAGTACAATCTTGATCTGTCTCATGTACTGAATGTACAAGATATAGAGGTGTAAAGCGACGTGACATACATCGAGAAACCTGTAACGCCCGCCCCATTTTCACCGAAATCAGAGTCTATTTTTTTTTTTTTAAATAAAAGTGACAACGGGCGCGGACGTCACGACGCGAGTTGAGTCCGAGCTTCTAAAGCCCGGCCCTCAACTGGCCAACCCTATGCGTGTGCAGAACGAAGTCCACGAGAACGGTTTACGCGTAGAAGGTAAGCTCGCGGAATATAATTATATGCAGAACATTATAATAGAGACTATCCTACCAGTTTTAGATAGAAGGGAAGATACATCACTAAATTACTAAAATACCCCTATGTTCATAATTATGTCTCAAAATGATAACGTCCAGAGTATAGTCCAAACCATAGCAAGAAATCAAAACTTATTACATGCCGACAAGCTAAGCTACTTAAATTACAATTTTCCAAAATAAACTTTAATAAACAAAGTAGTCGCTATCCCAATCTCCTAAGCTTGACTCCCTGCGTGTCCACCGTTTCCGCCATCTCCTGCGCCATCAGTTAGGGTAGAAGTAGGGCGTTAGTCAACGCGCCCAGTAAGACTTCGAGTAGGGCTAGCACATGGATTAGTGATAACACGCATACCGATACAATAAAATATAACAAAATAAGCATGTAATGAATGCTATGCCATGGGTGCCTATATCATGTGTCCCACCCATCATCCGTATGATCATACAATGTATTGTCCCCATGTTTGCTTCTTGGTCGCCCCGACAGAGCATGGACTTCGGTTATAGCCCTCAGGTTATCCCCATGTCTGATTCTCGGTCACCCCGACGGAGCATGGACTCCGGTTATAGCCCTCAAGCTATCCCCATGTCTGATTCTCGGTCGCCCCGACGGAGCATGGACTCCGGTTTCATTATTTTCCCGCCCATACCATGAATGAGATGTACGTGCATTATGCTATGTAGTATATAAATAAACCATAAATTTAATATACCATACATAGCCATATAATGCATAATGTTAAAATTTAATCCATAACACCATCATATAATTCATAAATTAAAACTCATCATAATACAAGTCCTATAATCATCAAAATAGATTAAAATAAACATCACATATCCACGGCTTACAAAGAGGTAGGAATCCTACCGAATACCGCGTAGCGTTCCGTTACGTTTCCGTTCGATAATCCGGTCGCCGATCGCGTACTGTTTGCGATGTCCCGATACCTTATTACATTTACCGAATTAGTCCATACGTTTTTCCATGATTAAGTCCATAATTGATCCATCTACTTAGACCCATTAATGACCATTAATTATGTTACAATTTCATCGAAAATCAGCCTTTAACTTAGCCTCATTTTCCGTGGTTTAAAACACAAACATAAAATCCGATTTTGGCCATTTCGAATATTCCAATGAGCGAGCCTAAAACGCAGCATCTATACGTTTCGTTTCATCATTCACATTGTATCGAGTTTTACTTTTAACCCACATAGGGTTCATGGCTCACCTTTATGGATGCCATTTTAAAGACTAATGTTTTGTTCCAAAAATAATCCATTTTAAAATTACTAACCTTCATTCATTTTGGCCCTTTAAAAAAAAAAACCCATATCATACACTTTGTAAATCCATTTAAATTTTACCATTTACTTACCCAAATTTCCATTTGCTTAACCCCATGTATAAACCATAACTTAGCCCATAATTGACCTAAAAACATGGGTCATGGGTTCGGCCATACACCATGGCCGAACCCATGATGTCCTTCCCTCATTTTTAACTTGGATCCTTTATCACATTTAAAGTCCATTTACACCACCAACATTTCCTCACTATCTCCACAATTCAAAAATATTTAATCCACCATTTCCATCCTTTAATACCTATTTAAAAATCACATACCATACTCATAATTTCCAAACCTTAGAAACCATTAATCATTGAGCATTTAAGAGTCCTAACCCTCATGGATCACTAACCATGGGGTTCGGCCACCTTGTAGGGCCGAACCCTATAGTCCATGATTTCTTTAAAACATCATACCTCCATTTAAATTAAATCATCCATTTAAATCACCATTTTCATCCCATTTAAACATCACATTCTATACTCAATAAATCCATTTAAATCTATCATTTTTCTCCATTATCTTTAAACCTTATAATCTTAATAAATTACCCATTATTCACCATGGGGTTCGGCCATGCTACATGGCCGAACCCTATGGTCATCCATTCATTCCATTCTATGCCTTTCAAGGCCATGAAAGATCATCCATATTTTCATGAAATTTTTTATTTAAAACCTCTTAAAAAAATCATTAATCACTTAGCATTTATGAACCCTAACCCTTTCTCCATATTTTTCCATAATTCCATCATCCACCATCTACTTACCCACCATGGGGTTCGGCCATGTAGTGGCTCACAATTCTTCCAATTTTTATACAATCCCATGCTTAAAAATTTAAATACAAACCATCCATAATCCATTTCTTAGCCTTCCATTTGATGGATCTTAGATCCAAGGCCCATGATGTTTTTGGCCATTATCTAATAAATGGATTCCATTTTTAACCATAAACAAAAATCTAAACTCTTGTTTAGAAATACTTACGGATCCGACGGCTCCTCCGGTCTTTCTTTCTCCTTTTGATTCCCTTAGCCTCTTTTCTTCTTCCTCTCCTTGTTTGATCGGCTAGATGTGCTTGATCAATGGTGAAACATGCTTGGATCGGCTAAGGTAGATGGGGTTTAGGTTGAGAGAGGAAGAGTATGGAGATGAGGGAGAGATCTTCAAGGGTCTTGGTGGCCCAAAGCTTGCCTTCTCCTTCTCTTTTCTTCTCTTCTCTTCCTAAGTTTTTCTTCTAAATTTTTTTCTTCTTCCTTAGTGCATGGGACGATTTTTGTGTGTGTGAGGAGGGATGGAGAGAGTGAAATGAGATACACCTTCATCTCATGTCTTTGGTTGACTTGGATCCCACTCTACATTAACTCCTCCCACCAACCAACATGCATTAATGGTGGTCGTTGGGATAAAACCCCCACTTTAAGCCAATGGTTTCATTTTGTGTTTTCTCAAGTGGTTTGTGTTTGTTGGAGTGGTTTTGACCATTTGACCATTTTAATTTTTTAGGTTAATTAACTTAGATCAACTTGATCCCTAGGTTAATTTAATTAATCACTTCTCACTTAATTTAATCTCATTAAATTCCCTCTAAGATCCACCCATGGTTGACCAAGTCAACCATGGTGGTCGGCCCCACTACTCTTAGGTCCCCATGCCACCTCAATGGGTGAGGTGGAGGTGGGCCCCATTGGCCATGTTACCTTGGTCCATTAATCACCTAACTTAGATGATTTAAATTTTTATTTAATGTATCCCTCTTATTGGATCACCATGGGGCCCATGGCCCAATTAAATTTTTGTCTTACCCATTTACCTTAGGGCTTAGTTACCTTGGCCCATTGGGTCCCATATGGCTCTTTGACCCAAATTGACTATCTTTGACCCAATTACTTACCATTGACCAATTAAATGTATTAATTCCAATTCATGGTTTATTGGGTAAACATTGGGCCCATGGCCCAATTAAATTCCCTCCTTACCTTAGGCTTACCTCAATTGGGTCCATTGGGTCCCAAATGAGTATTGGGCCCAATTTGACCATGCTTGACCCGATTAGTCCTCATTGACCCATTAAATGGATTTCATCCAATCCATGGCCCAACTGGGCCATTCTTGGACCTTTGTCCCAATTTTTGATCCATTTGGTATTCTCTCATGTCAAAATTCAAATTAAAATCAATAAATGCCAAATATAGATTGATTTAAAATTTCGGGCTATTACAAAACCTATCAGAGTGGTGGAGACAGAGCAAAGGGTATTACGAAACCGAGCGATTCAGTTCGTCAAGGTGGTATGGGATCGACATAGTATTGAGGAAGCCACCTGAGAACTCGAGTCGGAAATGAGAACAGCTCATCCTGAGCTATTTATGTAAATGTTTGAAACCCTACTTCGCTCGATTTTCGGGACGAAAATTTTAAAAAGAGGGTTGTATTGTAACACTCTGGAATTCAAGTCATCAATATATATGAAATTTGCCCATTTAATTTGTGAATTATATGATATGGACCTTAGATGGGTAATGTGTTGGGTCAATTGTGCAATTAAGACCCAACGGATTGTGGATATGGTTGCAATTGAAATAAATGGGTGAGATGTATTCAATTGAGTCAAGATTGTTAATTGGGTCAAAATTTGTTAATTGGGTCAAAATTTGTTAATTGGGTCAAAATGGCCAATTGGGACCCAATGGGTCATGTTTGACTTGGTTGACCACCAAGTGAGTCCAAGCTTAATTAGGTTGGGGCTGATTTGAGTTGAAAATGGAATCAAGGGATTGAGTTGATTTCAAATGAGTTAAATTAAAGTGGTGAGTTGAATTAAAGAGTGAGTGAAGTGTGACGATGAAGGTATTTTGCATTTCAAAAATCAAGTAGTTACACGTTGGAATGGGAGTTTCATCTCATGGATGAAACCCCCAAATGAATCACCAATGGGAGGTGGACGGTTTTGTTGTCCAAGTCAAGACAAGACCGTTGGGTACATGGGAGTTTCACCCCATGGATGAAACCCCCAAATGGGTCATTAATGGAGAGGTGGCGTTTTGTGGAGGTTACTCAAGGTTAACACAAAGGCAAGCACACGTTGGAAGCAGGGGGGGTTTCCATCTCAAGATGGAAACCCAAGAGCCAAACTGTTGGGAGTGTTTCATCTCAAGGATGAAACCTCCAAGTGGAGCACTAAGGAGGGAGGTAAATGAAAATGGGAGTTACACAATTCAAACAAGGCTACACCGTTGGAGACTTGGGAGTTTTATCCCATGGATGAAACCCCCAACTGGAGCATTAAGGAGAGAGGTAAAGGAACATGGGAGTTACAAAGGGGTGCCACCAAGGGACACCACCTTTGGCCGACCTTATTGATGAAGGAAAGACTTTAGTTTTCATTTCATTCTCTCCCTCTCCCTCTTGGCTGTTACACCTCTCAAGACAAGAATACTTAAGAGTGTTTTTCATCACTCTCTCTCTCACACAAGGCCGAATCACTTCTCATAGTCAAAGAGAAAACACTTGGAGTGTTTATCTTAATCTTCCCTATTTCTCCCTCTCTCAAATCTATACTCTTGGCCGAACCACTCCAAGGGGTTTCATCAAGATCAGTCTTGGCTAAAGAGCAAGATGGAAGGAAGGAGAGGCTAAGGAAGGAAAGGAGCAAGAGGAGTGAAAGAAACCGGAGGAGACGCGGAATCGGTAAGTGCTTGATAAATTGCAAAAATAAGAAAAAGGTGGTCAAGGACATGGTTCGGCCATTGCATGGCCGAACCCTATTTTTATTATGGATAAAAGACCCAATGATGAACCATAGGGTTCGGCCATGTTGTATGGCCGAACCCCATGGAAAGTATTAAGGAAGTTATATGGGTCTAAGTGATCTTAGAGGGAAGATGATGGACCATAGGGTTCGGCCATTTTGTATGGCCAAACCCCATGAAAAGACATTGGTTATATTTTAATGGATTTAAAGGATGAAAATCATAGATGTATGTGTATAATTTTTTAAAGGATTAAAGGGGTTTAAATGGATGGATGAACGAGAACCATCAAAGAATCAATCATAGATATATAATATGTTTTAATGGAAAAAAAGGAACCATAGGGTACGGCCATGTTGTATGGCCGAACCCCATGGAGAGACAATGATGGATAATGTTGTTAGATTTAATTGACTTTGAATATGTTAATGAGGATAAAAAAGGATGAACCTAAGGGTATGATTAAACCCTCCCATGGAGGATCTTGTTTATGAACTTGAGATGGTGAATTGTTTAAAAGAGAACATGGAAACAAAGGACCATGGGTTCGGCCATGTGTATTGCCGAACCCCATGAACCATTTTAATGGGACATGTGGAGATTTAAGCATGATTAGAAATGATGGCCAAAGGAGTGAAATTAAAGGACCATGGGTTCGGCCATGGTGTATGGCCGAACCCCATAAGTAATATTTTGTGGACTTATGTTTATGGACCTAAAACATAAGGTGATGGAAACAATGGCAAGGAATGTAAATATGGGTAAAAATGAAAGATCATGGGTTCGGCCATGGTGTATGGCCGAACCCCATGAGGAATGTTTTGGTTATGGATCTGTAGAAGTGATTAGATGTATGAATAAAAAAGGGCATGATCTTGTATCTAACTTAGAGATCAAAGAACTCAAAGGAGGGACTAAAACCAAATAGGTGAGGTTCGGCCATAGTGAATGGCCGAACCCCACAAAGTTGTATTTGGTGGACATAGGGTTTTTAAAATGGTTACTTGGAAGTGATTGGTTAAATCCAAAGAGGGCCCAAATTCGAATGGGTGAGGTTCTTCCATGTTGTATGGCCGAACCCCACAAGGTTGTGTTTATAGACTTAGATTTAATTGGAAATCAAATGGGATATTGGTTTGACTTGTGGATATGTAACAAGGTGACGGGACCTCACAAACGGTGCACGATCGTGAGCGGTTATAGGATTACGAAGCAAGGACACTTTAGTGGTCTTTGGTAGGATTCTACCTCTTTGAACCATGGTTATGTAATATGGTTTAATCTCTTATTTTGATGGTTTATGTTGTAAAGCTAATATGCTTTCAAAATATGTGGTTTTAATGCTATGATTATTTTATTACATAGCATGTGGACATATATATCTCATGCATGGCATGGGAGGGAAGTTTGTAACAAAAGGCTACGCTCCGTCGGGGCGTCCGTAAGGCATTCGTAGGAAGACCTTGATGTGCTTAATCCATCAAGAAGAATCCGGAGAGCACACTCCGTCGGGGCATCCGTAAGGCAACTATGGGAATACCTTGATGATGAGAATCGCAGCAGGAGGTTATATGTATTTGTGATGGGTGAGACTCATTGCATTTGACATCATGACATGGCATTGTTTTTATATGGTTTTGGTATTATGTTATTTATATGATTTTTGGTACTAACCCATGTGTTAGCCTTACTTTGAATTCCTACTGGGCGCGTTGTTCTAACGCCCTACTTCTACCCTAGTGAATGACACAGGAAATGAAGGAAATGATGATCATGAACGGAACCAAGCATTGGAGCTTGATATGTTTAATGCTATTTTTTTAAGTTACTCATGGACTTGTAATTTCAGTAGCTAGAATGCGGCATGTAATAACTTAGATAATTTTGCTATGGTTTGAATGGTTTATTTTGGATATCTAATTTAAGGTAAATTGGTTAAGTGACGAAGTACTTTGCTATCTAAAATGGAATAGATTTAGGTTCTATTATAATCCGCAGTTTATGATTTAATCCACATATGTATATTATTACGTGTGAACCGTATTCATGGACTTAGTCCATGCACACGTAGGGTTGGCCAGTTAAGGGTTGAACTTTAGAAGTTCGGACTTAGCTCGCGTCGTGACGTCCCGCTCTCTCTCACTCTTCCATTTATTAAAAAAAAAATAGACTTTGATTTTCAGAAAGCGAGTGAAAAAGGGCGAGTTGTTACAGGATTAATGTACTTTGTTTCAGACTAAAGCATTCAATCTGAGAGCAACACTTGGTAAAAAAGGAAAAATAGCAAGGGAAGGACAATCACTATAAAATGGATTTATCAAACATAGCAAAATAGGACATATTTTCCCGAAAATAAGAAACATCGAGATCTTTCCCCAAATTGTGAAACAACACTTAATACATAGGAAAATTTCCCCGAAAATGAGAAACATCAAGATCTTTCCCCAAATTGAGAAACAACACTTGATACATAGGAAAATTTCTCCGAAAATGAGAAACATCAGGATTTTTCCCCAAAATGAGAAATAACACTTGATACATAGGAAAATTTCCCTGAAAATGAGAAACATCAGGATTTCCCCAAACTATGAAGGCACAAAATTTCCCTGAAGCTAAGTCAAACGATGTTTCAATGACTTAGGGAAATGCCTCCGAGAAGAAGAACTCGACAAAACCCGCATGTGGATGAAGAGGTGCAGCAACCACACCGGGAGGAGGAGCAGAATAGCGTGAACATTCCAGTGGTACATCCCGACTGCAGAACTTAGTATAAGCGATGGTCACTTCCGTTCTACAACAACAGATGAACGTTAACGAAAATGCGACCACCCATGAGGCACATGATCGGAGTATGGTTAGAGATTTCCAACAACATCGTCCCCCTCATTTCAAAGGGAAAAAAGGACCTACCGGAGAGGAAAATTGGCTGAGGAACATCACTAAAATCTTGACATTATTGAAGATCACCGGTAATGAAGATAGGATATTGCTGCATACTTCACAGTTGATTGATAATGCCGGCAAATGGTGGGAATTTATTGAGCGACAGCGGGCACTGATTCTGAAAGGGGAAAGAACTGAGATGACATGGGACCAGTTCTCGGCTATGTTCCTGGAGCACTACTTTCCAGAGGAGGAAAAAGAACGCCAGACACAAGCGTTCATATCTTTGGTGTGGCGGAGTATCATCAGGAGTTCCTCCATCTACCATGTTAATACTTTATACATGGTGGACACGGAGTACAGAAAGGCTCGTAAAATTTGAGTAGTGCCTTCGACCGAGTATCAGGGCCAAAGTGACAATCTTCAAGTCACCTACATTGGCGAAAGTGGTCAGCCGAGCTACCATAGCTGAGCAAAAGCTGACAGAGACAGTGCGGTTTGTGGACAACCGCCGAGGCCAGAGCAGTGGAAGTGTCTTTCGTCCGAACAAGAGGTTCCGACCCAACTTTGGGAGACCATCACCTTTGACTGGGTCAACTGGGGGCGTTCTTCCCAATCAGCCCGCCCCATCAGTATCCATCTCTCAAGTCCCTCGAGGTGTGAGCACCTATTTCCAGTGTGGCAGCAGGGCCATTTCATGAGGGAATGTCCGCAAAATAGTAGACCCTCTCACTCCAGGGGTTCATTTCGCCCTCCAGCCCGATCAGCTCATTCACAAGGATCCAGGGCGTACAACCAGATGGGACGAGCACCTAACCCGACATGATCTTGACGGCTGTATACTTTAGCTCCTCATCCAGAGACGGTGGATCACTCAGTGATTCAAGGTATGGCAGTAGTTGGTAGTTCCTATGCTTTCGTATTATTTGATTCGGGAGCATCCCACTCTTTTATATCCGCTGCATTTATATCTGCTACTTGCACCCTAGTACAAAAATTGTCCACCGCACTCACTATTCTATCCCCCATTGGAGACACATCACTGGGACTTATATGCACAGCGGCAAACACTGAACTTGCTGTATTCAGATTTGATTTCAATTATCTGGTACTCGAGATGACTGAGTATGACATCATCTTTGGCATGGAATGGTTGGCTAACTTCTAGGCCATCATTGACTGCCATCTCCGCAGGGTGATATTTTGGTCACCCGAGGGAAAGCGATACGTGGTACATGCTGACAAACAAAGCATCCCAATGACCAGAAGACTGCGTGAAGAATCGAACCACCTTGTATTGAACAACATCAGATTAGACAAGACACCGGTGGCTGAACTTCCGGCGGTAGTGAAAAACTGCACGGAGGTATTCCCGACAGAACTCCCTGGTTTGCCACCCAAGAGGGAGATTGACTTTGAGATCAAGCTGTATCTGGGCACTACTCCAGTATCATTGCCGAATTACCGGATGGCCCCCAGCTGAGATGTCAGAGTTAAAGAAACAAATTGATGAACTGCTCAGACTTGATGCATCCAGAATAGCACATCATCTTGAGGAGCCCCGGTATTATTTGTAAAGAAGAACGATGGTACGCTTCGGATGTGTGTAGATTACAGAAAATTGAACCAGCTAACAGTCAGAAACAAGTACCCTCTACCCATGATTGATGATCTATTTGATCAACTCAGGGGTTCCAGTAACTTCTCCAAGATTGATCTGATGTTAGGCTACCATCAAATCCGGGTTGAGGATGAAGACATAGAGAAGACGACTTTCAGGACGCAGTATGGACTATATGAATATGTGGTCATGCCGTTTGGACTTACCAATGCACCAGCCATGTTCATGGATCTGATGAACAGGATCTTCCATCCTTTCTTGAACAAGTTTGTAATTGTCTTCATTGATGACATCCTGATTTATTGTAAAAGTCAGGAGGACATACTGAGCATTTGCGGATAGTCCTGGACACCCTGAAGAAGAATCAGTTGTATGTCAAAGCAAGCAAGTGTGAATTCTGGCTATCTGAGGTTAACTTCTTGGGGCATGTCATATCAGCGGAAGGTATAGCCGCAGACCCGTCTAAAGTGGGGGCAGTCAGATAATGGAAAGGACCAAAGAATGTGACTGAGATCCGCAGCTTTCTAGCATTGGCAGGTTATTATAGGAAGTTTATCATGGACTTCTCCAAGATTGCATCTCCACTTACCCGACTCACTCAGAGAGGAGTCAAATTTGAATGGTCTGATGTATGCAACCGGAGATTCGAGGAACTAAAGGAGAGGCTTACGACTGCTCCTATTCTGATTTTGCCGGAAAGAGGCAAGGGCTATGAAGTATATTGTGATGCTTCAGGAGAGGACTTGGGTGTTCTCTCACTCAAAGTCAACACGTGGTGGCTTATGGTTCAAGACAGTAGAAAATCCATGAACGCCACTATCCCACGCATGATCTGGAACTAGCCACATTGGTCTTCGCTTTCAAAAGCTGGAGACACTATCTTTATGGTGAGAAGTTTGAGGTATTTTCAGATCACAAAGGCCTGAAATATTTGTTTGATCAAAAGGAACTCAGCATGAGGCAGCGCAGATGGATGGAATATCTGTAAGATTATGAGTTTGCACTTTGATATCATCCTGGCAAGGAGAACAAAGTGGTGGATGCCCTTAGCCGCATGTCACATGCAACAGTAGCCAGTTTGATTAGGAAAGAATGGGAAATACCGAATACCATTCGAGAGTTCAACTTGTATATCAAGAACCATGGGAGTATGTATAATCTGATCATACGGTCCAACATGGTTTCCAAGATTGAACAGGAACAACGGACAGATCCGGAAGTGGAAGAGATATGGGTTAAAATGTCTACTGGTGAGGTTATACCGGAATAGGAGTTACGACCGGGACATGGTCTTTTATTTTGAGTCAGGACATATGTGCCCCAGAGCTGCACAAGAGAGTTATTGATCGAGGCACACCAAACCAAACTCTCTATTCATCCGGGCAGCACCAAGATGTATCATGATCTGAAGAGACACTATTGGTGGCATGGACTCAAAAGAGATGTGGCAGAGTTTGTTGCTCACTGCCTAACTTGTCAGCAAGTTAAGACTGAACATCAGAAGCCACCAGGTTTACTTAAACCCTTACTAGTGCCGGAGTGGAAATGGGAACATATTTCCATGGATTTTGTGACAGGGTTGCCAAGGTCATCAAAGGGCAACAATGCAATATGGGTCGTGGTAGATCGATTGACCAAGTCTGCACACTTTCTTCCTATCAAGATGACAAATTCATCTAAGACTTTGGGTCGACGATACATCAAGGATATCATCAGACTACATGGTATTCCCCGGACTATTGTGTCATATAGAGATAACCGATTCACCGGCAGGGTATGGCAGAGCATGCAGTCGGCAATGGGAACAAATCTATTGATTAGCACAGCGTTCCATCCACAGACTGATGGACAGTCAGAGAGGACAATACATACATTGGAGGATATGCTGAAGCATGTATGTTAGACGTCAAGGATGGATGGGAGGATCACTTACCGCTAGTTGAGTTCTCTTACAACAACAGTTACCAGGCAAGCCTCCAGATGGCTCCATTCGAGGCATTGTATGGTAGACCCTGTAGATCACTAGTGTGTTGGACAGAGGCCGGTGAACCTGCACTTCTTGGACCCAAGCTAGTTACAGAGACCACAGGAGTAGATTAAGTTGATACGACAACATCTACTTACTGCAAAGAGTCTTCATAAGAGCTACACTGACAAGAGAAGGAGGTTCCTTGAGTTTGAAGTGGGAGACTTAATGTTCTTGAAAGTCTCACCACGAAAGGGACACATGTGATTTGGGAAGAAACGGAAACTGTCGCCTAGTTTTGCCGGGCCATTTCCAATCCTAAAGAGGGTGGGGGAGGTGGCTTATCAATTGGCACTTCCTCCACAGTTGTCATCTTTGCACGATGTATTCCATGTCTCTATGTTGAGGAAATACAACTCTGACCTGCACACGTGTTGAACGTACAAGATGTTGATGTGCAAAGCGACGTGACTTATGTTGAAAGACTGGTCATAGTGATCGGGAAGGAACAGAGAGTACTACGGAACCCAGCCATTCAATTCGTCAAGGTAGTATGGGATAGACATGGTAATGAGGAAGCCACCTGGGAACTCGAATCTGAAATGAGCGCAGCTCATCCTGAGCTTTTTGTTTAAGTTGGTTGAAACCCTACTTCGCTTGATTTTTGGGACGAAAATTTCAAAAGAGGGTAATATTGTAATAGTCCGGATTTTCAATGCAATAATTATATTGGTTATTATTTATTTTAATTGTAAAAAAATTAAGATTTATAGATGGAATGGATGTTAAATGGATAAAAAATTGGGGCAATGGCCCAAGTATAGTCCAATGGATCATGGATAGGGTTAATTCTAATTAATTGGGTAAATGTGGTCAATTAGGTCAAATACCCAATTGGATCCAATGGGTCAAGATGAATTGATGTTTAGGGTAAATGGGTAACGAATTGATTTAATCGGGTCATGTACCCAATTAAGATCTAAAGGCATGAAATCCACCTCATCAAGTGAGGTGGCAAGTGTAGGAGGTGACATGGAAGTGTCAAGCCAAGTGGGACCCAAATCCACCTCATCAAGTGAGGTGGCGTGCGGTCTAAGGTCACATGTGGGGCCGGCCACCATGTTGACTTGGTCAACCATGGGTGAGTTCATGGGTGAATCCAAGAGGATCAAATGAAGGGAGTTGAGTTAAATTATCTAATTAAAATCACTTGAGCTAGGTGGAAATAAATCCAAGTGCTTGAGTTAAGAGATTGAGTTTCATTTAAGTGAGGTGAGTTGAATGGGTGGTGAGTCACTTGGAAGTTGAAAAGACTAGGTGAGTCAAAGGGGAGGTGGAGATGGAAACCCTAGACAAGAAAATCATTGGAAAGGTAGAAATGGACAAGTGTAAGCCATGTGCCCTCTTGGTTAACCAAGGGACACATGGGAAGGACCAAATGTAAAGAGGGTGGTTGGGAGTTAGGGTTTACACAAGACTCACTTCAAAACACCATAGGGCCGATCCTCTCTTTGGAAAAGAGATAGAAAAGTTTTATCTCATTCCCTCCCTCTCTCAACCTTCAAACCATAAGGCCGACTCCCCCTCTCCTTGAGACAAAGAGAACTTAGAATTTCCTCGCATCCTCTCTCTATCTCCCTCTCTCAAACTTTCACCTAGGCCGAACCCTTCCTTAGAGTTTTTCATCTCAAACCCTCTGCCTCCCAAGCAACACTCTTTGGTCGAAGATCAAGGAGGAAGTGTAACACCCCATTTTCTCAATGAAGTGGATAATTACGAAAATGCCCCTATTTTGTTAAATTAATTATTTTGAGATGTCAAATAAGGAAATGGTGGGGTCCATTGCTCAAATTAAGATCATGTGAGCACATTATAAATATCAAGTTTGATTGGATGGGTTAGGTACATCAATTGGGTTAAAAATGGCTAAATGGGTCAAAGGGCCCAATTGGACCCAATGGGTCATAATGGATAATTTGACCATTGTATAAGCTCAAATTAAATGGGGTCAAGCTGACTGATTGGAAATCAGGTAGAGCAAAATTGGGTAGGCTTGAAACACAAGTGAAAACCAATTAAAAATGGCAAAAATCAGCCCAATAATGGGTCATATTGTCAAAACGGGTCAAGGGGCTGATTGGGGACCCAATGGGTTGGGTTGACTAGGTTGACCACGGATGACCGTGTGGACCCTCAATTGAACTCATGTGTGAGTTAATTCAGCTTGAGTTGGACTGATTTGAAGTGAGTTTGATTTAAGAAAAGAGTTGACTCAAGTATGGAGCATTAAATGTGATGAGTTGGATGAGTTGGGTTAGAATAAAAATACCATAAATCTAGTGAGTCAAGGGGAGGTGGAAATGAGTTGTAATCTCACACAACACCTGATCAAACCCATCTCAGCCGTTGAATGTGAAGGAGTGCTTTGGCAAAGCCAAAAGACACCAAGGTTGGGCGGCACCTATTCATGAATGGATGCAATGGTTTATTTCCAAAGAGATGCAACGTTTGGCACCAAGGGGTGTCTTGGTTAACACCCAACATCCCTTCGTTTTTGGCAACAGTAATGAGGGAGGATGAATGGGAGTTGGGGGCTAAAACTATAAAAGGAGAATGTTACCTTTCTTGCCCGTTTTTCACACAAGGAAATCCAAGAATTCCCATCTCTCTCTCCCTCTCTTCAAGTTCGTTTTTCTTGGCTGAACAACAGAGGTTTTGGCACCAGTTAATCAAGTATAAACCAGCAAGGAATTAAGGAAATAAAGAAGAAATAAATGGGAGAAAAAAAGGATCAAAGACAAGAAGAAAGCTTGGAAAATTTGGTAAGTATTTATGTGTTATTTTGGTTTAATAACATGGAACAAATGGGGTATGTGTTGGGCCATGGTTATGGCCGAATACACCAGGGTTTTAACCTTGATTAATAGAGGTTTTAAAATGGTAAAGATGACCATTGGGTTCGGCCACCATGGAGGGCCGAACCCCATGTAAAAGATAGGTTGGTTTTGATGATTTGAAAGATAGAAACCATGGAGTTTTTATGGACTGTTTTTGAGGTTTCTTTAAGATTCAAATGCATGTTTTTAAAGAGGGTTTAAAAACATGGACTTAGATAACATAAGGACTGGGTTTAAACAGTGGAGTAAAATTGATGAATTGGACCATTTGGATCGGCCATCTTGGATGGCCGAATCCCATGAAGTATTATGGTCTTTTGGACAAGTTGATGAACTTATATGGATGTTTTAAGAGGTAAAAATGCAGTAATGTTATGCTGATTATTACTTGTCTAAATGAGATCTAAAAATGCTTAAGAGGACCAAGACATGGACATAGGGTTCGGCCACTTTGAATGGCCGAACCCCATGATAGTTTTTTATGACGTTGGTGAGTTTAAAACCATATAAAATATGGTGTTTGATGTGATTTGTTGAAGTTTAACTTGCTGTTATTGGTTGGCCAACATATGGCTGAACCATGTCAATATTAGGGTTAAGTTATAGATTCAAATCGTGGGGGATGATGGACAAAATAAATCAATAGAACCATTGGGTTCGGCCATGTGCATGGCCGAACCCCATGGGCTGTTTTTGGGATGAATGGACTAAGTATATGGGTTAAGTTTGTTATTGTTTCCATGATTTCATAAAGGGTTTGAAGTATTTTAATGGAGAACCATTTGATGACAGATAAATGTGGAACAAAAATCAGATTTGGTGAGGTTCGGCCATGAGGTATGGCCGAACCACTAAGGGTCTTTGGTGACTCTATTGTGTAGCCGATTTGTGATTGAATTATGGGAAAGAATGATTTATTGATCAAAGGTGGAATAATCATGTGTATGGTTGTATGAACCCTACCAAGACATGTTTAAAGGGTTAAGTATTTAAGAGTTGATTAAATAAAGTAGGAAGTTAAATCCTAAGTTGGTGATGTTTGGCCAAGGGCATGGTCGAACCTCACATGATATGTTGGGTCTTAGATATGAATGAACAAGTAAGTGATAGTATGATTTGCTGATTGTTATATGGACAAGGTACCGGAAGTTGACGACGTGCGAGTCGTGACCGGGTGACGCAAAAGAAAGATCAGTTACTGAAGTGAATCTTCAGTAGATTTCCTACGTACTTGTAACCACAATTTATGATTTGGTTTTATTATGTTCTTATGAGATATGTTGTATTTGAGTTACATTACAAATGTTGTTTTGAATGATGAGTTAAGTATTTACAAATGACATACAATGCATAGACATCTCATGCATGGCATGGGATGATGATTATGGAAACTGGAGCCCACACTCCGCCGGAATATCCGAGATGCAACTGTGGGGCCTTCTTCGGCGGTGCAAGTCACGCCAGGAGAATTGACAGGTGGTTATGGAAACCGGAGCCCGCACTTCTTCGGAATGTCCAAGATGCAACTGTCGGGCCTCCTTCGGCGGTGAAATGTCACGCCAGGAGAATCCAACAGGTTTATATGAGACACGACAAGTAAAGGCTATATGTATGTGTGATGGGGTCGGACTCATTACATTTGCAAACATACATAGCATGATTTTTATATGTTTTTGGATAATCAAATATTATGATATATGTATGTTTTTATATGCTAATCATGCGGTAGCCTTGATCGGGAACCTACTAGGCGCATTGATCTAACGCCCTAATTCTATCCTTAGAGGATAATGCAGGATCAAGGAAAGGTAAAGAGCAGGTCGATGACCGGGAGGGGAGCCAATCCTAAGCGCTTGAATGATGAACAGGATTACTTATTTACTGTCATTTGATTTATACTTTGATGGACATGTAATAAGTTAATACTTAGCTATGGTTTGATTAGACTATTGACTATGGATGGTTGTTTACCTTAATTATCAACTGAGACTGTTACTTGCTATCAATTCATATTATTTCCGCAGTTCGTCTAGTTTATTCCGCATGTTGTTGTTAGTTCCATGTGTGATTTATTATCATGGTCTAGTCCATGTGCACATGGGTGGCCAGTTAAGGTTCAGACTTGGGTAGTCTGAACTTAACTCGCATCGTAGCGCTCCCGCTCTCGTTCACTCTGTGTTTCTTTCAAAGGAAATTTTCAGACTCTGATTTTCGGAAGGGTGGAAAGGGCGGGGCGTTACAGTTGGTAGCAGAGCGAAATGAGAAGTTGAATCATCAAAGTAAGATTAAGACGGTTTCATGTCTCACTGACGGATAAGAATCACAACTAACCGACTCTTCGGAGTCCGCTGACTGGGGACCGGATTAATTTACTTCGAGTGACTCAGACTGAACAATCAATCTGAGAACGACGATGAAAGATAGTAAAGTAAAGTGCAGTCATCATAACTGGATATATCAAACATAGCAAAGTAGGATGCACTCCCCTGAAACTCCCACACTGAAAAACAAACAACAGGAATTTAGAGATTTCCCCAGAAACAAAAGAACACAAAGAGTGATGATTTGGTAATCTTCCCAAACAAAGTACATGATATTATGCATGATCAGATTACCCTAAAAACCAAGAGTGGTTTATTTAGAATTGTTGTTGAATATTCTTATGTTATACTGATGTGATATAGAATGTAACGCCCGCCCCTTTTCACCATAAATCAGAGTTAAATTTTTTTTTTTTTTAAAGTGACAAAGGGCGCGGACGTCACGACGCGAGTTAAGTCCGAGCTTCTAAAGCCCGGCCCTTAATTGGCCAACCCTATGCGTCCGTGGAGCCAAGTCCACGAGTACAGTTCATGTGTAGATGTAAGCTCAAGGAATATTACTTCTCAGTGCGGAATTAACAACAAAGACTATCCTACAAATTTGAGATAGCAAGGAAGATAACATTCATTTAAATTTCTATAATACCTCAAAACCATAGTGTCCATAATAAAATCCCAAAACATAGCCAGTAATCTAATTTATTACATTCCGACAAGCTAAGCTACTCAAATTACATTTTTCCAACATAAACTTAAACAACATAAAGAATCTGCCTTCCCAAGCTCCTAAGCTTGACTCCCGTCCCGTCCTTCTGTTTCGCCACCTCCTGCGTCATCAGCTAGGGTAGAAGTAGGGCGTTAGAACACGCTCCCAGTAGGACTCTGAGTAGGGCTAGCACATGGATTAGTAATAACAAAGCATATAGAAGATATTATCTCAAAATTATGCCATTTGGTACAATGTAATGCAATGGGTGTTTTATGTCATGAATCCCACCCATCAATCTCATCCTCAACTCTACAATGTCCCTTTTTCCAACCATCCATAGTATTCCAAATAGAATCCATACCATCATCGTGCCATGACCCTCTTGATGGAAAAACCTCATCAAGATGCGATCCACACTAGGCATCCCCCTTGATGGAAGAACCATCATCAAGGTACAATAATAAATACAACATCCCCCTTGATGGAAAATCATCATCAAGGTATCATAATACATATGTGAAATGTCCCCATGCTGTTTATCGGTCGCCCCGACGGAGCATGGACTCCAGTTTCATTTCATCATTTCCCTATCATATCCCTCCCATGCCATGCATGAGATGTAGGTGCCATATGCCATGTAATGAATATAATAACAACCATGACATGTAAAAATCCCATAAATCAAACATATGACTTGATTATCAAAAGGAGATCAAGTACAGCCTCAATAAACACATCATAGCTATAAAATCCATTCTAAACCAATTATATGCTTACCAGAATAAATCAAGTAAAAACCCCTACCTAATACATAACTCAAAAACCATCTTAAAACAACCCATATAATTTCCAAGATAATTCAAAACAACCATCACTCAATCCATGGCTTACAAAAAGGTTAGAATCCTACTCAATACCGACTTGCGTCCTTTTACATTTTCCATTCGATAAACCTGGTCGCTGATCGCGCACCGCCTGCGATGTCCAGTACCTTATTACACATTAATCATTAGTCCATGTTTCAACCATTTATAAGCCCTTATGAAAAATCGGTCACCATTTAGGTTTTGTGGGTCCCACCTAATCCATTATATACTTTTAAGTACATATGTCTAAAATCAGCCACCCTAGGCTTTATTAACCACTTATAAGGTTATCACATTAGATCCCCTCATTCCATGATCAATCTCCATAGAATTCTTGAATTTGGCATTTAATTACGGTTTTGCCACTACCTCATTTTCCATGGTTAATCACCCATTTATCAATGCATGATTAAGTCCAAAATTGATTTTTAAACTTAGATCCCTAACTTAGGTTTATTTATGACCCACCAAACTATTAAAACTTGTCATCTAATTAATCCAATTCCCATTACTTAATCACATACATACACATTAACCTTAGCCTAAAAATGATCCACCATTTGGGTCATGGATTCAAAATACCTAATTCATCAAATCCTCCCATGGGGTTTACCTTAGCATTAACTTCAATGAGTGCATCACTCATTCATTCCCTTTGGAGGCCACAAACACCATCCATCATCCAATTTAACCCACTACAATGGGTTACAATTGGGCCATGGGTTCGGCCATACACCATGGCCGAACCCATGGTGTCCTTTCCCCATTTTCTTTCCTTTTACCCCATTTAAAATTTGTAAAACATTACCATAGGGTTCGGCCATACACCATGGCCGAACCCATGGTTCATATTCCACTATTTTTCTATGTCTCTTGGGGCTACACCACTACTCGTTTAAAACCCTAAACTCATCCATACATTAATCCCTCTTTTCCATCCTCTAAACCCATCAATTGATCCCTATTACATCACCATTTTAGGGTATCATTTCATACTTTGGGTCCATCAAAATTACCAACATTTTCCATTTATTTCTCCATAAATCATAACCATTAAATCCACCATTATCACCATAGGGTTCGGCCATACACCATGGCCGAACCCATGGTTCATAATCCATCACTTTCTATGCCCTCCAATGCCATAAAATCCCTTTACATTTCCATCATAAAAAGCATTTCGAAACATTTCCCACATTCACTCATTTACTACAATTCATTAACTTAACACCCTCATTGCTTTCCATTCTTAAAACCTTAACCAATTACATCAAAGACCAAATCACCCACCATAGTATGGCCGAACCCTATGGCCCATAATTTTATTCCAATTACCCCATTCCATGCTTAATTTCATAATTTACATAATGCACATAACCCATTTATTCATTTTCTTACCCTAACCCTAATTCACCCATTTAGGGTTTTCTCCATCTTCCACCCTCTCATTTGATGGGTTTAAACTCCATAGCATAAAATTATCTATCCACCATTACATTCATATAAAATAAATTCCAATTCTTAAACCCTAAATCCAAAATTTCTTGTTTAAGAAATACTCACAATCCGACGTCTCCTCCGATTTCGCCTCTCCCGTCGGTCTCCTTAACCTCTCTCTCTCCTTCTTGATCTTTGATAGGTCAAGATGCTTGATCCATGGTGGCAACCCCTAACCTTAGGATCGGACAAGGTAGGGTTCAAAATTGAGAGAGGGAAAGGGAGGGGTGATGAGAGGGGAGGTGATAACATCAATCTTAGAGTGATCTCCCTCCATTTTCCATTTCTTTCTTCTCTCCTTGAGCTCCTCTCTTTTCTTTCCTTTATTTTCATCCTCTTTTCTCCTTCCTAGTGTGGGACGGCAATGGAGTATGAAGAATGGAGAGAAATAAAGAGAGGATAAGAAAATGGGAAAGAAGTCAAGACTTATCCCCATTTTTTTCTTTACATTAAAGACCCCACCAACTCTAAGATATTTAAAAGATCTTTTAATTGCTTTATGGTGGTGGTTATCTAAACCACCACCAAGCCCCCAACGTGTTTTATTTTTGAATTTGGGATGAGGTGGGTTTTCACCTCTTGGCCCCACTTTGACCACTTCTTAACTACCACTTTAAATAATTTCATTATTTAATTAATTAGGTAATTACCTTAGGTTAATCCATTTGTAGTTAACCTAACTCCATTACTCCACCCATGGTTGACCAAATCAATCATTGTGGCCGGCCCCACCAATCATTGGCCCACACGCCACCTCACTTGATGAGGTGGAGGTGGGTCCCACTTGGCCACAACACCTTGATTTAACTCCAAGTAACTTAGGTGATTTAAATTCATTGAATTCACTCTAAATGGATCACCATTGGGCCCATGGCCCAATTACATTTCCATCTAGCCCATTTACCTTAGAGCTTAACCATCTTGACCCATTGGGTCCCAAATGGGTATTTGATCCAATTTGACCTCCCATGGCCCAATTGGCCATCATTAACCACTTACATAATTTTAAAATCCACTCCATGGTCTATTGGGCCATAATTGGGCCTTTGTCCAAATTTTGGCCCATTTACCCCTTTATTCCATAAATTTTCCAATTTTCATCCTTAAAATAAATAATATTCCCATTTATATTAATTTTAAAAATTTCGGGCCCTTACACAGATATGTCGAGTAACGTGGAGTACTCGGAGTGGTACAGTGGAACTCCTAGCAATCCCATAGATTTGGTGTCTGCTTCTAACAACACCAATGTGGAGGCTAATGTGAACCTTCAGGAAGGACCTCCCGAGGAGGAGGAATGGAATCTAGCACCATTGGAAGAATTGAACTTAGCATCAATGGAGGAGGTGAATCTAGCACCGTTACCGGAGTATCTTATGGAAGATATTCCTTGGTTAGTGGAACCTCTCGAGGAAATCGAGGAGGATCTAGGATTCTTTCATGAGGATCCTATGGAAGATATTCCTATAATATTGGAATCGGTGGGGGAGGTAGATCCCTACGATACATGTGAGTTTTGTAATCAGGACGACCACAACTGTAGGTATTGTCCTCATCCTCTAGGCGCTGTTTGCCCGGTTTGTGGACTGCATGGGCATGGAGAGGCGAGGACTAATTGTCCTTATATTGGAGGACCTGGATTAATACCCTGCACGACATGTGAAGTATTGGGGAACACGGCGATGACGTATCCTGATAACCGTTTCAAGTTCCCTGATGATGCAGAATCTTTTACGGAAGATTAGGCTAGGGAGTAATATGTAGGGGTATTAAAAAGAGGGTTATTTTTGTAAGGGTGCTTTTTGTTCTTTATAGGGTTTTGTTTAACCCTATCCACCCTTGTACAAAAATGAATTATGAATTTATATTAAGTGTATGATGTTTCCATGAATTAGGAAGAAATGGCGCCACAGAAAAATGTGGTAAAGGATCCGAAGGGAAAAAAAAAAGTTTTACAAATCGGATTAGTTGAAGGGACTTCAAAAATGAAGACCCGTCAGGACGGTAAAAAGAAAGATGAGGTGTTCATAATCACACCACAAGGGAAGGTGGTACCTCAACGCAAGAAGGTGGTACATGAGAAGGTGCCATCGGTACATGACAAAGAGCGGTTCGTTCATGACGAAGAGAGATCAGTTCATGAACGATCTCGCACTGAGGAAGAGTCTCACCATTCTCGGCGGGAAGAGGAGGAGAGTGACCCTACGTATCAACAGGACGAGGAGGAAGAGAACAGCAACCTGACTGTACCCTATGTGCCTCCTGAACTGTACAGCTTGGTGCAAGCTGTAGTAACATCTGTCCTCCAACAACATATGAACGGAGGGGGAAGCACGATTGAAAATAATGACCGTAACATGGTCAGAGATTTTCAACAACAGCGCCCACCTTACTTCAAGGGCAGAGAAGGGCCAGTCGAAGCCGAGAACTGGTTGGAGAAGATTTCTCACATACTGACTCTTTTGAATATCAAGAGTCAAGCTCATAAAATTCTGTTGGCCACTTCACAGCTGATAGATGACGCTGCCAAATGGTGGAAAACAGTGGAGAAACAGCGGGCACTTGTGCCGAAAGAGAAAGAATTTCTATGACCTGGGAGCAATTCTCAGCGACATTCTTAGAGCGCTACTTTCCGGAGGAAGAGAGAGAACGTCAGATTCAGGCCTTTATGACATTAGTGCAAGGCTCAATGACGATGGTTGAGTATCACCAAGAATTCCTCAGCCTGTTAATTTATGCATTTTATGTTGTGGACACGGAATATCGGAGGGCTCGCAAGTTCAAGCGTGGTTTACAGCCAAACATTAGGGCCAAAGTAACCGTGTTCAAAGCAGCCACGCTGGCGGAGGTAGTCAACAGAGCGACCATAGTGGAGCAGGAACTGGCGGAGGTTGTACGAGTTGACATCCGTAGGGCACCGGGTGGGAGGGGTACTTATCAACCCAACAAGAAGTTCCGACCGAACTTCAGCAGACCCTCGCCATCTGTTGGATCTACTGGGGGCTTTCACCCCAACCAGCCAACTCAGTCTGTATCAATCATTCAGGCATCTAGAGGAATGAGTAACTGTTTCCACTGTGATCAACCAGGTCACTTCAAAAGGGATTGCCCAAAACTCAACAGGCTGTCATACTCCAGAGAATCATTCCGTCCGCCAGCTAGACCGGTAAACTCCAGAGAGGTGGCAGAATTCAAAGTCGGGGAGGTCGAGGGCCTAACCCTTCTGGAGTTGGACGAGTGTTTTCTTTAGTACCACCGGAGGATGAGAATCACTCAATTATACGAGGTATGGCAGTAGTGAGTAGTTCTTATGCAAATGCACTATTTGATTCAGGAGCTTCACATTCCTTCATAGATGCATCATTTATAACTGCTACTGGTACTCTAGTTCAAAGATTAGCCAAAACACTCACAATTGTGTCCCCTGTCGGAGACTCGGCACTGGGACTTATATGCACTGCGGTTAACACTGAATTAGCTGGACTCAGATTTGAGTTCAATTATCTGGTGCTTGACATGTCTGAGTATGATATAATATTCGGCATGGATTGGTTGGCTAAGTTCCATGCCAACATTGATTGTTATCGTCGAAGAGTGACATTTTGGTCACCCGAGGGCAAACAATACGTAGTTCGTACAGACAAACAAAGTGGATTACAGGAAGGGTTGAACCACGTGGTATTGAATAATATCACCATAAATAAATCTCCAGTTACTGAACTTCCGGCAATAGTACAAGAATTTGGGGATGTGTTTCCAAAGGAACTCCCTGGTTTACCACCTATGAGGGAGATTAACTTCGAAATCAAGTTGTACCCTGGCACTGCACCAGTGTCGTTACCACACTATCGAATGGCACCAGTAGAGATGTCGGAGCTAAAGAAGCAGATTGATGAGCTGCTTAGGCTGGGTTGCATCCGGAACAGTACATCGTCATGGGGAGCACCTGTACTGTTTGTGAAGAAGAAGGACTAGGGTGTTCACTCATGCAAGATCACCGTGTGGTGGCATATGGGTCAAGACAGTTAAAAATACATGAACGTCTTTATCGCACACATGATCTGGAGCTAGCTGAAGTGGTCTTCGCACTCAAAAGTTGGAGACACTATCTGTACGGTGAAAAATTTGAGGTATTTTCTGATCATAAGAGTTTAAAATATTTATTTGATCAGAAGGAGCTCAATCTGAAGCAGCGTAGATGGATGGAGTATCTGGCAGATTACGAATTTGAGCCTCGATACCATCCAGGCAAGGCAAACAAGGTGGCGGATGCTCTCAGCCGCCTATCACATGCATCGGTAGCATGCTCGATCAGAACAGAATGGGAGATGTTGCACACCATTCGAGAGTTCAATCTTTATATCAACAACCGTGGAAGTATGTATAATTTGATCATATAGTCCAATATAGTCACCAAGATTGAACAAGAACAAAGAGCAGATCTGGAAATGGAGGAGATATGAGCCAAGATGTCCACTGGCGTAGAGATACCGGAATGGGAATTACGACCAGGACAAGGTCTATTATTCCGGGGAAGAGTTATGTGCCAAAGAGTTGTAGGAAAGAGCTACTGGTTGAGGCACATCAATCCAAGCTTTCCATTCATCTGGGCAGCACCAAAATGTATCATGATTTGAAAAGGTATTATTGGTGGCACGGATTAAAAAGGGATGTGGGGGACTTCGTGGCACATTGTCTAACTTGTCAACAAGTTAAGACTGAGCATCAAAAGCCATCTGGGTTACTCAAACCCTTATCAGTACCAGAATGGAAATGGGAGCACATTTCCATGGATTTTGTGACCGGATTGCCGAGATCTTCAAAAGGCAATGTCGCCATATGGGTCGTAGTCGACCGGCTGACCAAGTCCGCACATTTTATTCCTATTAAGATGACGGATTCATCTGAGACACTGGGTCGGCGGTACATCAAGGAAATTATTCGGCTTCATGGCATTCCCCGAACAATAGTATCCGACAGAGATGGCCGGTTTACCGGCAGAGTGTGGCAAAGCATGCAGTCAGCCATGGGGACAGATTTATTGATTAGCACTGCATTCCATCCACGGACTGATGGACAGTCAGAAAGGACGATACAAACCTTGGAAGACATGCTGAGAGCATGCATGTTAGATTTCAAGGGTGGATGGGAGGACCACTTGCCACTGATGGAGTTTTCATATAACAACAGTTATCAAGCAAGCCTTCAGATGGCTCCGTACGAGGCGTTATATGGTAGGCCTTGTAGATCACGAGTATGCTGGACAAAGGATGGTGAACCTGCATTCATTGGATCGGAACTAATTGCAGAGACTACTACCACACAAATTAGGTTGATTCGTCAACACTTATTGACTGCACAGAGTCGGCAGAAGAGTTATGCTGACAAAAGAAGAAGATTTCTGGAATTTGAAGTGGGAGACATAGTATTTCTAAAAGTCTAGCCACGGAAGGGACATATGAGGTTCGGAAAGAAAGGAAAATTGTCACCAAGATTTGTGGGACCATTTTCCATCATGAGAAGAGTGGGGGAGGTGGCTTATCATATAGCACTCCTATCACAATTAGCAGCTTTACATGATGTGTTTCACGTGTCGATGTTAAGGAAATATAATCCGGATCCGTTGCATGTTTTAAATGTCCAGGATATTGAAGTACAAAGCGACGTGATGTACGTCGAGAAGGCGGTCAGGATAGTGGAGAAAGAACAAAGGGTGTTGCGAAATAGAGCGATTCAGTTCGTAAAAGTGGTATGGGACCGACATGGTGATGAAGAGGCCACATGAGAACTGGAATCGGAGATGAGAACAGCTCACCCCAAATTATTTATGTAACTTAATTTGAGAACCCTACTTCACTCGATTTTCAGGACGAAAATATTAAAAAGAAGGTTATATTGTAACACCCCATTTTCTCAATGAAGTGGATAATTATGAAAATGCCCCTGTTTTGTTAAATTAATTATTTTGAGATGTCAAATAAGGAAATGGTGGGGTCCATTGCTCAAATCAAGATCATGTGAGCACATTATAAATATCAAGTTTGATTGGATGGGTTATGTACATCAATTGGGTTGAAAATGGCTAAATGGGTCAAAGGGCCCAATTGGACCCAATGGGTCATAATGGATAATTTGACCATTGTATAAGCTCAAATTAAATGGGGTCAAGCTGAATTGATTGGAAATCAGGTAGAACAAAATTGGGTAGGCTTGAAACACAAGTGAAAACCAATTAAAAATGGCAAAAATCAGCCCATGAATGGGTCATATTGTCAAAACGGGTCAAGGGGCTGATTGGGGACCCAATGAGTCGGGTTGACTAGGTTGACCACGTATGACAGTGTGGGCCCTCAATTGAACTCAAGTGAGAGTTAATTCAGCTTGAGTTGGACTGATTTGAAGTGAGTTTGATTTAAGAAAAGAGTTGACTCAAGTATGGAGCATTAAATGTGATGAGTTGGATGAGTTGGGTTAGAATAAAAATACCATGAATCTAGTGTGTCAAGGGGAGGTGGAAATGAGTTGTAATCTCACACAACACCTAATCAAACCCATCTCAGCAGTTGAGTGTGAGGGGGTACTTTGGCAAAGCCAAAAGACACCAAGGTTGGGCGGCACCTATTCATGAATGGATGCAATGGTTCATTTCCAAAGAGATGCAACGTTTGGCACCAAGGGGTGTCTTGGTTAACACCCAACATCCCTTCGTTTTTGGCAAGAGTAATGAGGGAGGATGAATGGGAGTTGGGGGCTAAAACTATAAAAGAATAATGTTACCTTTCTTGGCCGTTTTTCACACAAGGAAATCCAAGAATTCCCATCTCTCTCTCCCTCTCTTCAAGTTCATTTTTCTTGGCTGAACAGCAGAGGTTTTGGCACTAGTTAATCAAGCATAAACCAGCAAGGAATTAAGGAAAGAAAGAAGAAATAAAAGGGATAAACAAGGATCAAAGACAAGAAGAAAGCTTGGAAAATTTGGTAAGTATTTATGTGTTATTTTGGTTTAATAACATGGAACAAATGGGGTATGTGTTGGGCCATGGTTATGGCCGAATACACCAGGGATTTAACCTTGATTAATAGAGGTTTTAAAATGGTAAAGATGACCATTGGGTTCGGCCACCATGGAGGGCCGAACCCCATGTAAAAGATAGGTTGGTTTTGATGTTTTGAAACATAGAAGCCATGGAGTTTTTATGGAATGTGTTTGAGGTTTCTTTAATATTCAAATGCATGTTTTCAAAGAGGGTTAAAAACATGGACTTGGATAACATAAGGACTGAAGTTATCATGGGTCAAAACAGTGGAGTAAAATTGATGAATTGGACCATTTGGATTGGCAATCTTGGATGGCCGAATCCCATGAAGTATTATGGTCTTTTGGACAAGTTGACGAACTTATATGGATGTTTTAAGAGGTAAAAATGCAGTAATGTTATGCTGATTATTACTTGTCTAAATGAGATCTAACAATGCTTAAGAGGACCAAGACATGGACATAGGGTTCGGCCACTTTGAATGGCCGAACCCCATGATAGTTTTTGATGATGTTGGTGAGTTTAAAACCATATAAAATATGGTGTTTGATGTGATTTGTTGAAGTTTAACTTGCTGTTATTGGTTGGCCAACATAGGGCTGAACCATGTCAATGTTAGGGTTAAGTTATGGATTCAAATCGTGGGTGGATGATGGACAAAATAAATCAATAGAACCATTGGGTTCGGCCATGTGCATGGCCGAACCCCATGGGCTGTTTTTGGGATGAATGGACTAAGTATATGGGTTAAGTTTGTTATTGTTTCCATGATTTCATAAAGGGTTTGAAGTATTTTAATGGAGAACCATTTGATGACAGATAAGTATGGAACAAAAATCAGATTTGGTGAGGACCCCACTAAGGGTCTTTGGTGACTCTATTGTGTAGCCGATTTGTGATTGAATTATGGGAAAGAATGATTTATTGATCAAAGGTGGAATAATCATGTGTATGGTTGTATGAACCCTACCAAGACATGTTTAAAGGGTTAAGTATTTACGAGTTGATTAAATAAAGTCGGAAGTTAAATCCTAAGTTGGTGATGTTCGGCCAAGGGCATGGTCGAACCTCACATGATGTGGTTGGGTCTTAGATATGAATGAACAAGTAAGTGATAGTATGATTTGCTGATTGTTATATGGACAAGGTACCGGAATTTGACGACGTACGAGTCGTGACCGGGTGACGCAAAAGAAAGATCAGTTACTGAAGTGAATCTTCAGTAGGTTTCCTACCTACTTGTAACCACAATTTATGATTTGGTTTTATTATGTTCTTATGAGATATGTTGTATTTGAGTTACGTTACAAATGTGGTTTTGAATGATGAGCTAAGTATTTACAAATGACATACAATGCGTTGTAACACCCCAATTTCTCAATGAAATGGATAATTACGAAAATGCCCCTAATGTGTTAAATTAATTATTTGGTGATGTTAAATAAGGAAATAGTGGGGCCCATTGCTCAAATTAAAATCATATGAGCACATTATGAATGTTAAGTTTGATTGGATGGGTAATTTACATCAATTGGGTCAAAAATGGCTAAATGGGTCAAAGGGCCCAAATGGGACCCATCAGGTCTTACTGGATTATTTGACCGTTTTGGGAATTTAAATTAAATGGGGTTAGCCTGATTTGATTGGAAATCAAGTGGAGGAAAAATGGGTAGGCCTGATCCACATGTAAAAACCAATTACAAATGACCAAAATACCCATATTTGGGTCATGGAGTCAAAAACGGGTCAAGGAGCTAAAGGTGGACCCAACGGGTCGTGTTGACTATGGCTGACCGTGTGGACCCTCAAGGGAGCTAAAATATGAGTTAAATCAGTTTGAGTGGGACTGAAGTGAGTTGGAATTAAATCAAGTGGTGAGTTAACTCATGTGCATTAAATGAGTTGAAGGGAATATGAAGAGGTGGCTTGGTCTCAAACCAATGGGGACTTGTTTTGGTGATTTCCATGCTAAGTTAAATGCAAATGGATGGGATTGAGATGAGACACATGGAGAACTGAATGGCTGCATGGGTAGGTGCCAAGGGGTGCCTTGGATAGCACCCAAGACCCATCGTTTTTAGGCAAGAATTAATGAGGGAGTGGAGGGGTTTTGGGGGCTGAAATATTAAAGGAAACAATCACCAAGGTTAGCCGATTTTTGTCATTGCAAACCCAAGTTTTTCCCATCTCTCTCCCTCTCTCCAATTCGTTTTCTTGGCTGGAACAGCAGGGGTTTTGGCACCAGTTATTCAAGTTTAAACCAGCAAGGAATTAAGGAAGAAATGAAGAAATAAAAGGGAGGAAGCAAGGAGCAAAGGCAATAAGAAAAGCTTGGAATTTGGTAAGTATTTCCATGGACTTTTGATTAATAAAATGGGTGTGTATTGGGCCATGGTTATGGCCGAATACACCAAGGTTTTAACCCTGATTTATAGAAGTTTTAAAATGGTAAAGATGACCATTGGGTTCGGCCACCATGAAGGGCCGAACCCCATGTAAAAGATTGCTTGGTTTTCATGTGTTGAAACATGAAAACCATGGGTTTTATGAACTGTTTTTGGGTTTGATTCAAGATTCAAATGCATGTTTTAGAAAGGTTTAAAACATGGATTCGGATGTCATGAATGGCTGAATGTATCATGGGTCTAAGACCTTGGGTATCAAATGATGAAAGGGTTCAAGATGGCCGAACCCCATGAATTGATGTTGGAATTTTGATGGTTTTTGTAAGTTAAAACCATACAAATGTCTTGCTGTTTTGGATGATTAGATTAGACATAAGATGACATGTTTAAGAGGTTCAAACCAAAGGCCATAGGGTTCAGCCAATGAGCATGGCCGAACCCCATGAAATGGTGTGATAATTTTTATGGTTAATGGTGATGGTTTTGAGAGAAAAAAACCATACATTACCATGGGGTTTTTATGTGATTTACATGAAAATTATTTACTGATTTTGGTTGGCCAATATATGGCTGAACCATGGTAATGTTATGGTTAATTTACTGATTTAAAACAGTGGATTAAAACTAGAAAAAAATGGACCATGGGGATCGGCCATGCTCATTGGCTAAAGTGCAGCAATGATGTGCTGATTTTTATATGAATAAGTGACACCAAAAATATGTTTGAAAGACCAAAACATGGACATAGGGTTCGGCCACCTTGGATGGCCGAACCCCATGTAAGTTTTTCATGTTTTTGGTGAGTTAAAAACCATATGAAGATATGGTGTTCTTATGTCAATAAATGGATTAACATGTTACTATTTTGGTGGATTATTATGCGGCTGAACCATGTTTAATTCATGGTTGAGTTAGTATGATTAAACCATGAGTGATCATGGTGATGATTGGATCAAGTGAAACCTAGGGTTCGGCTATGAGTATGGCCGAACCCCATGGGGCTGTTTTAAAATAAATGGGCTGTTTTGGATGGGAGTTTATGATTGTTTTAATTGAGGAGTCATACATGATAAGTTATGGTTTATGTGTAAGAAAATAATCAACCATTGATGATGATGGATTGTGGATAAAAAATCTATAGGATGAGGTTCGGTCATGTGGCATGGCCGAACCCCATCAATGATTATTTGATAGAATTGGGTTAAGTAATAAATGGGATTAAAGGTGATGAATGAAGAACCCCACTAAATTGGTTTAGATATGGTAAAATTAAAGGTTAGCCTAAATGGCATAAATGTAATTATTGATAGAATGATCAATGATGGAAATGATCATAGGGTTGGATGTACGGACACGAACCCCACAAGATGGTATATAAGACCTAAACTTGATTAGGAATCAAGTAGATTAAGTATTGATTTGCTGTTACATAATAAGGTACCTGAGGTTGAACGACGAGCGAGTCGTGATCAGGTGACGCTAAAGAAAGATCAAGTACTGAAGTGAATTTCCTGTAGGTTTCCTACCTACTTGTAACCACAGTTTTAACCAGTTTTCTTTATGAGACTCTTGTTTATTTTATGTGGTTTCAAATGATATATTATGCATTAACAAATGGCATACAAGCATTGGCATCTCATGCATAGACATGGGATGATGAATGAGGTTCTACAGTGTTGCAAGTTATGAGTTACGTCCTCCTTAGGCGATGAGAGTCCCGCCAGGAAGAGTAACATGATGGTCATAGTCACATTGGTCTCCTTAGGCGATGAGAGTCCCGCCAGGAGGACTAATACGTGATATGAATCAAGGTAATGATGAAGAGATGGAAGTGTATTGTGATTTACCTTGACGGTGCGAGGCACGTCAAGTGATGGCTATGAATGTACATGATGGGAGAGACTCATTGCATGTGCATTCTTCATAGCATTGTTTTACCTGTTTTTACTAATCATGTACTATGATATATATGCATGTTTTATATGCTAATCATGTGGTAGCCCTGATCGGGAACCTACTGAGCGCGTTGATCTAACGCCCTAATTCTATCTCCAGAGGAGAATGCAGGTACAAGGAAAGGGAAAGAAAAGGTCGTTGACTGGGAGGGGAGCTAAGCCTAAGCGCTTGAATGTTGGACTGGACTTCTTTTTATTACTGTCATTTGAACTATATTTTGTTGGACATATAATAAGTTAATACTTGCTATGGTTTGATTAGATTATTAACTATGGATGGTGGTATACCTTAATTAGCAATTGAGACTGTTACTTGCTATCTAGTCTTTCTATTCGCAGTTAATCTAGTTATTCCGCATGTTGTTATTAGTTCCATGTGTGATTCGTTATCATGGTCTAGTCCATGTACACATGGATGGCCAGTTAAGGTTCAGACTTGAGTAGCCTGAACTTAACTCGCGTCGTGACGCCGCCCGCTCTCTTCGATGTTTTTTTATTATTATTTAAAAAAAAAAATAGACTCTGAATTTTCGGAGAGGGCGGGGGCTACAGTTGGTATCAGAGCGACACGGGAAGTTGAATCATCGAAGTAAGATTAAGATGGTTTCATGTCTCACTGACGGATAAGAATCCCAACTGACCGACTCTTCGGAGTCCGCTGCCTGGGGGCCGGATTAATTTACTTCGAGTGACTTAGACTGAACAATCAATCTGAGAACGACAATGAAAGATAGCAAAGTAACATACAGTCATCATAATTGGACATATCAAACATAGCAAGGTAGGATGAACTCCCCTGAAATCCCCACATTGTGAAACAAACAACAGGAAATTAGAGATCTCCCCAGAAACAAAAGAACACAAAGAGTGATGATTTGGTAATCTTCCCAAACAAAGTACATGACATTATGCATGATCAGATTCCCCTGAAAACCAAGGTTGGTTTATTTAGAATTGTTGTTAAATATTCTTGTGTTCTATTGATATGATACAGATATGTCGAGTAATGTGGAGTACTCGGAATGGCACAGCGGAACTCCTAGCCATCCCATAGATTTGGTGTTTGCTTCTAACAACACCAACGTGGAAGCTAATGTGGACCTTCAGGAGGGACCTCCTGAAGAAGATGAGATGGACTTAGCACCTGTTCCAGAGGATTTGATGGATAGCATTCCTGGGATGGTGGAACCTCTTGAGGAAGAAGATGAGAATCTGGGATTCTTTTATGAGGATCCTATGGAAGATTTTCCTATAATATTGGAATCAGCGGAGGAGATCCTTACGATACTTGTGGGTTGTGTAATCAGGAGGATCACAACCGTATATATTGTTCTCATCCTTTAGGAGTTGTCTGCCCGGTTTGTGGACTGCGCACAGGCATGGAGAGGCGAGGACTAATTGTCCTTATATTGGTGGACCTGGATTAATACCCTGCACCACATGTGAAGTATTGGGGCACACGGCGATGACATGTCCTGAAAACCATTTCAAGTTCGTTGATGATGCGGAATCTTCTACGAAAGACTAGGATAGGAAGTAATATGAAGTTATTAAAAAGAGGGTTATTTTGTAAAGGTGCATATTTTGTATAAATAGGGTTTTGTTTCACCCTACCCACCTTTGTACAAAGATGAAGTTTGAATTTATATAAAATATGTGATTTTATGATTTTATGAGGATTTATGGCATTTAATGCATACTGTTAATGGAAACTAAGTCTATGATGTTTCCATGAATTAGGACTAAATGGCGCCACAAAAAAAGGTAGTAAAAGATCCGAAGGGTAAAGAAAAAGATTTACAAATCGGATTAGGTGAGGGGGCATCAAAGAGAAGGACCTGTCAAGACAGTAGGAAGAAGGATGAGGTGCTCATAATCACACCACAAGGGAAGGTAGTACCTCAACGCAAGAAGGTGGTACATGAGAAGGTGCCATCAGTACAAAGAGCGGTCCGTTCATGACGAAGAGAGATCAGTTCATGAACGATCACGCGATAAGGAAGAATCTCAACATTCTCGGTATGAAGAGGAAGGCAATGACTCTTCATATCGACCGGACGAAGAGGAAGGTAATGACTCGTCATATCGAAGAGAGGAAGAAGGGAACAACAACGTGATGGTACCCTACGTACCACCTGAACTACAAAGTTTGGTTCAAGCTGTAGTCACCTCTGTCCTCCAACAACATATGAACAGAGGGGGAAACACGAGTGAAAATAACGACCGTAACATGGTCAGAGATTTTCAACAACGGCGCCCACCTTACTTCAAGGGTAGAGAAGGGCCTGTCGGAGCCGAGAATCGGTTGGAGAAGATTTCTCACATACTGACTCTGTTGAATATCAAGAGTCACGCTCACAAAATCCTACTGGCCACGTCACAGCTGATAGATGACGCTGCCAAATGGTGGAAGGTGGTGGAGAGATAGTAGGCACTTGTGCCAAGAAAAGAAAGAATTGCTATGACCTGGGAGCAATTCTCAGCGACATTCTTAGAGCGCTATTTCCCGGAGGAAGAGAGGGAACGTCGATACATGCCTTTATGACATTAGTGTAAGGCTCAATGACGGTGGCTGAGTACCACCAGGAGTTTTTCAGCCTGTCAATCTATGCATTTTATGTTGTGGACACGGAATATCGTAAGGCTCGCAAGTTCGAGCGTGGGTTACGGCCAAACATTAGGGCCAGGGTAACCGTGTTCAAAGTAGCCACGCTGGCGGAAGTGGTCAGCAGGGCTACCATTGTGGAACAGGAAATGGCGGAATTTGCAAGAGTGGACAACCGTTGAGCTTCGAGTGGGAGGGGTGTGTATCAACCCAACAAGAAGTTCAGATCGAACTTTAGCAGACCCTCTCCGTCTGTTGGATCTAGTGGGAGCTTTCGCCCAACCAGCCCACTCAATCTGTAGCAGTCACTCAAGCATCTCGAGGAGTGAATACCTGCTTTCACTGTGATCAACCAGGTCACTACAAAAAGGACTGCCCAAAGCTCAACAGGCTGTCATACTCCAGAGGATCATTTCGTCCGCCAGCTAGACCAGTAAACTCCAGAGGAGGCAGAATGCAAAGTCAGGGAGGTCGAGGATCTAACCCTGCTGGAGCTGGGCGATTATTTACTCTAACTTCTCTGGAAGAAGAGGACCATGCTGTGATACAAAGTATGGCGGTAATGAGTAGTTCTTATGCATATGCACTATTTGATTCTGGAGCATCACACTCCTTCATAGCTGCATCATTTATTACTGCAACTGGTACATTAGTTCAAAGATTAGCCACAACACTTACTATTGTATCCCTTGTCGGAGACTCGGCACTGGGTCTTATATGCACAGTGGTTAACACTGAATTAGCTGGACTCAGATTTGAGTTCAATTATCTAGTACTTGACATGTCCGAGTATGATATAATATTCGGCATGGATTGGTTGGCTAAGTTTCATGCCAACATCTACTGTTATAGCCGAAGCGTGACATTTATGTCACCCGAAGGCAAGCAATATTTAGTCCGTTCAGATAAACAAAGTGGATTGCAAGAAAGGTTAAACGACGTGCTATTGAATAATATCACCATAAACAAAGCTCCAGTTACTGAACTTCCGGCAATTGTACAAGAATTTGCGGATGTATTTCCAAAGGAACTGCCGGGTTTACCACCTAAGAGGGAGGTTAACTTCGAGATCAAGTTGTACCCTGGCACAGCAGCAGTGTCGTTACCACACTATCGGATGGCACCAGCAGAGATGTCGGAGCTAAAGAAGCAGATTGATGAACTGTTCAGGCTGGCTTGCATCCAGAACAGTACCTCATCATTTGGAGCACCAGTGCTATTTGTGAAGAAGAAGGATGGTTCACTTCGGATGTGCGTGGACTACCGGAAGCTGAATCAGCTAATAGTCCGGAACAAGTACCCTCTACCCAGGATCGATGATTTATTGGATCAATTGAAGGGTTCCAGCCATTTTTCAAGATTGATTTGATGTCTGGTTATCACCAAATATGGGTTAGGGAGGAAGATATAGAGAAAACGGCCTTCCGGACGTGGTATGGACTATACGAGTTTGTAGTCATGCCATTTGGACTTACAAATGCACGGCGGTGTTCATGGATTTGATGAACAGAATCTTCCGTCCCTATTTGGATCAATTTGTAATCGTATTCATTGATGATATTCTGATATATTCCAAGAGTCAGGAAGAACATGCAGAGCATCTATGGATAGTTTTGAATACTTTGAGGCAGAGTAAACTATATGCCAAGGCCAGTAAGTGTGAATTCTGGCTATCTCAAGTGAATTTCTTAGGACATGTTATATCTGAGGAAGGAATAGCCTTGGATCCAGCTAAGGTGGCAGCAGTGAAAGATTGGAAAGCACCCAAGAATGTAACTGAAATTCGTAGTTTCTTGGGATTGGCAGGTTATTATTGGAAATTTATCATGGATTTTTCCAAAATAGCGTCTCCGTTGACTGGACTCACTCAAAAAGGAGTCAAGTATGAATGGACAGATCAGTGTAACCGGAGATTTGAAACGCTAAAAGAGAAACTTACAAGAGCTCTTGTTTTAATTTTGCCGGAAAGGGGCAAAGATTACGAAGTACAATGCGATGCTTCAGGAGAAGGACTAGGGTGTTCACTCATGCAAGAACACCGTGTGGTGGCTTATGGGTCAAGACAGTTAAAAATACACGAACGTCTTTACCCCACACATGATCTGGAGCTAGCTGCAGTGGTCTTCGCACTCAAAAGTTGGAGACACTATCTTTACGGCGAAAAATTTGAGGTATTTTCTGATCATAAGAGTTTAAAATATTTATTTGATCAGAATGAGCTCAACTTGAGGCAGCGTAGATGGATGGAGTATCTGGCGGATTACGAATTTGAGCTTCGATACCATCCAGGCAAGGCAAACAAAGTGGCGGATGCTCTCAGCCGCCTATCTCATGCATTGGTAGCATGCTTGATCAGAACGGAATGGGAGATGTTGCACACCATTAGAGAGTTCAATCTTTATATCAACAACCATGGAAGTATGTATAATTTGATCATACAGTCCAATATAGTCACCAAGATTGAACAAGAACAAAGAGCAGACCCGGAAGTGGAGGACATATGAGCCAAGATGTCCACTGGCGTAGACGTACTGGAATGGGAATTACGGCCAGGACAAGGTCTTTTATTTTGGGGAAGAACATATATGCCAAAGAGTTGTAGGAAAGAGCTACTGATTGAGGCACATCAGTCCAAGCTTTCTATCCATCCGGGCAGAACCAAAATGTACCATGATCTAAAGAGGCATTATTGGTGGCATGGACTAAAAAGGGATGTTGCGGAATTCGTGGCACATTGTCAAACTTGTCAGCAAGTTAAGACTGAACACCAAAAGCCACCAGGTTTACTCAAACCCTTAGCAGTGCCAGAATGGAAATGGGAACACATTTCCATGGACTTTGTATCGGGGTTGCCGAGGTCTTCAAAGGGCAATGACGCCATATGGGTCGTAGTCGACCGGCTGACCAAGTCCACACATTTCGTTCCTATCAAGATGACGATTCATTTGAAACGTTAGGTCGGAGGTATATTAAAGAAATCATTCGACTACATGGCATTCCTCGAATGATAGTATCGGACAGAGATGGTCGTTTTACCGGCAAGTATGGCAAAGCATGCAGTCAGCCATGGGGACAGATCTATTGACTAGCACCGCATTCCATCCACAGACTGATGGACAGTCTGAAAGGACAATACAGACCTTGGAAGACATGCTAAGAGCATGTATGTTAGACTTCAAGGGTGGATGGGAGGACCACTTACCACTGGTGGAGTTCTCGTATAATAACAACTATCAGGCAAGCCTTCAGATGGCTCCATACGAGGCCTTATATGGTAGACCGTGTAGGTCACCAGTATGTTGGACAGAGGCAGGAGAGCCTGCATTGATCGGACCGGAACTAGTCGCAGAGACTATTACACAAATTAAGTTGATACGTCAACACTTATTGACTGCACAGAGTCGGCAGAAGAGTTATGCTGATAAAAGGAGACGGTTTCTGGAATTTGAAGTGGGAGACATGGTATTTTTAAAGGTCTCGCCACGGAAAGGACACATGAGGTTTGGCAAGAAAGGAAAACTGTCACCAAGATTTGTGGGACTGTTTTCCATCATGAGAAAGTGGGGGAGGTGGCTTATTAGATAGCACTCCCATCACAATTAGCAGCTCTACACGATGTGTTTCACATGTCGATGCTAAGAAAATACAATCTGGATCCGTCCCATGTTTTGAATGTGCAGGATATTGAAGTACAAAGTGACATGACGTACGTCGAGAAGCCGGTCAGGATAGTGGAGACCGAACAAAGGGTGTTGCGAAACAAAGCGATTAAGTTCGTAAAAGTGGTATGGGACCGTCATGATGATGAAGAGGCCACATGGGAACTTGAATCGGAGATGAGAACAGCTCACCCCGAATTGTTTATGTAATTTATTTTGAGAACCTTACTTCGCTCGATTTTCGGGACGAAAATTTTAAAAAGAGGGTTATATTGTAACACCCCAATTTCTCAATGAAATGGATAATTACGAAAATGCCCCTGATGTGTTAAATTAATTATTTGGTGATGTTAAGTAAGGAAATAGTGGGGCCCATTGCTCAAATTAAAATCATATGAGCACATTATGAATGCTAAGTTTGATTGGATGGGTAATTTACATCAATTGGGTCAAAAATGGCTAAATGGGTCAAAGGGCCCAAATGGGACCCATCGGGTCTTACTGGATTATTTGACCATTTTGTGAATTTAAATTAAATGGGGTTAGGCTGATTTGATTGGAAATCAAGTGGAGGAAAAATTGGTAGGCCTGATCCACACGTAAAAACCAATTACAAATGACCAAAATACCCATAATTGGGTCATGGAGTCAAAAACGGGTCAAGGAGCTAAAGGTGGACCCAACGGGTCGTGTTGACTATGGTTGACCGGGTGGACCCTCAAGGGAGCTAAAATATGAGTTAAATCAATTTGAGTGGGACTGAAGTGAGTTGGAATTAAATCAAGTGGTGAGTTAACTCATGTGCATTAAAATGAAATGCATTAAGTATGGTGAGTTGGTTGATTTGAGATGGAAATCTAAAGGACCTTGAGTTCAAGTGAGTCAAAATGGAAATCAAAGGGGCTGTAAATCAGTGAGTTGAAGGGAATATGAAGAGGTGGCTTGGTCTCAAACCAATGGGGACTTGTTTTGGTGATTTCCATGCTAAGTTAAATGCAAATGGATGGGATTGAGATGAGATACATGGAGAGCTGAATGGCTGCATGGGTAGGTGCCAAGGGGTGACTTGGATAGCACCCAAGACCCATTGTTTTTAGGCAAGAATTGATGAGGGAGTGGAGGGGTTTTGGGGGCTGAAATATTAAAGGAAACAATCACCAAGGTTAGCCGATTTTTGTCATTGCAAACCCAAGTTTTTCCCATCTCTCTCTCCCTCTCTCCAATTCGTTTTCTTGGCTGGAACAGTAGGGGTTTTGGCACCAGTTATTCAAGCTTAAACCAGCAAGGAATTAAGGAAGAAATGAAGAAATAAAAGGGAGGAAGCAAGGAGCAAAGGCAATAAGAAAAGCTTGGAATTTGGTAAGTATTTCCATGGACTTTTGATTAATAAAATGGGTGTGTATTGGGCCATGGTTATGGCCAAATACACCAAGGTTTTAACCCTGATTTATAGAAGTTTTAAAATGGTAAAGATGACCATTGGGTTCGTTCACCATGAAGGGCCGAACCCCATGTAAAAGATTGCTTGGTTTTCATGTGTTGAAACATGAAAACCATGGGTCTTATGAACTGTTTTTGGGTTTGATTTAATATTCAAATGCATGTTTTAGAAAGGTTTAAAACATGGATTAGGATGTCATGAATGGCTGAATGTATCATGAGTCTAAGACCTTGGGTATCAAATGATGAAAGGGTTCATTGTGTTCGGCCATCTTGGATGGCCGAACCCCATGAATTGATGTTCGAATTTTGATGGTTTTTGTAAGTTAAAACCATGCAAATGTCTTACTATTTTGGATGATTAGATTAGACATAAGATGACATGTTTAAGAGGTTCAAACCAAAGGCCATAGGTTTAGCCAATGAGCATGGCCGAACCCCATGAAATTGTGTGATAATTTTTATGGTTAATGGTGATGGTTTTGAGAGAAAAAAACCATACATTACCATGGGGTTTTTATGTGATTTACATGAAGATTATTTACTGATTTTGGTTGGCCAACATATGGCTGAACCATGGTAATGTTATGGTTAAGTTACTGATTTAAAACAGTGGATTAAAACTGGAAAAAAATGGAACATGGGGATCGGCCATCATGGATGGCCGAATCCCATGAGGTGTTATGGTTATTTGGACAAAGTAATGAATTTATTAGATGGTTTTGAGAGGTTAAAGTGCAGCAATGATGTGCTGATTTTTATATGAATAAGTGACACCAAAAATATGTTTGAAAGACCAAAACATGGACATAGGGTTCGGCCACCTTGGATGGCCGAACCCCATGTAAGTTTTTCATGTTTTTGGTGAGTTAAAAACCATATGAAGATATGGTGTTCTTATGGCAATAAATGGATTAACATGTTACTGTTTTGGTGGATTATTATGCGGCTGAACCATGTTTAATTCATGGTTGAGTTAGCATGATTAAACCATGAGTGATCATGGTGATGATTGGATCAAGTGAACCCTAGGGTTCGGCTATGAGTATGGCCGAACCCCATGGGGCTGTTTTAAAATAAATGGGCTGTTTTGGATGGGAGTTTATGATTGTTTTAATTAAGGAGTCATACATGATAAGTTATGGTCTATGTGTAAGAAAATAATCAACCATTGATGATGATGGATTGTGGATAAAAAATCTATGGGATGAGGTTCGGCCATGTGGCATGGCCGAACCCCATCAATGATTATTTGATAGAATTGGGTTAAGTAATAAATGGGATTAAAGGTGATGAATGAAGAACCCCACTAAATTGGTTTAGATATGGTAAAATTAAAGGTTAGCCTAAATGGCATAAATGTAATTATTGATAGAATGATCAATGATGGAAATGATCATAGGGTTGGATGTACGGACACGAACCCCACAAGATGGTATATGAGACCTAAACTTGATTAGGAATCAAGTAGATTAAGTATTGATTTGCTGTTACATAATAAGGTACCTGAGGTTGAACGACGAGCGAGTCGTGATCAGGTGACGCTAAAGAAAGATCAAGTACTGAAGTGAATTTCCTATAGGTTTCCTACCTACTTGTAACAACAGTTTTACCCAGTTTTCTTTATGAGACTCTTGTTTATTTTATGTGGTTTCAAATGATATATTATGTATTAACAAATGGCATACAAGCATTGGCATCTCATGCATAGACATGGGATGATGAATGAGGTTCTACAGTGTTGCAAGTTATGAGTTACGTCCTCCTTAGGCGATGAGAGTCCCGCCAGGAAGAGTAACATGATGGTCATAGTCACATTGGTCTCCTTAGGCGATGAGAGTCCCGCCAGGAGGACTAATACGTGACATGAATCAAGGCAATGATGAAGAGATGGAAGTGTATTGTGATTTATCTTGACGGTGCGAGGCACGTCAAGTGATGGCTATGAATGTACATGATGGGAGAGACTCATTGCATGTGCATACTTCATAGCATTGTTTTACCTGTTTTTACTAATCATGTACTATGATATATATGCATGTTTTATATGCTAATCATGTGGTAGCCCTGATCGGGAACCTACTGGGCGCGTTGATCTAACGCCATAATTCTATCTCCAGAGGAGAATGCAGGTACAAGGAAAGGGAAAGAAAAGGTCGTTGACCGGGAGGGGAGCTAAGCCTAAGCGCTTGAATGTTGGACTGGACTTCTTTTTATTACTGTCATTTGAACTATATTTTGTTGGACATGTAATAAGTTAATACTTACTATGGTTTGATTAGATTATTAACTATGGATGGTGGTATACCTTAATTAGCAATTGAGACTGTTACTTGCTATCTAGTCTTTCTATTCCGTAGTTAATCTAGTTATTCCGCATGTTGTTATTAGTTCCATGTGTGATTCATTATCATGGTCTAGTCCATGTACACATGGATGGCCAGTTAAGGTTCAGACTTGAGTAGTCTGAACTTAACTCGAGTCGTGACGCCGCCCGCTCTCTTCCGATGTTTTATTATTATTATTTAAAAAAAAAATTAGACTCTGAATTTTAGGAGAGGGCGGGGCGCTACATGCATAGACATCTCATGCATGACATGGGATGATGATTATGGAAACTGGAGCCCACACTCCACCGGAATATCCGAGATGCAACTGTGGGGCCTCCTTCGGCAGTGCAAGTCACGCCAGGAGAATTGACATGTGGTTATGGAAACCGGAGCCCGCACTCCATCGGAATGTCCGAGATGCAACTGTGGGGCCTCCTTCGGCTGTGAAATGTCACGCCAGGAGAATCCAACAGGTTTATATGAGACGCGGCAAGTAAAGGCTATATATGTATGTGTGATGGGGTGGGACTCATTACATTTGCATACATAGATAGCATGATTTTTATATCTTTTTGGATAATCAGATATTATGATATATGTGCATGTTTTTATATGCTAATCATGCGGTAGCCTTGATCGGGAACCTACTAGGCGCATTGATCTAACGCCCTAATTCTATCTTTAGAGGATAATGTAGGATCAAGGAAAGGTAAAGAGCAGGTCGATGACCGGGAGGGGAGCCAAGCCTAAGCGCTTGAATGATGAACAGGATTACTTGCTAACTATCATTTGATTTATACTTTGATGGACATGTAATAAGTTAATACTTAGCTATGGTTTGATTAGACTATTGACTATGGATGGTTGTTTACCTTAATTATCAACTGAGACTGTTACTTGCTATCAATTCATATTATTTCCGCAGTTAGTCTAGTTTATTCCTCATGTTGTTGTTAGTTCCATATGTGATTTATTATCATGGTCTAGTCCATGTGCACATGGGTGGCCAGTTAAGGTTCAGACTTGGGTAGTCTGAACTTAACTCGCGTCGTAGCGCTCCCGCTCTCGTTCACTTTGTGTTTCTTTAAAAAGAAATTTTCAGACTCTGATTTTCGGAAGGGTGGAAAGGGCGGGGCGTTACAGGAAGAAGAAAAGACTAAGGAAGGAAAAGAACGGAGGAGCGATATGGAACGAAAGAAAACGAAGGAGGCGCGGAAAAGGTAAGGTTTATGTTTCATGTTGCTAAAAATGTAAGAAACCATGGAGTTCCATTTCGGATTTGGACAGATTGGCCGAATGGTTATAAGGCCATGGATTTGAAATCCATCCAATGAATAGTAATAAGATGAACATAAGGCAAAGTATTGTTCAAATCCGAAATGTGGTCTTTGGAGATGGAAAAATGGACAAAACCCTAACCTTATTGACGGCTAAAATGGGTTGAACAGATGAAATAATAATGATGAAGATTAGGGTTACATATATGATTAATGGATGATGTTAAGAACTATGGGTATGCATGATCTATGAAGGACCTTATCCATGTTCAATATAAGGGATAAAACTTCATAGGAGAATGATCAAAGATGATGGTTTGGCCCATGGCCGAACCCTAAATTTTTATCTATGGACCATATGAAGGCTCAAAAGGGATTGGATGAGGTTCGGCCATGATGTATGGCCAAACCCCATCAAATGATCTAAACATGTTGTATGTGATTTTTAAGAGAACCCATCCTCATGATGATTTAAAATGGAAAGAGGAGGAAAAAATGATGAACCATGGGTTCGGACATGTTGTATGGCCGAACACCATGGAAGAATGTTTATGGATTTAAATACATTTCAAATGATGAACCATGGCTATCAAGCTAAGAAATAAATGGAGATGAAGAACCATGGGTTCGGCCATGTTGTATGAGCGAACCCCATGGATCATTTTTGGGATCTAAGTATGTGTAAATAAATTAAGTGATTAACTATGAAAAGATGGCTAAGATGGGAGATGATAAAAAACTAAAGAACCAACATGGTTGAACCCCATGAAGGAATTTTCATGGACCTAGGTGTATGATTAACCATGGATGATATGTATGGACCTAAGTGTGTTTAAAAAGTTAAATGACTTAACTAGAGATTATGTGATCAAGAAATATAAGAACGGATGATGTTTGAATCGTTGTGATTAAAGGATTAAAAAGGGGGTCAAAACCAAAAGAGTGAGGTTCGGCCAGTTGTATGGCCGAACCTCACTAATGAGTTTTATGGACTTAAAACATTTTCAGCCCTAAAGGCATGGCCGAAACCCCTTGGGGGTCTTAACCAGGCTAACGACTATAATCATAGGTGCAAATGAACATGGAATGATGGGAATCAAATGGGTCATCGATTTGATCTATTTATGTGTAATAAGGTAACGAGATTTCACAAATGGGCGTGCGATCTGCTTGATGCGATCGGTGATCATTTTTTGGACGAAAACGCAAGGACAAGATATTTGGACGTTGGTAGGATTCCTACCTTATTGATACACTTGGAATATGTATATGAATGGTTGTTTTAATTTCATGTTTTGATGATCTATTTTGGTATCAAAGTGCTATGTTTTAATAATGGGATTTCAATGCTATTATGTCTATTATGAAATGGCATGTGTGCACTTACATCTCATGTACGGCATGGGAGGGATCACATGAGGGGAGTCCACGCTCCATTCGGATATCTGATAAACAAACGTGGGGAGGATCCGCACTGATTCCGGATATGATGTTGAAATGAAAAGAGGAGTCCACGCTCCGTTCGGTGGGACCGATAAGGCATACGTGGGGAGTCATGACAATACCTTGATATGGCTTGTACATCAAGAGGAATACTATATGATTGTGATATGGTTGATGGGTGGGATTCATGGTATATGACACCCATGGCATGTCATTGAATTGCATGATTTTGGCATTATATATATCTATGTGATTTTTTATACTAATCCATGTGTTTGACCCTACTCGGAGTACCTACTGGGCGTGTTGTCTAACGCCCTACTTCTACCTTAGATGATGACACAGGGAATGGACGGAGCGAAGGATGTGAACGGAGCCAAGCTTAGGAGCTTGGATGACTTAGATTTATTTTATTTAAGTTTTCATTATGGACATGTAATTTGAGTAATTAGCATTTTGGGTGTAACGCCCGCCCCTTTTCACCGAAATCAGAGTCTAAATTTTTTTTTTTTTAAAGTGATAAAGGGCGCGGACGTCACTACGCGAGTTAAGTTCCGAGCTTCTAAAGCCCGGTCCTTAACTGGCCAACCCTACGCGTGCGTGTAACTAAGTCCACGAGTACGGTTCACGGGTAGAAAGTAAGCTCGCGAAATATAAAATTACATGCGGAATGATAATAGAGACTATCCTACCAATTTTCAGATAGCAGGGAAGAAACATCCGTATAATTACTAAAATGCCATTAAACTGTATTGTCCAAAAATAAAATCTAAACATAGCAAGCCATCTAAGTTATTACATTTCGACAAGCTAATTTACTCAATTTACATTTCCAAAATGAAATAATTAAACTAAGTAGCCGCCTCCCCAAGCTCCTAAGCTTGGCTCCTGTCTCGCCCTTCCGTTCCGCCATCTCCTGCATCGTCAGCTAGGGTAGAAGTAAGGCGTTAGAACACACGCCCAGTAGGACTCCGAGTAGGGCTAGCACATGGATTAGTAATAACAGCATACAGATAATAACCCAATGAAAGCTGATAAACCATCATATAATGAAACTATAAAGTAATTGCCATGTCATGGGTGTCTATGTTATGCATCCCACCCATCATCCAAACCATATAATATCATATCCCTCTTGACGGAACAAAACCTCGTCAAGGTGTCCCCATGCCTGTTCTCGGTCGCCCCGACGGAGCATGGACTCCAGTTATCAAAATATCCCCATGCCTGCTTTTCGGTCACCCCGACGGAGCATGGACTCCGGTTCCATTATTTTCCCGCCCATGCCGTGCATGAGATGTAATGCATTATGCTATGTAATATATATATATATATATATCTCATAACTCTAGTATATCATACATAGCCTTGGCATATAATGCATCATCTTAAAATATAAATCATAGTATTAAACATAACATTCATAATCGTGAAAACCTATCATAAAATAAATCCCATAGTCCACAAAATAAGATAAAGATACCATCACATATCCATGGCTTACAAGGAGGTAGGAATCCTACCGAATACCGACTCGCGTCCCTTTTTTGTTTACGTCCAACAATTCGGCTACCGACTCGCGTACCGCTCGCGCTATCCGATACCTTATTAAATTACCAATTCAGTCCAAGTTTTAACCGTTTCTAAGCCCATAAATCATATCTTAGTGGTTTTATTCAATTTTAGCCAATATTTACCATTTTTGCCACTACTCTTTTACATGATTAATTACTCATTTATTTAGGCATGATTAAGCCCAAAAATTGATCCATAACTTAGATCTATTAGTGGTCTATCAACCATAACATGATCTCATTAAAGATAAGTCCTTAACTTAACCAAAATCCCAATCAATCTAAACACATTCATACTCCAACCTATGGTGTCCTTTTCCCATTTTTTTTCTTTGGGTTCATTGTTCACATTTGAATTTATCACAAGTCCCTCCATATGGGCATTTCACCATTCATTTAAATCACTCATTTGATCACATTGGTTTTATCTCTTGGGTTCATCAAAACTACTAACATTTCCATTTATTTTCCATTATTCACAACCCTTCATTCCATCATTTGATCACCATAGGGTTCGGCCATACACCATGGCTGAACCCATGGCTCATGATCCATCATTCATTGCTCCAAAATACCTACATTCACCAAAATATTAAATCCATCTTTTTTATCCTTTAAACCCATCATTTGATCACCATTTCATTACCATAGGGTTCGGCCATATACCATGGCCGAACCCATGGTTCAAGATTCATTCCATCCATGCATTTCAAAGCCATAAAACCCCTTTGCATTTTTATCATAAAACCATTTTAAACTTACCCACATTCATTCATTTAAAACCCTAATTTTCATTAGCTAAAAACCCTCATTGTCTTCCATTCTTTAAACCCTAACCAATTACATCAAAACCCCTAATCACCCACCATGGGGTTCGGCCATGCTACATGGCCGAACCCTACGGCCCATGATTTTCTTCCAATTACCCAATTCCATGCTTAATTTAATAAATTACAAAATGCACATAATCCATTTATGTCTTTTCTTACCCTAACCCTAATTTACCCATTTAGGGTTTCCTCCACCTTCCACCCTTTCATTTGATGGATTTAAAATCCATGGCATAAACTTATTTAACCACCATTAATTTTACAAAAATAAATCCCAATTCTTAAACCCTAAAAATCCAAAATTTCTTGTTTAAGAAATACTCACAATCCGTCGTCTCCTCCAACTTCCGCCACTCCCATCAGTTTCCTTAGCCTCCTCTCTCCATTTTTTTCATTCTCCATTGCCGTCCCATGCTCCAAGTGAAGGAGAGAAAGAGACCTAAGGAGAAGAGAAGAGAAGGAGAGAAGAAAAAAGTGGAAATTTAAGTAAAATCACTCTAAGATCAAGGTTATCATCTCCCCTCTCATCATCTTTCCCTCTCCATCTCTCAATACAAACCCTAACTTGGCCGATCCTAAGGTTGGGGGTTGCCACTATTGATCAAGCATAAAGCTCGGAACTTAACTCGCGTCGTGACGTCCGCGCCCTTTATCACTTTAAAAAAAAAATAAAATTTAGACTCTGATTTCGGTGAAAAAGGGCGGGCGTTACATTGGGACTGTAATAACTGAGACTACTTGCTATGGTTGGTTTTATTTTGGACATTTAAACTTAAGTTATTTAATGTGATGGACTTCATTGCTATTTAAAATTGGATAGGATAGTAACTCTATTATAATTTCGCAAGTATAGCATTATTGCGTGTGACCCATTTTGGTGGACTTAGTTCACGCACACGCATGGTTGGCCAGTTAAGGGATGGGCTTTGGAAGCTCGGACTTAGCTCCCATCGTGATATTTCGCTCTCTCTCACTCTTTATTTTAAAAAAAAAAAAATAGACTCTGATTTTCGGTGGGTGAAAATGGGCGGGGCGTTACAAGTTGTTCTTATGTCCAATTCAAGTTCCCAAGTGGCTTCCTCATTACCATGTCAATCCCATACCACCTTGACGAACGAGACCTCTCTATTTCGCAGCACCCTTTGTTCTGTCTCCACCACTCTGACAGGCCTTTCGACGTAGGTCACGTCGCTTTGCACTTCTATGTCTTGTATATTCAGCACATGAGAGGGACCAGGATTGTACTTCCTTAGAATAGATACATGAAATAAGTCGTGCAATGATGATAACTATGGAGGAAGTTTCAATTGATACGCCACTTCCCCCACTGTCTTTTAGATTGAAAAGGGTCCCACAAATCTAGGTGACAGTTTCCCTTTCTTTCCAAATCGCATGTATCCTTTTCGTGGTGAGACTTTCAAGAACACTAAGTCTCCCACTTCAAACGTATGGAATTTCCTTCTCTTGTCAGCGTAGCTCTTTTGACGACTCTGTGTAGTGATCAGAAGTTGTCGTATCACCTTAATCTGTTATGTGGTCTCTGCAACTAGATTAGGTCCAATAAGTGCAGACTCACCGGCCTCTATCCAACACACTGGTGATCTACAGGGTCTACCATACAACGCCTCAAATGGAGGCATCTTGAGACTTGCTTGGTAACTGTTGTTGTACGAGAACTCAACTAGTGGTAAATGATCTTCCCAACTACCCTTGAAATTCTAACATGCAAGCTCTTAGCATATCTTCTAATGTTTGTATTGTCCTCTCTAACTGTCCGTCAGTCTGCGGATGAAAAGCTGTGCTGATCAACAAATTGGTTCCCAAAGCCGACTGCATGCTCTGCCACATCCTGCCAGTGAATCGACCATCTCTGTCGGACACAATAGTCCTGGGGATACCATGTAGTCTGATGATATCCTTGATGTATCGTCATCCCAAAGTCTCAAATGAATCCGTCATCTTGATTGGGATAAAGTGCACAGACTTGGTCAATCGATCTATCACAACCCGTATTGCATCGTTGCCCTTTGATGACCTTGGCAACCCTGTTACAAAATCCATGAAAATATCCTCTCATTTCCATTCCAGCACTGATAAGGGTTTGAGTAACCCTGGTGGTTTCTGATGTTCAATCTTGACTTACTGACAAGTCAGGCAGTGAGCAACAAAATCCACTACATCTCTTTTAAGTCCATGCCACCAATAATGTCTCTTCAAATCATGGTACATCTTGGTGCTACCCGGATGTATAGAGAGTTTTGTTTGGTTTGCCTCAATCAATAGCTCTCTTCTGTAGCTTTGAAGCACATATGTCCTGCCTCAGAATAAAAGACCTTGTCCCAGTCGTAATTCCCATTCCGGTAACACCTCACCAATTGACATCTTAGCCCATATCTCTTCCACTTCCAGATTTGCCCGCTGCTCTTGCTCAACTTGGTAACCATACTGGATCGTACCATCAGATTGTACATACATCCACGGTCCTTGATATACAAATTAAATTCCTGGATGGTGGTCAACATCTCCCATTCCTTCATCATCAAACTGGCCATTTTTGCATGTGTCAAGTGACTGAGGGATCCGCCACTTTGTTCTCCTTGCCAGGATGATATCGTAATGCAAACTCATAATCTTCAAGATACTCCATCCATCTGCGCTGCCTCATGCTGAGTTCCTTCTGATCAAACAGATATTTCAAACTTTTGTGATCTGAAAATACCTCAAATTTCTCACCATAGAGATAGTGTCTCTAGCTTTGAGAGCGAAGACCACTGTGGCTAATTCCAGAACATGTGTGGGATAGTGGCGTTCATGAATTTTCAACTGCCTTGAACCATAAGCCACTATGTGTTGACTTTATAACGCCCCGCCCTTTTCACTCGCCGAAAATCAGAGTCTTTTTTTTTTTTTTTTTTTTGGAAATAAAGAGTGAGATAGAGAGAGGGACGACACGACGCGAGCTAAGTCCGAGCTTCTAAAGCTGGCCCTTAGCTGGCAAACCATACGTGTGCAGGGACTAAGTCCACAAAAACAGTTCACACGCATTAAGGTTATACTTGTGGAATAAACGTAAGCGGAATTAATATAAGATTGTGTTACCATCCCTATCCATTTTTAAACGAGGAAGTTCATCACAAATAATTAACTTAAGTTCAAATGTCCAAAAATAAAACCAAATCATAGCAAGATAGTTCTAGTTATTACAGTCCCAAAATGCGAATAACTCAATTTACATTGACCGAAAATAAAACTTAAATAAAGTAAGTCTAAATTATCCAAGCTCCTAAGCTTGGCTCCTTTCGTGTCCTTCTTTCCGTCCATTCCCTGTATCATCATCTAAGGTAGAAGTAGGGCGTTAGTCAACGCGCCTAGTAGGTGTTCTGAGTAGGGTCGAACACATGGATTAGTATAAAAATAGAATAGATACATAATATCAAAATCATGCCAAGTCAATGCCATGCCATGGGTGTCATATGCCATCATTTCCCACCCATCAACCATATCTCAAACACATAGATAATCCTCTTGATGAACAAGCCACATCAAGGTATTCATTGTCATGACTCCCCACGTATGCCTTATCGGTCCCACCGAACGGAGCGTGGATTCCTCTTTCATTTCAAACATCATATCCCATTTCTCAATCAGAATCAGTGTGGATCCCTCCCCACGTTTGTTTATCGGATATCCGAATGGAGCATGGACTCCCCTCATTTGTTCCCTCCCATGCTATGCATGAGATGTGAGTGCAAACATGTTATTTCAGATTAAACATAATAGCATTGAAATTACGTCCTTAAAACATAAGCATTTGATACCAAAATAGATCATCCAACATGGAATTAAATGTAACACCGCGGATTTTTAGGTTATCAATATATATGAATTTGCCCATTTAATTTGGGAATTTAAATGATATGAACCTTAGATGGGTAAGGTGTTGGGTCAATTGCCCAATTAAGACCCAACGGGTTATGAATATGGTTTCAATTGAAATAAATGGGTAAGATGTATTCAATTGGGTCAAGCTTGTTAATTGGGTCACAATGCCCAATTGAGACCCAATGGGTCGTAGTTGACTTGGTTGACTACCAAATGAGTTCAAGCCTAACTTAATTGGGGCTGAATTAAATGGGAATGCAATCAAGTGATTGAGTTGATTTTAAGATGATGAGTTAAGTGAGTTGAATAGATTTGAATTAAATTATATGAGTTAGGTGAGTTGGATGAAAGGGTTTTGGGGGTTACACAATTCAAAACCTAAGGTTACACGTTGGAATGAGAGCTTCATCTCATGGATGAAACCCCCACTTGAATCATTAATGGAGAGGTGAGGGGTTTTGGTTATTTCAAATTCAAACAAAGGGTACACGTTGGAAGGGAGGGGGGGAAGTTTCATCTCATGCATGAAACCCCCAAGATGGAACATGAATGGAAGGTGGACCGTTTGGTGGGGGTTACACAAACCAACTCAAGACAAGACCGTTGGGCACATGGGAGTCTCACCCCATGGATGAAACCCCCAAATGGTCATTAATGAGAGAGGACGATTTTGGAGTGGTTACCCATTTCAAACAAGGCTACACCGTTGGAGCCTTGGGAGTTTCTTCTCATGGATGAAACCCCCAAGTGGAGTATTAAGGAGGGAGGTTAAGGAAAATGGGAGTTACACAAAGGGCTTCACCAAAGCCATCACCCTTGGCCGACCACATCATTGGAACAAAACAAATTTGATATTCATCTCACTCTCTCCCTCTCCCTCTTGGCTGTTTTCTCTCTCCTTCAAACCATCTCTTGGCCGACCACTCCTCAAGACAAAAGACTTAGAAAAGTTTTTTATCTCAAGCTATCACTCAAGGCCGATCTTTCTCTCTCAAGTCTCACTCTCAACCAAAGAAGTAAGAAGAAAGGAGGAAGAGGCTAAAGAAAGAAAGGATTGAAAGAACAAGTCGGAGCGAAGGAAAACCGAAGGAGCCGCGGAAACGGTAAGTGCTCAATAAGATTTCATAATAAGAAAAAAAAAGGCGAGGGGTTCAAAGACATGGCCGAACCCTAATTTTATAATGGCAAAGGGCTCAATGATGAACCAACATGGCCGAACCCCATGGAAGGTCATTGGTTATTTTTATGGGTTTTTGAAGGATGAAAACCATGGAAGGTATGACTGTTTTAAAGGAGTTTAAAATGGATGTATTGTTAAGGACATTAGCTATGTTTAAATGGATTGAAAAGATGGAAATCATAGATGTATGTTTAGGATTTCAAAGGGTTTAAAAAATGTTCAAAAGGATGTTTGTATGGGAATTCCATCAAAAGATTATAATCTTAGATTAATGATTTTTAAAGAGAAGATTATGAACCATAGGGTTCGGCCATGGTGTATGGCCGAACCCCATGGAAGATGGTTAATAATTTAGAAAGGTTTTAATGATGGACTTTTAGATAAAAAAGAATGAACCTAAATGTATGGTTAAACCCCATGGAGGGACCTTGATTTATGGATTCCAGGATGATAATTGATATAATGGAGAAATTGGAATTTAGACATCATGGGTTCTGCCATGTGTATGGCCTAACCCCATGAAGCAATTTTATCGATAATATGTCTATGAATATCTTAAATGAATGGAGAATTAATTGGAAGATGCAAATATATGCTTATGGATTATGTTATTGGATTATGGGTTTTTGGTTATGTTGATGGATTATTTAGTCATAAACGTATGTTGTTAGACCTAGAAATAAGGAGATGAAAGATCATGGGTTCGGCCATGATGTATTGCCAAACCCCATGAGGTGGGTTTGTGGATCAAAACATGGAATTAGCATGTGTTAATGAATGAAAGGTTTGGTTATGGATTTGTACAAGTGGAAAGGATGTAAATAAGTAAAAATAATGAACCATGGGTTCAGCCATAGTGTATGGCCGAACCTCATGGGGAATGTTTGGTGAGCTTAAGGTTTGATGTATGTTAGATGATTAATTTGTTTATGATTAGATTAATGAATAAAAGGGGTATGATCTTTGACTTAAGCTAAAAGATCAAAGCACTCAAAGAGGGATTAAAAACCAAGTGGGTGAGGTTTGGCCATACTGTATGGCCGAACCCCGCCAAGACATATTTATGGACTTAAATATTGTAAATAAAGGGGGACATGGTTTTAATTAATTGATATATTATAAGGTAACGGACCTCACAAACGGTGCACGATCGTGAGCGGTTACCGGATTAAGAAGCAAGGACACTTTAGTGGTCTTTGGTAGGATTCTACCTCTTTGAAACCATGGTTATGTAATATGGTTTAACTTCTTATTTTGATGGTTTATATTGTAAAAATTATATGTTTCAAATATGAAATTTTGATGCTATGATTAGAATAATTGCATAGCATGTGGACATTTGCATCTTATGCATGGCAAAGGAGGGATGACATGTTAAGAGGCCACACTCCGACGGGGCGCCGTAAGACCACTGTGGGGAATACCTTGATGTGCATTTTCCATCAAGAGGTAACCGGAGGCCACACTCCGTCAGGGCGTCCGAAAGACCACTGTGGGGATACCTTGATGATGAGAATTCCATCAAGAAGTTATATGTGTTTGTGATGGGTGGGACTCATTGCGTTTGACATCATGACATGGTATTGTTTTTATATGGTTTTGGTACTATGTTATTGATATGATTTTTGGTACTAACCCATGTGTTAGCCTTACTTGGAATTCCTACTGGGCTCGTTGTTCTAGCGCCCTACTTCTACCCTAGTAAATGACACTGGAAATGAAAGAAATGATGATTGTGAACGGAGCCAAGCGTAGGAGCTAGGATATGTTTATTGTTATTTTATTTAATTTACTCATGGACTTGTAATTTAAGTAGGTAGAATGCGGCATGTAATAACTTAGATAATTTTGCTATGGTTTGAATGGTTTATTTTGGATATTTAATTTAAGGTAATTTGGTTAAGTGGCGAAGTACTTTGCTATCTGAAATGGAATAGATTTAGGTTCTATTATAATCCGCAGTTTATGATTTAATCCATATATATATATATATAGGGAGCACTTACACACACCCAGAAAATCTGCCTCTACACACCCGAATTCGGATTTTCGGGTGAAATTACCATTTTGCCCCCGCGTTTCCATTCATTCGAATGAATGCCCAGTTCATTTTGGCATTCATTCGAATGCATTGATTCATTCGAATGAATCCCCAGTTCATTTTCGATTCATTCGAATGAATTGATTCATTCGAATGAATACCCAGTTCATTTTCGATTCATTCGAATGAATGGGCTGAACAGTAACACGGGATACTGTTCAGCCCGATCATTCGAATGCCCAGTCATTCGAATCCGCTGAATGGATTCATTCGAATGAATGGCCAGTTCATCTTGGCATTCATTCGAATGAATACATTCATTCGAATGATCGGGCTAAATAGTATCCCGTGTTACTGTTCAGCCCGATCATTCGAACATTCGCACACGATTTCGCTGAATACATTCATTCGAATGAATTCCCAGTCATTCGAATGAATGGGCTGAACAGTAACACGGAATACTGTTCAGCCCGATCTGTAACGCCCCGCCCTCTTCGAGAATTTCAGAGTCTAATTTTTTTTTTTTTAATAAACATCGGAAGAGAGCGGGCGGCGTCAAGACGCGAGTTAAGTTCAGATTACCCAAGTCTGAACCTTAACTGGCCACCCATGTGTACATGGAATAGACCATGATAGTGAATCACACATGGAACTAACATCAACATGCGGAATAATCTAGATAATTGAGGAATAGAAAGACGAGATAGCAAGTAACAGTCTTAAATATTAAATAACATAGATCAACCATCTACATGTTATTATCCTAATCAAACCAGAGCAAATAACTAATTATTACATGTCCAACAATAGTATTCAAATGACAGTAATATAACGTAATCCAAAATCCATCATTAAAGCACTTAGGCTCAGCTCCCCTCCCGGTCAATGACCTTTCCTTTTCCCTTGCTTGTACCTGCAATCTCCTCTGACGATAGAATTAGGGCGTTAGATCAACGCGCCCAGTAGGTTCCCGAATCAGGGCTACCACATGTTAGCATATAAAACATGCATATACATATCATAATACATGATCATCAAAACAGGTAAAAACAATGCTATGAAATATGCACATGCAATGAGCATCCCCCATCATGTACTTTCATAGCCATCACTTGACGTGCCTTGCACCGACAAGGTAAATTACAACACACCTTCATCTCTTCTATAAGCGATGTACATGTAATGAGCAACCCCCATCATGTACCATCGTAGCCATCACTTGACGTGCCTTGCACCGACAAGGTAAATTACACCAACATTCATCTCTTCTATACAATATGTACATGCAATGGGCAACCCCCATCATGTACAATCGTAGCCATCACTGTAGAACTTCATTCATTATCCCATGACTATGCATGAGATGCCAATGCCTGTATGCCGTTTGTTAATGCATAATATATCATTTGAAACACATATATTAAAATAAGAGTATCATAAGAAAAACTGGGTAAAACCGTGGTTACAAGTAGGTAGGAAACCTACTGAAGAATCACTTTAGCGTTCGTTCTTTCTTAGGCTTTAACCGGTCACGACTCGTTCGTCGTTCAACTTTCGGTACCTTATTATGCAACAATAAGTAAATCATAATCTTATTTACATGTCCATTCACATATGAGACCTAAAACATCTTATAAGTACTTTGATCAATCTCTTCATTTGGCTTGTATTCACAGATTTGCCATTGCCACCAATACCTTGATTAAATTCTACAACCTTAACCGTAACCTTAACATTGTTCAGTCATGTTTTGGACGACCAAAACAGCAAACATGATTCCATTTTTAATCACACATACATCCATAAAATGGCCCATGAAAACAGTCCATGGGGTTCGGCCATACTCATGGCCGAACCCTTATGGTTCTTTGCTCAATGATGTCCTTTGTTTAAATACTAATTGGCTCTACCCCTTAGCCATATTAAGCCCATGATTTAGCCATCCCATGGCCAACCCAAAATCAGTAACCTTATTACACAAAGACCTCCCAAAAACAGTCCACAAAGGTCTATGGTTTCCATGTTTTCCAACATGAAAACCAACCCTCTTTTACATGGGGTTCGGCCCTCCATGTTGGCCGAACCCAATGGTCATTCTTACTCTATTTAAACCTCCAATAATCATGTATAAACAGTATATTAATATCAGGTTTTAACTCTAAAAGAAACCATCCAAAACAGTCCATAAAAAGTCTATGGTTTACATGTTTTTCCAACGTTAAACCAACATTCTTTTACATGGGGTTCGGCCCTCCATGGTGGCCGAACCCAATGGCTATGTTTACTGTTTTTAAACCTCAGATAAACATGTATAAACAGTAAATTAACATCAGGTTTTAACTTTAAAAGAAAGCATCCAAAACAGTCCATAAAAAGTCTATGGTTTACATGTTTTTCCAACATGAAACCAACATTCTTTTACATGGGGTTCGGCCCTCCATGGTGGCCGAACCCAATGGCTATGTTTACTGTTTTTAAACCTCAGATAAACATGTATAAACAGTATATTAACATCAGGTTTTATCTTTAAAAGAAAGCATCCAAAAACCAACATCATATCATGGGATTCGGCCATCCAAGATGGCCAATCCCCATGGTCCATCTTTTCCAATTTTAATCTACTGATTTAGACTACATAACTTCAACCTTTTCTGATATCCAAACCCATGTTTTAACTCTCTTTAAACATGCATTTTAAATCTATTACAACCATCTAACATCAGTCCTAACTTATATGGTTTTAACTTCTAAAAAAATATCAAAAACAACCATTTGTTTCCATGGGGTTCGGCCATGCTAAGTGGCCAAACCCAATGGTCCATTTCCATCTTTTAATCCGCTGATTTTAGACCATATAAATTTCAGTCCCTATGTCATTCAGATCCATGGTTTTTAACCATTCTAAAACATTTATTTAAATCTTAATTCAAAACCCAAAACAGTCCACAAAATCCATGGTTTTCATGTTTCAAAACATGAAACCAAGCCATCTCTTTACATGGGGTTCGGCCCTTCATGGTGGCCGAACCCAATGGTTATTTTTACCATTTTAAAGCCTCCACTAATCAAGGTTAAAACCTTGGTGTATTCGGCCATAACCATGGCCAATACACACCCCATTTGCTCCATGTTATTATACCAAAATAACAAATAAATACTTACCAAACTTCCAATCTTTCTCTTTGCCTTTGGTCCTTGGTTTCTCCCTTTTATTTCTTCCTTTCTTTTGCTGTTTTGTGCTTGATCTACTGGTTGGAAACACCTCTGCTATTCCAGCTAGGAAAAACGAATTTGAGAGAGGGAGAGAGAGAGAGATGGAAATTCTTGGATTTCCAATGTGAAAAATGGCCAACCTTGTGTGCTTATTGTTTTTGTAGTTCAGCCCCCAAAACTCCTCCACTCCCTCATAACTTCTTGCACAAACCAATGGGTATTGGGTGCCATCCAAGGTACCCCTTGGCAGCTACCTATGCAGCCATTCAATCCCCAAGCATCTCATCACAATCCCATGTATTCCCATTTAATACATCATGGAAATCACCCCAAACAAGTCCCCAACGTGTGGGACTTGTTTGGGTGGTTAAAGCTGGGCCAACCTCTTCAAATTCCCATTAGACTCAATTATTTACAGTCCCTTGAATTTCCATTTTGACTCACCCAACTCAAGGTATTTTTATTCCAACCCAACTCATCACATTTAATGCATTTCATTTAATGCACATGAGTTAACTCACCTTTTGATTTAATTCCAACTCACCTCAGTCCCACTCAACTGATTTGACTCGTGTTTGAGCTCCCTTGAGGGTTCACACGGTCAACAATAGTCAACTCGACCCGTTGGGTCCACTTTTAGCTCCTTGACCCGTTTTGACAACATGACCCATTTATGGTATTTTGGTCATTTCTAATTGGTTTTTACATATGGATCAAGCCTACCCATTTTTCCTCCACTTGATTTCCAATCAAATAGGCTTAACCCCATTTAATTTAAAATCACAAAACGGTCAAATAACCCAGCAAGACCCGATGGGCCCCATTTGGGCCCTTTGACCCATTTAGCCATTTTTGACCCACATGATGAAAATTACCCAACCAATCAAACTTAACATTCATAATGTGCTCATATGATTTTATTTTGAGCAATGGGCCCCACTATTTCCTTACTTAACATCACAAAATAATTAATTTAACAACTCAGGGGCATTTTGGCAATTTTCCACTTCATTGAGAAATTGGGGTGTTACACGATCATTCGATTCATTCGCATACACATAATTCATTCGAATGAATCAGTTGATTCATTCGAATGAATACCTTCAAACGTGCATTCATTCGAATGAATCAACTGATTCATTCGAATGAATGTATCAGAGGCTGCCTCAGAATGACAGTCCCTCTCGTTGGGCTGATTCATTTGAATGAATCAGCCCATTCATTCGAATGAATCATCTGTTTGAAGGCATTCATTCGAATGAATGGGATGATTCATTCGAATGAATGCCTGGGAGACTGCCTTAGAATGACAGTCCAGGCATTCATTCGAATGAATCAGACCATTCATTCGAATGAATGCCGTCAAACAGCTGATTCATTCGAATGAATGGCCTGATTCATTCGAATGAATGCCTGGACTGTCATTCTCAGGCAGTCTCCCAGGCATTCATTCGAATGAATCAGACCATTCATTCGAATGAATGCCTTCGAACAGATGATTCATTCGAATGAATGGGCTGATTCTTTCAAATGAATGGCCTGGACTGCCATTCTCAAGCAGTCTCTGATGCATTCATTCGAATGAATCAGACCATTCATTCGAATGAATGCCTTCAAACAGCTGATTCATTCGAATGAATGGCCTGATTCATTCGAATGAATGGCCTGGACTGCACATTCGAATGAATGCACGTTTTCAAGGCATTCATTCGAATGAATGGGATGATTCATTCGAATGAATTCCTGGACTGCCATTCTCAGGCAGTCTCTGATGCATTCATTCGAATGAATCAGCCCATTCATTCGAATGAATTCACGTTTTCAAGGCATTCATTCGAATGAATGGGATGATTCATTCGAATGAATGGAACTTATATATAAATCGATCCACGAAATTCCACTCGTCTCATTCCATTCAAAACCCTAAACCCTCGTTTCCCTCTCCCTCTCCCTTCTCCCTTCTCCCTTGAACCCCTTTCTCAATCCCTTCTCCCTTAAAACTTAAACCCCATTTTCAACACCCACTTTTCACCCTTAAACCCCTTTTGCAAACACTTCTCCCTACAACCTCATTTTCAACCCCCTTTTCAACTCTCTTTTCAATCACAAACCCTTGAACCCCATTTCAAGCCCAAACCCTTATACTCCATTTTGAACCACCTTTTTCAAAGACTTAACCCTAAAACCCCATTTTCAACCCCCCTTTTTAATCCCAAAACAATGAACCCCTTTTAAATCCCAAACCCTTAAAAGAAATCATTCCCATTTTCAACACACTCACTCTCTCAATCTGTTACCTCGGGTCGAAGTTATCTCTCTCAAGCTAATGTCTGGATCTCGTATCTCGAATCGAAGGTAAGTCCTATCTCAGTTTTTTTCTAGAAATCATTATTATTAGTGTTTTAGAGGTAGGCTTAAATCCTCAAGTTGCATGGAGGTTGTTGAGGGATGTTTTGAAAGTCGTGAAGACCTTATAAATTATGTTAAGAATATAGCTCTTAAACAAGGATTTGTATGTACGATAAAGAGGTCATGTAAAAAGGAAAATAAATTAGTCCTTGGCTGCGATAGAGGAGATAAATACCGCAGCAAGGTTAGCTTGGATGACGATGACAGAAAGAGGAAAGCATACTCTCGCCAATGTAATTGTCCTTTTGAAGTGAAAGGAAAACAGATTGTTGATGGGTCATGGAAGTTGACCATAAAGAGTTTGGAGCACAATCATGATATATCGGATGTATTATTAGGTCATCCAAGTACAAGATGTTTTTCAGATTCTGAGAAAAGAATGATCATTGAAATGAGGAGTAGCAATATACCACCACGGCAAATTTTGACGACCCTTAGAAATCAAAATCCAGATATTGAAATATCAGTGGCTGATTTGTACAACTTTTGTTCTGCACTTCGGAAAGTGCAACTAAGGGGTCAAACTACAATTGAAGCTTTGATAGAAGATCTTCAACAAGGTGGTTATCAATACGTTCTTGACTATGACAGTGATGGTCATCTATCCCATCTCTTTTTCGCACATCCGAAGTCAATTTTTCTTACCGACAGATATCATAATGTGTTTCTGATGGATTGCAGGTACAAAACCAACAGATATCATATGCCATTGCTTCATGTCGTTGGTGTGACAAGTTTCAATAAGAATTTCTGCTCATGCTTTGTATTTCTAAGAAATGAGAAATTTGAAGATTATGTATGGGCATTACAGATGTTTAAAAAGGTCTTCGGAGTGCAGCATGATCGACAAGTTCTTTTGACTGATAGGGAATTGGCGTTAAAGAATGCCATTGATTTGGAGTTCCCTAATGCTGTACATATTTTGTGTTCCTGGCATATCAACAAGAATATTGTCGCTCGTTGTAAACCTTTGTTTAAGAAAATGGAAGACTGGAATGCATTTTTTACCGAATGGAATGGCCTGATTGAGTCCCCAACCGAAGAAGCATTCAATACAGCGTTTGAGGCATTCAAACAAAATTTTAGAGATGATTCGCAGGCAGTGAACTACTTAACAAGGACATGGATCCCACATAGAAAATAATTCGTCAAGGCATGGATCGGATGGAGTTTACATTTTAAGAATCGAGCTACTTCAAGAGTTGAGGGTGCACATGCTATTCTGAAAAGTTATCTATCTACATCTACAGGTGATCTAGATGTTGTCAGAAAAAAGATAGCCCATGTCATTAAAAATCAATTTGAAGAGTTCAAGATTCAACTTGAGGATGAGAAGATTCGGTTTGCATGTGATGTGTCTATTCCTTTCTTTGATGAATTGAAGGGCAAAGTTTCTCATTTCGCAATGAATGAGGTTTACAACCAATATGATATGCTTATGAACCGATCATTTTCAGCCATTTGTATGGAAGAGTTTACAGCTTCTATGGGCCTACCGTGTGCGCACAAAATGCAATGGATGGACAAATTACATTTGGATGACATACACCCACAATGGAGAATAGACTTAATCTCATTGGCTGACTTGAGGATTAAAAGGAGAAGCCCTGGGGATGTATTAGATGTACACTTTGAAGGTATTAAGAACAAATATGGACGTTTGTCTTCGTATGATCAAGAGATGCTCCTAAATCATCTTCAAAATCTTGCCATCCATGATAAGCCAGTCAGTCACCCTATTATGCAATATTCTAGAGGACGTCATCCAGGTTCAAGGAATTCATCACAAGGCCAAACATCTACACGTCGAGATCCTTCTGCATTTGAGATTGTAGAGAATCAACTAAATGGAAGGAGATGTGGGTTATGCAAAAATATTGGTCATACGAGGAGAACTTGTCCGAATAGGCCACCTTCTTCACAAGCATCTACGAGTGTAGATTTAAATGCTGATTATAATGTAGGTGATTTCATTGAATCACAAACAACGAGTTTTCCACAGGATAGTGGATCTTACAACTTTGGTGACGATTCAACATATAACTCTACAGAAATGACCGAGGTAAGTTCATTCCTTAAAGAGCTTATATGTATTTACCAATCGACATATAACTTTTCCATATGTTCTAATGTGATTTTTTTAAATGTTATGCAGTGGTCTGGTAATCTTAGAGATAATGACGATTTCTTGCAATGGTGGAATCAATGAAGTGAAGATAGGAGTGTCAATATCTTAATTCAAGTTTCTGCATATCTTTGTACCTAGGATTGATCTCTTTAAAATTCAAGTTTCTGTTTTTCTCTGCTATTGTTTTAAAGATGCAGCAACTCTCTGTTCCCTTTGTGCTAGGGCTTGTCTTGGATGCCATGAGACAACTTGGTGACATAGGATTTGTGTAGGTGGGAGAATTGAGAAAGTTCTCCTCTTACTGGCCAGTTATTTCAATCTCCTTTGGTATTAGGACTTTGGACTGGTCTTCAAGTTTAAAGCCATCAACAACTTTGTCGCTGAGATGAGTAGCAGAGTAGGCAGGCAGTACTTGTGATAGTGTGGTCCATCCTCCCTTTGGTGATGTGTAGTACTTAATGGTGAATAATTCTGCTTCTATGGTTTGGTCCAACTTTGCAGCTTTTCTCATTGTTTATCATAATTCTGCTTCTATGGTTTGGTCCATATAGAAGTGTTTGGACATGCATGGACTAGGACTAGAATTGTGCAAACTAGTGAAGTGATGGTAGAGTCTAGAGTGTTATGGAACTTAGGAGAAGCATAGAGAGCTGCAGAGAATTGTACGAATGTTCTGGAGAAGAGCCTAGAATTTTCTTGGATGGTAAGAGTGTGTGTGACAAGTGGCATGATCCTAGCTACTCAAGTGTAAGAGCTCAAGTATAAATATGAGTTGGATTCTCATTTGTGTGTAAGCTTGGTCGAGGTCAAGCGAAGTCTTATGAAGCTTGCAAAGAGTCAAGCAAAGCCTTGTAAAGATGCAACTGAGTGAAGAAGTTCTCATCATTTAACTTGTGTTTTCTCTCTCTCATTCTTGTGTATGTGAAAAGTGTGACCTTTTAGGTGACAACTTTGCTCCAAAGTTGATCAAGGCCGACTTACTTGGCAAAAGAGGCATGAGTGAGTGTCACGCAAACTAGAATTGAAGGGTGATTCGCTAGGTCCGTGACATAATGCTCTAGTCTTCTAGATTTTCACTGATACCATCCTCGCCTTTGTTATTGATATTTTGTCAATGACACTTACTTTTGCTTCTGCATCAATGTCCATGCTATTTGCATTTTCTTGTTTAATAGATCTCTAAAGTACACTGCCCACATGTCCTCTATTTCCTTATTTTTCAATCTTTCAGCAAGTCCCATTGATTTTCATCATTGCTACACCTAACATGACCCTAGGTCTCTATTTCTCCTTTCCCCTATTTAACTAGCTTAAAGATGCTGCTTTGCCCCCGCCTCCCTCTCTCTACTTCTCTACATTTCCAATCCACCCTATAAAAAATCAAAATCTTCCTCACGCTACAACCCACCACATCTTTTCTCACCACCTCAATGGCATACACATATTTACCATGTTAAACAAGAGATGCCCTAGTATGTTCAAATGGAGATGCAAGATCAACTTATATACCCCAAAAAAATAAAAAATAGTAGTAAAAGTATCAGTTGTAGAGTACTAGTAATGGATTAAACCATAAAATTTAAGTCAATTAAATGTACAAAATACATACAGTATAAACACCAACTTCAATACATCGCTCTGCCCCAAGAATTTGGACCAACATCACTAGCAATTGTGCCTGATCAGGGGACACCTACTGATAACAAAAAGGATTACACAACAAACATCAATATGCACTCAAATAAAATAGCAAATGAAGAATGCATTGATGAATCTAATCAGAAAAGTAGAGAACTACACTTGTTTGGAACAATGAACCCCAATAAGCTTTTATTCCATTTTACTATAAGGCTTGAAAGAATCCAATGGCTTCTTATAGTCATTTCAAAAAGTAATCTAGAAAATCAAGTAATCATCAGCTCACTCAAACACAATCAAAGATTACTGATGATCGAACAATTCCCTGCATGATGATAAGATTGCAATTACTAGGTCCTGGCAATGGGTACAGAGGTGCATGAACACCAAGGCAGCATATATAAATCTTAATGTCCTTAACATAGATGGAAACCTCAATTAAGCTAAAAATAGATTTTCATTCAGTCCATAAAGTTTGTGACCGCATGAGGACTACTTTCTTTGTTTACCTGTTTTTTAATTTAGGGTTCCAAATGTAGCTTTGGCCCTTCCTAGGACTGGCTTGGATTAGATTCTTGGGTTTTTGGCTTGCTTTCTGGAACATCTAGACTTGCCACAACAGAGGCATTGTTCACTGCAGTCGAGCATGGCTCGGGAGCTGAGATACGTGATGTTAAAGCTATGCACCTGTTAGCAATCTTTGATCCTGGAGGTTAATTCACTAGCATCTAGTATTGAGTCTCCGATTTCATTATCCTGCATCCAAACACAACCTAGGAATTTGCTGTTCACAGTACTTACAAACTTGATTTCATGATAAGGAAAGAAAATCAGACATTATAGAGTAAAACACATGACTGTATAATCATTCAAAATAACATGTTCATTCAAAATATGAAATTTACATCTGTTTTACATGTCAATAATAGAAAAAAAAAAGTACATCAAAGACAAATAATATCCGGATCAGAGGTAGAAGGTGAGGCAGGTGAAGCAGCAGGAGGTGCATCAGGAGGTGCAACAGGAGGTGTAGTAGGAAGTGCAGCAGGAGGTACAGCAGGTGGTGCAGCAGGTGGTGCAGCAGGAGGTGCAGCAGGTGGTGCAGCAGTAGGTGCATCAAAAGGTGCAGTAGGTGGTGCAGCAGGAGGTGCAGCAGGTGGTGCAGCAGCAGGTGCATCAAGAGGTGCAGGAGGTGGTGCAGCAGGTGGTGCAGTAGGAGGTGCAGCAGGAGGTGCATCAGGAGGTGCATCAGGAGGTGCAGCAGGTGGTGCAACAGGAGGTGCAGCAGGAGGTGCAGGAGGTGGTGCAGCAGGTGGTGCAGCAGGAGGTGGATGAACTGGAGGTACATATGGAATAACTGCAGTCTGACGAAGACGGGGGCGAGAAACTGCTGGTGCTCGACTCAGAACAGAACGGGAGCCAGTAGCAGCTGCAACTCCAGTCGGACCAATACGGGGTCCAGAAGCTGCTGCTAATCCAGTCTGACGAGCAGAGTGGCCAAAAACTACTAATGCACTCGGCCGGACCGGAGGGCTTGAAACTGCTCCAAATGGACGACCAGGGGTGCTAGATCCTGCTCCTAAAGCTGAAGCACCTGCTCCAGATGAAGGAGCATGGGTGCCAGATCCTGCTCTTGCAGCTGGAGCAGCTGATCGAGATGGACGAGAAGGAGTGTCAGATGCTGCTGCTGAAAATGAAGCTGCTGATCGAGATGGTCGACTAGGGCTGCCAGATGTTGCCCCTAAAGCTGAAGCTGCTGTTCCAAATGGACGAATAGGAACAAAAGCGGCTCTTGCATATTCTTTAGATACCCTTGCTCGTAAACTCCCATCTGTTTCTGCTGATAATGCTGTTGTTATCCCCCTTTCTTGTGCTATAAGCACTGCCAACCTCAAAGTATCTATAATCTGATTCTGCATCACATCCAACCTTGCAGAAACCTGATCATATCTCTGATCCATCTTCTCCTCCAAAGAAGAAATGCTATCAAGGATCTGTTGCGTGTTGATTCCAGTTGATCCTTCTTGAGGAGGAGTCCCTACCTCGCGTGGCTCGCTTGCCTCAGATGCCTCAGATGGCTCAGGTGGTGGTGGTGCCTGAAGTTGAAGTGCCTCAACAACTTTGGGTACCCATTACTTACTCATTGTGTCGAGTTGGAATCCCATCTTCTTCAAAGTTGAATCATTGAAATAATCAAATCGGTCTAAAGAAACTTTATCATCGGGGAGAAGAGGGATTCCGCGTTCTTCAAAAAATGAACATAGAAATAGACCGTACGAAAGACTACATCTTCTGGTCTTCCGGCAGGCGCGCATGTGACTAATGATGATATGGGAGAGGGAGATTTTTTTTCCATTCATGATGTACCAAATCAAGAAGACATCGAACCATGTCACAGTAGTATGCCCTTTTCTAGGGAAAACACAGTTGACAACTATGTGGTGGATGAATCAGCTGTTTGACGGCATTCATTCGAATGAATGGTCTGATTCATTCGAATGAATGGTCTGATTCATTCGAATGAATGCCTGGACTGTCATTCTCAGGCAGTCTCCCAGGCATTCATTCGAATGAATCATCCCATTCATTCGAATGAATGCCTTCGAACAGATGATTCATTCGAATGAATGGGCTGATTCATTCGAATGAATCAGCCCAACGAGAGGGACTGTCATTCTGAGGCAGCCTCTGATACATTCATTCGAATGAATCAGTTGATTCATTCGAATGAATGCACGTTTGAAGGCATTCATTCGAATGAATTATGTGTATGCGAATGAATCGAATGATAGGGCTGAACAGTATTCCATGTTACTGTTCAGCCCATTCATTCGAATGGCTGGGCATTCATTCGAATGAATGTATTCAGCGGAATCGTGTGCCAATGATTCGAATGATCGGGCTGAACAGTAACACGGGATACTGTTCAGCCCGATCATTCGAATGAATTTACAGTCATTCGAATGAATGTATTCATTCGAATGAATGCCAAGATGAACTGGCCATTCATTCGAATGAATCCATTCAGCGGATTCGAATGACTGGGCATTCGAATGATCGGGCTGAACAGTATCCCGTGTTACTGTCCAGCCCATTCATTCGAATGAATCGAAAATGAACTAGGTATTCATTCGAATGAATCAATTCATTCGAATGAATCGAAAATGAACTGGGCATTCATTCGAATGAATCAATTCATTCGAATGAATCAATTCATTCGAATGAATGCCAAAATGAACTGGGCATTCATTCGAATGAATGGAAACGCGGGGGCAGAATGGTAATTTCACCCGAAAATCCGAATTCGGGTGTGTAGAGGCAGATTTTCCGGGTGTGTGTAAGTGCTCTATATATATATATATATATATTACTACGTGTGAACCGTATTCATGGACTTAGTCCATGCACACGTAGGGTTGGCTAGTTAAGGGTCGAAATTTAGAAGTTCGGACTTAGCTTGCGTCGTGACGTCCCGCTCTCTCTCACTCTTCTATTTATAAAAAAAAAAAAATAGACTCTGATTTTTGGAAAGAGAGTGAAAAAGGGTGGGGTGTTACAGTTGGTATCGGAGTGAAACGGGAAGGTTGAATCTTTCGAAGTAAGATTAAGACGATTTCATGTCTCACTGACAGATAAGAATCCCAACTGACCGACTCTTCGGAGTCCGCTGCATGGGGGCCAAATTAATTTACTTCGTTAGACTCAGACTGAACATTCAATCGGAGAATAACAATGAATGATAGCAAAGGAAGTACAGTCAAAATAATTGGATTTATCAAACATAGCAAAATAGGATATATATCCCCGATATCCCCAAATTGAGAAAACAAATATTAGATACTTAGGAAATTTCTACAAAAACAAAGAAAAACCAAGAGTGCTTATTTGGAAATTTCCCCAAAATTGTGAAAATACAAACTGTATGAGGAAACTAAGTCAACGATGTTTTCAATGACTTAGGAAAAAAATGCCTCCAAAGAGAAAGACTCGACAAAACCAGAAAGAGAAGGAAAAAGAGGTACAAACCTCTCAACTTGAAAAGAAGGTAGAAAAATCTCAACATGAAGAGGAGGAACTACAATCTCGACATGAAGAGGAAGAACAACCATCTCAACATGATGAACAGCCATTCCACCAAGAGGAGGAGGAACAAAGCAACATGAATATACCGGTGGTGCCTCTTGTACTACAAAGCTTGGTTCAAGCAGTAGTTACTTCTGTTCTTCAACAAATATGAATGGAAATGGAAACATCAGTTACGCCAATGATCGGAGCATGGTCCGGGATTTCCAGCAACAGCGCCCTCCTTACTTCAAAGGGAAAGAGGAGGCTGTCGGAACGGAAAACTAGTTGAAGAAGATCACTCAGATCTTGACCCTACTCAAGATTTCGAGTCATGATGACAAGATTTTGCTGGCTACATCACAACTGATCGATGATGCTGGTAAATGGTGGGAGGTAGTAGAGAAGCAGCGAGTACTCCTTTCGGAAGGAGAGAGGACTGCATTGACTTGGGATCAGTTCTCAGCTACCTTCTTGGACCATTATTTCCCTGAGGAGGAGAAGGAGCGCCATACTCAAGCTTTTTTATCTTTGGTACAAGATACCATGACGGTGGCAGAGTACCACCAGGAGTTTCTCAGTTTGTCTTGCTATGCATTCTATATGGTGGATACAGAGTATCGAAGGGCATGCAAGTTTGAGCAGGGCCTTCGGCCAACATTAGGGCCAATGTAACCATATTCAAGGCAGCTACATTGGCAGAGGTGGTCAGCAGGGCCACTACAGCAGAGCAAGAGATGGTTGAGTTAGTGCGTTTCGACAACCGCCGAGCTCAGAGTGGGAGGGTACATTTCATCCCAACAAGAAGTCCCGACCGAACTTTAGCAGACCCTCACCTTCCACTGGGTCAATAGGGGGCTTGTGTCCCAACCAGCCCTTCCCATCTGCATCAGTCACTCAGGCTTCCAGACGAATGAACAACTGTTTTCATTGTGATCAGCCGGGCCATTTTAAGAGGGAATGCCCGCAACTCTGCAAACCCTCTTATTCTAGAGGTTCATTTCGCCCACCAGCTAGGCCAGGTAATGCACGAGGTGGCAAGACATATAATCAGGCGGGACGGGTGCCTAACCGTACTAGATATGGACGGTAGTTTACTCTAGCTCCTTCAGCAGCAGTGGATCACTCTGTGATTCAAGGTATGGCTGTAGTGAGTAGTTCCTACGCCTTTGCATTGTTTGATTCTGGAGCATCCCACTCCTTTATATCTACTGCATTCATAACTGCTACTGGAACATTAGTACAAAAACTGTCCACATCACTCACCATTGTATCCCCATCGGAGACACGTCATTGGGGCTTATATGCACACCAGTGAATACTGAACTCGTTGGACTCAGATTTGAGTTCAACTATTTGGTACTCGATATGACTGATTGGCTAGCTTTCATGCTATCGCCGCAGGGTGACATTTTGGTCAACCGAGGGAAAGCAATATGTGGTGCGTACTGGCAAACTAAGCAGACTGCATGAAGGGTTAAACCATCTGGTATTGAACAATATCAGAATCAATAAGGCACCGGTGGCTGAACTTCTGGCAATAGTAAAGGACTATGCGGATGTATTCCCAATAGAACTCCCTAGCTTGCCTCCCATGAGGGAGATTAATTTTGAAATCAAGCTGTATCCTTGCACTTCACCTGTGTCATTACCACACTACCGGATGGCACCAGCAGACATGTCCAAGCTAAAGAAGCAGATTAATGAACTGCTCAGACTGGGTTGCATCCGTAATAGTACATCATCTTGGGGAGCTCCTGTGTTGTTTGTGAAGAAGAAGAACGGTACACTTCGAATGTGTGTGAATTACCAGAAATTGAACCAGCTAACTGTCCGGAACAAGTACCCTCTACCCAGGATCGATGATCTATTCGATCAACTGAGGGGTTCTAGCCATTTTTCAAAGATTGATCTGATGTCTAGATACCAATAAATCCGGGTTAAGGAAGAGGACATAGAGAAGACAGCTTTTAGAACATGGCATGGACTATATGAGTTTGTGGTCATGCCGTTTGGACTCACCAATGCACCGGCTGTGTTTATGGATCTAATGAACGTGATTTTCCGTCCTTACTTGGACCAATTTGGAATTGTATTTATTGATGACATTTTGATTTATTCCAAACTCAGGAAGAACATGCTGAGCACCTAAGGATAGTTCTAGACACTTTGAGGAAAAACAAGTTATACCAAAGCCAGCAAATGTGAATTCTGGCTATCCAAGGTTAACTTCTTAGGGCAGTAGAAGGTATAGCTGTGGACCCCTAAAGTGGCAGCAGTGATAGAATGGAAAGCACCGAGGAATGTAACCGAGATCCTTAGCTTCATGGGATTGACGGGTTACTACAGGAAGTTTATCATGGACTTCTCCAAGATTGCATCTTCGCTTACCCGACTCACTCAGAAAGGAGTCAAATTTGGGTGGTCAGATGTGTGCAACTGGAGATTTGAGGATCTGAAAGATAGACTTACAACGGCCCCTATTTTGATTTTGCCAGAAAGAGGCAAGGGTTATGAGGTACAATGCGATGCTTCAGGAGAGGGACTTGGATATGTCCTCAGTCAAACTCATCGTGTGGTGACTTATGGTTCAAGACAGTTGAAAATATATGAACGCCTCTATTCCACGCATGATCTGGAACTATCCGAAGTGGTCTTCGCTCTCAAAAGCTAAAGACACTATCTATATGGCGAGAAATTTGAAGTGTTTTTAGATCATAAGAGCTTGAATTACTTGTTTGATCAGAAAGAGCTCAACCTGAGGCAACGTAGATGGATGGAGTATCTGTAAGATTATGAGTTTGCGCTTCGTTATCACCCTGGCAAGGCGAACAAGGTGGCAGATGCCCTCAGTCGCATATCACATGCATCAGTGGCATGTTCGATCAGGACAGAATGGGAGATGCAGAATACCATACGAGAGTTCAATCTGTATATCAGTAACCATGGGAGTATGTACAATTTTATCATACGGTCCAACACGGTCTCCAAGATTGAACAGGAGCAGAGAGCAGATCTGGAAATGGAGGAGATATGGGCCAAGATGTCTACTAGCGTGGTCATATCGGAATGGGAATTACGACCAGGAAAGGGTCTTGTATTCTAGGGTAGGATATATGTGCCAAAGAGCTGCAGAAGAGAGTTACTGATTGAGGCACATCAGACCAAACTCTCTATTCATCCGGGCCGCACCAAGATGTATCACGACCTGAAGAGACATTACTGGTGGCACGGACTCAAGAGGGATGTGGCATAATTTGTGGCTCATTGCTTAGCTTGTCAGTAGGTTAAGACGGAACATCAGAAGCCACCAGGGTTACTCAGACCCTTACCAGTGCCGGAATGGAAATGGGAGTACATCTCCATGGATTTTGTTACAAGGTTGCCAAGGTCTTCAAAGGGCAACAATGCAATATGGGACGTGGTAGACCGACTGACCAAGTCTGCACATTTTCTTCCCATTAAGATGATAGACTCATCTGAGACTTTGGGTCGGCGGTATATCAAGGATATCATCCGATTACATGGTATTCCCCGGACTATAGTGTCCGACAGAGATGGCTGATTCACCGGCAGAGTATGCAGTCGGCCATGGGAACAAATCTACTGACTAGTACAACATTCCATCCATAAACTGATGGGCAGTCTGAGAGGGCAATACAAACATTGGAGGATATGTTGAGAGCATGCATGCTAGATTTCAAGGGTGGATGGGAGGATCACTTGCAGTTGGTAGAATTCTCATACAACAACAGTTACCAGGCAAGCCTCTAGATGGCTCCATTTGAGGCTTTATATGGTAGACCATGTAGATCACCCGTGTGCTGGACAGAGGCCTGTGAGCCAAAGCTGATTGGACCCGAGTTGGTTGCAGAGACTACAACGCAGATACAGTTGATACGGCAGCGTCTATTGGCTGCATAGAGTTGACAAAAGAGCTATGCTGACAAGAGGAGGAGGTTCCTTGAATTTGAGGTGGGGGACATGGTGTTCTTGAAAGTCTCACCACGAAAGGGACACATGAGATTTGGAAATAAGGGGAAACTGTCGCCTAGATATGTGGGACCGTTTTCAATCATAAGGAGGATGGGGGAGGTGGCTTATCAATTGGTACTTCCTTCACAATTAGCATCTTTGCACGATGTGTTCCATATATCGATGTTGAGGAAGTACAATCCTAATCCCTCTAATGTACTGAATGTACAAGATATAGAGGTGCAAAGCGACGTGACATACGTCAAGAAGCTGTCAGAGTGGTGGAGACAGAGCAAAGGCTATTACGAAACCGAGCGATTCAGTTTGTCAAAGTGGTATGGGATCGACATGGTATTGACGAAACCACTTGGGAACTCGAGTCGGAAATGAGAACAGCTCATCCTGAGCTATTTATGTAAATATTTGGAACCCTACGTCGCTCGATTTTCGGGACGAAAATTTTAAAAAGAAGGTTGTATTGTAACACCCCGGATTTTTAGGTTATCAATATATATGAATTGGCCCATTTAATTTGTGAATTTAAATGATATGATCCTTAGATGGGTAAGGTGTTGGGTCAATTGCCCAATTAAGACCCAACGGGTTATAAATATGGTTTCAATTGAAATAAATGGGTAAGATGTATTCAATTGGGTCAAGCTTGTTAATTGGGTCACAATGCCCAACTGGGACCCAATGGGTCGTAGTTGACTTGGTTGACTACCAAATGAGTTCAAGCCTAACTTAATTGGGGCTGAATTAAATGGGAATGCAATCAAGTGATTGAGTTGATTTTAAGATGATGAGTTAAGTGAGTTGAATAGATTTGAATTAAATTATATGAGTTAGGTGAGTTGGATGAAAGGGTTTTGGGGGTTACACAATTCAAAACCTAAGGTTACACGTTGGAATGAGAGTTTCATCTCATGGATGAAACCCCCACTTGAATCATTAATGGAGAGGTGAGGGGTTTTGGTTCTTTCAAATTCAAACAAAGGGTACACGTTGGAAGGGAGGGGGGGAAGTTTCATCTCATGGATGAAACCCCCAAGATGGAACATGAATGGAAGGTGGACCGTTTGGTGGGGGTTACACAAACCAACTTAAGACAAGACCATTGGGCACATGGGAGTCTCACCCCATGGATGAAACCCCCAAATGGTCATTAATGAGAGAGGACGGTTTTGGAGTGGTTACCCAATTCAAACAAGGCTACACCGTTGGAGCCTTGGGAGTTTCATCTCATGGATGAAACCTCCAAGTGGAATATTAAGGAGGGAGGTTAAGGAAAATGGGAGTTACACAAAGGGCTTCACCAAAGCCATCACCCTTGGCCGACCACATCATTGGAACAAAACAAATTTGATATTCATCTCACTCTCTCCCTCTCCCTCTTGGCTGTTTTCTCTCTCCTTCAAACCATCTCTTGGCCGACCACTCCTCAAGACAAAAGACTTAGAAAAGTTTTTTATCTCAAGCTATCACTCAAGGCCGATCTCTTTCTCTCTCAAGTCTCACTCTCAGCCAAAGAAGTAAGAAGAAATGAGGATGAGGCTAAAGAAATAAAGGATTGAAAGAACAAGTCGGAGCGAAGGAAAACCGAACGAGCCGCGGAAACGGTAAGTGCTCAATAAGATTTCATAATAAGAAAAAAAAAAAAAAAGGCGAGGGGGTCAAAGACATGGCCGAACCCTAATTTTATAATGGCAAAGGGCTCAATGATGAACCAACATGGCCGAACCCCATGGAAGGTCATTGGTTATTTTTATGGGTTTTTGAAGGATGAAAACCATGGAAGGTATGACTGTTTTAAAAGAGTTTAAAATGGATGTATTGTTAAGGACATTAGCTATGTTTAAATGGATTGAAAAGATGGAAATCATAGATGTATGTTTAGGATTTCAAAGGGTTTAAAAAAGGTACAAAAGGATGTTTGTATGGAAATTCCATCAAAGGATTGTAATCTTGGATTAATGATTTTTAAAGAGAAGATTATGAACCATAGGGTTCGGCCATGGTGTATGGCCAAACCCCATGGAAGATGGTTAATAATTTAGAAAGGTTTTAATGATGGACTTTCAGATAAAAAAGAATGAACCTAAATGTATTGTTAAACCCCATGGAGGAACCTTGATTTATAGATTCAAGGATGGTAATTGATATAATGGAGAAATTGGAATTTAGACATCATGGGTTCGGCTATGTGTATGGCCGAACCCCATGAAGCAATTTTATAGATAATATGTCTATGAATATCTTAAATGAATGGAGAATTAATTGGAGGATGCAAAAATATGCTTATGGATTATTTATTGGATTATGGGTTTTTGTTTATGTTGATGGATTAGTTAGTCATAAACGTATGTTGTTAGACCTATAAATAAGGAGATGAAAGATCATGGGTTCGGCCATGATGTATGGCCGAATCCCCATGAGGTGGGTTTGTGGATCAAAACATGGACTTTGGCATGTGTTAATGAATGAAAGGTTTGGTTATGGATTTGTACAAATGGCAAGGATATAAGTAAGTAAAAATAATGGACCATGGGTTCGGTCATAGTGTATGGCCGAACCTCACGGGGACTGTTTGGTGAACTTAAGGTTTGATGTATGTTAATGATTAAGTTTTTTTATGATTAGTTTAATGAATAAAAGGGGTATGATCTTGGACTTAAGTTAAAAGATCAAAAGACTCAAAGAGGGACTAAAAACCAAGTGGGTGAGGTTCGGCCATGTTGTATGGCCGAACCCCACCAAGTCATATTTATGGACTTAAATATTGTAAATAAAGGGGGACATGGTTTTAATTGATTGATATATTATAAGGTAACGGACCTCACAAACGGTGCACGATCGTGAGCGGTTGCCGGATTAAGAAGTAAGGACACTTTAGTGGTCTTTGGTAGGATTCTACCTCTTTGAAACCATGGTTATGTAATATGGTTTTAACTTCTTATTTTGATGGTTTATATTGTAAAAATTATATGTTTCAAATATGAAGTTTTGATGCTATGATTAGAATAATTGCATAGCATGTGGACATTTGCATCTCATGCATGGCATGGGAGGGATGACATGTAACCGGAGGCCACACCTAGACGGGGCGTTCGTAAGACCACTATGGGGAATACCTTGATGTGCATTTTCCATCAAGAGGTAACCGAAGGCCACACTCCGTCAGGACGTCCGAAAGACCACTGTAGGGATACCTTGATGATGAGAATTCCATCAAGAAGTTATATGTGTTTGTGATGGGTGGGACTCATTGCGTTTGACATCATGACATGGCATTGTTTTTATATGGTTTTGGTACTATGTTATTGATATGATTTTTGGTACTAACCCATGTGTTAGCCTTACTTGGAATTCCTACTGGGCGCGTTGTTCTAGCGCCCTACTTCTACCCTAGTGAATGACACAAGAAATGAAAGAAATGATGATTGTGAACGGAGCCAAGTGTAGGAGCTAGGATATGTTTACTGTTATTTTATTTAATTTACTCATGGACTTGTAATTTAAGTAGCTAGAATGCGGCATGTAATAACTTAGATAATTTTGCTATGGTTTGAATGGTTTATTTTGGATATTTAATTTAAGGTAATTTGGTTAAGTGACGAAGTACTTTGCTATCTAAAATAGAATAGATTTATGTTCTATTATAATACGCAGTTTATGATTTAATCCATATATATATATATATTACTACGTGTGAACCGTATTCATGGACTTAGTCCATGCACACGTAGGGTTGGCCAGTTAAGGGTCGAAATTTAGAAGTTCGGGCTTAGCTTGCGTCGTGACGTCCCGCTCTCTCTCACTCTTCTATTTATAAAAAAAAAAAGAAATAGACTCTGATTTTTGGAAAGAGAGTGAAAAAGGGTGGGGTGTTACAGTTGGTATCAGAGCGAAATGGGAAGGTTGAATCTTTCGAAGTAAGATTAAGACGGTTTCCTGTCTCACTGACAGATAAGAATCCCAACTGACCGACTCTTCGGAGTCCGCTGCACGGGGGCCAGATTAATTTACTTCGTTAAACTCAGACTGAACATTCAGTCTGAGAATAACAATGAATGATAGCAAAGGAAGTACAGTCAAAATAATTGGATTTATTAAACATAGCAAAATAGGATATATATCCCCGATATCCCCAAATTGAGAAAACGAATATTAGATACTTAGGAAATTTTCGCAAAAACAAAGAAAAACCAAGAGTGCTTATTTGGAAATTTCCCCAAAATTGTGAAAATACAAACTGTACGAGGAAACTAAGTCAACGATGTTTTCAATGACTTAGGAAAAAAATGCCTCCAAAGAGAAAGACTCGACAAAACCAGAAAGAGAAGGAAAAAGAGGTACAAACCTCTCAACTTGAAAAGGAGGTAGAAAAATCTCAACATGAAGAGGAGGAACGACAATCTCGACATGAAGTGGAAGAACAACCATCTCAACATGATGAACAACCATCCCACCAAGAGGAGGAGGAACAAAGCAACGTGAATATACCGGTGATGCCTCTTGAACTACACAGCTGGGTTCAAGCAGTAGTTACTTCTGTTCTTCAACAACATCTGAATGGAAATGGAAATATCAGTGACGCCAATGATCGGAGCATGGTCCGGGATTTCCAGTAACAACGCCCTCCTTACTTCAAAGGGAAAGAAGGGGCTGTCAGAACGGAAAACTAGTTGAAGAAGATCACTCAGATCTTGACCCTACTCAAGATTTCGAGTCATGATGACAAGATTTTGCTGGCTACATCACAACTAATCGATGATGCTGGTAAATGGTGGGAGGTAGCAGAAAAGCAGCGAGCACTCCTTCCGGAAGGAGAGAGGACTGCATTGACTTGGGATCAGTTCTCAGCTACCTTCTTGGACCATTAATTCCCTGAGGAGGAGAAGGAGCGCCATACTCAAGCCTTTTTATCTTGGTACAAGGTACCATGACGGTGGTAGAGTACCACCAGGAGTTTCTCAGTTTGTCTTGCTATGCATTCTATATGGTGGATTCAGAGTATCGAATGGCATGCAAGTTTGAGCTGGGCCTTCGGCCAAGCATTAGGGCCAATGTAACCATATTCAAGGCAGCTACATTGGCAGAGGTGGTCAGCAGGGCCACTACAGCAGAGCAAGAGATGGTTGAGTTAGTGCGTTTCGACAACCGCCGAGCTCAGAGTGGGGGGTACATTTCAGCCCAACAAGAAGTCCCGACCGAACTTTAGCAGACCCTCACCTTCCACTGGGTCAACAGGGGGCTTTTGTCCCAACCAGCCCTTCCCATCTGCATCAGTCACTCAGGCTTCCATGGATTATGTGATGTTTCCTTAATTTATTTTGATAATTATATGGTTTGTCTTACGATGGGTTTAAGGTTATGAGAATTATATGTTTATGCTATGAATTATATTTTAAGGTTATGCATTATGTGTTAAGGCTATGTATGATATATTAAGGTTATGAGTTATATATATTACATAGCATAATGCATTTACATCTCATGCATGGTATGGGCGGGAAAATAGAGAAACCGGAGTCCATGCTGCGTCGGGGCTACCGAGAAGCAGACATGGGGATAGCCTGATGTACTATAACCGGAGTCCATGCTCCGTCGGGGCGACTGAGAAGCAAACATGGGGATACTTTAATGTTTTGAGCTATAACCGGAGTCCATGCTCCGTCGGGGCGACCGAAAAACAAACATGGGGATATCTTGATGAGGTTTTTCCATCAAGGGGGATATGACATCGTGATGGTATGGATAATGGGTAGGACACATGACATAAGACACCCATGGCATAGCATTCATTTTACGATTTTCATTATATTATTATCTTGACCCTACTCAAGATTTCGAGTCATGCTGATAGGATCTTACTGGCTACATCTCCACTGATCGAGGATGCCGGTAATTGGTGGGAGGTTGTAGAGAAGCAGCAAACACTTGTGCTGGAAAAGGAAAGGACTACTATGACATGGGAATGGTTTTCAGCTACCTTCCTAGAGCAGTATTTTCCTGAGGAGGAAAGAGAGAGCCAGACTCAAGCCTTCCTATCATTGGTACAAGGCAATATGACGGTGGCAGAATATCACAGAGAATTCCTTAGGCTATCCGTCTATGCATTTTATATGGTGGATACCGAGCACCGGAGGGCCTTTAAGTTTTAGCACGGCCTTCGGCCGAGCATCAGGGCTAAGGTGACAATCTTCAAGGAACCTACACTGGCAGGGGTGGTCAGCAGGGCCACTATAGCGGAGCGAGAGTTGAATGAGATAGTGCGGTTTGACAACCGCCGAGGGCAAAGTGGGCGGGGTACATTTCAACCCAACAAGAAGTTCAGCCCGAACTTTAGCAGACCCTCACCCTCCACTGGATCTACAGGGGGCTTTCGCCCCAATCAGCCCTCCCCATCAGCATCAGTCACTCAGGTCCCATGGGGTGGGAACACATGTTATCAGTGTGGCCAGCAGGGCCACTTCAAGAGGGAGTGTCCACAGATCAGCAGACCCTATCACTTCAGGGGTTCCTTCCGCCCTCCAACTAGACCAGCTCAGTCACGAAGAGGCAGGGCTTACAAACAGGTCGGGCGGGCGCCAAACCCTACAGGATCTGGACGACTTTTTACCATACGTTCTCCAGTAGCGGTGGATCGCTCGGTGATTCAAGGTATGGTCGTAGTTGGTAGTTCCTATGCTATTGCATTATTTGATTCTGGAGCTTCCCATTCATTTATATTTGCTGCATTCATATCTGCTACGGGCACATTAGTACAAAACCTATCCACATCACTTACCATTGTATCCCCCGTCGGAGACACATCTTTGGGACTTATATGCACGGCATTAAACACTGAACTCGCTGGATTCTGATTCGAGTTCAACTATTTGGTACTCGATATGGCTGAGTATGACGTTATATTTGGCATGGACTGGTTGGCTACATTTCAGGCTCATATCGATTGCCATCTTTGTAGGGTGGTATTTTGGTCACCCGAGGGAAAGCGGTACGTGGTACACGCTGACAGACAGGGCATCCCTAGAAGGCTGTAGGAAGAGTTGAACCCCCTTGTCTTAAATAGCATCAGATTAGACAAGGCATCAGTGGTTGAACTTCCGGCGGAAGTGGCAGATTATGCCGAGGTATTCCCATCAGAGCTCCCTGGGTTGCCACCCAAGAGGGAGATAGACTTTGAGATCAAGTTTTATCCCGGCGCTGCTCCAATATCATTGCCCCATTATAGGATGGCACCAGCTGAGATGACCGAGTTGAAGAAACAGATTGATGAACTGCTCGGACTAGGTTTTATTAGGAACAGCACATCCGCATGGGGAGCCCCGGTATTATTTGTGAAGAAGAAGGACGGTACCCTTCGAATGTGTGTGGATTATAGAAAGTTAAACCAGCTGACTGTCAGGAACAAGTATCCCCTACCAAGAATTGACGATCTGTTTGATCAACTTAGGGGTTCCTCTCACTTCTCCAAGATTGATCTGATGTCCGGGTACCATCAAATCCGGGTTAGGGAGGATGATATAGAGAAGACAGCTTTTAGGACACGGTATGGCTTATATGAGTATGTGGTCATGCCATTTGGACTTACTAATGCACCGGCTGTGTTCATGGACCTGATGAATAGGATATTCCGTCCTTACTTGGACCAGTTTGTGATCGTATTTATTGATGACATCCTGATCTATTCCAAAAGTCAGGAGGAACATACCAAGCACCTGCGGATAGTCCTGAACACCTTGAGGAAGAACCAGTTGTATGCCAAAGCCAGCAAGTGTGAGTTCTGGCTATCTGAGGTCAACTTCTTGGGGTACGTTATATCGAAGGAAGGTATAGTCGTGGACCCGGCCAAAGTAGCAGCAGTGAAGGAGTGGAAAGCGCCGACGAATGTGATGGAGATCCGTAATTTTCTGGGATTGACCGGTTACTACAGGAAATTCATCATGGACTTCTCCAAGATTGCAGCTTCACTTACCCGACTCACTCAGAAAGGAGTTAAATTTGAGTGGTCAGATCTGTACAACCGGAGATTTAAGGAACTAAAGGAGAGGCTTGCAACCGCTCCTATTCTGATCTTACCGGAAAGATGCAGAAATTATGAGGTGTACTGTGATGCCTCAGGTTAGGGGCTGGGGTGTACACTCAGTCAAGGTAATCGTGTGGTGGCGTACGGATCAAGACAGTTAAAAATTCATGAACGCCAATATCCCACACATGATCTGGAGCTAGTAGCAGTGGTCTTTGGTCTCAAAAGCTGGAGACATTACCTTTATGGTGAGAAGTTTGAGGTGTTCTCCGATCACAAGAGCCTGAAGTACTTATTTGATTAGAAGGAACTCAACATGAGACAGCGCAGATGGATGGAATACCTGGCGGATTATGAGTTCGCACTTCGGTATCATCCGAGTAAGGCGAACAAGGTGGCAGATGCCCTCAGCCGCATGTCACATGCGACAGTAGCCAGCTTCATCAGGACGGAATGGGAGGTATTGAATACCATTAGAGAGTTTAAACTCTACCTCAATAATCATGGGACCATATATAACCTGATCATGCGATCCAACATGGTCTCCGAGATTGAACGGGAGCAACGGACAGATCCAGAGGTGGAAGAGATATGGACTAAGATTTCTACTGGTGAGGTTGTACCGGAGTGGGAATTACGACCGGGACAGGGTCTTGTGTTTCGAGGCAGGACATATGTGCCTAAGCGCTGCAAAAGAGAGTTATTGATTGAAGCACACCAAACCAAGCTCTCTATCCATCTAGGCAGCACTAAGATGTATCATGATCTTAAGAGGCACTATTGGTGGCAGGGACTCAAGAGAGATGTGATGGGGTTTGTTGCTTGTTGTCTAACTTGTCAGCAGGTTAAGGCAGAACATCAGAAACCACCGGGTTTACTCACACCTTTGCCAGTGCCATAGTGGAAGTGGGAGGACATATCCATGGACTTTGTAACAGGGTTGCCAAGGTCATCAAAGGGCAACGATGCGATATAGGTCGTAGTAGACCGGTTGACTAAGTCTGGGCATTTCCTTCCCATCAAGATGACGGATTCATCAGAGACATTGGGTCGACGGTACATCCGGGATATCATCAGACTACATGGTATTCCCGGGACTATTGTGTCCGACAGAGATGGCTGATTCACCGGCAGAGTATGGCAGGGCATGCAGTCGGCTATGGGGACCGACATATTGACTAGCACAACAGTTCATCCCCAGACTGATGGGCAGTCAGAGAGGACGATACAGACACTGGAAGATATGTTGAGAGCATGTATGCTAGACTTCAAGGGTGGATGGGAGGATCACTTGCCACTGGTGGAGTTCTCCTACAATAACAGTTATCAGGCAAGCCTCCAGATGGCTCCGTTTGAGGCCTTATATGGTAGGCCGTGTAGATCTCCAGTGTGTTGGACAAAGGCCGGTGAGCCTGCACTAATTGGACCGGAGTTGGTTGTAAAGACCACGGCGCAAATCAAATTGATACGACAACATTTACTCACTGCGCAGAGCCATCAGAAGAGTTATGCCGACAAGAGGAGAAGGTTCCTCGAGTTTGAGGTGGGAGACTTGGTGTTTTTTAAAGTCTCACCACGGAAGGGACACATGAGATTCGGGAAGAAGGGGAAACTGTCGCCTAGATTTGTGGGACCGTTTCCAATCCTGAAGAGGGTGGGGGGGGTAGCTTATCAGTTGGCGCTCCCTCCACAGTTATCATCCTTACATGATGTATTCCATGTGTCCATGTTGAGGAAGTACAACCCTGATCCTTCACATGTCCTGAGCGTGCAAGACGTCGATGTGCAAAGCGACGTGACGTAAGTGGAGAAGCCGATCAGAGTGATCGGGAGAGAACAAAGAGTGATGAGGAACCACGCTATTCAGTTGGTCAAGTGGTATGGGAACGAAATGGCAATGAGGAAGCCACCTGGGAACTTGAATCAGAGATGAGAGCCGCTCACCCGGAGCTCTTTGTATGAGTTGTTTTGAACCTCTACTTCGCTCGAATTTTTGGGACGAAAATTTCAAAAGAGGATTGTATTGTAATGGCCCGGAATTTGTAAATCAATATATATGTGGCTATTATTTATTTTAATGATGGAAATTGGAAATTTGATGGAATAAATGGTGAATGGATCAAAATATGGACAAAGGCCCAAGTATGGCCCAATGGACCATGGATTGGATTTAAAATCATTTAAATGGTCAATTGGGCCAAGGATGGTCAAATTGGGCCCAATAGCCATTTGGGACCCAATGGATCAAGATGATGTAAGCTCTAAGGTAAATGGGTCGGAGGTGAGTGTGATTGGGCCATGGGCCCAATGTTGATCCAAGTAGTTGAAATGGATTTAATTAAATCACCTAAGTTGGAATTTATTTAAAACCTAGGTGACATGGCCAAATGGGACCCACCTCCACCTCACCAAGTGAGGTGGCGTGTGGACCAAGGATTAGTGGAGCCGGCCACCATGGTTGAATTGGTCAACCATGGGTGGATGTATGAAGGCAATTTAAGCAAATGGAATTAAGTTAAATGGGAATTAATTAACCTAATTATCTAATTAATTAAATGTTTAAATTATCCAAAAAGGGTGGTCAAATGATCAAAGATGGGAGACCAAGCCACCTTATGTGGGTTGGTGGGAGGAATTAATGATAAAGTGTATTATAAGCAGCAAAAAGGAGTTGTTTTCATCTCATTCCCTCCACTTCACTCTCATTTCACCCTCTTCCTTTCTTGCTCTCCCTTATTGCCGTCTCACACCAAGGAAGGAAGGAAGAAGAAAGCTAAGGAGAAAATAAGAGAAGAAGAGAAGAAAGAAGTGCAATTTTTGGCCCATCACTGCAAGACTAAGACCTTGGGTAATTCTTCCCATCATCTCCCCTCTCCCTCTCTCAAACACACCCATGATGGCCGAACCCAAGCTTGGAGGTTTTGCATCTTGATCAAGAACCCTAGCCGACCAACAAACGAGAAGAAGAAGAAAGGAGGCCAAGGAGTCCGAAGGAAGCAAAGAAAGTCGGAGGAGCCGACGGATTGTAAATATTTCTAAATAAGTGATTGGACTTTTTTGAGGGTTTAAGATTTGGGGTCCATTCTTGTTGGATTTGATGGTGGCCAAATTATCATAGGCCTTGGATCTCAAATCCATCCAATGGAAGGATGGAGAATGGGTAAACCCTAAATGGATAAATTAGGTTAAGAAAAATAAAGGAGGCACTAAGGACATTATGTAATTAAGTTAATTAAGCATGGATATATGTGGATTTTGAAGGGGTTAATGGACCATAGGGTTCGGCCATATAGTATGGCCGAACCCCATGGTAGAGGATTGATTAATTTATTAGGGTTTCTAAGAATGGAAGCATGGAGAATGATTTAGGGTTTAAAGTTGTTAATGATTAAATGTGGGTAATTTTAAAAGGGGTTTTTAGGAGAAAAATCATGGGAAACATTGATGATTTTTAATGGCTCAAAAGGCATAGATGAATGATTGAACCATGAACCATGGTTTCGGCCATGGTGTATGGCCGAACCCTATGGTGATGAAATGGTGGATTTAATGGGTATGAATGTGGAATGATGATGGATGTAAAATAATGGAAAAAATAAATGGGGAATGTTGGTGGTGTTGATGGACCAAAATGAACCTAATGTTGATAGTTGTAATGGGAATGTGGCTAAGTTAATAGACTTAAATGTGATTAAGGATGATGGTTTAAATGTGTAAATTAAACCCCTTCATGGAAGGGCTATGATGGATTCAAATGTGTCACAAAGGTCCAAGAAAATGGGAAAAAGACATCATGGGTTCGGCCATGGTGTATGACCGAACCCATGACCCATTGGTAGGTCATGCTATGGGCTAAAAATTGGAATTATGTATGTGGTTAGATGAATGGAAAATTAGGCTAATTAAGGACTGATTTTAATGTACATATCATGGTTGATGAGTCATTAAAGGATCCAAGTCTATGGATCAATTATGGGCCTAAGAATGGAGGAATGAAGTGAGAACTTAACCATGGAGGAAGAGTGGTAAAACCGTAAATAATGGCCAAATTCAAGAACCCCATGGAAATGATCATGGACTTAGGGGCTCTAATGTAACAACCTTATGTGTGATTAGTAAAGCCTAAGGTGGCTGGTTTTTAGACTTAGGTGATTGAAATGTCAATGGATTAAAATGGGACCCATAAACCTAATTAGTAGGGTTCGGCCATGGTGTATGGCCGAACCCCACTAAGGCATGTATTAGGGACTTAATCATGGATAAAATGTGGAGTGATTTGGTAATGTATAATAAGGTATCGGGACATCGCAATCGGTGCGCAATCGGTGACCGGATTTGTAAACGGAAATGAAAAAAGGACGCTAGTCGGTATTCTGTAGGATTCCTACCTTGTTGTAAGCCATGGATTATGTGATGTTTCCTTAATTTATTTTTGATAATTATATTGTTTGTCTTATGATGGGTTTAAGGTTATGAGAATTATATGTTTATGCTATGAATTATATTTTAAGGTTATGCATTATGTGTTAAGGCTATGTATGATATATTAAGGTTATGAGTTATATATATTACATAGCATAATGCATTTACATCTCATGCATGGTATGGGCAGGAAAATAAAGAAACTGGAGTCCATGCTCCATCGGGATGACCGAGAAGCAAACATGGGGATAGCCTGATGTATTATAACCGGAGTCCATGCTCCGTCGGGGCGACCGAGAAGCAAACATGGGGATACTTTAATGTGTTGAGTTATAACCGGAGTCCATTCTCCGTCGGGGCGACCAAGAAGCAAACATGAGGATATCTTGATGAGGTTTTTCCATCAAGGGGGATATGACATCATGATGGTATGGATAATGGGTGGGACACATGACATAAGACACCCATGGCATAACATTCATTTTACGGTTTTCATTATATTATTATCTGTATGCTTGTTATCACTAATCCATGTGTTAGCCCTACTTGGAGTCCTACTGGGCGCGTTGTCTAACGCCCTACTTCTACCCTAGCTGATGACACAGGAGACGGCGGAGCAGAAGGACGAGACCAGAGTCAAGCTTAGGAGCTTGGGAAAGGCGGCTACTTAATTTATTTAAATTTGTTTTGGAAATGTATTTGAATAGCCTAGCTTGTCTGAAATGTAATATTTTAGATTACTTGCTATGTTTTGGTTTTTATTTTTGGACATTGTGATGTTGAGGTATTTTGGTAATTAAATGAATGTTATCTTCCCTGCTATCTAAATTGGTAGGTTAGTCTCTATTTTAACTCCGCAGTTAGTTTAAAATTCCTCGAGCTTACTTCTACGTGTGAACTATTCCCCGTGGACTTCATTCCACGCACGCGTAGGGTTGGCCAGTTAAGGGCCGGGCTTTAGAAGCTCGGACTTAACTCGCATCGTGACGTCCCGCGCCCTTTATCACTTTCATTTTAAAAAAAAATAGACTCTAATTTTAGTGTGAAAAGGGACGGGCGTTACAATCATGATGGTATGGACGATGGGTGGGACACATGACATAATACACCCATAAAATTGCATTCATTTTATGGTTTTTCATTATATTATTACCTATGTGTCTGTTATCACTAATCCATGTGTTAGCCCTACTTGGAGTCCTACTGGGCGCGTTGTCTAACGCCCTACTTCCACCTTAGCTGATGACGAAGGAGATGGCGGAATCGAAGGACGAGACGGGAGCCAGGCGTAGGAACTTGGAAAAGTGAGCTACTTAGTTTATTTAAGATTTATTTTGGAAATGTAATTTGAGTCGCTTAGCTCGTTGGAATGTAATAATTTAGATTACTTGCTATGTTTTGGATTTTATGTTGGACACTGTGATTTTGAGGTATTTTAGTAATTAAATGAATATATCTTCCCTGTTATCTAAAATTTGTAGGATAGTCTCTATTGTAATTCCGTACTTAGTTTAATACTCCGCAAGCTTACTTCTACGTGTGAACCGTTCTTCGTGGACTTAGTTCCACGCACACGTAGGGTTGGTCAGTTAAGGACCGGGCTTTAGAAGCTCGGACTTAACTCGCGTCGTGACATCCCGCACCCTTTGTCACTCTTATTTCAAAAAAATATATATATATATACTCTGATTTTAGTGAAAAGGGGCGGGTGTTACACGTTAGACGCGGTTTGACCGCCTTAGAGCTTGACTGAATCACCCTTGGGGTGAAGGGATGCAGGGCGGGGTAGACTTGATCACGTTGGACGTGGGTCTTCCGCTTAGTAAGTCATGGGCCTTAAGTTTTACTAGGGGTCGGGGTAGATTTATGTTTTGATATTATTGCTACAGTCACGTAGTGATGCATTCGAGTGTTATTCCTACGGATAGAATATCTCATGGTAGATGATGTGCTCTGGATTAATTATGCCCATGAATGGATTATACCCATAGGAGGGTTATATTCATGGATGGTTATTAACCATGGATAGATGATACTCACTGATAGAGTGGTACCAAGGATGGATGTGTATAACCGTGGATGATGATTCCCATGGTGGTTTGGATTGATGCCGGTATTGGTATTGTAGGAGTTTTGAACAAAAGGTGTTAGTCACATTGTGACTTATGTACAAATGAAGATATGCTTACTTTTGGAGATGTATTTAAGGGAAAAGATAAAAGCCTAGTGAAACTCGAATGGAAAGCTATGGACGACTGCCGAGTTAGACTGGTCAGCTGACTCTATAATTTGCCGATAGAGTTCTAGGAGAGTGCAGCTAGAAACCTAGTTAAAATGGAATCAACAAAAGACTTGAGCATAGGCTCGTATTGGCAGGCTACCTCACACAGAGAGTAGACGAATGAACGTATTGAGCGAGTACGTATGAAAAATATCTTGGTAGCAGGTAAAGTGAAATAGAATACATTGATCTACATAAGATCGCAAATGGGTTCACGAGAAAAAGAGATAACATGAGACATAGTAAGTTCTGCGAGAATGAAACTCATAGGTTGATATGAGTAATTTTGATGTAATTAAGACAAGATTGAACAGGAACAACGGATAGATCCGGAAATGGAGGAGATATGGGCCAAGATGTTTACTGGCGAGGTCCTACCGGAATGTGAGTTATGACCAGGACAGGGTCTTGTATTCCAAGGTAGGATATATGTACCTAAGAGCTGCAGAAGAGAGTTACTGATTAAGGCACACCAGACCAAACTCTCTATTCATCCGAGCAACACTAAGATGTACCACGGCCGAAAGAGACACTACTGGTGTCATGGACTCAAAAGAGGGATGTGGCAGAATTTGTGGCTCATTGTTTAACGTGTCAGCAGGTTAAGACGGAACATCAGAAGCCACCAGCGTTACTCAAATCCTTACTAGTGCTAGAATGGAAATGGGAGCACATCTCCATGGATTTTGTGACAGGGTTGCCAAGGTCTTCAAAGGGCAACGATGCGATATGGGTCGTGGTAGACCGACTGACCAAGTCTGCGCATTTTATTCCCATTAAGATGACAGACTCATCTGAGACTTTAGGTCGGCGGTATATCAAGGATATCATCAGATTGCATGGTTACCTTGGACTACTGTGTCCAAAAGAGATGGTCGATTCACCGGCAAAGTATGGCAGAGCATGCAGTCGGCCATGGGAACAGATTTACTGACTAGCACAGCATTCCATCCACAGACTGATGGGCAGTCTTAGAGGACAATACGAACATTGGAGGATATGCTGAGAGCATGCATGCTAGATTTCAAGGGTGGATGGGAGGATCACTTGCCGTTGGTAGAATTCTCATACAACAACAGTTACCAGGCAAGCTTCCAAATGGCTCCATTTGAGGTATTATATGGTAGACCACGTAGATCCCCTGTATGCTGGACAGAGGCCGGTGAGCCTGTGCTGATTGGACCAGAGTTAGTTACAGAGACTATAACGCAGATACAGTTGATATGGTAACATCTATTTGCTGCGCAGAGTTGTCAGAAAAGTTATGCTGACAAGAGGAGGAGGTTCCTTGAATTTGAAGTGGGGGACATGGTGTTCTTGAAAGTCTCGCCACAAAAGGGACACATGAGATTTGGAAAGAAGGGGAAATTGTCGCCAAGATATGTGGGACCATTTTCAATCATAAGAAGGATGGGGGACGTGGCTTACCAATTGGCACTCCCTTCATAGTTGGCATCTTTGCCCGATGTGCTCCATATATCGATGTTGAGGAAGTACAATCTTGATCCCTCTCATGTACTGAATATACAAGACATAGATGTCCAAAGCGACGTGACATACGTCGAAAAGCCTGTCCGAATAGTGGACACAGAACAAAGGGTATAATGGAACGAAGCGATCCAGTTTGTCAATGTAGTATGGGATCGACATGGCATTGAGGAAGCCACTTGGGAACAAGAATCAGAAATGAGAACAGCTCATCCAGAGCTATTTATGTAAATGTTTGAAACCCTACTTTACTCGATTTTCGGGATGAAAATTTTAAAAAGAGGGTTGTATTGTAACACTTCGGAATTCCATGTTATCAATATTTATGGAATTTACCATTTTAATTGTGAATTAACGGATATGAATCTTAGATGGGTAAGGTGTTGGGTCAATGGCCCAATTAGGACCCAATGATTATGGTATAAGGTCCAATTTAAATTAAATGGGGCTGAATTAAATGGTAATGCAATATATCTATAAATAAGGGATCTAGATTAAGTGGCATGCACATAGAGGGAATTTGGAAGATTGCATACGGTTGTAGGGAATTGGAATGGAAGGTATTGATGGAAAGATTTTAGGAATGGGATATTGTGCATGGCCGTGTATGAGATATGCAATCCATGATTATGCGCTAGAATCTTTTTAAAAGGGGTCTTTTCCTTGGTTAAGAGTGAAACTAGGGGATTGCCAAATAAAGAAGATGTCTAAAAATTAGAGATAGATTGCTTCGGCCTTGTATAGGAGATATGCGCATCCACATGGATGCGCTAGAGTATCTCTAAAAAGGGCTCCTTTCCCTTGATTAAGAGCGGTATTTAGACAATTGCTAAATTGAAGGATCTTGGTATCTTCTAAAGATAGAACCGAGTGGAAGTTTTATAAGACAAGGGGGGGTGGCCCGCACGGCATACACATACAAGGCCAACCACCCTCAAGACAAGAGCTTGGAGTATTTTCTATCCCAAGCATCTCCTCTCTCTCTCAAACTATATATCTTGGCTGAATCACTTCAAGGGGTTTCATCAAGATCAGACTCGGCTAAAGATTAAGAAGAAGGAGGAAAAGGCTAAGGAAGGAAAGGACCGGAAGAACAAGTCGGAGCGAAGGAAAACAGGAGGAGTTACGGAACCGGTAAGTATTTTGATAATTTTGTTTAAAGAAAGGAACCACCATGGCTGAACCCCATGGAAGAAAATTGAGGGAATGATATAGAAATTTAATGGAATGATGAACCATAGGGTTCGACCATGTTGTATGGCCGAACCCCATGAAAGAACATTGGTTAATTTTTATGGGTTTTTGAGGGATGAAAACCATGGAATATTATGTATGTTTTAAAAAGGTTTAAATGGAGGGTTGTTGGTAACGAACCTTAGACCATGGGTTCGACCAACGGGTATGGCCGAACCCCATAAAGAATTATGGAATTATATTCATATAGTTAGATCATGGAAAGGATGACAAAGTTGTAATTATAGGCTAAAATGAAAGATTATGGGTTCGGCGATAGTGTATGGCCGAACCCCATGAGGTCTTTTATGGACTTAAGTTGTTAAAGAATTTATATAGGTCTAATGATTTTTAAAGAGAAGATTATGAACCATAGGGTTCGGCCATGGTGTATGGCCAAATCCCATGGAAGATGGTTATTAATTTAGAAAGGTTTTAATGATGAACTTTTGGATCAAAAAGGAAGGAACCTTGATATATGGATTCAATGATGGTAATTGATATAATTGGAAATTAGACATCATGGGTTCGGCCATGTGTATGGCCAAACCCCATGAAGCAATTTTATGGGTCAATTATGGATTTATTATTGTAAATAAATTAAGAAGGAGGATGGAACAATGATATCATGGGTTCGGCCATGATGTATGGCCGAACCCCATGAACCAACTTAATGGGTCATATGGGGTTTTATGTCACGGTTAATGGATCGTTTATGGAGCAATATTATGGATCAGTTATGGACTTAATATAATGAGTGATTATGCATGTTTAAGGAAATGAGGGATTTAATTATATATAGACCTATGTTTATGGTTTATGTTATTGGTTATGGATATGTATAATGGCAACGTTGTAAATAAGTAAAATTAATGGATCATGGTTTCGGCCATGGTGTATGGCCGAACCCCATGAGGAATGATTTGGTGGACTTAAATTGTTACCAAGAATAGATTATTACTTTAAAATCATAAACCTACATCTATGATTTTCATCTTTCAATTCCATTAAAATAACTAATATCCTTCATGGTTTTCATCCCTCCAAAAATCATATACCATTACCAACAAACTCCCATGGGGTTCAGCCATACAACCTGGCCGAACCCTATGGTCCATTAATTCCTTTTTAAATCATATATCTAAGATTTCATCATTTGATGGTTCTCATTCATACCTTCATCCAAACCTTTTAAAACCATTCTAAATTATTAGCCATCTTCCATATAATTCCTTCAAAAGAATTGATATTCCTTCCATGGTTTCCAACCCATAAAAATAACCATGTCTTTCCATGGGGTTCGGCCATGCATCATGGCCGAACCTGGTTCATCCTTTCCATTAAAAATACTCAAATCAACCCCCAATCTTCTTCCATGGGGTTCGGCCATACACCATGGCCGAACCCTATGGTTCCTTTCTTTTAAACAAAATTATCAAAATTACTTACCGGTTTCGCGACTCCTTCGATTTTCTTTCGCTCTGACATGTTCTTCCGATCCTTTTCTTCCTTAGTCTTTTCCTGCTTCTTCTTGATCTTTCACCCTTGCTGGTTGCCCTCTCCTTCTCTTGTTATGCCGTGAACACCTTCTTGATTTTGTGTGTATTGCCGTGCGCCCCTTCCCTCTTTCTTTTATAAATCCTCCACTTAATCCCAATTAGAAGGTGCCAAGATCCTCTTAATTTAGCAATTCCCTTATGTCGTGCGCCCTTGCTTCTCACTTTGGAGAGTCCCTTAATTTAGTAATTTCCCTAGTATTGTTCCTAACAAGGAAAGGACTCCTTTTAAAGAGATTTTAGCACATCATGGATTGCGCATAACTCATACACGGCCATGCAACCTTTCAATTTAATCTTAGATATCTTCTTAAGATATTCTAGCATATCACATGGATGTGCATACATATCTCTCATGGATATGCATATCTTCTATACACGACCATAGTAATCTTCCAAGTTCCCTTTATGCGCATAATAATTAATTATAGACATAATGCATTACTAATTTAATTAAGCCCATTTAATTCTATTGAAACCATTTCCACAATCCGTTGGGTCTCAATTGGGCAATGACCTAACACTTCACATATCTAAGGTCCATATCTAATAATTCACAAATTAAATGGGTAATTTTCATATATATTAATAACTTGAAAATCTAGGGTGTTATAATATTACCCTATTTTTAAAATTTTCGTCCTGAAAATCGAGTGAAGTAGGGTTTCAAACATTTATATACATAGCTCAGGATGAGTTGTTCTCATTTCTGACTCGAGTTCCCAAGTGGCTTCCTCAATGCCATGTCGATCCCATACCACCTTGACAAACTGGATCGCTCGGTTCCATAATACCCTTTGTTCTGTGTCCACCACTCGAACAGGCTTTTCGACGTATGTCACGTCTCTTTGGACCTCTATGTCTTGTATGTTCAGTGCATGAGAGGGATCAGGATTGTACTTCCTCAACATTGATATATGGAACACATCGTACAAAGATGCCAACTGTGATGGGAGTGCCAATTGATAAGCCACATCCCCCATCCTTCTTATGATTGAAAACGGTCCCACATATCTTGGTGACAGTTTACCCTTCTTTCCAAATCTCATGTGTCCCTTTCGTGGCGAGACTTTCAATAACACCATGTCCCCCACTTCAAATTCAAGAAACCTCCTCCTCTTGTCAGCATAGCTTTTCTGACGACTTTACGCAGTCAATAGGTGTTGCCGTATCAACTGTATCTGCGTTGTAGTCTCTGCAACCAATTCAGGTCCAATCAGTGCAGGCTCACCGGCCTCTATCCAGCACACTGGTGACCTACAAGGTCTACCATATAATGCCTCAAATGGAGCCATTTGGAGGCTTGCCTGGTAGCTGTTGTTGTATGAGAATTCCACCAACGGCAACTTATCCTCCCATCCACCCTTGAAATCTAGCATACATGCTCTCAACATATCCTCCAATATCTATATTGTCCTCTCAGACTACCCATCAGTCTGTGGATGGAATGCTGTACTGGTCAGTAGATCTGTTCCCATGGCCGACTGCATGCTCTGCCATACTCTGTCGGTGAATCGACCATCTCTGTCGGACACAATAGTCCGAGGAATACCATGCAATCTGATGATATCCCTGATATACAACCGACCCAAGGTCTCAGACGAGTCTGTCATTCTGATGGGAATAAAATGTGCAGACTTGGTCAGTCGGTCTACCACGACCCCTATCGCATTGTTGCCCTTTGAAGACTTGGCAACCCTATTACAAAATCCATGGAGATGTGCTCCCATTTCCATTCCGGCACTGGTAAGGGTTTGAGTAACCCTGGTGGCTTCTGATGTTCCGTCTTAACCTGCTGACATGTTAAGTAATGAGCCACAAATTCTGCCACATCTCTTTTGAGTCCGTGCCACCAGTAATGTCTCTTCAGGTCGTGATACATCTTGGTGCTACCGGATGAATAGAGAGTTTGGTCTGATGTGACTCAATCAGTAACTCTTTTATGCAACTCTTTGGCATATATATCCTTCCTCAGAATACAAAATCCTATCCTGGTCGTAACTCCCATTCCGGTATAATTTCACCAGTAGACATCTTGGGCCATATCTCCTCCACTTCCGGGTCTGTCCGTTGTTCCTGTTCAATCTTGGTAACCATGTTGGACCTTGTGATCAAATTGTACATACTCCCATTGTTATTTATATATAAAGTGAACTCTCGAATGGTATTTAGCATCTCCCATTCTGTCCTGATCAAACATGCCACTGATGCATGTGATATGCGGCTAAGGGCATTTGCCTCCTTGTTCGCCTTGCTAGGGTGATAATGAAGTGCGAACTCATAATCCTACAGATATTCCATCCATCTACGCTGCCTTAGGTTGAGCTCTTTCTGATCAAACAAGTACTTCAAGCTCTTATGATCTGAAAACACTTTAAATTTCTCGCCATATAGACAGTCTCTAGCTTTTGAGAGCGAAGACCACTGCGGCTAGTTCAAGATCGTGCGTAGGATAGAGGCGTTCATGTATTTTCAATTGCCTTGAACCATAAGCCACCACACGATGACTTTGACTGAGTGAACACCCCAGTCCCTCTCCTAAAGCATCGCAATATACCTCATAACCTTTGCCTCTTTCTGGCAAAATTAAGATAGGAGCAGTTGTAAGTCTCTCCTTCAATTCTTCAAATCTCTGATTGCACAGATTTGACCACTCATACTTGACACCTTTCTGAGTGAGTCGAGTAAGTGGAGATGCAATTTTTGAGAAGTCCATGATAAACTTCCGATAGTAGCCTGCCAATCCCAGAAAGCTACGGATCTCAGTCACATTTTTTGGTGCTTTCCAATCTCTTATCGCCGCCACCTTGCCCTGATCCACGGCTATACCTTCTGCTGATATAACATGCCCCAAAAAGTTGACCTCAGATAACCAAAATTCACATTTGCTGGCTTTGGTACATAGTTTGTTCTTCCTCAAAGTGTCCAAAACTATCCTCAGGTGCTCAGCATGTTCTTCCTTACTTTTGGAATAAATCAGGATGTCATCAATAAATACAATAACAAACTAATCCAAGTGAGGACGGAAGATCTTGTTCATTAAATCCATGAACACAGCCGGTGCATTGGTGAGTCCAAACGGCATGACTACAAACTCATAGAGTCCATACCGCATTCTGAAGGCTGTCTTCTCTATGTCCACCTCCCTAACCCGGATTTGATGGTATCTGGACATCAGGCCAATCTTAGAGAAATGACTGGAACCTCTAAGTTGATCAAATAAATCATCGATGCTGGGTAGAGGGTACTTGTTTCTGACCGACAGCTGGTTCAGTTTCCGGTAATCCACAAACATACGGAGTGAACCATCCTTCTTTTTCACAAATAAAACCGGAGCTCCCCAAACTGATGTACTGTTCCGGATGCAACCCAGTCTGAGCAGTTCATCAATCTGTTTCTTTAGCTCGGACATCTCTGCAGGTGCCATCATATCGCGTTCTGAAGGTTGTCTTCTCTATGTCCACCTCCCTAACTCGGATTTGATGGTATCTGGACATCAGGCCAATCTTAGAGAAATGACAGGAACATCTAAGTTGATCAAATAAATCATCGATCCTGGGTAGAGGGTACTTGTTTCTGACTGACAGCTGGGTTCAGTTTCTGGTAATCCACAAACATACGGAGTGAACCATCCTTTTTTTTCACAAATAAAACCGGAGCCCCCTAAGCCGATGTACTGTTCTAGATGCAACCAAGTCTGAGCAGTTCATCAATCTGCTTTTTTAGCTCGGACATCTCTGCTGGAGACATCCGGTAGTGTGGTAATGACACTGGTAAAGTGCCAGGGTACAACTTGATTTCAAAATTAATCTCCCTCATGGGAGGCAAGGTAGGGAGTTCTTCTGGGAATACATCCGCATAGTCCTTTACTATTTCCGGAAGTTCAGCCACCAGTGCCTTGTTGATTAGGATATTGTTCAATACTAGATGACTCAACCCTTCATGCAGTCTGCTTTGTTTGTCAGTACGCACCACATGTTGTTTTCCCTCAGGTGACCAAAATGTCACCCTGCGGCGATAGTAATCAATGTTGGCCTGAAAGCTAGCCAACCAGTCCATGCCGAAGATAATATCGTACTCCGTCATATCGAGTACTAAATAGTTGAACTCAAATCTGAGTTCAACGAGTTCAGTATTCACAACTGTGCATATAAGCCCCAATGATGTGTCTCCGATGGGGGATACAATGGTGAGTGATGTGGACAGTTTTTGTATTAAAGTTCCAGTTGCAGATATGAAAGAGTGGGATGCTCCAGAATCAAATAAAGCAAAGGCGTAGGAACTACTGACTACCGCCATACCTTGAATCACAGAGTGATCCTCTGCTGCTGGAGGAGCTAAGGTAAATAACCGTCCAAATCCTGTAGGAGTCCGTCCCACCTGGTTAAATGTTTTGCCTCCTCGTGAATTAGCTAGCCTAACTGGTGGGCAAGATGAACCTCTGGAATAAGAGGGTTTGTTGAGTTGTGGGCATTCCCTCTTAAAATGGCCCGGCTGATCACAATGGAAGCAGTTGTTCACCCCTTTGGGAGCCTGAGTGACTAATGCAGATGGGAAGGGATGATTGGGACGAAAGCCCCCTGTTGACCCAGTGGATGGTGAGGGTTTGCTAAAGTTCGGTCGGAACCTCCTGTTGGCTGAAATGTACCCCTCCCACTCTGAGCTCGGCGGTTGTCAAATCGTACCAACTCAGCCATCTCTTGTTCTGTTATAGTGGCCCTGCTGACCACCTCTGCCAATGTAGCTGCCTTAAATATGGTTACCTTGGCCCTAATGCTTGGCCGAAGGCCTCATTCAAACTTGCGTGCCCTTCGATACCTTGTATCCACCATATAGAATGCATTACAAGACAAACTGAGAAACTCCTGGTGGTACTCTGCCACCGTCATGGTACCTTGTACCAAAGATAGAAAAGATTGAGTCTGACGCTCCTTCTCCTCCTCAGGGAAATAATGGTCCAAGAAGGTAGCTGAGAACTGATCTTAAGTCATTGCAGTCCTCTCTCCTTCCGGAAGAAATGCTCGCTGCTTCTCTACCACCTCTCACCATTTACAGCCATCATCGATCAGTTGTGACGCAGCCAGTAAAATCTTGTCAGTATGACTCGAAATCTTCAGTAGGGTCAGGATCTGAGTGATCTTCTTCAGCCAATTTTCTGCCCCGACAGCCCCTTCTCTCCCTTTGAAGTAAGGAGGGCGTTGTTGCTGGAAGTCCCTGACCATGCTCATGTCATTGGTCTCGTTGGTGGTTCCATTCCCGTTCAAGTGTTGTTGAAGCACCGAAGTGACCACCGCTTGAGAGGTTTCTACCTCTTTTTCCTTCCCTTTCTGGTTTTGTCGGGTATTTCTCTTTGGAGGCATCTTTCCCTAAGCCATTGAAAAACATCATGACTTAGTTTTCATCGTAAAGTTTGTATTTTCCTATCTTTGGGGAAATTTCCAAATAAGCACTCTTGATTTTTCTTTATTCTTGGGAAAATATATCCTACTTTGCTACGTTTGATAAATCCAATGATTTTGACTGTACTTCCTTTGCTATCATCCATTGAGTCTAACGAAGTAAATTAATGCACGAGGGCCGGATTAATTTACTCCGAAAGGTTCAATCTTTCTGGTTCGCTTTGATACCAACTGTAATGTCCCGCCCTTTTTCACTTGCTGCTTCCGTAAAATCAAAGTCTATTTTTTTTTAAATAACATAACTGAGCAAGACCGAGACGTCACGATGCGAGCTAAGTCCGAACTTCAAAAGTCCAACCCTTAACTGGCCAACCCTATGTGTGCATGGACTAAGTCCATGGAAATGGTCCACACATAACAACATCAACATGCGGAACTAAAATCAAAACATGCGGAATTATAATAGAACCTAGTTCTATTCCATTTCAAATAGCAAGGTACGTCAAGTCTTTATCTATAATTAAAATATCGTAATTATCCAAATAAACATCCAACCATGGCAAATCATGTAAGCTATTACATGTCCGAAGTCTAGTTACTCCAATTACAAGTCCATAAGTAGCTTAATTAACATATAAACTAAAAACATCCAAGCTCCTATGCTTGGCCCGTTTCGCATTCATCATTCTCCTTGTTTCCTGTATCATCCACTAGGGTAGAAGTAGGGCGTTAGAACAACGCGCCCAGTAGGTATTCCAATTAGGACTAACACATGGTTAGTACAAAACATATATAATAATATCATAATGTCAAAAGTCATATAAACCATGCCATGTCATGATGTCAAATGCAATGAGTCCCACCCATCACAAGTACATATAAGTACCCTCACATAGGTCTTTCGGACACCCCGATGGAGTGTGGCCCCTCCGGTTTCTTCTTGATGGAAAATCACATCAAGGTATCCCAAATAGGTTTTTCGGAGGCCCCGACGGATTGTGGCCCATCCGGTTACATATCCTTCACCCCATGCCATGCATGAGATACCAATGAAACACATGTTATTTTATATAATAAAACATAGCATTAAAACTCACAATTTGAGACATAACTTTTACAACATAAATTCATCAAATTAAGATAAAAACATTGTACATAAACCCATGGTTTAAAAGAGGTGGAATCCTACCAAAGACCACTACGTGTCCTTACGCTTTCGTCCGGTAACCTCTCACGATAGTACACACCTTATGAGGTCCCGTTACCTTATAATATATCAATCAATTAAAACCAAGTCCCATTTGATTTACAATAATGTTTAAGTCCATAAACACAACCTTGTTAACAACAAAGTCCATAAAACAATCCCCATGGGGTTTGGCCATACACCATGGCCGAACCCATGGTCCCTTATTTTTACTTATTTACAACATTGCCATTATACATATCCATAGCCATTTACCTTGTGTTTATGTCCAAAACCGATCCATAACATTGATTCATGGGGTTCGGCCAAACACCATGGCCGAACCCTATGATGTCTAACTTTCCAATTTCATCAAATCCCATTATTAAATCCATAATTCAAGGGTCCTTTCTTTTTGATCCAAAAGTCCATAATTAGAAACTTTCTAATTTAATAACCCTCTTCCATGCGGTTCGGCCATACACCATGGCCGAACCCTATGGTTCAAAATCCTCTCTTTAAAAAATCATTAAACAAAATGTCCTTCCATTTAAACCTTTTAAAATCAGAAACCTACATCTATGATTTTCATCTTTCAATTCCATTAAAATAACTAATATCCTTCATGGTTTTCTTCCCTCCAAAAATCATATACCATTACCAACAAACTCCCATGGGGTTCGGCCATACAACCTGGCCGAACCCTATGGTCCATTAATTCCTTTTTAAATCATATATCTAAGATTTCATCATTTGATGGTTCTCATTCATACATTCATCCAAACCTTTTAAAACCATTCTAAATTATTAACCATCTTCCATTAATCCCTTCAAAAGAATTGATATTCCTTCCATGGTTTCCAACCCATAAAAATAACCATGTCTTTCGCATGGCCGAACCCTATGGTCCATCATTTCCATTAAAAATACTCAAATCAACCCCAATCTTCTTCCATGGGGTTCGGCCATACACCATGGCCGAATCCTATATTTCATTTCTTTTAAACAAAATTATCAAAATTACTTACCTGTTCCGCGACTCCTCCAGTTTTCCTTCGCTCCGACGTGTTCTTCCGATCATTTTCTTCTTTAGTCTTTTCCTCCTTCTTCTTGATCTTTCACCCTTACTGGTTGCCCTCTCCTTCTCTTGTTATGCCGTGAACACCTTCTTGATTTTGTGTGTATTGTCGTGCGCCCCTTCCCTCTTTCTTTTATAAATCCTCCACTTAATCCTAATTAGAAGGTGCCAAGATCCTCCTAACTTAGTAATTCCCCTATGTCGTGAGCCCTTGCTTCTCACTTTGGAGAGTCCCTTAATTTAGTAATTTCCCTAGTATTGTTCCTAACAAGGAAAGGACTCCTTTTAAAGAGATTTTAGCACATCATGGATTGCGCATAACTCATACACGGCCATGCAACCGTTCAATTTAATCTTAGATATCTTCTTAAGATATTCTAACATATCACATGGATGTGCATACATATCTCTCATGGATATGCATATCATATATACACGGCCATAGTAATTTTCCAAGTTCCCTTTATGCGCATAATAATTAATTATAGACATAATGCATTACTAATCTAATCAAGCCCCATTTAATTCTATTGAAAGCGTTTCCACAATCCGTTGGGTCTCAATTGGGCAATGACCCAGCACTTTACCTATCTAAGGTCCATATCTAATAATTCACAAATTAAATGGGTAATTTTCATAGATATTAATAACTTGAAAATCCGGGGTGTTACAAATAAATCCTTCTTAGACTGGTTAATCTCGAAGATTACGGCTAGGACTTTGTGGAAAAGCCCAAGTGTGGCCCAAACTGAGATGAAAACTCAGTGATCCAGCTCGTCCAGCTGGAAGGGCAAAATGGTAATTTACCAATTATTGATATTATTTTAGTATTTAAGTCATTATGTGATTATTATTGGATGATATTATTTTCCTTAATCAAGGATTTCTATTTATGATTTAAGAAATATTTTATTTTCAGAAAATGGTATTTAAAAACTGTCTGTCAAGACCCCAAAAGGGAGAAATAAATATTTTTAAATGGTTTTGGAAATGAAAAATTTTTTTAGACAAGCATATTATTTTAGACCATTTTATTTCGGTTTAGTTTATTCTCTCAAACCATGAAAATGGAGATTTTAAATCATTTAATTTAACACAAGTTAAATTAAGTAAATAGTGTTAAATTAATGAATTTTGTTTAAATCTATGGTTTTTATTGAATTTTAAATCTCCAAATTTTTATGGTGATTAGAGTTTTTAAAACCCAACATTTTTGTCATGTTGGATTAAATTTATTAAGCTTTAAAAGTATTGTTTTTAGTTAAAAATTGATTTTTATCAAAATTGGACCTTTTTGCAAAAATCTGAAATTTCAAAGAGGGACTTATTTGCAAAGCTACAGTTCCACTGTAGCCGTTACTGTGCCGGACGTCGGCAGCCGCTCCATGCAGCGCCAGCCGGCCAGCACCGATTACTCAAAGTTTCTATAAATTCACTCTCAGCTTAGCTGGTTTAATCCCTCAGATAAGTTTCATCTCAAACTCCCTGAGAAAACCAGCTGATCACCTCTCCCTCATTCTCTCTGTTTTTCAAAACTTTTCTTACCTTAAACTTAAAGGAAGATTTTTCAAAACTTGGATTTTCAACCCAAGAACCGAAGCGAAGGTAACCATTGTGTTCATCTTTTAATTTCAGTTGGTTTTGAATCAAGAAAGAGCATTTTTTACTAAGTTTTGAGTGAGTAAAAGAGATTTGAAGTTTAAGAAAAAAAACTTGAAAATTTTGGATCACTTTGGTTTTGAAGTTAAAATCGGATGTTTTAATCACTGTTAAAGCTTCAAACTACTCCCTAAGATAAGAGGACTCACTGAGGAGTCCATCTGACCGGTTGGATGTGAAAACCGAATCCAGAAAACCCACTGTTTCTGGATTCGTATTTCATGGAGTTGCTGCCCGTTATGGTCTACTGTTGCAAGCAGAGGAGGAAGACGACCTCGAACGGTCCGAGAGTTGTTTTTCTGACGATCCGAGGGTAACCCCCTTTGGACAGTCCGAGAGTGACCCTCCGGACGTTCCGAACTTCGGCTCGAAGTTCCGAAGTGTCCAGAGGCTAACTGTTGCCCGCCTCTACTCCGGATGTTCCGAGCTACTTTTGGAATGTAACGTCCCCCCCTTTTTCACTCGCTTTCCTAAAATCAGAGTCTATTTTTTTTAAAAGAGTGATAGAGTGAGCAAGAGCAGGACGTCAAGATGCGACCTACGTCTGAACTTCTAAAGTCGGACCCTTAACTGGCCAACCCTATGTGTGCATGGACTAAGTCCATGAAAATGGTCCACACATAACAATATAAACATGCGGAATTAAAATCATAACATACGGAATTATAATAGAACCTAGTTCTATTCCATTTCAGATAGCAAAGTATCAAGTCCTTAATCATAATTAACATAACATAATTATCCAAATAAACATCCAACCATAGCAAATCATCTAAATTATTACATGCTCGAAGTCTAGTTACTCAAATACAAGTCCATAAGTAACTTAATCAAAATATAAACTAAAAGCATCCAAGCTCCTATGCTTGGCCCTTTTCGCATTCATCGTTCCCCTCGTTCCCTGTATCATCCACTAGGGTAGAAGTAGGGCGTTAGAACAACGCGCCCAGTAGGTATTCCAATTAGGGCTAACACATAGTTAATACAAAACATATATAATAATATCATAATGTCAAAAGCCATATAAATCATGCCATGTCATGATGTCAAATACAATGAGTCCCACCCATCACAAGTACATATAATACCCCCACATAGGTCTTTCGGACGCCCCGACGGAGTCTAGCCCCTCCGGTTTCTTCTTGATGGAAAAGCACATCAAGGTATCCCACATAGGTTTTTCAGACGCCCCGACGGAGTGTGGCCCCTCCGGTTACATATCCTTCACCCCATGCCATGCATGAGATGCTAATGAAACACATGCTATTTTTTATAATAAACATAGCATTAAAACATCATATTTGAAACACATCTTTTTCAACATAAATTCACCAAATAAGATAAAAACATTGTACATAAACCCATGGTTTCAAAGAGGTGGAATCCTACCCAAAGACCACTAACGTGTCCTTGCGCTTTCGTCTGGTAACCGCTCACGATCGTACACACCTTGTGAGGTCCCGTTACCTTATAATATATCAATCAATTAAAACCATGTCCCATTTGATTTACAATAACGTCTAAGTCCATAAATCATTCCTCATGGGGTTCGGCCATGGGGTCCATTAATTTCACTTATTTACAACATTGCCATTATACATATCCATAACCAATAACATAAACCATGAACATAAGTCTATATATAATTAAATCCCTAAATCATTTCCCATGGGGTTCGGCCATACACCAAGGCCGAACCCATGGTCTATCACTTTCACTCTTATGTACTTCTTTGCCACTTATACAAATCCATAAGTTAATTTATTTAAACACTTAGTCCATCAAAACACACCTTAGTGGGGTTTGGCCATACATCATGGCCGAACCTCACCCTCTTGGTAACTTCCTAAGTCCATAAAAACATTCATCATGGGGTTCGGCCATACACCATGGCCGAACCCATGATCTTTCATTTTAGACCATATTTACATTTTTGCCATTATTCCTTCCATGGTTAGTCACTTTCATTTATTCACTCATGTTTAGGTCCAAAATTGATCATTCATAAAACACAACATAAAACCCCCAAGTCCACCAAATATCTCCCATGTGGTTCGGCCATACACCATGGCCGAACCCAGGTCTATCATTTATTGACATCCTTATAATCTTAGGTCCATAAACATAGGTCCATTAATTTAGACATTACATACATGGATCCACCAATGATCCACAACCATAGAACCATAAATAAAACCCTCCATTCCTTTAATCATATTAGGTCCATACATGACCCATAAAAATTGGTTCATGGGGTTCGGCCATTCACCATGGCCGAACCCTATGATGTCTAACTTTCCAATTATATCAATTCCCATTCTTGAATCCATAAATCAAGGTTCCTTCCTTTTTGATCCAAAAGTCCATCATTAAAACCTTTCTAAATTAATAACCATCTTCCATAGGGTTCGACCATACACCATGGCCGAACCCTATGGTTCATAATCTTCTCTTTTAAATGCAATCAAAACATCATAACCCTCCATGGTCTTCATGATCTAATTGCATCTAAAACCATCAAACCTTCTATCCATTTAAATAAATCATAAGTAACCTTTCCCATCATTTTCCATGATCTACATACATGAGCATAATTCCATAATTATTTATGGGGTTCGGCCATACTCCATGGCCGAACCCATGGTCTAAGTATCTTCACCAAAAACATCCATCAAAACCCTTTAACATCTTTAATAACATTGCATGGTTTTCATCCCTCAAAAATCCATAAATTAAACCATGTTTTTCCATGGGGTTTGGCCATACATCATGGCCGAACCCTATGGTTCATCCTTTTCATTTAAACATCAACATTCATCCCTTAATCTTGTTCCATGGGGTTCGGCCATACACCATCGCCGAACCCTATGATTCCTTTCTTTAAACAAAATTATTGAAACTACTTACCGGTTCCACGACTCCTCCGATTTTCCTTCACTCCGATTTGTTCTTCCGATCTTCTCCTTCTTTAGCGTCCTCCCCTCCTTGATCTTTAGCCGAGAACACCTTCTTGATTTTGTGTATTGCCGTGCGCCCTTGTTATGCTTCCTTTCTTTTATAAAACCTCCCACTCGGTCATATATTTAGACAATGCCGTGCGCTCCTTGTGTCTTTCTTCCAATCGGTTCTATGTTTAGAAGGTGCATTGCGCCCCTTGTGTCTTTCTAATACTTTCACTCGGTTCTAATTATAATTAGAAGCTGCCGATATCCTTCCACTTAGCACCTTCCTAGTATTACTCTTTGACAAGGGAAAGGACTCCTTTTTAAAGAGATTCTAGCACATCACCATGAATGCACAAATCCCACACACGGCTAAGACATCTTCTATATTTAACAATTCCCTTAATATCACTCTTAGTCAAGGGAAAGGACCCCTTTTTAAATGATCTTATGTGCATCCTCATGGATGTGCAAATCCCACACACAGAGCCATTCTATCTATATCCCATTCCTAAAATCTTTCCATGTTTCCTTTATGCACATAATAATTAATTATAGACATAATGCATTGTTAATTTAATTCAGCTCCATTTAATTTAAATTGGACCTTGTACCATAACCATTGGGTCCTAATTGGGCAATGACCCAATACTTTACCCATATAACATCGATATCTAATAATTCACAAATTAAATGGGTAATTTTCATATATATTAATAACTTGAAAATTCGGGGTGTTACACGGAAGGACCGAGAGGTTAGGAAGATTCGAGCTTCTCTCAGCATGTTCCGAGAGACCAAGACCCATTGAAGCTTGTTTTTCTTCGTTTTTCGGTTCAGAAGGATCTTAGGACGATCCGAGACTTGACCTTCGGATGGTCCGAGGACAGATCCATGCTCCGAAGTCTGTGGACTAGTTAAGGTCATGGATCGGATGATCCGAAGCCACAAAACCTGGTTCCGAGGTATGTTCCGAGGAACACAGATTTTGAATGTCAAATCTTGATTGATTGATGATGCATGTTTAAATCCTAAGTTTTAAATGTGATGTTATACCCATTTGATAATTTAAAATTTGTACTAACCCTTCTTCTCTTATTACTATAGTGTATTACTATTTTATTCACTTCCAGGCTGACACTATTTGTCGGGCACTGAGTGACTTCACTTCCAGGCCGACGCTATATCTGTTGGGCACTGAGTGACCTCGAGATCTTACTCAATATGTCAATCTGGTCCTATCCAGAAGACAATACGAGAAATGACCTGAGCATTTAGACCTAACTCAATACGTCAATCTCGTCATGCCTAGAAGACAATATGAGATTCAGTCTAAGCACCTTATTATTATTATATTGTGGATTATTGTAACTTAAAATGGTTAGAAACCAAGTAGGAGACTCAATTCCATTTACCCTGGTGATTTTTGGAAAAACAGTATGGTTTTGAAATACTACTTATATGTATTTATTTGAATGGTATGTATGTTGACCTATTATTGATTGCAAACTTGTTTGCATGTTGGCAGAGACCGCAATACCACACAATTTCAGTGAGGGGACTTAACTTTGCAGTAGGTGTAAATCAGGTTTAATGAGATGGATCTTGAGTAATGAGTGGTTTCAAGTCTTGTTGAACCCACCCATGTGCCAGGACATGATGCACTGTTGTAAGAAGTGCTTATGATGATTGTAAATGTTTATGATGTTGATCATATGTATTTAAATACTTCTTTCACGTGCCCTTGACTATTGAACCAATATCGGCCATGTGTGTGAGATGGTTTACGTCTACTAGACCAGGGGTGTCGACAGTTGCTGACTTGAGGAGTGTCAGTATTGGCCATGTGAGGGCCGAAGATACTTGTAATGATGTATTTTAACCGCGTCGGGACTTAATACAATGGTCTCAGCGTAGTATGTAGGTGTTACGATGGATGACAACAGTAATGGAATGATGTTGAGAATTTATTGTACAGCATGAGATATCATATTTCAAATGTTGATTATTTAACTAACCTGATGTTTCATTAGACTGCATTGTTATATTTACTGCACTGAGCTAGTTAGCTCACACCACTCACATTTCAGGAGATGTGCCCGAGGAGGAGAACCCTCCGTATGAAACTTAGGATGGATAAGCTGCAGCATTACCTTGGGATTCCCACTGAGGGGAATTCCGCTATCTTTGTCTTTTGGTTCCTTAAACCATTTGTTTTTATAAAGTACTGTGTGTGGTACTTAGTTTGTATTGATATAATGTATTAAACCACTATGTGTTCCGTAGCTACTCTGGCTTTTGATTTAATAATTCATTTATGGAATTATGTGTTTGTGATTGTGTTTCTTTCGGGGAAGCTTATGGTATGTATTTGAGTCCACATGTTGAGATCATGTGTGACCTTTGGGCCTAACCGTTGATCCGGCCCAGTTAGAATTCTTGAGTTTAGTTTCAAAAAAAAAAAAAAAATTAGTGACGTTCCACGGGTCGGGGCGTTACAGTTTTTCCACTTCTTATATTTAATTTTTCCATTAAATAACTAAGAGATGTTCATTTTAGATTCTTGAAAAGTCCAATTATTCAATATATTTTTAATTCTATGCGTTGAATTTCATATCTAAATTTCTTACTTATTTATTTATTTTGGGCGATGAGAGAATAATTCCATAACCACCTTTAAATTATGCACTTTTAGTTTATGTCATTTATTTTCAATGTCTATTTTATTTTCTGCTGCTTGTATGTTGTATTGAAGTACTTGTTTTAAATTTTTTAATTCTTGTGTCATCTATTTTAATTATCTTGTATTCAAACCACCACTCTAACATATGTGCTAACTAGATTGAGAATTAAATTAACTGGACTTTAATTTTTTCATCTTAATGTTGTGTGTGAGATTATCCATAAATTCTTTCTTAATCCATTATCTTAATCATGTTTAATCAATGTTCTAACTTTTGGTTTTGAATTTTAAATGAGAGATTGTTAACTTAGAAATAAATTTATAAAATTAGAATTGATTTCTATACTTTGGTTTATTTTTAATCTCAATGTTTTCTAAGAAACATATTAACTCAAGCACTAGATTCCAAATATATATATTTTGATTTACTTATGCATATGTTTTACTTGTTCTCTGTGGGATTGACCTCGCATTCATAATGTTGTACTATAAATAGTTTGTGCACTTGCGAGATTATAATTTTAAAATTTTGCACAATTTTGACATCAACAAGTTTTTTGCGCTGTTGTCGGGGAACAAAAAGTATGTTCCTCCGCTTTGCGGGAGAACAAATCAAAATATATGTTTTGAAATCTTATGTCTTGAATTTTATGGTTTTTAGAAAACACTTTTATTTTTGGGATGTTCTAATTTAGGTAACTCTCTAAAATTAGAAAATTCTATTTTTAGAAACTCTAATTTTGGAAGGTTAACTAAAATTAAAATATTCTTTAAAATAAAAGAGATCTTAAAATTTTTCAATTTGGAAAATTTTTGCTAAACTTAGATACTTGTTAGATTTTGAAATTTCTATTTTTGTAGAAAATTTCTATTTTTGGAAAACTCATTGATTAAACTAAGTTTCTTTCTTTAGCCTCTTTCTAATTTCATAAATCTAATATATTTTGAAAAATCTTTTGATTTTGGAAACAAATCTAATATTAGAAGGTCTTGAAATTTCTGTCTATGAAAAATTTTAAGATTTATCTAAATTGAGAAACATTCTATTTTTAGAAAATTGCCCTATTTTGGAGACGTCTAATTTTGGAAATTTCTATATTTAGAATTTTTTTAATTTTATATCATTTTTTTTAAAATCCCCATTAAGTGATGATAATAATTTAGAAATTTATTCACAATCTCACAATAGTTTAGGAGACTTAACTAGGTTTAGTTATTTTAATCTCTTTCTAGTTATAGTTTAGGTTCTTGTATTTAGTTAGTTCATGCATTCTTGAGTTAGAATCTTCACCTAGGTTCATGGGTCTTATTTTTCATGAGTTTTGAAAATTGCAAGTCAAAGTTACTGGAATTTATACGCATTGGCTAAGGTAAGTGCCTAATTATCTTTATTTAATTTTATCTTTCTCATGCATTCATATAGCTTTTACTAAGTTGTTTACATATATTACTTGCATAAAAAAAAAAAAAAGATTGCATATTTATTTTGATCATGCATTTAGGTTGCTAGTTTCATTCATTTAGTGTAGTTTGTTTGCTTATTGTTTTGCATATTTGTTTGATGCTTACATTGTTAGATTAGGTTGCATTCACATAAAAAGAAATAGTAATAAAATGGTTCGTGCACTTTAAATAAAATCAATTTTGGAACCATAGGTTAGTCTTTAGGGTCTTTCATGCCCGTTAGGACAGTCTTTTATTCAAATAATTTCAAGTAACCAATTCTAGTTTTTCTTCAATAACAGTGTCTAGGCTAGTTCTGTCACCAAGACATGCGGTTGAGCATCGTCTAAGGTTAAGTTGGGACGAGACGTCGTCTGTGCTCCACCACTTACCTAGGAACTCACCTAGTCGTGATTGAGGTTAAAATTTTATTTGGAGATTTAGAATTTTAAAAGAAATGATTAGTAGCCAGTCTAGAACCCTGGAGTTTAGGTTTTCATTTTTTAGTTTTAGGTCATTTATTTTGTCTTGTGTGATCTTGATTGAGTGAACATGAGTACTTGGAGGCATGATTCGACTAAGCGATTAGTTAGAGTTAGGTCACCAACAGGTGGAACCCATGTTAGTCATCAATCTATTTCAGAACACAATAGGGTTTGTGAAGTCATGTCGGTTTCATCAACACCTAAGAGTTTCAACCGAAGTGAGGAGAGTCTAGCTGGGTAGAAAGAAGAAAATAACTTGAACAATAAAATTTAGGGCGATACTATCATTGCTAATAATTCCAAAGATCCACGGGTATTCTTTATGCCCAAAAGAAAAAATCTTTATGAACTGAGATATTTAGCCTATGATGTCTTGTACTCAATTAAGTATATTGATCAGCACCATCTACCGCATCGTATGGATGTCACTCATAAAGGACTAGGTCGTATAAAGTGTGCAAAAATAATAGAGTTCACATCCATCACATGATTTCTGCAAAGTTTTTGAGTCTAACAAAAAATTTAGGGAGAGAAAGTTCGAAAGAACCGAGAGCCCCATTGAAAAAGTCAAGGGAAGAGTAAGTTTACAAACAAAAACTGAGGCTGCCTTTGACCAAAAAAAAAAGTTTTGTGTTAATATTTTTTAGTCAATGTTTTTTAGTCCAAAATCTTTTTCAATCAAGGGAAGAATAAGTGAAGACTAAGACTACTCCTTGAAAGAAAACAAAAAAGAAAAAGAGTTTTGTTGAGTCTAAGTAGATTTTTAGCATTAATAGGTAAATATAAAGTTTTATATCACATTTTTTCAATAAACTTTTTTATAGAATTTATATTCAGAACAAAATTTACACAGCCATGTCAAACATAATTGGAAAAAGACAAATTTTCACGAGTCTAGTAATTAACGGAGGAATACTAGTGGAGACTTAACCTAGTGAGTTTTAGTGCCAATCTATTTTTCTGAGGGAGTTAAGTCAATCCATTTTTCTTTCTTAAGCACATCAAGTTGTTGTGGATCTCATCATTCTTCAATTTTAGTCATATTACTAAGAACACCATTAAATTTGAGTTAGTACATTTCAAATTTTTCAGAATTTATTTAAAACAAGGAAATCACTGTATGAAACTTAGGATATGATTTAGGCCCATTTTTGGATCGTGAGCCTTCATGCCTACCTAGTTTTGGTCAATTTATCCTGATAGTTCCTAATTGAGCCTTAATGAAAATCAGTCTATGTTTATTGTTTAGCCATGTCTACCGTACCCAACTACGGTTATGGAGTCTGAGCCTCATAGAAATATCTGTTATCTATTCTAAGATACCAGAAAAAGTTAGAGATGACAAAAATTGGGATGGCACTCTAAAAAGAAAAAATATGGCACTGAAAATAAAATACAGGAAAAAAAAAATGGAAACATCCCGACATCAACAGAAGGATGTGGAAAAAATAAATGAAAAGAAATGAAGGATGATATTTTGAAAAGTGCTGAAAAGAAAACTAAAATAGAGGAATTATTCCGTTTTACATTTTAAAGGCCTCTAACCTCTCTGTTCAAAATATTTATTTTTAGAGTCTGTTATCCTTCCTTGATTTGACACGATCCTAAGCCACGTTTCGTCCTATAGGAAGCCCTCTTGATCTTAAGTCTAATAGGGTATTTCATGTGGAGAATAAATGAAGGAAAATGATGGTGTATAACTCAACGTTCTCAGGAAAGTGACGCCCATTCATGAGATTTGATTATTTTCTTTGATATGTATCGTCTTTCTAATACGTATGTGAGAAATTTTGATTTTGAATACATAAACTCTGCTCACATATACTTCTAAGAGAAAATAACCCAAAGCACTGAGCATTAGTCTTTCTGAGAGATATCTAGTGAGGTTTGAAGTCAAAGAGCATTTTCCGAAAGTTGGTTACGAAACTTGTATCTATTTGGAAAAAAAACTATTTTAATATTGGCTAAGCACACACTACACTCCGTATATAAGTCTTATAAAATAAATTTTGGAATCGTATGATGTCTAAATTTTTATGGACTTGTTTTTTGCCGAATCTAAAACTAAGACTAGACAATTTGGATGTTTGTGGGTATTATCACTACAAGCCCTCACGCGACTGCAACTCATCCACTAGGGGCAACTTATGGGTTTAAAGGCTTGTTGCATTGTTAAATGCAATCCAGAGTGCCAGCGAAAGTGGCGTAGTTTTAGGTCTTGCATACGAATACAATTTTAGATTAGTATTAGGTAAAGTTTATGATTTTTAGGTTTTGAGTTTTTAGACTAAGGTTTTAGTTTCAATTTTTATTTTTTAGGTTTTTTCTCCAAGACTAGCAAAATCTAAGTTTGGAGGCATTTGTTGAGACTGAAAATATACATTTTTACCCCTGATATTTAAGTTAGTTAGCCTTGATTTTGTACATATAAGATGCATTTAATTGTTTATTTTAGTTTTGTAGGAAAAATCAGGGAAAACAAGAAATCTTCATAAAACAGTAGATAATTGCCAGAAGAGAGCTTAAAATCAAAGAATTAAAATTTTATAATTAAATTATGCCACTTTTAGGGTTTCAAATGTAAATTCGATAATTTGGATCCATTTATGAGAGTCCAGATTAATTCAATATTTAGATTTTTAAGTGGTTTGATTAATTATTTAATTTTAAAAGCAAGATTGCAATCAAAGAGGCCAAGAGTTGAAAGTCAAGATCCATGGGCAAGAGATCCGTTGCAATTGGGCCAAGCTTCGTTCCAAATGCCAGACACTGGGTCAAACCAAGCATTCCATGCGCATTTCCCAATGTGGGCTAGGCCGAAGTAAATCCAAGTTCAAGATTCCATGCTCCAGTTCAAGTCCAAATCTAAGTTCAAGATTCAATGCTCTAGGTTTAAATTCAAATTCACTAACCCTGAGCCAAAACCCAAAAAGTCGATGTCTATAACACATGCATTAATATTCATCATCCATCAATCTTAACCATTCATTTCATGCATCTAGTCTATTCCATCCATTTGCATTCATCAATGTAGGTAAACCCTAGAGCCACCCATGTAATCTTAACCATCCAATCTTCAATCACTCATCCACACCATCCATTAACCCATCCAAGCAATCTAAACCATTCATTTCATTCATCACCTTCATCTCATGCATTTCATATCATAAAATCCTAGATCCACCTACTTAATCTAACTCGTTCATGCATCATGATTAGATCTAGGTCATTCAATTCATCATCATATAGATTAACCCTAGGAATGTAATCATCCATGCACCATCTATCCATCCATTCACTTAGATCACCCATCACCCACCATAGCCATTAGATCTAGGTCAATAGATCATAGCCATCCATTCCCAAACCCTAAAATCATGTGCAATCCTAGCAATTCCTATATTTTTTCTCCTTTCTTGCATCCCACTCCACTCCATACGAAAATCAAAGTCTAGGATCCCTTCATGCGCATACTCCATGGAAAATCCCTACAATTCCTCTCCAAGCTATCCATTCCACATCATCTCCACATCACCACCTTTTCTCTCCATGCCTTACACGATTTTAGCACCATTATTTTCTCCATGCATCTAATTAGTAATCCAACTAGATTCATTGAATACACCTCATATCCTTATCATGCATTGCATCATTCGAATTTTACATTGTTTCATCTCATCTATGCGCATATTGCATTGAGTTGACCTCCATGTCATCATCTTATCATCCATCCATTCATTCATCTAAACTTTTAATCACAACCATTTATTCATACATTCATGAAACCCTAAACCCTAGGGTTACACAACCCAAATTCGACCTAGCCTTTGCTTGATCCTAAATCTTCTCTCTCCTTTCTTTTCTCCCAAGATACCTTAGCCTCCAAGTTACCCAATGCACAGTAAATTTGTGTAATGCTATGTAGGAGCCCTAGTGTCTTACTTTCAATCCAATCCACCCAATTTAAGTTAGATTCAATCCCAACCTTTCATCCATCAACTCAAACCAAGATTTAATCTCCACCGTCTGTACATTCCTTGAGCCTATACATATGTCATTCGACCATGGTGAAAATTGAATTAGACCTAGAGCTCAAGAGGACCTGAGATTGGAGAACACATCCTGAAGAACAAGAGACACTGTGCTTCATGCGAATTTCACAAGTGAGCATTCATTGTAAATTCGACTTTTACTTGTCTTCTTAATTGTTTTTCCATTTCTTGTATTTATTTTTTCCATTAAATAAATAAGAGATGTCCATTTTAGATTCTTGAAAAGTCCAATTATTCAATATATTTTTGAATTCCATGCTTTGAATTTCAGATCTAAATTTGTTATTTATTTATTTATTTTGGGCAATGATAGAATAATTCCATAACCACCTTTAAATTATGGACTTTTATTTTATGTCATTTATTTTCATTGTCAATTTATTTTCAATGTCTATTTATTTTTTGTTGCTTGTATGTTGTATTTTAATACTTGTTTTAAATTCGTTAATTCTTATGTCATGTATTTTAATTATCTTGTATTCAAACCACCACTCTAACATATGTGTCAACTAGATTGAGAATTAAATTAATTGGACTTTAATTTTGTCATCTTAATGTTGTGTGTGAGATTATCCATAAATTCTATCTTAATCATGTTTAATCAATGTTCTAACTTTTGGTTTTGAATTTTAAATGAGAGATTGTTAACTTAGAAATAAATTTATAAGATTAAGATTGATTTCTATACTTTGATTTATTTTTAAACTCAATGTTTTCTAATAAACATATTAACTCAAGCACTATATTCCAAACATATATATATTTTCATTTACTTATGCATATATTTTGCTTGTTCTCTGTGGGATCGACCTCACACTCATAATGTTGTGCTATAAATGGTTCGTGCGCTTGTGAGATTATAAATTTAAAACTTTGCACAATTTTTGCATCAACATTAGAATCAAAATGCCCAATGTTCAAAGATTTGAGAGGAAAGGTCCGAATCAAAATTTCATGTGGATCCCAAAGGGATAAGACCTTGCTCATTTCCTACATTGGTCTAAGTCTTGAGCCAAATTGGAGTATCTCTAGACCATTGTAGTTGAACTCAAATATTCATTCATGTGAGTTCAATCAACCCTTGTGTTGTGCCATGACACTCTTGACTCTTTCAAGCCTAGGTTGTATATTTCCTGGCTATAGTACATATCATGTTTGATGAGTCATACATGTGTTGTGGACTTAGTTTCCAAGTCCTATAATGTTTGCTCAAATGTGTTATGTTTTTCAATATGATTAACACATTTGAAGCATGTTTGGAATCACAGTGTGTATCTTGCCTTCATTCCATGTGTTCTTGTTTGATTGTTGGAATGATCATGTGCAAGATGCTTGTGTGGCGTATATGTTTTTAATTGGTAGAACTAAAATTTTCATATGCCATTTTTGTTTCATACTTCATTTCCATGTGCTTCTTATTGGTGTTTAAGATGTGAAATGAATGTATGGTCTGTGTGCTTGGTTTACATTCCTATGTTGATTATTTGGAAATTTTATGTGGAATGTGTTTGGTTCATAAGCATCATGTTTTGCTGAATCTAAGAATGTCTTATCATATGACATCACACATGGGCAATGGTTTTTCAAATGGTAAATTAAAAATGCCCAAGGTTATTGGATTGGATTGGATCAAAATTTTAGTTGGATTCAAATTGGTATATTGATCCAAGATCCAAGTCTTTGTGCCTACATTAGTGAAATGGTTTGAATCTTCAATCGCACAAATTTGTGTGAATGTATTGGCTTATATTGGCATTCAAATGTGTTGAGTTGCAAAACTTGTTGTCTTGTGAACTTGCACATATCATAAGCACACACCTTTCATCCCTCAAATTTGTAAATCTCATAGGGATGGTTTTATGTTATTTCCATTTCTTGATATTCTCTATCTTGGAAAACCATTTTTGACATTGGAAATGAGTTGTTTGGAGACATGCCCAAACTAGGGAAAATTTATCCATCGCCAAAATTAGTTTTATGCACCTATGTTGTGGCTTTCATATTTTAAAGGTGAATCTTAGATCCAAATGGATTTTGGTACTAAAAACCAACATGATTAAGTGGTCCAAATGTTAATGGACTTGTTGCATTGTGCTCTCAAATTATCGGGCAAAGGAGAGCACTCCTTGGAATATTTATGGGAAGAAATAAGCCTCCATCTTCCATGAGCCTAATGAATTTCCAAGGATATGTATTGTTCATTCATAGACTCATTATTGGTATATGATATGTTGAATGAACTTGGTTACCTTTGATAAATATGTGCAATACCCCGCCCAAAGGGTGCCAAAAGTGCAGTGACACGACCCAGAGTAGTGGGTGAGTAGAAGTGGGTAGAATTAGTTAGAAATTGACATTGTTTGAATTAGTATATTATTTTATTTTATTCAAATTATTTGGGGAAAATACACTTGACTTAGAAAATAAAATATTAATTCAAGTGTTCAAATCTTTCGGTGGTTAGAAAGTCATTAATTTTAGAAAGAGAATTTAATTAAATAAATTATTGTGAGAGAGAAATTAAACTAAGCAAATAAATAAAATTTAGGACTTGGAATTAAATTAAAGTTTAATCCTACATATGTTATTAAAATGAATAAAGATTTAATTAAGGATTTAACTATCAATTTTTGAAATTGGAATTGAAAAGGTTGTTTTTAAAAAATAAACATTTAATTAAAGAAAATCCTAAAATTTAGTTGCAATACATGTTGGAGAGAAAAAAAATAAAGGGTATACACGCTGGAGGCTTGGAAGTGTTGGATTTAAGAAAGCAAGTCCTAAATGGACTAGAACACCCTTTAGTCGACTACTTAATTTGCTTAAGGAGTTTAATTAATTGCATAACCCGAATCCTTTTCATTATAAAATTCTAGTACAAAATCTAGCCAACTTACCCTTACTCCAAATCTCTTAAGATAATAATCAAGCAAATCAATCAACCCTTACCTTATTTCACGATAAAGCCAGGCAATTTACGACCCTTGCTTATTTTACTTTCTCACCCGTGAAGCCCTAAGTCTTTTAACCCTCTCATCTCTCTCCCTTTCTCTGTACCCAAGCATAACTTGAGGGTGCAATGAACTGCAGCAACTCAACCCTTGTCCAGACGGTGAGTGTAACACCTCGGATTTTCAGATCATTATTTTATATGACACTTACTCTTTTAAAATTGTGAATTTTAGAATTAAACCTTATTTGGATCAAGAATTGGGCCATGACCCAATTAGGACCCATCCAATGTTGGAATTGGTTTTATTAAATGAAAATGGGTTGAATTAATTTAGTGATGAATTATATCTAATTTTAAACAAAAGATATTATGTCCGAGTAGTGGATTTGAAATATCCAAGTAGATGTTAAAAAAATCAAATAAAGATTATCTTGGCCGAATTTTAGATAGTGATTTACATATTATGCACATGAGAGATATGTGGGATTTTTAAATCCACAATGATATGCTAGATATTTAAAAAGGGATGAAATATCTATGAATTAAATTAAAAGATTATTTGGATTATGATTAGGGTTATGTGCATAGTACTTGCTAATAAGAATTAAAGGAAGTCTTAATAAGGCAAGAGAAAGTCGGATATGGCTAATTAAAGAGGGAAAGTCGGCCATGGTTAAATAAGGAAGGTTTGATATATATGTCCAGTGTTTTGGTTATAACTTTTCACTCTGATATCTGATTTCTTTGATTCATTTTGCATTGGAAAGAAGATTTCAAGAGCTACAACTTTGTAGTTTACCACTTTTTCAGATTCGGAAGTTAACAAGGTTAAAACTGTGCTACAATATAGTATACGTGTAAAACAAAAACGGGAAACACAAGAGGGCAAGATTCTATTAAGAACATTCTAATATGGGATTAAGGAGAGCTTAATAAAAGGAGAGATCCATAGGGGTGCACGGTTTTTACAACCCCATTACCAAGTTATATTCCTCTTTCTCTCTCCCTCTCTCAAGTCCTCTCTTACACGGCAAGAGCAAGAAAAGAAAGGGCAGCAACTAGAAGGAGTTCTTGGTTAGAGAAAATCAAAGAGAAATGAAGAGAAAGATTAGAAGAGCAAGGAAGAGGTTAGTATCTAAGTATTAATGTTATAATTTTATTTATGAAATCAAAAGAACCATAGGGTTCGGCCATGGTGGTTGGCGAACCCCATGAAGAGAAAATTAGAGATGGGTAAATGGTTTTAAAAGAGAAGAAAGAACCATAGGGTTCGGCCATCATGGAAAGATTTGCTTAATTAATTGGTTTTAAAGATTGGAAACCATGGAGAGTGTTGATTTATTAATTGGATTTATGTTCCTAGATCTTAAGTCATAGAAACCTTTGGTGATTGTATGTTTTAGATTCAAGAAAATCAATGAAAGAATATGGAATATGGGTCGGCCATGGCATGGCCGAACCATGGCTGTTTTATGGCTAATGGAGTGGATCTAAAATATTAAAAAGGAGGAGTGAGGTCGGCCATGGTGTATGACCGAACCCCACCAAACATTATATGGATTGATGATTAATTTTGGATTAGATCTAAACCAAGGGCCAAGATCATGAACCATAGGGTTCGGCCATGGTGCTTGGCCGAACCCCATAAATGTAAAAGATGGACCTAGATCTAAAAGGGTGAGGTTAGGCCATAGTGCATGGCCGAACCCTACTAGAGTTATTTTTGGAAACCTTATTATGGAAAGTATTGCTAAATTTGGGAAGCAATCCACATATGGAAGGAGTGGTTAATTATGGAAAAACAATCTAATTTTAGAAGGTGTTTCCAAATATAGAAAGGAGGTTACTTATTATGGAAAGTTTCCATTCTTGGAAATGGATATTAAAATTAGAAAGTATCTACTTAAAGACCATAAAAGTTATTTATGGAAACCATACCAAGAATGGAAGGTAAGGCTTGATTATGGAACCTAATTTAAATGAAGGGATTGGTTGCCATGAGTGAGGTTCGGCCATAGTTATGGCCGAACCCCACTAGGATTAGTTTTTGGAAACCTTGTGAATTTTGGAATAAGATATTCAATCAAAGAAGGGTTGTTGTAATAGACCGGAATTTTTAAATCAATAAAAATGTGGCTATTAGTTATTTTGATGATGGAAATTGGGAAATTTGATGGAATAAATGGTGAATGAATCAAAATATGGACAAAGGCCCAAGTATGGCCCAATGGACTATGGATTGGATTTAAATTCATTTAAAGGGTCAATGATGGTCAATTGGGCCAAGGATGGTCAAATTGGGCCAAATACCCATTTGGGACCTAATGGATCAAAATGATGTAAACTCTAAGGTAAATGGGTAAGAGGAAAATGTAATTGGGCCATGGGCCCAATGGTGATCCAACTAGTTGAAATGGATTTAATTAAATCTAAATCACCTAAGTTGGTGATGGAATGACCAAGGTGATATGGCCGATGGGGACCCACCTCCACCTCACCAAGTGAGGTGGCGTGTGGACCAAGGATTGGTGGGGCCAGCCACTATGGTTGGCTTGGTCAACTATAGGTGGATTAATGGAGAGGAATTAAGTAAATTAAAAGGGGATTAAGTGGGGATTAATTAACCTAAGTTAAAGGACTTAATTAATTAAAATAATTAAATTATCCAAAAAGGTGGTCAAAGGGGTCAAAAGGTGGAAGACCCAAACATTCAATCTTATCTCAAAAGCTCAAACACGTTGGGCTTGGGTGGTGGTTTATCCCAACCACCACCATAAAGCATAAAGCATAAAGCATAAAGCATGAAAAAATCCCATGTTGGTGGTTGGAAGCCTTAATGGTGGAGTAAAGTTTAAGAAACCAAAAGGTGTTATTTTTCATCTTATCTTTCAAATCCCATTCTTATCTCATTCTCTTCCTTTCTTCATCTCTCTCAAAACCGTCCCACACCAAGGAAAGAAGGAAGAAGAAAGCTAAGGAGAAAAGAAGAAGAAGACTTAGAAGAAGAGAAGAAAAAAATTCAAAGCATAAGACACCACTCCAAGATCAAGGCTTAGAATCTTCTTTCTCACCATTTCCTCCTCTCCCTCTCTCAAAGACACTCTATCTTAACCAAACCCAAGCTTTGATGTTTCATCTTGATCAAGCATCTTAGCCGATCAACAAAGGAGAAGAAGAAGAAAGGAGGCCAAGGAGTTCGAAGGGAGCAAAGAAAGTCGGAGGAACCGACGGATTGTAAGTATTTCTAAACAAGAGATTGGATTTTTTTTAGGGTTTAAAATTTGGGGTCCATTTCTTAGATTTAGTGGTGGCCAAAACATTATAGGCCTTGGATCTCAAATCCATTCCATGGAAGATGAAAAATGGACAAAACCCTAATGGGTAAATTAGGGTTAAGAAAAATAAATGGATTAAGGACATTATGTAATTAAATTATTTAAGCAATGGATGTATGGAATTTTTGGAAGGAATCATGGTGAGTAATTAAGTAAATTGGAATGGGGTTTTTAAGGTCAAAACCATGGTAGGTGATTAATTGATTTATTAGGGTTTATAAGAATGGAAGCCATGGAGATGATTTAGGGTTTTAAGATTTTAATGATTAAATGTAGGTAATTTTTAAAGGGGTTTTTATGGTGAAATTCATGAAAGATGTTAATGATTTTTGTGGCCTTAAAAGGCATGAATGAATGATGGACCATGAACTTATGGTGATGGTGTTAGAATTTTAATGGGGTTAGAGAATGGAGGCTATGTTAAGTGGTTAATGATTTTTAAAGTTTTAATGAAAGAATGATAGTAATTTTGAAAGGGGTTTTTAAATGAAGGAATCCATGAATGAAGGTTAATGTTTTATGGTCTTAAATGTCACCAATGAATGATGAACCCTATGGTAATGTATTCGTAATTTTAATGGATATGTAAATAGGGAAAAATAATGGGGAATGTTGGTAGTTTTGATGGACTCAAGAAAGTGAGCCTAATGTTAATTAAAGGGGCTGATTTTAAAGATCCTATGACATGAAGTGGTAAGGCATTAAGGGATCTAAGATGTGGATCAAAAATGTGGGAAAAGATCCAAGAGAAATAAGGAAATTAACATCATGGGTTCGGCCATGATGTATGGCCGAACCCATGACCCATTTTTTATGAGCCACTTAATGGGCTAAGTATGGGGTTATGTATGTGTTTAAATGAATGGAGATTAGGTTAATTAAATGGCTGATTTCTAGTGTTGTTATGTCATGGTTAATGAGACATCAATGGACCCATTTTGTGAACCAATGGCTAGGCTAAGATTAAGGACTATGAATATGCTTTAATTAATGGGAATTAGGTTAAGATAGTGGCTGATTTTTAATAGTTGTATCTAATGATTGGTGAGTCATTAATGGATCCAAGATTATGGATCAATTATGGGCCTAAGAATGGAGAAATGAAATGAGAACCTAACCATGGAGGAGTAGTGGCAAAATTGTAAATAATGGCCAAATTCAAGAACTCCATGGGAAATGATCATGGAATTAAGTGCAATTATGGTAACCTTAAGTATGTGATTAATAAAGCCTAGGGTGGCTGACTTTTAAGACTCATGGGATTAAAAGGTTTAATGGATTAAACGGGACTCACAAAACTAAATGGTGAGGTTCGGCCATGGTGTACGGCCGAACCCCACTAAGGCATGCATTAGGGACTTAATCATGGATAAAATATGGACTAATTTGGTAATATATAATAAGGTATTGGGACATCACAATCGGTGCACGATCGGCGACCGGATTCGTGAACGGAAGCGTAAAGGGACGCCAGTCGGTATTCGGTAGGATTCCTACCTTTTTGTAAACCATGGATTATGTGTTATGTATGGGTTTTTCCTTGATTTATTTTGGTAAGCATATGATTGTTTTAAGATGGGTTTTAAGGCTATGATGTGTATATTGATGCTTTACTTAATCTATTTTTAAAAATCAAATTATATGTTTTATTGATGGGACTTTAAATGCCATGGTTTGTGCTATCATATATATTACATGGCATATGGCATCTACATCTCATGCATGACATGGGAGGGATATGGCATGGGAAGGATGAAATGAAACCAGAGTTCATGCTCCGTCGGGGCGACCGAGGAGCAAGCATGGGGATATCTTGATGTGTTTCATCCATCAAGAGGGATATTATGAGATATAACCGGAGTCCATGCTCCGTCGGGGCGACCGAGAAGCAAGCATAGGGATTCTTGACGAGGTTTTGCCGTCAAGGGGGATGATTTGGTGACTGCTTATATCTTGACGAGATTTTGCCGTCAAGGTGGATGATTTGTGATTGTTTATATCTTGACGAGGTTTTTCCGTCAAGGGGGATATGGCAGCATGATGGTATGGATGATGGGTGGAATTCATGACATGGGACACACATTGCACGACATTGCACCAATTTGCATGGTTTTGATATAATATTATCTATATGTTTTGTTATCACTAATCCATGTGTTAGCCCTACGCCGAGTCCTATTGGGCGCGTTGTCTAACGCCCTACTTCTACCCTAGCTGATGACGCAGGAGATGGTGGACACGAAGGACAAGACGGAGGCCAAGCTTAGGAGTTTGGGAAGGCGGACTACTTAGTTTATTTAATTTATTTTGGAAATGTAAATTGAATAGATTAGCTCGTCGGAATGTAATAATTTAGATTACTTACTACGGTTTGGATTTTATTTTGGACATTATCATTTTGAAGTAATTTAGTAATTTAAATGATTTAATCTTCCCTACTATCTAGAAATTGTTAGGATAGTCTCTATTATAATGTTCTATTAAGTTATATTCCGCGAGCTTACGTCTACGTGTGAACGTTTCTCGTGGACTTCGTTTCCACGCACAAGTAGGGTTTGCCAGTTAAAGGTCGGGCTTTATAAGCTCGGACTTAGTCATGACGTCCACGCCCTTTGTCACTTGTTATTTCAAAAAAAAAAAAATAGACTCTGATTTCAGTAAAAAGGGGCAGGCGTTACAGTTGTTTAATTAAGAAACCTTGTAAATGTGGACCTTAGGTTAAAAATGGAAGGTAGAATTACTTTAGAAAACTTTCCATTTATGGAAGGAGGTTTATATTTTTGGTAAGTTAAATAGGGAAACCTTCTAATGATAGTAGGAGAGATTAATAAAGGGAAGTTCTATTCTTGGAAGGTGAAATCTAAATTTAGAGACCTTCCAATTATAGAAAGGTGGAGATTAATTGGAAATTATACACCATAGGGTTCGGCCATGGTGTATGGCCGAACCCCATGGTCCAAATTAAGGGATTAATGGCATCTTTAAATTATGGTTTAAGGGTTGATTTATGAATTAGATTATGAACCTACATTATGAGTTAGGTTATGTTAGTTTTAAAATAAATAAAGGATACAATGTATGATATGAATTAATGGAGAAAGGAATGGCAAAAAAATGTAATTAAAATACCAAAGTAGGAGAACCATGGGTTCGGCCATGATGTATAGCCGAACCCCATGTGTTATGTTTGATGAACTTATTTGATTAGGGAATTTTTTTAAGGTCTAATTATGGCAGATTTAAAGGGAGAAGGAAACCAATGGCAATTTGGTAAATATGAGAGAATGTTGGACATAGGGTTCGGCCATGGTGTATGGCCGAACCCCATGAATTATTTTATGGTATTATGTACTTTGGAAGCATGAATGGATAACTTGGAACCTAAGCAAAGAAACGGGACTATGGTTACCAACAGTGGCATTTTTGTAAATATGTATGAAAAAATGGTAAACCATAGGTTCAGCCATGGTGTATGGCCAAACCCCATGGGGTTTTGTTATGGACTTAGAACCTTGTAATTACGTGAGACTGGGTGTTTACTTATCATTATATTATAAGGTAACAGGATCTCGCAAGTGGTGCGCGATCGGTGATCGAATCTCAGACGGAAACGCAAGGACTTGTGAACGGTCTTAGGTAGGATTCCACCTCTTTGAAACCATGGCTTATGTACTTTGTTTTTATATTATGTTTGATGAAAATATGTTTTCAAGGATATGTTTTATTATATTGAATTTCAAATGCTATGTTTAATTGTTTAAAATAGCATGGGCCAATTATGTTTCAAAGGATGATTTTACATGCTAAGTTTATTTATATAAAGAGCATGTGTTAGATGTGTTTTCAAATGATGATTTTCAATGCTATGTTATGTCACAAAATAGCATGTGTTAGATGTATTTTCAAATGATGATTTTCAATGCTATGTTATGTCATAAAATCGCATGTGTTTCATTGGCATCTCATGCATGGCATGAGGTGGAGGATTTATAACCGGAGGGGTCACACTCCGTCGGGGCATCCGAAAAACCTATGTGCAACACCTTGATGTGATTTCCATCAAGAAGATTTCCAGAGGCCCACACTCTGTCGGGGCGACCGAGAGACCTATGTGGTAGGCACATGTATGTACAGGTGATGGGGTGGGACTCATTGCATATTTGTCATCATTGCATGGCATGGATTTATATGGTTTTGATATCACTATGTTATATGATATGTTTTGTACTAACCATGTGTTAACCCTAATTGGAATACCCACTGGGCGCGTTGTACTAACACCCTACTTTTACCCTGTAGTTGATGATACAGGTAATCAGGGAACAATGAACCTAAGACGGACCAGGCATAGGAACTTGGAAGACTTACTTTATGTGTTTTTGAATAAAGATACTCATGAACTTGTATTTGGGTATTTGGATTTCAGAATGTAATAACTTAGATGGTTGAATGTTTTGGTTTGATGATTATGACGTACTTTGCTATCCGAATGGATTAGATGTGGTTCTAATATAATTCGCATATTGATGATTATGATTCCGCAGTTGTTTTATTTTATTCCGCAAGTCGGTATTGCTATGTGTGAACCATTTTATTGGACTAAGTCCATACACATATAGGGTTGGCCAGTTAAGGGTCGGACTTTGGAAGTTTAGACTTAGCTCGCGTCGTAAAGTCTCGTGCTCTATCACTCTACTCTGTTACAAAAAAAAATATACACTAAATTTATGGGAAAAAGCGAGTGAAAAAGGGCGGGGCGTTATAGTGAGTCATTTATTCCTTCTCAAATCTTTTTGTTGTTTCTTATTGCTGAATACAGTTCTAATTTTAAATAAATAAGTATGCATTTACCTGGACACATCGTTTGTAGCGCCACTCCCTCTCGCATTAGGATCAGAGTGGTATTTAATGAGAAAGAGAGAAATACGGAGCGCCACAATGAGAGTCAAGTCCGAGTCACAAGACCTGACACTCAATTGGCCCAACTAGTGTGTGTGCGCATGGACAGAGTCCATTTTAATTTTTACAACACACTAACATAAAACCTGTAGAAGATTATACATAGTATTTGATACATTTGAATGATAGTCATTCTCAATCCAAAGCAAAGCATATTAATCGCATATAAGTTAAATGTCAAATAACAAAGAAGTCTAACATCATCATCTAGGAGTTTATACATCATCAATTAAACTTTCAATCATATAACTCCTACAAACATTACATGTTCTCAAAATATAAACAAAAAGAATGATAATGTATTCTTTCTTCAAAATGTCAAAATGTGTAACTCTCCAAAACTTTGTCCTTTGCTTTCATCTCCAATTATGCTTGACTAGCATTCGGCCCAGCGTCATTGCCCTTATCGCTTCCTGCATTAGATTCTAAAAAGGGGGAAAATTTGTGGGCTTAGTCAACGCCCAATAGGAATTCCCATCGATGTGGGTACCAATATGTGACATATACAAAATCATAATATAAGATAGGTGCTTATTACATTACAATTCACATTTCATAAAAACATTTCCCATCCCCATTTGAAATTTCAAATCAAAATCAAAGTCATGTGTAAATACCAAGTAATAAACATCTTGAAATCATAATACATCTCATAACCAAATATCAAATCATACTTTCCAACTTAGTATATAAAATAATCACGAATGACATGCCATGGGTGCCATGAAATCTATGCAATCCCTTTCATGCCCCATGCATTGGAAAGTCTGTCTTTCCCAATTCAACAGCTTTATCACTGGCCTCTTATGTCCGTAGCTTTCCCGTGGCATCCGGATTGGAGCTACTTCCCAATACTTAGCATTTCTACCGGGACTACCGGGAGAGTGCTATCACCCATACAGTCCTGCGCAGGTTTTGGGTCTCACACCCAGGAGCATTCAGCCCATCTTAATGCCATATCTTGACACATGGGGAAGGTCAAAAGTCTATTTTGTACAATTCCTTTCATAAGGATCCATATTCGTAATGCTCATGCATTCCCATCCCTAATGAATGCATGATTCATATGCATGAGAACTCTATCGCTAATATTAAATCCATTTGCATTTCATAATAAGATAATACATATACATCAAACTCCATGTTTAAAACACACATATAACAAATCTCAAAACATTGAAATCCAAACTAGAAATACATATTTACCATGGTACATCAATAAGAGTAGGAAAACCTAATTGATTCCAAGTTTCTAGTATTGATGTTGAGTCATGAACTTCCTTGCCCAATAATGGAGTCACCTCCAATCTCTTCATTCATCTCATGCATTACAAGCATAATTTTATATAAAAATCATAACCTTCTAATAAATAACTTAATAAGATTCTTTAATAAAATTCATTACTTCTACTTTGTTTCTTGAACCAAAATCTAGTTCAGTTCCTTCCAACTAATTCTAGAAATAAAGATCATAAGCCTTTTCATGTGCTTTTCTTTCAAATTACACCTTATTTAAGCTTAGGGTAAGAATCCCCAATTTCCATTTCAAATCTTAACTCTAGATAAAATCTAAATTCTAACGTACATTTTCTTAACCTTAGATAAATTAGATTCTCATACCTTCTTAGATTTCCTACATGTTCTTCCCATTCCATCCACTCATAATCAGTTTGCACTCTATTCCTAAGCATGCAATTGGATCATTTTAGCACAACAATGGTAAATTTCACATACCTTAGAATTGGGGGTTTTTTTGTTGTGAATGAACTTGACCTTAATTTCTAAGTCTTGTATTACTTTTCCATGTATGGTCACATATTAGGAGGCTAGCATTTCTAAATTGATGAGTTAATTCATAAATTTACATCAAATTCCATGAATTTGGGGAAAACCCCTAAATCCCCAAATTCCATCTCCTTAACTTGGGCTTAATTTCCATACCTAATCATTTGTATTACTTCTCCATGTAATTGGTAATATGTTAGGAGGCTAGCATTTCCAATTTGATAAGTTAATTCATAGATTTACATCAAATTCGACAAATTTGGGGAAAAACCCTTAAATTCCCAAATTTCCCCAAATTCCATCATTTTAACCAAAATTTGTTTAAGGTTGATTCCAAATCATCCCAAATTTCACATTAAACATAAATGATAATCTTAGGGAAGAAGATTTTACATTTAGATGAGGTTTCTAAGTTTCCTTCCTCTCGTTTATTCTTTTCTTCTTCTTTTTTCTCAAACTTCTCTAATGGAGGAGAAGAAACTCATGTGGGGTGGACTTGGGAAGATGATTCCCTCCTCTTTTCTTCTCTCTTCATTCTTTTTAGGTGTAGAGGAAAAGGAGAAGAGGAGAAAAAGAGAACCGATTAAAGTGGGTGAGAGAGAGAGAGAGATGAGGGAAAGAGAAAGGTGAGGATCAGTGGATGAGAGAAATGAGATGAGAAAGCTCATTTCTCTCGCTCTATTCCTTTTAGTAAAAAAGGTAGGTGGGTGGTTGTAACGCCCCGCCCTTTTTGACTCGCTTTCCGAAAATCAGAGTCTATTTTTTTTTTAAATAGAAGAGTGAGAGAGAGCGGGATGCCACGACGCGAGCTAAGTCCGAGCTTCCAAAGCCCGACCCTTAACTGGTGAACCATACGTGTGCGTAGACCAAGTCCACTAAATGGTTCACACGTACTCAAGTTAACTTGTGGAATAAATCATAAATGCGGAAATACAATAGAATAACAATTCTATTCCATTTTAGATAGCAAGGACATCCATCACTTAATAATACTTACCTTAAGTTAAATATCCAATATTAACCATCCAAACCATAGCAAATATATCTACGTTATTACAATCCCGAATGCTAGCTATTCAAATACATAGTCCATGAATAACTTAAACAAAAATATAACTTAATCATCGAAGCTCCTAAGCTTGGCTCCAATCTCGCTCCTCGTTCCATTCATTCCATGTGTCATCAACTAGGGTAGAAGTAGAGCGTTAGACAACGCGCCCAGTAGGTATTCCAAGTAGGGCTAACATATGGGTTAGTACCAAAAATCCAGATATAATATGTCATACCATACTTATAAAACATCGTATCCAAAATCATGTATGATAATAGAGATCCAATCATACAACTAAGACCAACAACAATGCATGATAATAGAGATCATAATCATGCTGATGCAATGCCATGCCATGGGCGCCATATGCCATGAGTCCCACCCATCAGCCATACAAAACATCCTCTTGATGGAATGCTCATCATCAAGGTATCAAACACATAGTATCCTCTTGATGGAAAACTCATCATCAAGGCATCCCCACAGTGGTCTTTCAGACGCCCCAATGGAGTGTGGCCTCCGGTTACCTCTTGATGGAAAATGCACATCAAGGTATCCCCACAGTGGTCTTTCGGACGCTCTTACGGAGTGTGTCCTCCGGTTATATATCCTCCCTCCCATGCCATGCATAAGATGCAAATGTCCACATGCTACGCAATTATACAAATCATAGCATTTAAAATTCCATATTTGAAACATAACATTTGATACAAAATAATTCATCAAAATATGAATTTAAAACCATCATACATATCCCATGGTATCAAAGAGGTAGAATCCTAGCAAAGACCACTAAAGTGTCCTTGCTTCTTAATCCAGCAACCGCTCACGATTGTGCACCATTTGTGAGGTCCATTACCTTATTACACAAAAATTAATTAAACCCGTGTTCCAATTGATTTCTTATCATATCTAAGTCCAAAAGCACCTTAGTGGGGTTCGGTCATACAACATGGTCGAACCTCACCCACTTGAATTTGTCCCTCTTTTGATTTAACCACTTTCATCCAAGTAAATCATTTCACAAACCCTAAGTCCACAAGATACAACTTTTTGGGGTTCGCCATACAACATGGTCGAACCTCACTTCCTTAATTTGGTGCCTTTCTTTTAGTCTTTTGATCTTTAAATTAAATCCAAGATCATGACATATTTGATTCATAAATCTAATCACCTATACAACAATTACTTAACCTTGATAACAACAAAGTCCACAAAACAATCCCCATGGGGTTCGGCCATACACCATGGCCGAACCCATGGTCCATTATTTTTACTTATTTACATCCTTGCCATTACCCTATCATGGCTAATTACTTAGCTCAATCCTCCATTCATTTAAACATGCATAACACTCCAAATAACCCTTTAAAATGATCCATCAAATAGTTCATGGGGTTCGGCCATAGTGTCCATCAACATAGGTCTATGACTAACATTTCATGCACAAATATTCTTCATGGGGTTCTCCATCCTTTACATCATTTTAACCCATTTACAAACCTTAATTCCTTTACATGGGGTTCGGCCATGGTGTATCGCCGAACCCTATGGTTCCTTATTTTCCTTAAAAATATATCAAACCTATATGGTTTGATCCTTTGATGGTTCTCATACATACATCCATAATTTTCATGCTTTGAAACCCAATAAAATTATTAACCAACTTCCATGGTTTTCATGATCTATTTGCATCTAGAACCATCAACCATACATCCATTTAAAACCCTTTTAAAAAATTATAAATGACCTTTTTCCATGGGGTTCGGCCATACCTCATAACCGAACCAACTTCCATGGTTCATCTCTTTCACTCATAAATAAAATAACCATGATCATAATCTTTGATGGGGTTCGGCCATACCTCATAACCGAACCCATGGTCCATGGTTCACATCCATAAGTCCATTCACACCCTTTTAAAACCTTTTAAAATTATAAACATCCCTCTATGATTTCCATCTTTCAAACTTCCATTAAAATACCCAATATCCTTCCATGGGGTTCGGCCATATAACATGGCCGAACCCTATGGTTCATCATAAATTATAAATGACCTTTTTCTTATTTTTGCAATTTATCGAGCACTTACCGATTCCGCGTCTCCTCCGGTATCTTTTACTCCTTCTTGCTCCTTTCCTTCCTTAGCCTCTCCTTCCTTCCTTCTTGCTCTTTAGCCGAGACTGATCTTGATGAAACCCCTTGGAGTGGTTCGGCCAAGAGTATAGATTTGAGAGAGGGAGAAAGAGAGAAGATTAAGATAAACACTCCAAGTGTTTTCTCTTTGACTATGAGAAGTGATTCGGCCTTATGTGAGAGAGAGAGTGATGAAAAACACTCAAGTATTCTTCTCTTGAGATGTGTAACAGCCAAGAGGGAGAGGGAGAGAATGAAATGGAAACTAAAGTCTTTCCTTGATCGATAAGGTCGGCCAAAGGTGGTCCCTTGGTGGCACCCCTTTGTAACTCCCATGTTCCTTTACCTCTCTCCTAATGTTCCACTTGGGGGTTTCATCCATGAGATGAAACTCCCAAGGCTCCAACGGTGTAGCCTTCTTTGAATTGTGTAACTCCCATTTTCATTTATCTCCCTCCTTAGTGCTCCACTTGGAGGTTTCATCCATGAGATGAAACTCCCAAGGCTCCAACGGTGTAGCCTTGGTATGCCTTTGAGTATCATGGTGTAACCTTCACAAAACCGCCACCTCTACATTAATGGCCCATTTGGGGGTTTCATCCATCAGATGAAACTCCCATCTCCCAACGGTATTGTCTTGTCTTGGACAACCAAAACCGTCCATTTCCCATTGATATTCCATTTGGGGTTTCATCCATGAGACGGAACTCCCATTCCAACGTGTATGCCTTAGTTGGTTACATTGAAACAACAACACCTTCATCTTCACACTTCACTCACTCTTTAATTCAACTCACCACTTTAATTTAATTCATTTGAAATCAACTCAATCCCTTGATTCCATTTCCAATTAAATTCAACCCCACTTAATTTAAACTTGAACTCATTTGGTGGTCAACCAAGTCAACCACGACCCATTGGGTCCCAATTGGGCATTTTGACCCAATTAACCATCTTGACCCAATTAAATATATCTCACCCATTTAATTCAATTGAAACATAACCACCATCCGTTGGGTCTTAATTGGGCAATTGAGCCAACACCTTACCCATCTAAGGTCCATATCCATTAATTCATAATTTAAATGGACAATTTCCATATATATCCATAGCTTGAAAATCCGGGGTGTTACAGTGGTGGAGTGTAGGTTTAGGACTTCATTAATTGCCAAGAGGTGGGTGGTTGGACACATGGCATGACACCTCACCTCTTTAAATTAATCTCCATTAATTAAATCAATTTCCATTAAGTATTATTAATTAATAACTTAATTAAATAACTCCTTAATCCCTCTTAATTACTTAATTAAATCTCTTTAATCTCAATTAATTATTAAAAAAATTCATTTTCATAAATTTTAAAATTTCGGGGTGTCACAAATACTAACACCTTTTGGAATTTTCATCCCGAAAATTGAACAATATAAGGTTTAAATGATTTGCATGAACAGTTCCGGATGGTGCATTCTCATTTCTGACTCTAACTCCCAAGTTGTCTTTCCGTTGCCGTGTCTTTCCCACACCACCTTGACAAAAGGAATTGCCCGATTCTGGAGTACCCTCTTTTTCGTATCTATGATCTTGGCTAGTCGTTTGACGTAAGATACGTCACTTTGTACATCCAATACATGTGATGGATCTGGATGATACTTCTTCAACATCGACACATGGAAAACATCGTGCACATTAGACAACTGTGGAGGGAGTACAAGGTGATACGCAACTTCACCAATCCTTTCAAGTATTGGAAATGGTCCAATATATCTCTGTGACAACTTCCCTTTCTTTCCAAATCAGATTTGACCTTTTCGTGGTGAGACATTCAAGAACACTTGGTCTCCTACTTCGAATGCCAAAGAGCTTTTTCTCTTGTCAGCATAGCTTTTCTGTCTACTTTGTGCGGTCAAGAGTCGCTGCCTGATGATCTTAATCTGCTCTGTAGTCTCTTCAACCAATTCCAGCCCAATGAGTGCAGCTTCACCTACCTCAATCCAACATACAGGAGATCTACAAGGCCTACCATACAGTGCCTCGAAAGGTGCCATATGTAGATTTGCTTGATAGTTGTTGTTGCATGAGAATTCCACCAAGGGGAGATGGTCTTCCCAACTACCCTCGAAGTCGAGCATGCAAGATCTCAGCTGTAACACCCCATTTTCTCAATGAAATGGATAATTATGAAAATGCCCTTGGATTTGTGATATTGATAATTATGATGTTAAAGGAGAAAATAGTGCGGCCCATTGCTCAAACTAAGATCCTAAGAACATATTATAAGGATTAAATTAAAATGAACGGATAATGTACATCAATTGGGTCAAAATGGTTAATTGGGTCAAAGGACCCAATTGGGACCCAATGGGTCATAATGGACTTATTAGACCATTGGGTGAGCCCAAATTTAATGGGGTTAAGCTGAATTCATTGCGAATTAGGTGGAGCATAAATGGGTAGGCTTGATGCACATGTGAAAACCAAATGCAAATGGCTAAAACAACCCATAAATGGGTCATGGAGTCAAAACGGGTCAACAAGCTAAATGGGGACCCAATGGGTCGGGTTGACCTTGTTGACCATGGCTGACCGTGTGGGCCCTCAAATGAGGTCAATGGTGAGTCAAATCAGGTTGAGTTGGATTGGAATGAGTTGCATTTAAATTAAATGGTTGGGTTGACTCAAGTGTAATAAATGTATGGTATTTAATGTGGTGAGTTAAGCCATTGAGTTAGTTGATGAAAATGGAAATCAAAGGGGCTGTAAAATCAGTGAGTTGAAGGGAATATGAGGAGGTGTCTTGGTCTCAAACAAGCCAAAACAAGTCCCACACGTTGGGGACTTGTAATGGTAGTTTCCATGCTAAGTTTTAAATGGAAATGGATGGGAATTGGATGAGATACATGGGAAGCTGAAAGGTTGCATTGGCTGGTGCCAATGGGTGTCTTGGTTGTGCCAAGTGACCATTTGGTTTAAACAAGAATTTATGAGGGAAATTGAGAGGTCATAGTAGTTGATTTACAAAAGAGGAAGACCACCCCATTTGGCCGATTTTCACACAAAGAAAATCCTAAGAATCCTCATCTCTCTCCCTCTCTCCAAACTCTTTCTCTGGCCGAACCAGCAGTGGTGTTTTTCACCATAGATCAAGCACTAATTCGGCTAGAAGCTAAGGAAGAAAGATAGGAAGTAAAGAGCAAAAGCAAGAGGAAAAGCTTGGAAAATTTGGTAAGTATTTCCATGGGTTTTTGTTTAATAAAATGGGATTAATGGAACATGATTTGGCCATGGGTTGGCCGAATCTACCAGGGGTATGAAGTATATAAATTGATGCTTAAAAGATAGGAAACATGGATCATAGGGTTCGGCCACCTTGGCTGGCCGAACCCCATGAAATGTTATGATCATGTGAATGGTTTTTGTAATATAAAATCATGCAAATAAGGGACTGTTTTAGATGTTTAATTAACTTATGATGCATGTTTTGAAAAGGTTTAAAGCATGGATTTGGTCATGAATGGCTGAATGCATCATGGGTCTAAACTTTGGGTATAAAATGATGAAATGGATCAAGATAGCCGAACCCCATGAAATGATGTTGGTATTTTGATGGTTTTTGTAAGTAAAACCATGCAAATGACAGACTGTTTTGGATGATTAAATTAGACATAAGATAAATGTTTAAGAGGTTCAAATCAAAGGCCATAGGGTTCGGCCAATGAGTATGGCCGAACCCCATGAAATTGTGTGATAATTTTATGGTTAATGATGATGGTTTTGAGAGATGAAAACCATACATTACTATGGAGTTTCTATGTGATTAAAATGGAGATATGGGTACTGTCTTGGGTCATCCATTGGATGGCTGAATCATGTAGCTTTCATGGTTAAAATGTAGAGTCCAATTGGTGTGTGAATAAGGGAATCATTGAGCAAAAGAACCATAAGGGTTCGGCCATGTGTATGGCAGAACCATAAGGGTTCAGGCCGAACCCCATGGACTGTTTTGATGGGAGATTATGGTTTGTTTTATGATTTGAATTAAGGAATCATACATGATAATTTATGGACTAAGTGTAAGAAAATAATCAACCATTGTAGATGATGGAATATGGGATAAAAATCCATAGGATGTGGTTCGGCCATGTGGTATGGCCGAACCCCATCAATGATTATTTGATGGATTTGGGTTAAGTCATAATGGAATTAGAGATGATGAATGAAGGACCAAATTAAATGGTGAGGTTCGGCCAAGTTGTATGGCCGAATCCCACTAAGTTGGTTTGGATATGGTTAGTGGTGTTTATGGAAAATTAAACAAAAGGTTAGCCTAAATGGTATAAAGGTAATTATTGATGAAATGATCAATGATGGAATGATCATAGGATTGGATGTATGGACCCAAACCAAAGTGGTATAGTTCGGCCATGTTGTATGGCCGAACCCTACCAAGGTAGTTTTGTGGTATATGATGTTTAATAAGGATTAAATAAAAGAGAGATCAAATGAAAAGGGAGGCTAAATCCTAAGTTGATGAGGTTCGGCCATGGGTATGGCCGAACCCCACAAGATGGTATATGAGACCTAAACTTGATTAGAAATCAAGTAGTTTAAGTGTTGATTTGTTGTTACATAACAAGGAAACGGAACGTGAACGGCGGACAAGTCGTGATCAAGTGAAAAAGAACAAACACCGAAGCTAATCTTCGGTAGGTTTCCTACCTACTTGTAACCACTGTTATATTGGTTTTATCATGATTTTTATAAGTTATGTTGTTATTGATATTATGTTTCAAATTGGTTTTGAATGATGAGTTATGTATTTACAAATGACAGACACATACATTGACATCTCATGCATGGCATGGGGTGATGATTATGGATTACCTTGACTTGAAAGTCCCAATGAAAGAACACTGTGAAACAACTCAATGATGAGAGTCTTTCCACAGGAAATGAGGATTACTGTGGATTACCTTATCGTGTGAGTCCCAATGAAAGAACACTGTGAAACAACTCAAAGATGAGAGTCTTTCCACAGGAAATGAGGATTACTGTGGATTACCTTATCGTGTGAGTCCCAATGAAAGAACACTGTGAAACAACTCAATAATGAGAGTCTTTCCACAAGAAATGAGGATTACTGTGGATTACCTTATCGTGAGAGTCCCAATGAAAGAACACTGTGAAATCACTTGACGGCTATGTATATTGGTAATGGATGGGACTCATTACATATGCACTTACATACATAGCATTGTTTTCAAATGTTTTATTGATAATCAAGTATTATGATATATATGCATGTTTTATATGCTAACCATGTGGTAGCCCTGATTGGAAAACCTACTAGGCGCGTTGATCTAACGCCCTAATTCTATCCTTAGAGGATAATGCAGGAACAGGAAGGGGAAAGAGAAGGTCAATGACCAGGAAGGGAGCCAAGCCTAAGAGCTTGATTGTTGATTGGGATTTCTTTATTACTGTCTTTTGAGTTATATTTTGTGGACATGTAATAAGTTGATACATTGCTATGGTTTGTTTATGATATTGATTGACAATGGATGGTTGGATTAAGCAATTTTAAATAATTGAGACTGGTACTTGCTATCTATTCAGTTTAATTCCGCAGTAAGTCTAGTTTATTCCGCATAACTTGTTTAGTTCCATGTGTGGATTGTTATCGTGGGTTTAGTCCATGCACACATGGGTGGCCAGTTAAGGGTCGGACTTTGGAAGTCCGAACTTAGCTTGCGTCGTGACGCTCCCCTCTCTCTTCCACTTGTTTATTTATAAAAAAAAAATAGACTCTGATTTTCGGAAGGTGGGAAAGGGCGGGGCGTTACATCAGCATATCCTCCAAGGTCTGTATAGTCCTCTTGGACTGACCATCAGTTTGTGGATGAAAAGTTGTGTTGAATAACAAATGTGTCCCAATGGCCGCTTGTAAACTCTGCCACACTCTTCCTGTAAATCTACCATCGCTGTCCGATATGATAGTCTTAGGTATTCCATGCAATCTGACAATGTTCCTGATGTATCGTCTACTCAAACTTTTTGATGAATCTGTTACCTTAATAGGCATGAAGTGTGCGGATTTCGTGAGGCGGTCAATCACAACCCAAATTGTATCATTGCCCTTAGAAGATCTGGGCAATCCTGTCATAAAGTCCATGGCAATGTGTTCCCACTTCCATTCTGGTATTGGAATGGACTAGAGTAAATCGGGTGGTCTCATATGTTCTGCTTTGACTCATTGACATGTAAGATATTTGGAGACAAAGTCTGCAACATCTTTCTTAAGTCCTGACCACCAATATTGCCTCTTGAGATCTCGGTACATCTTTGTACTTCTGGGGTGTATCGAGAATCTTGACTGCTGTGCTTCTTTCAGCAATTCCAATCTACACTCCTCGAGTACGTATACCCTGCGTTGGTACATAAGGCCTTGCCCGACTGTAGATTCCAATCTTGAACTGTTTCTCCTCTTGCTAGCTTTTCCCATATTTCGGTCATTTCTGGACTTGACCTCTGCGCATGTTCTATTTTCGATGTCATAGTGGAGTGTACAATGAGATTGTACACACGTCCTCTATTTATGATATGAAGATTCAGGATTCTAATTGCCAACATCATTTCCCACTCTTGTCTAATCAAACTCGCCACTGTTCCATGTTCATGCGACTGAGTGCATCCGCGACTTTGTTTGTCTTGCCTGGATGATAATGGAGACCAAAATCGTAGTCCTGGAGGTACTCCATCCACCTCCTTTGTCTCATTTGAGCTCTTTCTATCCAAACAGGTATTTAAGGCTTTTGTGATCGGAGTAGATCTCAAACTTTTCTCCGTAGAGATAGTGCCGCCAGCTTTTGAGTGCGAACACTACTACGGCTTACTCAAGGTCATAGGTGGGATAGTTCCGCTCATGGATCCTTAACTGTCTAGAACCATAGGCCACTACATGCACCCCTTGATTGAGAACAACCAAGTCCGTCACCCGATCTATCACAATACACTGTGTATCCCTTGCCTCGCTCTAGAATGATCAATATGAGAGCTGCTATAGTCTTTCTTTTAGTTCCTTGAACTTTTTGTTACACTAATCGGTCCATTCAAACTTGACTCCTTTCTGAGTCAATCGGGTAAGTGGGTTGCAATTTTGGAGAAGTCCATTATGAATTTACGATAGTACCCCGTTAACCCTAGGAAACTTCTTACTTCCGTGACGTTCTGAGGGGACTTTCAATCTTTCACTGCAGCTACCTTCGCCGGGTCCACTGCTATCCCTTCTGTCGTCACTATGTGTCCCAAGAAGTTGACCTTAAACAACCAAAATTCGCATTTACTTGCCTTGCCAAACAATTTATTGTTCCTCAAGGTATTCAAGACAATCCACACATGCTCGGCATGTTCTTCTTCACTTGTGGAGTAGATGAGGATGTCATCTATGAACACAATCACAAACCTATCCAAATAGGGATAGAAGATCCGATTCATTAAATCCACGAAGATTGCTGGCGCATTCGTCAATCCGAAGGGCATCACCACATACTCGTATAGCCCATATTTGGTTCTAAATGCTGTTTTTTCTATGTCCTCCTCTTTGGCCCTGATTTGATGATAACCTGACATGAGGTCTATCTTGGAGAAGTGACTAGACCCTCTCAGCTGATCAAATAAGTCATCAATTCTTGGCAGTGTGTATTTTTTCTTGATTGTGACTTGATTGAGGCGTCGATAATCTACACATATTCTTAGGGAGCCATCCTTCTTCTTGACAAATAATGCAAGTGCTCCCCATGATGATGTGCTATGTCAGATGAAACCCAATCGGAGTAGCTCATCGATCTGCTTCTTCAGTTCTGACATCTCTGCAGGTACGATCCTATAATGAGGGAGTGACACAGGTGCGGTGCCAGAGAACAACTTGATCTCAAAATCAATCTCCCGCTTGGGAGGTAAACCTGGAAGTTCTGTGAAAGACATCAGCATAGTCTTTCACTACTGCCGGTAGGTAGAGAAGGGTGAATCTTCCAATCTATGGCTGTATAAAAAAATTCATCCTATTTCATCTTGAGGCTCTCCGCACATAAACATTTTCTACGTGTCCCCATATACAATAAATCTTTATCCCTCAGGTAGCCAAAACGTCACCCTCATGCAGTAACAACCATTGCATGCTTGATAGGTACTCAACCAATCCATGCCGAAGATCACATCATATTCTGCCACTTCCGTTACAAGGTAATCAAACTTAAATTTGAAGTCAGTCAAATCAGTATCTACCGAAGTGCAAATCAAACCAATAGATGTGTCGCCAATGGGTGATATGATAGTAAGAGCAGATGACAAATGTTGTACTAGTATGCCAGTGGCAGAAACAATGGATGAAGATAAAAAAGAATGCGATGCCCCAGAGTCAAACAATGCAACAGTACACGAACTACCAATAATAAGCATACCTCGGGTCACAGAGTGATCAACTGTCTCTAGTGCGAGTACAAGAGAGTATACTCATCCCGAAGTTGCTGGCACTAGGGTCGGTCTGGGCTGAGTCTGTGACCGAGACATATGTGACTAAGATGGCCTGCCTGGAGGTCCCTGGCGAAGCTGAGGACAGTTCTTTCTGATATGATCTGATTGTCCGCACTAATAACATGAGAACTTACCACTAGACGACTGTGTAGCCTGTGTCCTGCTAAGTGGGGACAGTTCCTTTTCGTGTGGCCCGCTTGCCCGCAGTGAAAGTATGTGAAGACACTACCAGTAGACTGTACAACAGATGCATAAGTCGAAGGACAAGGTGCACCAGATCGGAATCTCTTATGTGACTAGGATGAATTTGCACTGCCTTGTTTCCTTCTACATTCCATAAAGCTTGCCGGTTCTGCCAGATCTTTCTCTACTGTGATGGCCCTGCTCACTATCTTTGCATAAGTCTTCGTTGCAGGAGATATCACCCTTTACTTGATCGCAAGTCGAAGACCCCTTTCAAACTTGCAGGTCTTCTTCTATTCGGTATCCACCATGTAAGGAGCATATGTGGATAGTCGAGTGAACTCTGCCTGATAATCTGTGACCGACATATTCCTTTGTGCTAGGAATATGAATTCTTGTGCCTTTGCTTCTCTTTTTTCCTCAGGGAAATAACGGCCTAGGAACAATTCTTTGAAACCCTTCCAAGTCCGATCTATCAGTAGCTCTTCTTCCTCAACCATTTCCACCATTTTCCAGCGTCATTGACAAGTAGATCCTCCTGATCTGTGACCTTAAGTAGCTTGAAGATCTGTATGAGGATATCTATCCAATTCTCAATGTCTATTGGCCCTTTCGTACCAAGAAACTTGGGAGGGTGTTGCTGTTGAAAATTTCTAACAGTGGCCCGGTTCCCAGTGTTAGGGGCTTGGGTCGTGCTAGTCGCAATCTGAGCTGACTGTATTATTATCTGCACCAGTTTCTATAGGAAGTTTTGAACTTCTGGTGTCATAGGAGGAACATTGCCACTAGTCTCAGTGACACGTTCTGTAGGTCGTCGTACACGGCTTCCTCTTTGAGGTGGCATTGTCTTATGTCAAACAACAACGGTTAGAAAATTTCTCATCTCATAGACGCATGAATATATATTCATTTCAACCAATATCATCATATTATATCAAGGGAATTAAGTCATGCATCCACTTCACATTCTACATTGGAGGACAGATTCTAAGTTTTCATTTCTAACTTTCTATTTGTGTATATGTCATAACATGACTAACACCTTTTATCTACAAACTTATACGAGTTATTCAAATTTAACTTAGGGACAATCCTTACTTTGTTTTTTCATTGCTCTGATACCAACTATAGCACCCCTCCCTCTCCCGCTAGGATCAGAGTGGTATTTAATGAGAAAGATAAAGAGAGAGACGGAGCGCCACAACGTGAGTCAAGTCCGAGTCAGAAGACCCGACTCTCGATTGACCCAACTAGTATGTGCGCGCATGGACAAAGTCCATTTTAACTTTTGCAACACACTAACATAAAACCTGCAGAAGCATATACATAGTATTTGATACATTTGAATGATAGTCATTCTCAATCCAAAGCAAAGCATATTAATCCCATATAAGTTAAATGTCAAATAATAAAGAAGTCTAACATCATCATCTAGGAGTTTATACATCATCAATTAAACTTCCAATCATATAACTCCTAGATGATGATGTTAGACTTCATTGTTATTTGACATTTAACTTATATGGGATTAATATGCTTTGCTTTGGATTGAGAATGACTATCATTCAAATGTATCAAATACTATGTATATGTTTCTGCAGGTTTTATGTTAGTGTGTTGGAAAAGTTAAAATGGACTCTGTCCATGCACACCGGGGATAGAAAAATCGGCCAGGCCGATATCTCGCAGCATTTTTTCTCTCTCTAGCCCTTTTGTTTTAAAAAAAATAAAAAATAAAAAAATTACAGTAAATGCAGATAATTATGGGCTTATTGAATATGCAATTTTTTTTTTATAAAATATCGAGTATTTACATCTTCTAATATATTTTTGAAGTTATGATATCGGGAAATTATATAATTAGTAATAAAATGGTGAAAATTACAAGGAAAATAAAATAAATGAGTAAAATTTGTAGAAATAATTTCATAATTTTTTTCTTAGTCAATGAGTGTTATTTTAAGTTATGAATTATAGAAATAAAAAAAATTAATAATAAAATGATTGAAAATTATATAATAATGTAGAAAAAATATTATAAGATGAAACTAATGGGGTCCTAATCACTTGAACTGATAGCCACAAAAATGTCATACATTTTTAATTATAACAAATTCCATTTAAATCATTAACTGAAGAGTTTTTAAAAATTAACTAAATGAAGAAACTTTCAAGATCTAAACTCAAAATATTACTTTCACATTAAAAGTAACTTTTTGATCAAATATGAGAATACACACATGAGCTTCCACATGACCTCTTTAGGAAGCTCACGTGACTTCCTTTTCATAAAGATGGGTTTTCACTTAGAAACCCTACTGCTCATATTTTAATACCCTTCTTCTCTTTCACTCTCTCTATTAAACCCTAGTCGTCGCCGCTGCTCTCTGTATTTTTCCCATCAACAAAGAAGAAAAAGAAGAGAAAGGAAAGCTGTGAAAGGTGTAGCGACTTTTTTTCTTCAATCTTTTCTCCATATTTTCTTTTTTCTATTTCCATTCATCTTGGCCAATATTTCTAAAAAAAAAAAAGGCTTTTTAAACAAAAAAAAAAAAGCAAAAAGAGCGAATCTTTAAATTTCGGCCGATATCATGACCGAATTATCGGCCAGAAATTCGGTCATCTCGGCCTTTTATTTTTTGGTATGGCCGATACTATACATTTCGGCCGAGATATATCGGCGTTCAAAAACCCGATACATATCGGCCGATACGCATAGTATCTGCCGAATTTTTGACCCCTGATGCACACACACTAGTTGGGCCAGTCGAGGGTTGGGTCTTCTAACTCAGACTTGACTTGTGTCGTGGCGCTCCGTTTCTCTCTCACTTTCTCATTAAATACCACTCTGATCCTAGTGGGAGAGGGAGGGGCGCTACATCGTCCCTTGAGGCCATCTCCATTCTAGAGTTTGAGTGTTTGACTTTTGAACTTACAATTATGAAGTTTCACCAAGAATAGTGTTTGAACTTAACTCATATATCCATGTTGTACTTAATGTACATACATTTTTATGATTTTAATATTTTCACTGTCCCATGCTTTTCCCATGCTTTTCTTACAAAGCCTTTTTCATCTATGTTTCTTAAAAAAGTATATATTTATATTGTTCTTGCAAGACAGCACCACCGAGCCCTTTTTGCACAATTTTTCTTATTTTGCTATTACATTCCACTAAATTAGAAAAAGGTTTTGTATTGCGACCTTTCATTATCTCTAGTTAATTATGTTAATTCAGTTTATTAGTTTTAAATTTGTTTCATGATGTTTTTATTAAAGATCATTTAAAAGTAGCTGGTATGAAGTCTTTTAACTGATTTATTTTACTTCATAAAAGTATCCCTTTCTTATCTATTTCAACTTCAAAATTGTTGAAAATATTTCTTAGCCTTAGCCTTTCCAACTAATCGAGCTCCCAACCCTTTTATTTGTTTAAGACAACTTTTTCTTATTGTTTTAATTATTCATATGGTTTTTCATTACCCTTGGATTTTAATGCTTATGATTTTCATTAATTTAATTAGTTGATTTAAAGTATTTGATAACTCAAGTTTTAATGATTTACCATTCCAGTGTAATTGATTTGAAGCTTTTATTGTAAACGTACATGGTCCTTATGTGAATTCTATGGACAACAACATGTACCATTCATATGTGATTTTTCATGGAACCTTGATTTGATTTTAAGCCCATGTTTTACATAGAAGAAAACCATCCATATGTCCTTTCTCTTATATTTTATTTCATGCTTACATTAAAATAGAATTGTAAAAAGGGGTTTTCAATATAGATCTCAAGATTTTGGTCTTTTTCTAGTATCTTATACCTTCTTGGAAAGTTTTGAATGACCATCATATTACTTGATTTTACTCAAAAATATGCAGGAATTTAATATGTTACAAAGTGCTCTTTTCATATTTATTTTGGCTACGAATAGCTTTCAAGTTAATGATTTATTGATTTGAAACTACATGTCTATTGATTTATATAGTAGTTTCGGGACAACAACCTATTATCTAGGTTTGATAATTCCAAACACCCGTAAGAAGTCTAAAGATACCCGTTTGGGGGCACGGACCAACCCTCTTGTCAGTGTATAGCAATACTAGACCTTAAAGACATCTCCTATGTTTATGTAGTCAAGGTTGTTTAGAGATATTTGTTAGAAGTACTATTAATAATATGTGGAACCTTTAAAACATTATTCGCAGCAAACCTTGGACGTCAAAGCTAATCCTCGCTCGAAAGATATGTGGACTTCTCTAGTCGTTGATCACCCTCAATTAGGTAGGTTTTCCTACTTTGTTGAAACACTATGGGGTGAACTATGTACTCATTGTTTTATGATAAATAATAATTTGATTTCATACTTAAGACTGTATGATTATGATTATGAAAATGTCGTAAATTTCCATTATGATGTGTTTGAAATGGAATTATGAACGATAGTATATATGTACGGTATGAATAAATTATCAAGTGAATTTGATGTGTTCAAATGATTTGGTATTTAGTGAAAATAAGGATATGTATCTTGAGATAGTTTGGGTTATGAATTATGGATATGTATCTTGAGATAGTTTGGGTTTATGAATTATTATTATATTTTTTTAAAAAGAGAATAAGAGCATGAAACATACATGAGTAGAAGTAGCATGATAAAGAATGCATTGTCATGCATGGTATGGTCATTTGCATCCATCCTCGGGTACATAGTAAGGGATGGGAAGACTGTTGATAGATTAAAGGGACATTGGTCTAGTTTAAGTGTTGACTAATGTGATGAATGTTATGGACATTACAGTTGACGAATCAATGGGCTGAGTAGTTCTGGACAGACCTTGATGTCGTAACTGGGAATGGTGGTAGTCACAGATGATGAAACCAATGGGCTGAGCAGTCCGGAACAGACCTTGGTAATTGTGATTGAAATTTATATGACTGTGTATGTCAGTATGTAAAAATGTAAGAATGTGAATGTAAAACTCGCAGGTGAATCTGGTTGAGTTAATGGTATGGGTATGGTACCCCAAGGTGTAAATTGAAATAAGAGTATGGGAAGGTAGTATTCCTAGTGGTTGTAAATGAGTCTAGGAAACACCTAGGCATGGGGCATGATGAGAGCATACATGGATCATGGCACCCATGGCATACACACATTGCGCATTAATGAGTATTTTATATGAATTGAGTATGGAAGTTGGAAATAAAGATGTAAATATGATTTCAATATGTGTTTTGATTTTGATATTATTATAAGAATGAGATTATGAAAGGAAGTTTTAAAATGATATTTGTAATATGAAGTTTTCTTAAAACGGCGATGTTTTGAAGAAGAGTATTAAGTTTGATATTTTCATGAGGAAAATATATGAATTTCAAATGTGAGAGTAAAGTATGATTTGAATGAGGGATTTTACAACCATGTAGAAGATGGAAAAGTTGATGTTACTTTTAATGATAAAATATGATTTTGGAATCGAATATGTAAATAAAAGTATGGTTTTTCTATAATGTTCATCAGTGTACCTTTATGATCGAAATTCCTACTGAGCGCATTGACTAAACCCATAAATTCCCCCACTAGATGTGTACGCAGGTTCAAAGGACGTAATTGAGATCGAGCCAAGGGATGGCCGGATAAGAACGAAGAGAAGAACTAAGTGGAAAGCTTGGAGGATGTAGATATTTTATGTTTTGAGAGTTGTGAGGACATTGAAGTTGTATAATGATATTATTTTTGAGGATTGTAATTTTGCATCCCTTTTGTACTTTGATTCGTAATTGACTCAATGTGATCAATGGTGGGAACTTCATTGTCTGCTATGGAATGTATGTTGACTATTCATGCGATATTATGAAATGTTTATAAATCTTCCGCAGGATTATGTGAGTGTGAGCAAATAATAATGCACACACTAGTCGGGTCAGTCGAGGGTCGGGTCTTTGGACTCGAACTCGGTTCGCGTCGTGGCGCTCGCCTCCCTCTCCACTCAAATATCTCTATTACCACTAGATGATGGTTAGAGGGAGGGGCGTTACAAAAAGTCCCACATTGCTAGTAGCTTTGGAAATTCCCTGATATCTAAGTGTTAGCCTTCCTCCTTCTAGCACAAGGCCTTTTGAGAGCAACAGTGGGTTGGCTCGCCAATTGAAAGTCGTGTAGGCCCACACATGAAAGTCGTGCGGGCCCGTGTGTGGGCCCAAAGCAAACAATATTGTGCTAGCGGGACGGGTCCTTACAAATGGTATCAGTGCATGGTTCAACTCTCTACCTGAGGGTGTGGGTTTGGTTGTTATGTGTGTAGAGTCGAGGACGGCTCTGTCTTTAAGGGGGTAGGTTGTAATACCCCATCCAGATGGTGCCAAAAGTCCTACATTGCTAGTGGCATTGGAATTCCCTGGTATATAAGTGGTATTCTTCCTCCTTCTAGCACAAGGCCTTTTCGGAGCAACAGTGGGTTGGCTCTCTAATTGAAAGTCGTGCGGGCACATGTGTGGGCCCAAAGCAGACAATATTGTGCTAGCGGGATGGGTCATTACAATATGTGATTGTATTGGTAAATCTTTTTGCAGCATCTCTATTTTCATGAACTATGTTCTCAAATTGGTGCATAATCTATTTGGTTCATGATGTATTGCACTCAGACGTTCTTACCATGGAATATTTTGTTGAGTGTTTTTCCCTCCTCTTGCATGCATAACTTATGTTTTCAAAAATGGTATAATTCTTGAAAATGCATGTGCCTGTTGTCCCTCCTTCTCCATCTCCTCTTAGTCCAATAATTGGGACTTGTTGAAGCACACTATATGTGGTATATTTGTGTTTATTACCCTTTGTAAATTTATGACAAAAAGGGGAGAAATATTAAAAGTTTGATGTAAGCTTTGGGGGAGATTTTGGAAGCTTGAAAGAAAGTTTAAGTTAAGGGGGAGAAAGGATGATAGTCTTTGATTAAGGGGTAGTTTAATCAAGACTAAAAGGGGTTTAGTCCATTAGTTATGGGGGAGCACAATCATTTGTGCTCATGAACCTTTTTCAATGGTCATGACAAAATGGGGGAGAAAAATTGGAGAAACTAGGGAGACATTTGACTATGGGGGAGATGTGTAATAAATGATTGAATGAAAATGCATGAAGTATGGAGGAGTTCATTTGATATTTGGACTAACATACTAATGTGCTTAATGTTTCCAAAGCTTGCTTAATGTGTATGTGCAGGTGAATTTTGAAATTGAAGCAAGCTGGGTAAGAATATGCATGGTCCAAGTCATGTATACCATTTGAATGAAATTTGTAAATTTGATGTCTAATTTTTTATTCAAATGTGTTGTAATAAGGGGTGGGTATCTGTTTTTGAGTTGTAATTCAAATACCTTCTAGGTTTTGTCATGAAATTGACAAAGGGCGAGATTGTTAGTGTCCCGGCTTGCTGAGTCCCTAATTTGTCAATTCCATAACCTGGGAGAAGCACTTGCCGGAAGATTTGAAGACTCAAAGTGATCAGAAGATTGAAGCTCAAAGTCCAAGTTTCTAAGCTCTTCGGTGTATGGCAATCACACAGGTAAAACTGGCCATAGATGACTTTAGGTGGAATCCACACCCTTAGTGGACCATGCCTAGGCTTAGTGGAACATGTTGGTAAAGACACTAACAAGCCTTAGAGCACACTGGACAGTCACAGAACCAGATGGGATAAACATTGGAAACTCTGGTAATCTGTTAGGTCAATCCGTCGAGTCCACTAAACAATCGGTGAAAACAGGACAGACCCATCAAGGTCATCAACACATCGACCGGATTGACAAAGGTTCTGGAATGAACAAACTGTCACTCTGGTTGTCATCAGTTTGAGTGTATCGAGTTCACCGACCCCTCAGTGAAAGACAGGACCGACCTATCGAGGTCACCCATACATCGACTAGTTTATTGCAGTCTCTAGAAAGAATAAACTATAAAATTCGGGTGCCCTCTGATAAGGGAAATAGACCCGTCGGTGTAGCGACACATCGATGAGGAAATATAGACCCATCGGTGCACACGAAACGTCGACCTGGGTCGAGTATGAGTTCTGATTTACAACTCTTTGGTGCTCTCAGATAGCACGTCTATGTCTAGAACTATCTAGAGACCAGACCTGTAACGCCCGCCCTTTTTCACTCACCGAAAATCAGAGTATATTTTTTTAAAAATAAAGAGTGAGAGAGAGCAGAAACGTCACGACGGGAGCTAAGTTCAAGTTTCCAAAACCCGACCCTTAACTGGCCACCAATACGTGTGCGTGGACCAAGTCCACTAAAACAGTTCACACGCTTTATAATTTAACTGCGGAAATATTATATGAATAGAATATTATCCATAAACATGATATAAAAAAGCAAGGAAGCCAATCACAATAGAATTAACTAAAACATAAATATCCAAAACATCATCCAACCATAGCAGAATAAACTAAGTTATTACAATCCCAAAATGCCAATAATCTCAAATACATTGTTCCAAAATAAATTAAATAAAGTAACACAATTTGCCCAAGCTCCTAAGCTTGGCTTCCTTCACGTCCCATGTCCTTTCCATTTCCTGTTCCATCATCTAAAGGGTAGAAGTAGAGCGTTAGTCAACGTGCCCAGTAGGAATTCCAAATAGGGTTATACACATAGGATCAATATAGAAATCAGAATAAGAACATCATAGTAAAACTGTAAACATATCATAGTACCAAAAATAACGCATAATAATCATATCCAAATCATGCAATGTATGTGTCATGTCATGGGTGTCATATGCCAATGGTCCCTCACCCAATCTCTTTATCAAACACCATACAAATCATATCAACAGTTTCCATGATATAATGAATCCATATCAAGGTGTTCCCTTGACCATTTACGTCCGCAGTGTTTTGTCATGGCACCACCAAGTCACTGTTATACCTCCCCACGTGTGTTAATCAAAATTACCGATGCAGCGTGGACTCTTCCCTCTGTGCAGGGTTTTTGGACTGGTTACCCCGGAGCTCTTTGGCCCAAAATTACGTCGTACTCCTATCTAGCAATCCCGGAAAAGGCCAACATATCAATGGTTCACATAGTTTCTTCCAAGCTAGTTTCAAGCCCAAGTCATGTCCGGACAGCTCATAGTTTGTTGTCCCATATACTCCTCCCATGCCATGCATGAGATCATGAATGCCATAATGCCTTTTTATTTCAAATCACATGTTACCATAAAAAACAGTTCATAAATCAAATACATTTCATAAATCAAAGTAAGTCATCATGTTGAGAAGTACAAAATCAGTAACACAGATTATATATAAGATCCACATGTATTTCAATAGGTAGGAATCCTACCAAATCCCAATGTACTATCCTTCTTGTTGCGAAGATTCCAAACGATGATCACGTCACAACGAAATCGCTAACCCTTTGCGAAATCTCCTTACCTTAATGAATTAATCATCTACAATAATCAATTTAATTATCCATTTAGGTTACATCATCCCTTTCATCCTTCCAGATAAACTAATGTTTCTGGAATCATCATAAAAATATCAACTTTTCAATTCAGTCGATTGAATCATATCCAGATACAGTGTTCTGCCTTACCACAAACTTTCAGTCGGCTGAAACCCAACAAGTACTGTTTATTCCTTGACTAGCTACCTTTCGGTCGACTGAATCACAGATTCATTCGGCTGACTCCTAGTCAAACCCTTTATATTCTCGGTCAATCCTCTTTCAGTCGACTGAATCACAGATTAGTCGCCTGACTTTGGATCAGTTTTATTGTGTGTTCGGCCAGTATAGATTCAGTCGGCTGAATCCTCAACGAACGATTTTCGTGTTTGATAAGTAATCATTTAGTCGGCTGAAACATGTCAGATCATTTACTTCTTCAATACGTCTATGTTTAGTCGACTGAATCCTCTATTCAGTTGACTGAACACCATTAAATCCCTTATATTTTATTCAAGACCTGTTTCATTCGACTGAATCACAAGATTCATTTGGCTGAAACTCCTAGAAATGGTTTTCTATCTTCAACCAGACCAGTTCAGTCGACTGAATCCCTGATTCAGTCAACTGATTGTATGTCAGTCTACTTTGTTTGTCTACTTGGCTTGACCCTTCCTCTTGGAATTTATTCTTATTCTTTTAAAACATTTTTAACATCATCCATATGTAACACCTTGGGTTTTCAGTTTATTATTTATTTAATTTTAATTATGAATTTTAGAATTAAATCTTATATGGATAAGGAATTGGGCCATGACCCAATTAGGACCCAACCAATGTTGGAATTGGTTTTATTAAATGCAAATGGGTTGAATTAATTTAATGATGAATTATATCTAATTTTAAACAAAAGATATTATGGCCGAGTAGTGGATTTGAAATATCCAAGTAGATGTTAAAAAAATCAAATAAAGATTATCTTGGCCGAATTTTAGATAGTGATTTACATATTATGCACATGAGAGATATGTGGGATTTTTAAATCAACAATGATATGCTAGATATTTAAAAAGGGATGAAATATCTATGAATTAAATTAAAAGATTATTTGGATTATGATTAGGGTTATGCGCATAGTACTTGCTAATAAGAATTAAAGAAAGTCTTAATAAGGCAAGAGAAAGTCGGATATGGCTAATTAAAGAGGGAAAGTCGGCCATGGTTAAATAAGGAAGGTTTGACATATGCCCAGTGTTTTGGCTATAACTTTTCACTCTTATATCTGATTGCTTTGATTCTTTTTGCGTTGAAAAAAATATTTCAAGAGCTATAACTATGTAGTTTACAACTTTTTCTGATTCAGAAGTTAACAAGGATAAAACTGTGCTACAATATAGTATACGTGTAAAAAACAATGGGAAACACAAGAGGACAAGATTCTATTAAGAACATTTAAGGAGAGCTTAATAAAAGGAGAGATCCATAGGGGTGCACGGTTTTTACAACCCCATTACCAAGTTATATTCCTCTCTCTCTCTCCCTCTCTCAAGTCCTCTCTTACACGGCAAGAGCAAGAGAAGAAAGGGCAGCAACTAGAAGGAGTTCTTGTTTAGAGAAAATCAAAGAGAAAGGAAGAGAAAGATTAGAAGAGCAAGGAAGAGGTTAGTATCTAAGTATTAATGTTATAATTTTATTTATGAAATCAAAAGAACCATAGGGTTCGGCCATGGTGGTTGGCCAAACCCCATGAAGAGAAAATTAGAGATGGGTAAATGGTTTTAAAAGAGAAGAAAGAACCATAGGTTTCGGCCATAGTGCATGGCCGAACCCCATGGAAAGATTTACTTAATTAATTGGTTTTAAAGATTGGAAACCATGGAGAGTGTTGATTTATTAATTGGGTTTATGTTCCTAGATCTTAAGTCATAGAAGCCTTTGGTGATTGTATGTTTTAGATTCAAGAAAATCAATGAAATAATATGGAATATGGGTCGGTCATGGCATGGCCGAACCATGGCGGTTTTATGGCTAATGGAGTGGATCTAAAATAATAAAAAGGAGGAGTGAGGTTCGGCCATGGTGTATGGCCGAACCCCACCAAACATTATATGGATTGATGATTAATTTTGGATTAGATCTAAACCAAGGGCCAAGATCATGAACCATAGGGTTTGGCCATGGTGCTTGGCCAAACCCCATGGGTTAAAATTAGAAAGTAAATGTAAAATATGGACCTAGATCTAAAAGGGTGAGGTTCGGCCATAGTGCATGGCTGAACCCCACTAGAGTTATTTTTGGAAACCTTATTATGGAAAGTATTGCTAAATTTGGGAAGCAATCCACATATGGAAGGAGTGGTTAATTATGGAAAAACAATCTAATTTTGGAAGGTGTTTCCAAATATGGAAAGGAGGTTACTTATTAAGGAAAGTTTCCATTCTTGGAAGTGGATATTAAAATTAGAAAGTATCTACTTAAAGACCATAAAAGTTATTTATGGAAACCATACCAAGAATGGAAGGTAAGGCTTGATTATAGAACCTAATTTAAATGAAGGGATTGGTTGCCATGAGTGAGGTTCGGGCATAGTTATTGCCGAACCCCACTACGATTAGTTTTTGGAAACCTTGTGAATTTTGGAATAAGATATTCAATCATAGAAGGGTTGTTGTTTAATTAAGAAACCTTCTAAATGTGGACCTTAGGTTAAAAATGGAAGGTAGAGTTATTTTTAGAAAACTTTCCATTTATGGAAGGAGGTTTATATTTTTGGTAAGTTAAATAGGGAAACCTTCTAATGATGGTAGGAGAGATTAATAAAGGGAAGTTCTATTCTTGGAAGGTGGAATCTAAATTTGGAGACCTTCCAATTATAGAAAGGTGGAGATTAATTGGAAATTATACACCATAGGGTTCGGCCATGGTGTATGGCCGAACCCCATGTTCTAAATTAAGGGATTAAAGGTGTCTTTAAATTATGGTTTAAGGGATGATTTATGAATCAGATTATGAACCTACATTATGAGTTAGGTTATGTTAGTTTTAAAATAAATAAAGGATACAATGTATGATTTGAATTAATGGAGAAAGGAATGGCAAAAAAATGTAATTAAAATACCAAAGTAGGAGAACCATGGGTTCGGCCATGATGTATGGCCGAACCCCATGTGTTATGTTTGATGAACTTATTTGATTAGGGAAGTTTTTTAAAGGTCTAATTATGGAAGATTTAAAGGAAGAAGGAAACCAATGGAAATTTGGTAAATATGAGAGAATGTTGGACATAGGGTTCGGCCATGGTGTATGGCCGAACACCATGAGTTATTTTATGGTATTATGTACTTTGGAAGCATGAATGGATAACTTGGAACCTAAGCAAAGAAACGGGACTATGGTTACCAACAGTGGCATTTTTGTAAATATGTATGAAAAATGGTAAACCATGGGTTCAGCCATGGTGTACGGCCGAACCCCATGGGGTTTTGTTATGAACTTAGAACCTTGTAATTAGGTGAGACTAGGTGTTGACTTATCATTATATTATAAGGTAACGGGATCTCGCAAGTGGTGCGCGATCGGTGATCGAATCTCAGAAGGAAACGCAAGTAGTTGTGAACGGTCTTAGGTAGGATTCCACCTCTTTGAAACCATGGCTTATGTACTTTGTTTTTATATTATGTTTGATGAAAATATGTTTTCAAGGATATGTTTTATTATATTGAATTTCGAATGCTATGTTTAATTGTTTAAAATAGCATGGGCCAATTATGTTTCAAAGGATGATTTTACATGCTAAGTTTATTTATATAAAGAGCATGTGTTGGATGTGTTTTCAAATGATGATTTTCAATGCTATGTTATGTTATAAAATAGCATGTGTTTTATTGGCATCTCATGCATGGCATGGGGTGGAGGATTTATAACCGGAGGGATCACACTCCGTCGGGGCGTCCGAAAAACCTATGTGCAACACCTTGATGTGATTTCCATCAAGAAGATTTCCGGAGGTCCACACTCCGTCGAGGCGACCGAGAGACCTATGTGGTAGGCACATGTATGTACAGGTGATGGGGTGGGACTCATTGCATATTTTTCATCATTGCATGACATGGATTTATATGGTTTTGATATCACTATGTTATATGATATGTTTTGTACTAACCATGTGTTAACCCTAATTGGAATACCCACTGGGCGCGTTATACTAACGCCCTACTTCTACCCTGTAGTTGATGATATAGGTAATCAGGGAACAATGAACCTAAGACGGACCAGGCATAGGAACTTGGAAGACTTACTTTATGTGTTTTTGAATAAAGATACTCATGAACTTGTATTTGAGTATTTGGATTTCAGAATGTAATAACTTAGATGGTTGAATGTTTTGGTTTGATGATTATGACGTACTTTGCTATCTGAATGGATTAGAATGTGGTTCTAATATAATTCCGCATATTGATGATTATGATTCCGCAGTTGTTTGATTTTATTCCGCAAGTCGGTATTGCTATGTGTGAACCATTTTATTGGACTGAGTCCATACACACATAGGGTTGGCCAATTAAGGGTCGGACTTTGGAAGTTCAGACTTCGCTCGCGTCGTAAAGTCTCGTGCTCTATCACTCTACTCTGTTACAAAAAAAAATATATATATACTGAATTTAAGGGAAAAAATGAGTGAAAAAGGGCAGGGCGTTACACCATATAACTCATAAATGGATTTACTCTACTCACTAGCCAAGGTTAAGATTCATTCAATCTTGTATCCTTACAATATGGTTTTGCATTCAACCCTTTAGTTGTTTGTTTCCAACATATATCTATACCTTGAATGGATATATAACTCAAGAGTCTTAACAACATTCAACTCTCTATTCCAACCAAATAGAGAACCCATGGGTTCGGCCATACCATGGCCAAAACCATGATTTCTCCTAGTCTTAATCCTACATTGTTCTTAAACTTAGAACATACCTTTTCCCTTCTCCTTCTTTTCTTTAAGGTCTGAATTCCTTCCTTAGTCCTTCTCTTTCCTTGGTTTCTTCAACAAATCTCCAAGTATTGATGGTGTGGGTTGGAGAGAGATAGAAGAGGAGAGAAGAATACTTGTGTGCTAAGATGGATTCGGCCAAGGGGTGTGGTGTGCCCCTTGGTTGGTATCTTTTATGAAACAACCCAAGTCCTTTCATCTCTTTCCTTAATGTTTTATCTAATCAAGGTGTCCCTTGGTTAAAACCAAGGAGACCCTTTTGCCTTCCCATGTGGGTGTGGGTTTCCTCTCTCATGAGATGGAAACCCTCCATCTTCCCATTCAACTCACTTGAAATGGAAGTCTCTTCCACTTCCCTTTCAACTCAGCTCAACTCATTTTAATTATTTGAACTCATTTCCCACTTAACTCAAGTAATTTAATTTCCAACTCAAAACAATTCAACTCAACACTTGGGATCACCCATGGACCAAGTCAACCATGGCTTAGCCAACCATGCACCTTATTGTATTTAGGTCCCACCTTGGCCATGTCACTTACATGCCACCTCATATACATGCCACCTCACTTGATGAGGTGAATTTATGCATCGGGTCTCAATTAGGTAGCTGACCCAATTAAATTAACCCTACCCATTTTCCTTCAAATCAGTTCATCTATGACCCATTGGGTCCCAATTGGCCAATTGACCCATTTAATTACATTTACCCAATTACTTTCAAATTGAATCCTTTCCATGATCCATTGGATTCTTAATTGGGTTATTGACCCAACTCCTTACCCATCTAAGGTCCATTTCAATTTCTAATCTTAAATTCAACCAATTTTAGCAATTTAAATAGACAAATCCAATATATTTATGAAATGAAAAATCCGGGTGTTACAAGACCGACATGTCTATGTGTAGACCTGTCTAGGACCGACTTGTCTATGTATAGACTTGTCTATCTGGTTTTCAGAGTTCTGGTTGGGAAGTCCTTGTATTTTTGTGTTGCCCTCTAATAAATGTACCGATCCATCGGTGATATAGACATGTCGACGGTTAACCCATCGAGATGACTGACCCATCGTTAGTGACCATTTTAAATCCATTGGAAGGGCATTAAATATTAAACGGTCAAATTGCAACGTAACTATGCCAACACCGACATGTCTATCAGATAGACCTATCTATAGTACCTATACTGACCTGCTTGTGTCATAGACTTGTCTATATTGGGACATGTCTAGCAGATAGGCCCATCTATAACCCAGAGTTGGGGATTTTATGTTTACCTAGTTATACTCCAATCCTTTAGGGTATTTAGTTGGAGACCTTGGACACCTTGAACCTTTGAATAGGCAAATTTTAGAGGAATTCCCACACATCCAAACTTCTCTCTCTATGCTCTAAACTTAGGTGAACCATTTGAAATCCAACCTTCCATAGATTGAGATTGAGAGAGAGGAAGGAAAACCACTCTAGGATAGATATAGGTAACCCAATTTCCTCGACGCTTCCAAAGTTCTTGTGATTTCTCTACACTCGACGCATCTTCGTCAACTTGTGAGATCACATTTGGAAGGAGATTTGAGAAGCACATCTTCATATTTGCAAAGCTTGAAAAGCAAGTGCTTCTCCTTGATTTTATTTTTTAAATCAAAATTCCAAAGTGGATTAAAGAGGGCGTACTCTTGAACCACTATAAAAAATAGAGGGTTTACTCTAGGGATTGTGAAGTGGATTAAAGAGGTTTTACTCTTGAACCACTATAAAAATAGAGGGATAAGGAAATAGATCGGGGTTTGGTCGAACCTTTAAAAAACTTAGGGGATTGGGTGAAATTCCCAATCAATAGAGTTAGGTGGAATTCCTACTTTATTTGTGAGGATGTAATTCCCTACATAGTGAATTGTGATTGCCCAAGGTTGGGTGAGTCTATCAGTGGATGTAGGAGATTTTACTCCGAACCACTATACATCTAGTTTTGTGGGTGTTTGCCTTTTGTTGTTGTGATTTCTTTAGCATTTGTGCACTCTCTTGTCACTCAACACTTAATTAATTTTGTTATTCGCTGCTTATTGTTTTGATTAATCAAGAATTTTCAAAAGGCCATTAAAATCGAGATTGCCCTATTCACACCTCCCTCCCTCCCTCCTCGTCCTCTAGGGTCAATCATGGACCCATCTTCTAGAACCCCTAGGGACTTTCAGCAAGTAAGGTTAACGTTTTCCTCACCTAAAATGTGCAATTTACCAAGCACCAATACGTAACCAATTCCAAGTTCCAACCCAGCTTTAAGTCCCCAAATTTACCACCATTGATTAGAGTTTTGGACCATTACAATTTAAATTTTTTTTCTAATCATTTTTAAATGAAAGGGACTAAACGAATAAAATCCATAGGTTTTGTCCCAACAAGCTTGGGTTTTTTTATACAAAAGTCCCTCTCTTTAAGTTTCTAGGAGTAAAAAATAGTGCACAAAATAACCCCCATTGCAAAATTTTCTGGTATCAGCCCAAATTTTATTAAGGTCTCATATTCACAGAGTAGATAGGTCTCTGAGTAAAGATTCCAACGATATTTGGTTCAACCCAAACAAACTTTCCTAACCCAAGATATGACCGTTTTACTCAGACAGTCACACTGTCAAACATATTGCAGGTTGACCGAGAGACCTGGGTTGTAAGCCGACTTATGCCTATCATCCAATTGAGTTAAAGTCTAAATTTTTTTCTTGAGATATGTTTTTCTGTGGGATTGATTTTAGGCACAAATTTGTCACTGATCTGATCTCCACCGACCGAAATCACAGATATGCAAATCTAGAAATCACAAATCTACAACTGGATCCACTTGTAGGCCAAATCTAGTCCATCAAACAACGAACCGGCAGAGTTGAGAGAGTTAAAAACTCAGATCAGAGAGCTTTCTTCTGTAGGTTTAATCCTCCAGAGTAGTTTTTTTCTTTGAGCCATGCCGGCTTTGTTATTAAAGAAGAAAGATGTACTATGAGAATGTGCATTGACTACCGAAAGTTGAACTGGGTGACAGTAAAACAAATACCCGTTGCCGAGAATCGATGATCTCTTCGATCAATTCATAGGACCTAAGTAGTTCTCTAAGATAGACCTCTGGTCCGGTTTGTAACACCCCGGATTTTCCTTAGCTTATAAATTTATTAGATGGGCCCACTTGGATTACAATTTAGTTGAATTTGAAATTTAAAAAAAAAAAAATTGAGATGGACATTAGATGGGCAAGGAAATGGGTCAATTACCCAATTAAGACCCAATGGGTCATGGGTGAGCTTGATCTAAAGAAATAATTGGGTAAATTTAGTTAAGTTAGTTGAAATTGGATAAGTTAGTGCATTTAATGCATTAAAGTCCACGTCATCAACTGAGGTGACATGTGAGTGATGTGGCATTCATGTCATCACATGGAAGCCAACTAAGCAAGGATACCACTTCATCAAGTGAGGTGAAAAGTAGAATTGAGGTGGCATACAAGTGGAGGTGACACACCAAGTGACATGCCCAAAGTGGGACCCAAGTGCCATGCCACATGCATGGTCGACCATGGCATGGGTTGACTTGGTCAACAACTATTGAATTTAAATCTTAAATTAAGGTTTTATCTTAAGAGGTCTTAAGTTGAGAAGATGAAGGGATGAGATGGAAGGCTAGGATTTCATATAAGGGAAGATCAAGGGTTGAGATTAAAAGTTGGGGTGTCTTGTCTACGTACATTGTACTTAGACACTTGGGAACCCAAGGGTCTTCACCTCAAAAACCATGAAGCCACCCTTGGGAAACCAAGGGCCTCCTTGGTTAAACCAAGACATTATGAGAGGGAGAGAAGAGATTAAGACTTTAAAATAACAACCCAAACCAAAGGGCATTCCAAACCCCTTGGCCGACCCCTCCTCCCTTGAACAAGGATTACTTACAGTTATCCCTACTCAAGGGTAACCCCTGTAAAAATTTACCCCTCACCCAAATGCATCACGTTGAAAATGTTGACACATTTTTAAAATAAACTTCTAACAGAATAAATTGTTAATTACCCTGAAAAATAGGACATTTTGATAAATACGTTTCAAAAAATTTTATTTATATTTTTATATTATATGGGTTAAATAAAATTATTAATTATTCTAAAAATGTTAATATGTCAGGTTACCCCTGTAAACATTTACCCCTCGTCCAAATGCATCATGTTGGAAATCTATATAATTTAAAAAATAAATTGCTAATTATTTGAATTCTATTAATTTTTCAATTATATAATATATAATTGAAAAATAGAGGAAGGCATGGGGTAAATAGGGGCAAGATTTCCTTAAAAAATAAAAAACCACTATTATTATTTTAAATTTCAAAAAATGAATAAAAAAAATTCTACATATCTCTTCATAAAAAAATATAATTTGTTGTTTGGTGATATAAAATTTATCAAATGGAAATAATAGAGTGCTTTTAAAAAAAAAAAGTCAAGTACTCACCAAAATAAATAAATAAAAAAATGTAAAAAAAAAAAAATCTCATGAAACATCAAAATGGGGGTAAGGAGGGGTATTCAAGAGTGAATACCCCAAGCCCCATGGGGGTATTCAAAATTGTGATAAGAGGGGTAAAAATTTAAATTTGTACCCTCACCCCCTTGTTACCAAATGAGGGTAACAAGAGGTAACAGGGGGTTACCCCCTCTTACCCCCCATCCAAACGCAGCCATAGTGTTGTTTCATTCCAAGTATCAAAATTTGTGAATCTCTTTTGGAATGAAACTTGCTCCATGCTCATGAATGGTGTTGTTGATCTAAATGTGATCAAAAGTTTTAGAAGGTAATCCATTCATGTACCATTCTATTCAAAGTTGTTGAACTTCATTGGAGTATCCTTAGATGAATGGTAAAAGTAATCATGCATGGGGAGCAAATTTGTCAAACACATGTATGATTGTTCATTTGTCACTTGCACCTTTTCTTATTTGGTATATCTTGGTGTATTTGAAAATGATTTTTTTTTCAAGTGTTTCTGTTTATGGCATATCTTGATCTTTTAATTGTTGCATATCTTTGTATGCCATATATCTTTCATACTTCATTTCTATGCTTGATTTGTATATTATATGTAAAGTGATTGTATGTGTTGTGTGCTTGGTGGTCATTCCTATTCTCTTCATTGGTTTATGTTATGAGGAATGAATTGAGTTCATAAGCACCAAACTTTTGCTAAACCTTGAATGCCCTATCTTATGACATCACACATGGGCAATGGACTTTTAAATTGGTAATTGAAAATGCCCAAGGTTATTGGATTTGAATTGGATTAAATTTTAAAAGTTGGACTGTACTCTTAATGGTAACATGATCCAAAATCCAATTAATTTGTGCAAAGTGTTAGTAAGTCGTTTAAATCTTCAAATGTCACAAAATTGTGTAAATGTATGGACTTACATTGGCATTCAAAGGTGGTATGCAAACCTTGTTGTCTTGTGGAATTGCATGCATCACAAGCACACACTCTCTCATCCCTTAAATTGGTAAATCTTATAGGAATGAATGCATGTCTTTCCAATTGTCTTAGTATTGCACTATCTTGGAAAATCATTAGACATTGGAAATATTTTTTGGAGAAATGTTCAAACAAGGAAAATCTTCCTTCTCCAAAATGTTTGGTATGCACCTATGTTGCGGCTTTCATCTTCTAAAGGTGAATTTTAAAACCTAATGGATTTTGATAATGAAAGTCAACATGTTTAAGTGGTCCTAGTGCTCAAGTTCTTGGTGCATTGTGCTCTCAAATTATTGAGCAAAGGAGAGAACACCTTGGAAAGTTTTATGAGAAGAAATCAGCCTCTACATGTTCATAATGAATTTCCAAGGATAGGATGTTTGTTCATTCATTGTTCTTAATTGGTGAATGTTTTGTTGAATGAACTTGATTGGTTGATGCATTTGTTTTTCATGAACTGTGTATTTATTGGCATATTCTTTTAGTTCATGTCGTTGCAATCATATGCTCTTTCATGGAATATTTCTTGTATGAGTGATTCCTCCTCTTACATGCATTGTTTTTCTTTCAAATTTGGTATATTTTTTTTAAAATGCATGTGGCCCCTCCTTCTCCATCTCCAGTCCAAAATTGGGACTTGTTGAAGCACACCAAAATGGTGTATTCATGCTTGGCACCCTTTGTCAATTTATGACAAAAAGGGGGAGAATCTTTGAAGCTTGATATAAGCTTTGTAATGTCCTGATTTTCTGGTTTACCTATAAAATGCCAAACCTTATTGTGTTTTGATTGGACACTCTTGTGAGAAAAATCCTAAGGCATTTCCAGATATCCCACCTCCTCTCTATGCATCATAGTTAGGAGTATCAATTGAAATCCAATCATCTTGATTGCGATTAGAGAGAGAGAAAAAAATAGATCTAGGATAACAATAGGCATATCTTAAATCCTAGAACCTACCCAAGGATTGTGACTGAGCATACACAATGCACATCTTCGACATCGTCGACATCACATTGGGAATAACATTTCAAGAAGCACATCTCTACAAGGTTGAGATAACAAAAGGCAAGTTTCTTCTTATTTTGATTTAACTTTTAAATCATCATCATTGTGAAGTAGATTAAAGCAAGGGGCTTGAACCACTATAAAAAATAGAGGGATAGGAGTTGGGTGAAATTCCCAACCAAGTGGATAGGTGGAAGTCTTATTTTATTAGTGTGGGTGTAATTCTCCACTTAGTAATTTGGGATAGCCCAAGGTTGGGTGAGTCTCAACAGTGGATGTAGGTTGTTTAATAGAACCACTATACATCGGTCTTATGGTGTTAGAGCATTTTGTGTGATTGTCTCTTATTGGCACACTCTTTTATCACACAACACATGTATTCTTGATTAATCTTATTATTTTCGCTGCATTAATTTTAATTAATCAAGATATTTGCTAAGACCATAAAAATCGAGCATTGTCCTATTCACCTTCCCTCCCCCCCCCCCCCCCTGGGATAATCTAGCACCGTCTTCTAGAACCACCGAGGACTTTCATCCCTTCTGTATTATTAATTGATGTGTGCCTATGAGGTTATCTAGGATGCAAGTAAAGGATATAGAGTTAATGGGCCTAATGAGTTTGAGAATCACTGGTGTGGGATTAAACCCAAAGGGTATATAGAACTTGTAACACCCCACCCTTTTTCACTCGCCGAATATCAGAGTCTATTTTTTTTTATAATAAAGAGTGAGAGAGAGCGGGGAGGCCACGACGTGAGCTAAGTCCGAGCTTCTAAAGCCCGACCCTTAACTGGCCAACCATACGTGTGTGTGGACTAGGTCCACTAAAACGGTTCACACGTACTTACGTTAACATGCGGAATAAATCATAAGTGCAGAATTATAATAGAATCCTAATTCTATTCCATTTTAGATAGCAAAGTAGTCCATGTCTTAACCATAATTATCTTAATTTAAATATCCAAAATAAATCATTCAAACCATAGCAAAATATCTAAGTTATTACATGCCCAAATGCTAGCTACTCGAATTACATAGTCCATGAGTAACTTAAACAAAATATAATTAAACACATCCAAGCTCTTATGCTTGGCTCCGATCACGTTCATCATTCCCTTCAATTCCTGTGTTATCAACTAGGGTAGTAGTAGGGCGTTAGACAACGTGCCCAGTAGGTATTCCAAATAGGGTTAATACATTGTTAGTAAAAAATCATATAAATAACATAATAATAAAACCATGTAAAACAATGCCATGCCATGGTGTCTTATACAATGAGTCCCACCCATCACAATACATATATCCTCTTGATGGAATTCTCCTCATCAAGGTATTCCCACAGTTACCTTACGGACACCCCGATGGAGTGTGTTCTCCGGTTACTTCTTGATGGATAATGCACATCAAGGTCTTCCCACAAATGCCTTACGGACGCCCCGACGGAGAGTGGCCTCCGGCTACAAATCATCCCTCCCATGCCATACATGAGATGTAAATGTCCACATGTTATGTATAGTATAAATCATAGCATAAAATCTCCATATTTGAAACATAACATTTGATACAAAATAACTCATCAAAAGTATGAACTAAAATCATAGTACATGTCCCATGGTTTCAAAGAGGTAGAATCCTACCAATGATCACTAAAGTGTCCTTGCGTTTTCGTCTGAAACCGCTCACAATCGTACACCCTTGTGAGGTCCCATGTTCCATTTGATTTACAATCATGTCTAAGTCCATAAACATATCTTGTGGGGTTCGGCCATACACCATGGCCAAACCTCACTCACTTGGTTTTAGTCCTTCTTTTGATTTATTAATCAATCACCACTAAGTTAATCATTTAAACCCTAAGTCCACAAAATACACCTTAGTGGGGTTCGGCCATACAACATGGCCGAACCTCACTCACTTGATTTTGGTCCCTCTTTGTAATCCTTTGATCTTTTAAATTAAATCCAAGATCATGCCATCTTTGATTCATAAATCCAATCACTTATACAATAATTATCTAACCTTGATAACAACCTAAGTTTACAAAAGCATTCCTCATGGGGTTCGGCCATACACCATGGCCGAACCCATGGTCCATCATTTTCACATATTTACATCTTTGCCATTATTCTATCCATGGCTAAACATTTCATTCATTTAAACATGCCTAAGTCCATAACTAATCCACAAACATAAAACCATTATTTATTTCTCATCATGCTTAAATCTCCAAATTGCCCATTCAAAATGGTCCATGGGTTTGGCCATACACCATGGCCGAACCTATGATGTCTCATTTCCATGTTCTCCACCAACTCAATTACAATATTTAAGTCATACACCAAGGTCCCTCCATGGGGTTTAATCATATACTTAGATTCATCAATTAACCCTAGGATCTATAATATATCCCTTAGTTTTTCTCCATGGGGTTCGGCCATACACCATGGCCAAACCCATGGTCCATGGCTCTTTCACCATTTACAACCTTGATACCCTTTAAAATGATTAACATTCCTTCCTTATTTTCCTCCTTTAAAACCTTTTAAAATCCTTAACATACATCTATAATCTTCATGCTTTGAAACCCATTAAAATTATTAACCAACTTCCATGGTTTTCATCCTTCAAAACCCATAATAATTACTAACATACTTCCATCATTTCCATGATATAAATACATGTACATAATTCAATACTTCTTTATGGGTTCGGTCATACTCCATGCCCGAACCCATGGTCTAAGATTCTTCACCAACATACATCCATTTAAACCCTTTAAAATCCTTGATAAGTACCAATATCCTTTCCATGGGGTTCGGCCATACAACATGGCCGAACCCTATGGTTCATCATCTCCCTTAAAATAAATGATACATCCACGATTGGTCCTTTGATGAGGTTCGGCCATACACCATGGCCGAACCTCATCCAACCCCTTTTTTTGTCCTTGTTGGTTCTTATATATACAATTTAGGGTTTGGCCATGCAATGGCCGGACCATGTTCCTTGACCATCTTATTTAATAAAAATTCTATCAAGTACTTACCGATTTCGCGACTCCTCCGGTTTCTTTCACTCTGACTTGTTCCTTGGATCTTTTCCTTTCTTAGCCTCTTCTTTTTCCTTCTTGATCCTTGTGAGAGGGTCGGCCTTAGGTTCTTGGGAGAGGGAGAGGATCTTGAGATGAAACTCTAAGTTCCTCCTCCTTTGTCTTTGGGAGAGGGTCGAGTGAGATGAAAATACTCTTAAGTGTTCTTGTCTGGAGGAGTGATTCGGCCAAGAGAGAGAGGGAGAGAGTGACATAAAACCCAAGTCCTTTCTTTGATCAATGAGGGTCAGCCAAGGGTGGTATCCTTTGGTGATACCCCTTTGTAACTCCTATGGCTCCTCACCTCCCTCCTTAATGCTCTATTTGGAGGTTTCATCCATGAGATGAAACTCGCATGTCTCCAACGGTGTAGCCTTGACTTGGATTGTGTAACAACAACAAATCTTCACCTCCCTTATTAATGCTCCATTTGGAGGTTTCATCCATGAGATGAAACCCCCATGTCTCCAACGGTGTAGCCTTGACTTGGATTGTGTAACAACAACAAAACCGTCCACCTCCCATTAATGATCCATTTTGGAGTTTCATCCCATGAGATGAAACTCCCATGTCTCCAACTTGTAGCCTTGAGTTGGTCTTGGTGGAATGCATCTCTCCACCTTCCCACTCCACTCACTTAAGATTCAAGGTCTCGTTAACTTCCACTCAACTCATTTCTTTAACTCAGCTCACTTAACTCACTTAAAATTAACTCAATTATTTGATTCCATTTCCAACTTAATTCAGCCTCAATTTAATTAAGCTTGAACTCACTTGTTGGTCAACCAAGTCAACCATGACCCATTGGGTCCCAATTGGGCATTTGACCCAATTGACAATCTTGACCCAATTAAATAAATCTTACCAATTTATTTCAATTGAACCATATCCACAATCCGTTGGGTCTTAATTGGGCAATTGACCCAACACTTACCCATCTAAGGTCCATATCCATTAATTCACAAATTAAATGGGCAATTTCCATAAATATATATATAACTTGAAAATCTGGGATGTTACAGAACTTGGTGATGTGCATTTCCCTTGTTTGGGCCCCACTCCCATGAGGAGATTGGTATAACATGATGATGATTAGATCAAGGAACCCTATCAGAACGGTGGCTCAGTTATAGGACTTGGTCCTTTAGGGTTGTCGTCGAGGAGTATAGCTCCTCACATACTTCGCGTTGTAGGCCGCTATCACGGTTGTTGTGGTTGTCGTTGAGATGTATAGTCCCTCACATGTTTCGCGTTATAGGTCGCTCTCACCACTATTTTTTACACTTGGTGTGCAGTATTGTGCAGGGTTAGATACTTGTGACCCCTACGAGGGCAGTACTAACTTAGTAAGACGTATTGCGTAGGGTTAGATACTTGTGATCCCTATTAAGGCGGTACTAACTTGGTAAGTCGTATATTGATACCTTAAAGCTGACTTAATCACCAGTGGTGAAAGGACGCGGGGTGAGGTAGATTATCTATGTTATATGGAGATCTCCCACTTATAAGTCGTGGCTTATGTCTCTCAAGGGATCATGATGTTTTGACTGCCCGTTCCATAGAGGTATCCTTAGGTGGACAGTGTGTTCACTTTGATGAGATTAATAGCAATACAGTGTTACATAGCATGATTATATTCCATTTCATACATTATTATCATTATGTGGGTGCGTGAGTGTATAGCATGCATATTTCCTGAGTATTATTTGTACTCACGTCCTTGCAATTTCAAGTAATGTTGCACTGGATGGGTTCGAGGGACCCCGAGGAAAAGCTTAGTTATTATGCTGCTTTAGATGCACCTCATATTGAGTTGTTTATTTCATTTCTTTGATTTGAGTTGGTGATGTTGAGTTTTACCATTTTATTCATCGAGGATTTTTTTTTAATAAATTCTAGAATGTTAATAACTTTTATGTTAAAGAATTTATATCCCTTTTGAGATGTTGATCGCAATTGAAGATTATTTATGAATTTTGAGTTTAAGTTGTAAGCACACGTGTGTTCCTCACGTGTGATATTCGAAAAAGTAAAATTATTCCGCGTCACATGCCTATGTTTTGGATCAGGGCGTGACAAAATAAACATGCCTCATGTGGCATAAAGACTTATGTATGTATAATTATGGTGTGTTTGTATGGTACATTGTTGTAAATTAATTTACCATGGAATGTTAGGTAAAACCCATGTTCATGAGACTGAGAGATTGGATCTAAAATGGAAAAAAAAAAATAACAAAATCCAATCGAGTTAGTTGATTGTCAGTCAACTGACATATCAACCGAATGACTATTTGCATAGACAGTTAACTCTCTGAATGTATCAGTCGACCATCAGCTGACTGATTACAACTACTGTTGATTGTCTGTAAAATATTTTGGTCTTTGAAAGTATCAGTCGATCGTCAGTCAACTGACACATGACTAGTTAATGTACTCGGTCGACCTATCAATCGATCCTCAATCGGCTGTCACCATTGCATATGGATTTCAATCGATTGACTCATTGGTCAACCATTAGTCGACTAAATCGGAGAAGGAAATATTTTCCAAGTTGTGATGTTTTTGCTCGGTTTTCTTATAAGTGGTTGGATGCGTGGAAAAAAAGGGATTGTACATATTTGAGTCTCTCCAATTCCAAGTAAAGTGGACTTCACTCCCTTGGACTTGAGTTAGACCCACCTAAAGGCCCAAGGACCAAGAGGAAGTAGAATTAGGAATTTCTTAACGGATTGAAGTTTATAAAAAAATTAGTTGTGTTCCAGACACACAACTGGGGTCAGGGCATGACAAATAAACTCATAATTTAAAGGATAAAAATATAGATATACATGGTCAATATATATGTTACATACTAGATTTTCTAGGAGTAGATTTTTATAGAGTACTCATCTTTATTAGTCTTATAAATAAATATTATTTAAATTATTATTATTATATTTAACATTTAAATAGTATCTTAACGAACTACCGAAAAAGGGTGTTTTGAATTTCTGAATATAAGTTTACTTTCAGATATCCAAATTTCTATGCACACTGTATATGCCACAGGGATGGTCAACAGTTTTGGGTCCCTCCCAAATGTCTCGTGGGCACTCTCTCTGTTCCCTTCACGAGTCTCATTGCGGAAAAAAGAAATAACATAATCATGTTCGTAGCAAAGTTGCATAAATAGAGCAAATGTTCAAGTAAAACAAATATAGAGGAAAAACACGAGAAATTATTTATAATGAATAATTGATGTAAATTTCCAATTTCAATTTTTTAATGAAATATAGTTGAATAAAATCTATTAACTTTTTATTTATTTAAAAAAGAAATTTAAAATTACATAAATTTTTGTAATACTGATTAAAAATAATAAATTTTCAATATAAAGTGACATCTTGAAGTTCTCGTGAAGGCATCAGTTTTGTTATTTGTGGTGATTGGAATAATAAAGTTTCCCCATTTTTGTATTTGGATGATATGAAATAAATGTCACTATTTCAGAAAAATGGTGTAGGTTAGGTTATATGAAAAACTTTACTTTCTTTATTATTTGGCTATCGAATGATTTCTAAAATGATTTTGTAGATTTTCCTTTTAATTCTTTTCAACCTATTTTACATCATTTTTCTTTAAAGGAAAAGATTGTCAAAATATTCAATAAATTTTGATACTTTCTTATTTAACAAGATATTAATGACTTAAATTAACACCTAAACATATAAGGCCCTATCAAATAATTATAGTGACGTGGTGTGGGCACATGCTCTAACATAAACTTATTAAACAGCCTGAATCACTTGCAAATATAAAATTTATTTATATCCAAGGAATTAAAAACCAATAATATAAACAACTAAAATGGCAATCAAATTACCAATAAATAAAGGATGAGAAAATCACTCCCTGTAATAAATAGGTGCACAAATTTCAAATTCAACACACACAAATTTAGAGCAATGGGCCTAACGAGTACGTGCACCATATATTAATATAATCTATATACATTTCAACTCATTCAATCTCATCGCGATCACCTACATCAATTTTTTCAAGAAAAAGGACTACTATATTATATTATATTAAACATGAAGACATTACTTGATAATTTGACATCTATCATAAAAAGAACAAAATTGTGAAAGCATTACCAAACATAGACGGATGTAAAGCTGTAAATACAGACAAAAACTATCGGGGGCATTCTTTGAACTTGTTTTGCGATATCAATGTGACTGCATGCGGGCGTATGTTGAATTTTACGGTGCATCTTCAAAAGTTCTGATTTATACAAGGAAAAGAGAGCACCAAAAAGTGATTAATCATTTTGAGAGCAAAATCAATTTGTGATGAGTAATATCAGAACCTGTAATGCCTGCCCTTTTCACCGAAAATTAGAGTCTATTTTTTTTTTTTTACATAAAAGTGACAAAGGGCACGGACGTCACGACGCGAGTTAAGTTCCGATCTTTTAAAGCCCGGCCCTTAACTGGCCAACCCTACGCGTGCGTGGAACATAAATTTACGAGTACGGTTCACGCGTAGAAAGTAAGCTCGCAACACATAAAAATTAATGCGGATGATAATAGACACTATCCTACCAATCTTCAGATAGCAAGGAAGAGATATCCATTAAATTACTAAATTGCCCTCATACTGTACTGTCCAAAATAATTTATAAAACATAGCAAGACATCTAAGTTATTACATTTCCGACAAGCTAAATTATGCCAATACACATTTTCCCAAAATAAACTTAAACAAAATAATTAGTCCGCCTTCCCAAGCTCCTAAGTTTGACTCCCGTCCTGTCCTTCCGTTCCGCCATCTCCTGCATTGTCAGCTAGGGTAGAAGTAGGGCGTTAGAACACGCGCCCAGTAGTACTCCGAGTAGGGCTAGCACATGGATTAGTAATAACAGCATGCAGATAATATTATAGAAAAACCATGCACTTTGGGCAATGTCATGCAATGGGTGTTCTATGTCATGAATCTCACCCATCAATCTCATCCTCATTCTACAATGTCCCTTTTTCAACCATCCATAGTATTCCAAATAAAATCCATACCATCATCGTGCTATGACCCTCTTGATGGAAAAACCATCATCAAGGTATACCAATACATACAACATCACCCTTGATGGAAAACCATCATCAAGGTATCATAATACATATGTGAAATGTCCCCATGTTGTTTATCGGTAGCCCCGACGGAGCATGGACTCCGGTTTCATTTCATCCGTCCCCTGTCATATGCCTCCCATGCCATGCATGAGATGTAGATGCCATATGCCATGTAATATATAAAATTCAATAGTAATAAAACCCATCTTAAAACAATTACAAGATTACCAACTAAATCAAAGGGAAACCATCCCACAATATTTAATCCAAAACCCATCCTAAGCATTCACATAATTTCCAAAATAATTTAGAGTAAAACATCACATGATACATAATCCAAAACTTATCTTAAAGACAACCACATGATTTCCAAAATAGATTAAAGAAAACATCACCCAAATCCATGGCTTACAAAGAGGTAGGAATCCTACCGAGTACCGACTCGCGTCCTTTTACGTTTTCGGTTCGATAAACCCGATCGCCGATCGCGCACCGCCTGCGATGTCCAGTACCTTATTAAATTACCACATCAATCCAAGTTTTAATAATTTCCAAGTCCATACATCATAACTTAGTGGGTTTCTTCATTTTAGCCCATATTTACCATTTTTGCCACTGCCCTTCACATAAACAATTTTTCATTAATTCATGCCTACTTAAGCCCAAAATTTAATCCACAACTTAGGTCCTTAACTTAGGTCCATTATTGACTTACCAAAACATTAAAATTTTTCATGTACTTAATCTAACCATTACTCATTTAAACCCCATACAAAATCCCACACTTAACCCTTTAGATGGGTAATGAATCATGGTTTCAAAATACCTCATTCATCAACTCTTCCCATGGGATTTAGCTCATACATTTAAACTACAATGAATCCATTACCCATTCATACTCTTTGGAGTCCATGAACATCACTCATCCTCCAATTTAACCCACCAAAATGGATCACAATTGGGCCATGGGTTCGGCCATACACCATGGCCGAACCCATGGTGTCCTTTCCCCATTTTTCTTGGGTCCATTGTTACACATTTGGGTTTATCACAAATCCCTCCATGAAGGGTTTAATTCATACACTTAAAACCATCATCCTTAGCTACATTAGAGTCCATTACAAATATCAATGCTAAAACCATTTTCGGGTCCATCAACACCACCAACATTCCCATTTACTTTCCATTATTCACAACCCTTCATTCCACCATTTGATCACCATAGGGTTCGGCCATACACCATGGCCGAACCCATGGCTCAAGGTTCACTTCCTCCATGCATTTCAATGCCATAAACCCCTTTGCATTTTCATCATAAAACCATTTTACAACTTACTCCCATTCATTCATCCACAACCCTAATTTTCATTAGCTAAAACCCTCATTGTCTTCCATCTTTTTGAAACCCTAATTATTTAAATCCAATACCAAATCACCCATCATGGGGTTCGGCCATACCATATGGCCGAACCCTATGGCCCATGATTTTCTTCCAATCATCCAATTCTATGCTTAATTTCATAAATTACCCAATGCACATAATCCAAGTATTTATTTCTTTTCCCTAACCTTAATTTTTCCACTTAGGGTTTCCTCCACCTTCCATTGTTTCAAAACCCTAAAAAAATTATACATTACTTACCATGGGGTTCGGCCATGCTACATGGCCGAACCCTATGGCTCTCAACTCCAAAAAAAATGCATATACCTCTATGCTTGATCACATTAAGCACATAGTATCCTTAATCCCTTTTATTTTTTCCTTAACCCTAATTTTTCTCCATTAGGGTTTTTGCCCACTTTTCCATTCATTCCACTTAATGGATTTAAAATCCATAGCATAAATTTACTTGACTACCATTAAATTCACAAAATAAAACCCAAATCTTAAACCCTAAAATTCAAAATTTCTTGTTTAAGAAATACTCATCATCCGACGTCTCCTACGATTTCCGCCACTCCCGTCGGTCTCCCTAGCCTCCTCTCTCCTTCCTCTTGATCTTTGGTAGGTCAAGATTCTTGATCCATGGTGGGGCAAACCCCAACCTTAGGATCGGCCAAGGTAGGGTTTGTGTGAGAGAGGGAGAGGGAAAATTCATGAGAGGAAAGATGTTAGCCCTCACCTTAGAGTGATTTCCCTCCAATTTCTACTTCTTTCTTCTCTCCTTCTCTTCTCTTTTCCTTAGCTCTCTTTCTCTCCTTCACTTGGATGTAGGGGACGACCATGGAGAATGAAAAATGGAGAGTGCACAAATGAAGAGAGGATAAGAAATGAGAAAAGAATCAAGGTTTATCCCCATTTTTTCTTTACATTAATGATCTCACCCACCCTAAGATATTTTTTAGATATTTAATTTGCTTTATGGTGGTGGTTATCTAAACCGCCACAAGCCCCAACGTATTTTATTTTGGGGTTGGGATGAGGTGATTTGGTTTTCACCCTTTGACCCCACTTTGACCACCTCCTTTGTATAATTTTTAATCATTTTATATTTAGATATTTTAGTTACTTTAATTCCCATTTACTTAAACCATCATCTTTATAAATCCACCCATGGTTGACCAAATCAACCATGGTGGCCAGCCCCACCAATTATTGGCCCACACGCCACCTTACTTGATGAGGTGGAGGTGGGTCCCACGGGGCCACATCACCTTGGTTTAATTTTTAACTTAACTTAGGTGACTTAATTTCATTGAATACCCTCTAAATGGATCACCATTGGGCCCATGGCCCAATTACATTTCCATCTAGCCCATTTCCCTTAGAGCTTAACTACTTTGACCCATCGGGTTCCAAATGGGTATGTGACCCAATTTGACCATTCTTGACCCATTTAACCCTCATTGCTCTTTTAAATGAATTTAAATCAACTCCATAGTCCATTGGGCCATACTTGGGCCTTTGTCCAAATTTTTGGCCCATTTACTCTTTACTTCACCAATTTTCCAATTTCCATCACTAAAATAACTTATATCCACATTTTTTTATTAATTTAAAAATTCCGAGCCCTTACAGAATCAATTGTGGGAACTACCATGTGGCTCAAGGGCACTGCAGTGTACAACCCACATGGAGGTACGGTTCCCTTGAGAAGGGAGCTAGGATTCCGTAAGAGAGCTTGCCACACGGGCTATCACATGGGCTTATGTTCAAAAGTCCTGAGCTATATAAGGGTGGAGAGCACCTAAAACAGACTAGTAGTTTTGAGAATGGAATCACCTTGAGAATGGAATCACATGGGCTTATGTCACATAAAGAATTTATCATCCCAAAATGACTAGCCACTAGAGATGTTGCCTACCACCCCTTAAATGCCCAGCAGCCATCCAATACATGCCCAATATTTCATACTTGGGATGTGACATAGAGCTTAAGAAGCGTAGATCACTTGACATCAATTAAAATTGTTCAAACGTACTTATATTTATGTACTTCATCTTATATTTAAAATAAATGTATTATTATTAAATTTATATATCATAACCTTAATCATCGGCAATAGCCCATAATTTCAAATTAATTTGTTCTCATAAATGATGAGCAAAGTAACTTAAACTTTTAATACTAGATTAGAGGTCTCAAGTTCATTTTTTTCTAAACTATATCTAATACACTGAACTTAAACATAGATTTTATATATGTAAGAATTATTCTCATCTCTAATATGAGTAAATACACCCCACTATAATAAAAGAAAGTGTTCTAATAAATGATGAGCAAATTATCCATTAGAATTAACCCAAAAGGGTTGGAATGATAGCCAAAAATCTATTTCAGAAAATGAGAGTCGTGAGCTCGATTCCTACTTACCTCAAAAGACCACTCCTCGTACAGTTACTCAATATGTATTGAGAAGAAAACTTGCACATGTCCTAAAAATTAATTAAGTGCTTTAAAAAACCTGAATAACTTGATCATTAAAAAAAGTATCCATTAGAGTTAGTGCTTATCTCGATTTAGACACTTCTGACTTTTTTGCATTAGTACTAACATTTATGCTTTTATGATGATGTTATTCATATAAATTATTATCAACATTCATTATCAAAATAAAACTTTAGAAGAATATTCACTGGTCACGTTAAAGGACAAGTGCAGTATACACCAAAACTAAAAAGCTCAAATGTTTTGACGAGCCATGTAAATTAAAAGTACACCATCATAGATAGAGGCGACAATTTTTTACCTATTCTATGAACTCACTCGACCTTACTCCGGAAAAAAAAACTCAATTTAAGTCATGCCTTTTCTAAGACTTTTAATTGACCTAACCCGACTTAAAATAAATATCGATTGAATCGGGCAGAAAGGTCCTAAACCCAAACCCGAACTTAGTCCGACAAAAATTTTAGACAATTCCGTTCTTGTGACTTGAAAGTATAGACTTGTCTGAGAGAGAATTAATGAGTTACCTTAAGACTCATGAGAGGAAGAAAAGATGGACAAATTTCTTTTCATATAATTTATCATATTGTTTACTTATTAATTTTATTTTCATTTCATATGAATTGAAATATTATTTAATTTTGGCCTATATAATTAGTAAGTTAAAAAAAAAAAAAATTAACCTATTATCTCAATTTTTCATATTCCAACTAGGTCAAATAAAACAAAAATCATTTTATCTTTCATTTTTTATTCAAAATAATTTCTCTCATATTTTTAAATTAAAAAAATTTCAGGACATGACTTGACCCAGTAACCAAAAAAACCCCAATTAAGTTGAGGAAGCACTTACACACACCCGGAAATCCTGCTTCTACACACTCGTTTTTTAAATTTTAGGTAAAATTACGATTTTACCCCCGCGTTTCCAATCATTCGAATGAATGCCCATGTGTAATTTCAATTCATTCGAATGAATGGACTGAGCAGTAACACGGAATATTCTCAACCCATTCATTCAAATGAATGAGCTTATTATTTATTATTACTTATCACCAACCCGACTAAACCCTTCCCATTGTCACCCCTAATCAGAGGCTATCAAATTGTTATGAATACTCATCAAATCATATAAGATCTAAATTTTTTAAAATTAAAAATAAATCATAGAATAAATATTTTACCTATCATAATTTATCCATCAGTAATAATACATCAAATAAAAATTACAAAACATTGAATCTAAATTTTAAAAACAATTTAATAAATTGAATTACACAAAGTGATCCCACATGGCGACCTTATGGTTACGTACCAAAATTAGTATAAATTTCCTTCATTAAAATTAAAAAGCATCGTTTCCATAATTTATCTTCATGACATTCATTAATTACCAAGCAATGAGTTAAAAAAAAAAAAAAATCTTAGCATTCTTTGGTACACATTTTTTATCATAAAAAAAAGAAAAAGAGAGTACAAACCTTTTTTTCTCACATGAGTCTGCCTCTTTTACGGAAGAAGTCGAGAAGACTTTTTCTCAAAATTTTGAGTTTTTCTATTTGAATAGTGATGTCCACATCAAATATATACTACTCTATAAATAAGGGTATCGATAGTATTCTCTGTAATTAGATACGAATTTTACTATATATCATCCATTTTGCCCTTCGAATCAGCTCGACGAACCCTTCGAATCATTTACAGCAAAAGGTTCGACAAACTAATTCGAAAGGCAAAATGAGTAATACAGTAAAATCCGTGTCGAGTTACATAAAATACCTGTAGAAAGATCGACCATAAATAATTCTCCATTCTCAATGGAGGTTATGATAATTTATTCTTCAATGGCAATTTTAAATCTCTCCAGAATCAGATTTCTGTCTACATCTTTGACAACCCAGTGAGTGAGAAGCAACTTCGTATAAAAATAGAAGTTTCTAAACTATAAGAGATACTCTAGAGAAGTAGATTTCCATCGCAGTCAGAATATTTAGTAAACTCTTTTGATATTGAGTAAACCTTTTCCACTGTAGCAACAACCCATTTCTCTTCCTTTAATAAAAGGAAACATCAAGATCATAATGAAATTAGATTTTCTCATAATCTTCTAAATTTAAAACCTCCAATATCGAAATCTACCAGTTTGAAGATAAGGTGAGTTCCCCCTTGTCCAAATACAGGACAACCACAAAGAGTAATTCTCAGCAGAACCACTCAATTTATGTAGCTCTGGACTTAGATTTGAGGAATAGACCATTCAAGTAAATTTGGCAAGTTTAACTTGATAACCTTACAAGATAAGTCTAACTCATTTTAACCAAGAACAAGAACAATGAAAAGAAAAAGCTCACAAACCAAATGCATCGCAGAAAAGAATTAAAATGAGGAAAAACAAAAAAAAAAAAAAAATACACAAACACAGACGCACAATATATCCTTTGACAGAGAATACTGTTCTGAAATATTTATGTCACTTGATGATTTTCATTTATTTATGTTTTGCATGATGCATATGGTGAGCCTCAAAACAATCAAAGACATTGTGGAATGCATCTCAAAATTATAAACATGCTAACTCCAAGGGGTTATATCCTTGTTGGTTTGAGAGCAAGATTTCTAAAAAGAGGTCTTGTGTTCATACCATAAGAGCCCCAATAAATGGGCACTTCCAATAGAAATATGTCCCATCAAATTACCCGATATGTGCGGATAGAGGAGTTTTCACACAACCCGGGAGGCTAGTTGGGTGCGATGCCTGAACACCTTCGGACCTCAAAAAAAAAATTATAAACCGCTCTAAACCAGAGAGTAAATAGGAAGCGTGGCAGAGCAGCTTGACAGAGAGTAATGCATTATCGGGTAAGAAAGTATTACTACCTACAAATGAGGTTGAAATTTGAAAGTATAAAAAAGCAAGAAATCTGCCTTCTCTATGCCACAACGGGGGGCATTTGCATTTCATGCGAAAGAATAAACCTAGTTATTACTCTAGTCTAACCTAAATGGACGAACACAAGGTCTTGTAGATCATATCAGACAAAACAGTTGGAAACTGGAATTTCTCCAGGTCGAGTTGATTAAAATATAGTATCATTTCCTACCAAAAGAATTAATGGTTACCATTTTAGTGATTTTTCCTGATGAATAGAATTAAATCGATCAAATCTCAGAGATGACAATGAAACATTGGAAAATGCAGTAACAATGGATCAGGTTGTTATTGCATTAACCAGTGTCCTTCAGATTATCAATAAAAAGAAAAAGCCATGTGGGACTGCAAATAGACACCAACCAGCCAGTCTGCCACCATGGGCTCAAATCTCATCTTGCCAACACTTTCCAATGAAGATAGTTGCCAATAACAAGAATCTATTTCTCAAAGATCCAAAAATCTCTTAACAAAAGAAAAAGGAAAAGATAAGGTAAATAAAGGGGGAAAATCAAAAGCTAAATGAATAAAAAAACCAAAACTGATTCCCTCATGCAAATCTTTCAAGTATAAACCCAGGTTCCAAGACCTTCAAAAACAAGAGCGCAAACCCAGATGATTTGAGAGAGACAATGAAGTTTCTAAGAAATTCAAAAGATTTCCAAGAATCTCTAAGATTCCGAAATTCTCTCTCTTGCAAGAAAGAAACAGCAGGAGAAACATGTCATTTAAGGCACGGTGATGATGGGGAGAGGCAACAAGCAATATAAAAAGGTTGGAGAGGAAGCAAAGGACCATCTGGTGATAATTTAGAAGGCTCACTTGATGTCTTCAATCAATTTCTCACATTGCTTTTGTGGTATCAATAGTTTAAAAAAATGGTGGTAGGAATCCAACTGCTTCTTTCTCATATGAGAAATTATTTTCTCATACGAAATATAGGTTAATCAACATAAGGGAGAACATAATTTCATAGATCTCCATTTCTCTCTATGAAGATGGGTGTAGGCAAATATACCCTTAATGTTACTCAGCCAAAAGGTAAAGGAAATGACTGAGCACTTGAATACAACAGAACTGATCCAATTAGACTCACTTTCAACATATTCTACAGGTATTTGAATATCTTTTACATGGGTTATCATTAACCTTGAAGTCAAACATATATAGAGTGTGTCAAACATCCTTTACCAATGTTTTAACTTAAAACGGGAAACTGTTTAGGCATCCATCGGAGAAAAACAAAGTGTCCAATAAAATATGACAGGTTTTGCAAGTGCTCCAATGTATAGTGAGAGGGAAGTTGTCATTTTCTACTTGATTGTAAGGGAGATTGAGAATGAATTGGTGGGGCAATCAATTCTTCACCAAAAGGTCTTATGGATAAAGGATTACTGGTGCGGAGCAGATTCACATACGAATGTGGAGTTGTTAAATTTTTTTTATTATTATTTATTTCTATTTTCAAATTGGTTGAAATTAGAAATTAAGATTTCCTATTTTGAGTGAGTTATTTTCGTTTCAATGTATTTAGAGGTTTTCAATTTTAAGTGTTGCTATTTTCTTACTTTGAGATAATTATAAATACTCTATGTAATCCCGTTTTGGGAATAAGGAATTGAATGAAAAAAAAAATTGGTTGAATGCTTACCTTGTGTACGAGTGACAATGTGATTCCGATGGCAAGAGGCCCTAGTGCGATTCCAGTGTTGGCGTGAGGCTACCAATCTTCTCCAGGTTACATCTTTCTTCTCTCTCTTTTCCTTTTCTTTTCTTCTCCACTGCTACCACAGCCCTCCAAACTTCCTTGTGATTGTCGTTGTCTCCAAACCCCTGTACCCTTGTCGCCTCTCCCTGTAATCCATGTTTTATGTTTCGCCTACCACAAATCTCCCCATCCAGCCTTGCCGCTCTTCCAAAACCCCTTCCCTGGACTTCCGTTACCACCTAGAACCTCTCCCACAGCTTCACTTCACCTGTTTGAAGCCCCACCTTTTTGCCCTACCCCAGACAACCCTCACCCTTCTCCAAGATCCCCTTCCTGAAATCGCATCCCTCCTTTCCTTCCTCCATCGCAAGTCTTCCGCCTCTTATCCTATTTTCCTTCTTTCGCATGGTTGCCCTAAACCAATGATTTCCATTCGTACCCTTTCTTTACCCTTTTATTTTAAGTTAGACATTCCATGTGCCTCAATTCAACTTAGTACCCTTCATTACCGTGTGACTATCCTTCATTGTTTCACCCGATAATCGTCGGGATTGATTAAATTCCTAGTATTTGCATGATTCTTGTGGTAAATTTATATTATTTAATTGCAAGTATTAATTCATTGCTTAATTTCGGCCATATAAGTCTTAGGGTTCATTATTTTCATCCCTTTTAATTTTGAAGGAATCAAATTAGGCATTTAGAGTTACCCTATTAGTTGTCCTTCATCAATTACTTTGTAAAGGAGAATGTTAGTAGATCCAAGTTAACATGGCTTTCAAACCATGATCTAGAAATAACCATCAGACATAAAGGATAGCCCACCATCGATATATATGTACATACATATATACAAACAAACAAAAGACATTTTAGCTTTAGACACTGGCCTACAAATTACCTTCTAATGGGGAAAAATAATGGTAATAATTACACTCAAACCAAATGTTATGAACATTGGAGAACACAGGCATATAGTGCTTTTTCACTTCTCTTTTTCAAGTTATAGATTGGTTCAGAGATCTAGTACTGTTACATGTTGATCAGCGTGAAATCCAACTTTGGGTGCGATTTGCCCTAGGAAAGTTAATGATCAAGCCTGTTATTCTTGGCACAAGGAAATCAAATGTTGTCTAGTTCTAATGTTTGACAACCACTTCTTTCAGAATTGGACTGTTAATTTTCCAGTTCTTTCTAGTTTATATTTATTCTTCTCATCAACTCCAGATAGATGGGATAAAGGGCTTTCTTGACGATGAAAATCTCCATCATCTTCATTATGCTTGTATGAATTACAAGCTTCATAGAATGGATATGATGACACTTTCCAAGGATTAGGTTAGATGGGAGTTCTCTCTTATTCATGTGATTATTTAACTTTCCAATTCCTTTAAACTCTATCGCAATATGCATATTATATTTGGGTTTTAAGTATTGTTGGGTATTGCACTGAGAAGCTAAAAGATGTTCGTAAATTAAAAAAAAAACCAAGCAAAAAGGATACTGAGTACACATTGTTAGATACATCTCCATTTGGGTTAACCCAAAAATGAATAGGGGCAGCACGTACATACTAGTAGAGTATTAACTATACTAGGACGGCAATTCTACAAGACCAAGTATGCTTCATTGAGCCTAATGATGAGTAACAACAAAAGACAAGTAGGAAAACCACAGGCTATTCTTATGCATATGTTAAGATAAATGACTGAAGTTATATTAAAAAGGATTTTTTATGACCGAAAGTGTCCAAGCGTCTCACCCGACTAGTCCCTTCAAGCCATGTGAAAACTTCTCAATCCGCACACACCGGGTAAGTCTACGGAAAATGGCCCTTCATTGGGATTGAGCGTGAATCAAACCTAAGACCTCACTTCATGTGGTGAGCGCCTTGACTGTCAAGCCAAAAAGGAAAATTATCTATGACGATATTAGGAGAACCTTAAATATAACTCTAGTAGATGACAATAGGAGGGAAAGGTTCGGATATATTTGTCAGCAACCAGAAACAGCCTTGGTACAAAGAATGCACAAATTGTAGGTGGTGGGGAGTAGACAAGGGGCAACATCTAAAGATTTGGGCAGAAGGACAACAAAAAGAGATGGTAGAATGCAGAGTGATGAGATGAAGGATATCGACTTTAGGCAAAAGGAAATGTAACTCTCCTAAGTTGAGCATAGAATCATAGATAAATGGGAAAATGGATGGTGGTGTTGATGATGACTAAGACACGCAAAATAGGATATATGCACTTGGTTGGAAGCATTTAATTGGCTCATTAATATGAAAATACCATCTCAAAACTCAGGTGCTACATGATAACATTACTACTACCAACAACAATCATGATAAGTATAATCTATCCCTTCTAATTCTAAATAGAAATAAAAATCAACATCTGTGGCTTCAACGCTAAGAACAAAATGAATCAAATGTTAGCAATTCAAGTGAAATTCTTCAAACAAAAAAGATTAAATAGATGCTTGATATGAATCTCAATCAAATGTAAATAAAGCAACAAATCAGAAGTTCATCAGATAATAATAAGCCATTCATAATAACATGCAGCAATATTACATTAAAAGAACAAGTAAAAACAATTTGTCAAATTACTAAGGAGGTCAAACAATCCCATGCATTTATGCAGACAAGGACAAGTAGGTAATGCCACCTGACATCCAGGTTTTCAGTAATAAGAAATTGTTTAAAACATATCGATAAGATTGGCGCATATATAAACTTAGCATAAGTAAGTTCCCTAAAAGACATGAATTTTATGAGCTGCCTAAACCTATAATTTGAGAGTGAATTGAACGCCCAAAAGTTTCCTTGAAACTGCAAGGATAGAATAAAAAAGAAATGATATCGAAGACAGAGCACGGACTGAACCAAGTAAGGCCATCCATCCATATTGGGGGCAGATGATAGGACCATCTCCCTTAGCTTATTCAGACCGACTGGCATACCTCTCAACCTTAATGTCGTTGAGGTTCAGCCCAACCATAGCCTCACCCAAGCCGCAGCTCACTTCAGCAAGGATCTCAGGGTCGCTGTAATGGGTGACCGCCTGCACAATGGCACGAGCACGTCTTGCCGGGTCGCCACTCTTAAAGACACCAGATCCCACAAAGACACCGTCGCAGCCCAGTTGCATCATGAGAGCAGCGTCAGCAGGAGTGGCAACACCACCAGCGGCAAAGTGCACAACGGGCAGCCTACCGAGCTGCTTGGTCTGCATGACCAGATCATAGGGAGCAGAGATCTTCTTTGCAAACGAGAAAACCTCATCGTCATCCATGTTACGGAGGATCCTGATGTCCCCCATGACAGATCGAACATGTCTAACAGCTTCAATGATGTTTCCTGTGCCGGCTTCACCCTTGGTCCTGATCATGGCAGCACCCTCACGGATACGGCGGAGAGCCTCACCTAGGTTGCGGCAACCACATACAAAAGGGATGCGAAAGTTGTGCTTGTTGATGTGGTTCTCGTCATCAGCAAGAGTGAGGACCTCGCTCTCATCAACATAGTCGATGCCGATGGCTTCAAGGATCTGGGCCTCCACAAAGTGACCGATCCGGGCCTTGGCCATGACGGGAATGGTGACGGCCTGTTTGATTTCCTTGATGAGGCCCGGGTCGCTCATTCGGGCGACGCCCCCTTGAGCTCTGATATCAGCGGGGACACGCTCGAGTGCCATCACGGCACAGGCACCAGCCTCCTCGGCGATTCTGGCCTGCTCAGCATTCACCACGTCCATGATCACACCGCCCCTCAGCATCTGGGCCAGCCCCACTTTTACGGAGAAGGGGGATTGCTTCGCCTCCGTGATTGCGCCGTTTCCATAGACCGCCACAACACCACTACCAGCCATTATAATTATTACCACAGATAAGTGATCTACAATCTTTATCTTTCTGCAGCTCACCGCCCTTGAATCTGGGTCGATTGATGATGCACGCACCAATCAAGAACAATAAAAACCCTAAACCAATTCCAACCCAATCAATAACAAAGGTTAACAAGAGAAAGCAGCAATAGAGAGAGAGGGGAAAGGGAAGGACCCTTGAGAGCAGAAGAGGCGAGAGGAGAGAAGGCCGAAAGAAAATATATATGCACAAATAAAAAGGAGGGCAAGACAGGGCGTGGATAGGTTATAATATTTATATATAGAAATGGAATGGAGCGGTCAGGTCCGTCTGATTCTGTGCTTTCCTAGGTTCCGCGTCTCCTCCTTCCGTTTTAAAATTAAAAAATAAATAAATAAAGTGAGATGAGTCGATTTTAAGAGGCGGCCGTCCAACCACCAGAGAGGCTGCCTCTAGACTTCGAGACAAATCCATTGCATTCGTTCATTTCTCATCTATATGTTGAGTCACGTGTGACGGAAATGCAATGCACAAATTCATTCTAATCATTCCTCAATACAAGTGATGGCAAAAAATAGTAATAAAGGGAGTGATAAACTTTCTTCTTTTTTTAAGAAGATGACAACCCCAAATTTTGATATAGAATTTTATTTATATTAAAGACCTCACATATGATCTCATCATCAGTCTCAATGAGTCTGATTAAATGTTATTCTATCTATATTAAGCTACTTAATGAGGCTAAATCATGTTTCAAATTTTAAAATTTAAATTCGATTTAAAATATTATCAAATCAAGTGGATATATATATATATATATATATATATATATATTTGCTCAACTTGAAAAAATCTGAAAAAACTTATTTATTTGATTAATTTGAAATCCTATCAATTATCGAGTCAATTCAAACTAATTCGATCAAGTTTTTTGAACTTTAAAATTATAGTCCAAATTATCTCTACTTTAGACTCAACTTAAGATTGCATTGAGTTAAAAAAATTGACTTAATTTTAGAAAAAATAAAAAGATAAAAAAAAATTATCGACTCACTCGACTCAAAATCCTGTCAACTCGAGTTAACTTGAATTAACTCGCTCAATTCGCTTCAAGTTTAAACATTAAATTTATGATAAATTTCTAAAATTTTAGTTTGAAATAAATTACTCTTTACTTTGAAAATCCAATAACTAACTCAATATGCCATATAAGTAGCTTAACATTTCATCTTAGCAACTCATTTTGGTGTCGTAGGCTCTATTTTATGAGAGATAAATTTTATAGGAGTTATTCAGAATTACTGCTGATCAGGGATTATCCAAGATAATATGAAAATTCCTTGAAAGAAAAAGTTCTAAAAATGAAGAAAGTAAGATAAAAATTTAAATTTTTACCATTGCCTCTTGATTGCCAAACAAGAATAACTCCATTACCCATACACACTCTCAGTATCTTCAGATGCATGTACTTAGGACCTAAGCATCTCAACATCCCCAACATCTTTACAACTATAGTTTTAAAATCGGCCAATCGAATCTCAGCATCCTCAATATCTTTACAACTATAATTTTAAAATCGGTGATGCAAATTAGACTTGACAAACGCCTGAACACTCCAAGATCAAGTTTCACTCGCATCTCGTTTCCTCCACAACACTATTTATAGGCCAAATATTGAATGATATAGTTTTCTAAAGTTTTTCTTCACCATTGTGAGCCTTTTAAGGTTTTCTTGATCTACGAGTTGTTTTGTGTTAGGATATAATTATGTGAAGGACATGTGATATGATCTTATTATGTAAAATCTCGCCTTGATTTAATCATCCTAACTCTTGATATTAATTAACTAATAATATACAAAATAATGATGTTGGTCATTTTTGACAATTATCTTAAACGATATATAACATTATAATATTATTAAAATGAATGTGTTAATAATATGATTATATATTTTCATACTTATGTTATTAATAATGTGAATATTTACATATTTTTAATGTAAATATTATCTTTCTAATAATATTTATAATTAAGATCAATCCGTAACTTTTATATATATATCTTAGAATTAATTAAAGATTATTATATGTTGATATTTTATAATTCAAGTGAGTATAATAATTTCATATCTAAATAATATTTTTTTTATTCAACTTATTAATTGAAATATTAATTTATAATTCAATATTATTTATATTAATGGTATATATGTGACCAGGTTTAACCATGATTGAACCCAGCTAAACCTTATTTAATCCGACCTTCCTAAAAAATGGTTCGATAGACGGTTCTAAGAACATTGTTGTTATCAATTTAATGTACTATGAAATTCAGCTACGAAAAAGGGACTTCGGGTCTTAACACTGATGCGGACATCGGGAGTAAAGATGGAGACGCGACGTGTCAAACAAAGACCCTTGAAAAGTCTAAGCCGACAACGCGAGCCAACCTCGGCAATATCACAAAGTCGAGTGGACTCCTCAACTCCACTTGGATTGAAAGCCCATGAAAATTGGAGTGGGCCGATCCAACATTGAATCAAAATGGGCCGAAGACTCAACTCATAATTAAGGAGTTTCATCGAGTCACAATTTGTCAAATGGGCCGAGCCAGATTCCAACATGCATGCCAATTCAAATGCAATATATATATTTCAAAATCAAGATATTCAAATTTGAATTTCGCCACAACGTGTGACTCAAAAGGAATACAAATAAATTTCGAAAAAATCACACGGTATTTGAAGTTGTGGAAAGTGTAAATTTTTACAGGTTGTTTGCTGTATATGTATTCGGTAAATGAAGTGGGTACGCTAATTCTATAAATACCCAATTTAATTACCGAAATAAGAATTTCATTTTAGAAAGTCGTCAGCATAAATGAGTTTTTACTTCTATAAAACCCATTGAAGGAAAGAGTTTTAGAAGGATTAGTTTTTGTAGTTTTGGAGAAAGAGCCGGAAAGAGGAAAACCGATTCTTAGAAGGACGATTGCTGACTTCACGGCAGGTCCCGGGCGGCGGATGGGCACTTACTGAAGTGCTGAATTGACGGTGAGATCCCAGTGTGTGATCAAGCCGGATTTTCGATTTTATTGGAAGTACGAGTGAAGGTCAAGCTGGAGAGAGGAATGTGCTGCGTACTGATCCGAAGGGATTCGATTTCAGTAGAATTCTTGTAATTTCTTAAAGAAATTAATCTGAGTCAAGAGGACTCACCATTTGATAACTCAGGTATTTTCTTATTTTTATTTGGCTGAGTGTGTTTGGATTTTGATTGTTTAATTCCTGATTAATTAGATCTTGATAAAGGTATTAAGTTTAATTAAATATGAAAAATTTAATTTAACTCGAAGGTTTAAGAAAACGGTAACACTTCAGATTTTCATATTATCAATATTTACGGAATTTCGTATTTTAATTGTGAATGGTTTAATCATGGACATTTTGTTTAATCATGGGCATTTGAATGGTTTAATCATGGACATTTTGTTTAAATTTATAAGGACATGTAATTCGTTAGTTAGATGTTGGCATGTAATAACTTAATAATATTTTCTATGGTTTGGTATGGTTTGAATGAATGTTTAGTTTAAGGTAATTTTGGTTAATTGACTATGTACTTTGCTATCTAATAAAATGGAGTAGATTTAGGTTCCATTATGATCCGCAGTTAGTTTAAGTAATATTCCGCAAAGATTATACTTTAGTATGTGAGAACCATTTTCATGGACTTAGTCCATGCTCACATCGGTTTGGCCAATTAAGGGTCGGACTTTAGAAGTCCGAACTTAACTCGCATCGTGACATCCACTTTTATCACTTGTTTATATATTTAAAAAAAAAAAAATATACTCTGATTTCCAGTGAAAAGGGCAGGGCGTTACAATCTGTGGCGAAGCGAAAACGCAATCCGATAGTTATCAATAACTAAGCGATTAATTTCGCCACTCGGTAGAAAAGAAGGGTTCGGGCACTAAGTGATTTCTAGGCCTAACTCAATATACGAGTAGGGCCTAAGCCTCTATATCTCTAGGCCTAACTCAAAATGTCTCCATGGTCATTTCCAGAAGACAATATATATAGTGGCCTAAACACCTTTATTATATTGATGGATTATTGTAACTAAAAATGAATAATAACCCATTAAGGAGACTCATATCCATTTTCCTTTAAGTTTTTTGAAAAATGAGTAAAAAGATTTGAAATACTATGAATGTATGTTGTACTGTCTATATGATTAATTATGAGTGTGAAAGTTCCATTTTCAATGTGCTAGAACATCATGACCAGAGAGAGAGAGAGAGAGAGAGGGGGGTGAATATGTCAATCCCATTTTTAATGATGTTTACAAATTTCTTGATTATTTTTAGTGCAGTGGAATAATTAATCAAGAGATTTGTTTAATGTGATGGATTATTTATTTAATTCTTTAAACATTCACATTAAGATTTTGGCCCCTTTACATAAATCTTGATTATCGATGCTAATGCACAATTTATAGAATAAGATAATCAATATACAAAGTGATGTGTGTTAAGAAGAGTATTTAAATATAAATACAAACACACAAAGATCAAACACTATAAGACCAATTTAAAGTGGTTCGGTTAACCAACCTATATTTACTGTTAGGACTGACTCAACCTTGAGCTATCCCCAAAATCCACTAAGTGGGGCCTTATACCTCACAATTAGAGTAGGAATTCCACATCACTCAATCGGCTGAAAATTTCACCTACCACTATTGAATATGAATTCCACCTATCATTTGGCTGGAAATTCCATCCACCACTGTGCCGGAGACTCCGTTCTAGAGTTTTTTTATAGTGGTCCGGAGTACCTCTCTTTGATCCACTTTCAGAACAAAGGTTTAAAAAAAAATTAAAACCAAGAAGCATTTGCCTTTAAAGCACTTTCTCCTGATGTGTACTTCTTCAAGATCCCACCCAATGTGTGTCGACGTTCCTCTTTGTAGCCACCGTTGAGCAATCACAATCTAGGGTGTCAAGGAAACTGGTTCTACTAAAGGTTTCCTAGTTTAAGGTTATCTCCTTCTCACTTTCTAACTCAATCCTCAGATTGGTTGTTTATGAGTTTTCTTTCTTCATCTCTTTCTCGCAACTCAATTTATCTAATTGGTTGTATTTGATTCCCCTAGTGTAAGCACGAGAGAGAGAGTGATCCTTATGTTGGCCCTTATTAAGCTCATTGATAAATATGAGGGTCCAACTGATCCTGCCGAAGGATACTAACTGGTTGCATAAAGATTAGTTTATACAGCGAAGGTAACTAGTTGTAGTAACAGTAATGTACCGACAGGTCGATCGCATCGAGGGGTCGGCGACTATAAATGTTACCGTTACAAACCCGATCGTTGTGCATTAATTGCACTGCCAACGAATATTATTTCTCGGTCGACATGTCGTTGTCGCCGATGGGTCGACACTTATGGTACTGAAGGGTCGGTCCATCTGAGAGGCTCGTTCTGGTGCAAAATATGCTTGACAGTAGTTTCAACTCTAGAAACCTATTATCCAGAACAACCTGTCGCTCTTTACCGAGGAGTCGATCCTGGTACTCTCGATCGGCCTTTGATTGCCGATATGTCTATTTCTTCGAGAGTCCACATGAGTTCAGAGATTCCAAAACTCAAGAACTTGATTGAGGAGTCGTTGACCACGGGGGTCGTTTCAGCCTTTTCACCTAGGGGTCCATGCATATGAGACTCTCGATCAAAGGCATACCCAGAATGACAGTTCAATGTTCCAAAACCTATGTCAATCTAGCCGACTAGTCCTTAACTACGATGGGTCGATCCTATATCTACTGAGGAGTCGGTGAAAACGACTGGTCGAGCTGACAGTGAAACCAAATACATATTTTCATGTTAGGTTCCAATTCACTGTCAACCTTCTTCTCTAGACTTTTTATGATTTAACAATTTATTCTACTAAGTTTAGGAATAGTCCTCTCTAAGGTGTGGGTACCACCTAAAGTCATCTATGACCATTTTACTTGTTTTGTGATTGCCATAACGATGAGTTTCAATCCGGTGGAGCATGATCTTTTCTCTTGATCATCTTGAGTCTTTAAGCTTCCAGTAAGTGCTTCTTTTCGAGTAATAGAATTGACAAACGTAGGGACTTGGCCAAGCCGAGGCACTAACAATTTCCCCCTTTGTCAATTTCATGACAAAACCTATAAGCTAGACCTTTTACAATCTTATCCTTATATAACACATTTGAATATAAAATATTACATTGATTACATATACATATTCAAATAGAAAACAAGACTATGGTCTTCGCATATTCTTGTTTAGCTTGCTTCATTTCATTTTTCCTGTTCAAGTACAAAAGCAAGCAGCACTAGAAAATCATTAGAGAAGTTAATCCCAAAACATAAATATTCATTTCATGAACTAAACAAGATTTGTATTCAAGCTCCCTCATACTCCCTGATTTTCTAGTGATCAACACTACCCATAGCTTATCCAAGTTATTAGTATTGAGAAAATTTCTCCCCCAATCTTCTTTCAGTTTGATCTTACAAACTCCCAAGCATGGACATTATCTCTATGTCCATTGGCTTTGATGATTTTTAGCTTCTACTAATTTTCTCCCCCATTTTATCATTCAATTGATAAGGTTAGTAGGCCGACATCGAGATTTAAGCACTCCCCCATGCCTCTTGCATTTAGTGCTTAACTAGGTTCTGTTCTAACTTATGGTCTTCCTTATGGTTCAATGCACACTTCTCGTGTGACAAGGTTAATTTGTCCCTGCACAAACTAAGACTTAGCATCCTTGATTTCTTCCATGAGTTAGGATAATGTCCTAGCTTCGCTAGAGTCTTCTCCCCCATTCTCCAAGCTATATTTTGTAGCTTGTTTGACTCATCTCCCCTAAAAACTTAGTTGTATCTAAGTTTATTTTTCATCAAGTTTCTTTTCAAGCTTGTAGCAATCTTCCTCCCTATACTGTCATAACCAGTGACAACAACTAATTTGCACATATTTTGTGCTCCCCATACTCCAAGGATGTGTGTAGCTTCACATCTCTATCTCTTATCTCCCTTAACATGCCAATACAAAACCAACTAATCTAAACCTGCATGTTAGTCTATTTAACAAATACCATGTTAAATGTAGACAATAGATATAAGGCATACAACAATACACACATCATACTCAACCATATCATTTTATTCATGAGAAATTGGTACATATGGTTAAGAAGGAAGGCAAATGGATGCTTAGACAAAATATCAACATAGTGTTTCCAAAAATAAACATAATTTATGAAAAACTATTCTAAGCCCATCCATTCAGAGGAGGAGATACTGGAGGGGAGAGGACTTTCGTTGGGTACCCTTTTAAGTCCTTCCATGAATGTGGAGAATTTTTTAATTGATTCGCTCATGGAGGTTGCAAAATTTCCAATCTTTCTTTCCAACTCCTGACGTTTTACAAGGAAGCGGTAGGTTCTTTTTATAAGAGCTCTATCCGATTTGGCTTTAGCATCTTCCATCTCCTCTTTTCTTTTCTCCTCTCTTTTCTTACCAGTAGCAGTTTTTCTGATAGGTGTATCCTTATCACTGCTTGCTTCTTTTGGAGAAGTGAGATCCTTTCAAGCTTTTCATTTTCAACACACTTCTTCTACCCTGGTCTTAACTGGAAAGATAGGCTCCTTAATAATCACTCCTCTCGACTTTCTAGCTAAGGGTGGAGGAGATTTCTTCTTGTGAGATTACTTCGTGAGAATCTTGACTCGACGACATATTATTCAGGAGAGACAATGATTCTCCTTGAAGCCACTTAGATTTTGGTTTCTTAGACTGGGTGGTACTATCATTCTCAGAGTCAGAGGACATGATAATGATTGTGAGCTTGTCCCTTGTGATTTTCAACTACTAGAGACGAATTGAATGGAACCCCTCTGTTTTTCCAGTGAGATTTCGCTTCAAGAGGTCCTAACTGTTAACCTAGGGCACAGGAGGAGAGGAGAAAATCGTCAGAGCTTAGCGGGAGGGGAAACGACTATTTTGAAATGATCTGTCGTTTTACGCAGAAAGAGACCTTTTTAACTTACTCTTTCTGATACACCGACCGATCGTGACCAACGATCTGTCTGTGTCGATATGTCGATATTTATAGCCCTGTCTCCTTTTGCGATTTTCCCCTTATTTCAGACAGTGTTCTGAAATCCAACAGTACCGACCTGTCTGTTCCTCCGATTAGTCTTGTAATGACCCGGCTTGATATTTCAGGGTCTTAGAGAGTTTTGTGGATCTCCAAGTTGCTTTCGGTGTTTTGGTGGCAGTGAGAATTGTGTAGGCTCCGTGGTGGGCCCCAGTTCGCCCGGTTTCGAGCTCTGAAGCTCAAAGGGCATTTTGGTAATTTTAATATTTAATTATTTTTGTCATTTAAATTTTTTGAAAATCATATTTTGGTTACCATTTTAAAAACTTTTTGTGAAAGTGATGCTTTTTTTTTTTTGTTAAAAAAAAAAAGAAAAAAAAAAGATATACTTAAACCCTTAATCTCTCTTTACCTCCCTTTTGCAAACCCTAGCCGCCGCCCCTTCCTATTCTCCCCTCCCCTTCTCTCTTCCTCTCTTTCCTCTTTCCCGAGCAAACCCTAAAACCCCCTTGTCACCGCCGCCTCCACCTTGCTCTTCTCCTTCTCTCTGAAACCCTAAATCCCTCTCAACCTAGCTTCGGCCGCCGCTCATTATTTTGATTCTCCATCTGCGATACATTATTCTCTCTCTTGTTACCATCTCTGATCCCCCTCCCTCCTACCGCCGCTTCTGCCCCTCTTCTCTCTTTTTCAGATCCCAATTTTCCTTTCGGTTCTTCTTCCTCTACTGCAAACCCTAGCTCCGACACCCTTGTGTTGTGCCGCCGCCACCATTACCTTTCTCTTTTCTTTCCCTCCCTCCCCTTATTCTCTTCTAAAACCCTAAATCTGTTACCTCCGCCGCCGTCCCTCATCTCCTCTCCCTTTCCTGTTTGCTTCTGCAACCGAGTTGAGCTTCCCAGGCCCAGTTGTAGCTCGGGTCTGACCCAAGTGGTTTGGCCTTTCAGGCCTCCAAGCTTTCTAGGCCCAATTTGTGAGCCCAACGTCAGGCCCACGAGATTTGGCCCAAAGCCTTTTGAGCCTAGTGTTCCAAACCCAGCAAATCCAAGCCCAACTCTCTTTTGGCCCATCAACTCAGCCCAGGCCCGATCCAGCAGCTTGGGCCAGCCCAGGCCCGTTTCAGATCCACTTCAGGCTCACTTCCAGCGTGTTTTGGAGATATTTTCTGGAGTGCTTCTGGATATTCTTTAGCTCGTTCCAGCCTGTTCGCAGGATCGTTCTCAACCGTTTCGGCCAGTTTTGCTGGACCATCCTAGTTTTGCAGACTCGTCCTAGTTTCTCGAGCTCGGTAGCCGTGCATCGCCTCCTTCAATCCTTCGACCCGTTTTCTTCACTCGGATTTCGAAAGCGCACACAAGTGAGGGAACTTATCACGGTTTTAGCATGCATTGCATATATCAAATATGTACTTTCGGACATGGAGTGATTCGAATGAGACCCTCTATTTATTAAGCCACTCGGTAAGGGTGAATCATTGAGAATGATTATGTGGAGAGGGGTCTGGTCGAGTGCACTCTTCTCCACTATACGCTGTTGTGAGAAATTTTAATTGGATAAATTGATATCGAGTATGATACTTGGAAGATGTTAATGATACTTTGAGTGTTTATTTATAAGATGCAAATGCAATCATGTCGAACATAGTGAGGTGTGTTTAAGTAACTCGTTATGTGCTTTTGACTCGCATGATGACGCATGATGTTGATTTTGGTTAGTTATGTTAGAACATGTTTATATTGTTATACACGCTCATGTCGTTTATCTAGCTATAACATTTGAACGAATTTATGATGAGAATAAGTTACGTGTTGGATGTCAAACATAATGCTTGAGACTTAATGATAACGAGTTATGTGTCTATCCATAACATGCGAATGAATTCATGTTGAGCGCCTACTTATAATATGTGAATGAGATCATGATGAATATGGGTTTATGTTTTGAGATCTTACTACATGCCTATATTGTTACACATGCTTATGTTCTTCTACATGATCATGAAATCATGTGCATGCATGAGAGGTAACCCACAACGGATAGTGTACCGTTGGGTATTGAGATGGAGGATCTTTTTATATGTATATGTTTATGATGACGTGATGATGTTGGTTGTTGGGAGGACTTGCCCGTTACGCTCTGGCAGTTGAGACCCCCATAGGGGTTGCGGGTCTCCCCATTGCGTTCCGGTAGTTGAGGTACCTGCCCTAGAGTTTGGCTCCCCCGGGCGTGGTCGAGGTGGTTTTCCGACACGGCCGTGTGGGTGAGGCAGTTACGTATTCTTTAGTCTCCCGATGGTACTGATAGGGAGACCAGAGTTTGTTGGAGGACCCGATGTGGGCTATCAAGATGACGTCTCGATTTTGGTCAGTGGATGATTGGTTTGTTGTGTATTTGGATTTCATGCATACGAGTACTCTTGTATTATGATATTCGACATTCGTACGTATAATATCCACTTATGTTGCTGACTTGTGATAAACATTAAATCTTCATTGGACTGGTTAGCTCACCCCTTAACTTTCAGGTACCCCGATCGCGGAGGCCGTGCGGGCCCTTTGAGTAAGCACATGGGGAGGAGCGATAGTAGTTAAACATTTATTTTCATGTTTATGTTTTAAACTTAGAAACTCTAGTTTGTGTGGGCTTATTATTAAATGCTTGTTCGGATGACTGTATAACTATGTTCTATTAGTCAAATGTCGTTTGTTATGTTTCTTGACTTTTTGAACTTGTGGTTTGTGAGCAGGAGGTTGTACTCGTTTTCCAAAAAATAATTAGATCCGATAACCGTCTCTTACGACTTTTGAGATGTTTCGGAGATAACGCGTCCATAGCGGGACGGGGCGTTACAAGTCTATCCTTCGATCTGGGTTTTAAAATGAAGGATGACTGGGTATGTGTGAGTGTGTGTGCTTGCGATGTTCATAGTTCATCGAGCTTTGCTTATTGTAATACCTTGACCTAAAGTAGGCTTAAATAATATGATTTAACCTGTTAATCACATAGATTACAGTGAGGGATTTGTGAAAATTTCAGTTTCGGCCGAATCGGAGCTCGATAGCTCATTGTCCAACCCTTTTAAGTTAGAGGGGCAAAATGGTAATTTACCATTAACAGTATAATTATTGTTTGAATAATTGTTTGTTAATTATTATTTGAGTGATATTGATTTCTTTATTAGGAATATAGATTCTAAAATTTATAAGTATCTTTATTTCATTAAATTGTTATAATTTTTTTTCCGAAAAAGGTCCGAAAACTAGAAAATGATTATTTTAAATAATTCTAGAAGTTATATAATTCTAAAAAAATACCTAGTGTTTAATCTATGTTTAAATTATTATTTTCTTTTTCTAGATCAAAAAATTAAGGTTTTAAATCCTTTAAATAAATACAACTTAGTTTAAGTGAATAGTATTAAAAAGTGATTTTTATTTAAATCAATTAAGTTTAATAGGTTATAACTTTCCAAAATTATATGGTATTTAAATATTTTAAAAACTCAACATTTTGGATCAGATAGATCAAATTGAATAAATCTTTTTTTAGTTAAATATTAATGAGAAAATGAAATAAGAATATAACTCTAATAAAATAATATTATGAATAGTAAAAGCTATATAGCTACAGTAACATGATAAAATCTTATTTTATTGTAACCGACTGAAGTAAGTAAATATATATATATATATATTGAGTTGTCTTTCATCTAGGTAGCCTACAATGCAAACATATGCCTTAGGTAGCCTACAAAGCAAAGCTACTTTGTTTCATAGGTAGCCGTGGCTGCTCTTGCAACCACATAGCCCTTTTGGTTTTTCCTATATAAGGGGTAGATGAGAAGAGGTTTTTTCTAAAGCCTTGCCTTCTTTTCATCTTGTTGCTTTTTCAACTTTTCTCTCTCAACAGACCACCGTCCCCACCTTCTTTTCTCCCTTAATTCCATTTTTGTCACGATCAAAGCAACGGTTCTGTCCAAGTTTCCCAGTCGGTTCTGCCCAAGTTTTCTCAGTAAAGGTATACAATCATTTTATGTGTTTTCTAGCTTTAGAATTAATTAGAATCTATATAGAGTATTTTAGAGCAATGAAATAAAATGTCATTTTAATTATTATTTTTTTTAAACTTAAAATGAGTTTTCTTATTGAATTAATTATAAATTATTATTACGAATTGATTTATTTTAATTTGTTTATTTAACTTGAAATAAGTTTATAAATATATATCTTAGTTTTGCTTAAAATTAGTAAATTGACAAATTCTAATTTAGTCTTGTTAATAAATTTAAAATTTAATAACCTAGAGACTTAAATTACTCTTAGACCATTTAAATTAATTATTCAGCTTAATACTTTTTATAGGTGTAATTTTTAAATTTATTTAAAATTAATAATTTGAGACTTGTATTTTGACTATGTTAATGATTGCCTAGAGACTCTTATTCTCAATTAAAAGTGATACTAATCCTTGTTTGTCCTATTATACTATATATAGGGGTGTAAACGGAGCCCGCGGACCGTCCGGCCCGGCCCAACAAATAAACATACAGGCTAGATTCTAAAGTCCATGGACTCGGATCAGATAGTCCATTTAGTTTTGGACGGGCCGAGAGCCCGTCGGACGGTCCGCGCAAGTGAAACCCTTCCGTAAATAAACCCTAACTCTTTTATCTTCCTTCTCCTTCGTCCCTTTGAAAGCGAACACTTCCGTGACCTCTCTCCATCTCTCGCTGTCGCCCTTCGCCCCTTCATTGCCGATTGGGTTCTCGATCCCTTTCTCTCACCGTCGTTCTCGATCGCCCAAAAACCCTTCTCTCGCCTTCGTTCTCTATCGCCGTCGCTTTGCTCAGATTTCACTCTCTTTCTCACTCAATCTCTTCCCTTCTCTCTCAGTTCTCTCAATCCTCTCCCTCAGCCCTATTCTCTGTACGGATTTGCAGCGGCCAACGCCGTCGCCCTTCGCTCCTTTGCTGCCGCTTGAGTCGCTCCTTGTCGCCGCCCTACGCATCCGTCACAAGTAATTTATTTTTTTTCTCTTTTTAATTTCATGGGTGAGAGAGGAAGAGGGAGAGACGGATTGAGAAGAGAGAGACGACGAGAATTTTCTATTTAGAGAATATCATTTTCTATTTTTAATTTTATTTATTTTCCTTCTATGCATGCCCCTCTTTTTCTGTAATGAGAATTTTAGGATCCCATTAGTAAATTATTTAGATAATCAACCATTTATTTAAGAAAATTTACTCTGCCAGTGGAAAATTGCAGAGTCATCCAAAAACTGCAGATTTTTTTTCTTTTTCTTTTTGTAATTAGTAGAATGCTCTGTATTTTTTGATTAGGAAAAAAATACTTGAGGAAACGTCACATTTCTCATTAAATATAAACCTTTAAGATTTCATAAAAACGAAGAAGTAAAATACAATTTTATCCAATCTTTAGAAGAAGTAAAATACAATTTTATCTCATCCGCTTGGGTCGCTCCTTGTGATCAAATTATATATGACATGCTCTATTTATCATTTTTATCTTGATTTGGGCGGAGAGTACTTGTCTTTTGCTGGATGCTCGATGAGTTCCTTCTCAGCTTTGATGGAGGACTGTCATTCTCATGACCATACACATCTCCATCTTCATTCCAAGGGTTGGCCGCAACACCCAAATGTTTAAAGTCTGACTGAGAGTGGAATGCAGTATCAATAGCTTCCTGATTGCTCACCTAATGTAATTACACAAATAACCATCAAGAAATATCAAACACCATTATCTTCATTTCGCTTCAAATAAAATGCATTGTTAGAAGTCAGAATCCAAAGGTTGAAATTTAAAAATGGAATTTGGTGGAGAAGTTGTCAATGCTTTTTATCTAGTCATAGGCTTGACCTAGTCTTCTCATTTTTGAAAAAGAGTAGAATTTGTCATTTATACTGTATTGTGATTAATCTGCCATGGGAACTTGAATCTCTCTTCTGTCAGCCTTGCACAACTGATTTCCAAAAGGATCTGTTCTTATCTGATAGGTTGTTTTCAATCAACTTGAGTTTAGATCCACTAGGTGTCTGAGAAATGTTAATTAGACCTTGCAAGGCCTCGTGTCCACAACATAAATACATTGAGCCCTCTTTTCTTTGAGTAGGAGTAATATGTGGGTTACTTCACCTTACATTGGAGGTGAGTCTACTCCCATAGATACACGAAACCACCCACAAGCTTTGTCAGTGGAACCGAAGACCTCTAGTTTAATCCTATAAAGTTAGACCAACTGAACTACCTGTGTAGGTGCCTAGCAATCTTTGTTCTCACTAATTTTGTTCAAATATTATATTGATTTGAGATTTGTTGAATTGAATGACCATAACTGTGTCAGATTCCAATTTGGATACTTTTCTCTTAAAGGGCTGAGCAAATAGGTGCAATCTTAGCTGTTAGTAGATGCATATATCAAATAAATAAAGCTAATTTCAGAAGGACAAACCAGATTTTTTTTTACTTGTACTCTATCTCACTGTTGGGTTGTTTATTTACATTTACTTATTTATATATTTCACAATCTACATCTTTGGAAAACTACATTGTCTTGTGTTTTCCAATTATAGATCTTAACGACTATAATCCAACTCAACTTGCTAGCAAATTTAAATGTTTATATGCAGTTTCTTTTTGGGAGTATATACATACTTTAGGGCTTTTTTTTGGGATAACATGGGTATCCCCATTCCACATTGGGGGTGAGACTAATCCCACAGATACTCAAAACTAACGCATATCTATAGGAAGCATTTTTTTAAAAAAAAAAATTTGTATTTTTAAGATGGCGTCCACATGGACAATGGCTCCTTCTTTATGGACTTTTGCTCTTGTGTTAGCATATCACATCATGTTAAAGGCTTTTAATATTAGCCAAAGCAATTTAAGAATGAATTTGAAACTTACTAATTTAAAGCCCCTATTTTTAGTGAAAAAAGAAGGAAACAAGTCTCATGGTTTTGGAAGGCTTTTACTAGTGACCCATTGGGCCCTTTAGTCATCTCCACATGGGTAGTGGACATTGCTCCATGGACCCCCAGCCATCAACTTGTCAAACATGCTATTTTGAGCACTGGTATTTTTAGTGCTTATTTAAATTTGTTGCCTTGCTTTCCATTTATTTGATTGAAGTATGTAACTACATCTATATTTCTTATTTTATGTTAAGTGGAAAGAGTTTGGGCTTGCTTGAAGCTGGGCTTAGTAATATGAACTTGGGTTCTATGTGGACTGATGAGTGGTAATCCTTTATGTTTTAAATAAATTTTACTGATTAATGTCATATGATTTTGTTTAACTCTATTATATTAACAATGATTATCCAATGTTTGAACTCCTCCCTAACATGATTGTTTGCTTCTTTTATGGGATGCAGGATTTTGACATGGATCCTCTTGGATGAGTTGGTTGAAAAGGCCTTTTGCTTGAAAATGTTTCTTTTAAAGTGTGAGAATTCCTGTGTTTTCCGTGACCATTAGCCATGGAGTTTGTGACTATATTGTGAAGTCAGGTTTTTGAATTTAAACCATATATAAAGTTGAGTCACTTTTTATTAAGAAGAGGTTGTGTATTTATTATATGAAGTAATCTGAAAATTTATGTGGACTTTTGTTTGTTGTTTTGCACGTGAATTGCAAGTGAAGAGGAGGATAAATTTGGTTTATGGTGGAGGGAGTTTGGGACAGATGGGCTTGATCTCTCAAACACTTTATAAATGAGGTCGACGCAGTTAATCAACAATTAGCACAGGCGATGTCAGCCCTCTTTTCGAAGCTGATCTGCTGCAACATGCATTTTATTTGAGTTTGATTTCAGTGGATAATAAAATTAGTATTATCACGTATTTGTCTATCTCATGGAGGTTATAGTGTAAAAGCAATCCGGACCTCATTCGAAGGAAATGATGCGAATTAAAATTTTCTTTTTTGAATTCGAATACTCAAACTTTGGGAAAAATCAACACTTCAAAAAAAAAAATCAATTGAAAAGTAAAAAATTATATTCATTTTTTCTTATAAAATTATTTTAGGGAGATGCGCCTTTAATCCAATTTTTGTTTAAAAATTAAAAAAACTTAACTGATTTAGTTAGAGTTAATTTGATTGAACAAAAATTCAAGTTGAGCAATTTAAGAGTTATTTTAATTTTGTTAAAATTATAGAACTATTATATCAAGTTTGAATTTCAAAATTTCAAACTCTAATTTAGATTATAATAAAATATCTAATTTATTGGGCTTATTCTGATAAAAATGAAGTAAAAAAAAAATTGATCTTGGATCAGGTAACATAATGGGTCGAAACGGACAAACGGGCTCTTATCGGACCGCGGACGGTCCGATAGCCCGATCGGGCTGGGCCGGACTCAATATTATATGGAGCCTGCATTATCGGGCCGGGCCGCGGATGGTCCAATTACTGTTCGGGCCGGGCCGGATCCTGTCGGGTCAGGCCGGATCAGGGTCCGATTAGAGGCCTAACTATAAATAAATATATATGTATTCACTTCAAGGCCGATACTCTCTATCTGTGGCTGACTCAGCCCGATAGCTATCAGTAGCTGAGCGATTAATTTTGTCGCTCGGTAGAAAAGAAGGGATCGGGCACTGAGTGTACCTCTAGGCCTAACTCACTATATGAGTAGTGACCTGAGCACCCTATATTTGCATCTCTAGGCCTAACTTGCTATACAAGTAGTGGCGTGAGCACCCTATGTTTGTATTTCTAAGCCTAACTCGCTATACAAGTAGTGGCCTGAGCATTCTATTATATTGCTGATTATTATAATCTAAAATGAATAGAAACCCATTTTAGGAGACTCATATCCATTACCCTTGAAGTTTTTCGAAAAATAGGATAAAAGGATTTGCAACACTATGATTATGTGTATTATGTTTGATTGATGCTTGTATAATTCGTTGTATTCTTGTTTTCATATTTTGATAGATATCTCTATACCCCACACATACGGTGAGGAGACTTAACATTGCAGTAGGAGTAAATCAGGTTAAAAGGATCTAGAGCAATGAGTGGTTTCAAAGATCAGACTTAACGAACCCACTTATATGCCTAGACATGATGCACTATTGTGAAAAATGCTTATTGATGTTAATGATATTTATCATATATTGTGATTATGATGATGAAATATTTATGATGATACTGCTTCCACGTACCCTTAACTACTGAACTATTATTGGCCCAGCTGTGTCGATATCCAGCCCAAGTGTGTCGGTTTGAGTCTACTGGCCCAACTGTCTCAATTGCTGACCAGGTGTGTGTCAGTACCTACCCAAGTGTGTCGGAGATGTACTTGAAAGATTCTGCATTTTGACCGTGTCGGGACTTAATGTTTATAGTTAGTGTAGTGTCTAGGTGTTGTGTTGGATATCAGCAGTAATATGAGAATGATTGATATTTTAGCATGACAAACATAGATGAAAATGTTGATTTTGACTAACCTGATAATTATTACACTGCATTGTTATGTTCTTTTCACTGGGCTGGTTAGCTCACACCACTCACATTTCAGGAGATGTACCCGAGGAGGAGGAACCTACATTTCAAGCTTAAGGATGGATAAGCTGTTGCAGTTTCTTGGAGTCCCATGGATGAGATTTTAATTTATTTTGTTTGTTGGTTCTTGGAACCATATTTTGTAGAGTATCTCTTGTGGTACCCATGCATGAACCACTATGTTACCGCTAGTAACTCTGTTATAAATGAGATTGCCTTTTTTTATGATGGATATATTTGTTTCTAAGATACATGCTTGTAAAAGGGTAGAAATATGGTATATGTTTGAGTCCACATGTAAAGAGCATGTGTGACATTTATTTCTGGGCCTAACATTTGTTCAAACCCAGTTCGAACTTGTTAAGGTAAAAAAAAAAAATTTAGTAGCGTTCTGGGACCACCTCTGGGTCGGGGCGTTACACTTATACACCTTTTAATGCCAGTGATGATACATACATTCACATAGCTTCTGTGCCATTTGAAGATTCAATTTGCCTTTCTAAAAATAGGCACAGACCATGGATTACGGATCTCTCTGGATCCAAATCAATCCAAGATTCTTGTACACATTTAATTCACCAATTTACGTATATATTGACCAAGGGTGTGATGTCATAAGATGTTGCATTTCCAGGTTTTAGCAAGGCAAGGCATATATGAACATAATCCATTCCACATAATGTATAAATTAATATTTATTGGAATGAAAATGCACACTAGCCATACATTCATTTCTTGTTTTAGAATATGGTTACTGAGCATATGGAAATGAAGTATGATGTAACACACACACACCTCTTATGTCTATTATCATGTTATTACCCAAAATATGATAAACACTTTTACCATTCTTTCAAGTAAACTCTAATTCCTTGAAAAAAGCTGGTACATAAATGGATTTAAACAAGCACTTTTGGTAGGTTACACCAAAGATAACCATTTAAGGGTATAAAACATGTTTCATTCCACATGGGATTCGCAAGTTTAAGGAACTTGGAATGAAACGACATTGTGTATGTGTACCATACACACCCTATACATGAAGTAATGCACATACTACATTCATTTCCAAAAGATGCACAAATCACATGGCATATGAAATAAAATGAGATAATTATATTCCAATACTAGGGTGCATACCAACATGTACAATACATATCTTACAATAGATCAATCCAACAATCAAACAAGAACATGGATCAAATGTAAGATGCTGATTCCAAAACATGTTTCAAATGTGATACCATCAGTGGTATCCCTCCACATATTTGAACTTAAAATTGTGAGACTTGGAATCTAAGTTCACAATCCAGTAATGACCTTTTATCAAATCTGGTCTTAACCTTGGGCGCCTTCTCATTTGATCTTATGGTTCAACATTCCAGATTTTGTACCATAATGTTGTTCTTTAAACATCTCGGTACACGACCTTATAGGACACTTGGAGGTTACTACTTTTCTCAAGTTCATTTTTCTCCATCATCTTCTTCTCTTAAAGGATATAACTTGGACATTTTCATTGGATGAATTTAACCAATCACCTATATTTTCAGATTGATCGATAGGTGTTGTTATTCATTGGGCTAAAGGAGGCGATTTTTCAGTGGATTCGTTCAGCCTCTTTTGTTGTTTCATGTCTTTTAAATATTTTGACAGCATATCATGAAACAACACTGATCAATGCTACATATGTTTGGTTTACGTGCATAGCCAATTCATCACTAGTCCAAGCAATTTTTGGTCTTTTGGGCAGAGTGGTCAAGGTAGTTGAAGGTTTATCCAATACCTCTTCCATAGGCATAAACTACTTTCTACTCACCTATTTCCAACCATGTTTAATGATGAAAACATTTCATAGTATTTATTCCAATTTTTCATAAAAAATAGAGGTTCAGAAACATCATGGCTTTCTCTTATAGCCATTGTTCTAGCACGGATCAACTCGAATGGTAAGATCCTTTCTCAAGAGCACATGGTTCTGATACCAATTGAAATTTCCCATTTTCAATGTGCTAGAACATCGTGATTGATCCTAGAGTGGGGTGAATAGGTCAATCTCATTTTTAATGGTGTAGTGCAGCGGAATAATTAATCAAGAGATTTGTTTAGTTTTTGATGGATTATTTATTTAATACTTTAAACATTCAAACTAAGATTTTGGCCCCTTTAGATAAAGCTTGATTATCGATGCTAATGCACAATGTATAGAATAATATAATCAATATGCAAACCAATGTGTGTTAAGAATAGTACTTAAACATAAAATATAAACACATAAAGATTAAACACCATAAGATCAATTTAAAGTGGTTTGGTTAGCCAACCTACATCCACTCTTTGGACTCGTTCAACCTTGAGCTATCCCCAAAATCCACTAAGTGTGGACTTACTCCCTCACAATTAGAGTAGGAATTCCATCTCACTCAATCGGCTGGGAATTTCACCCACCACTATCAAATATGAATTCCACCTATCCATTTGGCTGGAAATTCCATCCACCACTGTACCGGAGACTCCGTTCTAGAGTTTTTTTATAGTGGTCTGGAGTACCTCTCTTTGATCCACTTTCAGAACAAAGGTTTAAAAAAAAATTAAAACCAAGAAGCATTTGCCTTTGAAGCACTTTCTCCTGATGTGTACTTCTTCAAGATCCCACCCAATGTGTGCCGACGCTCCTCCTTTTAGTCGCCGTTGAGCAATCACAATCTAAGGTGTCAAGGAAACTGATTCTACTAAAGGTTTCCTAGTTTAAGGTTCTTCCTTCTCACTTTCTAAGTCAATCCTCAGATTGGTTGTTTATGAGTTTTCTTCCTTCCTCTCTCACAACTCAATTCATTTGATTAGTTGTATTTGATTCCCCTAGTGTAAGCACGGGAGAGAGAGTGATCCTTCTGTTGGCCCTTGTTAAGCTCACTGATAAAGATGAGGGTCCAACTGATCCTGCCGAAGGATACCAACTAGTTGCATAAAGATTCGTTTATATAGCGAAGGCAACTAGTTGTAGTAACGGTAATATACCGACAGGTCAGTCGCACCGAGGGGTCGGTGACTAGAAATGTTACCGTTACAAACCCGACCGTTGTGCATTAATTGTACTGCTAACGATAATGTTCTTTTTTGGTCGACATGTTGTTGTCGCTGATAGATTGACACTTATGGTACCGAGGGGTCAGTCCATCTGAGAGGCTCGTTCTGGAGCAAAACATACTTGACAGTAGTTTCAACTCTAGAAACTTGTTACCCAGAACACTGTCGTCCTTTACCGAAAGGTCGGTCATGGTACTTTCAATCTGTCTTTTATTGCCGATATGTCTGTTTATTTGAGAGTCCACTTGAGTTCAAGGATTCCAGAACTCAAGATCTTGATCGAGGAGTCGTTGACCAAGAGGGGTCGTTTCAGCCTTTCACCGAGAGGTCCATGCATAATAGACTCTCGATTAAAGGCATACCCAAAATGACAGTTCAATGTTCCAGAACCTATGTCAATCTGGCCAACCAATCCTTAACCACGATGGGTCGATCCTGTCTCTACCGAGGAGTCGGTGAGAGCAACTGGTCGGCTGACAGTGAAAACAAATACATATTTCCATGTTGGGTTCCAATTCACTGTCAACCTTCCTCTCTAGGCGTTTTATGATTTAACCATTTGTTCCACTAAACCTAGGGATAGTCCTCTTTAAGGTGTGGGTACCACCTAAAGTCATCTATGGCCATTTTACATGTTTTGTAATTGCCATAACGATGAGCTTCAATCCGGTGGAGCATGATCTTTTCTCTTGATCATCTTGGGTCCTTAAGCTTCCAACAAGTGATTCTTTTCGAGTCATGGAATTGATAAAAATAAGGACTTGGCCAAGCCGAGGCTGCAACACCTCGGATTTTCAATTTATGATTTTATATGAATATTATCCAGTAATTTGTGAATTTTAGATATGGATTCTAAATTGGGCAAAGAGTTGGGTCATTGGCCCAATTAAGACCCAACGGCTTTGGTAAATGGTTTCAAATAAATTAAATGGGGTTAGATTTAATTAGTAATGTAATAAGGGATTGGAATTAATTTTATGCGCATGAGATATATGTGGGATTTTCTTATCCACATTGATATGCTAGAATATCTAAAGAAGATGTTCAAATAAATATAAATGGCTTGGTCGCATGATAGATATGAATATCTATATGTTATGCGCATGGAAAGGGTAGCCAAGGAAATTATCTAATCTAAATAAAGATAGGATTAAGGGAAGGTTTTAAAATAAGAAAGGGAGGTCGGCAATTACTAAACTAGGACAAGAGGCGTACGGCCCTAAAAGGGGTTGCCTAACTTAAGCACCTTCTAATTATGGGACCAAGGGAAGATAATAAAAATGAGAGGTAGCAAGGGGTACACGGTTTACACCTTCATAGCCGAACTCTCTCTCTCTATATCTCAATTGTCAATCTCGCCAAGATCAAGAGCATGGAGAAGAAGAAGGCAGCCAGCAAGAGGTGTTCTTGGTTTGGAAAAATTAAGAAGAAATGAGAAGGATTGGAAGAACAAGAAATCGGAAAAAGGTTAGTATCATGTTTGATAAATTTATTTTGAAACAAAAGAACCATAGGGTTCAGCCATGGTGTTTGGCTGAACCCCATGGAAGAAGATTGGGTGATGTTTTGATGATTCTAATGGAAATATATGATTTATTTTATTGGGTTATTAAGAATGAAAACCATGGAAGTGTTCATAAGTTTATGGGGTTTTCAAACATGAAGATAATGGATTTATACTTATGTTTTTAAGAGGATTTTAAATAGAGATATGGTTAAGGATATGGGTCGGCCATTGCATGGCCGAACCATGATTTGATTATGGCTAAGATATAAGATCAAAATAATGGAAGAAAAGGGGTGAGGTTCGGCCATGGTGTATGGCCGAACCCCACCTAATATGTTCATGAATTTCATGGGAGTTTGTTGATAATGTAGTATGATGTTTAGAGGGGTGAGGTTCGGCCATGGTGTATGGCCGAACCCCACCAAATAAATTTATGAATTTGAGGATTTAAATTAATGGTCAAGATCATGAACCATAGGGTTCGGCCTGTAACACCCTGGAATTTCAAAGATATCAATTTACATGAATTTATTCATATTTACGGAATTGCCATTGTGATTTATTTTGATATGAATTTAAATGGGTAAAGTGTTGGGCCAATGGTCCAATCAAGACCCAATGTTGGTAGTTATGTTTACAAGACAAATAAATAGATGAGAAGTATTCAAACGGGTCAAGATTTGTAATTGGGTCAAATTTTGATAAATGGGTCAAAATGGCCAAATGGGACCCAATGGGTCGTAGTTGACATATTTGACTATTTGGTGAGCTCAAAGCTTAATTGGGTTAAGATGAGTTAAATGTTTGAGTTGGGTTTGAGTTGAAATAAATGATGGAGTTTAGTTGAGTGGAATTTATTATTTGAGTTACATTAAATGAATGAGTTGAGTTGGGGTGAGCTAAATAAATGAGTTGGATGGAATATGTATTTTTTTAAGTGAGTGAGATGTGGAGATAGAAGGTTTGTAGGTTGTTTCAAATTCAAATACTACGAAAATGTTGGTTGCATGGGAGGCTTTCCATGCATGTAACTCCCATTTTAAAAATGAATGGGTGACGGTTTTGGGAGTTACAATTGTGGGGAGTTGTAATTCAAAATTTAAAAGTTTATATGCACTTTGGAAATGGTATAGAGTTTATTGTTTGGGTCTTCAAAAGACAGCCAATGGGGAGACGGTGAAGCACATGGAGTTTCATTTTAAAATGAAACCCCCATATAAGATGTGAATGAAGGATGCCGGTTACATTGGGCTAACAAAGAATAGCCGTTGGTGTGGGGAGTTTCATTTCCTTATGAAACTCTCACATCCAAAGGTAATGGAGACGTTGGATGCTTGAGAGGGGGGGGGTTGGGGTGGGGTGGTTTCATTTCATAGATGAAACCCCAAGTAACATAAAGGATTTTGATTATGGAGAGGTGAGTTACACAAGGTTAACCTTGGGCTGAATTTGATTAGCCAAGAGGACTTCATTCTCTATCACTATCTCTTCCTCTCTTGGGTGTCCTCCATCTCTCCAAACACCAAGAACAACAGATGGTTACTGAATTGCAATCAGTCCTTGGTTGCTTTCTTTCACCAAGACAAAAGCACACATTGAGCAAAGGAGTTGGCATCAAGGTTTCCCATCCAAAACCCAAAATTCTATCTTTTTCTCTAATCCATACCTTAGCTGAATTATTTCAAGGACAGCAACAAAATCATCTTTGGCCAAGGAATCAAGAAGAAGGAGAGGCTAAGAAAGGGAAGGAACAAGCCGGAGTGAAGATCAATTGGAGGAGTCGCGGAAAAGGTAGGTTTTTGATAAACTATCATTTAATAAAGAAACACGATCCGGCCATTGGATGGCCGAATCTATCAAGGGTTAGACATTGGATGGTATTTTATAAATGAGATGAAAAATGGATCATAGGGTTCGGCCACTTGGGATGGCCGAACCCCATGATGGGTTCATTTGAATGGTTTTTGTAAAACAAAACCTAGGATTGTTTTTGATGCTAAGTTAGATTAAGTGCATGTTTTGAAAAGTTCTAAAATCATGGTTTTGAGTTGGGCTATGGATTGGCCAAATACATCATGGAATTTAATCTTGGATAAGATTGTTTAAAAAGGATAAAAATAATATATCATTGGGTTCGGTCATCTTGGTTGGCCGAACCCCATGAAAAGTGTGGATTGGTTTGATGTTTTAAAGGTCAAAAACCATGTCAAACCATGGTAATTTTTATATATGTTAATTGGGTCATTTTGTGGCCGAATTAAGTAAGGATATAAAGTATGATGTGAAGGTTTAAAAGGATGGAAATCTAGAGCATAGGGTTCGGCCACTTGGGATAGCCGAACCCCATGAAAGTTATTGATAAATGGTATGGTTTTTGGGATAGAAACCATACCATGTGTAAAGATTGTTAAAAGGATTGAAAAAAATGGACTTAAGTAATTGTTATGGGGTCGGTAATGGATGGTTAAACCTTGCTATTTTTATGGCTAAGATGTAGTAGATAAATAATGTAGAATTGTTGGAAAAGTTGCATCAAAAGAACCTTAAGGTTCGGCCATGTGAATGGCCGAACCCCATGGGTCATCTTATGGAGTTTTTATGTGATTTAATTGGGCTTATGGTTACTGTTTTGGATCAGCCTTTGGATGGCTGAACCATGTATTTATCTTTGTAAGAGAATGGAGCCTAAGTTAAGTACATAGGTTAAAATTATTGAACCAAGGGAACCATTGGGTTCGGCCATGTGTATGGCCGAACCCCATGGATCATTTTATGAGGACTATTTTATTGAATCAAATGGTTTCAAATTTAAAGATCATGGAACATCTTGAGTGGTTAATAAATGATTGTTATGTGAACATTTAGACAAGTCATGGGTCGGCCATTTCATGGCCGAACTATGGGGTTCTATGGCTAATTTAGGACATGGAAGTTTAAATGGGTGAGGTTCGGCCATGGGGTATGGCCGAACACCACAAAGTGGATTTTTGGGACTTAGACTAAGTTGGAATCACATGAAGGAATGTTTAACTTGCTGTTATGTAAATAAGGTTTTGGGATTGTTAGACCGGAGCACAAGTCGTGAACGGGAGACGGTTCAAAGGAAGGGTCAAACTAAGTAACATTGTGTAGGTTTCCTACCTTGTTGTAACCACATATCTTATTCGTTGTTTTATGTTTATTTAAATAAGTTATTTGAATGAAATGTTATATTTACAAATGACATGTTTGCATAGATATCTCATGCATGGCATGGGATGTAGGTGTTGTAACCGGAGGCCACACTCCGTCGGGGCGTCCGAAAGACCACTGTGGGGTACCCTGATGATGAGAATCCCATCAAGAGGAATCCGGAGGCCACACTCCGTCGGGGCGTCCTAAAGACCACTGTGGGGTACCCTGATGATGAGAATCCCATCAGGAGGAATCCGGAGGCCACACTCCGTCGGGGCGTCCGAAAGACCACTGTGGGTTACCTTGACGATGAGAATCCCGTCAAGTGATGGCTATGTTGAATGGCGATGGGTGGGACTCATTACATGTTCATTTCATACATAGCATGTATTTATGGAATTTTGTCACACATGTATTATTATTATACTATTTGCATGTTTTTGACTAACCATGTGGTAGCTCTATTTGGAAACACTACTGGGCGCGTTGATCTAACGCCCTATCTATACCTTTAGTGGATGGCGCAGGGGAAGGGAAGAACGTGGATCGAGAAGAAAACCAAGCATAGGAGCTTGGGCATTTTGAATGGACATGAATGGACTATTATGGATTTGTTATTTGAATTTGGACAATGTAATTTGGTAATTAGATATGTTGGCATGTAATAAGTAGTTAAGTAGATGCTATGACTTGGTTTATTTTGGATGGTTGGATTGAATGATTAGTTAAGATTGTTTAGTAATTCTTGGAACTTATAATTAAGTACTTTGCTATCTGAGTGTGATAATTGAAGTGGTTTTAGGTTCTATTAGAACCATCAGTTAGATTAAGACTAGGTTAATTCCGCAAGTTGTATTTGTAACATGTGTGGATCATTCTTATGGACTTAATCCATACGCACATGGGCTTGGCTAGTTAAGGGTCGGACTTCAGAAGTCCGAACTTAACTCGCGTCTTGACACTCCACCCCGATCACTTGATTATTATTAAAAAAAAAAAATAAACTCTGAAAATTAGAGTGAAAAGGGCGGGGTGTTACACGGCCATGGTGTATGGCCGAACCCCATGGGGTTGTTTTGGAATGGTAGATGTATTTTGGTTGCTAAATTTGGAAAGCATCCAATTATAGAAAGATGGTTTCTAATTTAGGAAACTATCTAATTTTGGAAAGAAGTTGCTAAATTTGGAAACATCCAATTATCGAAAGATGGTTTCTAATTTAGGAAACTATCTAATTTTGGAAAGAGGTTGCTAAATTTGGAAAGCATCCAATTATGGAAAGATGGTTTCTAATTTAGGAAACTATCTAATTTTGGAAAGAGGTTGCTAAATTTGGAAAACATCTAATTATGGAAAGATGGTTTCTAATCTAGGAAACTATCTAACTATGGAAGATGGTTAGTAATTTAGGAAACTATCTAATTATGGAATGACGAAGATTATTTATGGAAACTATCCAATTATGGAAAGGTGGAGATTATTTATGGAAACTTTTTAATTATGGAAACCTTCTAAAGTATGGAAGGATGGATTATTAATTGGAAACAAGGACACATGGCCGAATCCCATGAATCAAATTATGGTTTATGTTTAATGAGTTATGATTTTTAATGTTTGCAAGGATCGGATTATTGGTTATGTAAGCCATGGATGGGAAAGTTGTAATTTCATGCCAAAGTGGAGGATCATGGGTCCGGCCATGGTGTATGGCCAAACCCCATGAGGTTTATTTTATGGACATGATTGGTTAATGAATTAATACAGGGTTTAGTTATGGTAGATTTAAATGAATGAAGGAACCAATGGAAATCTTGTAAATATATGGAAATATTGGACATAGGGTTCAGCCATGGTGTATGGCCGAACCCCATGAATTAATTATGGGACTGTGTTTGGATTAAAAGAAATATGTATGGATTATTTGGAACCTAAGCAAGGAAAATGGCTATGGTTATGAACAATGGCATTATTGCAATTAACTAAAGATTAAACCATGGGTTCGGCCAAGGTGTATGTCCGAACCCCATGGGGTTTTGTTTAAGGACTTAGAAACTTGTAAATCAAGTGGGACTTGGTGTTGATTATTATTATATTATAAGGTAACGGGATCTCGCAAGCGGTGCGCGATCGGTGATCAATTCTTGGACGAAAGACGCAAGCACACGGTAGCGGTCTTTGGTAGGATTCCACCTCTTTGAAACCATGGGTTTATGTAAATATGTTTATTTTATATTTGATGAAATTATGTTTCAAAGGATATACATTATATTGAATTCCAAATGCTATGTTTAATTGTATAAATAGCATGTGTTGATTATGTTTCAAAAGGTGATTTCAAATGCTATGTTTATGTTATAAAATAGCATGTGTTTCATTGGCACCTCATGCATGGCATGGGGTGGAGGATTTATAACCAGAGGGGTCACACTCCGTCGAGGCGTCTGAAAAACCTATGTGCGGTACCTTGATATGATTTTCCATCAAGAAGATTCTGGACGGTCCACACTCCGCCGGGGCATTCGGAAGACCTATGTGGTGGGTACATTTATGTACATGTGATGGGTGAGACTTATTGCATTTGTCATCATTGCATGGCATGGATTTTATATGGTTTTGACATCACTATATTATTATATATGTTTTGTATTAACCATGTGTTAGCCGTAACTGGAATACCTACTGGGCGCGTTGTTCTAACGCCCTACTTCTACACTAGTTGATGAAACAGGTAATCAGGGGAACGAAGAACACAAGACGGGCCAGGCATAGGAGCTTGGATGATTTAGTTTATTATTTTTAATAAAAGTTACTCATGGACTTGTATTTGAGCAGCTACATTTCGGAATGTAATAACTTAGATGGATGGATATTAATTTTGATAATTATGGTATTTGAATGATGATTAAGAACTTGACGTACTTTACTATCTGAATGGAATAGAACTTGGTTCTATTATGATTCCGCAATTTTGATGTTAATTATTTCGCATGTTTTATATTGCTATGTGTGAACCATTTTCGTGGACTTAGTCCATGCACACATAGGGTTGGCTAGTTAAGGGTCGGACTTTGGGAGTTTGGACTTAGCTCGCGTCGTGACGTCCCGCGCTCTATCACTCTACTCTGTTATAAAAAAAAAATAGACTCTAAATTTACGGGAAGAAGCTAGTGAAAAAGGGCGAGGCATTACAGAGGCACTAACAGAGTGTATATTCATTGTATTTCTGTTTGTGTAACAGATACTCGCGATACTCTACGTTTTACTGTGAGGAGACTTAATAGTACCAATCAGTAAATTAGATTTTGTAAACCTAAATCTAGTGCAATGAGTAGTTTCATGGATTATACATGATATTGAAAACACCGAATATGCTAGAATGCGAGACTTGACACTGCTTCCACATGAGGGATGAAAATTGGTTATAACTGTTAGAACAGAAGCATAACACGGTGTCAATGATTAGAGGTCTAGTAGTCTATAAACGAAGAATGAACACACTTATATGCCTAGACTTGATATATATTGCTAAGATATGTTCATATTGTTACTAATGATGTTTATCATGCATGGTATTGATATTGATAATGATATTCTCAGATGTGAGAACTTGAGCATCATGTTATGATGAGAGATTGAAGTTGAAGTTGATATTGATGATGATATTCTTCGGTGTGAGAAATTGATCATGTTGTGATGAAGACTGAAGTATGAAGTTGATACTATTGATAAGATGTTCCGATGTGAGAACTTGAGCATTTATGATATTGATATTGCCTCCATGTACCCTCAACTACTGAACTATTATCGGCCCAGGTGTGTCGGTTTGCGTCTACTGGCCCATGTGTGTCAGTTGCTAGTCCAGGTGTGTTAGTACCGACTTAGGTGTGTCGGAGATACTCTTGCTAGATGCTACATTTTGACCGTGTCGGGACTTAATGCATATATAGTCAGTATAGTACTTTGGTGTTACGATGGCATGGCAGTATCACGGATGACTTGAAATATTGGTATAGTAGACCAATTATAACTTCAAGTAAGATAAAGGATATGCGAAACCATTGGGCAGTGGTATGGCAGTGGTATGCAATGGTATGTTAGTGGCATGACAGCGGTATAACAGTGGTATGTCAGTGTTATGGAAGTTGTATGACAATGGTATGTCAGTGGTATGGCAATAATGGTGACTTGATAAATTGGTATAGTAGACCAATTATGAATTCATATAAGATAAATGGTACATGAGACCATTTGTGGTAATTTGGTAAAATGGTATATAAGACCATTTATGGTAAGTTGGTAAGTATGGTAAAGTAGACCATTCATGAGTAGATAACTATGATTTTAAATGGTAAAAGTTGGCCATTATTGTTATTACGATTGGACTGCTTTGTTTAACCTGTACGTGTTGATGAATGTGTTGTTTTAATATCTCTTCACTGGGCTTGGAGCTCACATCCCTTACATTGCAGGGTTAGCACTTGAGGAGGAAAAACCTCCACCGCTGACTTAGGATGAGGGAGCCTTGCAGTCAATCATATTTTCCAATGATGGAAAATATGTTTATTATGTTTATTTTCATTCAAATGATGTCTTGTTGATTTTAGTACCGTCTATGGTAGTATAAATTAAGCATGTGTAAATCACTATGTTTTCAGCTTCGTAACTGTAACGCCCCGCCCTTTCCACCCTTCCGAAAATCAGAGTCTGAAAATTTCTTTTGAAAGAAACACAGAGTGAAAGAGAGCGGGCGGTGTCACGACGCGAGTTAAGTCCGGACTATCCAAGACCGACCCTTAACTGGCCACCCATGTGTGCATGGACTAAACCCATGATAAATAATCCACACATGGAACTAAGTAAAACTTGCGGAATAGACATAACTGATTGCGGAATAAGTCAAATATGCGGAATAAACTAGACTAACTGCGGAAATAGGTTGAAAAGATAGCAAGTACCAGTCTCAATTGATAATTAAGATAAACAACCATCCATAGTTAATAACCTAATCAAACCATACCAAAGTACTAACTTATTACATGTCCACAATATATAATTCAAATGACAGTAATAAAGAAGTCCAGTTCAATATTCAAGCGCTTAGGCTTGGCTCCCCTCCCGGTCATCGATCTTTTCATTCCCTTTCCTTGTACCTGCATTCTCCTCTGAAGATAGAATTAGGGCGTTAGATCAACGCGCCCAGTAGGTTCCCGATCAGGACTACCACAAGGTTAGTGTATAAAATATGCATATATATTTTAATACGTAATTATCAATAAAACATCTGAAAACAATGCTATGTATGTAAGTGCATATGTAATGAGCCCCACCCCATCACACATACATAGCCATCACTTGACGGGACTCTCACCGTCAAGGTAAATCACAATACACTTTCATTTGGGACTCACAGTATTCTTTCATTGGGACTCACATGATAAGGTAATCCACAGTAATCCTCGTTACCTGTGGAAAGACACTTCATCATTGAGTTGTTTCACAGTATTCTTTCATTGGGATTCACATGATAAGGTAATCCACAGTAATCCTCGTTACTTGTGGAAATACACTTCATCATTGAGTTGTTTCACGGTGTTCTTTCATTGGGACTCTCAAGTCAAGGTAATCCATAATCGTCACCCCATGCCATGCATGAGATGTCAATGTACATGTATGTCATTTGTAAATACATATCTCATCATTCAAAACCATATTTGAAACATAATATCAAATACAACATATCTCATAAAAACATAATAAAACCAAATCATAATTGTGGTTACAAGTAGGTAGGAAACCTACTGAAGATTCGCTTCAGTACTTGATCTTTCTTAATCGTCAGCCGTTCACGACTCGTACGCCGTATACGCAAGTCTGGATACCCTATTTAAATAGCAGCAAACCAAACGTTTATCATGTAGTTCCAATTTAGTCAATTTCCCAAAATATACTATGTGGGGTTCGGCCATGCCCATGGCCGAACCTCACCTATTTATTCTTTTGGTCTCTCATTCATTTAATCCCTTATTAAGCATCACTTCCTACAAAATACTTTGGTAGGGTTATAAACATACAGATGATCATTCGACCTTTGATCAATAAATCATTCTTTCCCATAATTCAATCACATCTAAGACCCATCCACATCATGTGGGGTTCGGCCATGCCCATGGCCGAACATCATCAACTTAGAATTTATCATTTTATGGGGTTCGGCCCTATACTTGGCCGAACCTTGTATTCCCACTCTTCCATCATCAAATGGTTCTCCATTACAATACTTTAAACCCTTTATAAAATCATGGGAATAATATCAAACACAACCTATGAACTTAGTCCATTTATTCCAAAAACAGCCCATGGGGTTCTCTTGATTTGATTGATCCATCAATTACCCATGATTTGAATCAGTAACTTAACCCTAATATTGACATGGTTCAGCCCTACATTGGCCAACCAATAACATCAAGTTAAACTTCACCAAATCACATCAAACACCATATTTTATATGGTTTTAAACTCATCAAAATCATCAAATACTAACATGGGGTTCGGCCATCCAAAGTGGCCGAACCCTATGTCCATGTTTGGTCCTCTTAAATATGTTTTAGATCTCTTTTAGACAATAATAAACAACATCACATTACTGTATTTTTTTACCTCTTAAAACATCCAAATCAATTCATCAACTTGTCCAAATGACCATATTACTTCATGGGATTCGGCCATCCAAGATGGCCGATCCCCATGGTCCATTTCATCAATTTTAATCCACTGTTTTAGACCCATGCTAACTTCAGTCCTTATGTCATTCAAATCCATGTTTTTAACCCTCTTTAAAACATGCATTTGTATAAAAAAGAAACCTCAAAACAGTCCACAAAAACTCCATAGTTTCTATGTTTCAAAACATCAAAACCAACCTAACTTTTACATGGGGTTCGGCCCTCCATGGTGGCCGAACCCAATGGTCATCTTTACCATTTTAAAACCTCTATTAATCAAGGTTAAAACCTTGGTGTATTCGGCCATAACCATGGCCCAATACATATGTGCATAACACACCATGGTTTGACATGGTTTTTGACCTTTAAGATCATCAAACCAAATCCACATTTTTCATGGGGTTCGACCAACCAAGATGGCCGAACCCAATGGCATTTTTCTTATCCTTTTAAGCCATTTAATCCAAGGTTTAGACCTATGACAAATTCGGCCATACATGACCAAATTATGTCATCCAAATTTATAATTTCAAGCTCTTTAATAAACCAAGCACTTATGTAAAAAACTTACCAAAGTTCCTTGTTTTTAGTCTTTACTTCCAATCCTTCTTTGCCTCCTTTCCTTTGCTGTTTTGTGCTTGATCTAATGTGCAAACACCTCTGATGTTCCAGCTAGGAAAAACGAATTGGAGAGAGGGAGAGAGAGATGGAAATTCTTGGATTTCCAATGTGAAAAACGGCCAACCTTGGTAGTCATTTCCTTTAGTACTTCAGCCCCCAAGACCCCTCCATTCCCTCATCAATTCTTAAAAAAAACGATGGGTATTGGGTGCTATCCAATGCACCCCTTGGTACCTGCCTATGCAGCCTTTCAACTTCCCAAGCATCACCTCCAATTCCCATGCATTTCATTTAAGATTTATCATGGAAATCACCCCAACAAGTTCCCAACGTGTGGGACTTGTTTTGGTGGTTATGACTGAGCCAAACTACTCATATTCCCTCTGAACTCACTGATTTACAGTCCCATTAATTCCATTTTGACTCACCCAACTCACATGTCCAACTCACCTCATTAATTGACAACCATTTAATGAATTTGAGTCAACTCATTTTTTATTCAAATTAAATAAAATCAGTTCCACTTAACCTGATTTAACTCACCATTGAACTCATTTGTGGGCCCACACGGTCGGCTGTGGTCAACAAAGTAAACCCGACCCGTTGGGTCCCCCTTTAGCTCCTTGACCCGTTTTTGACTCCATGACCCAATTATGGGTATTTTGGTCATTTGTACTTGGTTTTCACATGTGCATCAGGCCTACCCATTTTTACTTCACTTGATTTCCAATCAAATAGCTTAACCCCATTTAATTTAAGTTCACACAACGGTCAAATAATCCATTAAGACCCGTTGAGTCCCATTTGGGCCCTTTGACCCATTTAGCCATTTCTGACCCAATTGATGTACATTACCCATCCAATCAAACTTGACATTCATAATGTGCTCATATGATCTTAATTTGAGCAAGGGCCCCACCATTTCCTTACTTAACATCACAAATAATTAATTTAACACATCAGGGGCATTTTCGTAATTATCCACTTCATTGAGAAATTGGGGTGTTACAGTAACTCTAATGAGATGAATAGATATTTCTATTTGTGTCATATGTGTTCATATATGGGGTCATATGGTACATCTTTGAGTCCACGTGAGAAGAGTACGTGTGGCATTTTCTATGATGGGTTTTTTGGTAAACTTGAAGTCTAGTCCAGCTATGATGTTAATTGATTGGAGATTATAAAAAAAAAAAATAGTAGCGGTTCAGGCCCACCATCGGGTCAGGGCGTTACATTCCCACTAAGTCTCATTTCAAGTTAAGGTTTCCACTAAACCTTATCGAGGTTCTCACTAAGCATCATTTTAAACAAGGTTTCCACTAAACCTTGTCAAGGTTCCCACTAAACCTTGTCAAGGTTCCCACTAAGCCTCATTTTAAACCGAGGTGCCCACCAAGCCTCGTCAAGGTTCCCATCAAGCTTCGAATGCATCAAGGACTGACACAGTCAAGATACAGTAACTTGCAAGTGCTCTACTATTCACTAAGCCAATTTGACTCAACGGTCATGTGTGTGAAGACAGATATTCATGTATTAAGTTTACCAAAATTAATCCCATTACCAGAGATAGCACTAAACCAGAGTCAAAACCATTACTCGGTTTGCAATCCCGGTCGTATCACCCGAAACATACCCAAAATTACCATGCCTACAACCAGGGACTGATTTTCAATGGATTGATCGATGGATTGTGAACTGCCGCACAATTACTACACTCAGTCGAGTGAGAGGTCGACTACTCCTCAGTTGATAGTTAGTCGATTGATGGTATCGACTGACACTTTCAGATACTGGTCTATTTTTTCAGACAGTCATCAGTATCAGTCGACTGACACTTTCAGAGTCTAATCTCTCTGTGCAGACAATCAATTAGTCGATGTGTCAGTTTACTAAAGTCGACCGACACACTGTTGTGAGTGTTTTTCTGAGTCTTTTACACCGTGCTGTGTTTTTAGTTAGAGATCCTCCTGGATCACAGAGCCTACTCTTACAGTATTTCTAGTGCCCTTTTTACATAGGGTCTTACTCTGGGAATACTAATCATTTGCGCAATAACCCAAACATGCATAGAAACTTCCTGAACTAACTACTAGCGTCATGCGCCTTCATCCAATTCAATAAACAAAGAAACCTCTAGACACTCACATGGATCCCATACTACGTTTTAGACTACTAGACCTAGGGCCTCTGACACCTTTTTATGTTTACATTCTAATAGTTAGAACAATGTACATCCCTTACAAGTAAGCGAAGTCAGGTTTCGTTTTTTGGTCCCACTTAGTCTTTTCCATCCTTTAATGTCCATGGATCCCATTACGTTCTAGGGTTAATGGTTTTTCATAAAATTCCAAAATAGGAATCAAATCGAGTCTCCTCACCTTTTGTCCAGTTAGTTTTGCAAGCAAGTTGTGAAAATGTGGTAAATTTATGAAATTTTCTTTTTGAAGTCAAATACAAATAAATTATCCCTATAACCCCACTATTTATTTTCCACTGAAAACAGGGTAATGGATATGAGCCTGCTAAGTTCTTTCTACTCACTAAATTATGTCAAAGGGTTAGCCATCAAAAACACACAATAAAAGAAAATTAAAGTACTGTTCCTGACTCAGTGTCAATTCGTATACCACTGAACAACCGTAATCACCATAGATGGTACCACAGGGCGACCGAAATCGTCACAAATGGAGAATTTAACCCAAAGGGTTCAGTGCAGACATTTAAACACCCATTGAAGAAGATAACCACACAAGGAGTCGGATAGGGTTAGTTTTATCCCCTGTTAAGTTTAAAAGAAAGAAATCCAAGTTCCCTAGAGATTTTGGAAGCATAACTCAAAAATGGCCATTTTCCCCTACATACGGTTTTAGAGCCCATCTCTATGCCTTTTTACTTCTAATCTTCCTCTAAGTTCCTAAAATTGAGAAAATGAAAGTTTTGATACCATCCACGCGAGTTTCCGCAGTGATTTGACCTCCGTTGAAAACCCACAAAAACTCAAAACCTTCTGTTACTGAACGAAGGTTGAGAAAGAAAAAGAAGACAAGGAAAGGAATACAGGAAGAAAACGAATGAGATATGAGGGTTTCGTTGTTTTTTTTTCCCTTTCTACCCTTCCACTTCCTTTGCTTTCTATAAAACATTCAAATCTCATTTGGAATGAGACAAAGTATATAAGACAAAAAGGTGGGCATTACATGCTTATTTTTAAACTTTCTTATCTTATTTTCGTAATTCGGTAAAAATGAGATTTCAAAAGATCAATCTAACCGATCTGATGGGTTGGGAACTAAAAATTGGTCAAACCATCAACAATCTGGAGAGAACTACTCATTAAAAATCTGATTTAACCGAAAAGGACGTTTCTAGTAAATTCACATAGATTTGAAGTATCTCATGGAGAAAATATGACTCCATAGTTAAGTCGATAAAATTTGTCTCATGAAAAAGTCCTAACGCTCGAAACTCTCATAAATACTTTAAAATTAAGGTTTTATAAAATAATGATCTCCCAAAGATTAAAGAGGGTACATTTCTAGAAGTCAAAATAACATCAAATATGTGCAATTTGGGAGTTCAAATACTTCAAATGAGGGGTTTTTCAAATAAAAATAGCTTTAGGGTCACCTTTAGATGAAGGTCAAATATTTACAGTTTTTCCTTACCAACTTTGACGAGTTGGATCAAAGAGCACCAAACTTGGATCAAGCTTTTTGGAAAGCACACTACGTAATCTTCATGATTAACAGATCACAAATCCCACTTAATGGTATAATCATAGGATTAATCCCTATTAAATCACAATTAATCATAATTAATCCCTAATTTGGGCTAGGGTATTACAGAATCTGAACAGAAAATGCAACAGAGAACCTAGCTTATGTTGGTCAGACCGGTAGGATCGTCAGTCCGACCTTCATAGAGCAGTGGAGAAAGAGTTATGTGCATTGTCAGTTTGACCGACTGTGGTGTCGAACCGACCACGTACGACTTAAGTCAAAGGTATTTAAACCTCATTTGAGCGGTTTATTTCATATCTATATCCTTCCTCCCTTTTCCAAATCCATGGAAAACCCCTTCTAGCCAAACCGTAGCCATCATTTCTCCCTCTTTCCCTTCAAAATTCCCATTGCATGTTAGAGATTTGAGAAGAACTCATCTCAAGGTCCCTCCCACTCGGATTTTCTCCTTCCCCAAAGGTAATTTCTTCACTCTTCAACCTTCCTTCTTGGGTTTTTATTTAGGAATTTTGTGGAATTGAGTTTAAATGATGACTTAAGCTTGAAATAGAGATAAATGTATGCAGAAATATGGGGATTGAAAGTAGTGCTTAGAACCAGATTAACCCTAGAGGGGGGTGAATAGGATAATCACAAATTATGGAGCTTTTTTAAATTTTACTTGCTTAATGTCAAATAGTGAGGAATTAATAATCAATTAATCAAGTGTGTGTGACAATCAAAGTGTGCAAGATTAAGAGCAATAACACAACCAAGCACCAATACACACGATTTATAATGGTTCGATTAAACAATCTAAATCCACTGTTGAGACTCACGCAACCTTGGGCTATCTCCAATGTACTAGGCGTTGGAATTACACTAACACAATAGAATAAGACTTCCACCTACCCAATTGATTGGGACTTTCACCCAATTCATATCTCACTATTTTTATAGTAGTTCGAGAGAAAAGCTATGTCTTTAATCCACTACACAATGTTATAGATTTTAAAGTAAAATCTAAACTAAGATGCACTTGCCTTTGAAGCCTTTAAAAATGAAGTTGTGCTTCTTGAGCCACTCAAACCAATGTGAGCTTGTACAATCCCGATGTTGATGAAGGCCCGTCGTGTAGAGCAACCACAATCTTTGGGAGGTCCTTTTATAAAATTGGGTTACAATTTCTATCCTAGAAGCCTTGGCTTAATCCTTCTTTCTTAATCTCAACCTTTACCGATTGGATACTTGAATGATTTCATAATTGTTTATCCAAGAGAGAATAAGCATAAAACTTTGTCTTTGGTGAGTGAGGATTAACTTGGGTAGATGGCTCTTTGAATGCTCATAAATTCGACCAACCTCACCACCAAACAATGAACATATTTATAGGCAAACATAAAAAGTTTCGTAACACAGATCCACACGATTAATCGTGTACAAGACATTGATCGTTCGTGTTTAAGTTCCTTTCCACCAACCCGGCCGTTGAGCATTTAATGCACAGCAATGGCTCTAAAACATTAACCTCACAATGGATCGTGCCACACGACTGATTGTCCATGTTTCCAGCGACTGATCGTGGGTTGGCGAATGTACCGGCCTGAGGCTGACTGTATTTTTCAAGGTCAAGTCTCATCCAGGCCAAGGGCGATTGATCGTGATGCTGATTTGTTCTTGCCTTGTACAGACGATCGATAGCTTGCCCGATTGATCATATGATCCCATGTTTTCCAGGCTTTGTTTAAGTCCATGCTATGTCATGTCTCAGCGATACATCACCCATACGATTGATTCGTCAATGTTCCAGACGATCAATCGTGGGCACCCGATAGTATCGTCCTGGGACCACATGGGTTTGATAGTCTTTTTCAACCAGAATCTCCAACTTACCACACGACATATCGCAAGACCACGATTGGTTGTGTGCTGTCTTTGGCGAATGATTGCCCGACACTATGTGTCGCCCTGACTGTGAATTCATATTTCCAAGTTGGGTTACAATTCATTGTCAAACACATGTTAGGCTTGTTTAATTATGTAACACCCCGGATTTTCAAGTTATCAATATATATGGAATTTGCCCCTTTAATTTGTGAATTATTGGATATGGACCTTAGATGGGTAAGTTGTTAAGTCAAATGCCCAATTAAGGCCCAACAGATGGTGGTTATGTTTCAATTGAATTAAATGGGTGAGATGTAGTTAATTGGGTCAAAATGCCCAATTGGGACCCAATGGGTCGTGGTTGACTTGGTTGACCACCAAGTGAGTTCAAGCATACTTAATTAGGGCTGAATTAAGTTGGAAATGGAATTATGTAATTGAGTTTATTCTAAGTGAGTTAAGTGAGTTGAGTTTAAAAGAATGAAAAATAATTGAGTTATGGTGAGTTGGATGGGAAGTTAATGGGACCTTCATCTTAAGTGAGTGGAGTGGGAAGATGAAGGTGTTTGGTCGTTTCAAAAACCAACTCAAGGGATACGCATTGGAATGGGAGTTTCATCTCATGGGATGAAACTCCAAAATGGAACATCAATGGGAGGTGGATGGTTACACAATCCAAGTCAAGACATACACGTTGGAATGGGAGTTTCATCTCATGGGATGAAACTCCAAAATGGAACATCAATGGGAGGTGGACGGTTTTGTGTTGTTACACAATTCAAACCAAGGCTACACGTTGGGAGATGGGAGTTTCATTTCATGGATGAAACCCCCAAATGGGTCATTAATGAGGGAGGTGAATGTTTTGGTGGTTACACAAAGGCATACCCATAGCACACCGTTGGAGACATGGGAGTTTCACCCCATGGATGAAACCCCCAAATGGAACTTCAAGGAGGGAGGTAAATGGGCATGGGAGTTACAAAGGGGTGTCACCAAAGGACACCACCTTTGGCCGACCTTATTGATCAAGAAAGACTTTAGTTTTCAATTCACTCTCTCTCCCTCTCTCTCTTGGCTGAACCTCACCTCAAGACAAAGGACTTAGAGTAGTTTTGATCTCAAGCTCTCACTCAAGGCCGATCCCCTCTCTTTGACAAAGGGAAAACACTTGGAGTATTATCTCAAATCTTCTCTCTTTCTCCCTCTCTCAAATCCATACCTCTTGGCTGAACCACTCCAAGGGATTCCATCAAGATCAATCTCGGCCAAAGATCAAGAAAGAAGGAAGAAGAGACTAAGGAAGGAATGGAGCAAGAAGGTGTGAAAGAAACAGGAGGAGTCGCGGAATCGGTAAGTGCTCGATAAGATTTCATAAATAAGAAAAGAGGGTCAAGGACATGGTTCGGCCATTGCAAGGCCGAACCCTAATTTTATTATGGCTAAAGACTCAAGGATGAACCATAGGGTTCGCCCATGTTGTATGGCCGAACCCCATGGAAGGACATTGGTTATTTTTAATGGATTTGGAAGGATGAAAATCATAGATGTAGGTGTATGATTTAAAAGGTTTTAAAGTTTAAATGAATGTATGTATGAGAACCATCAAAGGATCAAACCATATATGTTTGATATATTTTTAAGGAAAATAAGGAACCATAGGGTTTGGCCATGGTGTATGGCCGAACCCCATGGAAAGGAATTAAGGATTTTAAATGGGTCAAAATGATGTAAAGGATGGAGAACCATGGACCTTGGGTTCGGCCATGGTGTATGGCCGAACCCCATGAAGAATTGTTGAAGTATGAACATGTATTTAGATCATGGAAGTAATGAGGGAATGATGGTAATTGTAATCGATTTTAAGGATGATAAAAGATGATCCAAAAGGATGAACCAAAATGCATGATTGAATCATGGAATTAAAGGACCATGGGTTCAGCTAAGGTGTATGGGCGAACCCCATGAAGAATGTTTTGTGCATGAAATGTTAATCATGAACCTATGTTGTGGACCTAAACATAAGGTGATGGAAACAATGGCAAAGAATGTAAATATGGGTAAAAATGAAAGATCATGGGTTCGGCCATGGTGTATGGCCGAACCCCATGGGGGATATTTTTATGGACTTAGGTTATTATCAATGTTAAATAATTGTTGTATAAGTGATTAGATTAGTGAATCAAAGGATGAATGTTCTTGGACTTAATTAAAAGATATTTTTATGGACTTAGGTTATTATCAATGTTAAATAATTGTTGTATAAGTGATTAGATTAGTGAATCAAAGGATGAATGTTCTTGGACTTAATTAAAAGATCAAAGGACTTGAAAGAAGGACCCAAAAACCAAAGAGTGAGGTTCGGCCATGGTGTATGGCCGAACCCCACTAAGGTTGGTTTATGGATTTAAGCATAGAATGGAAATCAAATGGGATATTGGTTTGACTTGTTGATATGTAACAAGGTGACGGGACCTCACAAGCGGTGCACTATCGTGAGCGGTTGCCAGATTAAAATGCAAGGTCATTTTAGTGGTCATTGGTAGGATTTTACCTCTTTGAAACCATGGGTTATGTATGATGGTTTTCATTCTTATTTTGATGAGTTATGTTGTAAAAATGTTATGTTTCAAATATGAGGTTTTAATGCTATGATTATATTATAACATAGCATGTGTTCACTACATCTCATGCATGGCATGGGAGCCATGTTTGTAACAGGAGACCATGCTCCGTCGGGGCGTCCTTAAGGCATTCGTGGGAAGACCTTGATGTGCATTATCCATCAAGAAGTAACAGGAGAACACACTCCGACGAGGTGTCCGTAAGGCAATTGTGGGGATACGTTGATGAGGAGAATTCCATCAAGAGGATACATGTGTTTGTGATGGGTGGGACTCATTGCATAAGACACCATGGCATGGCATTGTTTTACATGGTTTTGTTATTATATTATCTATGTGATTTTTGGTAATAACCCATGTGTTAGCCCTACTTGGAATACCTACTGGGCGCGTTGTCTAACGCCCTACTTTTACCCTAGTGGATGACACAGGAATTGAAGGGAATGATGATCATGATCGGAGCCAAGCATAGGAACTTGGATGTGTTTAATTTCATTTTGTTTAAGTTACTCATGGACTATGTAATTCGAGTAGCTAGCTTTTGGGCATGTAATAACATAGATATTTTGTTATGGTTTGAATGTTTACTTTTGGATATTTAAGTTAAGTTAATCATTGTTAAACGACGGACTACTTTGCTATCTAAAATGGAATAGAATTAGGTTCTATTATAATTCCGCAGTTATCTTTAATTCCGCATATATAACATATTGCGTGTGAACCGTATTCGTGGACTTAGTCCATGCACACGTATGGTTGGCCAGTTAAGGGTCGGGCTTTAGAAACTCGGACTTAGCTCTCGTCGTGATGTCCCGCTCTCTATCACTCTTCTATTTAAAAAAAAAAATAGACTCTAATTTTTGGAAAGCGAGTGAAAAGGGCAGGCGTTACAAATTATCCAGATGTGATATCTAAGGCTAGACATGGTCCACCTAAGGTTTTGGTACCACCTAAGGTCATCTATGGTCACTTACCATCAGTGATCGCTGTACACATTGATTTGTTGAGTCTCCACACATCAACAAACGCTTGAGATCTTGAGTCTCGAGATTCTCTCTTCAAGGCAAGCCTTCACCTAAGTCACGAACTTGACAAACAAGTGACTTGGCAAGCTAAGGCACTAACAATCTCCCCCTTTGTCAATTCGTGAAAAAACCTAGAAGCTAATCAATATAGACTCAATGGACAACCCCAACCCCATTATACATGATTTGAATAAACAATATATAGATTTTACAAAAATACATTCAAATGACACATGGTCTTGGCCTATCTTCATATTCTTGCTCAGTTTGCTCTATTTTCAAAAATACCTGTAAACACATGAGCAAACAACACCACCAAAGCTAGAGAAAACATTAGTAGTGTTAGGCCAAACATAAACATGTATCCATGGACTAAACAAACTATCACAATCACACTTATACTCCCCCGTACTTCATTGAGTGTTATCAAGTGATTGTCCCCCATACTCCAAGCTATTTTAATCTTGCAATTTCTCCATTTAACAAGATAATCCAATCTTGCAATTTCTCCATTAACAAGATAATCCAATCTTTCAATTTCGCCATTAACAAACTAATCCAAGTTTGCAATTTCTCCACCATTATACTACAAGCTTTCTTCCAAGCTTCTAAGAGTTTCTATTGTCTCCTTTCTCCCCCAAAGATTTTTAGCTTCTTTTAGATTCTACATATTTCTTCCCATTTTGTCACTAATTGACAAAGGGTTAAATAAGGACATATTTTGTGCTTCCCCAAACTTCAACATGCCATTCAAACATTCACGCATCCATATTGAAACATAACCATTCAATAAACATGAATAATTGATCACCTGAGACATTCACCATGGCAAGAAATTGGGCACAACAGAAGTAGGAGAGGAGGAGATGGAGTAGGAGACTTGCAACGAGGGGTTGTGTCGTCTATTCTGCAGGACATGGAGGAGAAGAAACTCTGAAGTGTCTCCTTCACATAGTTGGCCAAAACATCAAACTTGCTATCCATCTTAGCTTTCAGGGCAGTGTATCTGGCAAGTTGTCTGTCTTCAAGGGCTTGGAAAAGATCTTCAAAGAACCTTCGACTGGCTAGATCGAACTCTGGTTCTTGTTCTTATTCATTCTCATCATCTCCTTCTCTTTCTTCCTCATTTTATTTACCACCTTGAATTCTCTCATTTTCTTCTTCTCTTCTTAAACCACTTCCTTCTCCCACATTTTGAGGTACCCTTACCTCTTCTTCATCACTACTCAAATCCTCTTGGGAACTAGGCTCCCTAGGAATTTTTTACTTTTCCAACTACTACCTCTTTTTGGGGATGGAAAGGTAGGGTAGGCTCTCTAATGACGACTCTAGGCCTTCTAGGAGGAAGTTTAGAAGGTCTCTCCTTAATGGGTCTCATTGCCTTGGTTTTGTTCATTTGTCTTGGGGTGTTAGAACTTTGAGATGAAGGGGACTCCTCAAAGCTTAGGGTCAAACCACACTTCTTACTAGCCATTTGCTTCCCTTTAGAAGGCTTGGCCTTTTTGGGAGGAGGAGAGGAGGCAATGGGTTCTTCTTCAACAATAGGGGTCACATAATCCTCAGGTAGCCTAACTTTCCTCATTTTCCATGATTTGCTACTCAACTACAAAGAGAAAAATCAAAATGGGAGGATTTGGATGCTTACCCTAGCAGAAACTCCTCACAAATCCGTGAGGGGAGAGATCAGGAACGAAGAATGGAGCTTTCCTTCTGACCAAATCCACGAATAATCGTCGTACGACCGAATATGGAGGCTAGGGCACAATCGTTCGTCGATAGAAAGAGGGTTTGACGGAGACAATCGAAGAAGAGGGAAAAATAACAAGTCTCGAAAGAAGCAAGGGTTTAACTTAAACAGCTGCTGCTCGATACGGATGATACATCTTCCTGCACGATCGGTCTTCCTGCGGATGCAAAGTCACCTGGCGATCTTAAGTCCATAACAACCTACTGGTGATGCAACGTCACTTGACGATTGATCGTTCTGCCGAGGCATCGCATACTGGCGATATGTCGCCACACCAGACATTGATTTTTCCAAAAAAAATTGATTTTGTCTTGAAAACACCCCATTAGTTTTCCAGCAAAATACATGGCATACACAAATCATATACATCATGATAAACAATAAAAATACCACAAAATCATCTTGCAATTGATCAAATTTAAAATCACATACCAAGTTAAGCATAATTGTTCAAATCCATGCAAGACAAGACAATCAAACCATACAACATTCAAACATGCAAACAATTGACCATGTTAAGCATATTGAACTAAACTTACCACTTGGAACTTGAATTTCCAAGAAATGTATGGTTTTCCAAGAAAGACTAGTGTTGTGATTTTAATTTAATTCGTAAGTGCACGAACCAATTACAATGTAGTGAATGAGTGTGAGGTCGTACCCAAGGGAAACAACAAAATATATGTATGAAATAAAAATGGTACCATTAAAATAATGTGATCTAAGAAAATAATTTTCTAGAATATGGAGTTATAATCTTAATTTAGCAAAATTCTAGATTTAGGTAACCAATATTTAATTAATTATCTAACTTTGGTAGTTAACAAAATATAAGATCATTTTTATCATTGATTTATAAATTTTGATTTAAATGGTGGAGTGAATTTAAATGACTTCAATCTAATTTAAAATGTAACTTTATAGAAACAAATAAAATATTTCTAACCTGGTTAAATCATTTCAAGGATTTTTATGAAAGAATAAAATAAAATAATAATAAGAAATTATTTACATAGTTTACAATGGAATCGAAACAAGTATCAAAGGGGGCATGTTATCCCATTTAAAAATAAAATCATGGCATAGACTACGAAATATTCTAGAATTATAAAATATAATTCAAGTTCATCTTTTATTAAAAATTCTAATTAGAAAAACTTACGTCGTCCATTAAATCAGAAATTTTCAATTCAAGCCTTAGGCTTTAGCGAGATTTAAACTTGCATTTCCCAAATCTAAAATAAATTGTTCTTAAAAAGAACCTTAGACTGAAAAAACGGTCAAGTCCCACCGATCCTAACAGGGGTTCTACTTTTCTTTGAAAAATTCTAAAAATAATTTGTTTCATAACATTCATAAAAGAATTAAAATAAAATTAAAAACCATCACCATAAAATATTTAATATTTGGGAACACCATAAATCTAAAGAATCTATCATGAATTTCATTTAAAAATTGAAATATAAGACAATACAACCTCTTGGAATTCATTACATAAAAATAAAATAAATAACTTAAAAGAAATTAAATATTTTTCTCTATCCTTAGCTGTCCAACTTTAGCCCTTTCAATGCCATGCCCGGTTCACCGTCAATGGACCCAAAGCCATCAATTTATAGAAGGGAGAAAAGATGAGATAAGGGACCCATTCAAATTCAACCGATTGTACACAGCAAGTGCCATGTAAACCCTTCTCTTTATCCCATTTTTTTTCTCATTTCTATCGGCTAACTCCTTCATCTCCTTATCTATGTTCCTCATTATCCCTCTCTTTTCTCATTTTCTTCCTTATCTCTCCTTCTTATCTTTCTTTCTTATCTCTCCTTCAGTTCAAACCCTTTTATCCTTATTCCCTTTTTTCTCTGTTGTCAAGATCGGCTAACACCAGCCCCATCAGCAGCTTCCCTCTTCTTTTGGTCTTCTTCCATCACACGGTAGACCCAACTTATTCCTTATCTCTCAGCTGGTACATCTTCCTTCTTCCTTATCTCTTCAAACATCCTTCTTTAACAAACCTCTTCATTGATGCTTAGACCCAACTTGAGCATCCTATGAATCCTCCCTGCAAAGGTATTTGGATCGTCCATGCTAAACCCACATGTCAGCAAAGCAGTTTCATATAGCAACATCACAAGATCTTTCATCGACTTGTTGTTCTTATTGTATAGTCCTTCAAGCTCATTAGTTCTTCTGCTTTCCTTGCCATGGAGTCTTGCTGCCACATGGGAGAAACCTCTTTGGGCGCTGGCTGCCCTTCTTCTCTGATTTTTTTTTCTTTGTGTTGCTTAAACAGTGATGTCTTTTTTGCTGACTGGTTGTTTATTGCTTGCAGTTTTCTCTTGATATCTCTACTGGCTGTTACACGATGGTGTTTACAAGGGCTGATGTTCATAAGATTTTGGGACTGGCTGCGGATCAGACCTCTGCTGTTCTAGATATGATACAGTATATCATCACCTCTTCTCTTCATTCAGACACTGCTGTATTTTTTTTACATAAAACTGCTTCAAACTTTTCTTAATCTCCATCTCATCATGTCCCACTTTCTTAAATCCTTGCACTTCATCTAGCTCTAGGCCTGCATTTAAACACATTTTCTCTATTTTTCTCTTTAAATATGTAAGACTACAAAATCCTGTTAATAATACAAAATAAACTAAATTCAAGAGCTAACTAATCCAATATTGAAAAGTAAAATTGTCAAATTTCAATGCTTATCAACTAGTGCTATAGCCAGGAAAAGCATAGTCTAAGCTTGTAGTCACCAATTTCCTATCACATGACTTAGCACTTGGGCTATTTGAACTCACTTGCCATTAGAGTTCAATTTGTAATGGTTTAAGTTATGAAATTGAATCATAAACCAAAACAAAACATGATTGGTTAGTGGTCTATCTCCTAGGTACCCAAATGACTAAGTTTGGTCTCTCATACACATCCCTTTGGGCATACCTTGGGGGTCCAAACATAGGATGCCTTAACTCCTTCAAGACATGATCTAATTGTCTTAGCAAGGAGTCTTGCCTTGGGTTCACCTTCCTTGGGGGTACATAGCTTGGGGGTTTAGGCCTTGGTGGATGCATTTTAGGCTTTCCTTTAAAGTTTGGTGGGTGTCTTTTAGGATTGATATTATGAATTGGGAAATGTATTTTAAACTTAGCATTTGGGGCATGGTTAAGGACATTATCTTGCAAGTGTCTCTTCCTAAGGTTACACTCAATTTTGTAGTGTCCAACTTTATGGCCATAAAAGCATTTCCCAATGGGGGTCTTAGGCACACTACCCTTCACAAACACCCTTTGGCATTAGATCCATTGGTTTCCAATGAGGAACCAAGTCTATCGCCAAACTTTTTACCCAAACTTAGAAGTTTTTCTAATCTTTATTCACTTTGGGTAAATTTATTTTGGCATTTTTCTTTATGTTTTTTAAGTTCCTTAATTTCAAGAGACCTCCTCTTCAAGATTCCCATTTAGGGCACTCAAGGATTCAACATCTATATAATGGATTTGTATTTCATCTTGATGGGTTTTGACATTTTTCTTTAGCTTAATGTTAGAGGCTTTTAATTGAGAGGCGAGTGAAGTATTTTCAATTTTTAAACCTTCAAATTGACTTAATAAATTTTGATTTTCACTTTTAGCATTATCAAGTTTTTTAGCCAACTTCTCATTTGGCTTAGTCCTTCTCTTTTAGTCTCAATCTTTACCAATTGGATACTTAAATGATTTTTCAATTGTTTATCCAAGAGAGAATAAACCTATGAGTTTTTCTTTGGTGAGTGAGGACTAACTTGGGTAGATGGCTCTTTGAATGCTCATAAATTCAACAAGCCTCACCACCAAACAATAAACATGTTTATAGGCAAACATAAAAAAAATTGTAACATAGATCCACACGATTGATCGTGTATAGGAGATTGATCGTCCGTGTTTAAACTTCTTTCCACCAACCCGGTCGTTGAGCATTTAATGCACAGTAACGGATCTAAAACGGTAACCTCACGATGGATCGTGCCACATAATTGATCATCCATGTTTCCAGCGATTGATCGCGGGTTGGCGAATGTATAGGCCTGAGGCTGTGTAACGACCCGGCCCAATTTTTTGGGATTTTAGGGACTCAGTAGCAGTGGGGATGGGGTGGATCCCGTGATAGACCTTGTCTCGCCCGATCCCGAGCTCAGAAGCTCGAATGGAATTTTAGTAATTTAAATTATTTAATACTTTGTCATACCAAAATAATTGAAAATCACACATTTTTCCTCACCCAAGGTTTAATATCTGATTTTCCTTCGAGTTTTGAAATGTTGTTTGCGAAAAATTCTAATTTTATGTTTTCATAAAAAGAAAAAAAGAAAAAAGACAGAAACCCTAAACTCTAAACCCTCGGCCCCTTATAAATCTTCCCTTTTGCGCTGCGCACTATAGCACGCAGCTACTTTACCGCGGCACCCTTGCCGCTGCCTTCTCTCTTTCCAACCTCCTTCTCCTTTTCTCCCAGATCCCCTCCATTCTCCGACTCCTCTGCTCAGACGACCGGCTTCTGGAATCGCCGTCGCCGCTCGACCGAGCCAGGTACCTTCTTCTCCTTCTTCCCTCATCCTCCAACCCGTCTTCCTCTCCACTCCCACCTTTCATTTTCCGTCGATTTTTCCTCTTCTCCAATTTTACCTCGATTTTCCTCAGTTTTCCTTGTTTTCTTTTCTTTCCTCTCCGATTTCCTCTGATTTTACTCGGCTTTCCTGTGCATTTCTCGACCCCCCTTCGGTTTTTCCCCTTTCCTTCTTCCTCTCTTTCCTACGTTTTCCCCCTTTCTCCTTCTCCCTTTCGGCCGGGCAGCTGAGTCAACTCAGCTGGGTCTGAGTATGGGCCCCTCTGAATCGGGCCCAGCTCGGTTCACCTTTTAGGTTTTCCTAGCCCAGCTCGGCTCACCTTTGAGCCTTTCCTAGCCCAGCTCGGCCCAGTTTCAGGCCCGGTCCAGCTTTGGGCTCCGCCCAATTTCGTGCCCGGCCCCTTTCGAGCCCATTTTCAGTTCGGGCTTAGTTTGGCTTGTTTTACCCCCTTTACTTATTCTCGTGCTCTTGTTTCGACAGATCGAGCCCCCTTCAAGCCAACAGACCGGCCTTCTCACAGTTGATTTTCAAACGCACACCGGTGAGGGAACTATCACACTTTTAGCATACGCATTTCTGTATTTATTTAGCTTTGAATCATGTGGACGTAGAATACGCAAAATGGGATCCCTTATATCTTTTTGCCACTCGGCAAAGGGAACCATTCAAACGAGTATGTGGCGAGGGGACACTCTGTGTATTCGTGTCCGGTAATGATATGAGAATGATAGATGAACTTAATATTATATTATTAATGCACGATTAAGTAATTGGAGGTGATTGATTGATAACATGATGGTAGATTGTAATACACATGATTGACCATGATCTGATATTGCTTTATTGAGAACATGTCTATTGTTATGTTAACTGTACATGCAAGTGTTGGATGCGTAGAATGTCGGAGGGACATGGACGTTAGACAACACTAGGGTTATATGAGACCATGCGGTGGATGCGTGATGGGATGTGTACCGCCTTGTGATTGGATGTGGGTAGTTGTGCCCTAGACACACCTTTGAGGGAGGCGTAATCTGACTTAGGGAACAAGGTGCCCGGAAGTCCCCAATAGGGACTCTTTGGGGAAGAAATTATGTTAACCCTAGATAGGCCATCGGGCTAAATGTTGGTTCACCCAAGGTAACCTTAAAGGCCCCTTGTGGTTCCGATACCCGAATGTGTGACGGATGAGGTGATCCCCGGATGACCGAGTAGGCTGAGGAGGTGCTCGCCCGCTCAGTATGCCTTGTGGTCCTTGGATGACCGAGTAGGCTGAGGAAGTGCTCGCCTAGGTCGAGGGATGGAGCAGTGAGGGACAGCTCCGGCTGACATAGTTTGTGATCCCTAGATGACCGAATAGGCTAAAGAGGTGCTCGCCTAGGTCGAGGGATGGAGCAGTGAGGGACAGCTCCCGCTGGTATAGTTTGTGATCCTCGGTGATCGAGTAGGCTGAGATGGTGGTCTCCCACTCATCTGCTGAGGGACTACGCGGTGAGGCACAGCTCCCGCTGATATGTTTTATGGCCCCTAGTTGACCGAGTAGGCTGAAGATGTGCTCGCCTGCTCATTGGTTAAGGGATGGTGTGGTGGAGGATAGCTCCCACTAGTGCGATTGAGGTTTGCCTAGGTAGGGTGGTTGTGGACCATGTTGTGTACCTACCGGATGAGCCGTACAGTGGGTCGAGTACACGTTATGTGGAACCATGCACGTGGACTTTTGTTATTTCTTAATGGTAGATATGCAGTGTGTGATGTATGTTGTGTGACTACATACGTGTGTTCCCTTACTAAGTATGTAGTACTCACCCCTTGCCTTTCAGGTGGCTCGATGGATGCAGGACCTAGCAGGTCCCAAGACTAGGCTTAGGCGATGATGATTCCGGACTGCTTAATTACTTTCCTTTGGTTATTTGGAGAGAACATTGTGTGTTTATTTTGGACATTGTTTGTCGTTGTGGATAATTGTACTAGCCACTTATTACACACTGTTGTGTTAATTGAACTTATAGTATCTCCTTTTTCCCTTATGGTTGTTGATGTTTAGTCCAAAAAAATATGCCGGCCGTTTGAAATGTGTGATATTTCGGTTCAGTATCGGTAGTAATACGCCCGTTTCGGGATGGGGTGTTACAAGCTGACTGTATTTTCCAGTGTCAAGTCTCATCCAGGCTAAAGAAATTGATCGTGATGTCGATTTGTTCCTGCCTTGTACAACACGGTCGATCGCTTGCCCGATTGATCGTATGATCCCAACTTTTCCAAGCTTTGTTTAAGTCCAACCTATGTCCTGTCTCAGCGACACATTGCACATACGATTGATTCATCAAGGTTCTAAGCGATCGATCGTGGGCACTCAATAGTATCGTTCTGAGACCACATGGTTATGACAGTATTGTTCCACCAAAACCTCCAACTTACCACATGATATATCGCAAGACCGCAATTGGTCATTTGCTGTCTTTCGTGAATGATCATCCGACACAATGTGTCACCCTGATAGTGAATTCATATTTCCTAGTTGGGTTCCAATTCATTGTCAAACACATGTTAGGCTTGTTTAATTATCCAGATGTGATCTTTAAGCCTAGGAATGGTCCACCTAAGGTCTGGGTACTACCTAAGGTCATCTATGGTCACTCACCATCAGTGATCGTCATACAGATTGATCCGTTGAATCTCCACACATCAACCAACGTTGTGATCTTGAGTCTTGAGCTTCTCTCTTCAAGACAAACCTTCACCTAAGACACGAACTTGACAAACAAGTGACTCAGCAAGCCGAGGCACCAACAGGATTTATATGTTTAGAGCTTGCATGGGCTAAAGTTAGAGCTAAAATGGATTTGGAACCCTAGTGGGGAGACAAAAAATTGGAGAAAATGGGAGAAGGTCAGAATTTGCACATTATGTATTGCAATTTTGGTGAAGATGTTGATTTGAGTTAGAGGGTTATGGAAGGGGGGGGGGGGGGGAATTGTTATGAAATTGAGCTAAAATTCCCTAGAGAATGGCTCAAACTTGGGCAAAAATTGGGGAAAATACTAATTGGGCTTAAGGTCTAGTAGACTTTGGAGAAAACATGTTGAGTTGTCTCCAATGTGTGAAGGACATGGAATCCACACTCGAAAGTTCCCGATGCTAGAACACGATTGACCCTAGAGGGGAGTGTGAATAGGGTAATCTCCAATTTTAATGGCCTTTTCAAATTTCTTGATTAATCACAAAATATGCAGGGAATAAACAAGATTAATCTAGTGTGTGAAAATAAGAGTGTACAAGATAAATCAACAACCACACATGCAAAGATCAAACACCCGATTTAAAGTGGTTCGGAGTAAACCCCTCCTACATCCACTGATGGGCTCACCAAATCTTAGATTATCCCAAATTCACTTTAAATTGGAATCACGCCAACACAATAAGTATGAATTACGCCAACACAATAGAGTTGGAATTTCGCCCAATTCCATCACATAGTTTTGAAAGGTTCGACCTACTCCGGTCTAATCCTTATCCCTCTATAATCTATTTAACAATGATGATTTGAATTTAAGTCACAAGAAAAAACACTTGCCTTTATAGCTTAATTTGATGACAAGTGTGCTTCTTAAAGATTTCTCCCAATGTGATCTCGTTGTTGACGAAGATGTGCCTTTGTATGAGTAATCACAAGCTTTGGGAGAAGGTTCTAGGATTATAGATTTGCAGGTTGAATCCTAGACTTGATTTTTTTCACTCTTGATCTCAATCAAAAGTTTGCTTGGATTCTCAAATGATTCACAAGTGTGATAGCTTAGAGAGAGTTTGATCCTCTGATTTTTTGCCTTTCAATATGCCAAAATATTCAGGTAGGTAAGGGATCCTTAAAGCCTCCAAAACCTGGAGTATATACAGGTAAATCAATTTTTTCTGAAAAAATAAATTGACGATTGGTCGTGAGTGAGTTGTGTGCTAGATTGTAAGGTTGTGGTGGTTACGGGACATTAGAATATTGTGTAACACCAGTGACAACTATGTGAAGAGTAATGTGTGTCTGAAGATGTATTTAGTATTGATATTGTGATTCTACGTAATTCCTGTGTCAGGAGGCATTTTTGGAGAAGTCACGATGTCAGGCGTAAGAGGTAATAGCGTAGTACCACGTAGGATGTGTTATCCTTGTGTGGTTGAGAGAGGATGCTTGAAATGATTAGGAGTTTGCGAGGTAGCCGATTGAGGAGATCTTTGATGCTTTGATGGAGTAAAGTAGAAGTAGGAGATACGTGGGAATGGAGGTGGTAATGCAATAGATGTGAGTTGTTTGGTGAGCAAGGTAGGAGCATTAGCTAAATTTCGGGGCGAAATTTATTTTAAGGGGGGTAGTATGTAGTGACCCTGTCCCGAGTAAAGGGTTAGGGCAAATGGGTAGAGTTAGAGTGTTAGTGGATCAAGGTGATGATGTGTGTAGTAGTGTTTTTTTAATTCTTCAAAAAAAAATTATTTAGAAAGTACACTTAACTTAGAATTTTAGTTAGCACCCATTGCACACACATTTTCCCTCAAATAGTTTATATAGTTGAAATTATTTAATTGGTGATAAATTATATAAATTAAATAAATTAGCCATAAGACAAGTTCAGTTGAATATTTAAAAAGAAAATTATTTTGGAAAGATAAATTTAACCAATGGAAAATACCCAACTAAATAAATAATGTAGGAAACAAGTCTCTTACACCCTTCTCCTTATTTCTATTAATTATTTTTGAAAATCCCAGCATGTAAAATTGAGGAAAAGCCAATCCTATTCGAGAATCTTACTATGGCCGATTATCTCCAATTCTATTATTACCCATGCCCGTGTAAACTTACAAAACTCCAAAATAGAAGATAATGTAGCTCTCCTATTCTTCTTTCTCTCTCGTTGGATGTTTCTTTGAATTCATCTCTCTTTCGAACCAAAAGTCTCCTAAGATTTGTGCCAACCTGTCCAGCCCAAACAAACGTGGAAAGATCTCCAAAATAAGGAAATACCTTCAATTCTTCTAGGCTAGAACTCTTAGCCAACCCCTTTTTTATAAATCCATACGAAGCCCTTCTCCTCTGTCGATGCATCTCTCCCAACCAACGATTGTTGTTGCTGCAACCCACTTGTCTTGCTCCTTCCACTGTCGCCAGGTACTGCCCACATCTCAAATATTGCAACCGGTTAAATGTAGCCCCCTTTAAGATAGGCCTCCCTCCCTTTCTTGTTACTTTTATTATTGCCTAAAATCCTACATATTTTCTTCATCAAAAACTTTCGACTTCTTTCATGCAGCCTACAACATTATTCTATTAAACAAATTTCACGCCCTTATGTTTGATTCTTTATTTTACTTGGTTATTAGAATAAATTAATTGATGATTTTGGACATGTCTCTTTTTCCTCATCTAATGGAAATACACATAACATGCATTTAGTCCAAGAAAATAAAATATTTTAAGGGAAGCCCAAGAAAACATCTGTGTAATTTATTGTATTTCCTTAGAGAAATTGAGAAGAAATCTATTTTTGGAAAGAGATATTCTTAGAATGAATGGATTTTTAATATTTATTTCACCACAATTTAGGGTTTTATTATAAACTAATTAATTCAAATCCATTTATGAGAGTTTGAACTAATTCAGTAATTTTTTAGATTTTTTTTATCATTTTCAAGTGGTGAGATAAATTATTAAATTTCATAAATTGAAGATCTGATGAAATGAAGCATTCAAATTCAAGCACATGAAATTCAAGGAGCTCAACCATACAAAATTCTCAAAGGCTATGTGGAGGAGAGAGAATGAATAATTAATAAATTTGGAAGAACTTATTTGACACAACTTCAGTATTTTGGCCATAACTTTCCACTCTGATATCTGATTGCAGTGATTCTTTTTGGGTTAGAAATAAAACTTCAAGGACTACAACTTTGTAGTTTACATAATTTCATTATTTAGAAGTTAACTAGGTTAAAATTGAGCTGAAAGGTGGTGTATATGTAAAAAAGGAGATTTTGCACCCACTTTCCATGGTGTGTTCACACTATGGCCGACTCAACCGCTTTTTGTTCACACCTAGCACGAATTTTACTGGTTTTTCTCACCTCCTTACCTCTTTTAACCATTTCATGTTTATCACAAACTATATTAGCCCTCCAAGTGTCCCTTGCTTTATTTAAATCTTTAAATCCAAGTCATTCACACCACCTCCTTTCATCTATAAATATTATCCCTTTCCCAATGAGAAATTTGAACTTGGGCAGAGAATTTCAAAGCTTGTGTTGTGGAGAGGAAGAAAAGAAGAAAGGAAAATTCGGGATTTTTCAACAATCATAGTGGGTTTCAGGTTGGTGGTTTTGAATTTTCTCATTCATTCTTGTATTCTTTTTAATTCCAAATTCAAATTGTGTTGTATTTTTTATTCCATATTTTAATTAATAAGTGAAGGTTAGATTATTAGAAATACATTTTTCCAATTATTTTGTTCATGTGTAATGAAAATTTCAATTTTATTTTTATTCTTTTTATGAATTTATGTTGTTTATTTTTCCAAGAAATTCAAGGAAAGTGAGATTATTTTAGGATTAGTAGAACTTGATTTTTCCACTCTAAGGCTCTTTTTAAGAGTGAAATTATTTTAGATTTGGAATTACAAGTAGAAATTTTACTTATGCCTAAGGACGGAATTGAATTTTCTTTGTCTAATGAATTTCATAAATTTCATATTTAGAATTTTAATGAATAAGAGATCTAAATGCATGTTAAATAATTTACATGAGCTCCATGTTCTAGGCCGTTATTTTATTGTTCAAATATGGATAATAATGCCTCCTTGATTTTCTACTCCAATTCCACTGTAAATATGAACATATGTTGTTTTAATTTTTATTTTTGTTTTGTTTGTTTATAAATTCAATTCTAGAAATTGGTGAACTAGGTTGGTAAATTAATTAATTGTATCTTAATTTTCTATTCTAAATTAGATTAAGAATATTTATAATTTTTTAGATTAATTCCACCATCTTAATTAAATTAGATTAAATTTTGTGTTTTTCATGGAAATTAGGTTTCTTTAATGGATAGTTTCTAAATTTAGATGAGATTTTTATCTTTAGTTCTTTTTTTTCTATTTTTAGAATATTGCTAAATTAAAATTAAATTTCCTAGATTAGAGAAATAATTCCATGTTTAAGATTTTTATCCATGATTTTCTAAATTTCTTGAAATATATAATTCAATGGTATGTTTTTCATGGATATATTTTTCTGTTTGACCATATTTTCCAACTAGAACACTTGTCATTTCGGATGATAGGTCGTGGACCACGACGAATCTGTCCTGTACCTGGCGATGGGTCGCCATGTACGGCATGTCGTCCTGACAGTATATCAGTTTTACAATTTTGAGTTCATTGGTTTGTTGGATGTCAAAGGTCCATTTAGACTTAATTGATTTAACCAATTTGTCTCTAAGTCTAGTCTAGGTCTTCCTAGAGGTGTGGGTCCACCCTAGAGTCATCTATGTCCAATTTTAGCCTTGTGATTTCCATATACAGATGACGTTAAATCTTCAGTTGATCTTCCAATCTTGAACTTGATTCAACCTTCAAGCCACTTTGAGTCTTGATTCATAACTTTATTCTTCCTCCAAGACAATGCTTCTCTTGAGTCACAAAATTGACAAAAAGGTGACTCGGTCAACCAGGGCACTAACAATTCGAGATTGAGTAGTTGAACTTGCATGCGCTCAAGGAGGGAGAAGGACTTGGAATAAATTATGGAATTTTGAGGGAAAGATGAGTCTTTCCCCATCCCATGATGGAATTAAAGTCATGTTAGTGCCCCGCCTTGCCGAGTCACGTAATTGTCAATTTTATGACTCAAGAGATGCATTGCCTTGGAAAAATGAAGCAATGATACAAGACTCAAGTGTGATGAAGACTGAATCAAATGCATTGAAGATGGAAGATCAAGTGCATATTCAAGTATCACCAAATGTATGGCAATCACACAGGTAAATTGGCCATAGATGACTTAAGGGTAAACCTAACACACCTAGGAAGACCTGAACTAGGCTTAGAGATCATATCTGGTAAATCTAATTAAGCCTAAGTGAGATTTGACATCCAACAAAACCAAGTGGGCTTAACCTTGGAAAACTGATGAACTGCCAGGACGACATATCTTGTCCAACGATCTATCGCCTAGGACAGGGATGACCCATCATGGTCTGACGATCCATCGTCCGAATTGAAATGAGTTCTGGTTGGAAAAAGTCTATCAAATTAGTTCACTCTCAAGCCGATAATATCGTGAGGCGTCGACCCATCGTGAGTGACAGGACACGACCCATTGTGGTCCACGACTTGTCAGCTGAGATTTTCAGAGTTCTAGATGGGAAAAACTCTGTAAAATTTAGTTGGCCTCAGGATGATACCATCGTCAATCGGCGATCATCGGCACTTGGGGTCGACGAACTATCGTTAGTCGTGACCCATTGTGGGTGACCATTATTGTACTGTTAGGGTGCATTTAATGTGTAATGGTCATATTGTTGGCAGGCCAAACTTAAGGCCCACCATCCATCTTCATGCCACGAGCCATCGTGGAGTATCCATTGGGACTGCATTAAATGCATGACGATCATATTGCAATGGAAATTTTGGTGCCACGATCCATCATGACCCACGATCGATCGCCATATCAGTTCTAAAAAAATTTGGATGCCTATTTAAACTCTGAATTTTGGAGAAATTGTTTGGAAACCTTAGAGCCTTCACTTAGGTAAATCTTAAAGTCATTCCCAGAGATCCCAACCTCTCTCTAAGCACTTAATATTAGTGAATCATTTGGGATCCAATCTTTTGATTGAGATAGAAAGAGAGAGAAAACCAAAGTCTTGGATTCCATTGGCAAATCTAATCCTAAAACCATTCTCCCAAAGCTTGTGATTGCTCATACTCGTCGCATCTTCGTCACCGAACAACATCACATTGGGAAGTACATTTTCGAAGCACATCTAAAAATTTGTGAGCTATACAAAGGAAAGTGCTTCAAGTTTGATTTTATTTTATTTAAATCATCATTATACAGTGGATTAAAGCAAGGTACTTGAACCACTATAAAAAATAGAGGGATAAGGACGTAGACCGAGGGTAGGTCGAACCTTTCAAAATCCTAGGCAAGTGGGTGAAATTCCCATTCAATTATGTATGTGGAATTCCTACTCTATTCGTGAGGGCGTAATTCCCCACATAATGTATTTTGGGATAACCTAAGGTTGGGTGAGTCCAACAGTGGATGTAAGAGGGTTTACTCCGAACCACTATACATTTGGTGTTGTGGGTGTTTGGTCTTTTGATTGTGTGATTGTTCAATTTAATTGTACACTCTCTTGTTCACACAACACAAGTTTCTTGATTAATCTTGTTTATTCCGCTGTTTACATTTTAATTAATAAAAAAATTTGTGAAGACTATAAAAATTGAAGATTGTCCTATTCAACCCCCCCCCCCCCCCCAACCCCAACACACCCATCTAAGAAAATCGTGTTCTACCACCCGGGACTTTCAAGTCCAACCCTCCCAAACCTAAGGGGTTTGGTGATAGTGGAGCTGAATGGCCTAGGAGAGAGTTTGTGACATGGTGAAGATTGAATATTTTCATCTGTTGGTGCCCCGGCTTGTCAAGTTACCTATTTTTCAATTCCATGACTTAGGTGAAGCATTGCCTCGAAAGATTGAAGGAAGAATACAAGACACAAGTGGTGGTGAAGACTGAAAATCAAGTTGGAGATTCAGCATCACCAACTGTATGGAAATCACACCAAGGTAAATTGGACATAGATGACTTTAGGTGGAACCCAACACCTTAGGATGCCCGTGCCTAGGCTTAGATCTCATATCTGGATAATCATAAGAAGCTTAGTGAGTATTTGACAAACCAACAGAATGAATTGGAACACAACTTGGAAATATGAACACACTATCAGGGACGATACATCCTGTCGGCGATCATTCGCCATTGACAACAGACGACTAATCATGGTCGTATGACCAATCGTCTGGAAATACAAAGGTTTTGGTTTAGGACGACTTTCAAACACTTCTGGTCTCAGACTGATACATTCGTGCTCACAATGTATTGATGGAAAAGGCTGATCCTATCGTGCATATGATTGATCGCCCTAGGCTTAGACAAATTTGGATTGTCTTTCACAATCAAGTATCAGATAACCAAATGTTCAGACGACCCTTCGTCTGGGTATTGCGGCGACCAATCGCCCTCACAATCAATCACATGGAGCCTGGGTTGGATACCCACTGAAAAATACAGTCAGGTTTAGGCCGATCTTTTCGTCTGGTGGCCACCCATCGTGTGGTATAGAGACGATTCATCGGGCGCACGAAAAATCACTGAGACAAGACCTTTCCTAGGCTTAGAACCCATATTGGTAAGATTAGACCAAGCCTAGAGTAAATGGACCGAAACCTTAGAGCTCCTAAACATATCTTGGAAAAATGTGGGTTGTGAAAACTTCATGACTTGTGAGAATGTTTCATCTATCAAATGAAGTAATCAACTGGTAGAACCACCATGGTTGGATATATCATTGAAAAAGCTTTTTTAGAGCCCAAGAACACTCAAATCGGAGTTCGGAAGCCCAAGATATGACCATTTTAGTGGAGAGTTGTTACGTTGAAAAACAGTCCACACGACCCATCGTGAATGGCGATCGATCATGAGCACGATCAATCGTGAGTGACGATCAATCGTCCATGTCAGTTTTTTATCCGTTGGAAAACCATTAATGCCGCAACGGTAACATTCCAACGACTCTTTTGGACACACGATCGATCGCTGGTACACGATCGATCACTCGTATCAACTCATGATTCACTTGTTTGCCTATATATTCTTCAAACTTTTATGAGTGAGGTTGGACCCATCAAATTGGAACATCTTTAGGCATCCTTAGTGATCCCAAACCTCTCCCAACCTCTCTCCATTCACTCACATAGGTGAATCAATTAGAAAATCCAATCAACCTCTTGGTTGTGATTAAGTGAGAGAGTGAAAACCATCTAGGATCAACTTGCACATCTTAAATCCTAGAGACCTTACCCAAGGATTGTGATTGAGCATAAACAAGGCACATCTTGGACATCGTTGACATCACATTGGGAAGGGCATCTTCAAGAAGCACATCATCTACAAGTGAGCTCAAACAAGGCAAGTGCTTCTTAGGTTGATTTTATTTTTAATCATCATCTTGTAAAGTGGATTAAAAAGGGGTTTCTCTTGAACCACTATAAAAAATAGAGGGATAGAAGTTGGGTGAAATTCTCAATCAATTGATTAGGTGGAAGTCTTAATCTATTAGTGAGGGTGTAATTCTCCACTTTGTGAATTTGGGATAGTCCAAGGTTGGGTGAGTCCAACAGTAGATGTAGGTTGGTTAACCGAACTACTATAAATTGGTCTTATGGTGTTTGATCATTTTGTTTGTTTATTCTTAATTTGGCACACTCTTTTATCACACACTTAATTAATCTAATTTAATCCACTGTAAATCATTTGATAAATCAAGAATATTTTAAAAGACCATTAAAATTGGTGATTGTCCTATTCACTTCCCCCCCCCCCCCCCCCCCCCCCCACTCCTTCCTTTTCCTCCTCGGTCAATCTAGCACCGTGTTCTAACACCCCCGGGGACTTTCACCATCTACTCATGAAATTGAGCTTAGAAATAGCTTGAATAATGTGTATATGCTTGAATGTTATCATAGGATGTATATGCTCCTAAATTTCCTATGTTTAGGGTGCTTGCTTTGACTTAAGGATTCTTGTGATAATGATATGTTTAAAAGCATGATTAAAATGTATTGGTACATGTTTGTTGATGCATGATAGTTTAATACATGGAAGGGGTCTCATGCTTGAACATGGTGATATATGACATGTACAATGGATGAATACTTATGATTGGTTAAAGAACTTGAATGACGGGTTTGGGCTTAATGAGATGAGAGAAGTGGGTCCACATACTACTTGGCCCAAGGGGTCAACTTGTGCCACGTTGGGGATGTGCTTGCATATTTGATATTGCAAGAAATGCATTGTAAATGCCAAGACAAGCCTTGATTGAATTTCCCTAAGGCAAATGTAGTACCACTCTCCAATGCCAACTCGAATTGGAATGTGAAATGAATAGACGAACTAAAGCTGATCTGATCCACCTTTTGATATGTAGACAACTGAGGGCATTGCGCCTCAGCCCGATCAAAGAATACTTATGTCTCATCCGTACATAACGACGTGAATGTGTTGCATATGAACCATGCTTGTGTTACTCATTATAATGCTATGACCAAAGCTAGTTAGATTTATGATATGTCCACAGGGGAATTTGGTGGACTTGCATTCATGGGTAGAAGGATGGTAGGGTGCACCAGTGTCTTAGGTATGCGTGAGGGTTAGGGGGACTGACAGGAGTGTGTGTTTTCCCCACTATAGACCCACTAATGATAGTTTATGGAGCCCATGGGTGAGGATTGGAGTAACTAACGGACTATGGGAGTTTAGAGATGACGAGACAAGTACATGGATACCATGAGGGCAGCCCAGAGTGGCCAAGGGACCATGGGAAACTTCGAGATGGACACACGATGTCACTCCTCGCCCCGACGTGGGCCTAATACGTGAGGAGTTTTTTTAATACTCACACAGGGACATACCTACGGGTTTCTATATTTACCCCTTTTTAACATACACCGGGAAATCTAAATATAAAATGTCACACATGCATTTGCATGTGGTCTCAAACATGTACCATAAGAATCACAAAGGATACACAACCAATGTTTTAAAATTCGGCAAGCGGAGCGACTCGTCTTGGAGGAACGGTGGGTTAAATAAGGTTAACCGAGTTGACCCGTAGTCAAATTCAACCAAACTTGTGCCATTAATAATATTATAAATAATATTAAATTATTAGCTAAGGTTATATTTCATAAAAATATATTCTTGCTCTACAAACACAATTGTAAATACCAAAAATTAATAATGCAAAATCCGTGTTCTAATATCATTCCAACAGAAAGGTTTCATAATCTATGATCTCAACTAACAATCTAATCCAATAATCCAATTAATATCAATTCTCCTGTATTACCATCAAAATAATAAGTTTCATAATCCAAAATATTATATAACAACTCATTGTTAATTAATATCCAAAAATAATCAAGAACTTAATGTTAGTTAATATGCAAAAAAATAATATTGAAATTCTAAAGTCATCATGATTCCCAAACGGGTCAGGGGTTTATAAAGGTTTTTAACTCATGGGTCATAGGTTTATTTGATAAACCGGGTTGAACTAAGGATCACAGTGTGTTTTTAACGGTTTTTAACTCAGACAATTTTTGAATGACTCGACCCGTGTTTCAGTCGAGCCACAGTTGACCCGCGGGTCAACCACGAGCCAGGTTGGGTTTGACAACATTGTACACAACATCAAAACTGTGAGCTCCCCGGCTTGTCGAGTCACCTATTTATCAATTCCATGACTTAGGTGAAGCATTGTCTCTGAAGATTGAAGCAAGAATACAAGACTCAAGTGGTGGTGAAGACTGAAGATCAAGTTGGAGAATCAAGCATCACCATGTGTATGGCAATCACAAAGGTAAATTGGCCACATATGACCTTAAGAGGAATCCATACCCTTAGTGGACCTTGCCTAGGCTTAGTGGAACATGTTGGTAAAAACATTAATAAGTCTTAGAACACACTGGACAATCACAGAACTAGATGGGATAACAATGGAAAATCTAGTAATCTATCAGGTTGACCCATCGAGTCCACCGACCCATCAGTGAAGATAGGACAAACCCATCGAGGTCATCAACACGTCGAACGGATTGATAGGGGTTCTGAACTAGAAGGAGAGCCACTCAGGGTTACTCTCAATTCGATCATATCGTGTGCACCTTCCCCTGGGTGACACAGGACCAACCCATCGTGGTCATCGATATGTCGACTAGATTTGGGCAGTTTCTGGAAAAAACAGACTATAAATTCGGTCTGCTCTCTGATAATCAAGTTCGACCTTTCGGGGAATGCGACATGTCGACCTAGGTCGAGTTGAGTTCTGGACTTAGAACTCTAGGGTAATCGATCTAAGAGACCCATCGAGAGTACCAGGATCGACCCGTCGATGAACAAACATGTCAATCAATATTTTCAAGGTTTTGGATGAGGAGGCTCTATATTTTTATGTTGCTCTCTAATAATCTAGACTGACCCATCGACAATATCGACATGTCGAACATAAGTCATGTTGACCCATCGATAGTGACCATTTTATATCCGTTGGAAGTTTAATTGTCATATTACAACGGCACTATGCCTGTACCGACCCGTCGACTATGTCGGCCCATCCACAACCCTGAGTCGGGATTTTTGTGTTTGCCTATATATTCTTCTAACCTTGATGAGTTTGGTGGAACACTTGGAGAGAGCTTTGAAGAGAAAAATCCAAAGGCATTCCCAGAGATCCCACCTCCTCTCTATATACCTTACTTAGGAGAATTATTTTCAATCCAATCATCTTGATTGAGATTAAGAGAGAGAAAAAAAAATCAAGACCAGGATCAATTTACAAATCCATATCCTAGCATCTTGATTGAGATTAAGAGAGAGAAAAAAAATCAAGACCAGGATCAATTTACAAATCCATATCCTAGCAACCTCCCATAGATTGTGATTGCACATACTCAGCACATCTTCGTCATCAAATAACATCACATTGGGAGAATCTTGAAGAAGCACAACATCTACATCAAGAGAGCTTTCACAAAGCAAGTGCTTCTAGTTTGATTTTATTTTAAAATCATCATCTTGTGAAGTAGACTAAGGCAAAGAAGCTTGAACCACTATAAAAAATAGAGGGATAAGGATGTAGACTGGGGTTTGGCCGAACCTTTCAAAACCTTAGGCGATTGGTTGGAATTCCCAACCAATTGGATAGGTGGAAGTCCTATTCTATTCGTGAGGGCGTAATTCCCCATATAGTGTATTTGAGATAGCCCAAGGTTGGGTGAGTCCGTCAATGGATGTAGGAGGGTTTACTCCGAACCACTATACATCTTTTGTTGTGGGTGTTGGTCTTCTTCTTGTGTGATTGTTCTCTGATTGGCACACTCTCATATCACACAATACAATCTCTTGATTAATTTGTTAATCCGCTGCATATCACCTTAATTAATCAAGAAATCTGTGAAGATCATAAAAATTGGTCATTGCCCTATTCACCCCCTCCTACTAGGGTCAATCATTGATCGCGTTCTAGCACCCCCGAGAACTTTCAGAAACCTTAGTGGTTTTATTACATGTTTAGTTGTGTCTCAGGTGGGTACAATAATTAGTACAACATCAAGTTTGTGAAAAAAAAACATAGTAAATGAATTCCCCATCCACAGGAAATATTAGGGGTCGCATCTCTATCACAACAACTGGGGTTCGTTGATCCCCTCCTTGGCCAAGTTCCCTAAAACGTAAAGCATATGTAATGGCCCGACCCTTAGAATAACTCATATATGACGTCATAATAGAGTTTACATGTGTGAGCGGTGCATAGGCCCAACTGGTGTACATGTGGCAGGAGAGAATTTGGAAGGCAAGACTAACTCCGAGCCAATGTGTCGACGATTTAGATGTGTCGATAGGTCGACATGTTGACAAGGACGATAGAGTCAATCTGAGAGCAGTCCTGTTGACAGTCTAAGTTTCTGGTCATTGGCTGCTAATGTGCCGGCCGTGTTAAGTCATCGATGTATCGACAGTGTCGATGTGTCGAGTGACACTTAAGTCAGCCTATCTATTTAAGTTCGTGTTTGCACGAAACTAAGCTTATTTCATCTCCTTCCTCTTCCAAGCAGCCAACCCTTCTCCCTAACCTGCAAACCCTAGCACCCCATACCTTCCCTCCATCGATTTTCACCTGTAAAAGGCATTGGATTTGGATTTCTGGTACAAAGAGCACCCCTTTTCATATTTCTTTCTTCTCCAAAGTAAGATTTATGATTTTTCTCTCTCTCGATTCTTCTTTGATGAGTTCTGAATGGGATGGTTGAGAATAGAGTATGTGATGAATAATAAATCGTATTTGGAGAGGAATCCATGAAAATAAATTGGAGATTTCGATATGAAACCTTGTTTGGTGTAGATTTGAATTGAAATTGGATTTGGAACATTAGGAAATGAACTAAAATTGGAGAAAATGGCATATGGTCGATTATGGAGATGATTCAGGGAAGAAGATTTGGGGTTTTCCCTTGGATTAAAGTGATTGATGCAATCAAGGGTAAAATCTTGGGTCTAAAATTGGGGATTTTAGTTATGAACTGTGTTTTTGCCTAATCTATGGACTAAATTGGAATATTATGTTAAGGTACGACCCGAAGATCAACCCGGGACAGCTTAATTGTTGAGGTGAGGATTGCTACACACCCTACTTGAATGTTTAAATGCTTGTATGCTAAATTAGATAATATATTATGTTATTTATGAACAGTTATGCATTAAAAGTAGGACTGGTATGCCCTATATGTTGCATGATTTATCATTAATTTCCTATGATGAGATTTGTAGCATGATATAATTTGGTTTATGATGAAGAATAAATTGTGATAATTATGGACAACCCTGTATGTGGTCTTAGATGAATTTTGATTGGGTTTGTATTAAGAAAAGGGAGTGATTGGACTTATGATGATAAACCACCATGAGACGGGTTGGATAAAATTGCAAGGATTACGAATATGTGTAAAACAACCTGAAGTGTGTATCTCAAAGTTGGTATATGGTCCATGTCCCCAAAATAACCCAATGTGATGATTCTGTTGAATGTATGTAACGTAATGGAATATGATATGCTTGTTATAGTAGTGAAATTATAGTCATGACGTGATTATAACATATTGTGTTGCCCATGTAATTATGAGTATAATCCCTTGCATTACTCACTGATGTGTGTCTAGGATGTGAGTATAGGGTAATGTGTTTATGGGCACGATGATATTGAGAATTACTAGTGTTGGAATTAGACCCAAAGGGTATATGGGACTTGGGGATGTGTATTTCCCTTCTTTGGGCCCCACTAGTAGTAGTCCTCACTCCCTAAAGGAGATTGGTGTGACAGGATGATGATTTGTTTAAGGAACCATATTGGAATGGTGGCGTCGACTATGGGACTTGGTCCTATAGGGTTGTCGTCAAGGAGTAAAGCCCCTCACATGCTTCGCGCTGTAGATCGCTCTCACGGTTGTTGTGGTTGTCGTTGAGGAGTATAGCCACTCACATGCTTCTTACTGTAGGTCGCTCTCACGACTATTTTTGTACACTTGGTGTGCAATATTGTACAGGGTTAGCTACTTGTGAGTCTTAATAGGGCGGTACTAACTTGGTAAGTCGTATATCGATCACCTAGAATCTGACTTAATCACCAGAGTGGTGAAGGGACGCAAGGTGGGGTAGGTTAGATATGTTTATTTCGAACTCTGACTTTGTAAGTCGTGGCCTAAGTCTCTCAAGGGATCATGACGTTTTGGAGCTCATTCTATAGAGGTGTCCTTGAGTGGACATTATGTTCACATTGATGAAGTTGATAGCGGGACTGTATTGCATAGCATGACTTATATTCTATTTCATACATTGTTAATATGTGGATGTGTGAGTGTGTAGCATGCATATCCTCACTGAGTATTTGTTTGTACTCACGTCCTTGCAATTTCAGGTAGTGTTGCATCGGATGGGTCTGAGGGACCCCGAGGGAGAGCTTAGTCCATCATACTACTTTAGACGCATCATATACACATTATTCGATTATTCTAGTTATTTGATTCAAGTGGATGTTGTTTATTTGTTATTTCAATTCATTTGAGTTGATGATGTTAATTTTATTATTTTATTCATTAAGGAGTTGGTGTAATAAAGTTTAGTGTTGATAACATTTATGGTAGAAAAAATTATATTCCCTTTGAGATATTAACGATTATATGGGATTATTTATGGATTTGTGTTTAAGATGTAAGCGAACATGTGTTTCCCATGTGTGTTATTTGAAAAAGATAAACTATTTCCGCATCACGTGCCTTTTTTGGGTCAGGATGTGACAGGATATGAGATGCATAGCCCAGTGAAGAGAAAACAACATATAAATTTAACTTGTTATCATCAAAGCATGTTATCACTCAAAACAGTTTATGCACTCAGATCATGCAAAGCTCTACATGGGGTCAACATTCCAAGGTTATCAAATTGCAGTATTTAAATGACTAGAAGTTAAAATACATAAAACAAGTAACTAAAATGCAGTAAAATTCCTTTTTTACCCCTTCTTAAAGATCGGGGTATCTTCACACATTCAATCTAGGATTTTATCAAGTATCCATAAGATTGTATATGGCTAGATTGAGTCTGGGCACATATACGTGTATACTACAAACTAATTTTAAGACTGGGTAATTTTAAGTGCGTTTTACACAGAGCCCTGCGAGCAAACAATGTATACCAATACAAGATAGCGTGCATTCTAAATGGAACCAAGAGTTGGTGACTGACACTTTCACAAGATTGTCCAACTTTAACCAGTTAGCCTCTGGGCACATAATTGCGTCCAATACTTCTTTATAGATGACTAGGCCTCGATCTCTTAGACATTATCCCACGCTCACGTTCTATATTTAGAACATCAATTTCATCCCTTTACGTGTGAGCAGTGTCTTGTATCTCATTCTGGTCCTATTCACATCTTTTCCATCAATATATTGTAAATGGGTCCCATTATTGCCTTCGGATTAATGGTTTACAATTTTAGAGTTTGATGCAAGATGTGATGTATTTCAATAGAAATTTTGTGGTTGAATCTCCTCACCGTAGTCCGACGAGTTTTTGAAAGAACTGAAAAGAAGAAGATCTAGGCGTGCACTAACAGATGTGTAAATAAATGGATATTTAAAGTCTAGGCCCTTTTCTCGATGAAATCAAAATGTGTAAATACATATAAAAAGGAGAGGTCATGGAAAGCAAGGCCTGTAGAAATACACGTGTAAATAAATGCATAAGAAAAACTTTCAAATAAAAGCACAAATGAAATAAAATGAACAAAGTAAAATAACACTTAAAGCGGAGTGTTTTAAAAAGACAAGGCAGTCAAAACACACCAAGGAAGAAAATAACACCGAATGTAAAGTGTTTTAAAGCATAAAGTAAATAAAGTACTCAGTGCTTGGTCCCAAATCGTGGATCTAAGAGTTAAGCCCAACGGGTACATAAAGCAGTAAAGCCCTTGGACCAATCCGAACAGAAGATAGAAGTTAGAGTTAGTCATGTTCGGACTGAGAAGGCAACAAAGAAAAAAAAAATGCTGTAAACACCCTAACATTCGACAAGTGTTTGATGCAGTTCTCAAGTCTGGGCACAGGATTATAATTCAGTAGATTTATTGGAGCACGAAAAACTTGTAGAAATGGACGACATATTCTATTTGTAGTGTTAGACTAGTTCCAAGCAGAACATTAGGCACTAGAATCTATTATTTACTAAGATGACATGCGGACTAGGAGGTCTAGAAATGGAAATGTTCTACAGTTAGTAGGTACTAGGCCTCAGGTCATTCCGAGCTGGAATTTGGGACTCCTGAGTTTATCCCTCTGAAAATTCGAGAATGGATTTAATGCACGAAATACCAATGGAAACCAAAGTGTTGCACGTTTTCTTAGAAAGATAAAATTTTGGCCAAATGGAAAACTAAAAGACAGTAATAACAAAAGAAATAAACACACAATGCATAAAAGAAACAAATCAAGCGGTCGAAACATGAATTTTCAACTAAAATTTCCATTTTTGCAAACCTTGGAAACAATTTTGAAAATTACCTTTGCATCCCTAACTTTTCAAAGAGTTACATTTGTGCCCCAAATTACCTCTCGGTTATGCTCGATCGGTCGACATATTGTTCATTTTTTCTGGGATTTTATTTCTCCTTTACTTCAAAGTGTTTCTTACAGAATTTTGCAGAGGACTCTATCTTAATATGGACTATATTTTAGAGAGAAGAAATGGGAAGAAAAACACATTTTTTCTTTAGAAAAATCCAAACAAGTCAACACTTGCAAAGCAGCATAATGAAGAAGAAACTAAGCAAAAGAAGAAATTGTGAGAGAGAAAACAATGGCTTAAAAAAAATGATTGAGGCATTTTTATAGGTACACATGTTGCTCCCCATCCGTTGGATGGGTGAGGCAGGTGGACAGTCACAGAAGATAACTTCTTCTATATTTTCACTCATTTTATTTTATTATTATTTTGTTTTTATTAAAAACTATATGTTAGTGCCTCAGCTTACCGAGCCACCTGTTTTTCAAGTTCGTGACTTAGGTGAAGGCTTGCCTTCAAGAGAGAAGCTCATGACTCAAGATCTCAAGCGTTGGTTGAAGTGTGAAGACTCAACAGATCGACAAGTATGGCAATCACATATGGTAAATGACCATAGATGACCTTAGGTGGAACCCATACCTTAGTTGGACCATGCTTAGGATTAGAGATCACATCTGGATAAGTAATCAAGCCTAACATGTGTTTGACAATGAATTGGAATCCAACTTGGATATATGAATTCACTGTTAGGGCGATACATCGTGTCGGGCGATCATTCACCACGGACAACACACTACCAATGAGGTATATGATCGATCATGAGTACATGGCAAGAACATATGGGCATCACGATCAATCGTCCTGGGCCTAGATGAGACTCGACACTGGAAAATACAGTCATTCTCAGACAGATACATTCGCCAACCCTCGATTAGTCACCGAATACACTAATGATCAGTCGTGTGGCACGATCCATCATGAGGTTACCGTTTTAGAGTTGTTACAATCCATTAAATGCTCAACGGTCAGGTTGGTGAAGAGCTATTTAAACACGGACGATCGATTGCATGTACACAATCAATCTTGTGGTTCAATGTTACAAAAAAAATTATGTTTGCTTATAAATACTACATTGATTGGGGTGTTTGAGTTTGATGATGAGAGAGCATTCATTCCCTACCTACCAGAGTTAATCCCTCAAACACCAAGACAAAATTCATAGGCTTATTCTCTCTTGGCAATTCACTTGCAAACCATTCAAGTATCCAATCGATATAGATTGAGATTAAGAGAGACGGATTAAGCCAAAGCTTTAAGATAGACATTGGACCTCCAATTTCCTAAATACCCAAGGATTGTGATTGCTCTACACGATGGGTCTTCATCAACGTCAAGGTTGTACGAGCTCACATTGGGTTGATCGTTCCGGAAGCACATCTATACATTTACAAGGCTTCAAGGTAAGTGTTTTCTAGTTTAGATTTTACTTTAAAATCTATATCATTGTGAAGTAGATTAAAGAGATAGTTTTTCTCTTGAACTGCTATAAAGAATAGTGGGATATGAATTGGGTGAAAATCTCAATCAATTGAATAGGTGAAAGTCATATTCTATTGTGTTGGTGTAATTCCAACGCTTAGTGTATTGGAGATAGCCCAAGACTGGGTGAGTCTCTACAGTGGATGTAGGTTGTTTAATTGAACCACTATAAATTGTGTGCCTTGTCTTTTGTGTGATTGATTGATTATCATGTACACATTGCATATCACACACACCTGATTAATTGTTTTAATTTCGCACTCTATTAATCAACTAAAACTAAAAAGGCCCAATAATTTGTGATTACCCTATTCACCCCCTCTAGGGTTTATCATGTTCTAAGCACTAAGGGAATTTTCACTATATACTTCCTATAGTTATTTATTTGAGGCATTCAGGATTTTAAGTTAATCAAATCTGACTCCATAGATGAGTTTAGAACACTTAACATACCCTGGGTTATAAAATCTCAAAACCCACTTTACGTTAAAAGCCCATTGATCCAAAACAAAACATTGTTTTAAACAAAACCGACGATCCACATTTTGAGAAGTTGACATCCAAGATTGGGCATTTAAAACTTTGAAATGAAATTCTGAAGGCACAGAAAGTTCAAATAAAATACAGATTAAATACACAACAGTCTTTTATAAATTTTTTACTTGCAAAGGTATTTAAAAATGGAGGCTTTGTAAAAAGGGTCTTTTCTTGGCGTTAAATATTTGTAATCCGAAATTTTTTTGAAACAAACTTTGAAATCCCCTAAGTTCTTTACTTGAAGATAATGCGTGTGTGAGAGTTTGAAAGTTTGATAATCTCAAATGAGTGATTTTACATATTGAAATAGTTTTGAGGTCACTATTCACTATTTTTTTCAAAAATAATAAATGAGATATAGAAATTGACTATTTTGCCCTTCCAACTTCAACGAGTCGGATTGCTGAGCTAACGAGCTCAGATCAAGTTGAACTTGAGCCTTCGAGAAAGCTCACACAGTAATCTACACAACTAACCTTTCATAAGGTAAAATTAGCGACGCTAAATACACAACTTAGGCTAATAAAAGGGTCAGGGTATTACACACAAGGACTGGCATGGATATGTATGTGACTAGGTGACTTATGGTGTGATATGGGTACGTCCCTCACGATATTATAATTATGGCGTGGTACGGATACGTCCCTCACGAGATTATGATTATATTGTGGTATGGGTACATCCCTCACGAAATTCTAATTATGACTTGGTATGGGTACGTCTCTCGCGACATTATGATTATGGCGTGGTACGGGTATATCCCTCACGAGATTATGATTATTGCATGATACGGGTATGTCCCTCATGAGATTATGATATAGTGTGGTACGGGTACGTCCCTTACGAGATTATGATTATAGCATGGTAGAGGTACGTCTTTGACGAGTTGTGATTATAGCGTGGTATGGGTACGTCCCTCATAAGATTATGATTATGGCGTGGTACAAGTACATCACTCGCGAGATTATAATTATGACGTGGTATGTGTATGTCCCTAACGAGATTATGATTATATTGCCACAGTCCCATAGAGATCCATTTTCGTGTGTTGGGCCCATGGTTGATTGTAGTACCCATGGATGGATATTGTACTCATGGACGAGTGTTAGACCCATATTCGGGTATTGGACCCATAGGTGATTATAGGACCTATGAGCGGGTATTAGTCCCATGGTAGACGTGTTCGTCGCATAGTAGACGTGTTCGTCCCATGGTAGACATATTGGGCCCATGGTAGATGAGTTGGTCACCTCATTGACATGTTGGTCCCAGGATTGACGTATTTATCCCCTGGTTGAGGTTGGACCAATGGTTGGGTATCAAATCCACAGTTGGTTTTTGACCCATGGTTGGATAGTGGCATGAAATGATCCATAGCACATGGATATTCCATGAATGAACTGTGGACTTAACCCATCAAGTAAAACTAAAATAAGAGTAGAACTACGCATGATCTGATCTCTAAGGAGTACGTAAACATCTGATTATTCAATTTGATCACACCGAGGGTCCAACTAGTTCTGGGATTTACGAGAATCCCTTAACACGTGTAAGTGCTACATGTAAAGACTAAGAGATGCATATGTTTTAGAGTTTCAAAAAAAATATCTTCATTCACTTGTCCGTTGGGTCGGGCTGTGACACATAATCCTATCAATCCTTTACCATTAACTTGGACATTTTCCACAAGGTTCAAAACAAACTTTATCCACTACAGTTGAAATTCTCCAGCTATTTGAATATTTAAAAGGAATAATTCATTTGCAATTTGTAAGATGCCTTGAGTTTCATATAGTATGATCTAATTGCTCTAACCATTAGATGCCTAACACCGCTTTCTAACATTTAAGAAAAGAACAAGTACATGTTGGTTATAAGTTTTATCCTAAAATCTTGACACCCACATTCGTCTATTGGCTGAAACAATCAAACATATGGTCATTAGTTGCCAAAACCAGAAATAATGATGATGGAGAAACAGAAAAACATAATACAATCTAAAACTCTACGACATCATGGCCATAAACATCATATCACGATAGTAAAAAGTAGTAAAATCTAACACCACTTTTTATTTTTTCTTATACGTGTCAAGAACATTAGTAAAAATTGGGTCCGAAAAACATGATAATTGTTTTTTAAAAAAAAAATCCAAACTCTTTACAAAAGTCTATGGGTTGGATCCTCAAGTTTACTGTAAAGCCCAACATAAAATGTTACACGTGTTTTTCACACGTGGATTCCAACCATATGCCGAAAACCCTATAAACAATCATAATTCACACAAAACGAAACATTTCATTAACTTATCAGAGTAGCATACGAAAGTATGATAGTTTATACATGCTTAGATTTAATACGCCACAGGCAACATTAATATAAGGAGTACATCATTAGCATGAAAATAGAGATAATAAACATATTTCCCATCTGCGGGAAAAATGATATACTGCATAGGTTCCATCTCCTAAGACAACGGTGGAGGTTCTTCTATTCCCTCCTTAGGTACTAAACCTGCATTGTAAGGGACGTGAGCTATTAGCCCAGTGAAAAGATCTCACAAAATATCTTAACATAATATCACATTATAATAAAGAATACAATGCAGTTACATTCTCAAAATCATAAATATCAACAATGGTGTACTTGTCACTGTCACCTTACCAATTCCTGCCATTACACTTTCACAGGCACAACTAAGTCCCAATTGCATTAACTCCCAACATGGTCAAAATGCAGCATCTTGCAAGAGCTATACGACCCAACGGTCCAACCCACTTGTCAAAACAGCCCAACGGCTAAATGTGTGAAGGCAGTTTTCCAATAACAACTTTTCCATACCAAGAAATAATTTATGACCACTAACCATATCGTTTCTCACATTCCTCTTTGTTTGCCCTCTTACTTAGGGTTTGCACTAGAGAATACTAACAATTTCCAAAATTTCGGTCTTAAAGACCAAACATACATATCCTGCACCAATGACCATCACAACATAACATACCACATATAACGTTCATACGCCTTCATCTAATCCAATTAACATATCAACAACCTCTAGACACAATAATGGGTCCATATACTTCGTTTATAAACTCCTAGACATCGACTCCTTGATACCTTTTCATGCTTTCGTTCTAATAATTAGAACAAATAATTATCTCTTACATGGAAGCGGTGTCAAGTCTCGCTTTCTGATTCATTTAGTCTTTTCCACCCACATAATAAACATGGGTCCCATTCATTGTCTTAGAGTCTAGGTTTTTCAAACAATTTTGAAATAAGATACAGTTAAATTTTCTCACCATAGTTTATCGAGTAGTTGTGAAAATCTGTGAAAAAAAAAAATATATGTAAATATTGGTTCACAGATAATACACGCATATTACAAATAATCCTTTTGATTATTTTTCCCAGGAAGTAAAGGAGGTGGCTATGAGTCCAGTTACATATTACTACTTCATTTTACATTATGTGAAGGGGTTAGCCATCCAAAGCACTTAATAAAAATGAAAATGAAATTACTCAGTGCCCTCTCTTGTATTTTCTTCTCGATGGACCACAGAGAGATATTGAGAGAGGCCCAGAGGGTACAATACTGAAATGTAAATAAATTACTCAGTGCCTTTTCTCTTATTGTTTTCTAGATAGGACCATGGAGACATATTAGATATGCCCAAAGGCTACAGTGCGGAAAAGTAAACACTCAATGTTGTAAATAAAACACACAAGGAGTTAAAGTAAGTCTCATTTTAAATTTAAAAGGGCATCCTTTGTAACCTTTACTGAAAAATAGATGAGTTTACTACTGTTTCGCAACCTAGCCTCGGAACTTGATATTTTGCTCGGAACTTGACTTCGGAATATGTTGTGTTCTTCGGAACTTTTGAAGTGAAGTCCCTGCTGCAGTCTCTTTGGAACTCCCAAACTGCACTTCTCGGAACATTCGAGACCATCCTCAGATCGTCCGAGCTTCACCTAACAGAGTCTGAGAACAGTTGGCCTTTCAGATCTTCGAACCTCCGAACAGTGGTTCAGAACTTCCGAAGTCTAATCTTTGGAACTTTCGATTTAGGTTCCGAGACCTATCCTCTTCAGACAATCACTTGTAGACAGTGTCGGGACAGACATAGCAAAATATGAATAAAAAAACAGAGGGATTTTTTACTCAATTTCAAAATCTAACTGGTCAGATGTGTTCTACGTTGAGTCTACTGTATTTTTGAAATCAATTGAACACAAATTAACTAAGAAATTCTACTGATTTTATTGGTGTAATCACCAAATACATAAAAAAAAACCATGGTTTCTAAATTTTCAAAACTCCATTTTCAAACTCCAAAAGCACTCCAATTTGATCTAAACTATTTTAAAACTTAAAAACAAAGTATACGAAGAAAATTATAACTTCCTTACTAAAATTTGAGCAGAGTTTCAATCCTCCAAAATTTCACTCAAAATCAAGAACGGTGGAAGAAGAAGAAGCAGCAGGAGCTAAAGGTGGATGCATTGAAACAAATGCAATAAAAGGAATGCTTTAAATTTTTCAATGCATTTCAATTGGTATTTATAAGAATCCAAGGTAGGTTGCTGGTGGTGTGAGATGTTTCCATAATGCCTAAGCTAAGCGTTCATAGCTTATACGAAACACCTCCGACGCAGGTGCTTCATGGCATACAAAAAAGATAATGTTTTTAAATTATTTTTAATATATTTTATTTACATTAAGCCAATCTTCATTGGTTAGATAAAAAAGGTGTCTAATCAAATCAATCTAATCGATGCAAAAGATTGGGTTTTAAAAAACATGAACGCTGAAAAAATATGGAGAGAAATACACTTTGAAAATCAATCGATCTAAGCGAAAATGACATGTAGGCAAGTTTTTGTTAAAAAGACAGTCTTCGTTTAAGTGGTCTTAAAATTTATTTTGGAAATCCAAAAATATAATATGATTGGTTAAAACACAGATTAAACACATACTATTTTTCTGTAAATTTCTAACTTCCATAATTATTTTAAAATTAACATTTTGTAAATAGGCACCTCTTAGGGTCACATTTATTTATATTTCTGAAAATTAAAAATACAAATCAAATGTAATACCCTGACCCAGATTAGGCATAGTTTATCTTAATAAATCTCACTTAGACCGGTTAATCTCGAAGATTACGGTTAGAACTTAGTGAGAAGCCCAGGTGTGGACCAATCCGAGTTCGAGAGCTCAATGACCCAGCTCTCCAGCTGGAGGGACAAAATGGTAATTTACCGCTTATAGTTATTATTTCTATAAATTATGTTGTTATGTCATTTTTATTGGATGATAATATTCTCCTTAGTCAAGTATTCGTATTTCTGATTTTAAAATAATTTTATTTTCAGAAAATGGTATTTAAAACCGCCCGTCAAAACCCCGAAAGGGAGTAATAATTATTTTAAAAGGTTTTTGAAATGAGATAATTTTGGAAACAAGTATTTTATAGTAGACCATTTTAAGTATGGTCTAGTTGTTCTTTAAAACACCAAAATGATGTTTCCAAATTGTTTTATTTAACATTTGTTTAATCATATAAATAGTGTTAAATTATGATTTTTGTTTAAATCTATGATTTTTGGTAGGTTTTAAATCTCCAAATTTTTATGGTGATTAAGGTTTTCAAAACCCAACTTATCCGTAAGATTGGATTAAAATCCTTGGGCTTTTTAAATCATGTTTTAGTTAAAAATCATATTTTTATTAAAATAAGGGCCTTTTGCAAAACCAGAAGTTTTGAGGGACCAATATGCAATCAACAGTAACCTCTGCTGGTTACTGTTTCAGACGTAGGCAACAGCCGGATGGCCACCTTTCCCGGCCAAATTTCTATAAAATGACCCTCAGTCCTGCAGATCAAATTCCCACTAAAATCTCTTCTCCCTCTCTCTGTCTCAGCTGTTTGAAAAACCAAACCCAGCTCTCCCTGCCTTGCCTCTGTTTTACTGTCTTTCAGTCACCCGTAAGCCTTATAGGAAAGTTTTTCAAAAATCAGATTTTTAGACCAGGAACTCGAGTGAAGGTAACCAATGTGTTCCTCTTTCGATTCCAGTCGATTTAGAATCAAGAAAAATCGATTTTGGCCCTGTTTTGAGTGAGTAAAACCAGTTTGAAGTTTAAGAAAAATCATGGGTTATCTTGTACCCGTTAGCTTTCAGTGTTAAAATCCAGTGACCTGCCAAGCTTCAAAGCTCCAAACCATTCCTATGGAAAGAGGGCTCCCAGAGGAGTCCATCAGACCGGTTAGATGTGGAAATCGAATCTGGAAAACCCACTGTTTCCGGATTCGTATTTCATACAGTGTCTGCGGTCACTGTCTGCTGGTGCAGACAGTGAGGAAGACGACTCTCGAATGGTCCGAGCTCTTCGGACTGTCCGAGAGGACCTCTTGGACGTTTTGAGCTTCACCCGAAGCCCATTTACGCCCGAGGCTAGCTTGACTCAGCCGGATGTTCCGAGCAGAGTTCGGAAGGACCGAACCCCACTCGGACGATCCGAACCCTATTTCGGATGTTCCGAGAGACCAGACCCATAGAGACTTGTTTTTTGAGTTCTTTCGGTTCGGAAGGACTTCGGATGATCCGAGACCCGATTTTCGGACGATCCAAAGTCAGACCCAAAATCCGAGGTCAGTGACTAGTATAGGCAGTGGTTCGGATGATCCGAAGCCACAGTACCTGGTTCCAAGGGACCTAGTTTTTGAAGTGTAAAATATTGTTTGGTTGTTATTATTGCATGTGATAGTTAGTACCCTTTTGTTAAATTAAAAATGCACTAACCATCTTCTCTTATTACTATAGTGTATATACTATTGTACTTCACTTCTAGGCCGACGTTACATTCTCGGGCACTGAGTGATCTCGAGGCCTTATCCAGAAGACAACCAAGAAGTGACCTGAGTTTCTAGACCTAACTCAATAAGTCAATCTGGTTAATGCCCAGACGACAATATGAGTTTTGGACTGAGCACCTTTTTATTTATTATTTCTTGTGGATTATTATAATTTAAAAGGGATATAAACTAAGTAGGAGGCTCAATTCTATGTACCTTGGATATTTTTTTGGGAAAACAAGTATGATTTCAAAATACTACTTGTATGTATGTGAATGCTATGTATATTGATTGTGCACTTGTTTGTTTGTTTAAACAGAGACCGCCAAACCACACAGTTACGGTGAGGGAATTTAACTTTGCAGTAAGATGTAAACATGTTTATTTGAGATGGATTTTGAGCAATGAGTGGTTTCAGATTTGATGAATCCACTCATGTGCCTAGATATGATGCATTATTGTAAGAAGTGCTGATGATGCTTATGAATGATACGATGTTGATCATATGAAATGTGTAAGACTGTTTCCACGTGCCCTTGACTATTGAACCAATATCTGCCATATGAGAGATGGTTTACGTCTACTAGACCACGGGTGTCGACAGTTGCTAACTTAAGGGTGTCAGTATCGGCTATGGGAAAGTCGGAGATGTACTTGCAAGGATGTATTTTGACCGTGTCGGGACTTAATACAATGGTCTCAGTGTAGTCGGTAGGCGTTACATTAGATGACAACAGTAATGAAAAAAATGATGATGAGATGATGGAAATGATGATGAGACTTTACTTGATGCTGTGATTTTATTATCAAGCATAAGATGTTATATTGCAACTGTTGATTATATACTAACCTGTTGTTTACTTAAAACTGCACTGTTATATTTCCTTCACTGGGCTAGTTAGCTCACCCAACTCACCTTTCAGAGATGAACCCGAGAAGGAGAACCCTCTATTTGAAGCTTAGGGTGGATAAACTGTGGTGTTGCGTTGGGATTCCTACTGAGGGGAATACCATTATCTTTGCTTTTTGGTTCTTGGAATCATTAGTTTTTGTAAAGTACCAGGTGTGGTATTTGATTTGTATTAATGTGATATATTAAGACTACTATGCTTCTATAGTTACTCTGATGATGAGGTTTTAATGATAATTCAATGGTTGGAATTGTGTGATCATGTATGTGATGTTATTTTTGTGTTTATTGATGGGTAGACTTATGGTATATGTTTAAGTCCATATGTTGGGATCATGTGTGACATTTGGGTCTAACTGTTGATCCGGCCCAGTTAGAATGCTTGTGTTAGCTTAGTCTTTCCAAAAAAAAAAAAAAAACAGTCGCGTTCCGGGCCCACCCTTCGGGTCAGGGCGTGACATCAAAAGATTCAATAAACTCAGAATGAAAAATCATTTATAGTGTGTGAATTTGAAAGCCTAATTAATTCAATTAAACGTGGATTAATATCAGTAATAAATAATATTTATGAGAAATTACAATTTTGCCCTTCCAACTTTAACGAGTTGGACTCCTGAGCTACCGATCTCCGATTGGGCCGATCTTGGATATTTCAGGAATCCCACTCGATAATCTTCTTGATTAACGGATCACAAAACACTATCAACGGCACAAAAACTTGGAAAGGAAAGTGGAAAGTGAAAAGATAAAGGAGAAAGAAGAAGAATAAGCACAACTTAGAAAGCATGGAGGAAATCGGGAAAGGCGCGCATCTCTCTGCAATGAACGACGCAGCAACCATCACTTCGCTTCATCTCTCTGCAATGAGCGATGATCAGAAAAAAATGGGAGTCTGGGAGTTGTATGAGGGTCTGGGCGTTGAGGCTCAGAGCATGAGAAGGAAGTGTTTTTGGAAGGGTGAGTTTTTTCTTAGGAAGGGTAAGTTTTGTAGGCTCAGTTATTCAGAGGAGTTGTAACTTTTTTTTTTTTTGAATACCGAGAGTATCCCTGCGGTACTTACCTAATAAGACTAATCTCCAGGGCCCACATTGTTATTGCCCATACAGCCATCCCAAATAAGTCAGGTGGTAGCACTAGAATTTGATCCTAAGACATGAGGGAGCAAACCCCACACCAAAGATCGTGGGCTACCCACCTTACAAGTGTTGTAACTTGTAAGCATAGGAAAAGGTGATTGAATGACTACTAAGGTGATGAGAGATTGATAGTTGAGAGGCCCAAGAAACTTTTAAAATTTCAAGGGTGGGTGAACTTTTTGGTTTTGAAGTAACTTACTAGTCTTTGAACCAAATATGACCCGTTATGTTATTTCTTTAATATGATTGTAAATAAATAATTTTGAAATAAATAATAATTTTATTTTTAAATCACTGGATAAATTTGATATTCTTTACACGTCACTTTAATTCGATGATATTAATATTACGTGTCTAAATGTTTAAATTTAAGATTTTAATATTTAAATAAAATTTCTTAAGAATTCTAATAAACAACAATTAAATCAAAGTTAATTTGAAATGTTTGTTTCACATTTTTATTAATAGTTAAAATATTTTGATGAAGATAATAGATAAAGACAGTGTACATTCCATTGAGTTATTGACTTCTCCAATTTTACACTTTGTAATATTTAAAAAAAATTAGAGCCCATATCCAATGAAATGAACTTTTTATTTTACATAATTTGATTTCTTTCTCTGTGAACATTATTTATTCATTTAAAAAAATTATAAAATAATATTAGTAACATTATAAAAAAATTCAACATCAACTTTTAAAAAAAATATTTTTTGCATAAAATTTTAGTTTAACTCATCAATTAAACTTTATTTAATAATTTACTATTAGTTTTCGATGGAGTTTGACCACATTTGAATATCTAACCTTCAACTTAGACCGTTCAGTTCACATGCCGATTTTTAAAACATTAATCAAACAAATAAAATGTGTGACTTAAAAGGAATAAAAATAAATTTGGAAAAAAATAAAAAAATCACACGGTATCTTGTTAATGAATATCGCCAGCCTAAATTATGAGTGATCCATTCAAGCATAAATCAAGTTGCAACGGATGCAACCAGCCGAAACTAGTAACGACTGGACACGTGTCTCGAGGACTTCGAATACATAAATAGCCGGCGCCCATCACGATAAGAGCCCTCAAACACAAAGCGTCGGTTTCCCGCTCACGAAATCTCAATTTCTCTCTCGCTAGGTTCCTTTCGGGAGATGAAGCTAAAACCCAAATCTAAGAAATCAGATTCAACACCGAAGGTACGGGCTATGAGACAGCTCTCTCATTCTTTCAAATTCGACAACAAAAACGAGTCAATCTCATTTCCCTCTTCGTTCTACTTCTCAGCAAATTTAATTTTCAAATATCATATCTGTAATTTCTTTTATGCTTAGCTTGTATTGGAAGAAATTATTGGCATCACAACAAAAGATGGAAATGGATTGGTTAGCAATGCTGCAAAGGGAGACTGCGTCTACTTGGCTGGATGTGTTGTCGTCATCTACAACATTGATAAGGGCACTCAGTCACACCTCATGCTGTCGTCTCGCATGCCGAAACCCCTCAGCTGCGTCTCTGTCTCACGTCCACATGGATGTTACATTGCAGCCGGAGAGGTAATTGCATATCCACACTCGAATTTCCCATTCCACCTGGGATGCTTGGATTTCTCTTCTGGAACTTGTTATTTCTTTTTAATTGCCTGCAAGCAGTCCCTAAGGACATTTTTGTTGGTTTATTAAACAAAATTTCAGCGGTAGATGAATTCTGACGAGAATGAAAGCCTACCCCAGATTGATGGGATAAATGTCTAGATGATGATTAATTCCGATGAAAATATTTTGGTAGGAAACGAACTTGATAGGAGTTTATTTTCTAGTTTAATGTTTCCTTGTTTTTGTTTGCTACTGTCATCATCCACATGAGTGAAAAGCCAAGGGTAAAGCTGGTTGACAAATGGGTTGGCCTGGGTCAACCAACTGTTTAATGAATGGGCCAGGGTTGGATCTATTTAAGCTTGGTTGGATACTTGCGGCCTAATTATTTAATAAATGATTTGGGTTAGATATTAATTGGATGCACCTATATAAGATTTGGGTTTAGCCAATTCGCTTTATAAAATGGTTTTGGTCAGGTTGGGTCAATCTATCTAACGAATATTTTGGGTTTAGTGCAACTCAACTTGGTACAACTATTTAATGAACATGCGACGTTGAGTCAAACCATCTAACAAACTAATTGGGTTTGGTATGTACCATATTGTGATTGTTTAAGTTGGCTGAACTTATTTAAAACATGGCTTAGATTAGCACGTTTAATAAATGAGTTGGGATAGATTTGTGTTACTTGGGTCAACACATTTACCTTATTTAGGCACTTGGTTTAGGTCAATCCATTTAGTAAATGGCAAGTATGGGTTGGATTGTGTTTAAGATTGATTGGGTTGGTTCAACTTATTTAATAAGTAAGTCAGGCTAGGTTAGGTAAACCAATTTAATAATTGGTTGACTAAGGTAAAGTTGGGTTGCGTCAGTTGCTTAATAAATGCTCCAAGTTGGGTCGACCCAATTAAGTTTGATGGTGAGTCAAACTGTTTAAGAAATGCATAGGGATGGATTAATCCATTTAAGCTTGGAAATGATATCAGGTCAACTTGTTAGATAAATATGCCGAGTTAGGCATGGATAAGATTAAGGTGTTAAACATTGGTTGGGTCAAGTTCACGATGGCATCCTTTTTAAATTTCCCTTGGAAAACATTTTCTAATTGGTCTCAACTGTAAAAACTTTGGGCTACTTTCCTAGGAAAATTTGGCTATTCGAATTCAAATTCTTTGGAAGTTTGTGCAATGAGAAAATCTCATCTCCTAAGGAAAACCAATTTTTAAGGAAATTTGTGCAAAAAGATGTGCAAAGAAACGTGATTGTAGAAGTTTAGAAACTGCAAAGATGAGTAATGATTATTCCTCAATCACCTGCCTAACATGAGGTATCTCATTTTTAATATTTCACTTGAATTTCATTTATGAGATGAGTATTGAGCAATCTTGCTAATGCATCTTTCATGTAACTGCAGAAGTAGGCCTCATCTTGCTACTGATATTTAAGATGTTGGCTAACACATAGGTTCTGCATCTTTTAAAGTGAAGGTCTGTTGTTATTTCTGCCAGTCTAATCTGAGTATTTAATCTAGTATCATATACTTAGGGCATTTTGTAGATATTCTGTTCTACCAGATGTATTTTGTTTTAATATGGTTGGTAGAACAGTTCTATCCAAACTTCAGTTTTTGATTTTTATTTCATTTTTGTAATTCAAAATTTTATTTTGCTCATAGCATGTTGCGACTTTTGCACATGATAGCTATTCTTTTTGTTGATATGGTTCTTAATGCAGATAAAGGCACATTTGGCATTTTATGCAGAAATTTCCTATGGTGAAAGAGGTGATATCTGTAGATTTCAGATTGAAGATCTACAAGTGGCCATCAAATTTGCAAGTGGGTGGTAAACTTTCTGTTGAAAATGAATTGCTCCGGCTGCCCCTCAAAATGACTCCAAGCATACTGCAGAAAATTTGATGGAAACTTGGTGATCTTCAGCCTTCACCTAAGATGCTTTATGTCTTCGTTGTTGTGAGGAATAAAATAGTATGAACATTGTCTTTCTTTAAGTATGCCTATTGATTTGAATTGTACTGACTGGCATAAACTTACAGCTCCCGGACACAGCTGACATGTGTTCAACATATACCTTGTTAGTGCTTACCCATGTTGTATGTTGTGTTGCATATAAGGTGCACTCTCTGGCACTTGAAAGGTGTATCTACAATAGGTTCTGCCATTCACAATAAAAATCATTTGTGTAGAATCTGTCATGAAAGCTGCACAACTCATTATCAGCATTATTACCCATGAAATATCAACAATTCAAAAACAATGAATGTACTGCCAGATCCTAGAACTTTGATTTTTAGTTATTTCTAAATGTAAAACCCCATCAAATAGCTTCCAACAATTTGTACCTAACGTACCCTGTCACAGTTAACATTCTTGCATATGTGTTAGTTAAACAGTCTATTCAGTTGTTCTAAATTGGTACTTTCATATGATTTGATTGTTTTACCTGTATATCCTTGCCTGTGCAACAAAATTGTATGCATATTTAGTTGCTGCAAGGTCCTTTTGATTTTTGAATGTAAGGATATTTTTGTGACAGATGTGATTATGATGGTAATGACAGTAGTTTCACAAGATTTCTGTACCAATGCATCTGCATGGTGTTTTCAGTCAGGGCATCAACCTGCAGTTTTGGTTTGGGAGTATTCTACCCGAACTCTTCTAGCTGAACTGAAGGGCCACCGATATGGGGTGGCATGTCTTGGATTTTCTCCTGATGGTTAGTTAAATATGGTTAACCAATGCTCAAACAGTCTGTTGTTGAAATTCTCATATGGAGAATATTTGGTTTTTAGAACTTCAAAATAGTTTCATTTACCAAGTTGGCTTTTGGTAACATGTCTAGGTAAACATCTGGTGTCTATCGGATTTCCTCGTGATGGATATCTCTGTGTCTGGGATTGGCGGAATAGACGGGTAGTTTCTAAGTTCAAAGCAAGTGCATCCTGTTCTGCCATTTCATCTGTCTGCTTCTCGGCAGATGGAAGCTTTTTTGTAACAGCTGGAAAGAAGCACTTGAAACTTTGGACAGTTTCTGCAAAGCCACGCACAAATGCTAGCACTGGGTTACTCATAACTGATGGAAAGGCTGCTAATGTTGGTTGTCAGAAAGGCAATACTTTTACAGCTGTTGCATCTTCTGCTGGCACTGTTCGTAGCATTGTTGGTCGCCAACGGGCTATTGATCTTTTTCCTATATATGCATTGACAGATGCAGGTGAAGTCTGTTTTTTAGTCAGGGCCTTGCTGTTTTAGTACACAACCTCTATGCAGTAGTTACTGATTACTGTGCATTACTAATGTTCACTTCTTCATCATCAACATCGTTATCATCATCATCATCTTCTTCTCTTCTTCTTTTAAAAAAAACTTAAAGAGGTGTTTTTTCATCAAAAGGAAAGCTTACCTGTTCTATTATTTGCTTTTTGATATGTTACAGGTGTTTTATGTGTTATTCATTCGGGGTTTTCCATAAGAAGATGGGTGGATTTGAAGGTACATGTGTATTCTGAGTTACTTATTTTTCCAATCCATCATGCTCTTTATTTCACATTCTAACAACTGGATTTGCAGGTTGATAAGGGTTTGGCACTATCTGTGTCCAACAATCTTATTGCTTGTGCATGCAGCAGTGGTATTGTGCAACTCTTCACAGTTGACAATTTCAAATATGCCGGAAGTGTACGATATCCTGAAGCAAATGATAGACGACTGGCACCTGATGTTGCTAGTCATGCAAACCCTGAGAAATGTACAAAGCGCGTGGTTACTGCCCCTGATGCTATAGCCTGTGAATTTCTCACTTCTGAAAAACTAGGTCAGCAATTGATTGTTTTAAGTCTCATTTATGACGTGCACATTCATTTCTTTTAGTGGACCTAAGGGCATGCTAGTATACAAATAAATCATGGATTAGTTTTATTCCTTTTGATGAAAATAAATCTCTAACTTGATGTGACAAATTCTGCTGATACACTTATCTTTGGGTATAAAAAAAGATCTCTAACTACCAAGAGGAGTTTTGAGACTTGAGATATGTGAGATAACAAAATCCTTAAACCCCAAAATCTACAAAGATATCAAAATTGCACCTAAAATATTGGCAATGGGCAATAGGCATTCCATATAGGTACTATTGTGGGTTGGAATCCATATATATGTGGTTGACATGCAACCATGTCAGCCCTTAAGGAAGGGTTGACATGGTTTCTTTATTAAATTTTTTGGTTTGACACTAGCCATAATTGTTAGCCTTATTGACCATATGAAAGAAAGAGATTCTCTATGTTCATCCATCAAAAAGATTCAATCCCATCTCACGTTTTCATCTTTTGATTCAAGTCTATTAAATAGGTGGTTGGTTTTTGGAATTCTTTCTTTATTGAAAAGATTGAAATGTCTTATTTCCATTTCCGGCTGTCCATTTTAGCGTTATTTTAGAAGGCTAGAAACAGAGGATGTGGCTGATTTTTTTATGTTTCTTTTAGTCTAGACACATCCCTCCTTCTGGTAAGGTTGGTAATTCCCACTAGGCCACTGCCAGCTTTGCCATAGATTCATCATGTACTCTCTTGTAACAAGTTTCCCAGAATATTAATTCTTTTTGCATGTTGCACCAATCATCGAAACTTTCATCAATGCATGAATCATGAAGGAAAATACATTCCAACCCCAAATATGAAAATTTTCATGGTTGAGGAAAACAAGTTTGTTGTTTTAGTACCCTGTTATTTAAAATCATTGCAGAAAGTATTCAAACAGATTCTACATCTGCATAAATGTGCCCTTTACTCTCTTGTTTTTCTGTGTGTAGTGGTCGTTTACGGAGATCACAGCCTTTATTTATGGGATGTACATGATATACCTAAGGTAATTTCCATTCATAGTTCTCCTTTTTGTTCTTTGTTTCTAGTTTAGATCTGTTTAGTGTTGTTTTTAATGTACATATGGTTCAAACTCACCATGCTTTTCTTTATCTATTCCCCTATCTTTTCATAGTGGATGGTTCTTTTCTGGAATCCAAATATCCTTGGAGACTTATTTCAATCTTTTTCCTATCAAGGGTTTTGATATGACATGGCTAACTTTTCTCAGTTATATTTCCAGGTTAGTGGGTGTTGCATATTTGTTTCCCATAGTGGGTGCATATGGGATATTAAGAATCTTCCTTGCAAAAATTTGCATGATCCAGCTCTTGCTTGTGTTGCTAGAGGAGATTGTTTTGGAGTTTCTTTTGCGACATGTTCTGCAGATGGCACCATTAGGCTGTGGGATATTGAATTGGAACCTGACTCGGAAAAGGATTCGAAACCAGAGATTGCCTTGAATCAACACTTTCATGGTTCTCTAAGCACTGAGCAAGTGGGCACTATACATCTAGGTTAGTTCTATCCTCTTGAGCTTTTAAAACATAAGAATTAATTCATTGAATGGGCTATTCCATTTCCATTCCTCATTCTTCTCTTTCTATTGATTCAATGTAATCTTCTGAATGACTAGCTACCCTGTCATCAGTATTGATGATGGATCTTATTATTGGCTGCATTCTCTAGGGACCCATTCATTAGAACCAAAAACACAACTCCTTCTATGTAAGTCCTCATCCACTTGCGCCATCTAACCCTAAAGCCCATTTTTTTTTTTCGAAAAGATAATCCACAAGGGACTCTTCAACATGACTACCTTTTCCATATCTAATTTAAGCAACAACCCCTCCTACCATCTTTTATCCTCACGTAAATAACGTAATTCATGATTAACCTCCATTTGAAATCTACCTTTTGTCTACAAAAGGGCCCTTGAATAATCTCCAATTGCATCCTTTAATGCTACCCTCTGCTTCCCTGCTAGGACATTTCTCAATAATTTATAGACACAACCCATCAAGCTAATAGGCCTAAACAGGGATGGTTCATGCGCTCTTTTGGGGATCAATGTAAAAGAAGTGTTCTTTAACTCTTTATTAATGATACCTCTAGAATGAACTAACACATCCTATTGAAATCACCTTCCTTGTGAGATAAACAAAAATATAATATTCAAGCAAAATACATCATAGCATTTTATTGTAAAACCATAAATTTTGCGGAGATAAACCACTATAAGCTCACAGTCCGGGCTAGATCAATGCACGGTTCTAAGGGAAAGAAGGGAGGGAGGGTTGAATAGGACCAATTCCGATTTTTAATTATCCTTTTTAAGTTATTAAACAAATGCGCAACGGAATAATCAAGTGCGCAAACAATAAACAAAATCACAAATAACCACACATGCACAACGATTTATAGTATTTCGGTTCACCTGAACCTTCATCTACTCTTGGACTCACCCAACCTTTGGCCTTTCCGAAACTCACTATGAGTAAATCACCCTTACAATACACACCTAGATTTGAAAGTTTCGACCACCCTGGTCTAATCCTTTGACACCTATTTTTTATGGTAGTTTGATCACAAAGGTCTTCTCCACCTTACAATGTATAATAAATGGAAAAACAAGAACACTTGCCTTTGTAGCTCCTAAATGATCTTGATAGTGTTCTTGAAAGATGCCTCCTCGCTTCGGTCTTGATGCTTGAAATGCTCCAGTGATTTGCAACTATAGGAGGCTGAATATAGGATAGGATTAAGATGCTATAGTATTTTTCTAAAGGAGAATCTCCTTAATCACACTAATGAAAAGCTAAAATAGCTTTTAATACCCCATTGACGTTTGATGGTGATTAAAGAAGATGATCAAAGGTTCTTGATTTCCAGAGGTTTAGAACCTTGTCAGAGGGTCTGGGATGCTTAGAATAAATCTCACAATTAATTGGCCTCTGAAATGAGCTCTAAATTTATAGAAAAATGTCCCAACGACTAGTTTGATTGCCAACGACTAGTTTGACTTGCCAACGAGTAGTTTGACTTCCAATAATCTTCATGCAATATCTTCATCTTCCATAAGTAAGGTTCTAACAATTTGTTACGAAATTGACAACACGGAGACACGGATAAACTGGGGCTTTAACACCTTCCACATTGTCCCAATTTTTTTATGAATATAAAGTTAAAATCATTATGCCCCAAGGGCTTATTCCCCTCCATACTATCCAAAACCTCCCTTTCCTCCTCTAACTCAAGGTCTCTCTCCAACCACCTCATTATTTTTGTAGATAGTGTTGTAATATGAACATGTCTTTTTCCTTTTAAGGAAAGAGTTCTATTCTTTTTGTATAGTCTCTCAGGTATTTTATCTACGAGAGTTGACTTTCTTTTCCTATAGTATTTTATATCTATAAAATAAGTCATTTGTACAGTTTCTGAGACAAGAAATAGAATATACTTTTCTCTCAATATTTTCCTGTTTTATTTTCTCCATTTTATTCTCGTCATGGTATCAGCCAGAAAGATCTTCGGATTCCTTCTCTAAGGAGCATATGTTTATTTTATTTTTTGGTGCTAAGACTCGTTGCTGGGATTGCTTTATTGGTTTTCTTCCTTCTTATTCTTTGGCTTCATTTACGACGGCACAACAAGTCAGATCCTTTGTTGTTTTTTTTTTCCCGTTCTGCACCCACATTATACCAGTACTATCTCAAACCCTATGATCTGGCTACTTGTCACGCCTCGACCCTCAGTCACATGAAGAATTTTTTTTCTACTTCTAATTTTCTGCTCACAATGAAATATCTTCTGACAATTCATCCTGGGTGAGAGTAAGGGGAAAGGCTTAACCCAAACTCCTATGAACATCTCCTCCCAAGAGACTGTAGGCGTAGCAAACATAAAGCTACCTATGATACAATACAATGACTCCCACCACCCTAGATGCATAACCTTAGACACGAACAACATCCTGAGAATACTCAACCGGGAGCATCTCCACTGCTGGATCTGTCTTTTGTACCCCTATCTTCGTTAGAAAGTCGGCGACACTGTTCACCGATCGTGCGGAATACACAAACGTAATGATACCATTCCTACACGATCTTCTAATGAACCTAATCGTGTTGACCAGTTTCCAAGGAGGGTTTGCCTTCCCGCTAGTCCAAGCGATTGCATTTGCAAAGTCGCCTTTAATGATAAGGTTGCCATTCCCAATACTCGCCCAGAGAGAAATCACATGCTTGATAGCCCTCATCTCCGCCTCGTTAGACTTCATGGCTCCTACCGACTCCGAGAAGATTAATCACATTCTACCTTCATCATCATGAATCTACTCCTCCTATTCCTGCTATACCCGATTTTCCTTTAGCTGCACCTTCAACGTTAAACTAAAATACCCTTTTTCTGGTTTCACCCAATCCACCCTAGGTTTCTTAACTTTTTTGCTTTCTTTAATACATCCCTCCCACGATAGGTAGAATTCTTCAGGGGAGCACCCAGAGAACTCCTTGCATAGAGAGAGCCAAAAAACTAAATTCCATTTGGCCTTCTCGAAAACCTCTACTGTCGAGCCTGCTTTTCCTTTAAAGATTCTATTATTCCTCTCATTCCAAATCGCCCACATGATTGCTGCTGGAATCAGGCTCTATGCCACCCTTTTTCTACCGACAAAAGGCCCCCCCCTAGGGGTAGATCCCACTTTGAGAGAGAGGGTTTTGTAAAACTCAAAGAAACCCTAAGTTATGGCAGGCACTAGCTTCAATGAATTCCCACTACAGTCCATCCTTACAATTTCTTCATTGAACCTAATAGAATTTAGTTTCTTACAAAAGCCACATAAACGAAACCTATAGTACTTTAGCAATCAAACCAATAGCAAATGACCAAAGCTAGTGGTATGGTATTCTTCAAGGAAGGTTTCCATAGTACTGAAAGAAACCACAAAGTTATCTCTCGATCTAAACTTCAATTGAATTCACACTCCATCCACATAATTCCTCAATCAAGCCTTGTAAAAGTTAGAGTTGCTTACAAAGCCACATAAATGAGTCCAATAGGACTATGAAAACCAAACAAATGGTGAATTGCTAGAGATTTTAATCTAGTCTGTCAGGTCCAGCTAGAGTGAATACAAATTTTAAAATATGCTTGCTACTTAATGAAAATAACCAAATAGGGAAAATATTTTGGTTCTCAAGCAGTGATGGACTCTGGCAGAAATTCGTAGCAAGTGTTGGACATCCAATGTGTATTGGGCTTGCTAGCAAGCTCCTCTTGCTAGATCACATTGCTCCATAATTTGGTTGCATCAATGCTATCAGCGTTCTTATTTGCATCAATGTTTTAGGACATGTACTTGTTTTGATTATGTGTATCTGTTTCACTACTGCAAGCTTACGTTTATTTTGTACAAAGTTAATACAGACACTCACGAGCAAGATACTGCAGAACCAGGAATTGGTGCTCAAGGTTTTCGTTCTATGGCATGTAGTTTCGATGGAACATATCTAGCTGCTGGTGATTGCCTTGGAAACCTACATATCTATAATCTACGTACTTCTGATTATACATGCTTTCAGGTAATGCTTGCAAGTGCTCTCTATCTTGCCGTATCTTATGCTCTGAATCAATTAGGGATTACATATTTATGGCATACTTGCATTCCTGGCTGTCCAAAACATGTGCCTTTTGTGGTTAGAGAATTGCTTGAAAGTCACCAAGTGCATGATCTTAACCATTCAATTTGTGCCACCAAATAGAGGTAGAAAAAATATGCAGTTGGATGTCCAAAGTTGTCTGTGAAACAAGGGACAGTGAATATCTTAACTCAGTGGATGTTCAAGCAATACTCCATCAAGGAGGCCCCTAACTTTTGGATCTGGATTGGTGCACTTGCAGTCTTCTATATTGCTTGTGCAGTATGTAAGTTGCAACAAAGTTGAGTTGTTGAAGCCTCACTTTGCACTTTACCTGTTTCACGATTTCAAGTGGTCTGATACTCTCTCTGCATTGGCAGGATGCTCATGATGGAGAAATCCTGTCACTAAGTTTTAGCTTACCCAACAAAACTCATGCTTCCACTTTTTGGGGACTAGGTCCTCATCACTTGCTTGCTTCTGCAGGAAGAGACCAAGTTATCAATGTCCATGATATCAACAGGTCTGAATATAGCACTTTTTAGTGTGTCACTATTGTTTAAATGTGATTCATGGACCTTGGGTTCTGGTGCTGAACTACTCTATGAATGTATTCAATATCTGATTTCTCCTTTGTCACAGGAGTTTTAATCTCATTGGAAGTCTCAAAGACCATTCTTCTGCAGTCATATCTGTAAAACTTACATGCAATGGTTGTAGCATTCTCAGCTGCAGTGCTGATAAGTAAGCTCTGTAGAAAAATCTCATTGTGTTTTTCTTTGAACCATGAACGTGGGAACAAGCAAACAGACATATGAAAATTCACTAGAAATGTCTTTGCTGCCAATCTCATTCAACAGGTCTGTTGTATTTCGTGATGTGGACATTACAGATGCTGGGTTGACAATTCTTCGGCAACATGATCAAATTGCATCTCATGGAAGAGTTTATGACATGGCAATAGATCCTAAAACAAATTCTGCTGTTACTGTCGGACAGGTTATTTCATTTGAATATTAATGCATTTACAATCTTTATTATACTCTGACTAAGGTTTTCTAGGCCCATGCATGTGTAAATGGAGCCATTCTTGACTCACAGATCTGACAATGTGGGTGGATTCCATCTAGCAAGCCCCAAATTCAGACTGCTTGCTTGATCACCGTTCAACTGGTCTGCGACATATGTACAGAAGTAATATAAATGGTTTGAAAGATTATGCCTCCATCAACCTGAAGGGGTTGGAGTGATGGCCAGGAACCCGCTTCAGGAAGCAGGAGTCTTGAGTTCGATTTCCACTTCACCCCAAAGGGCCAATCCACGTAGATTTACCCTGTATGTGTGTGTAAGGAGGCTTGCATATGCCCCGAGGATTAATCGGCTGCTCTAAGAGGCCTAGACACCTTGGTCATAAAAAAAAAGATTATGCCTCTATCAAGATAGGCCTGCATTAATCATGGGCCAGGTCATTTATACAGTGGGTCCACTAGTTGCCTGGTTCTGATGTGGCACGTGGAGCTTTTGTGACAGGTTTACCAGAGCCCTATGCATACTGTTCTTATAATGTGTTTTATTATTTTGTTTCAGGATAAGAAAATCAACATATTCAGCATCACTTCCAGGAAGCTCATTAAAGCATTTAAGCCAGATCCAGATTTTGGAGAGCCAATAAAGGTGTGCTGGTATAATGGTTACCAGTGGTGCCACCACTCCTTTCCTCACTGCTTTACCAATATTAAGTGCATTTTGCAGGTAACTATGGATCCAACCAGCAGCTTCCTTGTTTGCTGCTACTCTAACAGATCATTTAGCATCTATGATTTTGCAAAAGGAGTGATGGTCAATCGAGCAATGGGTCATGCTGAAGTTGTAACTGGTGTCACATTCCTGCCTGACTGCAAGCATATAATTTCTGTGAGTTCTTTCCTTTCCTTCATATAAAGGGTAAAGAATAACATTTGTGTTTTGGATTGATATATCAGATGTTGGTCTATCATGTAGACCGTTTAATTTCATGGAATAAATTATAAAAAACAATATAGTCGATAATTCAACCCAAATCTTGACTTACGTTGTGGCCTGGTTAAATTGGTTGGCCTTGCAAGGTGAATCGGTTGCAGAAGTACTATGATTTGTGATCTTGGGAGAATGAACATCAAAGTTTTAAATGTTTAGATGCCTCGATAGAAGATAGATTGAGAGAAACTCATTTGAAATGGTTTGGTCATGTTGGTAGAAGACTAAACACAGCCCAAGTGCATAGAGTTGATAGGCTACGGATTAAAGGCACTAGGAGGAGTGGGCCACCTTAAAAAACATGGAGGTAAGAGATAAAAAGGAACCTTTTAAAAGAAAAAGAAAAGAGATAAAAAGGACATGTTAGACTGTATAGTGATTGATGGTATGGTTTATGACAGGGTCAATTGGAAAACTCGTAAAGCTGACCCCAGTTAGATGGTATGATGACTTATGATGATGGTGATGCTCCTTGAGCAAAAAAAAGTGTAGGTGCTTCCCTAACCCAGATGACCCTACATTTTTTTTAGGAGTAACCAATAAAATTGTATTAATTAAAAAAAATACAGAGAAAACAAAAAAAAAAAAGAAAAGGTCTAAAAGAATTAGACCCAAAGAAGAGAAGGAAAAGCAAAGAACAACAAGCTAAACATAAAATACAATGAGAGAAAAATACAAAACACTCCTCCTAGCTCAAAGTAGGAAGATTCCATAAAAGAGGTCAGTGACTCCAAGCTTGGCAAAATAATCTGCCACTCCATTTGTTGTTTGGCTGATCTTGACGAAGGATGCATCCATCCCTAAGACTAGCTTCCTATTCTCCCTAACCACCGTGATCAGTTTCCAGGGCAGACATTTTTGACCCTTTGCCCACATTATTGCATTTGCCGAATCCCCCTCGATAATGAGTTTTCCATGTCCATACATATTCTAGATGTTTAAAGCTCTCCTAATGCTAAGGATTTCCGCCTCATTGGAGTCTCTAGTTGATGACCCTACATGATGGCTTGTATGTTTAGAAATCATCTTTACATGTGTGAGATTAGAACTAGGGTTGGGTCGAATTGGGTTTATACCAAACTGATTCAATTGGTAATTTTTTTTTTTTTAATCTGGACCAGACCTGACTTGAATTACATGAGATAATGGAACCGGCCCAACCTTGTAGACACAAATTTTATAAAATAATAATTTTTGGAATTTGAAAATTTGAAAATAATCCAGAAATTGATGTATATTGAATTTGACTATGAAAAGTGGGTACATTGGTTTTAAGCACTAAGTAAACGACTTCGGAGACCGGGCTAGCACACCTTTTACAAGTTAAACTTTGAGCACAAATTACAATTACATGAATTGAACTTGAAAGTGCATAAGCTTACAAATCTAGTATCTTCATGTTCATGGTGGCAACCTTAGCATGTTATTATCTTTGAGTGGGGTCTATAGACTTGTTCCATCTCATAGAAATTTCGCTTGTATTTGATTGACTCCTCGGTGAGATCCAATGACTTATTCCACTTGTTGGAGGCTTGTAGATTTGTCCTTTTAGTGGGGCCTTCAAGGCTTGTTCCATTTGTAAAAATTCCCCAGTTCACAAATTTGAATAAACACTCTGTGGGGTCCACAAAAACATGGTCCACTTGTAGAGATTGGTCAAGTTGTGCAAAATGTTCATGGAGTTGGAATCTCCAAATCATGCTTCATCATCATCATCATCATCATCATCATCATTATCAATAGCCAATATCCATCTATCTTGTGTTGTGTCCATGGAGATGGACTCCAAACTGCACTTTAAAATATGTTGTGTGGGGAGTTATATAATAAAAATAAGAAAATGAAGAAATAAGCAGAAGAAAAGTTTCTTCTCTTTTTGTATTATATTCAATGTGTCTAAGCTGTAGCTTTTACATGTATAAGTAATACAGAGGAGAGCTAATTATGGTGACAACAAAGGAAAAAAAATAATTTAAACGATAATTACAAGCTGTTAGACAACTAATTAAGTTGACTTATCAATATCCTTTGAACCTGGACAATTCTAATCTAAATGATAATTACAAGCTGTCAGACAACTAATTGAGTTGACTTGCCAATATACATTGAACTTGGACAATTTTGTCCCGAAATGGGTTGGGTCCCATAAATGGCACTCGAAATGGGTCGGGTCCCACAAAGTTCCCTCTCAAGCTAGTTCGAAGATATTTAGTTATCCTTGCTTGCTAACAACCGAATCAAGTTGAGCACGGGGAACGAACTTTGTGAAAATGTCCGCAAGTTGATCGGTAGACTTCAGATGAGGAGTGACAAGCCGACTTTTAGAAATATGTTGGCGAAGGAAGTAGAAATCAACCTCAATGTGCTTGGTTCTCTCATGAAAAATTGGATTCGAGGTGATGCCGATGGCCGTCTGATTGCCACAGAGCATAATAAGTGGGTTAGCAGGAGCAAAATCGAACTTTGTAAGAAACCGATGGATCCAAAGTAGTTCATCTGTAGTCTAAGAAGCACCGATACGGGTACGACACGTATTCGGTACGGAGATAAGACAAATTTTGAAAAACTAGGATACGGGTGCAGCGGGATACGCCAAATTAAAAAAATTATTATATATATATATATATATCAACAAAATAAATTCAGACATTTACAAATACTATGAGATAAAAATTATTAGAAAATTATATTTTTATATTTAGAATGAATACAATATATATATTAGTAAATATTACAAAAGATATATATTATAAAGATTAAACTATTAGCAATTTAGTATTATGAAAAGATATATGTAATATGTTGAAAAAATATTTACAATATTACAGTATATAATATGTGAATGATTATTGAGGTTAAAAAAATAATATTGAAAGATATTTTTTTCCCCTTTTCTCCCTTGCTGCCGTATCTCGTGTCGTCTGACGCCTCCCGTGTCCTGTGTCCCACCGTGTCTACTGCCGTATCCGTATTTAAAAAAATGTTTTATTTAATCGGATACGTATCCGACATGTATCCGAGCCGTATCCGGCCATTTCTGTGTTGGAAACGTACCCGACACGGATACTCGAATGGTTTCGGAGTATCAGTGCTTCATAGGCTGAAGTATTATCTATGACACGATACTCGACTTCAGCATTCGAGCGAGCAACATCAGACTGCTTTTTGCTACTCCAGTAGACCAAATGGGAGCTCAAGAAGCCGCAATAACCAATGGTAGAGCGACGGTCATCAGGAGAGCCAGCCTAATCTGCGTCAGAATATCCACGAACAAGTATGGAAGTCTGTCGTGCAAAGAAATATTCCCGTCCTGGATGAGATTTAATGTAGCGAAGGATGCGGAAGACATCATGAAGATGAGTATCCCGTTGAGCCTGCATGAATTGGCTGACCACGTCAACGGTATACGATAAATTAGGTTGGATGATAGTGAGGTAGATTAATTTCCCAACCAATTTCTGATCAAACGTAGGAGAATCCAGAAGTCTCATCTGAAGCGGAGAGCTTTGTGTTGGTATCTAGTGGAGTACCTGACATCATGGAGGAGATCAAGAGCATACTTGCACTCAAATAAAGTTAGTCTCCGAGAGAACGAGCAACCTCAATACCAAGAAAGTAACGCAAGGGCACAAATCTTTAATAGCAAATGTGCGGTGAAGATACGCTTTGAATGTGGAAATGGAGGTTGTATCATTATCAGTATGAACAATATCATCCATATATACTACCAAAATCATGATAACATCTTGACGACGATAGATAAAGACCGAATGATCCATCTGACATCTAGAAAAACCATAACGCAATACAACACTGCTGAACTACTCAAACCAGGCCCGTGGAGATTGCTCGAGGTCATAGAGAGCTTTTCGGAGTCTGCAGACAGAGTGGGGCTCCCTCTGCTTGACAAACTTTGGAGGAGGAGCATATAGACTTCATCCTGTGAATCACCATGGAGGAATGCATTCTTCACATCTAACTGTTGAAGTGGCCAGGCGTTGGTGGTGGCAATAGAAATCAAGATTCGAACATATGTAATCTTGGCCATATGAGAGAAGGTTTCCTGATAGTCCACCCCACAATTTGCATGAATCCTTTAGCAACCAAACGAGCCTTATAGCGAGCAATGGACTCATCTGGATTATGCTTTAAGGAAAATACCCATTTGCATCCAACTGGAGCCTTTCTTGGAGGGAGATGAACCATATTCCAAGTATGATTTGTTTCAAGTGCCGCTAATTCTTCATCCATGGCTGCCTTCCAGGAGAAGTCTTGAAGTGCAGTGTCAACTTGCTTGGGAATCTTAACAGTATCCAGGACTTTGAGGAAGCTGTGATAGGAACGAGAAACAGCGTGATAGGACACCAAATGAGCAAGGGGATGAAGGGTACAAGTATGCTTACCTTTCTGAATGGCAATGGGAAGGTCAGACTTCGCAGATGTGATAGTGGTGTTTGCATGAGGTGGAGTCATGTGCTGCCTGTGTCGATATACCAAAGTAGGCCTGGTAGTGCTAGCTGGAGTAGGGCTAGGTGGAGTAGTATCTGCAGGGAGAAAAGGTAGAACAGGAGAAGAGGATGGACCAGACGGTGTAGAAAAATAGGGGACTGTCTCAAAGAAGGTGACATCCATAAACACATAAGTTTTGCCAGTGGTAGGATCAAGACACGTGTAGCCTTTGTGAAATTGTGAGTAACCTTAAAAAATACAACGCACAACACCAGGGGAATATTTATCGCCAGAGAATTGGTGAAGAAAACAAGCACATCCAAAAATATGTAAGGGCAGAAGAGGAATATGTTTATGGAGGGAGAGAAGATGAGTAAGCGATTTATCTTACAGCAATCGGGATGACATGAGGTTAATAAGGTAATATGAAGTCAAGACTGCCTCAGGCCAGTATGACTGTGGAACATGCATGGTAAAGTGGAGAGATCGAGCGACCTCAAGGAGGTGCCTTTTTTCCCTTTCTGCTACACTATTCTGTTGTGGGGTATTGTGACAGGACAATTGTGATTCAACACCATGGTTTTGCAAAAAATAAACAAAGCAATGGGACAAATATCCACCCCCCCCCCCGGCCCGCCCCGCCCCGCCCCGCCTTTATCACTACGCAGAGTTTTAATTTTAAAATCAAAGTGAGTTGCAACCCAATTATAAAATGCGCGAAAATGATCAAACACTTCAAACTTATGTTTCATGAGATAAATCTATGTCATTCGTGGATAATCATCATCAATAAATGACACAAAATACCGAAAACCAGTGCGAGAAAGGCCAAACATCAGAATGAATAACATAAAATAAAGAAGATGCACGTTTATTCATAGATGGAGGAAAACAAGTTCTACTATGTTTGCCATATTGGCAAGATTCACACTCAAAATGCTGAAATGATAAAGAAGGAATAAGCTTCCTTAAAACAGAGTCACAGGGATAGCCAAGCCGGCAATGCCAAAGCCACACATCAGATGGGGAGGTAGTTGAGCAGGCTTCAAAAGCACCAACCGGATGATCAAGAAGATATAAGCCTCCAACTTCACGTCCACCACCAATTACCTGCCTCGTGGTCAGATCTTGAAAGACACAATGAGAGGGAAATAAGGTGGCTGAGCAATTAAACTGTTTAGTGAACGCACTAACATAGAGTAAATTATGAGATAAATAAGGGACATGTAACACAGATGGAAGATGCATGGTGGAAGAGATGTGAATGGTCCCTTTACCAGTAATGGTAGTAGAGGAACCATCAGTTAATTTGACATTACCATAGGAAACATGAGAAATGGATGAGAAAAGAGTGGACATACCAGCCATATGATCAGTGGCCTCGATGATCCAAGAATGAGAGGAGCTATGATTGGCAAATGGCTCAGTACCTGAAGTAGAGGAGACACCATTAGAGACCTCAGGGTTTTGAAGATGATCCAGGTGTTGTAACAACATGTTAAAGTCCTGACGAGTTACGGGAGCACCATCACTAACCACATCAGAGGAAGAAGTGATAGGTGTGGCAGAGGAGACATTTGTTGCTTTGGACGCCCATGCAGTTTGTATTAGGAATTCACGTAATGGTTCGTCATCTTACAATAAGTGCAGAACTGAATAATCAATATAATCAGACAACTATTTGGCATTGAGAAAATTTTCGTTGAATGGGACCATTGGAAGTAATTTGTTTCATTTAATAAAACGGTGGTGATCTTCCCAATATGTGTGGGTCTAGAGGAAGCCATACTAGGGAGGGAAGCAACAGAAGAGCTCCCAGAAGACACAATCTCAGGTGGATCTGAAGAGGAGGCCATGATCCCGAAGTAGAACTTTCAGACAAAGAAGTGTATGAGAAATCACAGAAGCAGCAGTAGGGCCCACGAAGAAAGAGGGCAACGTAAAATAGGTGGGCCAAGTTCCACAGTCGGTAATGGAGGTCCTCTCAGATTAAAAACAGCAAGAAGGGAGAGATACAACTGTCCCAGACGAAAAAACTGTTTTGAAGTGGGGCCCACCGATGATGTGAAGAAGGTCAGTCCAATGAAAGCACAAGGGAAGGGCGAATACAACACTTCTGGTCCCACGCAAAACCAAGCAGAAAGCCAGCAGATCTGTCCAAAAAACTGAGAAGAAGACAAGGCAACAACGTCACAGGCAGCAAGGGTTGGAATGCAGACGAGGGTGTCCCACCGTTCGTCAAAGGTGGGACAAGCCAGGGTGATGGAGAACAGGGGTAGGGGCGACTACATGGATGTAAGATCGAACCCCAACAGGGCCTCAAGCCAACAGATTGAAGCAGAAAACCGAGAACTGGGTTTCCAAAAACGTTAGAATTGTTGGAGGAAGAGGGAAGTAGAAACGAAAGACAACAACTTCAAAACAGAGATCCAAGCTGATGGAAGGAGAGATAGGGTCCTGTCGGCAGATATATTGCCGGAAGAAATAGACGGCAGAGAGGATCCACTACAGGGGTACAACGGATCCAAAAAATACTTTAAATTTTTTTCTGGCGTGATACCCTGAGGAGAGCCAATTATGGAGACAGAAAATGAAAAAAATAATCTAAAGGATAATTACAAGCTGTTAGACAGCTAATTGAGTTGGCTTGTCAATATGCATTGAGCCTGGACAATTCTGTCCCGAAATGGGTCGGGTCCCACAACATTGTGTCCATGGAGATGAACTCCAAACCACACTTGAAAATGTGCTAAGTGTCCATGGGTAGAACCCAAACCACATTTATATGGAAGGTTCAAGTGTCCTCCCAAACCACACTTATGTGAGAAGTTCAAGTGTCTATGGATAGAACTCAAACCACACTATATGGGAAGTACAAGTGTCTGTGGGTAGAACCCAAATCACACTTATATGGAAAGTGCAAGTGTCCATGGGTAGAACGCAAGCCACACTTATCTCAGATTCAAGTGTCCATGGGTAGAACCCAAACCACACTATATCAGATTCAAGTGTCCATGGTAGAACCCAAACCACACTATATCAGATTCAAGGGTCCATGGGTAGAACCCAAGCCACACTTAGAAAGTTCAAGTGTCCATGGGTAGAACCCAATGTTGTGGGACCCGACCCAATTCGGGTACCATTATTCTGTGCTGTGGGTCCCGACCTATTTAGGGACAAAATTGTCCAGGTTCATTGTAGTATATGTGGATGATATTGTTCTCACCAGTAATGATGCGACCACTATTTCTACATTAAAAGCGTATCTTCACCGCACTTTTGCTATTAAAGATCTGGGGCTCTTGCATTACTTTCTTGGTATTGAGGTTGCTCGTTCCTCTCGGAGACTAACTTTATCTCAGCGCAAGTATGCTCTTGACCTCCTCCAAGATGCCAGGTACTCTGGTTGCAAACCAGCTGATTGGTTGAGAAATTGATTTACCTCACTATCACTCGACCTGATTTATAATATGCTATTGGTGTGGTCGCCAATTCATGTAGGCTTGGTGTGGAGCATCATACGAGTTTCTATATTTAGCAAGTTCTACATTTAGATTTAGGATTTCCAGCCTTTCACGATTGTATTTTTTCTTTCATTATTTGTTTACTCCAATAGTTGGTTTTGTTTGAAGAAATTTAGTGATTTTACATGTAATTAGGGCTTTCTAATCATTGGGGGTAGTTTGATATTTGTTTATTTGAGGGTGTTTTGGTCTTTTTCATGTTTTTAAGTCATTATATATGTGATGTAACCCCTCCATACGGGATTGACACTTATGATGAATGAAATTGAAGTTTTTTTCGGCTGCTTGTGCGACAAAAATAATTTGGGAGTGATTCCTTTGGCCTAAAGCCTAGCGTAAGGCTACCATCTTTCCATCTTCGGATATTCTTCTTCTTGTTCTATCTCTTTATCTCTCTTCCTCTCTTTTTTCCTTTTCTTCTCCTTGAATTGCTGTCATAGAAACAACTCCAAAACCTGTCCTAAATCTGTCCCAGAAACAACCCCAAAACCTGTCCCAGATCTGTCCAAAAATCTGTCCCACTTCAGCCCCAGATCTGTGTAGCCCTAAGACTAGTCCCAGTTCTGTCCAAGATCTGTCCTAGACCTATCAGATCTGCTACTGCATTTAGATCTGTATCTTAAACCTATACAACCGTCTTCTTAACCCTTTTACTGTTGTTTTACACATTTTCTTGTTGCCGTTATTAATTGATTAATTAATCTCAGCCATATTAGATTTTAGGATGCATTATTTTTATTTAAGTTTAGGCATTTAGGGTCACTCTATAGTTTGTCCTGCATCAAGGCTCCACAAGATACTCATCTTCATGCTGTCTTCCTGATTCAGGACACGGAGTAGGGCTACCCTAAATGCCTAATGCGGTTCCCTAAAGGTTTAAAAGGATGAAAATAATGAACCCTAAGACTAATATGGAGCTGAAATTTAATAATTAAATTAATAATCATTATTAAATCATATAAATAAGCCACAAATAATCAAAATAATTCTTAGAATCAAAATGTAAATAAGTATGTAACTTACCAAGCCCAAATAATGCTCAAATAAGGGATCTCCCAAAACCACGGGTTTGTCGGGACCCACGAAAGTGTACACCTACCACCAAATTAGGACTTGAAATAGATTAGGATGACAGGTAAAGGGGTGGGGGTAATTAAATAGGCTAAGGTAGTAAAAGAGAAATGCTAAATGGGTCGCTGATGGTCACAGTGGATTAAGGAAAGGTGGGAAAGGGTTTCTGCCACAAGTATGGAATCTGCAACATGTAACAACGAAGGGGGGTGTGGGCTAGGGTGTAGAGGATGGGCTTAGAAGGGTGTATGGCTGGCTGTGAAGAAGGGGGAAGGGGTTTGGAAGAGGGACGACACCAAGGGAGAGGTCTAGAGAGACATGCGAAAGCTTAAAGGGGGGTGATTGATGAAACAATTTGTAGGCCTAGGAAAGAGACGAAAGCAATTGCAGGCAATAGAGGTGGCTGCGGCAACAAAATCTGGGCCAACGACAGGGGACAGAAGCAATTTTGGGGTGATAGGAGGGGGCGAAAACAGATCTGGCTCAAGGCAAGGGGGGCTGCTAAAGCTATGGATGGGTTTTGGAGAGGGACGAAGGCTAGGGATGTGTTTTGGGGTGTTTCGGCAGTGAAGGGCAGGACTTGTGGAAGAAAAAAGAAATAAAGAAAAGAGAGAAAGAGAGAGAGAGAGAGGATTGATAGGTACTTGGATTTTGGAAGAGGCTTCTCACCTATTTCGGTGGCTTTTCGTCGTCTTGAGCTTCTCACCAAGGTTCCGTGAGCTTCTCACCAACATAACATGCGCAGGAGACAATGTTACACCACAAACTTTCTTTTCTTTCATTCATTTATCGATCTTACCCTAATGAGGGTTAAGAGTATTTATACAAAACAGTAAAGGAAGACCAAAATGCCCCTTTACATCAGAATGCCCAAAATGCGCTTAAAGAAACCCAAAAATTACAAATTTTGACAATGGGATGGAATAATGAAAATAAATAAAATCCAACTCATGACAAATAAACTAAATAACTGGAAGAAATAAAAACTAAGGTTAATCCAGTAGTGCTCCGCATCAATCTCACCGTCTGAGAAAAACCCGACCTCAAGTTCAAATGGACGAGAAAACACCAATCTTCCCATGCATGCGTCTTCCCAATGTGGGGTCTTTACAGTGCAATCACGTGCACGTGAGGTCTTCATTCGTCATCCATAGAGATCATCGTCGAGCCACAATGATGTTGCTGGAGTGGCTCTCCTATGTCGTTGTCAAATATCTGCTCTGTCGGCGCCGCCAACTCGTCCTGGATGAGAAGAATGCATCTCTGGCGAGACAAAGCTTCGACATCTCTCCAGAAGATCTGAGTCAAGTCGCTCAAGCTCATTCGTTATAAACCACTTGGCGTTTGTCTTGGAATTGTGCTTCCACTTCACTAGATACCTCTGGTAGCCTCCAGAATGGGTTGAAACCACTTCCTCGTCCAGGATTGACAATATCTTCTCTCTCATGGGTGACAAGGAAGATAAAAAGGGTAGGGTCGGGGAAGGCTGTATAGGTTCAGGCCATGGGTTATGGAGTGGCTCCGGAAAGCCAGTAGGAGGGTCAAGGTGATGATCATGATTCAAGGGAGTTCTAGGCTGTGAGGGTGGGCTAGATGGTGCAGTTGTTGGGCCATAAAAGGGAGCTAGATCCTCCACATGGAAAGTAGGACTAGTACTCATATCTGGTGAAGGACTAACACATATAGACGGGGTTCAATGCTCCTCACAATTTTGAAAGGCCCCGCATTATAAGCGTGCAACTTTTTCATAGTCCATTGTGGGACTGTTCAGGCGTTATGCGGATCATTACATAATTACCCACATTAAACTCTTTAAATCCTCCATGAGAATCGGTAGCAAACTTATATTTTTCATCGCTCATATTAATTTGTCCTTTAATTTCAGCGTGCGTATCATGAATGTGCAGTGCAGATGCATGTACAGACTCAACTGACTTGGATGACACTGACACTGGGATGGGATCTATAGGTTGGGACTGAATGAGAGCACACCTAATCATGGCAAGGGGTTTTCCGTCCTTTTCATTCTCATTTTCTTGGTCAATCTCATCCTTGGATCGTTCGCCTAACAAAAGAGTTCTCTCCTGATTTCTAGTTTTGGTGGGACATTCGCGAGCGAAATGCCCAAAACATTGACAGTGATAACACTGTAGGCTTCATGTGGAGGAGCTCGCACCAGAAGCTCCCATAGCACTTGTACTCTTTGTCTTAGGTGGAGCACTGGTGGTTTTCCCAGGTTGACTCACCGTACTTTGTCGAGCTCCTGGCGGAGTAGGCTCGAAATTGATACCATGGAAGTCTATCTGTCTTGGAGGATGCAATTTCAGGTAGTCCTCAAATTCTTGTACAACTTGATATGTTTCTTCCAAGGTATTAGTACGACACAAAATAAGCTTACGTTGGAACTCGAGACGAATACCTAGTCTGAACTTGGAGAGGGTCCGACTTGGATCCTCATCAATTTCACACCGCATGAAGTACTCGTCAAACTTAGTGATATACTCGCTAACAGTTTGACTTCCTTGGCGTAAAGAGTTCCATTGATCCAGGAGTCTTTCCCGATACTTGAAGGGGTCGTATTTTTCCTTCAACATTTCTTTCATTTCGTCCCACGACAAATTTAGTGGGTCATCTCTTAACCTCCTCATCTTCTGTTCCGCAGTGGTCTAGCCTAACTTATCCCACCAAGTTCATCTTGGCGATATGGATCTTGCGGACTTCTGACATGTCATGCCACCCATAGTAGTGGTCCATGTTTGACAACCAATCTAAGAAAACCTTAGGATCTAAAAGTCCATCAAAGCTAGGGGCTTCTACGTGAACATTCTTTAAGGCACGTTCATCGTTTTCAATATGTACCCATTGCCTATGTGGTTGTTGGAAACCACCACGACCAAAACCTCGGCCTCCATGGCCTCAATTCCTATTCCTAAGATTCCCATCATCTCTATCGACTTGGTTCTCAGGGGTTTCTAGGACTTCTACCCTTCTTTTCACGTCGGCCAAGTCATTCTGAAAGCCGGCCAAATCATGACTGATTCTCTCTAATTGGGCAATGTGCTGAGTAGCCCAAGTTGGGGTTTGTTCTCCTGACATATTTCTAGGTGGCTTAGACTCTGTTTGGTAACTAACCCCGCTTATTGTGGTCATGCACGGAGACACGCACTAGAACTCCTATGGACTCACAACTACAAGGAAAATGGCTCACACTAGATGCTGTATCCTAAGTCTATATGCGATGAATGAAGTAATGATGTTATGACTTAGGATTTTTTTTTTTAAACACTAAATACAATTTTTTTTTTAAAAAGAAAATGCAATCTAAGATCGTGGGTGGTTTAAGAAAACAACCCAACCTTGCTCTGATGCCAAATTTGATGCAGGACAAGGAGTAGGGCTACTCTAAATGCCTAATGGGGTCCCCTAAAGGTTTAAAGGGGATGAAAATAATGAACTTTAAGACTAATATGGAGCTGAAATTCAAGAATTAAATTAATAATCACAATTAAATCATATAAATAAGCCACAAATAATCAAAACAAATCTTAGAATCAAAATATAAATAATTATGCAACTTACCAAGCCAAATTAATGCTCAAAATGGGGATCTCCCAAAATTACGGGTTTGTCGGGATCCATGAAAGTGTACGCCTACCACCAAATTAGGACTTGAAATAGATTAGGATGACAGGTAAAGGGGTGGGGGTAATTAAATAGGCTAAGGTAGTAAAAGAGAAAGGCTAAATGGTTCGCTGATGGTCACAGTGGATTAAGGAAAGGTGGGAAAGGGTTTCTGCCACATGTATGGAATCTGCAACATGTAACAACGAAGGGGGGTGTGGGCTAGGATGTAGAGGATGGGCTTGGAAGGGTGTATGGATGGCTGCGAAGAAGGGGGAAGGGCTTTGGAAGAGGGACGACACCAAGGGAGGGTCTAGAGAGACAGGCGAAAGCTTAAAGAGGGGGTAGGGCTAACTGGCGAAACAGTTTGTAGGCCTAGGAAAGGGGCGAAAGCAACTGTAGGTAAGGGAGGTGGCTGCGGCAGCAAAATTTGGGCCAACGACAGGGGACGGAAGCAATTTTGGGGTGACAAGAGGGGGACAGAAACAGATCTGCCTCAAGGCAGGGGGGTTGTGAAAGCTATGGATGGGTTTTGGATAGGGGCGAAGGCTAGGGATGGGTTTTGGGGTGTCTCGGTAGTGAAGGACATGACTTGGGGAAGAAAAAATTAATAAAGAAAAGATAGAAAGAGAGAGAGAGGATAGATAGGTACTTAGATTTTGGAAGAGGCTTCTCACCTATTCCGGTGGCTTCTCGCCGTCCTCAGATTCTCACCAAGGTTCCGTGGGCTTCTCACCAACACAACATGCGCAGGAGACAATGTTCCGCCACAAACTTTCGTTTCTTTCATTTATTCATCGATCTTACCCTAATTGAGGGTTAAGAGTATTTATGCAAAACACTATAAAAAAAGATCAAAATGCCCATTTACATCAGAATGCCCAGAATACCCTTAAATAACTCCAAAATTACAAATTCTGACAATGGGATGGAATAATGAAAATAAATAAAATCCAACTTATGACAAATAAACTAAATAACTAGATGAAATAAAAACTTTTCCTGTAGTGCTCCTCATCACTTTCGCTTTCTCCACTACATTAAATCTCATCCAGGATGGGGGTTGTTCTTTGCCCGACAGACTTCCTTACCTGTTGTGGTTATTTCGATGCAGATTGGGCTGGCTCTCCTGATGACCGACTCTTTACTGCTGGTTATTGCGTTTTCTTGGTTCCCATTTGGTCTGCTGGCGTAGTAAGAAGCAGTCTATTGTTGCTCGTTCTAGTGCTAAAGCTGAGAATCATGCCATGGCTAATATTACGGTTGAATTACTTTGGATCTGTCAGTTTCTTATAGAGTTGGGTTTTACTCCTATTGACCCCCTTATAATGTTCTGTGACAATTAGGCGGTCATCAACATCGCCTCCAATCCGATCTTTCATGAGAGGACCAAGTACATTAAGGTTGATTGTCACTTCCTTCGCTAGCATATTTCTGAAGGTCGGCTTGTGACTTCTCATCTGAAGTCAGCCGATCAACTTGCTGACATTTTCACGAAGTCCGTTCCCCGCACTCAACTTGACTCGGTAGTTAGCAAGTTGGGATTACTCTATATCTTCAAACCAACTTGGAGGGGGAGTGTTGTGGGACCCGACCCAATTCGGGTACCATTCTTCTGTGTTGTGTGTCTCGACCCATTTCGGGACATAATTGTCTAGGTTCAATGTATTGTCCAGGTTCAATGTAGAATTGTCCAGCTTCAATGTATTGTCCAGATTCAATGTAGAGTTGTCCAGGTTCAATGTATTATCCAAGTTCAATGTATATTGAAGAGTCAACTTAGATTAGTTGTCTAACAACTTGTAATTATCCTTTAGATTATTTTTTTCCTTTTCTGTTAACATGATTAGCTCTCTTATGGATTATTTATACATGTACAAAGCTACAACTTTGAAAGACTGAATACAATACAGAAAGAGAAGAATTCTTATCCATCGATATCTTCTCCATCTCTTCTCTTCTTCTGCTTATCTTCTTATTTTCATTATATTATTCTACACCCAAACCATACTTATATGGGAAGTTGAAGCGTCCATGGGTAGAACCCAAGCCACATTACATGAGATTCAAGTGTCCATGGGTAGAACCCAAATGACACTTATATGAGATGATGTTAAGTGCTCTTAGAGGAAAAGTCCAAACCTCTCACTAGACTAAAACTCTTTCTCTCCTCCTCAAGAAGAACTCCCCTTAGAAACACCTCTCCAAAGACCTTCCTCCTTGAAGAACACCAACAAAGAGAAATGTAGATTAGAAATAGATATGATCATCAATATCTATACATATTGTTTAATAACTAATATGTTTTATTTCAAAATATTTGTTCAAGTCGACTCTAAAATGTGATAAACTTGGACGACTTGTATCTTCTGGGCTTCTGATCACACTCCTATTTCTTGGGATGGATGTTGGACTATTTATTCTTACATTTGTTGAGGGTTTCAATATATTGTCTATGTACATAACATGAGAGCTTCGTCTCTCAATACATCCTACATCTCTACAAAATTGTCCTCATCTTCAATATCACTCAATATAAAACTTCGAGATGTATAATTCAGATATCTAATGCGTAGTTCAACTTCCTCCCTCTTCCACTTTGTAGTACGCCAAATTTTTTCCACAATGTTAGTTTATGTATTTTTATGGCTAATGTATACAACTTTATTTTTACCATCGACGTAATTTGGATGTCCAGCTTCCATCATCACTTGTCTGTCAAAGTAACAAAATACGAGAATCTTATCATGCGACATCATATTAGAAACCCAATATACTACAAGAATTAATTTATTAGCTACAAAAACTCAAGATTTGTAGATACATCTATTCAATAAAACCATAATATTTTCATCAAAATGCAAAAATAAATGGACGGATTTGTGGGTCGCACTTTACAGGAAAATTTGAGACTCCCAGTTGGAAATGGAGATAGAACCCTCTTTTGGACAGATTTGTGGCTTGGGGAAAGACCCCTTTAAGGGAGTCTTTCCCAGATTATACTCTCGCGCCCCAACCCGACTAGCTTCAGAACGTGAGATTTTTATTTCAAACACTAATCCTCAATCAATGATCGCTAATCGTCCAACAGGAGGGCTTCCACGCACGCATGGGGAAAACCTAATATGATTCTACATTCATCTAAAACTGAAATACTCTAACCCTAATCTAGTAGAGTTCCATCAAAATGGGATACCGGGGATAATCCTTCCAACGGTTATGTCAGTTTGACAACTGATCCCGACATACAACCATCTCCCACGTGGCCTACGCATCTCGGTGTGGCCCATCATGTGAATTCTAGCGAGCAATCATAACATACATCATAGAAGCATAGAGGGGTCTAAATATACAAGTGTCTAAGTATATTGCCCCATAGGGCTTTACATTCATCCGTGGTTTGAATAATTATATTCTAATTATTACAAAACCATAAGTGTAATGTTTCTCAAATAAATGCAAATAAAAGGGGTCCAACAACCCCGGGCTATCACGGCTCCAACCCATCAACGCCAAACTCTTGGTGTCCATCAGGCCCCACATCGGGTTGGGTTCCTGAAATCAGTAAGGGGTGAGCAAACATGCCCGGTGAAGAGAAACATACAACACATCATATATATAATACATATTACTCCCACGCATGTTCATAACCCAACTCATCAACACACAACATAGGTTATCGATTAACATACAGTTCAATCATAACACACAATGCTGTCGTACCACACCATGCATACATTATATCCTTTGAGGCTCGTCCTCGGTATAAAGTAATGGATCAATGACATCTCTCGCGAGGCCTCATCCTCGGAGCAATTTTGTGAAAATCTAATCGTATTGTAGTTATCGATTAACATACAGTTCAATCGTAACACACAATGCTGTCGTACCACGCCATGCATGCATTATGTCCTTCGAGGCTCATCCTCGGTGTAAAGTAATGGATCAATGACATCTCTTGCGAGGCCTCATCGGAGCAATGTTGTGAAAATCTAATTGTATCGTGAAATCGTTATACATTTTGAACCGCAAATTGGGTATCGTAAATCGTAGAATTGTAAGATTCATAAGTGTTTTCCCTAAAAAATATTTAATATATGAAATAGCATAAAACAAAACTAAAATGTAATGATATTAGTAATTCTCCAACTTTCTTTTAATCTTAAGTGAATAATAATTAGTTCACTGGAGCTCAAATTTCAATATCCAACTCCTAAAAGTATAAGACCAGTATATAATCAAACTATACTGTGAAAAGTTAATGATGAACTAAAAAGCCTCCAAAAAATTGAAAGGTCTTAAATGCTCGTCAATTCAAGCCTTAAAAAGCATTAAAACAAAATGATTCATGCTTTATAATTTTTAATAACCCCATAATTCTCTTATTTATACGAATCCTAAGATTTGTTAATAGATACGAATTGTCCTTTTATCATTTTGGATGAATAGTAAGATACGAATCATGTATCTTAAGATTTTAACAACAATGCCTTGGAGTACACACACACGGGGCCTCATCCTCGGTGTTACGATGCGTCATGAGGGTTTCCCCGTTCTGTGCCTATACACGGGGGTTTCCCCATTCCGTGCCATTACCTCAGCGCTAACACGAGGGTTTCCCCGTTCCGTGCCTATACACGAGGGTTTTCATGTTCCGTGCGTTCCACATACAATGCTCATGCACACGTGAAGGCTTACCCTTCTTCGGTGTTACGCAATCAAACAACATACACATCCATATCATATTGAATCATGCATCTCATCCAAGCATATTCAACTAAACATAGTTATAACTCAATAACATAATAATAATCCCAACTTGAACATGAATGAGTCATCAATCAGATAGACGGTTAGGCCTATACTCCCGGGTATACAAATCCCACTTATTGCATACAATATCTCCTTACGATTCAGAATACAGTAAGTGATACGTGACATCGTTTTAGACTTATTGTACGTCTTTTCCACTCAATCAACATACATTGATAACTATCATTGCATTGGATTAAAACATACAACATTTCATGTTTATAATGCAATTATGCAATGCATTTTAAAATATACAAAATTTAAAATCATTTAAACTCATAATAGTGTGTTTGTACTCCTCACCTAGTGTTACGTAGGGTTTGGAAGTTTCTACATGATCCAAAGATAACTCAGGAAAGGACTGGAAATGAAAGAAAATCCATAAAACAAACATTGAATTTTAAGTTTTGGCTCTGGATCAATCGACTGAAAAATTGGTTCAGGCGACTGATGATCGGCTTGGCCGATGGGTGAGATCGGTATCGGATCGTCCGATGGCCGGGATCAGACCGTCCAAGACTGCACTGTTTGCCCAGAAATAGGTAGAATGGAGGAAGAAAAAGAAGAACATAAATGGGTTAGAAAACTCTTTCAAAATCAAAATTTAATGGAGTTTCATAATCTTTTCAAGAACTCAATTTCCTTCTTTAAAGCAAGTTTTAAATCAAATCAATCTCAAGATTAATTCAATCGAAAATAGGGGAAAAAGAAAGAAGGAGGCACCTGGAACGAAGGAAGAAGAGTAGCATTAGGAAATTTGCAGGTACATGAGATCATGCTAGAGAGCAACATACCTTCAGGGAATTAGAGAACAACAACTTGAGAGAGATTGAGAGTAAGTGGTAGAGAGAGACAATGAGAGAGAGAGAGGAATCTCTGTGAAAGGAATTGCATGCGTTCTTATAGGAAAATCCAAGGCTTGGTCATGAAGTTAAAAGCTTTTCCAAATAGGATTGGTGGACAGTGGATTTGCTAGGAAAGATTGAAAGGGAATGAAAGAGCTTGGAGATGGAAGGCCCACGAGGGCTTGCCGCAGAATGAAAGCTCAATCAAGGGTTGTCCACGTTGCCTAAGAAAGAGAAGGAAAAAGAAGAAAAGGTATGATGCGATAGCTGGGTTTTTGGACAATTTTGAGCGGATTTATAAAAATCGACTCAGGCTGATGTTTTGCAAGGTTTAAAATTTTAGATAAATACTAGATATTAAATTAAGATTGCTGGAAAAATTTGTTCGAAGAAAATACTGTGATATTTTAATTAAAATCAATTGAAATTGGATGAATACTGCGGGTTGAACGGGTTGTGGGTTAATTTGAGTGTTGGCGTTTAAAAATCGTACCTAGACATAGCTTTTGGTTGATTTGAACGTTTCACTAAGTCCTATAACTGAACTTCGGTTGCCAAATTAATTTTGTCAAAAATAAATACTTGGGAATATTTAAAATAAGGCGATTTTCAGTTTGAGTTGAGCTGGATGCGATTTTTAGAGAAAAACTAGGGCTACTCTAAGCGGGTTTTGAATTATTTCTATTTCTCGAGGGGAAGAGTGTGTGCAAGCTTCGGGGTCTAATTGTTCAAATCTAAGTGAGAAACACAAATCAATGTTTTTGCACAATTTTCAACATTATTTAATGCACATAAAAATTCCCAGGTCTTTGTCGGTCACATTGATCACGTTAGACCAAAAATTTGAAAATTGGTGCTCTCGGGTTTATCACCCGAAGCGTTGTTGGATTGTAACGCCCGTCCCGCCAAGGCGTGTTATCTCCGAAATATCTCAATACATCACAAAAGGATGGATATCGCGTATATATTTTTTGAAACGGGGTAACTACCTCTCGCTCAACAAACCACATGCCTATGATACGAAGAAACAAAACAAACCATAGACTGATCAAATATAGTTATACAGTTGTATAAACAAACGTGCAATAATATATCCACGTACTAAAGTTTCTCAAATTTAGAGCATAAGCGTGAATATAAATGTCTAACTGCTACTGCACCTTCCCAGGTGCTTGCCCAAGGGGCCCGCCCGGCCTCTCCGCAATCGGGGTACCTGAAAGGTAAATTGGCTATTGAGAGAGTCAGTCATGAAGAAACCAAGACCCCCTACCTTGCTTGGCCTGGAACAGTACTCCTCTGAGAGTACAAGCCTTTGTGTGGAGTGTTCTAAAAGATAAAGACACTTACCAGAGTGGCATTAAGCAGAAGGGGTTTACTTAACCCGGAGGACGACCTCCAATGTTCCTTATGCAGTCTTGCAGAGGAAGACACAAATCATCTTTGTTTTTTTTTTACGTTGCCTTGTTTGGGGGTCAGTTATGGACAAATTTTGTTAACCTTATGGGAATTCCATGTGTTTCAAACAAGACTTGTGAGGGAGTGATGGGATTTTGGTCCCTTCCTCGTCTCAGTCCCAAGACAAATGCAGACTGGAGCACAATTATTGCAGCGATCTTTTAGACCATTTGGAAGGAGAGGAATGCAAGGATCTTCCAATCGAAGGCATCAGAGGTAATAGAGATTTTCCATAAGTCAAAGTGGAGGCTGTGTGTTTGGCTTTTATCCGGGAAGGACTTCAAGGGGCACAAAATAACAAATTTTTACCACTCATGGGAGGGTTCTTTGTCTGGAGGTCCTAGAAGGACCAAAACCTTGGCCACTTGGTGTAGAATTAGAAGATAAAGAAAAGAAATTGGAGAAAGAATTCTCAGAATATTTTATTGATCACTTCACCTCTTAGAGGGTGCAATGCTTAAAATAGAGAAGAATGAGACAATTAAGGTACAAAAAAGGAAATATACATCAATACACATCAGTTACAATCTATTGTGATATACACTATATCTAGACATATATGTGTGTCCCATACCAGACGTATGGATCCCACAACACTCCCCCTCAAGCTGGTTCGAAGATGTTGAGTAGGCCCAACTTGCTCACGAACGAATCGAGCTTAGTTCGGAAAACTATTTTTGTAAAGATGTCGAGTAGGCCCAACTTGCCTGTAACGCTCCGTCCTTTTTCACTTGCATAAATCAGAGTATATATATTTTTAAAAATAAGTGAGAGAGGACAGGTAGTCACGACGCGAATCAAGTCCGAGTTTCCAAAACCCGACCCTTAACTGGCTACCATTACGTGTGCATGGACTAAGTTCACTTAAACATTTTCACATGCTTTTCTTAATACTTGAGGAATAATCTATATGAATAAGATGCTATTCATTCTCTTGTCATCATTAGGCAAGGAAAAGCCAATCACCATGTAATATCAAAAAAACTTATGGATTATCAAACCATAGCAAATAAGTTCTAAGTTATTACAATCCAAAATGTAAGTCCTCCGAATACATCATTTTAATAAAAAACTATGTAATATAAATTTAAATCTTCCCAAGCTCCTATGCTTGGCTCCCTTCCAGTCCCACGTCCTTTTTCTTATCATTCCCTGTTCCATCATCTATAGGGTAGAAGTAGGGCATTAGTCAACATGCTCAGTAGGTATTCCAGTTAGGGTTATGGTACACATAAGAGTAATATTAGATTAACATAAATCAAGGGTATATACATCATTAACATCATATTTGTAAAACATCTTGTAAATAATAAAACAATGCATGATGTTCATATCATAATCATGCTAACATAAGTGTCATGTCATGGTGTCACTGCCAACTGAGATCCCACCCAATGTCCATACTTAATCACATCATAAATCATATCAATGGTTTCCTTGGCCAATTATGTCCACAGTGTTTGAGGCGGCAACCACCAGGGCACTGTATGCCCATCCTCAAATTAATTGGGATTACTGATGGAGTGTGGACTCCTCCCTCTGCGCAGGGTTTCGGGACCTTCCCAGGAGCTCTTTGGCCCAATTACGCCTTACCTTTTCTATCAACTAGACGCGGTCAAATCTCAACAGTTCATATAGCTTCATATAAGCTAATCTCAAGCCCAAGCTATGTTCGGACCGCTTAGAACTTGGCTTGCTGGTCATATGCGTTCCCTCCCATGCCATGCATGAGGTAATGTATGCAAAAATGCCATATCATTTAAAATACATCATGTCATTTGAAAATCAGATCATAATCATATAACATTTATTTAACCAAAATAATCATCATATTTTGAATATAAACCAGTGTCATATTATACTCCATAATGTTCTCAATGAGGTAGGAATCCTACCAATGTTCGATATACTATCCTTTCTTGTTTTGCAAGGATAACACTAACAATCACGTGAGATGAATCCTAGTCCCTTTGCGAACTTCTTTACTTTATCAAATTCAACCATATATATTAATTTGATTTTCGATTTTAATTTCATCACCCCTTCCATCCTACTAGATAGACAAAGGCATCTGGAAAACAATCTAAAATAAAACATTCTAATTTAGTCGACTGAATCTGGAATTCAGTCGACTGAAACACAAACAAATCCCATTTGTATTTGACCCGTAAACTTTCAGTCAGCTGAATCATAAGATTCAGTTGGCTGAAATACAACCATATATCATAAGTGCTTGGCCAGTACACTTTCAGCCGACTAAATCATAGACTTAGTCGGCTGAAATACAACTTGATATCATACATGTTTTGGCCAGTACACTTTCAGTCGACTGAATCATAGATTTAGTCGGCTGAAATACAACTAGATATCATATATGTTTTAGCCAGTACACTTTCAGTCTTACAACCAGATATTATTCATGTTTTGGCCAGTACACTTTCAGTGGATTGAATCATAGATTCAGTCGGCTGAAATACAATCAGATATCATACATGCTTGGCTAGTATTCTTTCAGTCGACTGAATCATATATTCAGTCGGCTGAAACACAGCCAGATCCCTTACGTGTTTGGTAAGTATACTTTCAGTCGACTGAATCATAAGATTCAATTGGCTGAAACACCAACGGATCCTTTGTGTTCTCGGCTAGCGCACTTTCAGTCGACTGAATCATAAGATTCAGTCGACTGACTTTTTGTCAGTTCTTTGTATTTGCATGCATTGTAAAGCCCTTCTTCTTGAAATCCATTCTCAATCATATTTAAACATGAGTTCCATTTTCAATACTTAACTTAATAAACTTATCCTACCCACTAGCCAAGGTTAGGGTTTTTCATAATCCATCCAATCATTGTATCATCATAGCTTGGGTTCGGATTAATCTTATGGTTGTTTTGTTTCAACCCATAACCATCCTTTGGATGGATTTCCAACTCCATGGCCTTATAACAATTTTGGCCATTCATTCCAACCAATCATGGAACCCATAGGTTAAGCCACACCATGGCCAAACTTTAGTTTTCCTTAGATCCATTCCCATACTATTAAGTCTTATACATACCTTCCTTCAATCTCCTTTTCTTTTGGTCTTTCACTTCTTCCTTAATTCTTCTTCTCCTTTCTTTGTTCTTCAAAGTCTCCAATGTATGGAGGTAGAGGTGGGAGAGAGAGAGGAGAGGAGAGGAGAGGAGAGAAAACTCTTGCTCAAGAGTGGAGGAGTCGGCCAAGGGGTTTGGAGTGCCCCTTGGTTTGTGTCTTTTGTATTAACACTTAGTCTCGTCACTCCTTCTCATAATGCCTTGGTCTAACCAAGGAAACCCTTGGTTAAACCAAAGAGACCACTTGGCTTCCCCAGTGTCGAAGTACAATATACTTAGACAAGCTACCCCATCTCATCCCTTCATCTTCTCAACTCAAACAAAACCTTAACTCAAAACTTGAACTCACACGTGTTTGACCAAGTCAACCCCATGCACCACATGGCACTTGGGTCCTACTTTGGCCATGTCACTTGATGAGGTGGCATTCTTGTTTAGTTGGCTTTCATATGATGACATGTATGCCACATCACTCACATGCCACCTCACTTGATGAGGTGGACTTTAATGCATTAAATGTATTAATTTATCTAATTCAACAAATTTAACTAAATTTACCCAATTACTTTAAACTCAAGATCACCCATGACCCATTGGATCTTAATTGGGTAATTGACCCATTTCTTTACCCATCTAATGTCCATTTCAACTTTTTTTAATCTCAATTTCAATTAAATTGCAATCCAAGTGGCCAATCCAATAAATTATAAAATAAGGAAAATCCAGGGTGTACACTACCAGTTGATCCTTCGACTGTAGATGAGGAGTAAAAAGTCGCCCTTCGGAGATATGCTGTCGAAGAAAATGACAATCAACTTCAATGTGTTTAGTCCGCTCATGAAAAACGGGATTAGAGGCAATGTGAATGACTGCCTGATTGTCACAAAACATAACGAGTGAATCAGCAGGAGCAAATCCCAATTCAATAAGGAATTGGAGAAACCATAGTAATTCAGAAGCAGTATTAACCATGCACGATATTCGGGAAATGATCCGTGCACCCCCTATTTTTACCCAACGTGCACTCCCTATGAGTGAAATGTCAGTTTTGGATAAAAATGGGGGTGCTTTACTGGAAAAAGGAAAGAAAAGTTGAGGGCAAAACTAACATTTCACTCATAGAGAGTGCACCTTGAGTAAAAATGGGGGGTGCACGAATCATTTCCCCGATATTCAGCCTCAGCACTGCAACGAGCGACAACAGACTGTTTCTTGTTTCGCCAGGCAACTAAATGAGAGCCCAAAAAAACATAATAGCCAGAAATGCAGCGGCGATCATCTGGAGAGCCGGCCCAATCAACATCAGAATATCTGCGAACCAGGCAAGTAGGCTGGTGTGCATAGAACAAGCCACGGCCAGGATGAGCCTTAATATATTGAAGGATTAGAACACGGCATGAAGGTGAGTGTCTCGTGGTTCAGGCATGAACTGACTGACGACACTAACAACATAAGATAATTCTGGTCTCGTGATGGTCAGATAGATGAGTTTGTTGACCATAAGATATTCTGGTCTCGTGATGGTCAGATAGATGAGTTTGCCGACAAGTTTCTGATAGAAACTTGGTGTGTCAAGAAGAGTTCCATCAGAAACTTGGTGGAACCTCCATTGTTTTGCTCCCTCTCATTCTTAGTGTACTCGTCCTCTTCCATAATGTCTTTCTCAACAATGCTGGCACATCTCACTACTTCAGCAAAGGTGGTGGTTCGAACAATTGTTACTCTTGATCTGATGTCAGGTTGAAGACCTATTTCAAACTTCCGAGCGTTCTTGTATTCCGTGTTGACCATGTATGGTGCATAACGGGAGAGTCGAAGGAATTCCCGTTGATATTCAACAACAGTGATGTCCCCTTGAGTTAACTTTATAAACTCTTGCGCCTTAGCTTCTTTTTCAATCTCCGGAAAATAGTTCTCAAGGAATAGGTCTTTAAAAGCTGGCCATGTCATTTCTGCCACTGCATGGCTCTCTTCAACTGATTCCCACCACTGATCCGCATCATCAATGAGTTGCGATGTGGCCAATAGGATCTTTTCTTGATCTTCAGTTATCTTTAGACATTTAAGGATCTTAGCAATGTTTCTAACCCAATTTACAGCTTTCATGGGTCCCTCTGTGCATTGAAATAAGGGGGACGATGATGTTGGAAATTTCTCACGAGAGTTTGATCTCGGGACTCAATTGTAATAGTCATGCCGTTTCCTGTCTGATTAGACTGCATTGTCATATTCGTCACTGCTTGCAGGACGCCTTAGAATTCGGGTGGCACGGGTGGAACGTTGCCACCAATTTTAACAACGTTATTCGGGTGTGTATGTGTTCTTCGGGTGTGTTCTCTTGGCGGCATTTTCCTATGCCATGAAACAACCCGATTAGTATTTCATATATTTGATGAACTCATACAATTGTTCATCTCATTACATTGCAGTACATCATCAAGGAAAAATCCTTCCATATGATTGCCTAACATTTGATTGGGGACTTTCTAGTGTGCCTTTGTCGTCCTCTTCAAGGAATATTTCTATGTCATAATCCAACACACATCTGGGAATTGTCTTGACTTCCCATCTACATCTCACTTGGAGGATATCCTACACTTGTTCATACTCAACTTCTTTTCTACTTCATCTTGGGGAATTTTCAAGTTCTGCTTGAATTTGACTCGGGGAATTCTCCTTATTTGCTATTCATGCTCTGATATCAACTGTAACGCCCCTCCCTCTAACCACCGTCGTCAGAGTAATGTATTAGGAATATTTTAGTGGAGAGGGAGGCGAGTGTCACGACGCAAGCTAAGTCCGAGTCCGAAGACTCGGCACTTGACTGGCCCAACTAGGGTATGTATGTTAACATTTGCACACACCCTGTTAATCCTGTGGAATTTTAAACATTTATATCATTCATGAATAGCCAATCACGTCTCATAGCAAAATAAGGAATTCTCAAAATGATTATACATCGAGTCAAATATAAATAAACTTAAATACATGAATCCAAATCATAAATATACATTCCCCAAAAAGATTACATTCTGCACAAAAGTACATTGATCTCATATTTCTCATAACATCAAAATAATTCCAAGTCCACAAGACTTTGTTCTCTAATCTCTATCTCATCCATGCTCGGCCATCGCTTGGTCCGATATCATTTCCGTCTTTCAAAACCTGCATACAAAACTGGTGGGGGAAATTTATAGGTTTAGTCAACTTGCCCAGTAGGAATTCCGATCACATAGTATGCCTACGGTGTGTCATATCTAGACACTACATATACTTGTACTTTTATCAAATCTTGATCATATCGTACTTCATATTATACGAAACCATACTTGGGTCATAAATCCATACTTATTCACAAACGATCTTATTCAAGATTTACTTAGTACTCTTATCAAACTATTTACTTATATTACAAATCTCAGATTTGACTCATTTTAGAGATATCATAATTAAAAATATATGTACATACTTCTTTATAAGGTACTCATACCTAATTCATCTCGTACTTTCATTCTCAAAGGTATATTCAAAACAATACTTATAAGGAAATCATATTCACTTATCATTTCAAAAATACTACATGTCAACCATGTATCATAATACACTTATCATTTAAAAAATACTACATGTCAAAACAATACTTATAAGGAAATCATTTTCACTTATTATTTCAAAAATACTACGTGTCAACCATGTATCATAATACACTTATCATAAACTCATTTTTGAAACCTTTCACAAAGCCATACTCGTTTCATTACTCCAATACCATATTTAGTTCATATGAATGGTTATTAATATGTAACATGTCATGCCATGGGTGCCATGATATATGCATACCCTTATCACGTCCCGTGCAAGGTACCTCAATATCTCATTTGAAACAACGGGGCATTTCACATCCTATATACCTCATTTCACATTTAACATTTTTCTAGGGGAGTCTTAATACACATTATTGCAACACCACCGTTTTCACCGGTGTAACATCATTCCTTTCAATCTATCACGCGAGCGTACGACATCAAAGTCTGCCCGGGTCAATTCAACACTTTTATTCGTCAAATCATAATATGACCCCAAAGTCCGTCTGGACATTCGATACTTTGGTTCGTCCACTCAACCCCATAATTATAACCGGACCCTAAGGTCCATTTATTCTCATGTCATGCCTTTCCCATCCCATGCTTCATCTATGAGGAATATGAATGCATTTGATGTCCATGATTCATGCTATGTGTTATCAACTTATTTTTTTCGATCTTACAAATACTTTTTTCATCATAAGTACCTTATACATTCTAAACACATCAACTTTATTAATCATACCCATATAGAGACTTTATACATAATATTAAAATATCACAACTTCTCATTTTCATATGATACTAAATCAGTCAAAGCAATACTTTTATAATCACACATTTTGATTCTCATAATGCCATAATTTCTAAACCAAAATACATAATTTTCAATTGAAAATCAGTTCATCATTTCTTTTCTCATTTCTTAATAAAATAATAATTCCACACCCAATTGCATTTCACCGAAGTAGGAAAATCTACCTGGTCTAAGGTGATCAGGGAGGATAAACAATTCACGAAGTAGATCGAGCAATCTCGGAGTTACTCTCGCATCTTCGTTCTTTCACATGTGTCAACATATAATTCTCACATCAATATAGTGTAAAAACCCTCTAATTAAATTTGTGGAAGTCTTAATTTAGCTTTAAGGGTCATTTGATGAAGGTCATTAGAGTCTAAATAACTCATCATGTGTGTTTTGTCCTAACCAAAGGTAAAATGGTCATTTTACCCATAGTACTCCATTTACACATAATTCATAAAACTCCAAATTATTTAAAGTCACTGATATATTCTTTAGAGAATCAGAATTTAGGAACAAAAGACTCATTATTAGAAAATAAAATTTCAGATCTAGTGAACATGCCCAAAACTAGTCTTTCTAGTTTTGAAATACAAACTACGCACTGTTTTTGTAAAAATCATTTCGGGTTCTTTTTGGTATCGGAATAACTGGAGTAAATACTCTTTGGAAAGCTATTTGATAGTAGAATACACGAAAAATATTCAAAAATATCCAGAAAATCGTTTTGAAATGGTTATAGGTCCATTTTCGGGACTGATATGTAAAAACAGTTTTCTATCTTAGAACTGTCCAGTTTTTACAAAATTATTTCGGGTACCTCCTGATGTCCGAAAACTGCGAATAAATACTTTTTGAAAACCTCTTTTATAGTAGAAGATCTGAAAAATAGTTACAAATTCCCAAAAAAATCATTTTGAGATATTTAAAGGTCCATGTCTTGGACTGATTTGTAGAAACATTTTACAATGAATCATTTTTTTCCAAAGTTCATCATAAGATATCATTTTCTTAAACCCTTTTTCTTACAAAAGCCAATAAATAAAGACATTCAAATATTCTAATGGAGTTATAAAAATACTTTAAAAGAAAATATCTAAATATCAAGGATTTTAAGTAAAACTTCTCATATAATTCTATTTTATGAAAATACCTACTACTTTCCATTATCTCTTCATTACACTCCATTACTTAAATTCTCACCATAGTTTCTTTGATGTAAGAACTTGGATGAAGAGATAAAACATTTTAACATCTAAATTAAATAATCAAGAGAGTTAGGGAACCTACTTGTTCAAGCTTTAATCAAGTCTTCAAGTCCTTCCTTCCTTCTTTTCTTTTTTTAGCCTTCAAGCTTTCAAGAGAGATTTGCACCAAAGAGAGGAAGAGGAAGAGAAATTTTCAGCTCCCTCTCTTTCTTGTTTCAGATTTTTAGAGAGGAAGAAGATGGAGGAAGAGGATAGAAGAGAATGGAGAAAAAGAGGTAGAGATGGAGCCCTACTCACCTTTTTGCTTTTTCCTTTACCTTATCCTCATTTTACTTTTTAGTCAAAAAGCAAAAGCTAAAGGTGGTGAGGTGGAGAGCACTTATTGGTCCAAATTAAAGGTGGAGTGGTGATGTTGCTTTCATCCTTATCTTGCCATGTGGCATGCCACATCATGTATTGCCACATCATTGCTGATGTGGCATATTCGCCACCTCATTAATTAGTTTTCATTAATTATAATTCATTCCATTGAGTATTATCAAATTAAATTAGTAACTTAATTAAATCCCCTTTAATCTCTCTTAATTAACTAATCACCAAAATTTCCATCAATTAATTATATTCTACTCTACTTTCAAAATTATTTTAACTAAATCATCCCTTAATTTAGTCTTTCTTAAATCTTATTTAATTACTCCATCATCCCTCTAATCTCATATTCTTACTTAATTATTTATTTCCTCATTTGACCTAATACATAGTATCAACCCTATTCACTCCTCATCATTAAGGGAAATTATATTGATTTACCGGATTGAAATTTTGGGGTGTCACAAAATCCTTAATATCAAATGTCGGTTGAAGATACTGTTTGAAGAAAGAAATAACTTCATTATTGTTACTAGTGAGGACAATATCATCAACATAGACCACCAAAATCATCAGAACTGAGTGGAGACGGTAGATAAAGTCTGAATGATCTGACTGACAGCGGGTGAAGCCATAAGGTAGTAAGGCATTGCTAAACTTCTCAAACCAGGCACGAGGAGATTGCTTAAGACCACAGAGAGCCTTCTTGAGTCTGCAAACAGAATGAAGCCCCCCTGCTTGACAAATCCCGTAGGGGGAAGCATATAGACTTCTTCTTGAAGATCACCATGGAGAAATGCATTCTTCACATCTAACTGGTGCAGGGGCCAAGTATAAGTGGTTGCAAGGGAAAGCAAAATGCGCACAGAGTTAATCTTGCGACATGTGAAAAAGTGTCCTAGTAGTCAACTCCATAAGTCTGTGTGAAGCCTTTGGCCACGAGTCGTGCCTTATAGCGTGCAATAGAGCCATCTGAATTATTCTTCAAGGCAAAAACCCATTTGCACCCAACTGTAGTTTTGCCTGGGGAAGAGAGACCATCTCCCATGTCTTGTTCTTCTCAAGGGAAGCTAGCTCTTCATCCATGGTTGCTTTCCAAGAGGGATCTTTTAAGGTCGTGTCGATCCTCTTGGGTATCTTAATGATGTCCAATGCTGTGAGAAAACTATGATAGGAAGGTGACACAATATGATATAAGACAAAATGATCAATGGGATGGCTAGTACAAGAGCGCTTACCTTTGCGAAGCGCAATAGGAAGATCAAAGAGGAAGAAACTGGTGGATCTGAAGCACTTGCGTATGGATGGGTGGAGTCAGCTGCAGATGGTACCCGAGACTGTCTGCGTTGGTACACCAAAAGAGATTTAGGTGGGCTTGGAGAAGGTAAATCTGCAGGTACAATGGGAAGAACAGGAGAAGGAGAAGATGTAGAGGAGGTTGAAAAATATGGGTCCCGCTAAAAAAAGGTGACATCCATAGATATGTATGTTTTCCCAGTGATAGGATGGAGGCACTTATAGCCTTTGTGAAAAGGGAGTAACCTAAAAATACACACTGCACAACCCGGTGAGAAAATTTGTGGCCAGAGAAATTGTGATCAAAACAAACACACCCAAAGACATGTAAGGGAATTTTAGGAATGGGTTTATGTAAGGACAGACGATCTATGGGGGACTGATTTTGTAAAATGCGAGAAGGCATTCTATTAATGAGATAACATGCAGTTAACACTGCTTCTGCCCAATAAGACAATGGGGCATGTATGGTAAAAAGAAGAGACCTGGCCACCTCAAGAAGGTGACTGTTCTTTCGTTCAGCTACACCATTCTGTTGAGGTGTAGAAGGACACGAGAACTGAGAATCAATGCCATGTTTTTGTAAAAAGGTAAGAAAGGAGTGTGACAAATATTCCCCTCCGTTATCACTCCTTAAAACTTAAATTTTACACCCAAATTGAATATGAACCCACTGGTAAAAATTTTGGAAGTAATAAAAACCTCAGATTTTTTTGTTTCATCAAATATGTCCATGTCATGTGAGAGAAATCATCAATAAAAGTAACAAAATAATGAAACCCAATACGAGATACAGATGGAGATTTCCAAACATCAGAGTGAATGAGTGAAAACATAGTAGAGGAACTTTTATTCATGGAAGGGGAAAAATTGTTCTAACATGCTAGCCATATTGGCAATGTTCACATTCAAAATGAGTAAAAGACAAACTAGGAAGAAGCTGTTTAAGAATAGACTCAGTAGGATGTCCTAAACGACAATGCCATAGCCACACATCTAAAGACGAAGAAGTTAAACAGGCTTCAAAGCTGCCATAGCGGGAATCAAGAAGGTAGAGACCACCTTCTTCACGACCACCACCCAACACCTGCTTCGTAGTCAGATCTTGGAAAACAAAGTGAGAGGGAAAAAATGTGACTGAACCATTCAAATGTTTAGTCAAAGCACTAACAGATAACAAATTGCGGGATAGATTTGGAACATGCAGAACGGAGTGAAGGTCCAAATGAGGAGAGACTGGGACAGTCCCTTTCCTGACAATATCAATAGATGAGCCATTGGCTAATTTGACCTTACCATGAGAAATAAGAGAAAAGGAAGAAAAGAGGGTGAATATACCAGCCATATGGTCAGTAGCACCATAATCGACAATCCAGGAATGATGAGAGGCATGATGTGCAGGTGAGTCAGTACCTGAAGGAGAGGAAACATCATTGGAAACCTCAAAAGATTGAAGGCGCTCAAGTCGCAGTATTAAGTTAAGATCCTGACGAGTCACAGGAGTACTATCATGAACCACACCAGATGAAGGAGGAGCAGGAAGCGTAGCGGAGAGATTGGCGTGCTTAGGGCGCCCATGAAGCTTGTAGCAGGAATCAATGTTGTGGTTAGTCATCTTGCAGTAGGTGCAGAACCGAATGCCCTTCTTCCGTGGACCTTTGGTGTCTCTTCGAGGATCAGTCGGGAAATCCTTGCCATGGGAAGCTGGGTACCCATGAGCCAGAGAAGGCATAGAGGAATCGGTGGTGAACAGGGCAGAACATTTCGTGGTCAGTGGAGTCATAACAAGACGACATCGATCATCTCGAAGTAAGGCTGAGTAAACCTCATCTAGAGAAGGAAGAGGTCGTTGCCCAAGAATCTGGGCCTGGGTTGGCTCAAATTCAGGGTTGAGTCCAGCTAAGAAGGCAAAAATCCGTTCTTGTTCAACATAGTTATGGAACTTCAGGGTATCTTCGGATTCTTAAAAGTAAGGGATTGAAGCTAATCTAACTCCAACCAATAAGACTGTATAGTCGAGTAGTACTGGATAAGGGACAACTTCCCCTGTCGGAGTGTAGCAGCGGTCTGAGATAATTCATACATACGAGCGAAGTCTTCACAGTGTCCCAAACAACTTTAGCGGTTGGAAGTGTATAAACGAGACGCCGTACATGAGCTTCCATAGAGTGAAGAAGTTAAGCTTGGACCAGGGAGTTATTGGCAGTCCAGGTGGAGAATGTAGGATCAATCTTAGCCAGTTGAGATGTAGTACCATCGATTTATGAACAAAGTTCCCTCACAATGAGGAACATCTTCGCCCTATGGGACCATTCAAAATAATTGGTTTCATTTAGTAACACCGTTGTGATCCGTCCGATCGTGGAGAGCCAGAAGAGGCCATATTTGGAGGAGTAGATGAAGAAGATGATGCCATGAGACAGAGGCTGTATCCGAACTATAGAGCCCAAAAATCGACCCAAGGAGAAAATTCCGCAGCAAATCTGAGAAGAAGAGGCTGTCGTGGGTCCCACACAGTAGTACTGAAGGCAAAATCCGCACAAATACAATATAGATGCAGTGGGGACAGTGTAGGAGAAAAAACCGATGCGTACGGGGCCTTATTCGACCAGATCCTGTAGAAAAAGGACCCAAAATTGGGTACCTATATGCTCTGGCAGCAAGAAGAAAGCCCAAAAAATGGGTCCCACCGTGGATGGATGGTGGTAAAGCAAGTGCGATGCAAGCACTGACTAGGGGCGACAGACGTGGTTGGAGGGAGGAACTCTGCAAGATGAAGGAGATCAAAGTAGACAAACCCAAAAAATTGGGTTTCAGGTGTGTTAGGCAGCAACAACCGTGATGGAGATAAAGGGGTTCACAGTTGTCCGGAATCTAGGGTCCACCTTAGGCAGACATAGGGGGGCCAGAGGCGAACATAGAGGTGTGGATCCAAGGTCAAATGAGGTAAATCCGTGAAATACACATTTAAATTCAATGTAGACGGGGTTGCTAGGGGAAACCTGAGGGCGACATGAATTGGAGGGGTCGTGCGTGATCATACTGGAAAACATCCGTCGTTTTCTTCGAATTGGTAGGCTGGAAAGAATCAAATTAGGTGGAAGTTCTTAGTATTAGGAGGGGCATGACTATATGAATTTTCATGGCTAGGAAAACTAATTATTAAAAGTGACTCGGCAAATGCAATTAACTTGGTAATGGAGTGAAACGACCTCCTTGGAGACCAACAACAATAGTGTGGGAGATTAAGCATTACTCAATGGCCTAGAGATATCCTTCTCAAAGGTTAGCAGATTGGCTAACGGAGTAGCAAACTTCTTTGTGAATATGGAGTTGACTCATCACATCATGGTGTTTCCTGTGACTCATGGGGTAGGAGGGATTAGACGGGTTGTCTTGGTTGTATTGGATGTGCTTCACGGACTTGTTTGTATTTTTTCGGGATGCTTGTTTTCTTGGGCTTGGTTGTTTTGTATTTTTCTTTTCCTAGTTAGGGTTTACATCTCTTAAACCCTTTTTGCTTTTTCATGATCTTGTACTTACATCTTATTAATGCAATATTATCTTATTACCACTAAAAAAAAGGGCGCCAAACGTCACCTGTTGTATAGCTGTCTTATATTACTGTTTATAAAACTCATTTCAGTCTTTGTTCAAAAAAAAGAAAAAAAAGAACTAGTCCTGATACTTAGCTGGCTTGTTCCAATTTGGGCTTCTCCTCGGGTTCGGGTTTCCTGTCCGGCTAGGTCTTTCCATCAGGCTCGGGCTTGGGCTTAGGCTTTCAGTGTCGGACACTTCAATTTTATGTATAAAATCCTTATCCCTGTCATATCAGTGGTGTGTCTTTGCTACGTCTGGGCATCATAGGGTCATGCTATTCAATCCCCATGCTTATTCAGTCTCATGTTGTGTGTATGCATGTCTATACAAACCATTGCAAATGGTCATGCTATTTAGTCTCATGTGTGTGGATATGCATTTTGCATGTAAGCATGTCACTTTGGAGGGCCAAAACAAGCATATATTGGTATAGTTCAATGATTATAAACAGTATTATTGCTATTTGCTTTTGCTTCTCTAAACTATTGTCGCTATTTTGCTTTTAATTCATGACAGGTTGGTGGTGACAGTTGCATTTTTGTATGGAGATTACCTACAGAATTGTCATCAATAATCATTCAGAAAATGATAGAACTTACTGCTTCTCCATCACCAAAAAGAACTTCCCAATTAGTAGTTCAAAGTGAAGGCATATTACATGAGGAGGTTTGTCATCAATCCAACACCAACTTAAAGGATATTGATGAACTTCGAATTTCCAGCTCAGTTGCTAAAAATGAGCCCGTTGAAGGAGGGGTTTATGAAGTAAATGAGGCATTTAAGTTTCGTATCTCGAGGCTCCCAAAGTGGGCACGGACCAGAGTGACAACAAAACAGGCTAGTCATGGGGATCCTGAATCTATTTTGCCCCAGGTAATTTGTTGGTAATATTTTGTATTTTAGACCCTTAATAGCTTTAGCTCATGCATAGTTTCCATCATATGTAGTCACCAACAAGGATAAAGTGGTGATTTGGGCATCGGAGAAGCATTTGGCCCAAGTAAAACAATTTTGCCAACCCAAAATATGAGTTATGGTATATTTAAAATTGATGCTAAGGTGTTATCTTCAAGTAATATGTTCCAGTGGAGCCCCGATTTCAATTAAAGATGGGAAATGGTACTTCTGTTGAGTGAGAATGTTGAAAATAAGGAAAAGAGAGGAGAAAGGAATTTGTAGGAAATTTCTTATATTTCTTGTTTGTCAAATCAATATACAAGGATCCTAATACATAGACATAGAAGGCCAACTCTCGTATATACACTAGTTCGATGTCCTATACAATACTATGGAACATGTTTCCTAATTTTTGAAAAATATATTTTTGTCTACAATATATACTACGACACTCCCCCTCAAACTATCAATTAAACCCCACTTGGTTAAGCTATTATCAAGCTGCGATCGAGAGATGGCCTTTATAAGCATCTCTGCAAGCTGATCTTTGTACTTCAAGTAGGGAATGATAATATTCCCAGATGCGACATGATATTAAAGAAAGTGACAATGAACTTCAATGTGCTTCATCTACTCATGGAAGACTGGATCAGGAACAATTTTAATTGTTGTTTGATTGTCGTAGAATATGAGCAAGGACTTAAAGGATGGAAAACCCAATTCAACCAAAAATTGTTTGAACTATAATAACTCATAGGTTGTAGTTGCCATGGTCCAATATTCCACCTCGGCACTGGAAAGTGCAATAATTGTTTGCTCTTTACTTTTATAGGTAGGGATAGAACTTGGGTGGGTCGGGTTGGGATTTGCTAAACACAGCCGAATCCATATCATACCTAGTTGAGCTCAAATTCTGTAACCCAACCTGACCTTAATTTTGCTTGAGAATCCGACTTGACCTGATTCTCAACTCGAATTTGGATTGAACATTTAGATTATAATGCTTTTTTTTTTTGTCAAAAAAGAATCAGAATTTATATTTTTAATTAAATATTTCATAAGAACAAAAAATATATTTATAGTTAGTTGGGTGGGTCAAACCTCAATATATTTCAAATTAAAGTGGAGGCAATGGTTTAAATTGAACATTCAGAAGACTGAAACAGTGAAATTGCTTTTTTTTTTTAATCCCCATTGAAATCCCATGAGTTTTGTTTTTAAAAAAATGGTTTAAATTGAACATTCAGAAGACTGAAACAGTGAAATTGCTTCTTTTTTTTTTAATCCCCATTGAAATCCCATGAGTTTTGTTTTTTAAAAAATGGCTCGCTTAATCCACATCAACTTGAAAAAAAGAGGAAAAAAATAGCATACCTATTGTAAGCAACGAGGTAATCCCGCGTTCTCTCTTTGTCTATAATGGCCGTATGAAGTAAACAATGAGAAAGTGTGTTTCGGAAGATCAGGCTTTTGGTATCCTCTTTGGATGTGTCATTTGTGCATGTGCGCCATTCGGGTAATGGGATAGCAGATTTTTTAGCAAAGTATGGTGTTTTGAAATAGGACTATTTATTAGATTTTGGCCCCTTGTGATTCCATTGTCTACTATCCATACTTGTATTTCTTTCTTTGTCTTCAATGGTGTCCTTGGTCACCGTTCCATCGTACTTTATTTTTGTTAATGAAATTTGCATTGTTACCTTATGAGAAAAAAAGAATGCATCAGTGGAAAGGCATCGAGGAAACAACTGGTGACCAAGGCTCGCTCGGAAATTGAAAGGGGAAAACTAAGAAGGAAGAAGGAACAGAAAAGGGGTACATGAAGAAGGGAGAAGGAAGAGGAAACCAAGAAGGAAATGGGTCAAAGGTCAAGGCAAGTGTAGGTTCTCTGTTTGCACAAAGAAAGAAAGGAAAAGAAGGAGAAGATACGAAGTTGACGAGGAAATGTAGAACGAGAGGAGAAGAAGAAGGAAGAAGAATGGAAGGAGATGATGTCTCTGTTCCCATGAGTACATGCAGGGATTTAATAAAAAACTTCAAAAAACATATTTTTGGATATTGTCGCTTTGTGATATATGGGGTAAATAGCCATTGGGTTCTAAGTTGGTTGGTTCGGTGTTTTTAAAGGTCGTACCCAGCCCGAATGGAATTTAATTTAGTCTTTTAATCCCTCAACTCAACCCACCCATTTATTTTTTTGGTCAGGTCAAAACCCAACCCCTGTTGGGCTAGGTGGATTTGGTGGTTCACGGGGAAATTAAGGCAAACTTTCAGCTGACTGAAGAATAAAAAGGAAGTTCAGAAGGGGAGGTTGGTCTGCATGCATTGAAATGGAGAGGTTTTACTGTCTAAGAAGCAATTAAAATCCTTGAATTAGGAACGATGATGGAAATTTATTTCACAATGGAGGGTAGAATAGAGGCAACTTTGAGGTGGTTTGAGGAGGATTATCCAAACAAGTAGAAAGGAGAATCTGAACGCTTGCTTTTGTTATTAATAAAATTGTATTAATGTTCAAAAAAGAGAAGGGCTTGGATCACTTGATCATCAAGATTTATGGAACTATTAAGGGATTAAAACTCAGGTGTGGCTCTACAAACCATGTTTAGTTGCAGACTGTCTAGAAAGAATAAATGCAAAGACACATGAGAGGAAAAGAGATTTTGAATTAATAATACTTGCATAGTCTCATTGCGAGATTAGCACTGAATTTATACAACAAAACTATTTCTGTTAGTTACATCCAGTCCCACTGATTAAGGGGTTAAAGCATCTAACTCAACCTACAAATGTAACAACCTGATAATTATTAAGTACACCACTAAGATACATACATACATACTTCAGCAACGTTGTATCTAGTCCTCTCAATGTGGGTTTTTTTTTTTTTTAAGATGGCAGCCTAGAAGTTGCATTTGAGAGGTTGGAGTTTGTACAATGGATAGGGAACTATGGTCTTTTGATATGGTAGCGTGAAAAAAAATTAGAATTTAGAAAGTTGAATCCAGGAAGATGGAAAAATGAACCTGAAGGGGTTGGAGTGATGGCTAGGAACCCCCTCAAGAAGCGGGAATCTTGAGTTTGATTCCGACTCCACCCCAAAGGACCACTCCCCGTAGCTTTATCTGTGTGTGTGGGTAGGGAAGCTTGCACATGCCTTGACGATTAGTCGGGTGCCCTAAGAGGCCTGGACACCTTGGTCGTAAAAAAAAAAAAAAAAAGAATATGGAAAAATGGCTTTAATGATAGTGATGAATTGATGATGATGACCGGACATTGATGAGCTGCTTAGATGGGGCTCGCAATTGGTTAGGTATGGCCATTTGGATTCAAGGTATGTTATATGGCATTGGATTCAAGGATGTTATGCTATGTGTTGTGCTTTGGCCTCGCAAATTGGTATTGGTTTTTCTCAGTCCATTGTATGAATGAAGCATCCTAGTTGTGTATAACTTCTAACAAGTCCTGCCAAGATCCTGGGTTTGTGCCAATTTTGAATTACCATTATTCCATTTACTTCTTGAAATTATGCTTGTGGGGTTGATTTAGGGAAACTCTCTAGCATTCAAATGGACTTTTGACAAGAGAAAATAGATGTTAACCTGCATTCATTTTTAACTCCCATCTATCTTTGGTGGGCTTTTTGACTTCTACTTCTCTAGGTGGCCCTATCATAAACTGTATGATCTGTCACTCTACAATCTGGTTAGCAATTTAGAATTATGTGGATGAAATGTTAGAATCTCATATGCTATCCATGTTTTTTCTACAAATGTAGGAGTGCTATATTTCAAATTAAAACAAGTGAGAAATACTAAATGGTTCTCTTCACTGAAGAGAGATGTCTTACGTGGTTCAGTTATTTGATCTTTCATTTGATAGTTTGTTGATCCTGTTGTTGTTGGCAAGTAAAGGGCTTCTCATTTCAGGTTGCTGGTGATTGTGAGGCTATTGCCACCATTGGCAGTATTAGTCCTGCTGGGGTCCACACTCCACGTCCTGCGTGCTTGAGGAACAGCCAAATTCATCCCATCATTACATCTGAAAGCCCAATCAGCAGTGATGCCGATGAGAATTCTCAAGAGATTCGAAGGTGAATGTTCCTAGAATGGTTTTCTAGATAAATTGCAGTGTAACTGTAATCTGTTCATGGGCTTGTAACAGTGTCTCTTTGGCTTCATCATGTTGTGCATCTTGAGCAGCTTTGGCATGGGAAAACGCTGGCGGACAATTCATACTGTGTGTCTTGATCTACATGATTCCCCTGAAATCAGAGATTGCGAGGACATCAAACTTCCTTTTTCAGTCCACAATTTGTGTAAGCTTGAACTCTATCTGCACTAGTTATTATCAGCAAGGTTTCCCATTTAGAACGCTTGAGCTGATTCTCAGCTGAGTTCTTAGGAGAGAGATCTTTGTCCTGGTAGATTTTGATTTTGTATAATGTTAAGAAGGTATGAATTCTTATAATACGAACGGAGTCCCAAAGCAACTTCGACATAGATACAATTGTCACTGCCTACCCTATTTTTCATGGGGCTGTAGAGGTTGGCTGCTTTGTGCAACACTGCATGTATGTTCAGTAGCACTTACATTCTTAAAGGGAACTCCATATATATATATATATATATAATTTTTGAAGAAGAATGTTAAAACATATCTTGGCACTCACCAGTACGTAACAAAAGATTTCCTTATTGAAATATTGTAGCATTAGTTTTCCAAACCAATCTTTTGAACCTAGGCTGGCCTCTATGACCTGATATTATGGTTAGTTTGGTCAAACTGGGTTTTTTAATTGTCTTAAGCCTTAAAAGTGTTTATCTTATATGAATGTTATACTAGTAATGATAAAATCTGAAGAAAAATTTGAAATTATTTGGAGAGAAGAAATGCCTTTCGTATTTTCATGTCACATAAGGTTACAAGCGGTCTTCTTAAATAGAGGTTCCATACAACCAAGAACAGAAAAAATAAAAGCAAAAAAGGAAAGAGAATAATAGTACAATCAATTACAATCTTTGGGTCAACCGATGTGCAAAATGTGCATTCGCTACTTCGTATACTACTCCATATATCTTATAACACTCTTCCTCAACCATGCGTGAAGATATCTATCAAGCCCAATCTGTCCAAGGTCTCGTGGAGTTGTCTTGGAACAACTTCAGTAAGCATATTGGCCAATTGATCTTTGGACTTGATATACAGAGTAGATATTCTCCTTGAAGTGATATGATCTCGTAGGAAGTGACAGTCGACCTCTATGCGCTTGGTTCGCTAATGAAAGATGGGTTCGATGCAGTATGGATGCAGCTTGGTTATTATACATGTGCGAAAAACCAAGCTCAAGAACAAGTTGCTTATGCCCCAATAATTCACATGCGGTATTAGCCATGCCTCGATATTCAACATCACATTGGAGTGTGCCACAACATTTTGTTTTTAGCTATGCCAAGAAGTCATATTACCACCCATGAAAATAAATTATTAGATGTAGACGGTCGATCATTTGGTGAGCCAGCCCACTCAACATCAGAATATCCATGTAACCATAGATGGCCATGGGAAGGATAAAGGAGACCACGCCTAGGACTTCCTTTAAAATACTGCAGAATACGAAAAACAATGTGAAGATGTCTGTTTTTGGGAGCATGCATAAACCAACTAACTACACTAACAACATGTGAAATGTATTGTTGTGTGAGTGTGAGATAGATCAATTTGCCAAATAAAAATGTCATCTTGAAGCAATTCACCATTGGAGGCATGCAACTTAAAGTTTTGGTCAAATGAGTATCAATGGGCTTACAACCAAGATACCGGGTTTCTTTTAGAAGATCAAGTGCATACTTTTTTTGAGATAGGCAAATGCCTTAAGAATGAACAAGCAACCTCAATGGCAAGAAAGTGACAAAAAGATCCACAAAATCCTTAATGTTGAAGACAATAGAGGTGAGCCTTAAGTGCAACAATAAAATCTTCATTATTTCTTGTAATAATGATATCATCGACATAAAGAATTAAAAATGTGATGCTTGATTGCTGACAATGAACATGCATTTAATGGTTAGACTGGCACCGAATAAATCCATAAGCAAGAAGGCTGGAACTAAACTTCTCAAACCATGCTTAGGGCGATTGTTTGAAGCCATAAATTGTCTTTCTAAGGTGACAAACTTTGTTGTTTTGTCCATCAAGAGTGAAACCAGGTGGAGGAAGCATATAAACTTCCTCTCGTAAGTCACCATGGTGAAAGGAATTCTTCACATCAAGCTGATAAAGATTCCAATTGAAATTCATAGCAATGGAAATTAGAACTCTTACAAAAGACATCTTAGCAACATGGCAAAAGGTCTTCAGATAATGAACACCATATGTCTGAGTGAACCCTTTAGCCACAAGGCGAGCCTTATATTGAGCAATAGAACCATCAAGATTATGCTTTAGCATAAATACCCATTTACAACCAACTGGTTGTTTGCCTGAAGGAACGGGAACAAGATCACAAGTGCCATTTTTCTTGAGTACTACCAACTTTTCTTTCATAGAAGCCTTCCAAGATGGATGAGAAAGAGCTACATCAACCCTTTTAGGAATAGGAACTATTTCTAAAGAAGCAAGAAAAGATTGATATGCGGTGGAGATAGCATGATAGGAGACAAAATGATTGATGGGATGGTCAGTAGAAGTGTGTTTACCTGTGTACAAAGAGCAATTGGTACATCAAGATCATCTATGGAAGCTGGTGCTGGAGAAGATGTCTTGTTGGTAGAAGGAAGAGTAATAGCCTTTGAATGCCGTCGGTGATAAACAATCAAAGGATTTTTTGTTGTAGATGTGGTATCTTGGATGGGCATAGGTAAAATGAGTTGGGAGGGAATGGGGTTATCATTTTTTACAAAAGTATGGGATGTGTTCAAAGAATTGAACATCCATGGAAACAAAATGTTAACATGAAACTGGATCAAAGCGCTGATATCCCTCTTGAGAAGAAGAATATCCCACAAACATACATTTGATGGATTTTGCAGAAAGTTTGTTCGTTGAAGGAGAAAAGTTATGGACAAAACAAACACAACCAACAACCCTCAGTGGAATATGAGTAAAAATATGATGGGCAAAAATGATATCAATAGGGGATTTATTTTGTATGATTCTAGTGGGCATGTGATTAATCAAATAGCAAGTAGTTAATACAATATCATGCCAAAAATGTTTGTGAACATTCATCTTATATAACTTGATGCCCGTGGCATCTAGAGTTTACGCAACGCTTTCCTACTCGGAGGGAGAGGTGGGGGTCTTGGGGTTCTTCACCATCATAAAAAATAAATAAAAGAGAAATGTAAAGGGTACCAATTGTCGTAGCCACACCTTGGAAAATGCAATGAGAAAGAAGGAATATTATTGATTAGTTCAAGGATTTGGTGAGAGAACTGACAAACCACAAGTTTGTAGATAATTGTGGAACATGTTATATAGAAGATAAATGGTTAAAAGAAGATAATGGAATGGTACCCTTGCCACAAATAGTAGTAAGAGTCTCATTATTTAGTTTAACACTACCATAAGATGCAAGATTTAATTGGGGAAAAAAGATTTGGTATACCTGTCATGTGATTGGTGGCCCCTGAATCAATGATCCATGGGTTATCCGAGGGAACTAGATATACTGAAGACTGGTTGCTTAATTGTGCTAAAGAGCCAAAGGAATCAAAAGGTGATGTAGCACATTGTTGCATTCGTTCTTGTAATTAGGCTTGATACATATTACGAGAGATTTGCACCATCTCATCAGGATCAGCAGTGTTGGTAGAAACTGAAGGTTGTGTGTGAGGAGCTTGCTTTGGGTTCATTTTTCTACCCTGATGAGGAGGATTGCTAGTTAGCTTCCAACATTTATCAACAACTGATTAGTTTGCTTACGAAAGATGTAGAAACAAGCACCTCGATTCTTGTTAGGAATCAAATTGACATGTCCAGGTGATCTTAAAGGATGCTTGGGAGCCACACCTTTACCTTTGGATGCAGAAGTGGTAGTTATAGATAATAGTGCAGATCTATCAGTTGAAGGCACAATATACAAAACAACGTGACACTTCTAATCACGTAACAAGGTAGCATACACTTCTTGTAGAAATAGTAAAGGCTAGATGCTAATAATCTGTGCTCCAATGGGTTCAAATCAGAGTTTAAACCACCAAGAAGATTATAATTACGTCTCCTCTCAATCCACTCTGTGACTGTTGCTAAGTCTTGTCACACGAGTTTAACAGAGTCATTGTAATCCAACTCTTGCCATATAGCTTGAAGTTGTGTATAATAGTGTACCATTGAGAACTCCCCCTAAGACGTGAAACATCTGGTCATAATTGATATACCCGTGTTGCGTTTCCATCATCAGAATAACTGCGGCGTAAAAAATCCGAAATAGCTTCGGATGTGGGAAGAAAATGCATGGCACGACCAATATGTGGTTCCATGGAGTGAAAAGCCATGATTGAACCTGATAATCATTTGCTTTCCACTCCTTATATTTGACATCTTTGCTATCAGGTTCTTGGAATGATCCATCAATATATTCCATTTTCTGTTTAGCCCCAATATACATTTTTTGTGGTTTCGGATGATGCCAAATAATTTGTTTCATTGAGGAGTTCATTTGTGATCTTCAAGGAATTTGTTAAAAAAGACAAGGGCATCCGTTGAAAGCCTCCATACATGTTGTATGTCAAAAAGAGAGAATATATGCCAAAAACAATAAAAAGGGGGCAGAAACAACCACAACAGTAAATGAAATTGATCAAAATCTATCAATAGTGGGTCCCACACTTGACGATATGAAAGATAAATCTACAAAATGAAGCCTAAATACCAACACAAGTAAACCATCTGTAACAATGCTCAAGTACCCTAGATTTGGGTTGAAATGAAAAAAAAAAAAATCTAGCTTCAAAGCACATATTTGAAAGACAACCAGTGATGGGCCCCAGAAAGATCTGAATCTATGGATGGGTGAGCCCCTAAAAAAAATGAATAATAGGTTTTTTTTTTTTTTCTTTTGGCGGGTGGGTGGGTGGGGGGATCTCTCAATAAGATTCCACAAAGCCAGGGTTTTCTACAGTTGAGATGAAGGAGATCTGGGTTTTTCCCAATTTTCTAAAGAAAAAAAAATTTAGATTTTGTTGACCTTTAAGATGTCGAAAAAATCCAGAAAAAAAATTACCATTAGCTAACTTGACCCATTAACTTATACCCTTTATTTACAGACCTGGGAGGTGGTTTCTCTCCCTCCAAGACCTAGTTTGTTGCAATAGGTCTTAACTCTCAAGCACAACCCAGATGGTTCCATTGCCAGATATAAAACCCGATTAGTTGCCAACGGCTTGACATAGACCTACGGGATTGATTATCAGGAAACCTTCACTTCTATGGCCAAAATTATATCTGCTCGGGTCTTGATTTCCATTGCTACCACTCGTTAGTGCCTCTTCATCAGTTGAATGTAAAAAATGCCTTTCTACATGATGATTTACATGCCTTTCTACATCATGATTTACAAGAAAAGGTATACATCCTTCCATCTCTTGAGTTTGTGAACAGGGGGAGCAACATTCTGTTTGCAAACTCAAGAAGGCTATATATAGCCTCAAGCAATCTCCAAGGGCATAATTTGACAAATTTAGTAATGCTTTATTGCAGTATGGGTTTTTTCGGTGTCAGGCAGATCACTCCGTATTTGTCTATCGTGCCAACTCTATTGTGATGATTCTTGTTGTTTATTGATGATATTGTTGTCATTAGCAATGATGATACATCTATTACTGAATTCAAAGCTTATTTACAACGCTCTTTTGATATTAACGATCTGGGGGCCACTGCTATTTTCTAGGGATTGAAGTTCGTTTCTCTAAAGGGCTTTCTCTTTCTAAAAAAAAAAGCTCTAGATTTCTTATAGGACGTAGGATATTCTGGATGCTAGCCCACTGACACTCCTTTGGATGTCAACACTAAGTTATTAGCTTCAGATGGGACTCTACTTGATCCTTCTTTTTATCAACGATTAGTTGGGAAACTTATTTATCTCATTATCAACCAACCAGATTTATCCTATGTTGTTGGCGTGGTCAGTTAATTTATGCATGCCCCATGTGATGCCTATCTTCACGTTGTCTTTCGGATCCTTCGTTATCTTAAGGCTCATCTTGGACGAGGATTATTCTATCCACAACAATCTCAATTGACTGTTTGTGGTTATTTAGATGCTGATTGGGTTGGGTCTCTTGACGACCGTCGCTCGACCACAAGCTATTATGTTTTCTTGGGATCCCATCTAGTCTCTTAGCGGAGCAAGAAACATAATGCTGTTGCTCGGTCTAGCGCGGAGGCGGAATATCATGCCATGGCCAATACCGCCTCTAAGTTACTTAGGTTTTGGCAACTTCTCACCGAGTTAGACTTTGCCTCTTCTAAATCGTTACTATGTTCTGTAATAATCAGGCTGTCATCAACAGGACAGATCTTCACCCCTTATCTCCAATCGAAGGTTTAACTTGCTGATATGCTTACGAAGGCAGTTTCTCGGTCACAACTCAATCATATTTTAGGCATGCTGGGCTTAATCGATTTCTTCACACCAAGTTGAGGGGGAGTGTTGTGAAACCAATTGGGGAAAGTTGACCAATATTATCTTATTAGTTGTAATTAGATTGTGATTGATGTAAATTGATTATTCCTTTTATTCTTTCCTTTTTAGCCACCTTGAATGGCTCATGTAATCTATTTATTTTGATATATATTCTTCTTCTCATACTAAGAAATACAAAACAGAGAAACAATTTTCTCCACTATCGTCTGTTTTCCTTTTTTCTCTACTCTTTTTCTCTCATTAGTTTCTACACCCAAATAATATCCTCTTCAAGACGATGTAAAAAACTGGGATGTGAATTGGGCTGCCGGAAAATGAATAGTGTCACTGGACAATGAACAATGCTGCTGGAAAATATCACCAGAATAGTTGCCCCAAAAATAATTACAGAGAATTCCCAAATCGTGTTTGAGATATGCATACCATGATAAATTCTGAAGAAAAACTTGAATTGTTTGGAGAAATGTATTTCGAATTTTCATGACATACAAGGTTACAAAAGGACCTCTTAAATAGAGGTGTAGTACAACCAAGAAAGTAAAACATTAAAGTTAAAAAGGGAAGAGAATACTTGTACGATCAATTACAATCTCTAGGTCAGCCCATGTGCAAAATGTGCATTTGCTACACCATATACTACATTGTACATCTTATAACACTAAGAAATTTATTTTTTGCTTATTGTCAAAATTTTGTGCAATGGCTTGCTGTTATTTATAGCCAAAAATATCTTGAGTTCTCATAACCATAATTTATAACCAAGTGAATATCCATAAAATTCATGGGTTTGAGTCATAGTACAACTGTTGAGATATATTTAGATGATTTAGATTTTGATATATTTAATTAGATATATTTAATTACTAAAGTTGTATTTTCCATTTTATGGCTTTCCCCTTTTTTTGATTTTACCTTATTTGTATTATGTTTTCCCTATAAATATAAATCATAGGGTCTCTTCTTGATCAAGGAAGACACAACAAACTCTATTCTCTTGACCTCTCCTATTTCCTATTCTTATTTTCAACATGGTATCGAGAGCCTAACGATCCTAATTCTTGCATTCACGTATCTCTTGAGAGAGAAGACCACAAGAGATATTCTTGCATTTTCTATTTTCTGTTCATCACCATCGCTGGCCCTGATGCTGTTTTTCCTACTTGTTGGGCCTTCTTCAACGATTTGCTAGATTCGTGTCCTCCGCTCTCTGATCGTGCTCAAACTTGGAGGACTCCTTCGCCCCTTGCCACCCTATCTTCGCTTAAGGTTGACTTAGGATTTTGGTCAAAGGTGGGGCCCTTTTTACTGGTTCTACAGTCCTATCGCTGTGACTCCCAAAACCCCAGTTTTTGGGATTTTTTCCTAAGATCAACGTGGATCCAACCCTTTTGCAATTGGTCCCTACCCCACCAGAGTCGCCCCTGGCCCACCTATGATCGTCTATGGTTAACCTAGGGTTTCGATCAAACGATGGGGCCCATTTGGCTATTTTTTTGCATTGCCTCTCTACTGCCCAGACCCCATTTTTTGGGATTTTTTTGCCAGATTTGTTGGCTTTTGGTTTGAATCTCCCTCCAACCAGGTCTCTTAGTATCGCCCCTACCTTGGTTTCCATCACACCTGGTGGGCCCCCCTTCCATCAATGGTGGGACCCACTTCTATGTTGTTTTCCCTTGGCTGTCTAGACACCTGTCACCAGCTTTTGGGTGTTCTTCATTCGATCTGCAAGGAACAAGCAAATCATGCCCCTGGGTTTTGGACCACCAGTTTCTCCCAACCCTCTAGTTTGCGTCTACATGGCCTCTGCTATGATATGTGCTTCGTGGGATCCACTGCTGCCTTTTTTTTCTCTCTCTCCTGGATCCTCATATGAATAATAAACTCCTCTCTCCCTTCTTTTCGTTTGCCAAATGATTCTCCACTTTCCCCCAAGATCTGATTCTCCAGCCCTTTGACCTCTCATTTTAGAGATAGTTTTTTTTTCCCTCCATTTTGTGGATGGTTCATAGGAAAATCTCTATTTATTCCCTTAGCTCTTTAGATTTGAACCTAAAATCCCACATCTTTACAGTTAGTTTTGGCCCTAAATCACATTTGTATGGTGTGATTTCAAGTTTGAATGTCAGTGGAATCCTCTGAGACCTATGTTTGGTCTCGTTGAATGGAGATTTAAGCTTTTCTCCGTTTTACTGTTCCTGCCCACATTGTTATTCCTCGCACTTCGACATCTACTTCGGATCAATTTCTCTCCGGCGGACTTCTATAGCGGATTTTTATGCCTACGAGCGTTTCTTCCCTTTGCAGTTATCACTTTTCGGCATAAGATCCAGCTACCAAAACATTTTCAGGTGATCCCTCTCTTTCCCTGCCCTTTTTTGGAGACCTATACATCTGTACGGTGGACTTGCAACTTTGTTGTTTTCCTAATTGAGTTTTTACCGTTCCTTCTCTAGTCCTTGTTTCAGTACATGCTGCTGCGAGACGTCAACTGGTTCCAGGCTTCGTTAGAAAGTAGAGAATTTCTTCTCTACTTTATTTTCTTTAGTTTATTTTTCTCATGGTATCAGCCAAGGAAGGATTCTGACCTGCCCCTCCTTTTATCTATTTCTGGGCATTACTTTCTGCCGCAGTTTCTTTACCGGCGACGATCCCATTTTCCGACGAAGGTTCTGCCGGCGGTGATCCATCTAGCCGTGCCGTTTTTGCCAGCCTTTTCAATCTATAGGGTTGGATTTTTTATCGGGAGGCTTGAGCTGTGACTTCTGCCACCCTTTCTTCCTCAGCGGATCTGACGTCACTTTCTGCAACAGTTTTCTTTTCCGACGAAGATCATCTTTTCCGGCGATTGTTTTGTCGGTGGGGACCCATCTACCCTTGCTGGTTTTGCCATCCCTTTCAATCTATAGGGTTGGATTTTTTTATCTGGAGGCACGAGCTCTGGCCTCTGCTGCCTTGGGGCTGGTTTGCTTTCTAGTCCTTCACACCTATTGTCGTCCACGCCTTTGCCTTCCATCCAACTTGGGTCTTCTCCCATCCCTCACCAGTGGGACCCACTTCAGGGCAGTTTTCTATCGGCTGTTTGGGACGCCTAAACACCTTGTTTTTAGGTTTTTTTTCCACTGGATCTGGAAGGAACCTCCATTGCAGACCCTGATATTGGACTCCCATCATCGTTCAGTCCACATTCTATCTATGAAGCTTTTCATCCTGTTTGTGTTGTGCGGGATCGATGCGGAGCATATCCATCCAACTCGTGCCTGATGCTATTTCCGTCCTATCCTAGTTATTTCGTGTGTTTCTTTTATTTTATTATTTCCATGTTTAGCTTGTACTTTATTTTTAGCAAAGGGTAGTAATCTTAGCAAGGCAAATTGGGTATGTGTTTTGTAAGCTTATATAAGGCCCTCTCATTGTAATTGAACGCCAGATTGAATGAAATAAATTGAAGTTTTCTTTTGCAAGCATTGTGCGATGAAAATACATTGGAGCGAATCCTTGGAAACATCGATGAGAAATCAAAGACGGGCGAGAGGCCGTAGCTTGAGGCCACCATCTTCTTCAGGTACTTCTTCTATCTTTCTATCTCTTCTTCCATTTTCTTTCATTGGCTGTGAATACCCAAACTTTCTCCTTACATCCAGATGTCCTCCCATACAGCCACCTGCTATTGTCGTGTAACCCCAAAACCCACCTTACAACTTTTGTCCCTCTCCAAAATCCCCTACACTACTGTCGCCCCTTCCCAAATTCCCTTTCTATTGCATCTGACCTTTCCAAATCAAATCCCAGCCCTTCCTGAAGCCCTTCCCCTTGCTGCCCATGTTGTTACAACTCTCTACCACCCATCTTTAATCCAAACTGTTGTTGTCCCTGTTTTCCTTAGCCTTTCTTAAACTTCCCTTACATCTGTCTTGTGTTTCTAGCCTTTCCAACCTATCCCAAGCTTCACAGTGTTGCCGCGACTCCATATCCTCTCTCCTTGCTGCTGCAAATCCCATATTGCACTCCCACCTTGCCGCCGCCCTCTTCTCCATCACTTTTCTTTTCGTTGCTTCCTCTTTTCTTTCGTTTCTATCCCCTTTTAACTGTTTTCGTTTTTACCCTAAGACCCTTTAACCCCACGTGGCATTATCCCATTCCATTTAAAACCATGTGCTATTTCATTTAAACCCACAGATGCTTATGACACTCAAAATCACTCGATCCTTTTATTTCAATTTTCATGTATTTGTTTACGTTAGATTTCAAGGATATTTGCGTGGCTATTCATGGTAATTTTATACTAAATTAATTGCATATATTAATTGAGTAATTAATTTCAGTCCATTTTATATTTACGGTGCATTATTTTCATCCACTTTTAATCTTTAGGGAACCATATTAGGCATTTAGGGTTATCCTATCCATGGTCTTGCGTCAAATTGGTATCAGAGAAATGTTGAGTTGTTTTCTTAAACACCCATGATCTTAGGTTGCATTTTAATTAATTATTTATTTTTAGAAAAATAAAAAATTTCATATTTTTATTTAAAAAAAATCAATTGTCTTTCATTGCATATAGTATTAGGACACAACAGCTAGTTAGAATTTTCTTGTAATGGTGAGTTAGACCATCTAGTAAAATGTTAAGAGAACAACCCCCAGCTTGGTTCATTAAGTTCCTCACCCATTTCATTGTCCAAACGAATGAAATTCTGAAAAGATAGTGAAAGTTTCCGGTGTGCTAGAACAAGATTGACCCTAAAGGGGGGTGAATAGGGAAATCGCCACTTTTTGTGATCTTCACAAATTTCTTGATTGTAAATAGATATGCAGCAGATTAACAGTATTAATCAAGAGATATGTGTTGTGTGATAAGAGAGTGTGCCTATACTAGAACAATCACACAAAAATAAGACCAACACCCACAACACAAGATGTATAGTGATTCAGTTTAAACAAACCTACATCTACAGTTGGACTCACCCAAACTTGGGCTATCCCAAATACACTATGTGGGGAATTACACCCTCGCGAATAGAATAAGACTTCCGCATATCCAATTGATTGGGAATTTTACCCAATCGCATAAGGTTTTGAAAGGTTCGACCACACCTTGCTCTACGTCCTTATCCCTCTATTTTTTATAGTGGTTCAAGCACCTTGCTTTAGTCCACTTCACAATATGATTGGAAAATAAAATTCAAATACTAAGAAGCACCTGCATTGTTTGAGCTCATTTGAGTAGATGTGCTTCTTGAAATTGTTCTCCCAATGTGATGTCGTTCGATGACGAAGATGCTCCGAGTATGTGCAATCACAATCCTTGGGAGGGTTCTAGGATTTAAGATATGCCTATTGTTATCCTAGATGGTTTTCTCTCTCTCTCTCTCTCTCTCTCTCTCTCTTAATCACAATCAAGAAGATTGGATTATAAAATGATTCACTAAGTTTAGTGTTTAGAGAGGAGGTGATATCTGGGAATGCCTTTTGGATATGCCTCATCAAAGCTCTAAGATCTCCAATCAAAACACAACAAGGTTTGGTGTTTAAATAGGCAAATAAAAAACATCCGAACTTACAATAGGCGATTGATCTTGTACCCACGATTGATCGGATTGATCGTGTGTTCAAATAGAGCCGTTGTAATGTGACCGTTGCGCATTAATTATTTTACAACGGATAAAGACGGTCACAGATGATTGATCGCTCGATCCGACTCACGATTGATCGTGGTCTGACGATAGTATCATCCTAAGACTATCCTATTTTGATAGTGTTTGTCAATCTAGACCTCTACCAAACCCAGGGCGATGGGTCCTTCGCCCGATGTCTCGGCCCTGTCTCTGGTGATGGGTCGTGAGCCCGATTGATTGTGATGGTTCCTCATGATGGGTCACCGCCAGACGAGTGTATTGTTCTGAGCCTGACTATATTTTACAGTTTGTGTTCAACCCAAGCTTCGGGCGATTGATCACATGACCGATGGTTCGGCCTTGACTCAACGATTGATCGTGTCCTGAGACGACTTATGTTTGACAGACCATTACAACTAAAACCTTGGATTTTTGGGATGATGCACCTCGTTGAACCACGATTGATTGTCCACTTTCAATGGCGATGGATCGCAGACATGATTGTCGTCCTGACAGTTCATCATATTCATATTTCCAAGTTCGGTTCCATTTAGTTCTGTTGGTTTGTCAAACTACCACTAGGCTTAATTTATTATCCGGATGTGATATCTAATCCTAGGCAAGGGCATCCTAAGGTGTGGGTTCCACCTAAAGTCATCTATGACAATTACCTTTGTATGATTGCCATACACTTGTTGATTTGTTGAATCTTCAATGATCTTCCACTTGAGCTTGATTCAACTAACACTTGAGTCTTGTTCATTGCTTCAATCTTCTGAGGCAATACTTCACTTAAGTCATGAAATTGACAAATATGTGACACAGCAAGCCGGGGCACTAACACACAGGAATCCATAAATGCTAAATTCATTCTTGTACAACCCAAGAGCACCAGTTGACTGAACTCCGTGGAGTTGATCGTCGTGGATACCATCAGCCTCATAAGCCTCAGGAATTTACCAAGAATGACGAATGTGTCTTGAAGATTGTTCTGTCGTGCCCCAGAATTTTGATGGACGTCTAGATCTCAAATTTTTTCTCGATTGGCTATCGGACATGGAACGGTACTTCGAGTGGCATGACATGTCAGAAACTCGATGAGTCCGTTACGCCAAATTCAAATTGGTAGAGCAAGCTCGGACTTTCTGGATGGCAGTTGAACAAAAAATTAAGAGGTTAAGAAAATACCTCCTAGATTTGACATGGGACGAAATGAAGAATTTGTTAAAAGAGAAATACGTCCCTCTCAAATACAATCAAAGACTCAAGTTCAAGAGTCAGGAGAGAGATCTTTTGATAAGAGAACAGTCCAAGGATGAGATTGATCATAAAGATGAAAACGTAGAGATTTTTGAACAGTCCAGAAAACTCCTCTTGCTTTGGTTAGGTGTGCTTTTACTCGATCCCAAGCCATAGACCTCATCCCAATGTCAGGTGTCACCTAGTCCGTCTGAGTCTGTACATGCATCTGCACAGCACATTCATGATTCGCACACTAAAATTAGAAGTCAAATTAATATAAGCGATGGACAATATAAGTTTGTTGCAGATACTTATTGCAAGTCCAATGAATTTGATGTGGATGATCATGTGGAGGACCTCACACCATGTCCAGTTCTAACACCTTTGCCTCCAGACCCCAACCCACATCAGCATGACCTTCTCCCACATATTGGCCTTCTTGACCCACAACCTCACCCTGATCTTATTGGCCTTCTTGACCTACAACCCGATCCACAGCATGACCCGCTCCAAAACCCATGGCACGTACTAGTAGAGTCCCCTCAGCCTTTACTTGTGCCAGCAACTGAGCCTCTACCTTTTGTACCTCTTGGCTTTCCTGATCCATTTTATGACCCGTGCTATGCACTTCTCCAATCCACTTAGCCTTTACCTCCCTCGCCTTTTCCAAGCCCAACAGTTGCACCATCTAGGCCACCCTCACAGTTTAGAGCTGCCTTCAATCCTGATCATTACTTTGACCTTCCTACTAGCTTTCCAAACCCACTTCATAACACATGGCCTGCACCTATACAATCTTCACTGATCCTCCCTCCCTTACCTTCTTTGCCACCGAAAAGAGAGAAAATAGAATTCATCTTGGTCGAAGAAGTTGTTTTCACAGCTATTGGAGAACATCAGCTATATCCAATGACGTGGAAGCCCAGGTCCATGACTGCTGCCACTTGGGTGACCACGAGTGAGCTACAATGCTTTGCTCCGGATTTATTGGAGAGATTTCAGAGTCTTGTCTTAGCGGAGGAGCATTCTGATCACATTTTATTGTTGCCGCCACCCAGAGTTGCTCGTGATTTCAGTACAAGTTTCCAAGTGTACCATCGATCGTGGAGGAGAGTTGATCCATCGTGCTTATTGTGGTCCGATGATGTTCTTCCTGGATGACATTGAAGACCTCACGTGCATGTGATTGCACATTGAAGACCCCACACTGGGAAGATGCGTGTCTGGGTAGATTTTTGTCTTGTCATCTGCTTGAACTCGAGGTCGAGTTCTTTTTCAGATGGGGATTTTGATGCATAGCATATTCATCCAACTTATGCCTCATGCTATTTATGTGCTTGCCTAGTTATTTTCGTGTGTTTCTTTTATTTTATTATTTCCTTGTTTAGCTTGTAGTTTATTTTTAGCAAAGGGTAGTAATCTTAGCAAGGGCAAATTGGGTATATGTGTTTTGTAAGCTTATATAAGGCCCTCTCATTGTAATCGAATGGCAGATTGAATGAAATAAAATTGAAGTTTTCTTCTGCAAGCATTGCGCGATGAAAATACCTTGGAGCGAATCCTTGGAAACTTCGGTGAAAAATCGAAGACAAGCGAGAGGCCTTGGCGTGAGGCCACCATCTTCTTCAAATACTTCTATCTTTCTATCTCTTCTTCTTCTCTCTTCTTCCCTTTTCTTTCTTTGGCCGTGAATACCCAAACCTTCTCCTTACAACCAAATATCCTCCCATACAGCCACCTGCTCTTGTCATCCAGCCCCAAAACCCATCTTACAACTTTCGTCCCTCTCTTCTTCAGGTACTTCTTCTTTCTCTCTCTTCTTCTTCTCTCTTCTTCCCTTTTCTTTCTTTGGCCGTGAAGACCCAAACCTTTCCTTACAGCCAAATATCCTTCCATACAGTCACCTGCTCTTGTCGTCCAGCCCCAAAACCCATCTTACAACTTTCGTCCCTCTCCAAAATCCCCTACACTGCTGTCTCCCCTTCCCAAACTCCCTTCCTATTGCGTCTGACTTTCCAAACCAAATCCCAGCCCTTCCTGAAGCCCATCCCTTTGCTGCCGTGTTTTTACAACCCTCTATCACCCATATTTAACCCAAACTGCTGCTGTCCCAGTTTTCCTTAGCCTTTCTTAAACTTCCCTTACATTTGTCCTGTGTTGCTATCCCCTATTCTAGTCTTTCCATCCGATCCCAAGCTTCACAGTGTTGCCACGACTCCATATCCCCTTTCCTTGTTGCCGCAAATCCCATATTCCACTCCCACCTTTCCACCGCCCTCTTCTCCATCGCCTTTCTTTTCGCTACTTCTTTCTTTCGTTTCTATCCCATTTTAACTGTTTTCGTTTTTACCCTAAGACCCTTTAACCCCACGTGCCATTATCCCATTCCATTTAAAACCATGTGCTATTTCATTTAAACCCACAGATGCTTATGACACTCAAAATCACTCCATCCTTTTATTTCAATTTTCATGTATTTGTTTACGTTAGATTCTAAAGGATATATGCGTGACTATTTGTGGTAATTTTGTATTAAATTAATTTCATATATTAATTGAGTGATTAATTTCTGCCCATTTTAGATTTAGGGTGCATTATTGTTATCCCCTTTTAATCTTTAGAGAACCATATTAGGTATTTAGGGTTACCCTATCCATTGTCCTGCGTCAAATCCTCCTTCACCTCTTCTTTTGCGATTTGTTGTTGCATCTTCTCTTATGAGTAGTTTTTTGTGACTTTTATATTGCATCAGCCTCATGGCATCGTCTTCTACTACTACTTCCCAGATGTGCCCTCTTCTGGTTCTCCGCAAATTGGTTAGATTACAACGATATTGCTGAATGAGGTCAATTACTTTGAGTGGTCCCATTCTACCACGATGTTCTTAACTGCGCGACAACTCTCTTCGTATATCGATGGTACTACGCCCAAACCGGCTACAACTGATTCTACATTCTCTTCCTGGACTGCGAATAACTCCTTAGTCCAGGCTTAGCTTCTTCACTCCATGGAAGCACATGTATGGCGTCTAGTTTATACACTTCCAACTGCTAAAGTTGTCTGGGACACTGTGAAGACTTTGTACTCTGATAAGGATAACTTCGCCCGTATATATGAATTATTTCAGACCGTTGCTACTCTCCTACAAGGGGAGTTTTCCCTTATTCAGTACTATTCGACAATGCAGTCTTGTTGGTTAGAGCTGGATCAACTTCAATCTCTTACTTTTAGAAATTCTGTAGATACTCTGAAGTTTCAAAAGTATGTTGAACAACAACGGATTTTGCCTTAACATTGAGTTTGAGCTTACACGGGCCCAAATTCTTGGGCAACGACCTCTCCCATCTCTAGATGTAGTCTACTCTACCTTACTTCGTGATGATAGGTGTCGCCTTGTTATGACTCCTAAAGTTGATAGGTGTCGCCTTGACGATAGATGATTTAGATTTTGATATATTTAGTTACTAAAGTTGTATTTCCCATTTTAGGGCTTTCCCTTTATTTGATTTTACCTTCCTTATTTGTATTATGTTTTCCCTATAAATATAAATTGTAGGGTCTCTCCTTGATTAAGGAAGACACAACAAACTCTCTTCTCTTCTCCTCTCCTATTTCCTATTCTTATTTTCAACAACTTCCAATGTAAAAAGTTAAAGTGAACATTCAATCTATGAATCATTCATTAAAAATGTCAACAGTTGAATGGTTTAATCAAAACTAGACTGGTTGATTTGCTGGTTCTGGTTCAACTTTGTTGCACTGATCAAGCCAGTCAGGGTTTTAATGATGTCCAGTGTAGAAGGTATGAAATTGATTTAGTACATAAATTATTTTAGGACCTGATTCACCTGGTAATTTCAAGATTCCAAGGATTGAGTGTCACCGTAACTAATCAGCTTTATGTATTCAGTATGTTTTACTATGAATATTGTGCGTCTCAAACTAACTCCAAGTAAAGAGATTTCTTGTGTTCCTGTTAATGAATTTACTACTTTACTGCTCATGTAACCTAAAAGATACATCCCTGGATAGACCAGGTAGTGGTGAGGGCTCAGACATCTTATGCGAACTTACTACCATTGATTCTCTTGCAACAAGACCAATTTGTGATCCTTGTAAAGAGGCAGTAAATCATAGGAAAGGGTGCGATGTAAGTGAGAAGATTCAATGGAGAGTAATTGGTAATCTATCCGAGAACAAAGATCAATCTCATTTTCACAGTACAGACGCAAGTTGTGAAGCACTTGTCAGCAAGGCTTCAGTTGAACAGACATATTCAGGGCCAAGTCAAATCCCTGGCCATGCAGCACAGGAAGTTGAGAAATATCAAAATGATGATATCTTCAGCCAGCACTTCAGCAATTTATCTACATCATTGAAGGTTGATACTTTAGTACTGGTTTCATGTTTTTTTTGGGATCACACTGGTGGATGTGGTTTTGTTTAAATACTTTAGAACATGCTTCTGATGCTTAATTAAATTAGAACCATTTCCTGAACTTAACATGAATTATTTGGTTTTTTTTCCCAACATATATTGTGAAACTCAGAATGATGGCTCTCTCTCTGTCTCTCTCTCTCCACCCCGACCCCCAGCCCAATGTCTTTTAAGTTAGTTACTAGCATCTCATAAACTCAGAAATATCACCATTCTAAGTACATTCGAACGAATAATTTTTCTAGTGGCCGACAAGCTGTCCGTAATAAAAGTTGGAATTGTACAGGCTTCAAGTTAGAAAAATGACCTCCGATAAGTAGGAAGCTGCTTATGGATTTTGGAACTTGACACGACTACCTTTGTACATGAAAGATTCATTGGAGTGTTTCCATGTCTGTATGTACATATGTATGCATGTCTTAATGAATGCTGCATGCAACCATGTATTTATTTGTATATATTACTGGGCCTGAATTCTCTTCAAATTATTTGAGGATGTTTTTTTTTAGCGGTAACAAAAGAATAATGCATTAATAAGAAGATCAAAGTACAAGAACATGCAAAAGCAAAAGGGGTTTAGGAGACAAACCCAAACAAGAAAAAGAAAAAATACAAAGCAATCAAACCCATGAAAACATGCACCCGAAGCCTCACAAAAATACAACCGAGTCCATGAATCACAACCAATACAACCAATATAACCCTTCCCAATCCATGAATCACAAATAGAAGACTCCATCAGATGATAAATCAATTCTGTATTTTGCAAAGAAGTCCGCTACTCCGTTAGCCGATCTGTTGACTTGTGAGAAGGATATCTCTCAACCCATTGAGTAATGCTTTAATCTCCCTCACTGCTGTTATTTAACTCCAAGGAGGTCGTTTCACTCCCGTTACCCACTTAATTGCATTTGCTGAGTCACTTTCGATGATCAGTTTTCCTAATGCAAGGGAATTCCATAAGGTCAAGGCTCTCCTACTAAGAAGTTCTGTCTCATTTGATTCTTTCCTACCTACCGATGTGAAGAACATGACGGCAGATGTTCCAGTATGATCACGCAGAACCTCACAAATTCCTGACGGCCCTGGTTTTCCTTCTGTAGCTCTGTCTACATTAGATTTAAATGTACTTTGATGTGGGGGAGACCAGGTGACCAAGGTTTTAGTCCTTCTAGGACCTCCAGATAGACAACCCTCCCATGAATTACGAAAAACCGTTATTATGTGCCCCTTGAAGTCCTTCATAGATAAAATCCACACACATAGCCTCCACTTAGCCTTATGGAAAATCTCAATTACCTCTGATGCCTTCAATTGGAAGATCTTTGAATTCCTCTCCTTATGGAAAATCTCAATTACCTCTGATGCCTTCAATTGGAAGATCTTTGAATTCCTCTCCTTCCAGATGGACCATAGGATCGCTGCAGGAATTGTACTTTCAGGTGGAGCAAGCTCAGCAAGGGAGGAATCAGGTGGAGCTGGTGCGGGAGGATATGGCTGATACTGATCTAAATTTGACCAAAAGATAGTCGAGAAATGTCTCCTAACCACATTCCTATTCTCATTCTTATCTACCAATCTTCTACCATCCACCACAATTGATTTAATGTTGTTGCTAGCTCTCCTCACATTAGCTACTCTACGAAAGAATCCGGTGTTCTTGTCTCCCTCTTTTAACCATAAAACCCATGATTTTTGTCTCCCACTTTACTTCCTCCAAACGCATGAGGTCCCAAAGTAGAGTCTTGTAACTCCTTGAATCTAATTCCTCCTCTGATCAATTCCAACTTTCTAGTTCCATTAGAGCAGCCTCCTTTCTTTCCACCACTGGGCCCTCGTTGGATTTGACCCATTCTTTAATTTGTTATTTCAACAAAATGAGTTTTCTGGAGAGTACAAAGCTTGCCCAACCAAAAATAGAGACCCTCCCACCAAACCTTGATTTGTTGCATGAAGTTAGGGTCTTCCAGCCAAGCATTGTTAAAGCGGAAGGGTTTTGGTCCCCAGTCAGTTTCTTCTATATCAAGTAACACCAGGCTATGATCTGAAATTGGGCTGAAACATTTAATTTGACTTCCATGCATAAAGTGATTGTCCCAATCCGGCGACAACAGAAATCTGTCCGATCTACTCATTGCTGATCTGAATTTTGCCCAATAGACCAAGTAAACCGGCCTCCGATTTAGCGGATGATCTATTAAGAGATTCCTTTCAATAAAATTGGAGAAATCCTCCATTGCTCTTGTGAAACCACCTCCCCCCTTCCTTTTCAAGGGGAACCTGACCATGTTAAAATCATCACCGATACACCATAAGTCAGCTGCCAACAATTTAATGTTTTCTAATTCAACCCAATCAACATCCCTCTCTATGTCTAAATTTGGCTCATAAATGTTGGTAAGACAGATTTCCACTCCTTCATTCAGCAGCTGGCCCTTGACTGTGATTGACTTTGAATCCACTCATCTAGCAGACACCATCAAAATGGATAATTTCCAAATGGTGATAAGGCCCCCTGACTGCCCCTCGGATAACTTAAAGAAAACCTCACAGTCGTTACTGCCCCTTATTTCTCTTATGAGTGTAGTGGACAGCTCCATTTTCTTCGACTCCTGAATGAACAGCACATCGATCTTATGTTTTCTAATGAATCGTCAAATAGCACCACATTTCTCCCAAGGCCCGATGCCACTAACATTCCAAGTGAGGATCCTCATTGAAAAACAAGTGGAATACCCCTACTCTTTAACCATTTTTTCCTGCTGTACTGAATTTTGAAAAGTGGATTTCTGGCTCTTATCAGGGCTGCAGCAGATTTTCTTGAAGCTCTAGACGACAATGAGGAGGCTCTGTTTCTGTCCTCAACCTGTCTAATGTTATCCTGAGCTCCAATTTCACTGTTAAAATGGATACCCAGAGCTTCACCTATTTTCAGGATCACTCTCCTATCCTCCTGATTGAATCCTCACTTTTTCAAATTGTCCCATCCCTTGGCTTGCATTGAACGATCTGAGGTTCCTTCACCTGCTGCGTGGCTTTCAACTTCATGAAATAACTTATCTAATTGCCAATGATCTTCGTCCAGAGGGATTGGTTTTCCGTCAGTCTGTGGGCTATCCTTACCTTCGATTTCACCTTCCTCTTGAGACTCCTCACTGCCAAGGAATCATTTTCTCACATTTTGAAATTCAGATCTATTTGCTTTCTATTTTAAGTTACAAACGAAATTTCTTCCTTGCATTACAAAAGCTACTTGAAAAAAGAATCTAGCTTGGTAGGATGAAGCTCATGACCATCTTTCCAGGGAATCTCAGAATCATTTAACAAAAATTTATTTTTCATAGTTCCAGTATTATTTTTAATTTTGTGTTCTGGTGTAGCTTTGTACTGTATTTATACATGCATGTTTGTCTTTTGTGCTTTTATGAACTAATATTTATATGGTATTTGTTTGTGCTTATATGAATAATATTTGTATTTATGTGTAAGAGGTCGTATGTTTAGCCTTTAGTTGATATTCTTAAGATCGATATACCATTCTTGTCCCTCTTATATTTATGTTTAGAGTGTGTAACTGCATGTGGCGGTCTTTTTGCATTTATGTATGCATTCAGAAACTGGAGAAGGGATTGGAAGTTTTTGTTCTCAATTACAGCATATTTTACTGTTATTAGGTTAAGGGAAGGAGATCATCTGCAAGAAGAAGCTTCTCTTCACGTTTCTTCATGCATTGTAACCATCTTTCAAACTGTAAGGAACTTTTTGAAACATCCATTGAGAACCTAGGTAATAAAGCCTCAACTTCCTTTCATGAAGCTGCCCATCTAAGCTCATCATGGGATCTGTCAGATCATCCGTCAGAAGAATCACAACTTTGTGATATTTGTGATCAGGTATGTCAATTGAGAGGTATTGCTTCACAGGTTATAGATTTATTGTTTTTTTTTTTTTTTTTGAGCAGTAACTAAAATTTCATTAAGAAGAATATTTACACAGGAGAGAAGAAGGGTCCCTAGGTTCAAGAGTGATGAACCCAAGGAAACAAGATACTAGATCACCTGGCCCACATAATCCTTAAAGAAAGTAACCTGTCCCAAAAGTTTTATTCCTATGAATTACAAATGGTAGACACCTTGACTTGTAGAGTCAACTCCTTGTTTTGCGAAAAAAACCGCGACTCTATTGGCCAATCTACTGACTTTAGTGAAAGAAATTTCTTGCCCCTTAAGTAGTGCCTTGATTTCCCTAACCACTGTTAGCAACTTCCACGGTGGTTTTTTCACTCCCGATACTCATTTGATTGCATTTGCCGAGTCGCTTTCGATAACCAATTTACCTAGCCCTAAGGTGTTCCAAATAGTCAAAGCTTTCCTAATGCTAACCAGTTCCACCTTATTTAACCCTTTTTTGCCAATCGCTTCTAGGAAGACGACTAAAGGTTCCCCTGTATGATATAGATTTATTGTTATATTGATTTTTAGAATTTTGAAAATCCCCTGTATGTAAAAAATTGATTAGTACATAAGTAAAAATATGATATCCATGGGTTTGTGTAAATGATACATACTGCTTTAAAAGAAGGTAGTGTTGCTCTTAAAGTCTAGCTCACACACACACAAACATTCATACAAGCGCAATGATTCCCTCCATTCTATGGTGCCGCATACTATGCTGTTCTTCTCTATCTAGGGCCAACTTGGTGTTGGATATTAAAAAATGTAGGTCTTTTAAAATAAAATATAAATATTATTTTCCCAAAGTGTCTTTCCCTTGTAAGGAGGGGTTTTATGAGCGTGATGTTTTTGAATTGTTAGTATGAAAAATATGAGAGGAAAAGATTTGCAGAATGAAATAAATTCTCTTGGTATTGATTTTTGCTTCTAGAGATTATAAAAGGTGTCTTTAATAGACATGGAAATATACGAAGTAGGAAATCAGCCTAGCAATCATATGGCACACCATGACCTTATTTGAAATGGTACAATCTCATTTCCATAATTACAGTATTTACATATTTACACACATATTCTATAGCACTCCCCCTCAAGCTGGAGCATAGATGTTAATCAAGCCCAACTTGCTCGATAATTCATCAAGATGCGAATGAGATATGAAATTGGTCAACATGTTAGCAAGTTGGTCTTTGGACTTGACATGGGGAGTGATGATGGTGTCAACTATGACATGAAAGTGGAGAAAGTGACAATCAACTTTGATGTGCTTTGTTCGTTGATGGAAAATTGGGTTTGAAGCAATATTGTCACGCCCCGCCTTTCAACACCTGGACGAGCGTGATCTGACTGTACAAAATTACATCACCTGCTGCCCTAAACGGGTCTTATATCAAAAAAAATCTGTGGCTAACTTCAAATTACATTCACAAGCCACCAAAATTGCCCAATCCAACAACCTGCTCGAAGACATAACATCTCATTTGACCTTTCCAAATAACTCAAAGGGACAAACATCACTCACACAAGGATTCCTAAACGCATCATTCACACACATTCCCATAACAATCAAATTGAAGCGTTCTCAAAATTAATCCATATTTGAATTCATTATCCAAGTTTTCACAAATAAAAATAAAACAAATAAATAACTTTCTCAAAGTCCCAAAACAAATAAGCACCCATCTTATAACCTAAATAATAAAAGCGTTTCTACAAATTCTGCATCGACTCCTCGCCTTCTAAGCTCAATTGTGATTTCGTCCAGACCCAAGTCCAAGGGATTGCCTGCAATGTAAGGGATGAACTCCATGCCCAGTGAAGAAAACAATAACACAAACATAGCATATGATATTCCTACTTCCTCAATGATATTTCAAATAAGCAAGCATAACAATTTATTACATGCTCATGCCTTTGCAATATGTAATGCTCAATGCCAAATGCCATATTCCAACCCATTATTACATCTACTGATATTTGGTGGCCTTCCCGACGAATCGAGGATAACACAACATTGCCTTAATGGCCTTCCCACATAAAGTGAGGATAACACAACCTACCACCAAATAACAGCCCTCATGACTTGTCACGGATATCGCATCTCATCTACCATAATGGTCTTCCCACATAAAGTAAGGTTAACAATACTACCACCGTCGTGGTCTTCGTGACAATCATGGATTGCACCCCCATACCCAATGCTATGAATATGAGAATGCTATGCTCAATGAATATACTCAGTTATTCATAATATGCTTGTAAAATCATGGATCTCAGTCTAAACAGAGTGTAATATATCCAACATCTCATGTACCATAACGTGCATATAATTTGATTATAACATGCAGTAATCCAAGTATCATAATGTCAACATTCAAACATGCCCAATCAAGATTGAAATTCAACAATACCATACAAATAATCATCAATCTACGAATATAAAATTATTGGATCTTTCAATAACATTAATGGTTAGATTCCATTATCCGGGCGGACTGAGTCTCTCACGGCCAATAGAATGTTTAGCCAAGATCTCCCTTACACTACTGTGAGTGAGCACCGGATCACAACCATTATTAACATATACCCAGTCTATTCTAGATCCAACAATTATATTCCAATCACACAACAAAATACAATATTTTCCACTGCCTAAACACATAATAATATAAGGATTCATGTTCAAAAGTATGTAGTGAATTGTTTCCCTCACCTAGAAGTTTGTGAAGTGTAAAACGATGTACCCAAACGCTTTCCAAGAGATATCAACCTTGAGAACCAAAGTTTGCTGCGAATACGATTTAAAGATTTCACGTGTTATTAAAATGAAGATTATTTATTTTCTTCGGTACTTTACATGAAGGTGAAGTATGTTGTTGCCTCAACTTTAGTCTGTGGGTTATCTAAAGGTCCATGGTTAAGGGTAAAGGTTTAGTCCATGCACTGTATGGACGAGCCATGCTTAAGCCAACTTGGTGCTAACAAGACAATGGAAACTTTCCCTAAACAATAAGTAACTGCCCTTTTAAGTTACTTATAATTTTACTTGAAAATAGAATAAGTGAATAAATACCAATAGTTACAATAAACTATTTAGTAGTTTGGCTTAATAGAAGGTCCCACATATGAAAAGGTTGGAGTTTAGGGAATGCCTAACTGAAAACTTAAGGTCTAGTTATTGAATCATACCTTTAAACCTTGTAAAAAAAAAAAATAATAACACCACTACCGTTAATGATAATAATAATAATTTTCCACATCATGGCTTGGTTTCTTTTCTCAAAACCAGTTTGAATAAAATCATTAACCAACGAATTTATATTTATCTTTGTAATTTATATAACCGTAACAAGATGATATAATATTGAGAAAAGAAAAGAAGTTTGTAAAACTGAATGGAGATGGGATAAAGTTTGGACATGGGTTGGCAACACCATAAGAGACCTTTTTAGAAATACTTTGGCCAGTAGGTGAGAATAAACTAAAATGACATCTACTGGAAATTTCAAAATCCTACATTATATAATAATGTAGTAAAATAAAGCAAAACTGATATAAAAGAAATTTGTTCAAATTCACATCACATATTTTCATAGTAACATAATAAGTAATTAAATTCTAAAATCAGCGTAAATAGGAAAGGAAAACAAGTCATTGCCAATTTGAGTTGTAGAATACCCTTGTGAATTAAACTACACATAAAACTTGACTTAATGAAGAAAATATGTTTACTGTTTACTCTCATAACGTGAACAGTAAACTAAAATCACCAAAGCACAGTAAAAAAAAAAAACAGTTGGCACGGTGGGTTTAAATCTCAGATTTTTGAAATATGGGTTGAACACGAAAAGAGCAGTCCTTGAACATGTTTACATAATCGATTGGTACTTAGACCATGTCATTGTTGGTTGAAAAAGAATAGATCTATGAACATGACTTGGGCATCAATTACTTTAAATCCCTTAACAAAATTAATGAAAATCATAAGCAATAAAGATCCAAGGGTAATGAAAAACCATATAAACAATGAAAACAGTCAAGTATTAGAAACCAAAAGTATAAAAAAAAAACTGAATGAAACTTACTTCTATATTGGGTTCGGTTGGAAAGAAAACAGCTGGGTTTATTTGGGGTTATAATCAAACAAAGGTTAAATAAGTGGATGGGAACTTTCCAAGTTTCTACTATGAATTCAATCAGGAAACAGGGTTTTTCAGGTTTATCTCTTGAAATAAATTTGAAATCCCAAAACTAATTTAATACCAATAAGTAAACAAATTGCAGTTTCAAAACGTAAAATCGGATAAGGTGATACACAATATAAGACACGAAGAGGGGAACACTGTGTACTGAGGTGATTATTACAAACAATAGCTTCACTTAATTGAATATAATGGGCATACCTTAAATTACCCAAAATAGGGAAGTATTCTGCACAAGGACAGTGGTTTTCCTACAGGTCTAGGAATCTGGATTGGGAGCCAGATGTGAGAAACAGGATGGGTTGGTCATGGTGTAGTTCAGATCCGAGACTAGGGAAAGGTGCTGGCAGCAGCTTTGGGTAACAAAGCTTGGTTTGGTACTGTTCACGGATGAGGGATTTGGCAAATCTGAGTCACTCCTTAGATCAGTCCTATAAACGAGCATCAAATACTACCTAACTCGAACAAGGTGACTGGCTGGTTGGGCACATACCAGAGAGGGTAGGACAGAGGTTCCCATAGCAGCAGTAAAATTTGAGAAATAAAACAGAACCTAAAGAATATATAGAATTCTTCGAAGAGAGGAACTTACCCGAAGGGAGGGAAGAAATCAGAGACTCGACTGGCTGCTGTAGATGCTTCTGCAGGTGGCTCCTTCGTCGACTTTGAAAGGGGCCAAGAAGATGTCGATCGGAAGAGGAAGAGACACACGGGTCTTGCGGTCACCGTTTCGAAAGGGTAAAGGAAGGGGAGGCTTCGCACGATCTTCTTAAAGGAAAGGGGAAGGGATCGGTTAGAAAAATCCTGGGTTTTCCTCTCGAAAGCGAAGGAAAAGGAGGAGAGTCGTAGAGGAAGGGATTCGGAGGTAAGCAAGGAAAGAAAAGGAAGTCGATTTTGGGGAAACTTCCTCATGGGAGTGGCGGTGGAACTTAATGTTTCCACCGTGGGTTTTTTTTTCTTTTTATTTTCTAGCTTTTGTTTAGGGATTTTGGGAAGGGAACTTAAGAAAAAAAATAAAAGAAATCAAAAGGGTGTGGGTCTTAAAAGCCTACACAATTTTGGGCAAAAATCATGTGACACCTAATTACAATTTTAAAATAAGCCTTCAACTAAAAACTTTTTTAAAAAAATGAATTTATTTATTTATTTATAAAATTCACTCCTATGGTTAGTTCAATTATAAATGGTGAGCCCCTTTAAATTCTTGATTTTAATAAATTATCCTTTATTAATTTAGTCACTCATCAATTTATTTCTAGATACTAAAAATTAGAATTTATTTATTGTTTTTGAGATTTTAAATAAAATATTTCCAATTGAAATTCTAACTTAGGGGAAATTAACCATCTAAGTTGATAATTTATTTTCCATTCCCTTAATTTTAATTCGAAGGGGATAAATTTGTAAATTCTCATTGAGGAGAAAGGGTGTGAAATAGGGGTCTATTATTCAATCCCTAAATTAAATTGTATTTTCTCTAAATAAATTTATCAATTTAGACTAACAATCAATTTAAACTACGATAATTTTCTAAATTAATTTTACCCGCCACTACTGACCCGTTACTTCGGGTCGGGTCATTACAAATATTGATGCTTCCGTTGTTTGGCAAAGCTCGGTGGGCGTGGCATATGAACTTCTTTGAGTTCTCCATGAAGAAAGGAATTCTTCACATCCAGCTGGTTGAGAGACCATTGATGTCTAGTAGTGAGAGAAATCAAAATGTGGACCATGTGAGGTAAGCTATTGGGGTGAAAGTTCTTGATAGTCGATGGCATAGGTCTAGGTAAATCCCTTGGCTACAGATCGAGCTTTATAGTGAGAGACCGAACCATTGCGATTATATTTGATAGTAAAGATCTATTTGCAGCCAACGAAAGTCTTATTCGGGAGAAGATCAACAATGTCTTAAGTCTGATTCAAGTTCTAGTGACACTAATTCATTTTGCATTGCAACTTTCCAGAAGGTATATGTGCCTTGTCAATTGAAGTGAAAGAACTCTGACAAGAGGGAGAAAGAATCATAGGATACAAATTTAGCAATAGGATGCTTGGTGCAATTATGTTCCATAGGGCAATGGGAAGGTCAAGATTGACAAAGGGTTGATCTGGAACACCAGAGGACGATGGAGTGGTGGAAGGTGACACAACAGGTTTGTCCTTTAATCAAGGGTAAGAATGTATGTGCACTAAAGGGAATTTGTTGTGGGACCCACTACAAGACATTTGACCATGTGAGAATTTGTCACACTCATTTCTTATATTTTTGTATAAGAATGATATAGACTCTCAACTCTTTTGTCCTTCTACACCTCAACAAAATGGTATAGCTGAACGGAACAACGTCACCTTCTTGAGGTGGCCTGTTCTCTTCCTTTTACCATGCATGTCCCACAATCTTATTGGCCTGAAGTTGTGTTGACAGCTTGCTATCTTATCAACATAATGTCATCTTTCGTTTTACAAAACCAGTGCCCTAATGACCTTCTCTCGTTATATAAATCCATCTCTCATGTTCCCTTACATGTATTTGGGTGTGTCTGCTTTATTCACCAGTTCTCTAGTCATAAACTCTCTCCCCGGGCTATGCGATGTGTCTTTCTTGGTTACTCACCTTTCCATAAAGGTTATAAATGTCTTGATCCCCTCACTGGGAAAACATATATCTCCATGGATGTCACCTTTTTTAGCGGGACCCCTATTTTTCAGCACCATCTACGTCTTCCACCTCCCTAGTTCTTCCTTTTCTCCCTGTAAATCCTAGTCCCCGCAGCACTACCAAGCCCATTTTGGTGTATCAACGCCGACAACCTAGACCGCCACTTGTCTCTGACTCCACCCCCTTATCTTCCAGTAGTCCAGATCCACTGGCCTCTGACCAGTCTGATCTTCCTATTGCACATCACAAAGGTAAGTACGCTTGTACCAATCATCCACTTGATCGGTTTGTATCCTATCATGTTGTTTCACCTTCCTATCTCTCGTTATGTCATGTTTCTTTTTATTTATGTTTTCTTATGTATCATGTTTATCTATTTTTAATGAAATCTTCTTTGTTACCACCCCCCAAAAAAAGGAATCCTTAGCAATTGGGGGTGGAAGCTGTTGTAAATAGTGTAGTTGATCATGAAGTTCCTGCTGAATCACTATTCGAAGGGGGCTTGCAAGTGCTTCAAAATTGTGGTTATTCCAAAGATGGAGAGGAAATTCTCAAAATCAGGAAAGCACTTGGCATTCACTTTAGAGTCCCCGCAACACTACCAAGCCCATTCTGGTGTACCAACACCGACAACCAAGACCGCCACTTGTCGCTGACTCCACCCCCTTATCTTCCAGTAGTCCATATCCACTGGCCTCTGACCAGCCTTATCTCCATATTGCACTTCACAAAGGTAAGTACGCTTGTACCAATCATTCACTTGATCGGTTTGTATCCTATCATGTTGTTTCACCTTCCTATCTCTCGTAATGTCATGTTTCTTTTTGTTTATGTTTTCTTATGTATCATGTTTATCTATTTTTAATGGAATCTTCTTTGTTACCACCCCCAAAAAAAAAAGAATCCTTAGCAATTGGGGCGGAAGCTGGTGTAAATAGTGTAGTTGATCATGAAGTTCCTGCTGAATCACTATTCGAAGGGGGCTTGCAAGTGCTTCAAAATTGTGGTTATTCCAAAGATGATGGAGAGGAAATTCTCAAAATCAAGAAAACACTTAGCATTCACTTTAGTGATGAGAAAGAAGTCGAGAAAACTTTAAGGTGGGTAGACAAAAAGGGATAAATTTTCTTCTACCTCCTTCAAAACATCCAAAAGAAGTAATGAGCCTTCCTTGTTAGTGGAAGAAACAAGTTCTTCAAAATCGTCGGGAAAATGGCTGGGAAGGAGAAATGGAGAATGTAGTGGTTGCTAATGAAGATTCTTACATGGAATATTAGGGGTCTTGGGACTTTAGGAGAAGGGTGGGCTATCCGACGATTCATCAAAAAACATAACATGGACATCTTATTTATTCATGAATCGAACGACTTATCTATAACTTTAATCAGAGAAATTTGGGGTAGAAATGAGGTTGATTTTTTCTATATGTTTTTTGAAGGATAGTGGAACCACTCGATTTTGAGTGTCTTGAATAGGATGGATTCTTGTTCAATATCTGTAAAGGGGAAATTGAACAAAACGATGGATGAAGGAAAACGGAAGGAGATAGAAAAAGTTCACCTAAATAACAACGTTGATGGCAGGCAGGGCATGCATGACGGAAGGAGCTCAACTAGGGAGAAATCGATCCTCATAGATTTTTATGCTCAAAGCTGTTGTTGATGTTCTATGATAATCAGATGGAATAAACATCGTCTCTAATCCCGTTTTTCATGAGCGAACAAAGTGACATCACATCTATGTTGAACATATTTTCACTCCTTATTTGAAGTCCAAAGATCAACTTGCTAATATGCTTAACAAGGCTATTTCTTGCACACAACTTGATGATGCTTTAGGCAAACTGGGCTTGATAGATATTTATGCACTGGCTTGTGGGGGGTTGTTGTCGATAGTGTGAAGAGGCTTTTATTCTTTTATGGAAAGAAATCCATATTTTTGTGTAGTCTCTCACAAATCGTTTTATATATATATATATTTTTTTGAGCGGTAAAAAGATAAAATTTCATTAGTAAAAGGATGAAAGTACAAAGCTCAAGAAAAAATAAAGCTATACAAGGATTAAAGAGATGTAAACCCTTTTGTGAAAGTGAAAAAATATGAGAAAACTTGGAACTTCTATGATGAAGCCAAAATTAATATTTCACCCGTGGAGGAAAATTAATTAGGGTGAAATCTAACCAAGTATGAAATTAACAAAAGAATTTAATCATACAAAGGCTTCAAAATATGAGGCCATGTGCATCCTTTGGGGACTGGCTAATGGGCCAACCCGTTGGGCATGGGCCCAAGTTTGAACTCAACGTCCAGGCTGTTAACACAAGCAGCCCAAGTCGATGCAGGCCCAGGAAGCCAAATGAAGGAGCGAGCCCTGGACTTAAATGAAGTTCTCTAAGCCTGTGTAAAACAGACCTGGGAGCTCGATCATCGGATCTTGCATCGAGTGGAAGTCCTGGCAACCAAACAAAAGGAATTGAGGAAGGGCTGGCAGCTTTACTGGAGGTGACGACAGAGCCCTGACACCGAGCATTGGAGCTTCAAAAAGGGTCCACGACAATGACGATGTTGATGGAGACCATCTCAGTCACAACGTAGATATCACTGATGGGCTGAGGGAGAAAGGAAAAATCTGTGTTGCCTTCTGAGTTCTTGAAACGTTCTTATGAAAATAGTGGAATTATTGGAGAAATAACAGAGAGGGAGGGGTATCCCCAAAGGCCTTCAGGGGCAGGTTTGTGTATGGCAGATGATGGAGGACACGTGATTGACATCGGTGATGTGGCAGTTATTTGCTAATTATGGATTGGAAGCTTTTTATAATCGAGGGTACTCCAAGAAAGACGGAATTGGAATTTTGATAATACGGAAAGCGCTTGGTATTCATTTTTTTGAAGGAGTTAGAACTGAAGTAGTCTTAAAGTGGGTTAAGAAAAAGGATAGATCTTTTTCATCCTCGTCTCGTGGATCAAGAAGAGGAATTGCCTCTTCTTTGTTAATGGAAAGGAGCAAATTTCTCAAAAATCATTTAAGTCGGGAGAGAGGGTCGGGGAGGAGCTCTAGGGAGGATAAAGGTGGTAAATGAAGACATCTTTCTTGGAGAAATTTTGGTAAAGGAAAGATAAACATTTCTTCTTTAATTTTAAAAGGAAAAGAATAAGTGGAAGGAGTAAGTTTTAATTTTTTGAATTTTGGATTATTCGTATTTGAATTCACAAGATTGTTTTAAGTGTTCTCTACAAAGGGGGATCGTACAACACTTTTTTTTGTTCTTGGTTTATTTTATTTTAATAAAATTTTCATAACCATTCAAAAAAAATTGCAAAATAACAAAAAATTAGATAAACAAAATAATTCTCTCATCTAAGAGGGAGGCCAAAACTTGAATTCCAAATTTCATGGTTGCAATACCATGTCCTGTATTCATAGTGGAAAGATTGCAATAAGAAAAAAGAAAAAATCCAATGAGGGTTGGACACCTATGGCATTCTAAATTTATAGATTTGACAACTTAAGTTCTACCTCCTAGTGCCATGTATCTCATTACATCGCCATGACATATTTATTACATCATAATATAATTAAAAGAAAAACACAGAAAAGAATGGAGGTGGAGGTGCCCAAGGCTTGCCAAGCTTGCTTGCTTGCTTCCAAGAAGAAATGACAGCTTCAAAGGAGGTGCTATCTTATAAGTAGGTGTAATCCCATCCCTTGGGCCTCAATATTGGGCTTTTACAAGCCTTAACATGTGAAAGAAGGTGTTGACCCATATATCTACCATATGGGCCTTCTATTGGACCATTCTTAGGCCAAAACCACTTGAAAGTGCCTCTTTTGGAGCAAACAACTTTTTTCATGGACCTTGAATGCCAATTGAGCAAAATCTTTAATGCTTCAAGATTGTGCTCGAGGATGTCCTCTTCAGTCAGTATTCCCAAAGTCAATGATCCAAGGACTAGCAGAGGAGATTTGGAATGCTAAAGATAGGTTACCTATTTGGGCTATAGTTGCAGCAGAGGAAGAGGAAGAGGCATTCTTCAACTTCATCCAATTGTGGAGAAGCATGTTATATTCTATCGAGAATGTGGACTTGATAATCGGACTACTTTTGCTTCTATGTAGAGGATTCTATCTTGGAGTGGTAAGCTTGCAGTGTGGTGGCCTTCCATGCCATTTGATACTGAAAAGAGGTTGAAAACTTGTAGAAGTGAGGTTATGAATGTGGATTTCGCTCTTTGGATTTCATTATTGGCACACTATTTCTCTCATTCTTCTCTTTAATATAGTAGAAAGAAGTTAACCCTTTAAAGTTTAAACTGAACATCACTTAACAATGTTAAATTTTCTCATGTGTTAATTTAATTTTCTTGATTGATTTTCCTTTTTGTTTTTTCCTTATTCTAAAGTTTGGACTGCACTTTTTCCATAACATAATTGTGGGTAAGTACTGAACTTGATTCTATGGGGGAGCTAATTTAAACTAAGTGTGGTATATACCTGAAAATTCTATTTTAATATTTTGGTATTACTTCTTAGTGCTACTTTCTGCACACATGAACTGTGCTCGACTATGAATCCATATTTGGTTTGCCTTTTTTTTTTTGAATTATACTTGTTAATTATCAATAATAATAATATTAATATAAATATAAAAAGTGTTTTCCACCTATAAGTGGAATCATCTTATTTTTTGAGGGTTCATTTGGATGAAATATGAGTAGCCAGTAACTTTTTCTTTTCTTTGGTGTGTGGATGATGCATGCACAAGTGACTGATGTATTTCATTCATGTGAATCCCCAAAAAATAAGGTGATTCCTATTATAGTTTGAGAACACTTATACTTTTTCTTCTTATTATTTTTGACAATTAATACAATATCATTAAGGGAAAAAAAACTAGGTATACTCTTTTATACCCCTATTTGATGATGAGAACAGAATCATATTGATACTTAACCAGTCATTAACTATGACAGGATGGGGAGAATTCAAGAGCATGCTCTATGGGTGTTTCCAAGAAAAGCAATTCTACATATAGCACCTTAACCTGTATCTTAAAGACTGGATGTATAGAAGAGGGAGAACAGAGGCAAGAGATTCAAAAAGGAAATGAAATGCACGAAAGATTCACTGGATGCAGAAATGCATTACTCAGTTTGGATGCTGCTTCAGAGACAGCTCTTAGGTTATTTCAGGAATTGGGTACTCCAATCACTCAAGAAGATGCAACAAATGATCTCAGAGCTGACTTATACAATTCCACATTGGAGCTTCTTCCATTAGTCATGAGAAGAGTATTTGCCCTTGCTGATTTGGTCCAGTCTAGCAAGACAAGTTCGAATTTGGATGCCAGAGTAGAAGATTCTGAATTTGAAGCTCTGAGAAATTTATAGAAACCTTCTTACATCAGAGGTCCTTATTGTTGGTGAGGAATCTCTCACTCTCATTGGCGCTGAATGTAATGATCTAAGAACTTTTGTATAGTGAAAATAACAAGGACCATGAATACAAGAACCTATGAAAAGTTGAAAGATATCTTATATTCCAAGCGGTTCTCAAATAGCTGACAATTTTTTTTTTGTCCTTCCCATTCATTGCCCTGGTGTACTTCATAAGTTTGAAATTGACCACATTGGGTTGGATTGAGAACCACTTCTATAGTTCGATTTTGGTAATGCAAAATTTATAGCTATAATCATTAATCAATTTGGTTTTTAGATCAATGTTGAATCATGAATAGACCTTTCCATACCATCCTTCACTTGGTTGGTGTTGGGTCTAGGTAGAATTTGTGATTATCGCATTAAAGTTAGCTAGGAGAATTCTGAATACGGAAAGAACTCAAATGCCTACATCAATTGTGGGGAAAACTAAAAGACCTGGGTGGGCAGCTTCCCAAGTGTATTGTTTCCATGTGGGGTCCATTGAATGATAAATTTAAACTTTGGAAATGTTATTTTCTTTTGTTAAATAGATGCCGTGACAAACCTAAGAGAGCATTGGCCTTATGGTCAATAAGCTCCAAGAGGTCTTGAGTTTGATTCACGTTCAACATTTCTCTGGGTCACTTTTTATAGTTGCTTACTCGGTGTGTGTAGGATTGGGAGGCTTACACATGCCTCAAAGACTAGTCCGATTAAAATATCTTCTGTCCAAATACAGTGAGCCTCTTTGACACTTTGGTTGTAAAAAAAAAAAATAGATGCCATGACATGTAGTTATTCAGTGGTTTGTTTTTATCTTAGAAAATGTAGGGCTATGATGATTCAATTTTGATGACCAAGGTGTCCATACCTCTTAGAGTATTTAACTAATCCGTAAGGCATGTGCAAGCTTCCCAATCCACACACATCGGATAATTCTACGAGGAGTGACCCTTTGGAGTGGAATGAGAATTGAATTTAAGACTTTGACTTTCTAAGATGGATTCTTGACCATCATTCTAACCCTTTAAAGTCAACAATGATGATTCAATGAATCCCATCTTGGACAAATTGAGAGTCCTCAAGATGATCTATTCATCTATCCAATTTGTTTAATCATAAGATGAAATCTACCCTTTGACATTACCCATCAGATCAATTGGGCTTTTAAGACTAGGCAGCTAATGGATCTTCCGATCAACTATAAGGGCATCGATAATTGTTTCTCACAACTATTTTGAACAGGTTTGATTTTCTATTCATCACCTGGGTTTTTGCCTGCTAGGTTCACAACCACAATCAAACCATTCCAGTGATAAACCAAACATGAATTGAAGTTTGGCAATGATTGTCCATCAGTCACTTAATTGTTAAGGTTCTTACAATTAAGTCCGACGTGGAACACCATACGAGTTTGCATATTTAACAAATTTTTATATTTAAATTATTTAAATTTAGGCATTTAAGATCATCCTATATATTGTCAGAATCAGAGTCTTTAGAGATGACTAGTAATTAAAACTTAGTAGTAGTACCGAAGGACACCAGAAATAATAGGAACAAACTCTATTGTCTTAATGTAATTATAGATGGGAGAAAAATTCTGATTAAATTTGTCTAACACTTGTAACATTTGGTGTTCATTAATTGATTGACTGAAAACTTATTAAATTATTAACCACTTTAATCTAGTTTGATGGGTCCATTTTGAACATCTTTAATTGTGTGTGGCGTTTGACTTTTTCCCATATGATGTGTTCTCTCAATATTTTCTTTTAAATCTCTATTCTATTTATACAAGTCATTCTTTGTAACTTTAAATTATTTTTAAATCTTAATAATTTGCATCTCACATAAAGTTTACTTTTTTTCCCCATTTAATGGTCCCTTGAAGGATCTTAATATAAATATTGATCCTCATAAAATCACTAGTTTTAATGTATGAAACTATATTAAACTATATTTTATAAGTTCTCTCTATTAGATACCTTTTAATTGTTTTTGAATATCTAATATTATTAGATACTTCCTTCTTTTTCTTTTAATAGTGACGAGATAGCCATTATATTCACCTTGATTAGACCTATTTTAGTCTAATGTTGATTTATATATATCTGCGATACATGTAAATTATAACCTTATTGCCTATATAAATTTATTTAAAATTCTTTCTTGATAGGGGAATCATATACACACTCGAGAAATCTTTCCCTATACACCTGTTTTCCAAAAGTGGATGAAAATTACCCTTTTGCCATTCTACTTAAAAATGCCGCATCCTCCTAACGGGTGATCCACCGAATGAAAAAAAATCTTTCGGACAAATTAAAAAATTCGTCCGAATGAACGGGCTATGAAGTGAGATTTTCAAACGAGATCGTTTCTCAACCGATTTCTACAAACAAGCTATCAAAATTCATCTATTCTGAATTTTATGAACTACGGGACCAATTTTAAATGAAAATGGTATAGATTTGACTTAAAAAATCGTACCCAAAGAATTAAGGCACTTCTCTCTTAATTCTTTCGGTACAATTTTTGAAGCCCAAAACTATATACTTTTAATTTAAAATCAGTCCCTGAGTTCATAAAATTCAGAGTAGATGAATTTTGATACCTTATTTGTAGAAATCGGTCGAGAAACGACTTCATTTGAAAATCCCACTTCACAGCTCATTCGTTCGAACGAATTTTTGAATTCGTCCGAATGAATTTTTTTCATTCGCTGGATCACCCATTCGGAGGATGCGGTGTTTTTAAGTGGAAGGGCAAAAGGGTAATTTCTATTCACTTTTGGAAAACAAGTGTGTAGGGAAAGATTTCCCAGGTGTCTATATAGGCTCCCTTTTGATATCATAGTTTTTATAATTTTTCTTTTTCTAAGGTTTATGAAAAGATCAAATGTGTAAATAAAATTTGAAAAATTGATTCCAAAAGATGAAATTCTAGAATTGAAGTAGCTTAGCTTTAGAGAAAAACCAAAGAAGGTTCAGCTACAATTATATGGTCCGGCTAAAGGCTTCAATTGATTAATTGGAGATTAGGTCCAATAACTAGAATTCAAAAAGCAAATTAACATTTTCCTCTCTCGAAAATCAAAGTTAGAGAGAGAAGAAAATCGAAATCGATCATGCAAACACTAATTTGAGTTTGGCCCAATTTTATATAGGACTCCGAAAATCATCTAGAGGGACTAATGAGATCTCTTTCACAAAGAAATAATCAAAGGCCCTAATTTGACCTAAGTCACTATTCTCAATGGAATAAACTTGACATAGGCTTTAATTCAATTTAAAAATCACACAAATTAATTTAATATGCAAGCATAAATTTAAAATTCAAACAATACAAATTCAAAATTTAAAAGTACAAAATTAATTAAAAACAAATTAATTTGCTGAAATGCAAATCAAATATATAACTCATCGAAACTTGGAGAGACAAGCAAACTTTGTTAGTCCAAAAGTTGAGCTACTCTAGTGTCTAGAAATATCTTAGAGAGGAGGTGAATAGGACTTTCATGGAATTATAATTTTTTTAAAAAATATTGATTAGTTGATATGTCCTCTTTAACAATGGATTAATTGATCATTCAATTTTGATGTTTCCTAATTAGTCACAATTTCTTAAAACTATTTTACCCAAATCTGTAATCAAATCTCACTATATATTTGTTCTTAGAGTGATTAGCAATCAAAGTAGATAGCACAATATAAAGAGAGGAGGTGAGGAAAGATGGATAAGATGTGACAAGAGGATTTTTACGTGGTTTTTAAACCCGCCTACATCTACGACTCGAGTAGCTAGCTTGAGATTCAACAATCCTATTTTCCTTAAAGGTGGAGAATAAACCCGTACAAATCTCTCTCTTAACAGTGGAGTGACCCAAGTTAATGGTGGAGTAACCCAAGTACCCAATCTCCTTAACAATGGTGGGATTAAACCAAACAAATCAATCTCCTTACGAGTGGAGATGAAACCAAGAATAATCCCAAGAGAATACTTCTCTTAATCGGGAACAAAATTAACTAACTCTTTACAACAATCTCAAAAGATGAGAAATATTGAAATAAGAGATGTTACTGAACACTTATCCCTGTGATAGTAGATGTAGCTCGTGGCATGTTCTTTGATGATCTTTGTAGCACCCCACGCAAGTCCCACATCGGATGCGGAGTTGGGTGGAGGGGACTATATTTGAGGAGGCAAAGCCCCTCTCCATCACAAGGCCTTTGGGCCTGGTCATTTGGGCCAGGGCCCAGAACAAAGTCGTGAGGGCCTACTTGGGTCTCAAAGCAGAAAATATTGTGATGGGTAGGGTCGAGTCCTTACAAGTTGTATTAGAGCACGGTTCAACACTCGAACTGTGTGGGCTTTACTTGCGTGACGTTGCTTGCCTGTGTGTGTGGACCCCCCGTCAGTGTGACATGGCAGAGCCAGGGACGGCTCTAATCTTAAGGGGGGTGGATTGTAGCACCCCACCCAAGTCCCACATCCGATGTGGAGTTGGGTGGAGGGGGCTATATTTGAGGAGGCAAAGTCCCTCTCCATCACAAGGCCTTTGGGCCTGGCCATGTGGGCCAGGGCCCAGAACAAAGCAGTGAGGGCCCTCGTGGAGCCCAAAGCGGACAATATTGTGATGGGTAGGGTCGGGTCGTTACAATCTTCTTTCTTGCATTTGGTGATGTTGAGTAGATGTCTAAATGAATGTCAAACCAAGGTGAGTGAAAGAGTTTAGGGTAGAAGAAGGTATGCCTATGAGTGGAATCTAACCCTTTGAAGATCTTCTCTAATCATACAATCAATTTAGATCTTAACATGCTCAAGATATGCCTATAAAGCCTTGATTGTGTTAGAGAATTATTACAAGAGCTTAAGATGGTCTTTCTATGTTGAGTATTAGCTCTTAGAAATGGTTAGGACACAAGAAAGTAGATTATGAAATTTCAGCCTAGAGGTCTCTATATGTTTCTCAAGTTTGAGCTGGTTTATTTAGAAGAAGGTCCCAAATCAATGTTCAATCCGGTTGTCCGGTAATCACAATTCGGTCGATCGGATTTGTAACGGACGAAACCTAACGGTAAAATTTCAACGGCCGAGTTTGTGTTAGATTATTTTTAATATTTTGATTGAAACTTTGGCATGAAGGAAACTTTTGAATATTGAGATTTCTTGTTCTTAATGTATGCAATCCAGTCCAAATATTCAAACCCTCAGGTTCTTGAATCAGAGATTTCTTGTTCTTAATGTACCCAATCCAGTCCATTAACCTTCAGATATATACACCTATCAAATGTGTTTTCCTTGAATCCGAAGGAAGTAATGGTATCATTGAACTTAAGGTACCATTGTCGAGAGACTTGCTTAAGACCATAAATTGACTTCTTAAGCTTGCATGCCATATGCTCATTTCCCTCTATAGAGAAACTTTTAGTTTGATCCATATACACATCCTCATCTAGATTATCATTCAAAAACGTTGTTTGACATCCATCTGGTGTAACTCTAAATCATAGTGACCCACCAGAGCCATAATAATTCTTAAAGATTCCTTCTTGGATAAAGGAAAAAATGTCTCTTTATAATCAATGACATCTCTCTGAGTGAATCCCATGGCCACAAGTCTGGCTTTATATCGTTCGACATTGCCCTTTGAGTCTTGTTTAGTCTTAAAAACCCATTTACAATCAACTTTCTTTTATCCTTAAGGCAATTTTACTAAATCCCAAACTTCATTCTAACCCATGGACTTTAACTCATCTTTCGTGGCATTTATTCATTTATCAGAATTTTCACATTCTATGGCTTCTTAATAAGTGACCTGATCTTTAACAGTCCCTATATCATAATCCAATTATTTTATGTAGACCACATAATCATTCGAAATTGTAGATCTTCTTTGTCTTTGAGACCTTCTTAAGGCAACTTCTTGTGGTTGTTATACAATCGACCCATTGGTGGTGACGACATCTTCATGAAGTGATTGATCATTCAAGTGTTGTTCAGTTTTATTAGGTTGTTCAATAGTGTCAGGAACAACAACACTCTCGAAAGTTGAAGGTAAAGGGACAGGCACCCTCACTTCCTATATACTCACTTCTCATTATATCACTCCCACTAATCTCACAATTTTCAATAAACCTTGCATTTCTTGTCTCTACAATCCTCATACTATGGTTTATACAATAAAATCTATACCCTTTAGACTTCTTAGGGTAATCGATGAAGTAACCACTGATTGTCCTCTCATCAAGTTTTCTTTCATGTGGATTATAAATTCTAGCTTTTGCAGGACAACCCCACACATGTAGGTGTCTCAAACTGGATTTCATTCATGTCCACAGTTTATAAGATGTCTTAGGAACTGACTTACTAAGAACACGGTTGAGAATGTACACTGCGGTTCTTAAGGCATACATCCAAAACATGATAGAATAACATGCTCCAAACCATATCCATAAGCGTACTATTTCGCCTTTCAGCAACACCATTTTATTGAGGTGTACTAGGCACTATCTATTGTAATACAATACCGCGACTTTCTATTAATCTAGCAAACGGCCCCAGGTGTTGACCCTTCTCATCATACCTTCCATAATATTCACCACTCCTATCAGATCTAATGACTTTCACCTTCGCCTTTATACCTAAGTGATAAATATCTCTACAGAATTAACCGCTTGAGATTTATCATGCAATAAATATATGTAACTATAACGTGAATAATCATCTATAAAAGTGGTAAAATAGGTTTCTCCACCAAAAGATGGAACATAAAATGAGCCACATATATCGGTATGGATCAGTTCAAGATCAGTTCAAGTAACTCTTTACTTTTTGTGGCTCCTTTCTTGGTATGTTTAGTTTTTTTACCCTTGATACATTCTATACACACACCTGAATCAGTAAAGTCGAGACTCGTAGAATCCCCTCCTTCGCTAATCTTTTTATTCTTTCAAAGGATATGTGTCCCAATCTCTTATGCCACAAGATTGAGGAACTTTTATTAATTAACCCACGTTTAATACCAACGTTATGATGCAGAGTTAGGACAAAATTAGCAAAATCATCATCAAGTTTCAAACATTAAAGGCCATCAACAAAACATCCAGATCCAATGAAAGAAGAATATTTAAATAAACTAAAAACATTATGACCAAATTTACAATAATATCCATCAACGTCTAATTTAGAAATAGAAACAAGATTTCTAACAACTGAAAGAACAAATAAACAATTTAATAAATCCAAATGGTGTCCAGTATCAAGAAAAAGTCTATAGGTTCCAATTGGCTTCGACTGACACCTTTTCCCGATTGCCCATGTAGAGAGAGACTTCAGTCGGGTCGATGTTCTGGATTGTAAGGAATCCCTATATTGTATTACAAACATTAGTTGTAGCCTCAGAATCAAGCCACCAAGTGTTAAAGGAAATTTTTGTTAAATTAATTCGAAACATACTGAAATATAATAAATACCTTTCTTTTCGAATCATATCTTTCGCTTATGGCAGTCTTTCTGGAAGTGTCATTCCTTCTTACAGAAATGACACCTCACACTGTCAACTTACTCCTTATCATTAGCTTGGAAACTTGAACCAGTCTCATAAGTTATGGATTTGGATTTCTTAAACTTTTTGGGCTTAAATCCCCTTTTCTTCATAGACTTTTGACTGGTGAAATGGATTGAGTGGTGACTCATTTGCCTAAGTCTGGTCTCATCTTGTATTAACATATTGGAAAATTCACTAACTTGCTATTTATCTTTCATGGTGTTATAGTTAATTTAAAATGGCCCATATTGAGAAAGTAACAAGTTCAGAATGAAGTGGACCAGAAAAGAGTCATCCACACTCATCCCTAGGTTCTTCAGTTGAGCAGCGATATCGGACATGTCATTCACATGCTCATTCATACCACGACTCTCGTCGAACTTCATAGTGGTAAGTCTGGCCATAAGTGTCCCGACTAGGGACTTGTCAGCAGACTTGAACTTATCTTCTATACATTTGAGGAACTCTTTAGCATTTTCAAAAGCAGGTAGAGAAGACTTAATGTTGTTGGCCTTTGTCATACACATAAACTTGAGGCTAAGTCTGTTTGACTTGACCCATGCTTCATGGGATGACTTCTCTGTAGCCGTACTCTCATTAGTAATGGTAGGCATTATCATCAATCAATGCCTTATCAAGATCGAGTACACCTAAGTGAAACTCGATTTGTTTATTCCATTCAGAGAAGTTTGACCCATTAAGCATGGGAATAGATGAGGATCGTGCATGCAATGGGACAGATAATAAAGCTTCAAAAGTACATAGTTTCATGATCACTACATAATGCTATGAGTTTTAAACATAATTTAAAATACATAAATAATCTAACTTTAGTGAACATCGTTATCAGATCTACCTGTGGGTAATCTTATGACACACTATTCAAACATTGTGGTGATTCCCAATGACCAATAGGACTAACCAAGTAAGTACAAGTGTCTAAATATCGCAGTCACCTTTGGTTATCCGTACTAATACTAACCACAAGTACCCGTCAGTTATCCTATCCCAATTCGTTAGCCACTCGGAAAGTGCACTTTTGGGCCAACCTAATATCTCTATGATTAGGGATTGCGATTTGCAAAGCCATTATTATCCAACACTTGGGAAGAATATTAAATCATGGTTATATGACTCGATGTTCAACACATCCCGGTCAAACCATTTTGGACTATCGATCTGTGGCGATCGACTGAAATGGAAATTTGAGACAAACTTGAGCAAATTTCCTCCTTTCATCGATTGAGTTTGAAAGTACCCTTTACATGCGTGGTAGAACAACTTGATTGACCCTAGAGGGGAGTGAATAGGTCAATCCAAATTCGTTGGTCCTTTTTGAATTTACTTGATTGATTAATTTAAATGCAGCAGAAACAACAATCAAGAGTGCGTGTGTTAGCAAATGCGATTTAAACAAATTAACACAAGAAATTGGTTCTAACACCAAAAACATAAGGACACAAGATATATAGTGGTTCGGTTCGCCGACCTACATCTACTGTTAGGACTCGCTCAACCTTGAACTATTTCTTAATTCACTATGTGGGGACTTACACCCTCAGAATTAGAGTAGGAATTCCACTTCACTAAATTGGCTAGGAATTCCACCCACCTCTGTGCTAGAGACGACGCTCTAGAGTTTTTTATAGTGGTTCCAGAGTACCTCTCCTTAATCCACTTTTGGGTTATAGGTTTTTAAAAGCAAAATTAAAATCAAGAAACACTTGCCTTAAAGCTCTTTCTCGCTGATGTGTGCTTCTTGAAGATCCCACCCAAGTTGTGTCGACGCTCCTTCTTGCAGTTGTCGTGCAGCAATCACAATCTTGTGGGTGACAAGGAAATTTGGCTTAACCAAAGCTTTCCTAGTTTATAACTCTCTCAGTTGCAAACTCAATCTGAAGATTGGTTGTTTATGATCTTTCTCTCCTCTCTTTCTCACTTGCAAACACAATCTAAAGATTGGCTTTTATGATCTTTCTCTCAAGAGTGTTGATCGTTTCTTAGAGTGTTTAACTCTTTTTAAGCTCAAGGAAGATAGTAAAACGATCACCCAACACTCATATTTATAGAGGATTTTTAATGGTCATATTGACTGTCTAGGACCAACAGGTCAGTGGCATCGATGGATCAATGTTCATATTTATTACCATTCAACCACCCGACCGTTGCGCATTAAATGTACTCCAATGGCATCATTACTTCCAGTTCGATATGTCGGTGTCGTCGATGGGTCGACAGTCATGGCACCGATGGGTCGGTCCATACGAGAGGCTTGTTCTGGTGCAAAGCATGTTTGACAGTAGTTTCCACTTTGGAAACCTGTTACCCAAAACGACCTTTCGCCCTTTGCCGAGGGGTCGGTCCTGTATTTCTCGATTGGTCTTGATGTACCGAGATATCTGTTTTATCGAGAGCTCTTATAAGTTTCTAGTCCAGAACTTATAAGTTTTATACCGACGAGTCGTTGACCACGAGGGGTCGTTCAAGTTCATCACCGAGGGATCGGTGCATACGAGACTCTTGGTCAGAGGCATGTCCAGATTGACAGTTCGAAGTTCTAGGACCAATGTCAATCTGGTCGACCAGTATTTGACTACGATGGGTCGATCCTGACTACACCGATGGGTCGGTGAGATAGACCGGTCATGCTGACAGTGAATATAATTCATGTTTCCAAATTCACTTCCAATTCACTGCTCAGGTTCCTCTCTAGGCATTTTATGTTTATTACCAACATATGCAACTAAGCCTAGTAGTCATCTCTCAGATGTGGGTTCCACCTAGGGTCATCGGCTATATATATGTTCTTATGATTATCATGATGATGATCTCTGAGCTTGGTGGAGCATGATCTTCTTCCTCGATCATCTTGAGTCTTCAAGCTTCTTAGTAAGTGCTTCTACCCGTCATGTAATTGACAAATAGGGACTCAGTCAAGCCGGGGCACTAACAGAGTTCTTTATGGAAAATCATCCTATCATGAGTCTTTATTGAAAGCATCAATTATTCATAGAAAATCATACGCTCTTGATATCAATTGTTAGATTATTTTCAATATGTGGGTTGAAACTTGGGCATGAAGGAAACGTTTGAACATTGAGATTTCTTGTTCTTAATGTACCCAATCCAGTTGAGATCTTCAAACCCTCAGGATTTTGAATCAGAGATACTTTCAATGAATCATATCATTCATTATGCGGAAACATCATAGCATAAAACATACCTAAATCCATGAGTTTCACGTTTGTATGGTCGCTTTTCTTGTCCTTCCTGCAAATCAAGTGAGCACCTTAGAGTTTCTTCTCCTTTCCCTCTTAATTTCTCTCAATTTCGTACAGTGATGGCTTGGAGGAGAGAGAATTGACAATGGACAGAGAGATGGACTCTAGGGCTATGTATTCTTCATTAAATACCTCTTTCTATCAAAGTAGGCAAACAATCCTAAGAAATCTCTCAAAACCGTGTGGCTTATTCGTGTGTGGGTCCCACTCGAATCCAAATCTAATTAGGTCTCCTAATGTGGGTTAATTTCGTTTACAGTTTGACCATCCAATGGCTAGTTTGTCTATGTTAACCCCAAGGTTTCAACCCAAGGATATATGGGTATTTTGATGACCACAAACCATTAAAGTGTGATATTTAATATTTCAAATGATGTTACTCAATGAGACAGGTATCACATTTACAAAAAAGAAAGAAGGGCAAGATCATTGAAGATCAATACAAGAGATGGGATGACTTATCAATCTTTGAAGTTCAAATGGCAAATGATATAAGTATTGAAGATTGAAGATCAAACTTGTGTCCTTAGTTTTTGGTCATGAGTGTTAAGAACAAAATGTAAAGTTACTCAATTGTTGAACACCATAGCTCAAGTCACCCTCTAGTGGACCATAGGAAAACCAAGCTTTATCTTATGCTTAAGTCCCCAAGACCTATGTGTTTGAAATGACCAAAATGAAGCCAAAACTACACAAAACATCTTTAAGGTCATTTCAGTCGACTGAATCAATGGATTATGGGTAAACGAGAATTCAGTCGACTGAATCAATATTTCAGCCGACTGAAATACTGTATTTTCACTGGGGAGTATTTTCAGTCGACTGAAATGAAGTTTCAGCCGACTGAAATGCTAGATGTTCATAAGCAGAAATTTCAGTCGACTGAAATTATGTTTCAGCCGACTGAAAATCAGAATTTTCATGACTTGCAAATTTCAGTCGACTGAATTCTCAGATTCAGCCGACTGAATTATTCACAGATAAACTGTTTGTATCTCGGGGCATTTTCAGTCGACTGAATACTCACTTCAGTCGACTGAATCGCGAAACGGTAATATTTTTTGAACATTAAATGCTCTCTCCAACGGCCCCTTACTTCATTTAATGCTTGGCAACAGTTCTAAATATGACAAAATTATAAAACGAAGCTTCAATGAGTAAATGTGTTGTTGAATCACTTGAAATTAAGAGGAATCAATTGAAATCAAATCTCAAGCATACTCTAGCTCAAAACCCATCTCTTGCAATCTTACCTTGAGCCATTTCAGTTCAACTCTTTGAGCAACTCTTAGAAAACTAGATTTGTAAACATTTGAGAGTTACTCCTAAGCTTACATTGTAATCTTCTACATTTTCTTGAAAGATAAAGTTTGAGAAGGGTTGGTGTAACCCTTGTGAAGGAGAAGGGTGCCTTCACCTTCAAGCATTGTAATAGGTTTCTTCTCCACCCTTGAAGGAGAAGTTTAGTGCATTCAATCCTCAAGTGGTGTACTTAAGGCGAGCACGTAGGCAAGAACGCCGAACCTCGTAAAAATCTCGGGTTCAATCTCTCCATGTCTTCTCATCTCCTCTTTTATATTTTGGCATTTATTTACTACTTGTTTGCATCTTATTTTTCTTAAATTATGAAATTAAAGAAAACCCAAAAAGTTTGCATTGACCCAATTCACCCCCCCCCCCCTCTAGGGTCAATTTCTGGGCAACAGTCTGTATTTTGAATTTCGAATTAAATTGAGTCGTGGAACTTGGTCGTCTAATGATATTGATTCAGTCGACTGACTTTTCAGTAGGATCATTTGGATAGTAAACCAAGTTTGTTCAGGTAGCAATGAAATCGGTCGTCCGGTTTTTAGGTTAGGTCGACCGGTTTCTGTTCTAGTTCAAGAATCACTTTGGCTTTTCTTAGGTGATTCTTTTCATAGATGAAGTGCTCTTTTTCAGTGACCTTTTTCAATCATGAAAATGTTTTATGATTGTGAGAATTACAACTTTGATAGACCATTTTTAGAGCAAGAGAGCTACTTCATTCATCTTGTATTAATGTAAATCTATTTTATCAAGGATCCTAAGGTCATAGGTCAATCCTATGGTCAATATACTTGCATTTGTATGTCATTCATGAGATTTGTCTCTTTATGATGTTTTTGCCTTTCCAATCTTTTTCAGCTTTGGTCTTTGAACCTTGTTTTTACTTTGTTGTTCTTCCAGAGGTACTTTTGGTCTTCAAGCTTCATCCATCTTTGATATTGTTTCTACGGAAACGTTCTAGACACATTTAGACATAGTCACGAAATTTACAACACAGACCAATAAATTACCAGTATAAGAAATGTAGATTTAACTACTTGGCCAATAAACCTTACTTCAATTGATCCAATCAAATTTGTGTGTACAAATGAGATGCCCAAGCCCTCAATTTATAGATGAGGCTGGCCACAAAACATAGAAACATTCTAGATCTAGGCTAATTTCGCCCAGATATCCTATGTCCTACGATTTGATCCAAAATTCATGGATATGCACGCCATTGCTTGTTTGGATCCTAATCTATTGGATCCAATTCAGCCAATACCCATTCGGCATGTGGTGGCTCTATTGCATCAATAATAGAATAAAATGAAAGAAAATCCATAGAAATGTGGGTGATCAAGCTTGTTAGAATTGCACCAATTTCTTGCTTCTGCAAATATTCTCATGCATGGACATCTCTTGGTTTGAAATTCGACCAATTTTGTTGCATGCTACAAATGAGATTTAATCTCCATGCGCCCCCACATTCTAAGGAGAGATTTTTGCCAATTTGACATTTGGAGAGATAAGGGTGAAATGTCATTAATATTTGGAATTCTCTTCCTTTTCTCTCTCTTCCCGTCACTCTTCTTTCTGGCCTTCATGAGTTGAATTGGGTCATTTTCAATGGATTTGAAGGCTAAACCCAAGTTCCTAGCCAATGAGCCAATTATTTGATGGTTTTGAGACCAAATTGAGCCCTCACCCCATTTTACACCCTCAAAATTTTCATATGCTCATAGTTCAATTTCTATACAGGGCCGGCTCTATCGACAGGCAAGACAAGCAGCCGCTTGAGGCCCATTCGGTAAAAGGCCCGTTTTCTATGAAGTTACCGTTAAGTTCTTAGGCCCATTTCGGTAAGTTATTCTATTATTTCCCTTTTAAGTTCCGTAAGAAACAAACCCTATTTTCTACTTCTTGCCGTCATCTCTTCCCTTATCCTCTCTTCTGCTCTTCTTCTCTTCTTCTCTCTCTCACTACTCTCTCTCACAGCGCTCTCTCTTGCTCTCGTAGTCTCGTTCGGCTTGCTCCCTCTCAATCTCAGGTACTTTCTACTTTGTAATAGGTTTTGATTTTCTTCTATTTCCACTTCTAAACTTTATTTTATTTGGGTTTTTTTTCCTGTGCTTGATTTTTGGCTTGTTTTTTTTTTCTTTGTTGTTGAAGTTATTGTCCCACCACCATGTCGTATTTAATTAAACCCTCAACCTGTCCAACAATGGAAAACACGTTTTTCTTTGAAATGCCTACCTTTTCCCTTTTTTTCATTCTTCAGATTTTTTTACTTCAGATTTGTTGGGTTTGGAACTTTGATCTGTTATCTGTAGACTATAGTGAGATGATTTACTAATTTACTGAAGGTGAAGTGAGTCCTTATCAAGTAGAAATACAGTATTTTTATTTTGTATTGTGGTTGTAATTTGATTTTTCACTTTTATAACTTTTAGCGATTTATTTTGAGGCATAACAATTAATCGTGTTTTTATGACATTATGTTAACATCACTATTCTGGGTTCTATAAGATCTTTAATTTTGTCAAATGGGTTTTCTCTCATCTTTTATTTGCTTTGGTTCTATCCTCCTTTAATCTTAAGAAATAGGACTGCCATGCTTTCTTTTTAGTCCTTTTTTTTAAGTTGAATTTAAGATTGCCTATCAATATCTTATTGATCATTGAAGGCTAAAATTGGAAGGGTGAGGAAAATTGGAAGGCATAAATAGAAAAAAAAATCTCTTAATGATTTTTTACACCAAAAAATTGTGCATGCTCTTTCACTGCTCATTTATGAGTTATGGCAGTGTGTTTCTAACATCCAAGCAGTTCTTTACATCATGAATTCAATGATTCTTAATGTGCAACTAGCTTAGTGAAAGCAGTCTGGTGGAGAGTAAGAAGCTTTTGTAAATTGTAATCTGCAGACTGCAGTGGTTGGGAGTTTGAAATTTGTGGCTAACGATGTTATGATTTATGAGAGTTGAAAATGATGATGAATCCAGTAAAAGGAAAAAGGAAAAATAAAAAACTGGTGGTGTGCATGATATTAAAAATTTTGAGACCAAAATACAAAATTGAGATAATAAAGAATGAATTAAGGATGAAACTCTACCAAAACCTCTTTTTCCCCACTTCATTTTTAAGACTGGAGGCTACACATCAATCTTATTACCTTAAAAGGATACAGAGCTTTGAACCATGAATCCACCAAACAATTTTCTTTAAGGGGGGATAAGACTGATGCCAAGTGAAACCAGATTTGTTCACTGGATCTTTGAATCCTCACACTTTGAAAGAAAACCAAGCCAAATCTTTGGACAAAGGACCCATCATTGATAATTATGAGGTCATTGTTATATTTAACCATGATTAGTAATACATGGCGGGCTTGGGTTTGACAAGTTTAGGTTAACTCGGCCTCTGTTCTTAAGTTGCAACTCGTTCCCAGACTCAGGATGGCACCCCAAATCAAGATGACCCCAAATCAACATGAGTGAAAACCATTTTTGTTCTATCAATGAATGATCTACCAAAGAGGCCCTTTATTAATTGATTCCAGTGCACTTGAGCCATATATGATATATGTGGCCTAGATGGAAGTTTTTGAGAGGGCTTGAACTTTTGTACAGAACCACAAGAGCACTTCAAACCATCTTGAGAACCTTAAATGCATATTTTTTTTAACTGGTTTATGATGTTCGATGTAATAAGTGAATCATATTCTTTTACATAGTCATGTGAGGCAGAATTGGAACTGTTTTTGGTTTGTTGTATCATATGGATATGCCATGTGAGGCTTTTGTGCTTCTTGGTGTTGAGGAAGCAATATTATGGCTTTTTGTTATTTGGTAGTTTATAGTTATGCGAATGGAGAGATCTTAGAGCTTTCTCTCATTGTTTCTGTTGTTGGTTAGTAATGGTGGCTCAAAGAGCTTAGGTCATTATTGACATGGAATGTTAAGTACTTCCCTTAGTCTTTACTTGCTGCTCCTTTGGTAATATATGACCTGATGAGGTTGGTTTCATTCAAGAGTCAAATGGCTCAAGTAATTTTAAGGCCCCATTGGTTATGTGGGCTCTTCTTGGCTGAGATGTAGATCCTCTTGGTAGTTGAAGTTTCTGGTCTCGAATACAACAAGTTTTTTTAGTTATTTATGTATAAATTGCAAGAGGCTCTAGAAATGCTTTTAAATAGACATCTTGTCATGTGAGCAACTTAGACTTGTACGGGAGATGATTGTGTTAATCTTTTTTTCCCCTATGAATGCTAACAAGGATTTTTTGGGTTGAATTGTTACTATTTAAATTGAAGAAGACTCTAGAAATGTTCTTAAACAAGTCTCTTACCAATATATTTTCTCTTTGCAGATCAAGCTGTGACTTTTAATTTAAAGAGCTTTGGTGAATTGGTTGAATAATAAAGGACATCTTAGCTATTCATCAATTCTCTTTCATAGTGCCAGGTTCTATTGTTCTTTAACATTTTAATTTTTGTTCTTTTTAATTATTCTTTAATCTTAAAGGGTTTTGTTGTATTTATAATTGTCTTTTAATCATAAATATGTCTACTAAAAAATATGAATCTGGATTTCAAAAACTTCAAAAAAAGAGAAGAAAAAAACTAGTTCAATCTCAAAAAGGGGCTATTGATAAATTTGTCACTGGCAATAAACAAAACTTAAAAAATATTTGAATGAAGATTTAACAAATGAACAACCGATTCATTTAACAAAATTAAACCATGATGAGTTAACGGTAGAAACGAATGACAATGAACAAATTCATAATGATACTCAAGAAAATTTAGAAGAAAGAGAAACAAGAAAAGAAAATGAAATATCCGATTCTATTTCTACAATTAGTTATGATCCAGGACGATGGGAAACTATAGATACAAAAATAAGAGATTTATTAGTAGAAAGAGGTCCAATTAGAGAGAAAAATATAAAATTTCCTATGGATGAAAACTCTAGGCATTTCTCTACTAACTATTATACTAGAGTATTACCAAATGGAGAAAAGTATGATAGAAAGTGGCTAGTATATTCAAAAGAGATGGATTTGGTATTTTGTTTTTGTTGCAAGTTGTTTAATTCAAAATCAAGTAAAAGTGTATTAGTTACGAATGGAACTAGAGATTGGAGAAATCTTAATTCTAAGCTTAAACATCATGAACTAACAAATGAACATTTTATGAATGTGGAGAGTTGGATTGATTTAGAATCAAGATTGTTAAAAAATAAGACAATCGATAAAAATATTCAAGAACAGATTAAAAAAGAGAAAGAACATTGGAAAAAAGTACTCTTAAGAATTATTGCGGTTGTGGAAACTCTTTCTAAAAATAACATATCCTTTCGTGGAAGTAATGAGAAGATATATGAAGAAAAATGGAAATTTTCTAGCTTTGATTGAAATGATTGCAAAATTTGATCCAATAATGCAAGAACATCTTCGTCGTATTAAAGATGGTGAAATCCGTAACCATTATCTTGGACATAATATACAAAATGAATTAATACATATTTTAGCAGCTGAAATTAAAAGTACAATTATTAAAAAATTAAAGAGGCAAAATATTATTCAGTTATACTTGATTGTACTCCGGATGCAAGCCACCAAGAACAAATGACTCTAATATTGCGTTGCGTGAATGTTTCAATAGATCCAATAAAAATTGAAGAATATTTTTAGAATTTTTAAGAGTAGACGATACATCTGGAAGAGGGCTTTTTAATGAACTTTTAAATGTAATAAAAAATTTAGAACTTGATATTAATGATATAAGAGGACAAGGGTATGATAATGGATCAAATATGAAAGGAAAGCAACAATGTGTACAAAAAGACTATTAGATACAAATCCTAGAGCTTTCTACACCATGTGGTTCTCATAGTTTAAACTTAGTTTTGTGATATGGCAAACTCATGTCCTAAAGCTATATCTTTTTTTGGAGTAGTACAACGTATATATACATTATTTCTTCTTCTACAAAGCGATGGAAAATTTTAAAAGATGTATCTATTTTAACTATAAAGCCATTGTCACAAACACGTTGGGAAAGTCGTATTGAAAGTGTTAAAGCGATAAAATTTCAAGCTCTAGAAATTAGAGATGCTCTACTTCAATTAGCAGAAACTAGTGAAGACCCTAAAACAAAAAGTGAAGCTGAAAGTTTAGCTATATGAGATCGGAAATTTTGAATTTTTATTAGGTATAACTATTTGGTATGATATATTATTTGTTGTTAACTTAGTTAGTAAGAAATTACAAGCTATAGACATGCATATTGATGTTGCTATAGATCAATTAAAAAATCTTATTAGTTTTTTTAATAATATAGAGAAAATGGATTTACATCAGCTCTTACTGAAGCTAAAGAGATTGCAACTAAAATGGATATAGAACCTAAATTTAATGAAAGACGTAAAATTCGTAGAAAAAACAGTTTGATGAAAATATCGATGATGAATTAACGCAATCAGCGGAAGAATCTTTTAAAGTTGGTTATTTTTTATATATAGTAGATCATGCTATTTCTTCAATTCAAAGTAGGTTTGAACAATTTCAAAAATATGAAGATATTTTTGGTTTTTTATTTGATTTAAAAAAATTAAAATCATTAAATGATGATAGTTTGAAAAAATATTGTCTTAATCTTGAATGTGTTTTGAAACTAATGAGGTTTCTGATATAGATGGTTTAGATTTGTTTTCAGAGTTAAAAGTCTTAAGAGACATGTTACCAACAGAAGTAATAACTCCAATTGAAATTCTAAATTATATTAAAAGACTAGATTATTCTTTTGTAAATACTTTTATTGCATATAGAATATTATTGACAATACCGGTAACAGTTGCTTCGGCAGAAAGAAGTTTTTCAAAACTAAAATTGATAAAATCTTATCTACGATCAACAATGTCACAAGAAAGATTAAGTGAATTAGCCATATTATCAATTGAAAATGAAATTTTAGTCAAACTTGAATACAAAGATTTAATTAGTAATTTTGCATCTCAAAAAGCAAGAAAAGTAGATTTTAAGTAAATTCTTTTTATATATATATAATTAAAATTTTAAATAAATGCTGCTTATAATATATTAAATACAAAAAGGCCCCGTTTAGATTTTTCGCTTTAGGCCTCAACTTGTGTCTGGCCGGCCCTGTTTCTATATGCCCTCTTTTAATTGACTTTTATTTTCAAGGACATTGATGTTTTATTGTCCATTAACCTGCACGGGTAGTTTAGTTGGCCTAAATTTTTAGGATTAGACTAAAATTCTTTAGTTTGATTCTTCTTATACTTACATGATACATAAGGTTTGCAGATGGTTTATGTATTTGTAGGATTAACCACCTTTAATATAGAGTGGAGATATCCATGTTATTCAAAAAAAAAAATTACGTTGATATCCTCATCAAGAATTTAATGATAATGTTGAGAATGAGTTGTAGAGTGTATAATATAATTTTAATATACTATTCAATTCAATGAAATAGATATTCTCTCTCTTTATGCTATGATATAAGTTCAATGTACTTTTATTTTCAACGAATATACCGGCATTCAATGTTGGTCGAAGCATATAGTTACCGAGTTGGTTGAACACTGTTAATGAGAATAGTAATTCATTATTCTTAACAATAGAAGAGACTTCTTGGTTCACCAAACCCTAATATTAGAAATTGAACGATGAGATTTGAGGACTAAAGGTTCAAAAGGAGAATATGAAGCCTCACAAAGAAGATATCAACTTGAGCACCTACGCAGCACCACAATCCAGGCGTTAAAGACTGCAAATTACATCAATCGGAGAACCCGCACAACTTTGGCATGTCCATGCTAAGAAGTCACAATTATGTTCCCAGCACAAACCTTTGCATCCGTCGTCCCAACATGTCCACTCCGGCAGCAGTCATGCTGGGCTTGCCCCACTCGTGCTCATTGCAGTCACATAATTTCTTAAATGAGAGATGAAAATATACCGTCTGCGTTGAGTTGTTTTTTCTCCTAAAGACAGTAAATATCTTGACACTGAAAAAATTGGAAAGAAAAATGGAAAAGCTATGAGAAAAGGGTCCAAATGGTAAGTGCAAAGAGTATGCCTAAAAGACCAATGCACCTCTCCTTTGTACTCTTGACAATATAAAGCAAAGTTGTTAAAAATAAAGCCTTTTATAAGTTCTTTCTTAATTTAGTCACCAATCCTTGTGGGACTCTAAAATTCTCATGTACACATGTAGAGTCTCAAATGATAGAAACTCAAATTTTAAATGGTGGGAAATTCAAACTTGTGAAGATAATTCCTATATACTCAACAAAATAGAGTGCCAAATGGATTTTGGGTGTACAGGACTTCAATTCCAACTCCTATTTGGTATAGACCCTACTCTTTGCTCTATGGGATGTAGGCTGTTTTGCCCTACGAGAATCAGCTCCCTTTCATTTGAGTGTAAAAAGGTTACTACTTCTCATTATATTAACAGTGATCGGTAATATCAGAATATTTTCAAATTCATAGATTTTATAGAAAAATTAATGGAAAAATCTCATGAAAAATATAATTTAAAAAAAATAAAATTCTAATAAATGGAAATATTAATAAGGAATTTATCGAGATATTATCTCAATATTACTATTTATTGCGTTTTTAACATGATTTTATCGAAAATTTACTGGAAATTTACCACAGTGTCTATAAATCTTGAGATATTAAGGGCGATTGATATTGTGCCGATAAAAATATGGTAAATTTGAAAATATCACCGATACTTGTGACATTGAGTGCTACCTGCAAACATCCATCATTCAAAAGACTAACTTAACTCTAACCAAATTGAGAAAGACAGTCATTTTATCTAAAATTTACTTTTTAAATTTTACTTCTCCAATCAATCCTATAATCAATATTCTATTACTTATATTCTATGATGTCAAATTGTTAATAACAAATATTTTATTAAGTTATCCTTGACTGATGTTAATTTTATGATGTTGATCATCCATTGGGAATAGTGTACTTTAAATTAAGTAACTATTTTTTGTTTTTTGAACTCACATTTATCCCTATCTCCACCTTATGCTCACTATCACTCTTTAATCGAATTCGTATCCATTTTGAACTGAAATTCAAGTTACTCATTTCAATGATAGCAAACATATATAAAACCGAACATTAATAGATAATTTGACCTTATAAATAAATATTGATTAGTCTTTTTATTAGTTATATTAATTTTATTATGTATATTTTCATTACATTTACTTCTCAACCGAACGACCGAATGGATCGTAGGCTTTTTAAAAAAAAATTGAACTTTCTCAAGTACGAGCTTGGTCAAATATAAACTAATTTTTTTTTTTTTTGTTTTATCCCCTCTATATAAAGCAGGGGTTTTAAAAACGTTATCGGACGATATTTTTCTCTTTCCTCCTCTTTTTTTAAAAAAACAGCCGATATCGGCCGATATGATAAAGCCTATATCGGCCGATATGATACGGCCGATATTGTGAATATCGGCCGAACCGATATGATATCGGCCGATATTCGGCTCTCCAAAACCGTTTCATATATGTCAATACGATATGTATCGGCCGATATTTATACCACTGATATAAAGGTTTTGTTCCACCCCTGTGTATAAAATAGTGCCCATTTGCATTATAAAATAAAAAGTTGGGTGATGCTCGTCTATTGGTTTACAGTCCTTAACGTAGGTGAAAGCATAAATTGACACCATAGTAATAGCCTAATAGGAGTGTGGCCAAGCATAGTTTAGTTTTTTGAGTTTGACTAAACTAGAACGAGTGGATACAGAGTTAATGGGAAGGAGACATCCCAGTCCCACCAAACTATTCACAACTGGCGATAAAGAAATTGGCCCACTTGATATATGGCCCGATATTTGAATATTGTCTTTTTTCAGAGATCGATTCATATTTTTTTTTTCAGAATAAAAAAAAAAAAAAATATAAGGCCTGTATCAGCCTTTTATATAAAATAATTAAAAAATATAATATCAGTCGATATCATGGTCGACATATCACCGATATATAATTGATGGGGCCGAAGACCGATATTTATTTATTTTTAAATCCTTTTTTTGACCGATGTTATCGATATCATGGTCGATATATCTATCTCATATGCTGATATCATTTTTTATTATTACTTATGTTCAGGACAAGAAAATTTATTTATCACATGATGCAAAGGTATACAGTGGGAGTGAGCCTAACAAAATACGGAAATAATTTAGAGAGTTTGATTTGTATTATTTTTATCTTATTCATTTCTTTTGTAGGTGCCTTGTATCCTATTGTATATTCTGGCGCAATAAACACAATATAAAAAATAGGGAATTAGTATATTGATGCACCCTGGGCAGAAAATCGAAGAGTTATAGAAATTTTTATTTTTATTTCTTTATTTATAAAATTAAAAGTATTAGATTTATTCCCTTTTAATTTACTCATTTTTGTTGTTAATTTATTTCCATTTTTAGAATTTGGGTTTTCTAATCCCATTGTTGATTGTAAACAGTAGTTTTAATCAATGAAAAATTATTTGAGAATTATTCTCCCATGTACTCTCGGGTGAATTCTGCTTATAAACCTCCTTCTCTGCACACGTGGGGTATAAACGGTGGGGAGCGACTTTTTTGTGCTGAGTGAGTTTGATTCCAAGACCTCATAGAAGGGTGGGAATTGACCATCAAACTAACCTATGATTTTTTCTTCTTCCCTTTCTCTTCATTCTTCCTTTCTTCTTCTCCTCCTTGCAATTCTCCTTTTTCTCTTCTCCCTCTTTTCTTCATCTTCTTTCTGTTCTTCTCTTCTCTCTTTTCTCTCTCTTCTGTCCCTCTTTCCCGGCACCATCAGCCATTCAACCACCGTGCGCCACACCAAACGTTGCAGCCCGTGCTGCCACGCCTCCTCCCGCGTGTTCCCGTCCGGATAGCAAGCACCAAGCCCAGATCCACCAGCGCCCCCTTCCCAGACCGTCCCTATCACAGGCTGCACCCTTGTTCGAACTCTCTTTAGCACATCAAATCCCTCTAATAACCATCTGCCAATCAAACCCATTACAATCTATTCCCTGCAGCCTTTTACATCTTACCTTTACTACTTTTGACTACCCGGCAACTTTTCCCACCGACCCACACCAGTTTACCATCCTAATCTAAGTTTGATCCATTAAATCCATTAGATCATTCCATTTAATTCCATTTTATCTTGTGTAGATTTTCACCCGATCTGACCTATTGGATCACATGTTCATTCAAGATAGGATTGGACATAACATTGCATTAAATTATCTCATCCAACCATTTCATACGTAATCTAATCCCTAAAATATCCTAAAGCTGAATTCAAAAGGGTTAAAATGATGGTCTGGAATCTACCTCAATAAATGGGAGTTTTGAATTCAATTTTCATTCTATTTTAAAGGGTCACTCCTCATAAAATTATCTAATATGTATAAATAAAAAGGCTTGCAAATGCTTTTAGAATTAGTCGGGTGCTCCATGAGACCTGAACACCTTGATCATAAGAAAAAACATATCCTAAAATTGGTGGCGGAAGGCATAGAACTACACACTATGAGTTTCTCTCTACACATGCGTGAGTCATGTTACGCTTAGAATGTTGATTCTTGGCTTAAATCTTTCAAGCTCAAAAGTCTAATGGGGAAGTTCTTCCAATAGGAGTTTTACTAAGGTATTAAAGCTGATTGTGAAACTCATGATCATGAAAATGTGAATTTTCTAGCAATGTGTTGCAACTCACTTGGTGAAGCCAGCTTGACCAGATAGGATAACTAGACTTGAACTCTTGCAATTTTTTGCCCATAACAAAAGCCATAGCAACAACACTCTAAAGAAATCGACACCAGATTGTTCGAGAAAAGAAGGATGATGCTACTCTTTTATTTGGCTCAAAGACTGTCCATTCATGGCCGAAGGACTTCTCGAAGTCCAACTGTTTTAAAATCTGACTTCGGTGTTTTACTGCCTTCATACAGACGGATTCTTGTGCCTTGAGTTTGGAAATGCTTCCAAGAACTCCTCCTATAGTGAGAAATTAAAGGTTTAAATGCAAAGGTAACTTGAGTGAGTCCATGTCATTGGTGAGTCTAGTGGTGGCCGGTGGACAGGATGGTGTCTAGAATTAGGATATATTAGGAAATCTGAATCTAATAATGTGTTTTGAAAAAAAAAAAAAAAGGATCATGGAAGTTACTTTACACCCTCATGGCCTTAGCCTAGTTAGCATTCATGAATGAACTATTAATATTCTACAATTTTTCAAATTGCATATTTAGATTAAGGATTAACAATCGTGCATAAACACAACTTACACGCATCAGAAGTCATGCATCTAATTTTATTAAGGCAAAAGTAATACTAACAAATTTGTGTCCATCTCTTAGCTCATGTCATTCGCCCAAGAGATCATGGAGAAGAAATTGACTCTGTATTTATTTACTTGATTGTGGCCATGACCTTAATGACCCTTTACCACGATTAGTGATTTAGTAGATGGTCATGTTTCTTATTAATGGAAGACAGGAAGCACACAAGGAATGAGAAGAATAAACGGAATAACACCAAGTTCATCAAAATGGAAAATCAAGAGAATTTATTCAAAAGATTGTAGCAACAATCTAGGCAAAAATTCATGAACGTTGGAGCTAAATGCCTTTGGAAAGGATATCGAGCCATAACATATCAAACTTCCACTCAGATGATGTACTAAAAACACTTTATGATTTTTGTTTAACGAATTCGGTAAGTATCATTCAAAAGAAGGGGACCCCATGGAAAAAGAAATATATAAAAGAGCCCAAATCCCAGGCCAAGCAAAAAACAATAAGATTACACCAAAAGATTGAGGCAAGAAAATAGAGCTAAAACCCACAACCCGGGTCAGGCAAGAGACACCTATTGTTTCATGTACCAGTCGATTATCCAATGCCTACGCCAAGTTAGCTCAGAAGCACTCTCATCAAAATTTCCCAACCAATGCCACACTCCATTTCATGTCAGTTGAGTGCACTTGATGAAATTTCGCAGAGATTGCACAACTTTCCGAATGAGGACCAATCAATTGAGCCATGTTCATCTGTTCAAGAAGCCAAAACTGGAGAAGAATGATGCATCTGTCCATTAGTCAGGAAGTGACTCTGGTCCAAAAAGGATGATAGAGGTGAGACACAATTGAAGGTGCCAGATAACGTCATCGATGAAAGTGGAGTGGACTTGCAAGGTGGACAACATCACCATAGATTCGTTTGTGTTTATTGGGGAACAATATCTCACCCCGAGCATGAATTGATTAAATCCAGTCCTGCTAGGTTCAGAGAAACAGTATCAAACAACCTTTTGAAGAATTAGATATGAAACAATGAATTAATGACCAGAAGTATCGGCCAAAGCAACCAAATCCTTAAAGATTTGAAGAAGGTCGGTTTGAAAATCAAAGGGCAATCAATGGTTGTAGGTCTTCATGTATTTCCGTTCTCCATCTCCTCAAGCATCCTTGAAACTACTAAAGAAATGGTAAGACGTTTCTCTATGATGAAACATTAAAGCCTTCTCAAATTCGCCAAAAAGATGTATGGTTACCATAGTTAGAAAACTATGATATGATTACATTTTTGAGGTAGAATTCACTTTCAAAAGCTAGTCACGGATGCTACAACACCGATCTTGTATGTGTACATTGTTAGGATTTGGCTAGATTTTAGTAATGAATTTTCGGATTTACATTTGGAAACATCTTATTTTGGGACTTTCCTTTGTTGCTCTCGTGTCCTCTTTGTTTCTCTTTCTATTTTTTGTTTGAGAAAACTTTCTTTGATATTGTCTATAAGTAAGGGAGGTCTCCATTGTTGGTAGAATGCCATACATGAGTTTGAGAGTGAGATTTGTAAAGAAGAAAAGAGAAATCCGTGAGTGAGAAAATACTTTGTAATCTCTACTTTGATTAGTGAAAGTTTTGATTTCGTTTAGTGGATGTAGGCTTCGGCCGAACCACATTAAATCTTGTGTGTTTGTGTTGATGGTGTGGGTTGTTTGATTTCGATTTCGATTTCGATTCCGCTGATTGATTTGGTTTGGGGATTAAAATCCCAACAAATGGTATCAGTAGCTTCGGTTATTGATTCGGACTTCGTGGGTTCTGATTGGGACTGATTTGAGTTCTCGGTGGAGTTTGGATTGGTGTTTGAAAAAGGAAGAAGCATACAGGGGCAGATCTGATAAAAAATAAAATTTGTCTGTTCGTTTTGGAAGAGAAAGCGCACCCGACTCTGTTTTTTGAGAAATAGAACTTCTCCATTTGCGATGTCGACTCTGCATCTGCTCGCCTCTCTTGCGTTGGAGACGAGAGAGAGTCGAGGCCGAGAGAGGGAGGAACTTGTTTGTGCTACCCATCCTAAGTCGAAATCGTCACCTCACTCTGTTTGATTTTTTGAAACTCCTTTGCAAATTAAAAAAAAAAGCAGCCCCGTTTTGCCATCGTCGTTTTTTAGAAGAAGAAGACGAAACAAAAGAAAATTCTTTGATCTGTATGCAACTGGTAATGGATTTGCTCGGATGAGAGTTTTAGCTTGGGTTGTGGTGATGTTAGAACAATTGAAACTTGGAAATTGGGAAAGGTCCAAAGGTGGAGTCTCTTTTCTCTCTCATTAAAGTATAGTTTGGTGGTTTGAAGGACCACAATTTTTTGTGCTCTTGTGTGACTACCATTTTGGGTAGTTCTACAAGACTATAAAATTTCCTGCATTTGGTGCTCCGCTAGACTACAGTATCATTTGTTCGGTGATTTGCAGGACCATTGTCTTCTGTATTCTCGAGGGACCACACTTTCAGGTACACCTTCAAAAAAAAAATTGAAAATTTTGAAATTTTTGGAAATGGTTTGTAGTGCTTTTGTGAAGGTGTTTTGAGTAGTTTTTGAAGTTGTTTTGTCATTTAGAGGTTATTTTTTGGAAGAAAATATGTCTAAATCAAGGTTATCGTCAAATACCACTAATCCTATGCAATGGCCCATGGCTCCGAATACAAAATTTGAAATTGAAAATTTTAATGGGGCAAATAACTTCAGCATGTGGCAATGTGAAATTAAGGATTTGTTGTTTTCACAAAATTTAGATATTGCCTTGAAAGATAAACTGGCAGATTTGAATGCTAATGAATAGGAGAAAATCAATCGTATGTCTTGTAGTACCATATGGCTTTATCTTGTTAGAGATTAAAAATATTTTGTTATGAAGGAAACCTCAGCAAAGGAATGATGGCAGAAACTAGAAGATAAGTACATGACTAAGAGTTTGAAAATCGTCTCTATTTGAAGAAGAAGCTCTTCCGGTTCCAGTATAAATCAGGTACTTCTATCATTGAGCATTTGAATGAATATAATAAGATTCTGGCTGATTTGCAAAATTTAGATGTTGAAATCTCAGATGAAGACAAAGCAGTGATATTGTTGAGTTCATTGCCTGATAGTTATGAACATTTGATTACCACCTTATGGTACGCCAAAAAGGAGATTATTTATAAAGATGTATCAAATGCACTGATGAATAATGAAATTCGTTTGAAGGATAAACAGGACAATAACGACTCCATGTCAGAAAGCTTGGTAGAGACAGAAAAATGGAAATCTGGTAAGTCTCGTTCTAAAACGAGAAAATCACCATCATCTGATAGAAAAAATCTTGCAAAGGATGAGTGTGCTTTTTGTCGTGAAAGAGGGCATTGGAAAGTTAAGTGTCCAACGTTGAAAAACAAGGACAAGGTGGTTTTGAATGCAAATATAACACATGCTGAAGATAGTGATGTTGGAGTTTTACTGGTTTGTTTATCATTTGCACCTCATTGTAATGATTGGTTATTAGATTCGGGATGTGTTTATTGTCTTGCAAATTTTAAATTTATAACTCGCAAACCCACGAACCATTAGATAGTATAGCGATTGAGTGCGAGGTCGAACCCATTGGAACTTAGAAAAATATATCCTTGAAAAATATACAACTGAATTATGTAATTTTAGAAATTTAAAAAACATGAAAATAAATCTTAAATATGGAATTAATTATCTAATTTAAGAAATTTAATTTTAATTTAGAAACATTCTAAAAATAGAAAATATGGTCTAAAATTAGAAACCAAATCTAAGAATAGAATTTAACAATTAAAGAGATCTAATTTTAATGGAATCAAAATTTACCTATATTTAATTAAGATGGTGGACTTAATCTAAAAAATTATAAATAATCTTAATCTAACTTAGAACACAAAATTAAGATGCAATTAAATTAATTAACCAACCTAGTTCCATAATTTTCAAGAATTTGAATTTATAAACAAAAGAAAACAAAAATAAGAATTGAAAACAACATATGTATATATTTAAAGATTTAAATAAAGGGACACTTGGAGGTCTGATATGGTTTGTGCTAAATATGGAATGGTTTAAAAGAGGCAAGGAGGTAGAAAAAATAGTAAAATTCGTGTAAGGAAAGTGGGTGCAAAATCTCATGTTTTACACATGTACCACTTTCCAGCTCAGTTTTGACCTCATTAACGTCTGAATCAAGAAAAGTCGTAAACTACATCCCTTGAAGTCTTCTTTCCAACCCAAAAAGAATTAAAGCAATTGGACGTCGGAGTGAAACTTTATTACCAAAATACTGAAGATGTGTCAAACCTTCTTTCTTTTTCTCCCCTTTTTATTTTGTTTCTTTTTCCTTAATCCACTTGCCAAATTCAAAAATCCTCTTATAATGACTTGTAAATTTCGAATTTCCTCATATGTATCTTGAGATAATGAAAATAGACTTCACACATGTGGATTTCTTCATGGGCTTAATAATTAGGCTTTTTAAAGTATGGAAAATCTAATAAATAATTTTGTCACTTATATTTAAGTGTCCAATGTTGAAAAACAAGGACAAGGTGGTTTCGAATGCAAATGTAACACATGCTGAAGATAGTGATGTTGAAGTTTTACTGGTTTGTTCATCATTTACACCTCGTTGTGATGATTGGTTATTAGATTCGGGATGTGTCTATCATGTGTGTCCCAACAGAGATTGGTTCACCAGTTTTAAGTAGTTGGATGGTGGCTCTGTGTGTATGGGCAATAATAGTACATGTAAAACGAAAGGGATAGGTAATATTCGTTTCAAATTACATAATGGTTCTGTTAAAGTTTTGTCTGATGTTAGATATGTGGCAGATTTAAAAAAGAATCTCATCTCTTTGGGTGCATTGGAAGCAAAAGGCTTCACGATTACTATGACAGGTGGAGTTTTGACAGTTGCTTCAGGTGCATGTGTTGTGATGAAGGCTACTCGACAGAAGAACATGTATTTCTTGTAGGGAAGTATAGTTGTAGGTGGAGCAGTCATTGAACAAAGAAGAGACAAATTTGACACAGATGTTCGTTGCACTCAGGGATCAAGTTCAAAGCACAGTTTGGACTTGATCAACATTCGACAGGCTTGAGCACCTTTGGGTGCATGGCGCCTATGGGCGCATTTGGTTGCAATCGGCATGAGTTGATCGCTTCGTTTGACTTGGCATGAGATTTCTTGCCAAGGTAGAGTTATCAGAGATGATCCGTCTACAAATCTTGCCAAGGTGAAGATCGTTAGGATTTGGCTAGATTTTAGTAATGGATCTTCAGATTTAGATTTGAAAATATCTTATTTTGGGACTTTCCTTTGTTGTTCTCCTTTCCTCCTTGTTTCTCTTTCTATTTTTTGTTTAAGGTAACTTTCCTTGATATTGTCTATAAGTAAGGGAGGTCTCCATTGTTGGTAGAATGCCATATGTGAGTTTGAGAGAAAGATTTGTAGAAAGGAAAAGAGAAATCCGTGAGTGAGAAAATACTTTGTAATCTCTACTTTGATTAGTGAAAGTTTTGATTTTGTTTGGTAGATGTAGGCTTCGGCCGAACCACGTTAAATCTTGTGTGCTTGTGTTGATTGTGTGGGTTGTTTGATTTCGATTTCGATTTCGCTTCCGCTGATTGATTTGGTTTGGGGATTAAAATCCCAACATACATGACATTCTCACATCTCTTTCTTTCTTTCTTTTTATCTTTTCTCCATTTTACTTTATAAAAGGAAAGAAAAGAGACGAGAGCATATCATGTGCGCACAAAGTCGGTGCTATAGTAATCTGTGACTAGCTTTTGAGAGTGAATTGCTACCTCAAGAATGTTATCATATCATGGATTTTCTAACAACAGACAACGATGTTCTAAAATGGTAGCACATGGGCAATCAAAGTCATCTTCAGAGCACGTAAGAATATGTTTTTTGTGACTTCTAGACAAAGAAGTCGTCAATTTAAATATTAAAGGAACAACAAAATTTAGCTAGGAAAAGGAGTCCAAAAAGAAACAGATCTCCTAAGATAAAATGGCAAATGGCTTACGGTTTAAACCTGGCCTTTGGAAACTTCATTTTAAAAGCCTCACAAGACTCATGCAACCATCGCAAGACTATTATTGGTTGGGATATGCAATTGTACTACACATGTAGGAGTAGCTTTTTATGTCAAAGAAGTAGTATAAGGAATACTCTACCAAGTATCATAGCCAAACTTATTAAAATTGAACCACTGAATCTGAATTTTCTGTCAGAAAAGGATCAAAGGAACTCACCCAAACAAGTATGCAAACGATACCATCTACTAACTACCGCATGTGAATCTACAACATGTTAATCAAACTATCAATCGCCTGTATAGTAAGTTATCTCACTCTCTAGGAAACCATGTTATCACACATCAATCAATCATGACATTTGATAAACAACTCATAGATGCTTCCGCAAGCATCGGGTATGAATACACGTGGATGGGGATCCCCACCACATAATAGTAACAATGGTTCCCTTGCTGAGTGGCTCATTTCACTGGGGGACCTACATTTAGACCAATGGCATTTTGGTAATTAATGGAATAAATAAACAAAAATGGTGAGGCTCGGCCATGGGTATGGCTGAACCTCACAAGTATGGTTTATGGACTTAAATATTGCAAATCAAGTGGGACTTGGTTTTGATTGGTTATTATATTATAAGGTAACGGGATCTCGCAAGCGATGTGCGATCGGTGATCGATTCTTGGACCGAAGCGCAAGGACTCGTGAACAGTCTTTGGTAGGATTTCACCTCTTTGAAACCATGGTTTATGTACATATGTTTATTTTATGTTTGATGAAATTATGTTTCAAAGGATATGCATTATATTGAATTCCAAATGCTATATTTAATTGTATAAATAGCATGTGTTGATTATGTTTCAAAAGGTGATTTCAAATGCTATGTTTATGTTATAAAATAGCATGTGTTTCATTGGCATCTCATGCATGGCATGGGGTAGAGGATTTATAACAGGAGAGGTCACACTCCGTCGGGGCGTCCGAAAAACCTATGTGGTGGGTACTTTTATGTATATGTGATGGTGGGACTCATTGCATTTGTCATCATTGCATGACATGGTTTTACATGATTTTATATATTATGTTATAATATATGTTTTGTACTAACCATGTGTTAGCCGTAACTGGAATACCTACTGGGCGCGTTGTTCTAACGCCCTACTTCTACCCTAGTTGACGATACAAGAAATCAAGGGAACGATGAACGCAAGACGGGTCAGGTATAGGAGCTTGGAAGACTTATTTTATATGAAGTTACTCATGAACTTGTATTTGAGTATCTAGATTTCGGATTGTAATAACTTAGATGATTGGATGATTTATTAGATAATTATGATGTTTTAATTATGGATAAAGACTTGACGTAATTTGCTATCTGCATGGAATAGAACTTGGTTCTATTATGATTCCGCAAATTGATGTTATGATTCCGCAGGCTATAATTTTTATTCCGCAAGTTGATATTGCTATGTGTGAACCATTTTCGTGGACTTGGTCCATGCACACATAGGGTTGGCCAGTTAAGGGTCGGAGTTTGGAAGTTCGGACTTAGCTCGCATCGTGACATCCAACGTTCTATCACTCTACTCTGTTATAAAAAAAAAAAAAATAGACTCTGATTTTACGGGAAGAAGCGAGTGAAAAAGGGCGGGGCGTTACATTTGGTATCAGAGCGAACCCAAAAATTGAATCTTTCGGAGTAAATTAATCCGGTCTCATGCATTAATTTACTTCGTTAGACTCAGACAGATGATAGCAAAGGAAGTACAGTCAAAATAATTGGATTATCAAACATAGGAACATAGGATGTATTTCCCCAGAAACAGAACAAAATCAAGAGTGCGTATTTGAAAATTTTCCCTAAAAGTAGGAAGTACAATTTTTATAATGGAAACTAAGTCTTGATATGTTTCAATGGCTTAGGGAAAAATGGCTCCAAAGGGAAAGTCAATGAGAAATACCCGAAAAACCCAAAGGGAGGTGAAGAGTAGGAACAACACTCTCACCGTGAGGAAGAACAATCTCACCATGAGGAGGAACGACACTCTCACCGTGAGGAAGAACAATCTCACCACGAGGAGGAAGCAAGTAGCGTAAACATACCGGTGGTGCCTCCTGAATTGCAGAATTTGGTTCAAGCGATGGTCACATCAGTGCTCCAACAACACTTGAATGAGAATGGAAACACCAACGGGACCAATGACAGGAGCATGGTCAGGGATTTCCAGCAACAGCGCCCTCTTTACTTCAAGGGGAGAGAAGGGGCTGTCGGAGCAGAAAACTGGCTGAAGAAGACTTCACAGATTCTGACTCTATTGAATATCACGAGTCATGCTCACAAGATTTTACTGGCCACATCACAGTTGATTAATGATGCTGGTAAATAGTGGGAGGTAATAGAGAAGCAGCGAGCACTTATTCCAGAAGGAGAGAGGACTGCCATGACTTGGGAACAGTTCTCAGCTACCTTCCTGGAACAATATTTTCCTGAGGAGGAGAAGGAGCGCAAGACTCAGGCTTTTATCTCTTTGGTCCAGGGTACCATGATGGTGGCAGAATACCACCAGGAATTTCTCAGTCTATTTGTATATGCATTCTATATGGTGGATACAGAATATCGGAGGGCACGCAAGTTTGAGCAAGGCCTTCGACCAAGCATAAGGGCCAAGGTAACTATATTCAAGGCTGCTACATTGGCAGAAGTGGTCAACAAGGCCACTATAGCAGAGCAGGAGATGGCTGAGTTGACGCGTTTTGACGATAGCCGAGCTCAGAGTGGGAGGGGTACATTCCAGCCCAACAACAAGAGGTTCCGACCGAACTCTAGCAGACCCCTCACCATCTATTGGGTCACAGGGGGCTTTCATCCTAATCATCCCTCCCCATCTGCATCAATCACTCAGGCTCCCAGAGGTGGGAGCAACTGCTTTCATTGTGATCAGCCTGGCAAATTTAAGAAGGAATGTCCACAACTCAACAAACCCTCTAATACTAGGGGTTCATCTCGTCCACCAGTTAGGCCAGCTAATTCACGTGGAGGCAGGACATTTAACCAGGCGGGACAGCCGCCTACAGGATCTGGACGGGTATTCACTTTAGCACCTCCAGCAGTAGAGGATCATTCAGCGATTCAAGGTATGGCAGTAGTCAGTAGTTCCTACGCCTTTGCATTATTTGATTCGGGAGCATCACATTCTTTCATATTTGCTGCATTTATAACTGCTACTGGTACATTAGTACAAAAACTGTCCACATCATTCACTATTGTATCCCCTGTCGGAGACACATCATTGGGACTTATATGCACAGCAGTGAGTACTGAACTTGCTGGACTCAGATTTGAGTTCAATTATTTGGTGCTCGATATGTCAGAATATGATATTATTTTCGATATGGATTGGTTGTCTAGCTTTAAAGCCAACATTGATTGTTATCGTCGCAGGGTCACATTCTGGTCGCCCGAGGGAAAACAACATGTGGTATGTACTGATAAACAAAGAAGACTGCATGAAGGGTTGAATCATCTAGTATTGAACAGTATCCAAATTAACAAGGCACCGGTGACTGAACTTCCGAAAATAGTAAGGGATTATACGGATGTATTCCCAACAAAACATCCTAGTTTGCCTCCCATGAGTGATCAATTTTGAAATTAAGTTGTACTCTGGCACTGCACCAGTGTCATTACCACACTATCGGATGGCACCAGCAGAGATGTCCGAGTTAAAGAAGCAGATTGATGAACTGCTTAGATTGGGGTGTATTCGGAACAGTACATCATCTTGGGGAGCTCCGATTTTATTTGTGAAGAAGAATGATGGTTCACTCCGTACGTGTGTGGATTACTGAAAACTGAACCAGCTGAAGGTCAGAAACAAGTACCCCCTACCCAGGATCGATGATTTATGTGAATCAACTTAGAGGTTCCAGTCATTTCTCTAAGATTGATTTGATGTTCGAATAACACCAAATCCGGGTTAAGGAGGAGGACATAGAGAAGACAGCATTCAGAACGCGGTATGGACTATTTGATTTGTAGTCATGCCGTTTGGACTCACCAATGCACCGACTGTGTTCATGGATCTTATGAACAGGATTTTCCATCCTTACTTGGACCAATTTGTCATTGTATTTATTGATGACATTTTGATTTATTCCAAAACTCAAGAAGAACATGCTGAGCACCTGAGGATAGTTTTGGACACCTTAAGGAAGAACCAGTTATATTCAAAAGCCAGCAAATGTGAATTATGGCTATCCAAGGTCAACTTTTTGGGACATGTTATATCAGAAGACGGTATAGTTGTGGACCCAGCTAAAGTGGTGGCAGTGGGAGAATGGAAAGCACCAAAGAACGTAACCGAGATTCGAAGCTTCTGGGGATTGGCTGGTTACTACAGGAAGTTTATCATGGACTTCTCCAATATTGCATCTCCACTGACTCGACTCACTCAGAAAGGAGTCAAATTTGAGTGGTCAGATGTATGCAACCGGAGATTTGAAGAGTTGAAAAATAGACTTACAACTGCAACTATTTTGATTTTGCCGGAAAGAGGCAAGGGTTATAAAGTAGAATGCGACGCTTCAGGAGAAGGACTTCGGTGTGTCCTCAGTCAAACTCATCGTGTAGTGGCTTATGGTTCAAGACAACTGAAAATACATGAACGCCTCTATCCTACGCACGATCTTGAACTAGTCGCGGTGGTCTTCGCTCTCAAAAGCTGGAGACATTATCTATATGGCGAGAAATTTGAAGTGTTTTCAGATCATAAAAGTTTGAAATACTTATTTGATCAGAAAGAGCTTAACTTGAAGCAGCGCAGATGGATGGAATATCTGGCGGATTATGAGTTCGCACTTCGTTATCACCCTTGCAAGGCGAACAAGGTGGCAGATGTCCTCAGCCGTTTATCACATGCATCAGTGGCATGTTTGATCAGGACAGAATGGGAGATGTTGAATACCATTCGAGAGTTTAATCTTTATATCAAGAACTATGGGAGTATGTACAATTTGATTATATGGTCCAACATGGTTACCAAGATTGAACAGGAACAGTGGACAGACCCGAAAGTGGAAGAGATATGGGCTAAGATGTCTACTGGTGAAGTCATACCGAAATGGGAGTTACGACCAGGACAGGGTCTTCTATTCCGAGAAAAGATTTATGTACCTAAGAGCTGCAGAAAAGAGTTATTGGTTGAGGCACATCAGACCAAACTCTCTATTCATCCAGGCAGCACCAAGATGTATCACGACCTGAAGAGACACTACTGGTGGCAGGACTCAAAAGAGATGTGGCAGAATTTGTGGCTCATTGCTTAACGTACCAGCAGGTTAAGACGGAACATCAGAAGCCACCAGGGTTACTCAGTGCCGGAATGAAAATGGGAGCACATCTCCATCGATTTTGTGACAGGGTTGCCAAGGTCATCAAAGGGCAACGATGCGATATGGGTCGTGGTAAAACGACTGACCAAGTCTGCACATTTCAGTCCCATTAGGATGGCAGACTCATCTGAGACTTTGGGTCGGCAGTATATTAGGGATATCATCAGGTTGTATGGTATTCCTCGGACTATTGTGTCTGACAGAAATGGTCGATTCACTGGCAGAGTATGGCAGAGCATGCAGGCGGCCATGGGAACAGACTTATTAACAAGCACGACATTCCATCCACAGACTGATGGACAGTCTGAGAGGACAATATAGACACTGGAGGATATGTTGAGAGCATGTATGCTAGATTTTAAGGGTGGATGGGAAGGTCACTTGCCATTGGTAGAATTCTCATACAACAACAGTTACTAGGCAAGCCTTCAGATGGCTCCATTTGAAGACTTATATGGTAGACCATGTAGGTTACCAGTGTGCTGGACAGAGGCCGGTGAACCTGCACTGATTGAACCTGAGTTGGTTGCAGAGACTACAGCGCAGATACAGTTGATATAGCAGCATTTGTTGACTGCGCAGAGTAGTCAGAAGAGCTATGCTGAAGAGAGAAGGAGGTTCCTTGAATTTGAAGTGGGAGACATGGTGTTCTTGAAAGTCTCGCCACGAAAGGGATACATGAGATTCGGAAAGAAAGGAAAACTATCGCCAAGATATGTGGGACCGTTTTCAATTATAATAAGGATGGGGGATGTAGCTTATCAATTGGCACTCCCATCACAGTTGGCATCTTTACACGATGTGTTTCATATATCGATGTTGAGGAAGTACAATCCTGATCCTTCTCACGTACTGAACGTGCAAGACATAGAGGTCCAGAGCGACGTGAGATACGTCGAGAAGCCTGTCCGAGTGGTAGACACAGAACAAAGGGTGTTACAGAACCGAGCGATCAAGTTTGTCAAGGTGGTATAGGATCAACATGGCATTGAGGAAGCTATATGGGAACTCGAGTCGGAAATGAGGAAAGCACATCCTGAGCTATTTAGTTAAATGTTTGAGACCCTACTTCACTCGATTTTCGGGATGAAAATTTTAAAAAGAGGGTTGTATTGTAACACCTCGGATTTTCAGTTAATTATTTTGTATGAAAATAATCCATTTAATTTGTGAACATTAGTTATGGATTTTTAATTGGACAAAGAGTTGGGTCATTGGCCCAATTAGGACCCAACAAATTGTGTAAATTGGTTTCAATAAAAATTAAATGGGAATTGAATTTAGTTAATAATGCAATATTAAATAAATATTGCATGGCCAAATTTTAGAGGTGCATATCCAAGAATGATACTTAGGCCGTGTATAAAGATATTTCATATCTATGATAGGCGCATGGGATCTTTTAAAAAGGGTATGCATATAGTCTTAAATTAAATAAAAGAAGTGTCTAAATTAAACACAAGGGCACACGGCAATGGGACATGGTTTTATGCACATTCTAAATATGGGAAGCCAAGGTCGGCAAGTCCCAATTAAATAGCGAGAGAAGCACGGCTTTGAGAGGGTTGGCTATCTTAGCACCTTCTAACTTTGGATCAAGAAGAAGTGATAAAAGGGAAGACATAGAGGGGCTCACAGTTTTACAACCCTATAGCCGAATTTTATTTACTCTCTCTCAATTGTCATTCTCGCCAAGATCAAGAGGAAGGAGAAGAAGAAGGCAGCCAGCAAGAGGTGTTCTTGGTTTGGAAAAATTAAGAAGAAATGAGAAGGATTGGAAGAACAAGAAATCGGAAAAGGTTAGTATCTTGTTTGATAAATTTATTTTGAAATAAAAGAACCATAGGGTTCGGCCATGGTGTTTGGCCGAACCCCATGGAAGAACATTCGAGATGGGTTTAATGATTTGAATGGGAAGAAAGAACCACTATGGCCGAACCCCATAGAAAGTTATGGTTTATTTTGTTGGGTTATGAATATTGAAAACCATGGAGGAACATTGATTGATTAATGGAAAGACATGGTTCATTTTGTTGAATCGAAACCATGGAAAGTCATGGTCTAATTATGGGTTTATGTTCTTGGATTTTAGATCATGGAAACCTTGGATGGTTAGGTGTTTTGATTTTAAAGAGAGGATCTTGAACCATAGGGTTCGGCCATGGTGTATGGCCGAACCCCATGGAATTATGTAAGTATTATTGTTGAATTTTAATGAACTGAAATAAGGGTCAAGATCATGAACCATAGGGTTCAGCCATGGTGTATGGTCAAACCCCATGGAGATGGTTACTATTTTGGAACGGTTGATGGAAAGAGTTTGCTAAATTTGGAAAGCATTCCAATTATGGAAAGATGGTTTCTAATCTAGGAAACTATCTAATTATAGAATATGGTTTCTAATTTAGGAAAACTATAATTTTGGAAGGAGGTTGCCAAATTAGAAAGTATTTATTTATGGGAAGTAATATGATTAGAAAGTTGGACATCATGGGTTCGGCCAAGTGCATGGCCGAACCCGATGACTCAATTTCTATAAATATATGTCTATGATTATTAAATTAGAAGCTATCTAATTATGGACCTTAGATTAAAATGGAAGGAGGAGTTTAATTATGGAAACCTTCTTATAATGGAAGGTGGAGTTTAATTATGGAAACCTTCTAAAGTATGGAATGATGGATTATTAATTGGAAACAAGGACATCATGGGTTATGTTTTGTGTATTTTAAATAAATTGGAGGATCATGGGTTCGGCCAAGGTGTATGGCCGAACCCCATGAGGTTTATTTTGTGAACTCAGATTAATGGGTTAATTATTAGTCTAAGTACATTATGAATGAGAATAAGGGATAATGTTAGCCATGGATGGCATTGTTGTAAATATAAGTGAAAGTGTTGGATCATGGGTTCGGCCATGGTGTATGGCCGAACCCCATGAGGAATTATTTGGAGAACTTAGATGTTTATGATCTATATTTTTGGACCTAAACATGGGAATTGTTTGGCGGACCTAGGGTTATGTGTTTTGGATTAACTAAGGTTTAGACCAATGGCATTTTGGTAATTAATGGAATAAATAAACAAAAATGGTGAGGCTCGACCATGGGTATGGCGGAACCTCACAAGTATGGTTTATGGACTTAAATATTGCAAATCAAGTGGGACTTGGTTTTGATTGGTTATTATATTATAAGGTAACGGGATCTCGCAAGCGGTGCACTGTCGGTGATCGATTCTTGGACGAAAGTGCAAGGACTCGTGAACGGTCTTTGGTAGGATTCCACCTCTTTGAAACCATGGGTTTATGTACATATGTTTATTTTATGTTTGATGAAATTATGTTTCAAAGGATATGCATTATATTGAATTCCAAATGTTATGTTTAATTGTTTAAATAGCATGTGTTGATTATGTTTCAAAAGGTGATTTCAAATGTTATGTTTATGTTATAAAATAACATGTGTTTCATTGGCATCTCATGCATGGCATGGGGTGGAGGATTTATAACCAGAGGGGTCACACTCCGTCGGAGCGTCCAAAAAACCTATGTGTGGTACCTTGATGTAATTTTCCATCAGGAAGAATCCGGAGGGTCCACACTCCGCCGGGGAGTCCGGAAGACCTATGTAGTGGCTACTTTTATGTACATGTGATGGGTGGGACTCATTGTATGGCATGGTTTTACATGATTTTATATATTATGTTATAATATATGTTTTGTAGTAACCATATGTTAGCCGTAATTGGAATACCTACTGGGCGCGTTGTTCTAACACCCTACTTCTACCCTAGTTGATGATAAAGGAAATCAGGGGAACGATGAACGCAAGACGGGTCAGGCATAGGAGCTTGGAAGACTTATTTTATATGTTTTGATTAAAGTTACTCATGAACTTATATTTGAGTATCTAGATTTCGAATTATAATAACTTAGATCGTTGGATGATTTATTGGATAATTATGATGTTTTAATTATGGATAAGGACTTGACGTACTTTGTTATCTAAATGGAATAGAACTTAGTTCTTTTATGATTCTGCAAATTGATGTTATGATTCCGCAGGCTATGATTTTTATTCCGCAAGTTGATATTGCTATGTGTGAACCATTTTCATGGACTTGGTCCATGCACACATAGGGTTGGCCAGTTAAGGGTCGGGCTTTGGAAATTCAGACTTAGCTCGCGTCGTGACATCCCGCGCTCTATCACTCTACTCTGTTATAAAAAATTAAAAAAATAGACTGATTTTACAGCGGCAACCTAGAGGGAGGAAAAGAGAGGTCAGGGTTTCACAGGTGAAAGGAATATGGGATGAGAGGGGAGGATGTAGGGACAAAGGAAACGCGAAACTGCACGGCAACGACGGCAGGATTAGAGACCAACGCACGTTGCAACGGCGAGCAGCAGGTGAGTTGTCGAAGGCGAGGGAGAAGGGATTGAGAGAAGGAAATAAAGAGGGAAAGAAAGAAAACGCAGGAGAAAGGGGATGAGGTTAAGGGCGGCGACAGGGGATTAGGGTTTGGAAATTTAGGGTTTCAAGGGGAGGGATGAGAGAAGAGAGGAAAAGGGGGGTTGGGGACGGCGGCGGCACTGTAGCAGCTAGCTACAGTGCTGCGAAAAGAAGGGGAGAATATAAAGGGGTTAGGATTAAGGGGATTTTAGGGTTTTTTAAAAAAAAAACAATAGAAATAAAAATAAAACATTAAATTTTCCAAAAAAAAAATTAAAAGCCCATTAAAAGGAAAAAAAATTAAAATTACCAAAACATCATTTGAGTCTCCAAACTTGAAATCAGGTAAACCGAGACCCATTACGGAGCCACACTCTCCCTACTGCTATCAAACCTCTAAAATTCCAAAAAATTAGATCGAGTCATTACAATCATCACGTTCCTCGGCCATTTTCAAACTAAATTGCAATGTTGTGTATTGAACAAAGAACTAGAAATGTTGATGAGACATGAATTATTTTACAGATTAGATTGCAAATAGGAATATAGAAGCAGATGGGCACAACGTCTGAACAAGGTGTGAAATACAACGAGAAGTCTGGCTTTCCCAAAGACGAAGTCACAAAAATAGTGGTCGGTGCTCTCATAGCCTACCGTAAGTATGCGAGGTAGAAGCTACTATCAGACAGGGCCGGCTCTGGCTATAGGCGAAGTAGGCCGCCGCGCCCCAAATAAGTAGGGCCTCTAAGTCCATAAGCTCATTTCTTATATCTTAAATAGTTAATAATGCATATAAAATATCAAATTCATTGTTCTCTAGTTCAATTAGGATACTCCCATTCCAAATAGAGAACCTGGGTTCAAATCCTGGTTGCATATAATAATAATAATTATTTTTGCCGAGTTTAATAATAATGATGGAAATAACAATAAATGTATCATCTAGCTAATTTGAAATGTGGATTTCTAGTAACAATCATAATAATTATTATTATAATTCTTATTTTTATTAAGTTTTTAAATATATGTATCATCTCAATAGAGCGGCATTCAAATCCGAGCTAATCTCATTTATGACTTTTAAGTTACTATCACTTGAAATCATTTGACCATTTTTAATTATTTTGAATTTAAAACACTCAAAATTAGAAATTTATATATTGATAATTTTTCTACTCAATTTAAAACGTGGGTTTCTTAAAAATTAAAATAATGATAGTAACGATCATAATAATAATTATATAATCCTCATTTTATTGAGTTTAATAATAATAATAAAAATAACAATAATTTTAATTAATAAAGAATCTTTAAAAATATATGTATCATCTAAATAGAGCGAAAGAGAAACCTATATTGAGTTGATAATTTTGAATTAAAAATAATTTAAAACTTTTAAAATTTGAAGAGATGAAAAAACTTAGCTTTATTCATTTGATCAATTTAGATTTTATTAGATGTAGTATATAAGTATAAATCATTATAATTAAGATAATGTTTAATTTTTAATTTTTAATTTTTTAAAATCCAGAAAAATTGAAAAATTAAAATAATAATATTATCTTCGTTTCAAATGAGAACTTACATTAGTGTCACACTTGAATATGATAAAAGATGCAGTACCAAAAGAAATAAAAAAAATAATTGAATTGCTAAATTATATAAAAATAATGAATTGTTATTTTCCAAATGCATAAATTGCTTATAAAATAATGTTGATTCTACCGGTTACAGTTATCTTTGCAAAAAGAAATTTTTCAAAGTTAAAACGGATAAAATCTTATCTTCAGTCTATAATATCATAAGAAAGATTGAATAGATTAACTATCTTATCTATTGAAAAATAAATGTTAAAAAAACTTGAATATAATAATTTTGTTTCTCAATATCATATAAGAATAAACTTTAAATAATATTTTATTATAAATTTGATTAAGTGGCATATATTAAAAGTTAGCCTAGAGGCTCCGAAATCTCAGCGGGCCTGCTGACGGATCTAATATTATGAGAAGATGAGTCTTGATTAAATTTAAGCAATCGAAATTGCACGGCCAACTGTAAAGAACGGGCCAGAAATCAGGTGTCCAAAGCAACCAATGGAGTCTGTAGTGTGCGGTGCTGCTGTGCCAAGAAAAGGATAAAGAAACAAAGAAAGATGCCAGATCCAAAGCCTCGTTGCAGAGAGAACAGACGCCAGAGGGCAGAGGAAGGAATGGTCAAAACAAGAGACTTTGCAGGTTGCGGGCAGATCTGCTATCTGACCGTGGGTTGATCGGTCAACCCAGGCGAACAAATTACAGGGGAGGCAAGCGGGTGAAGCCCTGTTCCAAACACCCAACCCCCGATTGAACTGAGAAGGGCAGCAACAAAACTGCCAAGAACGGCTGGGGGTGGGTCTAAAAACTGAGAAACTCAAGGCCCAGCAAACCGCCGATCATCTTGGAACAGAGAAAACTGAGATATCTTCCAATAGGCTGTAGATCTGGTACGGACGAAGGGCAGCAACAATGGCGGTAGCAACTGGAGACTAGCAGCAGCAGATCGGATCTGAGAGAGGCGGAAGGGAAAAAAAAAACAGGCTGCTTCCAAACCAAGGTCTGAGGTAGAGGAAGACCAAGTGCGATCGTGAATGCTTGCAAAATCAGAGTTGCAAATCAAGCCGTGCGAGAAGAGGAATCGTAGTTGTTGCTGGCTCACGATACCATGAAAACTCTCTTAATCAATATATCATATTGCCAATTCAACAAGGAATATATATGCAAAACACATGAAGCCCTAATTAGCTCTAAAAGGATAAAATGTCTAAACTACTCTTAACAAGATAACATAATACAACTTAACACTACCGATATTTAATAGTATTGACCGATATATCTAGGAAATCGCCTGACTACATTGTAGTACGGCCGATACTAATTGTATCTAACGAGATTTTCTTTCTTTACTGTAGTTAACTACCATCAACTTTGTAACTACTCAAGTGGTCAACATTCTCTACATCAGCAACCACATGCACCTCGGGTTCCACCATGGGCCCTCACTCTGGTGACAGGCTTCCATATACTATACCATCAACCCATATTGAGATGTGGACCTTCTTCTTCCACCTTTGGAAGACTTTATATGTTGGGATGTCTGCATAACATTCAATATTAATACATTTGACTCCGAGTATCCTAGTCTCCTTTTTTTTTTTTCGGCTTCACTAGAAGATAGTTTTTGTACTAAAGGGACTAGACTAGACCAATGGATCTAACCAGTTGCACAGTGCTTTAGGTTTTCATCGGTTTTCTCATAAAAATATCTTAGATAAGCCATTGACAAGCTTCCTTTGCTTGTAGATTGGGTCTAACTCCATATCTCAAGGCTCTAAATCTTAAATCCATCTGCAAAAAATAAGCCAAGATGTAAAGATTCGATTTATGCAGTTTGTGTAGGATGTTATGTGCCTCATTGGGTCACGCCTCGCATGGGACGCTTATTTAGCAATAGCTTGGTCAACAGTTAATAAAACTGATGTTAATCTTGATAGGGTTATCATCAAGATTAGGATTTCCTTTTGAGTTTAATTTAAATTCAAAATCAATCGTATCTCCTCCTTGATTAAAGGAGAAGAAGTTTATAAATTAGGCATGTATTTTGTTTACGGAATAAACAAAATTTCAAATCCAAAAGTAACTTATGGAGGGAGAACTCCCTCGAAGAAGTTCATTTGCGTCTTCTTCCCTCTCTCTCTCCTATTTTTCCTCACCCACCTATCTCTCTCTCACGATTTAACGCCGAGTTATTCGTTTTAGCCAAAAGGCCCACTATATAGGATGGTGCTAGAGGCCCACGTAGAGTTCCTCATCAAGGAAAATCCTTGTATGATTCTAAAATTGGGAAAAAATCAGTGGACTGATTGTACAAAGGTGATCTGATCCAGTTTTGATTAGGTAGGTGGTCGAGATGGGTGGTTAGAGATGGATCGGTGATGGCAAAAATGGTGGTCAAAATAGAGAGGACAAAGAAGGGATTAATTGGTGTGGATGGGCCTAGATCTGACCGACATATCTAAGAAAACTAGCATATCATATTTAAAATATATAAATTAACATATATATTCTAATAGCATAGCTTGTTAAACATAAACTTGTAGTGATTCCCATAAAATCTATTCTAATTTATAATATAAATCTTAGGTCATGACCTTGTGTAAATTCCAAGGCATGCTTTGAATTATCAAGGTCTTTTGCGACAAAAAAGACGAAGGATCTCCTTGGAATGCTGTTAATTCCCATGAAACTGTGGAAAGGAACTTACACTTCATATGCCCCTATTCTGTCTTCATTTTGTAACATGACAAATTCCACATGTTCTTAAATATTGCTTGAATGTGGATGCAATTTATAGAAGATATAAAATAATTGCAGTATATGAGTGGTTTTAGATGTATGTTAAAGAGTATATATAGTTGGAGTCGTTTGTTCTAGGATTTAAAAGGTAATACCCAAAATCTGGCTTGCATGTTGGCCAATGCCTTGATCGAAGCTGTTGATGAGAGGTGAGATGGTAAGGATGGTACCTTTTCCTTGCATTTATACTTCAATTATGAAATCTATAATTCGGTCCGGATCTTCTCGAAGTCCACTTTTATAAAAGGAGATCTGGTGGAGAATACTCTATCTTCGCTACTACATCTGATATAGTAGAGAGAGTGTTCTCCACTAATAAGAGACGATGCTATGTGGAAGACTTCTCGAGGATACTGATTCCAACTTTATATGTATGGTTTAAGTATTTGCAAATAAATAAAAAACTTCTTCTCTTAGATTTATCTGAGTGAGAGATTCTCCTTTAGTAGGATTCTCAAGAAAAAAACCAAATAAAGAGAGGATCAATGAGAGAGAGGAAAACCATGGTTTCTACACTCACTATAAGGAGAAACATCTGCATTCTAGATTGGCGCATCTAAATTTTTATTTTAGAAACACTTCTTTGTGCTAACAATTCTTTCCTTAAAAATTAGAAATAATTATATGTCTAAATCTTATATTTATATTATTTTAATGTTAAACTTTAAATTCTTTAAATCCAATAAATAAATTCTGTAATTTTTTTTTGTTTACTTTAAGAAATTTTGGGCTAATTTTTCCTTTTTTTTTTTCTGCCATAACAAGGTAGATTAGATCCTTAAATGTAAAGAGCTCAAAAAATGGCCTTTAATGATTATATTAAGTTGATTTTTAATCACCTTTTTTTATCAAAATTGTTGAGATAGTTATATAGATGATTACTTGCGAAAATTAAATTATTTCAATTATTATAGCACCTTTCGGTTCGATACAGTATTAATCAATGTCACAAATATCAGCGATATTTTCAAATTTACTATATTTTTATCGACAAAACACTATTGCCATAATGCGTATTTATTGACATTGCTGTAAATTCCTAATAAATTCCCCGGTAAATTCTTGATAAATAGTAATATCGCAATAATACCTCGATAAATTCCCAAAAAATTACTTAGTAAGATTTTTATTTTGTTAATATGTTCATTTATTATTTTTTAAATATTATATTATCCATGAGATTTTCCCATTAATTTTCCGATAAAAACTCGAGAATTTGAATATCCCAATAGTACCAATCACTGTTAATATCTCGAGAACGATATTTGTAACAATGGTATAAATTAAATAACACTAGACAGTAGATACAAACAAAAGAGCCTATGATGAACTAATCTAATAATCCCTGAAATCTGGCTAACCTTCTCTAGGCCTGTAAGATGAGTAGAGAGAAGTGGAATGGTTCAGTTGATTGTTGTTGCACCGATAGACAAGGTGTGGCACTTGGTGTCTCAGAGTAGCAGACTATCAGAATGGATGCCCATGGTTGAGAAATGCACGACACTAGAAGGAGAAGATGGCATTCCCGCCATGTTCAACTGGTTTCCGGCTTCATGTTCCCTCAGGACGACGGTGAAAGATCGTGGATCAAAGAGAGGCTGGTTTTCATGAACCTGACTACATCCAGTTATGTTTACAAGATGGAAGCTGGTAACGTAGGACTCGATGGGTCTGTAAATACTTTGAAACTCACTGATTATGGGGATAATTCAACTCTAGTTGATTGGTCATTTGAAATAAATCCAATAGATGGAACTTGCAAAGTTAACATCATTGACTACTTGGGCTTTCTTTATAAATCCTGCATCAACAGAATTGAAGTTAGAAAGGAAAGAGGTAGAAGTTAGAAAGAATGCATCAGGCACGTGAGCATGGAGAAAATCTCCGGTATGCTGAGGACAATTCATAAGAAACTTTCTTAGTAATATGTTTATTGGTTCTTCAAAGAAGAGCTACTTATTTGATTGTATAAAAAAAAAGTTTCTGATTTTTCCTTCACATAAGTGCATTGGTATGAACATTCATTGTAATTGTATACTTTCTCTCTTGTTGAGACTGGTGTTTCATAAGAAACTAAAAAAAAATTGAAAGTTAAGGTTTCAATTGAAGTTTTGAAAATTTGCTCAAAATTTTGATTTCCTCATTTGTAAAGAGCTAAGGGAAGTACTCTGGGATAGTTTTCAAGGGCTCGACCTACAACTGGATCAGTACATATCTGATAATCAGGCTCCACAGAACCTAACAATAGAGTCTCTGTGACACACATCCTCTCTCTAAGTCAGTTTCCGTGGGAGTCCAACTCTTGACTAGTATGGCCCTAATTTACCTTTAATTTAAAAAAAAAAAAATTCTATCAGTTACACCCTAATTACTTTAAATTAGTTATAGTTTTTCTTTATAAATTTCATGCTTTTGAGTCCAAAAGACCCAGAATTTCTTTTTTATTTTCACAAACAACAAAAAAAAAATCAATCTCTCTATCTTTGCAATCCAAGCTATGAGTACGACATATATTGGAGTACCGATCGAGTGCAAAGTGTGACCATCCATTGACCACTACTGGAGGAATGGACCGTTTTATCCAAGGGCAGTTCTACTGTGAACCTGTCGCTCTATGAATTCTCTTTTAAGTGTGGAACTCGTCCTTAAGAGAGCATCATGAACGTGACTCAATTATAATCCATCACCACTGTTAATAACAAGAAAAGTTATTTGACTGAATTCTTCTAAGACGAGTTTTCTGCTGAATTTCCAGGTACTATTGTTTCTTTTATTTTTTATTGAGTTTATTGCATTTGACTTATATTCTTAACTAGTCAAATGTCTAACAATTAACATCTCTCTTTCTCCCTCTCTCTAATTCATAACATGTATTTGCCTTATGGAAGTGTATGCCTTATAATCGTTTGGCTTTTTGCTCAGCTTATTGATACTTCTTCTAATGAATACCACCCTATGTTGTACTTGGATGCTATTATATATATGTGCGTGTCACAAATATAATATTCCATGGATTCTCTAATGGAAATATAGCAGCTAGAGGTATTGGGTGCTACAGAGTAGATAATGGCCTGACTTAGAGAATAAGGTAACCCCCTCTTTTACTAACTTGGGTTGTAGACTCCAATAGTCTTCAATTTTTTAAAGGGATTTTAATCTAAGACCTGACCTAGTGCATGAAAATTGCATGCAATTAAGGAAACAAAGAAAATAGACCAGAATAATAGAATAACTAAGGGCAAAGACCCAATTCCATTTCATCGAATAAAAGAATCACTGGCTTACAAAGTGAAGCAATGAAAGCAAAAGACACATGAATTATCAGTCCCTTAACCCCTTATACTATTTCAGAATTAAGTCTCAGAAAAACTACATGTAATGCAGAACAATGCATGAGATATAGACTGTCCAAAAGAACCTACTGAAGGAAACAAAATATAACTTTTTATAGCTTTCAAGACACTAAAAGGGTTCATCATCTACTTCAACGTATCCTGATCAAGGGATTGGATAGAAAGACATTTGTCTTGCTGTCATTGGCTAAGAAAAAAAATATTCCGTTGTTGATGATTTGTGACAGAGAGAACAAACTTTTGATAGGTAATAATTACACTCCAATGACATTCTCCACTTCTTGCTTAAGGACAAAGAAATATCTTCAATTATAATTCACACATGTATCAATCCTTCAAAATAAGGTAAAGAAGAAGTTTCCTCCAAATGCTATTTCTTCAAGAGTCTTTCAATAAGAGCTCTTTGAAGGTCTTTCCTTTGATTCAAAATTTCCTCAATCAAAGAGCTCTTCAAAAGTCCTTTTTGTCCTTTTCTTTGTGCAGTCACGCGGGAAAATGCCTTTCTCTATACTTGGCTCCTTATACCGTTTTAAAATCACACACAACAAAACTTTGCTTACTAGCATTTGAGTAATTCTTTAAACACTTATTACCCCAATGTTGCATAGCAAACAACAAGTTATCCTCATTAAGGCCCGTGCTCAATTATAAATTTTGATCATTTTTTCAATATCGAAAACTTTGAATTGACCCATCCTATTGATATCCCTCTGCCCAAACAGGTACAGAGAATATCAGTGTTCCAAAGGCAAAGGATGGAATGATTGTAAACATAATATATAGGTATGCTCTCCACGGGTATTTGCTTTGCTTCATGGCATATACCTCAGCAACAAAAGTAGACACAGTACTCAAGCATCCTAAAAACCCAAACTGCATTCCGTTCACAATGATTCCGCATCTTTTTGTGTTAACCTGCAAAAGGTAAACACCGAATCCCTTAGACTGTACCAAGAATGGGAGCATTTATTTCAGCTTAAGAGGATGATATGTTCAGCGATATGATGTGAAATGCCAATGAATATGTTACATATGGCGATATCCTATCTGATCCCAATCAGATGGCTAGTAGTCCACCTTTCACTGGCTTTGATTGCAACCAAACAGCCAAGGGTGGAAGAGATTAAGTGTGTGTGTGTGTGTGCACGGGCACACGTGTATGTGGAATGTAATTATAAAATGCCAGACACTTAGAGTGAACATGACACATCTAAATCTTTCTGATTGAATGTTCTTACCACTTTCTTTACTGTGGCTAGAGCTGCCATCAGACAAGCAGCAAGGATGTTAGCAAGGAGAGTGCCAGAGGGGACCCACTTCAATGATCCAGCCATTCCTAGTCCATGACCATTAAGACGTGCTAGAAACCACCGGGCCCACACACCAGGGGGACCAACTAAACAAGCCAGCCATAGTTGGACAGTAGTCTCATCAGCTTCTATTCGTGTCTTCAGCAATGCAATACTAACTCCCCACAGCAAGCCTAATAACAATAAGAACACCAAGAGAGCTGCAGTTTGTTTCTTGGAATCCCCGCTCCAGTTGCTTGCATTAAACCTGTTGTATCGCATGAGAATAAATCTGAAACCCTTGGCTGTCTCAACCCCAACCAAGATGGACATTTCTGCGAGTAGCATTCCTAGCAAGTCGCAACAGAGGGGTGTCAGTCAAAATGACTAAGTAAATTTTGGTGATCTAAAATAGGTGTTAAATTGACATGTCATGATGCATAGATCAGAATATTTTGTCAGGCATTGACAACATGACAAAGGCATGAAGACAGTGATTCTAAACAATTCCTGGCCTGCCCAGTGGTTGACCTGCATGGCTAAATTCACAACTAAGATGATTGAACAAGTCCAAATGGTTGACAAATAATTCACGTTGTATGTGAACAATTGACCAAATGGTCCTCTAGGAATCACTCTATGTCACCTCTTTCACAGCAAAAGATCCACTGGCAGCAAAGGAACCACTGGATGAAGAGTCTGGGTAACAGTCCAAGTCTCCAAGAGTAGGTTGTGCAAATCTAATTTGTCAGAACCATTGTAACCATGTACTATACTAAAAGATTATTGAATTCCAATTTACCTAGGAGGAAGCCAACACTAGCAAATACCCATTTGCCTTTGGATGCCAAGTCAAGCATCTTCTGATTCCATCCACTGAAAGTGGTTAGACTGCCCAAGAAACCTGTGGTCAATCCTATTGCTAGCAGATCTGATACCTGGCTTATGTCTCCTTTGAACACAACGCCCAACCAACCCATCAAAAAGGAGCCCACCTATGGAGAAAATGCATGTCATATACTTATGACTATGGTTAAAAGAAAATTGGATAAATATCATGGTAATGTAGCATTTATAGATCACAGAGAGAGAGAGAGAGAGGCAGAGCACTTGAATCAGATACTTGGCCTTTGAATGTCAATTGTCAATTTAGAATTGAACAATATTAATTCTCTACAGTCACAAGCAACACTATTTTGGGGGATATATTTAAAATTTTAAATTCATCGTACTTGCAAGGTATAGCCAATTCGGATATAGAGGCATCAGAAGATTTAGGATATAGGGATTGAAACTATCTAATCTTTTCCTTATTTAGGAAATATATTTTGGAACTTGAAATGCCATAAAATGGATAATGTTGGATAGTCAATTGTTTTCTACATCCAACTTGCCTCTAGTTATAATTAAGCATGTTATGGTTGAATTATGAATAGGAACAAGGGTTGATGACGAAAACTAAGACCTTTTTTCTGTGGTGTAAGGTTAGGATTGGTAGGTTGTAGTTAAAAAGGGTTAAGATAGAAGATAGGAAAGACTAGAACCATTCCTAGTGCCTTTTTTTTTTGTTTTAAGGAGACACATATAGTTTCTAATAGTAATATATATATATAGTATAATATTGTCAATAAAAAATAATATAGTATAAAAAATTTTAAGGAGGCACATATAGTTTCTTCAATATTTGTGTTGATGTTTCCTGTCATGCAGAGTATAGATGTTGGTATGGGCTCGCATGTGGGAAACGAAGATATAACTCCACTTTTCACAATCCAAGACATGGATAAAAGTACTGGTTCCTTTTTTCATAATATATTGACATAAGAATTTTATGATTATTAATTGAAACATTTACAAAAAAATTATACATTTATTAAATACGATATCTTCAAGCATGCTATATTTAACAAATTTTCATTTTATAAAGATAATGAAGATCAATCTATAGCACTCCTACATAATACTTATGATTAAAGATATAAGAAAATAACCATATATAAAAATTCAAGGATAACATTTGTTGATGCCTTGAAACTTTGCAAATTGCTTCAAGGAGACATAATCCATATCTCTACAAGATCCATAAAACAAAACTAAAGAAGATCTAAAAGGATCCACAAAGGATGGAATTGTTCAGACTCTCTTTAAGTGCAGCCATGTCATTCCGGACTTTACGCGATTTGATCAAGATACAGTTGACCTCTTATGGGTTGATCAAATGAAAAACCAACAAGACTCAACATGGTCCACAAAGATCTAAATATTGAAAGATTTGATCAATCAAAAGGAATATATAAATGTGTAAAAATGCCTATGGAGATGACTGATGGCATATCCAAGGTCTCATAATGCTTCAAAGGAGATGGAACTTTGATTGGATAGGTGGACTTAAAGATACAAAGTGAGGCCCACTCATGATGATCATACAATCATGACTTGGGAACTGCTTGGGAGATATTTTAATTACCTTCCTAACAAAAATTATGAATCACCAATTGGCTACAAAGATCACAAGATATAAAATGTGGTCCAACTATGATGAATTCATGATCATCACTTGGATTATATTAAAGATCCAAACATAAGCTTCCTAAAACAACTTATGGACCTTAAATCCAAGTTCAGATGAAAAATTAATCGTTGAAATACCAAATATTGTCCTATTACAGATACATCCACTTCATGATAATGTGGAGACCACTAGAAAATTGAAAAGTGCCTCAAATTATTCAACACCAAAAAGCTCGTCAAGTTGGCTCTCTAGCACAAAAAGGGAACTCATATAGGAGTGCAGACATGGGAGAAACAAGCCGAAAGCCAAGATGTTGAGAAAAGAAAAAAAAATTTGAACCACACCCGACATTTCCCAGAACTGCACCTCTTAGAACCACACCTAGTGGTTCCTAGAACCACAACTGGCTGTTCACAAAACCACACCTAGCAACTCTACAACTAGTGGTTCCAGAGTTTTTCAGCCTATAATAGGCCTCCCTTGAGGCACAGAGGCTACCTTTTGGCTTGAGAAAAATAGTTTTTCTAAGAACTTTTCAAGCATCTAAAGTCTGAGTGAGGAAAAGATCCTTTGGGTTCTTAGAAGAACAGATCCTTTAGGGTCTTTGAAGACAGTATCCTTTGGGGTCTTCAGAGACAAGATCTTTCTAGGTCAGAGCTTCATCTAGAAGTTAAGGGAGATCCTTGGAATACCTTAAGGACTTCAAATCTTTGAAGTCTTCAAGGTTTTCTTTTCAAAGATCCTAGAGTTTTAAAATGCAGAACTGGGGGCACATGCATTCTTCAAGAACCAATCCGTAGCTTTGATTCTTGAAGAAAACCCATCTTCATATGTGGATCAAGTCCTTGGAGATCCCATTGGAGATAGATCTCAACAAACTTGAAGACATCTAAGGATTTTATTTTGTATTTTGAAATTGTGCCCTAAACTTCTGTACACAAGGATATTTGAGGTCTCCAAAAGAGGAGCTTAGATCCGGTACTTCGAATTACATGTACTCACACAGTAAAAAATCAATACAAATAATTTTGAATTTTTTTCAAAAATAAAATTTATTTAATGTGTTCTTTTCATAGGTACCCTATAAGCATTCGTTACATATAATGGTATCATATGACTTCTGACATGATATGTTGAGCATATACATGTAAAAAAATATTCAGGTCTCTTAGGACATTTCTAATTAATAAAGGACAACCTTTGAAATATATAATATTTATTTCATGGTTGATCTTTACTTTCTTCATTACCGGATTTGTTTAGAATGAAGCAATTAGGAAGTTCTAGCTTGCTTGCTTAGCCCTTCAATACATAATTTCCTAGGGTCCAACCACAGACTAAATTTCATCTCAAAAAATCACAATCTCTATTATTTCAGACCTTCATGTGCATAAGATCATTTTAACAGTTATTTCGAGAAAAAATGATATCAATAGAAAAGATTTATATGCACTGATATTTTAGACGAAAAATATTGTTTCATGTTCTATAAATATAATTGCTTGATAAAAATATGCTTTCATAGTAAATGTTTTACGTATTATAACATGCTAAATTATCATAGTAGAAACATGTGTGTGTAGGGGTGTGAGAGAGAGAGAGACCATGTTAGATGGGAGATCAAGGTAGAGAGGGCCATCATCACTGGTGATGCCAGCAAGGCCAGGACCAAACAGCTTTTGCAGTAAATACCTTGTCAATACCTGGCAATCAAACAAAGGGATGTATTAGTCTTTCACTAGATATAAAAGAGGAATGAATGAATCTTTCACAATAAACAAAAAGGTAACTTAGATATAAATGAATCACATGATATTTTGGATTTACAAAGTGCCCATTCATTAACAAGGAGGGACCTTTAGATTTTTTTAGCAAGACAGTGTCGAAGTTGCATCGCCAACTAGGTGAGTTCCTGATAGCTCTAGGGGAAGCAGATGACTTATTATGGACAGATGACTCTTTGGGGATCAATTTGATAAAGACAATGGTTGATTTGGCCACCCAGCATCAGACTAGTTCGATTTCGCTACCTAGAATAGCTTGGATGGGTTTAGCCCCACCAAGGTTAAGACCTTCGTGTGATGTGTGACAAAGGGAAGGATTCTCACTAGAATGGACCTTAGGAGAAGAGACATTTTGGGAAATGAAGAAGACCTCAGTTATCCTCTATGAGGATCAACGGAGAAAATAGTTGACCATCTCTTTGTTACTTGCTCAGTTGCTTGGAAGTTATGGACTAGCTTCCTTAATCTCAGGAAGTATCATGGGTCGCTGCAAACTCTTGTCACGATTTACTGGGTTCGTGGACCATGTCGAGAGTCAATAGTAGAAGGAGGACGGCTTGGTGCACAATACCAATAGTCGTGATCTGGACTATTTGGAAGGAGAGAACTCATGAATCTTTGAAGGGAGGTCCACTGAGGTTGTTAGTGACTCGGGTTGACCGAGTCTCTAGTTTGTCAATTTTGTGACTTTGTATGACCTTGCCTTGGAAGCGTGAAGACTCATTGAAGATCAAAGGCTTGCTGCGGAGCATATCATCATGTGTTTTGGCAACCATACAGGTAAAATGACCTAGTGAACTCTAGGTGAAACCCAAACACCCTAGGCTAAAAGGACAAATAGTTAAAGAGCTTAATTTGAACATTTGAACTCTGTCAGGATCGAGCCCCTCGTGCCCTAGCTCGATCCCTTCGATCTGAGACCTAAATTTCACTATCTACACTATAGCATGAATAGTGCCCGAGCCCCTCGAGGCACTATAGCATGGATAGTGCATGAGCCCCTCAAGGCATTGTTGCAGAAATTAAAAAAACTAGCCGTTTTCTGCTCGAGCCCCTCGAGGACTAGCCGTTGTGAACAATAATTCTATAAATATGGCTCGTGTCTCTAAGAAAAAGGAAGCTAATTAATTGTGAGAAACCCCCACATAGTTCATCCCTCTTTAGGGGAAAAATACCCCTACATAGTTGATCCCTCTTTAGGGAATAAATCCAAATCTGAAAGGGTCTTTTTACCTGCCAAAAATACCCTTACTATTTGGACCATTCCATTGGAAATCCTCCCCAGAAATCCCAATAGTCGGTTCTCTCTACAATGATAATAGTTGATATATCCTAATATCATACGTTAGAGAGAGGGATATTAAATTCAGGGTAAGGCAACGGGAGGAACACGGCCTAAGCATTCTAGACTCTCCAGAGAGGTTCTAACCCATTCCAATCACCATTGAATCTTTCGAAGGTCTTCTATATCACATCCACAAACATCTATGGAATACCTTAAGCTGTGTTAAGCTTTTCTTGATGTGATTTAGAGAGAATTTTCTAGGGAACTTACTGTAGGATCCTTATCCTACCCTAGACAAAGCCTCTCCTATGGTTGCAAACACTGTAGCATCTTAAGTATTGAAGATCAAAGCATCGAGGCATCACTGAAGAACACACTCTCAAGATAAGAGCTAAATCAAGGCAAGTGTTCTTTGTTTATTTCATTTATCATTGTACAGTGGATTAGGACTCTATGTTCGAACCACTATAAAAAATAGGAGTCAAGGATTAGACCAGGGCGGTTGAACCTTTCAAAATCTAGGTATGTAATGCTAGGGTGGTTTACCTTATCATAGTGAGTTCCAGATAGCCCAAGATTGGGTGAGTCCAAGAGTGGATGCAGATTCAGGTGAACCGAACCACTATATACCGTTGTGCATATGTGGTGTTTGTTGATTTGTTTTGATGGATTGTTTATTGCTCACTCACACACATTAATATTTTCAACTGCACAAAAGTCTTATAATTATTCTATTTGAAAGTGTTTAAAATTGGTAAAGACCATGTGCATTGGTCTAGCCCGGACTTACAGAGGTGAGTGAGCTTTTCCATAAAGCCAAATAGAGGCCTTGTGTTTGGCTTCATTCGGATAAAGAGTTCAAAGACTTTCGAGTCAATGACATGTTTTCAGCATAGGAAGGTTGCATGAGGAGTCTCCCTAGGAAATCTAAGATCTTGGTCAAATGGTCACCTCCTCTACGGGGCTTCTAGAACTTCAACGTAGACAGGACATCTATAGGAAAGCTGGGACAGGAAGGATAGGATGTGCCCTTAGGGATCACAATGGCTGAACTCTAGTGGTGTTCACAATACCAATGGGATTAGGAGTTTAAGGAGGCATAATTACTTAGTATTAAGAGAGCATTGACCATTTGGGCAGACTATGTGGTTGGAAGACAAATAGTTGAGGGGGATTCGACAAATGTTATCAAATGGGCAAAAGGTTTGAAGTGACCCCCTTCGAGACTGGTTACCATCGTAAGGGAGATCAGGGCCTTGACTTTAAGTTTGGATGTCTCCTTTGCCCAGATCAGTCGTACAACTAATAGGGTGGCAAATTGCTTAGCAAAGAATGGAGTTGATAGTTCTGTTTACGGCATTTTTCATCATTAAGGAAGAATTTCTTGGATATAGTTTTAGGGATGTACTTTTTCTTTGTTGTTTTGTGTTTTTTCTGGGTTTATCCCTTTTAGACCCCTTTATGTATGGTGGTTCTGTAAATATTTTTTCTATTAATAAAATTCACTTTTGTTACCACTCAAAAAAAATATATATATGCAGGTTTTGGTACCTTCCATTAGCATCTTTGTGTTTTTTTTTTTTTTTGAACCCATCAGGATCTTTTTTAGCAATCATAAATGATCCTAAATGGTTTAATCTACTAAAAGAGGGTGCTAATAAAGGAGATCATCAATCTCCTCCTTCATTTTGGTGGCTGAGGCACTTAATAGATTACTTGGTGGAGTCAGACAAGTGACCATAATAAAAGGTTTAGAATTGCATATTCTGATGTTGAAGTTGCTACCTACAACTTTTTATTAGCAATACAATATGTTCTGAATTTCAATGCCCTACAAGTACGGTTTCAGATGAAATAAAGAATCAGATATATTTTTCATCGAATAATCAGATAACTAATGGAGACGGGAAATATCATTTTGCTGAGTGATCTCAAGCATTAAATCAAGAAAGGATCAGGCATGAGAAAAGGAAGGTAATGTGGCTGTTCTAGTAATGTCTTAAGTGATTGGGGATGGTAAAAATGGGAAGATGTGATAATTAAGAAGTATAGGCATGATGGTAGATCTCCTCTACAACCTCAAGAATTTCATGAATATGCTGGGCATCATTTGTATCAGCTAACTCAAGATGTTCTTCCAGTCTTGGCCACCTTCAAAAGCCACCCAGAATTGATATTCGACCCATTTCATTAGGGATTTTCAAATAGATGATAAGAATAATATGGACTCACCATTCATTTTTTATTCTCTTGATTCAATCGCTAATATCATTGAATCGAAGGGATATTTAGCCATTTAGGTGATCTCTCATATCCATCTAACAATTATGCATGTAGGCTCAAGTGATCTGACAGTTTTGATTGGGCTATGATTGTAGTGAATTGAGATATTTTGTGTATATTGTCTATTCAGCCATATCTTATTTTTCTTAGACTCATCGATATATTTCACATTTAATATTTTAGTAGGGAGAAAGACACATCATAGCTGATTTGATTTCAGAAGTCAATTCAATCTAACAACTTGCATAATCTATTGCTTTAGAAAGCATTGACTACAGTAACCATTTATTGTTGTTCATGATAAGTTCCTAATAAAGACCAACTGATCTTGTACTAGGTGGAACAAATAGCTATCATTAAGCTATTAGCCATAATCAATATTATGTTTTTTGTTGAAATGGAGCCATAATCAACATTATTTCATAATTTAGTGCCAAGCCAGTGTTGTCCAATCCATATCGACCACAAGGGCACTCCTTTGAGATAACAGTTAAACCAACACTGTTATATATGGATCTAAATGCTGGGCAACCGAAAAAAAAAAAGGACAAGAAAATGGCATACATGTGACAAAGTTTTGCATGCTCAGAAGGATATATGAAGTAAGAAGAAATGATTGAGAATAAAAAATGGCGTATTCAAGGAAACCTAAAGGTTGCCCAATAGAAGAGAAGATCAAGGAATGTCTTTTACAATGGAGCATGGGCAGAAAACAGAAAGAACACATATACTAGAGAATGGAGAGGCCACGACTACACTTTGGAACAACAAAGAACATGATTTTTTATAGAAGTTAGAGCAAATGTATAACTGACGATGGAAGCCCTACATAGATGGGATAAAAGCTGCTATGATGATGATGATGATTTAAGCATCATGGCAAACCAGGTTTCACGATCACAGGTATTCAATTAACTTTATATATAGAACTATCAAAAGAGACTTCTATATGAGTATATTTGATAAAAAATTCCGATGACTTTTAACTCTAGAACCAGAAAGAAAGTATGCAACTTTACCCCTAAGATTCCAAAAACAGCTAAATGAGTGAGGCATGATACATATTCCAACCACTGCGGGAGCTTCTTCTGGTTATCCTGCAAATAAACAAACAACTGTGAGATATCTATTAAATTTTATCATAAACAAGACGAACTTAGAAACTTTATCATCTGCACAAAATATTACTCCCAATCAGCTAAGTTTAAAATATCATGATATCAGTTTACAGCAACCAATTTCTAGATGTAATGCAAACTGTTCAGATCCACACATGGCGTATACTCGTATAGTGAATTGCTTCATATCATGATGGAGGACAAACTATTATGAGTGCTCCGCATCCTATCAACTCGATACAAAATATGGAAGTGGAATAAATTTTAATCCATGATGATGACTGAGTCATAATTGCTTTTCCATTACAAATTGGACTTCGAAAATTCATAAAAACAATTCTATACTTCTATTTGAGAACAAACACAACCCAACTTTGGATGTTTTCAATGATTTCAGTACTATGGATATGGCCAATTCACTTATACACAACCTTTCACTGGAACCATTTTATGAGGGTTGGGAAGAGATTAGGTATTCATTTCAATGAAGATGATAACGAAGAGGCAGCTTTAAGATGGGCGGAGGAAAGGGATAGAGCTTTGTCATCTTCTTCAAGGTCTACAAAGAAATCTTTGGACACATCCCTCCTGATGGGTAGAAGTAGTTTTTTCAAAATTTTCTACAGTAGGGGAAGACGAAATGTCAGGTATTGGGGGAAGGATACAGAGAGCTCATGAAGATCTTAACATGGAATGTCAAGGGCCACAGATTCAAGAAGAAAGAGTGGGGGGTGGGGGGCGCTCGATTTGAAGATTTATCAGGAAACATCGTATTGATGTTCTTCTAATCAGGAATAAAAAAGAGAACATTTATCCATTATTATTTTAAGGGAGATTTGGGGTAGAACTAAGGTGAGGTACCTTTTCAAACCTTCAGAAAGGGTGTTAGGAGGTCTATTGAGTCTTTGAGATCCAATGGTATTTAGCATTGATAGACAGATGTGTGGATAATTGGTCAACTTCAGTCAAAGGTCGATACTTGGAAGAAGGGATAGATGTTTGTTTTACAAATGTCTATGGAGAAAATTCTTTTTTTTTTTAGCGGTAACAAAGACGATTTATATTAATAAAGGAATAAAAAGTACAAGTACATCAAGGGAAAAGAGGGTCTAAAAGGAGTAGACCCTACACAAATACAATGAGAAAAACAAAAACAAAGCATCCATATAACAAATACAATCAGTTGAGCTTCAATCATGCTCTAATTCCTCCTATCTCAAAGAGAGACGCCAAAGACTAGATTGTCGACTCTGTTCTTTGCAAAGAAATCTACCACAAAATTAGTTGTGCAACTGACTTGGGCAAATGATAAATCGAGTCCTGAAGCGAGAGCCCTAATTTCCTTAACCATGGTAATCAATCTCTAGGGGGATCGCTTCAGCACCTTTGCCCATTTGATTGTATTTGCCGAATCCCCTTCTATCACTAGTTTTCCAAACCCGAAACATATACAAATGGTCAAACCTCTCCTAATACTGAGGAGTTCTACCTAGTTTGAATCCCTAATCCCCCACGGACTCAGTGAATACTAAGGATGTATGACCATTATGGTCCCTAAGAACACCTCCTATCCCTGTTGGTCTTGGTTTTCCCTTAAAAGCTCCATCCACATTGAATTTCAGGACATCTTGTTGAGGAGGAGACTAGTTGACTAAGGTCTTCGGCTTCCTAGGGTATCCGTTCATGCAACCTTCCCACAACGAAAAAAATCAGTGGCTTTAAGTCCCTTAAACTCTTTACTGGAAAGAAACCAAACACAGAGCCTCCATTTGGCTCTTTGAAAGAGCTCACTAACCTCAGTGGACTTTCCTTCGAAGATTCTGGAATTTCTCACCTTCCAAATGTCCATAAGACTGCAGCTGGAATTGTGTTCTAGGCCACCTTCATCCTAGGGCTAAGTCTGGAGAGGAACCAAGATCTCACTAATCCTTCAAACGTTCTTTCTAAAATCCATTGTACATCCATAAGCCTAGCGAAATTTATCCATAAATTCCAAGCAATTGGGCATCTAACGAAAAGGTGATCGACATCTTCCTCCATCCATCCGCACAGTAAACAACTAAGATCCTCCTCCGATCTTAACAACCCTCTCCGCTTAAGGTCCATTCTGGTAAGAATCTTTCCCTTTAGAGCGCACCACTCAAAAGTTTGAACCCTTGGGGGAGCTAGGCTTTTCCAATCATCTATGGACCAAACTTAAAAAGTGAAAGAGATTGTTTTTGGTCAGAATTGGAGGACATTTAGAATTGGGGGTTGGATGCATGGAGCATTGGAGATGAATTTAATGTTGTGAGATTTCCACCGCTGAGTAGAGGTGGTGACAGGTTTACAAGGAGTATGGAGGCTTTCTTTAACTTCAATGGGAGGAATGATCTATTCAATTACCCTTTAATAGGTTGCATATCCACGTCGTCTAACAGGCAAAGCAAGGTGGCTATAAGAAGATTGGACAGATTCCTTGTTTCAACCGGATGGGATAACCTCTTCTGAAAGGAGATTCAATTGAAATTATTCAGCCCAATTTTGACCATTCTCCGATTCTTTTAGACACAGAGGAAATTGGTAGGGAACCTAGACCCTTTGATTTAATAACGCTTGGTTGGAAGATATTAAGTTTAAGGAGTTGGTGAAATCCTGGTGGGAGAGCTTCACAGTGGAAGGGTGGGCTGCTTTTACCTTATTAAGAAAGTTCAAGTTGCTAAAAAACAAAATAAAAAATGGGCGATCAAATAGGGGATCAGTGATGAAGAAAAACGAGATTGCATTGCATGAATTGGATGTATGTGACAAGTTGGAAGAAGATAGAGATCTATTAGAGTTGATGTGTTCTAGAAGATTATGCAAAGCTCGTTTATGGAAGTGCTTCCGAATTGAGGAGGTTGACTGGCAGCAAAAGTCAAGACCTCTTTAGCTTTAGGAGAGGGGCAAAAATACAATTTTTTTCCATTGCATGGCTAACATGAGAAAAAAGGTTACTTGTATTATGTCTATAGTAGTGGATGGTAAAAGGTTGGTGAGTAAAGAAGAGATCAAGGAAACAGTGAAAAGTCATTTCTCTTATATATTTCATTCCTCTAGGCATGCTTATGTCCAGTCATCTCGGTCTCCTTCGCTTGCTATTATTCTATCCCCTTCCATCCTCTCATTGCCAAACCGGTCATTGCTTTTTTCCCCCTGGGTACAACTCTCTTCCCTTCTTTTTTCTTTTCTTCAGATTTACTTTGTTCCTTGTCCTTCGACATGGTGTCTGTACCTAGGTCTTATCAGGCTTTTGTTCGTTGTCGTAGCATTTTTTATGAGGGATCTCTCCTTTTCTTGTGAATTCTTTTTCAAAGGGATAGGTTTAACTCAGCTCTTCTTTCCGATGATCATCTTGTTTGTCCCTACCAGTGGCGGGGTGGTATAGATGGTTGCTTGTCATTCTTTGACATTAGGAATTTCTCCCCGTCATCGTAGTTGTCTTTGATGGTTGGTCCTCAAGCTTCAAGGATAAGTGGTTTTCTCCAATTGTTGTCAGTAGTTTCGGCTTTTCCTTCAACTAGTAGTTTTTTTCCTTGATTTTTTTGGCTTCCCTTTCAGTTGTGCCTTTTCTAGTGGGTCTTTTTTTACCTCCTAGACTTGTTTAATGCTTCCACTGAGCTCCATCAGTCTCATTCCTTGTCCAAATTTGGACCTAGATCCAAGGTTCGTCCTGTAGTACAACTGGTCAAGACTCATGATCGTAGTCTAGAAGTCGTGGGTTCAAGTCCCATGGACGTCAGATAGGCCAATCGGTCCATGGAATGAATTTGCCAAATCCAAATATAAAAGTATACCCCAGATTGATTGGATAAATGGCTAGATAATGATGATGATGATCCAAGGTTCGTCCTTAGTGGCGAAAGTAGTAGTGGTGGGGTTTTGTGGGCTTCCAGTAGACTTAACAAGGCCCTTTTTTTTTCAGAATCTGGGGATCAGGGCTGCTTGTAGTGAAGGATTCATTTCTAAAAAATTACAACAAAGACGGTTGGGTGGTTGGAAGGGACTTTTAATGAGGAAGAGATTCAAGAGTCTTTAGATAGTATAGAGAGGGGACAAGGTTCCGAGTTCTGATGGCTTTAACTTTAGGTTTATAAAGCCATGTTGGGATTTGGTAGGTCTGGATTTTTTGAAGGTGTTTAAAGAGTTTCATGAGAAGGGTATCATTAATAAGGGTTTGTAAAACTCTTTTATTACACTTGTAGCTAAAAGGGAGGGCCCATCGAAACTAACACATTATAGACCTATTGGCCTAATTGGTTGTGTTTTCAAACTCCTAGCAAAGGTGTTGGCTAAAGATTGAAGGAGGTCTTACCAACATCATCGAAAAATCTCAAGGGGCCTCATGGAGGATAGACAAATTCTAAATGGGGATTTCATTGCTAATGAATTAATCCACATTAGGAAGAAGGAGAAGACACCATGAATCTTGTTTAAGATTGACATGGAAAAAGCTTATGATCTTGTGGACTGGAATTTTGTTGGTTATTTGTTTGAGAGGATCGGTTTTGGAGAGAAATGGAGGAGTTGGATGAAAGCACATGTTAAAGGATCGTCTCATTCGATTTTGTTAAATGGTTCACCTATTGAATTGATAGAAGCCAATAGGGGCTTAGGCAAGGTGATCCCCTTTTCTCTGTTCATTTTAATTTTGGTACGTTAAGGTTTGAATAGATTAGTGGAGAATGATAAAGATTTGGGTATTGTGAAAGGTTTTGATGTGATGAAGGATGGACCAGTGGTAAGCCACTTGCAATTTGCTTATGACACTCTATTTTTTGGTGATGCGTGTAAAGAGGATTTGATGGGATAGGAAATAAAGCAATATTGGTATTAGGCTTGAGGATCAATTTAGGTAAAAGAACTTTGAGCGAAATTGGAGTGGAGGAGAATCCACTTGATAGTCTTGCCCTCGAGGTCAATTATGGGGTTAAGAGGTTTCCATTCACTTATTTGGATCTTCTGATTGGAGCAAATATGAGATCTAAACTTGTCCGGAATCTTGTAATTTAAAAAGTTGAAAGAAGACTTGCAAGTTGGAAGAGGAACTATTTGTCTTTGGTGGGAGGTTGACTCTTATAAAATTAGTGCCAGCCAATTTACCTTTGTACTTTATGTTTATTTTGAGATGCCAAAGGGGGTGGAAGATAAGTTGGCAAGAATCCAAAGGAAAAGAGTTTACCTTGTCAATTGGGACGAAGTAACAAAACTCCAAGAAGAAGGGGTCTAGGAGTGGTGCCTTCGGGAATTAGGAATCAGGCTTTACTATGTAAATGGAGTTGGAGATTTGGAAAGGAGAAAGATTCCCTTTGGAAAAGAGTGTTAGTTGCTAGATATGGAATGGAAGATGTCGGTAAATGGAGCCTAGAAAATAAAGTGAAAAAAGAAGGTTCACCAGTTGTAAAGGCGTGGTGGAGGATTGGCAAAGGTCATAGTGGGGTAGGGAGTTTGCTTAGGAGGAATCTTAGGTTGTCGGTAGGAAGACGGGAAAGAACGTTATTTTGGGAAGACCTATAGGTAGGGGATAGACCTTTGAAGGATGTGTTTCCTAGGCTATATCAGTTTTCCAGGGATAGATTGGCTAAGGTGCAGGATAGTTGTGTGGGGGAGGGTGGGGCAACTAGATGCGAGATTGCTTTTAGAAGAGAATTGAGAGTCTTTGAGCTAAAGAGATTTAAGGAGCTAATCACACTTTTAGGGGATATACCTATTTTCATGGAGGATGATGATGAATGTATCTGGACAGGAGATCCATCAGGGTTTAATCAGGGTATCATTCAATTAAGGCAGGGATCACTTTGGTAATGAAAAATAACCACCGTGGGTCTAAGGCTAGTTCCTTGAGATGGATGAGAGTAGCTCCACCTCGTGTCCAGGCTTTTGTCTGGTGTGCTCTGAAGGGTGAAGTTCTCACTAGGGGACAGTGAGTGGTGATGGTGATCTATCCTATATTCTTTGTGGTCACTAAGAGGAGGATTTCAATCATATTTTCTATAAGTTTGTGGATCTAATGGGGCTATTTTGGGTGATTATTGATTTATGTAATGACACAATGGAAAGTAGGCAAGTTCAGAAGGTAAGAAGTATAAGGAAAGTGGCTATGAGTACCATCCCTAAAGCTACTCAATGGTCCTTGTGGAAGGAAAGAAATGTAAAATTGTTTGAAAATAAATCTAAAGGGGTGTAGGAGGCTTTAGAGAGTGGTAAGTGGAGATTGTGTGCATGGTAATCGGTTAGCAAGGAGTTTATTGATTTCTCGATGTGGGACTTCTATAGATCATGGGATGGTTGTCTTGTTAAGAAGTATAGAACGGAGGAGATTGGGGAAGTATGGTGTCTGCCCTTATCGAGGGTTTTTAAGATCAATGTAGATGGAGCATTGAGAGGCAAACCATGACCAACTGGAATTGGGGAAGTGTTGCATAATTCGGAAAGAGCAACCTTATTGCTTTTCACAGAACCAATAGATGTCAAAGACTCTAATAAGACAGAACTGTAGGGGATTAGGAGAGCCTTGGATTTGTGGGCAAATTACAGTCAAGGAAAGATGATAATTGAAGAAAATTTGGTGAATGCCACTAAATGGGCAAGGGAAGCACAAGTCGCCTTGGAAATTACTCTCAGTGGTCAGGGAAATCAAAATCTTCGCTTCGATAGTGGATGTCTTCTTTCAACATGTGAGGCGGTCGACAAATAGGGTAGCAAACTTTCTTGCTAAAATAGGAGTAGATGGTGATTATGAGGTGACTCAACTAACGCTATCTCCTAGGCTAGTAATAGGAAATCCCCCCCGTGAAAGTTGGTTGGTATTGTTAGGGATATTTGGAGATTGTGTAATAGGGGTAACATCTCCTTCATTTATACTCCTTGTTCAGCTAATTGTGTGGCGGATTTCTTCGCGAAAGTTGGTGTTCATCTTCAGTCTCCGGTGGTGGAATTCTTCTCACCCACCAACCACGAGAGTTAGGGGCTCGGATCCTCCTCTAGTTTTTATTTTGGGATGTCATTTGGATGTATCTTTTCTTTTCTCTTTTTCCTATGTCTTCTTTTTTCTATTTATCTGTTCCTCTTCTTTGCTCTGAGTATAGTCCTCTTATACTCAGACCCTTCTTATGTACTCTTTTCACTTATTGATAAAATCCAGCGGTTAATGTTTCAAAAAAAAGATAGTGATCATGAGTGTGGTTTTTTGCTAAGCAGATGCCTCTTTTGCCTTTTTTAATTGGTATTCAGGGGTGGGAGGGAATGGTGTTGGTCTTCTTTGTATTTTGCTTATAGTAAGAAGTTATTATGTTTCCTTTTTTTTTTTTGAGCGGTAATGTAACGCCCCGCCCCTTTCTACAACATAAACGGGTCGTGGCCCACTTAACTGCAGACTGAACGGGCCTCACCCAACGCGTCACACATCTAACGGGCCTTACATCACAGATTTGTGGCTGGGGGAAAATAAGTATATATATATTTTAAGATTGTAAATGAAATAATGAAGCCATCAAACCCTTCAAGCCCAACATTACACATTGCATAAATCATAATGTCATTGACAATATGAAATAAATAACATCTATTATCAATATCAAATCTAATCTCACTACTCACATCCCATTCCATAAAATAAAACAAAAACAATATCCTCAAAGTTCTCAATTATTTCAAGCTAACCAATCAAATCTCTCAAAATACGTAATATCAAATAAAATAAATTCAATCATACGAAACCACGACTATACTAAAAATTAAATATTCATCTTGAGTCTCTAAACATCAGTTGTCTCTTCCAATCCTAAGTCCAGATGATTACCTGCAATGTAAGGGGTGTGAGCTCAAAGCCCAGTGAAGGAATACAATAGCACATATCCAAAATATGATATCTCCAATATACTCAATGTAATACAAATAAAGAAATATTAAAAGCATAAATAATTAAATATGCATTTAATGTCCATGCATTATGCCATGCACAATGCTCAATGCAATGTTTAATATCTCATTCATCCACAACATACCCACTGTATTTGGTGGCCATCCCGCCGAAGCGAGGCCTATAACTTAACCACAAAGTGGTACTTTCCATATCAAATGGGGCCTACATAACACAACTACCACCAACTATCAGTCTTCGTGATCTTTCATGGCCTAAAAACCAAACCTACCACATGTGTGGTACTTCTCACTAAAAGCGAGGCCTGAAACTACCACTGTCGTGGTCATCATAAAAGATCACGACCAACACCTCCATACCCATCCCATGAATATGAAGATGACATGCTCAATGTCATGTCTACCATGCATCATCTCTATCATCATGCCGCATGTTATGAATCATATTAACATGCCACGAGTAAAATCATTGTCATCATTCTAAACATGATTTTAATCTCAATTTGACATAAACATCATGTACATATTTTAAAACATCAAAATCAATGTCAATAATATCCCACATGCATAATAATAATTCATATCACAATATTATTATTATGACAACACTATATCATAAATCCAGCTTAATAACATAAAAATAACTCTATAATAGACAATAAAACATCAATCCAATACAAACATAATTATTGGACCTTTCAACAAGGTTAGTGGCTAACTTCCAACTATCCGGGCAGACTGAGTCCCTCACGGCTATTAGAACATTTAGCTATCCCCTTACATTACTGTGAGTAAGCACCGGATTATAACCACTATTCCTACATATACCCAGTCCATATCATAGGTCCAACGTTATATTCCCAAAACACATTACATAAGGCAATATTTTTACATTGCTCAATCACATAAACAAAATAGAAAATATCATGCACAACAAAATATAGTGTATTGTTTTCCCTCACCTAGAAGTTTGATGATATGCACAAAATAAATTAGCGATCAGCTCTCTTAGCGATCAGGAACCAAAGTTTGCTTAAATATAATAATCATAGCAAAAACCAATAAAAATTCATGTTAACCATTCGCCTAAATTTTCAAAACCACTTGAGAATTCATTCCTTATTATTTTATATTAACATAACTCATCTCTTAAGATCATAGGTGTTTTAGTCCAGCAGATAGGGATTCAAAGAAATCTAAGTTTTCCAAGTTTTACGTACTTTTCCAGGAAAATCCTTATAGGGAAGAATTCACTCATCTTGCAGAATTTTCTAGGAACAGCCTGTTCATCAATTACTTTTCATCCTCTACGAGTAGATAGGTCTCTGAGTTACGATCGTAACAATATCTCATGCGTCCCAAGGCGATATTCTTAGCCTGAGTTATGATCGTTTTACTGAGACATGTACACTGCCAAACAGTTTGCAGTCTTAAACGAGGTATCTGGAATATAATCCAAAATTGACCTATCATTTCATCAAATTTTCATTTCAAATTCGAACAGTAACTAGATCTATCAGTATAGCTTCCAACCCAACAAATTTCATCGAAAAAGACGTTCGTGAACTCAAGTTATGATTTTTCTCGCGAGGAGGCGCAGAAACATAAGCCCAATTTGAAATCCGAGTTTCATAGATTTCCACAAAATTGGGGTTTCCCTCTAATCGAAATCTAAGGTTATTAAATCAGTCCTCTTAAACCCCTAATCAGTTTTTTTATCACAATTTTAAATGTCAAAGTCTCTTCTATCATGGTCGAATTGAACTTACAAAAGGAAAAGATCAATACCCTTTTTAAGGTTTAATCGTAGTTTTCTTCTTCTTCTCTTTCTTCCTCTTTCTTTCTCTCTCTTTCTTTATTCAGATTTCTCAAAGGAAACTTCAGCAAAATTGTTTTAATTTGAGAGAGATATCATGGAAGAAGAAGAAGAAGAAAAGAAAAGGATTTAGAAGAAATAAATCTACATACCTCTAAGATAAAGAAAACCATTGAAAAACCAAAGACCAAAGGGAAGGAAATGCTGCTTCACTCGACCAAGCTCAAGGAGGAAGATGAAGTTTCGCCCAAGGAGAAAGGAGAAAAGAATCGTTGGTTTGCAGAAAGGGGCTATGCCCATGATATTTTATTTCAAGCAAGGCAGAGTCGGCCAAGGAGAGTTCTAGTCCATTTAGGACTTGCCTAATAGGATTTGGTTTCCTAAATTTCACAAAGGGGTGTTTCCTATTATTTATTTAGGAAGGCCAATTAAAAAAATCTCAAGATGAAATAATTTTGATATAACTAACTTGGTTTTCTAACTAATTTGAAATTTCTAAATTTCATTTATTTGATTAATTTATTTTCTCTCTCACAATAATTTATTTAATTAAATTCTCTTTCTAAAATTAATTTTTTCTAACGAAAAGGGTTTGAGCACTTGAATTAATATTTTATCTAATGCTGACATAATTTCATTGTTTGCTCAATTTATTTTAATTGTGCATTTTAATTTTCTCTCCAATTAGTTATTTGCTTCAAATGGAGAATTAAAACAAACAAACAAACATACACAACATCATCTTAATCCACTAACACTCTAATTCTACCCAATACCACTGACCCGCTACTCCGGGTCGAGTCATTACAGGTAACAAGAGAACAAATTATATTAATAAAATATAGGTAGATGAGACAGCAACGATGGGTCTAAAAGACTTAAACCCAAAGGATGTTGTGGAAGAAAAAGAAAGAATACATCTATCCCTCATATCAAAACATCGCATGAAGAGATCGGCAAATCCCTCTCTCTCTCTCTCTCTCTCTCTCTCTCTCTCTCTCTCTCTCTCAATAAGGGGCTCTCAAAGGTGAAAGACACCAGTAGTAGTGTTCACCCCATTCTTAGCAAACAAGTCGGCTACTCTGTTTGCTGATCTCCGAACCAATGCAAAAGATATCTCTCGGCCCGAGCAAAGTGCCCTAATCTCCCTCACTATTGTGACCATCTTCCATGAAGGCCTTTTTAGCCCTTTTCCCCACTTAATCGCGTTTGTCGATCCCCCCTCAATGATTAGTTTCCCCCCTCCTAATGAAGACCATATGGACAAGTTTCCTAATACTGATAAGTTCTACCTCGACTAATTGACTCGAAAAAAACTATGGATGTTCTACCATTGCAGTCGCAGAGCACTCTGCCTACACCCGCCGTTGGACCCGGTTTTCCCCCTTGCTACTCCGCCAACATTAAATTTGTGTGTATCAGGTTGAGGAGGGGACCAAGAGGCATGGACACTGGTCTCCCTAGGTCCTCTACCTAGGCAACCCTCCTTGTACTTGGGGAGAAGGTATATCATACCCTGTACTTTGTACCTCTCCTTTTCTCTAATATTTTTCTTTTTGTGACTGTTCAAGAAAAAAAAGATATAAATATGTGGACTGAAAAGTATTGTTCATGGTTCTTCCAATTTACAACTCATTTATGGATCTTTCAGGTTTTAACTATCTTGTTATGGGTAGAAAGGGCTCAAGAGATCACTTAGTTCTTTAGAAGTGATACCACCCATTGATCGGAAGTCTTATCATGAAAATCTCAATTGTTGCATTCTTTATAGAGAGCCAATGAGACTTCCACAGAATTCAGCTTCCAAACCAAATGAAACTTAGTGCTGCTAAACCCAAGACGCCACATTGTTGATAAGGTCTGCCAAATAAAGTGGCATGGCCTAGTCAATACCAAATAGTGGAGCCAAATCTGCCTAGAGGACTACAATGAATGAATAAATGGTTGACTTATGCCTATTCTATACATAAATAGTAAGCAATCACCAAGATATGGTTCTGATTTCAAAAGTGATCAATAGTTAAAATTTTGTCCATCCTAGTTGTCCAAGAAGAAACCCTCAAAGCTGGATACTTGCAAAAGGTTGGTGAAGTGAAGAGTAAACCGTGTCGAAACTCTTTTCAGAAAAGAGGATTAAACAAAGAAGATACCAAAGATGTCAGGGTCCCAAACGCAAAAATCACATACATCAATTGGAGGATATTCTCCCTGCATACAAAAAGGTTTTGGGCATGTGTATCAGAATACCAGGGAAAACCGGAAAATCCCCGTTTGAATAATTCAACACTAGCTAGTCAAGGTACCATGGAAATGGTAGACCAATTAGATTTGGAAACCATGGTAACGACATGTTAAGCTGTAGAGTAACAGAGAATTTGATCCTTCGGATAAGTGAAGTAGAACTCACAAAGCTAAACTCAAGAAGAAGAGATGAGGCTTCAAAAATGTTGAATTTCAGAAATTTCAACGATTATTGTATTCTCAATTGATGCCATTGGTTAAAAGGTTAGACAATTTCAGAACTAGCAGCATCATTTGTTATGTATTGATTTTCTAACTTGGAATACATTTTATGATTTTTTGCTACAAAGCTGCATAACTATCTAGAGAAAATACAATTGAGTTGCATGATGATTATGTTGTAACAGATGGAAAAGGTGAAAAAGTTTACAGAAACAATTGCAACAATCTGATCAGCAGTACAGTTGAGTATTCATTTCAAAAGGAGAGCAAAAAAAGTAAAGATCAGTTACATGAATCTGATTGGCATTATAAAGTGAAGTACAATATTAAATGAAAGCAGAGTAGACTATCACCCCTCTCTGACTGCTTACCAATAATTCACTTGATTTGACTCTAGAAGAGGACACCGATATGTAACAACTATCTACCAGGCTAATGATCATGAATAACATCTGTAGATTAATTCAAATTCCGCAAGAGAACACTGATTTTTTTATGAGAGGGGAAAATATATAAATAAAGCATTATTTTCTTTCACCTTAACAATGTATCTCATAAAAATCCCACTGCCATACTTCCTCCCAGCCCTGCAAGTAGCAAACAAGTCTTAGAATATTTTGGGTTAGGGACTCTTTAGGCCACATTCCTGTGCCTTATGCTCTAGGGTGTACCCTATTGAATCTTCTTTACTGGGATTGACATTGATTTGGGGCAAAAACTCATGAAAGCAGCATCACGCCAAACAAAATCTTTTACTTCCAACCACCCAATTGCACCCTGGAATAGATAAACGACCCATTTTCCCAAAGTAATCAAACAGAAGATATCTCTTAAGGATGATATATTCTTGAATTTTTTATATGAATCACGAACAAGAAATTCTCTGTTTCCCCAAAAAGGTATAGTTCCACCCCTTTCTAAACATATACTCTATACCCGAAAAGCTATTCAACAGAATAGATTGACAATCTACATACATTTCCCTAACAGTGAAAAGGTAGTAAGATGTATAGGTCCACCATATTCAAATATTACCTAAATACAAAACACATTAGACCACGAATGATCTGACCTTAAATTGTTTGTCTTTATCCTGCATTTGAGATGAACTCTGATCTGTCTCTTTTAAATACAGAATTGCATCTGAAGAAAGATGAGACTGGATTTCCAACGGAACTGGTGAGATGGACGACGAAGTATTCAATCCATTAGACAAATACCCATTTGAATGTACAAGAGCATCATCAGGAAATGTAACTAGTCCATTCTCAACGCATCTCAATCTATCAAAACTGAACCTTAGACTACTGCTAGTACCACTTCCATGGTGCCTCTCATTGCTTAATGCTCTATCACCAATATCTCCTGCTTCTGCGACGATTTCACTCTGGATATCTTCACCCAATTGCAAATCCACCTCGTGAGAGAAGCTCATAGACCCTTTTCTCCAAGAACCCATGCGAGGACATGATTCCCTATGTCCAAATGATTCATGTTTGGTGGGTGCAGCTTGGTCTGACATACGATCTGTCGAGAATATCCTTAAAGAAGTGCTTCTTTTGAAGCTGTTGTGGAAAGATGATTAGAGTATTTAAGACTGCTGCTGGTGGTGGGGCAATTCTCATTTTGTGGGATTGGAAGGTGTTCTTCTGCACCAGATTTCATTGTCTTTGAGGAATGAGAATATGAGATTTTTGGTTCCGAAAGAGGTGATAGGGTTGTAAGAAAAGTAGCCCAGGTGGATGTTTAGCTAGATTTGGGCTGCGTTTGGATCGAGGGAAAGAGAGGGACGCTTGGTAATGAGAGGGAAGGAACAAATGAATCCCGACTTTACCCTCCGTACAGGGAAACAAAATCCCTTCAATCACAAGAGGTAAGAGGATCGAACCGATAGAAGAAATCGAATAGAAAAAAGAAGGAAAATAAAAGAAAGGAGAAGAAAGACGTTCGAGAGAAGAGAGAATGAAAACAGAAGAAAGAAAAGAAAAAAAGAAAGCCAGCAAGACGAACGAGAAGAAAGAACCGAGAACAGAGTGAAGAAATCGAAACAGAGAATGAAAGAAAAGAAACATAAACAAAGAAACGAAGATGATGCAGAAAGAAAAGAAACGTTAGTATGCATGAATGTCAAGAAGCTGCCTCGTTGAATGGCTAATAGTATTCACACGCAAATGTCCAGAAGCTGCCACGTTGAATGGCTGATAGTAATTCACACGCAAATGATGATAACATTGTGTACTTACTCTCAGCCGACCAAAACACGTGGAACAGAAACCAAATCACAAACAGTTTTCTTTTTAGGGTAAATAATATTTAAAAGCTTTTCATAACCTCTCGGGCATGGGGACCCATTTCTTGGGAATCTGTATCTTCTCTCAATTGGTCCTCTTCAGATCTTTCATCAGATTCGAATCAATTTTTAGTCATGGTGTTTGAAATAATTTATTTTTGTAATTATGAAGATTAAGTACAGGCGACCATAGGATCATTGAAAGATACTATAATAGTTGTGGCAGTGAAGAAATGTTTGCATGAATGAGAAGTTGCTTTTAAATGAGGATTTGTCATGTACATTTAAAAGTGTCACATTTTAAGATTTAAGAATATTAAAATGTTACAAAAAAGTTAAAAGACATTAAAAATTAAAGTATACATTAAGTCAGATCGTGTGAAAGAGTTTCTCATCTTATGTTGTTTTTTTTTCTTTAAATTTTAGGATAACCAGTTTGTTTCTCTCAAATATCAAAGTTATACTTAAACATTTAAAAAATTGTAAAAATATATCTACAACTTTCGTATTTATTTGAATAATGTACATACTTGACTACAAAATTAGCAACTATTGCTTGGAGGAAAATATATTGTGTTAGTGCCCTGATTTATAAAGTCCCTAAGTTTGTCAATTTCATGACTCGGGAATAATCACTTGCTAGAAACTTGAAGACTTAAGGTGATCAAGAGTGAAAATTATGCTCCACCAGATTAAAACTCATCGTTGTGGCAATCACAAAATAGGTATTTTGCCATAGATGACTTTAGGTGATACACACATTTTAGGAAGATCATTCCTAGGCTTAGTTAAACAAATAGTAAAATCATAAAAGCCTACAGAAGAAGTTTCACAGTGAATTAGAAGCGAACTTGGAAATATGAATTAAATTCATTGTCAACTCGACCAGTCGTTTTCACCGACCCTTCGGTGGAGACAGGATCAACCCATCATAGTCAAAGACTAGTCTGCCAAATTGACAAAGGTTTTGAAACGTTGAACTATCATTCTGGATATGTTTCTGATCGAGAGTCTCGTATGCACCGACCCCTCAGTGGTGAACTTAACTATCCCTCATGGTCAACGACTCATCGATGATAACTTATGAGTTTTGGAACTTAGAACTCAAGTAGACTCTCGAGAAAACAGACATCTCGGTAATTCAAGACCGATCGAGAGTACCAAAACCGACTCCTCGGTAAAAGGCGATGGGTCATTCTGGGCAGGACAAGTTTCTGGTCATGAAACTCTGTGTACATGGTATTGTCCCAAATCGAGACCCTCATATGGACCGACCTCTCGGTGCCATGACTGTCGACCCATCGGTCACACCGACTTGTGGACCGAGAATTAATAATATCGTTGGGAGTGCATTTAATATGCAACGGTCTGGTGGTTGAACAGTAATAAATATGAACACCGACTCATCGGTGCCCCCGACCTGTCGGTACTGGACAATTTCAAAAACTATTGACTCCTCTATAAATATGAGTGTTGTGTGATCATTTAATTATCTTCCTTAAATTCAGAAGAATCACATACTTTAAGGAACAATCATCTCTCTTGTGCCTATACTTGAGAATCAAATATAACCAATCTATTGACTAAGTTAGTGAAAAAGAGAAAGAGATAAGGAAAGAAAAGATATAAAGTACGAAAGATTTGGTAAACCAGTTTCCTAGTCATCCTGAAATTGTGATTGCTCAACGATGGCTAGAAGGCGGAGCATCAAGATTACCTCGGGCACACATTGCGTGGATCTTTGAGAAACACACATCTTCGACAAAGAACTTCAAGGCAAGTGCTTCTTGGTTATAAAAAATCTAGAGCGTCGTCTCTAGGACATGTGGTGAGTGGAATTCCCAACCAAATAAATAGGTGGAATGTCAATTTTACATGTGGTTGGTGAAATTCTCAGTCGATTGAGTGAGGTGGAATTCCTACTTTAATTGTGAGGCTATAAGTCCCCACTTAGTGAATTTGGAAATAACTCAAGATTGAGCTAGTCCTAACAGTGGATGTAAATTGGCTAACTGAACCACTATAAATCTTGTGTCCTTTTGCTTGTGGTGTTAGAGCTAATTTCTTGTGTTGATTGTTGAATCACATTTGCTAACACACACTCACTTGATTGTTTTATCCGATGCACTTAATTAATCAATCAAGTAATTTTTAAAAGGACCAAAGATTGTTAGATTGACCTATTCACCCCCCTCTAGGGTCAATCGTGTTCTAGCACCAAGGGAGAACTTTAAATTCGTATCAAAGCCTACTGCTCTTTATAAGATTTAACCATCCGAGTTGATCCAAGCTATAACACCATGAGAGATAGTCATGCAATAGCCAAACCCCCTTATTTCGATGGAAGAAACTATGCCTCATTGAAGACCAAAATGAGAAGTTTCTTTGTTTCCATGGATTCATCGGTATGGGATATTGTAAAGACTGGATGACAGGAACCCATGGAAGAGAAGGTGGTAGCTTCCATCTCAATCATGTATAACCCAAATCTTTTGCCTCTTGGACCCCTGTTGAAAAAGTTGTTAAGACAGCTGATGGCAAAGCCATGAATGCCCTTAATTGTGCAGTATCCGATAGCGAGTACACGAGAATTATGACCTGTGGAACTGCAAAGGAGGCATGGGAAGTTCTTGAAAGAACTCATGAAAGCACCTCAATAGTTAAGAGGTCCAACTTTCAGATCCTCCAAAATTAATTTGATACTATTAAAATGAAGGAAGATGAAGTCTTCATGGATTCTTATTCCAAGATAAGCGACATTGTGATTAAATGTATGCTCTAAGTGAAGAGATATCCGAGGACAAGGTATGTACCAAAATTGTCCGGAATCTTGCAGAAAGATTCAAACCCAATGTTGTGGCTATGGAAGATAACAAAAATGTGTCTCTAATGAATATCAATGATTTGGTTGGTTCACTACAAACCTATAAACTACACTTTAAATAACCAATGGACAAATCCATTGCCTTGAAATCTCCCCTAAAACAAAAGAAAACAAAAGAAAATGAAGATTCTTCGGAAGATGAATTTTTAAGTGATGAGATGCCAATGTTTGCCAAAAGGTCTTACAAAAAAATTATAACTTGAGAAGAATGAGTAAGGGTGAAATAAATAAAAGATACCCAAAAAGGCAAAAATAAATCAGAGGAAAAAGGGAAGGAGAGAGAAGTTGCCAAGGAACAGACTTATTTTAATTATGGGGAGAGAGGACACTTCATGGACGAATGTCCCTCAGATAAAATTAAGAAGGCTATGAATGTGGGTGTGTTCCATGTGGAAAACTCTGAATCAAAGAGTGATTCCGATAAAGAGACTGAAAGAAAAATTGATATATCAAAAGGTCTTATAGCCTTGACCATTGGTGATCAAGAAAATGCCACAATTGTAACGGAGGATGATGAGAGTGAAGATGAAAATCTTCAAGCCTCCTACAGTGCCCTGTTCCTTGAAAGTGAGAGGTTGGTCAAGAAATTAAACAATGTTAAAAATGAAAACCTTAACCTCTCTAATCAAATAGAAGATTTGAAAAATGAAAAATCTCTTATAATCTCTAAGCTTGAACTTTCAGATGTTGAAAACACTAAGTTTAAAGAGAATAATAAAAGACTTCAAGAAGAGATAAGTATTCACTATAAGGATGTCGAAAATCTGTGGCATCACAATAATTTTCTTGAAGAGGATATTAAAAAACTATCTTTGGAATTAAAAAACTTAAGAATTCATAAAGAAAAATTCCAAGATAAATTTATCAAAGGAGATGAAAGGCTTAAAAGACTCCTATGGTCGGGTAAACAATATGGTGATAGGCCTGGTCTTGGTGCATCATCCACCAAAAAACCTATACATCATGGGGTGTTTAGAAATGTAATGTCTCTAACCCTTCAACAGGTAAGTGTTATTTCTGTCATAAGGTTGGGCATTTCAAAAAAAATTACTACCATTGAAAGAGATACTTGGAAAGGCAAGCACAAGCTAAAAGGCACAATCCAGTAAAGCGTATGCCTAAATGACATCCACCAACACCCAATCTTAAAAGAAGCCAAAAGAAGGTGGACACAAGGCAAGACTCTTTGTTGAGACAACTGAATCATGTCTTAAAAGAGTTGAAGGATTCCAAGGTTGGACATCAAAGGTACGATCATAGGGGTGTATACGCAACACCAAATGCCACAATCTTTGTACCTAAGAGATAGACCACCATTCATGTTTTGTTTTGGTTTAAGATTCACTTACATATCTTAGGTACTAGAAATGGACTCACAAGAAATCATGTGATTTCACATAGCAGAAAAATGTTGTGATATGAGGAGAGAAAAATTGGCTAATTATAAGTCTAGAATGTACTTTCCTGGCTATAGTACATATTCTACTGGGAAAGCCATACATTCCATTTAAAATATTTTGAACTTTCTGTGTTTTGGAATGTAAATCTTGTTTTTGTGCATGTTTTAATGATTTGATGAATTATGTTTGGCATATTTGTGCTTTATCATATTGAATAAATCATTGTATGCCATGCTTAGAATAGGATTTCATCAAGTTGTACAAATCAGGGATGATTGCTCTACAATATAAACTCTCGGTATAGTCGACATGTCTGTGAAATAGACTAGTCGGTGTGATAGACATGTCGGTAATGTGCTAAATCGAGCACTGTAAAAAGGGGCGAAAAATATCGAAAGAGTCGACCTATCAATGGAAACAACATGTCAGTGAGACAAAATGTTTAAATTAAAAGAGACCCTTTCTGCGAAAACGATAATTCATTCGAATTTGTCGTTTCCTCTCCCGCGAAGGTCTGGTGATTTCCCTTTTCTCCTTCCGTGCCCTAGACCAGTCGATAAGACCTCTCGAAGTGATTTATAGCCAGAAAAGCATAGGGTTTTTGTTCCTCCCATCCCTAGAAGCCTAAAAATCACGATTTTTATGAATTTCTTAGATCAGTTTAGACTCAATCTTCACCTCATCCACCTCCAAGTCACTGTTTGAGGATCTCCTCTTGGAAAAACCATGCCAAGAAACATGGCAGTACGGTCAGGCCCTCAGACCTCTGAAGAACGAGGTGAAACTAGTCAGTGGCCCAAAAGAACCAAAAGATCAGCCTCTCGATTTTGCCCTAGCTCTAGCACTGGAAATCTTGCGTCTACTCAGGCTGGTAAGTTCTCTCCCCACATACCATAATCCAATTCTCAACAGAGAACTCAACCAGAGGTTGAAGAAGACTCCATCATTGACAAAGATGTCATCTTCGTCAAAGAACGTCGTGAGGGAAGGAGAGAAGATGCAGAAGAGGAGAATGGTCTTAGAACTAGTAACGTAGGCTGTATCATTATCCCTGATGACAGAAGGGAGGATGAAAGTCATCGTTCTGAGGACTTTTGGAGAGACATTGAGGAAGAAGAAGAATATCAATATCCCTCTCAAGAGAGTGTCAGTCTGGGCAGGAGGGTCTTCACACTTGAAAGGAGAATAGACTACCTCGAAAGAAGTCTAAATAACATCAGGTTGTCTGTCCAAGAACTAGTCTCTGGTATGTCACCTCTTCCAGATCTGATAGCTCAGTTCCAGATTCTCGATCCCTTTCTTCTCCAACACCTCCACAGGATGGCTCTGCTTAGGATAGTTTTTCATGTTTCTATGTTTTGAACTTTGAAAAACTATATTTTTGGTATTGTATCTAAGCATCCATGATGCCCCCTCCAAAACCATATGTACTGCACATTTTGATTATCAATGATATGATATGGTTTAATGTATGCATTGTTGTGTTTAAATGCATTCTATCTCTTGTCTATGGTTAACATGGCATTTGTTAAATAGACTAACATGCAGGTTTGAATGAGTTGGTTTGGTATCGGCATGTTAGGGAGATAGGGATCGGGTTGTGATGTTTCACACATCCTTGGAGTTTGAGGGAGCACAAAACATGTGCTGTTTTACCATCTGTCACTGGTCATGATAGTGTAAGGAGGAAGGATGATACAAGCTTGAAAGAAAGCTTGGAGAAAAATAAACTTAGAGGCAGTAAGCTTATGAGGGAGTTGAATCAAAGAAGCTAAAAAATATAGTTTGGAGAATGGGAGAGAATACTCCAAAAAGGGAAGCTAGGTAAGTTAACTTGACCCCATTGAGAGAACACCTTTAAGACAACACAGATCTTAAAGGGGAAGAAGAAAAAAAAAATAGTAATTCAATGACAATTTGCATTGTACTGTGAGGGAGATCAATGATTGAATGCATGAGAAGCATGCATTGATCAATAGAAAGATTAAATGATTTGGAAGTGAAGTACTAAATGCAAGAAGCATGGGGGAGTGCTTGAAATCCAATTCCTTCAATATGAAGGGGAACTCGATGACTGCCTACTAACCTTTGTCAATTATATGACAAAATGGAGGAGAAATTAGTAGAAACTATGAGACATTTTAGTTCCCTGGGTCCCTAAGTTTGTCAATTCCATGACTTAGGAAAAAGCATTTGCTAGAAGCTTTAAGACTCATGATGATTAAGATTGAAGATCATGCTCCACCGGATTAAAGTTCATCGTTATGGCAATCACAAAATAACTATTTAGCCATAGATGACTTTAGGTGGTACCCACACCTTCAGAGGATCATTCCTATGCTTAGTTGAACAAATGGTAAAATCATTAAAAGCTGAGAGAGGAAGCTTGACAGTAAATTGGAACCCAAGTTGGAAATATGTATTTGGTTTCACTGTCAGCTCGACCAGTCATTTTCACCGACCCCTCGGTGGAGACAGGATTGTCTCATCGTGGTTAAAGACTGGTCGGCCAGATTGACAAAGGTTTTGGATCATAGAACTGTCATTCTGGATGTATCTCTGATCGGGATCTTGTATGCACCAACCCCTTGGTGAAAGGTTTAAATGAACCCTCGTGGTCAACGACTCTTTGATAAAGTCTTATGAGTTATAGAACTTAGAACTCAGGTAGGCTCTCGAGAAAACAGACATATCGGTAGTTCAAGACCGATTGAGAGTACCAGGACCGACCCCTCGGTAAAGGGCGATAGGTCGGTCTGGGTAAAACTAGTTTCTGGACTTGAAACTCTGTCAGCATGGTGTTGCCACAGACCGATCCTCTCATATAGACTGACCTATAGGTGCCATGACTGTCGACCCATTGGCGACATTGCCCTGTCAACCGGGAAAGGACTATACCGTTGGGAGTGCATTTAATGCGCAAAGGTCGGGGTGTTGAACGGTAATATTTTTAGTCACCGACCCCTTGGTGTGCCCTACCTGTCGGTACATAACCGTTGCTGAAACTGGTTGCCTTGTCTATAACTACCAATCTTTGTGCAACCATTTGGTATCCTTTGGCAAATCGGTTGGACTCTCATCATTATCAGTGAGATTAAATAAGAGCCAACAAAAGGATCACTCTCTCTTTTGTGCCTACACTTGGGGAATCTAATACAACCAATCATATGGATTGAGTTTGTGAGAGAGATAGGGGAACTGATAATAAACTATGATAGATTTGGTACAACCAGTTTCCTAGTAACCCTGGAATTGTGATTGCTTTACACCGGCTAAAAGGCAGAGCGTCCGCACACATTGGGTGGGTCTTGAAGAAGCACACATCAACGAGATAGAACTTCAAAGGTAAGTGCTTCTTGGTTTTAATTTTATTTAAAACCTTTATCCCGGGAGTGGATTAAGGACGTTTGGCTCCCGAACCACTATAAAAAATTCTAGAGTGTCATCTCTCGTATAGTGGTTGGTGGAATTCCCAGCCAAATCAATATGTAAAATTTCTATTCTACTTGTGGTGGATGAAATTCCCAGCCGATTGAGTAAGGTATAATTTCTACTCTAATTGTGAGGGTATAAGTCCATACTTAGTGGATTTGGTGATAGTTCAAGGTTGTGTGAGTCCTAACAATGGATATAGGTTGGCTAACCGAACCACTATAAATTTGGTCTTATGGTGTTTGATTTTTGTGTGTTTGTGTTTTAATATTTAAGTACTCTTCTCAACACACATCTCTTTGTATTTGATTATCCTTATTTATACATTGTGCACAAACATCGATAATCAAGCAATATGCAAAGGGTTATAAACTTCGTTTGACCGTTTAGAGAAATTATAAACAATTTATCATACTAAACAAATCTCTTAATTTATATCCGCTATACTTATACTTAAAATAATCAAGAAATTTGTAACCACCATGGAAACTGGGATTGACCTATTTATTACCCCCCCTCCCCCCCTCCTCTCTCCTCTTGGGTCAATCATATTCTAGCACAAAGGGAAGGACCTTCAAGACATCAAAACCAATTATGAGGATTAATTGGTGAGTGCTTGGGCTCTAGAAAGAGAGAGTCATAAAGGGGAGGAATATGGAGAAGCCAATAGACATGCGAGAATGTCTATGCTTGGAGTTTGGGACTTCAAACTCAAAGAAGATTGGGGGAGAAAATCTTCTCAACACTGATAGCTTAGATATGCTATAGGTAGTGTTGATTTCTAGGAAATCATGATGTATGGGGGAGTATGAATGAATATCTTGTTTAGTCTATTGATGTGTATTTATATTTTGGACTAACCCCTCTAATAATTTTTCTAGTATTGCTTGCTTATGTGTTGAAACAGGAAATTATAATTTGAAGCAAGCTAAATAAGAATATACGAAAATCATAATCTTGTTTTCCATTTGAGTATGTATAAGTAAACAATGTAATATTTTGTATTAAAATGTGATGTGATAAGGGTGGGCTTCTAATTAAGTTAGCTTCTAAGTTTCGTCATGAAATTGACAAAGGGGGAGATTGTTAGCGCTCCGGCTTGCCAAGTCCCTAAGTTCGTTAATTCCTTGACTCGGGAAGAAGCACTTGCTAAAAGCTTGTAGACTCAAGGTGATCAAGAGTGAAGATCATGCTCCACCAGATTGAAGCTCATTGCTATGGCAATCACAAAATAGGTATTTGGCCATAGATGACTTTAGGTGGTACCCACACCTTAGGGGGACCATTCCTAGGCTTGGTTGAACAAATGTTAAAATCATAAAAGCTTAGAGAGGAAGCTTGATAGTGAATTGGAAGCGAACTTGGAAATATGAATTAAGTTCACTATCAGCTCGACCAGTAGTTCTCACCGACCTCTTGGTGGAGACAAAATCGACCCATCGTAGTCAAAGAATAGTCTGCCAGATTGATAAAGAATTGGGTGTGCCTCTGATCGAGAGTCTCGTATGCACATGCACCGATCCCTTAGTGATGAACTTAACGACCCCTCGTGGTCAACGACTCGTCGATGATAACTTATGAGTTCTAGAACTTAGAACTAAAGTGGACTTTCGAGAAAATAGACATCTCGGTATTTCAAGACCGATCGAGAGTACCAGGACTGACCCCTCAGTAAATGACGACAGGTCATTCTGGGCAGGACAAATTTCTAGACATAAAACTCTTTCTGCATGGTGTTGCCGTAAATTAAGACCCTCGTATGGACCTACCTCTCGATGCCATTACTGTCGACCCATCGGTCACACCGACCTTTTGACCGGGAATTAATAATGTCGTTGGGAGTGCATTTAATGTGTAACGGTCGGTGGTTGAAGATATTAAATATGAACACCAACCCATCGGTGCCTCCGTCCAGTCGGTACTGGACAATTTGAAAAACTGTGTTGACTTCTCTATAAATATGAGTGTTGTGTGATCATTTAATTATCTTCCTTGAACTGAAAAAAGTCACACACTTTAAGGACCGATCATCTCTCTTGTGCCTACACTTTAGAATCAAATATAACCAATCTATTGATTGAGTTAGTGAAAGAGAGAAAGAGAGGAAAAAAGAAAAGATAAAAACTAGGAAATATTTGGTAAAACCAGTTTCTTAGTCACCCTAAAATTGTGATTGCTCAACGACAGCTATAAGGCGGAGCGTCGGGATTAACTCGGGCACACATTGGGTGGAACTTTGAGAAGCACACATCTTTGACAAGATGCTTCAAGGCAAGTGCTTATTGATTTTAATTTTATTTTAAAACATTTGTTCTGTGAAAGTAGATTAAGGAGGCTTGGCTCTGGAACCACTATAAAAAATCTAAAGCGTCGTTTCTTGCACATGTGATGGGTGGAATTCCCAGCCAAATAAATATGTAGAATTCCTATTTTATATGTGGTGGGTGAAATTCCTAGCCGATTGAATGAGGTTGAATTCTTACTCTAATTGTGAGGGTGTAAGTCCGCACTTAGTGAATTTGGGGATAGCTCAAGGTTGAGCTAGTCCTAACAGTGGATGTACGTTGGCTAATCGAACCACTATAAATCTTGTGTCCTTATGCTTGTGGTGTTAGAGCTAATTTCTTGTGTTGATTGTTTAATTATATTTGCTAACAAACACTCACTTGATTGTTGTATCCGCTGCACTTAATTAATCAATCAAGTAATTTTTAAAATGACCAACGATTTTTAGATTGACCTATTCACCCCAACTCTAGGGTAAATCGTGTTCTAGCACCAATGGAGAACTTTCATATTGGAATTTGGTGTATTTTGAAATAAATAAAAAATATTTATTCATATTTTTATTCATTTTAAAAAGGATGTAAAAAGTTATGTATTAAATTTAGTTCAAAATTTTATTTCCTCTTTTTTTTTTTTAAAAAAAAAAGATGTTTTCCGTCTATTTTTAAATGAAATTGAATTTTCTTTTTTATGGAAATTTATATGGAAAACAAGTGGAGTAACAAGTATTTCTGAAAAAAATGATAAATTTACTCAAGGAGATAAGAGATGGAGAAAAGACGGGGGAACGATAGGATTCTTGAAGGAACTCCGAATGTCATAACTCGACCATTGATCATGCATCTCGAGGAGTTTTAAGGACTTTGGTCTTGATTAATGACTGGTTAGATGTGTAGATCTTTGTGTCTGTTTTCCAATGAGCCCAAGGTTGGCTCAATTTGAGTTATTAGGCTCAAGATCCGACTGTTTGAAGCAAAAAAGGCAAAATAATAATTTGCACGTGTGTGGATAATCTTGTATTTACTTATTTTGAAAATGATGAATTTACACACTTCCTTCTCAATTAGAAATTTACAAATTTATCCCCTTTGACTTGAAATTAAGTAGATGGAAAACTTAATTAGCAATTAGATTTTAGAATTTCAATTAGAATTATTCAATTTAAATTCAGAATTTAGAATTTAGAATTTAATTAGAATCCAATAAAATAAAGTAAACAAAAAATTTAAATTATGGTAACATAAAATAAAGTGTTAATTCAAGTGCTCAAATCCTTATTTTTAGAAAAATTGATTTTAGATAAAAAAATGTAATTAAATTAAATAAATGTAACTAGAAGAAATTTCAAAACACCCAAAGCCCAAACCCGTGTGGGCCCCTTTGGGACCCACATCCTTTGTAAGTCTCATTGACTATAACACAACCCTTCCACCTTATTCCTTTATCACTCCACACGACTCCTTTCCTTTACTTTCCCCTCCTTTCCTTTCCCAAATGGAAAATTGTCCCAAATTCGACCCCTCACATTTTTTCTTGTCCAAAACAGAAACAAATCCTTATCTCTCCACCTAATCCTTTCCCGTTCCTAACTTTTTCCATCCTATTTTCCTTCAAAATACATGCAATAGATCCTAAATAAAAATCTATATGAATACATGGAAAAATAAAAAAAATTAAAGAAAATGAGGTTAGGCACTTACCTTGGCCTGTAGTGCTTTCCTGCCGGAAATTTTTATTGCGCAATTCAAAATCTCTGAACAATGAAATACCACAAAACAAAATGCATATTCTGACTCTAATAAAAAATGCATGAAACCTAATATAAATGATGTTTTCCTATAACTACAATTAAAGAAGGAGATGCAATATTTACAATCTATAAACAAGAATTTTAAAATATGATAAGATTATGGAAATTAAATCAAAGTTCACCAAATTAAAAGTTTATTCCATGATTCCCAAGATTTGAAATCTTATTTTGAAGATTTCTTAAGTTAGATAAAAGTTTCAAAATTTTAGAAAAGTTCTAAGTTTGGAAATTTTGCTAAAATTAGAATGTTTCCAAAAATAGATCAATTACCAAAAATAGATTTTTCTAAAAATAGAAAACTTTTCCAAAAATAAATTGATTCAAATTATTGAGATTTCCAAGAATTTCTTATTTAAGGTAACATTCCAAAAATAGAAAAAGTTTCGATTTTTGAAGAGTTGCCAAAAATAGAACTTTCCAAAAATAACATTTTTTCCTAAAAATAATTAATTTTGAAAGAAAACATAATTTAATTTTATGATTTTCTCCGGCAACGGGGCCAAAAACTTGTTGATGTTTTAAATTTGTAAATCTCGCAAACGCACGAACCATGTATTGTATAGCGATTGAGTGCGAGGTCGAATCCAAAGGAAAATCTCAAAATATATGAATTAAAATTAAGTTTGTGTTCCTTTAAAAAGAATTATTTTCAAGAAGTAGAACCTTTATATGAGGCATGTATCTAACTTGAAAAATCAGCAAATAAGATGTGTGAATTAATTGCCCTTGAATTAAAATGGTGAATTAAATGATAATCTCAATCATAATCAAAATTACAAGTTATAAGATTAAAATACTACATCTCCAATCCTTAATTGAATGAATTTTGAGAGAGTGTGTAAATAAGAAGAATTAAAACAATAAAAGAATAACATTAATTAAAGAAATTAAAAAAATAAAACATATAAGATTTAGGGTAGAACAAAAATTATACAACAAACATAGAATCCAATATGATTAAAAGACAGAAAATTAAATTGCAAGAAAATAAATAATTGAAAATAAAAATGCAGTAACGTAAAGGTTTGTTGTTTAGAATAGACCGTTCATTGCCCAAAATGTGTAAACAAATTTAAAACCTAGATCTGAAATTCACGTAAATATCTGAAATGCAATTCATGCTCACTAATAAAGATAAGATTCACAATTTTTAATTTAATTAATTAAACCTTATTAATCAACATTCAACTTTTACAAATAAGATCCTAACTATTGCATGTGCTCATGTTCAATTAAATCAACAAAAGTTGTAAACTTGAAATTAAAAGCAAAATAATCATAAAAGAATTTTAAAACTTGGATGTTTCAGGATTCTAAATGGATGTTTTGTATTTATTTTATTGGAGAATTCAGTACAAGCACTTATAAATTAAATACAAGAAAGACAATATAAAAATAAAATTTACAACTCTCACTTTGTAAATTCGAATAGTGCTCCTGTCTTCTTGTCTTTTGCTCCAGCCCTGGTCCTCTCAAGCTCCAGGTCAAATTCGAATTCTATCGTGTGCCTCAGTGCTTATTTATAGGCTCAGGGTTGGAATGGACGGCTGGGATTTAATCTGGGTTTAAGTTATGGATTGATGGCTTGGATTAGATCTCATGAAATTTGGATGGATAAGATTTAAGATTGAAAACTATGGCTTACAATAGGGTATACACGAAATTTGGGTGGCTTGGCTTGGTGGCTAAGCAATGGGAGAAAAAATTGGGATTTAGGATTAGTTTGGAAAGTGGAGTGCAAATCCCATTTTTCTACACATGTACCATCTTGCAGCTCCATTTTGATCTAGTAAACGTCCAAGTTATGAAATTTTGTAAACTACAAAGTTCTATCCCTTAAAGTCTTTTTTCCAAAGCAATAAGAATGAACGCATCAGATATTGGACTATAAAGTTATGGTCAAAATACTAAAGATGTGTCAAAACTTGTCTTCCAAATCCCATTTTTTTCTCCATTTCTTCCTCCACAAGGCTTCACACGAAATTGACAAGTGTCTCATTGCCTTGGGAGAATTTGGATTGCTTGGAGGAGGGCCGATGAGGTGTAGGTGATGTGGCATGAACCTAGATGGAATTTTGTGTCAACTGCCTGAAAAGATTTTAGTTGCTTGGGTTCCAAGTTGTTCCATATCTAGGGTTTTTATAAATGAATGGGTATGATTGAATGGGATCTAGATCTAATGACTCTAAGGTAAGTTGATTAAAATAAATTATATAAGTGGTAGGTTTCCTAATGGAAGGTTGAGATTCAAAGGTTGATCAAGATGGATGATAAAATGCATGGCTTAAATCTCAGATGATGAATGTATGCATTGGATAAGTAAGGTGGCTCTAGGATTTTTCCTTGGTTTATGAATGATATGAATGGATGTGATGAAATGTCCTAAGATCTAATGATTTAGATGGTTGATGGATGATCTAATTGAATGGATGCATAGGTGATATATGAATGCATGTGATCCTAAGGTAAATCTAGATGATGGGTGGGTTGGATGGTCTAGATCTAATGTTAATGCATGTATGGGTTGGATTTGATAGGTGGATCTAAGATTTTATCTAATTTTGATATGAGATGAAGGATTAGGTTTTAAGATGAAGGTTGGATGGTGTTGATGACAAGGAAATGGACAAGGCTTGGGCGTGTGAATGGGTTCTGGACTTGATTTTGGACCTATAAATGAGCACATGGGCCTCCAGTGGACCTTGGACTCGAGCTTGAGGACTTGGGCCTTTGTTGGACTTTAGATTGTACATTGGCCTGGCTCATCTTGTAATATGCACATGGACTGCCTATGGCTTGGCCCAATTGAAGTGGATCTCTGGCCGATTTGATCTTGATTTTCAGTCTTTGGCACTTGAATTGCATGCTCTCTCTCCTAGAATTAAATAATTAACTCCACCACTTTAAGATAAAAAATATTGATTAAGTTTAAACTCTCATAACCGGATCTAGACTAACCAATTTACATGAAAAACCTAAAAGTAGCCCGAATTAATAACTAAAATTTCAGATCTTCTATTTTTGGCTCAGAACTAACAATTATCCACTCAGTTAGCTTGATTTCTTGTATTCTCCATTTTTAATCTACAAAACTAAGAAATTGTATTAAATGCACTAATATACACACAATTGAGAGCTAACTGGTCCAATAATTAGGGGTAAAATTGTAAGATTTCAGTGCTCAACACCATAGTTTGGGGACCATTTGTGAACCAGCCTTCATAGATCATCATTACAACCTATCAAGTGGACCTTCCTTTTCCTCCAAATAGTTTAGGTAGATTCCTATACATTCTTTTATTTACATCCTGTGAAGAAGAAGAATGAGAAAATTGGTTTTAATCCTAGCCTTATTTACTATTATACTGCTATGATAGTATGTGATTTGAACCTACAAGTTTTTGTTAATACAAGAGTGTAAAAGTTTTATTTTATAAGTACTAGTCTATTTTTATTTTATTTTTAAGTATTTTACATATCAAAGAGGATTTCAAGAAGTCCTAACCTTCCCTCCTTAGGCTAGAATTGTGTGTTTTTTATATGTTCAACCCATGTTGTTATAGGTCTGAGGTCTTTGTCTAAAATTGAAAGCATATATATATACACCGTACCAACCCTTTTCCTTTAAACAGTAAATTTCTGCTTGGCTGATTTTTTCCCTAACATCCCTTCTCTGGTTTTAAATCCACATTATTTATTTTGTGATGCTCTTGTTACAATTCGTTACATTTTAAACTTTATCTACATTACGACTGACATGCATTTGTTTCTAAATTTATTTTAAGAGGAGAAAACAAACTACAACATGAAAACATTATCTTTGTCTTTCTCAGTTTTATCACTACTATTCTACCCATTTACTTACTTTATTTGGTAGAAGTTACTAGTTTCATGAACGAGCTTTTTATTGTCTTATTAGTGCTAAGTTGGATTAGACATGGTTCGGCCATACAATGCATGGACCCAAACCTTATTCTTAACCTTGGACCTTAGGACAACACGTAGATCATAGTCGAGGCAGCAACATACCTCATATGTATTAAATGTGATTTGTTAAAGAAATTTAATACTCCCCATATTAGTAGTACTTGGAATCTTTAAAACATATTCGCAGCAAACCTTGGTCTTCAAGGCTAATTATCACTTGGAAGCTATGTGGACTTCTCATTCGCACTACATAAACTTCTAGGTGAGGGAAATAATTCACTACATACTCTTTGGACATGATTCCTCGTATTATGTGTTTAGGCAATGAAAATATTGCATTGTGTTGTGTGTTTTGAATATAATTGTTGGATCTAGAAATAGACAGGGTGTATGTTAATAATGGTGGTAATCCGGTGCTCACTCACAGTAGTGTAAGAGAGATTTTGGCTAAACATTCTATGGGCCGTGAGGAGACTCAGCCTACCCAGAGTGTGAAATTTAACCATTAACATTGTTGAAAGATCCAATAATCTATATTCGAAGATTGATGATTGTTTGGATGGTATCATGGAATTAGTAATCTTGTTTCGACATGTTTTAAATGATGGTTTGTTTAAAGAGTATCAATCTAGCAGTTATTCTAATGATATGATGCTTGGAGTATTACTATATTTATTTCAAGTTATATATATGCTATAGCAAAAGAGGTATTGGATATGATGTTATAAATTGTTTAGACTGAGATTCATGATTCTATAAGCATATAATGAATAATTGAGCATGTTTATTGGCATTGAGTATGGCATTCTTGTATTCATGGAATTGGGTATGAGAGTGTGATCTATGATTGTCACGAAGACCACGACGGTAGTAGCTTTGTTAGCTTCACATTTAAGTGGGAAGACCACTACGGTGGTAGAGATGTGTTATTCGTGACAAGTCATGAAGACTATTATTTGGTGGTGGACTGTGTTATCTCCACTTTAGGTGGGAAGGCCACTACGGCGGTGTTGTGTTACACTCGATTCATTGGGAAGACCACCAAATCTCAGTAGTTGTGGATGATGGGTTGGAATATGGAATTTTGCATTGAGCATTGCATTCTTGCATAAGGCATGAGCATGAAATAAATCGTTATAAGCTTGCCTGAAATATTGCGTGAGAATGTAAAGATATCATATTCTATGTATGTGTTGTTGTTTTATTCACTGGGCATGGAACTCATCTCTTACATAGCAGGCAATCCCTTGTACTTGGGTTTAGATGATGATCAAAACTGAGCTTAAAAGACGATGAGTCGTTAAAGGATACTTAGGACCGCATATCTTATTAAAGGATTTAGTACATAGAATATAAATTGGATTTTTATTAGATTTGAGACTCTTTGAGGAATTTGTTTATTTGGTTTGTTGAGACTTGGATGATAAATTCAAGTATTGAGTAAATTTGAGAACGATATTATTCGATTGGTTTGGGAATGTCTTGAAACCTTTATGAGATGGAATATTTTATCGCTCTAGTTATGTGAAATGATGAATGTAAATGTTATTTTACTTATTAGGTGTTGGGCATGAAGAATTCGATGGCTTGTAAGCATTTATGTTATTTAGTTGAGGAAAAAAAAAAGCCATGGATTTATGATGTAAGACCCGTTTAGATGAACATGTTATTTTAAATTATGCAGTCTGATCACGCCCGTTTGGATGTTGGAAGGCGGGGCATGACATTTTTGGCTTAGATCGTGTGGCTTTTGACCTCCATTTTTCACCAAGATCATTTTAGCCCCAAATAATATCATTGATTTTGAGGATAACTAAACCATTGTTTTTCTGTGCTAACCACTCTATGAGCATGATCTATTAGTACAGGTTCAAGGCTTATCTCCTAGACATTGATGAGACGTGAATTTAATATCATGTCCTCACATGTGGAGATTGATGAAGCCACTTAACCAAGCTAGCAAAACCCATTCATTGAACAATCCAATGGCTTGATGAATGGAGCATGCTTGAAGCCTGAAGCAGCAACATCAACATGGCCCTTTATGATTTATGTCTTAGTCTATAGGTTTTTGGGGTATTAAGACTTTTGATGTGAAGTTACTCAATTGCATGAACACCATGGCGCATACTTATGATTGACCTCTAGGACCCTAAGACTTACAACAAACACATCTTTATTGGTCCTTACAATTGTTGGCTGAATCATATGGACTCATTTTGTTAGTGCCCCAGCTTGTCAAGTCACCTGTTTGTCAAGTTCGTGGATTAGGTGAAGCAATGCCTTTTAGTGAGAAGCTCAAAACTCGATATCTCAAGCGTTGGTTGAACTGTGAAGACTCAACGGATAAACGTGTATGGCAATCACTGATGGTAAGTAAACATAGATGACCATAGGTGGTACCCATACCTTAGGTGGACCATGCCTAGGCTTAGAAATCACATCTGGATAATTAAACAAGCCTAACATGTGTTTGACAATAAATTGGAACCCAACTTGGAAATATGAATTCACTGTCAGGGCGACACATCGTGTCAGGAGATTATTCGCCAAAGACAACACACAATCAATCGTGGTCTTGCGATATGTCGTATGGAAAGTTGGAGGTTCTGGTTGATTAAGACTATCAAACCGATGTGGTCTCAGGACGATACTATCGAGAGACCACGATCGATCTTTTGGAACTTTGACAAATCAATCGTAGGGGCGATGTATCGCTGAGATAGGACATAGGCTGGACTTAAATAAAGCCTGGAAACTTGGGATCATACGATCAGTTGGGCAAGCGACCGATCGTGAGTACAGGGCAAGAACAAATCGGCACCACGAACAATCACCCTGGAAAATACAATCAGTCTCAGGCCAATACATTCGTTGTAACGCCCCTCTCTCTAACCACCGCCATCAGAATAGAATTAGATGAATATTTGAGTGGAGAGGAATGCGAGTGTCACGACGCGAGTCAAGTCTGAGTCCGAAGAGCCGACCCTTGACTGGCCCAACTAGTGGGTGCATCATAACATTTGCACACACTCTGATAATCCTGCGAAAATTTAAATATTTTATAACATTGCATGAATAACTAACACATCTCATAGCAAAATAAGGAATTCCGACATACTTGAGTCAAACACAAATAAACTTAAATACATAAATTCCAAATCATAAATATTACATTCCCCAACATAGTTCCAATTCACACAGGCAAAATCATTGATATATTTATATACCAAATAACACAATTCTTTCAAAATACACTTGAAATATCATGTTTTCAAAACATCTCATCCTATCATATAATTCTAGATAATAAAATATCCCCAAAGTACTTCATTTGGAAATGAACTCAAATCATTATTTTTTTATCACCAATAAATTTTAAATTCACACCCACAACATTTCAAAGAAGTAGGAAAACTTACTTAATATTTGGCCGATTAGCAAACAAAAGCACTTTGCAAGTAGCTTGCTTGATCCCGGGTTTACTCTTTGGTCTTTTGTTCATTCACATTTGTCAACATATAATCCTCACGTCATTATAGTGTAAAACCCTCTAATTAAATTTATGAAAATCTTAATTAATCTCTAAGGGTCATTTGGCGAAGGTCATTAGAGTCTAAATTACTCCACATGTGTGTTTTGTCCTAACTAAGGGTAAAATGCTCATTTTACCCATAGTACATCATTTAAAAATAATTCATAAAACTCCAAATTATTTAAAGTCACTGATATATTCTTCAGTGAATCAGAATTTAGGAATAAAAGACTCATTATTAGAAAATAAAATTTCAGATCCAGCGAAGATGTCCAAAACTAGCCTTTCTAGTTTTGACATACAAATTGCGCACTGTTTTTGTAAAAATCATCTCGAATTCTTTTCATAATCGGATTAAATATTCTTTGGAAAGTTGTTTGATAGTAGAATACACGAAAAATATTCAAAAATATCTAGAAAATCGTTTAAAAATGGTTATAGGTCCATTTCAGGACTGATATGTAAAAACAGTTTTCTATCTTAGAGCTGGCCAGTTTTTACAAAATTATTTCGGGTACCTTCCGATGTCTGAAAATTGCGAATAAATATTTTTTGAAAACCTTTTTCATAGTAGAACATTTGGAAAATAGTTACAAAATCCTAGAAAATCATTTTGAGATGTTTAAAGTTCCATATTTGGATTGATTCGTAGAAATAATTTTACAATGAATCATTTTTCCAAAGTTCAGATATTATTTTTTTTAAATTCTTAAATTCTTTTTCTTACAAAAACCAGTAAATAAAGACATTCAAATATTCTAATGGAGTTGTAAAAATGATTTAAGAAAATATCCAAACATCAAGGCATTTTAACTAAAACTTCTCATGTAAGTCTGTTTTATGAAAATACCTAATACTTTCCATTATCTCTTCATTACACTCTATTTTTTAGATTCTCTGCATAGTTTCTTTGATGTAAAAACATAGATAAAGAGATGAAACATTTTAACATCTAAATTAAAAAACCAAGAGGGTTAGAAACCTACTTGCTCAAGCTCTAATCAAGTCTTCATGTCCTTCATTCATTTCCAACTCTCTCTCTTTCTTGCTTCAGATTTTTAGAGAGGAAGAAGGATGAGGAGGAGGAAAGAAAAAGATAATGGAGGAAAAAAGGTAGATATGGAGTCCTAGCTTTTCTTCTCTCCTTTTTGTTTTTTCCTCTACCTTATCCTCATTTTGTTTTTTAGTCAAAAAACAAAAGCTAAAGGGGTGAGGTGGAGAGCACTTATTGGTCCAAACTAAAGGTGAGGTGGTGATGTTGCTTTCATCCTTATCTTGCCATGTGGCAAGCCACCTCATCATGCCTTGCCACGTCATCGCTAATGTGGCATATTCGCCACCTCATTAATTATTTTCTGTAAATTAAAATCCATTCCATCGAGTATTATCAAATTAAATTAATAACTTAATTAAATCAATCTTAATCCCTCTTAATTAACTAATCACCAAAAATTCCATCAATTAATTTTAATTAATTATATTCCACTCCACTTTCAAAGTTATTTAACTAAATCATTCCTTAATTTAGTCTTTCTTAAATCTCGTTTAATTACTCCATCATCTCTCTAATCTCACATTGTTACTTAATTATTTCTTTCCTCATTTGACCTAATACATAGTCTTAGCCCTATTCATTCCTCATCATTAAGGGAAATTATATTGATTTACCGGATTGAAATTCTAGGGTGTTACATTCGCCAACCCGAGATTAGTCTCCGGAATCATGGACGACCAGTCGCGTGGCACGATCCATCGTGAGATTACTGTTTTAGAGTCGTTACTGTGCATTAAATGCTCAATGGTTGGGTTGGTGGAAAGAAATTTAAACACAGACGATCGATCGCCTATGCACGGTCAATCGTGTGTGTCTGTGTTACGAAATTTTTTGTTTGCCTATAAATATGTTCATTGTTTATTGGTGAGGTAGGTCGAATTTATGAGTATTCAAAGAGCCATCTATCCAAGTTAATCCTCACCCACCAAAGGCAAACTCATAGGCTTATTCTCTCTTCGCTAAACAATTGAAAATCATTCAAGTATCCAATCGGTAAAGATTGTGATTAAGAGAGAAGGATTAAGCCAAAGCTTCGAGACTAGAAATTAGAACCTAATTTTCTAGAAGGACCTCCCAAGGATTGTGGTTGCACTACACGACGGGTCTTCATCAATGTCGGGATTGTACGAGCTCACATTGGGTGGATCGATGCAAGAAGCACAACTTCATTTGCAAAGACTTCAAAGGCAAATGCTTCTTAGTTTAGATTTTGCTTTAAACTCTCTATCATTGTGAAGTGCATTAAAGAGACTGAGTTTATCTTGAACCATTATAAAAAATAGTGGGATTAGGAATTTAGTGAAAATCTCAATCAATTTGATAGAAGTTTTATTCTATTGTGTTGGTGTAATTCCAACGCTTAGTGAATTGGAGATAGCCAAAGGTTGGGTGAGTCTCATCAGTGGATGTAGGATGTTTAACCGAACTAATATAAATTGTGTGCATTGTCTCTTTGTGTGTTTGCTTTTATTCTTTCACACTTTGAAATCACACCCATAATTTGTGATTGCCCTATTCATCCCCTGCCTTAGGGTAAATCTGGTTCTAAAAACTAAGGGAACTTTCAAATTTAATATCTTCATGAACGCAGAGAGATTCAATTGGCATTATTGGGCTCTAACTGACTCGTCGGTCCTTATAGACGATGATGCATGTGTCGACTCATTATGCTGAAAGCTATAAACATATTGTTGTCTAGATTCTGACTCAATAGGGGGGGTGAATTGAGTCCTAGCAAACTTATCTAGTTCACCGCCAATTTTTAGCTTAAACAAAATGTTCTAATTAACTATGTTTTGTATGATGAGCATTCATGTCTACTGATTAAAACATATAAGGAGCAAGGCGAGTGTGCATGAGTTGAGTACTAGGACCATGGACCGTACAAACATGGTGCTTTCATGATCTAGTTATGTGCAATGATGACAAACCATAGCAAAATAATAAAACAAGCATAAAACATGCAGGAAATTAAAGCACAAGTACCATAGAAGGAGGTAGAAGATATATGGAAAGATACAACCTGATTTAACGAGGTTCTGTTGTTCCCACCTACGTCTAAATGCACTAACCCATTCTTCTTGCGGGTGAATGACAAACCATTTACACCGATCTTCTTCTCTCCTTAATCCCAATGGGTCTCTTTCTAGGTTCAAGACTGACCCTTCTTCTCAAATGCACGCCGACTCTTTCTCTCATTCTTCTCTCTAAAAAAAATACAAAATACAGTTTCTGCTCAAGACTAAACTCACAAAAATGAGAATGATGCTCTAGTAGAGATACTCAAAATGTATGAACAAAGATGGCTCAGCAAATGGGCATGAATGAGGTACTTCTGAGTCTCTCTATGATAGGATCTCTCCCTCTCGGTGGTTGGGAGTATGAAGCTTGGATAGAGCTTTCAAATTGGTCTCTCACTGCTCCAGTTATTTTCTCCCAGATTTGGTCGGTATATAAAATCTCATTTTTAATTCATTTGAATTCACAACCGTTGCGAAGCATTAAATGGAAAATGTATCCATTTTTTAACACATTTAATGTGCCACATACTAGACCGTTTGTATCTACCAGTCGATAGTTAAGAGGACTAGTCGACACAAAGCACATGTTCCATGTGTATGCAATTTCGGACAGGCAACAGTCTAGTAAAACAATTGACACAATGTTAACAGGGACTTGCATTGTTATGGAGTGGAATATTGTCGACGGTTTGATGTGTAATTGTCAACACAAAGTAAACAAAGAAGACTCTCTGTTATGGAATGGAATGTTGTCGATGGTTACAAACCTATAAGTCGACGGTAACACATGAGGGACCAACCATTTGTTATAGTCCATAAACTGTCGCCAGTTGCCCATTATTTCAAAAAAGTCTTTACAAAATGGTATGAATACATATTTTTTATTTTTTTTAAAAAAAAATCCAACCTCCTCAAGCTCCAATACCAGCATAAAACAAGAATAAAGGTCACCATAGCATAGTGAGCATATAATAAAAATTTAAATCATCACCCAACAATAACCTCCCATGCATAATTATTACAATCATCCGAAAGCCATATGAAATAATAAAACCATTGAAACACAAATTGTCTTTTTTCTTTCAAAGTAGGAAGCAAATACGACAATAAATCTACGACTACTGCTCCACTCCCAGGGCATGCTCGAAGGGCCCGCCTAACCCCTCCACAAATACTAGTTTAGCATGATGTTGTCCACTCTAGGCCTCACATAAGGCCCGCACGACTTTCAATTGGCGAGCCAACTCACTGTTGCTCCCAAAAGGCCTCTTGCTAAAAGGAGGAAGGCTACCACGTACATATGAGGGAATTTTCAATGGAACTAGCAATGTGAGACTTTTTTCTCCATACACACGCTCCACACTATAGACCCCATTTGGCCCAGGGGATTACAATCTACTCCCTTTAAAGCCAAAGCCATCTTCGGCTCCGCACACACAACAACCAAGCCCACACCCTAAGCTAGAGAGTTAAACATTGCTCTGATACCATTTGTAACGACCCATCTCGCTAGCATGATATTGTCCACTCTAAACCTCACGCACGGCCCGCACGATTTTCAATTGGAGAACCAACCCACTATTGCTCCCAAAAGGTCTCTTGCAAGAAGATGGAAGGCTACCATTTATATACGAGGGAATTTCCAATGGAACTAACAATGTAAGACTTTTTTCTCTATAGGCACGCACCACACAATAGACCCCTTTCTAGGGCGAGGTATTACAGCATGCTCACTGATCAAGCCATTGGACGAAGCCGTGACTGTTTTAAGGTGTGTTTCTTTTACATAAAATTTTGCTTGCTTCACTACCCTAGATAGATGGTGATGTTGAATAGGTGAAAGTGTATCGTCCCCAAATTTCCATAAATTCTCACTCTTTTTGTTTAAACCCATTTTTTATGCATTCCAACACACAAGAACAAGATTTTACAGGAATTCACAATTCAATAAAATACATGGAAGTGTATAATTTTCCTCATCTAAAATTGCAAAGGATCACACACCAAAAATCCAAGCTTTCAAACCAAATTCTCTGTAATTTAATTTAAAGTTCCAAAACCACTTAGGAAATTTATTCCTAATTATTTAAAATTAAATGAGTCCATCACTTAAACTCATTAGGGTTCTGGTCCAGCAAATTAAAAAACCAAAAATTCCAAAGTTTACACAATTTACCAGCTTTTCCAAGAAAATCAAAACAGGGTGAAAATATGCTCATATTGCAGAATTTTCTAAGAACAACACGTTCATTAATAAATTCCCATATTTCGTCAGTATATGGGACTCTGAATTCCATTTTCTAAAATATCCTATTTGGCCCAACCTGATTTTCCTAGCCCAAGTTATGGCCAAATTACCCCAATAGTTGCACTACCCAAAAAATTGCAGTTTAACATGGACTTACGACTTATAGACCTAATTTGATCTATCAAATTAACTCATTTATTTCTCATTTTTTTTTTTGTAGATAGGTTCTCTGTTCTATTGAATTTAGGCAAAAATTTCACACTGTTTTGATTGCTAAAACTCAAGATAAAAATCCTCTACTGAACTGCTGCAAAACTTCTTTCAAATCAAGATTTTGAAATTTGATACGACTTTCAAATCAATTCTGGGGTATCAAACGTCATCAAAAAATTCTCAAATTTTAAATGGAGATAGTTCTCCTTGTTTAAATGAGGTTAGACAAAATTTTTGCATCATTTGGATATCGGAAGATCAAATTATGATTTATTAAGTGAAGCATAGGAAAATTGTATCTCACACCTGAACCAGAAATGTGGTTCGTCTTTCAGACCTAATTCGTGGCATCAATTCATCTCCTTTTGCTCTCAAATTTAGATAAAAAATAAATCTATAAGTCTAGTTTCCAACAATGCAAAATTTCGTTGAAAAATTCTTTCGAGACCCCAAATATGAATTTTCTCGTGACAGCGTGCAAAAAGCAGGATTGCAGATTTGAGAGTTTATCTTGTAACGTTTTCACTAATAAATTTATGATCCAAAATTTCAAATTTAATTTCTATAGATGTAGAATCAATTCCAAAAAGAATTGGATGGTTCAGAAATCAAAAACTTGATTTTACCATCTCCAAAACCAATATAAAAAATTAAATCCATGTTGATTGAATTTTGCAATCAAAATTCATTTTCTATGGTCGATTTTATATACCAATTAATTTCTAAATTGATTTCTAATCTTTCTAATTGATCAAAACCTCTTGAATCTAATCCTTCATTTCTTTCCCTTTTCCTTTCTTTCATCCTCTATGTTTGAATTTCAAAAAAATCTCACATATGCTGGATCAAATTTTGAGAGAGGAAAGCATAAAGAAAATGGATAGAATACCAAGGAAAATTCAAGGAAAATAATTAAGAAAGATGCAAAATTTTATACATACCTTTTGGAGAAATGGAGTCTCAAGCAAAATCCAACAAAACCCAAGAGAAAATCCCAAAATAATAAACTTTTATTCGTTCTAAGTGAGAGAGGAGAAAAACGGCCCCAAGGAGAGAGATTTTCCTATTTTTTTAAAGTGGAAAGGCCTCATACGAATTTCTCCTTTATAAAAGGAGTATGGTCGGCCATTGAGGAGTCCAATCCCAATTTGCAACAGATACGAGAAGCCACTTGATTTAAATGGATATGATCTTTGAAAGTCCATTTCTCATGGTGCTAGAACAATACGATTGACATGAGAGAGAGAGGGGAGGGGAGAGCCGGGGGGGGGAATAGATCAATCCCAGTTTCCATGGTGTTTACACATTTCTTAATTGATTTAAGTGCAGCAGAACATTAATCAAGAGATTTGTTTAGTGTGATAGATTGTTTACAATTTCTTTAAACGATCACACTTAGATTATGATCTTTTACATATTGTTTGATTATCAATACTTGTGTGCAATGTGTAAAATAAGATAATCAACATGCAAAGTGACGTGTGTTGAGAATAGTACTTAAATACTAAGATACAAATACATAAAGATCAAACACCATAAGACCAATTTAAAGTGGTTCGATTAGCCAACCTACATCCACTATTAGGACTAACTCAACCTTGAGTTATCCCCAAATCCACTAAGCGGGGCCTTACTCCCTCACAATTAGAGTAAGAATTCTACCTCACTCAATCGGCTGGGAATTTCACCCACCACTGTAGAATAGAAATTCCACTTATCCATTTGGCTGGGAATTTCACCCACCACTGTGCTAGAGACGACGCTCTAGAGTTTTTTATAGTGGTTCATGAGCCAATCCTTCTTAATCTACTTTCGGGACAAAGGTTTTAAAACAAAATTAAAACCAAGATGCACTTGCCTTTGTAGCCCTATTTCTTGACGTGTTCTTCTTCAAGATCCACCCAATGTGTGCCGACGCTCCGCCTTGTAGCCGTCGTAAAGCAATCACAATCCAGGACAACAAGGAAACTGGATATACTACAACTCTCCTAGTTTATTTTCTTTTTCCTCTCTCTCTGCTCAATCCATATGATTGGTTGTATTAGATTCTCCAAGTGTAAGAATGAGAGAGAGAGAGTGATCATTCTGTTGGCCCTTGTTTAAGCTCACTGATAATGATGAGGGTCCAACTGATTTTGCCAAAGGATACCAACTAGTTACATAAAGATTAGTTTATAAAGAGAACGCAATCAGTTGCAGCAACGATAATAATCTTTCTCGGTCGACATGTTGATGTCGCCAATGGGTTGACAGTCATGGCACCGATAGGTATGTCCATATGAGATGCTCAGTTGGGGCAACACCATGCTGACAGAGTTTCAAGTCCAAAAACTTATCTTACCCAGAACGACCTGTTGCCCTTTACCGAGGGGTCGGTCCTGGTACTCTCGATCGGTCTTGATATACTAAGATGTATGTTTCTTCGAGAGCCCACTTGAGTTCACAGTTTATAACTCATAAGTCTTTTACTGATAAATTGTCGACCACGAGGGGTCGTTTAAGTTCATCACCGAGGGGTCGATGAATACGAGACTCTTGATCAGAGGCTTTCCCAGAATGACCTTTCTATGATCCAGAGCCTATGTCAATTTGGTCAACCAGTCTTTCACTACAATGGGTTGATCCTGTCCCCACCGAGGGGTCGGTGAGAACTACTGGTTGAGCTGATAGTGAACTTAATTCATATTTCCAAGTTGGGTTCCAATTCACTATCAAGTTTTCTCTCTAGGCTTTTTATGATTTTATCATTTGTTCAACTAAGTCTAGGGATGGTCATCTCAAAGGTGTGGGTACCACCTAAATTCATGTATGGCCATAATACCTATTTTGTGATTGCCATAACGATGAGCTTTAATCCGGTGGAGCATAATCTTCACTCTTGATCACTTTGGGTCTTCAAGCTACTAGCACATGATTCTTTTGAGTCATGGAATTGACAAACTTTAGGGACTCAGCCAAGCCGGGGCACTAGCAATCTTTTTAAAACTAAGTGAATAACATGGATCGCGAGTTAATTCAAAAGTTTTTGAAACACTCGTTTAAAAGTTACACCCATGCAATGTTTTTGGGTGATTTGAAAGTACCACTTGATCCTATAATTCGAAATTAGTTTGTTTAAATCATTTCTATTGAAATCGAAAGTTCATAAAATTTTAAAGATGGTTAACAAGTTGGCTTTCAAAAGTGTCACACTAAACGTGATTTTTAGTGAAAACAAAGATAATTTTTACCGGGTTTCTAAACTCTCGGTGTTCAATTAATTGGGGGAACAAAATGTGTACAAGTTTCAAAATTTTAAGATTCAAAATGGCGAAGAAAATGAATCTCAAAGTTTCCAAGCACAATTCATCAAAATTTCCCAATTTTTGTCGGTCCAACCTACCACAAGGTTTGATCGCACCTTCATAGATAGACAAAATTCTCTGAAAAAATAAGGTTTTGTCCGTCTGGTTGATGGGACTATCGGTACGACTGACCACAGTACAACTCAGTTTTTAGAAGTCCAAAAATTGAGTTCTCGGATTTGGTCAAATTTGAGCTCGTTGGAAAGTTCTCACAAGGATCAATGCAATGGATCAACTCTTAATTCAAGATTTGAAGTCTAAAATCTCTTCATTTTGCGTGATCTTAAGTCAGGTCATTACAAACCCGTTACCTGTATTTGAGCGTGGGTTTTCTTGACAATGCTTTGGTTATTCTCCTTAGCAGTTGAGGGAAGTTCCCAGTTAGCAGCAATGGCATCAAGAACAACATGTGGGTCCTTTGAAGAGCAAAGAAATATGGCCTTACTCTGAATGTCTACTGCAATTTTTTTGAGAAGTCCTTTGTTGAGAGCTGAACCATTGAAGATCTTATCATTCCTTGCAATCCAGACATTCCAAGATAGAGGTGGAAACAAACATGAGCTATAAGCTTTGAAATTTTGTCATTTCTTACATCATTGAATACTCTTTGGACCTCCAATTTTCCATTGTGAAGTCTGGTTGTAGTGTAATCCTAGATTCATTAAAAAAGATTTCCATATCCATTGAGTAAGATTGCACTAAAAAAATGGAAACAAGATTCCGAGGGATAATCACAAAATATAAATGATTTCTCCCATTTAACCCCTTTACCAACAAGATAAGATCTCGTTTTTAATCTGTTATGGAATATTTTCCAGGCAATGGTGGCATGTTTTGGAATATGACCTTGAAACCATACAACATCAACTAGGATGGCGGGATTTCAATCTGTCTATGCAGATCAATAGCTGATTTTAGAGAAGATTTGCCATATTTCTCAACCTTCTATGCCACCTGATCTTGAACATCACCATATGGAAGAGTTATTACCTTAACTAAAGCTATTATGTCCATAAGTGCATTTGACCCAGGTGTGAGAAGAGTTCATTTCCTATCATTAATGAAATGAACAACTTTGATATCAAGTCTAACATGAATGTCATATACAGGTCTGGCACCAAATCTATCAATCAATCGACCTGCTGGCAGCCAGTTGTTAGTCCAGAAGTTGGTATTTTTACCATTTCCTATCAGGTGGAAAACAACTGATCTTTCCTTGCTTCTTACATTTAGAAATGAGTGGGAGCCCCGAGATGCATTTGCAGGGCATTTCATAGACCATGAGTCTTTTTGTTTTATATATTTTGCTCAAATCCAATCAATCTATACATTATTTGCTCCTCTAGCAATCTCCTAGACTTGTTTGGTAAGAGCAGCAACATTAGAAATTTGTACAGGAGAAATACCCATGCCTCCTTTTGTTGTTGGCATACATATTTTGCTCTAAGATATTGTAAGCATTCTCCTATTAGTTTCTAAATCATTCCATAGAGATTGTCTTATGTGTTTCTCAATCTTGTAAATGGTGATTTCTGTCTAGTGCTCTGAATGTTAAAGTGAAGAAATTCAACCAAACGCACATAAACGAATAGAGTAACTATGACTCTCATAAAGTAGCTAAATGTCTTGTCATATATTAATGACGCGCACGAATGCATTAATGAGATTTTGTGTAATGACCCTATTCGCACTAGCGGGTCAATGGTAGTGGATAGAATTAATTTAGAAATTGGATATTGTTTATGCTAGTGTGTTATTGTATTTTATTAAAATTATTTTTTGATAAACACACTTCAAACTTAAGAATCGAACAATAGACCCCGAATGCACACACCTCATTTTCAGTTAGAATTATATATGTTAACCTCTATGAATCAAATAATTAATTAAATCTAATAATTCTGTGTGGCCGTAGGACTCACGTTAATGAGGCAAATTTACATGTAGAGATTGACCAATTATAAATTTAGAATTTAGAATTAAAGTCTAATTCAACATGTTTAGTAAAATAAATAAAGATCAATTTTTTTTAGATGAAATCTTATAGTCTTCAATTTTTTTGACCCGACCTTCTTACGTCGAATATTCAAATAAATCAAATTTAAAAATACTTCTAAAATTATTATATTGGAGATATAAAATAAAATACCATGGTAGAATTTTAATTTTTCAAAACCCCATCATGTGAGCGTTGCCAAACCACTCAAAAACGAATGGAATCTTAAACCCACTCCACATGGAATTTTCCCCAAACCTACTTGTTCCTTTTGTTTCTCTCCTCTGTCCAGCACCGTACTCCACATGGAATTTTCCCCAAACCTACTTGTTACTTTTTTCTTTCAATTGGAACTCAATCCCTTCAGATCCCTTCTTCTTCATCTCTTCCCTATCAAGTCTATCCCACTAGGGAGCCTAGCCGATTCTTATTTGGAAACCAATACCGACTGCCTGCGTGTTTATAAAACTAAGGAAACCCCAACTCGATATTCTCTCTTCACCGTCGTTTCTTCTTCTCCTCTTGGAAGACTGAGTTCTTGTTTGAGAAATAGAGCCGGACACCATCTAGATACCAGCCTCCTTCTGTTTGTAACAGTCATACCAGGTATGCATCTTGTTTTTGGTCCCCTTTTTCCTTTTGCTGATCTCTCCTTCACCTCACAATCAGCCATTGAATCGTCCTAATTTGGGACTGATTTCAGTCTCAAAACATGCCTGTAGAATCTGCCCCTAACTTACCAAGCATGACCTTCAACCTAAGCCCTTGCTGTATCATGACATCCCAGGTGTTCATTTCCCAACCAAACCCAATACAAATAAGTTTCTTTCGGTGTTATTTGTGCTTTTGGTTTACACTACTTAATTATTTCATTACTTACATGGTTTCATCATTCTTGGATTTCTAATGTTTATGATTTTTTCGTTAATGGATTAAAGTATTTGATAATTTCAATTATTATTTCAGCTCATTTGATTTGAAGTTTTTATGAGAACTTACAAGATCCTTTTGTTAATCCTTGGACAGCAACGTGTACCATTCAAATTGATTTTTATAAAAATCATGAATTAATTATAAATCCATATTTTCGTAGAAAAATCACCTATGTTTTCCCATAGAATTTATTCATGTTTTCCTTAGAAAATCCCCATTATTTTGTTTTGCCAGCCCTGCTATTAATTGGCTTAACCGACTTTTGTACAAAATACTTCCCTATTTTCGATATTCTAAGGTGTGTCCGACATACTTTGAATAAAAAAACTATTTTAAAATTTCAACTATCGGTGACCTTTAGTCACCCAATGTATGCAGTTTTGATTCGATTCTTAATTGTACATCTGGTTTCATCCCTTCATTGATTTTGTTACTTTATGTGTTACTAAATTATTACATACAACTAGTACCAAATTATTTAAATAGTTTATTCTTTCCCACAAAAGCAGCCTTTTTATCTATCTGAACTTCAAAATCTTTTTGAAAAGGACTTTATGTAGCCACTTTCAATGAATCAAGATTAAGTTAGACAAAAAACTCTTCCACTTAGTTATTTCTATTCCAATGTCATCTCAAGCCATTTATCTAATGGGTCAGTCCCCACTTCTTTGGTTGAGACTCAAGTTAAAATAATATACATGCCTATTATCCTCTTTTTCCCATTTACTAGTTAAGGATAGAAACTCATAGATTTCTCTCTTTGATGATTTTTATCTTCGTTCTCTCTTTTCTCTTTAACTGATTATTATGAATTTTCCATTGTGCCAACTCTTTTGCTTTAAACAGCAAGTCCTTGTTTAGTCAATTTATTTGATTTTCCTTCTTTCTTTTTTATTGGCTACAATTTGTTACTTTTCAACCTTTATCTATTTTCAACTTTCATGTAGTTCCATCTAAATTTATTTTAAGAGAAGGAAACAAACTACAATAGGAAAACAATGTTCATGTATCATGGTCAATGTTACTATTACTATCCTAAAATTTTATAAGGCTTAATGATACGTTTTAAACCTATGAACTTATCTTTACAAGGTACTCAGGGTCTTCTTTCATTTGATCAAATGTCCTTGTTGTTGGTATCGTTTAATTCAGTATTTTGTTTATTTTACTTGGTAACTTAAAAGAACTCTTCTTATTTCATGAACAAGGTTTTTAGTGCTTTATTATTGTCAAGTTGGATTATGCATGGATCGGTCATACAATGCATGGACCCAAATCTTATTCTTAACCTTGGACCTTAGGATAACAGTAGACCATAGTTGGGGTAGCAACATACCTCACATTTATTTATTGAGAATTGTTAGAGGGACTCAACAGTTCATATATTAATGGTACTTGGACTCTTAAAGCATTATTTCGCAGAATTCCAAGATTTCAAGGCTTAAACGACGTTGTCAGGATATTTGGAATTCTTACATTGTACACATCACCAAACTTCTAGATGAGGGCAAACAATACACTATACCTTGTTGTGCATGATATTATTTATTTAGTTTAAGTGATTGAGCAATTGAAAAATATTGCATGATTTAATGTGTTTTGGAATATAATATTGGATCTATGAAATGGGCTGGGTATGTGTTGGAATCGTGGTTGTAATTCGGTGTTTACTCGCAGTAGTGTAAGGAGATAAGCTAAATGTTCTAATGGCCGTGAGAAGACTCAGTCTGTCCGAATAGTTGGAACTTATCCACTAGCCTTGTTGAAAGGTTCAATGATTATGCTTGAATTGGATAGATGTTTTGTACGCTGAAAGTTCTCCCTTAGTGGTAGAATAGGATTGACCCTAGAGGAGGAGGAGGAGGAGGAGACCGGGGGGAATAGGTCAATCCTAGTTTCCTTGGTGTTTACAAATTTCTTAATTGTTTAAAGTTTAAGTACAGCGGAATGACAATATTAATCAAGAGATTTTTTTAGTGTGATAAACTATTTTTAATTACTTAAATGATCACACTAAGTTTAGAACCCTTTGCATATTGCTTGATTATCCATACTTGTGCACAATGTATAAATAAGGATAATCAAATGCAAAGTGATGTGTGTTGAGAAGAGTACTTAAATACTAAAATACAAACATACAATGATCAAACACCATAAGACCAAATTTATAGTGGTTCGGTTAGCCAACTTACATCCACTGTTAGGACTAACTCAACCTTGAGCTATCCCCAAATCCACCAAGTGGGGACTTACACCCTCAGAATTAGAGTAGGAATTCCACCTCACTCATTTGGCTCTGGGAATTTCACCCACCACATGTAGAATATGAATTCCGTCTATTCATTTGGCTGAGAATTTCACCGACCACATGTGCCAGAGACTACGCTCTAGATTTTTTATAGTAGTTTCGAAGCCAAGCTTCTTTAATCCAATTTCACAGGATAAATGTTTTAAATAAAATTAAAACCAAGAAGCACTTGCCTTTATAGCTCTCTCTCAATGATGTGTGCTTCTCAAAGATCCACCGCAAGAGTTAATCCTGACGCTCCGCTTTTTAGCCTTCGTTGAGCAATTACAATTTCAAGGTGACTAGGAAACTGGTTCTACCAATCTCTTTCCTAGTTTGTATCTTTGTCCCTTTTTCCTCTCTCCTTTCACAAACCCAGTCAACAAGATTGGTTGTATTGGATACTCCAAGTATAACCTCAAGACAGAGTGATCCTTTCGTTGGCCATTGTGTAAGCTCAATTGTAATGATAAGGGTTTCAACTGGTTGCACAAATATTGGTATTTATAGAGAAGGCAACCAGTTTTTCGGGACAGTCCAGTGCCGACAGATCGGGCGCACCGAGGGGTCGGTGATTATTACCGTTCAACTACCCGCGTTGAACATTAAATGCACTTTGAACGGCACAATTTATATCTGATTGACAAGTCTGTGTTACCGATGGGTCGACAGTCATGATACTGAGAGGTCGGTCCATACGAGAGGTTCGGTCTGGGGCAACGCCATGCTGACAGAGTTTCAAGTCCAGAAATTAGTCTTACCTAGAATGACATGTCGCCCTTTATCGAGGTGTCGGTCCTGGTACTCTCGACTTTTTTGTATTACCGATATGTTTGTTTTCTCGAGAATCCGCCTGAGTTCTAAGTTCTAGAACTCATAATTTTTTATCGAATAGTTGTTGACCACGAGGGGTCGTTTCAGCCTTTCACCGAGGGGTCGGTGCATACGAGACTCTCGATCAGACGCATACCCAAAATGACAGTTCAATGTTCCAAAACCTTTGTCAATCTGGCCGACCAGTCTTTGACCACGATGGGTCGATTTTGTCTCCACCGAGGGGTCGGTGAGAACTACTGATTGAGCTGACAGTGAACTTAATTCATATTTCCAAGTTCACTTTCAATTTACTGTCAAACTTCCTTTCTAGGTTTTTTATGATTTTACCATTGTTCAACTAAGCCTAGGAATGATCCTTTTAAGGTGTGGGTACCACCTAAAGTCATTTATGGCCAAATACCTATTTTGTGATTGTCATAACGATGAGCTTCAATCCGGTGGGGCATGATCTTCAATCTTGATCACCTTGAGTCTTCAAGGTTCTAGCAAGTACTTCTTCCCGAGTCATGGAATTGACGAACTTAGGGACTCGGCAAAGCTGGAGCACTAACATTGATGGCATGTACGACACTGCCCAACAATAGTAGCTACATCTCTGTAGAGATGAGGTCAATAGAACCTATCTTCCACAAGGGCAAGGGTCTTATCCCGACCCCAGTGACCCGCAATATTACTGCCGTGTAGTTCCCAGATGAGGAACTCTCCGAGGGAGGTGCGAGGATGCAAAGATGACTGCCCAAAAAGAGGTAGCCATCCTGTAAGACAAACCGTCCCCGGCTAGCGTGAGGATCGTTCGTGAGACCCGCATACACATTTCCAAAATTTGGGCACTGAGGATACTTGTCTCGTATACGCTCAAATCCCGTCACTGAAACACTCATGGTGTGTAGGAAAGCTGCCCTACGATAGATGCCGTCTCCAAAGTCAAAATGTTCTATAGGCTCTACTTTGGGAGGGCCAAACTCAACTCTCACGGTAGCCGCCCTGTGACTAAGGGCATCTATAGCCTTATTTTCGACATCGGCCCTGTGCTTGAGCACTAATGTATACTCTTGAAGAAACTCCACCCACTTGGCAAGATGTGAGTTTAGTTTCTTTTGAGAGTTCAGATATCGCAGGGCATCATGGTCGGTATATAAGACGAACTCTTGCGATATCAAATAATGTCGCCAATGTCTCAAAGATTGCACAACCACATAGAGTTCCTTAACATAAGTGGTATACTGTTGTTTGGCGGGCTGCAACTTTTCTCTAAAATAAGAGATAAGATGTCCCTCCTGACTCAAAACAACACCTACGCCAAAGCCAGAAGCATCACATGCCACGAAGGTGCATAACAGGAGCCTCAGTCATCCTAGATTTAATCTCCTGAAAGGCTCTAGCCGCAGCACGAGTCCATACAAAATCCCCTTTTTTGATGCAATCTGTGATGGGGGCCATGATGGTGCTAAACCCACGAATGAATCGCCTGTAAAATGTGGCTAGCCCATGGAAACTATGGACCTCGTGAATGGTACGTGGCTCAGGCCACTCAACTATGGCTCTCACTTTCTCTAGATCCGCCGACATACCCTCAGGAGAAACTACGAAACCCAAGAAGACAACTCTAATAGTCATGAAGGAACACTTCTTTAGGTTTGCATACAATTTCTTAGCTCGGAGGGTCTCACATACTTGCCTCAAGTGGTCGAGGTGTTGATCTTTGGTAGCACTATATATCAAGATATCATCGAAATACATTACCAAGAACTTACCAATAAATGGTCTTAACACCTCGGTCAGGATCCTCATGAAGGTACTAGGGGCATTTGATAGCCCAAAAGGCATGACCATTCACTCGTACAATCCGTCCTTCGTCTTGAAGGCGGTCTTCCACTCATCCCCGGGACGAATGCGGACTTGATGGTATCCACTCTTTAAGTCTATCTTCGAAAACACACTGGCACCTACCATCATATCCAACATGTCATCGAGCCTCAGTATGGGAAATTGATACTTGACCGTGATCTTATTAATGGCCTTGTTGTCCACCCACATTCGCCAAGTTCCATCCTTCTTTGGTGTGAGGAGCACAGGCACGACATAAGGGTTCAGACTCTCCCTGAGAAACCCTTTACGAAGGAGTTCATCCACTTGCCTTTGTAATTCAGCATGCTCAGTAGGATTCATCCTATAATGTGGCAAGTTGGGTAGGGTCGCTCCGGGTACAAAGTCAATAGCGTGCTGAATGTCACGCATGGGAGGGAGCTCATCTAGTATATCCTCAGGAAGACATCTTGAAACTCTCTCATAATCGGCTCAATCTCCCGCGTGCGATCAGCATTAGGCTCAGAGGATGTTTCTCTTGTGACCAATGCAAATACAATGTCCTCCTCTTTAGCCTCTTTCTCAAACTCAGTAGGACTGAGAATGTGCAAGGCTTTGGGTTTTGGACCGCTGGTGTTTGTGCCCTTGCTTGGCTTCTCCGCCTCATTCTTTGGTGTTTTGGGGGGAAGAGGGCTTAACTTGATCCTTTTACACTCAAAGATGAATGAACACACGTTCGACCTACCGAATAGTGTGGTATCCATGTCATACAACCACTGCTCCCCAAAATAATGTAACCTACTTCCATAGGTATCATGTCGCACCATACAATGTCTTTATAGGATGAAAATTAGACAGGTATCTGACACTGCTGAGTCACGGGAATAGATGACGAGTCCACCCAAGCAATCTGATATGGGTGAGGATGGACGATGGGTGACAACCTTAATCGGGAAACTGTCGACGAAGCAATGACATTTGTACAGTTCCCACTATCAATGATAACCTTATAGGTTTTGTCACCGCTCTTAGCAAAGGTGTAGAAAATATTACTCCTTCGCCAGTCATCACTCTCTTTTTGTTGTGCTAGGGCGCATCGACGCACTACCATCACACACGGGGTATTACCCTCCCCACGGCGGTATGAGTCTCCTTGCACAAAAGCCAAGCCATTCTCAAAGTCCTTATACTTATTCTCATCGATTTCTTCCAAACCGGGCTCATGGACTTCTTCCTCAAACTCTTGTTCCTTTTTCCCCATTTATTTCAGATTCATTACCTTCAAGGAGCAAAGTTTTTTGTCTACCCTTACTGGGGCACTGATGTGTGTAATGTCCATAGCCTTGACAATTGTAGCACTTGGGCCCTTTGTCCTTGGAACTCTCTTCAAACACTGCTTTGCTCTTATCCACCCCAGTTGTGGTTGGAGCACTTGGCTGGTTCCGGGGCGGCTGACTGGCTACAGTGGATCTCACTCCAGGAGTAGTAGTCCTCTATTCGGTGCTACTGGAATCAAATCGTCTCACGACTGGATGTCTAAGATAACGCTCCAACTCTCGGACCCGTCGCTGGCACTCATCTAGTGTGGTCACATCATGGGGAATCAATTCCCTCTGTAGCTCTGGACAAAGACCCGTACGGAATCTAGAAAGGGTCATCTGGGGGTCCTCGATGATACGACACCGCAACACAAACTCCTCGAAGCGGTTGATATATTCATCCACTGACATGCTCCTTTGCCGAAGGGTCTGCCATTGGTCCAATAAACTACTATGATAAAAAAGAGGCACATACTTTTTGATCAATCTATCTTTCATCACCTCCCAAGAGGTAATGGGACCGTGTCTCGCCATCTCTCTCTCTTGCTCCACATTTTCCCATGAAAGTCGGGCATGCCTATCAATTTCATCTTGGCAAACTAGACTTTATTTCCATCTGTTAGGGGGTGCCATTTAAAAAATTGGTCCATGTCAGAGATCCAGTGTAGGAAGACTTTAGGGTCAGGTCTCCCGTCAAAAGTAGGAGCTTCGATCCGAATAGTTCTCATCAACTGCTCATCGGGGTCAAAAAATTCCTGATCGACCACACGCCTATTTGGACCTCTACCGTGACCAAAACCTCTCCCTCTACCCCCCTTGTCCCCGCCCAATGCGTGGACCTCTATTCACATCCATATCATCGAACCCCCCTAGGTCATCACCTTGAGGAATATCCTCGACGGTATAGGTGGAGTCATTAACGTCCTCCACACGACCCTTAAAAGTACCATTTCTAAGAGAAGCAACCAACTCATCAACACGGGCATTGGTGTGAGTATTGTTCTCCTCCACTCGACACTCAAGATGGGTTATGGAGGTCCGTAAGTTGGTAAGCACTTGGACTAACGTGTTGAAGTCCATATTAGGAGTATTGGGATTGGATTGTCCAATTTGGGAACTCATGCCGGGATGGTATTCCTTACCACTACTGGTGCGCATGAATTCCTAGATGCGATGATGAATGGATGCAGTTTACACCTACATGCATCCTAAACACTCCAAGATAGCCAACTTAAGACAACCTAAGTCAAGTGACCTGCATGGGCCACCAATTTGATGCCGGGTTGGCTAGGGATCCTAAATTAATGACTATATAATTGTACAATTACTTGACCTAGGCTAATCTAATTGACGACATGAACACATGCATGCAATAAAACTGAGATTAGTGACTAGACCATAATAAGCAATTAAAGATAACTCAACATGCATAAACACATTCACCATTATATGCATTCAATTAGATTTCCAAATCACAATTAATAATACTCTTGAAGCCCTAATTCTGACCTTAAAAGTATCAAACTAATCAGTTCAATGAATATAATAGTTCAATCAATCAATATTTGAAGACATCGAACAATTCTTGAATCAACATAGGACTGGTTTAATACTGTCCCGACTTTAGATGGTTGTTTGTGCAGATTTGGGGCAAGAGAGGGCTGTGTGGGTTGGTTTGGGATCCAAAACAAAGTAGTACAGTGCTGTCCCAAGTATAGAGTGGCAGTTTTAGGTTTCTAAAGGACAGATTTGGGACTGTGCTAATGAGATATAAATATATAGGCTGTTTGAAAGATCCATAACTGCTGTTTGGATCGTAAGAGGGTGGCTGCTATAATTGGGAAGATATTTGGATGATGGTAGCAAGGGTTGTATGAAGATTATGATGTGGAAAATAAAATAAATGAGAGAGAAGGAAAGAAGGAAAAGAAAAGAGGAGAAGAAGGAAAGAGAAGAGAAGAAGGAGAAAGGATAGTAGACTTACATGTTTGCCTCACATCAAACCCTCAAGGGGAATCCATCACACCATGCGCATAAGCTAAGCTTTTCCTTCTTCATTTTCATTCCATCGTGTATTCCTCCTTTTTACAAAGCTTTTTAACTAGAAAAAACAAAGGGGTGGGTGGCTCCTTGTTGTTTCCTAAAGTTTTAGGGCAACTAATGAGGTTAAATGACATAAATGCCCCCCATTATAATAATTCATAATGACAAGTTTGCCCTCAAATAAAAGAAAACAAACTAAAAGACAAGGCTAAGTAAAAAATAAAAAAATCAAATTAAATTCCAATAATATCAAATCTAAATAAAATAAAATAAATGCTCCCGCAGCAGTTTGTCATCAGTTCTTTTAAAAATAAGAAGTAAAGAAGGAAACAAATCTAGTACTTGTATGCTTGTCTGTATAACCACCATAATATTTGTATTGTCTTATTGTGATTCTGTTCTAGATACATGATATGATTGGAGGACATCAAAGCATTATCTTCAAGCTTAACGGCTTGTCTTTTATGTACTTCTACATGATGTGATTTCAGGATTTGGAGGATTATATCATTCTCTTCTCTTGATGAATCAGTTAATTTATTTGGCCAATTGGTTGTCAAGCATTTTTGGAATGAGATATTGGATATTGTTCAGATTTTCTTACTTTATGGTTTTAGCCAATTTTTTTTGTCTATTGAAACATCTCCAATTCAAATCCCATTTTTGAGAAGCACATCCAGCATTCAACAATTCTTTTGTCTCAACCCTTTAGCTTTAAACTCTTCATTACATCATCATCATGGAATCTATCTATTTTTCGCCTTTTCAGTTCTAATTTCCTCTCAGCCTTATCAAAAGCCATGTTCCCTATCCTTCTATATTTTATCATGTCCTTTCATACCATTTCATTCTACTTTCATTTGACTTCCCCTTTAGTTGATTGTACTTTATCATCATCATCATCAAAGCCAGAATCCCATCCATTTGTGATAGGTTTTTTAAGTTGTACTTCTCCATTTGACCCTATCATAGACCATACAGTCAAACACACCACTATCTGTCATGTCTTTCTTTATTCCTTCCCTCCAAGTTTTCAGTGGTCTACCCCTCTTCCTTGTACCTGCAAGTTGCTTGTACTTTAACCCTTAATTTTTTCATCAAGGCACTGTCTGTGGTCTTCAATGTTTGTATCATAAATGATATTTCTTGATCTTGCCCGTTACCATTATATGAACCTTTAAGTTTCCTCTTTTGTACTCATTGTTAACTCTATCCTTTCTTGTTCCTCCACACATTCATCTGTTGGAGAAACTTGTTCTTCCACACATGTATCCGCAGGTTCCCTTTGAGTTGAGTTGACTAGGGCAAGTCAAAAGATGAGTTATGGCACCATGGTCACACGACTCTCTACTAGTATCCACTTTGCTCCATTGCCCGGATTACTTGCAATATCTAAATTAAACCTTTGTTTTACAATACAGTGGCACCTGAGTATTTCAATGGTTTTTTATGTAGGAAATCATTTTTAATTTTTGGCAACTATCCTCTTAGATTTCATTGACACCATATAATCATTTTATTTCAAAATACTTGTGTTGAATTCTCTCTCCACAACTGTAGTTGATTCCTTGTCTTGCTGATGTACTAATATTCCTGTAGATTAGATACACCAGGATCTTCTTTAGACTTCTCTACTGCTAAATTTTATATAACGGATGGAAACAAATAAAGGCTTAAAGCAAACCCTCGTTGAAGTCCAACTCCTAGAAACTCTGTTGCTTCTCCATATGCAGTCTGTACACTAGATGTTGCCCCTTCGAACATTTCATCTATAATCTTACCATATTAATGAATTTACATTAGATGTATGCGTTAGTAAGTGTTTTTATGGTATTGGTTTGGTTGGACCCTTCAACTTGAAAAATCTCAAGGCAATCCCAAAGATCCCAAACCTCTCCCAACCTCTCTCAAACACACATTAAACACTTGGTAAATCATTTGTGTGATCATATCCTCTCTATAAGTCTTTACCTTGGTGAATCATTTACCAATCAACCATTTGATTGAGATAGAGAGAGAGAGAGATAATCAAGCCTAGGATCAACTTGCAAATCCATATCTTAGCAACCTTTTCTCAACTTGTGATTGCACATACTCAAGGCACATCTTGAACATCACATTGGGAAGGAGAAGTCTTCAAGAAGCATACATCTACAAGTGAGCTCATACAAAGGCAAGTGCTTCTTAGTGAATTTATTTTATAAATCATCTTATGAAGTGGACTAAGGCAAGTCAGAACCATTATAAAAAATAGAGGGATAAGGAAGTAGACCTTGGGTTGGTCGAATATTTTAAAATCTAGGACAAGTGGATTAAGGAGGCTTGGCTCCGGAACCACTATAAAAAATCTAGAGCGTTGTCTCTGGCACATGGGTCGGTGGAATTCCCAACCAATTGAGTACGGTGAAGTCCTACTCTATTTGTGAGGGTGTAAGTCCCCACATAGTGAATTCTGGATAACCTAAGGTTGGGTGAGTCCTTAGAGTGGATGTAGGTTGTCTAACCGAATCACTATAAATTGGATTTGTGGGTGTTGATCGTTACTTGTGTGATTGTTCTTATAATTGTGCACACTTTTGATCACACAACCCATCTTTTTTTATTAACATTATTAATCCGCTGCAAATTCGTTAATTAATAAAGAAATTTATGAAGACCATAAAAATTGGGGATTGTCTTATTCACCCCCCCTCTAGGGACAATCTCGGTCGTTGTTCTAGCACCCAAGGGAACTTTCGGATAGTTTCCACATTGTGCAACCTATTTCTTCTACAATAGCTCTCAAGAAGGATTCCTCCAAACCCACACCAATAATGGTGCTTTTTCCAAGAATCACTCTCAGCCCCGACACTCAAAGCATCTAAGAACCGCTCTAAAGCCTAAAATCTCACTCCTATTGGATTCGTTGAAAAACAATGTGTCATTTGTGAATTGTAGATGCGTAATTGTTGGACACATTGTGGCCGCTGATGGGATTAGGACCCACACTAGATCAAAGCCATAGAGGAGCAGTCTATGCCCACTAGTGTGCATGAGGTTCGAAGTTTCTTTGGGATAGCCTCTTACTACTATAGGCTCATTTGGAATGTTAGCACCATTGCCGCACCCCTATGATAGATTGCTTAAAGATAAGTTCAATTTAATGGACCCAAGCAATAGTCGAAAGCTTTACAACTTGGAAAATGAAATTGACGGCGGCCCCAATATTGGTATTGCTTAATTTTAATGAGTTCTTCCAGGTGGATTGTGATGCCCCTTGTGTGGACATAGTTGTTGTTGTTAACCAAGAAAGGAGACATGTGGCCTACTACAGTGAGAAGTTAAACAGGTCTAAACTACGTTATTCAGTCTATGTTATAGAATTCTCCAATATTGTGAAGGCATTGATGTCACGCCCCGCCTTCCCACACCTAAACGGACATGATCTGACTGCACAATTTAAAATAACATGTTCATCTAAGCAGGTCTTACATCACAAATCCGTGGCTATTTTTCTTTTCAAACAAATACATAACATTTACAAGCCATCGAATTCTTCAAGCCCACATCCTAAGAAGTTATATAAACTTCATAAACATCAATCCACAACTCTTAAGAGGATACAAATAATCCAACACATGAATAATCTAAACTCACCAGATTGCTCACATTCCCACACTAACCAAAATAAATAACGTTCCCAAATTTACTCAATACTTAAATCTATTATCTAAGTCTCAACAAATCAAATAAATAAATAAACAAATTCCTCAAAGTAATTCAAATCAAAATAAACATCCGATCTATAATATAAGTACTAAATCTTTCAATAAGCTATGCGATTCTAAGTATCCTCCAACGACTCTTCGTCTTCTAAGCTTGGTTTTGATCATCATCCAGACCCAAGTGCAAGGGATTGCCTGCAATGTAAGGGATGAGCTCCATCCCCAGCGAAGAAGACAATAGCACATACATATATATTCCCACAATTCATTAGACATAATCTCCTCATTCAAATCTCATATCATAGCATAAATTCCAACATAAATAAGCAAGTTATATCCAATGCATATAATTAATGCCCTATAATCAACACTATATGCCAATGCTCAATGCCCATGCAACTCAATCCTTTATCACCATGTCATAGCCTCATGATTTGCCAAAATGACTCAGCTTCGATTGAGTGACCACCCTAACAAAACCATGGAACACAATTGCGCACCGTCACCAACGTGACCAAACGGCAAACTAGGACCTAACAACCACAATTTGACCGGCCTGCTACTTCAGTGAACCAGGACCTAGCAATCACAACCTGACCGGCCTGTTGCTCTAGCGAAACAGGACCCAACAGTCACAATTTGACTGGCCTGTCGCTCCCATGATTCCATTCCCATACCCAATCCCAATGAATATGAGAATGACATGCTTAATGCAATGCCTACATACATTATCTCTACCATCATGCCACCATTGCTAACAACATGCTATAATCTCTAATTACATGCTCTAAGGACTACAAAATTATTCGAAGCATGGTTTACCATATAAACACATATCCAATAGCATAATATCATGTTCAGCCTCGCTCAAGCATGCATATTATTCCATAATGCAACATATCATAACAAACACATTTGTATAACAACATAAAAATTAACAATTAAGCTACACAAGTCCATGCATGTCAAATAATAACATGACATTCCAAATAACACCATACAATCCAAATTTGTCTAACATAGCAAAACGTACGATCTCACAAGTCATCTTAACCACATCTAGTCGAATATGAGTGTTAGACATTTCAACAATGCTGACAGTCGGTTCCACAATTTCGGGTTTACTGAATCCACTCATGGTTATTAAAACATGTTAGCCCAATATTTCCCTTACACTACTGTGAGTCTTACACCGAAATCCGACCGTCTTTCTATCGAATACTCAATCTACTTCAGGTCCAACCATCACATTCCATAACACACAGCAACACATTGCAATATTTTCTTTATTGCATATTTGGATAAACAAAAACATGTAAGTGAAATTATTCTCCTCACCTAGAAGTTCATGAAGTGCAAACAAGAAGTCCACTTAGCTTTCGAGTGATGATTAGCCTTGAAGTCTAAGGTTTGCTGCGAATAATATTTTAAAAATTCCAAGTACCATTAATATGTGAATTATTAAGTCTCTCTATTAGTTCACATTAAATAAATGTAAGGTATGTTGCTTCCCCAACTATGGTCTACAAGTTATCCTAAGGTCCAAGGCTAGGGGTGAAAGTTGAGTCCATACACTGTATGTCTGAACCATGCCTAAGACCATGGAAGCCTTGCTTAAACAATAAGTAAATGCTCTTTTATGTTACTAATGATTTTACTAAAACAAACTAAAATAGATAGATGACAGTTTATTGTTTCGAAGTATTCAATATCTTAACTTAGTAGAAAAGACCACATATAAAAAAGGTTTGGGTTTATGGAATTCCCAACTGGAAAACTTAGGGCCTAGTTATTGAATCATATCTTTAAACTTTATGAACAAAATAACACAATTACATACTGTTAATGATATGAAACTAATATTTTCTCAAGTAGTTTATGTTATTCTCTCAAAAGAGGTTTAAATAGGATTATGTAAAAGTTATAACAGTAACCACTGTAACCAAAGATCTTAATTCATGACCTATTTAATCGGGTGGACTAAAACAAAAGAAAAGTATGTCCAATTACTAGACTAGGCCAGGATTGGCTGTTTGAAACAAAAGTTTTGGCACTGTGGGTTTAACGATCAAAAGCATTTGAGCAAATAATTTAATAAAAACATAAGGTAATGAAAACAATGAAATCCTTAAAACAGTTGTAACTTTTTTAAATAGTAATTTAATTTAATTTATCCCGTTTGCAAAGATCTAAGTTATTAACAAGAGGGCAAAATAAATTTGAAATACTTCACTGAGGGGATCGGTTACCCAACCTATCCAAAATAAATCTAAATAATGGTATAGTCAGAATAACTCAAGGGAGGATCGGCCGAGGAGGAGGCTGTCTAGGAAATAGCAGGTTAAGGACTATGGATTGCACAAACTTATATTCAATTAAAATAAGATTCAATACTTGATGAATCGGTCCAATTTACACATTTCCATGGTTGGATCCTTAGTTTTGCACAATTCCACCCAGTAACTTGGTTAATAGTGGAAGACCATCTGTCTTAAATCTTCCGGGTTTTCTACAATGGGTTGCAAGAAGCAACTCAAATTGGGAACTGGTTAGGTTCGGCTGGTTGTAAAACAATAGGAGGGAATCGAACCAAGCACACAGGGTTTGGGGCCTAAAAAAAAAACCCATAAACATGCAGCGGGTAAGTGAAAATTGAAAGGATACATACCTATTAGTTGTTGTAGAGTGGAGACAAGGACGGAAGAAGGCTCGTCACAAGGTGGTGTTGCTCTGCTTCTCGGACAAGAACTCGACTTCGAAGAGGAGAGGAAGAAAAAGAAGCGATAGCGAGAAGTCGTGAGAGAGGGAGAGAGAAACGATTACACGGAGAAGGGTGGGGAGAAATAGGACTTGTTTGCCGTCTAGAGAGAGATTTTCGAAGGAAATAAACCTTAGTAGGAGGAGGAGTCGGTGCGAAGAGATAGGGATTGTCGCTGTTTTGGAGAAGGAAATAGGGGATAGGGATCGATTTTGAGGAAAGCTTGTTGGGTGCGGTGGTGGAGTTTGGATTGGAGAGTGACGTGGAAGGGATTTGGGTCTCTTTCTATCGTGAATTAGGGATTCTCGGGAGATAAGGGTTCGAGGGAAGGGATTTAGGGGAAATAGAGAGGATCGAGAGAAGTGTGGGTCCAAAGGGCCCACACGACTGGGGTGATATATATATATTAAAAGAAATATCTAACTAAATAAATCTCAAGGTGAAGGAATTTTGACAAATAAGTTCGACCAAGGAATGTGGGTCCCATGGGTCCACCCCAAACTTATTGATTATATATATATATATATATATATTTAATTGAATAATTCGAATTGAAATTCTAACTTTGGGAATTAAAATCTAATTTGATACTTGAATTTTCCACTCACTTGATTCAATTCCAAGGGGATAAGTTTATAAACTTCTAATTGAGGAGGTGTGTGCACTCGGGGTCTATTGTTCAATTTCTAAGTTTGAAATGTGTTTTTCCCAAAATAATTTTAATAAAATAAAACATCAGAATAAACAATGTCAATTTCTAACCAAGTCTACCCACTACTACTGACCTGCTACTTTGGGTCAGGTCACTACAATTGAGGCATTGGAGATATTATTCAATTATAGCAAAGTTGTGCTTTATTCGAACCATGAGGCCTTGAAGTATCTAAATGGGGAGCACAAGTTGAACATGTGCCATACTAAGTGGGTTGCTTACCTGCAAGAGTTCACCTTTTCTCTGAAGCACTAAGCAGGAAAGTATCTACGCTTTAAGGTTTTGGGGTTTGACTCTTTTGTCAACCTATATGCTAATGATGAAGATTTTGGGCCTATCTGGGCGAGTTTTGAGTCCAAACAGCAAAGCAACTATATGTTACATGATGGGTTTCAATTTCGGGGAAATAGATTTTGTGTTCCAGTAAGATCTTTGGTCTGAATAAGACTGAAGAGCAGTTCTACTTGCCATGCATGAATAGACATGTTTCTCATTATGTTCGAGTAATGTCATGAATGACAGACAACTAAAGGACATACACAAACATTGGATTATACGATAGGTGGATGTTAGCATGGATTTTGTCTTGAGGTTGCCACAAACACAACGAGGTAATGACTCCATTGTTGTGGGTTTAGGTTGCTTTTCAAAAGTTGCACATTTCATTCCTTTCAGGGAAACCTATGATGCCTCCAATGTTTGCTCATTTTGTACTTCCATTTACTAATTTTATTTGATCGTGATAACAAGTTTGTCAGTCACTTTTGGCGCACTATTTGGAAGATGTTGGGAACCAAGTTGTATTTTAGTCATGGTTTAGAAACTCGACCACTTGACTCATTTCTCATCGAGTTGGTCAACTCGAAGAGGGCGAGTTTTAACCAAGTCAACAAGTCAAGACTTAGTCAAACCTATTAAAATAATATTATTTTATATATCTATACGTATGTAAAAATATATAGAAAAACACAAAAAACACAAAAATTCTAAATAAAAAGGAAAATACACATTTAAACATTGAATACATTGTTTTTTTTTTAATGATAAAGAAACCCAAGACCTCCACCTCTCCCCGAGTACGAGGGGATTGGGTAAAACTCCAGATGCACGGAGCCCCCTCCCTCTGCCCGCGCAACATTGAATACGTAATTTATATAGAAAATGTATATTTTGCCCTCTATTTTAGAACCAAAAAATTTGGCCAATTTTGAATTTTGCCCGAAATTTGAGAGAGAGAGAGAGGGGAAATATACTTTGTTACTTACAAAGGAGAAGCAGCTGTCAAAAATCAGAATCCTTGATGTAGGACACGGATTGAGTGGACCCAAGTGGGCCCAGTTATTATTTTAGCAAGCATATTTGAATTTCTAAATTTAATTTTGTTTGTTTAGTAGTTTCTTAATGTAATTAGGTTTCCAATTTAGGTTAGGATTTCCCATTTTTAGTTAGTTTCCTAAATGCACTAGATTTCCTTTTTCTAGGTAGTTTCCTAGTATTGTTAGCCTTTTTTTTTTTCAGGTTTCTTTATCTTTAAGAAGAATGTAATGTTGGTAAATCATAACTCTCGATGGAATAATCAAAAGAAAATTTGGATTTTATTTTTCTCTGTTTTTTTTTTCTTCTTCTTACTACCATAGCTGCAAGCGCTTCTTCCTTTTCCTAGTCTCGATGTAGATTCGGGATCCCGATTTTGCTGGATCGCTCCGCCGTTGAGCATCGATCCCGTATCAATCCCTATCTCTTTTTCTGCAGAAAATTTGAAATTCATATCCTTGAGCAAATCCATTGAAGAAATAGGACATGGAGCAAGAAGGAAGAGAGGGAGAAAAGAAAAAACTTAAGAGGAGGAAGAAGCAAGAAGGAAGAATTGGAGAAAAAAAGATTGCGATTGATGTTACTTTTCTTTCATTCTTTATGAAAGTAGAGATTGATTGAAGATGTAAGAGGAGGCGGAAGAAGAAAGGAAGAAACAAAAAGACAAAGAAAAATAGCTACAACTTCACCATTGCCACTGAACTCTTATCTCCTCTTGTTTTTTCCTTCCTTTGGAATAGAGGATTTAGGGCAACGGTTGTAACAGGAAGAAGAGCTTTAATATTAGATCTACTTTTCCCACTTTTCCCTTACTTTGTATGAATATGCCAGTGTGCCGTTTTAACAAAGACTTGACCAAATCGAGTCGAGTAACTCGACTCATTCAAGTCTTTAGCTTGACTCGGTCGACTCACCAAATCAAATACCAAAAACTCATGTGTAGCTCAAGTCTTCACTCGAGTTATTGGAAACTCATGCAACTCAAGTTGACTCATCCAAGTCGACGAAGTCAAAACTGATTTTTTTAACTAAAATGATTTCAATAGGGCAGGGCATACCTGTAGAATTTTAATAATAAGATAAAGAAAAGAGAATAAAAGGAGAAGATGTTGAGAATAATTATTCTCTATACTGTATTAATGTATTTTCCTATGAGAGGATACATGTATAAATAGTCAAAAGAGAGACAATTTAGGGACGAAAAAGGAAATATAAATAAAGAATGTTTATCTACAGTGAATCATACAACCACACAGTTGACTTTTCAAAATAGGATAAGTCAAGTCAATAATCCTGTATCAAGTCCCACAACACTCTCCCTCAATCTGGCTTGAAGATGTCTAACAAATCCAGCTTGCCAATAACCGTAGTGAGTTGATGGCGAGGAACAGACTTTGTCAAGATATCTGGCAGTTGATCCTTAGATTGCAGATGAGGAGTGACAAGCTAACCTTCAGAAATATATTGTTGAATCAAGTGACAGTCAACCACTATGTGCTTGGTTCTCTCATGAAAGACCGGATTTGAAAATGTTGATGGCCGCTTGATTGTCATAGAACATAATAAGGGGATTAGCAGGAGCAAAACTCAACTCTTTAAGAAACTGACGGATCCAAAGGAGCTCAGCCGTAGTATTGGCCATCGCTCAATACTCAACTTCTATACTAGAGCGAGCAACAACTGGTTGCTTCTTACTGCGCCAGCAGACTGAATGAGAACCCAAAAAAACACAGTAACTAGTGGTGGAGCGACGATCATCAAGAGAGTCATACCAATCAACATCTGAATAGCCACGAATGGAGAAGGAAGACTGTCATGCGAAGAACACGCCCCTGCCTAGATGAGCTTTAAGATAGCAAAGGATGCGGAGGACAGCATGAAGATGGGTATCCCATGGTGCTTGCATGAACTAACTAACCAATAAACTGCATATGATAAATCGGATTGGGTGTTTATGAGATAAATCAGTTTCCCCTACCAACTTTTGATAAAAGATATGAGTATCAAGGAGAGTCCCGTCTGAAGCCGAGAGTTTTGTGTTGACATCTAGTGAAGTGTAAGCAAGTTTGCACCCAGAGTATCCGGCATCATGGAGTAGATTAAGAGCATACTTATGCTGAGATAAAGAGAGTCCTCGAGAAGAACGGGCAACTTCAATACTCAGAAAGTGACGCAACGGCTTCAGATATTTAATATCAAAAGGTGCGTTGTAGATAAGCTTTGAATGTAGAAATAGTGGTAGCATCTTTACCTATGAGAACAATGTCATAAACATACAACCATACAGTTGATTTTCCAAAATAGGAGAGGAGCATGGGGTGATTCCAATAGAGGAGATCTGGCCGCAAACAGAGGAATCCAGTGGATCGAAGCAAAAAATGGTAGAACTGGACGATTCTGACGTTCCTAGCAGCAGGCAGAAGATCGCGCAAGTGGGGCCCCACAGTGGACCGAAGTCAGTGAGCAACACTAGGCGAGTGTAGAGGGGCCAGGGGCAATCCCAGGGGTTGAAGTCCAGGGAGAAACCAGAAACAGGTCCAGCAGATCTAAGTCGGGAACTCGAAAGGTATCAAGTCGTGGAACAAAAACTAGTGAGAGTAAAATGGCTTCCAACAGGGCACAGACGAAGAGCTACAACGTAGATCTGAAATTGAAAATGAGAGATCGACTGCTACAGGAGTCCTCAGCAAACCGGAGCTGAAGATGACAACAAAATCCGGTGAGGGACAGTAAAGCGAAATAGAAAACAATCTTCTGAAGGTGTCTAGAAAATCATTCTGGCTGATACCATGTAGAATTTTAATAACAAGAAAAAGAAAAGAGAATAAAAGGAGAAGATGTTGAGAATAATTATTCTCTATAATATATTGATGTATTTTCCTCTGAGCGGATACATGTATAAATAGACAAAAGAGATCTAATTTAGGGACAAAAAAGGAAATACAAATAAAGAATGTTTATCTACAGTCAATTATACAATCATACAGTTGACTTTCCAAAATAGGATAAGTCAGGTCAATAATCCTATATTGGGTCCCACAACAATACCACCCTCAAACGGATTGTCAAACTGAGGTTGTAAACAAGATCTTGAAAAATATCCCATGGGCTATCATACAATATCGACCTGACCAATGGGATGTAGTACTACCCCATGTCAAATTTGCATAAAATTGGACGAAGAATCGAACTACTCAAAGATTCTTTTGAGATCGTTTATGGCATGAACCCTACCAACGTGGGGACTTGATTCCTGTACCCATTTGATGTTGGCCTAGAGGCTCGAAGATCCCAAACAATTCCCAGATAGCCACTTAATCTCAATTAAAAACAGTTTACACCCAAAGTGTACCCTTAAGCAACAATGTAAATATAGTGTTAACAAGCACTTATCATTCAGTACGCCATCCTTCATTGTTGCAGATATTCCATTTGTCATCGGCTTTTATTCAGTTTCTCTCATGTTTTAGATCTGTACCCAGCTAACTTGCTAGTTCTTTGAACTGATGACTTCACGTAAAGGAACATATGACATAGTTATTAAGCACCATTGCTATGACTATAAAGGTTGTGAGTACAAGGCATATTGGTGTTACATGGCTGATAGTCCATTGAATTTTTTTGTCAAATCCAATTATTAGTGCCTTAACTTTGATAGATGCGATAAATGACTTTAACGATCGTGGTGTTGCTAGTGATGATGGCCTCTTTTTAGTAGTTATGAACTAATGATAACATGAAAAATGTCATATGATGAAAATGCAGCCTTAAAGCCTGAATAAAGTGTAAATATCTGTCATCAATCTTAATACTCTTTTTTTCTTTTCTCACGTTTTGTAGGCACAGCTCTTGGCTCAAGATGATGAAAGTGCAATTGGAGCAGTGGAGGAGAATCGAAGGAATGAGTTCCGTGACAATACCAATATCAATGGCGACGATCCAATTGTAGCTGATGATGAGATGAGAAAGATGCTGGCAGACATCTTCATTGACAATGCTAGAATGAGGAAACAGGTGAACTCCATAATCCGATGTGCACTGAAACCTGAGGAAGGAGAGGAAACACCTTCCAGAGAAACTGTACTAAATAAGTTCTTAGAAAGATGAAATGGGGTATTGTCTATTGTAAATTCCCATATCGTAAGAATAAGTTGAGCCCCTTCATAGAAAGTCATTCAGTGGCTGCCCTTTTTCAGCATTGGGGTAGTCTTGTTTATCAAAAAGAATGACAGAAACAAAGAGAAGATCGATGTTTTGAACAGTGTCTTCACATTGAGGACTTTATCAAGAGAAGTGATCCAATGTTCAAATGATTTTATAAGAAAGGCACCCACTCGCCCTTTGATTGGTAATTCATTTTTCAGGTTGGTCACCGAACTGAACCATTGAGGGTATTTGGTGATCGAGGATATAAAGGTTACTTGTATTGGTCTAGAATTTTGTATTTTGAGACCTATAGTCCAATGCAGTGGTAGCCAATTTTTTTTTAAGTAAAAATCATAACTATGGATAACTATGAATCTTAGAACCTCAAATATTACAGCTATGGATTTATGATCTCTGACAAATGAGTTATTTTGGTTCTCTGTCGATTTTTGAATTGCTTAGCATATTCCCAGTTGCCAGGCACACCCTTCTGGGCTATGTCCTAAAACCATTGGACCCTTCAAAACGGAGCAGGAACTTAAAAAATGGATAACATGACGGACTATTGAATTAAGCAACAATTGCAGTGGACTGAAAATGGCATCGATGGCCCTTAGCATATAAAGTGTCTTGTGGACAATCCCTTTTCATCTTCTTGGCCTTTGTTTTAAAAAATAATGAGAATCAGAAGGATTATGAGAATCAGAAGGATTAGACTTGGCCTGAGGCTTAGTCGACGTTCATTTAGCGTACCAAACACTATTCTTTCTATTCTTGAAATAGAACAGCCCATGTTTTGTTTTGAGGGAACATTTTCTTAGTGGGGCTCAAGGTTAATCCACTGGTTCTTTTTTCTTCCACTACTCTCTGGGTGTTGGATAACACATTGTAAACCTAGGCGGGTGGGCCTGGTGAGAGTTTAATTGGCTCTCTTTTTATCTATCTTGATGACTCAAATCTATTTTTTGTCTAAACTAACTTGAGTTAGGGTCAACCCATATTATTAAAGTATCCAATTGAGTTTGCATATATAGTGTAAATTGTGTTGATCTATTTCAAGTAAAGAGGCATCTATAAAAATAATTCTCATTGATGAAATACAAGTACTCTAAAAAGCCAAGCCTCAAAAAGTCATCAACAAATGTATAGAAAAGTAGGTACATGTGTATTTAATTTGGGTAATTCATGCAGATCAAGTTATGTAAAGTTTGACTCTAGTTTGGCAGGCTTTTTAAGCTTTTTCCTTTTTTGAAAATAAAAAATGAAATCCATTAGCTTGTCTATATTTGAGGCCTGGTCATATTTTCTTCATTGAAGTGGAATTCTTTGGATTAGTTCGAGTTTTAGAGAAAATATGAGGATTTTCCACTCCCAAAACCTTTCTAGGTGAATTTAGGACTCATTACTGAGTCTAATTTTTAATTTTCCTTGATCTGAATTATTAGAATTTAGATCTAGATCTAACACATCTCACTGCAGTGTTTAGGTTATCTTCTTGAACGTTAGCCTACGTAGAGGGGAAAGGGGTGGGATTATCGATCCAAACTTATAATTTTCCTTGATCTGAATTATTAGAATTTAGATCTAAAATTTCTCGCTGCAGTGTTTAGGTTTATCTTCTTGAACCTTAGCCTACATTCTGGGGGGAAAGGGAGGGGGTGATATTGATCTAACCAAAAGCAGAACAAAGGAGAATGGTGGTGATAATGAAATCCAATGAGCCATACCCATAATTGCAATATAACCCAATAGGAAATGCTAGGAACACAGTCCACTATTAAAAAAAATTCTCCCTCTTTATATTCTCCGCTTGGACAACGTTCAATCACAATCACTTAATTGAAGGTCTACAGAAACAAAAGAGTTCATGAGAAAATGCAAAAGATTTGATTTCAGTTCCCAGAGTATCCGATGTAGATGCCTGGCGTAGATTCAACTGAGCAACCATGCCAGGTGTCTCCAAGAGACAAATGGCTAAAGCAATCACGAGTCAAAGTTATCAATATGTTAGGAATAACTATGGAAGGAGAGCAGTCAGCTGCGTGCTGAAGAGGTCACCCAGAGCACCACGGACATCCATCTGAAATGAAGGGGAAAAAATTATACAACAGAACAAAGTCGATGTTTGTATGAAGATACAACAGCTGCATAAACCCCCACCATCACCACCCACCCAAACAAATAATCACAACCAATCTACATTATTAAATCTCTCAATCAAATAATAAGAACTAATCCTTTCCAAGTGTAAGACAATTTAAAATTATTTGTACCCAGTTCAGCTTTTGTTATACCATGTGGAAAGATGCATGATCCAAATAACCAATGAAAACAGATTCATACAACGAGAAATGCATAGATGCCAATAACAATTAAAGCTACTTATGGGAAAATATCATAAGCTTTGCAAGAACACTTGGCGGGTTGGAAATAGAATTAAATAGCCATGAAATATATGAAATAGAACACTCTGGGCAACTTTTGCTCATGAGCGAGAGTCAATTTGATGTGAGGTCTATTAGACTCTATTAATACACCTTTCTCACGCTCGTTTATGTAGCCATTTGAATTCATTTTAAATTGATCTAACGGTCGGATTAACAATCTATCCAAAACAAACCCTATATTTATCGTTGATATTTAGACAATTGGAAATCATGGTTTTCTAAATTCAATGGACTTGAATACTTTTCGTGTCCCTCCATTCCCATCGATTGAAACCCACTCTTACTGACCCCATTGGGGCTAGGGCCATTGTCGATCATGGTGACAGTGCCCAGAGGAAACTGATTCTCATTGTGCTATTGATTGAATATCTTCTCTTTTTGTGCTTCCAAAGAGGCTGACCAAAATCCTTTTTTGGATTTTAGTTTCTAAGATTCACTAACCTTATTTTCAGGCAATTGCTCTTTGAGCTCTCTAATTGGATGATCTTCACATAACTCCAATTGGGTAGTTTGTCCAATGTGCATTTTCACTAAGTATAATAAAGATTAAGAATTATGTTTTGAAGCTTTTGTTTTTCAAGAGGCATAGGCCAATGCACTTCATCTCAAGGTCGCATTAGTTGATAGTAAAGTTAAAAATAAATATAATCATTATAATCTATCATAGAGAAGATGATCATGCAAACTATTCATAGCATCTCATCACATCATAGCATATAATTTCATAATTCGTTAATTAACTCGTCCAGCACATTGATAAAGATTTTGCGGTATATACAATGTAATTACTGTGTGTTCTGAACGCTCACCTCTAAGTGTGTTGTGAATGTGTGCAAAAGAGTCTACGTCGGTGTCACGGGTTCGTCATGGAGTGGGACGTGACATTTATATAACAAGTGGGTTTACAGATTGAAGGAAGAATGTGATGGGACCAAGTGATTTAATATTTTCAACAGAAGGCATGTATCGACTACACTGAAATTTTCTCTCATGTTGTTAAGATTTCTACTATTAAATCTATTAGTGTCCCGGCTTGCTGAGTCATCTATTTGTCAATTACATGACTTAGGTGAAGTATTGCCTCAGAAGGTTGAAGCTATGAATAAGACTCAAGGTGTGATAAAGATTGAATCCAAAGCTCAAAGAAGGAAGATCAAGTGTAAGATTTGTCATCACCAAGTGTATGACAATCACAAAAGGTAATTGGTCATAGATGACTTTAAGTGAAACTCACACCCTTAGTAGACCTTGCCCAGGCTTGGTAACAACATAACCAAGCCTCAGTGCACCCTTGACAGTCACAAAACTAAATGGGATAAACATTGGAAAAATGACAAACTGTCAGGTCGACCCATTGAGTCCACCGACCCATCGGTGAGACAGGATAGATCAGTCGAGATATTCAACACGGCGATTGAATTGACAAGGGTTCTGGAATGAACATACTATCATTCGGGGTTGCTCTCTGATCGAGCGTATCGAGTTCACCGACCCCTCAGTGAAAGACCAGACCGACCCATCTAGGTCTTCAATACGTCGAGCAAGGTAAAAGATGAGCTTTGGAACATAGAACTTTAGGGTACTCTCAGAATCGACCCGTTGATATATAATAAACCCATCAAGAGTACCAGGACCGACCCATTGGTGTATCGACATGTCGACCTGGTTTTGACAAGTTTTTGGACTCGAAACTCTGTCAGCATGGTTTTGCCTCAGGTCGAAACGGTCGACAAGAACGATATATCGGTAATGAGTATGTCGACCCGTCGGGGAGATCGACCCATCGATAGTGACCGTTTTCTATCCGTTAAGTTGTAATTAATGCACAACGGTCATATTACAACGACATTTTGCCAATACCGACCTGTCGACCAGACCGACCTATCGGTGATCTAGAATCGGGATTTTTATGTTTGCCTATATATATTCCAAACGTTGTTGTGTTTGGTTGGACACTTGGAGAGAGCTTTGAATAGGAAAATCCAAAGGCATTCCCAGAGATCCCACCTCTAGGTGAATCATTTGAAAATCCAATCATCTTGACTGAGATTTAGAGAGAGAGAGAAAAAATAAGCCTAGGACCAACTTGTAAATCCATATCCTAGCAACCTCCCATAGATTGTGATTATACATACTCGACGCATCTTCGTCATCAAACGACATCACACTGAGAGATTCTTTTAGAAGCACATCATCTACTCAAGAGAGCTTAAACAAGGCAAGTGCTTCTTAGTGTTTTTATTTTCTTTTAAAACATCTTGTACAGTGGATTATAGAGGGTGTACTCTGGAACCACTATAAAAGGGACAAGGACGTAGTCTGGGGTAGGTCGAACCTTTCAAAATCCTAGGGATTGGGTGAAATTCTCAGTCAATTGAGATAGATGGAATTCTTACTCTATTTGTGAGGGTGTAAGTCTCCACATAGTGAATTAGGGATAACTCAAGGTTGGATGAATCCTTACGAGTGGATGTAGGAGGGCTTACTCTGAACCACTATAAATATGGTGTTATGGGTGTTTGGTCTTTCCTTGTGTGATTGAGCTAATTGACACACACTTATTGTCACACAATACATCTTGATTCATTTGATTTATCCGCTGCAATTTTGATAATTAATCAAAGAATTTTTAAAGGACCAACAAATTAGGAGATTGCCTTATTCATCCCCTCTAGGGTCAATCTTGGAACCGTGTTCTAGCACACCGGGGACTTACAAAATCAATTCTAAGTATTGTAGCTGTAGATGATCTGCATCTAAAGCAATTAGATGTATAAACAATTTTTCTTCATAGTGATCTTGAAGAGGATATATATATTCGAACTGGCAAAGAGAACAAGGTATGTACTCGGGAAGAATTTATATAGTTTAAAACAGGCTCCAAGACAGTGGTACAAAAAATTGTCAGTTTTATTTTCACAAATGACTTTAAGAGATGCCATGTTGATTACTGTTGTTATTTCAAGTAGTTTAAAAATTCTTGTAACGACTCATCCCGCCTAGCACAATATTGTTCGCTTTTAAACTTCGGGTCTGTACGACTTTGTTATGATCCATCCGTTACTGCACAACTCCAAAAGGCCTTGTGCCAAATGGGAAGAGAAACTAGCTTATAAACCACCTTCAACACTAGTCTACAGGCAATAGGACCTTGGGATTTATGCCACTCACGAATTTCTCTCATGCCTTCACTACATCTCCTTTTGTGACTTAGCATGGGCACGGGCCATCACGATTCTCATCTCATATATGCGTGGTGCTAGCTCAAACATGCAAGAGATGTAACAGCCCGTTCCGCCACAGACGTGTTATCTCCGAAAAGTCTTTTCAAAAAGGTATTAATACCGAAAAGCACGGTATATATATATATATATATTAGATAATGCACAACGATCCCAACTTCTATCGTTAACATAAAACAAGTACATAACTTTAGTGCCCCGGCTTGACCGTGTCACCCGTTTTGTCAATTACGTGACTCATTTGGAACATGCCTTGGAAGAATTTGAAGATGTCAAGACTCTGCCAAGAGAATCTATTATGCATTGTACATGTGACTGACACACATGTGAGTAGTCCCTAGTGGACCTTAATTCAAGCCCAAACACCCTAGAAGTCAATGACTATAAAATGGAAAATCTGAAAATATATGGTTTCAGCTCGAGACCTCGAGCCCTCGATACTAAAACATATGAGAACAAATCTGGTTGAATCTGTAAATCTTCTTGGCTCACAGTCTCGAGCCCTCGAACAGTTTGTTGAGGCCTCGAGATTACCTGAGTTGGAAAACTGTGATAGCCATCTTACTCTGGATTTTTTATAACTTAAGATCATATGAAATCTGGGAGGAAAATCTGGAAACATGATAACACTCCTATTAATTTGAAAAATCAACATATATGGTATGACTGTGTGTAAGAGATTGAGGTGCATCTGGAAATATTTTAAAGGCTCTTATTAATTTGAAAAGTCGACATAAATGGTATGACTTGGTGTAATTTAGAGTCAAAGATTGAGGAACATCTGGAAATATTTTAAAGGCTCCCCTTGATTTGAAATGTCGATTTATATAGTATGGTTTGGTGTGATTCAAGGTCAAAGATTGTAGAAAAATCTGAAATAAATTTAGAGGCTCCTCTTGATTCAAAATCTCACAGTCAGGTAAGTCTTAGTGTGATTGGTAGTCACACATATACAACAACTTAATGCTCTGGTCATTGACAAAGCTTCACTAGAAATATGGAATAATTGGATTGATTATCAATCACAGCCTGTAGGCCTCGAGACTGGACCATTAGAAGATATGTTTATAAATACTCGGATGTTCTATTTTAAATGACAGATTTGGAAGTTGGAGAACCCTAACCTTACCAAAGACCTTCCTTAGTCGTTGTTTTCTGTCTCCTTCATTCTCTTTCACAATGAGATTAACGGTATTCAATGCTTGACTCTTGGGAGGATATGAAAACATTTTTTCTAGGACCCAAAACCAGTTACATTTTTCTCCTAGAACCTCCATGTTCTGTTGTGCCAATGCTCTCCGAAAGATGAACCAGATTTGAAGGTAGAAGGTGCAAAGATTTCAAAAAGAAGAACACACTCTGAAGATCGGTTTAGGGTCAAGACAAGTGTTCCTCTTTTCTTTTCATTTGAATCAATTGTAAGGTGGACTAGAACACTGTGTTCGAACCACCCGAAAAAAATAGGCATCGAGAATTAGACCATTTGGGTCGAACTTTTATAAAAAAAAACTAGGTTGTATTATCTGAGTACGAAGCCCATCCATAGTATATTGGGACGACCCTAGAGTATGGAAGTCTAACAATGAACGTAGGTTGATTGAAAACCGAACCACTATAAATCTCTATGCATACATAGTGTTTGCTGATTTGCTTGAATGGTTTGATTAAATTTCTGTCACTTACACACACATTGGTTCATATTATATATCATACATTTAAACGTTTTTTATTAAAGGATTTTTAAAAGGATCGAATTTTAAAATCAGACTTATTCGACCCCCCCCCCCCCCCCCCCCCCCTCTCTCTCTCTCTCTCTCTCCCCCCCCTAATTTTTGCATTATTCTAGTAACGGAATTTCAATTGGCATCAAGAGCTAGGTTACTCTGAGTTGGACTTAATCGTCCGAGTTGATTATGTATTAGAATCATGATAGAAGTGATAGTCACCGTGTTTCCAAACCTCCCTACTTTGACTGCTCTAACTATGCCTCCTAAAAAGGCAAAAATGAAAAGTTTTTTTATATCATTTGATGGAGCCGTCTAGGAATCAGTAGTAAGAGATTGGGAACATCCTATTGAGGAAATCACTGAAAAATCCGCTAAATATGAAGCAGGAAAATCTGTACAATAGGTCATTGGTACTAAACCCAACGATTACTTCACCTGGACAGACATGGAAAAGACTCTATATACTACAAATGGAAAGGGTTTAAATGCCTAACTGTGTTTCTTACCAGATGAGTTCAAACGTATAATGACATGTGTGACAGCTAAAGATGCATGTGACATCTTAGAAAGAACTCATGAGGGAACCTCAGTGGTTAAGAGGTCGAAACTCCAAATCCTCTAGTCAAAATTTGATAACATACGTATGGAAGAAAGTGAAATGTTTATGGAGTTCTATTCGAAACTAAGAGACACTGTAAATTCCATGTGGGGCTTAGGTGAAATAATTCCTGATTTTAAGATTTGTACCAAAATATTAAGGAACCTGTCCAAAAGATTTAAGCCCAAGGTAGCCGCCATTGAAGAATACAAAGATGTGTCTCTCTAATGAAAGTTTATGACTTATAGGATCCCTTCAAACCTATGAGCTCTACTTTGAAAATGAAATACCTAAAAAAAAATCTGTTGCATTAAGGTCATCTTCTAACACAGATAACTCTAAAAGAGAAAAATGAGATTCTGAGAGTGATAATGATGTTGCTCTTTTGGCTAAAAAATTCCTTACAAACATTAACAAAAGGAACAAATTCAAGAACATTAAAAGAAGTGAACCAAATGATAAAAATGCCAAAAGATTTAGTACATTGAAAGAAAAAGGGAAAGATAAGAACAACAAAAAAAAATGCTATAACTGTGGAGGTCAAGGATATTTTGCTATTGAATGCCCATCAAAAAGAAATAAGAAAGCCTTGACAGGTACATATGAAGATTCATCTCAATCAGAAAGTAATTCTGATGAGTCTACTCAAGAAAAGGATGAAGATTTGAAAGGCTTAATAGCCTCCATCACACCTGTTGAAATTGATTCAGATGGTGAATCAGACGATGAGGAGAAAGATGACCTCCAAGTGGCTTATGATCCCTTTTTTCTGAAAAGTCAAAATTTAGCAAAAAAATTAAGTAAAATAAAATTTGAAAATGCAAAGTTAATGAGCCAGTTGGAAGAAGAAAAGGTTAATAATGAAAAACTTGCAACAAAACTGAAAAGTTCAAATGAGGAAATTATTAAGTTAAGACAAACGCAAAACTTACTACAAGACAAAGTAAAGATTCATGAAAATGACATTAAGAAGTTGGAAGATATTCGAAGTATCGTATCGGAAGAAACAATCAATGCTCATTCTGAAATAAATAATGTCAAAAGTCATAAATTACAATTTGAAGATAAATTTACCCAAGGACAATATAAAATGGAAAAATTGCTAAATTCGGGGAAAATTCACAGTGACAACACTGGTCTGGGCCACAATTAAAACAAAGTGAAAACTACAAATCAAATTGTTTTGTCAAAGGCCAATTCTCTCAATCTTCAAATGTTAGATGTTTTTATTGTGCTAAAAGAGGGCATTTCAGATTTGAATGCAAACTTCGAAAACGACATTTATGGGAAAAGGCTAACAAGAGAAAATTTGAAGAGCAAACTATAAGCTATGAAAGGGAAAAGAGAGAATACTATCATCTTGAAGATTTGGCTAAAAAATTGAACAAAATTCTAAATGAAAAGAAGAGCAAAAGAATTTGGATATAATATTCAAAAATCTGCCCCAAAAAGTATAAAATCCATTACCACATTGAAATGGGTTCCAAAGTATAAAAACTTGATCGTTTATACAACACTTAAAGTTGAAAATCAATCTAACTGGTACCTTGATAGTAGTTGTTCAAGGCACATGACCGGGGACAAATCTTTTATGTCCAATCTTGTAGATTTCAATGGTGGTTCGATTACCTTTGGAGATAGAAATATGGCAAAAATTATAGGGAAAGGCACCCTAAAATTGTTGATGATCTTAAACACAATCTTTTGAGTATATCTCAAATATGTGAAAAAGACCATTATGTCACCTTCCGAAAGAATGATTACTAGATTTATAATGACGAAAGTGAAACTGTCTTAAAGGGTATGAAGACTTTTGATCATTGTTATGCCCTTGAAAATTGTCCAACTCCAAGTAAAACGTATTGCAAGATGTCTAAGCTTAATGAAGCAGAGTTGTGGCACAAAAGGTTGGGACATGTAAATTTCAAGGACCTATCAAAACTAAGTGAGCACATCAAAGGACTGCCCAAGTTAAGTCATTCAGATCAAGTGTTTTGTGGTGAGTGCCAAAAAGACAAACAAGTAAGAGCAGCTCATAAAAAGATAAATATTGTGGTTAGCTCTAGACCCGTTGAACTTCTCCATATGGACTTAGTTGGACCAACCCAAAATATGGTAAAGATGTATTTCATGGTGGTAGTTGATGACTACTCCAGATATACTTGGGTAGCTTACCTTAGAGAGAAATCAGATGCCTATCATGAATTTAAAAATTATTGCAAAATGGATTGTAAATGAAAAACAAACACCCATAAATAGAATCAGAAGTGATCATGGGGCTGAATTTGAAAATCATCGTTTTCAAAAGTTTTGCAAAAAACATGGCATATATCATAAGTTCTCTGCTCCAAAGACACCCCAACAAAATGGGGTGGCCGAAAGGAAAAACCGTGTTCTCCAAGACATGGCCACAATCATGTTTGATAGCAGGAAGTTACCAAAAATTCTGTGGACCGAGGTTGTCAATACCGAATGTTTCATCATAAATAGAGTATATCTAAGGGCTAGTCTTGATAAAATAACTTTTGAATTATGGACCGGTAGGAAGCCTAATGCTAAGTACCTCAAGATCTTTGGAAGTAAATGTCACATTACGTGAAAACTTGGGAAAATTCGAAGCAAAAAGTGATGAAGGAATTTTCCTGGGGTACTCTAGCACCAGCCGTGCATATAGAGTAAAAAATCTTAGAACTGGTGCTATCTTAGAATCGATCAATGCGGTCATTGATGATTATCCTTGATCCATGCTTGAAACCATAGATGAGGTGGATCTCCCTTCAAACTAAATTGATGAGCCTTCTTCATCTTCATCAACACCTAATGAGCTCAAACCCAACAAGATTCATCCTATGTCTCAAATTATTGGGGATCCCAAGACTGGGGTAAAAACAAGGAAACAACTTGAAAACATTTCTAGCTGTTTTTGCTTCACCTTTTAATTGGAACCCAAAAATATTGATGAAGCATTGCAAGATGAAGATTGGGTAAATGTAATGCAAGAAGAGCTCATACAACTTAGCAGAAATGAAGTATGGGATTTGGTGCCAAGACCAAAATACACAAATGTGATTGGCACCAAATGGATCTACAAAAATAAGATGGATGAAAATGGTATAATTGTTCGTAATAAGGCCCGTCTTGTTGTTCAAGGGTATACAAAAATTTACGGCATTGATTTTGATGAGACTTTTGCTCCAGTTGCCCTTCTTGAGTCCATTCGCATTCTATTGTTCATTGCTTGTTATTTAAAATTCAAACTTTTTCAAATGGATGTCACGAGTGCGTTTTTGGATGGATTGTTAAATAAAGAAGTTTATGTAGAGCAGCCCAAAGGGTTCATCGGCCCAAATTTCTCTAATCATGCCTACAAATTAAAGAATGCACTTTATGGCCTTAAACAAGCTCCCCGGGCTTGGTATGAAAGGCTTACACAATTCTCGTTGGATAATGACTTTCAAAGGGGAAGCGTAGACAAAACATTGTCTGTAAGAAAGAACAATGAAACTATTGTAATAGCCCGAATTTATGTGGATGACATTGTGTTTAGATCCACAGATGAACGAGCTGCTATCAGTTTCTCCAACCTTATGAAATCTAAGTTCGAAATGAGCATGGTTGGGGAACTTAATTATTTTCTTAGGTTACAAATAAAACAACTTGATGATGGCCTCTTCATCTCACAATCAAAATATGCAAAAGATCTTGTTAAAAGATTTGACCTCAAAGGAAGTAAACACTCAAATACACCCATGAGCACCATTGTGAAATTATCAAAAGATGAAAATAGGAAAGATGTTGATCCTAGCATGTATATAAGCATGATAGGTAGCATTTTTTATCTAACTGCCAGTAGACCCAATATTGCATTTAGTGTGGGAGCTTGTACTCGTTTCAAAGCAAATCCTAAGGAATCCCATCTAAAAGCAGTTAAACGGATAATTAAATATGTATCGGGTACTTGTTTATATGGAATTTGGTATCCCTTCGATACATCCTATCACATTGCGGGATAACCCCGATGAGGACTGAGCTGGAAAGTTGGACGATAGAAAATCCATAAGTGGTGGTTGTTTTTATATTGGAAACTGTTTGATTGCCTAGTACAGTCGAAAAAAATCGCCAGTATCTCTTTCGACTACAGAAGCTTAGTATATACCTGCAGCAAGCTGTTGCACTCAGCTTGTCTGGATGAGACAAATGTTAGTTGATTATGCTATGAAAGGAGGAACAATGACTCTCCGCTGTGATAACACAAGTGCCATAAATATCTCCAAGAATCCAGTCCAGCACTCTCAAACCAAACATATAGATATTAAACACCACTTTATCAAAGAGTTGGTCGAAGAGAAAACGATAGAGTTTGAATATGTGTCCACGGAAAATCAACTAGCTGATATCATGACGAAACCTCTTGACTCAACTCGTTTTCTTGACCTCATGAAGTCCATTGGTGTGTGCACAACGTCTTAATCAAGCATGTTGATGTGTTGTACTATACATGTGTGTTTTTCAGTAAAATTTAAAATAATAAAATAATAATAATAATATAAAACAGGGAGGGGGAGGGGGAATAAGGAATTTTTTCCAGATACTCACTGTTTCGAGGCCTCGAGCACTGTTTCAAGCCCTCGAGACATCAAGAACACAATAAGTTGCGTTCTCGACAGGCCCCCCTATTTAAACCAAAATGTGTTATTTTCGACCCCTCGTGCATCCGAGTTTGCTCTGCTAGGGTTTCATTCAAAGGGGTTCTCGACTCTCTCTCCATCTTTCGTGCGTTCCCTTCACCATGCGTACGAGATGCCGTCTCTTCCCTTTCTCCTTCCATTTTTCTTGTGCTTTCCTTCCTTCTTTCTCCCTCACTCTCCATTTTCTCCCTTCTGTGCGAACAAGGTGTCCCGATTTCCGCTTACCATGCCTCGAAAAAATCATGGGGTTGTTCCGAATTGCTCGAGATGATTCTTGCGCAACCATGCTGTATCATCATCCACTCCTCCTTTGCCTCCTCCGAAAAGACCTAAAAAATTATGGGCACATAAAAACCCAAATCATTCCCTCACCCCTCCCTCCTCTAGATAGCCCTTTTTCAATGTCCTCAAAGGACGAGAATCAGGGACCCCCTTCATCATCCGAGCATCCTGCATCACCTGAACTCCCTGCATCTCCATAACCCCCTACATCACCAAAACCCCTTTCATCTCCAGACCTCCCCACATCCACTGATGAAACCTCTGATAGATCTGGTGCGTCAACTCCTCATTCGGATCCTCCAGTGCCCGACTTTTTCGTCCAGTTCAGGATGAATCTGAGCTTATCGATTTCATTGTGTAGAGTACATCTTATCTTCCTGATCTGCAAAAGTATAACACCTTTAAAACCCTAAAAAATGTGGGTTGGGAGAATCTTTTAAATTGGGGTGGACCGGCTTACCGTTTAATGGTAAAAGAAATGTTTTCCTCCATTCATAGAACCCTTAAGGACCCTCCTCATTCATTCCGGCTAAAATTCTCAAATCGAGAGAAAGTCACAATTACTCCCGAATTGGTGTCACACCTGATGCAAATTTCTCTGTTCAAAGGGGAGACATCTATGCTGGCCGAAAAAAAGTTAATCCAACTGATAGAAAGAAAATTGCAATCAAGTTATGTGGACAAAATGTGGAATGAAAAGACAACACTCTTTGAGCTGCCTACCTTCTCCCTCAATACAAAGTCCTGCACCTCATCTTCACCTCCAATGTGTACCCTCGTCTGAAACACAAGTCGGAACTTAGTGGATACATGGTGAATATTCAGTTGCAATGGGAACCAAGATCTGCCTTCCTACTCTGATTTGTGCAACTATCGAGCGTTTCTGGACTACTCATGGATGCAGTGTTGTTCCATTATGTTATCTATTCACTCAGCTGGGAATGCATTTTGGTCTTGTTCCTTATCCTGGTGAAACTCCAAAAAATGTCTGACCCTTGACAAAGACCGAAATTGATAGAAGTCTCGCCCATCTTCAGCAAGCTGAGACCCTACCAGTGACTCCTTAATCTGCTGCCACCTCTGAACCCGAAGTTTATCGTGCCTCTTCCAGTGTTTTTGTGTTGGTTGATCGTGCTTATATTGATGAACGCTTTGATTCACTAAGAAAGCAACAATAAGATCACTTGTTTGAGCTCACGGCCTCGGTGCAGAAGTCCTTTCAAGGAATTTACAATTATCTTCACATCTTATCTACTTCGTGTAAGCGAAATGATGCGGAGCTGCCTCCCTCTCCAACAGCTGATAAGACTGATCTTTGATCATCTTTTGGGTTTATTTTGTTGACACATTGCACTTGCTCATACACTACTACACTTGGTGTCTCTTTTGATATTTTGGTTTGGAATTCTATAAACCATATTACGTGCTTTTATCTATTTCATGGTTTGGATTATGGTTTTATGTGATTTCTCCCTTGTCAATTGTCTTGACAAAAAGGGAGTAAAATGTGCTAATCTTGAGGGGGAGCAAGTTAAATCCCACCAAGGTTTGCCTTGTTTTATGCAGGAAAATAGAACACTCTGATTTGTTTTGCAAGCATATACAAAGGGGGAGAAAATTGTGTGTCTTGAGTCTAAAATGTCATTGTAAATATTGGGGATTTATGTAATGGGAGTTTACTTCATGTATTTGAATTTTGGGTATTTGGTGTACTTGGTAGATCATAGTTTTGTCACGAAATTGACAAAGAGGGAGATTGTTAGTGTCCTGACCTGACTGAGTCACCTGTTTTGTCAATTACGTGACTCATTTGGAACATGCCTTGGAAGAATTTGACGATGTCAAGACTGCCAAAAGAATTTACTATGATGTGAAGGTTCTACATTGTACACGTGACTAACACACATGTAAGTAGCCCTAGTGGACCTTAAGTCAAGCCCAAACACCCTAGAAGTAAATTACTATAAATGGAAAATCTAAAAATATATGGTTTCAATTTCGAGACCTCAAGACTAAAACATATGGGAACAAATCTAGCTAAATCTGTAAATCTTCTTGGTTCACAACCATTTTACTGAGTTGGAAAAACGTGACAGCCATTTTACTCTGGATCTTCTTTGACTTAAGATCACATGAAATCTGGAAACATGATAAGGCTCATATTAATTTGAAATCGACATATACGGTATGACTTTGTGTAAAATATTGAGGAGCATCTGGAAATATTTTAAAGGCTCTCCTTCATTTGAAATGTCGATTTATATAGTATGGTTTGGAGTGATTCAAGGCCAAAGATTGTAGGAAAATCTGGAATCAATTTAAAGGTCCCTCTTGATTCAAAATCTCGACATTCATGGTAAGTTTTAGTGTGATTGGCAGTCACACATATACATCAACTTAATGATCTGGTCGTTGACAAAGCTTCACTAGAAATAAGGAATAAAATCTGGAGATTTTTTTTGGACTGATTATCAATCACAACCTAGAGGCCTCGAAGAAAACCTAAAGTCCTCGAGACTAAACCATTGGAAGATCTGTTTATAAATACTCGGATGTTTTATTTAAAATGACAGATTTGGAACTCGAAAAATGCTAACATTACCTGAGACCTTCCTCAGTCGTTGTTTTCACTCTCCTTCATTCTCTTTCACAATGAGATTAACGGTATTCAATGCTTAATTCTTGGAGGATATCAAAACAATTCTTCTAGAACCCAAAACCAGTTACATTTTTCTCCTAGAACCAATGTTCTGTTGTGCCAATGCTCTCCGAAAGATGAACCAAATAGAAGGTGCAGAGATTTCAGCAAGAAGAACACACTCTGAAGATCGGTTAAGGCCCAAGACAAGTGTTCCTCTTTTCTTTTCATTTGAATCAATTGTAAAGTGGATTAGAACACTCTTTTCGAACCACCCAAAAAAAATAGGCGTCGAGGATTAGACTATTTGGGTCGAACCTCTATAAAAAAACTAGTTTCTACTATCTGGGTGCGAAACCCATCCTTAGTATATTGGGACGACCCTAGAGTTGGAAAGTCTAACAGTGAACGTAAGTAGATTAAAAATCGTACCACTATAAATCTTTGTGCATCCATGGTGTTTGCTAATTTGTTTGAATGGTTTGATTAAATTTCTGTCACCTGCACACACATTAGATCATATTGTAACACTCCAGAATTTCAATCCAGTAAATCAGTATAATTTCCCTTAATGATGAGGAATGAATAAGGCTGATACTATGTATTAGGTCAAATGAGGAAAGAAATAATTAACAATGTGAGATTAGAGGGATGATGGAGTAATTAAGTGAGATTTAAGAAACACTAAATTAAGGGATGATTTAGTTAAATAATTTTGAACGTGGAGTGGAATATAATTAATTAATTTAATTAATGAAAATTTTGGTGATTAGTTACTTAAGAGGGATTAGGGTGATTTAATTAAGTTACTAATTTAATTTGATAATACTCTATGGAATGGATTTTTAATTAATGATGTGGCGAAGGTGTCACATAAGCGATGACATGGCAAGGCATGATGAGGTGGCATGCCACATGGCAAGATAAGGATGAAAGTAACATCACCACCCCACCTTTAGTTTGGACCAATGAATGCTCTCCACCTCACCACCCCACCTTTAGCTTGGACCAATAAGTTCTCTCCACCTCACCACCCCACCTTTAGTTTGGACCAATAAGTGATCTCCACCTTACTACCTTTAGCTTTTGTTTTTTGACTAAAAAGCAAAAGGAGGATAAGGTAGAGGAAAAAACAAAAAGGAGAGGAGGAAAAGCTAAGGCTCCATCTCTACATCTTTTCCTCCATTCTCTTATTCTATTCTCTTCCTCCTCTCTAAAAATCTGAAGCAAGAAAAAGAGAGAGAGCTGGAAATTTCTCTTCCTCTTCCTCTCTTTCGTGCAAATCTCTCTTGAAAGCTTGGAGTTTGGAAAAAATGAAGGAAAGAAACAAGTAGATTATCTAACCCTTTTAGTTATTTGATTTAGATGTTAAAATGTTTTATCTCTTCATTTAAGTTCTTACATAAAAAAAACTATGAAGAGAATCTAAGAAATGGAGTGTAATGAAGAGATATTGGAAATTAGTAGCTATTTTCATAAAATAGACTTACATGAGAAGTTTAACTTAAAATGCCTTGATGTTTAGATATTTTCTTTTAAAGTATTTTTATAACTCCATTAGAATATTTTAATGTCTTTATTTACTGGTTTTTGTAAAAAAAGGTTTTAAAAAAATGATATCTTATGATAAACTTTTGAAAAATGGTTCATTGTAAAACTATTTCTGCAAATCAGTCCAAAAAATGGACCTTTAAACATCTCAAAATGATTTTCTGAGAATTTATAACTATTTTTCAGATCTTCTGCTATGAAAGAGGTTTTCAAAAAGTATTTATTACACAATTTTTGGACATAGGAAGGCACCCGAAATAATTTTGTAAAAACTGAAAATTTCTAGATAGAAAATTGTTTTTACATATCAGTCCCGAAAATGAACCTATAACCATTTCAAAGAGATTTTCTGGATATTTTTTAATATTTTTCGTGTATTCTATTATCAAACAAATTTCCAAAGAGTATTTACTCGAGTTATTCCAATTCGAAAAGAACCCAAAATAATTTTTATAAGAACAGTGCGCAGTTTAAAACTAGAAAGGCTAGTTTTGGGCATCTTCACTAGATCTGAAATTTTATTTTCTAATAATGAGTCTTTTGTTCCTAAATTCTGATTCGCTAAAGAATATATCAGTGACTTTAAATAATTTGAAGTTTTATGAATTATGTTTAAATGGAGTACTTGTCATTTTATCCTTGGTTAGGACAAAACACACATGTGGAGTCATTTAGACTCTAATACCGTCGTCAAATGACCCTTAAAGCTTAATTAAAATTTTCATAAATTTAATTAGAGAGTTTTTACACTATAATGACGTGAGATTATATGTTGACACATGTGAACAAACGAAGGGCCAACGAGTAACCCGGGATCGAGCGAGCTAAGTCGCAGAATGCTTTTGTTTGATAATCGGCCAAATATCAGGTAGGTTTTCCTACTTCGTTGAAATGCAATGGGTGTGAATCTAAAACCTTATTAACAATAAGAATATGATGATTTGAGTTCCTTTGAAAATCATGTATTCTTGATTTATAAAATGGAGTTCATTTTCAATTGAAGTACTTTGGAATATTTCACCATCTAGAATTACATGATAGATGAGGTGTTTTGAAATGTACATTACAGCTGTGTGACGTAGAAATTAAATATGAAAATAAAGAAATGGGACAGAGAAATAATGTAAAAGTAGAGAATTATCTATGTCAATGTATTAATCTTGTATACCTCTTAGATGTTACAATGTTTAAATAGAAAAGGAAGAGACAATCTAGGGAACAAAAAAGGAAATACAATAAGAGTATCCTAATTACAATCTATTTGTGTTGACCTTCAATATACAATGAATCTAGACATTACTGGGGCCCACATCACTAGACGTGTGACGTGTGGGTCCCACAACACTCCCCCTCAAACTGGTTCGAAGATGTCGAGTAGACCCAGCTTGCTAACGACGGAATCGAGCTGATTTCGAGGAACGGACTTGGTGAAGATATTGGCTAGTTGATCCTTAGATTGCAGATAAGGAGTGAAAATTCGCCCTTCTGAAATATGTTGACGAAGAAAGTGGCAATCAACCTCAATGTGCTTAGTCCGCTCATGAAAGACTGGGTTGGATGCAATATGGATGGCCGCCTGATTGTCACAGAACATGATGAGTGGATCAACAGGAGCAAATCCCATTTCAGTAAGAAATTGGCGAAACCACAGCAATTCAGAAGCAGTATTTCCCATGGCCCGATATTCAGCCTCAGTACTAGAATGAGCAACAACAGACTGCTTCTTGTTTTTCTACGCAATTAAATGGGAGCTCAAGAAAACACAATAGCCAGACGTAGAGCGGCGATCATCTGGAGAACAGGCCCAATCAGCATCTGAATAACTACGAACCGGACAAGTAGGTTGGTGTGCATAGAACAAACCACGGCCGGGATGAGCCTTAATATATCATAGGATTCTAAACACGGCATGAAGGTGAGTGTCCCGTGGTTCGTACATGAACTGACTGACGACACCAACAACATACGATAAGTTGGTCTTGTGATGGTCAAATATATGAGCTTGCCAACTAGTTTCTGATAAAAACTTGGTGTGTCAAGGAGAGTTCCATCAGAAGCAGATAACTTGGTGTTCACATCCAGTGGAGTATCTGCAGGTTTGCAGCCAGAAGCCAACTTTTTGGAGGAGATCCAGGGCATACTTTCGCTGGGAAAGATAAAGGCCATGACAGGACCGAGCAACTTCAATTCCAAGAAAGTACCGGAGAGGCCCCAAATCCTTAATATCAAAAGTCTGTTGAAGATACTGTTTGAATGAAGAAATGGCTTCATCATTGTTACCGGTGAGTACAATATCATCAACATAAACTACCAAAACCATCACAACAGAGTGGAGACGGTAGATGAAGACTGAGTGATTTGACTGACATCGGGTAAAACCATAAGGTAGCAACGCACTGCTAAACTTTTCAAACCAGGCACGTGGAGACTGCTTAAGACCATAGAGCATTCTTTAATCTGCAGACAGACTGAGACTCCTCCTGCTTGACAAATCCCGGAGGAGGAAGCATATAAACTTCTTCCTGAAGATCACCATGAAGAAAAGCATTCTTCACATCTAATTGGTGCAAGGGCCAAGCATGAGTGGTGGCAAGAGATTGCAAAATGTGCAGAGACTTAATCTTGACGACAGGTGAAAAAGTGTCCTGGTTGTCAACTCCATAAGTCTGTTTTAAGCCTCTGGCGACGATACATGCCTTATAACGGGCAATAAAGCAATCTGGATTATGCTTCAAAGCAAAGACCCATTTGCACCCAACTGGGGTTTTGTCGGGATGTAAGGAAACCATCTCCCAAGTATTGTTCTTCTCAAGGGCATCTAACTCTTCATCCATGGTTGCTTTCCAGGAGGGATTTTTCAAGACTGTGTCAATCCTCTTTGGTATCTTAATGTTGTCCAATGTTGTGAGAAAACTATGATAGAAGGGTGAAACAGCATGATAGGAGACAAAACGATCAATGGGATGGCTAGTATTACAAGAGCGCATACCTTTAAGAAACAATAGGAAGATCAGACAGGTCAGAGACCGGTGGATCTGAAGCATGTGCAGATGGAGGGGTGGAGTCAGCCGTAGATGGCACTCGAGACTGTCGGCGTTGGTACACCATAAGAGGCTTAGGTGGACTTGGGGAAGGAAGATCGTTAGGGATGAGGAAGAACAGGAGAAGGAGAAGATGTAGAGGGAGCTAAAAAATATGGGTCCCGCTCAAAGAAAGTGACATCCATGGATATGTATGTCTTCCCAGTGATAAGATCAAGGCACTTGTAACCTTTGTGAAAAGGTATGTACCCTAAAAAAACACATCGCACAGCCCTGTGAGAAAGTTTATGGCCAGAAAGTTGTGAACAAAACAAACACACCCAAAGACATGTAAAGGAATGTGAGAAATGGCTTTATGTAAAGACAAATGATCTATGGGGGACTGATTGTGTAAAATGCGAGAAGACATTCTATTAATTAGATAACAAGCAGTTAATACGGCTTCTGGCCAATAGGATGGAGACGTGCATAGTAAAAAGAAGAGATTGGCCACCTCAAGAAGGTGACAGTTCTTTTGCTCAGTTATACCATTCTGCTGAGGTATATAAGGAAAAGAGAACTGAGAATCGATGCCATGTTTTTCCAAAAAAGTAAGAAAGGAGTGTGACAAATATCCGCCCCTTTATCACTCCGTAGAACTTTAACTTTACACCCAAATTGATTTTGAACCCACTGGTAAAAATTTTGGAAGTGATCAAAAACCTCAGATTTCTGTTTCATTAAATAGTCCATGTCATGCGAGAGAAATCATCAATAAAGGTAACAAAATAAAGAAAACCAGTGCAAGAAACTGTTGGAGATTTCCAAACATCAGAATGGATAAGTGAAAATAAAGTGGATGAACTTTTATTCATAGATGGTGAAAAATGAGTTCTAACATGTTTGCCACATTGGCAAGGTTCACATTCAAAATGAGTAAAAGATAAACTATGCACAAGCTGTTTGAGAACAGAGTCGGCAGGATGTCCTAAACGACAATGCCATAGCCACACATCTGAAGACAAAAAGGTCGAACAAGCCTCAGAGCTACCATAGCAAGAATCGAGAAGATAGAGACCACCTACTTCACGACCACCACCCAACACCTGCTTCGTGTTCAGATCCTGGAAAACAAAATGAGAAGGAAAAAATGTGACTGAGCAATTCAAATGTTTAGTCAATCCACTAACAGATAACAAATTGCGATAGATTTGGAACATGCAAAACAGATTGAAGATCCAAATTATGAGAAACAGGAACAATTCCTTTCCCAACAATATTAGTGAAGGATCCATTGGCTAATTTGACCTGACCACTAGAAATAGGAGAAATGGAAGAGAAGAGGGTGGACATACCAGCCATATGATCGGGTAGCACCAGAATCGACAATCCAGGAATGAGGAGAGGCATGATGGGCATATGATTCATTACCTGAAGGAGAGGAGACAACATTGGAGACCTCAAAGGACTGAAGGTGCTCAAGGCGTTGCAGGATGAAGCTAAGATCTTGACGAGTCACAGGAGCATTATCATTAACCACATCAAAGGAATGAAGAGCGGAGAGATTGGCTTGTTTAGGGCATCCATGAAGCTTGTAGCATGAATCAATGTTGTGGTTAGTCAGCTTGCAGTAGGTGCAGAACCGAGGGCCTTTCTTCCGTGGACCTTTGGTGTCCCTTCGAGGATCAGATGAGAAATCCTTGCCATGGGAAGCGGGGAGCCCATGAGCCATAAAAGGCATAAAAGAATGGGTGACCAATGCAGATCGTTCAGCATGCAGTGGAGTCATAACAATACGACGGCGATCTTCTCCAAGTAAGGCCGAGTAAGCCTCATCAAGAGATGGGAGAGGTCGTTGCCCAAGAATCTGGGCCCAGGTGGGCTCAAATTCAGGGTTAAGTCCAGCTAAGAAGGCAAAGATCCGTTGTTGTTCGACATACTAGTGAAACGTCAGAGCATCTGCCTGATCCTTAAAAGTAAGGGATTGAAGTTGATCAAGCTCCAACCAACTGGATTGCAGAGATGAATAGTATTAAATGAGAGATAACTCCCCCTGTCGGAGAGTGGCAACAGTCTGAGATAATTCATATATATGAGCAAAATTATTTCCATCAGAATACAAAGTCTTCACAGTGCCCCATACAGCTTTGGCGGTGGGAAGAGTATAGACGAGATGCCGTACATGGACGCCCATAGAATGAAGAAGCCAAGCCTAGACCAGAGAGTTATTTGCATTCCAAACGGAGAATTTTGGATCAGTCTTAGCAGGTTGGGTAGTCGTACGCGAATCGCACGATTCGTATCGAGTCGGAAGGTATTACGGTTCGAATCAGTAAAAAATCAGAAATAAATAAAAAAATTACGGTTTATACACGAATCGCGAATCGTGCGAGTCGTTTCGCACGAATCGCAAAATCGTGCGATTCGCGGAAATGGGGTTCTGTTTTTTAAAAAAAAAAAAATCGAAATATTATAATATTTAAATGGTTTAGAGAAGACGTTTCACCTACCCCCTCCCTGCATGTCTTCGGCTACACTACACGAAACGAGAACACACTCATTTTCGCTGGTTTGCTCCCCTCCTCTGCGCTCGCTGCTTCCTTCCCTCCTCTGAGCTCGTCGGGATCTCCAAGCTTTCCGAAACCCTTCGCAGGTGCAAGGTACTTCTTCTGCTTCTTCTTCTTCTTCTTTTACTTCTTATTCTTCCTCCTTTTTTCGTTTTTCTTTTCTTTTTCTTCCTTCTTCCTCTGATTTTCGTTTCTCTTCTTCTTCTTGCTCTGATTTTCGTTTTTCTCCTCATCTTCTCTTCGTCATCTTCTTCTTCCTCTGTTTTTCGTTCTTTCTTCTTCCTCTTTTCTTCTTTTTCTCTTCTTCTTCTTCCTCTCTGTTTTTCGTTATTTTTGTCAATGCTACTGCATGGTTTCTCTTCCTCTTTTCTTCTTTCTTCTCTTCTTCTTCTTCCTCTGTTTTTCATTCTTTCTTCTTCTTTTCTTCTTTCTTCTCTTCTTCTTCTTCCTCTGTTCTTTTTTTTTTTTCGATGCTTCTGCCTGGTTTCTGTTAATTCTGCCTGGTTTCTTCGTCTTCTACTTCTTCTATTTTTGTTTCTTTCATCTTTTTCTCTTCCTCTTCTCTGCCTCTTCTTTTTCTTCTTCCTCTTTACTGTTTTCGTTCTTTCTTTTTCTCTGTTTTATAGTTGTTGTTTTATATTTGTGTTTTATTATTGTTTTATAATTTCTGTTTTATATTTGTATTTTATTATTGTTTTATAATTGCTATTTTATATTTGTGTTTTATTGTTGTTTTATATTTGTGTTTTATTATTGTTTTATAATTGGTGTTTTATATTTGTGTTTTATTATTGTTTTATAATTGCTGTTTTATATTTGTGTTTAATTGCTGTTTTATAATTTGTGCTTTATTATTTAGTATTTACATAATGTTGTAAATATATTTTAATATCATATTAACATATTTTTATGCCTTTTTTTTTATGATATTGTTTTGGATGCAGCTTTATAAATTTGTAGAGACTAAAAAGTAAAAACCGATAAAATGGTCGAGGTCAACGAAATGGCAGTGGGAATGACGGACAAGATGAAACATGACAGTTTTGTACTAGAGTGGAATCAGGCAATCATTTGCATGTGCAATGCAATTTTTGTAAAAAAAAAAAATGTATGGTGGTATATATCGGATGAAAAATCATTTAGGAAAAACAAAAAAGGACGTATCGGTATGTGACAAATGTCCAGAATCGGTGACCCAAAAATGTCTTGAGTTGATGGGGCACAATGTGGACACAAAAAGGAGAAAAAGAGAGGCTCAAATGAAGCTGGAAGACCTGAATTTTACTTTGATGATAAGGACACAACAAAAGGGAAAGGACCGATGGAAAACTTTGTGAATTTGGAGGATGACAAGAAGCAAACAACTCTTAATAGAGTTTGGAAAAAAGAAGATAGAACAAATGCTTGCCTTAATATTTGTCGGTTCATCTATGCAAATGCCCTCCCTTTCAATTTGGTAAAGAGTCCATTTTTTGAACCCATGTGTAAATCAATTGGGAGCTTTGGAAAGGGTTTGAAATCCCCAACATATCATGAGATAAGAAATACTTATCTCAAAATCGAAGTTGAAAATGTAGAGAAAATGTTGGAAAATCATAGAAAGGAATGGGCAAAAAAAGGTTGCACAATTATGACGGATGGTTGGACTGATGGGAAGAATCGGTCTATTACTAATTTCCTTGTCAATAGTCCAATGGGGAGCGTATTTTTGAGAAGTGTTGACACCTCTTCAATTTCCAAGAATGCAGAGAACTTATCCAACCTTATAGATTTAGTTATAGAAGAGGTAGGCGAGGAAAATGTTGTGCAACTTGTCACCGATAATGCAGCACCATATGTAAGGGCTGGTGAAATTTTGATGGACAGAAGGAAACAATTATTTTGGGCTCCATGTGCAGCACATTGCATTGATCTTATGCTAGAAGATATAGGGAAGCGGAAGTTGGAGTCTTCTACTATTTCTAATGCAAATCAATTGCAAAATTCATTTATGGTCATGGTTTGGTATTAAATTTAATGAGGCATTTCAAGAAGAATCGTTAGTTAGTTAGGCCAGCAATAACAAGGTTTGCAACAAGCTATCTTACATTGAAGAGCATACTAAAATGCAAATCTGGCCTACGAAAAATGTTTAGCTCGGATGAATGGGATTTAATGCCTCTGTCCAAGACTGAAGGGGGAAAAAAGGTGAATGATTTGATTTTTTATAGCAAGTTTTGGAATCATGTTAAATTTTGCACCAAGGTTGGAATGCCTCTTGTAAAATTGCTTCGATTAGTTGATGGAGATGAAAAACCAGCAATGGAATATATATATATATGAGGGCATGGATCGAGCCAAGGAGAAGATTGCAAAGAGATTGAACAATGATGAAAAGAAATACAAGCCATACTGGGCCTTGATAGATGCTCGTTGGAATCAACAACTCCACCATCCTTTGCATGCAGCTGCTTATTATTTGAATCCTTCTTTCCACTACGATGAATCATTTAGCCCAGATGTTGAAATTAAAAGGAGGTTGTATCAATGCTTGATAAGTTGGCTATAGACATGGATGAGAGGATTAACATTGATGAACAATTGCATAATTTCAAAACTGGAAAAGGATTGTTTGGGGATAGGATGGCCATAGCAACAAGGAAGAGAAAACAACCAGGTATTTGGTATTTGGTATTTGGTATTTACTATTTAGTTATTTACTATTTACTCATTTATTATTTAAATTTGGAATTTGATTTTTTATCTCATATTTTATAACCATTTGGTGGGATGATTATGGTGATGAAAATAAAGAATTGCAACGTGTTGCGATAAGGATTTTGAGTTTAACTTGCAGTGCAACTGGGTGTGAGCGGAACTGGAGTGTGTTTGAACAAGTATGTTTTATTTCTAGCTTTAATTAAATAAATACAAATTTTTAACATTTGTTTAAGAAGTGAAGATAATAATCTTGTATGTTTGATACTTTGATTGTTTTTTAGATTTATACAAAGAGGGGGAATAGGTTAGAGGCAAAAAGGATGAATGCCCTTGTATTTGTAAAATACAATTTACAATTACAAGTGAGACAAACTTTAAGAGATTCAAAGAAAGATTATGATTCTATTTGCCTATCAGATGTGGAATCTGATGATGAATGGATAACTGAAAAAGAAGATCCAGCTCTTCCAGAAGACAATTCTTGGTTGCAAGCTGACGAGATGTTTAATGAGGAAATGAGTAAGCCTTTTAAACTCTTGAAGATAGGTATATTATAGTTAGATTTTAGAATACAAAATTTATAAAATATTTGATTTTTCTATTAGCAGGGGTTTATTCAAGAAAACGAAAGAGAGTTGAAGGAGAGGAGGAAAGCGTTGAAGAAATTAGTGAGGGAGATGTGGAAGATGGAATAGACAATTTATCTTCATCCTACTTAGAGGGTTTTAGATGATATTGATGACAATGATGATTGATGACAATGACATTCTTTAGAATATTAGATGTTTTGTATTTTGGAATGTAAAAACTTCACTTTTAATGCATTTAAAATCATTTTGAGTTGGTACATTTTGTCATATATTTATGTGTGTGTATATTTACTTATATATTATGAGAATTGAACAAAATGTTATGAATCTTACGATTCTACGATTCACGGTTCAGACCCCTAGACCGATTCACGTTAGATTCGTTTTTGACAACCTTGGTCGTACCATCAATATATGAAGAGAGTTGCTTCGCATTTAAAAACATTGTGACAGAATGGGACCACTCAAAGTAGTTCGTCTCATTGAGCAATATCGTCGTGATCCGACCAATTTGTGGAGAGCCAAGAGAGGCAACATCTGAACTGGAAGGACCAGAAGATGTTGGAGTAGCAGTAGTCATAATCCTAGGCCAAACACCCATCAGATAGTAGTAGCAGCGGAGAGAAGCAAAAAATCAGATCCAAGTACAAGTACTGCGTCAAATCTGAGAAGAAGAAGCGGGAAATGGGCCCCACAAGGTACAAACCAGTCGCAAATCCGTATGCGGAAGAGACAAACTGTACTACAGTAATACCAACCAGATGCACCCAAAGAAGCTCCCAGATGAGGATGAAACTCGTCCAAGACAGCAGTTATGAAGAGAAAACAACGGATAGAGGGGCCCGCCAGTGATGAAAGGAGGGACCCACGAATGTCATTGAATCCTGCTGAAGGGGCGACTGTGATGGAGTGTAACCAGTATGTGCTAGTTCTATCAGCAACCAGATCGAAGGAAGAAACCAATCTGTTCAGGTTGCAGACGTCCCAAGAGGTAGATCTGTAGAACAGCAGAAAGAGCGGCCCACCTGAGATGAAAGCTGGGACTTACCAGCTCGATGTGGTCCCAAGGCAAGGACGAAACCAGAAGGGAAAGAGCCATGAGGGGTTTCAGCAGATTGCAGTAGATCGAAGAAGAAATCCCCAGAAGAAACTTTTCCCAGCGAAAACAGCAGCAAGAAGAAGAACAGATTTAGGGGGGCCCACCGTGGACCGAAACTAGTCAACCGTATGCGATGGAAGGTGGGCCAGGGGTGACACCAATGGTAGAGATCCGAGGGGCAGCCGAGCTAGATCCCCGCAAATCCAAACCAGAAACCGAAAACAGTGAGTTTCCGATCGTTAACTGTGAAGAAAAACACAGACCCAGGAACAGAAATCCAACCTTACAGAAGATTCCTCTGTCAAAAACGACAGGGAAAGAGGGATTTTTGGTGACAAAACCTTCACCGGTGACAATGATGGTCGCTGGAAAAAAAAAAATTCTAAGAAGGCAATGAAAAATGGAGGTTAAGGACCTTTCCTGGCTGATACCATGTAGAAATTAAATATGAAAATAAGGAAAAGGGACAGAGAAATAATGTAAAAGCAGAGAATTATCTCCGTCAATGTATTAATCTTTTATACCTCTTAGAGGTTACAGTGTTTAAATAAAAAAGGAAGAGACAATCTAGGGAACAAAAAAGGAAATACAATAAGAGTATCCTAATTACAATCTATTTATGTTGACCTTCAATATATAATGAATCTAGACATTAACTGGGGCCCACATCACTAGACGTGTGACGTGTGGGTCCCACAACATGTGATACCGAATGAATATTTTGGAAGGATTTATGATATAAAGAAAATGATGTTATCCCAATTAAAGTATTTGCAGGTATTTTGAAAAGTATGATATTTTATTTGAAAGATTGTTGTGGATTTCAAATAAATGGGTTTCTAATTTATCGTGAGAAATATATGTATATCATATGTGTTTTGAAAAAAGTACCTTCAAGTTCATGAGAATGATTGACAACACATGACATGAGATCATTGGCATCATTTGCATTCATATTCCTCATGCATGAAGCATGGGATGGGAAAGACATGGAGTGAAATAGACCTTAGTGTCATGATTATTGTTATGGGGGTGATAGTCAACGAACTAAAGTAACGAATGTCCGGACGGGCTTTGGTTCGTATTTATGAAAAGTGAATTGACGAATTAAAGTGCTGAATTGACCCGGGCAGGCTTTGATGTCGTACGTGTATGGCTAAGGAATAAATGTTTTACCGATGGATCCAGTTGAAATTATGATGATATGTATTATGACATCCCAAAAGATGAGTATGAAATGAGTATACGGGAAGATAAAATGCCCCTTTTTCCTAAATGAGTTATTGAAATACCTATGCATGGGGCATGATGAGGGTATGCATGAATCATGGCACCCATGGCATAATACATTGCACATTGATGAGCATTTACATGATTGGCATATGGTATTTTGAAAAGACAAGTGAATATGATTCCATTATAAGTATTGGGTTGACATCATTATGATAATAAAATCATGAGATAAGTTAGGTATGAGAATGATACCTTAAAATGAAATATATATTATGTTTTCAAATATAAGCTTTCCATAATAAGTTGAACATGAGATTCTTAGTATGATAAGTATTTTGAGGAAAAGTATTGAAATACTTATACTATTATGATATGGCTAAGATATGAGAAAGATTTTGAGAAAAGTATTATTCATGATTTCAATTATGAGATTTCTAGTATGAAAAGAAGTATGAGGTGAGTATGTAGGTTTGATATTATAAGTAAATGAGTTTTGAGAAATGCTTGGAGGTTTACATATGAGGTATACAATATGTAAGAGTTTGATTTTCAAAGTACAAGTATGTATAATGTCTTAGTATGACATGCCGTAGTGCAAATTATGTGATCGAAATTTCTACTGTGCACGTTGACTAAGCCCATAAAGTCCCCCCTAGATTGTGTATGCAGGTTTGAAGTACGTAGATGAAATTGGACCAAGCGATGGCCAAATGTAGACAATATGAAGAACTAAGAAGGAAGCTTGGACTAGTGAAGCAGACTTACGTATTTTGGGAATAGTAGGACAATGTTATGTATTAAGAATGTTCATGTAATATTTGGAGAATGTTATGGCAATATGACTTGGAACTTTGCAATTAAATATTTTGTATTTGCTTTGAGATGTGTTCGGCTATTCATGCAATGAAATAAATGTTTAAATTTCTACAGGTTTATGTTAGTGTGTGTAAATGTCATCATGCACAAACTAGTTGGGCCAGTCAAGGGCGGGTCTTCGGACTTGGACTTTCGCCTCCCTCTCCACTAAGATATTCCTAATATATTACTTTGATGACAGTGGTTAGAGGGAGGAGCGGTACACATATTATATATCATACATTTGAACACTTTTTATTAAAGGATCTTTAAAAGGATCGAATTTCAAAATCAGACATATTCATCCTCCCTCTAGATCTTCCATTATTCTAGTAACGAAATTCACATAAGTCACATAGCATAGTGAACTTATAGCAAATTTTAAATCTTCACCCGACATCAACATCCTATGCACAATTATTACAATCATCCAATATCCATATGCAGAAATAAAGCACATTGAAACATAAAATAACGGTCTTCCTCTTATTTAAAGGCAATAATAAATCTACGACTACTGCTCCACTGCCATGGTCTGCTCGAGGGGCCCGTCCGACCCTTCCATGATAGGGGTACTTGAAAGGTAAGGGTGTGAGCTAAACAAGCCCAATGAGGGTAAAAGCCAAATATCAGATAAAATAATAGCAATCCTATCTTACATATACATGAATATCATAACCATGAATATGTCTATGCATGATCATCCAAATCCCATCTCAAAAGGGATAGAGGTCCACACTCTACACCAAATCTCCTGACAAAAGTCCAAACATACCATCATATATACATAATTACATGATCATATAGGCCAAATGTAACCACACGGTGCTCTATTCCCCCTACCAACTCCTAGGCGGCCTCAGGGGTTCCCACCCGTTTGTCAACCGGGAACGACATCCACCAAGGTTCTACCGTACAGCCGCCAAGGAGTCCAAAATCATACCAGACCTCCCTCGACACGGGCCACGCCAAGGAACCATCTCCATCACCTCATACATAACCAATACATAAATAACAAGAACATTACGCTTCCAAGTCCCGTAAATGAAACACAGGGGACCACTCCACTCCCAATATACATGCACCAACCATCTAACGGTAAACAACCGTTAATAAACAATCTCCCCATGCATACCAATCACATTATAAATAATACAATGGTCCCATACATAATAAATAAATCTCCTCAAACATAAACAATGCCATTTGTTCATCATGAATTCCAAAAGATATATCACGTTCATTTAAAGCATAAATTCTCCAAATCAACAATACAACGTATACGTGCTACAAAAGTACACATCTACATGCTTTTAATCAATAAAATATAATTGACATGGATGCACCCTAATAGACTGCTTTCCACATTACAGTTCCACAGTTCCCTTACAAAGTGGCCTATTACAAAAAGGGGTCTTGTTCGAGTCACCTATCCCAAGGCTATAAGTATATTATGTAGAAATGAATGCTCAAAACATGTTAGTCCCCTCACCTAAATGTGTTCGTGAGATCTGTGAATTGAAGAATTTGGCCAAGGTGGATTGAAGGGGCTCCCGTTTGTTGCGAGATCATTTTAGAAAACCAACTATTAATTTTATTATTTATCAAACTTAATATCATTTCCTTCTATTTTCAAAATTGGAAACTAGATATTTAAACAAAGTAAATATCGATAGAAGTTTGTAACCTTAATAGATGAAAATGGATAAATCAATTCGATTTGGTGTTTTCAAAAAAACATGAAATAACCAATAACAATAATACTTTAAAAGGTAAAAATAAGAAATAGAAATCCAGGTTACTTTGAAACAAAAATGAACACTTGCAGGTTTAGATCAGTTTCAAAACATAACTTCAGGCCATATAAATTAAAATCAAAGTAAGCATATCAAAATAATATATTCATGCTGCCTTAAAAGAACTACACCTTTCATTTGCTAGAGATCAAACCCTTGTTGATTGGTAAGCAAGACGACAAGCTAAAGCCCATGAAGAACATGGAAGATGGTTGCGGGATCAGGATCAAGGCATTAAGTATGGGCTCTCTGCTATCCAAGTTCTCAGCAGTCCAAGACTAAAAAAACCAGTCTAATCAGCCCAGTCTGGGACTGAAAATCAGTCCCATTTCCAACAGTTTTGGGGCTGAACTTAGATTGGTTAACACCACCCAAATATAAGAATTTTTTTTTGGGTTTAAATAACTTAAGAAAAGACAAGGTGAGTGCAAGAAAATTTCAATAAAGGAAAACAAATAAATCACATAGGATTATTATACTTATAATAGAAATCTTGAAAACTCAAATTAGAAGAATAATACATTTAGGATAATTAACAACTTAGAGTAGAAAGAGAGCATGAGGGGATAGATCCTACCGATACAAGAGAGGATGGAAAGATGGAATCACTCCTCTCAGATCTGTTCAGGTTGCGGCACGAGGAAAAGAACGGTGTTGAACACAAGAATCTTACATTTTTACCCCTGATTACTGGACTAGTTAGCTCTCATGTTTGTATATAATGTTGCATTTAATGTAGTTTCTTAGTTTTGCAGATAAAAATGGTCAATTCAAGAAAACCAAGCTAATTCAACAGATAATTGCAAGATTAGAGCCTTAAAGTGAAGACATAGGATTTTTATAATTATTTCATGCCATTTTTAGGACTTTCATGTAAATTAATCCAGTTATGAGAGTCTAGATTAATTAATAATTTTTAGATTTTAAATGGCTAAATAATTATTTAATTGTAAATGATAGAAGCCGCAATCCAAGTGAAAAGGCTGAAATTCAAGACTAATTGGGCCAAGCTCAGCTCCACAAGCCAGTATTGGGCCAGGCCACAGGCAGTCCATGCACACATGGGCTAGGCCATTGTGCAACTCACAAGTACTCAAGCCCAAAAACAAGTCCAAGAGTTGAAGCCCAAGCCCAAATTCCAATGCTCCATGGTCCATGTTCGAATTTCACCCAAGTCCATACCCAATTAACCATGGCGAAAACCCATAACCCAATTTCACATCCACAACATCAAATCCCCACCTTAAATCCTAACCTTCCATCCCATATACCAAAATTAGGTCAAACCTTAGAACCATCTTCAAATCCAAACCATATATACATTAACATTAGATCTAGACCACCCAACCTATCCATCATCTAGATTTACCTTAGGACCATAAACATTCATATATTGCCTATGCATCCATCTACTTAGATCATCCATCAACCATCCAAACCATTAGATCTTAGGATATTTCATCACAACCATTCATATAATTTATAAACCTAGGAAAAACCCTAGAGCCACCTTACCCATCCAATGCAAACATTCATCATGTTAGATTTAGGACATGCATTTCAATATCCATCTAAGATCAACCCTTGAATCCAAACCCTCCATCAATCATCATTCCTTTCCCATATTTAATTTTACCCAATTAAGCTTAGAACCAATTAGATCTTAACCCCATTTAATCTTAGCCATCCAATCACCAAACCCTAAGTGTGAAACAACTTGAGGTACAAGCTAGCCTCCATTCGACCATGCCACATCATCCATTGCCGCATCATTCAATCCAATCTCCATAGCTCATGCACGATTTTTGCACAAAAATACTCCATGCATTTTAACCCATTTTCCATCCACATTCATTCATGTACACATCACCTCCTCATCACCCACAAGCCCACACGATTTTTGCAATCTTTCACCCCATTCATGCGCATACACCTAGTCAACCCTCCACATCACTTCCATTCATCTCCACCATTCAATCATCCCACCTTCAAATCTTAGCCATTCATTTTGAATCAACCCAAAACCCTAAGCACACACCCCAAAATCTTGAAGCCCTTTCTTTTCTCCTAATTTCCTATATTCTCTCCTCCATGACTTAGCCACCAAGCCAAGCCAACCACACAACTCCAAATTTGTGTACACCCTTGTAAACCTTAACCTTTTGCAACCTTTAATCCCATACACCCATTTCCATTTAGATCTAATCCAGTCCTTTGATTTTCCAACTTAAACCTTGATTTAATCTCAGCCATCCAACATTTCCTTGAGCCTATAAATAGCCCATGACCCCAAAGCCAAATTCGAATTTGACCTGGAGCTCAAGAGGACCTAAAGTTGGCAAAATACACTGAAGACAAAGAAGCATACTCAAAAATTGCATGTAAGATTTATTTTTAAGTCTTTCATGTATTGTACTCCATCTTTTGTACATTGAATTCTTCCATTTAATAAATAAGAAACGTCCATCTTTAGATTATTGAAAAATCTGATTATTCATGTTATCTTTTATGCTTCATTTTAATTTTTAATTTATGTTCTTAACTTGATTAAAGTCTTAGGTTGTGAGTGTTGAACATAGGATCAAACTTTAATTAGATCAAAGAGTATAGATTTTTATTAAAAGGTGTAAAATGAATCTTGAATTCTATGCGTTGAATTTCATATCTAGGTTTCTTGTTTATTCAATAATTTTGGGCGATGAGAGAATAATTCCACAACCACCTTTAAATTATGCTTTTATTTTAATCTGTTATTTATTTTTCATATCAATTCAATTATGCTATTTACTTTATTTAGTTAAGTCATCCATTTTGTATGTATGTTAATTAGTTTATTTTTGTCTATGATGTATATTTATTTGTTTTGTAATCCATGTATTTTATTTAATTCTTTAACATTGTATTCTTTGTTTAATATTTTATTCATTCTTTCATGTATAAAAACAACTCTCACTCAAAATATTCTTTAACTGGGACTGTGAATATTTTATTTTGATCTGGAACTTTATAATTTTAAATCAAGAGAGATGCCTACATATCTAATGATTCACCAATGTAAAAGTAAAGAAACTAATTTGATTCACATGTTAAATAAAAGATGATGTTCACTTGTTTTCCAATTAAAATTTATTTTTTTATTTCAAATCTAAACATAATCTATTTTTCTCAATATTACATCTTTTTAAGAGGTACATATTTAATATTAAGCATATATTTTGTGATTTCCTGTGGTTCGACATTGCACTCATATGTTATACTAACAAATGGTTCGTACGCTTGCGAGATTTACAAATTAAAAACATCATCAAGTCTTTGGCGCCCCTGACGGGGAAATCAAATTAAATTATGTGCCATTTAAAAATTATGTAATTTTTTGAAAGATTGGTATTTTTGGAACATTTCTATTTTGGCAACTCTTTAAAATTGGAAACTTTTTCTTTTTGAAAATTCTAATTTTGGAAAGTTTCCTTTAATAAGTGATTTTCGAAAATATCAATTTTGGATGAAGTCTATTTTTGAAGATTTGCTAACCTTTGAAACTACCATATTTAGAAATTTTCTAATTGTTAGTTTCTTATTTTAGCAAATATGTGTTAATCTTAAAAATCTGTTTTCTTTTGGAAAAAAACTATTTTTAGAAAAATCCATTTTTGGAAAGTTTTCTATTTTTGGAAACCATTCGATTTTAGAAAATTCCCAAACTTAAAAGCTTTCTAGATTCAGAAAATCTTATTTAACATGTGAATCTAATCAAATTAAATCTTGGAATCAAATTGGTGAATCTCAAATTTAATTTTCTTAGTGATTTTTGAAAATATCAATTTTGGATGAAGTCTATTTTTGAAGATTTGCCAACCTTTGAAACTACCATATTTAGAAATTTTCTATTTTGGAAATTTTCTAATTGTTAGTTTCTTATTTTAGCAAATATGTGTTAATCTCAAAAATCTGTTTTCTTTTGGAAAAAAACTATTTTTAGAAAAATCCATTTTTGGAAAGTTTTCTATTTTTGGAAACCATTCGATTTTAGAAAATTCCCAAACTTAAAAGCTTTCTGGATTCAGAAAATCTTATTTAACATGTGAATCTAATCAAATTAAATCTTGGAATCAAATTGGTGAATCTCAAATTTAATTTTCTTAGTCTCATCTTGATTAAAATTGTGGTTTAGGATTTTGAATTGTATATTTCTTTCACTAGTTGTAGTTTTATGAAAACATCAATTAGTTTAGGATCATGCATTCTTTGATTTAGACTCTAGACCAAAGTAAGTTTGCTTTGTTTTGCAGGATTTTTAAAATGCACACTTCAAAATTGCAGGGGAAAAATGCATGCTAGGCTAAGGTGAGTGCCTAATCGCCTTCTTTTAATTTTCATTTTATCATGCATCAATATAGAATTTTTAGGGTGTTCTTTAATTAATTTGCACATTAAATTTCTCATGCATATTAGGATGCTAGATTCATGCATTAGTTAGTATTGTTTTATTATTGTTTTGCATATTTGTTTGATGTTAGTGTGGTAAAGTAGGATTACATTCACAATATCTAGAAAAACAAGATAGTAAAAGTGGTTCATGCATTTCCTAATAAAATCAATTAAGGACCCATTAGGCTAGATTTTTATGGTTTCATTCTCATTAGGAATCTTTTCAATTCAAGAATGGTGTCTAAGGCTAGTTCTGTCACCAAGAAATGTGATCGAGCATCGTCTAAGGATAAGCTGGGATGAGATGTCGTCTGTGCTCCCCCACTTACCTGGGAACTTACCTAGCCATCTTCTGGTTAAACTCTCATTGGAGACTGAGGTTATTTGGAAAGAAAAATAGGAGCAAGTCTAGAGACAATCTTTAGGGTCCTATTAGCCAAATAAAAATTTGATTGCATTATTGTAATTCAAATCTTGATTTAAGCATTTCTTGTGTGATTTTTGTTTGTACGTGTGTGATCGTGTCTGTGTATGCTTAACTGGTCACGTGACTCCACCAATCACTTGGTTAGAGTTACACTTCCCGTCAATACATCGATTGTTGCGTCCGGAGCTCAGTCTAGCTAAGTCAGACATATACAATCCACTTAGCTCACCATCATCACCATCCCCATCTACTCCATCATCATCTTTTTCTTCACTACCATCATCACCCATGGCAGGGGAAGTTTTGGAGAAAACTCTCCAAGACTACTTCTCACCAATCACAGCCAACTCTCCAAGAGGACCTAAAGTTTGAAAAATACACTGAAGAAAAAGGAGCATACTAAAAAATTGCAAGTGATATTTATTTTATTTTGCAATTTATTTTTATGTCTTTCATGTATTGTACTCCATCTTTTGTACATTGAATTCTTCCATTTAATAAATAAGAAATGTACATTTTAGATTCTTGAAAAGTCTGATTATTTATGTTATCAGTTATGCTTCATTTTAATTTTTAATTTATGCTCTTAACTTGATTAGATCAAAGAGTATAGATTTTAATTAAAAGGTGTAAAATGAATCTTGAATTTTATGCGTTGAATTTCAAATCTAGGTTTCTTGTTTCTTCAATAATTTTGGGCGATGAGAGAATAATTCCACAACCACCTTTAAATTATGCTTTATTTTAATTTGTCATTTATTTTTCATGTCAATTCAATTCTGTTATTTACTTGATTTAGTTAAGTCATCCATTTTGTATGTAGGTTAATTAGTTTATTTTAGTCTTTGATGTATATTTATTTGTTTTGTAATCCATGTATTTTATTTAATTCTTTAACATTGTATTCTTTGTTTAATATTTTATTCATTATTTCATGTATAAAAACAACCTCTCACTCAAAATATTCTTTAACTGGGACTGTGAATATATTATTTTGAGCCGGAACTTTATAATTTTAAATCAAGAGAGATGACTACATATCCAATGATTCACCAATGTAAAAAGTAAAGGAACTAATTTGATTCACATGTTAAATAAAAGATGATGTTCACTTGTTTTCCTATTAAGAGTTATTTTTTTATTTCAAATCTAAACATAATCTAATTTTCTCAAGATTACATCTGTTTAAGAGGTACATATTTAATTTTAAGCATATGTTTTGTGATTTCTTGTAGGTTCGACCTCACACTCATATGCTATACTAATAAATGGTTCGTATGCTTGCGAGATTTACAAATTTAAAACATCATCAAACAGCAAGAAGGGCCTAGTTGCAGACTGAGCAGAACAACATAGAGGATCTGGACGGAAACACAGCTCGGCAACAGTGGGGGTGGCCGATCAAGTTTGGTTGAGTCGGCGGATGCTTGGAGATTTAGCAGTAGTGACGAGGGAGAGAAAGGGTGTTGGGGCATGCACAGTTGTTGCCGCCGCTAGAGGAAACCAAAGAGAGAAAGAAACGATGAGGGAGTGAGAGAGTATAAGGTTCGGGCACACGATTGTAACTAAGGAAGAGAAATAAAAAGGGCGTGAAACAAGGGGATTTCAACATAAGTACATTGGCTAAGGGTTTCAAAATTTAACCGACCCAAAAATCTAGATTTTTATATTTTAAAACTAAGTTATCTTTTTTTTTTTCAAATTCAAAACGCAGATGTAATCTAGACTATGAAATTTAATATACATAAAACAAGAAAGATATCCAGATTTAAAATTCAAAATCAAATTATAATAATTATTATTATTTTAAAAATTAAAGCCAGGAAAACAGAAGAAAATTCAATTCAATTTGCGCGGGTTATCTAAATTCAACAGTGTGTCTATTTGAGGGGCGTGCGGAGTATTAGGGTCTAAAAGTTTAATTTCTAAGTTTTCAATGTGTTTTTCTTAAACATTTTTCATAAGTCAAACACAAAGGTAAAAATTATCAGAACGTCCCTCGAGCCTCCAAAATAGAGTCCGAGCAAACCAGGGCTCACTAGAAAGCTGACAACTACCAAATCCCTGAAAACGTCCCAGAGACCCGTGGATCTGACCAAAATCCTGAAATATCGAGTCGGGTCGTTATAACACTACCCTTTTTCAAGAACTTCGTTCTCGAAATTCACACTAAGCTCATACCTAGAGTCTCGAACAAATATGGAAATTGCTTCCACGTTGTCGCTGCATTCTCCCAAATAGAAGATTCCATGCCTTGGCACTGCAAACTAGAACCGTACCTATAGTCTTTCCATGAAGTTTTTGCTCTCTGAAACCCTCAATCCGCACTGGTCCCTCCTCATAAGTCACATCCTCACTGAGATCCATTTCCTCTCAGTTGAGCACATGTGACGGATCATGGTAATATTTTTGAAGCATAGAAACATGGAAGACATTATGCACTGGAGCGAGTCGTGGAGGAAGGACGAGTCTATACGCTACCTCTCCGACCTTCTCTAATATCTCAAAAGGTCCAATGAACCGGGGTGATAGCTTCCCTCTACGCCCAAATCTCTGAACTCCGTGACGGGGCGATAGTCGAAGGAAGACATGATCCCACAACAAACTCTAAAGGTCTCCTCCGTCGGTCTATATAACTCTTCTGTCCGCTCTAAGTAGTCAACAACCTCTGATGAAACAGTCTTACCTGTACAGTGGTCTCCTTAACCATTTATGGTCCTAACATCACATTGTCACTAGTCTCTACCCAACACAGCGGTGATCGGCATGATCTACCATACAAGGCCTCATACGGGCCATCTTGAAACTAGACTGGTAGTTGTCATTGTAAAAACTCTATCAGGTGTAGATGATCATCCCAGCTACCTCCATGATCCAAAACATAAGCCCAGAGCATATCCTCTAGGATCTGAATGGTCCGCTCCGACTGACCGTCTGTCTGAGGGTGAAAGGCTGTGTTGAAACACAGTTGAGTACCCATATCTCTCTGTAAGCTCTGCCTGAATTGAGAAACAAACCTCGGATCCCGATCTGACACGATCGGCACATGCACACCTGCAATCTGACAATCTTCTACAAATAAAGTCGGCTTAGGGTCTCCATGGAGTCTTTCGTTCTCATACCGATAAAACCGCCCGATTTAGTCTACTATGACCCACACTGCGTCATGACCCCTGGGAGACCTCGACAATCTGGTCACAGAATGCATCGTATTGTGATCCCACTTCCATTCACGGACTGAAAAGGGATGAAATCTGCCAAGTGGCTTCCTGTGTTCAAATTTGACTTGCTGGAAGATCAAATAACGGGCAACAAACTCTGCCACGGCTCTCTTCATACTCCTCCACAAAAGTGCTCATGTAGGTCACGGTACATCTCCGTGCAACCAGGGTGCACGGCAAATTTGGAGTGATGGAAGTGTCGCAATACCTCTTCGCGGCACTCCTCCGATGCAGTCATAAATAATCGGCCCTGGAAAGTCAAACCGCCATCTCGCCTCACTGTCCAACCAAAAGGTCCATTGCTGCTAGCCACTGACTCTCTCAAAGCGATGCACCTCGCATCGGTTTGTTGGACCCTAAAAACTCTAGCAAAAATCTCAGGTTGTACCACCATGCTGCAAAGTTTAGCCGCCCTTGACCAACCAATCAAACTCGACAGGGTTCCTTCAATTTCCGGCTCAAGGCGTCTGCAACCACATTCGCCTCAGGAAGCGGGAGGTCACGGGTTCGAGCCCCCATGGCCTAACCTTGGTGTGCCTTAGGGGTAGGGGACCACCCGTGGGGGTTTTACGCTGGGTATCCCGCGGTTTCCCACACGAAAATTCAAAAAAAAAAAGGTACTCCACCTCTATCTCATATTTAACTCCTTCTGGGTGAATAAATACTTAAAGACAATGGTAATCTGAAAAGACCTCAAATCTCTCTCCATACAGGTAGTGCCTCCAAATCTTAAGTGCAAACACCACAGCTGCCAACTCTAAATCGTGAGTGGGATAACTTTGTTCATTGATCCTCAACTGTCTTTACCGATACGCTATCAGCTTCCCATCCTACATCAGAACACAACCCAGACCATCACAAGAAGCATCACAAAAGACAGCATAACCATGGCCTCTCTCTGGCACAATCAATACTGGAGCAGATGTCAAGCTCCTCTTCAACCTCTAAAAGGTTGTCTCACAAGCTTCACTCCAAAAGAAAGACACAACTTTGTGAGTTAGCTTTGTCATAAGTGTCGCTATCTTGGAGAAATCCAGAATGAAGCACCGATAATAACCCGCTAACCCAGAAAACTACAGACCTCAATCACATTGCGCGGCCTTTACCAGTTCAAGACTACCTCAACCTTGGCCGGATCCACGGACACACCTTCGGCTGACACCACATACCCCAAAAATTGAACCTCGAGCAACTAAAATGCACAATTGATGTACTTTGCATATAGCTGATGATCTCTCAGAGTCTGCAGTACAATCCTCAAATGTTGCTACTCATCCTCTGACGCAGATACACCAAAATGTCATCAATAAATACCTCAACAAATCGATCCAGATAAGGCCTGAAAATCTTATTTATGAGAGCCATGAACGTCGTCGGTGCATTGGTCACGCCAAACGGCATCACCACAAACTCATAGTGCCCAAAACGAGTGCGGAAAGTTGTTTTCTCAATATCACAATCCCGCACTCTCACTTGATGTGCAAGACCTCGAAATCTTAACCCGGTGGATAAAGGTTAAGAGTGAGATTAGAGGGGTAATTAATTAATTAAGAGAGGTTAAGAGTGATTTGAATTACCTTGCTATTTCCATTGAAGATAAATGAATGGAGTGAGATTAAGAAAATAATTAATTGGGTGGTAAAATATAAGGTGATTAAATTAAGTGTTAATTTAATTACAAGATTTCCGAGTGAGGTTTGAGAGAGACTAAGTTAAATAATGATTTAATAAAATCATTTTGAAAGAGGTGGAGTAAAATTAATAGAAATTAATTTTATATGTGGAAACTATGCCACATTACAAATACAAGACCCCTTTATTTAGGGCAACCAAGAGGAGAGAAAAGGGCTCTTTTTCTCTCTCTCTCTCTCTTTAATCCCCAAATTCCACCGATCCCTTACTCTTTGTTTTTCCCTCTCTCTCGTGCGGCGCCCACAATCTCCTCTCTTCTTCCCGTCTCTTCTTCACTTTCACCGATGAAACTCCAAGGAAGAAAACAAAAGGAAGAGAAGATTTGAAGCAAGAGGAGCCATTCTCAGCTGGGCGTCGGCTGTGGAGGAATATTTTTCATGCTCTCAATGCGTCGGTAAGTGCACCACTGAATCCGAACTCGAACTCAAACTTGTGGATGTTGCATTCAACTTGGCTGAACTGTATAAGAGGTGCATATAGAAAGCCTGACCGCGAGACTCGTCATTTCTTTCTGTGGGTTCTGTGTTTTTTTTGTGGCTTCTGCTTCTCTCGGGGTGGAGGTTGATTAACTATTTCCGGCCATTGTATCGGACGATCCAAAAGAACTTTCAAACTGAGGTACCTTTCTCCCACATCATTTTTAGAGTTCAGGTATACATATTGAAGCCATTAAAGTGGAAAATGGAACATGGAAATGATTGTGGGGCTTGAAGCTGTAACTTACATGTTCGATGAAATGTGCCAAATAAAATGATCATGTTACATTTTTTTTTTTGGGGAAAGATTTCTATATTGCTTTTCTACTTTGAACGATTTAGATAGGTAGGCATGAAGATTGATGGAATGCTTTCGGGTATGCATCATGTGTTTGATGGAATTCCTCAAAGATGTTTGCTTACAACAAGGGGTCGTTTGGGTGGTGCCTTTCGCTGAAATGGCAGAATCTGTAGTGAGCCCACACGGTTTTGCACTGTGAGATGAGGCTCACTGAGTCTCTTTCACTGGTGTGTTACTTAAAAACTGAAAAGGAACACGGTGTTGGGTTATTTAGAGGAACCCACCTCCTTAGACTTTATTTTAGAGATAAAATTCTGCATGATTTCTTATTCATTGCTTACTCTATATAAAGAGTTTGCCAAGATAATCTAGGCTGATTACATGGAGCTAGATAAGGAATTGCCAATAAGCAAAAGATATGGAATAATTGTCTTACATACTATCATTACTTCTAAATAAATAAATATATTTCCTTAATAAATATATTGGTTGAATTAGTGGGATGATTAATTTAATTAAGAATAATGATATCATGTATTCTTGTGTGACATGTATGGATAATGAATGAAGGACCAAATGAAAGCCCGGAATCGAACGAGTAGTTCATGGATTACCTTCATTTGTTGATCGGCTAGGATCAGGTAGGTTTTCCTACTTCGTTGAAATGCAATGGGTGTGAATATAATACCCTATAATAAATATGAAAAGATGCTTTGAGTTTCTTTGAAAGCCATGTGTCTTTGATTTATTAAATTGGGTGTATTTTCAATTGGAAGTACTCTAGAATGATATGATAAATGAGATGCTTTGAAATGTACGTTATTAATACGCATTGTTTTGAGAATACCATGGATTTCAGTTATTTGGAGTTTTGAACTACTTTGGGACTTAAACCTATGTATAAAGCATCTAGATGATTATGTTAAAAAGAATTGATGTGTTTAGTAATGTGTGAAGTGTTTTTGATGAAAACAATACTTTCAAGTTCAAGAAGATAATTGACAACACATGACATGAATCATGGGCATCAAGTGCATTCATATTCCTCATTCATGAAGCATGGGATGGGAAAGGCATGAAATGAGAACAAATGGACCTTAGAGTCATGAACTACTATTATGGGGTTGAGTAACGAACCAAAGTGCCGAATGTCCGGACGGACTTTGGGGTCGTATTATGATTTGACGAATCAAAGTGCTGAATTGACGCGGGCAGACTTTGATGTCGTACGCGCGCGTCAAAGAAATAATGTCTCCCGGTGGAACCGGTTGAGTGGTAACAGTATTGAGATTCCCCCAAGGAAAACAATGACTAAGAAATGTATACACGGGATGTTAAATACCCCGTTATTCTATGAAAAGTATATATACGGGATGCTAAATACCCCGTGGTTCTATATGAGGTATTGAAATACCTATGCATAGGGCATAATAAGCATATGCATATATCATGGCGCCCATGGCATGACATGTTACATATTGATGAATATTTACAAGCATTGAATGTAGTAATTGAAATAATAAGACGGGTGTGTCTTTCGTGAAAGGTTTTAAGAAAGTATTTTCAATTTAATACTTAATCAATGATATATGATTTATACATGGTATTTTGGAAAGTATATGATGATTTAGGTATGGGTATAATATCTTATGAAAAAGGTATGCAAATATGTTTTTCAAATATGATCTCTATAATGTTTGAATTATGAGATTTATAGCATGATAAATATTTTAAAGGAAGTGATATGTTCATCTTGAAAAGAGGTAATTTGTGGTAAGATGTGGGTTTTACAACCTAAGAGTGATTTGAATAAAGTATTGAAATACTTATACGTCATGTGATGTTTTGAAGCATGTTTTTGTGTAATTTGAAGTACGAAACGATCGGAATTTGATAAAAGTACAATTATGTACAATGTCTAGATATGACACACCATAGGGCATACTATATGATCGGAATTCCTACTGGGCGCGTTAACTAAGCCCATAAATTCCCCCCTCCAGATTGTGTTTGCAGGTTTGAAGTACATAGATAAATTGGACCAAGCGATGGCGAATGTGAGCGAGATGGATGCAATAAGGAGCTCGGAGAGCTTAGTCTATTTATGTATTTTGAAAATTCTAGAATAGTGTGAGGTATTAAGGATATTCTTTTGGGGAATGTAATTATGTTATGACTTTGAACGTTCATACTCTAGTATTGAATTTGACTCAAGTATGTGGGATTCATTATCGCTATGAGATATGTTGACCATTCATGATATGAAAAAAATGTTTAAATTTCCGCAGGATAATGAGTGTGTGCAAAATATTATGCACACACACTAGTTGGGCCAGTCAAGGGTCGGGTGTTCGGACTCGAACTTGACTCGCATCGTGGCGTCTCCGCCCCATTCTTCCTTATCTCTTTTAAAAAAAAAAATTATACTCTGATTTAAGCGGTGGAAAAAGGGCGAGGCGTTACATGATGATAACCTGAGATAAGATCAATCTTCGAAAAACATCTGGATCCTCTCAACTGGCCAAACATGTCGTTGATTCTCGATAATGGGTACTTGTTTTTTCACAGTCACCCTATGCAACTGTCATTAGTCTATGCACAACCTCAAGGAGCCATTTTTTTCTTGCCAAACAACGCTGGTGCACCCCAAGGTGAAGTGTTAAGTCGAATGAAGCCAAGAGTTTCTAACTACTTAAGCTGACTCTCCAACTCTAGCATCTTTGCCGGTGCCATCCAGTAAGGGGTAACCGAAATGGGCGATGGTGCCAGGGACAAGGTCAACAACAAACTCCACCTCTCTGCATGGTAGCAATCTAGGAAGCTTCCCCGGAAAAACGTCAGAAAACTCTCGGACCACGAGAGGCATCTCTACATCTGCTGACTCTGCACCCTCCCAACTCAAACTGGCCAAAAGGCTACATAATTCATCTACACTCGGACTGAAAGCCTGACAGAGCAGCTGAACAAAAGCATCGCTTGCAAGCGAATGACTTGATACCATCCTACGGTAACAATCCAAGGTAACCTAGTGGGTAGACAACCAGTCCATCCCCAGAATGACGTTGATTCCCACCATCTCCAAGACCCGCAAGTCAAAAGTCAACACTTCACTTCCCACCATCAAAACACATGACTGACATATCTAGTCCACTATCTCTGTCTGCTCTAGTGGAGTCCTGATCAAAATCGGGGACTCTTCCAAATCTATCCTCAATCCAGAACTAACATCAAAATCCAATGCAATGAAAGAGTGTGAAGCACCAGAATCAAATAGGACTCTACACCAAGAACCATGCAATATTAACATACTCTGCATCACAACTGATGGTGTGGGCTCCTCCAAATGTTGTCCGATAGAGTAGAGTCTGCCACAAGTCAATGGTCCGGATCTACCGCGGCCTCTGGCTCTCTGTGGGGGTGCTGAACTCCGCCCTGTGGAGGCACTCGGCACCTCCTGAACATATCTAGATGCAGGCACAACCGCCTGTGTGGGGGCTACTACTAACTACTGACCCCCTGTAAGACAATCTCTGGCAAAGTGTCCAGCTCCTCCACAAGTATAACAATGCAAACCTTGTGTTTTCTCCTGAAGCTGGGGAAATTCCCTCTGGGTATGGCCAGGCTGGTGACAGTAGCAACAAATGACCTATCTAGGCTAACCACATGCTACTGTACCAACTGTACTCTGCTCCTGTGATCCTAACGAAAACCTCTGAGAAGGTTGAAAAGTTGTCCTCTTTCTTATCTTGTCATAGCCCATGCTTGGTTTAGAAGTTCCAACTGACTCCGACTGATAGACAAGTCCGCTAGATCGGAGCGTAGTACTCTCTGCCAATATTGCTCTTTCTACCACATCAGCATATTTGGTGCATCTTGCCGGCACCACAACATGAGCAATTACAGGGTGCAATCCTGTTCAAACCGTCGTACTTTCAACAACTCAGTCCCCACAACCTCAGGTGCAAAGCTGACCAACGCCCTGAATCGAGCCTCATATCGTGAGACCGTACTATTACCGTGGGTCAAGTTGATAAACTCTGCAACCTTGGCCTCTTTGACCACATTTGGAAAATATTTTGCCAAAAACACCTGGTGAAATCTGTCCCAATCTACTGCAGCCTCTGCTTGAAGGGGTTCATCTGTCCACCAACGGGCATCCTCACCCATAAGCTGGTGTGTCGCCAGAGTCACCCGCAAGTCTCCCTCCGTGATGCCCATAGAATCAAGAAGTCCACCAATGCGGTCTACCTAGTCCTCTACAGCCACCGAATCATCTCTCTAGTCTCATGATAAACCCCACCAGGCGGTGGTGGTGGCAGTGGAGGTGGAGGTGGAGGTGGAGATGGTGGTGGAGGAGGAGGTGGCGGAGGACCTGCCAACCGCTCCAAAATCGTCTGTTGCATTGCGACGGACCTCTCCACCAAAGCCATCAGCCTCGTTAACAACTCCATCATAGGCCCCTGATCTGCGGCCCTCTCAATACGACATCCCCTGTTTGAACGAACACTACGTTTAGCCATCGTCTATTTCACCAAAAATAAGCGTCGATCAATCGCTAAAACAAACAGGAAACCAAAATAAGACAATACCTAGGCCATCAAGCCTAAACGTAGAATAACAAGCATACCACAATAATCTAGGGTATCTACGCACTACCCCAAAAACCTAGTTCCATATACCCTAACACAAAGGGGATGAACCTACACTCTAGTCATCAATATCTCCCTCTCACGTCAGAGAGTTGAACTCGCTCTGATACCAACTTTTACACCCTGTTCTGCCACAGGCGTGTTATCTCTGAAATGTCTTTCCAAAAAGGTATTAATATCGAAAGGCACAGTATATATATATATATATATTAGAAAATGCATAACCATCCCAACTTCTATCATCAACGTAAAACAAGTACATAAGTCACCTAGCATAATGAACATATAGGAAATTTTAAATCATCACCCGACATCAACATCGTATGCACAATTATTACAATCATCAAATATCCAAATACAGAAATAAAGCCACGTTGAAACATAAAATAATGGTCTTTCTCTGATTTAAAGGCAATAATAAATCTATGGCTACTGCTCCACTACCATGGTTTGTACGAGGGTCCCATCCAACCCTTCCATGATAGGGGTGTATGAAAGGTAAGGATGTGAGCTACAAGCCCAGTGAGGGTAAAAGCCAAATATCACATACAATCATAGCAATCATATCTTACATATACATGAATATCATAACCATGAATATGTCTATACATGATCATCCAAATCCCATCTCAACAAGGATAGAGGTCCACACTCCACACCAAATCTCCTAACAAAAAGTCCAAACATACCATCATATAGACCAAATGCAACCACATGGTGCTCTATCCCCCCTACCAACTCCTAGGCAGCATCATGGGCTCCCACCCGTTTGGCAACCGGTGACGACAACCACCAAGGTTCTATTGTACAGCCGTGCCAGAGGAGTCCAAAATCATACCGGACCTCCCTTTACACAGGCCATGCCAGGGAACCATCTCCATCACCTCATACATAACCAATACATAAATAACAAGAACACTAGGCTTCCAAGTCCTGTAAATGAAACAGAGGGGACCACTCCACTCCCAATATACATGCACCAACCATCCTCTCTAACAGTTAACAATTGTTAATAAACAATCTCCCCACGCATACCATTCACATTATAAATAATACAATGTTCCCATACATAATAAATAAATCTACTCCAACATAAACAATGCTATTTGTTCATCTTGCATTCCAAAAGATATATTCTCAAATCAACAATACAACGTATATGTGCTACAAAAGTAGACATTCTACATGCTTTTAATCAATAATATATAGTTGACATGGGTGTACCCTAATAGACCCCTTGCCACATTACAGTTCAACAATTCCCTTACCAAGTGGCCTATTACACAAAGGGGTCTCATTCGGGTCACCCTATGTCCAACGCTATAAGAATATTATGCAAAAACACATGCTCAAAACATGTGATAGTCCCCTCACCTAAATGTGTTGGTGAGATTTGTAAATTGAAGAATTTGGCCTAGGTGGATTGAAGGGGCTCCCGTTTGCTGCAAGATCATTTTAGAAAACCAACTATTAATTTTATTATTTATCAAACTTAATATCATTTCCTTCTATTTACAAAATTGTAAACTAGATATTTAAACAAAGTAAATATCGATAAAAGTTTGCAACCTTAATAGATGAAAATGGATAAATCAATTCAATTTGGTGTTTTAAAAAAAACATGAAATAACCAATAACAATAATACTTTAAATGGTAAAAATAAGAAATAGAAATCCACGTTACTTTGAAACAAAAACGAACATTTGCAGGTTTAGATCAGTTTCAAAACATAACTTTAGGCCATATAAATAAAATCAAAGTAAGCATATCAAAATAATATATTCATGCTGCCTTACAAGAATTCATTTGCTAGAGATCAAACCCTTGCTGATCGGTAAGCAAGAAGACAAATCTAAAGCCCATGAAGAACATGGAAGATGGTTGCGGGATCAGGATCAAGGCATTAATTATGGGCTCTCTGCAATCCAAGTTCTCAACAGACTAAAAAAGTCAGTCTTCCAATCAGCTCAGTTTGGGGCTGAAATCAGTCCCATTTCCAACAGTTTTCGGGCTGAACTTGGATTGGTTAACAACACCCAAATATAAGAATTTTATTTCTAGGATTAAATATCTTAAGAAAAGGCAAGGTGAGGGCAAGAAAATTTCAATAAAGGAAAACAATTAAATTAGAGAGGATTATTATACTTATAATAGAAATCTTGAAAACTCAAATTAGAAGAATAATACAGTTAGGATAATTAATAACTTAGAGTAGAAAGAGAGCACAAGGGGATAGAGCCTACTGATACAACATAGGATGGAAAGATGGAATTGCTCCTCTAAGATCTGTTCAGGTTGCGACACGAGGAAAAGAACGGCGAGAAGGGGCCAGTTGCAGACTGAGCGGAACAACAGAGAGGATCTGGACGGAAACACACAGTCTCGGCAACAGTGGGGGAGGCCGATCAGGTCTGGTTCAGTCGGATGATGCTTGGAGATTTAGAGAGAGTGACGAAAGAGAGAAGGGATGTCGGGGCCCGCACAGTTGTTGCAGGCGCCAGAAGAAACCAAAGGGAAAAGGAGACGAAGATGAGGGAGTGAGAGAGTACAAGGTTGGAGCACACAATTGTAAGTAGGGAAGAGAGAAAAAGGGCGTGAAACAAGGGGATTTCAACGGAAGTACATTGTGTAAGGGTTTCAAATCTAGATTTTTAAATTTTAAAACTAAGTTATCCTTTTTTTTTTCAAATTCAAAATGCAAATGTATGATCATACAGCCATCTAATTGGTCTTTACCCCCTGAAATCATGTACGATGCCTCTAACTAGCAGTAAGAGTCGTGCTAGGACAAAGAATGAACAAATTATCTCATGTGATCTATTATGTTAGCAAAATGTTGAATGACCCTCAGCTTCATTGTTCCACCAAGGAAAAATAGTTGTTAGTTGTCATATTTGCATTAGACAAATTTCGATCCTACTTAGTGGGTTCGAAGGTCATCGTCTATTTAGATCACGCTACACTCAAGTATTTTCTTTCTAAAAAAGATGTTATGTCCTGCCTGATCCGATGGATACTTTTGCTACAAGAATTTACCATTGAAATACGGGACAAGAAAGGTTCAGAGAATGTGGTAGTTAACCATTTGTCTAGATTGGTAAATGAGTTTATTAAAGACACCCGTCCTATCACAGAATCATTCCCTGATGAGCAACTCATGTCCCTTTCTCAAGTACCATGGTTTAAGGATATTGTCAACTATCTTGTAACAGTCAAATTCCTCCTCATTTGACTAAACAAGATAGAGTTAAGTTTCTGGCACAAGTCAAAAATTTCATCTGGGATGATCCATATCTGTTTAAACATTGTGCAGATCAAATTATTTGTCGTTGTATCCCTAAAGAGAAACAACAAAGTGTCATAAGTTTATGTCATGATCAAGCCTGTGGAGGCCACTTCAGTAACAAAAAAACAACTGCAAGAAATCTTGCAGTGTGGATTTTACTGGCCCTCCATGTTTCGTGATACCCATACCTCCTGCATTTCATGTGATAGATGTCAAAAATTAGAAAGTATATCCCGCTGAAACATGATTCTTTTAAACCCAATCTTAACTATTGAACTTTTTGATGTTTGGGGCATCAATTTCATGAAACCCTACCCTAATTCTTTCGACAATCTATATATCCTCATAGGTGTTTACTACGCATCAAAGTAGGAAGAAGCACTGGCATGCAAAACCAATAATCAGAAGGTTGTCACCTGTTCTTAAAAGAAACATCTTCTGTAGATTTGATATTCCACGAACTATCATCAGTGATGGTGGTAAGCATTTTTGTAATCACCCATTCGACAATTTGATGAAATCATATGGGGTGATTCACAAATTAGCTACTCTTTATCACCCATAAACAAGCAGACAAGTGGAAATATCAAATAGAGAAATTAAGCATATCCTTGAGAAGAAAGTCAATCCATCCCGGAAGGACTTGTCTTCCCGACTCACTGATGCACTATGGGCTTATCGAATAGCGTTCAAGACATCCATAGGAATATCACCCTATCGCTTAGTGTATGGAAAGGCTTGTCATCTACCAGTCGAAATAGAACACAAAGCCTATTGAGCTATCAAGCGTTTCAATTTTGCTCTAGACTCTGCTGGACAACTCAGAAAACTTCAATTATGAGTTGGAAGAAATACGCAATGAAGTTTATGATACAGCTAGGAAGTACAAAGACCGGACGAAAAATTTTCATGACAAACATATTCTCCGAAAGTGTTCACTGTTGGTCAAAAGGTTTTGTTGTAAAATTCTCGTTTACATCTTTTTCCTAAGAAATTGAAATCAAGATGGTCCAATCCATACATTGTTCATTTCATTTTTTCCACATGGAGCTGTTGAGATAAAACATCTTAAGAATGGTCATATTTTCAAAGTTAATGGTCATCGATTGAAACAATTCTTAGAGTTTCACAATCTAGAATAAAAAATGGAGGTTCTGTTGATCAATCCAATCTACCAAGACTGATTTGTAAAATTCTTTCCATTTACCTATCCATCCACCCAAACCCATTCACCTATATCCATTCACCTTTCTTTACCCAGACCCACCTACCCATCTGTCTAATCTGTCTATGTCTAATTTAGTTTGAATCATCAATGTCTAGTTTTAAGTTTGTCGAGTCTAGTTTAAGTTTTTCATTGAGTCAGTCTATCCTACGAGTCAGTCATACATCATTGCATCCCAAAGTACAACTAAATCCTGATTATTTATTTTCTAAGATATTTCTTCTTTTACACTTGGCCAGTGTAGATTAGGGAACATTGAGGACAATGTTCAATTCGAGTTTAGGGGTACTAAGGTCACCATATGTTATTTTCATAAAAAAAAAAAATCTTAGGGGAGACTAAGTGAAAAAACTGAGGCACCTTAAAAAAAAAAATCAGCATCCATCATCCATCTTTGTCTTTGTGACTAGTAGACGTTAAAGAACTAGATAGAAGTCATGCACGTATACGGTCGAGTTTTCATTTTCAGAATGTGTCGGTTTAGAACACAAGTTCCCCCAGACTTGTATAGGAAAATTATTTCCTTAACCATGAGGGTGAGGAAACTGGAAATCCAAGAGGAGCAACCCAGATCTCTTTATAGTCGAAGCACTCTGGCTGCAAAGAGAAAAGCTAAGAGGCTAGCTAGGTGTAATAAATGTGGACATAGAAACTGCAATGGAATAATATATCAGATCAAGAAGTTTGTTGTGTGATAGCAGCACAGCTTAGACCCTTAAGCACGAATAGGCAGATCTTTTTAGATGTAATCAAGGGTAGAGTAAGTCCAGAAAGACTGAGACGCCTTGAACTCCAAAAAGCTGTTGATTTTCGTTTATCGGCATACAAACGTCTTGACAATGTCAAGTTAAAAGAGTCATAATCTTGCTTAGACAAACATAGGCAGAATCATTTTAGAGAAGAGTAAGTGAGGACTGAGATTTCTGGAGCTTAAACACTGCCAATTTTAGTTTGAAAAATATTTCCTGCATCTTGACAATTTGACGTAAAAAGAATCACATTTTTAGCATTAATACTTAGATATAGATCTTTATATCATACTTTTTTCATAAAGATTTTTATAGGATTTATACTTGGAGACCCTTATACACAGTCATATTAAGATTAGTCTGAAAAAAAAAATATTCACAAGTTAAGTAATCACCAAAGGAATACCAGTCGAGACTTAGCTCAGTGAGCCTTAGAGCCATTCTTTTCTTCTGAGGGTTATAAGTCAATTCCATTTTCTTTGGTAGTGCAATTAAGTTATTGTTGATCTCATTATTCTTCAATTTTGATTATACTACTCAGAACGCCATCAAAATTGAATTAGTATACTTGAAATTTTTTGGAATTTATTTGAAACAATAAAACCACCTGTTGAAGCTTAGGATATGATTTAGGCCATTTTTTGGATCGTTTGAGCCTTTCAACCCTACCTTTGGTCATTTTATCTTGATATTCCCCATTTTAAGCCTTATAAAAAATTAGCCTAAGTTATTGATCAACCAAGTTTATCATACCCAACTCCGATTGTAGAGTTTGAGCCTCATTAAAATATCTGTAACCTGTTATAGAACTCAGAAAATGTTAAAGATGAAAAATTAAGATGGTACTCTGAAAATAAACAGCACATAAAGAAAAAGAAAAAGAGAACATCCGGACACCAAAGAAGGATGTGAAAAAGAAGAGAAAAATAAAGACAAAGAAATACTTTGAAAATTGTTGAAAAGGAAAATAGAAGAACTATATCCCATTTCAAAATAATGAAGGCCTCTAACATTACTGTCCAAAGTAATACTTTTAAAGCCTTTGTTCTTTCTTTGATTTGACCCGATCCTAAGCCATGTTTCGTCCTATTAGGAAGTCCTAATGATCTTAAGCCAAAAAATAGGTTGTCTCATATAGAGAATAGAGGAGGGAAAATGATAGTATTTGACTCAACGTTCTCAGGAAAGTGGCATTCATTCATGAGATCATTTATTTTCTTTGATATTTGTCATTTTTGTTAATACATATGTGAGATATTTTGATTTGAATACATAAACTCTACTCACATATACCCTGAGAGGAAATAAACCCAAACCTCTGAGTGTTAATTTTTATGAGAGATAGTCCAGTGAGGTTTGCAGTCAAAACGCATTCTCCAATGGTGGGTACATAACTAGTGATTGTTTGGAAAAAAAAGTCTTATCTTAATATTGGCTAAGCACACACTACACTCCGGGTATAAGCCTCATAAAATGAAAATTTTAGAGTTGTATGAAGTTTAGACCCCTTGTTTGTGTGTTCTTGCTAAAGACGTTGATGTTTGTGGGTATCGTCACTGTAAGCCCTCATGAGACTATAACTCATCTATTAGGGAAACCTAGGGGCTTAAAGGCTTATTGTATGCGCTAAATGCAATCGAGAGTACCAAAGAAAGTGGTGTAGCTTAGGATTATATTAGGTTAGCCTAAGATTTGTGTGCTTTCATTTGTTTTTAGTCTTTTTAGGAAGTTTTGCTCGAGGACTAGCAAAATCTAAGTTTGGGGGTATCTGTTGAGTACTGAAATATTACATTTTTACCCCTGATTATTGGACTAGTTAGCCTTGATTTTGTATATGTCACATGCGTTTAATGTCATTTTCTAGTTTCGTAGATAAAAATGGAAAGTTTAGGGAAATAGCCCCAATTCACTGGATAATTGCAAGAATAGAGTTTAAAAGTGAAGACATGGAATTTTAATAATTTAATTCATGCCACTTTTAGGGTTTTTCATGTAAATTAGTTAATATGAATCCAATTATGAGAGCTTAAGATTAATTTATTTTTAAAATTTAAGTGGTGAATTAATTATTAAATTTTGGAAGAGAGAATATGCAATTCAAGTGCAAAACCTGAAATTCAAGATCAAATGGACCAAGATCCACTTCAATTGGGCCAAGCTAAGCTCCACATGCCAACATTGAGCCAGGCCACAGACAGTTCATGCGCATATCACACAGTTGGGTCAGGCAATGAGCACTCCAAAGTCCAAACCAAGGCCCAAGTTCTCAAGCTCAATTTCAAGTCAAGTGGGCCTAAGATAAGTCCATGAGTTGAAGTTCAAAATCCAAAGTCTAATAGCTTCATGGATCATATTTGAATTTCACATAAGCCCATATCCACAAGCCCATGGCCGAATTTCATAACCCTAATCCCTCTTTCTTTCATGCAACTCATTTCCACCCTCCATTCCTCACCTTAAAACATAACCTTCCATCTAATGCATCAAAATTAGGTCACACTTAGAGCCACCCATCCAATCCAACCCACATATGCATAACATTAGATCTAGGTCATCCAATCCATCAAACATCTAGATTAACCTTAGGATCATAACCATTCATGCATCATCTTATCATTCATCCATCTAGATCATCCATCACTCATTAAAGCCATTAGATCTGAGGACATTTCATCACAACCATTCACTTCATATAGGTAAAACCCTAGAACTTCCATGCTAATCCATCATATAACATACCTTGCATATAATTTAGGCCATTCATCATATCATCTATTCATCTCCACCTTTAAATCACAACCCTTCATTAGTTACCATATCACTCAAATAAATTGTTTTTATCAAATCACCTTAGAACCATTAGATCTTAACCCAAAGTAATCCAAGACATCCATTCATCAAAACCTTAAGTTTCAACAACTTGGTGCCCAAGTAGCCTCATGCGCATATGTTATGTCATCCATCATCTTATCATCACACACCCCACGATTTTAGCAGTTAAAATTCTCCATGTATTTAGACAAAATCCCATCAGAATACACTCCTAAAATCACTAACACACCTCATCATCCCAATCTACCATGTCACACACGATTTTGCACGACTCCATCCTTCCATTCGAATTTCACATAGGTCAACCCTAAGCCACATCATCTCATTATCATCCATCCATTCATTCATCTCATCTCTCATTCTCATCCATTTGTTGATGTGTTTTAAATTTGTAAATCTCGCAACTGTACGAGTCATTCATAGTATAGTATTGTGAGAGCGAGGTCGAATCCAAAGGAAACGTTCAAAATACACATGCTTCATTTTTTATGTTTCATAGAAAACCAAGATTCATAATTAAATCTAGGATATAAAATCAATTTTAATCTTTAAAAGTATATCTCCAAGTTAAGTAAGTCTTTATTCAAATAAATAGGATTACAAATTTAGAGCATTGATTAAAAGTAATTAAAATAATATTTTAATTAAGAGTTTATAAACAATCTCATCCCACATCCTAATTCACAAAATCTAGATCTAATTAAATTTAATCCTAACTAGTTAATCAAGTTGTTAGAGAGGTTTTAAATACATGAAATAATTACATTTTAAAAGAATTAAAGACTTAAAAAGAAAAACTAAAATACAACATTCAAGTGAAGCAAAATAAACATGAAAAATAAATCGGCAAGAAAAGTTAACGACAGAAATAAAAATGCGGTAATGTAAAAGGTGGTTGTTTGGAAAAGACCGTTCATCAACAAAAACATTTAAATAAATAAACGACCTAGATTTGAAATTCACGTAAAGATCTAAATTCGAATTCATGTTTATTATCAACGTTAAAATCATATACTTTAAATTATAAAACCAAACGGGTTGTCCTTTGATTATTTATTGGAAGAATTAATACATGATCGATTGAATACAAGATATTTGAAAATTGAAATTACAAAAGAAACTCACTATAAAATTCGAATGCACTGTGTATCCTTGAGTCTTCTCTTGGTCTTCTCTTCAATCCTTTGGTCCTATTTGGCTCCAGTGTCAAATTCGAGTTTGGTATGTGGGTTACTGGGCTATTTATAGGACTTGGGATTGGATGGATGGCTAGGATTAAATCTAGGTTTAAGTTGGTGGTTGAAAGGTTGGGATTTAATCAACTTTTGGTGGATGGCATGGATTAAAAGATAGAAAATTAGGGCTTCCTAGTGCTATGGTCGAATTCAGTGGCTTGGGATCCAAGCTAGCTTGGTGGCTAAGCAATGGAGGAGAAGAAATAGGAATTGGATTAAGCAAAGGGATTTTCGAAAATGGCTTGTGTGTTTTAGGGTTTTGGGTTGTGCAATGATATGAAAGGCTAAGATTAAATGGATGGATGAATGAATGGTCGAGATGATGAGATGATGAGGTGGAGGGTTGACCTATGAAATTCGAATGAGATAGGAAGGAGATAGGCAAAAATCATGTGTGTCTATGGTGGATTGGGATGATGAGGTGTGTAAGGATCCCATGAGTGTATCTAGATGGTTTTAGGTCTAAGTACATGGAGAGGAATTGAGTGCTAAAATCGAGCAAGGTGGAGATGAAATAGGATCTAGGTGAGGTGGCAAGCTTGGAGAGGAATTTTAGGAATTTTCCATGGCGTATGCTCATGAATGGATCTCTAGGATTGTGTGTGTCATGTGATGCAATGCAATATGCACAGGAACACCTAAATTCTAGGATTTAATGAGATGCCTAGGATTTTAATGAGATGAAACATGAAATGGAGGGCTACGATTAATTGGCCTAGATTTAATGGCTATGATGCATGATGGATGATCTAAGTGGATGGATGGATAGATGGTGCATGGATGATCCTAATCCTAAGGTTAATCTATATGATGAATGGTTTGGATGTCCTAAATCTAATCATGATGCATCAACGGGTTGCATTGACTAAGTGGATCTAAGATTTGATGATATGAAATGCATGGGATAAATGAGATGCATGAAGTGAATGGTTTGGATTGGTTGATTGGGTTAATGGATGGTGTGGATGGAAGATTGGAAATTGGATGGTTAAGATTAGATGGGTAGGATGGATCATGGATATGGGCTTTTGGGTTTGGACCTAAAAATAGATTTGGACTTAGGGTTGGTAAACTTGGATTTGAACTTGGAGCATTGGATCTTTAAATTGGACTTGGACTTAAGCTTGCTGGACTTGAATTAACTCTGGCCTAGCCCACATTGGGAAATACGCCTAAAGTTTGGCCTGGCCCAGTGTCTTGGCATTTGGAGCAAAGTTTGGCCCAATTGCAGTGGATCTCTGGCCCATGGATCTTGATTTCAACTATTGGCCTTTTAATTGCAGACTTTGATTTTAAAATTAAATAATTAATCAATATCACTAAAATTCTAAATATTGAATAAATCTAGACTCTCATAAATGGATCTAGATTATCCAATTTACATTAAAAACCCTAAAGTGGCATGAATTAATTATGAAATTCTAAAATTTCCATTTTGAGCTCTCTTTCGGCAATTATCCACTGTTTTATGCATGAATCCTGTTTTTCCATCTTTTTATTCACAAAACTAGAAAAAACCATAATCATATCTTTTTTATATAAAATCAAAGCTAACTTAATCATAATTAAAGAGTAAAAATTTAAGATTTTTAAACTCTAACACCATTCATTTATCATCTCATACAATAAACCCTAATCCTACATAGCCAAACTCGGAAAATCTCATTGCCAAAATCAATCCTATTTGCTCTCATTCTTTTTTTATACTCCACTCCAAGCCACCCACACACACCCAAATTTGTGTACACCATGTTCAAACCCTAACCTTTTTCAACTTTTAATTTCCATCACCCAATTCCATTAAGATCCAATCAAATCCTTTCATCCATCAACTTAAACCAAGATTTAATCCCAGCCATCCATCCATTCCTTGAGCCTATAAATACCTCATTACCCCATAGCCAAAATTCGAATTTAACCTGGAGCTCAAGATGACCAAAGGCTGAGGAGAAAATATCAAGAGACAAGAAGACAGGAGATCCCACACGATTTTACAAGTGAGAATTGTAAATTTATGCCTCCATTTTGTTATCTTGTTCTCAATTTTATAAATGCATGTACTTGAATTTTTCCATGAAATAAATAAGAAATATGCCTTTAGAATCCTGGAAAGTCCATTATTCAAACTTATTTTTATACTCTCTTTTAATTTGATTTTGTATTCTTTGTTTAATTAAAGGACTTAGATTATGAATTTTAATTAAATGGTGTAAATTGATATTTGAATTCTAAGCATAAATTTCATATCTAGATCTCTTATGTGTTTATTTATTTTATGCAATGAGAGAAAAAATTACATAACCACATTTAAATTATACATTTATTTATTCTGTCATTTACTTTAATTGTCAATTTATTTTCTGTCTTTAGTTACATTAGTCACTTTCTATGTATGTTGTATAAAAGATGTTCAATTTCTATTTTTCTTTTATTTCTTGTATGTTCATTCTTTCATTATTTAATTCATGTATCAAATCAATCTCCCTCTCCAAAAGATTCTTTAAATAGGATTGTAAATATAATTTTCTAATCTTGAACTTTGCAATTTTAATTAAAAATGAGACTACATATTCATGATTCACTGATTTAAAATAAAATGGATTAATTTGATGAGATCCACAAGTTAAATAAGAATGGTGTTCACTTGGTTTTTCCAAATAAATATGTTTTATTTCAAATCTAGGTTTAATTCATTTTTCTCAAAAGTACATCATTTTAAAGTTACTAATTTAATTTATAACATATATTTTATGATTTCCTGTGGGTTTGACCTCGTACTCATATGCTATACTATCTATTGGTTTGTACACTTGCGAGATTATAAATTTAAAACTTTGCAAAATTTTCACATCAACAACTTGCTGTTTCAAAATTCTGATTTTGCCTCTATAAATAGTCCACTCTTTTGAAATTGAGATATCCCTTCTAGAGCATTTATGAGCCTTCATCTACCATAGTTAATTGGGTAATTGATAGGCTAAGATCAGTGGATCAAATCTCTTTGTTTTTCACTTGGTGAATCATTTGTGTCCAATCATACTTGATTGAAATTGAAAGAGAAGAAGGCAAACTAGTGTAGGATCAACTTGTAAATCCATATCCAAGCGGAGGCCTAAAACAAAAAATTTAAACAGGGTCTTCTTTTGTATTTAACATATTATTATAAGTAGTATTTAATTAAAATTTTAACATATTATTATACGGTAATTATTTAGACACGAATATTTTTTTCTGCAGACACGGGTTTTCAATTTTTTGAAGGAAATTACCAAATTGCCCTTTCGTGTCATCGTGGTCTGAACGTGAGATAAGAACATTTTTCCGTTGTTTGGACCATTATTCATGTCTAAATTCCATTGCATACGCTATAGTAATACATAGTGTGTTTTAAATAATAAAATCTTCTTTAAAATTTTAAAGTTATTTTTTAAGCACGGTGTATTTTCAAAATTTCTCAAATTGAATATCCGGATTAATTATGATAACCTGATAAAAATACTTTAAGACTTTAAGGTCTTTGGACACTCCCAAATGCTTAAAACACAGTGTTTTACAAATAAGGGTATCCCTCGGCTGTGCCGAAAATACATTTAGGAGTATCAAAAGATCTTGAAGTTTTAAAGTATTTTTATCAGGTTATCGTAATTAGTCCGGTATTCAATTTGAGAAATTTTGAAAATACACATTGCTTAAAAAATAACTTTAAAGTTTTAAAGGATATTCTATTATTTAACTAATGCACTGTGCAGTACTGTAGGAATCTGCACCGTTATTTTTTAAGTACTGTGTATTTTCAAAATGTCTCATATTAAATATTCGGATTAATTACGATAACCTGATAAAAATACTTTAAGGTCTTTTGACACTCCCAAATATGTTTCGGCACAGCCAAGAGATACCTTTATTTGTAAAACACTATGTTTTAAGCATTTGGGAGTATTAAAAGACCTTAAAGTCTTAAAGTTTTTTTATCAGTTTATCGTAATTAGTCCAGATATTCAATTTGAGAAATTTTGAAAATAAACAGTATTTAAAAAATAACGTTGTAGCTTATCAAGGGCCTTTTAATACTTCAGACCTTAAGCGGTTGCTTTTCTCGCTTAAGGATAGAGCCGGCCCTGATTGCTCGTACATCGACGCATCTTCATCATCAAGCGAGATCACATTGGGAGACTCTTCAAAAGCACATCTACATTTGCAAAGCTACAAGACAAGTGATTCTCTAGTTTGATTTAAATTTTAAATCATCTTGTATTGTGGATTAAAGTAAGGTGCTTCAACCACTCTAAAAAATAAAGGGATAAGGAATAGACTAAGTCTGGTCGAACCTTTTAAAACTAGGATTCAAGTTGGTGAAAGTCATACTCTATTTGAGTAAGGTGTAATTTATTCTCTATTAGTGAGGACGTAATTTCCTATATAGTGAATTTGAGATAGCCCAAGGTTGGATGAGTCCATCAGAAGATGTAGGAGAGATTTACTCTGAACCACTCTATATCGGGTGTATTAGTCTTTACATGTGTGATTGATTATTCATCTTAAACACTCTTGAATCACACACTTGGTTAATCTTATAATTCCTTTAAATATATTGTTTATTAATCAATTTTTTTTTTAAAATGCAATTAAATTTGGAAATTGCCCTATTAAACCCCCCCCCCCCCCCCCACCCCCCTCGGTCAATCATGTTCTAGCACCGGAACTTTCAATCATTAGTTGACAAAGGATCTTAAGTACAAAATCTGTGCTTCCCCAGACAACACAAGTATCCTTGAATAAGGATCCTAGAGCCAACTCATCTCATCTTCTATACATGCCAACCAACTCATGCATTAGGACGAACCATTCATCACACACGAGAAACATATAAGAATATAGATATGGCAAATATGCATCAAGGCATGGTATAATCCAAAAATGGCATAAACAAATGTAAACCAACCCATTGCAATTAAGAACAAACCGTTCCATGCATAAAAGAGAGGTTTGCACCATAGGTTCTTAAGGTTTTACATTCCAAAATGTAGTTTTTCAAAAAAGAACACACATAACATAAAACATGAAAAACTATGCTAAGCAATGCCAGCTGGAGGAGGAGGAGGAGGAGGTGATTGACGATGGGGGACTGTATCATCTGACTTGCAGGAGTAGTTAATGGCTGAGATGCTCTTCACTACATTCTTGATGGTTTTCTTCATCTCTGCTTGAAGGCGATCCAAACGGCCTTCAAGAGGACCAACTCTTTCTTCAAAGTATTGTTGACTAACAGTCTCAGCAGCAGCAGCAGGAGATGTATCTTCTTCTTTTTCAAATAGAGGCACTGAAGAGGAGGTGGGGCCAGCTGAGGTAGATGTAGTGGTTCCAAAGATTGAGTTGAACAGATCTTCACCCAATGATTTCTTGATGGAAGTGGCATTCAAGATCCTTACCCCAGTTGGTACATCATTCTTAGGAAGCCTCACTCCAAAATGTAATGCTAGTCAATACATGAGATAACAGAAGGGTGAATGACTCACCATTGCAAAATTTGTATACATGATAATCATGAGCACATGAGGGCGGGAAAACAAAATTTCTTTCCAAATGTGGCATGGTACAGGTGAACTAGCATGAATTGATTTAGATCACCTCTGTTTCCAAATCTGGGTACACATTGCACAGAAAAGCAAATACAAAATTCTGAATGTAAGTGCACAAAGGAAGGTGAGGAGGTGAGAGGAGATGGAAAATCTTGGCACAGAGATTTTTATGTGGTTTGACACTTGCCTACTCCACGCCTCAAGTACACCACTTGAGGATTCCACTAGCCTTCTCCTTCACGGGTGGAGAAGAAATCTATTACAACCTTTTGATCTCTTTCACAAGTAGAGATCGAACCTTTACAACATTTAATCTACTTCAAGGGTGTATATCTAACCGTGACTTACAAGCACCAAGAAAACATCTTTCTTAGATTTCACTGGGGTTACACCAACCCTTTACAACTATCTCAAAGATTGAAAGAAGTAGATTTGAAGTTACCAAGAACGCTCGCCTCTTGATGTCAAAGTGACCGTGACGCGTTCTTGAAGTTCCTCTCATTGCTTGGCTCTTTAGTGAAGTGTAGATGTTCCAATGACGCCCAACCAAGATATAGGAGAAGGTAATCTAGGGAAGAGAGAGTATTCCTCTGAAGGCAAGCTATCCCTAGAGTTTTCTCTCAAATCACATTCACTTGTGAGCTTTGAATGCTCCAATGATTTGCCTATCAATGATTGGAATGAGAGAGAGATTTTCAATACCTTTGATTGATTTTCCTATGAGGACAATCTATCCCTAAAAGTTCTCTCAAATATGCACTCAAGAGTGAGCCTAAGATGCTTAAAATTTTCCTATGAAAGCTTTGAGTGTGAGTTAGAGATAGTTTAAGAGCTAATGGGTTTAACTTGGATGAATTGGGCTCTTAAGATTGTTTGGAATGCTTGATGATGATTAGAGAAGGTTTTGCTCAAGGGGAATCAACCACTAAAAGGATCTTCATGTACTTAAAGCCCTCTTGAAAATATGACCGTTGGAAATCGAATTCGCAACAAAAAAGCCATTGAAAAATTGTTGTTACGTTTTCAGTCGACTGCAAACTCCTGAGAAGTCAGCTGCAACAAGAGGGACAAATTCAGTCGACTGAATTCCAATATTCAGCCAACTGAATATCATCGAAGGTTAAAATTACCATTCAACAGACTTTTCAGTCGACTGAATTGTAAGACTTCAAACAACTGAAAACTTGACAGTTTTGCACACCTCCACTAAAATGACCATAACTCGAGTTTCCGAACTCAGTTTTGGATGTTCTTGGGCTCGTTGGAAAGATCATTGAGAGATCTATATACTCAAAAACTTTGGTCAAATTTAAAGTCCATTTGATACATCAAATAATCTCTCAAAGTGAGGATATATGACAAAACTGTTTTTTTCTATTTTACACCCTTTCATTATAATGCTCATAACTTGAGCTATACATTTCCGAATTGGGTGTTATTGGACTTTTTGAAAAGATCTTTTAGTTCTCTATCAAATCATTAAAATTTTACTAATACTTCGGAACACTTGATAGAAGAAAAAACTTGCCCAAAACAGAGCAAAATTCACATAACCTAAGAAATCCAAATTAGTCCAACCAAATTCTAAGTTATGGATTCTAAGGTTTATCACAATGGTAATTCTAGGTCTTCTAAGTCATTCCTAAGGTCTAAATACCTATGTTGGTTGACATTCATGAAGTTATTCCGATTTCGGTGCAATACATTCCAAATGACATGTCTTTTGGAGCTTCAAACTTGATTTGACTGTATAAATCTTCTAAAGGCACGGTTTGGACACTTAGACGGTCACGACTCTGTCAAGAAATTGACAACTCAGTACTCAGTCAGACACAGTCACGGAATTGACAACTCAATCTGACTCAGGGGAGGCAAATTTAACTTTTAGGCCAACAATCTCCCCTTCGTCAATTTCATGACAAAACCTAGAAGATACTCTATGTAGATCCAAATACATATTACAGACTTTGACACGTTGAAATACATGCCATGTACAAAAGTATAATATTACAATAATCTCAACAAATATGAACATGACTGCATGAAGTCTGAAGGCTCCTACCAGCTCTCCCTTAGAATATGTCTATGATACTCTTGTAAGCACAACATAAATGACATATTCTGGTGAAAAGTAATCTCCCCAATGGTTACTGACAATAAGCAAAATGTTTTTAATTTTAAAGCATGTCTTAAAATTACAATTGCTCCCCCTGTTTTTGATACCGATATTGAATTTTCATTTCTCCCCCAATCTTCATGTATTGGCCATTTTCAAAAGTTTTCTTCCACGAAAACATTTGTTCAAAAGTTTTCTCCCAAGAAAACGTTTGTGTCTCCATTATTTCAATATTTCTCCCCCTTTTTGTCAAAAATTGATAAATGGTCATTCTAAGTACTTTTCATGGAGCACAAGTTGTGGAGGATCATTTAAAGAAGTATAACTTTCCAAGTTATCATAAACCTTGTCATTTAAATTTTGATATTTAATCCCCCTTAATATTGGAGTGTGACAAAGGTTTAGATGTCATAGCATCTCATCATTCATCTAGACAAATATAACCATATAAGGGCAAATGTTATGAGTGATACTAAGACAATGCCATATTCCCCAATTTGTATGTGATATGACTATAAGCATGGGAAATAGGAAAGAAAGAGAGGAGCAATGGAAATTTTAAGTCATCTTGCAAATGATACCACATGCCAACAGATAAGCAGATTTAACATAAGGCCCTTTGAGTGATGCTTGAGAAGCATAACGATAGATTTTGAGAAATATAGCTTTGAAACCCGTATTGCCAAAGTGAAAATAGTATAATTATAACGCATATGAGGGATAATCACAATCCATGTGAGAACAATTGATAATTCATCAATATTCATCCAAATGCATATGCACACATGTAATGCATTCATGAAAGCAATAAGAATATACAAATTATTTCATTTTTCATGAAGGCATACAGATTTATATTCCTCTCAATCATTCATGACCACAATAAAAAGTTGAACTCCATTAGATCATTATATAAATGAATACAAATCACTTATGGACATTTTTCCTCTTAATGAAGGATTCAAACATCTTTCATATTTGAATAAGTCATTCCCCTTTTTCTTCATGTTACTATTCTAATGACTTATATGAATGAGTTATAAATCATGAGAGTTGTTTTCATATAAGAATCATACTAGGTCAAGCATGTGGAATTGGGGATAATCAAATATGCATTTATCAACAGTAGAATGTAAGCAATCATATATGCATCTATATCATCATAAATTCAAAAGCATATAACTATAAAGTGCCATGAGTGATGAAGTATTCAAAACATAAACCACAAAGGAGTTTAGTAACTCCAAATTTGACCATAACATTGGTCAACCATTTCAAAGGTTTTTGTCCAAAAAGATCATTTTGTATTAATGGTTCTAGAACTGATTAGTAGGTGGATGAGTCTTGTTGCCACCCAAAATTTTCAAGATTTGAATTATTATTTTTTAGTATTTTCTCTATTCTAAGTCCATACAAATGATTTTCTATCATTGAGGGACTTGGGCAAGGTTTCACGGGCCAATAATAGATATGACTATGATTGTTCAAGGTCCAAGAAAGAGAAAATCATGCACATATGATAAATAGTTATTCAAACATGATTCACAAAATCAAGGTTGCAATATATATCAAGTGAATAGATTTTCAATACAACCATGCAACAAATACATATATGGTCAATCAATGTTTACCATGGTTTTCAGTTTAAAATGTTATTTAAAATCCCATTTCTATGTGGTAGCATGATTTTTGGTTTTCATGTACCATTTATGCATTCATCACGGATTTATGTAAGCAACTTTTCAAGTTGGCTGATTGGGAATTTTGTCATTATCCCAAGTGTCAATGACATATTCATTAGGTCCCATGTAGGTGAATGAAATGTTCAATTATCCCCTATTTTGTTTGCATAAGATTTTGCCATGGATAGGAGGGAGTATTCAAGTAAAAGCATGTTGTGTAAGTATAAACAGATAGGCATTAACAAGAAGCAACTTAGAGTAACGCTTCTTTTAAGAAAAAATCTACACTTGAGATGTTTAAAGAATAGATAATCTGCAGATCAGAAATTGACTTGATTGAAAGAGAATATATCAATGAAAATGCATTCAGAGTTTTACTCCCTTGTTACAAGATATTCTGTTTTGCTTTTCAAACAGTTTTTCAAAGAAGAAAATGAAAGTAAAGAGATTCAAGTACATAAAGTCAAGTTCTTCTATGATAACCTCAGTGAAAATCATGACAATCAATAAGCAGGTGAGATAGGAAGATGTAGTGTGTACTGATTTGAAGAAAGGAATGGGTGAGCACGGATCAGTACCAAGCAACAATTGAACTACAATAAGTTTTGGTTTCCTCAAACATGTTTCAGATAAAAAGAAATGAATGCACATTTGATTGTTGGATTTGATTGACCCAAAGCAAACTTTAGAAATAAGATAAAGAAAATGCTTGTATACATTGCTCTAAGATAAGGATATTGCAGATGGGTACAACAAGATACAAACTCATATTCAGAGTGTCAAGGGACTTGGGTTTGACTTATAGAAAGTAAAAGGGTTTCAGTAGCTGTCATGTTTTAGCCTTTTAAAGTTCGTGATGATGTTTACTTAGTCATGGAGACTTTGCTAAAACTTTAAGGAGCCACCCATGATATTACTAAACTTGATTTGAGGTCTTAGAACTGAAAGAATCATGCATTCAATTCTAAAAACACACAGGCATGATTTAACCATATAAAATTGCAAGATAAATATATGTAGTTTTCATTTCAATCAAGCAATATCCAAGCTTTCAATCAAATACTACCACCACATCCTTCCTAATAAGAAGTTTTAATTTAAAGCATGGAGAAGGAGATAGTGAGTGATGGAATGAAAATTCAACAATTTGTATTCCCAACACTACAAGGTAGCATGACTGAAACAATGAATTCAAAATCAAACTTTTGGATACTTGAATAGCACAAGTTCATGAATATTTGACACTTTTTGGCATGACAAGCATTATAGCTAGGAAAAATGTAGTCAAATGTACCATGCCATAATAAACACACAAATCATTTACAAGATAAGAGGCACAAAACAAGCAAGCAATTATGATAGATTCTAATAAAAATACATAAGTTCAAGAACTTAGAATCTGACAAGAGGTCCAAACTCGAGAGTATCAAGATCTAACCCACTCCCCTAACCTTGGGTACCCATATGGTCTTTGGGAGAGGTCTCTGGGGTCCACTGATGTCAAACACATGAACATTTGATTTTCACCTTTTAGTGTTCTTGGTAGTTTGACAAAACCTTGTGAATTCATTCAAGGCTTCAATCAAATTATGCGTTAAGGCATGGATTGGATTTCCATTTAAGTTGTTATGCCTTTATCCATGATTTTGAATTCTTGGTTCATAACTCTTTTGATTTTTATTTCTCTTATCCCTTTTTACATTTTCTCTGTGAACATTTTCCTTTAGATTTTGAACCTTAGTTTGTTTTGCATTATTGTATAGATTTTCTTTTCTAACTTTGCATTCAAACATTAGATGTCCGAATTGTCCACAGTGAAAGCATTTTATGATTTTCATTAGAAGAGTTGAGGAGAATTACCCTTAACAAATGTAGTTTGGTTCTTGGGTCCTCTATCATTTTTCTTATTATATCCAAGACCCGTTTTGTCTCCAAATGACTTGCTCAGTTTTAGAAGTTCTTCAAGCTTCTCTTCTCCTCATGTAAATTTCATTTCAAATTTTTCTTTATACCTTTTAACTCGTTAACTTCTTGTGCTAATCTTTGATTTTCAATTTTTAAATTTGATTGTGAATTAGAAGTATTAGCTTTAGCTTCCTTAAGTTCATTTTTAATTTTAGCATTCTCTTTTTCTTCACAACTTAGCACAATTTTCAAAACTTTATAATCTTCATTTAGTGAGTGAAGTTCATGCTTTACTTTTCTTAATTCATTTTCAATATTTACTTTTTCATTTATTTCCATTTTTAAGCATTCTTCAAGTTTTAAGAATTTAGCTTGAGTTGCTCTTAGATTTTCTTGATTTTTAACTCCTCCAAGTTTTAGCAATTTGTCTTTAGTTCAAGTTCTTTTAAATTATTTTCATGAGTTAACTTTTCATAGTTTAATTCATTTGTTAATTTTAACTTTTCTTTACTCATTTTCTTGAGACTTTTATACATATCTTCCAATGATTCGACTAAGTCTTCCATGCTAGGAGTATTATCTTTTACTTCTTTTTCATTAGTTTCATCTTCTTTGGGCTCACATGTTTGTATGGGTCCTAGACAATACACCACTTCTAAGGGATCTTTTCTCCTAGGCTTTTCATGGACTTTTTTCAACATGTCCCAAGTCTCCTTTGCGGTTTCACAAGATATAATATTTTCCAAGATATTCGGTGAAACGGCACAAAATATAGCGCTAAGAGCTTTAGCATTAGCCGTGTCCATATTTTTTCATAATCACTCCATGTGAAATAACATTTACTTGGTTGAGTCCAACCACGTAAAATTAATTCCCAAAGGACTCCATCCAATGATTTTAAAAACATTTTCAATTTGGCTTTCCATATACGAAAGTTGGAGCCATCAAGGATGGGAGGACTCATCAAGGCCATACAATCTCTCTTAGACATTTTTCCAGCTTTAAGGATCAATTCTTTGACGGTTAAGTCCAATACAAGAGCCCTTGCTCTGATACCACTTGTTGGTCAAGCTAGCCAAATGTCAAGAACAGTCCTAGAGGGGAGGTGAATATGACTATAGGGAATTTTGATTTCTTTCTAAAATATTGGCCAATAAATATTAGTTTCAAATTAATTAACTAATATTAATGATCAATTATTAAGATTAATAAGATATAGTGAGAATAACATTGAATCTTAATAATCACAAGTTCACCAAAGTATATGTGCAAGAAATATAAGAGATGAATGTAAGTGCACAAAGTAAGGTGAGGAGGTGAGAGGAGATGGAAAATCTTGACACAGAGATTTTTATGTGGTTCGACACTTGCCTACTCCACGCCTCAGGTATACCACTTGAGGATTCACTAGCCTTCTCATTCACGGGTGGAGAAGAAATCTATTACAACCATTTGATCTCTTTCACAGGTAGAGATCGAACATTTACACCCTTTGATCTACTTCAAGGGTGTAGATCTAACCGTGACTTACAAACACCAAGAAAACATCTTTCTTAGATTTCACTGGGGTTACACCAACCCTTTACAACTATCTCAAAGATTGAAAGAAGTAGATTTGAAGTAACCAAGAACGCTCGCCTCTTGATTTCAAAGTGATTGTGACGCGTTCTTGAAGTTCCTCTCATTGCTTGGCTCTTTGGTGAAGTGTAGATGCTCCAATGATGCCCAACCAAGATGTAGAAAAAGGTAATCTAGGGAAGAGAGAGTATTCCTCTGAAGGTAAGCTATCTCTAGAGTTTTCTCTCAAATCACATTCACTTCTGAGCTTTGAATGCTCCAATGATTTGCCTATCAATGCTTGGAATGAGAGAGAGAGAGATTTTCTATAGCTTTGATTGATTTTCCTATGAGGACAATCTATCCCTAAAATTTCTCTCAAATATGCACTCAAGAGTGAGCCTAAGATGCTTAAAATTTTCCTATGAAAGCTTTGAGTGTGAGTTAGAGATAGTTTAAGAGCTAAAGGGTTTAACTTGGATGAATTGGGCTCTTAAGATTGTCTGGAATGCTTGATGATGATTAGAGAAGGTTTTGCTCAAGGGGAATCAACCACTGAAAGGATCTAAGGTCATGTACTTAAAGCCCTCTTGAAAATATGGCCGTTGGAAATCGAATTCGCAACAAAAGAGCCGTTGAAAAATTACTGTTACGTTTTCAATCGACTGAACTGTAAGATTCAGGCGACTGAAAACTCCTGAGAAGTCAGCTGCAACAAGTGGGACGAATTCAGTCGAATGAATTACAATATTTAGCCAACTGAATATCAACGAAGGTTGAAAAATCCATTCGCCAGACTTTTTAGTCGACTGAATTGTAAGACTCAGCCGACTGAAAACTTTGCAGTTTTGCACACGTCCACTAAAATAACCATAACTCGAGTTCTCGAACTCAGTTTTGGATGTTCTTGGGCTCGTTGCAAAGCTCATTGGGAGATATATATACTCAAAAAATTTGGTCAAACTTAAAGTCCATTTGATACCTCAAATAATCTCTCAAAGTGAGGCTATATGACAAAAATGTTTTGTTTTATATTACACCCTTTCATTATAATGCTCATAACTTGAGCTATACAGTTCAGAATTGGGCGTTATTGGACTTTTTGAAAAGCTCTTTTAGTGCTCTATCAAATCATTAAAATTTTACTAATACTTGGGAACATTTAATAGAAGAAAAAGGTTGTCCAAAATAGAGCAAAATTTACCTAACCTAAGAAATCCAAATTAGTCCAACCAAATTCTAAGTTATGGATTCTAAGGTTTGTCCCAATAGTAATTCTAGGTATTCTAAGTCAATCCTAAGGTCTAAATACCTATGTTGGTTGACTTTCATGAAGTTCTTCTGATTTCGGTGCAAAAGCTTCCAAATGACGTGTCTTCTTGAACTTCAAACTTGATTTGACTATATAGGTCTTCCAGAGGCACGGTCTTGGACACTTAGACAGTCACGACTCTGTGAAAGGAATTGACAACTCTACTCAATAAGACATAGTCACGGAATTAACAACTCAGTTTGACTCAGGAGAGACAGATTTAACTTTTAGGCCAACAATATCCATTCTCATAAATTAGAATACCAATCAACTTAGACACAAGTTGTGGTGTAACCAATTTAGTATGCCCATTTTGAAATTCAATTTGAAAGCAGTTGTCCACATGGTGTCTCTTGTATGAGCAGTATACCCTCTTTGCATTTGGCCAAGTCCTCTACGCAACTCTTTCGTTCAATATTCAAGCTTTTGAACGAGGTGTATGGCACTAGGGGTTTAAGTTGGGGACCTTCCTCATCGTCCTCATCTTCATTTCCCCCTCATCTCCTTGATCTTCTTCATCTCCTTCTTCTTCCTCATTGTCATCCTCTTCTTCTTCTACATTTTCTGCCTCTACAATCTCAGATTGAGGTTGGGACTGTGGCCGGGATGATGATCCAGATATAGATACCTTAAGCGTAGAGGGTCTTTCAAATGGCACCTATTCAGAGGGGGTATCCTCAAACGATAGAGCAGATGGCTTGGGTTTTCGGGCAATTTCCTTCTCGGGACGAGATCGTGCAAATGTTTTGGACCCTTTGGGAGCAGGAGAGGATGCTTCCAAGTTATCCCCATTCACCGGAGCTTCATAGTTGGTGGAATCTTCATCCTAGGCATGATTTCTAAACAAATACCCAAACAATATTCCTAAAATCAAATTTGGGGAAATTTGGGGCTTACCCAACCGAAAAAATGGAACAAAATCGTGAGTGTACGGTGTCCACACACCGGAGGAGGCTTTTCCACAGCGATTTCTTGGCGTGATCGATCGGAGATGAAGTTTCCATGCACTAGGACACGAAGGATCGGCGAGACAGAGGAGAGGGAACGATAGCAGAAAGGGGTGAAATCAAGGGTTTGGACCGATTTTCGCAAATAGGATAATAACTTAAAACCTTTCTGCGCACGAACGATACATCGTCTAGGGACGATCAGTCGTTGGGATGATCTAACGTCACGTGACGATCTGTCGTCATAACAGATGACAATTTTCCATTTTGAAAATCCCTTTTCAAATTTGAAAACTCCTCTTTATTTTTTAAAACACACATGGCACACACATATTATATTCATAATAATAAAGCACAAAAATGCCATACAAACATCTTGCAATCATTAAATTCAAATATCACATATCCACATCAAATATATTGAATTAAAATGCAAGAACAAACAATACAAGATTCAATTGTTAAAACAAAACACATGTTTAACGCATTGAAATTTAAATATAGAACTTTGAAATCAAATGTCCATTAATGTATGGGTTTCCAAGCACGAGTAGTACTATATCCAGAAAGAGTATAGTCTAAGCTTTTAATTTCCAAAATGTTCTATGTCATAGCTCATCGGCTATTTGAACTCACATAGGTCTCTTGTGATGTTCAATTGCAATAGTGTTAAGATATACAAGTGAGTCTAAGACCAAGGCAAAACATAAGTGATGGTCTATCTCTTGGGTACCCAAATGGTTGAGGTTGGTGATTCATACACACTCCTATGATAATACCTTTGAGGTCTCAACCTTGGATTCCTTAACTCCTTTTAAGACTTCATCCAATTGTCTTAACAAGGAGCCTTGCATTTCATCCACCTTCCATGGAGGTTTGTGTGTTTTAGCCTTAGATTTTGGAGGATTGTGCATTTTAACCTTAGCTTTAGGTGGGTTGTTAAAGGCTTGACTATTCAAGTGTCTCTTCCTAAGATTGCATTCCATCTTCTAATACTCAATCTTATGACAATAAAAACATCTACCTTTTGGTGGGTGAGAGACATTTCCTCTAACAAACACCGTATAGTTCATAGGTTTTTTCATTGACATAGATGAACCAAGACCTGATCTATCTCTATATTTTTTACCCAAATTAAGCAATTTTTCCAATTTTTGTTTTCCATGGGTAAATTTATCTTGAAACTTCTCTTTGTGATTTTTCAATTTATTTAGTTCAAGAGAAAGTTTTTGAACTTCTTCTTCAAGATGTTTCTTAATGTCTTACAAGTTTTCAACATCTTTTCCATGAACTTCAATCTCATCTTGAAGAGCTTTCTCACTCTCTTTTAATTTTATAATTTCATCATTAGAGACTATCAACTTTGTTCTTTGGGCTTTCTCTTATCTTTTTCCCTATGAGATTCATGATTTTTAGCATGCTTTTAACTTGATTCTCCTTTCTTAAATCTCCTCATTTTATTAAAGTTTTTCAAAAACTTCTTAGCAAGCAATGCCATTTCTTCACTTGAATCACACTCATTTTCAGATTCTTTTTCTTTATCTTTCTTAGGTTTCAAAGAAGATTTCAACGCAATAGACTTCTCATTTGGTTGTTCAAAATGTAATTCATAAGTTTGGAGTGAACTAACCAAATCATCAAGATCCATTTAGACTACATTTCTATGATCTTCCACAGCCACCACTTTGGGTTTGAATCTTTCGTCAAGATTTCTCACAATTTTGGTGCATATTTTATCATCTTGAATTTTTTCACCAAGAGCCCACATTGAATTTACAATGTCACTCAACTTGGAGTAAAAATCCATAAAGACTTCATTCTCTTGCCTCTTAATAGTATCAAATTAATTTTGGAGAATTTGAAATCTTGACCTCTTAACTATTGAGTCACCTTCATAGGTTCTCTCAAGAACATCCCTTGAATCTTTTACGGTTTCACATGTCATGTTCCTTTTATATTCATTAGGTGACACGTCACAATTTATAGCATTCAAGGCTCTACCATTAGCAGTATACATGGTTTTTTCATTTTGAGTCAAAGGTGTTAAATTCTTTGGGCACAAGAGTCTTAGAGGTAGTGGCCGTATCGGTTTTCTCTTCTATGGGTTCAGTCCATCCATTATTTACTAATTCCCAAGTGGCTCCATCTATGGAAATAAATAAGCTTTTCATTTTAGCTTTCCATGATGCATAGTTTGTTCCATCAAAGTATAGAGACTTGGAAATGGCATGACTTTCGCCTATAGACATGACATTCTAGCTTGAATCAACTCGAATGATTAAATCTATTATAAAGAGCATACAACTCTGATACCAATTAAAAGTTCCCGGTGCTAGAACATGATTGTCCCGAAGGGAGGTGCATAGGGCAATCTCCAAATTTAATGACCTTTTAAAATTTCTCGATTAATCAACAATATATGCAGCGGAATTATAAGATTAATCAAGTGTGTGATTCAAGAGTGTACAAGATTATATAATCAATCACACAATCAAAGACCAAAACACCTGATATATAGCGGTTCAGAGTAAATCCCTTCTACATCCACTGATGGACTCACTCAATCTTGGGTTATCCCAACTTCACTATGTGGGGAATTACGCCCTCACAAATAGAGAAAGAAATATGCCTTACTCAAATAGAGAGGGACTTTTGTTGAGACATGAAAAATAACATTTTTACCCCTTTTATTTGGACTAGTTAGCCTTCAATTTTGTATATATCGCATATATTTAATGTTGTTTGTTAGTTTTGTAGATAAAATTGGAAAATACATGAAATCAATCAAATTCAGTGAAAAATTGCAAGTTTTGTACTTAAAATTGGAAGACCTAGAATTTTAATAATTAATTTCTGACCACTTATTGGATTTCTAATGTAAATTAATTAATCTGGATCCAATTATGAGAGTAGATTAATTCAATATTTTTAGATTTCAAGTTGTGAGTTAATTATTTAATTTTAGAGAGAGAAAGCTGCAATTCAAGAGCTAGAGTCTAAATTTCAAATCCATGGGCCAAGCTATGCTCCATATGCCAAGCATTGGGCCAGGCTCAAGTAATCCATGCGCATTTCACAAGTGGGACAAGCCAACGTGCAAGCCCAAGTCCATGTGCTCCAAACAAAGTCCAAGAAGTCCAATTGTTCAAATCCAATAGCTCCAAAGCCCATATACGAATTTTGCTATATAAACCCAAAGTCCACACGCCCAAAGCCTTGTCCCTCTCCATATAATCCACACCATCCATTTACCATCCTTTAATCTAGACTATCCATTGCATTCATAAAATTAGTTAAACCCTAGAGCCACCTTTCCAAATCCATCGCATACAATCATCATATTAGATCTAGGCCATCCATTCCATCATCCATCTAGATTAACCTTAGAATCTTAACCATTCATGCATTATTGTATCATTTATCAAATTCATCTCATCCATCCATTAGTAGTAAAGCCATTAGATTTTAACCCATTCAATCACAGCCATTCACCTAGATCCATTCGAATTTTACACATTACCAACACCTCATCACCAATTCATCTCCACCTCACACGATTTTCCCATATCCCAGTAGATCCCATTCGAATTTCACACTAAGTTAACCCTCCATGTCATTCATTCATATCCAACCATTCATTCATTTAAAGTTTAGATCCCATCCATCCATCCACGCATTACATTAAACCCTAATCCATACATGTAAAATTCGCCAAACCAACCCAATCCCATGATTTTTTGAAATTCCCTTCTTAGCCTCCAAGCCAACTTGATCCCCAAGTCACTAAATTCGGGTATGCCTTGTAGAGCCTTTTCCATGTTAAATCTCATCCATTCATGATAAGTTAGACTTAATCCAAGTCACCCATTCATCACCAAATATTAGATTAAATTTTCACCCTTCATTCAAATCCCAAGACTATAAATAGTCCATTCCACCATCGGAAAACTCGAATTTGATCAGGAGCCAAAAGGGACTGAAGATTGGATAATACTCAAGAGCCAAGGAGCCATACTCGAATTTTACAAGTGAGCATATCAATTTATAAATTTATTTTGATTCTCTTTAATCTAATTTTCCAATGCTTTGTACTTGAATTTTTTAATTAAATAAATTTAAGAGAAACTCTTAGAACCCTGAAACATCCAATTTTTTAATTTCTTTCATGATTGTTTGATTTAATTTTAAGTTATATTCTTTGTTTGATTAAAAGGACATAATGAAATAGTTACAACTTAGAATTTAATTGTTTAAATTTAAGGATCTAAGGTTTGAATAACTAAATTATAGTTTATGAATTTCAATTATAATGAAAGGCATGAATTTAGATTTAAAATTTTACGGGAATTTCAGATTTAGATCTTATATTTGTTTACTACTTTTAGGCTATTATTGATCCATTCCATTACCACCTTTAAATTATGTATTGTTTTGTTATTTCATTTATTTTAATTTTCAATTAATTTCCTTTGCTTGTTTTATTTTGTTATGTTATTTGTTGAATTTTCTTGATTTATTTTTGTTGTTCAAATTATTGTTATTCTTTACTTTGTTGTATATTTTTGTATTTATTTCTTGAATTATACGCACCTTCTCAAGATGTAGATTAAGATTTTAATTTAATTGGAGTATAATTTTGCTTTCTTAAATCGGGATGTGAGATTATTTATAAATTCTATATTAAAGTTGTTATCTTAATTGGATTTTAAAGTTGAATAATTGGTTAAGTTTTATATTTAGTTGGTATTAACATTATGGATCTATTTATTTAAAACTAGAAGATGATTAACTTAAAGATATAATTATAAGGATAGAATTTGATTTCTATGATGAGATTAATTTAAAGATCTATATTTTACAACCTACAAAATTCCAATTTCATGTATTTTGTTTCCTTTCATATAACTTGTTCCTTGTGGGATCGACTTCACACTCTTAACGCTATAATATACATGATTCGTGCGCTTCTGAGTTCAAGCACACACTTTAATCCACTATACAAGATGATTTAAATAAATCAAACCAAGAGAAGCACTTGCCTTTTTAGCTTTGCAAATGTAAATGTGCTTCCAAAGATGTTCTCCCAATGTGATCTCGCTTGATGAAGAAGATGCATCGTGTGTGAGCAATCACAATCCTTAGGAGATGTTTCTAGGGAAATGGATATGCAAGTTGTATCCTATACATGGTTGCTTTTCTCTCTCACAATCTCAATTAATGGATGATTGGATTTTAATGATTCACCAAGTGAAGAACTGAGAGAGATTGATCCTCTGATTCTAGTCTTTGAATTTGCCAATTCAATCGTTAGATAAGGCTTTGAATGCTCTAGAAGAGATCAATAAATGTTGTTCCAAGGGATCCTTAAAATCTCCAAACAGTGGAGTATTTATAAAGGCAAACTAGATTTTTCGAAACTATAAGTCCACGATCGATCGCGACACCACGATGGATCATGAGGTTCGAAAGTGACTTCTCACCAACCAGACCGTTGCCTATTAATGCACTTCAAACGGTCCAAAAGTGGTCACCCACGATAGATCATGTTTCAAGATTGATCGTGAAATCCAGTGCCGATGGGTCGTGCTCTGACGATACAATCGTCTTGAGACTAGTTGGTTTTTATAGAGTTGTTTCAAACCCGAACTCTAGAAGTCCAAGCCGATAGGTCGTCACCACGATGGGTCGTGTCCTGTCCAGCACGATGGATCGTGATTCTCACATTAGTATCAACCTGAGGTTGAACGTATCTGACAGTATCTTTCCAAGCAGAACCCTTGCTAATCAGGACGATGGATTGTTAGACCACGGAGAGTCGTCCCTGTCTAAGGCGATAGATCACCAAACACGATAGGTCGTCCTAATAGTTCATTAGATTTTTCAACTTAAGTCCACTTGGTTTGTTGGATGTCAATGTTCACTTAGACTTGATTAAATTGTCCAGATGTGATATATAAGCCTATGCATGGTCATCCTAGAGGTGTGGGGTCCACCTTAGAGTCATTTATGGCCAATATACCTTAGTGATTTCCATACACAGGTGATGAATTGAATCTTCATTCATCTTCCAATCTTAGACTTGATTCAACCGTCACTTAAGTCTTGATTCATTTCTTCGATCGTTTGAGGCAAGGCTTCTCACAAGGATTTAAACAGTCATAAATATTACCGATATTTATAATTTTACAATGAAAATATCGGTATTTTACCATTATTAATGGGAATTTATCACGATTGTCGTTTTTATCGTTAAATGCATGGGAGTTAACTGTAGCTTAGCTTCCACGCCTTGCTAGGTTCCATTTACTTTCCCAGTTCCCACAGGACGATTTCCATTTACTTTCCCAGTTCCCACGGCATACACAACACACGTGGCTTGAGGTAAATGCAAATAAGAGTGAATTGTATTAGACCATTATCAGACTGTCATGCAACGTTTACTTTTTCCAAACAGTTTCCAAATTTCATAGTTTCACACTTTTGAAGGTGAGAGTGACCTCTCCGGTCCCCACTACGTCCGAGAACCTTGTCAAAAAAATATCATCTTTATTTTTATATTCTAATATGTTCACACAAAAATAACTTCTTTATCTTTATATTTTATTAGAATAATTTTTTTATTTTTAAAATTATAGTTTTTTAATATAAACCTTGATCATATTCGACTTGATCATGTCACAATTCACAAATTAGTTGGGAGTATCAATGTCACAATTCACAAATACTGATATTTGGTCGAAATCATGTACAAAATTTTATTTAGCCTCTTTCAATCTTTGACCACCACCCATCTCTATCTTAGTCTCTCCTTCGGTTGGCAAAACCACAAGAACAAATTTCTTATTTTATTCAATCTTAATTTACTATATTAATCTCTCATTCTTCAGGTATGGTTTATCTCATGTTCTGTCCACATGATCACAATATTTATCTTAGACTTTAGTAAGCAATTAAGCACTAAGGAAGCTCTATAATCAGTTAAAATAAATAGAAACACGGTCGAACAAGTGACTCTATTACAAAATTTGAAATAATTTTTTATTATATATTTATTTTATTTTATTTTTAAATATTTCTATATTTTTGTAAGATTTTTCTATTAAATTCCCGATAAAAATTCAAGATTTAAAAATATCCAGTTATCATTGTTCCCGTTAATATCCCGAGAATGGTAGCTGTGACTTTGCTTATAAGTCATAAAATTGACAAATATGTGACCCGCCAAGCCTGGACACTAACAACCAAATGTCCTTCAAGCTCCTGAGCTCAAAATTAAGTAAATTGGGGTCCACCATGAAGCCCACACTCTCTCCAATGCTACCAAAATCCCGAAAATGACTCATATATCCGTAAATCTCTCTACAAATCGGAAAAACTCGTAATGGGTCATTACACTATATGTGAACTTACAAACTATGTGAAGCATCTGGTCGATCACGGTGATTATTACGCATTGACCAACTGTGCAGATTTTTATGTGAGGCATTGTGAAATGACTCACGATGATGATTCTGCGAAGACTCATAGTGTAGTTTATAATGTGGAAGCACTTGACCGCTAAGAGTCTCAGTGTAGATTGTATATTATTGTGTAAAGCACTAGGCTGTAGAGGACCAAAGTGTGCATTGTATGTTGTGTTACACAATGAGCACTTATTCACAAGGAAAATGTCATGAAAATTGGGGTGCATTGAGTTGCATGCTAATATATGTATGGATGCTTAGTACAACTTATATGTGTTCATTATAACCATGAAATACATGTTTTAATTGTTAACATGTTTGGTTGATGATATGTCACGCCCCGACCCTAATGGTGGGCCCGAAACGCGACTGATTTTTTTTTTTTTTTTGAAATTAAACTAACTCAAGCATTCTAACTGGGCCGGATCAACAGTTAGACCCAAAGGTCATATATGATCCAAACATGTGGACTCAAATATATACCATAAGTCTCTCCCAAGAGACACAAACAACAACATCAATACACATAATTCCAAACATCGAATTATCATTAAAAATCATCAGAGTAACTATAGTAGCGTAGTAGTCTTAGTACATCACATTAATACAAATCAAGTACCACACCCGGTACTTTACAAAAGCTAATGGTTCCAAGAACCAAAAAGCAAATACAAGGATATTCCCCTCATTGGGAATCCCAAAGCAACGCCGCAGCTTATCCACTCTAACCTTCATATAGAGGGTTCTCCTCCTCGGGTTCATCTCCTGAAAGGTGAGTGGGGTGAGCTAACTAGCCCAGTGAAGGAAATATAACAGTGCAGTTTAAGTAAATAACAGGTTAGTATATAATCAACAGTTGCAATATCATATCTCATGCTTGGTAACAAATAAACATAATATCATCATTCCTTTTAATACTGTTGTCATTCAACATAACGCCTACCGACTACGCTAAGACCGTTGTATTAAGTCCCGACACGGTCAAAATACATCATTGCAAGTACATCTCCGGCTCTCCCATAGCTGATAATGACACTCTCAAGTTAGCAACTATCGACACCCGTGGTCCAGTAGACGTAAACCATCTCTCATATTGCCGACATTGGTTCAATAGTGAAGGGCAGGTGGAAGTAGTATTACATATCACGTATGATCAACATCATAATCATTTCACATAGCACCTCTTACAACAGTGCATCATATCTAGGCACATGGATGAGTTCATCAAATCTGAAACCACTCATTACTCAAGACTCATCTCAAATAAAACCCGTTTACAACTTATTGCAAAGTTAAGTTCCCTCACCATAACTGTGTGGTTTCGAGATCTGTGTTCAAAGAAGCAAACAAGTGCACAATCAATTATAAATCACATACATAGCATTCATATATATACATACAAGTAGTATTTTGAAATTATACTTGTTTTCCCAAAAATATCCAATGTACATGGAATTAAGTCTCCTACTGGGTTTCTATCATTTTTAAATTATAATAATCCACAAGATATAATAATAATAAGGTGTTTAGTCCAAAACTCATATTGTCTTCTGGGCATTGACCAGATTGACATATTGAGTTAGGTCTAGATACTCAGGTCACTTCTCGGTTATCTTCTGGATAGGATCAGATCTGACATTTTGAGTAAGGCCTCGAGGTCACTCAGTGCCCGACAAATATAGCGTCGGCCTGGAAGTGAAATCACTCAGTGCCCGACCAATAGAGTCGGCCTGTAAGTGAATACAATAGTAGATACACTATAGTAATAAGAGAAAAGGGTTAGTACACTTTTAGATTAACAAGAGGTACAAACATCACATGCAATTAATAACAATAAAACAAGATTTAACACTTAAAAACTAGGTCCCTCGGAACATGCCTCGGAACCAGGTACTGTGTCTTCGGATCGTCCGAACCACACCTAAACTAGTTACTGACCTCGGACTGAGGTCTGACTTCGAATCGTCCGAGGTCTGACTTCGAATCGTTCGAAGATCGGGTCTCGGATCATCCAGAGTCCTTCTGAACCGATAAAAATCTGAAAAAATAAATCTCGATGGGTCTGGTGTCTCGGAACATCTGAAGTAGGGCTCAGATCATCCAAGTGGGGTTCGGTCCTTCCGAGTTTTGCTCGGAACATCTAGGCGAGTCAAGCTAGCCTCGGGCGCTTTTGGGCTTCGGGTGAAGCTCGGAACGTCCGAGGGGTTCTCTCGGACCGTCCGAAGGGCTTGGACTGTCCAAAGATCAACTCTTGGACCGTCCGAGAGTCGTCTTCCCCCACTGTCTGCACCAGCAGACAGTGACGGCAGACACTGTATAAAATACGAATCCGGAAACAGTGTGTTTCCTAGATTCGATTTCCACACCTAGCTGGTCCGATGGACTCCTCTGGGAGTCCTCTTTCCATAGGGAATGGTTTGGAGCCTTAGAGCTCAGTAGGCCACTAGATTTTAACACTGAAACCTCACGGGTACAAGCCAACCCATGGTTTTTCTTAGACTTTGAAACCATTTTTCTTACTCAAAACTCTGTCAAAATCAGTTTTTCTTGATTCTAAACCGACTGGAATTTGAAAAGGAACACAGTGATTACCTTCACTGGAGTTCCTAAGCTAAAAATCTGACTTTTGAAAATAACTCCTTCTTAAGCTTACGGGTGACTGAGTCTGGGAAGAAACAGAGGCAAGGGATGGGTTCGGTTTCAGTTGACTGAGAGAGACAAAGAGAGATAGAGAAGATGAAGATTTGCTCGGAATGAAATTAGATCATCTGATGGCCAATTTATAGAAATTTGGCTGGAAGAAGGGGCCATTGGCCATTGCATGCTTCTGCATGCAGCCGAAGCTGACGTCCCGGACAGTAGTTACACTGTTCGGTAGTCTGGTTGCAATCCAGTCCCTACAAACTTCCAAATTTGCATTAAGTCTCAGATTTGATAAAAAGCCGATTTTTAACTAAACATTAGATTTTAAAAGCTCAAGAACTTAATCCAACCTTACTGATAGGTTGGGTTTTTAAAAGTTTAATCACCATAAAAATTTGGAGATTTAACTCTCACTAAAAACCATTGATTTAAAGTAAAACCACAATTTAACATTATTTACTTAATTAAACAAATATTAAATAAAACAATTTAGAAACCTCATTTTGCTGTTTTAAAGAATAACTAGACCATACTTAAAATGGTCTAGCATAAAACAATTGTTTTAAAATTTATCTCATTTCAAAAACAATTTAAAAATATTTATTACTCCCTTTCGGGGTTTTGACTCGCGGTTTTAAATACCATTTTCTGAAAATAAAATTATTTTAAAATAAAAAATACAAATCCTTGACTAAGGAGAATAATATTATCCAATAATAGTCACATAATAACACAAATTATAAAATAATAACAATGAGCAGCAAAATGACCATTTTGCCCTTCCAGCTGGACGAGATGGATCACTGAGCTTCCGAGCTCAAATTGGGCCACACTTGGGCTTCTCACTAAGCCCTAACAGTAATCTTCGAGATTAACCGGTCAAACAAGATTATTAAGCTAAACTACGCCTAATCTAGGTCAGGATATTACATGATATGCTATGATGAAATGTTATTTCTCTTCACTGGGTTGTTTGGCTCACTGCTTTACAATTTTAGAAATACCGCCACAAGAGGGGTTAAATGAACCCCCACTGCTTGGCTAATGAACATGGACTCTCCTGTTGTCCCCATTAGAAGCAAACTCATTATGTATATTAGAGAAACATTGTTACGCATTAAAATAATATTGGGATTGTCTGAATCGTTTCTTCTTCTTAAGTAATAAAACAATTATGTTTTTGTTGAGCTCCCTAATGTGTTACGCCCCGACCCGAAGGGTGGGCCCGGAATGCGACTGATTTTTTTTTTTTTAAAGATAAACTAGCACAACAAACGAACTGGGCCGGATCAACGGTTAGGCCCAAATGTCACACATGATCCCAACATGTGGAGTCAAATACATACCACAAGTCTACCCACTAAAATAATGACAACATCGACATATATCATGAACATAAGAATTCCAACCATTGATTCATCATTCAAAATCACATTATAATGACTACAACAACGTAGTAGTCTCAAAACATAATGTTTACAAAGACTAAGTACCACATCCGGTACTTAACAAAAGCAATCGGTTCCAAGAACCAACAAGAAAAGATAAGGGCGTTCCCCTTAGAGGGAATCACGAAACACCACTTCAGCTTATCCATCCAAAGACTGATAAAGAGGGTCCTCCTCCTCAGATTCATCGCTTGAAAGGTGAGTGGGGTGAGCTAACTAGCCCAGTGAAGGAAATATAACAATATAGATAAGTAAACAACAAGTTAACAACAGTTCAATATCACATGCTTGATAACAATAAGCATAATCTCGTGTAAGGCATCAACATCATCAATTACTACTATCATCTAACGTAACGCATGCCGACTACACTGAGACCAGTATTAAGTCTCAACACGGTCAAAATACATCCTTGCAAGTACATCTCCGGCTCTGACTTAGTCGATACTGACACCCTCAAGTCAGCAACTGACGACATCATGGTCCGCCATGGTCCAGTAGACATAAACCATCTCCCATATGGCCGATATTGGTTCAATAGCCCAGGTACGTGGAAGCAGTCTTACATACTGATATGATCAACATCGTAATATCACAATCATCATCAGCACTCTTACCATATTGCATCATGTCTAGGCACATGAGGGGGTTCATCAAAACTGAAACCACTCATTGCTCAATATTCATCTCATCATAAAACCTGTTTAAAAAATCTGCAGAGTTAAATTCCCTCACCGTGATTGTGTGGTTACGCGGTCTTTGTTCAAACAACACACAAGTGCACAATCAATATACATAACAGATACATACACATAAGTATCATTTCGAAATCTCACGTTTTTCCAAAAATATCCAAGGTATATGGAATTGAGTCTCTTACTAGGTTTCTATCCTTTTTAAATTATCATAATCCACAATAAAATAATATAGAAAGGGGCTCAGTCCAAAACTCATATTGTCTTCTGGGCATTGACCAGATTGACTTATTGAGTTAGGTCTATATCATCGGGTCACTTCTCGGTTGTCTTCTGGATAAGACTAGATCAGACATTTTGAGTTAGACCTCAAGGTCACCCAGTGCGCGACTATAGTGTCGGCCTGAAAGTGAATCACTCAGTACCCGACCAATAAGGTCGGACTGGAAGCGAATACAATAATATTTACACTATAAGTAATAAGAGAAAAGGGGTTAGTACAATTTTATTTAACAAGGGGTGTAATAATCATCACATATCAATCAAACACATCATTAGTCAATCAAGTTTAGACAAAAACAATAATCAAACAAGATTAGACATCAATAACATTCAAACAATAAATTTTATCATTTAAAAACTGGGTCCCTCGGAACATCACCTCGGAACCGGGTACAATGGCTTCGGATCGTCCGAACCACACCTATTCTAGTCACTGACCTCAAAACATGGATCTGACTTCGGATCGTCCGAAGATCAGGTCTCGGACCTTCCGAAGTCCATCCGAACCGAAAAGAAATCCAAAATAAGTCTCGTTGGGTCTGTAAGACTAGGAACGTCCGAGTAGATTCGGTTCTTCCGAGCTTGGCTCGGTACGTCTGAAGGGGTCAGGCCTGCCTCGGGAGAACTGGGCTTCGGGTGAAGGTCGGAACGTCCGAGGGTCACTGCTCGGACCGTCCGAAGATCGGCTCTCGAACCTTCCGAGAGTCGTCTTCCTCCACTGTCTGCACCAGCAGACAGTGACTGCAGTCGGACAGTGAAATGTGATCCCGAAAATGGAGGGTCTCCCGGACTCGGTTTTCACATCCGTCTGGTCTGATGGACTCCTCTGGGAGTCCTCTTTCCATAAGGAATGGTTTCGAGCTCAGAAGCTCACTGGGCCACCCGATTTTAAAGTCAAATCCTCACAGGTACATGAAACTTATGATTTTTCCTTAGATTTCAAACTGGTTTTTCTCACTGAAAACAAGGTCAAATTTTGATTTTCTGTATTCAAAACCGATCGAAATTGAAAGAGGAATGCAATGGATACCTTTGCTTCGGTTCCTGGTTTAAAAATCCGGAATTTGAAAATCCTTCCTTCTTAAGCTACGGTTACTGAACTGGGACAGAGAGGGTCGGGCAGTCTGGGTTTCAGCTAGGCTGAGAGAGACAAAGAGAGACAAGGGATGCAGTGGGAGTGAATCCGGTTGAAGGATGCCTGTACTTATAGAAAAATCGCCGGAATTTGGGGCCGACGAACCAGTGCATGTAGCTGCATGCAGGTTCGGGTGACGTCCGTAACAATAACCGATAAGTCTGAGTTGGTTGCAGATCAGCCCTCCAATAGTTTTGGTTTTGCAATTTGGTCCCTTAGTTGATAAAACCCTATTTTAAAACTAAAAGCGATAATTTAAAAACTCAAAATATTAATCCAACCGTATAGATAGGTTGGGTTTTGAAAATCTTAATTACCATAAAAATTTTAGAATTTATCTCTTACTAGAAATCAACATTTTAAATAAAAATCATAATTTACCAATATTTAATATATTAAACAAATGTTAAAATAACCAATTTAGAAATCTCATTTTGGGGTGAAATGGAATAACTAGACCATACTTAAAATGTTCTAACACAAGATACTAGTTTCAAAATTTATTTTATTTCCAAAACCTTTTTAAAATAATTAATATTCCCTTTTGGGATTTTGACGGGCAAATTTTAAATATTATTTTAAAATTCATTTTAAAATCAGAAATGTAAATCCTTTATTAAGGAGAACATTATCAACCAATAATATTCATACATCAACAAATTTTATAAAATAAACGCAACAAGCGGTAAATTACCAAAATGCCCCTCCAGCTGGATGAGTTGGATCACTGAGCTCACAAGCTCGGATTGGGCCACACTTGGGCTTTCCTCAAAGCCCTAATCGTAATCTTCAAGATTAACCGGTTAAACTAGAATTATTAAGCTAACAGATGCCTAATCTGGGGCAGGGTATTACATCCTACCCCCTAAAAGAAATTTCGTCCCGAAATTTAAAACAAACTCTTACCTTCTTGGCCTGTAAACAAGCCAGGGTAAAGCTTCTTCATCGTCGCCTTTATTTCCCACGTCTTATGCTGCACGTCGCGATGTTGTCACAGCACTCGCACTAGAGGTATAGACTTCGTCCTGAGCTCTTGAGTCCGACGCTCTAGAATCTTGACTGGTGCTTCTTCAAACGTTAGGTCTTCTGAGACTTCAATCTCTTCAAAACTGATTACATTCGACGAGTCAGGCTCGTACTTCCTTAACATAGACACGTGGAACGTACTATGCACTCGCTCCAAAGCTTGAGGAAGATCCGACTGATAGGCCACTTCACCTATCCTCTTCAAGATCTCAAAGGGTCCAACATATCGAGGTGATAGTTTTCCTTTGCGCTTGAACCGTTGCACTCCATGACGTGGTGCCACACGTAGGAAAACTCTGTCGCCAACTGTAAACTCCAAAGGTCGTCGCCTTTTGTCAGCATAACTCTTTTGTCTGCTCTGGGCTGTCTTGAGACGTTGTCTAATCACTTCAACTTGCTCTGACGTCTCACGCACTAGATCAAGTCCTAACAGTGCTTTGTCTCCTACTTTTGTCCAACAAAGAGGTGACTTGCAAGGTCTGCCATACAGAGCCTCGTAGGTACCATCTGCACACTGGAGTGATAACTATTGTTGTAGACAAACTCGATCAAAGGCAAGTGATCCTCCCAACTTCCCTGCATATCCATCACACAAGCTCTTAGCATATCTTCTAAGGTTTGAAATTAAAGAGGACTCATTAAAGAGTCCTTCTGACCAGAAGGATGTGAAAAACGAATTCAGAAAGCCCACTGTTTCTGGATTCATATTTTACACAGTCCCTCCTGTCACTGCTTTGTTGCGGGTGACAAACAAAGAAGATGACTCTTGAAAGTTCCAAGAATCAGCCTACGGAAGATCCGAAGGTAACACTTCGGAAGTTCCGAACTTCAGTTTGGGGTTCCGAATGAGGAGAGGCTAACTGTTGAACTCTCTGCCTCAACGGGTCTGACAGGACGTTCCGAGACCCTTTCGAACGTTCCAAACCACTCGGAAGTTCCGAGGTGGACCAAGACTCATGATTTTTGGAATTTTTTGTTTTTTGTTCGGTAGCAGGCTCGGAAGTTCTGAGACCTGAACTTCGGAAGTTCTGAAGGATAGAACCAAAGTTCCGAAGGTTCTGTAAAAATCCAGATTTTAGGCAGTGGCTCGGAAGTTCCGAAGCCACAGTACCTAGTTTCGAGGCATGTTCCGAGGAACCCACAACAAGTTTTGAAACTTAGTCTAAGTTACGATTCCATGTTAAATTTAGACCATAGGTTTTAATGTGATGGTTATGTCAATTTAATAATTAAAAATGATACTAACCCTTTCATTGGTATTATTATGTAAACCTATATTATGTATTTACTTATAGGCCGATACTCTCTATCTGTGGCGCAGCGAAAACGCAGTCCGGTAGTATCAGTAGCTGTGCGATTAACGTCGCCGCTCGGTAGAAAAGAAGAGTCCGGGCACTGAATGATCTCTAGGCCTAACTCACTATACGAGTAGTGGCCTGAGCATCCTATATCTCTAGGCCTAACTCACTATACAAGTAATGGCCTGAGCATCTTATATGTCTAGGCCTAACTCAATATGTCTTCATGGTCATTTCCAGACGACAATATGTGTAGTGGCTTGAGCATCTTATTATATTATTGATTATTATAATTTTAAAATGGATAATAACCCATTTGGAAGACTCAAATCCATTTCCCTAAGAGTTTTTCTGGAAAATAGGATAGAAGGGCTTGCATATATGTTGTATTGTATATACATATCTGTGTATTATGTTTGATAAATAATTGTATAATTCATTGTATATTTGCTTGTATGTTTGATATATACTTCGATACCCCACACTTTCGGTGAGGAGACTTAACATTACAGTATGAGTAAATCAGGTTAAGATGACCTTAGTGCAATGAATGGTTTCAAAGATCAGACTTAATGAACCACTTATATGTCTATACATGATGCACTATTGTGAAAAGTGCTTATTGATACTAACGATATTTATCGTATATTGTGATTATAATGATGAAATGCTTATGAGCTATGATGATATTGATACTACTTCCACGTACCCTTAACTACTGAACTATTATCGACCCAGGTGTCGGTTTGCGTCTGCTGCCTTAGGTGTGTCAGTACCGTCCCAAGTGTGTCAGAGTTACTTAAAAGATTTTGCATTTTGACCGTATCGAGACTTAATGCTTATAGTCAGTGTAGTGTCTAGGTGTTACGTTGGATGTGAGCAGTAATAGAAATGATTTGATATATTCGCATGATAAACCAATGATGATGAGGATGTTAATTTGTCTAACCTGATATCTATTAAACTGCATTGTTATGTTCTTTTCAGTGGGATAGTTAGTTCACACCACTCACATTTAAGGAGATCTGTCCGAGGAGAAGGAACCTCCATTTCAAACTGAGGATGTTGTTGTTAGTTGTAGCTTCCACGAATGGGAAATACATTCTATTTCGTTATATGGGTTGTTTAACCACTTTTTGTATTAAGTATCGCATGTTGTACTTAGTTTAAATATGTACTAAACTGCTATGTTTCTGTTAGCAACTTTGATTTGATATAAATGATATTTTGTGTTTGTGATGAAAATATTTGTTTGTATGATATGTATTTGTAACGGACAGATATATGGTACATGTTTGAGTCCACAAGTAAATACCATGTGTGACATTTATTTCTGGGTCTAACTATTGATCAAGCCCAGTTAGAAGTTGTTTAAAAAAAAAAATAGTAGCGTTTCGGGCCTACCACCGGGTCAGGGGCATTACATAAAGGGGCTTTAATGATGATGTTGATTTATCAAATTTTTATTTGAAAAGAAGCTAATCATATTCCGTAATATATGTTGTCACTAAAAAATATTATAGAAATCAGAATGAACTGAAAATACAAAGTACAACATATATCATCAATCATGTAAAAGAATCAAAATGTTGATGGGCATACATAGTAGGCATGTCAAGGCATTTAAAAGATATATACACTTGCAAGTGAGCAAGTCTTTCACCCAATAAGCACTAATCAATAGCACTAGAAACTACATCATCATCCCTGAACAAGTGTTTCACTCAATAAGCACTCAATCAAAAGCACTAGAAACTGCATAATCATCCCATACAACATAATTTGAAACCAGAAATCTACTTTATTATAGCCAAACTTTAAAAAATAGTAAAGCCTTACTACAATAGAATTTGGGTTAAAATGAGTTCTTGCTAATCCATGTACAATACTAACAATGTTCCATTTCTTCAGTTGCTTGAAATTGCAGATCCTACCTCATCAACATGCTTACACTCTCTATAAATTCCTTTACAAATCTGCATGTAATAAATTAGTTAGTGAAATTTCCATATTCATGACATCAAATTGATAGAAATTTATCACCATTCGCAAACAGAAAAGATTTAAGAAAAGTATCATTTATCACCAATCACATTATCGCTTTATTCAACTTCAATGACACCTTAAAAAAATGTCAATAGTAATATGAGATTTTAACAATATAATAACAAAAATTAAATTAATATTAAATAGATAAAAATAACTGCCATTACTTGATTCAAGCATATCAGTATTGTCTTCGTAATCATAAATTTTAGCCTCTCCTGCCATGACATCGTCACTTAAAGCAACTCTTAACCAATCTTGAGTGCAAATCAATGCTTGCACGACTTCCAGACTCAATGAACTTCGGTACTGGTTGATGACTCTACTTCCATTAATGAATGCCAACTCTGAAGCAACAGTCGATACTTGAATTGCTAAGATATCCCAAGCCATCATAGAAAGTACAGGAAATTTGGATCTATTAACTTTTCACCAACTCAAAATGTCCAAATTAGGAATATCTGGACAAGTTTCTTCATCATAATATTGTTTAAGCTTCGTCCTGAAGTCTACATTTTTCTTTCCAACACTCTTTCTAAAAATATTTTTTGGAGACGTGCTTTCTTAGAACTTGTTGAAGCATCATTCATCTTCTCTAATATATTATCATTCAAAGTGATTACTTACTTTTGCAGTGGAGAAGAGAAAGAAGTATGCTCCTGAAAAATGCAACCAACTTCTTACGAAGTACTTCAGTATGTTGATCTGCATCAGAATTTGAATAAAGTTCATGATACATAAATTCTATATATTCCAACTTGTAACAGGGATCTAATACCAGAGCAATAGCAAATAGTATATTGCATTTCTTCCAATATTTATCAAAATTTTCCTGCATCTTTTTTGTCATTGAAGAAATGCACAAATTATCATTCTTCAACATCTCAAGTAAATGAGTTTCAATCTCATACACTTTATGAAAATAAAGATTTGAATCGATATATTTATTCTCCGATAAAACCTTCGTAGAATTATAAAAAAAACTCTCAAAAGCTTGCAAATTGTATCAGCCTTTTTCACCAATCATCAAATGTTGGAACAACTTCCTTGGTGTAAATAGGATGGCGTGTCTTCATACAAAAAAAATGACTCCCATACGGTAAGATGGTGGCTAACATAAGATATGTTGAATTCCGCCTTATACACACATCTAAGCACAAACCTTTAGTGGATGATATTCTTTTTTATAAGACGCAACTATCAAACTCTTGCTTACGAAATTGTGATGACCACATATATTTCACACATGTGCGAATAACTTCAACCGATGATTTTATCTCATTTAAGTCATTTTGCACAATCAAGTCAACAACATGTACAACACATTTTACATGGAATAATTTACCCCGTTGTAACAAAATTCCCTTTCGAGAAAGAGTCTCCATGAGGTTATCAACGATTGTCTTGTTGTTTGTTGCATTATCCAGTGTGATTGTGATATCTTTATGATATTATATTCCACCAAGCATCTCTCAATCACATCGGCAATAACTACACCATTATGTGGTACTGGAATCATACAAAAACTAAGTATCTTCTTGTGTAACTTTCAATTGTCGTCAATAAAATGAGCCGTGAGACTTAAGTAACCCAAAATTTGGATGGAAATCCACAAATCAGCGGTTAAAGAAATATGTTTGCAAGAAGTACTCAGAAATTCTTTCAACTTGGCTTTTTCCAAATGGTAGATTTTCAAAAATTTCTAACCGTGATACAAGAGATGAATTGAAATCTAAGATTGATTCATTTCACAAATCACCGAAATGGTGCACGATCAACAATAGAAACTGGTAATTCTAGCATAACTATCACAATTACATATTTTTTTCTTGCTTGTTCAATGTTAAAAGTATAAGTCAAAAGGCGTGCTCCCACTCCCTCATCACCATCTTCTTTTTTTAACATTGTCAAAGGTAAGAACTTTTTTACTCTTATTGTTCACAGAATACGCAGTAAATCGTGCTAAATGTCGACTGAGAGTACTAGTTCCACTTTTAGAAAAAAAACTTTAAATCTTCCATGGCAATATTTGCAAATTGCCATTAAATCATCACCTGTAGTAAAAAAGGTCTTTAATAAAATGTTGCCAAACATGTGATTTTAGTGGGTTCCTTTCTTTTGCTTGCCACTAGCAGCAACAAAGCAATCACTTGTAGTCAAAATATTGGTATTGTCATTAGTGAGAGGATTATTGGACCCTAACACCTAATTAAACATTTAGCATAATAATTAATCAACTATGATAAATACATAAATAAATCTAGAAAAAATGAATTAAATAATAAAGAACTATCAATGAAAGAAAGATAAATCTTACTTCAATGTCAACATCAATTAATCAACTATGATAAATACATAAATAAATCTAGAAAAAATGAATTAAATAATAAAGAACTATCAATGAAAGAAAGATAAATCTTACTTCAATGTCAACATCATCGTTGTGTGAAGCCATTACACTATTTTGGCAAAGGCATTATAAAAGTAAACAATAAAAATCAGCTGGTATGAAGTTCCAAATATCGTTAAAAAAAAACTGAAGGAAAACCATTTGGCCTATGCAGTAGGATCCCAAATTGCTTTCTTAACTTCTTCAAAGGAAATCTGCTCAAGAGACTCAATATCTTTCTAGATCTGAGAACTCTCTCTATTGTTTAAATCATTTGTGAATCACCCTCTATCCCTCTCTCCTTATTTTACTTTTATAAACTCTCTCTAGAAAGCCCCTCTTTCCTCAAGTCACCAGCAACATTTAGTTAATAGTTTTGTGTTTGGATGAGCTGGAAATACAGAGATTGGATGGTTTCGACTCTCAACTTCATGGATGGGTCCACCACACCATTTATTTGGTGTTGCATATATGAATACAAGCTCCATCACCTTGCCTCCGACTTCTCCATGATATTGTTCACTCCCAGACCCATTCTTTCCTACTTAATCTAGAAATGAACTCACTAAGGAAATAGAAATAAACTACAAAATAGGGAAACTCACTGTTTCCCTAGGTCCGGCTGGAAAAAAGAATAATAATAACGAAGAGGGTCACAACTGGGTTGAGAGTGAGAGAGTTGAAATCCATCTCGCTCAGGAGCACTGAAGCTCTCAGATCTAAACCAAAAACCACTCAAACACAAGGGAAATGGGCTCAAAGTTCTTTGGATTGCTGGGAAATCAGAAAAAGAGGATAGAGAGAAACGATGGTGAGAGGAAGGACAAACTAGAGAGATCTAGGTGAAGACGAGGCAAAGTGGCGACGAGAAGCACTATCGCAGGCGACGAAGGAAAGAGAGGAAACCTACAGTTGGGGCTAAAAATAAAACTTGTGATTAGCCAATTAGGGTTTGAGGGTGGAGGGTTTTATATAAGTTAGGAAATTTGGATCAGGGTTGGGTCAGGTCTTCTTGGGTCGGGTTGGGTCGGGTATGGTTGAAATTTAAAGACCTCAGCCCGACCCGACTCGAATTTCATGAGGGTTTTTGTCTTCTCAACTAAACCTGAGTTTCAACCCTCAATGTGGGATATATGGTGTGATGATGAATCTAGATTTATAGGTTTTCCCTTTGTGTGAAAATGTGGAGAGCAATCTAGTTGTGTGAGTTAGATGACAACTCCTTTGAAAAAAAATCCGTCACATATTCCAAGAGCTGCATCGTGACAGCGGACTTTGTCACGCCCCGACCCGAAGGGTGGGACCGAAACGGGACTGATTTTTTTTTTTAAGACAAACTAACTTAAGCATTCTAACTGGGCCGGATCAACAATTGGGCCCAGAGGTCACACATGATCCCAATATGTGGACTCAAACATATACCATAAGTCTACCCAACAAATAGACATCATTCATACACATAATGTGGTCACAAAATCCAACACTGAATTATCATTACAAAATCATCATCAGAGTCACTACAGAAACGCAGTAGTCTAATATATCACATTAATACACACTAAGTACCACACCCTCTACTTTACAAAAGCAAATGGTTCCAATAACCAGAAAACAAAGATAAGATATTCCCCTCAGTGGGAATCCCAAAACACCACCGCAGCTTATCCACCCTAAGCTTGAAAAAGAGGGTTCTCCTCTTCGGGTTCATCTCCTGAAAGGTGAGTGGGGAGAGCTAACTAGCCTAGTGAAGGAAATATAACAATGCAGTTAAGTAAACAACAGGTTAGCAATAAACAACAGTTGCAATAAATACTTCATGCTTGATCACAAATAAGCATAATATTATCATCATTCCTATAATTCATCATTTCTTTTTCCAACACTGCTATCATCCAACGTAACGTCTGCCAACTACGCTGAGACCATTATATTAAGTCCCGACACGGTCAAAATACATCCTTACAAGTACATCTCCGGCTCTCCTATAGCCGATACTGACACCCTTAAGTCAGCAACTGTAGACACCCGTGGTCCAGTAGACGTAAACCATCTCCCATATGGCCGATATTGGTTCAATAGTCAAGGCACATGGAAGTAGTCTTATACATTTTATGTTATCAACATCATAGGCACTCTTACCATAGTGGGTCAAGTTTAGGCACATGAATGGGTTCATCAAATCTGAAACCACCTATTGCTCAAATATCCAGATAAACCTGTTTATATCAAGCTGCAAAGTTAACTTCCCTCACCTTATCTGTGTGGTTACGCGGTCTCTGTTCAAACAACACACAAGTGCACAATCAATATACATAGTAAGTACACATACAAGCAATATTTCGAAATCACACTTGTTTTCCCAAAAATATCCAAGGTTCATGGAATTGAGTCTCCTATTTGGTTTCTATCCTTTTTAAATTATAATAATCCATAATAAAATAAAAAAGGGTGCTCAGCCCAAAACTCATACTATCTTCTGAGCATTGACCAGATTGACTTATTGAGTTAGGTCTAGATCCTCGGGTCACTTCTTGGTTGTCTTTGAATAGGATCAGATCTGACATTTTGAGTTAGGCCTCGAGGTCACTCAGTGCCCGACAATATAGCGTCGGCCTGGAAGTGAAATCACTTAGTGCCCGACCAATAGAGTCGGCCTGGAAGTAAATACAATAGTATATACACTATAGTAATAAGAGAAGAGGGTTAATACAAATTTTATATTAACAATGGGTACTAAACATCACATGCAAACAATAATGAAACAAGAGCATTTTACACTTCAAAAACTGGGACCCTCGGAACATGCCTCGGAACCGGGTACTGTAGCTTTGGATCATCCGAACCACACCTAATTTAGTCACTGACCTCGGATCTTGGGTCTAACTTCGGATCGTCCGAAGATCGGGTCTTGGATCTTCCGAAGCCCTTCAAAACCGAAAAGAAATCCGAAAACAAGACTCGGTGGGTCTCAGTGCCTCGGAATGTCCGAAGTAGGGTTCGGAACGTCCGAGTGGGTTCGGTCTTCCGAGCTCTACTCGGATCGTCCGATGGGGTCTGGCTAGCCTCGGGCGCTTCTTGGCTTCGGGTGAAGCTCGGAACGTCTGAGGGGTCCTCTCGGACCGTCCGAAGGGCTTGGACCGTCCGAAGGCTTGGACCGTCCAAAGATCGACTCTCGGACCGTCTGAGAGTCGTCTTCCTCCACTGTCTACAACAGCAGACAGTGAAGGTAGACCAACAGTGAAATACGAATCCAGAAAAAGAGGGTTTTCTTAACTCGGTTTTCACATCTAGCCGGTCCGATGGACTCCTCTCGGAGTCCTCTTTCCATAGGGAATGGTTTGGAGCTTAGAAGCTCACTGGGCCACTAGATTTTAAAGTAAAAACCTCACAGGTACAAGAGAACCCATGGTTTTCTTAGACTTCAAATTGGTTTTTCTTACTCAATTCATGATCAAATTTGATTTTCCTTGATTCAAAACTGACTAAAATTGAAAGAGGAACACAGTGATTATCTTCACTAGAGTTCTTGGGCTGAAAATCCGATTTTTGAAAATTTTCCTTTCTTAAGCTACGGGTGAAAAACTAGGAAGAACAGAGGCTTAGCAGGGAGCTCGGGTGGGTTTTGAAAGAGCAGCTGAAAGTCCGAGAGAAGAGAAGAGATTGCTGGGAGTTGAATCAGCTTAGGAAGAGTTCCATTTATAGATTTCTGGCCGGGAAAGGTGGCCGGACAGCCACTGCATGCAGCTGTATACAGGAGAGGCTTACGTCCGCTACAGTAGCCGTTGGGTTGGTTGCATATCAACCCTTGAACACTCTTCAATTTGCAAATAAGTCCTCTATTTGATAAAACCCGATTTTAAAACTAAAAGCATGGTTTTAAAAACTCAAAACCTTAATCCAACTTTACAGATAGGTTGGGTTTTGAAAACTTTGATCACTATAAAAATTTTGGAACTTAACTCTTACAAAAAACCAATGATTTAACTAAAAACCACATTTTAACACTATTTACCTAAATAAACAAATGTTAAAATAAACAATTTAGAGACCTCATTTTGGGGTGCAAAGGAATAACTAAACCATTCTTAAAATGGTCTAACACAAAATACTAGTTTTGAAATTTATCTCATTTCCAAAATCATCAAAAATAATTATTACTCCTTTCGGGGTTTTGACGGGCGGATTTAAAATACCATTTTCTGAACATAAATTCATTTAAAACTCAGAAATGCAAATCCTTTATTAAGGAGAACATTATCAATCAATAATAATCTCATAACAACATAATTTATAAAATAAAAACTATAAGCAGTAAATTACCAAAATGCCCCTCTTGTTGGACGAGCTGGATCACTGAGCTCACGAGCTCGGATTGGGCCACACCTGGTCTTTCCTCAAAGCCCTAATCGAAATCTTCGTGATTAACAGGTCAAACAGGATTATTAAGGTAATGTACGCCTAATCTGGGTCAGGATATTACAAACTTAGTTGAGCATGAGATTTGAGATACATTAGTTGAACGACCCCGTCTTGGGGTGGGGCATGACAAGTCGTATTATGTTTGTTTCATTTCATTGTGTTATATGAGCTCACTCTTTTATAAATTTCAGGAAATATGTCCAAATAAGGGTTAGAGATGAACTCCTTGAGCTGACCTAGGAGTTGGAGCCCCTATATTATTGGTCTGATGAGACCATTAATTGTTTTGTTGAGAAACCCTGTACAATTTTAAATATAATTATTGTAAATCTTGAGATTTAAGCTTTGGGTTGTGATATAATTTTGAGACTGGATTGTATTTAGAACCCCTTTATGTTTTATGAGTTGGTTTGATTAACGCAATTGAGATCTACGTGTTGAGTCGCATTGCATTGCGTTGGCCACATGTTTTAATACGCTGACCCAAGATTAAGACTAATTGTGTTATTTATATTAATTAATTGTGTTTTGATCTGTTAATCTTGAAGATTACGGATTTAGATTTTTAGAAATCCAGGATCGGCCCAATCAGAGCTCGATAGCTCACAGATTCGACTCATTTAAATTGGAAGGGTAAAATGGTAATTTACCATAATATTATTATTTATGTGATTTAATTATTGAGATATTATTAAAATATGTTGTTTGAAATAATTGGGTTGTCAAAGCTATGCATTGGTAGTGATCTTAAATGATGAATTCATAGGACCTTTTAGTCTATGCTTTTGATTTTCAGAAATACTTATAAATGTAACTGTGGAAGGTCCCTATTTATGAAAATAATTGTTTTAAATAATTATAGAAGTCGTAAAATTTCAGAAAAATAACCAGTATTTAATATGTGTTTTAACCAATTAGTTTATTTAACAGATTTACAAAATAAAGTTTAAAAATACTTAAACAAATATTGTATTTTTGATAAAAATCTACCTACGTGTCATTTTTGCTTAGATCGAACGATTTCGAAAGTGCATTTTTCTCCACATTTCAACAATGTTTATGATTTTTAAGACCCTACCTTTTAGACTGGATAGATTAATTTTAATTAAACTATTTTTATATTTAATAAATGAAGATAAGGTTTTTAAAAATGAAAATGTTATAAAATCATTTTATTGTCTTTAAGTGTGACACCTTGAAGCTACAAGCAGGAGTTGTGGCCAAGTGTAGGCCCTTCCTTTATTACTAACATGCATTTGAACCTTTAAATACCCCTATGTGTAGTCTACTTTCAAAGAAAAAAAAATCTTTGTATCCTTTTCATCCCTTCTCAGTTAAGAAACCTTACCTCATTTCTTCTTACCTCTTTGGCCCTCCAACACCAGTACACTTCTGTGGAACTGGCTAGATTGAAGCCTTGAAAACACATAGTCCATGACCATCCAATTTGATTTTATCAAAGGTAGCTTTTAATATTTTAATTATTTATTTCTCTTATGATTTTAAATGAAATAAATGAAAATAATGAAATGTTAAATTTTATCATTTTATGAAATAATGAGAAGTATTATTAGGAGTTGTTTTAAAAATAAGTTTCTAATTACTTAAGAATGAGATTAATTTTTTTTTACTATAAAGCTTTTAATATCTTTTAATGTATTTTAATCAAGTTATTGTTTTAATTGATGAAGTTTTGACTTAAAAATTTCAATTGTATTATTTGGGTATTTCTAAAAAAAAAAATGCTTTACAATTGTTAAGATAATGATTTAAACATTTTTGAGTAAGTTTAAGAAAAGATATGGTTAAGTTGATTTTCTTATATATCTTAGAAAATCTGAAACAATTATATATAAATCTTAGTTTTATTTAAAATTAGTAAATAGACAAATTCTAATTTAGTCTTGTTAATAAGTTTAAATTTAATAACTTAGAGACTTAGATTACTTTTAGATCACTTAAATTAATTATTCATGTTAATACTTTTTATATGTATAATTTTTGAAATTTGTTTAACATTAATAATTTTAGACTTGTGTTTTGATTATATTGATGATTGTCTAGAGACTTTTATTCTCAATTAAAAGTGATATTAACTCATTTTCTTGGTATTATAGTGTATATATATTGTGTATTCTCTTCCAGGTCGATATTCTCTATCTATGGCTGACTCAGCCCGATAGCTATCTGTAGCTGTGCGATTTATTTCCTCCTCTTGGTGAGATGGTTGTTCTTCCTCATGTCGAGATTGTTGTTCCTCCTCTTCATATTGAGATTTCTCCACCTCCCTTTTTTGTTGAGAGGTTTCTACCTCTTTTTCCTTCCCTTTCTGGTTTTGTCGGGTATTTCTCTTTGGAGGCATTTTTTCCTAAGCCATTGAAAAACATTAGGACTTAGTTTTCATCGTAAAGTTTTTATTCTCTACTTTTGGGAAATTTCCAAATAAACACTCTTGATTGATTTTTTTTTTCCTTTGTTTTTGGGGAAATATATCCTATTTTGCTATGTTGGATAAATCCAATTATTTTGATTGTACTTCCTTTGCTATCATCCATTGTTTCGTCTGAGTCTAACGAAGTAAATTAATGCACGTGGGCCGGATTAATTTACTCCGAAAGATTCAATGTTTCTGGCTCTCTCTGATACCAACTGTAACGCCCCGCCCTTTTTCACTCTTCGCTTTCTGTAAATGAGAGTCTATTTTTTTTTTTTTTTGAAATAACAGAGTGAGCAAGAGCGGGACGTCTCGACACGAGCTAAGTCCAAACTTCTGAAGTCCGATCCTTAACTGGCCAACCCTATGTGTGCATGACCTAAGTCCATGAAAACAGTTCACACATAACAATATAAACATGCGGAATTAAAATCATAACAGACGGAATTAAAATCATAACTGTAGAATTATAATAGAATCTAGTTCTATTCCATTTCAGATAGCAAAGTACGTCAAGTCTTTAATCATAATTAAAGTTAACTCAATTATCCAAATAAACATATATTTGTATCCTCCAATTAATTCTCCATTTAATCAATCACTATATTAAGTCCATAGCCGATTCCTTAATCCAAACATGATCCACCAAATATTTCACATGTGGTTCGGCTATACACGATCGCCGAACCCATGATCTTTCATTTTAGACCATATTTACATTTTTGCCATTACCTTATGTTTATGTCCAAAATCGATCCATAACATTGATTCATGGGGTTCGGCCAAACACCATGGCCGAACCCTATGATGTCTAACTTTTCAATTTTATCAATTCCCATTGTTGAATCCATAATTCAAAGTTCCTTCCTTTTTGATCCAAAAGTCCATAATTAAAATCTTTCTAATTTAATAACCATCCTCCATGGGGTTCGACCATACACCATGGCCGAACCCTGTGGTTCATGGTCTTTTCTTTAAAAAAATCATTGACATTCCTTCCATGGTTTTCATGATCTAATTGCATTTAAAATCATCAAACCTTTCATCCATTTAAAATAATTCACAAATAACCTTTCCCATAATTTTCCATGATCTAAATATATGAACATAATTCCATAATTATTTATGGGGTTCGGTCATACTCCATGCCGAACTCATGGTCTAAGCATCTTCACAAAAAACATCCATTAAAACCCTTTAACATCTTTAATAACATTACATGGTTTTCATCCCTCAAAAACCCATAAATTAAACCATGTTTTTCCATGTGCATGGCCAAACCCTATGGTCCATCCTTTCCATTAAAACTCCATAATTATTCCCTCAAATTTTCTTCCATGGGGTTCGGCCATACACCATGGCCGAACCCTATGGTTCCTTTCTTTAAACATAAACATTAAAATATTAACCGGTTCCGCGACTCCTCCGGTTTTCCATCTCTTGTTCTTCCAATTCTTTTCTTCCTTCTACTTGATCTTTCACAATTGTTGGTTGCCTCCTCCTTTTCTGAATAATGCCGTGAATGAGACTTGAGAGAGAGGGGGAGTTCGGCCTTAGTGTGTGTAAACTGAGTGCCCCTTGTGTCTCTCCTTTATAAATTCTACTCGGTCCTAACTTAGAAGGTGTCATGCGCCCCTTTGTCTTACTGAGATAGCAATTGCCATTCCTCCTTTTCAGCTAATGTAATATACATAGAAGTTGCCAAGACCCTTCAAGATTTTGTGTGTGCCGTGCGCCCCTTCCTTATGTCTTAATTAGAAGTTGCCGACCCTTTCATTTAATAGTTGCCTAATGCCGTTTTTATTCAAGGGAAAGGACACCATTGAGCGCATCACATAGATATGAAAATCCCACTCACGGCTAAGACATCTTCTATAATTAGCAATTCCCTAATATCACTCTTAATAAAGGGAAAGACCCCTTTTTAAAATATTCTAGCACATGCGCATATGTTGATATGCAATGTCACACACGGCCAAAGCAATCTATCTCATTCCTAAAATCTTTCCATGTTCCCTTTATGCGCATAATAATTAATCTAAATCCTTTATTTATATATATTGCATTACTAATTAAATTCAGCCCCATTTAATTCTATTAAAACCATTTCCACAATCCGTTGGGTCTTAATTGAGCAATGACCCAACACTTTACCCATATAAGGTTCATATCTAATAATTCACAAATTAAATGGGTAATTTTCATATATATATTAATAACTTGAAAAATCGGGGTGTTACAGCCTCATCGTTGGGGAGCTGGCTGTCTTTGACAAAATTGGAAAGGCTCCTCTATGTGATCTAAAGTGATTTATAATCATCAATTTCTTTCAATATAAATCTGTGATTGATGACTGGAATAAATCAATGGCCAATCATGCACGGTGGCATCTTAAATTGGCTGGACAGTTACTATTTGAAAAAACAGAATAACTTATGTAGATTTTGTGCTATCTTACCATATACCGCCACGAGGCCTCATTGGAATCCTCGAGGCCTCGTGGGCGTAACTGGCTGAAAAGAACAGACAATCCTATATATATCAGGGAGCTGAATGAAATTAGGATGCACACACAGAGAACCTCTTGGAAAAATATAACAGTGTGACCAGAGAGATTAGCCTCTTCTTACACCTTCTTCATCATCTTCTTACATAGATATTTGGGTAATCAATACCCCAGTTCTGATAAAGCTTAAGGTGTTCACATATGACCTTAAAACCAGTCATATTTATGTCCTATACTGCTGTGCCGATAATCACTCTGATGGAAGGAGCACACAGATTGAGTAAAGAAGAAAACGCTTAAAGGAGAACGGATAAGGCCCAAGACAAATATTTCTTCTTTCTTTTATTTTAATCATTGTAAAGTGGATTAGAACAGTGTGTTCGAACCACTCAAAAAAATAGGTGTATAGGATTAGACCATTTGGGTTGAACCTGTATAAAAATCTAGGTTGTACTATTTGGGGGTGAGACCCATATATAGTAGATTTGGGATAGCCCTAGAGAAGGTGAGTCTGACAGTGGATGTAGGTTCAGGTGAACCGAACCATTATATATCGTTATGCATGTGTGGTTTGCTTTAATGATTTGATTCATTTGTTTATCACTTACACGCACGTTTATTCCGCTGCACATATTGTTAAATCTGATTTATTTTTAAAAGGAAATTAAAATTGAAAATCGACCTATTCATCCCCTTCTAAGCCGTGCATACTTCTAGTAACGGAATTTCAAGATGAGGTTATGTATTAAGACTATTTACTAGATGATATAGTCGAGGGAATTATTTCCCAATGTCTTATTTATAGACTGAATTCTGTCGAAATTTTAGTATGACTTTTCAGTCCTCAATAAATCTAGAAATATGATAGGTTTCCCCTTGTGTGCGTGGAACCCCTCTTATTGGAGGATTAGCGTTGGTTCGAAGATAATTTTTAAAAAAAATTATCACGTGTCCGGAGATTAGTTGGGGTAGGGCATGACATATAATTATATATTTAGAAGATTATTCACCATTGAGCTTAGTTAAAATAAGATATTGTTAATTGTGTTTTATTTTAAGGATGATCTGCATTTATAATTCATTTGCTCAGATATTTTACTCATAAATTCGATACTAACTTTGTTTGAGTCTATAATGACTTATGACTCATCGAAGGACCAAGCACAACTTTTGTGTGTATGATTCAATTTTTATTGCCTTTAAAACCATGTTCATAATGATGATTACTTTTAGTTGTTTTTTGGTAGAAACATTTTTGAGGTACACATATTTCAACCAATCTACTTTTTTTTAATGTAGTTCCATAAAAGAATTTGAGCAAGAGTCTTTTTTAAAAATTTCAATAAATCAATTTTACTTTACAATAAGGATACACCCAAACTGGATTTAAGAATTAAATTGAAAGAGGAAAGTCAATTTACAATATATTATATAAAATTAGTTTATTTAATTGGAAAAAAATGTAAATTTCATGTTGGGATATTCGGATTTTTGGAAAAAGGGTTTTATGTTATTAAAAAATACATCATCATTGATCATGATGATAACAAGGAAATTCATTATAAAATATATTTGCACGTGTTTAAATAAAAATAAGGAAATTTGTGCTTCAATAATTTATAATTATTTCATATTTTGCTAACTAACCCCTCGCATTTTATAGGATTTTGAAAATTTGATATATAAAAAATATGCTATGTCTAAATGCTTAACTCTAACATGAAGATACATATTTACATTATACAATACAATTATATTAAATAGAAATGGTTGGTAACCATGTTATAAAATGCATTGATATATTCAATCATAGTCCATTAGTTAAAGCCTAACTAGTCACTTGTATAATATGCATATGCATTTTGCTTGTAATTATTTTAAATTGATTTTTTTTATATATGTTCAAAAATATCACATCAACATGTATTTCGATTGAAAAGATTTTTTTTTTTTAATTAAAGTTTTTGAAGAGACTAATATATAATAAATCATGATTTATGTGAGAAGCCCTCCTTTTTTTTAAATAATCAAATGATAAACAATTAATTTCCAAAAATATATTAAAATAATTAAATAATACATAATATCTTTTTTAAAAACTAAAATAGTAACTGAGGTACTTTTTATTTGATTTCAAAAATGAAAACCCACTTCTTGTATAGAAAATAAAATATCCAAATCATAATATAAATCTATATTTCTATTGATGGAAAATGCAATTTGGCAGTGTGGCTGAACGATTTAGATTTCAGAGTTGAGACTGGTTGGGTGCTTTAAGAATGACTAGAGAATTGGGCAGTGGCTGATGCCATGAGTGCAGAACGAGAAACGACTTGCACTCCTTCCTCGCAACGCCGCGAAGACAAACCCTAACTAGACAACAGAGGCCATGTTTGAAAAGGAAAGAAACCAGTAGAAGTACGAGGAGAAGAAAAACGTCTACTCAGAAGCGGCAGCTGCCATGGATAGAAAACAGTAGAAGTAGCAGTAGCGGTAGCAGACTCGCAGCCATGGATAGAGTTGCAGCAGCCAACGAAGTGGCTTTCAGGGTCGGATTCACAGGCTACAGCGGTCACCTTCGTCTCGAGCCTCTGACACCTGTCCAGCGCTCTCATCCCCTCAATTCACTGCCTGATTTCATTCTCGTCAGTTTATCTCCTTCTCTCTATTCCTTCTCATTTTCCCATTCGTCTGTGTTTTCTTCCTAAATTTTCCATGATCACCTTAACTTTTGGATTCATTTATTGCATCCAAAACCAAAGCCCGTGGGGTTCTCGGGTTCTTTAATTTAATGACAGTATGTTTTAGTTTCCCTTTTTCTTCGGATTTCTCATTATGGTGCTCTGGACATGGGAAAAGGCGGGCGTTGTATGGGATTGCGCGGAACTGTGTATTCATATTTTCATGCATCCATTGTGTATGACCCTCATAACCTCCCTGTTTAGAAGGTACTGCTAAGTAGTTATATTGTTAATAACCTATGATCCACTTTACACCAGCAAAACTCCATCCACAGAATGTCCAGAATCATCCGTGATTGGTGTAATTTTACATTTTTCTCTTCGGACAGTATCATGTGCCTAGCCACATGGATGGTTCTTTTCAATGATGGCGAGGCCCATATGCAGTGAAACCTGTGGATGCAAATTCAGATAGCTCCCAGTTACTGCTGGACTGATCCTGGCAAAGGGAGTCATTTCTTTACAACTAATTATCATCACTGTTTCTTTCTCAGCCATCAGCATTTGTGCCAGAAACATCAGAAACGGCAAAGAAGTCTCTGGAAGTGGAATACCTTGTGCCGGAGTTGGATCCAGACGAGTTTTCATCCGAAAAGGATGGGAGACAATGGGAATTTGACTGGTTTGATAGGGTCAAAGTACATTTGGAGCCATCATTGCCACGCAGCATAGTCGTTCCATCATGGGAGTTGCCATTTAGGCGAAAGAAGGGAACTTCCCAGGAATTATGGAAGCCAAACTCTGTACAGGTATGTAAAATTATCCAAGTCCAATTCAGACAGTGTTTCAATCCAATGGTGTGTAGCTCCTATTGGCATTAAAGTTGGGATGTGGGGGTTATATGTGAACCTGTCTTTTGAAATAATTAGTTCATTTACTTCCATATTTGGGAATTTCAGTACATAATATCCAAACTTAATGGGGCATGCACTGTTTTGCTTTTTTCTATGTCTAAGTCTGGTTGAACTTTTCCTTTAACTGCTTATTTGTAATACTCAATTGTTTGATTGGTGGTTGGCAGCGTCCAACTATTGCGCCTTGTGTAGGCAAATGCATGTGTAACATGTGTGGATCAAATTGGGTGCATGCGTGGTGTATGCATGCGTTGGGTAATTATAGTCAAAGTGTGAGCTAGCTATATTGCAACCACATAAACCACATATGAAAGTTCCTAATGCAGGGACAAGTGGATCATGTTTAAGTGTTTTATGTGCATACTATGAGCCTTTATTTAGGCATGCACTACACCCAATTCAGTCTTGTTATAATGGTTATCATCATTGTCAAAACCATATTTCCCATAGATACAGGTTGGCACTCATTGGATTTGGCACATTTCTTTTTTGGGAAAACTGCCTATGATGCACGTGTGACTTGAATCCATGACATTCATAATTGCAATGATAGGCTGATGTAGGCTTAGGGTCGAATTGAATGAGAACTCCATAGTAGGCTTGTAGTTTCAGAGTATGGTCTCTGAAAGACCTACACAGCTGATTACGAATCATAAAAGGATTTTGCCTTGGTAAGGAATTGCTCAAACAATATCCAAACCGATTGCACATGTTTCCTAGAAATTCGAATTAGTCAATGGAATCTCTAGATTAGGCCTCTTCTAATTGAATGCGATTAAGAATAGCGGAAGCATAATTAAAAAAGAACAATTAAAAGAGAACAATGATAAATTCGAAGATGACACACTCTAATCTATGAGAAAACCAATAGAACTAATTGAATTAAAAGAACTGGTACTTGCTATAGGCGAAAATTGGAGCCTTCTCCAACTCTCAAATCACAATTCCAAAGAGTCACAAGAGAATCCTCTCTCAAAGCAAACCTCAATTCTTATTCCAATGTATCAATTTCGAATGGAATACATGGAGTATTTATAGAGAAAAAAGGACAAAAGACTAAAACAGCCTTGTCTTGGTCGACCACACCAAGGAGACAACAATCCTCTCTAAGAAACTTCTAAAATAAGCAGTTTACTTACGATAGAATGTAGTCTTATTTAGACCATTCCATCTCAACCCTACACATACCCTTGAGGCTTATTGAATGACTAGGATTAAAATATAAAAATGAAACAAACAAATAAAGTAAACTCAGGAGGCAAAACTTGCCCACCTCCTTTATTCTCCACCCTCTTTCGTTCTTAATTCTCTCTACCTCCTTTCTCTCCTTGCTTTATTCGCCACTTGCTATTTGGGGAAGTCATTCTGGTGTTGACATTTGCCACTTGGAGAAGGACTAAGGCTTGGTGGAGTGGGCTTTGGTCTATTTTTTGATTGGGCTTTGGCTTAACATGCTTGATTGGGTCACATGGTGTTTTTGGGCTATGACTTGCAAAATGAATGGACTTATTAGATGGTGTCCATTTATGAATGCCTTGATCAAAATTAGACTTGTAAGCCAAAGCAATTTCGTCTGCATGATTCAATTCCACCAAATAAGAATCTGACTGTGAACCAATAGGCTGGATGCCCTCATCATAGGGCTACATGCTTGATCCCTCTAATTTCTACAGTCTTGCCACCCTATGAACTGGAAAATTTTGCTATTAAGTGCTCCACCCCCTAATCATTTCTAGAAAGAAAAAGAGGAAAGCTCTGCCCCCTTAAGTACTAAGCATCTTATAGTGAGATCCCTTAGTAGCAAAGACTCCATGAGGTTTGTCACCTTCTTCTGTCTTTGAGGACTCACATTAACCATCAGGATGTGTGGGTTCCATGAAAAATATTACCTGCAAAGTTTTGTGTCAGACAATCTTTACCTGTTGTTCTCAATTCAATAACTGTGTTACTTATGTAAGGAGAAATTTATTGGTTGCTGGTAAATCTCAAATTGCAATTTGGTCAATTCTTGTAGAGAAATAGAGATTTTAGGATGAAGTCATAAGTATGATGAAGTTAATAATGCTACTTAGGAATTGCTAATTTTATTTTTCCAAGATAGGACTCGCCTATCTTTTCTCAAGTAGCACATGATGCATAATTGACTAAGTTGTTTATATTTTCAGTTCAAGCTATTCCATCCTTTCTTCTCAATATTTCTTACAATGATGTGAGACAGCAGTCATTTTGATCATTATGTTTGCTAGAAAATAAGAAAAATTAAATCACAAGTTAGATATATATTTCTTACATTCACGTTTTGATTTAACCTTTCCATAAACATAAATATCAAGGGCAGGCAACGTATACCTTTTAACTGCATATGCTATGTGTTTTCTTTTCTGATGCCGGATTACCAGATGGAGGTGACAGAATTAATGGAAGGAGCTCAAGATTTTGGACCTTTGCCCCGCATGCCTGGACCTGCAAAGGACTTTGTAAGGGGCAGCATCAAGAACCGTCCTTTTCGCCCAGGAGGTCTAGATGATTCTCAGTCCTCAGAAAGAGCTGTACCTGAGGGTGCTCGGAATGGTGAATGGGTCCGTGAACTTTTCAATGGGGGTCCTGCTCAACATACTCCTCCAAGTTTTAAGCAAGGAGTGGATTTTGGCTATCTCAAGGTAAGCAAACCTTGTTAGAAGGTTGAAGCTAATATTTCTAAGTTGCTGTTCTTTCTGTAGGTACTCATTCTGTTTCTTTCAAAGGTCTATCCAAGCTCATGGAATCATGTTGAAGAACGAAGCTGCATTGAAGGTTACTCGGATGAAAGTCTGGTCAGTTATTGCTCAAGAAATTTGAACTAAAAAAATGTTTCATTGGAAAAAAAATCTTATTTCAATCTTTCTGGTTGTGTGCATTACTCATAATAATTTTTTTTGTCCTTCCTAAAATAAGAACCTTATGACCATCTTTGTAGTTTGAACTAGTAATTTAGCCTTGTCGGAAGGTGCACATTATATCAACCATGAACGTTAAGGTTTGAGTCCTGTTGCCATTTCTAAAAAAAGATTTGTAAGTAAATTCATGTGGACATTTGGCTGGTAGTTTCTGTTCTCTTTTTTTTTTTTTCTTTTTTAAGAAAAAGGAGAAAATCTTGGAGATTAATCATAGTGCTCTTTCAGGAATGGCTGTTTTTGTTCTTGTCTAATGTGTTTTAGTGATCTTCTTCATATGTAGAGTCGGTTGTCTGTGCAACTTGATGATTTATTTAAGAAAGCTTGGGAAGAAGATACTGTTGAAGAAGCAGCTTCTGCCGGTCAGTTCAGGACTTCAGGTTGTTTTGTTTACTGTATACCTTTGGATGTGCTTTATGTCCATTGAGTTTTCTGTTTCTCTTTTTTCGTGACCAGTAATTATTCTACCCCATGAAAATGGTTTTTAACTGCAGAAGGAAAAAGCCCTCTGTTTTTAGATTTTATTATTATTTGTATTTATTAATACATTATACTACAAGGTATCTATCAAGGATGTTGGTAGCTGAAACCTTGTTAGCTGCTTGTACCTTATTTGGTTTTTACTAGTTCTAGTGTTCTAGAGGTCTTTAATTTGGTAAATCCTGGATATGTATGTATGTATTGGAAGATGTTGCATCTGAGAAGATCCTAGCACTAGCTTTATAAAGCAGCGATGGAATTGGTTGCTTTGGATTGTGGCACACATTTTCTACCATTTAAACTATACTAATGAAAGTAAGTAGAAAATAGTTATCAAGTTTGTTTTTGTTTTGCATCTCACCTTGGCTCTTTGCTTTTTTCTTTTATGTTGCATTTACTCTCTTTATTATTATTATTATTATTATTATTATTTTTTGAGCAGTAACAATGAGATTTCATTCATAGATGGGGGAAGCCTTTGTCCCTTACCCTATTTGATTGCATTTGCCGAATCTCCTTCTATTACAAGTTTTCATTGCCCATGGATTTTCCAAATGGTTAGAGGTCTCCTAATACTTAGGATTTCTGCCTCATTTGAGTCTCTGATTCCCACAGACTCATTAAACATGATTGATTTAGAACCCGCGTGATTCCTAAGCGCACCACCTGTCCCTACTGGCCCTGGTTCCTGCTAGATGCCCCATCCACATTAAATTTCATGGCATCTTGTTCTGGTGGCACTTATCTATTGATGCGGAGCATTCTCCAGATTCTTCAGATCCGGACTTTCCATTTACTTTGCTTTCCATTTTCGTATTTTGGCTATTTTCGTTTTCTATTGTTATTTTTAGATAGGTTTATTTTAGTAATTAGCAAGAATTTATTTTTAGTAAGGAGATGTTTATATAAGTTGTAGCCTCCATGAGGCAAAGACAGATTTTAATGAATAAAGATTGAGATTTTCGCAAAAATACCTTTGTAAGGTGCGATTGATTGTTGGAGAGATTCCAAAGGGCGAGAGACTATGGCATGAGGCTTGGTGTGAGGCCATACTTCTTCTTCAGGTACTTCTCTTCATCTTCTTCTTCTCTTCTCCTCTTCTCTTTTGTTCTTTAGCCTTTTGCAACCCAGAAATTTCCTTTCAGAGACATCTCATGTTTCTGCCATCCCTGTTTTGAAGCCCCACTCTTTCGCCACCCTCCATACTACAGCCACTTCCTTTCCCTTGGCCTAGAACAACCTTTGAAGCCCTTCCTTAACTTCCCAAGCTGCCGCACCCCTTCCCTGGGCTTCTCCCACTTCCGCCTCCCACTTTCTGTCCTTCCCTTTGCTTGCTTCTTTCGTTTCTATCCCTTTCATTCTATCCTCTTATCTTCTTGCCCTAAAGTTTCCCACGTGCCTACAAACTCTTTAAGTTACTCCCATGTGTGCCTAAGTTAACCATACCCATTACCCATTTAAGTGTTTGGATTATTAATGAATTAGTTACATTTAATTTCTGGATTTCTTTATTATTTGCAGCTTTCATATTATTTCATTGTTAATTTATTAATTCTAATTTTAATTTCAGCCCATATTAGTTTTAGGTGTATTATTTTCATCCCTTTTAATTTTTAGGGACCAATTTAGGTTTACTCTATTAGTTGTCCTACATCATCTATCCACATATCTTACTTTACTCCTACATCCACTCATGCACCCATCTCATGACGATAGGAGATCTGTTGGTTTAAGACCCATAAACTCGGTGCTAGAAAGGAGCCATACACAGCGTCTCCACTTTGCTATTTGGAAAAGCTCATTAATATCCATTGTTTTGCTTTTGAAATTTCTAGTGTTTCTTTCTTTTCATATTCTCCACAGGACTACAACCGGGGTCGTATTCCATGCAATTGTCATTCTAGGAGTTAGTTGTAGAAAATAATAATGGGAAAAAAAGAGGAGAAATAGAAAAATATTGGAGAAGAATAATTTCTCTTGTATTGAATTGTTTTAATAATCGAATGATAGTACATGTATAAATAGATTACAAAGAGCCAATTACGATGGCTGAAAAGGAACTGATTGGATTGATCAGATGGAGTTGGTTGATTTGCCTTTGTGTGTGTGTGTGTGTGTGTGTGGGGGTTGGGGGGGGAGGTGGGCGCACAAGCAAGATTCTCCTCGTCTAGCGAGATTGGATAGATTTTTGGTCGATGTGAGTTGGCTGGAGTGCTTTCACCGATCTGCTTAGAGAGCTCTCCCTAATCCTATCTTTGATCATACTCCCATTGTTCTTGAATCTAGTTTTGATTCTTGGACACCTTTCGGCTTTGAGACTGCATGGTTAAAAGAAGATGGTTTTCGAGAGTTAGTGAAAAAGTTGTGGCAGGAAACTACTCCTACTAGTTGGAAGGGTTATTGTCTTCTGCTTTTTAAGGGTAAGTTGCGAATGTGGGAGAAAGCTCGTCATGATGCTGTCAACCAGGAAGAAAGATCTTGGTTGGAAGAATTACAAGCTCTTGGTAGGTTAGAGGAGGAGCCTCCTTTATCTCACGAAGATCTGGTTAGACGGAAGGAGATAAAAGCATGTCTAAAAAAGAAGTTTTGCAGGATGAGATAAAATGGAAACAAAGGTTTCGAATTCGATGGCTTCAAGAAGGGGATAAAAATACAAAGTTTTTCCACTAGATGGCTAGCGCTAGACGGCGAAAGAATTATATTCGTTCTCTTAATATTGATGGGGAATTAGTGGAGAATAGGGGTGATATTTTGGAGGAGGTGGTTGAATATTTTAAGGGTTTATTTTCAGCCAAGTGGTGATTCACTCATTTCTAATTCCCTTCCTTTTAAGGTATTGTCTGAGGATCAAGTTACAACTTTAGAGTTCCCTTTTGAGGAAAAGGAAGTGAACATGCTGTTTGGGAGTAGGGGGAAGATAGAGCTCCGAGGCTGGACGGTTATCCTATCATTTTCTTTAAATTCTTTTGGGATCTGGTCAAACCAGAGGTATTAGATTTTGTGTTTGAGTTTTTGACAGTTGGGCATTATTTCAAAATATCTAGGAGCTTCCTTCCTCACCTTGGTTCTGAATAAGTCAGAGGCTTCAGCTTTGAATGATTTTCGGCTAATCTCCCTCCTTGGAAGTCCTTATAAAATTTTAGCAAAGGTCCTTGCAAACTGGCTGAAGGTGGTGCTTCCTAGTCTTATTTTGTCGAATCAAAATGCTTTTTTGCAAGGTAGACAGATCGTGGACTCAGTGGTGGTTGCTCATGAAAGTTTGCATTCCAAATTATTGTCAAGGAGTTAGGCATTGTCTTTAAGTTGGATTTTCAGAAAGCATATGACAGAGTGAATTGGTCATTCCTTGATTTTGTGTTGGATTGAATGGGGTGTGCTCGTCGATGGAGAGGTTGGATTAACGCCTGTGTATCATCGGCCCATTTATTAGTGTTAGTCAATGGTAGTCCAAAGGTTTTTTCAGAATGGAGAAAGGAATTAGACAAGGGGATCCTTTTTCGCCCTACCTTTATGTCATTGTTGCAGAGGCCCTGCATCTTATGTTTTCTGTTGCTTCCTCCCATGGTTTGATTCATGGATTCCGAATAGATCATTTTGAGGTTAATCTAAATCATCTTCAGTATGCTGACGATTCTATTCTGTTTCTCAAGGCTGACGAAGAGGAGTTGAACATGGTCCATGCCATTCTATTGTGGTTCTAGATTTGTTCGGGTTTGAAGATTAACTTTCATAAAAGTGAATTGTTGAGTGTAATGTGGTGCATGGCCGATGTGTGATGTTGGCTTCTATTTTGGGCTGTAAAGTTGTTACTTTTCCTTCTTTTTCTTGGTCTTCCTCTTTGTTTGGGTAAACCCAGTAAATCCTGTTGGGATAAAATTATTGAGAAATTGGAAAGGAGGTTATCTTTGTGGAAAGGAAAGTACTTGTTGATTGGTGGTAGGATTCTCCTTATTAAGTATGTTCTTTCTAGTCTTCTGGTGTACTTTTTGACACGATATTCATGGCACGATATTCAACTTCAGCACTAGATCGAGCAACAAAATTCTACTTCTTGCTCCGCTTGGAAACTTAGTGGGAGCCTAAGAAGACATCCGGAGGTAGAGCGTCGGCCATCAGGAGATCCAGCTCAATCAACATCGAAATATCCACGAACCGACAAGTGAGACTGCTGTGCATAGAACAACCCTCGTCCAAGATGAGCCTTAAAATAACGAAGAATGTGGAGACAACATGAAGATGAGTATCACGAGGGTCATGCATGAACTGACTAACCACACCAATAACATATGATAAATCATCTTTAAAAAAAAAATCATATGATAAATCGGCCGAGTGATAGTAAGATAAATCAGTTTCCCAACTAATCTCTGATAGAAGGTAAGATCATCAAGAAAGGTCCCATGTAAAGCAGATAATTTTGGTTGACATCCAAAGGATTATCAACAAACTTACATCCAAAATACCCGACATCTTGTAATAGCTCGAGAGCATACTTTCATTGATAGAGAGAAAGCCCTATAGGGGAATGAGTGACCTCAATCCTGAGAAAGTAGTGGAGGGGCCCTAGATCTTTAATATAAAAAATACGCTTTGAATGCAGAAATTGCGGTATCATTATTGCCAGTAAGGACAATATCGTCAATGTATACCACAAGAATCATCACAACTGAGTTGGTACTATAGAAAAACACTGAATGATCCACCTGACACTGAGAAAAACCATACGGCAACAAATCACTCCTGAATTTATCAAACCAGTCCCATGGAGATTGCTTGAGGCTATAGATTGCTTTCTTGAGTTTGCAGATAGATTGGTTCTCCCCCTGTTTCACAAACCCAGGAGGGGGAAGCATATAAACTTCCTCCTGTAGATCATCATGGATAAAAGACATTCTTCACATCCAATTGATGGAGGGGCTAGTTACGAGTGGTAGCAATAGAAATCAATACTCGAACAAAGGGAATCTTGGCTACAAGAGAGAAGGTTTCCTGATAATCAACTCCATATGTCTGTGTAAAGCCTTTGGCAACCAAACGAGCTTTATCTGGCAATTGATCCATCTGGATAATGCTTCAAAGTAAAGACCCATTTGCACCCAACTAGAGTATTTCTTGGAGGGAGAGAAATCATCTCTCAGGTATTATTTTTCTCAAGGGTTGCTAATTCTTCTTCCATTGTGGCTTTCCAAGAGAGATCACCAAGGGTAGTGATTGCTCTTTGGAATCTTTATGTTGTCCAAGATTGTAAGAAAACTGTGATAGGAAGAAGAAACAACATGATATGACACAAAACGATTAATGGGATGATCGGTACAAGCACGCTTATCTTTCCGAAGCACAATGGGAGGAATAGAGTCGGCGGTTGACTGATTTGGGCCACTGGCAGATAATTGAGTGGGTTCAACTGCAGTTGAAGGCATGGGCTACCTGCGGTGATACACCAAACGAGGCTTGGCAGGGCTAGAAGGACCATTATATGTAGGGAGGAGGAAGAACAGAGGAGGAGAAGTAGATGATTTTGAACAAAAGTAAGGGACTCTCTCAAAAAAGGTGACATCCATAGGTACATGTCTTACCAGTGAGGGGATCAAGATACTTATAGCCTTTGTGGAAGGGAGAGTATTCCAAAAGACACATCTCACAGCTCGGGGAGACAATTTAATAATTTATCACCAGAAAACTGGTGAACAAAACAAACAAACCCAAAGACATGCAATAGAAGAATAGGGACAGGTTTGTGCAAGGAGATAAGGTCAAGAGGGGATTTGTTCTGGAACACTCTGGATGACTTGCGGTTAATAAGGTAATAGGAGGTTAAAACAGTTTCTCGCCAATATAACTTGGGACATGCATGGTAAAAAGAAGTGCACGGGCGTCCTTAAGGAGGTGACGATTTTTCTGTTCAGCTACACTATTTTGCTGAGGTGTAGAAGGACAAGAAAGTTGAGACTCTATATTGTGGTCTTGCAGAAATTGGACAAATGAATGCGACAAATATTTTCTCCCATTATCACTATGCAAAATTTGGATTTTACTAGAAAATTGGGTTTGAACCTAGTAATAAAAGGTGTGAAAGTGATCAAATACGTCTGACTTGTGTTTTATCATATATATGCATGTCATGCGAGAATAATCATTAATAAAAGTAACAAAATAACAAAAATCAGTGCGGGAAATAGAAAGAGATTGCCAGACATCAGAATGTATAAGAGAAAATAAGGTAGAAGTATGTTTATGGAGAGATGATGGAAATGTAGGTCTACTGTGTTTGCCATATTGGCAATGTACACAATCAAATTTAGGAAAAGACAAAAATGGAACAAGTTGCTTCAAAATATAATCAAAGGGATGCCTTAGGAGACAATGCCAAAGCCATACATGTCCGAAGAGGAGGTCAAACAAGCTTCAAAGATGGGGACCACGAGGGTCCAGGAAGTATAAGCCATCAACTACACGACCCCCACCAATTATCTGCTTCGTGGACAGATCCTGGAAGACACAATGAGAATGAAAGAAGGTGACTGAGCAATTCAATGTTTGGGTAAGGACGCACTAACATATAATAGATTGCGTGATAGAGTGGGAACATGCAAAACTGAAGATAGGGTCAAAGTGGAATATACAAGGATTGATCTTATATCAGTAACATCAGTAAACAACCCATTAGCTAATTTGACCTTACCATACGAAATTGAAGAAATGGAAGAGAAAATGTTAGACATACTAGCCATATGGTGAGTTGCCCTAGAATCAATAATTGAAGAATAGGTGGATGCGATGGGAACCATGAATCCACTGATCCTACACAGGTTCTGTCAAAGATCCAAGGGACATCTAAGAGGTTGGCAAAGTTTGTTTATAGACTCCGTGCACCTGGGCAACTTACAAAGAGATGATCTAAGTCTTCCTTTGCTAAATCACAAAGTGGACATCTGAGGTCTTCCTCTGATCTTAACAACCCTCTCCTCTTAAGCTCCATTCTAGTCAAAACCCTTTCTTTTAACACATACCATGCAAAAATTTGAACCCATGGGGGAGCAACACCTTTCCAAGCCAAACTAGTGGTGGTTTCTTCATTAGGTTGTTGTTGAAGCACCAAATCCACCATTGACTTGATGAAATAACTAACCTGAGGAATCACCCATCCAAACAAATTCATCCTCATCATCTAGTGACAAGGGAAACTCCCCCAACTGGACTGAGAGATCTACCTACTTCCGCCTTAAAAGGATCACAATTCCCTTCGAAAATCAAGTTGCCAGGACATCTGATTGGTCTCTACCTTTTAGCATTCCTGTAGAAACATTTGGAATATGCTTTTTGTTAAATTTCTTAAGCCATGTTTTGCCCACATAGTTTGATCCCGATTCTGAGCAGCTTTCTCCTTGTGGGAACTGCTTGCATCCATGAGTTATTGTAGAGCCTAGGTAATGGTGAAAAGATGCTAATTTCCATTGCCACTGATTTAGGACTCAAAACTTAATCCTTCTCCTGGATTTTCCTATTTTCAATTTTCCACAGTGCTTAGCATGTCTGCTATTACGGAGTGTTACTTGGCAGCCATTTGCATATAATTACTTTTCTAGTTTGGGCATTTAGTTTGGTTCTGTGTTTCGATTATGTTAGTCTGAGACTAAAATGGCGTACTTAATGCTATATAGAGAACATATTTGTGCCATCTATTAATACCATGTCACTGTTTTTTGAACAATGAAATATCTCATAACTGTTTCTCATGCTGTATTTTGATTTACACTTTATGAAGCATCCAACCAATTATATTCAGATTCTCCAATTTCCATTGAATCAGTGAAACTTGAGATCCATATGGATGGATAGAGAGAGATAGATACAGATGGGATTAGTGGTTGTGATGATGATACAGCACACAAATTCTAACAAATGCAATTTTCTTTGTAAAGAGCTTCCCTCCAAAGTGGAGTCTGTTAAGCTGGAAATGGGAACTAGAAAGGAGAGTGTGGTCGGTACTGTTACTGATGCTGAACCATTGGTGATAGATGAGATTCTGTTGGAAGAACCTGAAGGATCAGTACCAGAATTTGATCAAGTTAATGACACTGCTGGACAGCGACAGAAGGAGGTATGTTTTGTGGCATTTCTTTCTAATGTGGGATGAGCAAGTCTATCGAATGGGTTAAGGAGCTGACATCTTATTATTATCTTGCAGCTTTATGCTGCATATTTCCTCACTGTTTTTAACTTAATTCCTCTGTCAACTTACAATTTCCCTTTCAGGTCTCAATTCTAAGTAAACAGCTGTTTTTTTCCTTTCTGAGCTTTTATTCACAGTTGTAACTTTCTTTTATCTTCGGGAGCTTTGTAGATCCCTTATCATATGAACTACAGTGTGGAGCAATGTACTGCTGTCACACTAATGTATTTTTTGATGATGGCATTCTTATAGAGTATTCCTCTTTATTGAGGCTCTAAAACTCAACCACCACCCTCCACCCCCATTGAATGGTTTATTGCTTACAGAAGTTGACAGTCCTGAGTCCAGTCACAAGTATCTCCTCATTCACTTTGGTTTGCATTAATATTTATACATTCGATGATATTCCATTCTCTATAGCTTGCTTTTATTCTAGTTAGAGTTCTCCCATTTTCTCTGAATGACTATTGTAGTCAAAAGTTGCGTTATATGACATTTCTTTGCATGGAATTCTACCAGTTTCACTGATTTATTACTAGTGCTGCAGGCTTGGGCTGTAAGTGGAGGAAGCGACGGGATTGCAAATCATTTTTATGAACTTGTACCTGATATGGCACTTGATTTTCCATTTGAACTGGATACATTCCAAAAGGAGGTAATGCTATACACTCATTTTTATGGGCTTATTTGGCTAGCGAAATTCGCTGGAAACGTACCCTATTTTCAGGAAATTTTAAAGAGAATGCGTTTGGATGGGTACTTCACTAGGCAGTAAATTTTTCACCTTACTGTTCATTTTGTGTTGCATGTTTTTCATCAACATTTTTTTTGTGGTGAAAATGTACCTTTTTAGGGGTTACATTGATACTAAATCTTTGTAATCAAACAGGTACTTAATGTACCTTTTTTCCACCTCAGTCAGGATTGCATGAGAGTGAGAAGAGAGAATTTCGGAGCTCAATGGATTATTTGGTGCAAATATATTTGTAGGACAAAAAATAATAGCTGGAGGTGACCTAAACGGACATGTGGGGAATAAGAATGATGGGTATCAATCAAAGCCCTAAGCAGGGCTAAGTATGTATCCTACAACAATTTGTATGCTAAATTAGGAAGCAAGGAAGGGGAGAATGGACATATAAGCCCGTGAAGTTCAGAGAGAGGAGAACTAGGGACCTTGATTATGTAAGATGTAAAGGATGAAAATCAAAGGGTTTTAATCAAAGATAAGGAAATAAAAGATAGAGAGAAAATTTTTTTTTAGGATCTTTTGAACACAAGCACAAAAAGTGATTTGAGGACTGGGATCTTGGGTCCACTACTTGTTTCTTTTGTTTGGTTATAGCTTGTAGCAGCATCGTTCTTTGGTCTAATCCTTCTAGACCTCCTATGTTTTTGCTTTGTTCTTTCTCTTTTTAATAAACTTTTTTACGTTACCTCTCAAAAAAAAAAAAAGCACAAAAAGTGATGTACACATTGAACCAAAAGCTAATGAAGGGTTAGTAAACAAACTTTCTGAAATAGAAGTAAAGCTGGCTTAAGTAAGATGAATAAGGGTAGTGCTTTAGGACCTGATGGTATTCCTAGAAACAAGTTTGGATCTTATTGGGTGAAATTGGCATTAAATGTATAATTTGGTGGTTTAATAAAATCCTAGATTCAGTAAGGATGCTCGAAGAAAGGTGTAAAACTATGGTGGTTCATTATATAAAATTAAGGGAGATATTCAATATTGTGCTAATTATTAAGGTATTAAACTTGTGGGCCATACCATGAAACTTTGGCATGGAATGATAAAAAAAAGGCTGAGACGAGAATCAAATGTCTCAAGAGAATCAGTTTGACTTCATGCCAAATAGGTCTAGAACAAAAGCATTATATGTGTATAAGACAACTCATGGAGAAGTTTAGAGATAAAAGGAAAAACCTACATCTGGCTTTTATAGACTTAGAAAAGGCTTATAATAGGTTCCAAGACAATTAATTTGGCAAGATTTACATTCCTAATAAATATCTTGAAGTTATAAAAGATGTATAAACAAATAGCAACTAACATGAGGACAGTATGCAGGGAGATAGGGAAGTTCTGAGTAGGAGTTGGATTGTACTAAGTATTAATGTTAAACCCATATTTATTTGTTTTAGTAATGGATTACTTAACTTCAAATATCCAAGATGCAGTACCATGGTGTATGTTATTTGTAGATGCTATGTATTAATTCGTGAAACAAGAAATCAGTTGAATGGGAAATTGAAAGTATGAAGGAAAGCCTTGGATACAAATGACTTGAAAATTAGTGCAGCAAAGATGGGAGTGTAATTTAAGTTGTTTAGAGAGCATAGAGGAGGATCCAATTAAGATTAGGAGTACTTTGTACCACATTGTGATAAATTTAGATATGTATGTGCAATGGTTGAATTGAGTGGAGCAATAGATCTAGATGTAGCTAATAGGATGGGGGTTGGATGGGCTAAATGTACGTAAGCCAATGGAATATTATGTGATAAAAAATGGTAGTGTGTAGATTAAAAGGGATGTTCTATAAAACAACAATTAGGCTAGCCATGCTCTATGGAGTTTAGTGTTGGGCGAGGTAATAATTACTAAAATGCTTTTTCTAAGATGGACGAATAGAGTAAATTTAAAAGATAAAATTAGGAATGAAAAATAGCCCCAATAGATGAGAAGATGAGGGAAAACTGCTTAAAGTAGTTTGGGCATGTACAAAGGAGACTTGAAATGGACCTTGTGAGGAAATCAAATTGTTGCAAATGTACAAGGAGAGATAGATCTTTAAAAATTGGTTGGAATGGATATGATGGGTTTTAGGGAAACAAAAGGAATGGTATTTGATAGGTTTGAATGGAAGAGAAGAAGTTAAAAAGTTAATCTCATAGATGTGATTAGTGGCTTTGATGATATGATGATGAATGCCATCAACGCGTGTGTGTTCATGTCAATGTTGTGAAAATCGAATCGTATCAGAAAATCGGTCTAGGGTGTGAATCGTGTATTGGAAATCGTAGAATCGTAAGATTCATAATGTTTCTTTTTTTTTCTAAAATTTTTATTTGTACTATAATTACATAGAACATGACATACAAATAAGATGATTTTTCAATTCCTCATAATATATAAGCAAATATGCAAACACACGAGTATATGACAAAAATGTACCAATTCAAAATTAAATAAAAATGTATTAGAAGTCAAGTTTTCACATTCCAAAATCCAAATAATCATAATTCATAAATTTTTATTATCCAAAATTCTAAAAATTCCATTAAACTGCAAAAGCCGAAACATCTAGGGAATATCAATGTCATTATTGCCATCTAAAACATCTAAGTAAGATAAAGATATAGTGTCTCCTCCATCTTCCACATCCCCATCACTAATTTCTTCAACACTTTCTTCCTCTCTTTCAACGCTCTTTCACTTTCTTGAATAAATGCCTGTTAATTACAAAATCAAATCTTTTATAAATTGTGCCTTCTAAATTGTAAATACAATATAATGATCTTCAGCATTTTAAAACACTTACTTTGTTATTTTCTGGGGTTAATCTCATCCTCATTAAACATCTTATCGACTTCCAACCAAGAATTGTCTTGTGAAAGAACTAGAGCCTCTTTTTCAGTGATCCATTCATCATCAGATTCCACATCTCATAAGCAAATAGGATCATAATCTTCCTTTGAATCAATGTTGTGAAAATCGAATCGTATCGGAAATCGGTCTTGGGTGTGAATTGTGAATCATGTATCGAAAATCGTAGAATCGTGAGATTCATTATGTTTTTTCAAAATTATTCTATAAAGTATGAATATATTAATCATCCATCGTTAAATTATTCTATAAACTATAAATAATCGGTCAAGCAATTGTCATCCCCAATTTGACACTTATCATCCATCGTAAATGACCATCCACAAAAAAAGACACAAAATATATTATTATGAGATTTAAATATAAATATTAAGTACTAATTAGATTTAAGAAATAAACAAATAAATCAAAAGCATTTAAATAAACTTAAATATAGTAAAACCTCTATAATGTAATATGGTTGGGTTCATAGTACATATATTACATTAGAGAGCTTATTTAGTTAGAGGGTCTAGCAAATTAATGTTCAGTATTCCTTTCCAAAAAAACTTTTTAAACTCTCACCCTTCATAAAAAGTTCTTTAGGTTAAATCGTTTTATCTTCATTCTCTTTCTGGCCCATCGGCCATTGCTGCTTGAAAGCCAAACTGCCGCCCATCATTTTATCTTCATTCTCTTTCTGGCCCATCGGCCATTGCTGCTTGAAAGCCAAACTGCCGCCCATCACCGCCATTGGATCCCTTCTGTCTGCAACTCTCAAGACCAGTGAGAAACCCTACTTCTTCGGTTAGATTTGGAAACAAATCATCCTAGGGTCGTTTTTTTAGTGTGTTTGTAAGGTCTTTAGTCACTTTTGTAGTAATTTTGTATTATGAATGTATGGAATATTAATTTACAAAATGGTTGGGACTATACATTTTTTTTTTTCCTGAATGTATTGAGTATTGAGTATTGAGTTAGAGAGATTTATTACATTTTGTATGGGCCGAGGTCGGGACCGATTGCCGATATTATTTTAGACATGTTATAGCTTAATAGAGGCTTTACTGTAATATTCATCAAATAAAAAGTTTCTAAAAAATAAAAAAAATATTTTTTAGAGTTTTTTTATTTTAAAATTGATACAAAAGATTGAAAGAAATAAAAAGAGGTTTTTTAGTGAAAAAGATGGCAAAACATTAAAAATAAGAAAAGTAACATGTGAAAAACAAGAGAAAAAAATATTTAATTTAAAAGAGAATTAAAAGACTTGGGAATATCACCCGAAAAAAGAGAATAAAAAGAAAGGAAAAATGAAAGCTAAAAACTTATCTGAAAGAAGGGAAGAAAGTAGCACGCGAGGGTTATTTTGTTTCTTCCGTGAAAGTAGCACAAAGAAGAAAGTTGCTTTCTTCTGTGAAAGCAACATGCGAGAGGCAACATGGGAAAGAGGTTTACTATTTTGCGAAAACGAAGGGAAGAAAGAAAGAAAGAAAGGGAGAAATCACAAAGAGAAGAAAGGTGTGTTATTCTTCATTTCTTCCTACTCTCACTTTTTTCTTTTTCACTTCTTCCTACTCTCACTTTTTTCTTTTTCCGTCTTCCTCTTCTTCCTCTTCTTTTTTCCTTTCTAGATAGAATCCAGCGGTTCTGCAATTTTAGGGGTTGAGTCGTACAATTTGCGAGTCGACCCTAAAATTGTATGATTTTATGTAAATCCCGATTTTTCTTGTAATTTGAATCACTCAGGTACAGATTCAATTCGAATCTTACGAGTTACGAGTCGACTCGTACGATTTTGACAACATTGCTTTGAATATCTTAAATTCTGTCACACTTGTAATTGTAAATTACATTTTACAAATATAAGGGCATTCATCCTTTTTGCTTCTAGGCTATTCCTCCTCTTCATATGAATCTATAAAAGCATTAAGAGAAAATATACAACATTACGATCTTCACTTCTTAAACAAATGTTAAAAACTTGCATTAATTTATTTAAAGTTAAAAATAAAACATACTTGTTCAAATATACTCCAATTCTGCTCACACCCAGTTGCACCGCAAGTTAATTTCAAAATCCTTATTGCAACATGTTGCAATTCTTTAGTTTCATCTCTATAATATTCCCACCAAATGGCTATAAAACACGAGATAATAAATAAAAAAAATCAATTTCAAAGCTTATATAGTAATTCCTAAATAATAAATAACTACATACTAAATACCTATTTTTTTTTTTTTCCATTGTTGCTATGGCCATCTTATCCCCAAAGAATTCTTTTGCAGTTTTGAATGCAAGCAATTGTTTATCTATTTTAATTCTGTCATCCATGGTCTAAAGCCAATTTATCAAGGCTTTGATATAACCCTTTTTTAATTTCAACATCTGCACAAAATGATTCTTCGTAATGGAAAGAAGGATTCAAATAATTTGCAGCCGCATGCAATGGATGGTGAAGCAGTTCATTCCAACGAGCATCTATGAAATCCCAGTATGACATGTATTTCATTTTATCATTGTTCAATCGCTTAGAAATCTTCTCCTTAGCTCCATCCGTGCCCTCATATATGTATCCCATTACCGGTTGTCATCTCCATCAACTAACTGAAGTAATTTTATAAGGGGCATTCCAACCTTGGCATAGAATTGAACACGTTTTCAAAAGTTACTATCAAAAATCAATCATGCACTTTTTTACCCTCTTCAGTCTTGGACGGAGGCATTCTATCCCATTCTTCCGAGCCAAACATTCTCTGTAGACCAATTCTGCTTTTATGTATGCTTTTCAATGTAAGGTAGCATGTTGTAAATCTTGTTATTGCTGGCCTAACTAACTCATTGTTCTTTTTGAATTGTCTGATTAAGTTTAGCAATAAACAATGACCATAAATGAATAGATACATGACAACTAATAGGGTAACCTCTGTTGCAAAAAAAACTAATAGGGTAACCCTAAATGCTTAAATTAGGTTCCCTAATATTAGGAGCGATGAAATTAATGCACCTAAAACTAATATGGGCTGAAATTAATTAATCAATTAATAACGGCAAAAAGAAAATGTGTAGAACAACAGTAAAAGGGTTAAGAAGAGGGTTGTACAGGTTTAAGATATAAATCTAAATGTAGTAGCATATCTGATAGGTTTAGGACAGATCTTGGACAAAATTGGGACTGATCTTGGGGTTGTTTTGGGACAGATCTGGGGCTGAACTGGGACATATTTTGGGACATGTTTTGAGGTTGTTTCTGGGACAGATTTAAGACAGTTTTGGAGCTGTTTCTGGGACAACAATTCAAGGAGAAGAAAATGAAAAGAGAGATGAAAGAGATAAAGAGATAAAATAAGAAGAAGAATACCTGAAGATGGAAAGATGGTAGCCTCACGCTAGGCTTCATGCCAAAAGGGCCTCACGCCAAAGGAATCACGCCCAAATTATTTTTGTCGCACAAGCAGTGGAAGAAAACTTCAATTTCATTCATCATTAAGTGTCAATCCCGTATGGAGGGGTTACATCACATATATAATGACTTAAAAACATGAAAAAGATCAAAATACCCTCAAATAAACAAATACCAAACTACCCCCAATGATTAGAAAATCCTAATTACATGTAAAATCACTAAATTTTCCAAACAAAATCAACTATTGGAGTAAACAAATAATGAAAGAAAAAATACAATCATGAAAAGCTAGAAATCCTAAATCTAAATGTAGAAACTTGCTAAATATGGAAACTCATATGGTGCTCTGCATCAATCTCCCCATCTGAAAAAGAACTCGACCTCGAGTTCAAATAGATGAAAAGATAATCTACTCACGCACCCGTCTTCCCAGTGTGGGGTCTTCAAAGTGCAAACACGCGCATGTGAGGTCTTCAAATGTCAACCAGGTAGAACATCATCGGGCCAAAATAAGAACGCTGGATCAACTCTCCTCCGCCATCGATGGTATACTCAGAAACCAAAGCGGATGTTATGAGCAACTTTGGGTATCGATAGCAGAAAAGTGTGAACATTATACTCCTCAAATGAAACAAGACTCCGATATCTCTCCAGTATGTTCGGAGCAAGTCGCTGAGGCTCTCTCGCGATCAACCAAGTGGCACCAGTCATGGACTTGGTATTCCGCGTCACTGGATACCTGCAGCAGTGATGGAAACATCTTCCTCTAACAGGATAAATTCTATCTTTTCTCTTCTGGAAAACAAGGAAGGCAAAGAAGGACGGACCGGTGAAGGATGCACAGGTGGGATAAGGTGAGGCGGATGTGGGGTGAGATTGGTGGGTAAAACCACTGGATCATGGACAGGTGCATAGCATGGGTCATGGGATGGGTCGGGGTCATGCTGTTGTGGAGTGGGGATTGGAGGTGAAGGTGTTGGTTCTGGATTGGGTGTGAGGTCTACCACATTATTATCCACATCAATTTCCTTGGACTCACATTGAGAATATGGTGCTGATGGTGCGATTCATGAATGTATGGTGCTGATGCATGTACAGACTCGGATAGACTGTGTGACATTGACATTAGAATAAGATCTGTGGATGGGGACAGTATGGGGACACATCTAACTTTCTTAACCCGAGTGGGGCACTCACGAGCAAGATGCCCACAGCCTCGGCAGTGACAACAAAATGTCTCTAAACCTAACTTGGTTTCCATACGGGTTAAGCAAGCACTTATGTCGTTTAAGACCTTGGTCAACAGTGTGAAGCCCATATTGTGTTGATACTCTCGACGACTACGTGTAGGCATGCACAGATAGACACACTAAATGATGTCACTTAATTTTAATGAATGCAGTGATGTAATGACCTAAGTCTATATGCAATGTATGAAAGAAATAACTAAATGAGGTGATGCAATTTTTTTTAATTAATTAATTAATCAATTAATTAATTTTTTTTAAATGCGACTTAAGATCTGGAAAGTTAGGAAACTCTTCTAACCTAGTCTCTGATACCAATTTGATGCAGGACAACTAATAGGGTAATCCTAAATGTCTAAATTAGGTTACCTAAATATTAGGAGAGATGAAATTAATGCACCTAAAACTAATATGGGATGAAATTAATTAATCAATTAATAACGGCAACAAGAAAAGGTGTAAACAACAGTAAAAGGGTTAAGAAGAGGGTTGTATAGGTATAAGATATAGATTTAAATGTAGTAGCAGATCTGATAGGTGTAGGACAGATCTTGGGCAGAACTGGGACTCGTCTTGGGGCTGTTTTGTGACAAATTAAGGGCTGAACTGGGACATATCTGGGACTGGTTTTGATGTTGTTTCTAGGACAGGTTTTGGAGCTGTTTTTGGGATAGCAATTCAAGGAGAAGAAAGGAAAAGAGATAGGAAGAGAGATAAAAAGATAAAAGAAGAAGAATATCCGAAGATAGAAAGATAGTAGCCTCACGCTAGGCTTCACGCCAAAAGGGCCTCACACCAAAAGGGCCTCACACCAAAGGAATCACTCCTAAATTATTTCCACAGCACAAGCAGCGGAAGAAAACTTCAATTTCATTCATCATTAAGTGTCAATCCCGTATGAAGGGGTTACATCACATATATAATGACTTAAAAACATGAAAAAGACTAAAATACCCTCAAATAAACAAATATCAAACTACCTCCAATGATTAGAAAGCTCTAATTACATGTGAAATCACTAAATTTCCTCAAACAAAACTGACTATTGGACTAAACAAATAAATGAAAGAAAAAATATAATCATGAAAAGCTGGAAATCCTAAATCTAAATATAGGAACTTGCTAAATATGAAAACTCGTATGGCGCTCCGCACCATGAACTTTGCAATTGCTTTTACATTTGAAATAGTAGTTAACTCCAATTTTCTTTCTCCTACATCTTCAAATATAAGATCAATACAATGTACTGCACATGGAGCCCAAAATAAATTATTTCTCTTTCCATCAAAATTTTTCCAGCATTTACACATGGTGTTGTGTTATCTGTAACAATTTGCACTACATTCTCCACACCTATCTCTTCACAAAATCTATATGGTCGGCCAAGTTCTCTGCATATTTAGGAAATCGAAGATGTGTCAACACTTCTCAAAAATACACTCCCTATTGGACTATTGGCAAGAAAATTAGTAATGTGCCGATTCTTTCCATCGGTCCAACCATTTTTCATAATTGTGCACTTTTTTTTGCCCATTCTTTATGTTTTTCCAACATTTTGTCTACATTTTCAACTTCAATTTTGAGATAAGTATTTCTTATCTCATGAGAGATGGATGTTTCAACCCAATTCCAAATTTTGCAATTGATTCACACTTGGGTTGAAAATTGACTTTTCACCAAATTGAAGGGGAGGCCATTTAGATAGAAAAAACAACAAATATCAAGATAAACATTGATTCTACCTTCTTTTGTCCAAACTCTATTAAGAGTTGCTTGTTTTTTGTCATCATCCACATTAACAATAAATTCTTCCATTGATTCATTCACTTTTCCTTTTTCTACCATTGGATCCTGATCATCAAAGTAATAATTTGGTCTCGCAGCTGCATTTCAGTCTCTTTTCTTTTCCTTTTTGTGTCCAACTTGTGCCCTAGCAACTCAAGACATTTTTGAGTTACTGACTTTGAACATTTATGACACGCCACTACATCTTTTTTTGGTTTATCCTGAATGATATTTCATACGATAAATACCGCCATACATTTTTCTATTACAAAAATTGCATTGATGGTTGTTCGATTGCACTCTTGTACAAAAGTCCCATGCTTCATCTTGTCCATCATTCCCACCACCACTTCGTTGACCTCGGGCCATTTTAACAATCCACACAAATTTCTAAACCCACATCCATAAAGTTGGCATTTATCATCCATTGGAAATAACCATCCACAAAAAAAGACGCAAAAATATATTAATATGAGATTTAATATAAATATCAAGTATTGATAAATTTAAGAAATAAGCAAATAAATCAACAACATTTAAATAAACCTAAGAAGTAATAACATCCATCAATTTTTTTTTTTAAAGAGCTATTTATTTTTTAAAATAGATACAAAAGATTGAACCTAGAAAAAAAGAGACATTTTTTTAATAAAAACAAAAAAAAATAAAAAATAAAAAATCTAAAAGAACTAGTCACGACGACAAAACTTTGAAACAAGGACATGTTGACGGCAACATAACCAAGAAAGAAGGAAACTCATGTGAGGCATGAGGAGTGGACACTAGGCACAAATCTAGCAAACAAATTCTTGAAGAACAGATAACAGACAAATTCTTGAAGATGGGTCGACAAGAAGCAAGGCCCACAAGCCTAATCTCGAGTTGGGCCCATTTCCTAGTTTATTTACTTGTTATTTTTATTTTATTTATTATGCCAATCCTAATTTTGCGATCCATAATGGTGTCATTCTTGTAAACCCAGTCCTGCTGGGTCACCGTGTAACTTTAGATAGAGATTTAGAAGCCGTATGCAATTTGGAAGTTTCCAAAGTTAAGCGTCGCATCTGGGAGTCGGTCTTAGAGTCCTTGTAATAGTATTTTTTGTATTTTATTCTTTGCCTGCAAATAAGATGCGTAAGGTGGAGAACACACACCTTATTTTCGAAATTAATGTGTTCGTTGTTCTTTCTGCTTTGTTGCAGGATTTCTCGTCGCTGGTTCAATCCAGTCACCATCCACGACCCTTGGGCTTAATCCCAAGCAGAATACCATCACAGGAGACTGGGCTTCATCCCAGTTGCATCACAAGTCCTGTGCTGTTTCAATCTGCAGATTCATCTCTGCTCCATGCAGTCTGTTTTCGCCCCTGCTGCCATTAGACTTGCTTCTACTGCTACAGTTCTGCTTCTGCACCTTCTATCTTCTCTCTTCTGAATCGTCTCCTTCGTCTAAACCAGGTACTACTGCTGTCCTATCTTTGAGCCGCCTCTTCTTCTCTTCCTCTCGCCATTTGTGTCGCTCCAACCCAGTTCTGCTGCTGCCTTTCCTAACCCCTTTAAATCCCATTCATTTTAATCCTTACCTAAGTCCAAACAGTACCTATTTATCAACCCCAAAGGGTTATCCCAATTGGTTTGGGAACAAGATCTCTAGAGGGAGGTCTTGGGTTCAAACCATGGGAGCCCCAATGAAGGGCCACTTCTCATGGGAATTTGTATAGAGTAAGGTCCCGTCGACTTACCCAATGTGTGCGGATACCCGAAGGACTAGTTGGGTGCGACGACTGGACACCTCCGGATGTCAAAAAAAAAAAAAAAACAGTACTTATTTATCCACTTTGTACTGTCCCACGTGCCAGAACTAATACCCATTCAGTTCCCACTTTCTTTACTCGTGTAACCAGTCTACTGTTCATCCCGAGCCATCGTCAGGACTGACTAGTTGTTTTCTTCCAGTTTCCACTGCATTAAGTGGTATCAGAGTTTTTTGCATCGTTTGTCTCAAATGCTTTCCTCCAATATCCTATTTATATATGTTGATTTCTTGTCTTATTAACTAATACTATATCAATTGTGTAGTGGAAAATGCCCGACCTATGAACAGCCCTTGTTGTTCAGTGCTAAATCAAATAAATGGAGGCTCAAAGCATATCCCTAGTGAGTTCACGCTGTAATTGGGAATTCCACCATCTCACCGCACACTGCTCTTACACCAATTGTTACCTCTCTATAATTCCTTTGTAACCTCAATGTACTCGTTGCATTTCCCTTTCAAGAATTTCTATATAAATTTTGTACACTTTGTAGGCCTCTTATAACTTGATAAGAACCATATGTAGATTTTACCTTTTCTCCCTAAACCTCCGAGGGTACTCCCAATAGAAAATGCTTCCCTTGTTGCTCTACTTTGGCATAACTTGAAATATTTGATTATTGTATTAAGCGTTGCTCTATTACTCGCTCCTTAGTGCCATGGTATATGACCCATAACTTTAGTACGTCAATAATTACTATAATGGGCTTGGAGAAAATCTGGTCTCATGCTAACCTGGGCTTACAGTCCAGGTTCCATTCCAACATAAAATAAGCAAGTCAAATATAGAAATTTGTCCTGGACCTAGATTGTGGCAAGGTCCAATTTGGCCTCTAAATTTGATTGAGCCTGTGCCCTAACCTTATTTTATTATGCTAATAGGACATTATATATATAGTATCATGGTACCATTTCAATATATATATATATATATAGTATCATGTACCATTTAAAAAAATATACATGTTATAAACTCTGAAATTTTTGCTGTAGATTAAAAAATTATGACATGCTAGTCAGCCTTTTGCTTGGGAATCAGTGTAAGCCCTCTGTATTGTCCAAAGTTACATGATCCACTCCACACTCTACAAAGATCTCTCTTACATCTGTTGCACAAAAATAATGCTCAGTCTAATGAATCACCCACTTTTTTGCTAAAGAAGTTAGCATTACAATTGGCTGGATGCTGAACTTGAATTGAAATATCTATTGATCTAGATAGAGTTTGCTTATGAAGTTGTTTGGGATTTCTGAGGTAGACTTTTGATTGTTTTGTGTAGCTATTGTCAGCATAATTCTCACTCTTGTGGTAGTGTGTTGAGTTATTGAGTACATAATGTCCTGTAAGAGCACTTCTTGCAGTAATGTGTACTCTGTTGCACAGCATAAATAACTCTGTATTTTCACTTTCGTTTTAATTTCAGGCTATCTACTATCTTGAAAAGGGTGAATCTGTTTTTGTGGCTGCTCACACATCGGCTGGAAAAACTGTTGTTGCTGAATATGCATTTGCTTTGGCAACGAAGGTATGGTTTCTGTTTTTGATTTCTGCTTCCCTTCTTTTATGCCAGCATGCACTATGTTTTACATGCATTAGTTGCATGTAGATTATGCACTGCAGCTGCTATTTAGGTTACCTAGAATCCCCTAGGGCCCCTGGTCCTCAAATGCAACTTGTGGTCTTGACGAAGTGGGTTTCACCATGGTCCCTATCATACCTGTTCCCCTCTTATATCTACCTACCTACCCTTCCCATGAACTGGATCTTTTCCTAGTTTACAACTTGTCGATCTAACCCCATGAATTCCCACTACTGGCTAAACTTAAATTCTTGGGGCCTTAAAAACATTGCTTTACTGATCTGTTCAAGGTGATTTTTGTTTGGCATCCTATTCAAGCAAAGGCCTTTCCAACCGACCCATTCCACATGGGCCCTGGTGGTCCTCATTGAGGGGTCCACAAATAACGAGGCTTAGGAGGTACTATGTATATGCATGCATGTCTATGGTCCTTCTTGCTATTAATATGACTTTTCCTTTGCCTTTCTTTTAACGGCGTTTACTGTATGCAGCATTGCACACGAGCTGTGTATACTGCTCCGATAAAAACCATCAGTAATCAGAAATACAGGGATTTCTGTGGGAAGTTTGATGTTGGCCTTCTAACAGGGGATGTCGGCTTGAAGCCTGAGGCATCTTGCCTTATCATGACCACTGAGATATTGAGGTCAATGTTGTATAGAGGTGCTGATATTATACGTGACATTGAATGGGTAAATCTCTCTCTCTCTCTCTCTTATATATATATATAATGGGTAAATATCTCTCTCTCTCTCTCTCTCTCTCTCACACACACACACACACACACACACACACACACACACACACACACACACACACACACTATATATATATGGAAGCAAACCCATTTTGGGGTGGCCCTACTTACAACCAAAGTGCCCTCACACCCTACCCTACTCCATGAATTGGATACTTACCCAATTTGAATCCATTCTGAGTTGATTTCACCGTTTGATTGAATTATATGCAAATCTACCCCCATTTTTACCCTTTTTTAGACCCTTGAAAATCATGGTTTGAAATCCAATGGACTTGATTTTTTATGAGAAGCATTTCTGACGCAAGACAAGACAAAGGGTTACCCTAAATGCCTAAATGCAACTAAGATGTAATAAGAAACTAATGTAAAGCAGGCTGAAATTAAAATTAATAATTGCAATTAAAAATAATAAAATCTACCACAAACAACCATGCAATTCTGGGAATTCAATATAGACAATTATTTTAACCCAAATCAAGTTATAGCTCAAGAAACAAAAGGCCCTCTAAACCAAGAGGATTACCAAATCACACAAACACATAAACCCAACATCAAATAGAGATTAGATCTGGTTATTAGGCTTCAAAGTAGAATGGGACAGCAGTATATAGCTTAAGAAAGGTTTGGACAGCAGTAACAAGGGACTGTATGGCTGTTTGGTAGAGGAAAAGAAGGTCTGAAGGGGCTTATGACAGGTGTAGAGGCTAAGGTTGAGGACTCTGTGGCTTCTTGGTGAAGATAGAAGGTCCAAAGGGGTTTAGGATAACAGAAAGGGGCTGTTTAAGAAGGTTAAAGGCTTAAGAAGGGTCCAAAATAGGCTTACGGTGACTGTAGAGGCTCTGGGAAGAGGAAGAGAAGGCTGCAACAGGGAGTTTAGGGCTGGGCGAAATTCCAGACGGGGTTAGGATGGGAAAACAAAAACAATAGATGGGAGTTTTGGGTGTAAACCAGTTTTTTGGTGGGGGTGTTAAAATGCCTTGGGACAGCAGTTTAGGGGCTGTATGATAGGGTGAAGGCTAAGGAAGAGGTCTAGGAGGGTTGGGACAGCAATAGGAAGGCTGTATGAGAGGGATTAGGGCTGGGCGAAACAGTAAAAGGGGGAAGGAAGAGCTGGCAAAAGTGATAGGATGGATTTTAGGGGTTGGACGACAACGAGGGAGAGGGTTTTAAGGCACAACAGCAGTAGAAAGGTTTTTGGGGAAGGGGCGAAGATGGTAGGGTGGGTTTGGGGTTCCACTGGCTTTAAAAAAAACAAAAGAGAGGAGAGAAGAAGAAGAGAAGAGAGGAAGAGAGAGAGGAGGAGAAGAAGAGAAGAGAGGACCTGGAAGAAGGAGGAGGCTTCTTGCCCTTGGTTTCTCACCCACAAACACGGCACAAGCTTTGCTCGAAAATTCCAAAATCTTATTCCATCGTGTATGCATCCAAAGGGCTACAATTTATAACTTTCATCTGACTAAAATAAAAAACAACGAAAGGAACAAGCTACCCTTACTTAGAATACCCTTACTTAAAATAAAAAAGGACCAAACTGCCCTCACTTAAAATAATAAAAAAAGCAAAACACTGAAATAGGAAAGGGGATGCAGGGAATACACTGCATCAATCCCCCCTTGACTCCAACCTATTTTGGCCCCACAGGCCAGCTGGACACTGTTGCGCATGCATGACGTCGCCCAAGTGAACCGCCTATATAGATAAATGTCACTTGCATTTCTATTTTATGAGCGGTAACAAAGATTAATTGTATTAACACTTGCATGTCTTATTCAGTAGTGACCAGTTCATTTTGTTTGTTGAGTTTCCCATTCACATTGCTTTTCCAGATTTTCTCTTCGCATTTTCAGGTTGGGGTTCCTGAGCTATTCTTTGTTTTCTACGTACTTGGAAACAGGTTATTTTTGATGAAGTCCATTATGTAAATGATGTAGAAAGAGGTGTTGTTTGGGAAGAAGTTATTATCATGCTCCCAAGGCATATAAACATTGTCCTCCTTTCAGCAACAGTATGTACTTTTTCGTTATGGACTGGAATAATACTTGATATTTGTTATTTCTGTTCTATTGGGTTTAGTGTTCTATCATTGTCATAATCGTCAACGAACAAGCTATTTATCCCATTTATTTTTGGGTGACTCTCATAATTGGGTTTGGCAAATTGTTTTCTATGGGTGGCTGTTTATGAATTCCCATATAACTCAAATTTGTAACCTTGGGAATCATAATAAAGACTTACTGTCTATTCCTCAGGCTCTAGTCAAATCAATATACTTGCGTGAAGAAAATAAAGCAATAAAACCATAATGATGAATATTTTCTTCTAGACTATTGCATGCTTGCCACTCAGACATAATTGTAGTGTGGTGTGATACATGTATGTTCCTTTCTTTTTTGTAAATTTTTGAAGGAACCTCCTTTGTCTAAGAAACAATTGTTTTTTCCTTTCCAATATTTAGATCCATTTTACATGGCATGCAAGTCCATGAGGAGTTTATCTCCATTTTTCTTGTGTTGGAAGAGACAAGAACTAATTGGCATAGTGATTAATAATGTAAGGATTTTTGCAATATTTTTAAAATGAGCATTTAAGGCAGGAATAAGATGATTCTCTGTTCCAAAGTTAACACTTTTTGTGAAAATAGTGTACTGATAATGGTTTCTATCAAAGGGGTGAAGAGTTTAAGGCTGACGTCTAATATGACTGCCAAAATTTCTCTCACATGCTTGAATTAATTATCATAGGACTAAGGCTGAGGAAAATGATGGAGATCTTTTTCATATGCTTGGGCTTGATATCTGCTTTTGACCACTGAATTTCTCTCATATGCCTGAATTTGTTGTCATAGGGCTGAGAGTGAAGAACCATTTCTCTCCCCCACCCCATGTAAAACATTCTTTATTTTATGACTCAATGAAAGCATATTGATGCCTATCTAGAAGAATAGGAAAGTGACAAAGAAGTATTTAAAAGAAAAAGGAATTTCTCCATTTTTCAATTCTCAATTTCTTTCCATATTTGCCTTTTAAATTGGTTCTGTAAGAACTGTCAAAAACTAGTTCTAGTAGTAATTCAACATGGGTCGAACCGTGTGCCAGAGTGGTTGCTATCAAATCGTGATCATCATTATCAAGGCTTTTCCCCCATCGTGTTCTACTCTTTAAATTCAACCCAATTATTATTATAGTTATTATTATTAGTATTCCTTATGTTTGTTATTATTATTATTGAATGATTTCCACTCAGCCTTATTGATAATTATGTTATGTCATCTTACATTCCACCATGTGTTGCCTTAACACGCTAGTTCATGTCTTTAATGGGCCTTTTTCTTCTAATATATACATATTTAATCCTTGAGCTCTTTTACTGGGGCTGTTTTTGGTATTCTATTGAAGTGTGAAACCATCTTAGATGATATTTCCTCATCTTTTCTTTCTATCAGAGCAACCCTTAGGGGTTGTTCGCCATTTTTTTATTGAGAGAATGAATGGTACAAAAAATGACTCCCTTCGTGCTTCTTCTATGGAATAAGGCTCTTGGTTAAGAGGATGTAAAATACACTTCCCTTTTCTTCCAAGGAATCCATTTCCCATGGGGGGTGGGGGTGGGATCAAATTATTTATAAAGGAGGAGGGAAGTTTTCTATGCTTGGCGGAAAAACTTTTCATTCACGTTCAATGGAAATAAGGGTTCTAACACAAACAATAAAAAACATCATGTTTCCATGGCCTGAGGCATCAAAATTCACGATACTTGTCAGATGACGTGGATCACACCCAAACACAAGTTTATCTACGAAGTTGATTTCCTTTAAGAAATCGGCAAACTGCCTTCTAATGCATTCATTTCTAATTTTCTTTTTTATTGTTACACTTAACATCTATCTTAACACACATTCTTTGTAATCATTACTTAATCTACCTGCCTTTTGTTCCTCGTGCAACATTTAGTTCCATGTAACAAACCAGGTTAAATATTTTCTTAGAGAAACACCCCATCTACTGATGTAGCATTCTTTATTTTCAAAAAAAAAAAAAAAAACCAACTTGGCAATCATATATCACATCACACTTTACTAGCTTGCCCACACTTGGTCCACCCTAACCCATCCTATTAGCTATATACAAATTAGAGCCTCCATTTTGTTCAATAGTTGCATAGAAGCGTTGATGAATAGATTGAAAATTAATAGGACAAACAATATATGGAGTGTAACTTTAGTGGTTTAGAGAGCATAGAAGAGGAACCGATTACAATTGGAATGACTTGGTATCACGTTGTGGTAAATTTAGATACTTAAGGTGATAGTCAAACTGAATGGAGTAATAGATCCAGAATATGGGAGTGGGATGGGTTAAGTGTAGGCAACCTAGTGGAATACTATGCAGTAAAAGAGTCCCTTGTAGATTAGAGGGAGGTTCTATAAGATAACCGTTAGGCCAACTATGCTTTTTGGAATCAAGTGTTGGACACTTGAGAAAAAAACAAGTAAATATGGTGATTGTAACAAAACGCGTATTCTAAGATGGATGGTTAGAGTAACTTTCAAAGATAGAATTAGTGTTGAAAGGATGCGAGTAGAAAGAACAAGAAAGAGAGGAAGACCTTTAAAAACTCGGTTGGAAGGTTAAACAAGAATATGATATAATGTAGGGTAATGAAGGGAAAGTCCTGGGAGAACCACGATTCCACTACCCCAACACAAGTCCTATCAAAGACCCAAGGAACGTCGAACAGGTTCTCAAAACGTAGCCACAAATGTCTAGCGATTGGGCAACTAACAAAATGATGATCAACATCCTCATCCAATTGGCCACAAAGGGGACAACTAAAATTCTCCTCCGTTCTCAACAGACCCCTCCTCTTGAGATCCATCCGGGGTTAGAACCTTTTATTTCAACACGCACCACATAAAAGTCTGAACCCCAGGTGGAGCTAGCCCCTTTCAAGCAAAGATTGACGAAGAGGCACATGGTGCTGTTGATGGAGGGACAGTTCCTGTCACGCCCCTCCTTCCAACACCTAAACAGGCGTGATTTGACCTCACAATTTTAGGTCGCATGCTGCCCTAAACGGGTCTTACATCATAAATCCGTGGCTATATATATATATATATATTTTTTTTTTTTTTCAAACATACATATCTACCTTCAGAAGCCATCGAATTCCTCACGTCCACAACCTGCTAAATAACCTAATATTTCCATTCATCAATCCATATGGCTTAGAGAGAAAATATTCCATCACATAAAGATCCTAAACTCACCAACTCACTCACCATCCCAAATCAATCAAATCATAGCGTTCTCAAATTTATTCCATGAATTCATTATCCAAGTTTCCACAAACTAAATAAAACAAATAAACAAATTCCTCAAAGTCTCAAATCAAATAAAAATCCAATTTATAATCTAAATACTAAATTCTTCAATAAACTATGTGTTTCCAAGTATTCTTCAGGGATTCTTCGCCTTCTAAGCTCAGTTTTGATTATCGTCCAGATCCAAGTCCAAGGGATTGTTGCAATGTAAGAGATGAGCTCCATGCCCAGTAAAGAAAATAACAACACAAACATAGCATATGATATCCCTACTTTCTCACATGATATTTCAGGTAAACCTATATAACAATTTATTTCATGCTTATGCCTTTACAAGAATGTAATGCTCAATGCAAAATGCTATACTCCAACCCATTATTCACATCTACTGAGATTTAGTGGTCTTCCCGTTGAATCGGGGATACACAACATCGCCTTAGTGGCCTTCCCTCTTTAGAGTCAGGATAACACAACCTACCACCAAATAACATCCCTCATGACTTGTCATGGATATCACATCTCTTCCACCGTAGTGGTCTTCCCACTTAAAGTGAGGCTAGGCTAACAACATTACCACCGTCGTGGTCTTCGTGACAATCATGGATCACACCCTCATACCTAATGCTATGAATATGAGAATGTTATGCTCAATGCCGATAAACAAGCTTAAATATTCATAACATGCCTATGGAATTATGAATCTCATTCTAAGCAGATTATTCCATCATAATTAATATCTCATTTGCCATAGTATGCATATACCTTGAAATAAACGTGGCAATGGTCCAAGCGTCATAATATTTGAATTATATAAACCAACATTCAAATATGTCCAATCAAGATTAATAATTCAACGTTACCATACAAATGATCATCAATCTACGAATATAAATCATTGGATCTTTCAACAACATTAATGGTTAGATTCCACAATCCGGGCGGACTGAGTCTCCTCACTACCAATAGATCATCAATCTACGAATATAAATTATTGGATCTTTCAACATCATTAATGGTTAGATTCCACAATTCGGGCGGACTGAGTCTCTTCACTGCCAATAGAATGTTTAGTCAAAATCTCCCTTACACTGCTGTGAGTGAACACCGGATCACAACCATTATCAACATGTACTCAGTCTATTTCTAGATCCAACAATTATATTCTAAACATACATTTCAATGTAATATTTTTCCTTTGCACAAACAAAATAAAATATCATATAAATACAAAGTATGTAGTGACTTGTTTCCCTCACCTAGGAGTTTGTGAAGTGTGAGTGATGAATTCAAACGCTCTCCAACTTGTGGTCAAGTAGTAAGAATTTCGGGGTGTGCTGCACATCATTTATTTGAAGGTTCAAAGAATAGTTAATTAAATCTCTAGGCAGGTTTACATTGATAAAAATTAAAGTAGGTTGATGCCCCAAGGTTGCTGTCCCAACCATGATCTACGGCTTATCCTAAGGTCCAAGGTTAAGGATAAAGCTTGGTTCCTTCACCGTATGGCCGAACCATGCCTACTCTAACTTGGTACTAACAAAACCATGGAAACCTTGATCACAAATTAAGGAGAGTTCCTTTGGATTACTAGTAACTTTAATCCCTTAAAATAATCAAATGGAGAACTAGAGTTATGACTTCAAAGTATTGATTAACTTAATAGAATGATGCCAAAGAAATCAACCGAAGGATTTATTTGTCAAAGAAATCAACCGAAGGATTTATTTGTTTCTCATATATATATATATATTGAGGAACAATAAAAATAACTTTACATTAAAACATTAAGAATTTTCTTGTAGGCTCAACTCATGTATTACTTAATCATATACTAAATCAATTAAAACTATGATTTGGATCTGAAAACAGTCCCAACTAAGACGATTTTGGGACTGGCTGCTTTTTAACTTTTGTTATAAGATGGGTCTTCCTTTGTAGATCAGGTTGACTGATAGCCCAAAGTTTTTGACAGTAGGTAAGGTGTATGAGTAAAATCGGAATTCTTACATAATAGATTTAGGACATTAAAGAAAAATCCAAGAGTAGTGGAAACCATTATAAGTAATGGAAACAATCAGATATTGGAAACAAAAAATGCAATTAAAACCGAAGGAGCTTACATGTATTGGGTTCGGTTGAGAAGGGAAGTACATTGGACTATTTGGTGTTATGATAATAATAAAGGCTTGGACTGGTTACCTCCTATCCACTGCTCAAAATGAATAGCCACTAGGCTGCGTTTGAAGGCCCAAATAGTCGCCAAAATCAACGATTTGAAGACTGAAAATCAGTCTCTGATATCACTAGCTACATCAATGGTTTGGCTAGTCTCTCTTGGTCTATATACACAGGTAAACTGTAAACAAAAGGGCATCTAATTGTATGCATTTGGTTGGAAGGAGGGGTGGGTCCATGGTGGGACAGATTTGAGTCACCGATTAATTCCAGCCAACAACTGTGTAATAAACATGGCCAAAACCAAAGAAATCAAACAAACAGGTGGCTGGTTGGGCGGAAATCTACCGCAGATGTAACTACTGTTTGGAGAGAGAAAGGAAGTGGAAACTGAGAAATAGATATATACCTATTTGTTGCTGTAGCGTCGAGACATGGACGGAGAGGCTTGTCCCAAGGTGGTGCTGCTCTGCTACTTCGAACGGAAACTTGGTCTTCAAAGTGGTAAGGAGGAATGAGAACTCGAGAGAGATACCGATGGAGATCGAAGGTAGGAAAAGAATCCGGCTGCCATCGCATGGATTTATAGGGAATAAAGTCGGCTAGTTTCTTTCGAGGAGGATTCAGATTAGAGGAGTTACAAACGGAAGGTACACCGTGGAAAGAGAGGTTTCGTTTCCGTTTTGGAGAGGTATAGAAGGGAAAAGGGTCGAATTTTAGGGATTTGGGGTAGGGAAGGAAGGGAAGGATAGGGGTTGTGTTTCTATCGAGGGTTAGGTTAAGGGAAATATAAGGAAACGAAAGGGTGTGGGTTCCCTTTCCATCGTGACTTAGGTAAATTGGAGAATAAAAGGGTCGAAGGAATTGTGGGTTCCTAAGGTCCACACAGCTTAGGTAATGTCTATTAAAATTTGTGTATTCTAAAAATACACCCCACTAAATTAATCTCAATAAGAAGGGATTTCTTTATTGAAATTGATTTCTATATTAAATTTGACCAAGGAAGGTGGGTCCCTTGGATCCACCCAAACTTAGTAAGTTCAGATTTTTAAATCGGCTAATTCTAATTGAAATTTCAACTTTGGGGGATTAAAATTTAATTATATACATTTTCCATTCACTTAATTTTAATAAAATAAAATAATAGACTAATACACACAATATCAATTTCTGACCAACTCTACCCATTTCTACTAACCCACTACTCTGGGTCGGGTCACTACAGTTCCACCATTGACCTGACATAGTAGATATCCGAAACATCCCTCGACCACACAAGTTCATCTGCATCTTCCAAGCATAATGGTAATTCTCCCAATTGGGTAACCAGATCATCTCTACTCCCAATCTCAAAGGATCTTAATTGTTGCCTAAAATCCAAAAGCCAGGAAATGTGATTACCTTCTATTCTATAGCACTCCTGCACCAAGGCGGACTTGTTCCTAGCTATTCTGAAGAGTCTAGGAAACAATTCCTTACAAGGCCTATTCCTCAACCATAGATCCATCTTAAAAAAAGGCCCTCTCTCCTCTCCCAACTAGTGATCTAATATTGCCTTTGTACAAGCTCCCAATCGTAGATCTTCCTTGACTAATCCTCCACCATGTTCTTTACTATTGGAGAGCCAAACTTGTCAACATTTTTCCTTAAAGCCTACCACCTTTGTTCTCTAAAACATATCTGGCGGTCAACACTCTAGTCCACATAGCTTCCCTCTTCCTCCCAAAGCGCCAACCCCTCTTACCTAGAAGGGTGTGATTTCTGACATGCAGAGGACCAATACCTAACCCACCCTTTGATTTTGGCTTAATCACTTCTTCTCATGCAATCAATTGAATCTTCCTTTTTGCCTCCTTATCCCCCATAGGAATCTCCTAAACATCTGTTCTACTTTAATCGCAATCCGTTTTGGCATTTCAAAAAGGGATAAGTAATAAGTGGGGTCATTCATTAACACAAACTTGATTAGGGTTAAGCGTCCCCCTAAGGAAACTTGAATAGGACCTTTCCAAATTTTGTATCCTTTTTAAAACTTAATTGATCAACTTATTTTGCAGCGGAACAATCTTGTGTGTAAGTGATAAATCAAACCAACAAACAATCAGCCACGCATGCACAACGATATCCAATTTTGGACTCACCCACTCTAGGGCTATCCCAAATACACTATGTATGGGAGTCACCCAAACAATACAACCTACTTTTGAACGGTTTGTTCACCCTGGTCTACTCCTTAACTCCTATTTTTTTTATGGTGGTTCAGACACCTTTCTCTACTCCACCTTACAATGATGATAATTGAAATAAACAAAAGAATCACTTGCCTTGTAACTGTGGAGATGTCAAATGATGTGCTTCTCCTCAAAATCTCTTGGCTTTGGTCTTCAGTACTTGATGTCTACCAATGTGAGTGCAACCACAAGCTATGGAGATGGTCTATGATATGGATTCTACAATGGATTCTAGATGGTTTTTCTCGCTCAATCTCTTTAGCAAAGATGACTTAGATTTTCATTTATGTTTGGCCTAGGTCCATATTTACCTGACTTGGTTGCGAAACCCATGGAGAGATGTCTGCAGCTTGCTCTTGATCTTGAATTATGAATCTTCACTCTTCCAATGCAAGGACTCACTCGGTCACGGAATTGACAATACATAGATTCGGTCAAACCGAGGCCCTAACAATCTCCCCCTTTGTCAATTTCGTGACAAAATCTATAACAAATACATCTCTTTTATCATAATACAAGATTTGAATAACAAAAAAATATTACACCCATTACAAGGCACATTTCAAGACTTGACATAGACACAACTTGACGTCTTTGGCTCCCTTGCTCTTTCTCTTCTCTCCCCCTGAATTCATGCATGTAAAAAAATATTCCTCCAATTGACATAGGCACCCTAGGTGGGATTTTTAAATCTCCCCCTCAACATTAGCCTTTCTCCCCCTTTTTGTCATAAATTGACAAAGGGTGCTAAAAAAATTGTAACATTAATGTCCTGGAAAAAAGTTCAAACATTCACCAAGCATATTCCAAAAACAAAAATCATTCATACAAACATTAGCCAATTTTTAAGGCTATGAATGATCCACCACCCAACAAATTTTTCAGATCCTCTACACTACATTAGATAAGGCACATGGAGGATCTGAAAACACATAGGTCTTAACCCAAAGCTTTCACCTTTGGTACCCATTTTCCATTGGAGGGTGAGGACCTGTTGTCACCCCTAAGATCTCTGAAACCCACTCTCCTTTTATCACAATTCATGGTGAACTCGTTCACCAATTCCTTTAGCTTTTGGACCTAGGGATCATGTTGGTTTCCACCATACATAGTTCTTTTATTATTGTCCCGAAGATTTACCTTTGTTTGTTGTTGAGAGATCTTATCTTTGTCGTGCTTCTTCCTCATGTTGCATTCAAACCTCATGTGACCCCTTTTCCCACAATAATAACATGTCACTTTTAGAGGCATAGAGGATGAATGCACTCCTTTCACAAAAACAGTTTTGGAGTTGGGTTTCTTATTGATTTTCTCATCAAAGCCTAGACCAGTTTTATCTCCCAACTGTTTTCCAATGTTTAGGAGTTTTTCAAATTTTACTTTGCAGCTTTTTAATTGGTCTAAGTTAGATTCCAGTTTTACCTTTTCACTCCTAATGGCTTTCTTAAGTTTTAAAATTTCATCTTGAACCAACCTAAGTTTTTCTTGGAGACTTAAAATTTTCTTCTTGAACATTTTCATTAGCCAAATCTTTGCTTTCTAGGAATAATGCATCATAGGCTTCTTGTAAGACATTATCCTCATTTTTTGATCCTTCACTATTACTTTCAACATTTGGAGCATTTTGAGGATCATGAGAGATAGAACCCATGAAGCCTTTCAAATTGTCAACATTTTCATGGGTTGACACATCGAATTCACTTTCCGATTGTGATGTGTCTTCTTCCATCACAGTAGACATGGCTTTCTTTTTGTACTTCCTCTTAGACATGCATTCATTACCCATATCCATCACAATTAAAGCACTTTGGGTTTATCCTTGTATTTTTCTTTGATTCTATCTTTTGACTTTTCTTTTGAAAAATATGGTTTACTTTTAATGATTTCTCTAGAGCCTTCTCTATTAAGTCTTCTTCTCTCTTTCCTCATATTTAAATGTTTTAATTTTTTTTTTAGCAAGTATAGCAACCTCTTCATCTGAATCACTTTTAGAGTCATCAGATTTTTCATCTCTTTTACATAGAGTTTTAGAGAAGATTTTAGAGAAATAGACTTCTTTTTGGGTTTTTCAAAGTGAAGTTCTTATGTTTGTAAAGACCCAACTAAATCATCTACCCTCATCTGAGCAACATTTCTTTACTCTTCAATGGCTACCACTTTAGGTTTGAATCTATCAGGTAGATTTCTCAAAATCTTCGTACACCTTATCTTTAGGAATTCTTTCACCGAGAGCCCACATGGAATTGACAATGTCACTTAGTTTAGAGTAGAATTCCATGAACGTTCATTTTCCTCCATTTTTATGACATCAAATTTGGATTGGAGGATTTGGAATTTAGACCTCTTGACAACGGAGGTTCCCTCATGGGTTCTCTCTAGAATGTCCCAAGCCTCTATGGCTGTTTGACATGTCATAATCCGTTTATATTCGGTAGGTGAGACAACACAATTTATAGCATTGAGACCTTTTCCATTTGCAGTGTACATGTTCTTTTCATCATTAGTCCATGAGGCATAATCTTTGGGTTTTGTGATTTCAAACCTTGAAGATGCTACATCAGTCCAACCTCTTTTTATAGGTTCCCAGATGGCTCCATCGATTGATATACAAAAGCTTTTCATCTTGGCTTTCCATGAAGCATAATTTGAGCCATCGAAATACGGAGGATGACTATCTCTTAGAGACATTGTTTTAGCATAAAGGATCAACTTAGACGGTTAAGTCCAACTTAGAGTAACAAGGCTCTGATACCAATTGAAAGTCCGGGCTAGAACAATGTTGAGTCCTGTGGGGGCGGGGGTCAAATTTTATATCCTTTTTAAAACTTAGTCGATCAACTTATTGTGCAACGGAACAATCTTGTGTGTAAGTGATAAATCAAACCAACAAACAATCAACCACACATGCACAACGATATATAGTGGTTCGATTTCAACAAACCTACATCCACTGTTGGACTCACCCACTCTTGGGCTATCCCAAATCCACTTTGTATGGGAGTCACACCCAAACAATACAACCTAGTTTTGAAAGGTTTGACCACCCTGGTCTACTTCTTAATTCCTGTTTTTAATGGTGGTTCGGGCACCTTGCTCTACTCCAACTTACAATGATGATAATTGAAATAAACAAAAGAGGCACTTGCCTTGTAACCTTGCATATGTTAAATGATGTGCTTCTCCTCAAGATCTCTTGGCTTTGGTCTTCAGTACTTGATGTCTACCTATGTGAGTGCAACCACAAGCTATGGAGATGGTCTAGGATATGGATTCTACAATGAATCCTAGATGGTTTCTCTCTCAATCTCTTAAGCAAAGATGCTTAGATTTTCATAGATGTTTGGCCTAGAGATTGAAGGAATACTCAGATATATACTTGGGGATCATCTAGTTCAACCATTAGCTCAAAAACTCGGAGTTTATATAGAGAAAACTAAGCTCAGAAAGCTAGTCCTCGAGGGCCTCGAAGGTAACCCAATCAAACATGCCACCTTTGTGTGTTGTCTAATCAGTCAGAACGACCGTATAATGGCTAGTCTTCGAGGGCCTTGAGCCCTGTCTTGAGGGGTTCTAGGAGTCTCGAGGGGCTCCTGCTGAGAGAAATGACTTAAAACAAAAATTCTGCACCATCCCTAGGTCGAGGGCCTCGAAGCAGTTTTCACAGCTACAATGTCCCACATCACTAAAAATGCCATAACTTGAGCTTCCGTACTTGGTTTTGAGAAGCACTATTCACAGCTACAATGTCCCACATCACTAAAAATGCCATAACTTGAGCTTCCGTACTTGGTTTTGAGTGATCATTGAATTTTCGGAAAGCTCATTGAAAGATCTATCTACTTCATGAGATTTAATCCAATTTAAAGTTCTTTTGATAGTTCAAATAATCGCTCCAAGTGATGGTACATTTCACCCTAATCGAGAATCTTCCTGTTTTACACCCTTTTAGTAAAATGCTCATTACTTGAGCTATATAATTCGGAATTGGGTGTTCTTGGACATTTTGGAAAGCTCGTTTAATGATCTATCCAATAATGAAGATTTAATTGATGTTTGATGACATATGATAGATGGCAAGAGCTAGTCCAAGACAGGGTAACCTCCACTCTAACTTGAGAGTCCAATGAGTTATACCAATTTTAAACTATGGATTCTAAGGTTTAATCCCAGGGGTAAGTCTAGGTCATCTAGGTCTTCCTAGGTCCATATTTACCTGACCTGGTTGCCAAACCCATTGAGAGATGTCTGCAGCTTGCTCTTGATCTTGAATCTTGAATCTTTGATCTCCTAAGGCAAGGACTCACTCGGTCACAGAATTGACAATACATAGACTCTGTCAAACCGAGGCCTTAATAGAAAGATATCTCCTACCCCACCCATCTAATCTTGTTTGTATTTTTTCCACAAGAGGTGCCCAAAAACATTTAAGCATTGGGTTTCCACCCATTGGTAAACGAAGATAAATGAAGTGCAACATCCCAGTACTACACCCAATTTCCTTTGCCATTTCCTTGAGTTGGTCATCTTCCACATCGATGCCAATATGAGTGCTTTTCCCTATGTTATCCTAAGGCCAGACACCAACTCAAAATATCTCAAGATTGCTTTGAAATCCCTAAGCTCATCTCTATTGGGTTTACAAAAGAAAAGGGTATCATCTGCAAATTGAAGGTGTAAGACGGTAGGTCCGTTTGGCGTTGAGCCGAAGCCTCTAATGATCCCTAGTTCTCTATCTTTTGCAACAAGCTTATTTAGACTTTCTCCTACTAGAGTAAAGATGAAAGGGGACATGGGATCCCCTTGTCTCAGTCCTCTTGTGGCCACTATAAGTGCGGTGGGAGATCCATTTACTAGTACGGAGTACATTCTATACTCAATACATGCTTTCGTCCACTGTCCCCGCCTCTGCCCAAAACCCATCCTATCAAAAAGATATCCTATGAAAGAACAATCCACAAAATCGTAAGCCTTTTCCATATTAATATTGAACAGCAAAACCCGATTTCGTATCCCTCCTCCTCATGTGTACTAGTTCGTTGGCAATTAAGATGCCATCCAAAACTTGCTTATCTTTCACAAAAGGCCCCTTGTGATTCACCTATAATCTTTGGGGATACCTTTTTTCACTTATCATCCAATACCTTCACAATAAGTTTATAAATACTGCCAACAAGACTAATAGGTCTATAGTGCGCTAATTCAGTTGGGCCTTCCCTCTTTGGAATGAGGGTGATGAAGGAATTTTTCAATCGTTGGTTGGAAGGGTCTCCTCTTGGTTGGAAGACTAGTTTTCCTGTTTGGTTTTGTATTCTCCTTTATTGAGTAATGAAGTTATCTTTCAAAAAAAAAAAAAAGAAAACTAGGAAGGGGGAAGGGGGAAAGGGAAAATGCAAAAATAAAAGGTAAAGATGCATCAGTTAACCACCCAGAAGTATTATTCAAGAAAGGAAAAGAAGGGGGTAGCAGGATCGAATATACCCGATTACTGAGAGAATCACCATGAACCTAATTGGAAGACAACTAGATGACACGGTGACCCGGAGCAGCCTCCAACAAAGGAGCAATCCAAGAAGCTGGAAAAGTGCGTCTGAAGGTCCTGATGTCGAAGATGGGAATTTGGTGGGGAAACTAGAATTCATCATTGAAAAGCTCATCACTGGAGAGGGATGACAAAGCCCCAAAATTTGTCAAAATTGAAGCTTGAACACAAGGAGAAATAGCACTAGAAAAGCTTGTTTTGCTGGAAGGTCGTTGAAAGGGATGAAGGACATAAGCCATAAATCTGGAAGAGATCACCAAAACCCAAGAGCAACACCTGGAAGTCAAGAAGTCAAAAGGAACTGAGGATCGAGCATCCTGAAGCTCAACTCGTTGGAGTAGGTCTCCATGTGAAGGTAACGAAGACCCGAAAACTGCATAAATTGTAGCCTATACACCACAAAAAGAGAAAACACCTCAAGGTCGAGAAATGAATAATTATAATGCATTACAAGTGAGAAAGGAAAGAGTACCCGGATTTGAAGCCGATGGCGGTGTCACGACCCAGCCTTTCGGGCACGTAACTGAGGATTTTTTAGCATATACATCTCTTGTTCCAGGCACGTGGCATTCACACGTGCAAAGGGGTTCTAATGGATCCCATGATTAATTGGATCCTTGGTGTGATCGATTTGAATCATCAACTGCCTACGTACTCCCTTTGGAGATCAGATCATGTGTAGTTCTACCTTTATTCTAATCATATCCCATTTCGATGGTATTTTCTAGATCAAGTCTACAATTCTTGCGTTAGGTCATGCAACTACCCGAACACGGATTTACATCCATCTATGGGTCTACTAATTGATCATGGGTACGATTCACCCATGATTATGATCCATCCATGGGCATGGTTCATCCATGGGTGTGGTGCCCAATTATGGGTCCATATCCAGTCAAGGGCCCAATTTGACCTCCTTCGTGAGAGAGGATTTGTCTTTCAATCAACACATGGTGAATACAATGAAAGACAAACATCATCTAGATATAGGAATTCAATAGAGATACTTATAAAGTCATTACATCCAAGCATGGCACCGTCATGCGTTCATAGATATTATCAATCTAAGGATTCCAACAAGAGGTTTGTCATTACAACCTACCATTCATGATCTATCTCCATTCATGATAATTCATTTGATGTAATTCATTCACATTGTCGTCATTTAAGCACAAATCATACATTATGACATATGAGCATGGGAAGCCTCATACTATTATGCATCAACCAAGCATGATCACCAATTAGGGCAAACCTTTAAATTAACTCTCAAGGTCAAGCTCTTTTTCCATGCTTTTCAAATTCGACCCATGCCAAACCTTTAAATTCCACAATTTGATTTAATACCTAACTTCAATTTCATTATTCTCCCACTTTCCCCAATTTTTGGTCCAAGCCCACCTCCATACACTGGGGTAATTCATCATTCTCCCCAATTTTGGCAATACATAATGTGCAATTTTGACCTGCCTCCATTTTCTCCAAACTTTCATCTTCTTCTAGGGTTCCAAACCCATTTGGGGTTCAAATCCATCCCATGCAAGGCTCCACACCGCCAATCCCGAAATTTCTCCATGCATTCTTCTCCATTCTAGGTCTACATTGCCATTCCAACTCCATTCCACACAAACTCCTAACAAATACCCAACATAGAAGAGCACGGAAGGCAAAAGAGTGAAATTACCTTGGGGAAGAGAAATTCCGAGTGGGAGGGAGCTTGAGATGAGTCTTGCTCGAATCTCCAACATGCAATGGGTGTTTGGGAGGAAAAAGAGGAAAGAAGAGGGCTTGGTTCAACCGAAAGAAAGGCCTCACGAGTTTTGGGAGGGTTGGAAGAAGATAGATAATGAAAATCTCGCTCAAACGAGTTTTAAATACCCAACTTAAGTTGTGCGTCGGTCGGACTGACAGAGGCCCCATTCTTTGGTTTGCCTCCCACTTGTTCCCAATCCAAGGTCTGTTCATTTACGGTCTGACCAACGTCACCATCGGTCCTATCGATGTTGTCGGTCTGACCGACCGTGCTTGTCGACCGCACTGACAGGTACACCACTTATTTTATTTCTCTTATTTTCCACTGGGATTGATCCACTTTGGGCTTTTGGAGAATGTGTCCAACAGGTGGGACTCCCGAGGGACGTCAAGCACCTCTCGCACGTGTAAACTAAATCCATTAATCAATATTAAGGTAAATTCAGGGTCGGGCCATTGCAGGCGGAGAACCAATAGGAGTGGTAGGAGGGAAAGCAGGATAAAGAAGTGGCTGCACTGGACTAGCCTGAAAGATAGACATGAAATATTGCCTAACCGCCTCTCTTATGCCATCCTTATCTACAATTCGTCAACCATCCACAACCAGAGATCTAATGTTGTTTGAACCTTTTCTGGCATTGGCACAAACATGAAAAAATCTCCTATTTTTGTTGCCATCCTTGAGCCACAAAGCCTTAGACTATTGTCTCCATTCCACTACCTCCAACCTTAAACATTCCCTAAAAGAGGCCTTACTGTTTTTCTTCAATGACAATTCCTCTTCATGAAAATCTCTCTCCTCCGCCAATCTGTTCCACGCCTCCAACCCTTGCAAGATTGCTTCCTTTCTTTCTTTGACTGCCCTCCTGATGATTTCACCCATTCTTTAATTTTAGACTTGAGAAGAACAAGTTTTTTCGATAAGACAAAACCGCTCGACCCTACACATCAAAACTATTTCACCACTCCTTAACGAAAGCCCCAAATTTAGGATCCTCTAGCCATGCATTACTAAACCGGAATGGCTTCGGTCCCCAATCGATCTCATTGGTGTCGAGCATTACTGGACAATGATCAGAAATATGACTAAACAACTTTATCTGATTGGTTGTAATGAAATGAAAGTTCCAATCTAAAGATGTGAGAAATCTGTCCAATCTACTCATTGATGCTCGGGACTATCCACTACACCAAGTAAACTGGCCTCTGATGAGGGGGTAATACAAAATCAGAAAAAGGTTCCATTCCCTGAGTGAATCCTCTTCCCCCTTTCTTCTCTAACGGGTATGTGATTATGTTAAAGTCACCCCTAAACACCACATAGATGAACACCAGCTGTGGATAACATCCATTTCTTCCCAAAAATCATCATGTTCCCCCTTAGTGTTAGAACTATAAACATCAGTCAAGCATACGTCCACCCTCGTTCACAAGAAGACCCTTAACTGAGATGGATCTTGAGTCAATATGTGTTGCTGAAACTCTCAAAACAGATGTGTTCCATAAGATAAGAAGTCCTCCGGATAAGACATTCGAAAGTTTGCTAAAATTCTCACAATCCTGTGAGCCCCATAACTCTTTAATCACTGCTGCTGTAATTTCTTCTCTCTTAGTTTCCTGCAAAAATGGAATGTTGACCTCGTTCTTTTTGAGAAGATGTTGATTTACTCCTCGCTTTTCGGGGAGCCCAAGCCCCCTTATATTCCAAGAAAGGACCTTCATTGGGAATCTCGTCTTCCCCTGAAATTCCTTCCCAACCTTCTCTGTCTTCTGTAAAAGACCTTGAAGTTGTATCTCCTCACTGCCGAAGAAGGAACCGTCGAGATGACCTGGAAGGGGATGATGAAGTTCTGTCCCTATCTTCTGCTCGTCTGATTTCTGAAGCTGCTTGAATTTCATCTCCGAATTGGATGCTCAATGCATTTCCAATTTTTAATATTTCTGTTCCGTCAGCTTCTGAGTATCCCTTCCTTTTCAACATCAACAGTGCTTTGTCGGTAGCTTTGTGATCAGGTCCTCTGCAGTCTTCTTTTCCATTTTCACAGAAGGGACTGGTATCTTCTTGAAAAAGATGTTGCAGTGTGCTACCATCTCCTAGAGGATCAATTTCCCCATTTCTTCCACTTGTTTCATCACCAGTGCCGTTCTGTCCTCCGTCCTTGTCATTGTTGACCACCTACAGAAATTTCCTGAGATTTATGGACCTCTTTGCCGGATTACTGTCTCCCTCCTTCTCACCCATTTCCACGTTGGTCCTTCCCTGGTCTTGATTCAAGCTGGTTGTTTCCGTTAACACTACCTGAGGAGGTAACCAAGGCCGCTTTAGACTGAATCGTGGGCTGCAATTGAATAAGGGACCTGAGAACTCTGTCCCAGACCCCCAACGTAAGTTTGGGTCTGTTGATCTGGCCCCATTCCCTGTTTGCCTGGGAAATGGGAAGCCAGGATCCCCTGCTTGCTGGACCTCTGTTGGGCAGGGCCAATTCCTGTGGGCCTGGGAAAAGGGATGCCTGGATGCATTTCTTTTTCAACATTCACCAAATAATTGTCTTTGCACTCTATTAGTCTTTCTTTAACTCAACAAAGCTTGTCCATGAGTTTTATAAATGGAGACATGGTCCATGTTGTTGATTTAGCAAACGTAAAGCCAAAAAGTTTCTTTGAAATACTGCTTTTTGAATATTTCCTTTATTCTTATAGAAAGGATTCACAATGTTCTTTCATTGTTCTTCTGGGATGTTTTCTGTACTCAAGATTTTGTTAATATATAATTATCCCCTGGACAAAGGAGTGTGAGGTTATATTGTATGAAGTTTTTGTGGGGCCACATGTGACTCTGGTGATGGACTGGTTGGCAAGTTGTATGCTTGAATTTGGGGCCTGTTAGCTTTTCGTGGGCCTCATGTGACTGCAGGGATACGTTGGTTAGAAAGGTTTATGTTTGAATCTAGAGCTTGATAGAAATCACATTGATTGGGTCACTCAATTGTTCAAGTTTGTGCGCGTGTATGTGTTTTAGGGTAGCACATTAATAATCTTGAGTTTATTTTAAAGACGTGAATGCACATGGATGTGTTCTATGGATAACGGCTAAAAAAATTCTTTATGTAAAGGTTTTATATTATGATTTATATGGTCCATACTTTAAAGATATTTGAGGTCAATTTTTTTGATATCTCAATCCAAGGCTCAATATCATTTCTACGGGTGTCAAATTTGGACATTACGATACATGGGGGATAGGTGTGTTCGACGGTTTGGATGTATCATAGGTGGGTCTTGTGTGTTGTATCAAATAGGGTGTATTGTAACCCCCTTTTGTGGTTTATTCACATTGATTTTTTTTTGAACGGTTACAAAATTTTATTAAAATAAAATTAAAACAAGACCAAAGAAAAAGAGAAATACTATACAATTCCCCTTGCTTAGAACACTTACAACAACCTAGTGAATTTAAACCCCTGTATTGTAATCTCCCCCCCCCCCCCCCCCAACAATAATTGCTTTTCGTGGTTTATTCTCATTGATTTTTCTTAACCTAGTGAATTTAAACCCCAAATAATCCTAAACCCAATAATTAACTCTTACTCCTTCCCTTTTTTCTTTTCCTTTTTAGACCCACACCCTTTACAATTAAAGAAGCCTACATTTTTCTTGCTCCTAAATTTCTTCGATTAAGATGGAAGAGAGTTTCTCTTTCTTCGGCTCCCGAATGAATAAAATATTTACTTTTTGTTTCTTTATGAAGCGACTCCTGTGGAAGAAACCTGGATTAAAACAATGTCGAAGGCCAAACAATCTTAGCAGGGAACCAAAAAACTGTGTTTGGTGGACTGAAACAGACGCTGGAGAAGAAACAACCTAAAACCAAAGCAGTTGAAGGTGGATCTGCAACTCCACCTTACAGATGGATTGACCCTCCAAAGACGGTAGAGAAAGTGGCGGGGTCCCGCCATCAGAAGCCTCTCCAGTGAATGAATCGACGGCCGAGAAGGGACTGCTTCAGAGGAGAAGGATGCTGGAATCCACAAGAATACTGAGAAAAAAAACTCAGATCTGCAGAGGAAGAAAGAAAGGAGGGAGAATCTGCTAAAGAAGTCCTCAAAGAGCCGGAGAAGAGGCCGGACTCCTATGATGAACGTTAACTCTGGCGCAGCAAGGAACAATAAAACGGAAGAAGAATCCTCCTTAAAGCACCCAAAGATTAGTTCTGGCTAATACCATCTAGAAAATAATAATAGAGAAAGAAAGGAGAAAGACAATATTGAAGGAGAGTAATTTCTCTCTTTGTATTGTATTGAATTAAACCATAAGAGATTACATGTATAAATAATGAATAAGGAGCTAATCAAGGTTTGGAAAGAAATAAAAGAATGCCTAATTACAATCAATCATACATAAATTGAGTTGACTTTCCAAAATTAGAAGATTCTAGTAAGCTTCTTTGCAGAAGTGGGTCCTACAACAACAAAAGTGGTTTCCATTGTTAGAGCCTTGGTTTATCCATGTCTCCTCGTTGTCAATTCCGTGAACATGTCAAAGACCTTGCCTTTGGATGTACGTATTGGAGAACGCTTGTCAACCGAAGATTGCTGAGGATCTCTCAGGTGTTGTGGCAACCAAATAGGTAAATCAAACTCTAATGAGCTTAGGTTGGGTTAAAAAATTATTAATTCCTAAATGTTAAAATTAATTTAGGCCCAAAGCTGAATCCCGTGTGTTGAAAAGGCCCAAAAATCCAAAGCCCTGTGCATACAGTCACATTCTGTGGGGTTCGACTGGTCGAACAAGGCTCGACCAGTTGAATAACTTAACAAATGATTCAGACTTTGTTTTTTTGGTGCCGCTGAGTTTGTCCAGTCGACCTTGTTTGACTGGTCGAGAGACCTGAGCATTTTTTGAGTTCCATTTTGTGTATCCGCTAGGGTTCGACCAGTCGAACATATTCGACTGGTCGAGAGACTTGTTTATTTTTTAATCCCATTTCTGGTTTATGTTGCTCTCGGGATCGACCAATCGATTTTATTTGTCTGGTCGAGCAGCCTTCTTGGAAAACTTAATTTCGACCCATCGAAAACCTTCGGCATGTTGAGACCACCCATTTTTCGACTTATCAAAAACTTACCTCTTCCGCGCCTCGGCATATCGAGGAGCGTGTGTTGATCCGTTGATTATTTGCTGTTGTAAACCTTCTTATAAATATGTATTAAGCCTAATGGGACATCAACGAGTGAAATTAAGACAAGAAAAGAGAGAGATTAAGAGAAAGAGAGAGGCATCCAAAACCCTGGATCTGGGAAAAACTCTTCCCTCACATCTATTGTATCGACCCTCTGCTATGAAACAGTAACATCATATGAAAAGGGTTAATGGGGGACTGTAGTAACATATCCAAGCTAGGTTGCCCACGTCAGAAGATCTGTAGCAAAGAACACTGGAGCATGCAACCTACTCCTTGAAGAACACGTCTGAAGATCTAAACAAGATTGAAGGCTAGTGTTCTTCCCTCCTTTTATTTCATTTAATATTGTAAGGTGGATTAGATCTCTGTGGATTCGAACCACCATAAAAAAATAGGTGTCGAGGATTAGATCTCGGTGATCAAACCTCTTTAAAACTAGGATTGTAATTTTGGGGTATTTACCCTAAATTTAGTAGGTCCCGAATAGCCCAAAGTTGGGTGATTCCAACAGTGGATGTAGGTTCTTTAAACTGAACCACTATAAATCCTGGCACAGTGTCTGAATGGTTGTGTGGTGCTTTTATGCCTTGATTTTAGATTCGATAATTGCATATATGATTTAATTGATTTATTTTCATTATCTTTTCATATTGCGGTATTGTTTCCTTCTTGCTGATTGTTATTTAATCTCATTAGTTTAAAAAGAATTAAAGCAAAGTAATTTTAAAAAATTGGAAAAGGTCCTATTCACCCACCCCCCTCTAGGATTGTGCATTGTCCTAGCCTGGACTTTCACCCACAACAGTAGATTTGGCGATTGATGTCCCTTTTGAAACCGAATCTTACACCTGTAGTTGCCCTTTGGGAATTGGGGGAGGGGCTTTAGTTTTGAAGATGCTTTAGTGGTTTGAACTACAACGTAGCGGATGGTGAATGGACGGGTTTTCTTTTGTCAAGAAAGAATGATGAAGATCTATTGTGCTCACTCGAGGAGGACCATATTGTGTCTATTGATCATTCATTCTTGGAGACCCTTGAGAGGTCTAAGCGATGAAAGATTGTAGGTTATTCAATTGAATTCACGAGGAACAAAGAGTCATTAATAAAGATTACAAAAATTTCGAGGTTTCCCTGTGTCAAAAAAAAAAAAAAAATCCACCACAGTAAAAATTACAAAAAAACCTACAAAGCCCCTACTTTGGATAAGAAAAATGTCACCCCATTGACTAACTATTTAACATGTCTGAAGGAATAACCTTATCCTTGCAAAAGGAGGAGATATCCCTAGCAATATGACAAAACGTCGAAAGAGGTTCCCTCCTCTCAGAAGCGCATGCAATGGCATTTGATGAATCTCCCTCAATAGTGAAGCTCATTGCACTATGACTTTCCAAAGACCACAGATGAAGTGTTTTTTTAATGGCCAAAAGTTTAGCCTTGTTCGAATCTCTAATACCTATGGGTTCCTGTAAAAACAAGATATGATCTCCTCGATGGTTCTGTAAAACTCTCCAATTCACACAAGTGGACATAATAGATTTGCTTCCTTTGGAATTCTTTTCCTCCCTCGAGTTCAGTTTTTGTAAGATCTCCTACCTTCACCACAAACTAGCAAAAACATTGCACTTTTGAAGGGGCTTTACTTTTCCAAGTAATATCCAAGAATGGTGGGGTTACTACTATTCATATTTCTAATTCCAGCTTTTATTGAGAGCTCACTTGAGGGGTCCCCATCCTAGATCTTAATGTCGTCCTCCTTTCGACAAATACACGCCTCACAAGTGCCTCCAATAGTTGAACATAATAGCTTGTTTCACTGTCCCTCATTGCTCTCTTAAAAGGCACTGACCACACCATAGTTCCCTCCAAAAAATTCATATCTACCGATGACCTTGTCTACCTTATTAATCCTTTTTTTTTTTAAAATTTTATTAAATTTAAGCTATGGACTTTTTGATGTCATATAAAAAGGGTAATGAAAAAGAGATGAAATTGGGAAGAATAATTGTGGTGACCAATTTGTATTTCGTGTTTCTTGCTGAAGATCATACCCAATGAATGTATAGACACTTCAATGTAATACAAGATTCACCCTGAAAATCCTTGAGGAGTCCCTTATCCACTCTTAAATCTTCCTCCTCTGGACAAAGAATTGCATTCCTCCAACATTTATTATTTAGTACTCTTTTGACTCCCTAAGTGCCCCCCTCAACACTAACACTGTACCTCTCATTACTTCATAACACTTTTTGAACATGGCCTTCTATTCCTTGCAATCCTATAAATTATTGGGCACACCTCCTTCAAGCTTCTATCCCCTACCCATAAGTGATTCCAGAAAGAAACTCTATTACCAATGTCCACTTCATATCTGAGTCTCTCATATACCTTACCCACACGTTGTGTACTCATGCCTGCCGTAAATTTCATCTGAACCACATCTGAAGTTTCCTTGTCCACCTCGGTAAATATTTCCCATCCTCCAATTCCTTCGGTTCCATATAGAGCAGCCAATAACTTCCTCCACAAGGAATTGATCCCATCCAAATGTCCATAAAAAATTGCAAAGAAGTGCTTGATTTCCCTCTAGTATATCCTTATGATACTCAAGACCCTTCTTCTTAGGATTTTACCACCTCCTCCCATTTCACCAAATGTATTCCTTTTCTATCTCTCGAATTTTCTCACAGAAAATCTCTTTCAATTTTCTCTAGATTCTTGTCCATCAAAAAGCTGTCTCAACACTATACCATAATGATATCCATTTTATACAATGTTGTCAAAATCGAATCGTATCATGAATCAGTGAAGGGGTGTGAATCGTGAATCATAGAATTGTAAGGTTCATAATGTTTTGTTCAATTCCTCATAATATATAAGTAAATATGCAAACACATGAATATATGACAAAATGTACCAATGTAAAATTAAATAAAAATGCATTAGAAGTCAAGTTTTTACATTCCAAAGTTCAAATTATCATAATTCATAAAATTCTATTATCCAAAATTCCAAAACATCTAAAGAAGATCATTGTCATAAATGCCATCTAAAATATACTAGCGGCAGTAACGGTGATTGCGGTGAAGAAAGGGAGAAAAGCTCCAGCAGATAGCGATGGAGGAGAAGAAGAAGAAGAAGTGAAGAATGGATCGAAGAAGCAAAGAAAAAAAGCTTCATGCCTTGACGGAAGTGGAAATAAGAGTAAAGTGAAATAAAAAATATATAAAAACCATACCTCGAAGCTGCAAATGATCGAACAGAGGCTTGCGAAGAGGCTTGTAGACTGAAGAGAAGGAGATCTCGAAGTTGGAAGAGATGCTTGCGAAGAGGGTTGTAGATAGAAGAGAAGGAAAGGTATTGTGTTGATTGGAGTCTCCAAAGGGTTTTATCGGGCAATAGACCAATCAAAACAGGTAGCTTCTATAAATGCCCATGCAAAAAAGCTTTTTCCTTTCCCATGCACACATTTCTTTTGTTAAAATGAATCCAACGATTCAAGGATTCAACTATTTGAATCCCACGATTTGGGATTCACCTCCTGAATCCTAGGATTTTTTTTTGTACTTGGGATTCTTCATGAGATTCGAATCGTTTGGGGGTGGGATTCGAAACGAATCCTAGGATTTTGACAACATTGATTTTATGTGTATGCCCTTGAAATGCATTTCCTGTCTAATCCTCAATTTCATTATCTTTCATTGTGGTGTTTTTATTTTAATATTTGATACATTTTACATGATCAAGTTTTTATCTTGGCAAGCTTATGGGTACCACTTTCCATTATTTAATTACCAACTTGGGATCCAAATTATCATAGGCTTCGTACTTTACGCTACTTTATATGTCTAGTCAAGAATTAATTGGCACATGACCCTATGTGGGCCATATTGTGGGGTGTCCTTTCCACCCATTCCCCCTCATTCATTTGTCAAACAGCTTAGTTTCATCCTGTTCTTGTTATCTAAATTGTGATGGGCTAGTCACACCTCAACCAAGATGCTGCTACACTTGTAGATGCTTTTTGTATAGTGTCAGATACCCGGTACTTGTAGGATACATTGTAGTATATGCGTTAACAAATCATGCAATCTGGGTGTTATATTTTAACTTGTAATTAATTTAATACTTGTAAGCAATACAAAGAAGGCTTGATGTGGTCATCACTTGACAATAAAAGTGAGGATAACTTCGTGTTCGATCGAGGCAAGTGCGGGACGGAACTAGCCAATCCGGGCTCCAAATTGGAACATTCAAAGCATATGGACCCACATGTGGGCCCGTGGACCTCTTGAGATCATGTGGACCCTACTTGGAGGAGGGGTACACACTTGGAATCCTAGTAGAAGGAAAGAACCCGTGTGAGACAAGAGGAGTTGACACTTGGCACAAATCTAGCAAATCTAGATTAAATCTGATGGATGAAAATAGCAGTGACTTACAAAGTATTTTTGAGGCATCAAACGACGTCGGATTTCAATGAAATTTGGACCATTGGAAAGCTTATTCAAATACCTTTCCAACGGGCCCAAGTTTCGCTATTTCCGATTCATGTAGCCTAAGTTACAACCGTTTTCATCAACAAGTGCAGAATCACTCCGAAATCCACCTCATAACAAGCACATGCCTTCCACATGCTTCACACGCCTTCCCATGCATCCAGACGTCCATGAGAGTTGTTAGCCTAGTTGTGAGATTCCATTCTCTTCATTGGTTTGTTAGTCCATGTGTGTACATGAGGTGGAAATCCACATGGTTGTGGTTGTTGGAAACCACACTCCTCCACATGGAAACCACATGCCTCCACACACCCATATGTCTGCATGGAGAGTTTGTTAGCTAGCTGTAAGATCCCATTTCTCCCATTGGTTTGTTAATCCATGTCATTGAACACCTAGGATCTATGTGTGCATATAAGGTGGAAGTCCACATGGTGGTGGTCATGGGAATCCACATGCCTACCCATGCAAGGCACATGCCTCCACATCCTTTCCACACTCCTTGGTGAGTTGGCTAGCCTAGGTGTTAGTTTCTAATTATTTCATTGGGTTGTTTATCCATGTAATTGCACACCTAGGATCCACATGAGAATCCAAGTGTGTGCATGATGTGGCAAAACGCATGGGGTTGTTGCTTGAGGTCCACATGTCCAAACCATGGTTGTGCCAAACTCAACCATAATTGGTATTGAACTCAACCATAGTTGTGCCAACTCAACTGTGGTTCATCAAACTCAACCATAGTTGGCCAAACTCAACCATGGTTCTTGGATGGTTAGGGTTTTGAATTTTCATTATAAATAGATCTCTTTGGTGCCCATTTCTGACACACAAAAAAGGAAAGAAAAAAGTTTTAATTTGAGTTGACTCAATACAGAGGGATCGAATTTCCCATTTGGAGGAAGACTCCAAGGTTTGTAAAGTAAGTGTTTCATGTTATTCTATGTTTTCTTAATGTTGAATTTAAGTTTCTAATTGCATTTTCCATTTACTTTTCCTTTCATGGAATTCATTGCTTTAATTGGGGATTGCACTTTTTAATTTTAATTCAACTTTAGGACCATAGAATTCGTGGAAACTTGCTCGACCATAGACATACATTGATTGGTCTTTGGCAAGGAACCGATTTCATAAACACTAGAATGGTTCAGGATTCCATAACCTTAAGATTAACGGGATTCAATTTTCCTACGTGAACCGTGGGGGGCTTTCGATACCACCTCGGTTTACATCAAGGGTGGCCATAAAAACGATGTTACTGTAAACAACTTTATAAAATAGGAAGTATGTGACATTTGACACACTACATAGAGAAACAATGGTATAGTTAAAATGTTCATGTGAAAAATGACAAAGCTAATGTTAACATATATTTTGAATGGGACACCCATATCAATATCCATGTCCTAGACCAAAATGGAGTGTTGTTTTTTCCTTACCCAGATCCATATCTGTGTGTCAAAGCACCCAATGAAAACACTTGTATGCTGCCATGTTAGTGGTCTTTTGGTCACTCAGCAACATGCCCTATAGCTTGGTGAACTTGTTTCCTCATTCATACTTTTTGTAGGTGCCAAACACATTTGAATTTGCTGATTGGATTGGTCGGACAAAGCAAAAGAAAATCCGTGTAACTGGGTAATTGCCGGCACATATATTCTATTCATCATTATGCCTCTTTTTCTCTAAATGATGCATTTACTGAAAAATCTAGAAGATTTCTTGTTTAACTTAAATTAATTATCCTGACCGCTCAAAAAAACCTTAAATTACTTATCCTGCTTGTTTGTGTGTCAATGCTGTCAGGACCTTAAAAAGACCCGTACCTCTGGAGCACTGCCTATTCTATTCTGGTGAGTTGTATAAAATATGTGACAACGAATCTTTCGTTCCTCAGGGTCTGAAAGCTGCCAAAGATGCTTTTAAGAAAAAAAATTCAGGTGCAGCTGGGGGCAGTTCTGGGACCTCTTTGGGGTCTGGACCTTCTCAGACTGGGGCTCAAGTTCGGCAGCGTGACAATTTCAACCGTGGAAAAGTGCAAAAGCATTCTGGGTCTCAGATAGCAGGCAATGTTTCTTGGTCTTCTGGTGCTCATCAAAACAATTGGGGATCAAGGAGATCAGAGGCTTCTTTGTGGCTATTGTTGATAAACAAGCTTTCAAAGAAGTCCCTTTTACCTGTGAGTTTCTTTTCACATACTGTAGCTCCCTAGACATGGCATTTATATGAGATCCATTAATCATCTCCACAGTTCTGTAACACCAAAAACGAAACCAGTCAGATTGACTCACTCCAATCCAAGGACCCTTGAAAATTACAAATTGACAGCTGAAAAAGAAATTCCAACTAAAATCACTGGAAACACAGTTTTCATGTCTAATGTTCATGACTCCTCATGTGCTCACATCTTTAGCATTTTTATAGATTTATCCCTTGGCATTTGGTTGCAGGTGATTATTTTCTGTTTTTCAAAGAACCGTTGTGATAAATCGGCTGATAATTTACCAGGGACTGACCTCACTAGCAGTTCTGAGAAAAGTGAAATCCGTATTTTCTGTGACAAGGCATTTTCGCGCCTTAAGGGCTCTGATAGAAACCTTCCTCAGGTCTTCTAATCTCATTGTCATTCTCATTGCCATTTTGGATGAACTGGAGACACTGATGTGCCACTTTTAACACTTGCTGTAGGTTGTCAGAGTCCAAAGCCTGCTTCGCAGAGGGATTGGTGTTCACCATGCTGGGCTGCTTCCAATTGTCAAAGAAGTTGTTGAGATGCTGTTTTGCTGTGGTGTTATTAAGGTCATTCTGTTTGGCTATTATTTCTTCCTCAAATTCCAAATTCATTTATACCTGTGATCAGCTGGATGTTGTTGTCTATTGTTGTCTACTCTTGGCTTTTCTTCATGATTATGATAATTAGAAATGAGGGAGAGAGATTGTACACTGAGAGTTATTGCAGACATTGACTTAGTCCCAACTGGAGACGTCATTCTTTTATAACAAAAAGAGAGAAACTACAGTTTATAGAAAATGTGCCCTTTTATTGGGAATTTACAATTAAGTCCAACGTTTTAAAGAGAAAGGTAACCAAAACTTTCTCATTTCAATAATATTTACTACCTGAAGAGAAAAGATCGTGTATGAGCGCTAGGGCTGAAATCGGGCCGGGCTGGGTGTTTTAAAACCCCACCCGGCCTGAGTTACTAATTTATGGAACCTGACCCAACCCGACCCGGACTTCTTGACCCGATCCGACCTGAATTATAACCCAACTCAACACAAAACCGGACTTGACCTGCATTTTGAACTTACTTTAGCCTACTTTTTATTGGGTCGAGTCGGGTTTGATCGGGCCAGTTCGGGTTAACTTTAAAATTTCTTAACCCAACCCGACCCGACTCAAATTCAATGCGGGTTTTTGACTTCTCAACCCGACCTGACCCGCTGACCCGACTTTCATAACCCGACCCGCATGATTTTCAGATTAGGTCTGCGGGTTCGGGCCAAAACCCTACCCGAGTTTCACCCCTAATGAGCGCTATATAACTAAGCATCACACTAGAATTGTAACTAAGTCATCTATCCATTAAGATTTTGAGACGAAGGCAACTCTTAATTCTCAATTTGCTTTTACTTGTAGTTGTAGGTGTATCTGAAAAAATGGTTCTATACTTTCTGCAACAATACTGTGCACTACTTCCCCTTAAGCTGATCCACAGATGTCATTCATGCTTAGCTTGGAAATACCTTGATATAATAGTCACTTGGAAGAGATTCTTCCAAGCATAACTGCAAGTTAACCTTTGAAGTAATGTAGGAACATTTTTTTTTATTGGAAACATTTCTTGTATGAAATGATAGTTGGCATCGATGTGTATAGGATGCTCAAGAGTTTTTTGTTGAAATGATACCTGAATAATATTAAATAAAAGGCACCAGAGGTGACCAAAAAGAACCCTGTACGAGGCAAAGAAAAAAATAAAGAGCCCCTCTACCGCATAAACCCACAAACGTATACACCCAAAACTGAGAAACCTCTGACACAACTCAGCTAGAAACTAAGAAAGCCCAATGCACTCTTTCTAGGCAGCAAAATGTCATAGAGACATGCTGGAAATTCACAAGAGAAGAAGCCCAAGCTGTGCATTTGGCCATAGTTCGGTTACAAACGCTCTGGGGGCTTTCTTCACAGTTCCTGAATACCCTATTATTGCGTTCCCACAAAATGCTCCACAAGGTGCCATGAAGGGCAAGGTGCCACAACACTGAGCATCCAAAGGAGACATTAGAAATCTTCCAAGCAAAGAAAAACTGAGCAACCGAAGTGGACATAGACAATTTTTTTTTTAAATGGTTCATATACTAATAAATAAAAGGGGAACCAGAGATGCAAATACAAAGATAGAGGATAGATAAAAATGGCAACAATAATAACTGGAAAAGAAAGCATATAATGATTCCTTAGGCAAGATCAACGCATTCTTTACAGGAACGCAAAATGTTTGACATTGAAATGCTACGGAAGACCTGCAACGAAACAACTAAGAAGCACATTTCGCAAGAGCACGCCAACCAACCGCCGCACTGTACTCACTCTTATCTTTGAAAAACCTATTGTTCCTTTCCCACCAAAGGCTCCAAATAGTGGCAAAAAATTATAACTGCGACAATGAGGCACATTTCGGCGAGATGAAACAATGTCCCAAAAGGACAACTCAGCAATCGCTGATGGCATAACCCAAGACACTCGAAACTGAGCAAGCACCGAGTACCAAACTGATAAAGAGAAGGGGTAGTGCAGAAGAAGATGTTTCGACTCTTCGGATACTTGCAAGCATAGTGGGCAAACACTAATCAAAATGCGTCCTCTTCGTCTGAGATTATCCCAAGTCAAGATTTCCCCAAAGCAGCGGCCCAAACAAAGCTAATTGCCCTCAGGGGAGCATTGGAAGATCCAAATTTTTGGGTTGAACCGGAAACTGACGACGACCAAGAGTAGAAAGACTTAACCAAGAAAATTCCGTTCTTATCCGGCCACCAAACAATGCTGTCCTCCACATTGATGTTGATTCTGGAGGATGATAAGGACTGGAGAAGATCTGAAAAAGGCTTCTGTCTCTGTGTCTGACAAGTTACGATGAAGAGGGATATCTCAAACAACGTGGTTACCCGTCAGTGAGTAGAAATGTGAGATTTCCCCCGTAGGATTAATGAAGAGACAGTAGAGAGATGGAAATCAAGAAGCCAAAGAGGGGCCATCGCACCAAATATCACTCCAAAACTTTATTCTAACACCACAGTTACCCTTGAACCTTGTCCCACCTTTGAATTTGTCAACACATGCTGCAATGGCCCGCCACATACTCGAGGCTCTGCACGGGGCAGGGTTGATATCCCACCCATAGGTTCCCAAACGATACTTGCTGAAGAGAATAGACTGCCAAGGAGAATCCCCTTCAGAACCTAGTCTCCATAGCCACTTTGTAAGCAGAGCTGAATTAATTACTTGGATTGGTCAAACCCCCAACCCCTAGCAGTGATAGAGAGGCACACCTGATCTCAATTAACAAGATGGTATTTCTTCACGCCCTTATGGTTACCCCATAGAAAGTTCCTCATAAGCATCTCTATCGACTGATATACTTTCTTGGGCCAGCGAAAAACTTATAGAGAATAAACATGCAGAGCATTTAGAATAAACTTAAGAAGAGTAATTCGTCTGCCGAAAGATAAATACTTTCCCATTCCATGAGGCCAGACTCTTGTTGAAATTATGAATGACTGGTTCCCATTGTGAGTACCTGGGGGACCCAATGCAAAGGGTAGTCCCAGATAGGTAGATGGAAGGACAAAAAATGCACATCCCAGAAGCTCGGAAAAGAAGGAAAGCTCTGTGTTGTTCAAATTGATCCCAAAGACAACACTCTTGCAATAATTGATCTGTAGGGATGAAGACAACTCAAACCATCTCAGTAGAGCTCTAAGGTTCATGACGTACTCTTCATTAGCCTTGTAGAAGATGATGGTGTCGTCCACAAACTGTAAATGATTGATATACAAAGTAGATGCACCGATGCTGAAACCATGGATGAGGTTGAAATCCGATGCTTTTGAAAGAAGAAGACTTAGAGATTCCGCAACCATGGTAAATAGAGCCGGAGATAAAGGGTCATCTTGACGAATACCTCTAGAACTCTTAAAGAAACCTTTAGATGGTCCGTTGATAAGAATTGAAAAATAAGCAGAAGACATACACTGAAACATCCATAGGCACCAAATCCGACTGAAACCCATACTAGAGAGCACAAAGAGCAGGAAATTCCAATCTGCCATATCAAAGGCTTCAGCCAAATCCAACTTACAAATAACACCTTTCCGATGAGCCTTATGTTGGGAGTCGATACACTCATGTGCTAAAATCACTGCATCCATAATTTGCGTCCTTCTACAACTGCAGATTGAGAAGGAGATATTAACTTGGGGAAATGGACCTTGAGTTTATTTTCTAGTACCTTAGCTAGAATCTTATAAGGACTTCCAAGAAGGCTAGTTGGCCTAAAATCAGAGAGGGAGGAAGTACCATCCTTTTTGGCAACAAGAACAATGAAGGTAGTACCGATCTCCTTGGGGATAAAAGCTTCGTGATGAAACTCCGATATAAACGCAATAAGATTGATTTTGACTATATCCCAAACGTACTTAAAGAAAGCAATAAGGAAACCATCGGGCCAAGGGGCGCGATCCTCACCAAGTTCCCACACGGCAAGTTTGATTTCATCCTCGGTAAAAGGCCGTTCAATAGAAGCAACCTCGGCGGCGGAGATAGATCTGAATGGAAGACCATGTATTGGCAATCTTGTATAGGCACTGGCTGAATATAGCTGCTGGAAGTGATTGAGAACACTGGAGGTAATTTCCTCTCTGGATGTCACTGATGAATCACTGACCATGTGGGATCGGATGCAATTTGCTCTTCTGTGGGCAGAGGCCATGGCATGGAAGTATCGAGAATTTTTATCCTCGTCCTTAACTCATTTGTCTCTGATCTTTGCCTCCATTTTACTTCATCTTGGATACTCTTGGTCCGATATTGTTCCTGAAGTTCGCGGCGGTAAGTGACTTCCTCCTCAGTTAGAGATCCTGCTTGCTCACACATATCAATCTGGTTGATTCCATTGGGGATGGTAGCTATGATTCCGCGAGATGGTAGCTAATGATTCCGCGAAGGACCTAGAGTTAGAAGTACACCACAGTTTTAACTTTGCTTTCAACCTCTTCAATTTTAGATGTAACATTTAACAATATCTACTGGCCACGGTATCTTCTGCCCACCACTATGCAATGAGATCCTTGAAACCGTTCTCTTTGGTCCAAAACAACTCGAATTTGAATGGTGCAGGCCCCCACGAATCCTCAAAGGAATCCAAAACCAAAGGCCAATGATTAGACACAGGTCTAGGAAATACCGATACATTAGAATCGGGAAAGATGTCAAGCCACTTTGTCGAAACTAGGAATTTGTCAATGTGGGAGAGAGACGGTCGCTCTTGGCCATTGGACCAAGTAGATTCTCCGCCTGATAGTGGAAGGTCCACCAGCTCTAGATAAATACAATATGAGAAATGCCTCATTGAGGGAGTGAGTAATGACCCAGGTCAACAAAATTGTTATGGGAATAAGAGGATATATGAATCGTACGATTTTACGATTTTCTATTCATGATTGACACCCCTAGACCAATTTCGATACGATTCGAGTTTGATAACATTGGATAAAATTGGAGAATGCCATACACTTAGAGCATTGGGAATATTTGTAAAATTCCATGCTCACAAGGTGTGTGATAATATGTTTGAGTGAATATTGCCTTGTGCACATTCCAATGCATAGTTGGGTAAGGTTATGGTTTGACCTCCTTATGCTTATGTGTGATTGATGTGAATATATTGTATCAGATACATATGTATGAGTTTCCCAAGTTCCCTATGATTAGATGTTTACTATAATTGAGAATTCATAGATTTGCAATGTGTTTTGAACTATAATCGAATATATGATAAATCAAGATTGCCCAAGATGTGTAATGTAGGGCCTTGATAACTTTTTATACTTGTGTATGGTTATGAGTAATGTATGTATCGAATGAATTCTCATGATTGTGATTGGAATTCTTAGATGGGTAACTCATATAATAAGCAGATGCATGTGTTTTTGCCAAGCTTGGATTTTGTGATGATGTTTACATCACTAGTGAGTACCTATGTTGATAATGATTGTGGTGGATCGACCTAACCATGTGTAGAACGACTTTCCATGATTTGAAGAGGAACTTGATAAAATGGTTAGATTAAGTGATATGGGTGAGTTAATGTCAAGTAGCTTAGAACCCAAAGGGGTTAACATGTGCTACAATGGGGATGGGCTAGCATGATTGAGAATGCATGGAATGCAATGTAAATACTAAGAAAGCCTTGCTTGATTTTCCCAAAGTAAAAGTATGACCACTCTCCAATATCAACGCAAATGTAAAAATGATGAACTACGGTTGATCTGATCCACTATGTGGTACGTAGGCAACTGAGAGCATTGTGCCTCAGCTTGATCAAAAAGTGCATCGTGTCATCCATTTATATTAAGGATGATGTAAGATGTTGAGCAAATGTGAAGGGTAGAAAGGGATTTGTGGGATATACCTTTCCTAATATAGACCCTAATGTTAGATGTTGGATCCCTTGAAGGCCGCCCAAAGCGGCTATGATGCCTTGGGAGTCCCGATATGATGAGACATATATGTTTGTTATTCGAGTAAAGCCTAGAGTGGTTAGAGAACTGTGAAAATTCTTAAGATGGACAAATGATGACTTTGGCATTGAGATGTATGTGACTAGGTCACTTGATTATATTGAGACGTGGTATGAGCGTGTCTCTCACGTGATGATTATATTGAGATGTGGTATGGGTGTGCCCCTCTCGTGATGATAATTGAGACATGTCATGGGTGTATCCTTTACGTGATATTGGTGATGATTGAGACGTGGTATGGGTATCTCCCTCATGTAATGATAACGTTATGGTTCAGTCCGTTAAAAAAAAGAAGGGAAATTGTCCTATCAGTAGATCATTGTGTCTCACCTTTGTATAGTTAAAATGATGAGATAAATATATAGATTCCATGAGTAAAGCCTAGAGTAGCCGTGAGACCGTAGGAGCCTCAAAATAAACATACGAAGACTGTGGTATGAGACATGTAGGTGACTTGGTCACTTGATATTGAGATGTGGTAAGGGTACGTTCCTCACGTGATTGTAATGTCTGATTTCTTGTCTTAGAGAGGTATTCGGGATAGTGGTGTTTTTCCACGGAGACTTGGTCCTGTGTGGTTGCTGTCGCAGGGTGAGTCCTTTACATGTTATATACTGTAGGGCGCCCTTACGACCATTCTGCGCACTTGTTGTGCGTGGTTGCGCAGAGATAGATACTATTTTACCCATTGGGGTAGTGCTAGCTTCGTTAGACGCGGTCCGACAGCTTTAGAGCTTGACTGAATCACCCATGAGGTGAAGGGATGCAAGGCGAGGTAGACTTGATCACGCCAGTCGTGGGTCCCTGCTTAGTAAGTCGTGAGCTCTAAGTCTTGCTATGGGTCATGGTATGTTTATGATATGATATGATGATTTGATATTGTTGCCACAGTCACGTAGTGATTCATTCGAGTGTTGTTTCTATGGATAGAAGATCTCATGGTAGATGATTGACCCTTGGATTAGTTATGCAAATGGATGGATTATACCCATGGATGGATTATATTCATGAATGATTTATACCCACGAATAGATTATACTCATTGATAGATTCTTACCAGGGATGGATCTGTATACCCATGGATGATGGTTCCCATGGTAGTGCTCGGATGTTTGTCTTATGGTAGACCTGTTGGTCCCATGGTAGACTTATTGGTCTTATGTTAGACATGTTGGTCCCATGGTAGACGTATTGTATTATGGTAGATTTGTTGGTCCTATGATAGACATATTGGTTCTACGAATGTATGAGTTATGCCTATGGATGGATTATACCCATGGATGGATTATATTCATGGATGATTATTACCCATGGTTAGATGCTACCACTGATGGAGAGTTACCAGGTATGGATGATGAATCCCATGGATGTTGTTCCCATGGTAGACAAATTGGATTCATGCCTAGTTATTGATTATATGGTGGGCATATTGACCCCATGATAGATATAGTGGTCCCATGTAGACGTATTGGTCTCATGGTGGATGTGGCGGTTCTATGGATATATATTATTTTCCCATGGATAGTTCTTCCCATGGAGGGCTTTGTGACCATGGATAAGTATTGTATATCGTGGATGGATATTCCCACGGGAAGGCGTTGATTCCATAGAGTATTGGACCCATATTTAGAGTATTGTCCCCGAGGAGGGATGTACTTATGGTTGGGTATAAGTCCCATGGTTGAGGTTTATCCTATGTGTGACATTGACCCCATGGTTGACGGTGTTCCCATGGTTGGTATAGACCCGTGATAGATGAGATCTATTCTATTGATGAGTGAATAGTACGTGGTTAGTGCCATGAAATAAATGAATTGAGAACTACGCAAGATCTAATCTCCACTGGAGTACGTAGGCAGCTGATAATTCAGTTCAATCAAATCAAGGGTCCAATAAGTCGTATGATTCGTAGGGATGTCGCAACACATGTAGGTGTCACGTGTTTGGACTATGAGTTGTGTATGCTTCAGAGTTAAAAAAATAAAAATTTATTGTTTCTCACGTGTCCGTTGTGTCGGGCCGTGACAGAGTGAAAGAAGTTACCCTACTTCTCTCATGAGGAAACCTGATGAGATGAAAATCTCCACAAATGCACCACCGGTCAGACCATCTCCCTCTTAGGGACTCCACCTTTGCAAGGAAATCATTTTTTCTCAACTCGTCACAAGGGCCATATACACTAGTTAAGAGTCCACGAATTACCAACGGATATGTTCTCAAACTGAATAGATAGAGAAAATTCTCCAACGAAAGAATCTAATAGAGTGAGTTTTCTTGTGTCCCAACAGATGATAATGCCCCCAGATCTACCGACAGTTGCCTTTGCAATCCACTTAAAATGATGACCCCCTCCACACGATCGGATGATCGATTCCTGTGGATCTTCTAACTTAGATTCTTGAAAACAGAGAATGGTAGGATTGATAGATTTGATGAAATTCTTAATAGTAACTTTCTTTCTCTGGTCCTCCATGTCACGGCCCGACTCAACGGGCACGTGAGGAACGAGAATTTTTTTTTTTTAGTCTGAAACATGCACAACTCATAGTCCAAAGATGTGACACCCATACGTGTAACAAGATCCCTGCGGATTCTAGGACTTATTGAACCCTTGGGTTGATCGAACTGTATCGTCAACTGCCTACATACTCCATTGGAGATCAGATCTTGCGTAGTTCTAAATTCATTTATTTCATGACACTAACCCCGTGCTATTCATGATGTCACATCAAGACATTCTAATTACCCAATCGTGGGACTCATAAGTAGAATAGATCTCATCTATCATGGTTCTAACCAATAACAGGTCTATACCAACCATGGGAACACCGTCAACTATGGAATCTATGTCACTCATGGGATAAACATCAACCATGGGACCTATACACGAACATAAGTACTACATCCCTCCTCAGTTACAACACTCTAAATATGGGTCCAATCACCTATGGAATCAATGCCCTCTGTGTGAATATCCATCCACGGTAATAATATACATCTATGGTCACAATGCCCTCTATGAGGATAACCATCCATGGGAATAACCTTCCATGGGAATAATATCTATCGATGGAACCATCAAGTCCACCATGAGACCATTACGTCTACCATGGGACAACATGTCTATTAGGAGGCCAATATGCCTACCATATAACCAATATCTGGGCATGAATCCAATATGTCTACCATGGGAACAACATCCATATGACTAATCATACATCCCTGATAACACTCCATCAGTGAGTATGAATATCATCTATCCATGGGTATAAATCATCCATGAATATAATCCCCCTATGGGCATAACTCATCAAGGGAACACATCATCCACCATGAGATCTTCTATCCGTAGGAACAACACTCATCACAAATCACTACTTGACTGTGGCAACAATATCATATCATAAACATACCACGACCCCTAGCAAGACTTAGGTCCCATGACTCACTAAACGGGAGATTTACGACTGATGTGATCAAGTCTACCTCACCCTGCATCCCTTCAGGTCATGGGTGATTCAGTCAAACTTTAAAAGAGTCGGACCGCGCCCCATCCCCATGGGGTAAACAAATATCTAGCCCTACGCATCAACTCTCATCAAATGTATTATATAGTCGTGAGAGCGCCCTACAACGCTTAGCATGTGAGAGGCTCACTCCTCGACGGCAACTATGTGGGACCAAGTATCCGTAGCTGACCCCCACCGTCCAGAATACCTCTCTGGAACGGGCAGTCAAACATCATAATCACGTGAGGGACTTGCCCATAGCACGTCTCAATATCAATATCACTTGAGGTACGCACCCACATATAATAATAATGTATGAAATGGAATATAAATCATGCTATGCAACACTGTCCTGCCATCAACCTCATCAATGTGAAAACAATGTCCGCTCCAGGACACCTCTATGGAACGGGCTGTCAAATATCATGATCCCCTGGGGGACATGAGCTACGACTTACAAGTGGGAGATCTCCATACTACATAGAAAATCTACCTCACCCTGCGTTCCTTCACCACTCTGGTGATTAAGTCAGCTCTAAGGTGATCAAAATACGACTTACCAAGTTAGTACCGCCCAAGTAGGGCTCACAAGTATCTAATCTTGCGCAATCCGTCTTCCTAAGTCAGTTCTGGCTGCATAGGCTCACGAGTATCTAACCTTGCGCAATACATCTTATTAAGTTAGTACCGCCTGCATAGGCTCATGAGTATCTGACCCTGCGCAATCTGTTTTACTAAGTTAGTACTGCCCGCATAGGCTCACGAGTATCTAACCATGCGCAGTGCGTTTTATTAAGTTAGTACCGCCTGCATAGGCTCACGAGTATCTAACCATGCACAATGCGCCTTACTAAGTTAGTACCGCCCGCATAGGCTCACGAGTATCTGAGCCTGCGCGAATTGTACACCAAGTGTACAAAATAGTCGTGAGAGCGACCTATAGTGCGAAGCACGTGAGGGGCTATACTCCTCAACGACAACCACAAACAACTGTGTGAGCGATCTACAATGCGAAGCATTATAGGAGCTATACTCCTCGCCGACAACTATATAGGACCAAGTCCCATAGTCGACGCCACCGTTCTAATAGGGTTCCTTAAACAAAACCATTATCCTGTCACACGAAGGTGGAGACTCGTACTAGTGGGGCCCAAACAAGAGAAAGGTACATCATCAAGTCTTATAAACTCTTTGGAGTCTCATCCCAATACTAGTAATTCTCATCATCATGCCCGTTACTACAACATCCCATACTCACCTCCTAGATAATCTCCTAGGCACATCAATGAATAATGCAAAATGGATAATATTCACAATTACGTGGGCAACATATATGGCATAATCACATCATGACCATAATTTCACAAGGATAGCAGCATAACACATTCCATTACGTTTCATACATTCAACATATTCATCACATTGGGTTATTTTAGGGACATGAACTACACACCAATCCTGAGATACACACATCGGGTTTATTTAACATAATCTCAGTCCTTGCAATTTATTCAACCCGTCTCATAATGGTTTATCATCCTAAGTCCAATCACTCCATTCTTCACAACATTAAACCAATTAAATTCAACAATAATTCATCTCAACCCTTCCCAACGGTTTCCAACAATTAACACAATATATCCATTATCCTTAATATAAATGGATGAGATACAATACATCTTTTGATTGCGTTGAGGCACAATGCTCTCAGCTGCCTACGTACCACATAATGGAGCAGATCAACCGTAGTTCATTATTTTCACATTTGGATTGACATTGGGGAGTGATCATACTTTTACTTTGGGGAAATCAAACAAGGCTTTCTTAGCATTTACATTACATTCCATGCATTCTCAATCATGCTAGCCCATTCCCATTGTAGCACAAGCTAACTCCCTAAGGTTATAAGATACTTGACCTTAACTCTCCATTTCACTTAGTCTAACCCTTCCTCAAGTTCCTCTTCAAATCATGGAAATTCATTCTACACATGGTTAGGTTGATCCATCACCATCATTATCAACATAGGTACTCATAGTGATGTACACATCATCACAAAATCCAAGCATAGCATTAAAACACATTCATCATGCTTATTATGAGTTACCTATCTAAGAATTCCAATCACAATCGTAGAATTCATTTGATGCATATATAACTCATAACTATAGACAAGTATGGAAGTTATCAAGGCCCTATATTTCACATCAATCACACATAAGCATAGGGAGGTCAAGCCATAACTTTACCCAACTATGCATTGGAATGTGCATAAAACAACATTCACTCAAACATATTATTAAACACCTTGTGAGCATGGAATTTTTCAAATATTCCCAGCTCAAAGTGTACGACATTCTCCAATTTTACCTAATGTTATTAAATTTGAATCGTATTGAAGTTGGTTTAGGGGTATGAATCGTGAATCGAAAATCATAAAATCGTACGATTCGTATATCCTCTTATTCCCATAATCATTTTGTTGACCTGCGCCATTATACCCCAGACCCCTTATATTCCATGAGATAATCTTCATGGAGTCATTGACTGGTTCACCCAGCTTGACTCAGCCCAATTTGAGACAATATGTTTAGCAACCTGATTATTACAACTTAGATTTGTGGGTTTAGTCATTGAAAATCCTAAGTTAGACATGACATTCTTGCTCTAGAGGAGTTCATAAGTGGCGTTGGTGATGCAGAGCATGCCACCATATATAGGTTTAGTTTTACTTTTATTTCATTTGAGGGTAGTTTAGGCATTTTATTGTAATTTTTATTTAAGGGCAATTTGGGCATGTTTTATTGTAATGGCAATTTGGGCATGTGTTATTATAATTCCTATATAAACACCCCTTGTAAGCCATTCGAAGAATGAATAGGAATATTGAAATTTTCGAAAGTGTCCTTGGCTTTTGCGTACGACACTTCCTTGGTGGAATCCAAGTAGGGTGAAAAGCCCTTTTCCCCTATCTAGGTATTCTTCCATCTTCTCTTCTCTTCTCTCTTTCTTCTCTTCTTCCCTTCTCCTTCCTTGAATCCTAGAATTTTCGAATTTTCCTTTTTTTCTTCTTATCTTGAATTGCCGCCCCATCATTTCCCCAATTCACTCTCTTAATTACCATGAATCCCATCTTTTCCTTCTTCTGGTGTTGTCGCCCCACCTCATTATCCAAACCCTAGCTTTGGTCGATCCCCACCCTCCCATCTATGAGCCTTCTCTTCTAAACCCTAACCCTAAATCCATATCTAAACCTCTTCTAGCCATATCCTTTAAACCCTAGCCCTAATCTCCATTCCCAACCCCAAAACAGCCTCATAAACTGCTGTCCTAACCCAAAACAGCCCCATAAACTGCGGTCCTAACCTATAACAGTCCCATATATGGTTGTATACTGCTCCCATATCCATTAAGATCCCATATTGCTGCTGTCCCACAATTCTCTTTGCGAAACAACCAGTTTAAACCCTATTTTTGATAAAAGACCTACATGTTTGTAAGATTTGACGTTTTGAGGGATCCTCACTGTGGATGCGATTTGGTTTGGATTGTTTAATAACCATTTATATTAGATTCTAAGGATTGCATGATTATTTGTGACAAAGTTATATTCTTGAATTGCAATTATTGATTTAGATCTTAATTTCAGCTCTAGAATGTTTGATCATAATAATTGTTTTCCCTCTTATTTGCATTAGTCCCTAGGATTGTTGTTTATTTTGTGTTCTGCTTCAATTTAGCGATTTAGGTTTACTTCATTTAGTGTCCGGCGTCAAATTTGGTATCAGTAGCCAGGTTAGGATTTTTCTTTAACATGGACGATCCTAGATTGCATTTTATTTTTGTGATAAAAAAATTATTGGTTTGTCTCATCATTACATCATAAGTCATTCATTGCACATGGAGTCTAGAACATAGCATATAGCCAGAGTATTTCCCTACTTTTGAGTCTATAGGAACCCTAGCGTGTGTGTCTGTGCATGACAATTTGGAGTGAGATTACCTATCAAAAAGGGTCAGAACTATCTAGGGGCATGTTAGGAGATCAACCCCTAGCTTGGGTTGCTCAGATCCTTACCCAATTGACCGAACTTCAGAGAACCTAGGAGACCTTAAGTATTGACTTGGCCGCCGTGAGAACTAGGGTTGAAGTCCTAGAAGTCCCTACGAATGAGAATGGTGGATCGAATCATGGAAACAATAGGAACCTAGGAAATAGGAATGGAGGCTGAGGAGTTGGTCGTGGCGGATACCAGCCACATAGGCATCTGGAACCTACCAACAATGAAGAACGTGTCCTGAAGACCGTTCATGTGGAAGCCTCCTAGTTATGACGGTTGTTTAAAGCCCATCCTAGATTGGCTGTCAGACATGGATCGCTACTTCGAGTGGCATGATATGTTGGAAGATTGGAGAGTCTGTTTCTCCAAGTTGAAATTGGTGGGACAAGCTCGGCTTTTCTGGACCACAGTGGAATAGAAAACCAGGAGATTGAGAGATGATCCTCTTGATTTGACTTGAGATGAAATGAAGGAGTTGTTAAAGGAGAAATACGTCCCTCTTAAATGCAGGCAAAGACTCATTGATCAGTGGAACTCATTGCGTTAGGTTAACCTCACCATTCGTGAGTACATCACTATGTTTGATGAGCTCTTTATGCGATGTGAGTTTGATGAGGTGCCCAGCCAAACTCTCTCTAGGTTTAGACTAGGTCTTCGCCTTGGATTCCAGCGAGAACTCATGTTGCATCGAGTGGAAACTTTGGAGGAAACCTACCGATTTGTACAAGACTTGGAACAGTACTTGAAACCAAACCCTCCAAAGCTATTTGATTCCCATGGTACTAGTTCCAAGGCCACTCTGCAAGGAGTCCGACAAAGTACAGGGAGTCAACCCAGACAAATCACCAGTGCTCCACCCAAGAACAAGGGTGCATTTGCAAAGGGAGCCTCTAGTGCGAGCTTTTCCACAAGTTGCCTACAGTGTTATTGTTGTCAAGGCTATGGGCATTTTGCTCGTGATGTACTACAAAGACCAGGAACTAAGAAAGAGCTCTCTTGGTGGGAGAACATTCCAATGAAAAGACGGACCATGGAAATTGGGATGAAGAGATCTTTGAAGGAAGAGTCAAACCCCCTTGCAGTGGTGAGGTGTGCCTCTGTTCGATCCCAACCGACGGTCCAAACGAAGGCCCAGCCCATGTCTCTACACATCATCACGGGAATTTGAGAGAGACTAGTGACACTTCGGTTGTGTTTGCCCTCCATAGATTAACCCTATGGCACATGATTGGTATTGGGCTTCAGTTTTCGTCCACATGTCATCGTCAGGCTAATAGTCAGACTGAGGTAGTCAATTGTAGTCTAGGTAATCTGTTGAGTTGTCTAGTTGGTGAACATACGCGATAATGGGATGTTGTCCTCCCAATTGTAGAGTTCAGGTACAATAGCTCGGTCAATAGGTCTAGGTATGAGTCCCTTCGAAGTCGTACATGGTTACACGCCTAGAAAACCTATAGATCTCATTCCCATATCAGTGTCCAATAGGCCATTTGAGTCTGCATATTCATTTGCACAACATATCCATGATTTGCATGCTGAAATTAGGAGAAAAATTAATATGAGCAACGAAAGGTATTAGTTTGCTGCAAATTCTCATCGCAGGTTTAAGGAATTTAATGTGGGTGATTATGTGATGGTCAAAATCAGACCCGAACGGTTCCCACAAGGAACTGTGAAAAAGCTGCACGCTCGTAGTGCGAGGCCTTTCAAAATTTTGAGGCGAGTTGTACCCAACGCATATGTCGATCTTCCATCAGACATGGGCATTAGCTCTGCCTTTAATGTGGAAGATCTAGCACCTTTTCATGGTACAACAACTTCACCCTCAAGCCTCATCCCACATCAGCATCACCCTGACCCTCCTATTGGCCTTCCTGACCCACTTCATAACCCATGGCATGTACCTACACAACCTTCTTAGCCTTTACCTTCGTTGCCACATCCTAGATGAGGAAGTGGTTTCAATCAATGTTGGAGGTTACCAGAAGTATCTTGTGAAGCTGAAGGACAAACTGATGACTGATGCCACCTGGTTGATTGAGGACGAGCTACAACGACTGGATCCAAACCTGTTTGAGAGATTTCAGAGCTTTTTCTCGCCGGAGGTGAATCCTTCTCATCAGAGCGAGTTAACAGTGATGCCAGGGCATGTTTTCTAGTATATCAGCGACGGCGGAGGAGAGCCACTCCACCCCTATCCTTGTTGTTCGATGATGATCTGATTGGATGACTCCTGAAGACCTCATTTGTGCATGATTACACTTTGAAGATCTCAAACCGGGAAGGCGCACGTGTGGTTTGATATGTCTTTTCATCTATTTGAACTCGAGGTCGAGTTTTTCTCAGATGGGGGGATTGATGCAGAGCATGTCACCATATTTATTTATTTTGTTATTTCATTATATAGGTTTAGCTTTAGTTTTATTTTATTTGAGTGAAATTTAGGCATTTTATTGTAATTCTTATTCAAGGGTAATTTGGGCATGTTTTCTTGTAATGGCAATTTGGACATTTGTTATTATAACCCCTATATAAACACCCCTTTTAAGCCATTCGAAGGATGAATAAGAATATTGAAATTTTTGAAAGTCTCCTTGGCTTTTGCGTACGGCACTTCCTTGGTGGAATCCAAGATCTTGGTGGAATCTAAGCAGGATGAGATGCCCTTTCCCCTATTTAGGTATTCTTCCATATTCTCTTCTTCTTCTCTTTCTTCTTCTGTTCTCCTTCCCTTGAATCCTATAATTTTCGAATTTTCCTTTTTATTTTCCTTCTTGAATTGCCTCCCCACCCTTTCCCCAATTCCCTTTCGTAATTGCCATGAATACCATCTTTTCCTCCTCCTAGTGTTGCCGCCCCACCTCATTATCCAAACCCTAGCTTTGGCCGATCCCCACCCTCCCATTTATGAGTCTTCTCTTCTAAACCCTAACCCTAAACCCATATCTAAACTTATCATATCCTTTAAACCCTAGCCCTAATCTCCATTCCCAACCCCAAAACAACCTCATAAACTGTTGTCCTAACCCAAAACAGCCCCATAAACTGCTGTCCTAATCCATAACAGTCCCATTATGGCTGTATATTGCTCCCATATCCATTAAGATACCCTATTTTGGCTGTCCCACAGTTTCTCTTTGCGAAACAGCCAGTTTAAGCCCTATTTTTGATAAAAGACCTACATGTTTATACGATTTGACAAACTCCTTTGTTTTGTGGGATCCTCACTGTGGATGTTACTTGGTCTAGATTGTTTAATAATCATTTATATTAGATTCTAAGGATTGCATGATTATTTGTGATAGAGTTATACTCTTGAATTGCAATTATTGATTTAGATCTTCATTTCAGCCTAGCATGTTTGATCATAATCATTGTTTTCCCTCTTATTTGCATTAGTCCCTAGGATTGCTGTTTATTTTGTGTTCTGCATCAATTTAGCCATTTAGGTTTACTTCATTTAGTGTCTTGTGTCAGTTGGCTTCTATTTGATATCGGGCTTCAACACTTGGTATGGAAAATATCAATAGGAAAAAGGAGTAGCGAAAGAGAAAAATATTGGAGATGAATGATTTGTCTATCTTGTATTGTGTATTATTCTGTAATATGGGTGCCACATCACTTGGGACAACCGCAGTCTATTTATTACTTTCCATGTGACTTGGTTCTCATTCATAAAGGTAAAATATCCTGTTGAGAAGTGATGACCATTGGATCAATGTGCCCCAATCAACATTAGAAACCGTGAATTCTTAAATGACCATTGGAAGAATATAGGTTGTGATTGTAGAACCTTTGAGAGATCAAATGATTCTCAAACGACATCAAGATGAATGGTATGAGACCATGCATCTGTTGGCTAAACATTCTAACAAAAATCTGAAATGTCTGGGCTCTTTTTCTTTTTTTTTTTCAACAGAGATAAGAAAAGTTATATTAAAGAAAAAATAGTGTGCACAGCCCCCTATAAGAGCATTATATAGAAGCCACACAAAGAATACAACACACAAAACTTAAAATAAGAACCAAAAAGAAAAAGAAAAAACCACATAGACCCCTTCTAACAAATCTACAAGAGCCTCATCTGTCTAAGCCATTTTTTGCCAAAAAAACTGCCACACCACTAGTAGCTCTTCTAACATGCTTGAATTAATATTTCTTCTTCTGCAAGCCTTTCTGCCCTCACTATATGGATCAACCTCCATGGTGGTTTTCTCCTTTCACCCTTTGGCCAAACCGTTACTATAGTCTTCTTTTATATTCAAATTTCCGAAGTCTAAGTTTTTCCATGGCTGTAGAGCTTTCCTATTCCCTAAGAGCTTCACTTCATTTGACTCCATTATGCCTAGTGGTTTAGAGAAGACTAGGACAATATCCTAGCCTGATGCAGAGCATTGGATTTGATTTATTGGATTTACATTGGATTTGATTTAGTTATTGTTTTGATTCATTGGATGTAGATTTGATTTTAGTATTTGTTTTAGGGATCTTATTTTTATTTGAGGGTAATTTAGTCATTTAATGTAATTAAGGTTTTCTAATTAAGTGACGGTATTTCAGTCTTTTTTTTTTTGTGTTAGTGATTATAAATACTCATTATAACCCTAATTTGAGAATTAAGAATTAATGAAGATTTATTGAACCAAAAGAGACTCCTCTGCTCCATGCGAATTGGACATTCCCTTAGTGAGAAATCAAGGTTGCCGTGGTGGAATACACAAAAGCGAGAAGCCTTCTTCTATTTTCCAAGTATTTTCTATCTTCTCCTCTCTTTTTTCTTTTTCTTCTTCTCTTTCTCTTAGGCATACCCTACCCGAACCCCATCCTCTAGTTGCTAACCCTCCCAAGCTTGTCTCTGATTTCCTGTGAGACTCTGACCCCTGATTAGGCTTAATCTTGTGTTTTTGAATCATTAATCTGGCTCTGTGAACGGTTAATATCGTAGAATACCGTGTGAAGTTTCCGAGAAGCTCAAGTTTGACCCAATCTGAGCCTGTTAGCTTAATAATCCGACTTGCTGAAGTTGGAAGGGCGAAATAGTCATTTCTTAAATGTCCTTAGTTTCATATGAAAAATAGTGAATAGTGTCTTTAAAACGATTTCAGTGTGTACAACCACTCTTTTGAAAATATCAGACCTTGAAACTCACACGCACACATTGTTTTTTAGTAACAGACTCAATGGATTTCTCAGATTTTTTTGAAGGTTTTCCGGGATAGATAATTTAGACGTCAAGAAATAACCCTTTTGCAAAACCTTCATTATTAAATACCCCGTGAACCGAAAGTTTGCAAAAGTCAGTTACGCGTTTAATTTGTATTTTATCTAACCCTTTGGTGTTTTCAGAAAAATAGTTCGACGTTCTAGACTCCCAATCCTGGACGTCAATTTCTTGAAATATGGACCGTCAATTTTTTTAAAATATCGTTTTTCATCGGATTGATGGGTTTTTTACATCAAAAGTATCCCGTGATTTTACAATCCTAAGTAAAGCACATGCTCTGAACCTATCTACGGTGTCAGATTTTGTCAAAAGAATTTCTAAAATATCGAAAAGTGCATTACTTGTTGACTAAGTTGTTTTGTAATTAAATGATTAATGGAAAAAGAAAATAAGGAAGAAAAGAGGAAGAAGCTACTGATATCCACCATCCACCTCATTCCCAAATCCAACGGTTGGGGTAACTTTGAGAATCCTATAAATTGAGGTGTTGAGTTAAGATTAAAAATTATTTCAGTTGCTCTCTCAGATTTCTTCTGTTCTTTCTACTTATGTTTTCAATTTTCTTTATTTTCTGCAAGCATCAGTTACAGAGCTGTTTTTGTGTTGATTTTCTTAAGGACTTTTGTATGTCCTCTCTATTTCTTTTTGTCCATTTATAGTTTATGTTACGGTAGAGTTTTATCCAAATTTTTAGAGAAAAATTTCAGAAAAAAAAAAATTGGAAAACTGTTCGATCTGTCGAAACCTATTCGACCAGTTGAACTGTGCGGCAGGTGTACAGTGCCAAGGTTGACACTGTTTGATCGGTTGAACATACTCGACCAGTCGAACAGGGTCCACCGGTCGAGTTGCTGGTTGTTTTTTTAAGGTTTTTTGGAGTATTTTATTTTCGGGATATAAGTGGTATTTTTGAAAAAGATTTTAAAAGTTCGAAAATTGATTTTTTTGAGGAAAGTTTATGTATTTGATCGCTTGCATATTTATTTTAAGCAACGAGTGTTTACTTTATTGTCATTTTAATACAATCTTCTCCTTTTTTTGCTGTTTAGGCTAAATCCTACCTATCTCAGGAAACTTGCAGCACTTTGGTTTCTGTTGGTGGTGCGTGCAATATAGGTCCGTTCTCGAACTCGTTTTTGAGGGATAAATTCTAGAATCCCTAACATCCGTTCAGAATGTCTTAAGAGGACTGTGCATCTGGTACTTGCAGAAGATATCCATCGGCAGTCCTCTTGGTCCGTATGCCATCTAAGTGAAGAGCAGATTCTAGTGATGAACGTTCTGCTTGGAACTAGGCTAGAGCTATGGGTAGAATATCGCTCATTTCACAGGTGTTTCGTGCTCGATTAGGCTCATACTGATGCAGAGGACCTACACCAAAACACCCGTCGAATTTTAGGGTGTTTACTGCTTAAAGTCATTTTGATGTAGAATAGGTTGCAGGTAGATTTTTGAAGAAGTATTCGCGACGAGCCTAATCTTGAGTTGGTCCATTTCATAGTTTATTTAGTTGTTATTTTCTTTTATTTATTATGCCGATTTTAAATGTTGAGATCCATAATAGTATCGATCTTGTAAATCCAGTCCTACTGTGTCACCATGTGTCTTAGAATAGAAGTTAGAAGTCGTATGTTATTTGAAAACTTCCAAAATTTAGAGTCGTATGAGAGAATAGAAATAAGAGTTGGCTACAAGAGTCCTTAGTTTCCTTTTATGTTCTTTTATTGCTTATAAATAAGATGCAAGAGGAAGGAACGAGACACCTCTTTAAAAATATTCAATCAACTCAAGAAGAGTATTATCTCTGTTTTGCTACCTGTCTGCTTTGTTGCAGGTTCGTCTACTTGCTGGTTGTGTTCCAGCGACACCATCTACACTCTTGGGCTTAATCCCAAGAAGAGGTTTCCATCGCAGGAAAGCTGTGCTTCATCCCAGTTGCATCTCAGGTCATACTTCTCCTCCAAATTCCGGTTTCGTTTTATACATCTATCGCCAGAATCTGTTCCCAGTTTCAACCTCTTGCTGCTTTGTTCCCTTCACCCAGGCACATCAGTTCATCCTTTCCAAATTTTTCTTCCCACAAATCTTCTCTTTTTTTTTTTCCCTTCCTCTTCTCGTTAGTTTCCGCCACTCCAAAACAGAGATTTCCGCTGCCCCCTTCTTTCACTTTTCCCCTTTTCTTCATTTCCATTTGAAAAACCCATTCACACAGTCGTATAAGGCCCCTTTAACTTGTCCCACACATGCCTAACTTAAAGCCTCTCCCATACTTGTGCACTTACCTTTGATTGTTTTCCCAGGCCGTCATCGAGACCAACTACTTGATTTCTGTTCTTCTCTGCTGTGCTGCATTAAGTGGATCGATCAGTTTGTCATAACCGCTCAGTTTGATACATTTAAAGTTGAGATGAAAGCAGAGATAAAAGAGTTGTTCACAGAGTCCCGCTCAATCATGATTAAAAATTTCACTGACAAAGATGTTGCCAAGAAACAAAAAGAAGAGCCACCACATTGGGAAGATTGGGATGATGAGGAAGTTGAGCAACTGGTTCTCAACACTCACCCACCCAATCCCAATCAACAAAATTCTAGAGATTCTCGTCGATCTTTTGACAACAATGATTGTCGACCCAAGGTTGAACTTCCGTCCTTCAATAGCCTTCTCCACATTGAAGAGTTTATGGAATGGATCACAAAGGTCAAGCGTTTCTTTGAATACATGGAGTACCTGAAGCCAAGCAAGTTCCGTTGGTTGTTTTCAAAATCACTGGAGGTGATGCTTGTTGGTGGGAGCAAGCTCAACAGGACATATCTCGACCAATTTGGCTCCTGTTCGTACATGGTTCCGCATGAAACAACTTTTGAAAAGTCGGTATCTACCTCCTCATTACTCTCATGTCATATTCAACAAACTTCAGGACTGCTATCAAGGTACACGTTCTGTTCAGGAATATGTTGATGACTTTTATCACCTTCTCTCTCTTAATGATCTTCATAAGACAGAAGAGCAAAAGATTGCCCGCTTTTTACGTAGTCTTAGATGGGATATTCACAAAACACGTGTTTCTCATAGCCACTTCGCTTTGACCTTGGCTATCATTGCGGCTTTAAATGTGGAAAAAATTACTGATCCCTCTCCACCAAGGAACCAAGCCAATAACCGTCCTACCTCATCCTGCCCCTCTTTCTTCTATAACCAATCCCAGAATCGCAATAATAACCACCAACCGACACCTACCCAACCTCCCCCCAACCCCAACACTCAATACTCTAACCCCAATCATCCAATAATTCTTGCCCCTACAATAATAACCGTCCACCACCCCAATGCTCCACCAATTCTTCACTTAATCAACCCGGTCAATCCTCTTCCTCTTCTAACCCTTATTCCCACCCAAACATGGACAAGTGCTTAAAGTGTGGCAAAGTTGGACATAGATCACATGAGTGTCGTAGTCGCTTCGCATTGATTGACTCAGAGACACCCAAACAAGATCCTCTTGATACGTATGATGATGATATGGTGGAAGACTATCAGGATCATGATGTCCTTATACTGGTGATCTTGGTGAAGAGCTCGATTGCTCTCTAGTGGTTTGCCCTCTCTTGCTTGCTCCATATGTTCCGCATCAACCACAACGTAAGCATATCTTTCGTACTGCATGCACCATTAAAGGCAAAATTTGTTCTCTTATTATTGACAGTGGTAGCTGCAATAACATGGTCTCTCCATTTTTGGTTGATAAGCTTCAACTTCCAGTTCAACCACACCCCAATTCATACTATGTTGGTTGGGTTGATGATACATGTCGCCACCAAGTAAGTTCTCAATGTGAGGTTCCCTTCTCCATTGGTAAGTATCATGATACTGTTCTCTATGATGTGCTTAAGATGAGTGTCAGCCACTTGATACTTGGCCGACTTTGGCAATTTGACATTCACTCCTTACATGATGACAATTCCAACACTTTTACTTTTATGCACAATGGCAAGAAGATTATCTTGGCTTCTCCTACACGTCCTTTACATCAGTCACGTGAGAAACGCACATGCCTCATGGTTCGTCCTGCCCCACATGTTTCTACTATGCGTCCTTTACAACAGTCAAAGATTCTAAGGAAACATGTCGTATTTATGCACTCATGGTTCGTCCTGCCCTACCGGAAACAGGCCGTATTGTGTGTCATTTGACCTAGCCACTTGGCATGCTTTCTTTGGAGGCGTGCAAAGACATGTGATGTTTCCCCATTGGAGAAACTAAATAACCATTTAATCCACTTGGCATGATTTCATTTGAGGAGCCACACAACCACCCAATGCAAATGGTACAAATCCATTGGTGGATAAAAGCACACTTGGATCCCACCTAGGATTGGTAGTTTGAATTCAAATTCAAATTTGAATTGGTAGTTGGGATCAGTGTTGTTACAACGAGTCAAATCGCAGAGAAAATCGCAAGAAGTTGGAAATCATGCAATTCTGGAGTTAGACTCGCAAATTGTACAGTCAAAGTTGCAAATCATAGAATCGTTCGATTCCTTTGAGAAAGGAAAAAAGAGAAGGAAGAAAAGGAAGAAGAAAAAGGAGAGAGAAAGAAGAAGCAAAGAATAACATACCTCTGATTTTTCCCTTTCCTTTTTTTTTTTCTCTTCCCTTCATTTCCACGACCGTGGAAACCCTAAACATGTTTCAGGCTTTTGCGTGAACCCTCACTCTTTCTGTCTCTGCCTTACGGAAGAAAATGTAATCACGTGGGTGCCTTTAGTTTCTTCTACGTTTCATTAACTTCATTAACTTTCTAACTTTTCTTTTTATTTTTTTCTGTAATATTTTTGACTCTTTAATTTCTCTTTTCACATAAATACATTTTTTCTCTACTTTTTCACATGTTATGTTTTCTATCTTTTTCTATTCTTATTAAAAACGTCTTTTTTTTTTTAATATTTTGTATCTATTTTAAAAAAAATAAAAATCTCTAATTTTTTTAAGAAATATTTGATGAATGCTATTTAGGTTTATTTCAATACCTTTGATTTATTTGTTGATTTCTTATATTTATTAGTACTTAATATTTATATTTCAATCTCATATTAATATATTTTTGTGACTTCTTTTTTTGGATGGTATTTACGATTGATGATAAGTTTCAAATTGGTGATAACAATCTCTTGACCGAATAATTTAGTTTTTATAATAATTTAATGGTGGATGATTAATATATTTATAATTTATAGAATAATTTTAGAAAAACCATTATGAATCTTACGATTCTATGATTTCCAATTCACAATTCACACCCGTAGATCGATTCACGAAACAATTTGAGCTTGACAATATTGGTTGAAATTCAAATTCAAATTTGGCCGTTGGTGGTTATTAGAGTTGTTGAAGATTTAAATTCCAGCCATTGGATTGAGAAAGAGTTGGTGATGGACGGATGCATTGAAAAAAATGGTTATTGGTTGTTTTGGGACATTCAATTTCAGCATCGGATCCAAAGGAAAGTTGGTGATGGACGGATAGATTGTAAGTTAGTAGTTTAGGAAGTTAACATTGGTAGTTTATAAATACCAATGCTTGCCAATGTTTGAAGGTAATGAATTGGCATATACTTGTGTGGAGATTGTAATGTCGATTGAAGTCTTGTGAAGACTCGAAGTCCAAGATTGGACTAGTGTTTTTGCGTCAAGTAAGTCTTAATCTTGTACTAGTTGATGAATTTAATGAACTTATTTGATTGCAAATTTGTGACTATCCAATTCGGCCAAGTCTTAGATTCATGTTTTTGATTTAATTCTTAACTTATCGTAGTCCCTATCCGATCTATCTAAACTACGTTTGGTTCTGTACTAGCCAAGTGAATAACTATCACAATCTCGGATTAATCCATACTTGAGTTTGAACTAAAAATGGACAGCTAAGGTAAACAAAACATGGACCATGTTCTGTTGTTTTGGGCTTGTGTTAAATTTAAGTTTGTTAACCTTACTAGTATCTATTAAGGGAAACTTGGAACAAACCATTTAAACCTTACCAAAGCCTAAGGTTTAATTTGGTTTGAACTATAGTGCAAGTGCAGACCAGAGCTACGGACTTGACCTACATCAGCATGTTGCAAATTAATGATTAACATCCTTCTCCTGACTTCCACATGGCATGCAGTGGAGTTCGTCATCTTGACTCGACACACCTCTCTTAAGTAGTTCCGTTCTCGAGAGAATTTTACCTTTTAAAGTGCACCAGATGAAAGTTTGAACCCTCGGAGGAGCAAGGACGTACCAAGTAGAGAAGGATAGGTCATGCTCGTCATGGGGATCGAGAAGGAACTAACTAACTACTGCTTTCATAGAGAAAGCCCCCCAGGAATCTCCCATCCGACTTCTCTCATCTTCATCCTCCTCGAAATAGGTAACTCATTTAGCATAGCCACTAGTTCATCTACACTTTCCTGCTCACGTGTTCTCATGGGTCTTCTAAACTAGATATCCCAAACTGTGGTTTCCCCTTCTGTCCTATAGCAATCCAACACCTTTTCTTGTCTAATTGCTTCCCTTAAAGGTCACTCCCCCGCCAAAAGTTTTGACCAAAACAATTTCATGACTCCTCTTTCCACTAGGATCCCAAGTTTCTCTCTATAAATACTCCCTACCTTGCCCTCCCCTCTGCCAATTCTCTACCAAGCTCTAATAGTGGGAACTGGCCTTTTCTACTTTATCGTTTATGTCCTACTCCCCTAAATTTTCTACTCCGTACCTTGCGGCTAGAATACTCTTCACTAACGCTTCTCTTTCCTTTTCGAATCTCAACTCCATTTACACAATAAGACTTGATTTCTAATCTCTAGTGGTACTACACCTAATCCCTCCATTTGGTTTTGGTTTTGTTACTTCTGACCAGGCCACCAAATGAACCCTCTTTTTATTTTCCTTATCACCCCATAGGGAATTCCTAAATAGTTATTCCAACTTCTGACAATTTCTTTGGGCATCTCAAATATGAAAATGTAGTAAATAGGGAGGTTTCTTACAACCGACTTACTGAGACTCAGTAAAGGAACTTCCTACCCATCCCGCTAGTCTTCTCTCCACCTTCTCCACAACCGGGGCCCAAAAGCTCTTAAACCTAGGGTTTTCCCCAACTTGTAGTCTTAAGTATGTAAAGGTAATTTACCTGTACTGTAGCCCAGCTCGTCATCTAAGCTCCTAACTAACGAATCCTCGAGGCCAATCCCTATTAAGGTGCTTTTCCTAAATTGATTCCAAGCTCGAATACCAACTCGAAACACCTTAGAACTGCCTTGTAGCGCATTACCTCTTCTCTCTTTGGTTTGCAAAAGAATAATGTATCGTCTGTGAATTGTAGATGGTTTACCACAGGTCCCGTCTCTGTTACTGAGAATCCCCTTAAAGTGCCTAGTACACTAGCCTTCTCTCCCAATCTGTTTAAGCCTTCTCTGACTAATGTGAAAATGAAAGGTGATAAAGGGGTTCCTCTGCCTAGGACCTCTTAAGGCTTCAATGGGTTGTGTAGGGAGTCATCAACCAATACTGAGTATGTGGATCCCTCCACACATGCTCTCATCCACCTCTTTCAGCAAGTTCCAAAGCCCATTCTATGGAACAAGTAACTAACAGAACTCCAGTCCACAAATCATACACTTTTTACATGTCAATTTTAAAAAGCAATCCTGGTTTTTTATCCTTCAACCTAGTGTGCACCAATTCATTTGTAACAAGAAATCCATCTAGGATCTGTCTATCCTCCACGCAGGCAGTCCCCTATGATCTCTGGAATGACTTCTTTCAACGTACACAGTAGGAACTTAGCTAGGAGTTTATACACAACCTATGAAACTAATGGGTCTACTGGTAATGAATGGATTTTGACTCCCCTGTGATCTCTGGAATGACTTCATTTAACGTACATGATAGGAACTTAGCTAGGAGTTTATACACAACCTATAAAGCTAATTGGTCTACTGGTAATGAATGAATTTTTCTAATCCTTGTTGATAACACCATTCTCATGAAATTCTTTGAATACCCTAATAAAATCTAGACCCACCATTTCCTGACAGGATTTAATGAATCTAAATTAAAGCCATCCGGTCCAGGAGCTTTGTCTCCCTCCAAACTATCTAAGGCCATCTTCACTTTCTCTTTGCTAAATCCCTCTCCAACCACCCCTTTTTTCTCCTCAGTGATCCTTTTAAATTGAATTCTATCTAGTACCGGTCTGGCTATCCTACCTTCCCTCAAAGAAGCCGATCTTAGCGTGCTAAAAGGAGAGATTTGACTACTTGGAGATAGTTCTATCGGGAGAGGAAGTCTCAATGAAGGATTCAAAGAAGGAAAAATAGCAGGGGAGGGGAATACATGAAGCCTCATGGGATTGAGAGAGTAGTGATAAAATAAGGGAGAGTTAAGGTTATATGGTACTTGGATAGAGGATCTGCGTGATGAGGCGCTAGCCAAAGGAATCAAGAAGGTGTCGCAAATCGTCTGACTGGCCGAGGAGGGGCCCATTCACAGGGTGCAAAGCGGCAGATAAATCTGTCAAGGGTGGGAAATTGTATTAACTCCATTCTTATGGAAGGCAGAAGAGTGGTGGAAAAAGAGGGTATTAGGGAGGCAGTGAGATAGTATTTCTCATGCATCTGCCCGGATTTATCAGATCATTAGTGTTTTTGTTCCCCTCCCTTAACCATAATGCTCTTAATTTTGTCTCCATTCTACTTCTTCCAACCGTAAGCAGTCTCGTACCTCAGCCTTACAGTTCCCTTATATATGAGTTCCTCATCATCAAGATCCCTTTCCTCCTCGAACCTTTCCCAACCTTCAAGTTCCCCAAGTGCTTTAGGAGTTCATTCTTCAAAAGATACACTTTGTCTTGAAGTGGCATGGATGAATTTTGAAGTACCACTTCAGCTTCTTATAGGATAATCATCAATGGTTCTTTGAGAGGCCACTTTTGCCGCATGAGAGGTCTACATTGAGATTGTTCTCTATATCTTTTTTTTATTTGTTCTTGTGAGGCCCTAAGTTTGATCCTCTTTGTTGCCAGGTATCATGGATAGATTTAGGGTTTCAAAGTGTCTCATCTAGATGTGGAAGTCTCTCTTATTCAGTTTGCAGACAACACAATCATCTTTTCTAAATATGGATTGAGATCAAGTTATGAACCCTGTCTCTCTCTTAAAAGTGGTTTAAGGCTTGCTCTGGTCTTCAAATCAATTTTGATCAGTGTAAAATGTTTGGGTCAACGTCAGTAATGCTTCTGTTCTTCATGATGGTAATATTATGGGATGTGAAGTTGGTTGTTTGCCTTTGTCTTACCTGGTAGCCGTTTTATGTATTGGCAATCTGCAGATATTTTCAAGTTATAAACCTTATTATTTTTCTATCGGATAAGGATATTCAATTGTTGTAACCTAACTATTTCGGAGATAATCTAAATCTGATTTACACCATACTAATTATGCTTATCTTATTACTATCCAATCTCAATCTAATCCTAGATATCCCAAGACCCAAGTTGTTCAGACAAATGGCTTTGACGATGATGATGTTCCTTGCAATCATTTCCCAGGTTTTTTGCATCTTTTCTAGAATGCTTTTTATGATTAGTGATAACTCTCTTAGAAGATTTATCATGGGTGTGGCCATTCATTGTAACTTCTGAGTGTATCAACCTTAATATTTAGACACTGTAATGATATCATTGCATGAACTTGAGTTTCTGCAATCATTTCCCATAAATTCTAATTTGGTTGTTTGCTCTGTCTCAATTGATACAGGTGTTGTTTTCGACGGAGACATTTGCTATGGGGGTTAATGCTCCGGCTAGAACAGTAAGTGTTCCATTTGGTCTTATTTCTTGGAGCTGGCAAGATAGGTGTTGGTCTTAGATTTAAAGCTTTAGTGAGCTTTCATTAAAGCACCTCTTCCATCACATTTTTTCCATTTTGTGGGGATCACCCCACAAAACAATGGAAAGGGCTGCGGGTTTCATCATTGAACTGTCAGTTTCAGTTCTTTAAAAAATTTAACCTTAAGAGCCTTTGCTGTTTGTTTGTCATTATTTTTTGATGAATTCTTTCACGGTATGTGCTTTTTACCATCTCTACATGTTTGGCCTTTTGAAAGCTACAATGACCAGAAGCAGCAGACGTGGTTTGGCTATATTCAAAATTGGACCTGCTAAGTTTAGTTCTTTTCTCCTAATAGAATTCTTCATGGAAGAAAAAAATCACGTTTGAATAAAGCCCTGGCTATTGTAATAGAAACTTTTCTTCTTTTAAAAAGCTAAGATCAAAATAATATTTCTTTCCCTCACTGTTGCATGTGTTTGTACTGATATAGTGTGCTGCTTATGATATTGTTTGTGAGATAGTTTTCCTGTCTATTAAAATACAAAAGAGGGTAGCTTTTCTGTCTTACCCTTTGCTAAGCGGTCTTCCCTATGTGCACTAGTTGAGGTTCTGGTATTGAATATTTGACTTATTGCCTTTGTTGTGCCATGATCTTTTCTTTATAGGTGGTTTTTGATACTCTGAGGAAGTTTGATGGCAAGGAATTCAGACAGTTGCTTCCTGGGGAGTACACTCAAATGGCAGGCCGTGCTGGCAGGAGAGGATTAGATAACATTGGCACAGTTGTCGTAATGTGTCGTGATGAAATTTCTGAGGAGAAAGATCTAAAACATGTCATTGTTGGAAGCCCAACCAGGCTCGAGTCACAATTTCGACTGACCTATACCATGATTCTCCACCTTCTTCGTGTTGAAGAATTGAAGGTAACTTTTCACATTACTTTCCAAATTTGTGTAGAAGCTAATGTTTCCATGAAAGTCCTGATAAGTTGTGTCTCAAGAATTCATAGAAACTATCTCGCCACCATTCTACCATTGTTGCAGATTAAAGGTTCCAGTTTCTCTCTTTTCTCAACTTCTTAGGATTCACATCCTTTGAATGGTAGGAGTTGTTGTTGGTTTTTAATCTCTTTCCACTCTCTCTCTTTTCTCAACTTCTTAGGATTCACATCCTTTGAATGGTAGTTGTTGGTGGTTTCTAATTTCTTTTCAACCTTATGATCCAACACTCCCTCATTGCTCCCAAGCAAGAGATGAAAGAAGACTGAATACGCACTAACATCTTCCATTCCAGACACAATTGGTGGAAAGGTAAGTCATCTCATCATAGACAACAGTAGTTGCAGCAATCTTGTGTCTCAAGAATTCATAGACAAACTTAAACTCAAGAAACAAAAGCACCCTCCTACTTATCAAATTTCTTGGTTCAAGAAAGGAAACGAGGTAACTATTGACCCCAAGTGTCTAATACCATTCTCCATTAGGAACAAATATTTTGACGACGTGTGGTGTGATGTAGTACCCATGGATGCCTGGCACTTGTTCTTGGAGAGACACTGGCAATATGATAGGAACACTCATCGCCATGGTTGAAAAATGTCTATACCTTTGACGCAGCGGGGATCGGGTTGAGGGGATTAGGACATGTAATTTACACTAAGGATGAATTAATGAGGATGTAGGTGGGTAGCACAACTAACACATTGGCTAAAAGGGATATTAGAACAGAGGCGATGGGGAAAACCCGAACAGCGCTGGAAGCTTAACAGGGACGGCAGCAGCAAATCTGATATTGGGCCAGCTCGGCTGGGTATTCCAAGCAGCAGAGCTGGCTGAGAAAGTGGATTCTGACCTTCTCAACGATGGAGAACATGAAGAAACTCCAATGGATGGTTCAAACACCGTTGAAACCAGAAACCCTGGGAAGAAATCAAATCACTCCGAGCACAAGAACTTAGAAAAACAACTCAGATTTTATTCATTCCATTAATGGTCATATCTACAAAGCCCCAAAGGCGTATTTATACACAAACAAGCATTTGAAAGGGATAAGATTAAGATAAGATAAGATAGGATAAGATAAAGATAAGATAGGATAAGGAAGGACAAGGATAGGATAGGATAAGGATAACGAGAGGATAGGATAAGGATAGGATAGGATAGGATAGAATTAGGATAAGGATAAGGATAAGGATAGCAAGGGGGTCTTTAATCTTTAGTGGAAAACCTCTTGACCCATACATGCTAATCAGTCCCCCGTGGTTGAACAAGACTCATCCTCGAGTCTATAAACATTGAAGTGGACTGAGATGGATGATAGTCAAATAGATCTTGAACATTGCACGTCTTCGATATGCCATAACTGTTTGGAAGGTCAATCACATAAGCATTATCATTGATTCTGCGAATTTTTTTGAAGGGTCCAATCTTATTTGGATTCAACTTGCTATAAGTACCTGTTGGCACCCGTTCATTGCATAGATGCACCATTACCATGTCACCTTCTTTGTAGACTTTCAACCGTCAATTCTTATCTGCAGCTTTCTTGTATTTCGCATTAGTATTCTCTAAATGTCGTTTCACTTCTTTATTAATTTCTGTCATGCGAGTGACCATGTTATCTGCAGCTTGACTAGCACTTGGCACTTTGGGCAACTTGGCAAGGTCCACTGGGTGAGGTGGTGACCTTCCCAAAACAACTTCAAAAGGCGACTTACCAGTAGATCTATTTTTCATGCTATTGTATGCAAACTCAGCTTGAGCAAGTACCAAGTCCCATTGCTTCGGACGATCACTGGAAAGATTGCGAATAAGATTTCCAAGTGTTCGATTGACAACTTTGGTTTGCCCATCTGTTTGTGGATGACATGTGCTGCTAAACTGGAGAGAAGTATCGTATCGTGACCATAGAATGCACCAAAAGTGACTTAGAAATTTAGTATCACGATCCGATATGATGGTTTTTGGAACTCCGTGCAAACAAACAACCTTTCTGAAGAATACGTGGTAACACTAGAGGCATCTGATGTCTTCTTGCATGCCACGAAGTGAGCTATCTTAGAAAATCTGTCTACAATCACGAACACAGAGTTGAATCCACGTTGTGTGCGTTGAAGGCCAAGGATGAAATCCATTGATAGATCTCCGACGGGGCATTAGGAACTGGAAGTGGAGTGTAGAGACCTGTGTTTTACTCTTGACCCTTCGGTGCTTGACAGGTGTAGCATCGTTTGACGAACTTTGTAACATCTCACTTTAGTTGTGGCCAATAGTAGCGTTCTTCAACCTGCGCAATGCTATTATCTTTTCCAAAGTGACCACCAAGGCCACCTCCATGCAACTCCCGTATGAGGAGCTCTCGAAGCGAACTTCATGGGATGCATAACTGAGTACCCTTAAAGAGGAAGCCATCATGGAGTTGAAATTTCCCTTTATAAGACTTTTCTTCGTGGAGACGCTTCCCCTCGTCTGCAAAATCTTCATCATCTAGATATAAGTCTTTAAGAAAATCAAAACCAACTATCTCAGCTCGTGCAATGTTGAGTAGAGTGACTTTTCGGCTTAGGGCATCTGCAACTTTAATTTGTTGTCCAGACTTGTGTTTGAGCACAAGGATGAACTCTTGAATGAAAGTGATCTATCGGGCATGCATGCTGTTTGGAGTTGTTGAACCATTCAAATAGTTGAAAGCTTGATGATTTGTGTAGAGGATGAACTCTCGTTGTACCAAATAGTTCTTCTCATCTTTCAAAGCTTGAACCACCTTATACATCTCCTGCTCATAGGTAGACCATTTCTTTTGTGCATCGCTTAGCTTTTTGATGTGATAAGCTATTGGTCTGTCTTCTTGAGATAGAACTGCTCCAATGCCAGCTGCAGAGGCATCATTGTCTACCTTGAACAACTTGTCAAAGCTTTGCAAGGCTAAGACAGGAGCAATGGTCAGTTTCTCCTTGATCAAGTTGAAACTCTCTTTTCAGCAGCTTCTGTCCACGTGAATTGTTTCTTCTCCAGGCATTTAGTGAGAGGAGCGGCAACGCTACTGAAATTCTTCACAAACCGTCAGTAGAAGGTTGCGGGGCTATGAGAACTCCTCACATCGCCAACGTTCGTGGAGTGGGCCACTCACGGATAACATGGACCTTCTCTTCATCGACTTGTATTCCAGAGGATCCGACAACATACTCTAGGAAGACAAGTTTATTTGTAAGAAAAGTACACTTTTTTTTATGAACCTATAAACTATTATCTTTGAGTACCTCGAATACTTGGCGTAGATGCTGCTGATGACCCTCTTTTGATCGACTGTAGATGAGAATGTTGTCGAAGTATACAACGACGAACTTCCCAATGGAAGGCTTCAATACCTGATTCATCAACCGCATAAATGTGCTTGGTGCGTTGGAGAGTCCAAACGGCATCACCAACCATTCATAAAGTCCTTTCATCTTTAAGGTAGTCTTTCATTCATCTTTGAGTCTGATGCGGATTTGGTGATACCCACTTCTGAGATCCAGTTTGGCTCCTTCAAGCATATCAAGCATGACATCCAAGCGAAAGATAGGGAACTGATACTTGACAGTGATTTTGTTAAAAGCATGGTTGTCAATACACATTTGCCAACTCCTGTCCTTCTTAGGTGTCAACAATGCTGGAACGGCACATGGGCTCATGCTGATGCGAATCAGGCCCTTGCGCAACAAGTCCTCCACTTGGCCTTGTAAAATGTCAAACTCCTTAGGGCTCATACTGTAGTCGAATAGGTTTGGCAAGCTGGCTCCAGAGACAAGATCTATGTGATGCTGGATGTGACGAGTCGGAGGCAAGCCATCGGGAAGCTCATCTGGCAACAAGTCTTGAAACTCATTTAGATTTGGGGTTACCTTTGGCGGGGTTGGTACAGCTGTTGAGTCTGGCTCCTGGACGACCACCGCAACGACTTCACCTTTTTCAAGTGACTCGTGCTTAATGTCGTTCACTACGAGAAAAGACTCCTTTTTCTCAGGTGTTGGTGGACGGCGGTCTTTTCCTAGCAAGGGTTTAGGGTGACCTTCATTCCATCTTTGTAGAAAGTGAAGGTTTTTGTACGTTCCCTATAGTGGCAATCGACGTCGTACTGCCATGGGCGACCCAAGAGCATGTGGCAGACGTTCATGTTAACAACGTTGCAGAGGGCCTAATCTTTGTATCTCTTACCAAGGGAGAAGGAGATGAGGCATTGCTTCGTTATTCTAGTCTCTCCCACATCCTTGATCCATCCAATCAAGTAGGGAGTGGGGTGTGGTTGGGCCAGTAAGCCCAACTTATCTAGTATCAATTGGGAGACAATATTCTCGCTACTACCACCATCAATGATAAGATCACTGACTTTACCGTTGACAGTGCACCAAGTCTTGAAGATCTTATGATATTGTGATCGGAGATCCTGCCTCGGTGTGTAGAGCAATCTGTGAACCACCAAAAAGAAGATCCTTCGTCTTCATGGTCGACATACTCCTCATCATTGTCAGCAACATCTTCCGCTTGTCCTTCACTGTACTCGTCTTCCTCATCCTGGGCTTCATTAGTAGTGAGGTTGAAGGGTTGACGGAGAGGGCATTGGTTGGAGTGGTCCCCTGGTTCTCCGCAACGAAAGCACTTGCCTAGCATAGGTTGGGCGTACGGGTTGTTTCGTCCTGTGTCTTTGCCAACAGCAGGTTTTAACAGTGCAACTGGTGGTTTCCGTGGTGGAAGTTGTCGAGGAGGCACAATTTGCTGAAAGTTGCGCCATGAGGCTGGTGCAGAAGTCGATGGGAGGGTGTGCCTAGCCACCGTGCATTCCTTCCTCCTGGGCTTTGACTTTCAGCTGTCGTGGCCAGCTGAACTGCCTCGCTCAAGGTGTGAACATGCTTGTACCTGAAGCAATCACAGAGCGAAATGCGAAGACCTCCTATGAATTGTGAGACTTGTTGGGACTCAGTCTCGGGCAAGTCGGCTCTTGCAGAAAGACGATCGAACTCTTCTGCATGGTCACAAATTGGATAGTTTCCCTGTCGACAATTCTGGTACTTCTCGAACAGAACTTGTTCATAGTTAGAAGGGAGGAAAGGAGTCCGTAGTAACTTTCTCATTCACGTCTATGAATTAATAGGGCGCTTCTCCCATTAATTGTGGGCGACTTGTAGTTGTTCCCACCATGCGGGCACTCCGCCCTTAAGTTGGTAGGCTACAAGCTTTACTTTTCTCACCTCCGAGAGCCAGTCGAGGAAGCCTTCGACCTGTAGTTGACCGTTGAATGATGATAGGTCCATCCTCGCACGATATTCTCGGTCAACGTGGTCTGGCATGCACGGTGGCTCACGCTGTTGATGGATGTCTTCTGGCTCCTCATCACTAGAATCTGATGTAGACTGGGTAGGATAAGAGGCCTACTTACTCAATTGCTAAAGCGGAAGCACTAACACAATTAACGTGATTTAACACAACCCGTTGATCTTAAATAGTAAAACCCAACTCCTCAAGCAATGGAATTAATTGAATCAATTAATCTAAACACACTTGATTGGGTTTTCAAATTCCAAAGTAATTATCAAAAACCTTTCCACAACTATCAAATCAATTTTGAACATGGTTTAAGAAAAAAATCCAATTTGAGAAAATTTTAGAACCGGTGGGTTTTACAGAACAACACTCACCAATCAGTTTTAGAAAATAAATTGATTTGTTTTAATTCCTAAACCAATCACAATTCACATCTAAAACTGGGTTTAATTTCCAACTAAAAATCAGTCCAAAAATAGAGTTTTAAAACTGAATGAAATCAGTCCAGATTTTGTAATGTTTGAAATTACTCCCAGAACACATTGAAAAACTGGGTTTTAAATCTGTAAATTCATTCTAAAAGTTGTTTTGAAAACAACACCACACTACTGATTTAAACCCAAACAAAATTCAGCCCAAACAGATTTTAGAAATCTGATTACAATTTTTAAATGGAAATCAATTTCAAAATAGAACATGTCCAACTGATTTTACCATTTAATCAGTTCAGGAAAACACAGTTTCAAACACCCCCAGCATGTTCAGACTCAACGTGGGATATGGGTTTTCACTACGAGTCAACACGACTCAGTCTATTAAACCATCAGTGGTCACACTGAATTCACGGGTTTAATCAGCACAGAACCTTGATTCAATTAACTCTAAATACTTAAGAGAATTTAGAATTACCTGTTCTGACAAGGGAATTTTAGTCTGTCCTCAAAACACCTCAACTCGATGAGACTCGCACAACCTTGATCTATCTCCAATTCACTAAGCGTTGGAATTATACTAACACAATAGAATGTGACTTCCACCTATCCAATTGATTGAGACTTTCACCCAATTCGTATCCCACTATTTTTTATAGTGATTCAAGAGAAAACTCTCTTTAATCTACTTCACATTCAACAATGATTTTTAAAGTAAAAATCTACAACTACGAAGCACTTGCCTTTGAAGATCTTTTGCAACTGAAGATGTGCCCCGTGAATCACTCCCAATGTGAGCTCGAACAATCCCGACGATCCGCCGTGTAGAGCAATCACAATCCTTGGGAGACTCTCTAGAAGTTTGGGTACTCAATCTCTATCCTAGAGGAGCCTTAATCCTTCTCTCTCAATCTCACTATGGATTGGATGCTTGAATGATTTGCTTGTGAAAAGCCAAGAGAGAATAAGCCTAGATGTTTGCTTTTGATTCTTGGGATTTTTTTATTAGATTATCCTCAATTAATGCCTTCTCTTGTGGTTATTGGAACTCCCAAAACAATGTTGTATCTATAGGCAACACAAGAAATTTCGTCAGGCCGAGATACACGATCGATCGTGTACAGGTGATCAATCATCCATGTTTGAAATCCTGTTCACCAATCCTACCGTTGAGCATTAAATGCACAGTAATGGTAACAAAACGGTAACCTCACGATTGATCATGCCACACGATTGATCGTCCGAGTATTTGGTGACAGGTCGTGGGTTGGCGAAAGCATCGGCCTGGGACTGACTGTATTTTTCAGTGTCAAGTCACATCTAGGCCTAGGGCGATAGGTCGTATGCCCGATTTGTTATTGCCTTCTCTCGGCGATTGGTCGTGCGACCGACTGATCGTGCTATACCACACGAAGGGTCGCCGCCAGATGAAAGCATCGTCCTGAGCCTGACTGTATTTTTCAGTGGGTATCTAACCCAAGCTCCAGGCAATTGATCGTAAGGGCGATTGGGTTGGCCCTGTACCTAGACGAGGCATCGTCTACACGATCTGTTATCTGAGACTTGATTGTGAATGACAGTCCAAATTTGTCTAAGCCCGGGGCGATCAATCGTATGCACGATAGAATCGGCCCTGTCCCAGCAATACATCATGAACACGAATGTATCGTCCTGAGACCCGATGTATTTGACAATCCATTTCATCAAGAACCCTTGACCTTCCAGACGATTGGTCGTATGACCACGATTGATCATCCTGTCATATGGTGATAGGTCGCCGACACGATGTGTCATCCATGACAGTAGATTTACATATTTCCAAGTTGGGTTCCATTTGGTGTCAAACACATTCTTAGGCTAGCTTAGTTATCCAGATGTGATCTCTAAGCCTAGGGATGGTCCACCTAAGGTTTGGGGTCCACCTAAGGGTCATCTATGGCCAATTACCTTCTGTGATTGCCATAAACATGTTGATCCTTCTAGTATTTCATGTTTCAGTCAACACTTGACTCTTGAGTCTTGAGCTTCTACTCTTCAAGGCATTGCTTCACCTAAGTCACGGAATTGACAAACAGGTGACTCAGCAAGTCGGGGCACGAACAACCAAGTATGCAGAACTGGGTTGTTGATGCTTTTAGCAGAAGAGTCATGTTGCTGAGTAGCATGCAGATCCATGTGGTTGGATTTGACACATTTCATGAGCTCTACAAGGAAGACAGGATTTCGGCCAGATTTGGGAAGCTATTCAGAAGGGTCCTCGCCAAGACTATCTTGTGCAACACAACTTCGTATTTCGAGGTTTGAAATTGTGCGTACCAGTTTGTTCTCTTAGAGAGCGAATTGTGAAAGAACTACATGAAAGTGGACTCGCAGGACATTTCGGCAAAGACAGATGCAATTGATGTTAGACAGCAAAAGGTTAGTCACAGAACACATGATTGTACACTCCATTACATGTTCCTAAGGAAACATGGGAGGACATGTCAATGGACTTCGTTCTTGGACTTCCTCACACCCAGAAAGGTATGGATAGTGTTTTTGTTGAGGTTAACAAGTTCTTGAAGATGGCTCATTTCCTTCCCTGCAAAAAGACTTCAGATGCATCTCTCTTTATATCAATCTACTTCAATGAGGTGGTTCGACTTCATTGCATCTTGAAGTAGATCGTTTCAGACTGTGACACGAAGTTTATGAGCCACTTTTGTATTTCCCTATAGTGAATGTTGGGGATTGAGTTGAAGTTAAGCATTGCATATCATCCTTAGAATGATGGACAGACAGAGGTAGTCAATCGTTTGATCGGGAACCTGGTCAGAAGCTTGATTGGGAGAAAGCCCAAGCAGTGGGATTTGACGCTACCACATGCAGAATTCGCCTACAACAGATCTTGGAACCTTACAACGTGTCTTTCCCCCTTTGAGATCGTCATTGGTTCCAATCCATCCACCATTCTTGACTTGATTCCGCGCACCTTATCAGAAAACGACGTGCGCACAGATATCTGGCAACTTCATGAGAAGGTTCGTGAGAGGATAAAACAGAGCAACAGAAGATATGAGCAAGACGTTAATAAGCAAAGAAAAAGTATGGTCTTCAACGAAGGTGATCTCGTATGGTACACCACCGCAAGGAAAGATTTCCAATTGGCACCTACAGCAAGGTCAAGATGAAAACCGTGGGTCCTTCTGAAATATTCCACAGAATCAACGATAGTGTGATGTGGACATCTAGCCTTTCTATTGTGGTTTTAAATTTAACTCGCAAGCGCACGAACCGTTTATAATACAGCAGTTAAAGTGCGAGGTTGAACCCAAGGGAAATCAGCAAAATACATGTCTAAGAAGATAAAATAGTACCATTAAAATAAAGTGGTTTAAGAAAATAAAATTTTGGGAATCAATCTAAACATGGAGAATCTCTAAAACATGGAATTATATTCTTAATTTATCAAATACTAGATTTAGAAAATCAATATTTAAATAATTATCTAACTTCGGAATTTAACAAAATATGAGATCTAATTTTTTTTTTTTAAATAAACCATGGATTCATAAATTTACTTAAAATGGTGGAGTGAATTTAAATAACCTCAATTTAATTTAAAATTGCAAAATCTAGATGCAAATAAAATATTCCTAACCTAGTTCCATCATTCCAAGAATTTATGAACAAATAAAATAAATGGATAAAATAAAAACAATAAATTATTTACATAATTTACAATGGAATTGAGACAAGTATTGGAGGTGGCATGTTTTCCCATTTAAAAATAAAATCATGGCCTAGACTATGAAATCCTCTAGAATTATTAAATATAAATTCAAGTTTATCATTTATTAACATTCTAATTAGAAAAATTATGATGTCCATTAAATTAGAATTTTCAATTCATGCCTTAGGCTTGGGTAGAATTTACACTTGCGTTTTCCAAATCTAAAAGAAGTTTCTTAAAAAGAACTTTAGACTGGAAAAGTCAAGTTCCACTGATCCTAACAGGGGTTTTACTTTTCCTTGAAAAACTCTTAAAATATTTTTTCCATAAAATTCACAAAAAGAATTAAAATAAAATGAAAAACCATCACCATAAAATATTAAACAATTGAAAGACCATACATCTAAAAAACTACCATGAATTTCATTCAAAAATTGGAATATGAAATTACAATGCTTTGAGTTTTTGCTTCAGAGAAAGAGAGAAAAAAAAATTAGAATTCTTACTTGTAATTTCCGAAACAACTTCTTTGTAATCTTCTCGGCTCTCCAACCTTCTGCACCTTTAATGTTGTTAGTGCCCCGGCTTTCCCGAGTCCCTGTTTTTCAATTACATGACTCGGGAAGAAGCAGTTGCTAAGAAGCTTGAAGACCCAAGATGATCAAGAATGAAGATCATGCTCCACCAAGTTCAAAGCTTATCGTCATGGCAATCACAAAAACTGGTATTTGGCCATAGATGACTCTAGGTGGTACCCACACCTTAGAGAGGATCATTCCTAGGCTTAGTTGAACAAATGGTAAAGCCATAGAGGAGCCTAGAGAGGAAGCTGGACAGTGAATTGGAACCCAACTTGGAAATATGTAGTTTGTGTCACTGTCAGCTTGACCAGTCATACTCACCGACCCCTCGGTGGAGACAGGATCGACCGTCGTGGTCAAGGATTGGTCGGCCAGTTTGACAAAGGTTCTGGATCAAAGAACTGTCATTCTAGGAAAGCCTCTGAGTGAGAGTGTCGTATGCACGAACCTCTTGGTGATGAACTTAAACGACCCCTCATGGTCGACGACTCATCGGTAAAGATCTTGAGAGTTTTGGACTGTGAAGTCAAATGGGTTCTCGACAAAACAGACATATCGGTAGTTCAAGACCGATCAAGAGTACCAGGACCGACCCCTCGGTAAAGGGCGACAGGTTGTTCTGGATAAGGCATGTTTCTGACTTGAAACTACTGTCAGCATGGTGTTGCCCCAGATTGAGACACTTGTATGGACCGACCTCTCGGTGCCATAACTGTCAACCTATCGGCGACAACGACCTGTCGACCGGGAAGTAATAAAGCCGTTGGAAGTGCATTTAATGCACAACGGTCGGGTGGTTGAACGGTAATAAATATAAACACCAACTCATCGATGCCACCGACCTGTCGGTTCTGGACAGTCAGAAAAATCGTCAAGACTCCTCTATAAAATATGAGTGTTTAGTCTTGAGCTGAGAAGAGTTATATGCTCTAAGGAACGATCAACACTCTTGTTACTGAGAATCATAAACAACCAATCTATTGATTGTGTTTGGAACTGTGAAAGAGAGGAGGAAAATCATAAGCAACTAATCTGTTGATTGAGTTTGAAAGTGAGAAAGAGAGCAGAGACATAACCTAGGAAACCTGAAACCGGTTTCCTTGTCACCCTGAGATTGTGATTGCTCTACGACTACGAGGAGGAGCGTCGGCATACATTGGGTGAGATCTATAAGAAGCACGCATTAGCAAGAAAGAGCTTTAAAGGCAAGTGCTTTTTTGTTTTAAAACCTTTGACCCGAAAGTGGATTAAGGGGGATTTGCTCCGGAACCACTATAAAAAACTCTAGAGCGTCGTCTCTGACACAGTTGTGGATGGAATTCCCAGCCGATTGGATAGGTAGAATTCCTATTCTATAGTGGTGGGTGAAATTCCCAACCGATTGAGTGAGGTGTAATTCCTACTCTTAGAACTGTAGCCACCTTTCTTCTTTATTTCCATCTCATCCGTGTTCTTTCATCTTTGCTGAGTCACAAGGATTTGGCCGGATCCTTCTTTCTTTCTTTTCAACCTTTGCGTGGCAGCTAAATCTTTCTTTCTGTATTCAATCAGCCAGACAGCTCGTCTAAAAACCTGTCACAAACCCATATCTCTACAACCTTTTCGTCAGCAACCTTCCATCTTGATAAAAAAAAACCCAACGTGTATGCACATCCAGGAAAAATAGGATCGGCCAACTCATGGTTACACAACAGCATCCTTCTAGATTTTCCTCTGCTGAGGTGGCTGAAATCAGCAATGTCCTCCTTTTACTTCTCTAAGATTGAACAGATTTCCTGCTGATTTACTTTCCTGTTTTCTTCAGTGACCCCTCTTTCAATTTGGATGCACGGGATAGGCATCCAGGATGGGTCAACTCATGCTAGTTTATTGAGCAGGTTCTCTTTTAATGGGTTGCTGCTGTTCAGAACATGAGATTTGTGCAGTATTTTTGCTGTAGATCACTGACAGCCTCTAGTTTCTTTCGACAATAACTGCTTCTCTTTGTTCCCGCATTCCTTAATCTCACACGCTGGCTGGTTGCAACTCAGGATTCCACAGTGAGACCACTATTTGTTCTCTGCTTCAGCAACTGCTTAGGTTCAATACAGAGCATCCGTGCGATCCTCCCCTTTGCTGAATGATCTTACAATTAGTGGGGCCCACTGATAGCATGTCTACTTTGTTATGCATAGATGGGTCCCTTGAATGACACAGCCAAGTCTTTGTTCATGGCCTTGATGTGCTGGCATTGTACAAGTCTTGCCTCAACTTCTCACACTTTGCTTTCATTGGCACAATCTCATCTGTTGGATGAACTATTGAATTTCTCAGATGCTGTCCCAACTACTCTCTCCTTCATTTATCATTGCATGTAAAATCCGGATTTTACTGGACCTGGATCATGGGCTTCTTCATGGACTTCTGCAAACGGGCCTCCCTATAAGGAATTTTAAATAATTTTTCTACTTACATTTAATTCTAAAACTGTACAAATTAATCCAAACTCTCATAAATGAATATAAATTAATTAGTTTACAAATAACCCTAAGTTGTGGTAAAATATTTATTAAAAGTCTCATATTTTTCAAAAATAGCTTTGTTAGCCCAAAAACTGCAAATTTCATCATTTGAACTCTCATATCTTGTATTTTCTCAAAATACACTGCAAAAGTCAAAAACAACATTAAACATATCTAATATTTACAAAATAAAGACTAACTAATCTAATATTAAAGGGTAAAATGGTAATTTTACAGTGTTCATCACTTTCCAACCCATTGATCCACAATCAAACTCATCTTCAGGTAGCCTTGATCAAGCAAAGCAGTTTGCTATGGCTTATATAGAGCATTTTGATCGTGGACAGTCAAGTTGGAGTCCGTCTAATAAATCCACCCATTTAATTTGACGGGGTCCAATTAAGCAAAGTGGGCCAGGTCAGAATATTAATGCCCAATCCATTCTTAAATAGCCCAAGCCCAAGCCCAACGACTCATTCTCGAAGCCCAAGTTCAACCAAGCCCAAATCCATCCTCAAGTGACACATGGCAGCTCCATGATGAATCCCACATGCAAGTGGCATCCAAAGGAGGTGGAAGAAAGCCAGTGGAGAAAGGAAGGTTTTGACACAATGTCAGTATTTTGGTCATAACTTTTCACTCCGATATCTGAATGAGTTGAATCTTTTTACGTTGGAAATAAGACTTCAAGGGCTACAACTTTGTATTTCATGAAATTTTCGTGATTCAGACTTTTACTAGGTGAAAAGTGTGATGAAAGTTGACCCAAGTTTCAAGTCGGAGAATAAAAAGGAGGTGGACAAATTTTGCCTTCTTTGTTTGCCTACTTAGTTTGCCTCCTTAGTTATTTTAGCTTTTAATCTAGTTCATTGAATAACTCTTTAGAGACATGTGTAGGGTTGAGATGGAATGGTTTAAATAAGGCTAGATTCTATCTTAAGCAGGGTTAATTTAGTCTTTTTGTTGTTTTTCTCCTATAAATATCCCCATGGTGTAATCAAATTACACACACTGAATAAGATTTGAAGTTTATTTATGAAGAGAGGATTTCTGTTTGTGATTGTGAAGTTGGGAAATTGGTGGATTCCAGTTTTCATCTTCAAGCAAGTAAGTACTAGTCTGTGTTGTTAAAATCGTCCGAGTTGCAAGTCGACTCGCATGTTAAATCGAGAAATGCCATTAATTGTGCGATTTTTGGGAGAAATACAGATCATACGATTCAAAGATCGTCAATTGTTACATCGTGCGATCTAGAAGAAGAAGAGAAAAAAAAGAGAGGAAAAAATGAGTAAAAGAGGGAAGACTTTTAATTCGTATGGAAGAAAGGAGATGCGGAATGAAAGAAAGAAAGACGTACTGAAGGGAAGTTTTCATCTTCTAGGCCTTCTTCTATTTTTTATAATCCCCTTTCCTCTTTCTTCTTCTTCATCGTCTTCATTTTTTGTTGCTTCTCTTGTCGCAACAACCTTCAGATTTTTTTTTTCATTCATTTTGGCGTAACCCCCTTCGTTTTTACTTCTTTTCAGTCGTTTATTTCGTTAAACACTTAAACCCTATGCATATCCCAAAGCATTTAGGATAAGGATACCCCAAAGCATATTCCATCGCATAACCTATCCCATTTCATCATTTCATTCGTTTCGCTGGGCTGGACCTATTCGATTTATTGATTTTATAAATAAAATTTATTTTATTTAAAGTAAATACTGTTTTTCATATTGTTAATAGCCGGTTAAAAAATAACAAGTGAAATTTATATCTATACAAATTAAACTTATAATTTTAAATTTTAAAATATGAAATTTATATTTATATTTTTAATACTTTTTTGTTAACTATTTAAAAATATCTCAATTATTTTCTATCATCATACTATGATTCTAATATAAGTATTTAATAGCTCTTCATCTAATGTTGGGCTCTCTCAAAATAACCCTTTGTTGGTCCTCCATTAGGACAATTTTAAACTTAACTGAGGACCTACAAATATTTTTTATTGAGTAAAATATAAAAATATTTATAAACTTAATAATTATGATTAAATCTGATATTGACTAAAATACAAAAATATTGATTAAAATATTAATTAAAAAATATGATATTTTTATTACTGTATTATATATATTATATTGATTAGAATATAAAAATATAGTTTTCTAATAATAGATAACAATTTATACACTTAATAATTATGATTAAATCTGATATTGATATTTTTTTGTCTTTTTGTTTTTTTTGTGAATGATTATTTCCGATGGATGACACAAATATTTATTTGTAATTGTACTATCAATAATAATTATAGAAAAAAAAGTCAAAACTGTTATGACATGATTTTACGATTTATGAGTTACGATCCACACCCTTAGACCAATTAACGACACGATTCGAATTTGACAACATTGATTTTTACATATCAAATTTTAGTCTTTTTATAAATACTTCTGTTTTCCAAATTCAACTTGCTAGATATAATTGAATATGAGCTTTCTATGTTACATCTTCAAAATGGGTAAATACCTGGAATGAATATTGCAGGTGGAGGATATGTTAAAAAGAAGTTTTGCTGAATTTCATGCTCAAAAGAAGCTGCCAGAGAAACAACAACTTCTTATGCTGAAGCTTGCTCAACCTACCAAGGATATTGAGTACTTTTTGTCTCCATATATAACCTATTTTCCAAAAGATATATATATATATTTATTGCATGAGCTTGTTTGGCAGTATTGAGATGTATATCACACCCAATGCCTCGTACAAAATTCAGCAAAAAAGAGGCATTGGGTTTGGAAGATAAAGTTGGTTTAAGTCATTAACAAATTAAGCAAAAGAGGGCCGGAATATGTATGCAGTATGCATGTTTTTTTAGACCTGATTGCTTCTATGACTGCTTGCTTACACACAAAAACTTGTCTTTAATTTGTCAAACATTCTTAAATATATCTTGATGAAATTTTTTTCTTCATCTTTATTTTAAAAAAGTAACGTGGATTTTGAAAATGGTTACAGTATTTCCTCAAAATGGAGAAAAGGAATATGAAACAGAGAGATGCAAACACAGCCTAAGCCTAAAAGCACTAAGGCTGAACTATGAACCATTTCTCAACTACGCAGCTAAAAACCCGCTATGCTATTTGTCGAATTGAGAGATGTGTTTGACAGAAAAACCCCCATATATATAGTAAGGTTCCTAATCATATACGACTCTTCAAGATGAGCAATGTAGATTATGAAAATGTTTTCATTCTGAAATTGCAAAAAAAAAAAAAAAATTATTATATTGGCAACAAAGAGGTAATTGCATAGTATGATATGCATTTGAGCTGTATGAAGTATCTCTCTTTCTCAATGGTGGTCGAGTGGGGTGGAAAGGGGGATGGGTTGTATAACAGAATTCCTCCTTTTACAAAGTGAGTATTAATAGATAGGGTACCATCAGCTTTTATTTTATTTCTTTTCTTTCTTAAATGGAGATTGCCAATAGGACATACCTCTCACGATAATGATAACAATGTCCTTGTTCTCGGCATCCCCGAGATTCCCTCCACCGGCCAAAGAGTTGCTTGGCAGGCCTTTGTCTTGTTTGACGGAGAACCACCTTCATTGCCAGTGTTGCTTGAACTGTTCACTCCAAGGGTTTCATCACCTTCCTGGGGAGGAGGCAAGGGAGGGGTACGGATACCACCATTAAACTTGAATTCCTTGCCATGGATGGTGATCTCAACCCCCACCGAAGATGTGCAAGCTTCTGTGAATCGACTAGAGTTGCTTCATGGCTCAAGGCGGGAAGGAGGAGGTTGCGAGGGTGAGGAGCCCCCAAATCCCCAAATGAATGGTTGAAACTTTAAAGCATCAAACTTTAAACTTATTACCTTCAAATTGGGCTTGAGGTGAGCCAGTTGAAAAGTGGACCCAAATCCCACGCCCAGGTTAGAAGGTGGTTTGATTCCTCATTTGTTGAAACCCAAGTTGGATCCAGTCCATTTATGTCTGATTTCTTAGTATTTTACTATTTTTTTGCAGCTTGTGAGACCCATTCCATTGCCAACGATCTGATTCCTTCATTTCATAGATCCAAACATCTTGAAAAATTTAGTAATATATTTTAGGTGCCAACAATAGGCATAGAGTTAAGAAATCATTGTTCGATATGGAGCCGGAGCAGTATTTAAATCTACTGAATATCTTTTTGAATGGCTATTTAAATCTATTGAATATTCCTAATGACATTTCTGTGGTGCTTGGATGAGAAGGATTCTTGGGTATGGATTTAGGATCCTTGATGAATTTCAAAGTTTGAGTATTCTCCTTGGGGCTCTTAACCCATTTCTAAGGCCCCTGGTGTTGTGGGACCCACTTCAAGACAAAGTTGACCTGAATCATCTAATTTTGGAAAGTCAACTTAGTTTATTTCACTAGTTGTATGATTTATTGTAATTGATCATTCTTTTTATTTCTTTTCCATTTTAGCCACCGTAATTGGCTCCCTGTTTATCATTTATATATGTAATCTCTTCAATCTATATACAATACAGAGAATTCCTCTCCATATTCACGTCTGTTCTCTCTTCTCTATATCTTATTTTTCTACATGGTATCGAGCAAAAATCTTCATCCTGATTTCTTATTCCTCATCCGTCGGCAACACACATCATCTTGCAATTGCTATTTGCAAAGCCTGCTTCCCATTTTTTTTGGGGCACCTCTTGTCCTCTCTGGAGATAGTTTCTACAGCAACGAGTTGCCTTTCGTCCTCAAGACCTGTTCTGATCTACCTCACGGATCTATTTTTTTTTTCGCACGAATCTCCCTACAGCCTTTTCTTCCGGCGAAGCTCTTGCCGGTGTGAACCCACCTACTCCTGACGTTTTTTACAGAGCTTTCAATCTATAGGGTTGGATCTCTGATTTAGAGGTTCTTTCTCTGTTTTTTGCACCTTCCCTCTACCAGTGCCTCTGCCATTCTAGAAATCCCATTTTTTGGGTTTCTCCTTTGTCTACTAACTAGAGACTATGTTGCCTTCGAAACCTACACTAATACTGTCGCTCCAGCCTCTGTTTTCCATCGCAGTTGGATATTTCACCTTCCATCAACGGTGGGACCCACTTCAGAATAGTTTTCCATTGGCTGTCTCGGACACTTGTACACCTAGTTTTTTGGTGTTTTTCGTTTGATCTGGGAGGAACCTCCACTATAGGCCTTGGACCTTGGACCACCACCATCCCCCTTCCTTCACATCATATCTGTCAGGATTTTGATTTAGATTCTGCCTTGTGGGGTCCACATCTGCCCCTTCTTAGATCTGCTGTGGAATGTTCTACTTGGATCGGTGTTTGTGACCTTTATCTGATTTGGATACTGCATCAGCATCATGGCATTGTCTTCTACGTCTTCTCCTGCCTCTTCTATTCTAGATGTGGCCTCTTCTGGCTCTCCATAGATTGGCTGGATCATGAAGGTATTACTGAATGAAACCAATTGCTTTGAATGGTCTCATTCTGCCATGATATTCTTGATTGCAAGAACCTGTCCTCTTATATCGATGGTACTGTAATAGAACTGACTAAGACTGCTTCTACATATTCCACCTGGACCGCGAATAACTCCCTAGTCCAGTCCTGGCTTCTTCACTCCATGGAAGCTCATGCCCAGTGCCTGGTCTATACTCTTACTATTGTGGGACCCAAGTTAACTCGGGACCCATCTCTAGACAGACAGTGTCCAAGTTCAGTGTATTTTACATAGTCAACTTGTAATTAGTTGTAATTACTTTCCAATGATTGTTTTCCTTTTTTGCCAACGTGATTGGCTCCCTTTCATCTATTTAATCACGTACAAAGTTATACAAAATATACAACACAGAAAGAGAAGAATTCTTCTCCACCTTCTCCTCTTCTTATTCTCTTATTTTTCATTCTATTAATCTACATGGTATCAGCTAGAACGACTTTCTGGACGCTTTAAGGGAGAATTTTGCTTCTGTTTTTATTGTTCCTTCTCGGATTCCGGAGTTCTCTTCTTATCCAATCTCAGAGAACATCTGTAGCGGACCCCCTCTTCCTTCTTTCCGAGTTTTTTACTATGTCCGCTGCCGCTATTCTTCTGCAGTGCCATCTTCTCGGCCGACCTTTTCTGTCCCAGTGACTTATTTTCCAGCGTAACCCCACCATACCCTTGTCATTTTTCAAGGGTCTCTCCATTTGTGCTGCGAGATCTGGTTTTTGGAGCCTGTGGGACCCCCTTATTGCTGCATTTTTTCGTCCTCTGCATGCAATGACCAAAACCCATTGTTGGAGGTTTTTTGCTTCGATCCATGTGGATCTTGCTTCGTTGCAGCTAGGACCGACACTACCAGCTTCGCCCCTGGTTCACTTTCTCACGCCAAACGTGTACCTAGGCTTTCGGTCCAAGGTGGGGCCCATTTCCTGGTCTTCATCTCGATTGCCTGTAACGTCTGGGACCAATTTTTTCTGGTTTTTTTGCTTTATCTGCTACTTCTGCTGCCACAATCCTTCTTCCTTCTACTACTGGTGTCGCCCCTGCCATTGGATTCCATCCTCTTTGTTGGCGAACCACTCGGATACTGATGGGACCCTCTTACTGCTCTTTTTCTGCTGCAGCTGGTTTATCACCCCTCTTCACAGGTTGCTGTTCTTTGGCTTAGATTTGCTTGATCTAGTCTTGGCTGTCTCTGGGACTTACTCCTCTGGTTTCGCCCCTTGCCCCTACTTCACTGGCCTCCGGTTGCTCATCCTTTCCGAATTCTTCTTGGGATAATGGTCGCATCTACAGAACCACCGAAGACCTCTGGGGAATCTTCTTACACTGATATGTCTTCTTTTGGCACTCGGCATATTGGCAAGATTACCACTGTGTTATTGGAGACCAATTACTTCCAATGGTCTCACTCTTCTAAAATGTTTCTTACTACCAAACAACTATCCGCTTTTATTGATGGTACTGCCTCTAAACCGGACAAGAAGGACTCCTCCGACCGTACCTGGCAAGCTAATAATTCTTTGGTGCAGTCTTGGCTCCTTCATTCCATGGAAGATTATGTTCGTGGGACTATCTATACACTTCCCACAGCCAAAGATGTCTGGGACACCATTAAGGCCTTGTATTCGGACGGTGATAATTCAGTCTGGCTCTATGAGTTATATCAGACTGCTTCTCACCTTCGACAGGGGGAGCTCTCTCTCATTCAGTATTATTCAAAGATGAGGACATGTTGGCTTGAATTGGATCAACTTGAGGCAGTTAAGCTTGTGTTAACTGATGATGATGTTCTATATCGGCAACTTCTTTCTTGTCAACGGGTTTTCGAGTTACTAGCTAGCCTCAACCAAGACTTCTTCTGTAAGATGACGACTCACTTTGTGGATACCTGCTACAAACTACATGGTTGTCCCAAGCAAGCCAATATCTATGCTGTTACTCTTGTCACTCCCTCATTTGATGTTGTTAGTGATGATGCTCCAGTTACTCGTCAAGACTTCAATATGTTGCAACGCCTGGATCTTCAACATTCCGAGGTCTCCAATGGTGTCTCCTCCTCTTCAGGTACTGGGCCCATGGCCAATCATACCTGCTCTAATTCTTGGATCATCGATTCCGGTGCCACAGATCATATGGTTGGTATGTCATCTACTTTCTCGTCCCTTTCTCCTGTCTCATTTGATACTTTTCGCTTAGCTAATTGTTCCTCTACTACCATTACTGGTCAAGGAACTATTCCTCTTTCTTCCACCATGCCCCTCCCATCTGTGTTACATGTTCCCCAGTTATTTCGTAATTTGTTTTTTATCAGTGCACTTACTAATCAATTCAATTGCTTAGTCACCTTTTTTGCCTCTCATTGTGTTTTTCAAGATCTGACCACGAGGTAGGTGATTGATGGTGGGCGTGAAGTTGGGGGCTTATACATTTTTTATCATCCCGTTGCTACCTCTGAAGCTTGCTCGATCTCGTCCTCGTCTGACCTGTGGCTGTGGCATTGCCGACTTGGACATCCTAGTGGTTCTGTTTTGCGAAAGCTTGTTCCCTCTGTCATTTAAACATTTTGCATGGGAACCTTGCCAATTTGGCAAATATGTTTTCGTACATCTATGAATAAGCGAGCATCTTCTTTATTTTCTATAGTTCATTCTGATGTTTGGCAATCTATTTCTCTCTCGCACTGGTTTTCTATATTTTGTGTCATTTATTGATGATTTTTCACGAATGACATGGATTTATCTCATGAAACATAAGTCTGAAGTATTTCATCATTTTCGCACATTTTAAAATTGGGTTGCTACTCATTTTGATCTGAAAATTAAAACTTTGCACACTGATAACGGGGGAGAATATTTATCTCATTGCTTTATTAATTTTTTACACGAGCATGGTATTGAATCACATTTTTCATGTCCATCCACCTCCAACAAAATTGTGTCACAGAAAGAAAAAATAGATACCTCCTTGAGGTTGCTCGCACTCTCCTCTTTACCATGCATGTTCCGCAGTCCTACTGGCATGAGATAGTTTTAACCTCCTGTTATCTTATTAACTGCTTGACATCCCGTGTGTTATCCAACCATTCACCCATTCAACTTCTCTCCCTCCATAAACAGATTCTCATTCTGCCATTACATATTTTTGGCTGAGCATGCTTTGCTCACCTGTTCTCTGAAGATAAACTTTCTCCTCATGCTGTGCGCTGCATCTTTTTAGGTTACTCACCCTTTCACAAAGGCTACAGGTGTCTTGATCCTACCAATGACAAAACCTTTGTGTCTATGGATGTCACCTTCTTTGAGACAGTCTCATATTTTTCTACATCCTCTGGTCCAGCTTCAGACCTTGTTTTACCTCTTCTTCGTACCGATACTACTCCCTCTCGATCCCCTCCAGCTATCACTCCCAAGCTTACCTTGGTATATCAACGCCGGCCACCCAGCATCAGCCACCCACGCCCGCTAGTATCACCTCTACCCCTGGTCCAGATCCACTCATCCGTGCTGAGTCGGACCTTTCTATCGCCCTTCGAAAAGGTAAGCGTACCTGTACTCTTCATCCTCTTGCACAATTTGTTTCCTAGCATGTTGTTTCTCCTTCCTATTACTGCTTCCTCATAGCACTGGACAATTTTAAGATTCCCAAGAGAGTTGACACTGCACTTCAGGACCCCTCCTGGAAGGCAACCATGGCTGAAGAATTAGCAGCACTAGAACAAAATCATACTTGGGATATGGTGCCTCTTCCTTCAGGAAAGATCCTAGTTGGCTGCAAATGGGTCTTTACCTTGAAATATAATCCCGACGGGTCCATTGCTCGCTATGAGGCTTGGTCGGTTGCCAAAGGATTCACACAAACCTATGGAGTGGACTAGCAGAAAACCTTCTCCCATGTGGCCAAGATTACTTATGTTCGCCTTTTGATCTCTTCGCCAACATATTTCTGTAGGACGACTTGTCACTCCTCATCTGAAGACCTCTAATCAACTTGCTGACATTTTCACTAAGTCGGTTCCTCGAGCTCAACTTGATTCCGTTATTAGCAAGCTGGGATTACTGGATATCTTCTAACCAGCTTGAGGGGGAGTGTTGTGGGACCCGACTTAACTCGGGACCCATCTCTAGACAGACAGTGTCCAAGTTCATTGTATTTTACATAGTCAACATGTATTTAGTTGTAATTAGATTCTAATGATTGTTTTCCTTTTTTGCTACATTGGCTCCCTTTCATCTATTTAATCATGTACAAGGCTATATAGAATACACAACAAAAATAGAGAAAAATTCTTCTCCACCTTCTCCTCTTCTTATTATCTTATTTTCTTTTTTCATTCTATTAATCTATACTTACCACTACTGAAGATGTCTGGGACACGCTGAAGACTCTATATTCTAATGGGGATAATTTCGCCCGTATTTATGAGTTATCTCAGCCACTACCACTCTAAGACAGGGGGAGTTGTCCCTTATCTGCTACTATTAGCAGTTGCGGTCTTGTTGGTTGGAGTTGAATCAGCTTCAATTCATTACTTTGAAGGATGTTGCAGACACACTGAAGTTTTGCAACTATGTTGAACAACAATGATTTTTTTCATTATTAGCTGGCCTTCACTCTGAATTTGAGCCTACACGGGCCCAACTGCTTGGAAAACGACCTCTACCCTCTCTGCATGAGGTCTACTCTGCATTACTTCGGGATGAAAGGTATCGCCTTGTTATGACTCCTATGCCAGTTAAACACTCTCCCTTGGTTACCACCCATTCTTCCACACCTTCTCCAACTTATGGGTCCCTTGCTACCCCTGGCAAGGATCCATCTTTTGATACTCGAAGGGACAACAAAGATTCCCAGAAGAAGGGTACCCGGTTTTGCACTTATTGCTAGATGAACAACTATTACATTGATTCATGCTACAAGTTTCATGGGCAACCAAAGAAAGTGAATGTATCCATTGCACCTACTGTTACTTCTTCCTCTGATGTGGCAAATGATAGTGCCCATGTGACTCGCCAAGACATCAACGATTGGAGCTTTTTCAATCATCTGAGGTTTCCATTGTTGTCTCCTCTATTATAGATACTGAGTCATTTGCACGCCATGTTTTCCATCATTCCTAGATTGTCGATTCTGGTGCTATTGACCATATGGATGGTATGACCACCATCTTCTATTCCCTTTCCCCTGTTTCAAGTGGTAAGGTTAAATTAGCTAACGGCTCATATATTGATATTGTTGGGGAAGGGATTGTTCTCGTTACTCCTATTTTGGACCTTCCCTCTATTTTGCATGTTCCCAATTTATCTCGCAATTTATTGTTGTCAGTGCCTTGAGTAAGCTCAACCACTTTTTTTCTTCTCACTTTGTTTTCTAGAATCTGACCATGAAGGTGGTGTTGGGTGGTGGTCGTCGTGAAGCAGGTGGTCTCTACCTTCTTGACTCTCGCCATAGCAACTCCGAAGAGTGTTCAACCTCTTTCTCCTCAGATGTGTTGTTGTGGCATTATCGTTTAGGACATCCTGCCGATTCTGTTTTGAAACAGCTTGATTCTAGTTTATCTTTTAATCATTTTGAGTGTGAACATTGACAATATGGCAAGCATATTAGATCTCATTTTATTTTCCTCCATCTATCAATAAAAATTCATCTTCTTTATTTTCGGTTATTTATTCTGATGTTTGGCACTCTCCCACTGTATCTCGCACTGATTTTCATTATTTTGTCACATTTATTGATGATTATTCTTGCATGACTTGGACATATTTGATGAAACACAAATCCGAGGTTATTTATCACTTGTGGAGTTTTTACCAATGGGTTGGCACTCAATTAGGGTATAAAATTCAGGTCTTACAGAGTGATAAATGGGGGTGGGAGGGGTAGATTCTCATCTCTCATGTCCTTCTACACCTCAACAAAATGGTGTAGTTGAACGAAAGAACCGCCACCTTTTTGAGGTAGCACGTTCTCTTCTTTTTACCATTCATGTCCCACAGTCCTATTGGCCCAAAGCGATGTTAACTGCTTGTTATCTTATCAATAGAATGCCATATCGTGTTTTTACAAAACTAGTCTCCTATTGACCGTTTCTCATTACATAAACCCATTCTTCATATTCCCTTACATGTCTTTGGTTTTCTGCTTTGTTCACAACTTCTCTGGCCATAAACTCTCTCCGCAGGTTATGTGTTGCCTTTCAAGGTTACTCACCTTTTCATAAAGGCTATAAGTGCCTTGATCCTCTCTCTAGGAAAACATACATCAACATGGATGTCTCATTTTTTTGGGCGAACCCCTATTTTTCAACACCTTCTACCTCTTCTCCTTCTCCAGTCCTTCCTCTTCTTCCTACAGATCTTAGTTCCCTGAGTCCCACCAAACCCCTTCTGGTGTATCAACGCTGACAATCTCGATTGCCATTTGAGGTTGACTCCACCCACCCATCTGCCAATGGTCCAGATCCACCAACCTCTAACAGTCTGATCTCTCAATTGCACTTCACAAAGGGAAGCATACTTGTACCAGTCACCCACTTGATTGGTCTGTATCATATCATATTGTTTCACCTTCCTACCACAACTTTCTCACAGCCTTGGACACAGTTAACATTCCAAAGAGGATTGACACTGCATTGAAACATCAGTCCTGGAAAGTCGCCATGGATGAGGAATTAGCCGCACTTGAGAAGAACATAGTTGGGACATGGTCCCTCTGCCTCCAGGGAAGACTTCTGTTGGGTGCAAGTCGGTCTGTGCTTTGAAGCATAATCTAGATGGTCTGTTGTCAGATATAAGATAAGGCTAGTTGCCAAAGGCTTCACGCAGACATTTGGGGTGGACTACAATGACACTTTTTCACTTGTCAGATTTAAGGCAAGCCTAGTTGCCAAAGTCTTCACGCAGACATTTGTTGATTTCTTAAATTTATTAGTACTTAATATTTATATTTAAATCTATATTAATATATTTTTGTGTCTTTTTTTTTTTATGGATGGTTATTTATGATAGATGATAAGTTTTAAATTAGAGATAATTATTGCTTGACCGATTATTTATAGTTTACAGAATAATTTTAGAAAAAAAACATTATGAATCTTACTATTCTACGATTTACGATTCACGATTCAGACCCCTAAAACGATTTACGATACGATTTGAATTTGACAACATTGAGTGATACATATAAAAGAAGAGCATATGGGGTTAAGTTCAATGTGATGGATCAACAATAGGAAAACTCACACTAAAGTTGATATTGGGGGATTTTCGCATAATACATAGGTAGAAGTTAGATTTTCTTGGGCTTGGCTAGATTGAAAGAGTCTAATGAGGTCTAGTTATTGGCTATGAAGCAGACATCGCAGATCTTTAAGAAGCATTACCATGGGCAGCTAATTATGGAGTTTCATCTGATGCTTTGAAATGGGCATCTAAAGGAATATCGCCATGGAGGATACTTTCACTAACTAGGGAAGTTGAAGGGTTTGTCTGAGGAGACAGGTGTTTCTTTCATTCATATTAGATGCTTGGCTAATCAAATTGCAGATTTTTTGGCAAAATATGGGTAAATAGTTGAGAGTTTATCATTGAAGGCTTGTTGGAGTGCACAAGAGGATACTATATAGTTGAAAAGAGACTTCAAAAAAATTATTTTCAAAAAATATATAGTTGAAAAGAAAGGTTCTTTTTTTGGGGGGGTTCTTGTAAGGTTGGGGCTTGTGTTTTTTGGACAGTATGGAACTTGTATTCTGCTTACACTTGTGTTTTTCTTATCTCTGATATCAGTTCATTTTCAACCAGAAAGAAGAAAAAATCTCTGCTTACACTGCAGCTGTTCTTCAAAAAGATGGTTCTGATTCTGCCTAGGAAATCTGGTTTTGTTAAATCATTATTTCTCCAACTCTTGTTCTTTACAAGGTTTATCTGCAGTATTTTGGATCCTCTAATAATCTATGATGTTTGAAACAGGTTCCATTAAGGTTTATCCTTCTCAATATGCATTCTTGTATCACTACTCTCTTCCACTTATGTGAACTTATTTAGGCACCTTGTTTGCATGTCAGATGTATAAAGGGTGAACCTGCAATTGAGGAATACTATGAGATGGCCACAGAATCAGAGAAGCACATGGACCATATTCAGGAAGCTGTCATGCAGACAAATGCTGCTCAGAAATATCTTACACCTGGACGAGTGGTGGTTGTGCGATCACAGTCAGTGAGTGATTCCGTCTCTATTCTATCAGTCTATCAGTATATTCTGATACATTTGTGATACATGTTTTAATTTATATCTTTATTTTTTATGTGATTGGTAACATTTTACTATAGAAACAATCATCTGAACAGTTAAATACAGTGAAATAAGATCCAGAAGAGAGATACAGTGACGCACTTCAAACCATCTAAAAACAAGAGAATACATCTCTAACCTAATGTAAGCACCACCTTTGGCGGCAAGCCAACCACAATCAGTCGATCTACTTTTGAAATTTCAGGAAAATGCTAACTTGGTTTTGCCCAGCTGGCCAGCTTTACTTGCATACCGTCAAACACTGCTATAGCCTCAGACAAAGGTTATAAATGTCAAAGTTGGTCTCTAAATTATTAGTGACCAAGTTGAAGTTGAGCTATAGTCATATTGGTCGAGTTAGACAAGAATCAGCTGAAAATCACTAGAAATTGGGTGAAAGTGGCCTAGTCCTAACTGACACAACCAAGTCTCGTATCAGCAAGGTCGACTTGGACTCTGCCAAAAAAAAATTGAATTGTGTTTGTTGCTTGACAGGCATATTAATCTTCTCTCAATATGCAAAAGTTTATCATTCAACTCGTGACATTTTGTTATATTGGGAAGTGACTATGATTGCTTGAACTGGATATCACAAATAAGATCGTGTATGGTTGGCATTTGAGAGATTCTTGGGGAACTAGAAGGCCAATAGAAACCTGGCAAAGATATTGTTTGAAATTATCAAATAACTAAAATTATAGAGGCAAATATTTTACCTTTGAATACCTAAATGTTTGTTTTTGTGTGAGTAGGTTTTAGAGTCCAAGGACTTGGCTCAAAATGTGTGAATTTGTGTACGTGTGTCTTGTTCAAAAGCAGGTAACATAGCTCTGAATGCTCTGAATGTATGAATTTGTGTGCACATACATGGTAGAATGGTACACCTCGCAATGGGCCCACATGGATCTGTGTAAGGTAGCACTTTAGTACACTTTTTGGAGTCCACATAGATGCTACCAATCATAGGAAGGCGTAGGAATAAAGAAACATTCCTATGGATAATGCCTACTTAAAAATTTATTCCCATTTGATGATCTTAAGCTATTTGAGGAGCAATGGTTGTATTGTCTCAATTTGATTGGGCATATCTAAGTGACGGATAACAAAGTTTGGACATATGGTTATTTATGGTGCGTAAGTAAGGTTTTGGGTTGTGAGTGTATGTTTGTGTCCATTGTGTCTGTCTAGACATATGTCTGTTAAATATGCCCTGGCTCACACTCCACTTTTGAAAGGTGGGCCCCATTTTTCCTAATCTCAATCCTCCGTACAAATTATTGTCGCATGAATTTTTATGAAGGCTGTTTGAAACATGTATTTGAGCGTGTTTCATCATTGGATTTTGCATATTCCATCTTAAACTATTCAAAATTTTGAATCTCAAGATCGGGGGTTAGCATGTCAAATAGGTCTGAAACTTTACATTCAAGATGTCCAAGTGGTTTCATATACATCTTCTATGTAACCACCTTCCCCCTACCCTAGGAAATATTCCGTCAATCAAAAAGGGATTACAACTTGTAAGAGCTCTCAAGAAGAAGTCAATGTGTGAGGATACATGCATGTGCATGTGTGTGCTTGCATCCATGTGTATGAGTTTGTTTGTGCATGCTTATAAATGCATGTGTGTGTGTGCAAATGCATGTTTGTTCATGTATGTGTTTGTGCATGCTTACACATGAGCATGTTTATTAGAGAAAAGGGTGTACAACTCAAGGGAGCACCCAATAACTCATGTATGTGCACATGCACATCTGAGCATGCATGCATTGTTGGGAGGAAACACCTTTCCTACCATGCAGAAACAACAATATCAAAAAGAAAACAGAAAGGAGAAAATCAAACACACATAATCAACCCACAACACAAAGTTGTACGTAGTTTCCTTTCGATACGTCTACGGGTTCAAACTAGATCCACTATGCTCAAAGGAAAGAAAACGAAGAAGAGACGACTGTGACCTTCGTTACAATTTTCTCTCATATCCCCTCTCATGAAAAAAGAGAGATTATATATTTCCCTAATTAGGGCTTACAAAATTGCCCTCCAATAAAATTTGGGTCAGGCGGTTCACCCCCCGAACAGGGGGCGCTACCCCCTGTGACTCCCAACGAGTTCAGTGCAGAGCTCGACCCACGGCAGTGGGGATCAGATCGACAGTGCATATTTGATAATCAAACTCCACAAAGCCTAACAATCTCCCACTTGGAGACTGATCAAACAAATCCTCTTCATCGATAGAAATCATGCCTTCAAGGAGGAATTTGGTGTGAACTTACTCCCGATCTTCAAGCAATAAGACCAATAGAAGCTGAACATGAGTTCAATTTCTCTCTAGTCACCACCTTAGTCAAAATATCTGTAGCATTCTGACATGTAGGGATCTTTTCAAGTGTCAATGCTCCATCATTCAGAAGTGAATATGTGAAATGATATCTTAACTGTATATGTTTTGTCCTGGAATGAAATGTCGGATTCTTTGCAAGATGAATAGCACTTTGACCGTCACTGTACAAAACACTATTCTCTTGTTTCTTTCTAACTCTTCCAAGAAACTTGGCTACGAGGCTCCACAATACATATCTGATAATCAGGCTCCACAAAATCTGACATGCATGCGCATGTGTTCATGTGTGTCCACGTGCATTTGTGTATATTTTTGTTTGTATGTGTATTTCTATGCCTTTTTATATGCACATGTACTTGTTTGTTGCTGTGTGTGTGCACGTGTGTGTTCATGTTTATGTCTATGCATGTATGTGTTCCCATAAGAGAAAAGGGAGTACAACTCACCATGATGATGAAGGCCGAGGTTCGAATTGGTAAGAAACTGATGTAGGCTAAGGTAATATTAAGAACCATCTTTGGTCCTTCATACAGGCAAGGAAATCAACTCAGTGTCAACTGAGAGTGATTTCAATCCAAAAGGTGTACTTCACACAACCTTCTTGGAGGGCCTCATCAGAAACAAACCGATGGTTTTCCAATCAGGGTTTTAGATCTTAGTTTGCAAAACTAGATTTAAGAAAATTGAAACTACGCCCAATTTGAAGTTGGAAGAATCCTAATCCCATTTACCATAAGGGTTTTGAGATCTAGGGCTTACTAGATCTGAGGAAAACTCTCAATTGAGCTGACCAAACTTCATAGCGTAAAATTCACTCTACGGTAATTCTACAAAAGGTCCAAAACACCTAGGGCATGCAGTTTTGCTATGTGGTAAATGAAGTATCGAACTGACTGGATTGATTGTGTCATGCCCTCACCCAAAACATAGGCACGTGACGTGGAAAAATCTTTCTTTTCAAATATATGTGGGAAACACACGACTCAAACTCAAAATCCATAAATAATCTTCAATTACCAACATCTCAAAGGGGATATAAATTTTCCAACATAAAAGTTATCAACTTTCTAGAATTTATTACAAACAAATCCTCAATGAATAAAATGGTAAAATCAACATCATCAACTCAAATCAAATAAATGAAATAAACTCAGTATGTGGTGCGTCTAAAGCAGCATAATAACTAAGCTCTTCCTCAGGGTCCCTCGGACCAATGTTGTGAAAATCGAATCATATCGTAAATCGTTAATTCATCTTGAATCGCAAATTATGTATTGTAAATCGTAGAATTGTAAGATTCATAAGTGTTTTCCCTCAAAAATATTTAATATATGAAATAACGTAAAATATATCTAAAATGTAATAACATGAGCAATTCTCCAACTTTCTTTTAGTATTAAGTGAATTTTATATAATTAGTTCATTGGAGTTCAAATTTTAATGCTCTAACTCCCAAAAGTACTAGACCATTATATAATCCAATTATACTGTGAAAAGTCAATAATGAACTAAAAAACCCTTCAAAAATCGAAAGCTCTTAAATGCTCATCAACTCAAGCCTTAAAAACCATTAAAACGAAATGTTCATGCTTTCACACTCCTAATAACTACAGAATTCTATTATTTATACGAATCGTAAGATTTGTTGATAGATACGAATCGTTCATCTTATCATATCGTATGAATCGTAAGATACGAATCGCATATCGTAAGATTTTAACAACCATGCCTCGGACCCATCCGGTGCAACATTACTTAAAATTGCAAGGACGTGAGTACATATAATACTCAGTGAGGAAACATGTATGCTACACACTTATGCACCCACATAATAATAATGTATGAAATGGAATATCAATAATACTATTCAACACTATCTTGTTATCAATCTCATCAATGTGAACACAACGTCCACCCAAGGACACCTTATAGAACGGGCTGTCAAAACATAATGATCCCTTGAGGAACATATGCCATGACTTACAAGTGGGAGATCTCTATACAACATAGATAATCTACCTCACCCCGCATCCCTTCACCAGTCTGGCGATTAAGTCAGTTCTAAGGTGATTAATATACGACTTACCAAGTTAGTACCGCCCTAGTAGGACTCACAAGTATCTAACCCCGTGTAATACGTCTTACTAAGTTAGTACCGCCCAAGTAGGGCTCACAAGTATCTAACCTGCGTAATATTGTACACCAAGTGTACAAAATAGTCGTGAGAGCGACCTACAACACGTAACATGTGAGGGCATGTGATAACCCAAATCCACATGAGCACATGAGCTATAATCACGACACCAATCTATACTCATCGACGGCACACCAATTTCCTCTAGGGAGTGGAGACTATTAGTGGGGCCCAACAAGAAAAAGGTACATCCTCAAGTCCTATAAACTCTTTGGGTCTCATTCCAACACTAATATTTCTCAATATCATCATGCCCATTAACACAACATCCCATACTCACCTCCTTGATAAACTCCTAGGCACACATCCGTGAGTAACGCAAAAGGGATCACATTCATAATTACACGGGCAACATATACATCATACTCACATCATGACCATAACTTCACAATGATAGCAAGCCTAGTGCATTCCATTACATTTCATACATTCAACATAATTATCACGAAGTGTTATTCTAGGGACATGGACTACACACTAACCCTGAGATACACACCTCAGGTTTAGTTACACATATTCTTAGTTCTTGCAATTTATTCAATCCGTCTCATAGTAGTTTAACATCCTAAATCCAATCACTCATTTTTCACCACATAAACTCAATTAAATTCATCAATAAATCATCTCCGTCCTTCACAAGGGTCTCCAACAAATATCACAATTTTCTATCATCAACAAGATAATAGCATGCTACAAATCACATAATAGAGAATTATAATAACTCATGCATAGCATAGGGCACATCAATCCTATTTATCATACATTAAACACATCAATAACACAGTACATTCCCTAAATCAATGTAATAGCATACAAGCATTCATACAATATGTGTGTAGCAATCCTCACCTCGAAAGTTACGATGTTCTGGATTGATTTACAAGTTGTCCTCGACAGGTTCGGGGTTCGAAGGCCAAATCAAAGAGAACATAATACATCCCTATTAGTTCATATATTAGGCCAAATCAAAGCTTAAAGGCAAAACCCCCAAATCTAGACCCAAGATTTATCCTTAATTCAGATTAATTCCTTCAATCTAGCAAAATCCCCAATTAAAATCTATAATCCCTCTTAAAAATCAATCATATTCCCTTTTTCCCCAATTTCTTCTCTCCCTAAGGTTTCCAAAACCCAAAACCAACACAGATCCATCCCATACACAGCCCAAACACCAATATCCCCAATTTAGTTCCATGGATCTCCCTCCAATCGAGGTCTATTGGCTATCCAAACCCTATTCTCACCAAATCCCATTAAATCCAAACAACAAAAGGAAAGGGAGTGAGAGAAAACTATATTTTTACCTTTTGGAGGAGAAGCAACCGCTCAAACGACGCTTGAGGGGGGTGCTTGATCCATGAATCAAGCAAGCATAAGGCGAAAATAGGTGGAGACGGGAGGAGATGACTAAGGTTGGCTGGTAGGGAAGAGTGATAGGCTGCTGGGAGAGGAAAGGGATGAAAATAACTTAATTTCGTGCAAACACGACCTTAAATACGAACTTTAACTCTTTTTTTTTTTTTTTAGGGCCGGGCCATTACAGATTGCCAAGTGTCTGCATAATTCAAATTATTTATTGATGAGTCACCTAATTGAACCAAACTAATGAGCATAGAGAGCATCACTGTAATTGAGTCATTTTGTGGGTGCACTTATCAGCAAGATTAAATCCCTTGGGAAACCCCTCCCTCTCTCTCTCTCTCTCTCTCTCTCTCTCTCTGTTTCTTTGATGAGATAAAAAAGAAATTGATGCAGACTCGTTCCAAGAACTTTGAGATGGTGTACCGATTGGTCCATGTGTGTCACCCTTGCTTTTACCTTTTTTTTAAAAAAAAATCCTTGGTTTTCAACCTGATTTTGGAATACCACCGAGGGAAATAATCTTGGCTTTTGAGGAAATCCAATGACCACTATTCATTGGCGCATTTGAGCTCGTGTAGGTGAGATGATCACCCACACCTTTTTCTTATGTTGCACTCTTTGTGAGTTTACGTATGTGGATCCCACCTCTTGTGACAATGGTGGGCCCATTGGAAAGCTCTGTGCTTGAATTTGTAACCCACCAAAAATCATCTTGATTGGATATATGAAGTCATAATTTTTAAAGCCGTACAAATATAGGAAATAAAAAGTTAAAAGTTATGAGGGCTTAAAAAACATGACTTGGATCTATCCAATCAATATATTTTTTTGCAGACCACGAGTTTAAGCTTAGACCTTTCCAAGGACTCATCACTATCATCATAGGTGGACTCTACATAGGGTGTTCATTTGTCCGAACCCGGCCCAAACCTAACCTAAATAAATGGGCTCAGACAAAGACTTTTGTCCAAAGGACTGTGCTCGGGCTTTTATCTAAAGCCCGTTGGGATTTTAGGCTTGTTTATTTCTTATATTTTATTTTATAAATTTAAAATTTAATTGTATAGATTTGAAGAAGATTTAAAAATCTAAAATATGTTAAAATCTCATGAAAAAAATCAATTTCTAACTACTCGATCTAAACAGTCAAACCCACTATGTGTCATCTTTTAAACATGTTTGCCAACTGTGACTATGAAGATCATGTGGCTAGAAATATAATTTTAGACTATAGTTTTAATTGAAGGTGGATATTTAAGTATACTTTCAATTTGTACGGTTATATTTTCAATTTACATATCATGTTTTTAAAATAAATAAAAAACTATACGTAATTCAAAACAAATGGGCTCGAGCTTTGATAAAAATAATTGGGCTTGGGCCTTTTTTAGTGAAGCCCAGCCTGAACGTGATCTGTGAACACCCCTAACTCTTGATTTGATCAATCAGACCATGTTTACTAAGCCCTCAAAAATTTTATCACTTTTTTAGCCTCTACATTTTTATAGCTTTGAAAACGATGGCTTTATATATCCAAGTCAACATAGGTGGCCCCACAAAATCAGGCTCACAAAAAGTGTAGTTAAGAAGCAGTGTGTGGAATCATCACCTTATATAGCTGCACTTTTCGTGAGCCTACCTATGTCGGGCCCACCTATTGTAATGGTGATGGATCCATTGCAATGTTTAAACCTTGAATTTGTGGCTCATAAAAATCTTGGTTAGATCAATGAAGCAATTTCTTTTAAACCCTAAAAAAAATTATCATTTTTTTGAACTCATAAATTTTATGGTGTTGAAAATGATGATTTCATATATCCAATTAATATGATTTTTGATTGGCTACACGTTCGAGGCTGGACACTTTGACCTCTCCAATGGACCCGTCAACATAGGTGAGCCCTTACATAGGCAGGCTCATGAAAAGTGGCTTAAGGAGGGATACAGTGGATATATATATATATATATGATGTTTCATCCCTCCTTAAGCCGCACTATTCGTGATCCACCTATGTAAGCTTAGGCATTAATGGTTATGGGTCCATTGAAAATATCTAAGCATGACTTGTTGTCCACAAAAAATCATGTTGATTGGATCAATCAAACCATGTTTTTCAAGCCCTAAATTTTTTCACTTTTTGAATCCCTAAATTTTTATCTCTTTGGAATCAATGGCTTCACGTATCAATTGATATAATTTTTGATGTGGTACAAGTTCAAGATTAGACCCATTTCAATGGACCCATCAATGTCAATGTAAGTAGACCTCACATAGGCGAGCGTACGAAGAGTGTAACATAAGGAGGGGTGGGGGGGGGATCATCATCTTGTATAGGATCATCATCTTTTATAGATAAGGATCAATCACAAACAAGTTTGGTACAAACTTTGGGTTGTCTGGCCTACAATGGACCTATTGGATCTATTCCCTCCCTCACACCACCTACCCCCATGAATGACACTCATACCCAATTTGATTTTTAAAGTCCATTGATCTAACCCAATGAATTTCCCCCATTAGATAAATGTGAAATTTTGAGGGCTTAAAAAACACGATTTCTCTTATCCAATGAAGATGAAATTTAGAGGCACTAGATATTAGTCAAAGCCTCTCAAACCCACCTATTCCATGTGGCGTAGGTGGGGCCATAAGAGAGTTTCCACCAAAATTTTGAGGGTTTAAAAAAACATGGCTTCTCTTATCTAATGAAGATGAAATTTATAGATAAATTCATCAATTCATGTGGGCCCAAGTTGGGCCATCGGAGAGTTTGCACCAAACTTGGTGCAAACTAGTTTGCAGGTGATCACTACCATATATATGGACATGTATATATATAGATTGAGGGTAGAGTGGGGGTTACTGGTGGTGGAGTATAGGGATAGGGATATCTTCATAATTGTGACATCCTATTTTTCCATTGGCTTCACTTTTCCATTGGCCTGTACTTTGTTTAAATACTTTGTTGAATGGTGTATAACACATTTCCTTAATCTTCCAATTACATGGAAATTTTAACACTGCATAATTGACAGGTCCAATATCATTTACTTGGAGTCGTCCTTAAAACTCCTTCTGGTGGCAGTAAGCAATATATTGTTTTTGTACTGAAACCTGATTCTCCATCATCCGCACAAAATCCTGCCACACTTGGTAGATTGCAGGAGAAGGAAAGTGGTGACTTGTCACAGGGTTATTTTATTGTTTCAAAAAAAAACCGCGAAAATGAGGAGTACTTTTCAGGTCCCACTTCTCGCAAAGGAAAAGGGGACATTAAGATAACATTACCACACAGTGGGACTGCAGCTGGGGTGAACTACGAGGTTTTAGGGATAGAAAATAAGGAGTTCGTTAGCATTTGTAACTGTAAAATAAAGATAGATCTAGTTGGGCTTCTTGAGATTCCCAGTAATTCTACATACTCAAGAACTGTCCAGGAGCTGTTAAAGACGAAACCTGATGGAAAGAAATACCCTCCTGCACTAGATCCATTAAAAGGTATGGTTCTTGCTAAATGTTTTTATTTTTTTATTTTTTTCGAATGAACCTTTTTTAAAAGAAGAAACTAACATGTCAAATGTTTAGAATAGCATTTTATGGTGTCATAATTTTTTTTTTCTCACTTGTGGGTAAATGCTTCTTTATGCTAAACTATTGCAGATCTCAAGCTTAATAACATGAGACTTGTGGAGGAATATCATACTTGCAACAATCTATTGAAAAAGGTGGCTCAAAACAAATGCCATGGATGCATAAAACTGCAGGAGCATATATCATTGGTAAAAGAATTAAAAAAGCACAGAGCAGAAGTCGATGCACTGAAATATCAAATGTCAGATGAAGCACTGCAGCAGATGCCAGATTTTCAGGGACGAGTAAGTTTAAGATGGGCTTTGTTTTCTTTTTGATGAGGAAATATATGGTCCTTGATTAGGTGATGTGTAGTTCTGTTTCTCTGGCATTTGTACATGTAGAGCTCATTGTTGAAAATATGCTTAAACCTATACATCATCACCATTATCATCGTGAAATCCCTTAGTATTTTAATCTGATGTTGCCCTTTTCTTTGAAATACTTTTCCACTAAGTCCTATAAAAAATCTTCTGTGTCGCTCAACATTGCATCATATAATGTCTTACCACCTCAATCTATGCCTTTTATAGTCTCTCCTCTTGCAATCCTTCGACTCTCATACTCGGGCTGTTTCTAATGTTCAGTGGATGTGCACGAACGGTCTTAACCAATCATCTCTTTCTTTTTATTGGGACCACCTTTTTCTTATTATACCATTTATCCCTCTTAGCATATCCTTCTTTGTCGCAATTACTTTATCTACTTATCCTTTTTTTCACTGCACGACAGTTTGCCCCATATAGCATTTTAAGTCTAGTTGTTATCTTACAAAAACACCCCTTGAAACAATAACTCTTCTATCACATGATATTCCACTAGCTTGCCTATATTTAGCCCATCATGCACCCATCCTATTATTTATATCTAAATCAGACCCTAAAACCTTCATTTTGTTTAAGTCCTTTTCAATTTTAATCAATTCATCCCCCTTCTCTCAGATTCACTAGACATACACTTCATATATTCTGTTTTTGTCCTCCTAATTTTCAATTTTAAACCCCCGACCCTTTGCCTCTTAAACCTCTCACCCCCTCTAATCTTTTTCAGCCCTCCTTCCCCGGTCTTGCCTGCTCGCCCTTCGATTGTGAGTGATGGTCTTCCTTTTGGGCTCGAGGTTTGTGCACCTTCTTGCTTGGTGACACTTCCATTTCAACCTTTCGGGTAACAAATACATCTCCTATGATTTCCTTGACTCCTCAGGCGTCTGACATACTTTTGTGTTCCAATAGACCTTTAGCCTCTTATCCCTTTGTTGGAATTTCTACTTCCGTGATTGATACTCCAATTTTGGGCTGTCCAGTTCATTCTGAAGTTCTTGCACCTCTTTCTCAAGGCCTTGTGAATGATTGCCATTCTGTTGGGTGGGTTGAGCAAAGAATGGTCAATGTTGGGAGAAAACTTGGATTCATTTCTCATGGTCAGGAAAGCCACCTCCTTTGTTACCTCGCTGCTGTCAAGGACCTTGAATCCTCTCCACTGAAGACTAGTAGAAAAGATAGAACTGCCAGATAATTAACTTGTATGAGCTCCTCTATCAATTACTCGAGTCACAAGCAATGTGGGTCTGATACTCCCAGACGCACTCGGGGAGTAAAATTGCATCTTTATTAGTGGAGAGCTGTGTGCGTGCTACGGTCATCGGCATTCCTTGGGACCTGCTTTGCAGCGTGCGGCGTGCTCCCTCCTTCAGTCATCTGCTTGGCATCCTGTGAGCGTGTCATGTAGCATCGAGGAATTTTGGGTTTCTCAATGTGTTTTTTCCCTGTTACGAATGTGCCAGTTTTTTTTTTTTTTGTTCCTTCTTGTTTCTGTAATGCAATTGGCCTTTCATGTTCCTGTATTGTAATTGCATCTTTTTTTTGTTCCTTCTTGTTTCTGTAATGCAATTGGCCTTTCATGTTCCTGTATTGTAATTGCATCTCTGATGCAGTTTTTTATTATTATATTATATGAACCATTTCAAAAAATGGTTTGATAACTGAAAATAAGTTCTAAAGCGATATAAATATAATTATGTTGCTTTTGACCAATAGCTTATAATTCAATTTAACAATTTCAAAAAAGAAAAAGTCCTAAATTCAGTATATTTTGGTTCTTCCCTGTTTCCATTCTAGATTGATGTTCTGAAAGAAATAGGCTGTATTGATGCTGATCTTGTTGTCCAAATCAAGGGCCGGGTGGCCTGTGAGATGAATTCTGGAGAAGAATTGATATGCACAGAGTCTCTCTTTGAGAATCAGTTGGATGACTTGGAACCAGCTGAAGCTGTAGCAATCATGTCTGCCCTTGTATTTCAACAGAGGAACACATCTCAACCATCTCTTACTCCGAAGCTAGCTCTTGCAAAGAATAGGTGGTTTCTCATATCTAGTTCCTCTTTTCCTATTCCATATTTTGAATGTCTTAAGGGATCATTGGTTAAGAAATATCATGCTCGATGCATTTATTTGCCGTAGGTCAAATTTCATTATTCTATTCTTGATACAACAAAATTGTTATTAATTCATATTCCCTTCGACAATAGATTGTATGAAACAGCTGTCAGACTCGGGGAGCTTCAAGCACACTTCAAAGTAGCAGTAAATCCTGAGGATTATGTGAATGACAATCTCAAGTTTGGCCTTGTTGAAGTAGTTTACGAATGGGCCAAGGTTTTCTCTCTCTATAAAGTTCTTTTGTTAATTTTTAACCAGAACACTCAATTCACTTTTTACTACTAATAATAATGACCTATGTACCGCATGGTGATGGTAATGATTTGCAGGCAAAAGGTTGAGGAAATGAAAAATCAATATCCTAACCCATGGATGGTATTGTGACCATCCATTCTGCCAAAAAAATTACGCTGCTTGTGATCTAAACACCATCTGAATGTGCCTTTTATTTGTCTTTTTCTATCATCTTGCAGGGAACACCATTTGCTGATATATGTGAGCTTACTGATGTGCCGGAAGGCCTGATTGTGAGGACCATCGTCCGGCTGGATGAAACATGTCGTGAATTCAAGAATGCTGCGGCAATCATGGGCAATTCTGCACTTCATAAGAAAATGGAAATTGCATCCAATGCCATCAAACGTGACATTGTTTTTGCAGCTAGTCTGTATGTTACAGGCATCTGATTCTATAGTTTTTCATATATTAATATGCTTCTTGATTGAATAGTGACCATAAAAGTAGAAACGAGAAATTATTATGAAGGAATGCTTTAGAGTTAGGCATGTCATGAAGGGTTGAAAATGTGAGGAAAACACGTCAATTTATTTATTTTGACAACCGGTGCCCAGAAAAAAAAATTCTATTGTCGAGTGCTGCCAACAAATGACGGGAGATAACTTAGATTTTGATGCCTTTGCCACTTAATGAAGGTCAGTGCTGGCATTCGTAAATAGGAAAGGTAGAGGCTAACTACTAAGTCTGGACTGTATGCTGTCTCATGTTGTGTCAGAATAGGGCCCATCGGGCTTGCACAATCATCACAAGTCTGGATCCCCTGCAGTACCGGCCCTGAAATCTCAGGGGTCCTAGGCGCAATGCATTAGTGGGAGCCCTAGGCCTTGAGAGCAGTGCAAGTGGGAGCCCTACAGCTCATTGGTCACATTGGGAGTCCCTAGGCAGAGGCCTAATTGGCCTAAAGCCAAGGCCTGTCCTGATCCCCTGGAACACTGGAACCACCTCATTCATCCAATTTTTCAATCAAATTACAACTCCCTTGTTGACACTAAAGGTGGCATGATATCACTATGAAATGACTGAACTATTAAAACTTCTAGTCACGTTTTGCATGTCGATGTTTTGGGCCTGCTATGACAGAATTTGATTGAACAGTTGGGCTTCACAAGAGGGAAACTCATCACAAAATGAGAGGCCCACTGTGAAAAGAGGCCCACCATGCATACCAGGAAAGTTGCATGCAATGGTGGTAATGGTTACAATTCAATGAAGCAGATGTGTTGAAACTGTCTTTATGTGAGTGCTGTGTTTGTAGAGGATGTATCATTAAATTGATTTATGAGCGGACCTGCAGTTCCGCTTCGAGATCATTGATTTGATGACCCTCAGTATGGATGGAGTATGTCCCTAAAGAATAAAGGCGACTTTTAAGCAATCTGGCTTCGCTTATAAATCATTTGAGAAGTAAGGTTCTTGCTTATTTTGGATGTTACTTTGATACTTGTCTATTGCTCTATTCTGTAAATCTTTAGTTCAATAGTTTTTCATTTGTAGAATTCTTTACATCTCATAGTTATAATATCCGTCCTAGCATTTATATTTGAATTTAGCACATTTTTCATGGGCCAACTATCTATCTGACATCTAAAAAACTTGAATTCATGACATTTAGACTACAACAATGAGTCTACATCTTGTGCTATAAGTTATTTGTCCTTGTAATTAAAAGGATGACAATTTCCTATAAAAAAATTACCACATTTTCCTAACATACTAAGATATAAAATTATGATTAGTATCAAATTAATAATTGATTTAAGTGAATTTAAAAATTTAATGTTTAAGGAATTAAATTAGTGAAATGGAAGGACAAATCCTTAGGAGGATAGACTTTAATGGGCGAGGAGATGTGTAGATAAGGCCATGAGTGACGTTGGAATATTGTATTTTCATAATGGGGCACCGTTGTATTTTTTAGAATGAAAAGCATTCCTTTGTAATAAAATATAAATCATAACTTCTCAACAATTATAGTGTAGATAATTGAAGGGGGTTATGAATGAAGGAGAAGAGAGGAAGAGAGAAAATCTTAAGTTCTCTCTTTAGTGGGCCCTTATACTCTTCCAAAAAAGTCAGTGTCTCAGTCAATATGAGCCGCAACGCAATAGTCGAGACAGAGCCCGAGTGACCACGACGGACCTAGGTGCAATGCAATGCAATGTTTCAACCAAGGGTGCAAAGTTTAGCTTGGTCGAGAAATATTGGTATTTTATTATTATTTTATTTTATCTAAATTAAAAATTAAATAAATAATAAAAAAGAAGTTGGATTTTTTTAAAAAAAATTGAAAATGTAAATATCGGTCAATATCTGAGCTGATGATGGTTCGATATTGGCCAAGATATCGACTTGGGCCCACCACTATTTTGAAATTTTTTAAAAAAGAAAAAGACCATTGCATTACTGCTCCAATAGTCCCACAATGTATGAACTTTTGTAATTGAGTAATGTCATTTAGGTATTCACATAGGTAATAATATCGGTGATTCATGTATCGGTCGATATATATTGGTATTTTGAAAGGCGATACGATGTATATCGGTCATACACCTATAATATTGGGAAGATGTTGGCCAAGATATTTTCTGATATTTGAAATATTGGACGATATCGATAATCCATTTTTAATCCAAAATTAAAAAAAAATTATTTGTTTTTTTTGAAAAATAATAAAAAATAATTAGCTAGCAATTTACAATTACTATTTGAATATAATGATAGCGAAAAAATTAGCCTACAAAGATGTTTTGAAAAAGAATAAAAAATAAATTCACCTGACATTTTGATTTTTTTATTTCCAAAAAAATAAAATCACACAATATTTCAAAAAAAAATTGGAGAGAAAATCCTATAACCTAGTGCCATCAAAAGCAATGTAACAAATATCTCCGATATTTTCATTTTTATCATGAAAATATCGGCAAAATAACTTTTGTGTGTAAAAAATCTAAGTTTATTGCTTCTGCTATTTTTAACGGTAAATTCCTGTTAAAAAATATTTTTATCGTGAGAAATGGTAAATTTTCGTTATAATCACAAGATTTTACCATTAAATTTTCATTAAATCAAATACATATTTTTTATTTTTGAAATATCATTTATATTTTCAAACGCCGGCCACATTATTTATTTATTATATTTATTTTTATTATTTTTATTATTTTTTAAATATTATATTTTCCGTGAGATTTTCCCGATAAAAACTCGAGAATTTAAAAATTTCCCACTATTAATAATTATCAGTGAACGAGATTTGTTAAAATGATCAAAAGTTTACTAATGTATTTTAACTCTTCTTGGGTTTTAAACTTCTTCTTAGAAGAATGAGAAAAAAAAGAAAAAGGAAATGAGTAAAATTTGATAGAAAAATATTAATGCATGATTCAAGTTACCTAAAGTTCTCGTCCATGATTTATGCTAAATTCTCGATTGAAATTTCAAACATGATTTATGCTAAATTTTCGTCCTTATTTGTCCATGATTTATGCTAAATTTTCTATTGAAATTTCAAACATGATTTATGCTAAATTTTCGTCCATAATTTTTGTCCATGATTTATGCCAAGTCTTTTATTAAAATTTTAAACATGATTTATAATAATTATTGTCCATGCCAAAATTTTGTCCATAATATGCAATGCTAAATTTACGATTAAAATTTCATAAATCTAGGAGGAAATTTCAGGCAAGTTTTCTAAAATTTCAGATAAATATTTTAGCCTAATTTTAGAAAAGATTGTCCCGATTTTTTATATTTTAAAATTCTCAATTCCATAACTTAAAAATATCATTTGAATATGTAAATGACTGATATTTAATAGAAAAAAATGCATCATTTATGAAATCCATATTTTTCAAAAAATTCAAATATTTTTTGAGAAAAAAACTAAAAATAAAAAATTACAGTGAAGAGAGAAAAATATCACCAATATATCGATTTCACCGATATTTGAATATTGGCTGATATATCAGGTGCATGGCGATTTTTAAACTCGAGGGTGTTCACGAAGCATGTTAAAATGTTTGAACATGAAAATTCTTAAACCAACCCGTCCTATCATTTTGTGATGTGGGTCACATTTATGACCAATCTAGATTTTGGATTCTCCATGTCACCTTATCTTTGCAAACTGTAAAAGATTATAATCTAAGCAATTCTGAAAGTGGGAGAGAGGAAGTACCTCTACTTATACAACAATGTATTGGAATATTTATTTGACTACTGATGTAAAAATCCTTTCAAATCTTGATAAATTCACATCTCCGCGTTTCATTAGAATTTTAAAATATTATTATTTTTAGATTTCATCGCCACGGAATTTTCATATGTGAAAAAATAATACATGAAGGTTTTTAAAGAAAATATAATAGAATAAAAGAAGAAAAATACAATAAACTACAAAACAAAAAGATAATTGATTATCAAATTCTATATAAAGTAAATGACTTTCAGTTTACTAATCGTAATGCTAATTAATGACAAGGGGCACAAACGCATAAGGATTGTCGCTTAAGCGTGAGTTGAAAGTTCTCCCTTGGCGTTAGAACATGATTGACTCTAGAGGGGGGTGAATAGGTCATTCCTAATTCGTTGGTCCTTTTTAAAGTTCCTTAATTGATTAATTATAGTGCAACGAATACTTCAATCAAGTGTGTGTGTGTAATAGGGGCACAATTGACTTTCAGTTTACTAATCGTAATGCTAATTAATGACAAGGGGCACAAACGCATAAGGATTGTCGCTTAAGCGTGAGTTGAAAGTTCTCCCTTGGCGCTAGAACATGATTAACTCTAGAGGGGGTGAATAGGTCATTCCTAATTCGTTGGTCCTTTTTAAAGTTCCTTAATTGATTAATTAGAGTGCAGCGAATACTTCAATCAAGTGTGTGTGTAATAGCAAATGTGATTATATAATCAACACAAGAAATCGACTCCAACACCACAAACAAGAGGACACAAGATATAGAGTGGTTCGGTTAGCCAACTTACATCCACTGTTAGGGCTAGATCAACATTGAGCTATCCCCAAATTCACTAAGAGGAGACTTACACCCTCACAATTAGAGTAGGAATTCTACCTCACTCAATCAGCTGGGAATTGCACCCACCACATGTAAAATAGGAATTCCATATATTTGATTTGGCTGGGAATTCCACCCACCACGTGTGCCAGAGACGACGCTCTAGATTTTTTATAGTGGTTCCAGAATCAAGCCTCCTTAATCCACTTTCATACGATAAAGGTTATAAAACAAAATTAAAACCAAGAAGCACTTGCCTTGTAGCTCTTTCTCGAAGATGTGTACTTCTCAAAGATCCACCTAATGTGTGCCCGAGTTAATCCCGATGCTCCGTCTTTTAGCTGTCGTTGAGCAATCACAATTTCAGGGTGACTAGGAAACTAATTCTGTCATAATTTGTATATTTTCTTTTCTCCTCTATTTCTCTCTTTCACTAACTCAATCAATAGATTGGTTGTATTTGATTCTCAGGTGTAGGCAAAAGAGAGTTGATCGTTCCTTAGAGTGTGTGAATTTTCTCAGTTCAAAGAAGATAATTAAATGATCACACAACTCTCATATTTATAGAGGAGTCAACACAGTTTTTCAAACTGTCCAGTACCAACAGGTTGGGAGTACCGATGGGTCGGTGTTCATATTTATTATCATTCAACCACCCAACCATTGCACATTAAATGCACTTCCAATGGCATAATTAATTTTCGGTCGACAGGTCGGTGTCACCGATGGGTCGACACTCATGGCTCCGAGAGGTCGGTCCATACGAGGATCTCGATATGGGACAACACCATGTAGATAGAGTTTCATTTCCCGAAACCTGTCCTGCCCAAAACGACATGTCACCCTTTACCGAGGGGTGGGTCCTGGTACTTTTGATCAGTCTTAAAATACCGAGATGTTTGTTTTCTCGAGAGTCCAATTGAGTTCTAAGTTCCAGAACTCATAAGTTATCATCAACAAGTCGTTTGACCACGAGCAGTCGTTACGTTCATTATCGAGGGGTCGGTGCATACGAGATCAGAGGCATACCCAGAATGACAGTTGACTGTTCCAGAACCTTTGTCAATCTGGCCGACCAGTCCATGACCACGATAGGTCGATCCTGCCTCTACCGAGGGGTCAGTGAGAATGACTGGTCGAGCTGACAGTAAACGTAATCCATATTTCCAAGTTCGCTTCCAATTCACTGTCAAACTTCCTCTCTAGGCTTTTAATGATTTGATAATTTGTTCAACTAAGCCTACGCAAGGTCCTCTTAAGGTGTGGGTTCCACCTAAACTCATCTATAACCATAATACATGTTTTGTGATTGTCATAAGGATGAGCTTTAATCCAGTGGAGCATGATCTTCAATCTTGATTACCTTGAGTTTTCAAGCTTCTAGCAAGTGTTTCTTCCCGAGTCATGGAATTGACAAACTTAGGGACTCGGCAAAGTTGGTGCACTAACACGAGTATTTCTTGAGCTTACATGGCCTCAGCTGGTGTGTTCTAAGGGCAGTGGGTATTGTTGGATTTTATAACTCAATGCCTTTTGGGATTGGATTGTCGGTTGGGCCCAGGCCCAAGCCCAGTGAGCTCAGTCTGTTGTAAGAAACAATATATAGGGTGGCCATTTACACATGGGATTTTTCTTTTAGTAGACACGAGTTTTCATATTTTTACTGGAAATTACCATTTTCCCTTCCATGCCCACACTGTCCGGACATGAGTTAATAACATTTTTCCTTTGTTCGAACTATCGAATCGTTCGGACCATTATTCATGCATATCCGAACGCATGAACATATAAATATAAGATCATCCGAATGGTCCATTAGAACCACCCGGATGATCTTATATAACTTATAAGTTCTTTCAAACGAAACCTAAACCTAATTTCCCCTTTCCCTCTTTCGTTCAAAATTCATTCTCCTTCCTCCAAAAAACAAATCGATCTCCCCCAAAGTTCGAACGCACATTTCAATGTAAAATGCAGCTTTCCAAACGCACAAAGTAAACGATCTTAACTGAAAGTTCGACTATAATATGAAGAATAAAACTCTAAACTTCTGTTGAAGTCTGAGATATGCGTATGTGTATATAAAATCATAATATGAAGAATAACTGGAGATAAGCTTCTCAATCCTTTTTCTCCTTGCTTCTCCTTTTGCTCTACCTCTCTGTTATAGAAATTAAACCTAGCCTTTTAAGATCTAAAGTCTAAATGAATGCAAATGAGTACTTACCCACTCATTCTTTACTGTAAGTTGGCTGATTCTTTGAATTTAGAGAAGGCCTAGCTATTAGTGTTTCATCTCTTTTATCTTCATTATTTAGAGAGAGGTAGGGTAGTTTGAGATTTGAAAAGTGAATGCCATATATATTTGAATAAATGGCTCATTAAATATGCTCAAATAAGCCTTCCTCCCCAACACCCAATCCTACTTGCATGCATGCATTGAAACTAAGGAGTCTATGTGCAAGCCTCTTTTTCAACGGTACATATGAAGCATTTCCAATGGCATGCAAGCCTACATAACCTCCGTTAATGTAGTTGGAATTTGGAAAGGCTTGCATGCAACTCTCAATAAATATGCTCAAATGAGCCTTCCTCGTCAATGCCCAATCCCACTTGCATGCAGGCATTGAGACAAGGAGTCTGCAAGCAAGCTTGCATGGTCTGCATGCATGCAATTGGAATTTGTAAAAACTTTCATGCAACCTCTTTTTCAACGGTATATATGAAACATTTCCAAGGGCATCTAATGCAATTGGAATTTGGAAAGGCTTGCATGCAAGTCTCTTATTCAAATGCTTTTCCAATGGCATGCAAGCCATTGGAAAAAAAGATTTTGCATGAATACTATTGCAAGCCAAGTTCCATTCAATATAAGACTCAAAACCCTTGAATTTCTTAAGTCTTAACACACAGCTACTACCAATTTACAATAACTCACCCTTTTATGATTTTCTCTTATAAATTGTTAGCATTTTAACGGTCCACGCAATTGACAAGGGGAGATAATGGCCACAACAGAATTCAAGTTGCTTGTTTCTTTCCTACTACATGTTTTTTGCTAGGACGTAAGGTGAATCACAGGAAAAAATACAGGCCTTTTTTAAAATTAAGAATTTTTTTTTTAAATTTTCATAAAAACGACAATGATAGCATAACAGATTAGCACTAATTTGGTTTTTTTCCTTTTAAAATCCAAATCCAGACAATTAAAATTTAAATCCAATGTTGTCCAACACTATATTTTTCATTCTAAAATATCAATTACGTAAACAACCGTAGTTGGAAATTTAAAATATGAAAAATGGGTCATGTTTTCGAAAAACATATTGGTCATTTTTTTCTTCTTTATTTTTTTTTTTACAATTTTTTATCTAAATATCTACCCTTTTTTTTCTTTTTTAAAAATAATATAGTAGAATATTAAATCGTTCGAACGATCTTTATATATATATATATATATATTCTTTAGTTCAGACAATAGAATTTACGCATGAAAAATGGTCCGAACGAATGAAAAATGTTCTTATCTCACGAAATGGCAAAATGGTAATTTCCAGTAAAAATTTGAAAACCCATGTTTGTTGATTTCTTTCTGTAGGGGTTTTCTTGGGTGGAGCCTAAGGAGGCCATCCCAGTGGGGATCCCAGGAGGGGATCCAAGAAAGAAGCTCCAATGGTGAGAGTTCTGAGGTGAGGAGAGAGGTGTTGTGAGGAAGATAAAGAGAGGCATGAGGGAAGATACTGAGAGATTTTGGGTCAGGGGTTTCTGAGTAGTGTAAATCTTATCTTATAATCCTTCTCTCTAGATAAAATCTATACTCTCCCATAGACGCAGGCCAAGGTTGGGCCAAACCACGTATATCTTGTGTCCTTGATCTATGATTGAATGATGGTTTGGGTTCAGTTTAATTCCCCAACATTTGGTATCAAAGCTGAAGGTTTGGATTCGAACCAGAAAAATCACAAATCTGATAATAAGACAGCGCGGCGACCGATGGTAGTAGCCAACGGAACTAAAGGTAGATCTGGGCTGGGTTGCTATAGATCAAACCAGATCTGAGAAGGAGCAGTGGAGATCTAGGTCTTTCAGACAACATCAGTGGTAGCTGCGAGCAGAGGCAGTCACCGGAGCAGCAATAGAGATTTGAGTGTTTCATATCTGAAGGCAGCAGAGACAGACGGCGGATCTGCCATCGGCTAATGCGGCAACAGGAGAACCGAAAAGGGGGTTTCAGGTTTTTGAAACCTATCGCAGCACAGAGGTGCGTCGATTAGAGATAGAGAGCAGTCATCGATGGGCAAACCTGGGACCGTGTGATTGAAGAAGCAGCCAAGAGGCAGATTGGCAGCACTGATTACAGATCGGAACAGAAAGGGGACATGCCAGGCCAGATCTGAGTGATGTCAGAGATGAAGTTGAGTGGTGGTAGAAGCATGTGCTAGCAACAGTGGCGCTACGGGTAGTGAGAGCGATTACAGGCGGTGCAAGAAGCACCAAAGAAATCTAGCATCGGTGAGAGGAAGGCCGAGCAGCAGAAGAAAGGAAGTTACAGATCTGCAAAGCTCCACTCAACAGAGCAAATCTGACCTCTCCAGATCTCAAGGCAGGAAGCCATTGCAAGGAGATCGTGGGGTTCTAGGAGAAGATCGAGAGTGCAGAATCGTTCGATTGTAGAGGCAAGTGGCAGGGTCTCCATCGTTGATGCAGGTGAATGGAGTCCATCGCACAACAAATCAGATTGGTATAGATATGAGGTGAAGCAGGGAGATTGGCTGCAGGCAGGTGCGCAGGAAGCACCAAGCAGCAGTGAGCATTGCAAATCTAAGATTGCTCGTGCTGAGCGATGCCAGAGCACCACGACTGGAGGCTAAGGCGAAAAAAGCTTGAACCTGTGCAGCGTAGAAAGATCCCAGATCTAAGAGCACAAGGGACAGATCTGATCGGCTGAGAATCGGGTAGGATGAAAACATCATAAGAGGCTACGGCAGGAATAGGGGATTCCACTCGTTTTTGGATAAAACGAAAAGAGAAGAAGAAAAAAATGGTTTGGCGATACGAAGGACCACCATTTCAGGTAGTCACAGAAGACTACACTTTCAGATAGTCGCGCAAGACCACTGTAGTGCATTTTGGTAGTCTGCATGACTACAATGTTGGGTGATCATACAAGACCACAAATTCAGATACTCCTTCAGCGGGAAAATCAATGGTTAGAATTGTTTTGCAGTTTCTAGAGTCATTCGGACTCGGAATTGAGATCCATCTTCGCCTGGGCGATCGTAGGGAAGAGATCTACGCAGCGACCGGTGTGGATTTATATTTTTTGGAGGAGTCGGGAGTGGTCAACGATGGTGCAACGGACTCGGGGGGCAATGCTCGAGGTGGAGCCCGGTTGGGCTGATCGACCTTTGACTGGTTGATCATCCCAAGGTATGGGATGGGCATCTTGCAAAAGATGTGGATCTGTAGGTGTTGTACAGCAGGTGGCATGGCACTGAGAGGTCGGTCCATACGAGGGTTTCGATATGGGACAACACCATGCATACAGAGTTTCATGTTCAGAAACTTGTCATGCCCAAAACGACCTGTTGCCCTTTACCGAGAGGTCGGTCATGGTACTCTCGATCAATCTTAAATTATCTAGATGTCTATTTCTTCGAGAGTCCACTTGAATTCTAAGTTCCAGAACTCATAAGTTATTATCGATGAGTCGTTGACCACGAGGGGTCGTATCAACCTTTTACCGAGGGGTCGGTGCATACAAGACTCTCGATTAGAGGCATACCCAGAATAACGGTTCTATATTCCAGAACCTTTGTCAATTTGGCCCGACTAGTCTTTTGACCAAGATTGGTCGATCATGTCTCCACCGAGGGGTCGGTGAGAACGACTGGTCAAGCTGACAGTGAACTTAATTCATATTTCCAAGTGCACTTCCAGTTCACTGTTCAGCTTCCTCTCTTACACTTCTTATGGTTTTACCATTTGTTCAATTAAGTGTAAATATAGTCCTCCTAAGGTGTTGGTACCACCTAAAGTCATCTATGGCCAAATACCTGTTGTGATTGCCATACACGATGAGCTTCAGTGCGGTAGAGCATGATTTTTACTCTTGTTCACCTTGAATCTTTAAGCTTCTTAACACGTGTTTTTTCTGAGTCATGGAATTGACAAACATAGGGACTCGGCAAGCCGGGATACCAACAACCACTTTTTATGGTCTACAAATTTTTTTTGATTAATTAAAATGATTTGCAGCAGATTAAAAAAATTAATCAAGATAAGGGTGTTGTGTGATAATAAGAATGTGCCAATTATAGATCAATCACACAAGTAAAGAGCAAACACCCACATCACCATATTTATATTGGTTCGGAGTAAACCCTCCTACATCCACTGATGGACTCACCCAACCTTGGGTTATCCCAATTCACTGTGTGGAGAATTACACCCTCACGAATAGAGTAGAAATTTCACCTATCTCAATTGATTGAGAATTTCACCCAATCCCTAAGTTTTTGAAAGGTTCACCGTACCCCAGTCTACGTCATTATCCCTCTATTTTTTATAATGGTTCAAGAATAAACCCTCTCTAGTCCACTGTACAAGATGTATTAAAAGAAAATTAAAACACTAAGAAACACTTGTCTTGTTTAAGCTCTCTTGAGTGGATGTTGTGCTTCTTGAAGAATCTCCCAATGTGATGTCATTTGATGACGAAGATGCGCCGAGTATATGCAATCACAATCTATAAGAGGTTGTTAGGATATGGACTTGCAAGTTAATACTAGGCTTATTTTTTTTTTCTCTCTCTCAATCTCAATCAAGATGATTGGATTTTCAAATGATTCACCTATATGAAGTGTATAGAGAGGAGGTGGGATCTTTAGGAATGCCTTTGGATTTTTCTATTCAAAGCTCTCTCCAAGTGTCCATCCAAACTCATCAAGGTTTGGAGAATATATAGGCAAACAAAAAAATCTCAACTTTGGATCACTAATGGGTCAGTGCAGGCAAAATACCGTTGCAAAGTGATCGTTGCGCATTAATTGCAACTCTAACAGATAGAAAACGGTCACTAGCGATGGGTCGACATGACTTATAATCGATATGTCGGTCTTGTCGATTGTATTGTCCTGAGGCAAAACCATGCAAACAGAGTTTCAAGTCCAGAAACTTGTCAAATCCAGGTCGACATGTCGGTACACTCGATGGGTTTGTTACATCGATGTGTCGGTTCCGAGAGTACCCCCTAAGTCCAGATACTTGACCCAGGTCGACGTGCCGTGTGCACCGATGAGTTTATATTTCCTCATCGATGTGTCGGTGCATCGACGTGTCTATCTCCCTTATCAGAGAGCACCTGGATTTTACAGCTGTTCTTTCCAGAGACTGCAATAAACCAGTCGACATATCGAAGACCACGATGGGTCGGTCTTATGTCACCGATGGGTTGGTACACTCGATATGCTCGATTCTGAGAGTGGTCCTGAGTGATAATCCTTTCAGTCCAGAACCCCTGCCAATCCAGTCGACGTGTCAATGACCTTGACTGGTCTTTCCTGTTTTCACCGATGGGTCGGTGGACTCGACGGGTCGACCTGACAGATTACCAGATTTCCAATGTTTATCCCATCTAGTTTTGTGACTGTACAGACACCACTTAGACTTAGATTAAGTTTTACCAATATGATCCCTAAGTCTAGGCAAGGTCCACTAAGGGTATGGGTTCCACCTAAAGTCATCTAGGATCAATTTACCTTTGTGCTTGTCATACACTTAGTGATGATGAATCTGCACTTGATCTTCCTTCTTTGGGCTTTGGATTCAATCTTCATCACTTGAGTCTTGTTTCATTACTTTAATCTTCCGAGACAAGGTTTCATCTAAGTCATGAAATTGACAAATATATGACTCGACAAGCTGGGGCAGTAATAGATCCTATTATCTTAGAAGCATAAATCTGAAGTATTACATATTAAAAGGTTGAGATCAAAAGTAATTATTAGCTATCCCATCCAAATACTTTTTCATTTATATTCATTTCATCATTTACTTGAATGAATCTAAATCTAATGGTTAAAAGTACTTTTGATTCTAAGTTTTTGTTTTAAGTATTATTCTAAGACTAGATATTACATATGATAGAAATCAACAATCTACATTATTTATAAAATTAAAAAACATGTTTCTGTTACCAATTTTTGATCCCCTGATGTTTAGGAGATTGACATTTAATCTCTAACTTACCAAATATAAAAGATAGTATCTATTCTAATTAGTCGAGTTGTACTTTTTAATCTCTAAATATTGGTGGTTACTAAATACGTGCTTGCTAATCAATATGATATTCATCCAAATAAAATCCACTTAACATCATTATCAACGCTTCTTTTGTTCATCTAATCAGTGCATGTAATTGATTTAAAACCCTCTTGTTTTTTACAATGAAATTTAGGAAATATCATATCATCAGCTAAGATGGTAAGCTCAAGATAAGATTTAACCTCCAAAATCATCACAAAACTTTGTAGACATCCTACATCATCTTAGAAATCATCATTTTTGAAGCTTTTGTCTCTTATTATCCCATAGAAAATACTAAATTTAACCTTAAGTTATATAGCAAGTAATTTGTTGGTGCCTCTCGAAAAACCAATCAATTTTAATTTCTACATAAACTTATGGGTAGAAAAGAGTATAACTTAAAAGCAAATGGAGCATCTCTCTATCCCATAGACCTCGTTGTTATAAGCTCAAAATGACACTCATAAAAAGTGCCCTGAAAATTTAGTAGTGGCACATAGCAGCAACCCCATTTCAATTTTTTTTTAATGACGAAGGTGTCCAGGCTTCTTAGAGCATCCGATTAATCATCGGAGCATATGCAAGCCTCCCCACTCATATACACAGAGTAACTCAGCAGAGAGTGGCCCTTTGAAGTGGAGTGGAAATCGAACTCAGGACTCCCACTTCCTGAAACAAGTTTCTGGTCATCACTTCCAACCCCATTGGGTTGTAGCAATCCCATTTCGTTGTACATGATTTTAGCCTGTTTGAAAAATAGGGGCCTTTAGTTTTGAGTTGCCAAGGTAATAAATAGTCTGGATGGAATGAAACAGTGTACAGTATATGTTCTGTGGTCGGGCCTGAGTTCTTAGAGGTTGTCAATCAAGTATCTGCGTCGAACACAATGCATGATTTTCAGCAAGTACATCATTTGATTCAGCCATTCATGAAAGCTGCAATATTATTGCTTAATCCTTATTCCCTAATACAAGACATGTAGGTAACATCATCGAAATGACTGGAGGAAGAAAGCCATTCTAGCATTAGTTAGTCTATTGCCCCTCAACGTTCTCCTTTGCTTTAAGAGGAGGTTTGCCTTCACCGATATGATTTTGAACTTTGCCTTCAGAATGCTTTAAAGTTAGTTTACTTCCTTGAATGTTCTCCTGAGCTTTGAGAGGAGATTGACCATCCCTGATACAATTTTCATCTTTATCTTGTACGGACCTTGAAATCTTACTCTCACTTATTAATCCGAGGTTTCTCAGAATAGCCAATGCCGATCGGTCCCTATTTATAGTGTAAAAATGAAGTGTCTTAATCCCATGAGCTAAAATCTTCTTGCACATTTCAGTTCCCATCTGGATTCCATATTCAACCAAGGCTTCTTCATTGCCTTTAAAAAGCTCCAAAGCTTCTTTCATCTCTTGTGGTATTCTAGACCTACACATCTTAGTCATGTAGGTCAAGTTCCTATGAGTAGTGATTGCAAGAATACCGGGTACGATTGGGCAACTTATTCCAATCATACGGCAGTCACTTACGAACTTGAGAAATACATCCGTATCAAAAAATAGTTGTGAGATGACCACATCGGCACCAGCATCGACCTTCTTCTTCAGATATGCAAGATCACTTTGATAACCTTCTTCTGTAGCCACCTCGCTTCCTTCAGGTATCTGGGAGGGATGAGCTTCTGCCAAGATGAAATGATCTTCTTAGACTAACTACAATGATAGGTGAATTAACGCCATTGCCAATATGAGAGATTTGTGGTGTTCACAACATTTTACCCTTAACTATTAATTGGTTAAGGATGTCCAGCAATGTGGTTTCACTCAAGCCACCAACCATTGTGGCTTTTCTAAGGTTCAGACAAGGAAGGCTTGTTGGATGGATGGCCCACATTTGTACATGCATGCCATGTTTATAGAGTCCAGCATTTTATTTAATAGTTTAACTCTAACCTGGATAGCCCGCAACAGCGATACCGAAAAAATCACCATGTTTAGCTCTAATATGATTCACCTGATCCCACAAAGTGAAAAAGAACAATCATCAGACATTCGAAATACCCAAATAGCTGAAAATAATAAGATGCACTTGATGAAGCTATATGCTTCTCTTGCTCTTGTATGTGAACTGCGAAAGGTGTACGGTATTTTACCGAGTATAAGTTATTGTAACTACAGATACCAAAAATGAGGTATTCCATCCTCTATGATCTCTGAGCTCTAGTTTCTCATTCTTACAAATTCACACAGCATGAGACTATACGTTTATAGGGTGGTCTTATGAAGGAGCAGGAAAGGGTAGAGAAGAGAAGCAACTGTGACTCTGGGTCCTTTTATATTGCTTTCTTAAGAATCTACAATTCCTTATTACTTCAAAGGAAAAACTACATAATGACCTTGACGGAATTCGGAAATTGAAGGTAACAGAGTCATTAGGACACTTGTATTAGTGGCAATTGCTTGCGAATGCACACAAGTACATCGCGGCTGCATCTAGACATTTTTGTGTGAGTGCAGAAGATATTCTCAATTTCAATGGTTCCATCATTCTTTCTTGAAATTGAGGAGCCACCCACCCCAATCACACCTATATCATCCACGCCCACACAAACCCAGATAATAATGTTGTTCATGGTGGTGCTGGCGGCGATGGTAAAATCTTAAAACCAGAGCAAAGTTTCTCTGCTCTCCAAATCCTGCTAGGAATTAAATTCATCCTATGTTATGAGCCTTTTCTTTTCCTAGTTGATTAAACTTATGTTCACTGCTAATCCAACTAAATTGCTTGCTTTAATTTCATAGTCAAGGGAGAAAATATTCTTCCATCTTCTCCATTTTAAGTTACATCTTCAGCAACTTTGATCTTTTCTTTAAGACCAAGGTATCTAGGCATCTCACCTAACTAATCCTTAGGCATGTTTAAACCTCCCAATCCACACATACTAAGTACAAAATAATGGGGAGTGACCCTTATTGTATTGAGAGGGACTTGATCCCAAGACTTCCTGCAAACAATTTAGTAACTTTGATCTTGCCGATAGACATGGACCCAATGGTGTTTCAAAATTGATTGTGGACAAAGATAGGGAGGGTGCTGACAAAATGGCATAAAATGTGCACTCCACCATGGATATCCAATCCAGTGTATATTTAGATCAAGTTTTATGTGGCTAAGCAAATTGGCAGTATTTTACATTTAGCTCTTCCATTTGAATGCAATAAGTGTCAGAAATTGGCTTAAATTTGATAGTAAGAAATTGGTGGAAGTATGAAATGTGGAGCATGAGAGAGAGTTTTAAGTGGGCATCATACCAGGTCAAGAGCACATGCAATTTCATCTTCTGCTGGATCACGCCCCTTAACGGGATCCCCCTTGAGAGCTAGAATGTTTTTGATACCTTTGGCTCTTGCTGTGTCGAGGGCATGATCAATCATTTCCACCGTCATACCAGTGCAAGTAAGATGCATCATCGTTTCCACGCCAATCCCATTCTGCATCTTGCTCGACACATCAAGGGTGAGGTCAGCCTCCAATCCACCGGGCCGCCATGTTACATCGCAGAAAGAAGGGCCATGGGCCACCATACCATCTATCAGCGACAAGAGCTTATCAAGGTCTTCTTTGGGCCTTGGGGTCAAGTACTCAAATGAAAATATGATTCTATCCTCATTTGAAGCAGCTTTGATCTTCTCAACCACCTTCATTCTCCTTCAGCAAGATACTTCTGAGTTCCTCGAAAAGCTGCACTGAGAGTCAGGAGTTATATGAATGAAATTTCATACAAAACAAACAGAGCATCGAAAATGGAGGTAGAATTTGATGGCAAGTCCTGCAAATGTTCCCATTTTAGAAAAAAATGATTCAATAAGGCCGAATTTATTTTGAAATATCCCTATGTGTAGTTTTATCATGGTAGAGCATTCCATGTTAGAAATTTCCCAATAAAAAGCTCTGTAAATTGAAATTGAAATATTCATATTGTATTTCAATCCAATAGTGAATGTTATCTGTGCATTTGAAATCATGTCATGAATTGAAAATCTGATAAAATTCAAAGATTTTGGTGATAGAAAGTGAGCACAATATTTAAATATTTAAGGAAAATACGGTCGACCTTTCCCCCAAATGAAATATTCGCCCAAGTTCCAGCCACAAATAAAACCCAACTCAAATGTAACAATGCCTTTACAGTGGACGCTCGTGTTCTACTGGATTGGGAGCGGTGAAGTCGGCATTAGCCCCACTTTTTATCAGCTTAAAAACTTTTCAGCCATCATTTTAAGTCTCACAATCTATGAATAGATGATTAGGATCATCAAGACAAGATGATAGAGAAGCTGATTCTAGTAAGTATAGTAATAATGGATTAAGCCAAACACCAAATGGTAAAGGGCACCAAATTCGCCACCCTTAAAAGGATAAGTCTAGCTCAACATTAGATCCATATTGTAAGGGCACCAACTAAAAGAGGGGTTAAGTCTCATTACAGAGAAAGGCTAGCATACAGAGAGAGAGAGAGAGAGAGAGAGAGAGAGAGAGAGAGAGAGAGAGAGGGTTTAGACCTGTGCACGAGTCGGGCAGAGAGAAGAAGATGATGTGAGGGGAAAAGAAAGTGGGACGAGAGATTTATGAAGAGGGCTGGAACTCCAAAGGGCGGGGGGTTGGTGGTGAATCTTCGCTTTTCATTTTCAAAGAATAACCCCATTTGTCACGTTTCCTTCGCCCCCTTTCTCAAGATGCGTGGAGGAGGAACTTGTCTTCACTCTGATTTCTTCCCTACGAGATTTTTTTTTTTTTTTTTCACCTCTTGGCGTATAAATCTCTCGCTGCTGTTCGCTTTTACATGTATTTGAATTATAATAAGGTATAGTTAATTTTTTTAATTTAAAAAAGTCTAAAAGAAATTTATTTAATTTTAGAATTATTTTGAGTCATTTTCATCAATTTTGATTATTTTGAATTTCTTTCATTAATTATTTCAAGTATCAACTTTAAGATAATTTTAAATTTCGAGTTTCTAAAATAATTTAATTAAATAATATAAACTTTACTCAATTTTTTTTAATTTTTTTAATTAATATGTAGGTATAAATAAAACTCTAAAGAGACTTTCTTAGTCTGTGTAGAGAAGCTACTTACATATTAAGTGGATTACACACTCTTTAATGGAAAAGGTAGAGAATGATAAGTCCCTTTACTTATTAAATTCGTGTCTCATCTAATCTTATTAGTTTTATAATTTTAGGCTTTAAATATTATATTATTTCAAAACTATTAATTTTTATAGTCTATCTCCTAAATTATGATGATTAAATTAAAAACTTTTTTCAATCATATCATTTATAAGATCATTTATTTTATCTTCAAACTCAATTTATAATAAATATATAGTTTCTTTATTAAATAAGGAAGAGGTGACCCTAACTATCTTACAAATCACCATTTTATAATAAACTAGCAATCCATAATATTGGAGTTGTGTTCAGTTTTCAAGCACTCACCAACCCCCTACTTTGACTTGTTAAAACCAGACTACACACATCAGAAGACTGGCATTAGAAAATTAAAAGAAAAAGGGTACGCTAAGTGGGAATCGTGTAATTTGACCGACGGTTTTTGAGTGTATGTGGTAGGTGTAGGTGGTGTTAATATGGATGGAGGCTTCGTTCAATTTGAACAATGACGAAGCCATGACTGCGAGAGCCACCAACCCGGCACCCAATATTTTTTTTAAACCAATAATTTTTAAGCACTCAACTAGTTTTTGAAGCGTACGACCTAACTCTCCTTTCTACATATTATACATTGAGATTCGTCGATAGAATAAGTATTGAGCGATAAATATTAGTCAAATATCGATTGATATTATAAATAGTCTTCTTTTAAAAAAATTGACTTTAGACGTGAGCCCATCCGATATCAGCTGCTATCGAGTTAATATCGGCTACGATATAAATCAATATTTTCTTTTAATTTTCAAAAATAAAAAAATAAGGCAGGTTTTTCAATTTTTAATTTTTTTTAATTTGAGAAATTAGAAAAACACAACTAATATTTCAAAAAAGAAAAAGAAGAAAAAGAAGAGAGAATGATATTGGCAGAAATCATTGAAAAACGAGATTTTGACCCCTAGTATATATATACCTTGGGTAAAATTATATACAGAGATTCTTTAAGTGGGATAAAATTCAACTTCAAAATTTTCACTTTTTGAAGTGGGTTTTAGACCAATGGCTAACTCCTTAGAATTGTCATGGAGTATTATACGGTGAGAGTGCAGTTGTATATATTGTAAGGCCAATCATAAACACATCCAGTTTTTCTTCCTCTATACACCCATTTTCAGGTGCGGGTGGCTAATTATCATTTTGCCCCCTCGTTTTCATTGGTTTGAACGAATTTCCATTTCATTTCGGCATTCGTTCGAACGAATGGACGCATACCCCTTCCAATTTTGATTTGTTCGAATGAATTGCCGTATAAATTTAATTCATTCGAATGAATTGAGTGAACAGTAATGCGCGTTACTGTTCACCCGATTCATTCGAACGAACGGATAGAATGAATTGAATGAACAGTAACGCGCGTTATTGTTCACTCAATTCACTCAATCCATTCCAATGAATCACTGATTCATTCGAATGAATTGATTTTCTTTAAAATTTTAAAGTTATTTTTTAAGCACTGTGTATTTTTAAAATTTCTCAAATTAAATATCCAGACTAATTACGATAATCTGATAAAAATACTTTAAGACTTGAAGGTCTTTTGACACTCCTAAATATTTAAAACACAGTATTTTACAAATAACGGTATCCCTAGGGTGTGCTGAAAACACATTTAGGAGTGTCAAAAGACCTTGAAGTCTTAAAGTATTTTTATCAGATTATCGTAATTAGTACAGATATTCAATTTGAGAAGTACTTAAAAAATAACTTTAAAGTTTTAAAGGAGATTTTATAATTTAATACACTATGACATTATTTTTTAAGCACCGTGTATTTTTAAAATTTCTCAAATTAAATATCCGCACTAATTACGATAACCTGATAAAAATACTTTAAAACTTTAAGGTCTTTTGAAACTCCTAAATATTTAAAACATAATATTTTACAGGGTATCTCTAGGTTATGCGAAAACACATTTAGGAGTGTCAAAAAAGCTTAAAGTGTTAAAGTATTTTTATCAGGTTATCGTAATTAGTCTGGATATTTAATTTGAGAAATTTTAAAAATACACAGTGCTTAAAAAATAATGTGCATAGTGTATTAAATAATAAAATCTCCTTTAAAACTTTAAAGTTATTTTTTAAGCACTGTATATTTTCAAAATTTCTCAAATTAAATATCCGGACTAATTACGATAACTTAATAAAAATACTTTAAGACTTTAACGTCTTTTGACACTTCTAAATGTGTTTTCAGTACACCTTAGGGAAACCCTTATTTATAAAATACTGTGTTTTAAATATTTAGGAGTGTCAAAAGACCTTCAAGTCTTAAATTATTTTTATCAGATTATCGTAATTAGTCTGGATATTTAATTTGAGAAATTTTAAAAATACACAGTGCTTAAAAAATAACTTTAAAATTTTAAAGAAAATCAATTCATTCGAATGAATCAGTGATTCATTGGAATGAATTGATTGAACAGTAACACGTGTTACTGTTCATTCAATTCATTCTATCCGTTCGTTCAAATGAATCGGGTGAATAGTAACGCGCGTTACTGTTCACTCGATTTATTCGAATGAATTAAATTTATACGGGGATTCGTTCGAACGAATCAAAATTGGAGGGGGTATGAGTCCATTCGTTCGAACGAATGCCGAAATAAAGTGGAAATTCGTTCGAACGAATGGAAACGCGGGGGCAAAATGATAATTAGCCACCTCCGCACCCGGAAATGGGTGTGTAGAGGTAGAAAAACCAGGTGTGTATATGACTGCCCATATTGTAATATAGTTTAAGATTTTAAAAATTTAGTTGAGTAAATTTATATTTCCTTCGACTTGATAGAATTTATTTTAAACTAAGCGAGTCAATGCACTTATTTTTTTAAGTTGAATCAAAAAATTCAAACTAATTACTCAAATCAATAAACTTTTAAGTTAAAATCAAATTCTATATTTTAACGTATAACATTAAGGAATTTTGTTGGAATAACGGCCACTTTGTGCTTGCGCCTTTACACGGCCGTTGGCCTAAGCAAGTAAGCAGTCGAGTCCTTGCTCCTCTTGCTTTTGCACACTTTCTAATCAATTCATATTCACATATTCTAATAATGATTATAGTGCCCTTTTAACTCCTTTTCGATATATATAAATAAACTTTTGTCCACATGGATGTAGTTCAACCGATAATCTCCCACCTCAGAAAGTAGAATGTGTCAAGTTCAAGTCTCCATAGCCTCACTTGGTGTGTGTAATACCCTGCCCCAAATTAGGCGTAGTTTAGTTTGATTAATTTTGGTTTAACCGGTTAATCTCGAAGATTACAGTTAGGGCTTTAAGGAGAGCCCAAGTTTGGCCCAATCCGAGCTTGTGAGCTCAGTGATCTAGCTCGTCCAGCTGGAGGGGCATTTTGGTAATTTACCTTCTAATGTGATTATTTTTATAAATTAGGTTGTTATGTGAATATTATTGATTGATATTGTTCTCCTTAATAAAAGATTTGTATTTCTGATTTTAAAATGAATTTATTTTCAGAAAATGGTATTTTAAATCCGCACGTCAAAACCCCAAAAGGGAGTTTTAATTATTTTAAATAATTTCGGAAAAGAGATAAATTTTGAAAATGGTATTTGGTGTTAGACCATTTTAAGAATGGTCTAGTTATTTCATTTTACCTCAAAATAAGATTTCTAAATTTATTATTTTAGCATTTGTTTATTTAATTAAATAGTGAGAAATTATTATTTTTATTTAAATAAATGGTTTTTAGTGAGAGTTAAATTCTAAAATTTTTATGATGATCAAGATTTTCAAAACCCCGCCTATCTGTAAGGTTGGATCAGGTTTTTGAGTTCTTAAAATCATGCTTGTAGTGTAAAATCGAGTTTTCATTAAAACAAGGACTGATTTGCAAATTTGAAACTTGCTGAGGACTTATCTGCAACCAAATTTGCCGAACAGTGTAACCACTGTTCAGAACGTCAGCTGCCGCTGCATGCAGTGGCCAACCGACCCAAAATTCCGGCTGATTTCTTATATAAACCGGCCTAAGCCTTCAGTTTTAACTCCCACAAATCTTCTTCTCTTCTCCCTCTCTGCTCTCTGTGAAACCAGACTGCCGGACCCTCTTTGTTCTTTCCCAGTTTAGTAACCGTAGCTTAAGAAGAAAGGATTTTCAAATTTTCGGATTTTCAAACCAGGAACCGAAGTGAAGGTATCCATTGCATTCCCCTCTCAATTTTAATCGGTTTTGAATCCAGAAAATCAAATTTTGGCCCTGTTTTCAGTGAGAAAAACCATTTCAAAAATCTAAGGAAAACCATGGGTTTCATGTACCCGTGAGGATTTGACTTTAAAATCAGGTGGCCAGTGAGCTTCAAGGCTCCAAACCATTCCTTATGGAAAGAGGACTCCCAGAGGAGTCCATCAGACCGGCTGGATGTGAAAACAGAGTCTGGGAAGCCCTCCGTTTTTGGAGTCGTATTTCACTGTCCGACTATCGTCACTGTCTGCAGGTGGGGAAGACGACTCTCAGAAGGTTCGAGAGGCGATCTTCGGACGGTCCGAGCAGTGACCCTCGGATGTTCCGAGCTTCACCTGAAGCCCAGTTACTCCCGAGGCAAGTCAGACCCCTTCGAATGTACCGAGCCGAGCTCGAAATGACCGAACTCACTCGGACGTTCCGAGACCTACCTTCGGACGTTTCGAGGCATACAAACCCATCGAGACTTATTTTCCTCTGTTTTTCGGTTCGGATGGACTTCAGAAGGTCCGAGACCCAATCTTCGAACGATCCGAAGTCAGGCCCATGTTCCGAGGCCAGTGACTAGGTTAGGTGTGGTTCGGATGATCCGAAGCCACTGTACCCGGTTCCGAGGTGATGTTCCGAGGGACCCAGTTTTTAAATGTTAAAATATTGTGTGATTGTTGATGATGTCTAATCTGGTTTGATTATTGATAATATGTTATGTTGATTACCCCCCCTTGATTAATTAAAAATGTACTAACCCCTTTTCTCTTATTACTTATAGTATAAATACTATTTGTATCCGCTTCCAGGCCGACCCTATTGGTCGGGCACTGAGTGATTCACTTTCAGGCCGACACTATAGTCGGGCACTGAGTGACCTTGAGGTCTAACTCAAAATGTCAGGTCTGGTCCTATTCAGAAGACAACCGAGAAGTGACCCGAGGATCTAAACCTAACTCAATAAGTCAATCTAGTCAATACCCAGAAGACAATATGAGTTTTGAACTGAGCCCCTTTTTATTATTATATGTGGATTATGATAATCTAAAAAGAATTGAAACCAAGTAGGAGACTCAATTCCATGAACCCTGGATATTTTGTGGGAAAACGTATGATTTCCAAATACTACGTATGTGTACATATTTGTTATGTATATTGATTGAGCATTTGTGTATTTTTTGAACAGAGACCGCGTAACCACACAATCACGGTGAGGGAACTTAAATCTGCAGATTCTGTAAACAAGTTTTATTATGAGATGAGAATTGAGCAAAGAGTGGTTTCAGATTTGATGAACCCACTCATGTGCCTAGACTTGATGCACTATGGTAAGAGTGCTGATGATGATTGTGATATTATGATGTTGATCATATGGTTACGAAAGACTGCTTCCATGTACCTGGGCTATTGAACCAATATCGGGCACATGGAGATGGTTTATGTCTATTGAACCATGGGCGGACCATGATGTCGTCAGTTGTTGACTTGAGGGTGTCAGTATCGGCTAAGTCAGAGCCGGAGATTACTTGCAAGGATGTATTTTGATCGTGTCGGGACTTAATACTGGTCTCAGCGTAGTCGGCAAGCGTTACGTTGGATGATAGCAGTAATTGATGATGTTGATGCTTTACATGAGATTATGCTTATTGTTATGAAGCATGTGATATTGAACTGTTGCTAACCTGTTATTTACTTATCTGCATTGTTATATTTCCTTCACTGGGCTAGTTAGCTCACCCCACTCACCTTTCAGGTGATAAACCCGAGGAGGAGGACCCTCTTTATCAAGCTTAGGGTAAATAAGCTGATGCAGTGTTTCAGGATTTCCCCGGAGGGGAATGCTCTGATCCTTTCTTATTGGTTTTTGGAACCAATTGCTTTTGTTAAGTACCGGATATGGTACTTGGTCTTTGTAAACATTATGTATTGAGACTACTACGTTGCTGTAGTCATTTTATTGTGATCTTGAATGATGAATCAATGGATGGATTTTATATGATCATGTTGTGTCGATGATGTTGTTTATGTCTATTTTGTGGGGTAGACTTATGGTATGTGTTTGATTCCACATGTTGGGATCATGTGTGACCTTTGGGCCTAACCGTTGATCCTGCCCAGTTCGTTTGTTGTGCTAGTTTATCTTTCAAAAAAAAAAAAAAAAATCAATCGCGTTCTGGCCCCACCCTTCGGGTCGGGGCGTGACAGTGTATCCTAAGGGCAGTGGATATCATCGATAGGGGTTTCCCACGGTTTTCCACATGTAAATTTATAAAAATTATATAATAAAATAAAATTTCTTTCAATGTTCTTCCGTCATAGTATGCATCATACATAACTATTGCAACTTCACATTTTGACTTTTGAAATTTTTAGTCTTTGGCCCATTTCATGGCGCAATTCATTTTTAAATTTGTTAATTGACAACAAATATTTGTTAAAATTCAATGTTTCAGGAAGCGGGAAGTTGTGGATTTGAGTCCCAAAGTCTAATCTTAGTGAGCCTTAGGGGTAGCGGGCTCATTCATGGGGGTTTTAGTAGGATTGTGTCTGAGTTTCCCACATGCTAATCTAAAAAAAAAAAAAAATCAATGGCTAAAACAGATTAGCTCCGTAAAATATTCTAATCAATCAAAAGATAACTTGATAGGTTACTTATTTTACTTGTAATGAAAATTCCTTCGCAATTTAGTAAGTACAAAATTTACTTCATTTATTTTTGTGTAATAAAAATGAACACTTAAAATAAAAAATATTCACTTTATTTTTTTCGTTGTATTAGATTTAATGGTTTTAAATATATGATTTAGAATAATGTATATGATTTTTGGTAAATAAGTAATTGGCTCGCTTGAGGGTATCCAAATTCCAAAGCATTGGCCAATATTCATTGGTCTAGTCGATTTTTATGTAAATATAAAAATTATTGGGTTTTGTTGATATAAAATAAAGCCTCAGTAAAGTTATAATCTGTCTAAAATAATATTGGCAGCCGGTTCCAACCTTGGGCCTATACAAAATGCAAAATAAATCTCTTTAACTCACTACTGAATACATTTAGAATAAAAAATGTATTGTCTCAACTATTTTGTAAAGTAATATTTCATACATTCAGAATACAAAATTATTGCAAAAGTGACCAAGGGTCTCACAAACACTTTAAAAAACGACCCTAGAATGATTTGTTTCCAGATTCGGCCAAAGTGGTAGGATTTCTCGCTGGTCTTGAGGGTTGCAGACAGAGAGAATCCAATGGCAGCGATGGGCGGTAGTCTGGCTTTCAAGTAGCAATGACTGAGATGGGGCATGTTAGTGCCCCGGCTTTGTTGAGTCCCTGTTTGTCAATTCCATGACTCAGAAAGAAACACTTGCTAAGAAGTTTGAAGACCCAAGATGATCAAGAATGAAGATCGTCTCCATCAGGTTCAAAGTTCATTGTCATGACAATCACAAAAACATGTATTTGGCCATTGATGACCTTAGGTGGTACTCATTCCTTAGAGAGGACTATCTATAGGCTTAGTTGAACAAATGATAAATCCATAAAGAAACCTAAGAGAGGAAGTTGGACAATGAACTGGAAGTGAACTTGGAAATTGAATTAAGTTCACCGTCAGCTCGAATAGTCGTTCTCACGGACCCCTCGATGGAGACAGGATCGACCCATCGTGGTCACGTATTGGTAGGCCAGATTGACATAAGTTTTGGATCATTGAACTGTCACTCTGGGAAAGCCTTTGATTGACAGTCTCGTATGCACCGACCCCTCGGTGATGAACTCAACGACCCCTCGTGGTCAACGACTCGTCGATGTAAAACTTGTAAATTTTGGACTTTGAACATAAATGGACTCTCGAGGAAACAGACATATCAGTAGTACAAGAGCGATTGAGAGTACCAAGACCGACCACTAGGTAAAGGGCGACATGTCGCTCTGGTAAAACATGTTTCTAGACTTGAAACTACTATCAGCATGGTGTTGCCCCAGACCGAGCCTCTCGTATGGACCGACCTCTCGGTGCCATGAGTGTCAACCCATTGGCGACACCGACCTGTTGACCGGGAAGTAATGAAGCCGTTGGGAGTGCATTTAATGCGCAACGGTCGGGTGGTTGAACGGTAATAAATATGAACACCGACACATCTCTGCCACCGACCTGTCGGTTCTGGATAGTTAGAAAAACCGTTAAGACTCTTCTATAAATATGAGTGTTGTGTGATCTTTTTACCATCTTTCTTGAGCTAAGAGAGTTATACACTCTAAGGAACGATCAACACTCCTTTGAGAAGAATCATAAACAACCAATTAATTGATTGTATTTGAAAGTTAGAAAGAGATGAGGAAAATCATAAACAACCAATCTGTTGATTGAGTTTGAAAATAAGAAAGAGAGGAGACATAAACTAGGAAACCTATGGTGAAGCCAATTTCCTTGGCACCCTGAGATTGTGATTTCTACACGACGGCTACAAGAAGGAGCATCGGCATACATTGGGTGAGATCTTCAAGAAGCATACATCAGTGAGAAATAGGTTTAAAGGCAAGTGCTTCTTGGTTTTAATTTGTTTTTAAAACCTGTGACCTGAAAGTGGATTAAAGAAGCCTTGTTCCGGAACCACTATAAAAAAACTCTAGAGCGTCGTCTCTCGCACATGTGGTGGGTGGAATTCTCAACCGATTGAGTGAGGTGACATTCCTACTCTAATTGTGAGGGTGTAATTCCCCACATAGTGAATTTGGGGATAGCTCAAGGTTGAGCGAGTCCTAATAGTGGACGTAGGTTGGCGAACCGAACCACTTTATATTTTGTATCCATATGTTTGTGGTGTTAGAGCTATTCTCTTGTGTTGATTGTTTAATCACATTTAATAACACACCCTCACTTGATTGTTAAATCCGTTGCGCCTAAACAAATCAATCAAGTAATTTTTTAGAAGGACCAACTATTTTAGATTGACCTATTCACACCGACCCCTTGGTGATGAACCGACCCCTCGGTGATGAACTCAACGACCCCTCGTGGTCAACGACTCGTCGATGTAAAACTTGTAAATTTTGGACTTTGAACACAAGTGGACTCTCGAGGAAACAGAGATATCAGTAGTACAAGACCGATTGAGAGTACCAAGACCGACCACTAGGTAAAGGGCGATATGTCGCTCAGGGAAAAACATATTTCTAGACTTGAAACTATTGTCTGCATGGTGTTGCCCCAGACCGAGCCTCTCGTATGGACCGACCTCTCGGTGCCATGAGTGTCAACCCATTGGCGACACCGACCTGTTGGGTGGGAAGTAATGAAGCCGTTGGGAGTGCATTTAATGCGCAACGGTCGGGTGGTTGAACGGTAATAAATATGAACAGCAACCCATCGATGCCACCGATCTGTTGGTTCTGGATAGTTAGAAAAACCGTTAAGACTCTTCTATAAATATGAGTGTTGTGTGATCTTTTTACTATCTTTCTTCAGCTAAGAGAGTTATACACTCTAAGGAACGATCAACACTCTTGTTAGAAGAATCATAAACAACGAATTAATTGATTGTATTTGAAAGTTAGAAAGAGATGACGAAAATCATAAACAACCAATCTGTTGATTGAGTTTGAAAATAAGAAAGAGAGGAGACATAAACTAGGAAACCTATGGTGAAGCCAATTTCCTTGGCACCCTGAGATTGTGATTTCTACACGACGGCTATAAGAAGGAGCATCAGCATACATTGTGTGAGATCTTCAAGAAGCATACATCAGTGAGAAATAGGTTTAAAGGCAAGTGCTTCTTGGTTTTAATTTGTTTTTAAAACCTGTGACCTGAAAGTGGATTAAAGAAGCCTTGTTCCGGAACCACTATAAAAAACTCTAAAGCGTCGGCTCCGGCACATGTGGTTGGTGGAATTCTCAGCCGATTGAGTGAGGTGATATTCCTACTCTAATTGTGAGGGTGTAATTCCCCAAATAGTGAATTTGGGGATAGCTCAAGGTTGAGCGAGTCCTAATAGTGGACGTAGGTTGGCGAACCGAACCACTTTATATTTTGTATCTTATGTTTGTGGTGTTAGAGCTATTTTCTTGTGTTGATTGTTTAATCACATTTAATAACACACACTCACTTGATTGTTATATCCGTTGCGCCTAAACAAATCAATCAAGTAATTTTTTAGAAGGACCAACGATTTTAGATTGACCTATTCACACCGACCCCTCGGTGATGAACTCAACGACCCCTCGTGGTCAACGACTCGTCGATGTAAAACTTGTAAATTTTGGACTTTGAACACAAGTGGACACTCGAGGAAACAGAGATATCAGTAGTACAAGACCAATTGAGAGTACCAAGACCGACCACTAGGTAAAGGGCGACATGTCGCTCTGGGAAAAACATATTTCTAGACTTGAAACTATTGTCTGCATGGTGTTGCCCCAGACCGAGCCTCTCGTATGGACCGACCTCTCGGTGCCATGAGTGTCAACCCATTGGCGACACCGACCTGTTGGCCGGGAAGTAATGAAGCCGTTGGGAGTGCATTTAATGCGCAACGGTCGGGTGGTTGAACGGTAATAAATATGAACACCGACACATCTCTGCCACCGACCTGTCGGTTCTAGATAGTTAGAAAAACCGTTAAGACTCTTCTATAAATATGAGTGTTGTGTGATCTTTTTACCATCTTTCTTGAGCTAAGAGAGTTATACACTCTAAGGAACGATCAACACTCCTTTGAGAAGAATCATAAACAACCAATTAATTGATTGTATTTGAAAGTTAGAAAGAGATGAGGAAAATCATAAACAACCAATCTGTTGATTGAGTTTGAAAATAAGAAAGAGAGGAGACATAAACTAGGAAACCTATGGTGAAGCCAATTTCCTTGGCACCCTGAGATTGTGATTTCTACACGACGGCTACAAGAAGGAGCATCGGCATACATTGGGTGACTTCAAGAAGCATACATCAGTGAGAAATTGGTTTAAAGGCAAGTGCTTCTTGGTTTTAATTTGTTTTTAAAACCTGTGACCTGAAAGTGGATTAAAGAAGCCTTGTTCCGGAACCACTATAAAAAAATCTAGAGCGTCGTCTCCGGCACATGTGGTTGGTGGAATTCTCAGTCGATTGAGTGAGGTGACATTCCTACTCTAATTGTGAGGGTGTAATTCCCCACATAGTGAATTTGGGGATAGCTCAAGGTTGAGCGAGTCCTAATAGTGGATGTAGGTTGGCGAACCGAACCACTTTATATTTTGTATCCTTATGTTTGTGGTGTTAGAGCTATTTTCTTGTGTTGATTGTTTAATCACATTTAATAACACACACTCACTTGATTGTTATATCCGTTGCGCCAAAACAAATCAATCAAGTAATTTTTTAAAATGACCAACGATTGTAGATTGACTTATTCACACCGACCCCTCGGTGATGAACTCAACGACCCCTCGTGGTCAACGACTCGTCGATTTAAAACTTGTAAATTTTGGACTTTGAACACAAGTGGACTCTCAAGGAAACAGACATATCAGCAGTACAAGACCGATTGAGAGTACCAAGACCAACCACTAGGTAAAGGGCGACTTGTCGCTCTGGGTAAAACATGTTTCTAGACTTGAAACTACTGTCAGCATGGTGTTGCCCCAGACCGAGCCTCTCGTATGGACCGACCTCTCGGTGCCATGAGTGTCAATCCATTGGCGACACCGACCTGTTGACCGGGAAGTAATGAAGCCGTTGGGAGTGCATTTAATGCGCAACAGTCGGGTGGTTGAACGGTAATAAATATGAACACCGACCCATCTCTGCCACCGACCTTTCGGTTCTGGATAGTTAGAAAAACCGTTAAGACTCTTCTATAAATATGAGTGTTGTGTGATCTTTTTACCATCTTTCTTGAGCTAAGAGAGTTATACACTCTAAGGAACGATCAACACTCCTTTGAGAAGAATCATAAACAACCAATTAATTGATTGTATTTGAAAGTTAGAAAGAGATGAGGAAAATCATAAACAACCAATCTGTTGATTGAGTTTGAAAATAAGAAAGAGAGGAGACATAAACTAGGAAACCTATGGTGAAGCCAATTTCCTTGGCACCCTGAGATTGTGATTTCTATACGACGGCTACAAGAAGGAGCATCGGCATACATTGGGTGAGATCTTCAAGAAGCATACATCAGTGAGAAATAGGTTTAAAGGGAAGTGCTTCTTGGTTTTAATTTGTTTTTAAAACCTGTGACCTGAAAGTGGATTAAAGAAGCCTTGTTCCGGAACCACTATAAAAAAACTGTAGAGCGTCGTCTCTCGCACATTTGGTGGGTGGAATTCTCAACCGATTGAGTGAGGTGACATTCCTACTCTAATTGTGAGGGTGTAATTCCCCACATAGTGAATTTGGGGATAGCTCAAGGTTGAGCGAGTCCTAATAGTAGATGTAGGTTGGCGAGGGGGACAACCCAACAAAAGAATAACTCAAAAGACAAAAACCCACAACTCGGGCCAGGTGAAAAACGTTGGGAGAGAACAGACATCACCATAACAAATGAAGAGAAGGCCTGCAAGCCAAACTGGAAGAGCAGGAAGCAAACAAAATGAAGTTGAGAAAAACTACAAAAAAACCACTAGAGCACCACCAAAATTAGTCAGTGATAAGCTCATGTCATGACCCGGCCAAAAATTCCATGATCGAGTCGTGCCCGTTCAACCCAACTCGGCCCAGTACAATATTGGCCGCTTTGGGCCCACACGCGCAAGCCGTACGACTTTGCCTTTGGGCCCAGGTCTAGTACCCAGCCCAAAACGTACTGTACTGGTTTGAGGAGGCTGACTACTTATAAAGTCCTCCTCACTTGCCTTCACTTTCGATGTGGGACTCCACGCTCACTCGAACCTCTAGTCGATGTGTCAACTCTGGCTCGGGTCAGGATATCACAGTCCACCCCCCTAAAGCCCAGAGTTGTCCCCGACTCGACACACGACCACCAAGGTCCACTAAGGTCAGGCCCACACAGTCTAAGTGTTGAACTAGGCTCTGATACCAAATTTGTCAGGACCTAGTCTGTGTATCGGCTCTGGCTTAGGTTAGGATATCACACCTTCTCCTGTTGAATTTCACAGAAAATCTACAAGATAGAGTAAAACGTATAAATTCCTATTTATCAGTATATACATGTAATAATTTTCCAAACCCCGTGCTATTTTTCAGGAAACATGATGTATGTATTAAGTCATCTAGGCTCTTTCTACTCCTTTTACATTATGTCAGAAAGTTAGTTGTCAGCAATCAAAACATTACAATAAAATAAAAATATAAAGTACTTAATGCTCCATCTCGTATTGTTTTCCCGTAGGAAACGTATTGAGACAGTGCCTAGAGGGTACAGAGATAGTAAAGTAAATAAAATACTCAGTGGTAGTTAGACATTTATGTTCATGCTTATGTTTTTAATTTGAAAAACTCTCCTCTGCATGGATATATTATTACACGTTGTTTGGATGACTGTATAACTATATCTGATCAATCTACAGTTTGTTATGTTTCTTAGTATTATATACTTGTGATTTATTGATCGCTTAATGCACTATCTTTCAATTAGTTTACGTAAGTCGTATCTAGTGATGGATCCTCGTTTGATTTAAGGTTGACCTGTGTTTGATTCGCCTGTTAGTCGGTGGCAAGGTCGATCACTCGTTTGAGTGGGTGGAACACCGTGACATGGCCACAGGAGCTATGGGATATGGATCTCTAGGTTAGGAGTCTTATTGGTCTTACTACCTAGAGTAATTGGAGGTGTTCCTCAGTGGGACCCACGTTAGGAGGAGTCCTCACCTTGGAGGCACGTCGGTGGTATTTTCAAAGTGCCCTGAGTTCCGCGATGGAGTCACGGGGGCTTCAGATTGTGTTTGAGCATTGTCGTTGTTATCTCCTAGCTGCTAAGCGGACAAAAAAGCTTGGGGCCGCCTATGCATTGGCAGGGAGACCATGGGTGTTTTAGTGTGGGAGGGCATAATGATGCCTTATTAGGACTCGCGTGATTGTCTTGGTGATGTATGGTTGAGGTGGGTTTGTTCAAGGGTCTAGTGTTGAGAGGAGTATACTGTATTGTGGGTCTACCTCCTAGGTACATAGGATGTTTTTGTATAGAGTGATAAGCCACCATATGTGGGCCTCACTTGTGGCTAAATAGTATGGATATTGACTCATTGGAAATCTATGGGCGTCTATCGAGTGAGTCTGGCCAGCTAACTTCGTAGATAGCCGATGGAATTCTAGGAGGGGTTAATGGGCTTGGTATGTTTGAGTTGTTAGTTAGGCCCGTTTGGGCTTAAGTCTGTGGGGTGTGCCTGGGGGCTAAGCCAGTGGTTATGTGTCTGGCTCTAGGACTCCCGCGGGTCCGGTGTTGCGGCTAGAGGTACTTGTGGCCTTGCTAAGGGCTTGTTTAGGTCAGACTGGTAGGGTTGACTGTTAAGACTCTAGCGGGTTTGGTGTATGGGCCAATCTTAGGGGATGAGTGAGTTGGGATCTCAACGCTTTGAGCAGGGCACTGGGTGTTTCTCATTTATTGACTGGTGTATTGCCCGTTCCCAGGGTTCCCCCTCTATTTATGTTTTGAGTTTCGCTAGTTGTGGACCAAATTTGTGGGTCTTGCGTTTTGACGTTTGGAGTTGGCATTGGAGGTCGGTTTACGAGTTTTGGAGAAGTCAGAGTTCGACGTCATCTTGGGATGGATTGGTCATCATCCGTTCAGGTTACCTTGGACTGTTGCTATAGGTGAGTGACGAGTCAGCTCATTGCGGTGGATGCTTTTGTAACGCCCGCCCCATTTTCACCGAAATTAGAGTCTAATTTTTTTTTTTTTAAATAAAAGTGACAACGGGCGCGGACGTCACGACTCGAGTTAAGTCCGAGCTTCTAAAGCCCGGCCCTCAACTGCCAACCCCACGCGTGCGCGGAACGAAGTCCACGAGAACGGTTCACGCGTAGAAAGTAAGCTCGCGGAATATAATTAGATGCGAGACATTATAATAGAGACTATCCTACCAGTTTTTAGATAAAAGGGAAGATACATCATTAAATTATTAAAATACCCCTATGTTCTTAATTATGTCTCAAAATGATAACGTCCAGAGTATAGTCCAAACCATAGCAAGAAACAGTAATTATTACATGCCGACAAGCTAAGCTACTTAAATTACAACTTTTCCAAAATAAAACTTAAATAAACAAAGTAGCTGCCCTCCCCAAGCTCCTACGCTTGGATCCCGTCGCGTCCACCGTTTTCGTCGTCTCCTGCGTCATTAGCTAGGGTAGAAGTAGGGCGTTAGACCACGCGCCCAGTAGGACTTCGAGTAGGGCTAGCACATGGATTAGTGATAACAAACATATAGATAATAGTATGATAAATCCCATAAAATGAATGCCATGCCATGGGTGCCTATGCCATGTGTCCCACCCATCATCCGTATCATCAAACATTATCATATCCCCCTTGACGGCAAATCTTCATCAAAGTGTCCCCATGTTTGTTCTCGGTCGCCCCGACGGAGCATGGACTCCGGTTATAGCGTATCAAGCTATCCCCATGTTTGTTTCTCGGTCGCCCCGACGGAGCATGGACTTCAGTTATAGCGCCTCAGGCTATCCCCATGTTTGCTTCTCGGTCGCCCCGACGGAGCATGGACTCCGGTTCCTTTATTTTCCCGCCCATGCCATGCATGAGATGTAAGTGCATTATGCTATGTAGTATATATATAATTCATATCCTTAATATAAAATCCATAGCCTTAAAAATATCACCCATAGCATTAAAATATAATCCATAGCATTTAAAGTACCATCCATAGCAATAAAGTATAATCCATAGCATTTAAAATACCATCCATAACATTAAAGTATAATCCATAGCATTTAAAACCCATCTTAAAATAAATCATATAATTACCGAAATAAAACGAGGAAATCATCACATACACATAATCCACAGCTTACAAAAAGGTAGGAATCCTACCGAATACCGACTAGTGTCCCTTTGCGTTTTCGTCTGATAAATCCGGTCGCCGATCGCGCACCGTTTGCGATGTCCCGATACCTTATTATACTTTACCAAATCAGTCCATATTTTATCCATGATTAAGTCCCTAACTGATCACAAACTTAGATCCATTAATGTCCCTTTAACCATGTCATATGATCATTAAAATTAGCCATTTAATTAAGCTAACCATTATTTATTTAAACACATGCAAAACCCCATACTTAGCCCATAATTGATCCATAATCCTGGATCCCTTAACGTTCTATTGACCATGATATATTCATTCAACAAATCAGTCCTTAACTCATTTAATTTTCCATTTATCTAATTACCTACATAATTCTAATTTTAGCCCTTAACATGACCTACAAGTGGTTCAATATTAACCATACTTAAGGTCCATTAATTCCATTTAATTACTACCAACCTTCTTTAATCACATAAGATCATTTTTGAACATACTCAAGTCCATGGTCATCCTCCCATGGTGTTCTTGAATTTGGCCAATATTTACCATTTTGCCACTCTTCCTTTCCATGATTAATCATTCATTTAATCCATGCATAATTAAGTCTATAATTGATCCATCTCCTTAGATCCATTAATGACCATTAACTATGTAACAAGATTATCAAAAATCAGCCCTCAACTTAGCCTCATTTCCATTAATTTAATCACATACAAATTCTAATTTTAGCACATAGAATGACCTACAAGTGGGTCATGGGTTCGGCCATAAACCATGGCCGAACCCATGAGGTCTTGTTCTCCATTTTCCTTGAATCCTTTGGCACATTTTGAATCTACTACAAACCCTTCCATGAGGGGATTTACATTATGCATTTTAACCACATTAATTTCATTAACTTAACCATGTTCTCTATTCATTTCATGGTTCCAAAATACCCAATTCATCAAATCTTCCCATGGGGGTTACATCATGCATTTAAACCACATTGATTCCATTATCCATTCATGCCTTTTGAGGCCATAAACATCATTCACATCTTAGATCCCTTAATGGCTTACCACTCATGTCTTAGCATCATTAAAATCAACCGCTTTAAAACATTACATACCATACTTAAAAATCCATTTAAATTTACAACACAACAGCTAGGGTTCGGCCATACAAACCATTTACCTCTTCCATGAATTTCATCATAAAAACCCCTTTAAAATTACTTACATTTAATCATTTAAAATCTTAAAAATCATGAATCATATTCCATGGTTTCCATTCACTAAAATCCCATTAAAAATCATTTAATAACCTACCATGCTTTTCTTCACTAAGATCCCTTTAAAATTACAACCATTTGATCCTTTTTAAGCCTCCAATTTAATAACACGTACTCCATATTTTTCATCCTTTTAAACCCATTTACAACCATCATTACACCACCATAGGGTTCATCCCCATCTACCATTCTTTTTGAGGCCATTAAAATCATTTTCATCTCCTATGATTCTCTCATTTAAAACCCCTTTACAAAATCACTAACATTTAAATATTCAAAATATTTAAAACCATTAATCATATTCCATGGTTTCCAATCTTCAAAATCATACTTCCATTTAATTAAATCTAAATACATAATGTCCTTAATATCCATTTATATTTTTTTCTTAATTTATCTCTCCCATTTTATCCATTTCTTTCTTCATCTTTGGATGGATCTTAGATCCAAGGCCCATGATATTTTTGGCCACCATCCAATCCAAGAAAAAAATGGATTTCATGATCTCTTTTTAAATCTTTAAAAATGTAACCTCTTGTTTAAGAAATACTCACAATCCGACGACTCCTTCGGCTTTTCTTTCTCCTCTTGATCTCCTTAGCCTTCTCTTCTCTTCTTCTCCTTGATCTTTGGGTTAAGATGCTTGATCAAGATGGAGTCTCCAAGGTTTGGGTTTGGCTAAGGTAGGGTTAGATTTGAGAGAGAGAGAGAGAGAGATGGGGAGGGAAGGTTTCAAGTTTTGATCTTGAGATGGCCCAAAACTTGTACTTTCCTTCTCTTTTCTTCTCTTCTAAATTTTCTTCTTCCTTGCTTCCTTGGTGTAGGGGACGATTTTGAGATGGAGCAAAGAGAGAGACAACGTGAGATGGAAGGGGGGTTGGAGAATGAGATGAGAGTTATCTCATTTTGGTTAATTAATTCCAACATTAATTACTCCCACCTACCACACATAGTTTAATGTGTTTAATGGTGGTGGTTGGGATAAAACCACCACCTTTAAGCACATGGTTTATTTTGTGTTTGTTTGGGTGGTTTGTGTTTCTTAGAGTGGTTTTGACCATTTGACCATGACTAGATTAGCTTAATCAACTTAATTAATTTGATCATCAAATTAAGTTAATTAATTCCCACTTAATTTAATTTCATTAAATTCCCTCCATGAAATCCACCCATGGTTGACCAAGTCAACCATGGTGGCTGGCCCCACCAATTCTTGGTCCACACGCCACCTCACTTGGTGAGGTGGAGGTGGGTCGCATTTGGCCATGTCACTTAGGTCCAATTAATATTAACTTAGATGATTTAATTTCCAATGCAATCCATTCTTCTTATTGGATAACCATTGGACCCATGGGCCAATTAAATTCCCTCCTATCCATTTACCTTAGGGCTTAACTATCTTGACCCATTGGGTCCCAAATGGATATTTGACCCAATTTGACCATTCTTGACCCAATTAATCATTATTGACCAATTAAATGAATTCCATCCAATCCATGGTCCATTGGACCATACTTAGGCCTTTGCCCCAAAATTTGATCCATTTAACATCCATAACATCACAATTCCAATTTTTCCATTATTAAAATAAATAAATTCCATAAATGTTGATTTAAAAATTCGGGCTATTACAACTTTCATCGAACGGCTCACCGATTACAGTCTGGATGTGGAGGAGTTATGCAGCTTGGTGGCTAGCGTGAGTTAAGAGAGAGTTTGGGGTTGGCTTGTAACGCCTTGCCCTTTTTCACTCGCTTTTTCCCGTAAATTCAGAGTATATATATATACATATATATTTTTTTTTATAACAGAGTAGAGTGATAGAGCGCGGGACGTCACGACGCGAGCTAAGTCCGAACTTCCAAAGTTCGGCCCTTAATTGGCCAACCCTATGTGTGTATGGACTCAGTCCAATAAAACGGTTCACACATGGCAGCGTCAACTTGCGGAATAAAATCATAACCTGGGGAATCATAACATCAAAATGCGGAATCATAATAAAACCAAGTTCTATTCCATTCAGATAGCAAAGTATGTTAAGTCCTTAATCATTATTAAAACGTCATAATCATCAAACTAAACATCCGACCATCTAAGTTATTACATTCCGAAATCCAAATACTCAAATACAAGTTCATGAGTAACTTTATTCAAAACATGTAAAATAAGTCTTCCAAGCTCCTATGCCTAGTCCGTCTTACGTTCATCGTTCCCCTGATTACCTGTATCATCAACTAGGGTAGAAGTAGGGTGTTAGAACAACGCGCCCAGTAGGTAATCCAGTTACGGCTAACACATGGTTAGTACAAAACATATATTATAACATAATATATAAAACCAGGTAAAATCCATGCCATGCAATGATGACAAATATGCAATGAGTCCCACCCATTACATGTACATAAATGTACCCACCACATAGGTCTTCCGAACGCCCCGGCGGAGTGTGGACCCTTCAGAATCTTCTTGATGGAAATCACATCAAGGTACCGCACATAGGTTTTTCGGACGCCCCGACGGAGTGTGACCCCTCCGGTTATAAATCCTCCACTCCATGCCATGCATGAGATGCCAATGAAACACATGCTATTTTAATAACATAAATATAGCATTTAGAATCACCTTTTGAAAACATATCCAACACATGTTATTTAAACAATTAAACATAGCATTTGAAATTCAATAATAAAACATATCCTTTGAAACATATTTTCATCAAACATAAGATAAAAACAAAGTACATAGACCATGGTTTCAAGGAGGTGGAATCCTACCAAAGACCGTTCACGAGTCCTTGCGTTTCCGTCCAAGATTCGATCACCGATCGCGCACCGCTTACGAGATCCCGTTACCTTATAATATAATAATAAATCAAAACCAAGTCTCACTTGATTTACCACATTTATAGTCCATTAACCAACTTATGGGGTTCGGCCATACCCATGGCCGAGCCTCACCCTTTTGTTCATTCATCCCATTAATTACCAAAATGCCATTGATCTAAACCTTAGTCATTTAAATCTACTATAATTAGACCCTATAAATTTCTTTAACCAAACAAGTACATCAAACACAACTCATGGGGTTCGGCCATACATCATGGCCGAACCCATGGTTCTCCATTTTGGCGTGTAATTACATTTTTGCCATTACTTTCACCATCAATCCATAACATACATTGTATCCTTTACTTTATTTACAAAGCACAACGCCTAACCCACGATTTTTGGTTCATGGAGTTTGGCCATACACATGGCCGAACCCATGATACCTTTGTTTCCAATCTTATCTCCACTTTCTAAATTAATAACCATATATTTATTTACACTAAAAATACCAAACCAATTCGATGGGGTTCAGCCATACCCATGGCCGAACCCTATGGTTTCCATATTTACCATAATTCTTCCATACTTAGATTGTTTCCATAAATAACCAACACCTTTCCATAATTGGAAGGTTTCCTAGATTAGAAATCCTCTTTCTAAAATGAGAGTGCTTTCCAATTTAGCAACTCTTTCTATATTTGGAAGCTTTCCATATTAAGCAACCCTTTCTATATTTGGAAGCTTTCCATATTAAGCAACTCCTTCCATATTTAGACTCCCCTTTCCATAATTAGAAGCTTTCTAATTTAGCCATCCAAATCCATCTATCATTCCAAATCTACCCCATGGGGTTCGGCCATACACCATGGCCGAACCCTATGGTTCATGATCCTTGACCATTTAGCTTAGATCCATTAAAATCAATCATCAATCCATAAAAATATTTGGTGGGGTTCGGCCATACACCATGGCCGAACCTCACCCCTTATTTTTATTACTTTTGATCAAATTAACATAGCCATAATGGAATCATGGTTCTTCCATTTAATCCCTTCAAATCACATAACATTTACACCAAACACTTAATTAACAATCTCCATGGTTTTCTTTCTTAAAACCAACAAATAACTCAAATCTTTCCATGGGGTTCGGCCATGCACTAAGGCCGAACCCTATGGTTCTTTCTTTCCATTTAAATCATTAAAACTCATCTCCTATCTTCCTACATGGGGTTCGGCCAAACACCATGGCTGAACCCTATGGTTCTTTTTGTTTCAAAAATAAAACTATTGCATTAAGATACTAACCTCTTTTCAATTCCTTGCTCTTTTAATATTTCTCCCTTCTTCTTAATTTTTCTCCAACCAAGAACACCTTCTTGTTGCTGCATTTTCTTCTCTTGCTCTTTGCCGTGTGAGAAGATGAGAGATTGAGAGAGAGGAAAGTAGAATTCGGCTATGGTGTGTAAACCATGCCCCCTTGTCCTTCTCTCCTTTATATAACCTTCCCTTGGTCTTAGTTTAGAAATCCCTTAAGATAATCTCACCCCCTCCTTTGGCCGTGAGCCCATCCTTGCCTTAGATGGCAATGCCGTGTGGCCTCCTTCCTTATTTAGTGGTTGCCGACCTCCCCTCCTTAATTTAAAACCCCCCCTTAATTCCATGTTTATTTGGATTAGCTAGTTTCCTTAGTTACCATCTTATGCGCATAACATATAAATTTAATATCTAAAATTCGGCCATGCATAATCTTTTAATTATTTCATAGATATTAATATCTCCATACACGGCCTTGCACAATCTTATTTATACTTGAACATTTTCTTAAGATATGCAAATCCAATTTAATTAGAAAAGTCCTTCTCTAAATATTCTAGCATATCAACTAGATACGCATATCACTTATGCGCATAAACTTGGATTTAATAATTAAAATTCGGCCATGCACTATCCCATTTAATTTTTGATAAAACCAATGCCACAATTTAATTGGGTCCTAATTGGGTCATGGCCCAATTCCTTATCCATATAAGATCCAATCTCAAATTCACAAGAAAAATGGATGATTTTCATATAAAATAATAATCTGAAAATTCGAGGTACTACATGGCTGATGTTGAGATGTCTCTTGTGGTCTAAGGGTTTTCAGATGTCTTTCCGGAGAAGTTCCTTGGATTGCTGCCACGTCAAGAGATAGGATTTGTTGTGGATCTGCTCCCCCGACGCAACACCTGTTTCGATTACTAAATATCGGGTGGTGCCAGTAAGGGTGTTGGAGTTAAAAAGTTAGCTCGGAGAGTTAGAGTCTCTTGGCTACAATTGACCCAGTACCCTCCTTGGAGCGCACCGGCCTTGTTGACCAAGAAAGGGATAACTCTATGCGTTTGTGCTTTGATTATCAGCATAGTCTTTGAGTTAGAGAAACAGCATAGGGAGTTAGAAACCCTTGGCTTCATTCGACCTAGCACTTCATCTTGGGGTGCACCGACGTTGTTTGCTAAGAGGAAAGATGGCTCCATGAGACTATACATCGACTACGGCAATTGAACAAAGTTACAGTGAAGAACAAGTAACCATTGTCAAGGATTGATGATCTGATTGACTAGTTGAGATGATCTAAGTGCTTTTCCAAGATAGACCTTTGTTCAGGTTACCATCAAGTGAGAGTGTGAGAGTGTGACATTGAGAAGATTATTTTTTGCACTTGCTTTGGACTCTTTGTGTAATATCCTAACTCTGATTAGTACTTAATTATATATTAATTAGCCGTTAATTTGGATTAGTGAACTATTAATCTGAGAGATTAATAGGTGGGTTATATTTTGAGTCAAAGTTTGACTCGATCCGAGTTCGGGATCTGTGGATCCAACTCATTGAGTGTTGTCGCGAAGTTGATATTATCCGAACTGTTCTCCAGATGAGGCGTTAAAGGTCACCTATTTTTGGTAAATAGTCATTTGAAAGATCCAAGTTTTCAAATTTCACACATTTTTTCTATTTTGAATTTGGAGTTCAACGGTTTTTACGGTTTGTCGTTTGGACTTCCAGAAGTGTTTTTTCAGCACAACTGAGGGATGCCCTTATTTGTAAAACACTGTGTTTTAAGCGTTTGAGAGTGTCAAAAGACCTTAAAGTCTTAAAGTATTTTTACCAAGTTATTGTAATTAGTCCGGATATTTAATTTGATTTTTTTTGGAAATACACAGTGCTTAAAAAATAACTTTGAAGTTTTAAAGGAGATTTTATTATTTAAAACTATAACAATTATACAGTTTTATTTCTTTTTAAGTAATGCACTATGCATTACTGTAGCATCTTCCCTCCGATCCATCCCACTACTAATAGAGTATGTGATGGAAGGCCATCCCTCGCCATACCTTCGGCACTTTTAGAAGGAAAAGAGATGAGGGAAACTTTCAATTTCCTTTTCTTTATTCTTTTTTTCATTTTCTTCTTCTCTGTTCTTCTTCTTCTTCTGCATCGTGCGGCTGCTGTGCGAAAGTTTTCAAAGAATTTTTGAGGGCTTTCAAACTTCGTCTTTTCTCAGTGGCTTTGGGCAAATGAGGTATCAAAACTTATCTATTCAAAATTTTTAGGAACTCCGGAACCAACCCTTTCGAAAAAGGGTCAAGTTTTAGGCTTCAAATTTCACCTTGAAAATCTGGAAGAAAAGTGAACTTTCTGCAAAAATTTCCTTTTCACTTTTTATTTTTAAAAAAATAATAGTTTTTTTTAGCTATGATAAAACCTTGATTTGAAATCTAAGTTAAAAAGGGAAAAGATTAACCCCAAACTGACTATGTGTGTTTAAATTTCTACAAATGGGTGTTTACTTTACTGTACTCTCTGGACCTGCCTCAATACGTCTCCATGGTCCTATCAGGAGACAATATGGGAATGACCTGAGCATTTTAATTTACTGTACCGTAATCTCTTGGCACAGTCTCAATACTCGACCCTGGCCAGGAAGAAATACGAGATTAGACACTAAGTAAATTCCATGTTCTCTTTGTTGAGTGTTTTGGGTGACTGACAACTGACATTTGACATAAGTAATGAAGTAGAAAGATTTAGGGAGACTCACTAGCATTACCCGATTTTTCGGACGAAAATCTTATACATCTAATTTTTTATTACTTTTAGTATGTTTTAATTCAAATGGATAATCATGAATTTCATATGTTTTAAGAGACTTTTGAAGAAATTTGCAAGCTGGAGAAGGTCAGGAGACTCAACTTATCCCATATATTGATTTAAATTTATTTGGATATGTTGTGTAGCATCCAATAGTGGGGAATGTGTTGTTATTGTAAATGCGTCGTTATTATAAATGCATTGTTATTATGAAATGCATAAGTTTATTATGCATATGATTTACTACTTGTGATATTCCTTTGTTAAGAGGATTATGCAAGTGATAAGTGTGAATATTCTAAGTTGATTAACTTTGATTTAATACTAGTGGGTGGTAATTGTAAATTTTCCATGTTTATGGAATTCTATTAATCGTACAAGTCAAGCATGTACACGTACAAACCTGTTGAGTCGGTCAAGCTCTTGAAAGATGCTGCTTCTGTCTGTTTTGACTTAATGCAATTGAGTTTGAGTGGATACCTCGTCAGGGTTGAGTGGGATAACCTGGACCAATACAGTTGAGGTTGAGTGGGATACCTCAATAGGGTTGTGTGGGATCCCTCTGGGTCAAGTTTAATTTTGAACTTGAATATTGAAAAGAACAACTGTCATATGTTCTGTTATTTATTTAAATGCATTGTTTATTTATCGCGTGTTATACCCATGACATTATGAGTTATCTTCACTGGGCTAATAGTTCACATGTACCTCAATGCAGGACAAGATCTGGAGGTGGCAGAGGATCCCTCTGCAATGGCCTAAGCTGTGAATCCCTGGATTCCCACTAGTGTTTTGGTTTATGTTTCTGTTTAAACTATTTGTAATATATAATTTTGAGTTGCCACTTGTGGCACCCAAACTGTTCTATGTGTGTATATGTATATATATATATATCTTATGGTGTGTTTGAACTTCATCGTGTATGTTATAATCTAAGTTTTAATCATTTTGTTTGGCTTTATCCTCGGACTTAGGTGAGTCAATGGTTCATGAACTTGTAAGTCTGTGTGATCCGAATCCAGATGCTTGGACAGTTAAAACATTTCAGTCGACTGAAAATAATATTGAGTCGACTGATTTATCCTCAGTTCTTACAAACAAACTCTGGCTTTGCTAGAGTAAAAATTCAGTCGACCGAAAAATAATTTTCAGTCGACTGAAAACACAAAATACATCAGAGTGAAAATTTAGTCGACTGAATTCCAATTTTTAGTCGACTGAATGAGCCTCCCAGATCAATGTGTTCGTAAAAAAAAAAAAATTAGGTCACGTTCTGGGCCCACTTCCCGAGTCAGGGCGTGACAAGTTGGTATCAGAGCTTATTTTCAGCTCTCGGATTGTGATGGGTCTTGTAGCACTAGAATGTTGTTTGGATATAAGTTGGGTGTGAGTTTTAGTGTTACCCTTATATTTGATTATTTTACTCCCTTACTAACTGTTGTTTTGTTTTTGGACAGAGATGTCTGAAAAGAAAATACCAGCTCAGAAAATAGGAAAAGGGACCCAGGAAGACCCTGTGATATTGTATTCCTCAACCAGTGAGTCGAGTATGCTAGTTTGGACACCAGATTCACAACCCTTTGATGTTGAAGGTATAGAGATTTCCTCGACCACTTCCTGTGAGCCTTCGACCACATCCCATTACCGAACTTCTTCATACTCATGGTCCAATGCTGGTTATGAAGAACCTGAAGTAACTTCAGAGCATGAATCCCTAGTGAATCAAGAACCTGTAGTAAATCTTGAACCGGTGATTCCTCAGGAACCAGTACAAGCACCAGTTATTGACCTAGAACCTCATGTTCCTCACCCAGGTCATAGAGTACGAGTTCCATTATGTTGTAATTGCCATCAGTTCGAACATAGTTACACCTTCTGTTCGTATCCTTATAACTACCAATGCTCCATTTGTGACTTTCTCGGACACACTGAAAACGACTGCTATTATCTGATATTTGATGTTTCTATCTAGTGCAGCATCCGTAAGCAGCCCAATCATCTTAAGAAGGCATGTTTGTATTATGATCCCACATCCTCATCAGATGAGACCTCTTCAAATGAATACTAGTGAGGAAAGGGGACAAGAAATATTTTGGGTAGAAAGACTTATGTTGTGATTAGATGGAAAACTTTTGGGACTAGTATAGACTTATGTATATAAGTTTTTGTAACTTGAAAGTGTGGGAATCACTTTGATACATCTGTAGATAGGATGTGATGCTTTAAGAAGAATCTGAGAAGACTTGTACATAATCTTTTGTAACTCTAACAATCTGAAAGTTATTTAAAAACTTCAATAATATGTGAATAATATATGTTTTGTTTACTTATTATTTTTGTGTCGTGATGAGTTATAGTATGATTAATTTGTATGTTCATAGTATACCTATTTATGATTTATATTATGAGTAGCATGTTAATAACAGGTGCGTTTGTCAGGAGATGCAGAAGCATCCCGACATTCTGTAAGTTTAGGAGCAAGCATAACTCCTCCTTTGGAAGACCATGGCGAATATGTCCACCAGAATGAACCTGTTGACACAGTGCGTATCGCAATGGAGGCATTTCAGCGAGTAACAAACGATCTTCGAGGACGCCAGAATCGAAACCTCGGAGAAAGAGTTGCAGCTGCTACTAAGGATTTTAGGCGGATGAATCCACCGACTTTCTCGGGAAGTGCGGACCTAGTGGTGGCAGAGACGTGGCTCAACAAGATTGGTCGTATATTCAACAATCTAGCCATTCCGAAGATCTCAAAGTGACCTTGGCAACCTACCAACTGGAAGACAATGCTTACAAGTGGTGGGAAGGTAAGCATTTGGCTAGAAACTGTGAACCGATGAGTTGGACAACATTTTCAATAACTTTTCTTGCCCACTACTACCCTAAAGTGGCAAAGGACGCAAAAAAGAAGCAGTTTAAAGCAAGGATCTGACACTGTGGCCCAGTACGGCTCAAAGTTCATCGATCTTCTTCAGTATGTTCCACATATAGCAGCTAATGAAAATGAAAAGATTCAACATTTCTCGAATGGACTTCGTCCATTTATGCAGCATCAGGTGGTTGGGTTGGATTTGCCTACTGTGGAGGCAGTACTTGATCGTGTTTCAATGGTGAAGCTGTGGATACTATCAACTGGAATATGGAAAAGCATCCTCAAAGAAGTGCTCAAAAGCCACCCCAGCCTAATAAAAAGAGAAAGTTTAAAGGATCATTCTCTGTGAAAGGTCAATCCTCTGTGGGTTAGGCAAGCAATACGAGACCCAAGATGCTAATTTGTTATTCAATTAACCAGCCCGATCACACGGTTAGACAGTGCCCGCAGTACAAGGCACCACAACCTAGTGATCGAGTTGTTTTTATTGCAAAGAAGAGGGTCATTTTATCAAGGATTGTCCCTATAAAGGTAGTGGCAGTAATGTAGTGGAACCTACTCAGAATATGAGACCAGCACAGTCTACACCTTAACCTTCCAGAGGCTCAATGGCGTCGGGGAACGCGTCACAACGGAATGGACGAGGGAAGGGACCGGGACGTCCTCAGACCACTCAAGGGAGAGTCTACACCCTCGGAACTCAGATGGCAGAGCCGATGGATAATGCTGTGATGGAAGGTACATTACCTCTCTTTAGCCTTATGACACGAGTATTGTTTGACACTGGAGCATCTCATTCTTTTATCTCTAGAACTTATCGTGATAAGTTAGAGTTACAATTCGTAAGATCTCGTAAACCTTTAACGGTAGTTTCGCCGTTAGGCAAAAATATGTTGGTGAACCAGGAGTGTAAGTCATGCATTTTAAGAATAGGTGGTCTAGATCTATCATATGACTTTCTGATGATAGAAATGTCATATTATGATGTTATTTTAGGCATGGATTGGTTATCTATGCATCAGACTTTGGTGGATTGTTCTCAAAGGAAAGTCTATGGGACTTCTCTGTCTGGAGTAAGATTCGTGGAAAAGCTAGTACCCTATGCTGACTTGAGAGTCAAGTTCTCTGGTCTTAGGGCGTATCCGGGTAGTGTAGTTGCCAGTTTAGGATGGGAGGATGTAGGAGGTGCAGAATTACAATTTCCTCAGGTGGTTTGTGAGTTCATGGATGTTTTCCCTGATCAGCTTAGAGGGTTTCCCCCACACTGAGAAATAGATTTTATAATAAACTTATAGCCTGGAACATCTCCTATATCTATGGCACCCTACAAGATGGCGCCAGCAGAACAGAGAGAGCTAGCTAAACAAATAGATGAACTTCTTAAGCTTAGTTTTATCTGATTAAGTAATTCACCTTGGGGTGCGCCAACTCTTTTTGTGAAAAAGAAAGATGGGTCCTTAAGAATGTGCATTGATTACCGACCGTTGAATCATGTCACTATCAATAATAAGTACCCATTACCAAGAATAGATGATCTTTTTGATTTGTTGAGAGGTTCGAAGTGTTTTTCAAAGATCGACTTGAGATCTAGATATCATCAGCTAAGAGTCAAAGAGGAAGACATTCCAAAGACTGTTTTTCGAAGATAGTTTGGACTCTATGAGTTCTTAGTCATGTCGTTTGGTTTCACGAATGCACCAGCAACTTTCATGGATCTGATGAATAGGATCTTCCGGTCTACTTAAGGGAGTTTGTGATAGTGTTCATCGACGATATTTTGATTTATTCATCATCGGAAGAGGAGCATGAACATCACTTGCGTGTAATTTTGCAGACTTTGAGGGATCATCAATTGTACGCGAAGCTTAGTAAGTGTAAGTTTTGGTTAACCCAGGTCCAATTTCTCGGACATGTGGTGTCAGCAGAAGGAATTTCGGTAGATCCAGCCAAAGTGGAGACAGTGATGAACTGGGAAGCACCCAGAAATGTCACTGAAATTCAGAGTTTTCTTGGATTGACGGCATATTATCGAAAATTTATCCTCAATTTCTCACAAATTGCTATGCCAATGACGCGTTTAACCAAAAAAGATGTGAAGTTCGAGTGGAATGAAGCCTGTGAAGCCGCATTTCAAGACTTGAAGGAGAAGCTATTCACCTCTCTAGTGCTCACCATACTTGAACAAAGACGTGGCTATGAGGTATAATGTGATGCCTCTAAGCTTGGATTAGGGTGTGTATTGATGCAAGAAGGGAAAGTTGTTGCTTACGGGTCCAGACAATTGAAAAGACACGAACAAAACTACCCTACTCATGGTTTGGAATTGGCGGCAGTAGTGTTTGCACTAAAGTTGTAGAGACATTAACTATTTGGTGAGCGATTTACTGTTTTCTCCAATCACCATAGTCTCAAGTATCTCTTCACTCAAAAGAATTTAAACATGAGACAACGAAGATGGATGGAGTACTTTGGAGATTATGACTTCGGACTTACCTATCATTTTGGAAAAGGGAACATTGTAACAAACGCTTTGAGTAGGAAATAACGCAGCAGTGTAGCAAGCATGGCATCACTACAGGGGAAATTATTGGAGTCTATGTTTAATTTTGATTGGGAGTTTATTAAAATGGAAGAACCAGCATGTAACGCCCCGCCCTTTTCCCTCGCTTAAAATTAATTAACCGAAAATCAGAGTCTATTTTTTTTTTTTTGAAATAAGAGTGACAAAGGGCGCGGGACGTCACGACGAGAGTTAAGTCCTAGTTTCTAAAGCCTGACCCTTAACTGGCCAACCCTACGTGTGCGTGGAACGAAGTCCACGAGAACAGTTCACACGTAGACAGTAAGCTCGCGGAATTATAATAGAGTCTATCCTACCGGTTTTAGATAGCAAGGAAGCTACATTACTAATTAACAATAATTACTTCCAAAATTAGCATGTCCAAAATAAAATCCAAACCATAGCAAGTAATCTAAATTATTACAGTCCGACGAGCTAAATTACTCAAATTACATTCCAAAATAAATTTAAGTAAAACATCTAGCCCGCTTCCCCAAGCTCCTACGCTTGGCTCCCGTCATGTCCTCCGTTTCCTGCGTCGTCATCTAAGGTAGAAGTAGGGCGTTAGACAACGCACCCACTAGGTACTCCGAGTAGGGCCAACACATGGATTAGTGATAACAAGCACATAGGTAATAATATAATAAAGACCATAAAATGAATGCCATGCCATGGGTGTCTTATGTCATGAGTCCCACCCATCATCCATACCATCATTGTGCCATGTCCTCTTGATGGAAAAGCCTCATCAAGATATGATCAACACTAGGCATCCCCCTTGATGGCAAAGCCTCATCAAGGAATCCCCATGCTTGCTTCTCGGTCGTCCCGACGGAGCATGGACTCTGGTTGTACTTATAGTACCCCTCTTGATGGATGAATTACATCAAGATATCCCCATGTTTGCTTCTCGGTCGTCCCGACGGAGCATGGACTCCGGTTTCATTATTTTCCCTCCCATGCCATGCATGAGATGTAATTGCAATATGCTATATAATATTTAAATCATTGTAAATGCAATATGCCATATAATATTTAAATCATAGCCATAAAAACCCATTTTAAACACATCAAATGATTACTAAAATAAATTAATAAAACATCCATACACACATAATCCATGGCTTACAATAAGGTTGGAATCCTACCGAATACCAACTAGCGTCCCTTTACGTTTCCGTTCACGAATCCGGTCACCAAACGCACACTGCTTGCGATGTCTGATACCTTATTACATATTAATAATCAGCCCATATTTTATCCATGATTAAGTCCCTAACATATGCCTTAGTGGGGTTCGGCCGTACACCATAGCCGAACCCTACTAATTAGGTTTGTGGGTCCCATCTTAATCCATTGATTATCTTAATTTTGTGAGTTTAAAAACAAGCACCCTAGGCTTCATTTAATCCATACTTAAGGTCATCATCAAACACACTTAAGTCCATGATCATCCTCCATGGGTTCGGCCATACACCATGGCCGAACCCATGGTTCTTCATTTTTTGGCCATTATTTACGATTTTGCCACTACTCCTTTCCATGACTAATCACTCATTTATCCATGCATAATTAAGTCCATAACTGATCCACAAACTTAGATCCATTAATGATCCATCAATCATGACATGAACACATTAAAAATCAGCAATTTAATTAACCTAATCCTTATTCATTTAAACACATACATAACCTCATACTTAGCCCATCAAATGGCTCATAAAATGGGTCATGGGTTCGGCCATACACCATGGTCGAACCCATGACGTTAATCTCCTTACTTCTCTTGGATCATTTACCACATTTTTGATCCACAACTTAGATCCCTCAATGCCAATCATGTCATAGAATCATTAAAATCAGCCCCTTTAATTTAACCTAATCTCCATTTTTCCTTGGGTCTTTTGTTACATTTTAGATCCACCACAAGTCCCTCTATGAGGGGATTCCATCATACATTTAAATTACCCCTTTGATCAACATTAGGTTCATTTTTTTGAGTCCATCAAAACTACCAACATTCCCCATCATTTTTTTCCATATTTTACACCCATAATCATTACAAATACATCACCATAGGGTTCGGCTATACACCATGGCCGAACCCATGGTTCATGGTTCATCTTCATCCATGCCTTTTGAGGCCATAAAAATCATTTACATCTCCCATGATTTTCCTCATTTAAAACCTCCTTAACAATCACTAATATTCATTCATTTAAAACCTTAAAATCATTAACCACCCTCCATGGCTTCCATTCTTTAAAACCCTATTAAATCACTTAATCACCTACCATGGGGTTCGGCCATACTACATGGCCGAACCCTATAGCCCATGATTCCTTCAGAATCCATACTTCCATGCTTAAATAAATCTTAATACATAATGTCCTTAATGTCCATTTATTTTTCTTAACCCATCTCATCCATTAGGGTTTGTCCATTTCTCACTTCATCTTTGAATGGATTTTAAATCCATGGCCCATAATATTTTTGGCCACCATTTAATCTAAGAAATGGACTCTGTTTTTAAACCTTAAAAAAAACTAACATCTTGTTTAGAGATACTTACAAATCTGACGGCTCCTCCGACTTCCTTTTCTCCCTTTGGATTCCTTAGCCTTTTTCCTTTCTTCTTCTCCTTGATCTTAGGCCAAGATGTGCTTGATCAAAATGAGATCATCAATGTTTGGGTCAGCCAATGATGGAGTGGGTTTGAGAAAGGGAAAGGAGGAGAGGATGGGAAAAACTATCCCAAGGTTTGGTCTTGAGGTGGTTGGCCAATGCTTGAATTTTTTCTTCCTTTCTTTTAAGTTTTTCTTCTTCTTTCTCCTTGTGAGAGTGAGGGACGGTTTTGGAGAGGGAGGGATGGAGAGAGTGAGATGAGAATGGGATGAGATGAAAACCCATCTCATTTGGTTGCTTAAGTTACACTCCACCATCATTTCCTCCACCAACCAAGCATGGGCTCACATGCCTTAGTGGTGGTGGTTTAGATAAAACCACCACCCTTAGCCAATGGTTTTATTTGTGTTTCTTTAAGTGGTTTGGATGGTTTCAATGAGATGAAACCACCCATTGACTTATCCCTTTGACTCCCCATTTGACTCACCTAAGTAATTAATTACTTGGATCCTCAACTTAGGTTAATTAATTCCCATTTAATCTAATTTCATTTCCTTAAATTCCTTCCATGTATCCACCCATGGTTGACCAAGTCAACCATGGTGGCCGGCCCCACTAACTCCTAGCCAACCCGCCACCTCACTTGGTGAGGTGGAGGTGGGCCCCATTCGGCCATGTCACCTAGGTTTAATAAATTCTAACTTAGGTGATTTAAGCCAATTCAATCCATTCCTACTTATTGGATCACTATTGGGCCCATGGCCCAATTAAATTTATTTCCTACCTAATTACCTTAGAGCTTAAATCATCTTGACCCATTGGGTCCCAAATGGGTATTGGGCCCAATTTGACCATCCTTGGCCCAATTAACCATCATTGACCATTTAAATGCAGTGCATCCTGGAAGTACGAAAATGTATCGGGATTTACGCCGACAATTCTGGTGGAAGGGAATGAAACGAGAAGTGGCAGACTTCATATCAAGGTGTTTAACTTGTCAGCAATTCAAAGCTGAACATCAGAGACCTGGAGGTAAGATGCAACCTCTTCCTGTAGCCAAGTGGAAGTGGGAGCACCTGTATCTATCGTGTCAGATAGAGATACCCGGTTTGTATCTAGATTCTGGCAGGGGTTACAGAAAGAGTTGGGTACGAAGTTGTGCTTCAGCACTACATTTCATCCCCAGACAGATGGTCAGTTAGAGAGAACTATTCAGACCTTGGAGAATATGCTAAGGGCTTATGTGAAGGATATGCAGGGAAGCTGGGAAGATCATCTAGTACTCATAGAATTTGTATACAACAACAGCTACCAATCCAGTATACAAATGGCACCGTACGAAGCTCTTTATGGTAGACCTTGTAGATCGCTTTTGTGTTCGGCTGAAGTGAGGGATAAAGCTCTTCTCGGACCAGAGATGGTACGCGAGACATCTGAACAGGTAGAAATGATCAGGCAATGACTCAAAGTTGAATAAAGTCGACAAAAAAGTTACGCAGGTGGAGACCTCTAGAGTTTGAAGTTGGAGACTGTGTGTTCCTGCGTGTCGCACCATGATGTAACACCCTGCCCTTTTTCACTCGCCGAAAATCAGAGTCTATTTTTTTTTAATAAAAGAGTGAGAGAGAGCGGGAACGTCACGACACGAGTTAAGTCCGAGCTTCCAAAACCCGACCCTTAACTGGCCAACCATTCGTGTGCGTGGACCAAGTCCACTAAAACGGTTCACACGTACTCAAGTTAAACATGCGGAATAAATAGTAGATGAGGAAATATAATAGAATAACAATTCTATTCCATTTTAGATAGCAAGGAAGTCCATTACTTAATAATCATTACCTTAAGTTAAAATATCCAAAATTAACATTCCAAACCATAGCAAATAATCTACGTTATTACAGTCCGAATGCTAGCTACTCAAATTACATTGTCCATGAATAATTTAAGTAAAATGAAACTAAACATTCAAGCTCCTAAGCTTGGCTCAGATCACGTCCATCGTCTCGTCCGTTTCCTGTGTCATCAACTAGGGTAGAAGTAGGGCGTTAGACAACGTGCCCAGTAGGTACTCCAAGTAGGGTCAACACATGGTTAGTATAGAAATCACATAGATATAGATAATATCAAAAACATGCAAGTCAATGCCATGCCATGAGTCCCACCCATCAGCCATATCACAATCACATACATCCTCTTGATGGAAACTCCTCATCAAGGTTTCCCCCACGAATGCTTTACGGATGCCCCGACGGAGCGTGGATCTCCGGTTACAAATCAATCATACATCATACCCTCACGAATGCCTTACGGATGCCTCAACGGAGCGTGGGTCTCCGGTTACATCTTGATGGATAATGCACATCAAGGTACCCTCATGAATGCCTTACGGACGCCCCGACGGAGCGTGGTCTTCGGTTACATTTCATCCCTCCCATGCCATGCATGAGATGTAAGTGAACACATGCTATGTAATAATACAAATCATAGCATTAAAATCCCATCATTAAGACATATCATTTGATACCAAAATAATTCATGTAAAACATTCACAAATACATAATCCATGGTTTTCAATGAGGTAGGAATCCTACCAATGACCAACTAATGTGTCCTTGCGTTTTCGTCTGAAAACCGCTCACAGATCGTACACCGCTTGTGAGGTCCCGTTACCTTATTACATATCAATACATTAAAACAATGATCCCCTTTTTATTTCCACCCATGTTTAAGTCCATAAACGTGCCTTACTAGGGTTCGGCCATACAACATGGCCGAACCTCACTCACTTGGTTTGGGTCCCTCTTTTGATTCATTAACCAATATACATGAGTTAGTCATTTAGCATTAATAAAACCTAAGTCCACAAAAATCCTTCTCCATGGGGTTCGGCCATACACCATGGCCGAACTCATGGTCCATTATTTTCACCCCATTTACATCTTAGCCATTATTTCCATCACCTCATGCTTAGGTCCAAAAGATATATCCACAACTAAACATTTTCTATGGTTCAATCATACATTTAGGTCACTTATACATACCTAGATCAAAAAACATGATCCATGGGGTTCGGCCATGGTGTATGGCCGAACCCATGGTCCTTTAATTTCACCATTTGGCCATTCTTTCCTTCCATAGGTAATCACTTCTTTTATTTACACATATCTAAGTCCATAACTGATCCATAAACATAGATCTATAATTAAATCCTCCATTTTCTAACTTAATCATCCATTCATTTAAACATGCATGCATAGATCCATAATGTCCTTAAAAATGGTTCATTGGGTTCAGCCATACAACATGGCCGAACCCATGATGTCATTTTTCATCCTCTTTCTTAAATCATTTACATTATTAGATCCATAACCCAAGTCCCTCCAGGGGGGGGGGGGGGGGGGGTTTAATCATACACTTAGATTCATCATTTAAACCCTAGGATCCATAATACATCCATTAATTTTTCTCCATGGGGTTCGCCCATACACCATGGCCGAACCCATGGTCCATGGTTCTCCACCCTTTACAACATTTGAAACCATTTACATTGCTAATATTCTTCCATCATTCTCACCCTTAGAAACCCTTTTAAAATCACTATACATACATATATGATTTTCATCCTTTAAACCCATTAAAAATCATTAATAAACCTCCATGGGGTTCGGTCATACAACATGGCCAAACCCTATGGTTCATCATCTTCTCTTCAAATCATATAACCATGTTTATATATCCTTTGATGGGGTTCGACCATACATCATGGTCGAACCTCATCTAACCCTTCCTTTGTCTTTAACGGTCCATGCATATCAACCTTAGGGTTTGGCCATGTAAGGCCAACCCATGACCTTTGATCATAATACCTTATCTTAAACATGCTTGAGATCTTTTCCATACATACATAACAATTAGGGTTCGGCCATGTAAGGGCCGAACCATGATCCTTGACCATTCTTTTCTTACTTATTAAAATCTCATCAAGCACTTACCGATTCCGCGACTCATCCGGTTTCCTTCGTTCCTTCTTGCTCCTTTGATCTTCTCCCTCCTTAGCCTCTTCTTCCTCCTTGATCCTTGGCCGATAGTGAACTTGAGAGGTCTTGAGATGAAAACCCAAAGAGAGGGTTCGGCCAAAGAGTGTAGGTTTGAGAGAGGGTCGGCCTTGAGTGAGAGGGAGAGGAGCTTGAGATCGGCCAAAAGAGAGAGCGAGAAAATGAGATGAAGCAAAGAATCCTCTTTGTTTATCCAATGTAATTCAGCCAAGGGTGTTGTCCTTTGGGTGATGGCCCTTTGCAACAACCATGACTCTTTACCTCCTTCATTAATACCTACCTTGGGGGTTTCATCCCATGAGATGAAACACCCAATCGTGTGCCCCTTGGGTTTCCATCATGAGATGGAAACCCTCCATCTCCCCAACATGTAGCCTTTGGATATGGCTTGTGTAACAAGAAAGCCATTCACCTCCCCATTAATGATCCCTTTGGAGTTTCATCCCATGAGATGAAACACCCATCTCCCAAACGTGTGTACACCTTGAGTTTGGTTTTATAAAGTGTAACTCTCCATCTAATCACCTAACTCGCTTAAGATGACAGTCCCATTAACGTCCCATTCAACTCTTCTATTTAACTCAATATCTTTAATTCAACTCATTTAACTCATTTAAAATCAACTCAATTACTTGATTCCATTTCCAATTTAATTCAGCCCCAATTTAATTAAGCTTGAACTCACTTGGTGGTCGACAAGTCAACCATGACCCATTGGGTCCTAATTGGGCATTTGACCCAATTGACAACCTTGACCTAATTAAATAAATCTTACCCATTTATTTCAATTGAACCTTATCCAAAATACGTTGGGTCTTAATTGGGTAATTGACCCAACACCTTACCCATCTAAGGTCTATCTCCATTAATTCACAAATTAAATGGACAATTTTCATATATATTCATGAATTGAAAATCTGGGGTGTTACACACGACATGGTGTACAAAATTTGGTTATAAAGGGAAGCTGTCACCTCGCTACGTGGGACCATTCGAGATTTTGAAGAGAGTTGGAGATGTTTATTACCAATTAGCACTACCTCCAGATCTGGAAAGGATGCATAATACTTTTCATGTATCTATGCTCAGAAAGTACGAACCAGACCCTTCGCATGTACTGAACATGGAAGAAATAGAAGTGTCTGAAGACTTGACTTTTGAAGAGATACCTACTGAGATTCAAGGTACTCGGACCCAAGTGCTTCGAAGGAATAACATTCCTCTAGTGCAAGTCTTGTGGCAGCATCATAGAGTGTAACATGTAACGTGTGAACTAGAGTCAACTATGCAGAAGATGTACCCTGGATTATTTGTTGATTAAAGGTATGCATTTATTTTGAAATTTCGGGTCGAAATTTCTTTAAGGGGGGTAGGATGTAATACCCTAACCCTAATTAGTACTTAATTATATATTAATTAGCCGTTAATTTTGATTAGTGAACTGTTAATCTGAGAGATTAACAGGTGTGTGTTATATTTTGAGTCAAAGTTTGACTCGATACGAGTTCGGGATCTGTGGATCCAACTCGCTGAGTGTTGTGGCGAAGTTGATATTATCCGAACTTTTCTCCGGCTGAGGTGTTAAAGGTCACCTATTTTTGGTAAATAGTCATTTGAAAGATCTAAGATTTCAAATTTCACACATTTGTTCAGTTAGAATTCTGAGTGTTGTCTTATCATTCAAAAAAAAAAAAAATTCAGTCTTGTTCCGGACCCACCCTTCAGGTCGAGGCGTGACAGCTTGGTATCAGAACTCCGGCTCAAACTCTAGGACTATGATGGGTTACAACCTAGTTAGACTTGTTTTTTGCTTAGTACTGCAATTGTTTTTGACATTTTCCTGTTTTTGTGATACAGACATGTCAAGCAATGTAGAGTACTCCGAGTTGTGGGACAGGGGGACCCCTAGCTGTCCGATAGATCTGGTTTCTTCAGACGATTCCAGTGTTCCAAACTTGGTCAATGAAGTTGCATCTAATGAGCAAGTGGAAGTAGCATCGCCTGAAAACCATGTTGGGGCCGTTCCTGAAGAGGAAGTGGGAGATGTCCCAAACCTAGAGGAGTCTGTAGGGGAGATAAGCTTGCTTGAGTATACTCCTGCTACTCCACCTTTGGATGAGTGGTCAGACTATATGTGTGAATTGTGCAATCAGGAGGGGCACACTTGTACTTATTGCCCCTACCCTATTGATGTCATTTGCCCTATTTACGTACTTCGCGAGCATGGGAGCTCAAGGACTAATTGTCCTTATGTTGGAGGACCAGGGATCATACCCTGTTTGACCTGTGGAGTGTTCGGGCATAAGTCGGCGACTTGTCCGGACAACTTCTTTTACTTTGGAGATGATGTAGGATCTTCTTTGGAAGATTAGATTTGAGTGTGTCGGGGGATCGGGGAGGTTGTTTTTGTAAGGGTTGAGTTTTGTCTTATTGTTTTGAAAGGTTTTTTAACCCTACTAACCCATTGAAATTGTAATGCAAATTTGAATGATTTCTAATAATTTTGCAACTTGTGTGATTTGTCTTGAAAAGGTTTCTTAAAATGGTTAAGTGATATTTACAAGTGTAAATAACAGATGTCAGGACCCAACGATAATGGAACCAACTACCGCGGGAGGAGGACTGGTCTTCCACCCTGTAACCTACCCAATGAGGCCGTTCGTACAACGGTAGAAGCATTTCAGCAAATAGCTGAAAATATGCGACGCCCTCCGATCCGTACGCAAGAGGAGAGAGCCACCTCGGCTCTTAAAGAATTCAAGACTGAACCCGACAAGTTTTTCAAGAACAGAGGACCCTAGCGCAGCGAGGAATTGGCTAACCCAAATTAGCCAGATCCTTAATACCTTAGCTATTGCCGATGACTTGAGAGTAACCTTGGCGACGTACCAGTTGGAAGGAAATGCTTACGCGTGGCGGGTGTTGAGCACTTAAAATTACCATTTTTGCCCTTTAATTTTGGATTAGTTAGCCTTTGATTTGTGAATATTAGATGTGTTTAATAGAGTTTTCAAGTTTTACAGTGTATTTATGAGAATAAAAGAAAAAGGAATTAAAATGGAGAAAAGTGGGCCATAGTCCTATTTTTGGAAAGTTTATAATTCTTACCACCTAATTTGATTTGAAATTATTATAAATTATTATAATTCAGATCCGGATATGAGAGTTTGAATTATAATAATATTTTTAGACTGTGTTAAATTGTAAAGGTGGTAAAAATTTATAAACACACAAATGGACCCACTGTTCGAATCTAAAGCCTGAAGACAAAGTCCGCAATTGGAAGCCAATGAGCCAAAGTCCACCAGTATTCCGGGCCAGATAAAGTCCAAGTATGGGATCCAAGTCCAAAAGACCAAGTGGGACTAGTGAATTTCGTTTAAAGGATGGTGCCTTATCTGCAAAATTCGGCGTTTGAAAAAGACAGTGGATTTGGATAAAAGATAGTGGATTTGAATAAAAGGCAGGGATAAAGATAAAAGAGTTTGAACCGAATGAGAGATAAGAAAGAGAGGGATAAGGAGGAACAGAGATAAAGAGATGAAGGAGTTAGCCGATCTCCACAGAGAGAAATTTTGAATTTGAATGGATCCTTTATCTCGGTTGAATTTGAAGGGTCCCTTATTCATCTTCTCACTCCTATAAATTGATGGCTTTGGGTCCATTGAAGATTGAACCGGGCAAGATGTCGAATGGACTGAAGTTGGACGACCAAAAGACAAAGAAAAAATATTTAATTTCTTTTAAGTTATTTATTTTTTTATTTTATTTTTATGTAAAGTCCAAAGGAATGTATTTCTATTTCCAAATTTTTAAATAAAATTCATGGCGGTTTGTTTAGATTTATGTTATTCCCAATTATTGAATATTTGATAATAATGGTTTTTAATTTCTTTTTAATTCTTTTTATGAACTTTATGAAACAAATTAATTTGAGAATTTTTCAAGGAAAAGTGGAACCCCTTTTAGGATCAGTGGGACTTGACCAATTTTCTAGTCTAAGGTGCTTTTGAAGAACGATTTCATGCCTTGGATAGCGGCGAACGAATAGGAGAAGATTCAACATTTTGAGAATGGACTCCGACCGTTTCTGTAGCGGCAAGTAGCCGGTTTGATCTTCGACACTTTGGAGGAGATCATTAATCGAGCTTCGAAGGTGGAAGCAGTGGACTCTATCAACCGGAGCACTGACAACCTTCAGAAACCTTCTTCCAACAAGAAGCCCGAGCTAAACCAGAAGAGGCCTTTCTTCAAGAAGAGCCATCCTAGCACAGGACAGTCGAGTCGATCTGACTCCCGACAATTTGTATGCTATACCTGCAACCAGCCTGGGCATACTTCCAAGTTCTGCCCATCAGGAGGAGAGAAGGCATGCTACCATTGCAAGCAAACCGGACACCTGTTTAGAGACTGCCCCCTATCTCGACAAAGCTACACCTTCGCAAGGTGTAGGAGCTTCATTTTCAGTGGCGCAACCATCTGTTGGTCGAGGTTCTCAACAAACCTCCAAAGGCTCGGTGGCACCAAGGAATGGACCACCTCGAAACAGTCAAGGGAGAGGACAGGGTCTTCCTCAGACCACTCAGGGGAGAGTATACACTATTGGGACTCAGAAAAAAGAGCCGATGGAGAATATGGTGATAGAAGGTACCCTTAATCTTTTCAGTCTTTTGGCTCGAGTGCTTTTTGATACCGGTGCTTCGCATTCCTTTATTTCTAGAGCTTTTTGTGATAGATTGGATTTGAAACCGGTAGCAATAGCTAACCCGCTAATGGTAGTATCACCCTTGGGTGAGAAGACTTTGGTAAACCAGATGTGTAGATCTTGTGTTTTGAAGATTAGCGGTGTAGAGTTGTCCTATGATTTTCTTGTGTTGGAAATGACGGACTTTGACATCATCCTTGGCATGGACTAGTTGTCAGTTTTTGAGGTTCTGATCGACTATTCTCAGAGGAGAATTTGTGGGGTCTCCTCAACCAATAAGAGATTTATGGAGAAGTTGGTACCCTATGAGAATATGAGAGTCATTTTCTCTGGCCTTAGGGCTTATCCTGGTAGTGTGGTGGCGAGCATGGGTTGGGAAGATGTAGGTGGTGTAGGGTTTGTTGCTCCTTGGATGGTGTGTGAGTTTATGGATGTGTTTCCTAACCAGTTAGCTGGGCTACCTCCACGCTGAGAGATAAAGTTTGTTATAGACCTACAGCCAGGAATATCACCAATTTCTATGGCACCTTATCGGATGGCGCCGGGTGAACAGAGAGAGCTAGCTACGGAGGTAGATGAGCTTCTTAGACTTGACTTTATCCATCAGAGCGGCGCACCTGCTCTCTTTGTGAAAAAGAAGGTTGGATTGATGAGGATGTGTATAGATTATCGGCTGCTTAACCAGGTAACTATTGAGAATAAGTATCCGTTGCCTATAATAGACAACCTCTTTGATCTTTTGAGAGGATCGAGATGTTTTTCAAAAATCGATTTGAGGTCAGGTTACCATCAGTTGCGGATTCGAGAGGAAAACATTTCTAAGACTGCTTTCCGGACGCAGTATGGTTTGTACGAGTTTATCGTGATGCCTTTCGGTTTGACTAACGCGCCAGCCATGTTTATGGATTTGATGAATCATGTATTCCGATCGTACCTGCGGGAGTTCGTGATAGTCTTCATAGACGATATCTTGATCTTTTCGTCGTTAAAAGAGGAGCACGAGCGTCATCTGTCGAATCGTTATTCAGACTCTTCGAAAGCATCAGTTGTTCGCTAAGCTGAGCAAGTGCGAGTTTTGGTTGACTCAAGTGCAGTTTCTGGGACATGTGGTATCTCCAGGAGGAATCTCGGTAGATCCAACGAAGGTGGAAACAGTGAAGACTTGGGAAAGTCCCAAGAGCGTGTTCGAGATCAGAAGCTTTCTGGGATTAGCAGGATATTACCGAAAGTTTATCCCACACTTCTCTCAGATCGCGGTGCCAATGACTCTGCTGACGAGGAAGAACGTTAAGTTCAAGTGGAGCGAAACTTGTGAAAGAGCATTCCAGGAGCTGAAGGAGAAGTTGACTACGTCTCTAGTATTGGTGATACCCGAGCAAGGACGAGGCTACGATGTGTATTGCGATGCATCCAAGTTTGGTTTGGGTTGTGTGTCGATGCAAGAGGGGAAGGTAGTGGCTTATGGTTCCAGGTAATTGAAGGGACATGAGCAGAACTACCTGACTCATGATTTGGAGTTGGCAACCGTTGTATTATCGTTAAAGTTGTGGAGACATTACTTATATGGTGAGAAGTTCAATGTGTTTTCTGATCACCATAGTCTCAAGTATATCTTCACTCAAAAATACCTGAATATGAGGCAGCGAAGATGGATGGAATACCTGGGAGATTACGACTTCAGCCTCTCTTATCACCCAGGGAAGGCCAACGTAGTGGCCGATGCCTTGAGCAGGAAGTCTCATAACAACGTGGCGAGGATGGCATATTTGCAGTGGAAGATGTTGGAAGTTCTGTCCGAGTACGATCTGGAGTTGATCGAAGGAAGCAGGTCAGCAATAATTCATAGTTTGGTTCTGCAACCCAAGGTGATTAGATTGGTGTTGGAAGGACAACAGAACGACCTAAAAGTAAGAGAGTTGGCAACTCAGCTTTCAGGGGGAGCGACTCTAGAAGATTGGAAGATCAAGGCGGACAGAAGTCTTACTTTCAAAGATAGACTTTTCGTACCAAAGTCGGACGAATGCAGGAGAAAGGTGTTTGATCACTTTCATCGTTCTCGCTTTGCAGTACATCCTGGTGGTACAAAGATGTATCACGACTTGCGGCGACTGTTCTGGTGGAAAGGTATGAAGCGAGAGGTAGCGGATTTTGTATCTAAGTGTTTAACTTGTCAACAAGTGAAAGCGGAACATTAACAACCTGGTGGAAAGATGCAACCTTTAAAAGTGGTTGAATGGAAATGGGAGCACATCAAGATGGACTTTGTAACAGGATTCCCGAAGTCTCCTAAGAAGAACGACGCTACTTGGGTAATAGTCGATCGATTGACGAAGTCAGCTCACTTTCTGCCGATCAAGAAGACGGATTCTTTGGCTACTCTAAATAGATTGTATTTAAAGGAGGTAGTCAGATTGTATGGAGTACATGTATCCATTGTATCTGATAGAGATCCTAGGTTTGTATCAAGATTTTGGAAGGGATTGCAAGAGAAGTTGGGGACTAAGCTGTGCTTCAGCACTGCTTTTCACCCTCAGACAGATGGTCAAACAGAGAGAGCCATTCAAACCTTACAGGATACGCTCAGAGCTTGTGTGATGGATATGCAGGGAAGTTGGGAAGATCATTTGGCTTTGATCGAATTTGTCTACAACAACAGTTATCACTCCAGTGTGCAGATGGCACCATATGAGGCTCTGTATGGCAGACCTTACAGGTCACCTCTTTGTTGGACAGAGGTAGGAGACAAAGTGCTGGTAGGACCTGATCTAGTGCGTGAGACGTCAGAACAAGTTGAAGTGATCTGACAACGCCTTAAGACAGCCCAGAGTAGACAAAAGAGTTATGTTAACAAAAGGAGACGACCTTTGGAGTTTACAGTCGGCGACCGAGTTTTTTTACGTGTGGCAGCACGTCATGGAGTGCAAAGGTTCGCGCATAAGGGAAAACTATCACCTCGATATGTTGGACCATTTGAGATCTTGAAGAGGATAGGGGAAGTGGCCTATCAGTTGGATCTTCCTCAAGCTTTATAGAGAGTGTATAATACATTCCACGTGTCTATGCTAAGGAAGTACGAGCCTGATCCATTGCATGTGATAAGTTTTGAAGATATTGAAGTCTCAGAAGACCTAATTTTTGAAAAAGTGCCTGTGAAGATTCAAGGACATCGGACTCAAGAGCTCAGGAGGAAGTTTATTCCTCTAGTGCGAGTGTTTTGGCAACATCGCGACGTGCAACACGAGACGTGGGAACCTAAATCGGCGATGCGGAAGCTGTACCCTGGCATGTTTACGAGCCAAAAAATGTACAAGTTTGTTTTAAATTTCGGGACGAAATTTCTTTTAGGGGGTAAGATGTAATACCCTAACCCAGAATACGCGTAGTTTAGCTTAAAAATTTCTCTTCGACCAGTTAATCTAGAAAATTACGGTTAGGGCTTTGTGAAAAGCCCAAGTGTGGCCCAATCCGAGTTCGAAAGCTCAGTGATCCAGCTCGTCCAGCTGGAGGGGCAAAATGGTAATTTACAGCTTATTGTTATTATTTTATAAATTGTGTTATTATGTAATTATTATTCGATGATATTATTCGCCTTAGTCAAGGAATTATATTTCTGATTTTAAAATAATTTTATTTTTAGAAAATAGTATTTAAAACTGCCCGTCAAAACCCCGAAAGGGAGTAATAAATATTTTTAAATGATTTTGGAGATGAAATAAATTTTGAAACAAGTATAGTATGTCAGACCATTTTAAATATGGTCTAGTTATTATTTCAAAACCCAAAAATGAGGATTTTAAATTATTTTATTTAACACTAGTTGAAACATGTAAATAGTGTTAAATTGTGATTTTTATTCAAATCAATTGCTTTTGTTAAATTTTAAATCCCCAAATTTTTATGGTGACTAGAGTTTTTAAAACCCAACATATCTATAAGGTTGGATTAAAATTTTTGAGCTTTCAAAATCAGTTTTTAAGTTAAAAATCCAGTTTTTGACAAAAGGGGGACTTATTTGCAAAACCAGAACTTGAGGAGGGCTGATCTGCAACCAACCCAAACAGTATGGTTACTGTTTCGAACGTAAGCCGCAACTGTATGCAGCCGCATGCAGTGGCCATCCGGCCACCATCCATGGGCAAATTTCCTATAAATTCAGCCTTTCTCCAGCAGCTCAAACTCTAACTCAGATTTCTATCTCTTCTCCTTCTTTCAGTCTCAGTTTCAGCTACTTGAAAACCAGACCAGCCGATCCCTTCCCTCTCTGTTTTTCCACCATAAGCTTAGAAGGAAAGTTTTTCCAAAGACCGGATTTTTCGCCCAGGAACTCGAGTGAAGGTAACCACTGTGTTCCTCTTTCAATTTCAGTCGGTTTATAATCAAGAAAAACCAGTTTTGGCTAAGATTTGAGTGTGTAAAACCATTTTAAAGTTTAAGGAAAAATCCAGTTTTCTTTGCACCAGTGAGGTTTTAGTTTTAAAATCCAGTGGTTTGTTAAGTTTTAAACCTCTAAATCACTCCCTACGGAAAGAGGACTCCCGGAGGAGTCCATCGGACCGGCTAGATGTGGAAACCAAATCCGGGAAACCCACTATTTCCGGATTCGTATTTCATACAGTGTCTGCCGTTACTGTCTGCTGTTGCAGACAGTGGAGGAAGACGGCTCTCGGTCGGTCCGAGAGTCAATCTTTGGACTGTCCGAGGGTCACACCCTTCGGACAGTCTGGGAGGACCCCTCGGACGTTTCGAGCTTCACCCGAAGCCCGGAAGCGCTCAAGGCTAGTGAGACTCGCCCGGATGTTCTGAGCCGAGTTCGGAAGGACCGAACCCCACTTGGACAATCCAAGCCTTACTCGGCATGATCCGAGACCCACAGACTCACCGAGACCTGTTTTCTCTATTTTTCGGTTCGGAAGGATCTTCGGACGATCCAAAGTCAGACTCTCAGTCCGAGGTTAGTGACTAGTGTAGGCAGTGGTTTGGATGATCCGAAGCCCCAATACTTGGTTCCGAGGCATGTTCCGAAGGACCCAGTTTTTTAAATGTAAAATGTTGTTTCATTGTTAATGATGCATGTGATACTAGTACCCATTTAAATTAAAATTGTACTAACCCTCTTCTCTGATTACTATAGTGTATATACCATTGTATTCACTTCCAGGCCGACCCTATTGGTCGGGCACTGAGTGATTTCACTTACAGGCCGACGCTATATTTGTCGGGCACTGAGTGACCTCAAGGCCTTATTCAACATGTCAGATCTGGTCCTATCCAGAGGACAACCGAGAAGTGACCTGAGAATCTAGACCTAACTCAATAAGTCAATCTGTTCATGCCCAGAAAACAATATGAGTTTTGGACTGAGCACCTTATTATTTCTATATTGTGGATTATTGTAACTTAAAATAGTTAGAAACCAAGTAGGAGACTCAATTCCATTTACCTTGGATATTTCTGGAAAAACAAGTATGATTTCGAAATACTACTTGTATTTGATGCTATGTTTGATGATTTATGATTGATTGTGCACTTGTTTGCTTGTTTAAACAGAGACCGTGATGCCACACATTTACGGTGAGGGAACTTAACTTTGCAGTAGGTGTAAACAGGTTTTTATTATGAGATGAGTCTTGAGCAATGAGTGGTTTCAGATTTGATAAACCCACCCATGTGCCTAGATCTGATGTACTGTTGTAAGAAGTGCTATGTTAATTGTGAAATGCTTATGATGTTGATAATACGAGATATGTAATACTGCTTCCATGTGCCCTTGACTATTGAACCAATATCGGCCATGTGTGTGAGATGGTTTATGTCTAATGGGCCATGAGTGTCGACAGTTTCTGACTTGAGGAGTGTCAGTATCGGCTATTTGAGAGCAGGAGATGTACTTGGAAGGATGTATTTTGACCGTGTCGGGACTTAATAAGATGGTCTCAGCGTAGTATGTAGGCGTTACGTTGGATGACAGCAGGATTGGAAGAGATGATGAAATGGGAATGATGATGATATTATGCTTATTTGTTATCAAGCATGAAATATTATATTATAACTGTCGATTATTTGCTAACCTTTTGTTTACTTAAACTGCACTGTTATATTTCCTTCACTTGATTAGTTAGCTCACTCCACTCACCTTTCAGGAGATGAACCTGAGGAGGAGAACCCTCTTTTTGAAGCTTAGAGTGGATAAGCTGCGACGTTGTTTTGGGATTCCCATTGAGGGGAATGCCCTTGTCTTTGCTTTCTGGTTCTTGGAACCATTCGTTTTTGTAAAGTACCATGTGTGGTACTTAGTTTGCCTTAATGTGATGTATTAAGACTACCATGTATCCGTAGTTACTCTGATAATGTTTGAATGATAATTCAATGGTTGGAATTATGTGTTCATATCATGTGTATTGGTGTTTGTGTTGTGTCTCTCGGGAGGGACTTATGGTATATGTTTGATTCCACATGATAGGATCATGTGTGACATTTGGGTCTAACTGTTGATCCGGTCCAATTAGAATTCTTGAGTGTTGTCTTAGCTTTCAAAAAAAAAAATTTGTCTCGTTCCGGGCCCACCCTTCGGGTCAGGGTGTGACAACTGTTGATTATGTACTAACTTGATGTTCATCAAACTGCCTTGTTATATTTCCTTCACTGGGATAGTTAGCTCACCCCACTCAACTTTCAGGAGATATACCCGAGGAGGAGAACCCTCTATTTAAAGCTTAGGGTGGATAAGTTGCGACGTTGCTTTGGGATTCCCACTAAGGGAAATTCCCTTATCTTTGCATTTTGGTCTTTGAACCGTTTGCCTATGTAAAGTACAGGGTGTAGTACTTAATTTGCTTAAACGTGATGTATCAAACTACCATGTATCTATAGTTACTCTGATGATGTTTCAATGATAATTCGATGTTTGGAATTATGTGTGTTTATGTTTGTATCTCTTTGGGGTAGACTTATGGTATATGTTTGAGTTCTACATGTTAAGATCGTATGTGACCCTTGGGCCCAACCGTTGATCCGGCCCAATTAGAATGCTCGAATTAGTTTAGTTTCAAAAAAAAAAAAAAATCAGTGCATTCCGGACCCACCTTTTGGGTCGGGGCGTGACAACTTCCTCCACTATCTCTTCCCCAATCTCGGCATGAAAAGATTTTTACAAGCGGATGTTAGTGATTATGCTTGGCGAGCAGCCCTGTTCTATGAGACTCCAGATTCACAAAGACATCTTTGCGGATACAAGAGTGGTAGTTTCAAATCCTCTGAACAACACTACCATAACACCTATAAAGAAATTCTAATAGTCAAACTTGCCATCCAAAAGTTCCAATTTCTCTTCACAGGGTGTAGCTTTATCATTGAGATGGATATGAGTGCTTTTCCTGAGATGCTGAGATTCAAGCAAAAGTCTCTCTCAAATTCTCAACTTCTCATATGGGTAAATTGGTTTGATCAATGGAAGTTTAAAGTAAAAAAAGATCAAAGGAAAAGATAACATTCTGGCTGATTTCCTTTCCCGCCTCAAACAACACCAAGCCCCTCTCTCTATCCAAATTCCATATCCAATTTCCACCCTCTGTCCTATTGAACCTCAAAATTTTCCTCCTGAACTCCAGAAGTACTTGGCAACTCTAACTTTCCCATCTAGAAACTCGTTCAATGCCAAAAACATTCCTTGAAATCCACCTTTGTCAAAATTCTCTTGTTTTTTGGCAATTACCACATCCCAAATACCTTTATCTTGCCCCCTTTAGATTTCGAAACCTCTACCATATTTCCAAGGAAGTCAGATGTTTTCTATGGTATATCCTTGAGCAATTTCGCATTGCTATTGTTTTTGATCTCTATGACTTTACTGCTATCTTTTTCAAATGAGATTTCGGCACCAACTTCCTAACCATGCCTCTGGCTTATTAAAAATCCTTGAGTGGTTTCATCCTATTGATTGGTGGCATAGTCTTCTCCAAGTTCCCCCTCAGCAGCAGCGAATGTGATTTATTCATATTCATCTTCATCGACCTAGAGATTTTATCACAAAAGGATCCCTAGAAGGAAATAATTTTTATATTCCATATCTTCCTGATGAACAAGAGATTAACATCCAATGTTGGTGCAACACCCCAAATTTTCAAGTTATTAATATATATGAAAATTACCCATTTAATTTGTGAATTATTAGGTATGGATTTTATATGGGTAAAGTGTTGGGTCATAGCCCAATCAAGACCCAACAGATTGTGGAAATGGTTTCAATAGAATTAAATGGGGTTAAATAATTAGTAATGCAATATTATATAAATAAGGAATGGGATAATTGTCCATGGCCGAATATGAGTTATGCAATCCATGTGATATGCTAGAATATCTTGAGAAGATATCCAAGATTGAATTGAAAGGTTGCATGGCCGTGTATGAGGATTTGCAAATCTATACACACGGCTGAAAGGTATCTATTCTTTGGATAAAAACGGCAATGGGGAATTGTTATCTCATTAAGACACAAGGGGCGCATGGCACCTTCTAATATTGGATGGATGGAAAGATTCTAGGAATGAGATATGCGCATGATGTAAAGGAGTCATTTCCTTATTAGGAGTAATAATAGGGAAGGTACTAAAAGGAACAAGGGGCACACGGCAACGCATATTTTAATTAGGATTATCCAAAGTGGTAATCAATATGCACGGCAATTGCTATCTTCTAAGATAGGACCGTGTGGAGTTTATTAAAAAGAAAGAGGCAAGGGCACACGACAACACACACACACCATAGCCGAATTCTCTCTCTCTCAATTCTCATTCTCGGCAATAACAAGAGAAGGAGAGGGCAGCCAGCAAGAAGGAAAGATCAAGAAGGAAAAGAATTGGAAGAGTAAGAACAACCGAGGGAAAACCGGAGGAGTCGCCGAACCGGTAAGTGGTTTTGATATTTTTGTTTAAGAAAAGGAACCATAGGGTTCGGCCATGGTGTATGGCCGAACCCATGGAAGGAAATTGGATGATCATGGTATTTAATTTAATGGAAAGAATGGACCATGGCCGAACCCCATGGAAAGACATGGGTTAGGTTATGGATTTTTAATGATGAAAACCATGGAATAATTATATATGTTTTAAAAAGGATTTAAATGATTTAAGAAGAAGTTGATGAACCATAGGGTTCGGCCATGATGAAGGGCCGAACCCCATGGAAGAACTTTAGTAATTTTAATGGAAATTGGAGGATCAAAATCATAGAGTTATGGTTTTAATTTTAGAAAGGTTTTAATGAATGATTTTTGGTGAAGATCCTAGACCATGGATTCGGCCATAGAGTATGGCCGAACCCCATAAATATTTATGGAATTATGTTCATATACTTAGAACATGGAAAAATATAGATGGACTTATTTTAGTGATTGATTAAATGGAGATCTTGGAGATGATGGCAAAGTTGTAAATATAGGCCAAAATGGAAGATCATGGGTTCGGCCATGGTGTATGGCCGAACCCCATGAGGTCTTTTATGGATTTAATTTATTAAGGAATTTTTATTGGATGAATAATTTTTAGAAAGAAGATTATGAACCATAGGGTTCGGCCATGGTGTATGGCCGAACCCCATGGAATTGGATATTAACTTAGAAAGGATCTAAGGATGGTTATTAAATTAGAAACTTTCAAATTATGGAAGGAACCTTGATCTATGGATTCAAGTATGGAAGTTGATGAAAATGGAAAGTTAGACATCATAGGGTTCGGCCATGGTGCTTGGCCGAACCCCATGAACCAATATTATGGATCGGTTTTGGACATAAACCTAAGGTAATGGTAAAGTTGTAAATACATGCTAAAATGGAAGGTTAGCCATGAATGACAATATTGTAAATTAAATGGAAATATAAGGGACAATGGGTTCGGCCATGGTGTATGGCCGAACCCCATGAACTATGTGTTGGATTAAGTGTTTGGATTAAAGAACTATGTATGGATTATTTTGGAACATAAGCAAGGTAAATGGCTATGGATATGTATAATGGCAATATGGTAATTAAGTGAAATCAATGGACATTGGGTTTGGCCATGGTGAATGGCCGAACCCCATGGGGAATGTTTGCTGAACTTAAGGTTTGATGTATATTAGATAATTAATTGGTTTATCATTAGATTAATGAATAAAAATGGAATGAATTGCATAAATGTAAATATGGTCAAAAATGAAAGACCATGGGTTCGGCCATGGTGTATGGCCGAACCCCATGGGGATTGTTTTGATGAGCTTAGGGTTTATGTAAGTGGCATTAAATAAAAGGGAAGTGATTAAATGTTTAACTTAAGGGTTATTGATTAATAAACCAAAGAAAGAAATTAAAACAAAAGGGGTGAGGTTCGACCATGGTGTACGGCCGAACCCCACAAGTTTGGTTTATGGACTTGGACATTGTTGTAAATCAAGTGGGACTTGGTTTTAATTGATTGTTATATTATAAGGTAACAAGACCTCACAATGTGTGTACGATCATAAACGGTTATCGGACGAAAGACGCAAGGACACGTTAGCGGTCTTTGGTAGGATTCCACCTTTTTTAAACCATGGGTTTAATGTACAATGTTTTTATCTTATTTTGATGAATTTATATTGCAAAGGATTGGTTTCAAAATGTGAATTTTAAATGCTATGTTTATATGATACAATAGCATGTGTTGGATATGTTTCAAAATGTGATTTTAAATGCTATGTTTATCTGATAAAATAGCATATATTTCATTGGCATCTCATGCATGGCATGGGGTGAAGGATATGTAACCAGAGGGGCCACACTCGGTCGGGGCGTTCGAAAAACCTATGTGGGATACCTTGATGTGCTTTTCCATCAGGAAGAAACCGGACGGTCCACACTCCGTCGGGGCGTCCGAAAGACCTATGTGGTGGGTACTTAAATGTACATGTGATGGGTGGGACTCATTGCATTTGTCATCATTGCATGACATGGTTTATATGGTTTTGACATTATGATATTATTATATGCATGTTTTGTATTAACCATATGTTAGCCCTAATTGGAATACGTACTGGGCGCGTTGTTCTAACGCCCTACTTCTACCCTAATGGATGATACAGGAAACAAGGAGAAGGATGAACGCGAAACGGGCCAAGCATAGGAGCTTGGATGATTTAGTTTATAATTCGAATAAAAGTCACTTATGAACATGTATTTGAGTAATTAAGTTCCGGGCATGTAATAACTTAGATGAATTTACTATGATTGGATGTTGATTGGATAATTATGTTACGTTAATTAATGATTAAGGACTTGACGTACTTTGCTATCTGAAATGGAATAGAACTGGGTTCTATTATGATTCCACATGTTATGATTATAATTCCGCAGTTATGATGTTATTCCGCATGTTGATATTGTTATGTGTGAACCGTTCTCATGGACTTAGCCCATGCACACATAGGGTTGGCCAGTTAAGGGTCGGACTTTAGAAGTTCGGACTTATCTCGCGTCGTGACGTCCCGCTCTTTATCACTCTTCGTTTTAAAAAAAAAAATAGACTCTGATTTTACAGAAGAAAGTGAGTGAAAAAAGGTGGCGCGTTACAGCTGGAGTGCTATTAATCTTGTTGAAAATCCTAGGTTCTACCAAAATGAATTCCAAAGTTTTAAAGAGAATATGGTTGCTCTAAATCACATTGTCCCTTCTGATTTTCCTCCTGGTATTTTTACTGAACCATTTGCTGACTGTGATCCTACCCTTGAACTCAGAGGACTTGATGAGTTTGTAACAACTCAGTGGGATGAATTGGTTATCCAACCGATGTGGGATCACTTCCAAGATGCTCAAGATCCAAATGTTGATAATGATTTTTACAGTGTTGGCAGTAAATAATTCTGCAAGGCGTCATCAGTTGCCTCAGCTTTTACTTTTACTGCCCTTCAGTGTCTTCAACTTTTACTTTTATTTTATGTCAGTCATGTAAGTGTTTGTGGCTCTTTATCCATTACTTTTACTTTATACCAGTCATGTAAGTGTCGGTGGCTCTTCATCCACTACTTTTACAGAATCAATTGGTTATTGTGACTTTATGAAAATTAAAGAATATTTTAGATAATTAATTACTGAAAAAGATTTTTAAGTAATATAAAAAAGTAAAAGAAAATATTTAAAATATTTTAATTTTTAATTTTTATAGTGACATTTACCACTTTTAATCTTTGGAATAAAATTCAACAGATATGTATCATATTGGTTTAGAAGCTAGCAATACATATGGGCTAATAAGTTGGTTTAGAGTCAAATGTTTTTGAAATGAAGAACATTTAATGTGATCGATATAATTTTTAAGGTATTTGTATGATTTTTATAATTTTATAAAATTTAGTAATTTTTATGATAAAAAAATTATGAATTATAAAAGGTAAATGTCACTGTATGATACTAGAGAAGATGAATTTTATGTTAGATATTTATTATATTGATCTCTTCTTTTTAAAAAATTTAAGATGTATTTTATTCATATTAATATTTTGACTCTCAATGAACTAATATTAAGTAAAAATATCATATTTTAAAAAAAATATACTAATACTAAATTCGTGTACATGGCGGGAATCAAGCAGATATTTTCCCGCCAAAGCCATCCCTAGTTCTTCGACTCTATAAATGAAAACACCCGCCTCCTTTCTGTTCTCCCCCCATTCATTTGGCTTTCCTTTTCCTCTTTCTTTCGCTCTTGTTCGTGTTTGTTGCAGAGCATAGAGAATACAAGATGTTGGAGTTGAGGTTGGTGCAAGGGAGCCTCTTGAAGAAGGTTCTTGAATCCATCAAGGATCTCGTCACTGATGCTAACTTCGACTGCTCTGCCACTGGCTTCTCACTCCAGGCCATGGATTCCAGCCACGTCGCCCTCGTTTCCCTCCTCCTCCGATCCGAAGGCTTTGAACACTACCGCTGCGACCGGAATCTGTCCATGGGCATGAACCTCAACAACATGTCCAAGATGCTTAAGTGTGCCGGAAACGACGACATCATCACCATCAAGGCCGATGACGGCAGCGACACGGTCACCTTCATGTTTGAGAGCCCCAGTAATCTTTCTTTCTTCTTCTTTTTCCAGCACCATGGAAATTTGTTTTGCTAATTTGAGCATTTATTTTTTGGCGCTTGAACGCTTGCTTGTTACTTATTTTGCAACCACGTCTAATAGAGTAGTAAACAGGAAAGAAACGGAATGGGGTATCTTCAGTGAATTTCTTCTGTTTCAAATGGGCTAGTTTTTTAATTCAATCTACTATGCCATTTCTTTTGTCAAGATTGCCGTTCATTAGGGATCTTTGATTTTATTTGACTATCCAAGAATTTTACTCGAGGGAGAGAAATCCATGAGAGCTAATCTGCTGATTTGCTGTCTTCTATCCCTCCCAGAGATGTTTTCAGGCCCTTTTCTGTATTTTTACCTTGTTTATTTTTTATTTTTTAAATTTCTATAGCTCAAGATAAGATTGCTGATTTCGAGATGAAGTTGATGGACATCGATAGCGAGCACCTTGGAATTCCAGAGGCAGAGTATCAATCCATTGTAAGGATGCCTTCTGCTGAATTTGCGAGGATTTGCAAGGACCTCAGCAGCATTGGAGATACTGGTAATCAATGTGGCGTGGTTATTTCTGTTCTTAATCAATATGGCAAACATACCTGGATCCCACATCATGTGTTTGTGAATATGCCTGTACGAATTTTGACTCTGGTTTTCGGGGTGGTGGCAGTTCTCATTTCCGTGACAAAGGAAGGTGTAAAGTTTTCTACAAGGGGTGACATTGGCACTGCAAATATCGTCTGCAGACAAAATACCTCTGTAGATAAGGTGAAGCTTTAGTCTCCTCTCCTAATGTTTTCCCTTTTTGTTTTAGAGTAAATTTATCATCTGTGCAGACTTGCAAAATACAGTTCCTGTGGTTAAGAGCCATATGACCCAGACAGTTATGCAAAACCAGATCCTCTGTGGTTCTCTTGAGCTGAAAGCCTAATGAGTGTGCGGGTTTCTCTTTATTTATGCCTTTCATCTTTTGTTTAGAAGTTCATTATCTTCAGCACTAGTAAGTAGTAACTATGAAAACAAAAGGGCCATGAATAATTTATTGATATTTTGCTTATTTATTTTGTAAAACAGCCTGAAGATGCTACCGTCATAGAGATGACTGAGCCTGTGACCTTGACGTTTGCTCTAAGGTACATGAACTCTTTCACCAAAGCGACACCATTGGCAAATGCAGTGACTATAAGCTTGTCTTCAGACTTGCCTGTTGTCGTTGAATATAAGATTGCAGATATGGGTCACGTTCGCTTCTACTTGGCTCCCAAGATAGAAGACGAAGAGGAAGAGACACAAGCTCCACCTGAAAAGAAGCCCAAGAGAGAACCTAAACGAGAAACAAAGACGGAAGAAGCAGAGGACTAGAGATGATTCTGTTATTTGTCTCAATTGCGATTGGTTCTTGTTTTTCTTTACTCTCTAAATCACTAGGAGTTCTCTGAGATTTGAAATGCACGTCGCTTAATTACTTGTTGAATGTTGAATTTGACTAGTTAAGCATCATGGCTTTTGTAACTTCAGTAAGAGTTTGTGACTTGGCAGAAAAATGTCGATTCTTACTTAATTTGAAATCAAGAACAATTTGATTCTCGTCAACACTCATTTGGAGCCCTTCCTCTAGAGGAGGGTCTATGATCACTGAACAGAGAGCAGCCGGCAAAGCAAGTGAATGTAAGTAACATATTTTTACCTTTCGCACAATCTTTCACTTGGATTGGGAAGAAAAAGGGGAGAAATATGAATATGAATCGCAAATCTCACTGCTGAGGTAACCCCAATCTTTAACCAACGATTGCTGCGTAGGATGGTGAAATTCACAATGTTTTTTAATCTGCCTCATAATTATCCATAGTTATTTAGTTTGTAGTTTCAAGTAATTCCTATTTGAATTTGAAGTTCTCAATTTGATATATGTTATGATTTATTAATTTGCTTAAATAGATTAATTTACACTGCTTTTCCATTTGTCAAATTCCAAATTTGTGCTTGCTAATTTAAATGGAGTAACTCGGTTGATATTATTAAATTTTTTTTATTGATAATTTAAAAGTAGGGGAGGTTTCTTGGAGTCAAAAGGGCGTTTAACCTAAATTTAGACAGTGGATGTTTTATTATTTGGGTGGTTGGATCATCATGACTTGTAGCTTCTATTCTTGTCAATGTAAGGTAGGAATCTAGGATCAATCATATGATAAAAAGAGTTTGATTCTCACTTTGGTCATTAAAAAAATCATATAGTTAAAGCATTTGGGGTTTGATAATTCACTATTATAGTCCCAAGTTCTTAAACAATGGATGTGGGAGAGTTTGGACCACTCATGATGAAAATATTTGAATGGTTAGAACATGACTTAATCTTGAGGTGAATACACTCGGCTGGATACATTTGGATAGATAGATCATGGAGTTTTATAAAGTATCTAATTGATATTCACCATCAATAATGTTTTACTTAATTCCTTTGGAGACAATTTTAGATGATTTTTAAATAAAATATCAGAAATGGATGAGATGCTATTTTCAATTAAATTTTGAAATTCTGATTATATTCCAAATGGATGAAAGCATGGCATGCAAGGGAGAAAAGGGAAAGTGTGATTTTATTTTTTATTTTTAGAAGTTGAGGCCATAAGAGAATGTTAGAACATGTTTTAACAGCTTATTAACTATATCAACCCAGCTCCTTATTCAGATTGTTCCAACGTTACAAAGTCTTCTCCCACGTCTCTCTTTCTCCGATTTCTTCAAGATTGTAATCCACGTCTTCAAAATTAAGAGAGTTGACAGTTCAATCATTCTCTCTATTTCAAGAAAGGAGGTTTATGGAGTGGTAGCAAGAAATGTAGGTTGGGGAATTCTACTTTACATTTTGTTTTTCAAATTTTGGTATTAGAAGAAATCTTATTGAAAAATTCTGATGGACGTTGATCAGCAGATTAAGATTGTCTTAAAACTTGGTACAATTTTACCTTGTCAACTGTCGCCCACATCAGTTTAGGGCTCTTGTGGAGACTATTGGGGTTCAAATTAACAATTTCTCTCTTGCACTCATCTATCCTCGTTAAAACTAACTTCATTGGTATTACACAACGACCCAAACATTACAAAATTAATTTCTACATCTATAATGTTTATTTAAAGGTTTTTATAATTTGTCAAATTTCTAGAGAGGCTTAGCCCTTAGATAAGTGAACTAACTCTTCAAAGATAATTTTAGGTTGTATTGGGGATTAAGGGCCAATTCATAGGGGTTTTGATTGACAGTCAAGGCGTTCATCTCAAGATCCAACCTCGCCAATAATTGCTTATACATATGAGTAAAGTTTACATATGCCTTTAACTAGTCATTAAAATTATGGAACTTCTATAAACATCTGTCACCTTCACGATAAAAAATTCATTGTCAAACATAAAAAAATAAAATAAAAAGCATAGCCAAATACGAGAAACAATGACAAGACTAACAAGAACTATATTGGATCAATCATTTACAGGAGGATGAGACACCATTACACTTTACCGTTTATTAACAAAATTCCCTCTTCTCAAACACTCGCATCTACGCATTACAGACACAAACGAGACAAAGTGGAAGAGATTGCTGGAATTCAAATTACCCCTAAAACCATCACATATCACTAGAAAATCCTAATATTCGGATAGAAGGAAGAGAGGACTCAACCAGAGATGTCAATGGATTTGATGTCCTTCTCCTCCTCTTTGGGCACAGTGACAGTCAGGATGCCATTCTCCATCGCAGACTTCACCTGCTCCACGTTAGCGTTTTCAGGCAATCTGGAGCGACGCAGGAACTTACTGCTGCTTCTCTCCTCCCTGTGCCACATGTCCGTTTTCTCCTCCTTCTCACGTCTCCTTTCTTCATTGATCTGGAGTACTTTCCGTCGTCCACCTCCACCTTCACTTCCTCCTTCAACCCCGGAAGGTCCGCTTTGAACACGTAGGATGAAGGGGTCTCTTTCCAGTCGATTTGGGCGTGGGCGAAGGCAGAGGTCTCCGACGCCGACGAGCTCGGGCGGTGGTCGGACAGAGAGCGAAAGTTGGAGAATGGGAATCCCTCAAACGGGTCCCAGACGTCCAGCGGGAAGGGATCAAACACGTTGGTTCGCATGTCGAAATGCTTAGGATGATCGACATTTTCTCTTAACTGAGTATTACAAAGGGAAATTGATGGAAAGACAGGGCCATAAGGGAGCCTCAGCTTTTACTTCGATTCTCAATTGTTGAACGCAGAAGCTGGCGATCGTCAGGATTTTATAGGGGGAAGGGGAGTGGACGGGAAGGGGAAAGAAGATGGAGATGAGATCGGGTAGGTTCGAGACTTCTACTGCTGACAAATCTACGCTCTTCGAGAAGTATTCATGATATTAATTAATTTAGGTCCCTATTTATGCACTCGATTTTATAGTTTCTACACATCTATTTTTTAGTATGAGTTGTTAATTACCATTTTGCCCCTATCTTTCCATTCGTTCGAATGAATTCCCACTTCATTTCGGTATTTGTTCGAATAAATGGACGCATGCCCCATCTAATTTTGATTCGTTCGAACGAATCTCCGTTTAAAATCAATTCGCTTGAATGAATGAATCGGATGAACAGTAACGCGCGTTACTGTTCACCCGTGTTACTGTTCACTCGTGAAGGAATTGATTGAATGAATCACTGATTCATTCGAATGAATTGATTTTTTTTTTTAAATTTTGAGGTTATTTTTTAAGCACTGTGTATTTTTAAAATTTCTCAAATTCAATACCCGAACTAATTACGATAATCTGATAAAAATACTTTAAGAGTTTAAGGTCTTTTGACACTCCTAAATGTGCTTTCGGCACACCCTAAGGATACCCTTATTTGTAAAATACTGTGTTTTAAATATTTAGGAGTGTCAAAAGACCTTAAAGTCTTAAAGTATTTTTATCAGATTATCGTAATTACTCCGAATATTTAATTTGAGAAATTTTAAAAATACACAGTGCTTAAAAAATAACTTTAAAGTTTTAAAAAAAATCGATTCATTCAATCAATTCCTTCATGGGTGAACAGTAACGCTTCACCCGATTCATTCATTCGAACAAATTGATTTTAAATGGGGATTCATTCGAACGAATCAAAATTGGATGGGGTATGCGTCCATTCGTTTGAACGAATGCCGAAATGAACTGAGAATTCGTTCGAACAAATGGAAATGTGGAGGCAAAATGGTAATTAGCCATCCACACCCAAAAACTGATGTGTAGAGGCAGAAAAATCGAGTGTGTAAACGGGGACCCTTAATTTATGGTGAATTCTTATATGCCCCTGACTGTCAAGAAAATTGTCGAAGAACCTCTTCTTTTTGGACCGTCGATATGGTCCACTTTATTAACTGATCAAGGGTTCGGACTTGACGGATCCACTGATCCGGGTTAATAAAATAAGACGAGCCGACTATTAAATTGACTCAGATTAGCTCAATCATGAACAATAGGTATCAAGTGAATTATGACAAGTTATTTGCACCTTTTTGGGTAAAAATTTGCGGAATTTTTTTTTTCACTCATGTAATTGATGGTCAAAAATATATGTGCTCCTAAGTTAGGAGTGGCTTTATGTCGCTCAACGGTGATTGTTGCCAGGCTTTGGAGTCTTCTATAGAGAAATCCATTTTATGAAATAGATAAGTTTGAAAGGTATTTTCACAATTATGTTTTTCATAAAATATAAGATTCATTGACTTTGAAAAGCCATAATTTTTAAAAAGTCAATGATCAACAATGGTCAAAATATGATTAGTTTTGAATAGATTTTTATTCTAATAGTAAAATCAATTTGAAATAAGTTCAATTTGGGTGAGAAGCAAAGAGTATTATTTGGATCTCGGTAGGTTCCATATGACACTACATGTTTGTTGGGATTGGCTCAAAAGGCCTAAATTGGACCCGACAGGTCCAAGTCTATTTTTATCTACTTTGGAGACCAAAACAGTTTAGGCGTTGTGTTAATGTGTTTTAAAGTTGTAAATCTCGCAAGTGCACGAATCATTCATAGTACAACGATTGAGTGCGAGGTCGAACCCAAAAGAAATATTCAAAATATATGAAATTCAAAATACACACGCTTCAATTTTTATATTTCTTAGAAAACTAAGATTCAAAATTAAATCTAGGATAGAAAATCAATTTTAATCTTAAAAGTATATTTCCAACTAATCAAATCCTTATTCAAATAAATAGATTTACAATTTTAGAGCATTGATTAAAAGTGATTAAAATAATATTTTAATCAAGAATTTATAAACAATCTTATCATACATTCTAATTCACAAAATCAAGATCTAATTAAGTTGAATCCTAACTAGTTAATACAGTTGTTAGGGAGGTTTTAAATACATAAAATAAATACACTTTAAAAGAATTAAAGATTTATAAGTAAAAACTAAAATACAACATTCAAGTGAAATAAAATAAATATGAAAAATAAATCGGCAAGTAAAATAAACAACAGAAATAAAATGCAGTAATGTAAATGGTAGTTGTTTGGAAAAGACCGTTTATCGCCAAAAGTATTTAAATAAACAAACGACCTAGATTTGAAATTCACGTAAAAATCTAAATTCGAGTCCATGTTTATCATCAATGTTAAAAATCATAACCTTTAGATTATAAAACCAAACATTAGTAACTTAGATCTAACAATCATAACCTAAGTCCTAACTATTTTATGTCCGATTAAATAATTAAAGCATACAATTTTAAAATCAAATCAAAGACAATCATAAAAGGAAATTAGAAATTGGATGTTTCAAGATTCTAAATGAGTTGTCCTTTGATTATTTATTGGAAAAATTAAATATAGGATTGATTGAATACACGATATTTGGAAATTGAAATTACAAAAGAAACTCACTTGTGAAATTCAAATTCTCTCTATGTATCTTTGAGTCTTCTCTTCAATCCTTTGGTCCTCTTTGGCTCCAGAGTGAAATTTGAATTTGATATGTGGGTTACTGGGCTATTTATAGGACTTGGGATTGAATGGATGGCTAGGATCAAATCTAGGTTTAAGTTGATGGATGAAAGGTTGGGATTCAATCTAACTTAACATGGGTGGCTAGGATTAAAAGATAGAAAATTAGGGCTTCCTAGTGCTATGGTCGAATTTAGTCAATGGTAGCTTGGTGGCTAAGGTGCCTTGGGAGGAAAAAAAAAGGAATGAGAAAAATTAGAGATTGGATGTGGCGTAGTCAAATTTGACATGGTGTTTTAGGGTTTTGGGTTGTGCAAAGATATGAACGGCTAATATTAAATGGATGGATGAATGAATGGATGCGATGATGAGATGATGAGGTGGACGGTTGACCTATGAAATTCGAATGGAATAGGAAGAAGATAGGTAAAAATCGTGTAAAGCATGGAGGATTGGGATGATGACGTGTGTAAGGATCTTAGGAGTGTATTTGGATGGATTTTTGTCTAAGTACATGGAGAAATTATTGGGCTAAAATCGTGTGTGATAGGGATGGTGAGATGGTAAAATCGTGTATGGCTAATCTTGGATTGGATTGGGAGAAAAGTTAGGATCTAAGTGAGTTGGCAAGCTTGGAGAGAAAATCTAGGAGTTGTCATGTGATGGAGGCTTCCTAAGATTGTGTGTGTCGTGTGACGCAATGCACTATGCGCATGAAGTCATAGATTTTAGGATTTAATGAGATGCCTAGGGTTTTAATGAGATGAAACATGAAATGGAGGGTTAGGATTAAATGGTCTAGATCTAATGGCTATGATGAATGATGGATATTCTAAATGAATGAATGGGTAGATGGTGCATGGATGATCCCATTCTTAAGGTTAATCTATATGATAGATGGACTGGATGATCATGATGAATGAATGGGTTGGATTAACTAATTGGGTCTAGGGTTTGATGATATGAAATGCATGAGATGAATATGATGAATGAAATGAACGGTTTGGATTGGTTGATTGGGTTAATGGATGGCAGATTGGAAATTGGATGGTTAAGCTTAGATGGGTAGGATGGGTCATGGACATAGGCTTTTGGGTTTGGACCTAAAATGGATTTGGGCTCAGGGTTAGTAAACTTGGATTTGAACCTGGAGCATTGGATCTTTAAATTGGACTTAGACTAGAGAGTTGGACTTAAGCTTGCTAGGCTTGAATTCACTTTGGCCTGACCCACACTGGGAAATGCGCCTGAAGTGCTTGACTTGGCCCAGTGTCTGGCATTTGGAGCAAAGCTTGGCCCAATTGTAGTGGTTCTCTGGCCCATGGATCTTGATTTCAACTCTTGGCCTTTTAATTGCAGACTTTGATTTTAAAACTAAATAATTAATCAAAACCACTATAATTCTAAATATTAAATAAATCTAGACTCTCATAAATGGATCCAGATTATCCAATTTACATTAAAAACCCTAAAGTGGCATGAATTAATTATAAAATTCTAAAATTTCCATTTTAAGTTATCTTCCAGCAATTATCCACTGTTTTATGCACGAATCATGTTTTTCCATATTTTTATCTACAAAACTAGAAAAAATCATTAAACATATCTTTTATATACAAAATCAAGGCTAACTTAATCATAATTAAAGGGTAAAAATGTAAGATTTTTAGACTCAACACGTTGCAAGTCCTTGGATTTTTCAACCTAGATCTGAACTAAGAGACCAGAGAGCACGTAGGGAGGGGTAGTACTGAGAACAGTAGATTGGTGAGGGGCAAAGACCAACAGAGATCAGTCTCAGTCTAGGTAGTGTTTCTTGCAGGGGCAGTTGTAGATCTAATTTCTCGAATCAGTACAGTGGTAGCCACCACCAGAATCCCATCTAATTGTAGAACACCAGACAAATCGCTTCTTGAGAGAGAGGCAACAAGCCATTACATTTCAGCCATGTGTGGGCAGATACTACGCAGATCCCTCTTGCATACGTGCACACCACCACAGGCAACACCATTCTCATGCGTAGATCAGAAGATCTCTGTTTCTTTAACAAAGTGATCAGAAGAGAGAGTGCACATAGTAGCCCATCCGAATGCAGCAAACCCCAAGATCAGAAGGGGTTTCAGATAAAAGGCCCTAATCACCAAGTGCTTGATCAAATGCTTCTGTGAAAAAAAAAATTCATATAAAGTGCACGATAGCTGTGTAGGGTTTCCTTGGTTGGTTGAGAGAAAGAAAGGAGTAGCACAAGGGCAGAACCCCCTCCAATCCACATAATGGCATCAAAGGGATAAACAAAAGGCATCAAATTCGAAGTTGACAAATTTGACGCGAGAGGTAACTTCGGATTATGGCAATTAAGAATGAAAAATATTTTGATTCACCAAGACATCAAAGTGGCATTGTCAAGCAAAGACAAGAAACCAGAGTAGATGAAGGATGCAGAGTGAACAAATATTTATGAAAAGGCAGTTAGCCTCATTCGACTCTACCTCTCTGATGAAGTGTTGTATAACTTCATGGAGGAGACAAGTACAAAGAGCCTATGGGAAAAGCTTGAGAAGAAACAATTATTTGGGTTGAGGATGGTTGAAGAGTATGATGTACTTGTAATGGCCCGACTAGTCAAATTATTGAGTATTCTTGTAGAAATGCACGGAAGAGACACCTGGCACTAGTTTGGTTAAGTTGATTTCAAAACTGGTTGACTTGACAGTAAGTCTGACTTGTGGGGCCCATTTGAGGTATCAAATGAACTCTAAATTCAGTGAGACTTGTTTTATTGGATAGAGTCTCGAAAAGTACAAGAACGTCGAAATCTGAGTTCGGGAGCTCAAATTATGGTCGTCTTAGCGAAAGGGTGCAAAACTGCCTAATTTGCATAGTGTCGGTCTGACCGACACGACGTGCGGGAAAGACCATATATAAGTTTGTTTTGCCTTAAAATCAACTCATTTCTTTCCCTACCGAACCCCCTCTTCTCCAAGCAGTCATTCCCTCCATTTTTCTCCCATTTCCCCCATTCTCCTCCCATGCATGTTTAGATTTTGAAGAACCTCTTCCTCCAAATCGTCTTCTCCTTAAGATTCACACCCAGAAAACTCTCATCTCACCCTAAGCTCCCTTCTCTCGAGGTAATCTTCTCCTATCAACCTTGGTATCTCTTGTTTTGGTTGTTTTAAGTGAAAATGAGAAGGGGATGACATCTTTGTAACAGTTTAGAATAAGCTTAGACTAAGTCTAAGGCTGACCAAATCTTTAGGACTGTTGTTAGATGACCAAGTCTTTAGGAGATTTGTTATAAACACTTCCTTTAGATGACCAAGTGCTTAGGAGATTTATTAATAACAACTCATACTTTGTAGTCTCTAAGTTGTTGGGTTAGCAACCCTTTTTGTGGATTGTTTTGTAATACCCTGACTCGTATTAGGCTTAAATAATATGGTTTAACTTGTTGATCGCATAGATTATAATAAGGGATTAGTAAAAATCTAGTTTTGGCCCAATCGGAGCTCAATAACTTATTGAAATTAGAGGGGCAAAATGGTAATTTACCATTAACAGTGTTTTTATTGTTTGGTTATTATTATTTGAATGTTATTAATCTTTCTATTAGGGATTTAAATTCTAAAATTTATAAGTATCTTTATTATATTATTTCAAAAAAATTATATTTAAAAGTTACCCGAAAAAGGTCCCGAAAACTAAGAAATGCTTATTTTAATGATTTTAGAAGTTTGAAAATTTAGAGAAAAATATGTATAGTTAGATTGTATCTTAATACATTGTTTTATTTTTCCAGATGTTGAAAATAGAGAATTTAAACTCTTAAAATAATTACAAATTTAGTTAAGTGAATAATGTCATAAACATGAATTTTACCTAAATCAAGTAATTATAATGAAATGTAATTATCCAAATTTTTATGGTACCTTCAGTTTTTAAAACCCAACATTTTGGGTATGATGGATGAAATTAAATAAATATTTAATAGCTAAAATATAAAAAAAAAAACTGGATTAATATGCAAATAACTTTTGAAGGGCTAAAATGCAAATACCCTGAACTTCTGCAAACACCTGCATAGCAGGTGATGCGATGAAGCAGTTGCATGAGCGTCGACTCATGCAAGTTATGATCGTAGGTTGCAGAGGTGATGTGGTCACCTCTCAGCCTTGCATGGCACCTACCACCCTACCCTTCCTTTGGCTATAAATTGACGCCATTTCCAGATGAATTTCCCACTCAAATCTCACTTGAAAACCAATGTTCTTTTCTGTCAGTTTTTATCGTTAGCTTAAGTGGAAATTTTTTCCAGTTGGTGATCTTCAACCCAGGAACGAAAGTGAATGTAACCATTGTCTTTGTTTTTAAATTTTAATCAGTTTAGAATCAAATAGAAGTCATTTTGGTTAAGTTTTGAATCCGAAAATCGAATTTGAAATTTAGTGAAAAACATGGATTTTCTTGTGTCTTACTGGTTTTTCATTTTAATCCGATGTTTTAATCAGTTTAAGGACTTCAATTGATTTTTGAAGTAAAGAGGACTCGCTGTAGAGTCCATCCAACCAAGAGTATGTGAAAAATGAATCCAGGAAACCTTCTATTTCTAGATTCGTATTTCATACTGTCCCTCCCGTTACTGCTCTGTTACAGGTGACTGATGTGGAAAACAACTTTCGGAAGATTCGAGAATCGGTCTTCGGAAGTTCCGAACCCAAGTTCCGAAGGAACAGAGAGTAGCCGTTGAGTTCTCTGTTTTTACTGTGACGTTCCGAGACCTTCTCAGATGATCCGAACTGTTCAGAAGTTCCGAACAGTACTCGGCATGTTCCGAGACCAACAGACCAAATGTTTTTCTTGTTTCTGTTTGGGAGCAGGCTCGGAAGTTCCGAGACCTGAACTTCGGAAGTTCCGAAGGATAAACTCAAGTTCCGAAGGTTCAGTAAAGGCCTAGTTTAGACAGTGGTTTGGAAGATCCGAAGCCATAATACCAGGTTCTGAGGCATGTTCCAAAGAACCCAGATCTTATCTTGAAACTTAGTCTAAAATTGGATTTTGTGATTTGGATCATGGATTTTAATGTGATGTTTACACCCACTTAATTAAAAGTGATACTAACGTCTTTTTGTTGGTATTATCAGGTAAACTTATATTATGTATTCACGTCCAGGTCGACACTCTCTATCTATGGCTGACTCAGCTCGATAGCTATCAGTAGTGAGCGATTAACTTCACCGCTAGGGAGAAAAGAAGGGTTCATGGACTGAGTATACCTTTAGGCCTAACTCACTATATTAGTAGTGGCTTGAGCACCCTATATTTGTATCTCTAGGCCTAAATTGCTATACAAGTAGTGGCCTGAGCACCCTATATTTGTATATTTAGGCCTAACTCGCTATATGAGTAGTGACCTGAGCACTCCATTATAATGCTGATTATTGTAATATAAAATGGATAGTAACCCATTTAGGAAACTCATATCTATTACCCTTGAAGTTTTCCGGAAAATAAGATAAAATGATTTGCAACACTATGATTATGTGTATTATGTTTGATTGATGATTGTATAATTCATTGTATTATTGTTTTCATGCTTTCGCAGATATCTCTATACCCCACACATACGGTGAGGAGACTTAACAATTGCAGTAGGAGTAAATTAGGTTAAGAGGATCTAGTGCAATGAGTGGTTTCAAGGATCAGATTTGATGAACCCACTTATATGCCTAGACTTTATGCACTATTATGAAAATTGCTTATTGATATTTATGATGTTGATCATATATTGTGATTATGATGATGAAATGCTTATAAGTTATACTGCTTCCACGTACCCTTACTACTGAACTATTATCAGCCTAAGTGTGTGGATTACTGGCCCAGGTGTTTCGATTTGCGTCTACTGGCCCAAGTGTGTCAGTTGCTGGCCCAGGTGTGTCAGTACCGGCCCTAGTGTGTCGGAGATGTACTTGCAAGATTTTGCATTTGACTGTGTCGGGACTTAATGCTTATAGTCAGTATAGTGTCTAGGTGTTGCGTTGGATTTCAGCAATAATTTGAGAATGAATTGATATTTTGACATGACAACCATATTATGATGAAAATGTTGATTTTGACTAACTTGATAATCATTACACTGCATTGTTATGTTCTTTTTACTAGGTTGGTTAGCTCACTTCACTCACATTTCAGGAGATGTACCCAAGGATGAGGAACTTCCATTTCAAGCTTAAGGATGGATTAAGTTGATATGATTTCTTGGAATCCCATGGATGGGAATTACATTCATTTTTTTTTTTTGTTCTTAAAACCATGTTTTGCAGGGTACCTCTTATAGTACGTGTTTTGTAATCATGTATGAACTACTATGTTACTGTTAGTAACTCTGTTATGAATGAGTTTACCCTATTATGATGGAAATATTTGTTTATATGTTGTATGCTCGAAAAAGGGTAGACATTGAAATTCCAGAGTAATGCACGACGTAAAGGGGGGGGGGGGGGGGTGAATAGGTCGGTTTTCAGTTTTAATTCCCTTTTAAAATTTTCTGAACCAATTTATACTTTAAGTAAATAAAATATTCAATCCATGCATTCAATCACATATAAACACAAATATTTTATAGTGGTTCGGTTTCAACAAACCTACATCCACTGTCAGACTTCCCAACTCTAGGGTCGTCCCAAATATACTATATAAGGATCTCACACCCAAATAGTACACCCTAGTTTTTTATAGAGGTTCAACCTAATCGGTCTAATCCTCTACATCTATTTTTTTGAGTGGTTTGAACACACTGTTCTAATCCACTTTACAATGTTTAAAATAAAACGAAGAAGAAAACTTGCCTTGGGCCTTAACCGTTTCCTTTTAAGCTCTTTCTTCTTTACTGAATCTGTGTGCTCCTTTCCATCAAGTCAGCATCATCAAAGTATTTATCAGTACAACAGTAGGATTTGGGTATGACTGGTTTTAGTCCAATATGAACACCTTATTTTTCATTAGGATTGGGGTATTGATTACCCAAACATTCATTAAGAAAGATGATGAAAAAGGTGTCAAGAGGGAAGGTCGAATGATCAGACACACTGTAGTTTTGTTCTTGTTTTTCTCTGTGTATTCGGTCCCTCTAACCAAAGGCTTACTGTTATTTATAAGACAGTTTGTAGTACTGCAGTAAGTCACGCCCGCGAGGCCTCACCAGCGGTAAGTCTGTAAGGACAGCACATATGTGCAAATTAATCTGTCCAGTAAGAGACCAGCCAGAGACCAGCCACCTCATATCCACCGTGCATGATTTACAGTAGATTTCTCTCAGCCATCAATCAAGGATTAGATGAGAAGATTTCAAAATGGTTTACAACTTATGGAGGAGCCTTTCAATACTTGTCATGGACAGCTCTCCAACAGTATACAAATTCAAACTTAAATGAGGTGGCAACATCTCACCATGTGGATAAATCTTTTACCATAATTAACTTCAAATCAATTTACCATAATTAACTCTCAATTAAAAGGTTACAGATTTTAACTTCCCAAATCTCTAGGAGACTGAGTCAACAAGACACAGGGTCAGCTGAACTCAGCTCAGCTCAGCACAGTTCAGCACAACTAGCTACGAGGCCTCGAGGCTGGAAGTCACTTATTATCTTATTTTTCAATTAACTTCTAAGGTATTTGACTTAGCCTAAGGTCTCCTACGGTTCACTTACCTGTGTGTTCCAATACCGTATTTGGTGTAGATGCTTCAACTTCATAGCACATCTTCTTATTCATCCAAGGCAAGTCCAACTGAGTCACGTAATTGACAATAAGGGTGACTCGGACGAACTGGGGCACTTACAATCTCCCTCTTTGTCAATTTCGTGACAAAAACCTAAGATCTACCAATTATACCAATTTTCCAAAATTACATAAGCACACAAGACCACTCCTTAACAAATAAAATTATAATGATATTAAATCCTCTAATATCACAAAATATCTCCCCCTTAACTTGTGCCTACAAAGACACAATCAATTTTCCCATTTTCCTGCGTACAAAAAAATAGATACTGGTGGGACTTGTATGTTTCCCCTCAACATTAGCACATTATTTTATTCCCCTTTTTGTCAAGAAATTTGACAAAGGTAAGTTAAACAAAACATAGAAGATATGCAAATATTTAGCACATTAAATCTGACATGAACATAATAGACAGCATATGAGAAACCATAATGCACAGTAGTCAAGTATAAACGATATATTAAGAGCCAGTTTAAATATTACAGACCCAAATGTAGTTTGAAGATAAATAAAAGAAACAGAGTTCCATAAGAAAGTCTTCAATCATGAGGAGATGAGGGAGGAAATTCTGCATCATTTTGGCGGCACGAATCTGAAATCTGATGGAGAGAGTGGAAGATGCGTCGCATGGATGTTCTGACGTAGACGGAGAGCTCCTGGTGTTGATACAGGAGGCGATCTTGACGCTTACTCAAATAAAAAAGAAATGATTCCTGACGCTTTTCTAGCTCGGCGAATCGCTCATCGAAATACTTACGATCAATGGAATGGAAGGACTGGTAGCACCCTTGCGAGTCCAGTGATCACTAGAGGGAGAGGAACTGGGTGAGCCTCCAGAGGATGGACGAAATGAGCCGATACTTCTCTCAATGCCTGTCTTTGTCAGGGGTCGTATATTGAGAGGAACTTCTCCAGGATAAGGTACTATTCCGAAATGAGTACCAATACGTGTAATGAGATAACAGAAGGGTACAACATTTTGACCAGAAGACTTCCAGAAATGTTTAATATGTTCACAAATCAGGGAAGGGAGACAGATTTTTCTCCCCATAGCCACAACATACAAGATATTGATCATGTAGTCACTCAGCTGGTATTTGTTCATCAGATGGGGATACACATTGAAAGTGAAGATCAGATGTAGGATCTTGTACTTGGGAAGGAGAGAAGATGAGTGAATTTGGAGTTTTCCTTCTCTTTCTATAACACCACCACAGAGTTTGCTAATAATTTTGTGAGAGTCTTCTGGGGCGACCTCATGTCGGGCTGCAGAGATGTCCCCACCTTTAAACAAAGGAATGTTCATGAGTTGAGAAACCAGTTCAGGTGTGACAGTAAATTTTTCTCGATTGGAGAATTTTACAGTGAAGGAATGAGAGGGACCATCGAGAGATTTATGGATTGAAGAATACATGCCCTTGACCATAGAGGGGTAGGCATTGCCCCCCAACTCAAAATGTTTTCCTACCCAACCTTCTGAAGTACTTTAAAGGTACTGTATTTTTCAAGGTCTGGAAGATAGCATGTACGCTCGACATTGAAATATTTGAAGGAGTGTTCCTTTGGAACAGATCAGAATAGCCGAGCACGGGGAGCATCAGAAGGGGGTGAGGAGGCATCAGACCCTTCAATATATGGATCTCAGACGAGTGAGATCATCTGGATGAGCTGGGAGAGGGACGAGAAAAAGGTGAAGGAGCAGGGACAGGGGCGAACCGAAAACAAGGAGTTGAGCTTGACCGCGAGGGCTCGAGGGATGGGACGAGGGCTCGCTGATGGTGGTTGTGAAAGTGAATTACAGAGCCGAGAACAAAAAACTAACTCTCCCCCCCTCCCCCCCTTCCTTTTTTTTTTTTAATTTTTTAATTGTTTAATTTTGAAATATTATCTCCACTGACGGATCATAGTATTAGAAATATTTAGGATACAGTACACACCCCAATTGATTTTCTCAGAGCAAGAAAACGAATTGAGTTAAATGGTTTTGTCATTATATCAGCCAATTGATTGTCAGTGGAAATATATTCGAACTCGATGGTTTTCTCTTCAACTAACTTTCGAATGAAATGATGTCTAATGTCTATATGTTTGGTTCGAGAGTGCTGGACAGGGTTCTTAGAGATAATTTATGGCACTTGTATTATCACAGTGGAGAGTCATTGTTCCTCCTGTCATCCTATAATCGATAAGCATTTGTCTCATCCAGACAAGTTGAGTGCAGCAACTTGCTGCTGCTATGTATTCAGCCTCTACAGTCGAAAGGGATACTGAAGATTATTTTCGACTATGCCAAGCAATAAGACAATTTCCAATGTGAAAACAACCCCCACTTGTAGACTTTTTATCATTTAAGTTTCCTGCCCAGTCCGCATCGATGTACTCCTCAATATCAAACGTTGTATCAAATGGGTACCAAATTCCAAATAGACATGTTCCCGATACATACTTTATGATACGTTTTACTGCTTTTACGTGGGATTTTTTAGGATTAGCTTGGAATCGTGCACATGCACCCACACTAAAAGAAATATTGGGTCTACTCGCAGTTAAATACAGGAGACTACCTATCATGCTTATGTACATGCTAGGATCAACATCTTTTCCCATTTCATCTTTTGATAGTTTAACAGTAGTACTCATGGGAGTGTTTGAGTGCTTACTGCCTTCAAGTCCAAATCTTTTAAAAAGATCTTTAGCATACTTGGATTGTGAAATAAAGAACCCATCATTAAGTTGTTTTATTTGTAAACCAAGAAAATAATTTAGTTCTCCAACCATATTCATTTCAAACTCAGATTTCATAAGATTGGAGAAACTAATAGCAGCTTGTTCATCAGTGGATCCAAATACAATACCATCCACATATATTTGAGTTATTAGTATACATTCATTCGATTTTCTAACAAATAGTATTTTGTCAACACTTCCCCTTTGAAAATCATTATCCAATAAAAACTGTGTAAGTCTTTCATACCATGCTCGAGGAGCTTGTTTAAGGCCATACAATGCCTTTTTTAATTTGTAGACATGGTTAGAGTGTTTTGGTTCCATAAACCCTTTAGGCTACTCTACATAGACTTTTTCATTTAATAAGCCATTAAAAAATGCACTCTTGACATCCATTTGAAAAAGTTTAAATTTCAAAAAACATGCAATGGACAATAAAATACGTATAGATTCAAGACGTGTTACAGACTCAAAAGTCTCATCAAAATCTATTCCCTCAATTTGTGTATACCCTTGAGCAACAAGACATGCCTTATTAAGAACTATTGTCCCATTTTCATCCATTTTAGTTTTGTAGATCCATTTGGTACCTATTACATTTGTATTTTTTTGTCTTGGTACCAAATCTCATATGTCATTTCTTGTAATTGAATCAGCTCTTCTTGCATAGCAATTACCCAACCTTCATCTAACAATGCTTCATCAATATTCTTGGGTTCTAATTGTGACGTGAAGCAAAAATAGCTAAATATGTTTTCTAATTGCTTCCTAGTTTTTACTCCCGTCATGAGATCCCCAATGATGTTTGACATAGGATGTTTTTTGTTTGGATTAAGTTCAATGGATGTCGAAGACGATGAAGAAGGATTGTCAATTTGATTTGAAGATTGATCCACCTCATCTATGGTTTCATGTAAAAAGGAAGACTGGTCATCAATGACTACATTAATGGATTCCATTATGGCATCGGTTCTAAGATTTTTAACTCTATAGGCTCGGCTAGTGTTAGAGTATCGTAGAAAAATTCCTTCATCACTTTTCGCATCGAATTTTCCCAAGCTTTCACTATCTCTAAGAATATGGCATTTACTACCGAAAACCTTGAGATACTTACAATTTGGCTTCCTATCGGTCTACGATTCAAATGCTATTTTATTTAGGCCAGCTCTTAGATAAACTCTATTTATGATATAACAAGCGACATTTATAGCCTCGACCCACAAATTTTTCGGTAATTTTTTACTGTCTAGAATGACCGTGGCCATATCTTGGAGAACCCTATTTTTCCTTTCGGCCACCCCATTTTGTTGGAGTGTCTTAGGAGCTGAGAACTCATGATGTATACCATGTTTTTCACAATATTTTTGGAAACGGTGATTTTCAAATTCATCCCCATGATCACTTGTAATTCTATTTATGGGTGTTTGTTTTTCAATCACAATGCGTTTTGCAATAATTTTAAATTCATGATAAGCATCGAATTTTTCTCTAAGATAACCTACCCATGTGTATCTAGTGTAGTCATCAATAATAACCATGAAATACATCTTTCCTCTTACACTCATATTCTGGATTGGTCCAACTAAATCCATATGTAGAAGCTCAAGAGGTCTAGTGGTAGTCATAACATTAATTTTCTTATGTGCTGCTCTCACTTGTTTACCCTTTTGACACTCACCACAAAATGTTTGAGTTGATCTACTTATTTTGGGCAGTCCTTTAATGTGTTCACTCAATTTTGACAGATCTTTGAAATTTACATGTCCTAGTCTCTTGTGCCATAACTTAGCTTCATTAAGTTTAGACAAGTTACAATAATTTTTGTTAGGAGTTGGACAATTTTTAAGAGCATAACACTGATCAGAAGTTTTCAACCCTTTAAGGACAGCTTCACTTTCATTGTTATAGATTTGACAGTCATTCTTACGGAAGGTAACATAATGGTCTTTCTCACATATTTGAGATATACTTAGGAGATTGTGTTTAAGACCATCAACTAACAACACATCATCTAAGGTAAGAGAATCATTTAATTCTAAGGTCCATTTTCCTACAATTTGAGCCAGATTTCCATCCCCAAAAGCAACTGAACCTCCATTGAAATCTAAAAGGTTGGAGATACATGTTTTATCACTAGTCATGTGCCTTGAACAACCACTATCAAGATACCATTTTGACTCGTTTTCAATCTTTAATGCTGTATATACAATCAGGCTTTTGTACTTGGGGACCCATTTCAATGTGGTTGTGTTTTTTAAATTTCTAAGGACTGATTCTTGAAAGTTATATCCGAATTTTCTGCTCATTTTTTCATTTAAAGTTTTGTTCAATTTTTGAGCCAAATCTTCACGGTAATGATATTCTTTTTTTTCTTTTTCATAAATTTGCACTTCAAATTTTTTCTGATTTGCTTTTTCCCATAAGTTTTTTTTTTCTAACTTTGCATTCAAATATGAAGTGTCCCCTTTTAGCACAGTAAAAACAAGTGATATTTAACGGTCTAGAAGATTGACCCTTAACAAATACAATTTTGTTCACTATTTTTAAATTATCTTGGTTGTATCCAAGACCAGTCTTGTCCCCATGATTTTTAACCGATTTTAGTAATATTTCTAATTTATATTGTCCTTAGGTAAACTTATTTTCAAAGTTGAGTTTATGATTATTAAAACTGTTTATTTTAGAATGAGCATTGATAATTTCTTCTGATAAGATACTTCTAATATCTTCCAATTTTTTAATATCATTCTCATACTTTCTCAACTTATCTTTTAACTCATTTTGAACTTATTTTAATTTATCATTTTTTTCATTTGTAGTTTTTAGAGTTCTTACAAGATTTTCATTTACTCATTTTTCTTTTTCTAACTGGCTTATTAAATTTGCATTTTCAGATTTTCTTTTAGTTAATTTCTTAGCCAGTTTTTTACTTTCCAGAAAAAGAGAGTTATAGGCCTCTTGAAGATCATCATCTTCATCATTTTCCGACTCACTTTCTGAGTCACTTCCAACAGTTGCTATAGAGGCTATGAACCCTTTTAGGTCTTCAGATTTATCTTGAGTGTATTCATCAGAATCACTTTCTGATTCAGAGGTGTTTTCATAAGTTCATGTCAAGGCTTTCTTATTTCTTTTTGAGGGACATTCAACAGCAAAATGTCATTGACCTCCACAATTATAATATTTTTGTTCTTTGTCTTTGTCTCTTCCTTTTTCTTTTAATGTATTAAATCTGTTGGTGTCTTTTATTGCATTGAATCTATTGGTATTTTTATCCCTTGGTTCACTTCTTTTAAAGTTTATAAACTTATTCCTTTTATTGAAGTTTCTTAAGAATTTTTTAGCTAACAAGGCAACATCATCTTCACTGTCAGATTCAGATTTTTCCTCTTTAAGTTTCTCAATGTTTGATAATGACTTTAAGGCAACAGACTACTTTTTAGGTATTTCATCTTCAAAATGAAGTTCATAGGCTTGAAGGGATCCTACTAGGTCATCAATTTTCATGAATGAAACATCTATGTACTCTTCAATAACTGTTACCTTAGGTTTAAATCTCTTGGGCAGATTTCTAAGTACCTTCGTACAAACTTTAGATTCAGGAATTATTTCTCCTAAGGCCCACATAGAATTTACTATATCACTTAGCTTAGAATAAAATTCCATAAACGTCTCACTTTCATCCATTCGTATGTTATCAAATTTAGATTGGAGAATTTGGAGTTTAGACCTCTTAACAACAAAAGTACCCTTATGTGTTCTTTCTAAGATGTCCCAAGCATCTTTAGCTGTTAAACAAATCATTATACGTTTAAACTCATCAGGTGAGATAACATAGTTAATGGCATTTAACGCCTTTCCATTTGCAATGTATACCATTTTCTCCATATCTGTCAAAGTGAAATAGTCATTAAGTTTGGTACCAATAACTTGTTGTACAGATTTTCTAGTTTCATCTCTAGTAGGTTTTTCTGTGATTTCCTCAATCGGCGGTTCCCAACCTCTTACTATTGATTTCCAAACAGCTCCATCTAGTGATATTTCATTTTTGCTTTCCAAGAGGCATAGTTGGAGCCATCAAAATAGGGAGGTTTAGAAACAGGGTGACTATCACCTTTGTGCATGATTCTAGTAAAAGATCAACTCGGACGGTTAAGTCCAACTCAGAGTAAGCGAGCTCTTGATACCAATTGAAATTCCGTTACTAAAGTAATGCACGACCTAGAGGGGGGTGAATAGGTCGGTTTTCAATTTTAATTCCCTTTTAAAATTTTCTGAACCAATTTATACTTTAAGTAAATAAAATATTCAATCCATGCATTCAATCACATATAAACATAAATATTTTATAGTGGTTCAGCTTCAACAAACCTACATCCACTGTCAGACTTCCCAACTCTAGAGTCGTCCCAAATATACTATGTAAGGGTCTCACACCCAAATAGTACAGCCTAGTTTTTTATAGAGGTTCAACCCAATCGGTCTAATCCCCTACACCTATTTTTTTTGAGTGGTTTGAACACACTGTTCTAATCCACTTTACAATTTTTAAAATAAAATGAAGAAGAAAACTTGCCTTGGGCCTTAACCATTTTCTTTTAAGCTCTTTCTTCTTTACTGAATCTGTATGCTCCTTTCCATCAAGTTAGCATCATCAACGTATTTATCGGCACAGCAGTAGGACTTGGGTATGACTAGTTTTAGTCTTATATGAACACCTTATTCTTCATCAGGATTGGGGTATTTATTACCTAAACATTCACTAAGAAAGATGATGAAGAAGGTATCAAGAGGGAAGGCCGAATGATCAGACACACTGTAATCTTGTTCCTGTTTTTCTCTGTGTATTCGGTCCCTCTAACCAAAGGCTTATTGTTATTTTATAAGACAGTTTGTAGTACTGCAGTAAGTTACTCCCGAGAGGCCTCGCCAGCGGTAAGTCTGTAAGGACAGCACATATGTGCAAGTTAATCTGTCTAGTCAGAATCCAGCCAGAGACTAGCCACCTCATATCCACCGTGCATGATTTGCAGTGGATTTCTCTCAGCCATCAATCAAGGATTAGATGGGAAGATTTCAAAATGGTTTACAACTTATGGAGGAGCCTTTCAATACTTGTCATGGACAGCTCCCCAACGGTATACAAATTCAAACTTAAATGAGGTGGCAGCATCTCACCATGTGGATAAATCTTTTACCATAATTAACTTCAAATCAATTTACCATAATTAACTCTCAATTAAAAGGTTATAGATTTTAACTTCCCAAATCTTTAGGAGACTGAGTCAGCAAGACATAGGGTCAGCTGAACTCAGCTCAGCTCAGCACAGTTCAGCACAACTGGCTACGAGGACTCGAGGCTAGAAGTCACTTATTATCTTATTTTCCAATTAACTTTTAAGGTATTTGACTTAGCCTAAGGTCTCCTACGGTTCACTTACCTGTGTGTTCCAATACCGTATTTGGTGTAGATGCTTCAACTTCATAGCACATCTTCTTATTCATCCAAGGCAAGTCCAACTGAGTCACGTAATTGACAATAAGGGTGACTCGGACAAATCGGGGCACTTACAGACATATGTTATATGTTGAGTCCCCATGTAAAGAGCATGTATGACATTTTATTTCTGGGTCTAACGTTTGTTCAAGCCCAGTTCGAGGTTGTTAAGATAAAAAAAAATAAAAATAAATTAGTAGCATTCCGGGCCACCTTCAGGTCGAAGCGTTACATGTTTGTTTTGCATATGTACTATTTAAAGAGTTGTATACAATGAATAAAATTCTCTTTCAATCTAAGCTTTGTTATTCTTGTTCTCCATCTTAAGTTAACAATTGGCATCTAGAGACAGGTATTCTGAATAGTTGTTGTTTCCTTACAAAATCAGTGTTATAAGAAAGTTGCACTGCACCTACAACAAAGAAAGTTGAGGAATTCAGTTGTTGTTGTTGCTCTCACTTTGATTTGGTGCTTTTGCTGCTCATTTGATGCTCTCATTAACAAATGTAGTAGCAATTACTATTTGATATCATTTCCCATGGCATCAGAAAATTTTGTGCAGCCTACTATACATCGTTTTGATGGTCACTATGATCATTGGAGCATCTTAATGGAAAATTTCTTGAGATCCAAGGTATATTGACATCTCGTTGATACTAGTATTTCAAAAGCTACATCAAGCAACACCTTAACGGAAGCTCAGAAAGTAAAGTTGGAGGAACAACTATTGAACAACCTTAAGGTAAAGAATTACCTATTCCAAGCAATTGAGAGACAAATCTTGGAGATGATTCTCACCAAAGATACTTCGAAACAAATATGGAATGCTACGAAATTGAAGTATCAAGGAACTACAAAGGTGAAACGTGCACATCTACAAGCGCTTCGAGCTGAATTTGAGACTCTTCGCATGCAGCCAACATAGTCTGGTTCAGAATATTTCTCCTGAACAATGTTGATTGCAAATAAGATGAGACTCAATGGAGAAAAGATGGCGAATGTCACCATAATTGAGAAGATTCTTCGATCAATGACCTCGAAGTTCGATTATGTGGTATGTTTGATTGAGGAGTCAAAAGATCTTGATACACTCTTGATCGATGAATCAACATGTAGCAGTGGAGAAAGCATTGTAGTTACAACTCTCATTCAATAACCAATCTTCAAAAATGAACGGATACGGTTGAGGAAAAGGAAGAGGCAACAGTGCTGATCAATCCACACATGATAAATCAGAAACTAATCAAGTTTTTTACCCCAAAGGGAGAGGTAGAAGATGCAATAATCGTCAAGGAGGTAACCAGAAACAAAATCCATTTGATAAATCCAAAGTCAAATGCTACTGATGTAACATGTATGGTCATTATCGTTATGAATGGCAGATAAGATTGTCCAAGGAAAAGGGTTCACAATCAAATTTTGAAGAGAAGGAAGATGAAATTACTCTTCTTATGCCTTGTAATGCAACAGAAGAGACTCATCAAAACATGTGGTCCTTGGACAATCAAGTAACCATATGTGTGGAAACCAGTCCATATTCTCTGAGATGGATGATTCTTTTCGTATCTCTATAAAATTTGGAGACAGTTCTACAATTTCTATTATGGGGAAGGGCAATATTAAAATCCAGACTTCCAAAAATTCTCAGCAAACCATTTCAAATGTGTTATATGTTCTGGGTTTCAAAATAATTTGTTGAGTGTGGGTCAACTTCAAGAAAAGGGTTATGAGAACATCATTAAGGAAGGAACTTGTCGAATTCAAGATTCAAAGAAAGGTCTTATTGCTCTAGTTAATATGACAGCAAATCAGATGTTCCCTCTATACATTCAAAATGATATTTTTCCATGTTTTTCTGCTATGGTGAAAGATCCAACATGGCTATGTTATTTTCGTTACGTGCACTTGAACTTTAATGGTTTGAAGACTTTAATTAGAACAATATGGTGGTTGGACTTCCGTAGATTGATCATCATCCCCAAGTTTGTAAAGAATGTGTTGTTGGCAAACAACATCGTGATGTCTTCCCTAAGGGGAAAACATGGATAGACAAAAAAGTGTGGGAGTTTGTCCATTATGATGTTTACGGGCCGATAGAACCACGATCTAATGATAATAAAAGATATTTTATTAATTTTATTGATGATTTTAGTCGAAAAACATGAGTCTATTTTTTGCAGGAAAAATATGAAGCTTTCTCAATGTTCCAAAATTTTAAGGCCTTTGTTGAAAAAGAACTTGGTCAAAATATTAAAGTTCTTCGATCCGATCGTGGTGGAGAATACAACTCACAAAAATTTGCAAATTTCTGTGAGAAACATGGCATCAAAAGGCAACTTACAGTATCCTACACCCTGCAATAAAATGGTGTTGTAGAGAAGAAGAATCATACAATCTTAAACATGGTGCGAAGTATGCTGAATAAAATTTTTCTTCCTAAGTGTTTCTAGCCCGAGACATTCATGTGGAGTATTTATCTATTGAATAAGAGCCCTACAAAAGCTGAAAAAAATATGACGCCCGAAGAATCATGGAGTGGCAGAAAATAAAGTGTTGATCACTATGTTCCAGATGAAAAGAGGAAAAAACTCGACGATAAAGGAAATGAATTTTGATGGTGATGATGAAGAAAATCATCATCAGCTTATAGTTGGTGAACAACATCCACCACATTATGAGTCCACAAGCATGTCACGTCCTCCCGAGATTATAGTTGGTGCACCACAATTACCAAATGCATCTCCCATGCACTTATCAAACCTTTCATCCCACGAAGAAGAATCTAAACCAAGTTCACGGCCTCAACACATCAAGAGGAGACCGGCATAGATCCAAAATTATAAAGTAAGTGGGCTTGATCCTTCAGATGATCCACTAACACATTTTGCTCTATTTTTTTATTGTGATCTTATTGCATTTCAAGATGCGGTCAAAGAACCAAAATGGCAGAAAGCTATGGATGAAGAGATCGCTGCTATTGAGAAAAATAACACTTGGGAATTGACAACACTTCCCCAAAGGCATAAGTCGGTTGGTGTTAAGTGGGTCTTCAAAACAAAGTTGAATGCAGAAGGCAAAGTTGATAAGTACAAAGCACGCTTAGTTTTAAAAGGTTACAGGCAAGAATTTGGTATTGACTACAAAAATGTTTATGCTCCAGTTGTAAGACATGATACCATCTGATTGGTACTTGCATTGGCAACACCAAACTAATGGCCCATCTTCCAATTGGATGTGAAATCTACATTCTTACATGGCAGTTTGCAAGAACAGATTTATGTTGATCAAATTGTAGATTATGTGCAATAGGGGAATGAGAAGAAATTGTACAAGGTAAAAAAGGCTTTATATGGGCTAAACAAGCTCCTCGAGCTTGGTACAACAGTATAATTGCATATTTTTCAAAATCAGGCTTTTAAAAGTGCCCATATGAACATGCATTATTTATAAAATCAGGAACTCCAAGGCAGCTGCTTATTGTATGCTTATATGTGGATGATTTGGTTTACACCGGAAATGATAGTGTTGTGTTTAATGCTTTCAAACAATCGATGATGACTGAGTTCGACATGTCTGATCTTGGCATGACGCACTACTTCTTTGGCATCAAAGTAGTACAATCTTCTGCTTTTATCTTCATAGCACATAAAAAATATGTTCGTGATGTTTTGAACAAGTATCAAATGCAAAATTGCAACTCAGTTGGTACACTAGTGGAACTGAGTTTCATGAAAGATCCCGATGGAAAAAAAGTTGATAGCCCTCTCTACAAGCAAATAGTCGGAAGTCTCATGTACTTCACAACAACTAGATCAGACATAATGCATGCAGTTAGTCTAATCAATAGATACATGGAACATCCTACAGAGTTGCACCTCCTTGCTGCCAAAAGAATCCTCCGATACTTGAAAGGTACAATTGATTTTGGCCTATTTTACAAGAAGGGAGAACAATCTGGTCTATTTGGCTTCACTGATAGCAACTATCTTGGTGATTCTGATGATAGAAAAAACACATCAGGTTATCTTTTTATGTTGGGTCGAGTACGATATCTTGGTCATAAAAAAAACAACAAATTGTCACTCTGTCAACTACTGAAGCAGAGTATGTTGCTGCTATTTCATGTGCTTACCAAGCTATCTGGTTGAGGGGACTACTTGAAGAATTACACTGTCATCCAAATGGCCCCACTTCAATCTATTGTTATAACAGTTTAGCTATCAAGTTTTCCAAGAATCCTGTTTTGCACGAGAGAAGTAAACACATTGATGTTCTGTACCATTTTTTACGTGATCTTGTAAAAAACGGAACCATTGATCTGATTTATTGTAAGAGTGAGGATCAAGTTGCTGATATACTGACAAAACCCCTCAAACTGTCCACGTTTGTGAAGCTGCAGGGATTACTTGGTCTATGTTTGATAGAGAGTCGAGTTTGAGGGAGGATGTTACAAGGCTACTCTTTACCAAGTTTGCTGAGAGGGACGTGTTGCCGGTGGGATTGGGCCGGTGATGTACCTTTCTAACCTGAATGTTAGCATTTCGTTTAAAGGAGGGTGTTAAAGTTTAGAATAGGCTTAGACTAAGTCTAAGGCTGACCAAGTCTTTAGGACTATTTTTAGATAACCAAGTCCTTAGGAGATTTGTATTAACACCTCCTTTAGATGAGCAAGTCCTTAGGAGATTTATTAGTAACAGTTCCTACTTTGTAGTCTCTAAGTTGTTGGGTTAGCAACCCCTTTTTGTGGATTGTTTGTTGTGTATATGTTCTATTTAAAGAGTTGTATACACTTAATGAAATTGTCTTTCAATCTAAGCTTTGTTATTCTTGTTCTCCATCTTAAGTAAACAATTTTAGAGGTGGATTAACCTTTGAAGGGAAGGGATTTGTTGGTAGTGTTGGGTTTTAATAATGTAGAATAACAATCAATGAAATAAAGAAACAACACAATCAAGCACCACAGAACACAGGTTTGGCCCAACTCTAGCCTACGTCCATAGAGTGTGTAATATTTTCTTAAAAGCAGAACAATAATTCACTCTTACAAGAGAAAAATAGTTTGAAACCCAAACTCAGTTCTTGGAGCCTCTGATGATTTTTGCAACATGATCTTGATGCGGCACTTTGTCTTCTCAACGTCTTCTTCCTCTCTCTCATCTTATCTGTTTTTCTCTTTCTACTGTTGTCTCACCTGTACAAGGATCTTAACAAGGTGTGGCTCTAAACTGCTCGATAACCCATAGTTACACCCCACCTTTCTTTGTTAGATGCTGGACAGGAGAACAATGTGCTCTCCGCTTTGAGGTCTGCAATGCTGTTGTTCCGTCCCCAACACGTTGTATGGAAAAAACCCCCTTCACGCTGCAGTAACAACAACCCTCTCTGTTGTATGCTTGTTCCAACACACACAATATGTTAGTGCCTAGGCTTGGCCAAGTCTCTATGTTTGTCAATTCCATGACTCGGAAAGAAGCACTTGTTGGAAGCTTGAAGACCCAAGATGATTAAGAGTAAAGATCATGCTCCATCGGATTGAAGCTCATTGTTATTGTAATAACCCGAATTTTTAAATCAATATATATGTGGCATTTATTTATTTTAATAATGAAAAAAATTGGAATTTTGATGATAAGGATATCAAATGGATCAAATTGTGGGGCAAAGGTCCAAATAGGGTTCAATAGACCATAGATTGGATGGAATTCATCTGAGGGGGGTCAATAATGGTCAAAGTGGGCCCGATAACCGTGTGGGATCCAATGGATCAAAATGATTCAAACTATAAGGTAAAAGGTAGAAAATAATTTAATTGGGCCATGGGCCCAATGGTGACCCAATTGATTGAAATGGTTTGAATTGGAATTAAACCACCTAAGTAAATGATGAGATGATTAAGATGGCATAACCAAGTGGGGCCCACCTCCACCTCACCAAGTGAGGTGGCGTGTGGACCAAGGAAAAGGTGGGGCCGACCATCATGGTTGACTTGGTCAACCATGGATAAGTTAAGAGGACTAAGGAGGAATAAAGTAGATTAAGTTTGATTAAATTATTTTAAAACATCTAAATTAAGATTAATGGGGGTTTAAGTGACATGGCCGGATGGGGCCCACCTCCACCTCATCAAGTGAGGTGGCGGGTAAGATAGGTGTTGGTGGGGGCCGTCCACCATGGTTGACTTGGTCAACCATGGGTGGATTTCTTAGAAAGGGAATTTAATGGAATTAAATTAAGAAGGAATTAAGTAACCTAAGTAAGGAGTTAATTTATTTAATTAGGTTAGTCAAATTAGGGTCAAATAAATAAGTCAAAGGGGCAAGTCAAATGGTGGTTTCATTCCATTGAAACCACCCAAGGAAATACAAAGGAAACCATGACTTAGGGTGGTAGTTTCATCTCAACCACCACCACTCAAGGTATGAGAACCCATACCTCTCATCATATGGTCAAGTGGTCAAAGGGAGGATACCAAACCACTCCCTCCCAAAGAGGCCAAACCGTTGGCTTGGTGGTGGTTTGGTCTCAACCACCACCACCAAGGACAAGGAGCCCATGCTTGGTGGGTGAAGGCCATCATGGAGGTGTGTGGCCTAAGAAACCAAAGATTGGATGGTTTTCACCTTACCACCCAAACAACTCTCATCTCCATCTCTTCATTCCCTCTCACCACCGTCCCTCATCCCTAAGAAAGGAAAAGAAGAAGAAGAAAAAACTTGGAAAAAGAAGAGAAGAAAGAAAGGAAAGTTTTAGTCTACCACCTTAAGATCAAGGGCTATTATTTTTCCTCTCACCATCTTCCCCTCTCCCTCTCAAGCAAACCCTACATTGGCCGATCCTAAGTTTGGAGGGTTCCACCATTGATCAAGCATCTTGGCCGACCAAAGATCAAGAGGAAGGAGAAAGGAGGCTAAGGAATCCGATGGGAGCAAAGAAAGGCCGGAGGAGTCGTCGGTGTGGTAAGAAATTCTTAAACAAGAATTTATATTATTTTTTAAAGGTTAAGATATATTAATGAAATCCATTTCTTAGAATGAATGGTGGCCACAAATGCTATGGGCCTTAGATCTAAGATCCATCCAATAATAAGATGAGAAATTGATGAAATGGAAGAGATAGATTAAGAAAAAAAAAATGATTAAGGAGGTTATGGAATTAAATGGATTAAGCATGGAAACATGGGTTTTGAATGGATTGATGGGCCATAGGGTTCGGCCTTGTAGTATGGCCGAACCCCATGGTAAATTGTGGATGAATTTAATTGGGGTTTTAAGGTTTAAAACTATGGAGAATGATTATGACTTTTAGGGTTGTAAATGATTAAATGTTGGAAAGATTTTAAAGGGGTTTTAAATGAGAAAATCATGGGAGATGTAAATGAAATTTAATGGCCTCAAAAGTGGTGGATGAAGGTGAGCCATGAACCATGGGTTCAGCCATGGTGTATGGCCGAACCCTATGGTGATGTTTAATGATTTTAATGGATGTAAAAAGGATGGAAAATGATGGAGAAAGTTGATAATTTTAAATGGATTTTTAAGTATAGTATGTAATGTTTTAAAGGGATGAAAATAGTGATAAAACATGGATCATGGGTTCGGCCATGTTGCATGGCCGAACCCCATGGGGAGACTTTGGTGGACTTAGGTATTTTGGGAACCATGAAATAAATGGGGAATATTTGTAGCTTTGATGGACCCAAAGTATACTTAATGATAATCTAAAATGGTGATTTAAATACATGATGTAAACCCCCTCATGGGAGGACTTGTGGTAGATCTAAAATGTGCCAAAGGATCCAAGGAAAAATGGGGAACAAGACATCATGGGTTCGGCCATGGTGTATGGCCGAACCCATGGTCCATTTATGAACCATTTGATGGGCTAAAAATTTTGGGTTTATGTATATGCTTAAATTAATAGGAATTAGGTTAAGTTAAGGATTGATTTTAATGGGTTCATGTTGTGGTTGTTGGGTCACTAATGGATCTAAGTCATGGATCAAGTTTTGAACTTAAAATGTACATGGATGAGTGAATGATTAAACCATGGAAGCCTAGTGGCAAAACCGTAATTAATGGCCACATTGAAGAACCATGGGTTCGGCCATGGTACATGGCCGAACCCCATGTAGGTTGGACATGAACTTGGGTGCATTAAGATGAAATTATGAATGATTAAATGAAACTTAGGGTTGCTGCGTTTTAGGCCCACAAATTAGAATGTTTAATGGGCTAAACTTTGGAATTATGCAATGAAAATGAGGCTAAGTTAAGGGCTGATTTATGATAATCTTGTAACATGGCTAGGGAGCATTAATGGATCTAGGTTTATGATCAGTTAGGGACTTAAATCATGGATAAGATAAGGACTAACTTGGAAAATGTATAATAAGGTATTGGCACGTCGCAAACGGTACGCAATCGGTGACCGGAATAATCGGACGAAAATGGAAAGGGACGTTATCGGTATTCGGTAGGATTCCTACCTTTTTGTAAGCCGTGGACTATGTGTATGTGATGGTTTCCATATTTTATTTCAGTAATTACATGGTTTATTTTATGGATGATATTTTAAATGCTATGGATTATATTTTAATGCTATGGATGATATTTTTAAGACTATGGATTATATTCCAATGCTATGGATTTTATATTAGTGATACGAATCATATATATACTACATAGCATAATGCACTTACATCTCATGCATGGCATGGGCGGAAAATAAAGGAACCAGAGTCCATGCTCCGTCGGGGCGACCGAGAAGCAAACATGGGGATAGCCTGATGCGCTATAACCGGAGTCTATGCTCCGTCGGGGCGACCGAGAACAGACATGGGGATAGCTTGACACGCTATAACCGGAGTCCATGCTCCGTCGGGGCGACTGAGAAGCAAACATGGGGACACCTTGACGAGGCTTTGCCGTCAAGGGGGATATGAAATTTTATGATGATATAGATGATGGGTGGGACACATGACATAGGCACCCATGGCATGGCATTTATTTTATGGGATTTATCATATTATTATTGGTATGCTTGTATCATTAATCCATGTGCTAGCCCTACTCGGAGTCTTACTGGGCGCGTTGTCTAACACCCTACTTCTACCCTAGCTGATGACGCAGGAGACGGCGGAAACGGTGGACGCGACGGGACCCAAGCTTAGGAGCTTGGGGATACGGCTACTTAGTGTTATTTAAGTTTTATTTTGGAAATGTAATTTAAGTAGCCTAGCTGGTCGGATTGTAATAATTACTGTTTTCTTGCTATGGTTTGGACTGCACTATGGACGGTATCATTTTGAGATATAATTATGAACATAGGGGTATTTTAATAATTTAATGATGTATCTTCCCTTCTATCTAAAACTAGTAGGATAGTCTCTATTATAATGTTCCGCATATAATTATATTCCGCGAGCTTACTTTCTATGCGTAAACCGTTCTCGTGGACTTCGTTTCGCGCATGAGTAGGGTTGGCCAGTTGAGGACCGGGCTTTAGAAGCTTGGACTTAACTCGCGTCGTGACGTCCACGCCGTTGTCACTTCTTTTATTTAAAAAAAAAATAGACTCTGAATTCGGTCAAAATGGGGTGGACGTTACAGTTATGGCAATCACAAAACAGGTATTATGGTCATAGATGGCTTTAGGTGGTACCCACACCTTAGAGAGGATTATCCTAGGCTTAGAAAAACAAATGAATAAATCATAAAAGCCTAGTGAGGAAGTTTGACAATGAATTGGAAGCGAACTTGGAAATATGAATTAAGTTCACTGTCAGCTTGACCAGTCGTATCTCACCGACCCTTTGGTGAAGTCAGGATTGACCCATCGTGGTCAAGGACTGGTCGGCGAGAATGACATAGGTTTTGGAACATTGAACTGTCATTCTGGGTATGCCTCTGATCGAGAGTTTCGTATGCAACGCCCCCTCGGAGAAAGACTGAAACGACCGGTCGTTGTCACCGATTCCTCGATCAAAATATTGAATTCTGAAACTTTGAACTCGTATGGACTCTTGAAGAAACAGACATATCGGCGATCAAAGACCGATAGAGAGTACCAGGACCGACCCCTCGGTAAAGAGCGACATGTCGTTCTGGGTAACAAGTTTCTAGATGGAACTACTGTCAGCATATTTTTGCCCAAGACCGAGCCACTCGTATGGACCGACGTCTCAGTACCATAAGTGTCATCCGCGACAACGACATGTCGACCGAAAAAGAATCTTACCGTTGGGAGTGCACTTAATGCATACCTGTCGGTACATTACCGTTACTGCAACTAGTTGCCTTCGCTATATAAACCAATCTTTATGCAACCAATTGATATCCTTCGGTAGGATCAGTTGGACCCTCATCTTCACCAATGAGCTTAAATAAGGGCCAACATTGGGTGAGATCTTGAAGAAGCACACATTAGGAGAAAGAGCTTTAAAGCCAAGTGTTTCTTAGTTTTAATTTTCTTTTAAAACCTTTGTTTCGAAAGTGGATTAAGGGGGATTTGCGCCAAAACCACAAACAAAAACTCTAGAGCGTTGTCTCTAGCACAGTGATGGGTGGAATTCCCATCCGATTGAGTGAGGTGTAATTCCTACTCTAATTGTGAGGGTGTAAGTCCCCACATAGTGAATTTGGAGATGGCTTAAGGTTGAACGAGTCCTAACAATGGATGTAGGTTGGCTAACCGAACCACTTTAAATTGGTCTTATTTGTGTGCTTTGTATTTAGTATTTAAGTACTCTTCTCAACACACATCGCTTTGCATATTGATTATCTTATTTTACACATTGAACACAAGCATCGATAATCAAACAAAATATAAAAGGTCATAATCTTAGTGTGATCGTGTAATAAAATTATCACACTAAACAAATCTCTTGATGATTGTTCCGCTGCACTTCAAACAATCAAGAAATTTGTAAACACCATTGAAAATGGGATTGACCTATTCACCCCCCTAGGGCCAATCATGTTGTTCTAGAACATTGAAAATGAGAACTTTCAATTGGTATGAGAGACTCGTGCTCTTGAGAAAGGATTTAACCATCCGAGTTGATCCATACTAGAACAATGGCTATAAGAGAAAACCATGATATTTCCAAACTTTCACTAAACATGAAGAACTATAAAATGTTCTCATCACTAAACATGTATGGAAATATGTGAATAGAGTATGGTATGTGCTTATGGAAGGGGTATTGGATAAACCTTCAACTTCCGTGACCACTCAGCCCAAAGACCGAAAAATAATTGGACTAGTGATGAATTGGTTATGCATTGTAAACCATACACTTGTAGCATTCACAAGTGTTGTTTCATAACATGTTTTCTACATATTTAAAAGATATGAAACAACAAAAGAGGATGAAAGAATCCACTGAAAAACTGCCTCTTCTAGCCCAATGGATGACATCACCTATTATGAAAAGTTTGTGCTCTAAGAATATAGGTGAATAGTTCATTCATTGAAAAGGTCCAAGCTAAATCCTCTAGAGAAGAAGATGATAGAAAAAAGGATTTTGAAGAAGGTAATATCCTCCAAATGTCCTACAAGGACAAGTACCGAGATGATAAAGACCAACATCATGGTATAAAATCTAGAATGTAACCATAAGATCAAATGGGATGGCACCCAAGATTGAAACCAGATTTGACAAAAGGTCATCAATGAATTGTAGACTTAGATTCCAAGTCTCACAATGGTATGTTCAAATGTGAGAAGGGATACCATCGTTGGTATCACATTTGAAACATGTTTTGGAATCACCTTGTATCTTGCTTTCAATCCATGTTCTTGTTTGATTATTGGATTGATCTTATATAAGATACTTGTTTAAACATGTAGGTTTGCAGTAGAGTATTGGAATATATTTATTTCATTTCATTTCATATGCCATGTGATTTGTGCATCTTTAGGAAATGAATGTAGTGTGTGTGTTACCTCATGTGTAGGGTGTGTATGTGATTACAACTGTTATGGTACACATACACAGTGTCGTTTCATTCCAAGTTCCTAAACTTGTGAATCCTATATGTAATACCAGGACCCGAATTAGGCTTAATTAATATGTTTTATTCTAATAGATCATAATTTAACTTGTTAATCATGAAGATTACAGTTAGGGTTTTGTGAAAAGTCCAAGTTAGGCCCAATCAGAGCTCGATAGCTCGATGATCCAACTCATCTAAGTTGAAAGGGCAAAATAGTAATTTACCCTTGACAAGTGTTCTTTTATTGTTTCGTTATTGTTTAAGTAATATTGATTTCCTTAATTAAAGATTTAAATTCTGAAATTGATAAGTATTTTATTTTATGTTTCTTTAGAAAATTTTATTAAAAAACTACCCGAAAAGATCCTGAAAGTTAGGAAATAATTATTTCTAAATAATTTTAATAGTGAGAAAATTTTAAGAAAAATATGTACTTTAGATTTTGTTTTAACTAATTGTTTTATGTTTTCAAATTAAAAAAAAAAAGGTTTTAAACACTTTAAATGAATATAAATTGAATTAAGGGAATAGTGATAAAATGTGAATTTTGTTTAAATCAATAAAATTTTGATAAAATATGAATCTCCAAAATTAATGATATGTAGAGTTTATAAAACCCAGCATGTTAGTTAAAATGGATTAAATTAATTAAGTTAAATAAATCTTTTAATTAGTTAAAAAAATGAAATAAGCTAGACTTGTATGCAAATAAACTTGAAGGACTAAAATGCAATTTTTTTCTCAAATTATTGAACCACCTACGTGGCCGTTGAAGATATTGCTTGAGCATCGACTCATGCACGCTACAAACGTAGCTTGCAGATGATGTGTTTTTCCCATGGCTCTGATTGAAGGCCTACCACCCTACTGCCCTTTGGCTATAAATTCAGGCCATTTTCCACCAGGATTCTCCACTGAATTTTCAAAGGTGAAAACCACTACTCCTCTGTCTGTTTTTCACCGTTGGTTTGATTTGGAAGATTTTCCCAGTTGCTGAAATTCAACCCAAGAATTAAAGAGAATGGAATATTTAGATTTAGTTTCAAATTCTAACCAGTTTAAGATTAAATAGAACTAAATTTGGTTGAGATTTGAGTGTCAAAATCGATTTTGAAGTTTAAGTGAAAACATGAATTTTCATGTGTTTCACTGAAATTTTTGTTAAAATCTGATGTTTTTAATCAGTATTAATGTTCCAATTGATTCTCAATGTAAAGAGGACTCATTGAAGAGTCCATCTGACCAGAAAGGTGTGAAAAATGAATCCAGAAAATCCACTATTTCTTGATTGCACTGTTTCTTTCTCCCTCTGTTGTTCAGAAGCTGGTGTTCCGCAACCCCCCCGGACGCTTCGAAATGTTTGGAAGTTTCGAGCAGACCTCGGTAGGTTCCGATACACACTGAGACCTACTGATTTTCCTGTTTTCTTTGCTTCTATTCAGAAGCAGGCTCAGAAGTTCCGAGACCTGAACTTCAGAAGTTCCGAAGAATAGAACTCAAGTTCCGAAGGCTCTGTAAAGCTTAGATTTTAGGAAGTGGCTCGGAAGTTTCGAAGCCACAGTACTTGGTTCCGAGGCATATTCTGAGGAACCCAGAATTGGTTTTCGAAACTTAGTCTAATTTAGAATTCAATGCTAGAACTTAGATCCTAGGTTTTAATGTATGTTTATACCATTTTGATAATTAAAAGTGATACTAACTCTCTCTTTGGTACTATTATGTAAATCTATATTATGTATTCACTTTAAGGCCGATACTCCCTATCTGTGGCGCAGCAGAAACACAACCCGGTAGCTATCAGTAGCTGTGCGATTAATTTCGCAGCTCGATAGAAAAGAAGGGTTCGGGCACTGAGTGATCTCTAGGCCTAACTCACTATATGAGTAGTGGCCTGAGCATGTTATATCTCTAAGCCTAACTCAATATATCTACATGGTCATTTCCAGAAGACAATATGAGAAGTGGCCTGAGCATTTTATTATACTTCTGATTATTGTAATTTAAAATGGATATTAACTCATATAGGAGACTCAAATCCATTTCCCTTTGAGTTTTTCTGGAAAATAGGATAAGATTTGAAATACTATGAATATGTGTTGTACTGTTTTGTATATTATGTTTGATTAATAATTATATAATTCATTGTATCATTGTTTGTGTATTTGACAGATACTTCGATACCCCACATATTCGGTGAGGAGATTTAACATTGCAGTAGGAGTAAATCAGGTTAAGAGAATCTAGTGCAATGAGTGATTTCAAAGATCAGATTTAATGAACACACTTACGATGTTGATGTAGAATCCTCTACCGATAACTAGACAGGGAAATGTAGGAGAAGGGTTGGGGGAGACTTTTGTAAAACTTTTGAATATGTATATAAATATGTGTTGTATGAAGGGTTTTACCCACCTACCAACTTATGTTTATAAACAAAACTTGAAGTTATGTTTATTCATATGTTGGATGCATGTTTATGATTTACACAACTCATATGATCTATCTTGATAAATTATTTTTTCAAATTATTGAGTGATATTTACTAATGTGAATGACAAGAAAATGTCAGGACCATTCGGAAATACTAGAGGCCGAGGAAGGAGGACAGATCTTCAACCCCGTGTCAATCAAGATGTACTGTATGAGGCTGTGCACGTAGCAATGGAGGCATTCTAGAGGATTGCCAAGAATATGCAACGTCCTCCTGTTAGGACCCCAGAAGAGAGAGCCATTACGACTATAAAAGAATTCAAACGGTTAAACCCGACAAGTTTTTCGGGAATTGAAGACCTAAGTGTGGCAAAGAAATGGATCACCCAGATTGGTCGATCCTCAATACCTTGGCCATTGTAGATGATCTATGAGTAACGTTGGCAACTTATCAACTAGAGGGAAATGCCTATGAATGATGGGAGGCAAAAAGTCTAATTCGTAATCACGAGCCCATGACTTGGTAAGAATTTTCGGCTGCTTTCCTTGCTCGTTATCACCCTAAGACTACGCAGGAAGCAAAGAAGATGCAATTTCTCAACATCCAACAGAGGTCTGACACGGTGGCACAATACGCCATAAGGTTTATTGAATTGATGCAATATGTCCCTTGGATAGTGGCAAATGAAGCAGAGAAGATCCAACATTTTGAAAATGGTCTTCGACCATTTCTACAACGGCAAGTGGGTGGGCTAACTTTCAACACTTTAGAGGAGATCATCGACCGCTCTTCGAAGGTGGAAGCTGTAGACTCCACCAATAGGAGTACCAAAAGTTTTCAAAAACCTTCCTCCAATAAGAAGGCCAAATTCAACCAGAAGATGCCATTATTTAAGAAAAGCCAACCTGCAGCAGGACAAACAAGCCAGGTTGACACACGACAGCTGGTGTGTTATTTCTGCAACTAGCCAGGGCATACAGCCAGGACTTGTCCAACAGGAAAGGAAATGACATGCTATCACTGTAAACAAGCAGGACACATATTGAGGGATTACCCCTATCTTGGCAGAGCCGTACATTCACAAAGCACGGGGCCAACTCATTTTGTTGCACAAACATCGTTTGGTAGAGGTTCTCAGCAAACCTTTAGAAGCTCGGTGGTACTTAGGAATGGGCCACCATGAACGGACAAGGAAGGGGAACGAGACGTCCTCAGACCACTTAGGGGAGAGTCTACACGATTGAGACTCAGATGGAAGAGCCAATGGAGAACACAGTGATGGAAGGTACACTAACACTTTTTAGTTATTTGGCACGAGTGCTTTTTTATACTGGTGCTTCGCATTCCTTTATTTCTAGATCTTATTGTGATAAGTTGGACTTGCAACCAGTAAAAGTAAGTAACCCATTGATGGTAGTGTCACCTTTGAGTAAAAAGGCGTTCGTAAACAAAAAATGCAAGTCATACATTTTAAGGATTTGTGGTATAGATTTGTCCTATGACTTTCTGATCTTAGAAATGTCAGACTTTTACATCATCCTAGGCAGGGATTGGTTGTCAGTTTATCAAATTTTGATTGATTGTTCTCAAAGGAGAATTTTTGGGATCTCTTCAACTAATGAAGGGTTTATAGAGAAGTTAATACCCTATGAAAGGATGAGAAATAATTTTTCTAGCCTTAGGGCGTATCCTGGTAGTGTGGTGGATAACAAGGGGTGGGAAGATGTGGGTACCATAGAATCTGTCGTTCCTCGGGTGGTGTGTGAGTTTATGGATGTGTTTCCTGACTAGTTAGATGGGCTACCTCCACGCCAAGAGATAGAATTTATTATTGATCTACAACCAAGAACATCTCCGATTTCCATGGTACTTTACCAGATGGCGCCAACTGAATAGAGAGAACTAGCTACACAGGTAGACGAGCTTCTCAAACTTGGTTTTATTCTACAAAACAATTCCCCTTAGGGCGCACCCGCTCTCTTTGTGAAAAAGAAAGATGGATTGATGAGAAAATGTATAGATTACCGACGACTCAATCAGGTAACTATAAAGAACAAATATCATTTACATAGGATAGATGATCTCTTTGATTTATTGAGAGGATTAAAATGTTTCTTTAAGATCGATTTGAGGTCGGGATATCATTGGTTGCGGATTTAAGAAGAAGATATTCCTAAAACTGCTTTCATAACGTAGTACGGTTTATATGAGTTTTTGGTGATGCCATTTGGGTTGACCAATGCACCAGCCATGTTTATGAACCTAATGAATCGTGTTTTCTGACCGTATTTGAGGGAATTTGTGATAGTATTTATAGATGATATTTTAATATATTCATCATCTAAGGAAGAACATGAGCGTCATCTACGCATTATTCTTCAGACCCTTAGAGATCACCAATTGTACGCTAAGCAGAGCAAGTGTGAGTTTTGGTTAACTCAGTACAATTTCTTGGACACGTAGTGTCTACAGAAGGAATCTCGGTAAATCCAGCAAAGGTAGAAACCTTGAAATATTGGGAAAGTCCCAAGAATATGTTTGATATCTGAAGCTGTTTGGGATTAGCCAGATACTATAGGAAATTTATCCCACACTTTTCCCAGATTGCAGTACCAATGACCCGATTGACAAGGAAGAACATTAAGTTCGAATGGAGTGATGCTTGTGAAAGGGCATTTCAGGAATTGAAAGAGAAATTGACCACTTCTCCGATGCTGATAGTACCTGAAAAAGGACGAGGATATGATGTATATTGTGATGCATCTAAATTTTGAGTGGGATGTGTTTTAATGCAGGAAGGAAATATAGTAGCTTACGGTTCCAGACAACTAAAAGGACATGAACAAAATTATCCAACTCATAATTTGGATCTAGCAGTTGTTGTCTTCTCATTAAAACTCTGGAGGCATTACTTGTATGGGGAGAAATTTAATGTGTTTTTTTTATCATCATAGTCTCAAATATTTGTTTAATCAGAAGGATCTGATTATGAGACTGCGGAGGTGGATAGAATATCTAGGAGATTACGATTTTAGTCTCTCCTACCATTTAGGAAAGGCTAATGTAGTGGCAGACGCCTTAAGCAGGAAGTCACATGGTAACATAGCATGTATGGCATCCTTGCGGTGGAAAATGTTACAAATCTTATCTGACTATGATTTGGAGCTGATCGAAGGAAACGGGCCAGCAAGAATCCAAAACTTGGTTCTGTAGCCCGAAATAGTCAGATTAGTGATGGAAGGACAACAGAATGATTCAGAAGCAAAAGAGTTGATGACTCAGCTTTCAGGGAGGAACGACTTTGAAAGATTGGAGGATCAGGGTTGATGGAGGTCTGACATTAAGGACATACTTTTTGTGCTAAAATCGGATGAATGCAGAAGAAAAATACTTGATCACTTTCATTATTCTCGGTTGCAGTACATCCTGGTGGTATAAAGATGTATCACGATCTGTGACGACTATTCTGATGGAAAGGTATGAAACGAGAACTGGCAGATTATGTATCTAAATGTTTAACCTATCAATAAGTTAAGGCAGAACATCAATGACCTGGTGGAAAGATACAACCTCTTGAACTGTCTAAATGGAAATGGGAGCACATCACTATTGACTTTGTGACTGGGTTTCCAAAGTCTTCTAAGAAGAATGATGCTATTTGGGTAATAGTTGATCGACTAACAAAATTGGCCCATTTTCTGCCTATTAAAAAGGATTATTATTTGACTATCCTGAGTAGAATGTATCTAAAGGATATAATTAGATAAAATGGGGTACCTGTGTCAATGGTATTTGATAGAGACCCTAGATTTCTGTCAAGATTTTGGCAATGACTATAGGGAGAAATGGGGACTAAGCTATGCTTCAACACTGCTTTTCACCCTCAGGCTGACGGTTAATCAGAGATAACCATTCAAACTTTGGAGGATATGCAGGGAAGTGGGGAAGACCATTTAGCATTGATTGAATTTGTATACAATAACAACTATCATTCTAGTATACAAATGGCGCCCTATGAAGCCTTGTATGGTAGACCCTGCAAGTCACCTCTATGTTGGACTGAAGTAGGGGACAAAGCACTGTTGGGTCCGGACTTGGCACGTAAGACGTCTGAACAAGTTGAAGTGATAAGACAACATCTCAAGACATGTAACACCCCGGAATCTTAAACCAGGAAATGAGAACAACTCACCCTGAGCTATTTATGTAATATGCTTTGAAACCCTACTTCGCTCGATTTTCGGGACGAAAATGTTTAAAAGATGGTAGTATTGTAACACCCCAGATTTTCAATTTATGAATATATATATGGAAATTATCCATTTAATTTGTGAATTAATGGAGATGGACCTTAGATGGGTGTGGAGTTGAGTCAAGTGCCCAATTAAGACCCAACGGATTATGGATAAGGTTCAATTGAAAGAAATGGATAAGATTTATGTAATTGGGTCAAGATTGTCAATTGGGTCAAATGCCCAATTGGGACCCAATGGGTCATGGTTGACTTGGTTGACCACCAAGTGAGTTCAAGTTTAATTAAATTGGGGCTGAATTAAATTGAAAATGGAATCAAGGAAATGAGTTGATTTTAAGTCAGTTAAATGAGTTGAATTAAAAATATGAGTTGAGTTAAAAAGATGAGTTGAATGGGAAGTTAATGGGACTTTCATCTTAAGTGAGCTAAGTGATTAGATGAAGAGTTTTTGGTTGTTACACAAAGCATACCATGGATACACGTTGGGGACATGGGAGTTTCATCTCATGGGATGAAACTCCAAAGGAAGCATTAAATGAGGGAGGTGAAAGGTTGGTGTTCTTACACAAGGTTAACCAAGAGTACACGTTGGGACATGGAGGGTTTCCATCTTATGATGGAAACCCAAGGGGCATAAGGTTGGGAGTTTCATCTCATGGGATGAAACCCCCAAAGGAATTATCAATGGGGAGGTGAAGAGTCATGGGAGTTACAAAAGGGGTATCAACCAAATGATACCACCCTTGGCTGAACTACATTGAGCAACAAAGAGAATTCTTTGCTTTATCTCACTCTCTCCCTCCCTCACTCAAGGCCGACCACTCTCATTGACAAAGGAGAAAGGACTTAGAGTTTTTTATCTCAAGCCCCTCTCCCTCTTTCAAACCTACACTCTCTTGGCCGAACCCTCTCTTTGGGTTTTTCATCTCAAGACCTCTCAAGCTCATTCTCGGCCAAAGATCAAGGAGGAAGAAAAGGCTAAGGAGGGAGAAGATTGGAGGAGCAAGAAGGAGTGAGAAACCTGAGGAGTCGCGGAATTGGTAAGTACATGATAAGATTTTATAAGCATGGAAAAGATGGTCAAGGAACATGGTTTGGTCATTGCATGGCCAAACCCTAAGTTATATGTATGAGAACCATCAAGGACAACAAAAAGGGTTGGATGAGGTTGGGCCATGATGTATGGCCGAACCCCATCAAAGAATATAAATCTTGGTTATATGATTTAAAGAGAAGATGATGAATTATAGGGTTCGGCCATGGTGTATGGCCGAACCCCATGGAGGTATATTAATGATTTTTAAAAGGGTTTTTAAAGGTGAGAATGATGGAAGAATATTAGCAATGTAAATGGTCTCAAATGTTGTAAAGGATGGAGAACCATGGACCATGCATTCAGCCATGGTGTATGGTCGAACCCCATGGAGAGATATTGATGGACTTAGGTAGTTTTGGGACCATGAAAATGATGGGGAAATATTGGTAATGTTAATAGGTTTTAAATATGGTAGAGGATGGTCTAAAATGATGGACCTAAAGGTATGATTAACCCCCCCCCCCCCCCCCCCCCCCCCCCCCCATGGAGGGACTTTGGTTATGGATTTAATGTTGTAAATGATTTAAGAAAAGATGATGAAAATGACATCATGGGTTCGGCCATGTTATATGGCCGAACCCCATGAACCATTTATGGACCCTTGATGGATCATTTGGTAGATCTATGTATGATTTAAGAGATGAATCATCAAGCTATGAAATGGAGGGAGATTATTGTTGTTTAAAGGGTTTTAAAAATGAAAATCATGCAAATATGTTAGTGATTTAAATAAGGTTTACATGTTGTAAATGATAAACTTGAAATGAGGAAATAAGGAAGAACCAAGGAAAAAGGGTTCGGCCATGTTGTATGGCCGAACCCCATGGAGAAATATTAATGGATTCATTCATGGATCTATTCATGTTTAAATGAATTAAGGATCAAGTCAAGGAATGCAGAGATCTATTCGGGTTTTATGTTATGCTTAATGAATCATGTGTGGATCATTTGTTGGGACTTAAGTCATATGTAAATAAGCTAAGTGATTAGCTATAGATAGAATGATGGCTAAGATGGAAATATGATTAAAATGATGGACCATGGGTTCGGCCATACACCATGGCCGAACCCCATGTAGAAGGTTTTGCGGACTTAGGTCTTATTAATGCTAAATGACTAACTCATGTATGATTGATTAATGAATCAAAAGAGGGACCCAAATCAAGTGAGTGAGGTTCGGCCATGTTGTATGGCCGAACCCCACTAAGGCATGTTTATGGACTTAAACATGGTGGGAAATCAAATAGAACATGGGTTTTGATTTATTGTTATGTAATAAGGTAACGGGACCTCATAAGCGGGTATGATCGGTGAGCGATTTTCGGACGAAAACGCAAGGACATATTAGTTGATCATTGGTAGGATTCCTACCTCATTGAAAACCATGGGGTATATGTTTATGTGAATATTTTACTTGAACTATTTTGGGTATCAAAAGATATGTCTTAATGATGAATTTTAATGCTATGGTTTGTACCATTGCATATGTTGGCATGTGCATCTCATGCATGGCATGGGAGGGATGATATGTAACCGGAGACCACCCTCCGTCGGGGCGTCCGTAAGGTATTCGTGAGGGATACCTTGATGAGGAGTTTCCATCAAGAGGGATACTATGCGATTGTGATACCTTGATGAGGAGTTTTCCATCAAGAGGGATACTATGCGATTGTGATACCTTGATGAGGAGATTCCATCAAGAGGATGTTTTGTGATTGGGATATGGCTGATGGGTGGGACTCATGGCATATGACACCCATGGCATGGCATTGAATCAGTATGATTATGATCTCTATCATCATGCACTGTTTCTGGTTTTATTTGTATGATTGGATCTCTATTATCATACACTGTTTTGGATACGATGTTTTATAGATACGACTTGATGTATTATATTTGGATTTTTATACTAACCCATGTGTTTGACCCTAATTGGAATACCTACTGGGCGCGTTGTCTAACGCCATACTTCTACCTTAGTTGATGACACAAGAAATGGACGGAACGAAGGACGTGATCAGAGCCAAGCTTATGAGCTTGGATGATTAAGTTTCATTTTGTTTAAGTTACTCATGGATAATGTATTTGAGTAATTAGTTCGTGGGACTGTAATAACGTAGATTATTTGCTACGGTTTGGAATGTTAATTTTGGATATTTTAACGTATGATATTTATGATTAAGTGATGGACATCCTTGCTCTCTAAAATGGAATAGAATTATGATCCTATTATAATTTCGTATCTATGATTTATTCCGCATGTTTAACTTGAGTACGTGTGAACCGTTTTAGTGGACTTGGTCCACGCACACGTATAGTTGGCCAGTTAAGGGTTGGGCTTTGGAAGCTCAGACTTAGCTCGCGTCGTGACGCTCTCGCTCTCTCTCACTCATTTATTCAAAAAAAAAAAAAATAGACACTGATTTTCTGCTAATGAAAAAGGGCGGGGCCTTATAAGACAGCCCAAAGCAAACAAAAGAGTTATGCTGACAAAAGGTGGAGACCTTTGAAATTTGCAGTCGGTGACTTAGTATTCCTACGAGTGGCACCACGTCATGGAGTACAACGGTTTGGTCGCAAGGGAAAACTATAACCTCTATATGTTGGACCTTTTGAAATTTTAAAGAGAATAGGGGAAGTAGCCTATCAGCTAGATCTCCCTCAGACTATGGAAAGAGTACATAGTACATTTCATTTATCAATGTTGAAAAAGTACGAACCTGATCCATCCCATGTATTGAGTTATGAGGACATTGAAGTCTCAGAAGATCTGACATTTGAAGAAGTACCAGTAGAGATACAAGGATCTCGGATTCAAGTACTCAGAAGAAAGTCCATTCCACTAGTGCAAGTGATGTGGCAACATCGTGACGTACAACATGTGACGTGGGAACCAGAGTCAACAATGCGGAGGCTGTACCCTAGTCTGTTCACGGGATGAAAAGGTACGAGGTTTATTTAAAATTTCGGGATGGAATTTCTTTAAGGGGGTAGGATATAATACCCTGACCTGAATTAGGCTTAATTAATATGATTTATTCTAATAAATATAATTTAACCTGTTAATCATGAAGATTGCAGTTAGGGCTTTGTGAAAAGTCCAAGTTTGGCCCAATCAGAGCTCGATAGCTCGATGACCAACTCATTTAAGTTGAAGGGCAAAATGCTAATTTACCATTGACAAGTGTTATTTTATTGTTTATTTAATTGTTTGGTTATTGTTTAAGTAATGTTGATTTTCTTAATTAAGGATTTAAATTCTGAAATTGATAAGTACTTTATTTTATGTTTCTTTAGAAAATGTTATTAAAAGACTACCCGAAAATATCCCAAAAGTTAGGAAATAATTATTTCTAAACAATTTTAAAAGTGAGAAAATTTTAAGAAAAATATGTGTTTTAGATTTTGTTTATGTTTTCAAATTTTGAAAAGAAAGGTTTTAAACCCTTTAAATAAATATAAATTGAATTAAGGGAATATCGATAAAATGTGAATTTTGTTTAAATCAATAAAATTTTGATAAAATATAAATCTCCAAAATTTATTATATGTAGAGTTTATAAAACCCAACATTTTAGTTAAAATGGACTAAATTAATTAAGTTAAATAAATCTTTTAATTAATTATAAAAATGAAATAAACTGGACTTATATGCAAATAAACTTGAAGGACTAAAATGCAATTTTTTTTTAAAATCATTGAACCACCTACCTAGCCGTTGAAGTTGTTGCTTGAGCATCGACTCATGCGAGCTACGGAAGTAGCTTGCAGATGATGTATTCGTCCCATGGCTCTAATTGAAGGCCTACCACCCGTCCACCCTTTGGCTATAATTTCAGGTCATGTCCCACCAGGATTCTCCACTAAATTGTTAAAGAGAAAACCACTACTCATCTATTTGTTTTTTACCGTTGGTTTGATTTGGAAGATTTTTCCAGTTGCTGAAATTCAACCCAAGAACTAAAGAGAAGGTAATATTTAGATTTAGTTTCAAATTCTAACCAGTTTAGGATCAAACAGAACTAAATTTGGTTGAGATTCGAGTGTCAAAATGGATTTTGAAGTTTAAGGGAAAACATGAATTTTCATGTGTTTCACTAAATTTATTGTTAAAATCTGATGTTTTTAATCTGTATTAATGTTCCAATTGATTCCCAATGTAAAGAGGACTCATTGAAGTCCATCTGACATGAAGAGTGTGAAAAACGAATCCAGAAAATCCACTGTTTCTAGATTCATAATTTACACAGTCCCTTCCTTCACTGCTCTGTTGCAGGTGACAGAGGAAGAAGATGAACCTCGGAAGATCCGAAAATCGGCCTTCGGAAGTTCCGAACTTCTGTTCGGGGTTCCGAAGCGCTCAGAGGCCAAATATTTCTTTCTGCCTCTACTATTCAGACCCTGGTGTTCTGAGACCCCATCGGACGCTCCGAAATGTTCAGAAGTTTTGAGCAAACCTCGGCAGGTGCCAAGACACACTGAGACCTACTGATTTTCTTGTTTTCTTTGCTTCTGTTTGGAAGCAGGCTCGGAAGTTCCGAGACCTGAACTTTGGAAGTTCCGAAGAACAGAACTCAAGTTCCGAAGGCTCTATAAAGCCTAGATTTTAGGAAGTGGCTTGGAAGTTCCGAAAGCACAGTACCTGGTTCCGAGGCATGTTCTGAGGAACTCAGAACTGGTTTTTGAAACTTAGTCTAACTTAGAATTCTATGTTAAAACTTAGACCCTAGGCTTTGATGTATGTTTATACCATTTTGATAATTAAAAGTGATATTAACTCTCTCTTTGGTACTATTATGTAAATCTATATTATGTATTCACTTCCTGGCCGATACTCTCTATCTGTGGCGTAGTAGAAAAGTAGTCCGGTAGCTATCAAAAGCTGTGCGATTAACTTCGTCGCTTGGTAGAAAAGAAGAGTTCGGGCACTGAGTGATCTCTAGGCCTAACTCACTATATGAATAGTGGCTTGAGTATCTTATATTTCTAGGCCTAACTTAATATGTCTACATGGTCATTTCCAAAAGACAATATGAGAAGTGGCCTGAGCGCCTTATTATTGAGTATTGTAATTTAAAATGGATAGTAACCCATATAGGAGACTCAGATCCATTTCCCTTTGAGTTTTTCTGGAAAATAGGATAAGATTTGAAATACTATATGTGTTGTACTGTTCTGTATATTATGTTTAATTAATAATTGTATAATTCATTGTATCATTGTTTGTGTGTTTGACAGATACTTCGATACCCCACATATTCGGTGAGGAGACTTAATATTGCAGTAGGAGTAAATCAGGTTAAGAAGATCTAGTGCAATGAGTGGTTTGAAAGATTAGATTTAATGAACCCACTTATATGCCTAGATATGATACACTGTTGTCTAAAGTGCTTATTGATACTAACGATGTTTATCGTATATTGCTTATAAGCTATGATGATATTGATACTGCTTTCACGTACCCTTAAATACTGAACTGTTATCGGCCCAGGTGTGTCGATTACCGGCCTAGGTGTGTCGATTTGCGTCTACTGGCTCTGGTGTGTCAGTTGCTGGCCCAAATGTGTCAGTACCGGCCCAAGTGTGTCGGAGATGTATTTTCAAGATTATGCGTTTTAACCATGTCAGGACTTAATGCTTATAATCAGTATAGTGTCTAGGTGTTACGTTGGATGTCAGCAATTACATGAAGATGACTTGATATATTAGCATGATAAACTTATTATGATGATGATGTTGATTTTGTTTAATCTGATATTCATTACACTGCATTGTTATGTTCTTTTCATTGGGTTGGTTAGCTCATACTACTCACATTTCAGGAGATGAACCTGAGGAGGAGGAACCTCGATTTCAAGCTTAGGATGGATAAGCTGTTGCGGTTACTTGGAATTCCCACGGATGGAAATTTCATTTATTTTGACTATTGGTTCGTTGAACCATATTTTTGTGTAAAGTACCTCATGTGGTACTTATTTTGTAATCATATATAAACTTCCAGGTTACCGTTAGCAACTCTGGATGACATAAATTATATTATCTTTTATGATGGAAATATTTGTTTATATGTTATGTGCTAGTAAACGGGTAGATATATAGTACATGTTTGAGTCCACACTTAAAGAGCATGTGTAATATTTATTTCTGTAAGACCCCGCCCTTTTTCATTAGCAGAAAATTAGAGTCCATTTTTTTTTTAAAGAGTGAGAGAGAGCGGGTACGTCATGACGCGAGCTAAGTCCGAGCTTCCAAAGCCTGACCCTTAACTGGCCAACCACACGTGTGAGTGGACCAAGTCCACTAAAAAGTTTCACACGTACTAAGGCTATACATGCGGAATAAATAATAGATGCAGAATTATAATATAATAATTATCCTATTCCATTTTAGATAGCAAGGTAATCCAACACTTAACAATAATTATCTTAAGTTAAAATATCCAAAATTAACATTCAAACCATAGCAAATAATCTAAGTTATTACAGTCCCAGATTTAACGCCCCGCCCTTTTTCACCCGCTTTCCGAAAATCAGAGTTTATTCTTTTCTTTTTTTGAAATAGAAGAGTAAGAGAGGGCGCGGACGCCACGACGCGAGTTAAGTCCGAGCTTTTAAAGCCCGACCCTTAACTGGCCAACCCCACGCGTGCTTGGAACTAAGTCCACGAGAATGGTTCACGAGTAGGAAGTAAGCTCGCGGATTATAATCATTGCGGAACATGATAATAGAGTCTATCCTACCGATTTTTTTAGATAGAAGGGAAGATACAACATTAAATTACCAAAATGCCCCTATGATCATATTTATATCACCAAATGTAATTGTCCATAAGTAACGTCCAAAGCATCGCAAGAAATGTAAATTTATACAACCCGACAAGTTAAGTTACTTTAAAATTACATCTCCAAAATGTAAACGTAAATAAACTAAGACTGCGTTTCCCAAGCTCCTAAGCTTGGCTCCTGTCATGTCCACCGTTCCGCCATCCCCTGCGTCATCAGCTAGGGTAGAAGTAGGGCGTTAGTCAACGCGCCCAGTAGGACTCCGAGTAGGGCTAGCACATGGATTAGTGATAACACGCATACCGATACAATAAAAATATAACAAAATAAGCATGTAATGAATGCTATGCCATGGGTGCCTATATCATGTGTCCCACCCATCATCCGTATGATCATACAATGTATTATCCCCATGTTTGTTTCTCGGTCGCCCCGACGGAGCATGGACTCCGGTTATATAACTATCCCCATGTTTGATTCTCGGTCGCCCCGACGGAGCATGGACTCCGTTTATAGCCTTCAGGCTATCCCCATGTCTGATTCTCGGTCGCCACGACAGAGCATGGACTCCGATTTCATTATTTTTCCGCCCATGCCATGCATGAGATGTACGTGCATTATGCTATCTAGTATATAGATAAACCATAATTTTGATATACCATACATAGCCATATAATGCATAATGTTAAAAATATAATCCATATGATTCATAACTTAAAACTCATCATAAGATAAATCATAATCATAAATCCATCATAAGTCAAATCAAAATAATCTAAAATACCATCACATATCCATTGCTTACAAAAAGGTAGGAATCCTACCGAATACCACGTATCGTTCCGTTACGCTTTCCGTTTGATAATCCGGTCGCCGATCGCGTACCGTTTGCGACGTCCCGATACCTTATTACATTTACTGAATTAGTCCATACGTTATCTATGATTAAGTTCCTAACTGATTATAACCCTAGATCCATTCAATGATCCTTAAGTATATTACAAGTTTATCAAAAATCGGTCCTTAACTTAGCCCATTATCCATTGGTTAAAACACATACATAAATCCAATTTCTTTGGCCATTTAAGTACTCTAATTTGCGAACCTAAACGCAGCAACTATCCGTTCCAATTAATCATTCATAATGCATTCGATTTCATGTCTAATCCACATAGGGTTCGGCCATGTATCATGGCCGAACCCATTGTTCTTCAAAGTGGCTAATAATTACCATTTTGCCACTCTCTCCACTATGATTAATCATTCACCCACTTATGTCTGTTTTAAGTCTAAATTTCATCCATAACTTAGACCCATGTATAATTCCATAACATATCCAAAATCAGCCACCTATTGTTTAATTTTGAAAAACATTTAATCCCCATATGTCCTTTCACATTTGGCCCTAAAGGTGGCCCACAAAGGGATCATGGGTTCGGCTATACCCCATGGCCGAACCCGTGGTACCCTATCTCCCTTTTTTTGGGTCCATTTTGTCTCATTTAATCATATTACCAATGAATTTAATTTATTCATTTAAGTCCCCATTCTCATCCCATTTAAAACCTCACATATCTTTTTCATAAATCCATTAAAATCTAGCATTCTTCTACATCATTTTCCATTTATTAAAACCACTAATCACCACCCTAGGGTTCACCTTTATGGATGCCATTTTCAAAGACTAATGTTTTATCCCAAAAATAATCCATTTTAAAATCACTTACCATACTCATAATTTTCAAACTTTAGAAAACATAAACCATTGAGCATCTAAGAGCCCTAACCTTCATAGATCACTAACCATGGTGTTCGGCCACCTTGTATGGCCGAACCCTATAGTTCATGATTTCTTTAAAACATCATACCCCCATTTGAATTAAATCATCTATTTACATCACCATTTTCATCCCATTTAAACATCACATTCTATACTCAATAAATCCATTTAAATCTATCATTTTTCTCCATTATCTTTAAACCTTATTTAAAATCACCTATTTAAAATCACTTGAAAGCTAATTATCATAAATCATTCTCCAACATTTTAAACCTTCTAACCTTAATAAAATCATCAATTACTTTGCATTTAGGAAACCTAACCTTTTCTCCATATTTTTCCATACTTCCATCATCCATCATTTAATTTGCCACCATGGGGTTCGGCCATGCTACATGGCCGAACCCTATGGCCCAAAGTTTCCTCACAAATCCATAACAATTATTTTAAATACTTAACATCCCTAATCCATTATTTAATCCATTCCTCCATTTTATCCATTCCTTATCCTACCATTGGATGGATTTTTAAATTCAAAGCCTATGATGGTTTGGCCACCATCCAATCCAAGGGAATGGATTCCAAAACTTAAAACTTTAAAAATTAAATTTCTTGTTTAGAACATACTTACGATCCGACGACTCCTCCGGTCTTTGTCGCGCGCGTGGACTTCCTTGGCCTCCTTTCTTCTTCCTCTCCTTGTTTGAACGGCTAGATGTGCTTGATCAATGGTGAAATATGCTTGGATAGGCTATGGTAGATGGGGTTAGATTGAGAGAGGGAGAGGGGAAGGTGATGGAAGACAAGATCTTAGCCTTTGATCTTGAAAGGGTGGACCAAGGTTTGCTCTCTCTTTCTCTTTTCTTCTCTTCTTCTTCTAAGTTTTCTTCTCTTTTTCTTTTCTCCAATGCATGGGACGGTCTTTGAGAGAGGTGAAGAGGGAGAGAGTGAAATGAGAGGGATGAGATGGAAAACCCATCTCATTCCTTGGTCTTACTTGGACCATACCCCTCCATTATGGCCTCACCAACCAAGCATGGGCTAGCTTGACTTTGGTGGTGGTGGTTGAGACCCAACCACCAAGCATGGCTCCCTTGTCCTCTTTGACTTGTCTATGTTGACCCTAATTAACCAACCAAATTAATTAAGTTAAGTCCTCACTTAGGTTAGTTAATTTCCATCCAATTTAATTTCATACAATTTATCTATTTAAGAAATCCACCCATGGTTGACCAAGTCAACCATGGTGGACGGCCCCCACCTATACCTACCCCACTTGGCCATGTCACTTTAACTCCATTAATCTTAACTTAGATAATTTTACAATAATTTTAATCAATTTAATTCACTTTAATCCACATTAGTCCTCTCAATTTATCTATGGTTGACCAAGTCAACCATGATGGTTGGCCCCACCTTTGCGTTGGTCCACACGCCACCTCAATAGGTGAGGTGGAGGTGGGCCCCATTTGGCCATATTACTTAATCTTGATACATTTTAACTTAGATAGTTTTATAATTATCTATCTATTTAATTTATCTTAATTGGATCACCATTGGTCCATGGCCCAATTTATATTTTGTCTTTCCCATTTATTTTAGGGCTTACCTACTTTGGCCCATTGGGTCCCATATGGCCCTTTGACCCAAATTGACTATCTTGACCCAATTACTTACCATTGACTCATTAATTGTATTAATTCCAATTCATGGTTTATTGGGTAGACATTGGGCCCATGGCCCAATTAAATTCCCTCCTTACCTTAGGCTTACCTCAATTGGGTCCATTGGGTCCCAAATGAGTATTGGGCCCAATTTGACCATCTTTGACCCGATTAGTCCTCATTGACCCATTAAATGGATTTCATCCAATCCATGGCCCATTGGACCATTCTTGGACCCTTGCCCAACTTTGATCCATTTGGTATTCCATCATGTCAAAATTCAAATTAAAATCAATAAATGCCAAATATATATTGATTCGAAAATTCGGGCTATTACAATAGAATCCTCTTTTGAAATTTTCGTCCCGAAAATTCGAGCAAAGTAGGGGTCCAAAACAACTCATGCGAAGAGCTTCGGATAAGCGGTTTTCATCTCCGACTCAAGTTCCCAAGTGGTTTCTTCACTGCCTTGTCGTTCCCATACCACCTTAACGAACTGAATGGCGCGGTTCCGTAGCACCCTTTGTTCGCTTCCAATAACTCTGACCGGCTTCTCCACATATGTCACATCGCTTTGTACATCGATGTCTTCAACATTTATTACATGAGAAGGATCAGGATTGTACTTTCTCAGCATGGACACATGAAGCACATCATGTAGAGATGACAGCTGTGGAGGGAGCGCTAACTGATAAGCCACCCCTCCCACCCTCTTCAGTATCGGAAACGGCCCCACAAATCTAGGCGACAGTTTCCCTTTCTTTCCGAACCTCATGTGTCCTTTCCGTGGAGAGACTTTTAAGAACACTAAGTCTCCCACCTCAAACTCGAGGAACCTTCTCCTCTTGTCGGCATAGCTCTTCTGACGGCTCTGTTCAGTGAGTAGACATTGCCGTATCAGCTTAATTTGTGCTATAGTCTCCGCAACCAAATCCGGTCCAATCAATGCAGGCTCACCGGCCTCTGTCCAACACACTGGTGATCTACACGGCCTACCATACAAGGCCTCAAATGGAGCCATCTGGAGGCTTGCTTGGTAACTGTTATTGTAAGAGAACTCCACTAGTGGCAAATGGTCCTCCCATCCGCCCTTGAAGTCTAGCATGCATGCTCTCAGTATATCTTCCAATGTCTGTATCGTCCTCTCTAACTGTCCATCAGTCTGTGGATGAAATGCTGTGCTAGTCAATATGTCGGCCCCCATAGCAGACTGCAGGCCCTGCCATACCCTGCCGATGAATCGGCCATCCCTGTCGGATACAATAGACCGGGGAGTACCATGTAACCTGATGATCTCCCGTTTGTACCGTCGACCCAAAGTCTCTGATGAATCTATCATCTTGATGGGAAGGAAATGTGCAGACTTGGTCAACCGGTCCACTATGACCCATATAGCATCGTTGCCCTTTGATGACCTTGGCAACCCTATTACAAAGTCCATGGATATGTGCTCCCATTTCGATTCTGGTATCGGTAAGGGTACAAGTAGGCCTGGTGGTTTCCGATGTTCTGCCTTAACCAGTTGACAAGTTAGGCAACAAGCAACAAAGGCTGCTACGTCTTTTTTAAGCCCATGCCACCAATAGTGCCTCTTAAAATCATGATACATCTTGGTGTTGCCCGTGTGGATAGAGAGTTTGGTTTTGTGTGCTTCAATTAGCAATTCTCTTCTGCAATTCTTAGGCACGTATGTCCTGCCTCGGAACATAAGACCCTGTCCGGGTCGTAACTCCCACTCCGGTACGACCTCACCGGTAGACATCTTAGCCCAGATTTCTTCCACTTCTGGATCTGTCCGTTGCTCTCGTTCAATCTCGGAGACCATCTTGGATCGTATGATCAGATTATATATGGTCCCATGATTATTGAGGTAGAGTTTAAATTCTCTGATGATATTCAGTACCTCCCATTCCGTCCTGATCAAGCTGGCTACTGTCGCATGTGACATGCGGCTAAGGGCATCCGCCACTTTGTTTGCCTTCCCAGGATGATACCGAAGTGCGAACTCATAATCCACCAGATATTCCATCCATCTACGCTGTCTCATATTGAGTTCTTTCTGATCAAATAAGTACTTCAGACTTTTGTGATCTGAGAACACCTCGAACTTTTCACCATAAAGGTAGTGTCTCTAGCTTTTGAGAGCGAAGACCACCGCTGCTAGTTCCAGATCATGGGTGGGGTAGTGGCATTCATGAATTTTCAACTGTCTCGATCCGTACGCCACCGTACGATTACCTTGACTGAGTGTACACCCCAGTCCCTCACCGGAGGCATCACAGTACACCTCATAATTTCTGCCTCTTTCCGGCAAGATCAGAATAGGAGCGGTCGTAAGCCTCTCCTTAAGCTCCTCAAATCTTTGATTGCACAGATTGGACCACTTAAACTTGACTCCTTTCTGAGTGAGTCGGGTAAGTGGAGCCGCAATCTTGGAGAAGTCCATGATGAATTTCCCGATAGTAACCGGCCAATCCCAGAAAATTAAGGATCTCGGTCACATTTGTTGGCGCTTTCCATTCCTTGACTGCTGCTACCTTAGCCGGGTCCACGGCTATACCTTCCTCTGATATGATGTGCCCCAAGAAGTTGACTTCAGATAGCCAAAATTCACACTTGCTGGCTTTGGCATACAATTGGTTCTTCCGCAAGGTGTCTAGGACTATCCGTAGGTGCTCGGCATGTTCGTTGTGACTTTTGGAGTAGATTAGAATATCATCGATGAATACGATCACAAACTGATCTAAGTATGGACGGAATATCCTATTCATCAGGTCCATGAACACCGCGGGTGCATTAGTAAGCCCAAACGGCATGACTACATACTCATATAACCCATACCGTGTCCTGAAGGCAGTCTTCTCTATGTCCTCCTCTCTAACCCGAATTTGATGGTATCCGGACATCAGGTCAATCTTGGAGAAATGAGAGGAACCCCTAAGTTGATCAAACAGATCATCAATCCGGGGTAGGGGATACTAGTTCCTGAGAGTCAGCTGATTTAACTTCCTATAGTCCACACACATTCGTAGGGTACCGTCTTTCTTTTTCACAAATAACACTGGGGCTCCCCATGCGGATGTACTGTTTCCGAATGAAGCCTAGTCTGAGTAGTTCATCAATTTGCTTCTTCAGCTCGGTCATCTCAGCTGGTGCCATCCTATAATGGGGTAATGATACTGGAGCGGCACCGGGGTATAATTTTATTTCAAAGTCTATCTCCCTCTTGGGTGGCAAACTAGGGAGTTCTATTGGGAATACCTCGGCAAAATCTGCGACTACCGCCGGAAGTTCAACCATTGGTGCCTTATCTAGTCTGAGGCTGTTCAAGGCGAGATGATTCAATTCCTCCTGCAGCCTTCTAGGGATACCCTGCCTGTCAACGTGTACCACGTACCGCTTTCCTTCGGCTGACCAAAATATCACCCTACGAAGATGGCAGTCAATATGGGCCTGATACGTAGTCAACCAATCCATGCCAAATATGACATCATATTCTGCCATATCAATTACTAAATAGCTGAACTCGAATCTGAATCCCGCGAGAAACGTGTTCAATGCCGTACATATAAGTCCTAATGATGTGTCTCCGACGGGGGATACAATGGTGAGTGATGTGGACAGGTTTTGTACTAGTGTACCCGTGGCAGATATGAATGCAGCAGATATGAATGAATGTGATGCTCCAGAGTCAAATAAAGTAACAGCATAGGAACTACCAATTACAGCCATACCTTGCATCACTGAACGGTCCACTGCTACTGGAGATGGTATGATGAAGAGTCGTCCATATCCCGCAGGTTTTGGTACCCGCCCCGCCTGATTATATGTTCTGCCTCCCCGCGACTGTGTTGGTCTAGTTGGAGGGCGGAAAGAGCCCCTAAAGTTGGAGGGTCGGCTAGTCTGTGGACACTCTCGCTTGTAGTGGCCCTGTTGGCCACACTGATAACAAGTGTTCCCACCCCGGGAACCTATGTGACTGATGCTGATGTAGAAGGCTGACTGGGGCGAAAGCCCCTGGTAGATCCCGTGGAGGGTGAGGGCCTGCTAGGATTCGGGCGGAATTTCTTGTTGGGTTGGAATGTTCCCCGCCCAACCTGCCCTCGACGGTTGTCGAACCGTACTATCTCATTTAGTTCTCGTTCTGCGATGGTGGCCATGCTAACCACCCCTGCCAGTGTGGGCTCTTTGAAAATGGTCACTCTAGTCTTGATGCTTGGCCGAAGGCCCCGTTCAAACTTGCGGGCCCTTCGGTGTTCAGTATCCACCATATAGACCGCATAGATAGACAGCTTAAAAAATTCTCTGTGATACTCCGCCACTGTCATGTTGCCTTGTACCAATGAGATGAAGGCTTCAGTCTGGCTCTCTCTTTCTTCCTCCGGAAAAAATTGTTCTAGGAAGGTGGCTTGAGAACCACTCCATGTCATGGGGATCCTTTCTCTTTCCCGGTACCAGCGTTTGTTGCTTTTCTACCACTTCCCACCAACTACTGGCATCCTCGATCAGTTGGGATGTGGCCAGTAAGATCTTATCAGCAGGACTGGAGACCTGGAGCAAATTCAAGATTTGATTGATCCTCTTTAACCAGTGCTCCGCTCCCACAGCCCCTTCCTTTCCCTTGAAGTAGGGAGGGCGCTGTTGTTGGAAGTCCTTGACCATCTTCCGTTTACTGGAGTTGCTAGCGGTCGCATTGCCGCTTAGTGTTGTTGGAGAGCAGAAGCGACTGCCGCTTGGACTATGTCTCTTAACTCGGGAGGTACACCTTCTATGTTTTATACTATTTTGTCCCGGCTGTATGAGGTGGTGGTTGTACTTCCTCATCTGACGAGGGGGGTTTACCTCTTTCTCTACCGTGGGTTGCGGCGGGTTCTTCTTTTTGGCGGCATTTCCTAAGTCATCGAAAAATATTGACTTAGTTCCCTCATAATATTGGCATGTTCATAGTTCAGAACAATTTTCCTAAGTATCAAATATTTCCTTCAATTTGGGGGAGAATTATCGATCAAGTATACTTCTTTTTTTTTTTTTTGGGGGGGGGGGGGGGGGGGGGGGGGAATTCTTAAGTATTGAATATCGTTTCTTTCATTTGAGGAAAGTTGCCAAATAAGCATACTTGGTTTGGGGAAAACTTCCCATCTAGCTATGTTTGTCCATTTTTGTGAAATTGGGGGAAATGTTCCTACGTTTGATAAACCTATCAATGTTATAATGATTGTACTTCCCTTACTATCATTTTCTTAAGTTAAATGTGGCGCTCAAATTGAATGTTTTAGTCTGAGTCAATCGAAGTAGATTAACCCGGCCCCCGTGCAGCGGGCTCTGAAGACTCGGTCAATTGGGATTCTTAGCTGTCAGTGAGACATGCAACCGTCTAAATCTTACTTCGAAGGATTCATTCTTTCGATTTCGCTCTGATACCAACTGTAACGCCCTGCCTTTTTTCACTCGTTTCCCTAAAATCAGAGTCTATTTTTTTCTTTTTGAAATAGAAGAGTGAGAGAGGGCGCGGACGCCACGATGCGAGTTAAGTCCGAGCTTTTAAAGCCCGACCCTTAACTGGCCAACCCCATGCATGCGCGGAACTAAGTCCACGAGAATGGTTCACGCGTAGGAAGTAAGCTCGCGGATTATAATCATTGTGGAACATGATAATAGAGTCTATCCTACCGGTTTTTTTAGATAGAAGGGAAGATACAACATTAAATTACCAAAATGCCCCTATGATCATATTTATATCACCAAATGTAATTGTCCATAAGTAACGTCCAAACCATAGCAAGAAATGTAAATTTATACAACCCGACAAGCTAAGTTACTTTAAAATTACATCTCCAAAATGTAAACGTAACTAAACTAAGACTGCGCTTCCCAAGCTCCTAAGCTTGGCTCCTGTCATGTCCACCGCTTCCGCCATCCCCTGCGTCATCAGCTAGGGTAGAAGTAGGGCGTTAGTCAACGCGCCCAGCAGGACTCCGAGTAGGACTAGCACATGGATTAGTGATAACACGCATACGATACAAGAAAATATAACAAAATAAGCATGTAATGAATGTTATGCCATAGGTGCCTATATCAGTGTCCACCCATCATCCGTATGATCACAATGTATTATCCCCATGTTTGCTTCTCGGTCGCCCCGACGGAGCATGGACTCCGGTTATAGAACTATCCCCATGTTTGATTCTCGGTCGCCCCGACGGAGCATGGACTCCGGTTATAGCCCTCAGGCTATCCCCATGTCTGATTCTCGGTCGCCCCGACCGAGCATGGAGTCCGGTTTCATTATTTTCCCGCCCATGCCATGCATGAGATGTACGTGCATTATGCTATGTAGTATATAGATAAACCATAATTTTGATATACCATACATAGCCATATACTGCATAATGTTAAAATATAATCCATATGATTCATAACTTAAAACTCATCATAAGATAAATCATAATCATAAATCCATCATAAGTCAAATCAAAATAATCTAAAATACCATCACATATCCATTGCTTACAAAAAGGTAGGAATCCTACCGAATACCACGTAGCGTTCCGTTACGCTTTCCGTTTGATAATCCGGTCGCCGATCCCGTACCGTTTGCGACGTCCCGTTACCTTATTACATTTACCGAATTAGTCCATACGTTATCTATGATTAAGTTCCTAACTGATCATAACCCTAGATCCATTCAATGATCCTTAAGTATATTACAAGTTTATCAAAAATCGGTCCTTAACTTAGCCCATTATCCATTGGTTAAAACACATACATAAATCCAATTTCTTTGGCCATTTAAAAACTCTAATTTGCGAACCTAAACGCAGCAACTATCCGTTCCAATTAATCATTCATAATGCATTCGATTTCATGTCTAATCCACATAGGGTTCGGCCATGTATCATGACCGAACCCATGGTTCGTCAAAGTGGCTAATAATTACCATTTTGCCATTCTCTCCTCTATGATTAATCATTCACCCACTTATGTCTGTTTTAAGTCTAAATTTCATCCATAACTTAGACCCATTTATAATTCCATAACATATCCAAAATCAGCCACCTATTGTTTAATTTTGAAAAACATTTAATCCCCATATGTCCTTTCACATTTGGCCCTAAAGGTGGCCCTCAAAGGGATCATGGGTTCGGCCATACACCATGGCCGAACCCATGGTACCCTATCTCCCTTCTTTTGGGTCCATTTTGTCTCATTTAATCCTATCACCAATGAATTTAATTTATTCATTTAAGTCCCCATTCTCATCCCATTTAAAACCTCACACATCTTTTTCATAAATCCATTAAAATCTAGCATTCTTCTACATCATTTTCCATTTATTAAAACCGCTAATCACCACCCTAGGGTTCCCATTTATGGATGCCATTTTCGAAGACTAATGTTTTGTTCCAAAAATAATCCATTTTAAAATCACTTACCATACTCATAATTTTCAAACTTTAGAAAACATTAACCATTGAGCATCTAAGAGCCCTAACTGTAAGGTCTCGGAATTTTGGAATTAATATAAATGTGAATATTATTTATTTTAATGATGGAAATTAGAAAATTGGTGGAGTAATGGTAAATGGGCCAAAAATTGGAATAAAGGCCCAAGTGTGGCCGAATAGACTAGGTTTGGATTAAATTTATTTAAATGGGTCAAGAATGGTCAAAATTGGGTCAAATACCCATTTGGGACCTAATGGGTCAAGATAGTTATGCTCTAAGGTAAATGGGCTAGATGAAAATGTAATTGGGCCATAGGCCCAACGGGAATCCACTTAGAGTGAATTCAATGATTTTAAATCACCTAAGTTATTTGGCAATTAAACAATGGTGATGTGGCCAAGTGGGGACCCACCTCCAGCTCATCAAGTGAGGTGGCCTGTGGGCCAATGTTTGGTGGGGCCAACCACCATGGTGGATTAGTAATTATGGGTGGAAGTATGAGGAAATTAAAGAGGTGGAATTAGGTTAAGTGGAATTAAATTAACCTAAATTAATAATCTAATTAATTAAGTGATTAAGTTAAAACAAATGGGGTCAAAATTGGTAACATGGGAGACCAAGCTACCCCACCTTATCACCATGAAAAACGTTGGGCTTGGTGGTAGTTATCTAAACCACCACCAAAAAGCAAATAAAATATCTTGCTTTGGTTGGTGAGAGTAGTTAATGTAAAGGGTAAGTTTAAGTCACCAAGTGGGGGGTTAAGTCTTGAGTTTCTTTTCCATTTTTTTTTATCCTTTTCAACTCTCTCCATTGTCATTCTCCATGACCGTCCCACACTTAGGAAGGAGAAGAGAAAAAAAAAAAATTAAGGAAAGGAAGCTAAGAAGAGAAGGAGAGAAGAAAGAAATGGAAATTTACACAAATCACTCTAAGGTCAAGGTGATTATCTCCCCTCTCATCATCTTTTCCTCTTCCCTCTTTCAATTTAAACCTAACATGGCTGATTCTAGGGTTGGGAGTTGCCACCTTGATCAAGATCTTGACCTATCAAAGATCAAGAGGAAGGAGAGAGGAGGCTAAGGAGACGACGGGAGCGGCGGAAATCGGAGGAGACGTTGGATAGTGAGTATTTCTTAAATAAAAGAATTTTGGATTTTAGGGTTTAAGAAATGGAATTTATTTTTTTTGTGAAATTAATGGTGGATAGGTGATTTTATACTATGGAATTTAGATACATTAAATGGAAGGGTGGAAGATGGAGAAAACCCTAAATGGGTGAATTACGAGTAGGGAAAAGAAATAAATAAGTGATTATGTGCATTAGGTAATTTATGAAATTAAGCATAGAAGTGGATGATTGGAAGGAAAATCATGGGCCATAGGGTTCGGCCATGTAACATGGCCGAACCCCATGGTGAGTAATTAGCTAATTAATTTAATTGGTTAAGGTTTTGATAAAAGGAAGACAATGAGGGTAGCAAATGAAAATTAGGATTTTAAATGGGTGAATATAGGTGTTCTTGGAGCAATGAATGGTGGATCATGAACCATGGGTTCGGCCATGCTAAATGGCCGAAACCTATGGTGGTGTAATGGTGATCAAATGATGGGTTTAAGGGATGCAAAAGAGGGATTAATGTATTAATGAGTTTAGGGTTTTGAATGAGTAATGTTGTGGCCTTAAGAGGCATAGAAAAAATAATGGAACATGAACCATGGGTTCGGCCATATGGCCGAACCCTATGGTCATGCATTATAAGTTTTAAAGGGGTTTAAAAAGGATGGAAAATGGGAAGATTCAATGGGTGAAGTATGTTTGACACCATGAAAAGATGAGGGGGAATGTTATTAGTTTTGATGGGCTCAAGAGATGAAACAAATGTTGATCAAATGAATGATCTAACTAAATGATGAAATTTCCATATAGAAGGACTTGTGATAAATTCAAACGTGAACAATAGGTCCAAGAAAAGAATGGGAAAAGGACACCATGGGTTCGGCCATGGTGTATGGCCGAACCCATGGCCCATTTATGAGTCTTTTGATGGGTTAGGTTGGAGTATGAAGGTGTTTAGATTGATTGGGATTTGGCTAAGTTAAGGACCTAAGTTGTGGATTAAATTTTGGGCTTAAGTAGGCATGAATTAATGAAAAATTGTTTATGTGAAGGGTAGTGGCACAAATGGTAATTATTGGCTAAAATGAAGAAACCACTAAAATATGATTTATGGGCTTGGAAATGGAACAATATGGGCTAATTTGGTAATTTAATAAGGTGTCGGATAGCGCGAGCGGTACGGGAGTCGGTAGCCGAATTGTCGGACGAATACGGAAAAAAGGATGCGAATCGGTAATCGGTAGGATTTCTACCTACTTGTAAGCCATGGATGTGTAATGGTATATTTATCTTATTTTGGTTGATTTTGGGATTGATCTTTAAAAAAAAAAAGAATTGTTCTATGATTATGGACATTATGTTTAATACTATGGTTTATTATTTCTAAGGTTATGCATTATATGGTAAGGCTATGTATGGTATATTAAGGGTATGAATATACATATTATATAGCATAATGCATTACATCTCATGCATGGCATGGGCGGAAAAAAATAAACAAACCGGAGTCCATACTCTGTCGGGGCGTCCGAGAATAGGCATGGGGACACCTTGACGAGGCTTTGCCGTCAAGGGGGATATTTTGCGGTTGGACATATCTTGACAAGGTTTTTCCGTCAAGAGGGATATGACAGTATGTGGCAGGAATGATGGGTGGGATTCATAACATTTACACCCATGGCATATCATTTACTTATATTTTCAGTATATGGTGGTTTATAGTTTTCACTGTGTTATTATCTGTATGTGGTTATTACTAACCCATGTGCTAGCCCTACTCGGAATCCTACTGGGCGCGTGTTCTAACGCCCTACTTCTACCCTAGCTGACGATGCAGGAAATGGCGGAACGGAAGGGCGAGACGGAAGCCAAGCTTAGGAGCTTGGGGAGGCGGATTAATTATTTTGTTTTACGTTTATTTTGGAAAAGATGTATTTGTATAGTTAGCTTGTCGGAAATGTAATAATTTAGGTAGTTTGCTATGTTTAGGTATTATTTTGGATAATACAGTATAATGGCATTTTCGTAATTAATTGGATATTTCTTCCCTGCTATCTGAAGAACTGGTAGGATAGTTTTATTATCATCCGCAGTTATTTTTATGTTCCGCGAACTTACTTCTATGCGTGAACCGTACTCGTGGACTTATGTTCCACGCACGCGTAGGGTTGGCCAGTTAAGGGCCGGGGCTTTAGAAGCTTGGAACTTAACTCGCGTCGTGACGTCCGCGTCTTTTGTCACTTTTTTTTTTAAAAAAATAGGCTCTGATTTTCTGTGAAAAGGGGCGGGCGTTACACTAACCTTCATAGATCACTAACCATGGGGTTCGGCCACCTTGTATGGCCGAACCCTATAGTTCATGATTTCTTTAAAACATCATATCCCCATTTGAATTAAATCATCTATTTACATCACCATTTTCATCCCACTTAAACATCACATTCTATACTCAATAAATCCATTTAAATCTATCATTTTTCTCCATTATCTTTAAACCTTATTTAAAATCACCCATTTTAAATCACTTGAAAACTAATTATCATAAATCATTCTCCAACATTTTAAACCTTCTAACCTTAATAAAATCATCAATTACTTTGCATTTAGGAAACCTAACCTTTTCTCCATATTTTTCCATACTTCCATCATCCACCATTTAATTTGCCACCATGGGATTCGGCCATGCTACATGGCCGAACCCTATGGCCCAAAGTTTCCTCACAAATCCATAACAATTATTTTAAATACTTAACATCCCTAATCCATTATTTAATCCATTCCTCCATTTTATCCATTCCTTATCCTACCATTGGATGGATTTTTAAATTCAAAGCCTATGATGGTTTGGCCACCATCCAATCCAAGGGAATGGATTCCAAAACTTAAAACTTTAAAAATTAAATTTCTTGTTTAGAACATACTTACGATCCGACGACTCTTCCGGTCTTTGTCGCTCCCGTCGACTTCCTTGGCCTCCTTTCTTCTTCCTCTCCTTGTTTGAACGGCTAGATGTGCTTGATCAATGGTGAAATATGCTTGGATCGGCTATGGTAGATGGGGTTAGATTGAGAGAGGGAGAGGGGAAGGTGATGGAAGACAAGATCTTAGCCTTTGATCTTGAAGGGGTGGACCAAGGCTTGCTCTCTCTTTCTCTTTTCTTCTCTTTTTCTTTTCTCCAATGCATGGGACGGTTTTTGAGAGAGGTGAAGAGGGAGAGAGTGAAATGAGAGGGATGAGATGGAAAACCCATCTCATTCCTTGGTCTTACTTGGACCATACCCCTCCATTATGGCCTCACCAACCAAGCATGGGCTAGCTTGACTTTGGTGGTGGTGGTTGAGACCCAACCACCAAGCATGGCTCCCTTGTCCTCTTTGACTTGTCTATGTTGACCCTAATTAACCAACCAAATTAATTAAGTTAAGTCCTCACTTAGGTTAGTTAATTTCCATCCAATTTAATTTCATATAATTTATCTATTTAAGAAATCCACCCATGGTTGACCAAGTCAACCATGGTGGACGGCCCCCACCTATACCTACCCCACTTGGCCATGTCACTTTAACTCCATTAATCTTAACTTAGATAATTTTACAATAATTTTAATCAATTTAATTCACTTTAATCCACATTAGTCCTCTCAATTTATCTATGGTTGACCAAGTCAACCATGATGGTTGGCCCCACCTTTACGTTGGTCCACACGCCACCTCAATAGGTGAGGTGGAGGTGGGCCCCATTTGGCCATATTACTTAATCTTGATACATTTTAACTTAAATAGTTTTATAATTATCTAATCTATTTAATTTATCTTAATTGGATCACCATTGGGTCCATGGCCCAATTATATTTTGTCTTTCCCATTTATTTTAGGGCTTACCTACTTTGGCCCATTGGGTCCCATATGGCCCTTTGACCCAAATTGACTATCTTGACCCAATTACTTACCATTGACTCATTAATTGTATTAATTCCAATTCATGGTTTATTGGGTAGACATTGGGCCCATGGCCCAATTAAATTCCCTCCTTACCTTAGGCTTACCTCAATTGGGTCCATTGGGTCCCAAATGAGTATTGGGCCCAATGTGACCATCCTTGTCCCGATTAGTCCTCATTGACCCATTAAATGGATTTCATCCAATCCATGGCCCATTGGACCATTCTTGGACCCTTGTCCCAACTTTTGATCCATTTGGTATTCCATCATGTCAAAATTCAAATTAAAATCAATAAATGCCAAATATATATTGATTCGAAAATTCGGGCTATTACACAGATGCTAGCTACTCAAATTACATTGTCCATGAGTAACTTAAATAAAATGAAACCAAAACATCCAAGCTCCTAAGCTTGACTCTGATAACGTTCTGCGTTCTGTCCATTTCATGTGTCATCAACTAACGTAGAAGTAGGGCGTTAGAGAACGCGCCCAGTAGGTACTCCAAGTAGGGTCAACACATGGGTTAGTACCAAAAATCACATAGATAACATAATATCAAAACTATGCAAGTTTATGCCATGCCATGGGTGTCATATGCCATAAGTCCCACCCATCATCCATATCACACACACATAGTATCCTCTTGATGGAAACTCCTCATCAAGGTATCCCCATGAATGCCTTACGGACGCCCCGACGGAGCGTGGATCTTTGGTTACAAATCAATCATGCATCCCTCTTGATGGATAATGCACATCAAGGTACCCTCACGAACGCCTTACGGATGCCTTGACGGAGCGTGGGCCTCCGGTTACATTTCATCCTTCCCATGTCATGCATGAGATGCAAATGTTGATATGCTATATAATAATACAATTATAGCATTAAAATCCCATCATTAAGACATAACATTTGATACCAAAATAATTCAAGTAAAACATTCATATATACATAATCCATGGTTTTCAATAAGGTAGGAATCCTACCAGTGACCAACTAATGTGTCCTTGCGTTTTTGTCTGAAAACCGCTCACCGATTGCGTCAAGCCGATCGTACACCGCTTGTGAGATCCCGTTACCTTATTACATATCAATAAATCAAAACCATATTCCATTTGATTTCCAACCATGTTTGAGTCCACAAATATGCCTCAGTGGGGTTCGACCATACAACATGGCCGAACCTCACTCACTTGGTTTTGGGTCCCTCTTTTGATTTATCCAATCACACATAAGTTAATCATTTAGTATTAATAGACCCTAAGTCCACAAAAACATTCTCCATGGGGTTCGGCCATACACCATGGCCGAACCCATGGTCCTTCATTTTCACACCATTTACATCTTAGCCATTATTTCCATCACCTAATTTATTTACCCATGCTTGGGTCTAAAGCATAGATCCATAACTAAACATTTCATAGCTTGATGATTCATCTCTTAAATCATACATGGATCTACCAAATGATCCATCAATGGTCCATAAATGGTTCATGGGGTTCGGCCATACCACATGGCCGAACCCATGGTGTCCCATTTTCATCCTCTCTTTAAATCCTTTACCACATTAGGTCCATAAATCAAGTCCCTCCATGGGGGGGGGGGGGGGGGGGGGGGGGGGGGGGGGGGGAGGGGTGTTAATCATACCCTTAGGTCATCATTTACAACCCAAAGTCCATCATTTACAACATGGCCGAACCCATGGTCCATGGTTCTTTACCATTTACAACATTTTAGATCATGCTTTGCAATATTTAAGACCTACTTAGAATCACCAATAATCACCAACATACATCCATTTAAACCTTTTAAAATCATTAATACCCTTCCATGGGGTTCGGTCATACAACATGGCCGAACCCTATGGTTCATCACTTCCTCTTAAAAATCATATAACCATGTTTATATTCCTTGATGGGGTTCGGCCATACATCATGGCCGAACCTCATCCAACCCTTGTTTTGTCCTTAATGGTTTTTATACATAAAATCCTAGGGTTTGGCCATGCAAGGGCCAAACCATGATCCTTGATCATGTAACACCCCAATTTCTCAAAAATATGAATATTTACGAAAATGTCACTGGATTGGTGAATTTAATAAATGTGATTGCAAATGAGAAAATGGTGGGGCCCATTGTTCAAATTAAGACCATAAGAACATATTATAAGGGTCAATTTATCATGAATGGGTAATGAACATCAAATTGGGTCAATGTAGTTAATTGGGTCAAAGGACCCAATTGGGACCGAATGGGTCATAATGGACTTGTTTGACCATTGGGTGAGCCCAAATTTAATGGGGTTAAGCTGAAATGATTGGAAACTAAATGGAGCATAAATGGGTAGGCTTGAGGCACATATGAAAATCACATGCAAATGGCTAAAACAACCCATAATTGGGTCATGGCGTCAAATTGGATCCATGGGCTAAATGGGGACCCAGTGGGTCGTGTTGATCATGGGGACCATGGTTGACCGTGTGGACCCTCTAGTGAGCTCAAATGTGAGTCAAATTAGTTTAAGTTGGGACTGAAGTGAGTTGAATTTAATCAAATAATGAGTTGACTCAAGTGCATTAAATGGGGTGAGTTGGGTTATTGAGTTGGATGAGTTGAGTTGGAAATCAAAGGGACCTTGTAATTACATTGAGTCAAATGGGAGATGAAGGAGTTGCCATAGTCTTAAACACCACAAAACAAGTCCCACACGTTGGGTACTTGTGGTGTGGATTTCCATGCGTGGAATTCAAGGGAGGAGATAAGAATCACATGGGTTATTGCCAAGGGATGCAATGGTTGGTGCCAAGGGATGCCTTGGTTGGCACCAAGTGCCTCCTTGGTTTGATCAAGAATTGATGAGGAGTAATGAGATAATATGGGGCTGTTTAACAAAAACAAAACACCCTCTCTTGGCCGAGTTTTATATTGCCAAAACCTTAGAATTCTCATCTCTCTCTCTCTCTCTCAAGAACACACCTCCTTGGCCGAACCAGCTATTGGTCTTTTCACCATTGATTCAGGCTTCTAATCAGCTAGAGAATAAGGAAGCAAGAAGAGGGAAGCAAAGATCAAAGGCAAGAGGAAAGGCAAAGGAAATTGGTAAGTACTCCATGGAATTTGGTTTAATTAAATTGGTAAAAGGGAGCATGTTTTGGGCCATGGAATGGCCGAATGCATCAAGGAATTAAACCTTGGATTAAGACTGTTTAAAATGGTAAAAATATATCATTGGGTTCGGCCACTTTGGATGGCCGAACCCCATGAAATGATTTGGGTATTTTGATGGTTTTTGGAAGGCTAAAAACCATGCAAAATTATAGAGATTTTATGTGCTTTAATAAGACTCAAATTATATGTTAAAGAGGTTCAAAACATAGGCCATAAGGTTCGGCTATTGGGGATGGCCGAACCCCATGAAAGGATTAATAGGCTTATGGTTAATTTTAAAGGTTTTAGAAGATAAAACCATATAAGTTATGAAGGGTGTTAAAATGTGTTGAATGAAGATAAGTTTGTTATTTTAGGTTGGCCATTGGATGGCTGAACCATGTAGTTATTATGATTTAAGAGTAGAGCCTAAGTTAGGTACATATGATGGAATCATTGAACAAGGGAACCATTGGGTTCGGCCATGTGTATGGCCGAACCCCATGGACCACTTTATATGGAGTAAGGTTTCTTGGTTATGGAAATTAATGGACTGTTTTTATTAATTTTAAAAGGGTCTTATTTTTTGATGTATGGTTAATGCATGTTAAAGAATTTCAAGGGTTTAAAAGGACCCAATTATGGACCATTGCTATGATTGCTATGAATCAATTTTAAAGGAAATAAAGGACCATGTGTTTGGCCATGGGGTATGGCCGAACCCATGAGAAATAATTGTTGGTTTTAAATATTTAAGTATGGTTAAGGTTAAAAGGTGAGGTTCGGCCATGTTGTATGGTCGAACCCCACCAAGTTGTATTTGGTGGATTGTAGTTTTTGTAAATGAGTCACTTGAATGGAATTATTAAATTAAGAGATAAAGTGGACTCAAGTGAAATAAGTGAGGTTCGACCAAGGTGTATGGCCGAACCCCACCTATAAACATTGGTTTTGGGATATTAAATTTATGGATTAATGTTTATTGCCATAGGTTGTTAACAATGTTAAACAAGGGTATGATCAATGGCAAAACCGCAAATACAAGTCAAAGTGTAATATGAAAGGATTGATCAAAGAACTTGAAAAGAGGGGTCCAAAATCAAAGTGGTATGGTTCGGCCATGTTGTATGGCCGAACCCTACCAAGATATGTTTGAAGGGTAAAGTGTTTAAGGGTTGATCAAATGAAAAGGGAGATTAAATCTTAAGTTGGTGAGGTTTGGCCATGGGTATGGCCGAACCCCACAAGGTGGTTTTTGGGATTTAAACCTAATAAGAAATCAAAAGATTAAGTATTAACTTGTTGTTGTATAAACAAGGAAACGGAAGTTGAACGGCGTGCGAGTCGTGATCGGGTGAAGCTTAGAAAGGAACAGACACTTAAGCGAAGTTTAAGTAGGTTTCCTACCTACTTGTAAACACATTTATTCTTGGTTTTATGATGGCTTTTATTAGACATTTGTTATACTATTATTTATCATCTTGGATTTGAATGACGAGTTTCATTTACATGCTCCATATATTCATTGGCATCTCATGCATGGACATGGGATGATGATTATGGAAAGCCTCCTTAGGCGATGAGGGTCCCGCCAGGAGTAGTATCATGATGATAAGAGTTACAACGGCCTCCTTAGGCGATGAGGGTCCTGCCAGGAGGAATATTATGATGATGAGAGCCACATCGGCCTCCTAAGGCGATGAGGGTCCTGCCAGGAGGAATATTATGATGATGAGAGCCACATCGGCCTCCTAAGGCGATGAGGGTCCTGCCAAGAGGAATATCATCAAGAAGAAATGAAAGAGTATTGAGGTTTACCTTGACGATGAGAGTCTCGTCAAGTGATGGCTATGTATATGTGTGATGAGTGGAACTCATTACATTTGCATTTACATACATAACATTGATTTGAGATGTTTTGTTTATCATATACTATGATATATGCATGTTTTATATACTAACCATGTGGTAGCCTTGATCGGAAAACCTATTGGGCGCGTTGATCTAACGCCCTAATTTTATCCTTAGAGGATAATGCAGGAAAAAGAAAAGGGAAAGAGAAGGTCGTGGATCAGGAGGGGAGTCAAGCTTAAGCGCTTGAGTATTGGAATGGATTTATATTTTACTGTCGTTTGAATTACAATTTTATGGACATGTAATAGCTAGTAATTTTGCTATGGTTTGTTTATAGTTTTGATAATGGATCTTTGGTTTAAGTAATTTTAATGGGAGACTTGTACTTGCTATCTATTCAGTTTATTTCCGCAATTGGTCTAGTTTATTCCGCATGACTTATTTAGTTCCGTGCGTGTATTGTTTATCATGGATTAGTCCATGCACACATGGTTGGCCAGTTAAGGGTCGGACTTTAGAAGTCCGGACTTAGCTAGCGGCGTGACGTCGTCCGCCCTTTTCCGGTGTTACTATATTGTTAGTTAAAAAAAAAATTAGACTCTGAATCTCGAAAAGGGCGGGGCGTTACAGTTGGTATCAGAGCGAAACGGGAAGTTGAATCATCGAACTAAGATGAAGACGGTTTCATGTCTCACTGACAGATAAGAATCCCAACTAATCGACTCTTCGAAGTCCGCTGACTGGGGGCCGGATTAATTTACTTCGATTGACTCAGACTGAACAATCAATCTGAGAACGACAATGAAAGATAGCAAAGTAAAGTACAGTCATCATAACTGGATATATTAAACATAGCAACGTAGGATGCACTCCCCTGATATCCCCACATTGAGAAACAAACAACAGGAATTTAGAGATTTCCCCAGAAACAAAAGAAAACAAAGTGTGAAGATTTGGCAATTTCCTCAAACACAATGCATGATATGATACATAAGAAATCCCCCAAAACCAAGATTGGTTTTATTAGAACTGTTGTTCATTATTTATGAGTTCTATGTTATGATACAGATATGTCGAGTAATGTGGAGTATATGGAGTTGTGGGACAGTGGAACCCCTAGCAATCCCGTAGATTTGGTGTCTGTTTCCAACAACTCCAATGTGGAAGTCAACATGGACAGTCAAGAGGGATTACTCGAGGAGGTGGAAGTGGATTTAGCACCTCTTCCAGAAGAGCTTATGGAAGATTATCCAGCGATAAGAGAGGTGGTGGGGGAGATAGATCCTGACTATATGTGCGAGTTGTGCAATCAGGATGGGCACAGCTGTACATACTGCCCCCACCCTTTTGAAGTTGTGTGCCCAGTTTGTGGACTTCATGGGCACGGGGAAGAAAGGACTAACTGTCCTTATATTAGAGGACCGGGGTTAATACCTTGCTTGACGTGTGGAGTATTGGGACACATGTCGATGACATGCCCTGATAGTTTCTTTATGTTTGAGGATGATGTAGGGTCTTCTACGGAAGACTAGGCTAAGAAGTAGTAAGAAAGGTCATGAAAAAGAGGGTTATTTTGTAAGGGTTGAGGGTGCATTTTGTTATTTGAAGGGTTTATTTTAACCCTAACAATTCTTGTACAAAGATGAAATATGAATATATATAAAATATGCAGTTTTTATGATTCTATGAGGATTTATTGCATTTAATGTATGTTGCGAAGAAAACTAAGCCATAATGTTTCCATGAATTAGGAAAAAATGGCTCCAACGAGAAAGAGCCTACAGAATCAAAAAGTGAAGGAGAAAGTATTACAAATTGGCTTTGGCGAAACGGCTCCAAAAAGAAAGACTCGACAAGACGGTAAAGGAAAGGAAAAAGAGATATCATTCATTCCACATGAAGAGGAGTTATCTCAATATGATAAGGAGAAATCGGTGCATGATAAGGAGAAATCAATACATGATAAAGAAAAATCGCTCAATGAGGAAGAGTCACATCATTCTCGGCAAGAAGAGGAGGATAGTGACCCTTCATATCGACGGGATGAAGAAGGGAACAACAACAACAACGTGACTATACCATTTGTGCCTCATGAACTACAAAGCTTGGTACAAGCAGTAGTTACTTTTGTCCTCCAACAACATATGAATGGAGGTGGAAACACGAGTGAGGCTAATGGCCGGAACATGATCAGAGACTTCCAACAACAGCGCCCTCCTTACTTCAAGGGGAGAGAAGGGCCTGTTGGAGCGGAGAACTGGTTGAAGAAGATCTCCCAAATACTGACTCTACTGAATATCAAGAGTCATGCTCACAAGATTCTACTGGCCACGTCACAGCTGATAGATGATGCTGGTAAGTGATGGGAGATAGTGGAGAAACAGCAGGCACTTGTGCCAGATAGAGAAAGGACTGCTATGACCTAGGAGCAATTCTCAGCGACGTTCCTAGATCACTATTTTCCGGAGGAGGAGAAGGAACGTCAGATTCAGGCTTTTTTGTCATTGGTGCAGGGCTCCATGACGGTAGCTGAGTATCATCAGGAATTTCTTAGTCTATCAATTTATGAATTTTATATTGTGGACACGGAGTACCGGAGGGCTCGTAAGTTCGAGCGTGTTCTATGACCAAACATTAGGGCCAGAGTGACAGTGTTCAAGGCAGCCACGTTGGCGGAAGTGGTCAGCAAAGCCACCATTGTGGAGTAGGAATTGGCTGAGTTCACACGAGTTGACAACCGTCGAGCACCGAGTGGGAGGGGTATGTATAAGCCTAACAAGAAGTTCCGACCGAACTTAGCAGACCCTCACCATCTGCTGGATCCACTGGGGGCTTTCGTCCCAACCAGCCTTCTCAATCTATAGCAGTCACTCAGGCTTCTAGAGGGATGGGTAACTGCTTCCACTGTGACCAGCCGGGACACCTCAGGAAGGATTGTCCAAAACTCAACCGACTTTCTTACTCCCGAGGATTGTTTCGTCCACCAGCCAGACCAGCTAACTCTCGGGGAGGCAAGATGCATAATCGGGGAGGACGGGTAACTAATCCTACTGGAGCTGAACGAGTGTTTTCTCTAGTACCTCCGGCGGATGAGGATCACTCAGTAATACAAGGTATGGCGGTAGTGAGTAGTTCTTATGCATATGCACTATTTGATTCGGGAGCTTCACATTCCTTCATAGCTGCATCATTTATAACTGCTACCGGTACCTTAGTTCAAAGATTAGCCAAAACACTCACAATTGTGTCCCCTGACGGAGACTCGGCATTGGGACTTATATGAACGGCAGTTAATACTGAACTAGCTTGACTCAGATTTGAGTTCAATTATCTGGTACTCGACATGACTGAGTATGATATAATCTTCGGCATGGATTCGTTGGCTAAGTTCCAGGCCAATATTGACTGTTATCGCCGAAGAGTGACATTTTGGTCACCCGAGGGAAAACAATACGTAATTCGTGCAGACAAACAGAGTGGACTGCAGGAAGGGTTGAACCACTTGGTATTGAATAATATCATCATAAATAAAGCACCAATTATTGAACTTCCCTCAATTGTTAAAGAGTTTACGAATGTTTTTCCATAGGAACTCCCTAGTTTACCACCCATGAGGGAGCTCAATTTCGAGATCCAGTTGTATCCTGGTACTGCACCAGTGTCCTTACCACATTACCGGATGGCACTAGCAGAGATGTTTGAGCTAAAGAAGCAGATCGATGAACTGCTGGGATGCATCCGAAACAGCACATCATCTTGGAGAGCTCCAGTCTTGTTTGTAAAGAAGAAAGACAGTTTGCTCCAAATGTGTGTGGATTACCGGAAGTTGAATCAGCTAACGGTCCGGAACAGGTACCCTCTACCTATGATCGATGATCTATTCGATCAATTGAGGGGTTCCAGCTACTTTTTGAAGATTGATTTGATGTTCGGATATCATCAAATCCGGGTTAGGGAGGAAGATATAGAGAAAACAGCCTTCAGGACGCGGTACGGACTATACGAGTTTGTAGTCATGCCGTTTGGACTCACAAATGCACCGACAGTGTTCATGGATTTAATGAACAGGATCTTTCGTCCGTATTTGGACCAGTTCGTTATCGTGTTTATTGACGATATCCTGATCTTTTCCAAAAGTAAGGAAGAACATGCTGAGCATCTACGAATAGTTTTGGACACCTTGAGGAGGAAGAAGTTGTATGCCAAAGCAAGCAAATGTGAATTTTGGCTATCTGAGGTCAAATTCTTGGGGCATGTCATAATAAAAAATGGCATAGCCGTGGATCCAGCTAAGGTGGCAGCAGTAAGTGAATGGAAAGAGCCAAAGAATGTAACCGAGATCCGCAGTTTCTTAGGATTGGCCAGTTATTATCGGAAGTTCATCATGGACTTCTCCAAAATTGCATCACCATTGACTCGACTCACTCAGAAAGGAGTCAAATACGAGTGGACAGATCTATGCAATCAGAGGTTTGAGGAGCTGAAAGATAGACTTACAACTGCTCCCATCTTAGTTTTGCCAGAAAAAGGCAAGGGATATGAAGTAGAATGCGACGCTCAGGAGAGGGACTGAGGTGTGTCCTCAGTCAACGTCATCATGTGGTGGCATACGGTTCAAGACAACTAAAGATACATGAACGTCTCTATCCCACGCATGATCTTGAACTAGCCGCAGTGGTCTTCGCTCTCAAAAGTTGGAGACACTATCTCTATGGTGAGAAATTTGAAGTGTTTTCTGATCATAAGAGTTTGAAATACTTGTTTGATCAGAAAGAACTCAACTTGAGGCAGCGCAGATGGATGGAGTATCTGGTAGATTATGACTTCACGCTACGATACCATCCGGGCAAGGGAAACAAAGTGGAGGATGCCCTTAGCCGCATATCACATGCATCCGTGGCATGTTTGATCAGAACGGAATGGGAGATGTTGCATACCATTCGTGAGTTCAATCTGTATATCAACAACCATGGGAGTATGTATAATTTAATCATACGATCCAATATGGTCACAAAAATTGAACAAGAACAACGAGCAGATCCGGAGGTGGAAGAGATATGGGCTAAGATGTCTACAGGCATAGTAGTACCGGAATGGGAATTATGACTAGGACAGGGTCTTTTATTTCGAGGAAGAGTATATGTGCCAAAGAACTGTAGGAAAGAGCTATTGATTGAAACATCAATCCAAGCTCTCCATTCATCCGGGTAGCACCAAAATGTATCATGACCTGAAAAGACATTATTGGTGGCACGGACTCAAAAGAGATGTGGCGAAATTTGTGGCGCACTGTTTAACTTGTCAGCAAGTTAAGACTGAACATCAAAAGCCACCAAGGTTACTCAAACCCTTACCAGTGCCGGAATGGAAATGGGAGCACATTTCCATGGATTTTGTGACGGGGTTGCCAAGATCCTCAAAGGGCAATGATGCCATATGGGTCATAGTAGACCGACTGACCAAGTCTTCACATTTTATCCCTATCAAGATGACGGATTCATCGGAGACTTTGGGTCGGCGGTATATCAAAGAAATAATTCGGCTACATGGCATTCCCCAAACTATAGTATCTGACAGAGATGGCCGGTTTACCGGCAGAGTGTGGCAAAGCATGCAGTCAGCTATGGAGACAGATCTACTGACTAGCACCGCATTTCATCCACAGGTTGATGGACAGTCAGAAAGGACGATACAAACCTTGGAAGATATACTGAGAGCATGCATGTTAGATTTCAAGGGTGGATGGGAGGACCACTTGCCACTGGTAGAATTCTCATATAACAATAGTTATCAGGCAAGCCTTCAGATGACCCTATTCGAGGCATTATATGGTAGACCATGTAGGTCACTAGTGTGCTGGACAGAGGCTGGTGAGCCTGCACTAATAGGACCTGAGTTGATTGCAGAGACGACAACACAAATTCAGTTGATACGTCAACATTTATTGACTACACAGAGTCGGCAAAAGAGCTACGCTGACGAAAGAAGAAGGTTTCTGGAATTTGAAGTGGGGGACATGGTATTCTTAAAGGTCTCGCCACGGAAAGGACACATGAGGTTTGGGAAGAAGGGGAAACAGTCACCAAGATTTGTGGGACCGTTTCCCATCATAAGAAGAGTGGGGGATGTGGCTTATCAGATAGCACTTCCTTCACAACTGGCAGCTCTACACGATGTGTTTCACGTGTCGATGCTGAGGAAGTATAATCCCGATCCGTCCCATGTATTGAATGTGCAAGACATAGAAGTGCAAAGCGACGTAACATACGTCGAGAAACCGATCAGAATATTAGAGACTGAGCAAAGGGTGTTGCAAAATAGAGCTATTCAATTCGTAAAAGTGGTATGGGACCGACATGGTGTTGAAGAAGCCACATGGGAAGTCGAATCGGAGATGAGAACAACTCACCCTGAGTTATTCATGTAATTTATTTTGGAACCCTACTTTGCTCGATTTTCGGGACGAAAATTTTAAAAAGAGGGTTATATTGTAACACCCCAATTTCTCAATAATATGAATATTTACGAAAATGCCACTGGATTAGTGAATTTAATAAAAGTGATTGCAAATGAGAAAATGGTGGGGCCCATTGTTCAAATTAAGACCATAAGAACATATTATAAGGGTCAATTTATCATGAATGGGTAATGAACATCAAATTGGGTCAATGTAGTTAATTGGGTCAAAGGACCCAATTGGGACCCAATGGGTCATAATGGACTTGTTTGACCATTGGGTGAGCCCAAATTTAATGGGGTTAAGCTGAAATGATTGGAAACTAAATGGAACATAAATGGGTAGGCTTGAGGCATATATGAAAATCACATGCAAATGGCTAAAACAACCCATAATTGGGTCATGGCGTCAAATTGGATCCATGGGCTAAATGGGGACCCAATGGGTCGTGTTGATCATGGGGACCATAGTTGACCGTGTGGACCCTCTAGTGAGCTCAAATGTGAGTCAAATTAGCTTAAGTTGGGACTGAAGTAAGTTGAATTTAATCAAATAATGAGTTGACTCAAGTGCATTAAATGGGGTGAGTTGGGTTATTGAGTTGGATGAGTTGAGTTGGAAATCAAAGGGACCTTGTAATTACATTGAGTCAAATGGGAGATGAAGGAGTTGCCATAGTCTTAAACACCACAAAACAAGTCCCACACGTTGGGTACTTGTGGTGTGGATTTCCATGCGTGGAATTCAAGGGAGGATAAGAATCACATGGGTTATTGCCAAGGGATGCAATGGTTGGTGCCAAGGGATGCCTTGGTTGGCACCAAGTGCCTCCTTGGTTTGATCAAGAATTGATGAGGAGTAATGAGATAATATGGGGCTGTTTAACAAAAACAAAACACCATCACTTGGCTGAGTTTGACATTGCCAAAACCTTAGAATTCTCATCTCTCTCCCTCTCTCAAGAACACACCTCCTTGGCCGAACCAGCTATTGGTGTTTTCACCATTGATTCAAGCTTCTAATCAGCTAGAGACTAAGGAAGCAAGAAGGAGGGAAGCAAAGATCAAAGGCAAGAGGAAAGGCAAAGGAAATTGGTAAGTACTCCATGGAATTTGGTTTAATTAAATTGGTAAAAAGGGAGCATGTTTTGGGCCATGGAATGGTCGAATGCATCAAGGAATTAACCTTGGATTAAGACTGTTTAAAATGGTAAAAATGTATCATTGGATTCGGCCACTTTGGATGGCCGAACCCCATGAAATGATTTGGGTATTTTGATGGTTTTTGGAAGGCTAAAAACCATGCAAAATTATAGAGATTTTATGTGTTTTAATAAGACTCAAATTATACGTTAAAGAGGTTTAAAACATAGGCCATAGGGTTCGGCTATTGGGGATGGCCGAACCCCATGAAAGGATTAATAGGCTTATGGTTAATTTTAATGGTTTTGGAAGATAAGACCATACAAGTTATGAAGGGTGTTAAAATGTGTTGAATGAAGATAAGTTTGTTATTTTAGGTTGGCCATTGGATGGCTGAACCATGTAGTTATTATGATTTAAGAGTAGAGCCTAAGTTAGGTACATATGATGGAATCATTGAACCAAGGAAACCACATGGCCGAACCCCATGGACCACTTTATATGGATGTAAGGTTTCTTGGTTATGGAAATTAGTGGACTGTTTTTATTAATTTTAAAAAGGGTCTTGTTTTTTGATGTATGGTTAATGCATGTTAAAGAATTTCCAGGGTTCAAAAGGACCCAATTATGGACCATTGCTATGATTGTTATGAATCAATTTCAAAGGAAATAAAGGACCATGGGTTTGGCCATGGGGTATGGCCGAACCCAATGAGAAATAATTGTTGGTTTTAAATATTTAAGTATGGTTAAGGTTAGAAGGTGAGGTTCGGCCATGTTGTATGGCAGAAACCCCACCAAGTTGTATTTGGTGGATTGTAGTTTTTGTAAATGAGTCACTTGAATGGAATTATTAAATCAAGAGATAAAAGTGGACTCAAGTGAAATAAGTGAGGTTCGGCCAAGGTGTATGGCCGAACCCCACCTATAAACATTGGTTTTGGGATATTAAATTTAATGGATTAATGTTTATTGCCATAGGTTGTTAACAATGTTAAACAAGGGTATGATCAATGGCAAAACCGTAAATACAAGTCAAAGTGTAATATGAAAGGATTGATCAAAGAACTTGAAAAGAGGGGTCCAAAATCAAAGTGGTATGGTTCGGCCATGTTGTATGGCCGAACCCTACCAAGATATGTTTGAAGGGTAAAGTGTTTAAGGGTTGATCAAATGAAAAGGGAGATTAAATCCTAAGTTGGTGAGGTTCGGCCATGGGTATAGCCACACCCCACAAGGTGGTTTTTGGGATTTAAACCTAATAAGAAATCAAAAGATTAAGTATTAACTTGCTGTTGTATAAACAAGGAAACGGAAGTTGAACGGCGTGCGAGTCGTGATCGGGTGAAGCTTAGAAAGAAACAGACACTTAAGCGAAGTTTAAGTAGGTTTCCTACCTACTTGTAAACACATTTATACTTGGTTTTATGATGGCTTTTATTAGACATTTGTTATACTATTATTTATCATCTTGAATTTGAATGACGAGTTTCATTTACATGCTTCATATATTCATTGGCATCTCATGCATGGACATGGGATGATGATTATGGAAAGCCTCCTTAGGCGATGAGGGTCCCGCCAGGAGTAGTATCATGATGATAAGAGTTACAACGGCCTCCTTAGGCGATGAGGGTCCCGCCAGGAGGAATATTATGATGATGAGAGCCACATCGGCCTCCTTAGGCGATGAGGGTCCGGCCAGGAGGAATATCATCAAGAAGAAATGAAAGAGTATTGAGGTTTACCTTGACGATGAGAGTCTCGTCAAGTGATAGATATGTATATGTGTGATGGGTGGAACTCATTACATTTGCATTTACATACATAGCATTGATTTCAGATGTTTTGTTGATCATATACTATGATATATGCATGTTTTATATACTAACCATGTGGTAGCCTTGATTGGAAAACCTACTGAGCGCGTTGATCTAACGCCGTAATTCTTTCCTTAGAGGATAATGCAGGAAAAAGAAAAGGGAAAGAGAAGGTCGTGGATCAGGAGGGGAGTCAAGCTTAAGCACTTGAGTGTTGGAATGGATTTATATTTTACTATCGTTTGAATTACAATTTTATGGACATGTAATAGCTAGTAACTTTGCTATGGTTTGTTTATAGTTTTGATAATGGATCTTTGGTTTAAGTAATTTTAATGGGAGACTTGTACTTGCTATCTATTCAGTTTATTTCCGCAATTGGCCTAGTTTATTCCGCATGACTTATTTAGTTTCGTGCATGTATTATTTATCATGGATTAGTCCATGCACACATGGTTGGCCAGTTAAGAGTCGGACTTTAGAAGTCCGGACTTAGCTCTCGTCGTGACGTCGTCCGCCCTTTTCCGGTGTTATTATATTATTAATTAAAAAAAAAATTAGATTCTAAATCTCAGAAAGGACGGAGCATTACAGATCATATACCTTATCTTAGATATGCATGAGGTCCTTAGCCATAATAAAATTAGGGTTCGGCCATGCAAGGGCCGAACCATGATTTTTCATGCTTAATCATATCCATTAATCACATGGGTAACCCTAATCACCCTTCCTTTGTTCAATACATCCCATTCCCTTGATGGATTTGAAATCCATGGCCCATACTATCTTGGCCAATTCTCCAATCCAAAATGGGATGTTCTTTTTAACCTCTTTTCTTACTTTATAAAATCTCCTCAAGTACTTACCGATTCCGCTACTCCTCCAGTTTCTTTCGTTCCGACTTGCTTCTCCGCTCTTTTCCTTCCTTAGTCTCTTCTTCCTTCCTTCTTGATCTTCGGCCAAAATGTGAGCTTGAGAGGGAGAGGGTGTAAGATGAAACCCCAAGGAGATGGTTCGGCCTTGGTGAATGTTTGAGAGAGGGAGAGGAGGAGAGAATGTAAAACCCCTTAGTCTTTTCTTGTTCAATGAGGGTCGGCCTGAGTGGTGTCTTTTGGTTGATGCCCTTTTGTAACTACTATTACTCTCCACCTCCCTCTTTAATATTTACTTTGGGGGTTTCATCCCATGAGATGAAACTCCAACCGTGTGCCCCTTGGGTTTCCATCATGAGATGGAAACCCTCCATCTCCCCAACGTGTGCTCTTGGATATACTTTGTGTAACAACAAAACCCTTCACCTCCTCATTAATATTTCCTTTGGAGTTTCATCCCATGAAATGAAACTCCCACCTCCCCAACGTGTGTACATGATGGTGTCCCTTGAGATGGAACTCTCCATCTCCTTATTCAACTCATCTCTTTAACTCAACTCATATCTTTAATTCAACTATATTTAACTCACTTAAAATCAACTCAATTCCTTGATTCCATTTTGAACTTAATCCAATTTAATTCAGCCACACCTTAATTAAATTTGAGTCCATTTGGTGGTCGACCAAGTCAACCATGACCCATTGGGTCCCAATTGGGCATTTGACCCAATTGACAACCTTGACCCAATTAAATAAATCTTACCCATTTATTTCAATTGAACCTTATCCATAATCCGTTGGGTCTTAATTGGGCAATTGACCCAACTCCTTACCCATCTAAGGTCATCTCCATTAATTCACAAATTAAATGGACAATTTCCATATATATTCATGAATTGAAAATCCGGGGTGTTACAATTTCTGGGCCTAACTATTGATCCAGCCCAATTAGAATTATTAAAGATAAAAAATAAATTAGTAGCGTTCTGGCCCACCTCCGGGTCAGGGCGTTACACTATATGAAATGGAACATGATCTATATCTTTAAATAGATTTCATTGTTTTGGTGTGACCTACCAAAAGTATTGGTCAAATAATCCATTTAAGTACTAGCTCTGTTCAAGAAATTAGAACAGTCTTGAAAGAATGGTACTGTTTATCATGTTTTGCGTAATAACATGATAATAGACATTAGAGCTACGTGTGTAGTGTCATACTTCATTTCTGAATGCTTGATCATGTACTCAAATCAGGAAATGAATGTATAAATAGTGTCTTGAGTTTCATTACAATGTTCATTAATTTATATATTATGTGGAATGAATTATGTCCATATATGCCTTGCCTTTGCTAAAAGCCTAGAAATACCGCATCTCATGACATCACATGTAACACCCCAATTTCTCAATGAAGTGGATAATTACGAAAATGCCCCTAGTTTGTTAAATTAATTATTTTGTGATGTCAAATAAGGAAATGGTGGGGCCCATTGCTCAAATTAAGATCATATGAGCACATTATAAATGTCAAGTTTGATTGGATGGGTAATGAACATCAATTGAGTCGAAAATGGCTAAATGGGTCAATGGGCCCAATTGGACCCGATGGGTCATAATGGATGATTTGACCTTTGTGTAAGCTCAAATTAAATGGGGTCAAGCTGAACTAATTGGAAATCAAATATAGTAAAAATGGGTAGGCTTGAAACACAAGTGAAAACCAATTAGAAATGGCAAAATCAGCCCATGAATGGGTCATATTGTCAAAACGGGTCAAAGGGCTGATTAGGGACCCAATGGGTCGGGTTGACTAGGTTGACCACAGATGACCATGAGGGCCCTCAATTGAACTCAAGAATGAGTTAGTGCAGCTTGAGTTGGACTGATTTGGAATGAGTTTGATTTAAGAAAAGAGTTAAGTCAAACTTGGTGAATTAAATGTGATGAGTTGGATGAGTTGGTTTAGAATAAAAATATCATGAGTTAAGTGAGTCAAGAGGAGGTGGAAATGGGTTGTAATCTCACACAACACTTGATCAGAATCAATCCCAACCGCTGAGAGTGAAGAGGTGCTTTGGCAAAGCCAAAGGACACCTAGCTTGGGGCGGCATCATCTCATCCCATGAGATGCATGTGTTTAAACATGAAAGGTTGCACCGTTTGGTGAAGGGGTTTCTTGGTTGACACCAAATACCCCATCGGTTTTGGCAAGATTAAATGAGGGAAATGAATGGGAGATGGGGCTGAAACTACAAAAGGAGAATGTTACCATTCTTGGCCGATTTTGTCATTGCAAATCCAAGAAATTCCCATCTCTCTTTCCCTCTCTTCAAGTTTGTTTTCTTGGCTGGACAGCAGAGGTTTTGGCACCAGTGAATCAAGCATAAACCAGCAAAGAATTAAGGAAAGAAGGAAGAAATAAAAGGGAGAAGGCAAGGATCCTAGGCAAAGGAAATTTGGTAAGATTTCTTAAGTGTTCAAGCCAAATAAGTTGTAAGAAAAGGGTGTGCATTGGGCCATGGTTATGGCCGATTGCACCAAGGTTTTAACCTTGAATAATAGAGGTTTTAAAATGCTAAAAATGACCATTGGGTTCGGCCACCATGGAGAGCCGAACCCCATGTAAATGATTAGTGGTTTTGATGTTTTTGAAACATGGAAACCATGAAGTTTTTGTGGACTATTTTGATGTTTCTTTAAGATTCAAATGCATGTTTTAAAGAGGGTTAAAAACATGGACTTGAATGACATAAGGACTGAAGTTAGCATGGGTCTAAACAGTGGATTAAAATTGATGAAATGGACCATTTTATATGGTTGAAAAGTTTCTAAGTTATGGAATTTAGTGAACTTAGTGTAAGCAAATAACAAATCAGGTTGATGAAGGAAAGTGGGATAAAAACCCATAGGATGTGGTTCGGCCATGTAGTATGGCCGAACCCCATCAACAATTATTTGATGGAATGGGTTAAGTAATTAAGAGTTGATTAAATGAAAAAGGAAGTTCAATCCTAAGTTGGTGATGTTCGACCATGGGCATGGCTGAACCCCACATGATGTGGTTGGGTCTTAGATATGAATGAACAAGTAAATGATAGTATGATTTACTGATTGTCATATGGTCAAGGGACCGGAGTTGAAAGACGTGCGAGTCGTGACCGGGTGACGCTAAAGAAAGATCAAGTGCTGAAGTGAATCTTCAGTAGGTTTCCTACCTACTTGTAACCACAGTTTTATCCTAGTTTTTATGAGACTCTTGTTTATTTCAAGTATGGTTTTGAATATTGAGATATGTATTTACAAATGACATACATGTACATTGACATCTCATGCATGGACATGGGATGATGACTTAGGTTATACAATGTTGCAATTATGAGTTACCGTCCTCCTTAGGAGATGAGAGTCCCGGCAGGAGGAGTAACATGATGATCATAGTCACATTGGTCTCCTTAGGCGATGAGAGTCCCGCCAGGAGGACTAATATGTGATATGAATCAACTCAATGATGAAGGGTCTTTCCACAGGTAACGAGGATTACTGTGGATCACCTTGTCATGTGAGACCCAGATGGAAGAGTATTGTGATTTACCTTGACGGTGAGAGTCCCGTCAAGTGATGACTATGTATGTGTGATGGGGCGGGGCGTTTACAGATGGTATCAGAGCGAAATGGGAAGTTGAATCATCGAAGAAAGATTAAGACGGTTTCATGTCTCCCTGACGAATAAGAATCCCAACTAACCGACTCTTCGGAGTCCGCTGACTGGGGGTCGGATTAATTTACTTCGAGTGACTCAGACTGAACAATCAATCTGAGAACGACAATGAAAGATAGCAAAGTAAAGTACAGTCATCATAACTGGATATATCAACATAGCAAAGTAGGATGCACTCCCCTGAAACTCCCACACTGAAAAACAAACAACATGAATTTAGAGATTTCCCCAGAAAACAAAAGAACACAAAGAGTGATGATTTGGTAATCTCCCCAAACCAAGTACATGATATTATGCATGATCAGATTCTCCTAAAAACCATGAGTGGTTTATTTAGAATTGTTGTTGAATATTCTTGTGTTCTACTGATATGATACAGATATGTCGAGTAATGTGGAGTACTCAGAGTGGTACAGCGGAACTCCTAGCAATCCCATAAATTTGGTGTCTGCTTCCAACAACACCAACGTGGAAGCTAATGTAAACCTTCAAGAGGGGGCTCCAGAGGAGGAGGAATGGAATCTAGCACCATTGGAGGATTTGGATTTAGCACCATTGGAGGAGGTGAACTTAGCACCATTACCGGAGTATCTTATGGAAGATATTCCTTGGTTAATGGAACCTTTCAAGGAAATAGAGGAGGATCTAGGATTCTTTCATGAGGATCCTATGGAAGATGTCCCTATAATATTGGAATCGGTGGGGGAGGTAGATCCCTACGATACATGTGAGTTATGCAATCAGGACGAGCACAACTGTAGGTATTGTCCTCATCCTCTAGGCGTTGTTTGCCCGGTTTGTGGACTGCATGGGCATGGAGAGGCAAGGACTAACTGTCCTTATATTGGTGGACCTGGATTAATACCCTGCACAACATGTGAATTATTGGGGCACATGGCGATGACATGTCCTGATAACCGTTTCAAGTTCGCTGATGATGCAGAATCTTCTACGGAAGATTAGGCTAGGGAGTAATATGTAGGGGTATTAAAAAAGAGGGCTATTTTGTGAGGGTGCATTTTGTTATTTATAAGGTTTTGCTTAACCCTACCCACCCTTGTACAAAAAAAAAAAAAAATGAATTAGGAATTAATATAAAGTATGCGATTTTCTGATTTAATGAGGATTTGTGGCATTTAATGTATATTGTTAATCGAAACTAAGTCTATGATGTTTCCATGAATTAGGAAGAAATGGCGCCACAGAAAAAGGTCATAAAGGACCCGAAGGGAAAAGAAAAAGTTTTACAAATCGGATTAGTCGAAGGGACTTCAAAAAGGAAGACCCGACAAGACAGTAAGAAGAAGGATGAGGTGCTCATAATCACACCACAAGGGAAAGTGGTACCTCAGCGCAAGAAGGTGGTATATGAGAAGGTGCCATCAGTACATGACAGAGAGCGGTCAATTCATGATGAGGAGAGATCAGTTCATGAACGATCTCGCAATGAGGAAGAGTCTCATCATTCTCGGCGGGAAGAGGAGGATAGTGACCCTACGTATCAACAGGACGAGGAGGAGGAATATGACTCGTCATATCGACGAGAGGAAGAAGAGAACAACAACGTAACAGTACCCTATGTACCTCCTAAACTGCACAGCTTGGTGCAAGCTGTAGTTACATCTGTCCTCCAACAACATATGAACGGAGGGGGAAGCACGAGTGAAAATAATGACTGTAACATGGTCAGAGATTTTCAACAACAGCGGCCACCTTACTTCAAGGGCAAAGAAGGGCCTGTCGGAGCCGAGAACTGGTTGGAGAAGATTTCTCACATACTGACTCTTTTGAATATCAAGAGTCATGCTCATAAAATTCTATTGGCCACTTCACAGCTGATAGATGACGCTGCCAAATGGTGGAAAACAATGGAGAAACAGTGGGCACTTGTGCCAGAAGGAGAAAGAATTGCTATGACCTGGGTGCAATTCTCAGCGACATTCTTAGAGCGCTACTTTCCGGAGGAAGAGAGAGAACGTCAGATTTAGGCCTTTATGACATTAGTGCAAGGCTCAATGACAGTGGCTGAGTATCATCAAGAATTTCTTAGCCTGTCAATTTATGCATTTTATGTTGTGGACACGGAATATCAGAGGGCTCGTAAGTTCGAGCGTAGTTTACGGCCAAACATTAGGGCCAAAGTAACTGTGTTCAAAGCAGCCACGCTGGCGGAGGTAGTCAGCAGAGCTACCATTGTGGAGCAGGAACTGGCGGAGTTTGTATGAGATGACAACCATCGAGCACTGGGTGGGAGGGGTACTTATCAACCCAACAAGAAGTTCCGACCGAACTTCAGCAGACCCTCGCCATCTGTTGGATCTACTGGGGGCTTCCGCCCCAACCAACCTTCTCAATCTGTAGCAGTCTCTCAGGCATTTAGAGGGATGGGCAACTGTTTCCACTGTGATCAACCTGGTCACGTCAAAAGGGACTGCCCAAAACTCAACAGGCTGTCATACTCCAGAGGATCATTCCGTCCGCCAACTAGACCGGTAAACTCCAGAGGTGGCAGAATTCAAAGTCGGGGAGGTCGAGGGTCTAACCCTTCTGGAGTTGGACGAGTGTTTTCTTTAGTACCACCGGAGGATGAGAATCACTCAGTTATACAAGGTATGGCAGTAGTGAGTAGTTCTTATGCATATGCACTATTTGATTCAGGAGCTTCACATTCCTTCATAGCTGCATCATTTATAACTGCTACTGGTACTCTAGTTCAAAGATTAGCCAAAACACTCACAATTGTGTCCCCTGTCGGAGACTCGGCACTGGGACTTATATGCACTGCGGTTAACACTGAATTAGTTGGACACAGATTTGAGTTCAATTATCTGGTGCTTGACATGTCTGAGTATGATATAATATTCGGCATGGATTGGTTGGCTAAGTTCCATGCCAACATCGATTGTTATCGCCGAAGAGTGACATTTTGGTCACCCGAGGGCAAGCAATACGTAGTTCGTACAGACAAACAAAGTGGATTACATGAAGGATTGAACCACGTGGTATTGAATAATATCACCATTAATAAAGCTCCAGTTACTAAACTTCCGGCAATTGTACAAGAATTTGCGGATGTGTTTCCAAAGGAACTCCCTGGTTTACCACCTATGAGGGAGTTTATCTTCGAAATCAAGTTGTACCCTGGCATAGCACCAGTGTCGTTACCACACTATCGGATGGCACCAGCAGAGATGTTGGAGCTAAAGAAGCAGATTGATGAACTGCTTAGGCCGGGTTGCATCCGGAACAGCACATCGTCATGGGGAGCACCTGTGCTGTTTGTGAAGAAGAAGGACGGTTCACTTCGGATGTGTGTTGATTATCGGAAGCTAAATCAGTTAACAGTCCGGAACAAGTATCCTCTACCCAGGATCGATGATTTATTTGACCAATTGAGGGGTTCTAGCCATTTTTCAAAGATTGATTTGATGTCTGGTTATCATCAAATACGGGTTAGGGAGGAAGCTATAGAGAAGACAACCTTTCGGACGCGGTATGGACTGTTTGAATTTGTAGTCATGCCATTTGGACTTACAAATGCGCCGGCTGTGTTTATGGACTTAATGAACAGGATCTTCCGTCCATATTTGGATCAGTTTGTAATAGTGTTCATTGACGATATTTTGATTTATTCCAAGAGTCAGGAAGATCATGCAGAACATCTACGGATAGTTTTGAATACTTTGAGGCAGAATAAACTGTATGCCAAAGCCAGTAAGTGCGAGTTTTGGCTATCTCAAGTGAATTTCTTGGGACATGTTATATCCGAGGAAGGAATAGCCGTGGATCCGGCTAAGGTGGCGGCAGTAAAAGACTTGAAAACGCCAAAGAATGTAACCGAAATCCGCAGTTTCTTGGGATTGGCGGGTTATTATCTGAAATTTATCATGGATTTTTCCAAAATAGCGTCTCCGTTGACTCGACTCACTCAGAAAGGAGTCAAATATGAATGGACAGATTAGTGTAACCGGAGATTTGAAACGCTAAAAGAGAAACTTACAAGAGCTCCTGTTTTAATTTTGCCGGAAAGGGGCAGAGGTTATGAAGTACAATGCGATGCTTCAGGAGAAGGACTAGGGTGTTCAATCATGCAAAATCACCGTGTGGTGGCATATGGGTCAAGACAGTTAAAAATACATGAACGTCTTTATCCCATACATGATCTGGAGCTAGCTGCAGTGGTCTTCGCACTCAAAAATTGGAGACACTATCTTTACGGCGAAAAATTTGAGGTATTTTCTGATCATAAGAGTTTAAAATATTTATTTGATCAAAAGGAGCTCAATCTGAGGCAGTGTAGATGGATGGAGTATCTGGCGGATTACGAATTTGAGCTTCGATACCATCCAGGCAAGGCAAACAAGGTGGCGGATGCTCTCAGCCACCTATCACATGCATCGGTACATGCTTGATCAGAACAGAATGGGAGATGTTGCACACCATTCGAGAGTTCAATCTTTATATCAACAACCATGGAAGTATGTATAATTTGATCATACAGTCCAATATAGTCAGCAAGATTGAACAAGAACAAAGAGCAGATCCGGAGATGGAGGAGATATGGGCCAAGATGTCCACTGGCGTAGACATACCGGAATGGGAATTACGACCAGGACAAGGTCTATTATTTCGGGGAAGAGTATATGTGCCAAAGAGTTGTAGGAAAGAGCTACTGGTTGAGGCACATCAATCCAAGCTTTCCATTCATCCGGGCAGCACCAAAATGTATCATGATTTGAAAAGGCATTATTGGTGGCACGGACTAAAAAGGGATGTAGCGGAATTCGTGGCACATTGTCTAACTTGTCAGCAAGTTAAGACTGAACATCAAAAGCCACCTGGGTTACTCAAACCCTTATCAGTACCAGAATGGAAATGGGAGCACATTTCCATGGACTTTGTGACCGGATTGCCGAGATCTTCAAAAGGCAATGATGCCATATGGGTTGTGGTAGACCGACTAACCAAGTCTGCGCATTTCATTCCTATTAAGATGACGGATTCATCTAAGACGTTGGGTCGGCGGTACATCAAAGAAATTATTCGGCTTCATGGCATTCCCCGAACAATAGTATCCGACAGAGATGGCCGGTTTACCGGCAGAATGTGGCAAAGCATGCAGTCAGCCATGGGGACAGATTTATTGATTAGTACTACATTCCATCCACAGACTGATGGGCAGTCTGAAAGGACAATACAAACCTTGGAAGACATGCTGAGAGCATGCATGTTAGATTTCAAGGGTGGATGGGAGGACCACTTACCACTGGTGGAGTTCTCATATAATAACAGCTATCAGGCAAGCCTTCAGATGGCTCCATACGAGGCATTATATGGTAGGCCTTGTAGATCACCGGTGTGCTGTACAGAGGCTGGTGAACCTGCATTGATTGGACCGGAACTAGTCGCAGAGACTACCGCACAAATTAAGTTGATTCATCAACACTTATTGACTGCGCAGAGTCCGCAGAAGAGTTATGCTGACAAAAGAAGAAGATTTCTGGAATTTGAAGTGGGAGACATGGTATTTCTAAAGGTCTCGCCACGGAAGGGACATATGAGGTTCGGAAAGAAGGGAAAACTGTCACCAAGATTTGTGGGACCGTTTTCCATCATGAGAAGAGTGGGGGATGTGGCTTATCAGATAGCACTCCCTTCACATTTAGCAGCTCTACACGATGTGTTTCACGTGTCGATGTTAAGGAAGTATAATCCGGATCTGTCGCTTGTTTTGAATGTCCAGGATATTGAAGTACAAAGCGGCGTGACGTACGTCGAGAAGCCGGTCAGAATAGTGGAGACCGAACAAAGGGTGTTGCGAAATAGAGCAATTCAGTTCGTAAAAGTGGTATGGGACCGACATGGTGATGAGGAGGCCACATGGGAACTTGAATCGGAGATGAGAACAGCTCACCCCGAATTATTTATGTAATTTAATTTGAGAACCCTACGTCACTTGATTTTCGGGATGAAAATCTAAAAAAAAGGGTTATATTGTAACACCCTAATTTCTCAATGAAGTGGATAATTACGAAAATGCCCTGGTTTGTTAAATTAATTATTTTGTGATGTCAAATAAGGAAATTGTGGGGCCCACTGCTCAAATTAAGATCATATGAGCACATTATAAATGTCAAGTTTGATTGGATGGGTAATGAACATCAATTGAGTCGAAAATGGCTAAATGGGTCAATGGGCCCAATTGGACCCAATGGGTCATAATGGATGATTTGACCATTGTGTAAGCTCAAATTAAATGGGGTCAAGCTGAACTAATTGGAAATCAAGTATAGTAAAAATGGGTAGGCTTGAAACACAAGTGAAAACCAATTAGAAATGGCAAAATCAGCCCATGAATGGGTCATATTGTCAAAACGGGTCAAAGGGCTGATTAGGGACCCAATGGGTCGGGTTGACTAGGTTGACCACGGATGACCATGAGGGCCCTCAATTGAACTCAAGAATGAGTTAGTGCAGCTTGAGTTGGACTGATTTGGAATGAGTTTGATTTAAGAAAAGAGTTAAGTCAAACTTGGTGAATTAAATGTGATGAGTTGGATGAGTTGGTTTAGAATAAAAATATCATGCGTTAAGTGAGTCAAGAGGAGGTGGAAATAGGTTGTAATCTCGTACAACACTTGATCAGAATCAATCCCAACCGCTGAGAGTGAAGCGGTGCTTTGGCAAAGCCAAAGGACACCTAGCTTGGGGCGGCATCATCTCATCCCATGAGATGCATGTGTTTAAACATGAAAGGTTGCACCGTTTGGTGAAGGGGTGTCTTGGTTGACACCAAATGCCCCATCGGTTTTGGCAAGATTAAATGACGGAAATGAATGGGAGATGGGGCTGAAACTACAAAAGGAGAATGTTACCATTCTTGGCCGATTTTGTCATTGCAAATCCAAGAAATTCCCATCTCTCTCTCTCCCTCTCTTCAAGTTTGTTTTCTTGGCTGGACAGCAGAGGTTTTGGCACCAGTGAATCAAGCATAAACCAGTAAAGAATTAAGGAAAGAAGGAAGAAATAAAAGGGAGAAGGCAAGGATCCTAGGCAAAGGAAATTTGGTAAGATTTCTTAAGTGTTCAAGCCAAATAAGTTGTAAGAAAAGGGTGTGCATTGGGCCATGGTTATGGCCGATTGCACCAAGGTTTTAACCTTGAATAATAGAGGTTTTAAAATGGTAAAAATGACTAATGGGTTCGGCCACCATGGAGAGCCGAATCCCATGTAAATGATTAGTGGTTTTGATGTTTTTGAAACATGGAAACCATGAAGTTTTTGTGGACTGTTTTGATGTTTCTTTAAGATTCAAATGCATGTTTTAAAGAGGGTTAAAAAATGGACTTGAATGACATAAGGACTGAAGTTAGCATGGGTCTAAACAGTGGATTAAAATTGATGAATATGGTTGAAAAGTTTCTAAGTTATGGAATTTAGTGAACTTAGTGTAAGCAAATAACAAATCATGGTTGATGAAGGAAAGTGGGATAAAAACCCATAGGATGTGGTTCGGCCATGTAGTATGGCCGAACCCCATCAACAATTATTTGATGGAATGGGTTAAGTAATTAAGAGTTGATTAAATGAAAAAGGAAGTTCAATCCTAAGTTGGTGATGTTCGACCATGGGCATGGCTGAACCCCACATGATGTGGTTGGGTCTTAGATGTGAATGAACAAGTAAATGATAGTATGCTTTACTGATTGTCATATGGTCAAGGTACTGGAAGTTGAACGACGTGCGAGTCGTGACCGGGTGACGCTAAAGAAAGATCAAGTACTGAAGTGAATCTTCAGTAGGTTTCCTACCTACTTGTAACCACAGTTTTATCCTAGTTTTTATGAGACTCTTGTTTATTTCAAGTATGGTTTTGAATATTGAGATATGTATTTACAAATGACATACATGTACATTGACATCTCATGCATGGACATGGGATGATGACTAAGGTTATACAGTGTTGCAATTATGAGTTACCGTCCTCCTTAGGCGATGAGAGTCCCTCCAGGAGGAGTAACATGATGATCATAGTCACATTGGTCTCCTTAGGCGATGAGAGTCCCGCCAGGAGGACTAATATGTGATATGAATCAACTCAATAATGAAGGGTTTTTCCACAGGTAACGAGGATTACTGTGGATCACCTTATCATGTGAGACCCAGATGAAAGAGTATTGTGATTTACCTTGACGGTGAGAGTCCCGTCAAGTGATGACTATGTACGTGTGATGGGGTGGGGCTCATTACAATTGCATGCATACATAGCATGGTTTTATATGTTTTTTTTATTATCATGTACTATGTTATATATGCATGTTTTATATGCTAACCATGTCGTAGCCCTGATTGGGAACCTACTGGGCGCGTTGATTTAACGCCCTAATTCTATCCTTAGAGGATAATGTAGGATCAATGAAAGGGAAAGAGAAGGTCGATGACTGGGAGGGGAGTCAAGCCTAAGTGCTTGAATGATGAACAGGATTTCTTTATTACTGTCATTTGAATTATATTTTGATGGACATGTAATAAGTTAATACTTTGCTATGGTTTGATTAGACTATTAACTATGGATGGTTGTTTATCTTAATTATCATTCGATACTGTTACTTGCTATCTTTTCATATTATTTCCGCAGTTAGTCTAGTTTATTCCGCATGTTATTGTTGGCTCCATGTGTGAGTTATTATCATGGTCTAGTCCATGTACACATGGGTGGCCAGTTAAGGTTCAGACTTGAGTAGTCTGAACTTAACTCGCATCGTGACGTCTCCCGCTCTTGTTCACTCTGTGTTTTTTTCAAAAGAAATTTTCAGACTCTGATTTTCGGAAGGGTGAAAAGGGTGGGCGTTTACATCACACACTTGGGCAATATACTTAAATTGATAAATTAAATATGTCCAAGAATCATGGATTGATTTGGATCCAGGAAATAAGATCCATAATCCATGGTCTGTGACTATCTTCAGAATGGTGAATTGAATCTTCAAAATGGGACAGATGTAGTGTGAATGTATGTATGATCACTGGTATTAAAAGGTGTATAAGCAAAGCTTGATGAGCTATGACATCGTAAGTACACACACACACAAAATACCCAGTCATCCTTCGAATAAAACCCAGGTCGAAGGATAGACTAGTCAGGAACAGACATGTCGGTACTGTTGGATTTCAGAACACTATCTGAAAAAGGAGACAGGTCGATACATATCGACATATTGACACAGATAGGTCATGGTCACGACCGGTCGATGAATAAAAAGAGTTAGTTAAAAAGGTCTTTTTCTGCGAAAACGATAGATCATGTCAAAATCATTGTTTTATCTCCCGCTGAGCTCTGGCGATTTCCTCCTCTTCTCTCATGCCCTGGACCAGTCAATAGGACCTCCCGGAGCAAAATCTCACCGAAAAACCATAGGGTTTTTGTTTTTCTTACTCCAAGAAGCAAGGGTGTCACGGTGTCTTGTTTGGGTAAGCCTCAGTCAGCTCTTCCTTAGCAACCATGTTGAAAAAGGAGACAACTAAATCTCGGTCTTCGACCACCGACAAATCCCTGAGTCCAACTCCCATTTTTTCAGGAGATCACCTAGGTTCATCCAAGATGTTCCCGAATCTATCGCTGATGGCTCTGCTCCTAAGAGTACCTCTTGCAAAAAAATCCCTGCCTCAAATGCTGGATCCAACCGTTGGTATTATCTCAGGTCTCAATCTGGACAAAACCTGAGAACCGAAGAAGAAGTGGTCTCCTTGCTGGAGAGTTCTGATGAAGAGGGAGAAGTAAATGTCAAAAATGTAGACACCCCTGAGCCACAACACCTAATTCGATTTATCTGTAAAACGAAGAACGTGTCTCACAGATTGAGGCACGTCTAGATGGACTAGATGATCTCGTGGAAAAGTACATCCAAAGTGCCCACGAGGAAGTCTCTGCATTGCGACAATCAATCATCAATCTTTCTCGACGTGTCGATCATTCTCCTCCAGCATCTCCTCCTCCGGATGGCTCTTCTTAGGATAGTTTTTCACAAATTATGTTTCATGTTTTGGAAAAGCTATGTTAATATTTTGGCATCCATTTGCCCCCTCCAAGAACCATATGTAATGAACATTTTAATCAATGAAATGATGTGGTTTATTTTAGTATATATGCTTGCCTTCTATCTCTTGTATATTGTTTACATGGATTTTGTAAATTAGACGAACATGCAGGTTGTTAGGGAGATAAGGATCTGGCTGTGAAATTGCATATACTTAGGAGAATGGGGGAGCACAAAATATGTGCTGATTAGCTGTTGTCATTGGTCATGACAATGTGAGGAGGAAGATTGATGCAAGCTTAAAGAAAGCTGGGAAAAATGGTTTGTCCCCACGGGAAGGATGGAGAAAAACAGTAATGCATGAGATATGCATTGGACTGTAGGGAAGAATAAAATGAGTTAGAAGAAAACCTCATTGAAGCACTAAATGCAAGAAGCATAGGGGAATGCTTAAAAATCGATGTCTACCTACTAATATTTGTCAATTGAATGACAAAATGAGGGAGAAATTAGTAGAAGCTAAAAGACATCAAAGCTAATAGGCGTAGGGAGAATGTCTATGCTTGGAGTTTGGGAGATCAAACTCATGAAGATTGGGGGAGCAATCTTCTCAACACTGATAGCTTGGATAAGCTATGAGGTAGTGTTGATCACTAGGAAATCAGGGAGTATGGGGGACCTTGAATACAAATCTTGTTTAGTTCATGAATGAATATTTATGTTTTGGGACTAACCCCTCTAATGATTTTCTAGTGTTGCTTGCTTATTTACTTGAACAGGAAGATTGAAATGAAGCAAGCTGAACAAGAATATGCGAAGCCCATAGTCTTGTTTTCCATTTGAATATGTTCATCAAATCATTGTAATATTTTGTATTCAAATGTGATGTAATAAGGGTGGGACTGTAATTGGGTCAGCTTCTATGTTTTGTCATGAAATTGACAAAAGTGGAGATTGTTAGTGCCTTGGCTTGGCCAAGTCCATATGTTTGTCAATTCCCGGAAAGAAGCACTTGCTGGAAGCTTGAAGACCCAAGATGATCAAGAGTAAAGATCATGCTCAACAGAATTGAAGTTCATCCTTATGAAAATAACAAAACATGTATTATGGTTATAGATAACTTTAGGTTGTACCCACACCTTAGAGAGGAGTATCCTAGGCTTAGAATAATAAATGGATAAATCATAAAAAGCCTAGTGAGGAAGCTTGACAGTGAATTGGAAGCGAACTTGGAAATATGAATTAAGTTCACTGTCAGCTCGACCAGTCGTATCTCACCGACCCCTCGGTGAAGGCACTATCGACCCATCATCGTCAAGGACTGGTCGGCCAGAATGACATAGGTTCTGGGTATGCCTCTGATCGAGAGTCTCGTATGCACCGATCCCTCGGTGAAAGACTGAAACGACCCATCGTGGTCAATGACTCCTCGATCAAGATATTGAATTCTAAAACTCTGAACTCATGTGGACTTTCGAAGAAACAAATATATCGGTAATCAAAGACCGATCGAGAGTACCAGGACCGACCCCTCGGTAAAGGACGACAAGTCATTCTGGGTAACAGGTTTCTAGATGAAACTACTGTCAGCATGTTTTTGCCCCAGAACGAGCCACTCGTATGAACCGACATCTTAGTACCATAAGTTTCAACCCATCGGTGACAACGACATATCGACCGGGAAAGAATCTTACCGTTGGGAGTGCACTTAATGCACAACGGTCGGATCTATAATGGTAACATTTCTAGCCACCGATCCCTCGGTGCGACCTACCTGTTGGTACATTACCGTTACTGTAACTGGTTGCCTTCACTATATAAACCAATCTTTATGCAACCAATTGGTATCTTTCGGTAGGATAAGTTGGACCATCATCTTCATCAATGAGCTTAAACGAGGGCCAATAGAAGGATCACTCTTTTTTTCGTGCTTAGACTTGGGGAATCAAATACAACCAGTCAGATTGATTGAGTTGTGAGAGAGAGAGGAAGGAAGTAAACTCATAAACAATCAATCTAAGGATTGAGTTTGAAAGTGAGAAAGAGAGAAAAAAGAAAGGATCATATCTAGGAAACCTTTGGTAAAACCAGTTTCCTTGACACCCTCGATTGTGATTGCTATATGACGGGTACAAGGTGGAGCGTCGACACCGGCACACATTGGTGGGATCTTGAAGAAGCACACATCAGGAGAAAGAGCTTCAAAGGCAAGTGCTTTTTGGTATTAATTTTCTTTTAAAACCTTTGTTCCGAAAGTGGATTAAGGGAGATTTGTTTCGGAACCATTATAAAAAACTCTAGAGTGTTGTCTCTGACACAGTGGTGGGTGGAATTTCTAGCCGATTGAATGAGGTGGAATTCTTACTCTAATTGTGAGGGTGTAACTCCCCACATAGAGAATTTGGGGATAGTTCAAGGTTGAACGAGTCTTAATAGTGGATTTAGGTTGACTAACCGAACCACTTTAAATTGGTCTTATGGTGTTTGATATTTGTGTGCTTTGTATTTAGTATTTAAGTAGTCTTCTCAACACAAATCGCTTTGCATATTGATTATCTTATTTTACACATTGAACACAAGCATCGATAATCAAACAAAATGTAAAGGGTCGTAATCTTGGTGTGATCGTGTAATAAAATTATCACACTAAACAAATCTCTTGATTATTATTCCGCTGTACTTCAAAAAATCAAGAAATTTGTAAACACCATTGAAAATGGGATTGACGTATTCATCCCCTCTAGGGTCAATCATATTGTTCTACACATTCTTAAGCTTGCACGTTCTAGTTTCTATATATTGTTGTTGCCGACTTCCTTTGCCTCTGGCTGACATACAATCTCTCAGATTGTATGTGTAATCTGTCCCACTCCAAAGTACGGTTTGCAGAAGGTCACGACTGCCTCTTTTTTCTCTATACATGAAACCATATATGTTACCATGCTGTGTGTGTCAACCTTATATAAAGTATGAGCACCGATCCAATTCCTAATATTATTAGGAATCCACTTTTTCTATAATGCCGTGCAACCTATGAATACAGTGTCGTGTTCTACCGAGGCAATCCCATGTAATTAGGAAACTTGCCTTCAAACTATATACTTGTATTCATGCATATCACTTCATTGCAACATTGGGCTCATCCATTCAAACAAAACCCATTTGCATTAGAACTCATTCTCATTTTAGTTTGCATATGTGTAATGCCCAGTCCTGCAACGGGCACATTAAGACTGATGCAAATTCCAAAACTTCTTTAATGCTATTTCGAGTATATATATTTTTAAATGGGAGACACCACTCCCGCCAACCGTATGAACCACGACAACCAACAAATAAACCAATAACCAATTGTACGACGATAGCATTGTCCATAATTAGAAATAATAACTTCAGCAAGTTATTACATTTGTCTAACTCAAGAAATGTACACATAGCTTAAATACATGAATAATCTCCCAACTACAAAGAATGGAACTCTGACAGAACTAAAGTTGTTGCTCCACATCCAACGCCCGATAGAGGGTTTGTAACGACCTGTCCCGACCTTCTAGCACAATATTGTAAGCTTTGGTCCTGCACCCAGGCCTGCACAACTTTTCATCTGAGGATCCACGCCAGGGGAGCCTTCAAAAGGCCTTGTGCTAGATAGAAGGAAGCCAACATCTTATATACATGGGAAACACGCCCCTACTGGGTGATGTGGGACTTCCCACATGACCTCTAGTATCGTGCGCCAGTCCACCAAGAAATATTATCTCCACTTGCCTCAGGCACTGGTCCCCACAGGGCGGGGTACTACAACCTACCCCCTTTAAGACCAGAGTCACCCCTGGCTCGACATCCGGTTGAGACTTGAACCAGCCGACACCCTCAGCCGAGAGTTGAACCGTGCTCAGATACCATTTGTAACACTCTGTCCCGCCAGCATAATATTGTGCCTTTGGGCCCGAACCCGGGTCTGCATGACTTTGCATCTGAGGACCCATGCTAGGGGAGCCCTTAAAGGGCCTTGTGCTAGATAGAAGGAAGCCAACATCTTATATACAGGGCAAGCACGCTCCTACTGGGTGATGTGGGACTTCCCACATGCCCTCTAGCACTGTGCGCTAGTACACCTGGCAATTTTATTTCCACTGGTCACAGTTCACCTGGCAATTTTATCTCCACTAGTCCTCTGGCCCTTAGGCACTGGCCCCGACGGGGCGGGGTACTACAGGATCTCGTCAGGTGCTCAGGGTGTTCTTCCTAAGTTTTGGAATAAATCAAAATGTCATCAATAAATACAATGACAAATTGGTCCAAGTAAGGACGGAAAATCCTGTTCATTAGATCTATGAACACAGCCGGTGCATTGGTGAGTCCAAACGGCATGACTACAAACTCATATAGTCCATACCGCGTTCTGAAGGCTATCTTTTCTATGTCTTCCTCCCTAACCCGGATTTGGTGGTATCCGGACATCAAGTCAATCTTAGAGAAATGACTGGAACCCCTAAGTTAATCAAATAGATCATCGATCCTGGGTAGAGGGTACTTGTTTTTTACCGTCAGCTGGTTCAGTTTTCGGTAATCCACACACATACGGAGTGAACCATCCTTCTTCTTCACAAATAAAACCGGAGTTCCCCAAGCCGATGTACTGTTCTGGATGCAACCCAGTCTAAGCAGTTCATCAATCTGTTTCTTTAGCTCGGACATCTCCGCTGGTGCCATCCGGCAGTGTGGTAATGACACTGGTGCAGTACCAGGGTACAACTTGATTTCAAAATTAATCTCCCTCATGGGAGGCAAGCTAGGGAGTTCTATTGGAAATACATCCGCATAGTCCTTTATTATTGCCGGAAGTTTAGCCACCGGTGCCTTGTTGATTCTGATACTACTCAATACCAGATGACTTAACCCTTCATGCAGTCTGCTTTGTTTTTCGGTACGCACCACATGTTGTTTTTCCCTCGGGTGACCAAAATGTCACCTTGCGGCGATAGCAATCAACGTTGGCCTGAAAACTAGCCAACCAATCCATGCCGAAGATAATATCGTACTCCGTCATATCGAGTACCAAATAGTTGAACTCAAATCTGAGTCCAGCGAGTTCAGTATTCACTGCTGTGCATATAAGCCCCAATGATGTGTCTCCGACGGGGGATACAATGGTGAGTGATGTGGATAGTTTTTGTATTAAAGTTCCAGTTGCAGATATGAATGCAGCAGATATGAAAGAGTGGGATGCTCCAGAATCAAATAAAGCAAAGGCGTAGGAACTACTGACTACAGCCATACCTTGAATCACAGAGTGATCCTATGCTGCTGGAGGAGCTAAGGTAAACAACTGTCCAGATCCTGTAGGTGCCCATCCCGCCTGGTTAAATGTCCTGCCTCCTCTTAAGTTAGCTGGTCTAGCTGGTGGGCGAGATGAACCTCTGGAATAAGAGGGTTTGTTGAGTTGTGGGCATTCCCTCTTAAAATGGCTCGGCTGATCACAATGAAAGCAGTTATTCACCCCTCTGGGAGCCTGAGTGACTGATGCAAATGGGGAGGGATGATTGGGACGAAAGCCCCCTGTTGACCCAGTGGATGGTGAGGGTCTGCTAAAGTTCAGTCGGACCTTCTTGTTGGGCTGAAATGTACCCCTCCCACTTTGAGCTCGGCGGTTGTCAAAACGCACTAACTCAGCCATCTCTTGCTCTGCTACAGTGGCCCTGCTGACCACCTCTGCCAATGTAGCTGCCTTGAATATGGTTACCTTGGCCCTAATGCTTGGTCGAGGGCCCTGCTCAAACTTGCGTGCCCTTCGATACTCTGTATCCACCATATAGAATGCATAGCAAGAAAAATTGAGAAACTCCTGGTGGTACTCTGCCACCGTCATGGTACCTTGTACCAAAGATAGAAAAGCTTGAGTCTGGCATTCCTTCTCCTCCTCAGGAAAATAATGGTCCAAGAAGGTAGCCGAGAACTGATCCCAAGTCGTTGCAGTCCTCTTTCCTTCCAGAAGAAGTGCTCGCTGCTTCTCTATCACCTCCCATCATTTACCGGCATCATCGATCAGTTGTGAGGTGGCCAGTAAAATTTTGTCAGTATGACTCAAAATCTTGAGTTGGGTCAGGATCTGAGTGATCTTTGTCAGCCAATTTTCTGCTTCGACAACCCCTTCTTTCCCTTTGAAATAAAGAGGGCGCTGGTGCTGAAAGTCCCTGACCATGCTCCTGTCATTGGTCTCGTTGGTGGTTCCATTCCCGTTCAAGTGTTGTTGAAGCACCGAAGTGACCACTGCTTGAACAAAGCTTTGTAGTTCAGGAGGCACCACCGGTATATTCACACTGTTTTATTCTTCCTCCTCTTGGTGGGATGGTTGTTCCTCCTCTTCATGTTGAGATTGTCGTTCTTCCTCTTCATGTTGAGATTTTTCTACCTCTTGTTCCTTCCATTTCTGGTTTTGTTGGGTATTTCTCTTTGGAGACATTTTTTCCTAAGCCATTGAAAATTATTATAACTTAGTTTTCACCGTAAAGTTTGTATTTTCCTACTTTTGGGGAAATTCTCCAAATAAGCACTCTTGATTTTGTTTTTGGGGAATTCCCTAAGTATCTATTGTTTTGTTTCTCAATTCGGGTATATTGGGGAAATATATCCTATTTTGCTATGTTTGATAAATCCATTTATTTTGACTGTACTTCCTATGCTATCATCCATTGTTGTTCTCAGATTGAACGTTCCGTCTGAGTCTAACGAAGTAAATTAATCTGGCCCCCCTGCAGCGGACTCCGAAGAGTCGGTCAGTTGGGATTCTTATCTGTCAGTGAGACATGATACCGTCTTAATCTTACTTCGAAAGATTCAATCTTTGTGTTTCGCTCTGATATCAACTGTAACGCCCCACCCTTTTTCACTCTATGCTTTCCGTAAATCAGAGTCTATTTTTTTTTTAAATAACAGAGTGAGCAAGAGCGGGATGTCACGACGCGAGTTAAGTCTGAACTTCTAAACTCCGACCCTTAACTGGCCAATCCTATGTGTACATGGACTAGGTCCATGAAAACGGTTCACACATAACAATATAAACATGCGGATTAAAATCATAACTGCAGAATTATAATAAAACCTAATTCTATTCCATTTTAGATAGCAAAGTACTCCGTCAATATAACGGATTAACTTAACTTAAATAACCAAAGTAAACATTCGCAAACCATATCAAATATCATCTAAGTAATTACATGCCCGAAGTCTAGTTACTCAAATTACAAGTCCATAAGTAACTTAATCAAAATATAAACTAAAAGCATCCAAGCTCCTATACTTGGCCCTTTTCGCGTTCATCGTTCCCCTCGTTTCCTTTATCATCCACTAGGGTAGAAGTAGGGCGTTAGAACAACGCGCCTAATAGGTATTCCATTTAGGGCTAACACATGGTCAGTACAAAACATATATAATAATATCATAATGTCAAAAACCATATAAACCATGCCATGTCATGATGTCAAATGCAATGAGTCCCACCCATCACAAGTACATATAAGTACCCCCACATAGGTCTTTCGGACGCCTCGACGGAGTGTGGCCCCTCCGGTTTTTTCTTGATGGAAAAGCACATCAAGGTATCCCACATAGGTTTTTCAGACGCCCCGACGGAGTGTGGCCCCTCCGGTTACATATCCTTCACCCCATGCCATGCATGAGGTGCTAATGAAGCACATGCTATTTTATATTGTAAACATAGTATTAAAACTTCACAATTGAAACATATCTTTTACAACGTAAATTCAACAAAATAAGATAAAACATTGTACATAAACCCATGGTTTCAAAGAGGTGGAATCCTACCAAAGACCATTATCGTGTCCTTACGCTTTCGTCTGGTAACCGCTCACCATCGTACACACCTTGTGAGGTCCCGTTACCTTATAATATATCAATTAATTAAAACCATATCCCATTTGATTTACAATTATGTCCAAGTTCATAAACCCAACTTGTGGGGTTCGGCCATACACCATGGCCGAACCTCACTTCTTTGGTTTTAGTCCCTCCTTTGATTTATTCAATTAATTCCACAACCATGCCATCCTTGATTCATGAAACCAAACACTTATAGATTAATCATCTAACCTTATCAAGTCCATAAAATCCATAAATCATTCCCCATGGGGTTCGGCCATACACCATGGCCGAACCCATGGTCTATCATTCCTCCTATTTACAACTTTGCCATTGGTTTAATCCTTAGTTAACCTTTCATTCATTTTAATCTACCATACATAGACCCTAGGTCCACCAAAATAATTCTCGTGGGGTTCGGCCATACACGATAGCCGAACCCATGGTCCCTTATTTCCATTTAAATTACAATGTTGCCATTTCCTCCATCACTTTATGTTTAGGTTCAAAACATAAGTTCATAAACATCTAAGTCCACCAATAACTCTTTATGGGGTTCGGCCATGCCACATGGCCGAACCCATGGTCTATAGTTCTTCACCATTTGCAATGTTTAAAACCATTTAAATCATTAACCTTCATCTATTATTTTCATCCATTAAAATTATTAAAACAGTCCACTTAAATTCAATATCTAAAACCCTAAGTCCATATATACTCCTTGGTGGGGTTCGGCCATACCACATGGCCGAACATCACCCTTTGGTTTTGTGCCCTTCTTTCAGTTCTTGATATCCATAATTATTTATGGGGTTCTGCCATACCCCTTGGCCGAACCCATGGTCTAAGGTTCTTCACCAACAACCTTCCATTTAAACCCTTTAACATCTTTATAATATTCCATGGTTTTCATCCCTCAAAAAACCATAATCATTACCAACACACCTCCATGGGGTTCGGCCGTGCAACATGATCGAACCCTATGGTTCTTTAATTTCTTTAAAAATCATACAACTAAGATTACATCATTTGATGGTTCTCATTCCTACATTCATCCAAACCTTTTAAAACCATAAGCATACTTCTATGATTTCCATCTTTCAAAACCAATAAAAATATTAACAATGTCCTTCCATGGGGTTCGGCCATTCATCATGGCCGAACCCTATGGTTCATCCTTTTCATTAAAATTACTATATTCATCTCCCAATTTTCTTCCATGGGGTTCGGCCATACACCATGGCCGAACCCTATGGTTCTTTTCTCTATACAAAATTATCAAAATACTTACCGGTTCCGCGACTCTTCCGGTTTTCCTTCGCTCCGATTTGTTCTTCCGATCCTTTTCTTCCTTAGCCTCTTTTTACTTGATCTTTCACACAGCCGAGAACACCTTATTGCCAGAGCACACCAGCATCAGAACCCTCCCTTAATTGTGTATGCCATGCGCCCTTGTTGCCTTTCTTTTAATACTTCCAATTGGTCCTCTATTTAGAAGATGCCAAGACCCTTTAATTTAGCAATTGTCTAGTGTCGTTTCTAATCAAAGGAAAGGACACCTTTAGCGCATCATCATGGATATGGGTATCTAATATTCGGCCAAGGCAATCTATACTAATTTTAAACATCTTCTTTATTTGGATTAGGCAATCAGATGTCATTGCCTAATCCCAATCCCATCTACACGTTTTGCCCAATTTAGGACAAACCTTGTTCGGCTATAACTCCTAAAATCTAGTCAATATATGTTTCCATGTCAACCTCACATACACGGCCAAAGCAATCCATATTTAATTTTTAGACATATTGCATTACCTTTTTAATTCAGCCCCATTTAATTTAAATTGAACTCACTTGGTGGTCAACCAAGTTAACTACGACCCATTGGGTCCCACTTGGGCATTTTGGCCCAAATAGTAACATTGACCCATTTAAATGTGCCTTACCCATTTACTTTAAATTGAACCTTATTCCATAACCTTCGGGTCCTAATTGGGCCATTGACCCAACACCTTACCCATCTAAGGTTCATATCCGTTAATTCACAATTAAAATTGGCAATTTCCGTAAATATTGATAACATGGAATTCCGGGGTGTTACAAATAACCACATGAGCTATCCTCCACCGTGCTAATAAGCACAAGAGTTGTTTTCTATCGTGCAAATAACCATGGGAGATATCCTCCACCGTTCTAATAACCATGGGAGTTGTCTTCCACCGTGTCAACAACCACGGGAGTTATCCTCCACCGTGCTAATAACCACTAGAGTTGTTCTCCACCGTGCAAATAACCACCGGAGCTATCCTCCACCGTGCTAATAACCACGAGTGTTGTCGTCCACTGTGTCAACAACCACGGGAGCTATCTTCCACCGTGCTAATAATCACGGGAGGTATCTTCCACTGTGCCAATAACCATGGAAGTTATCCTCCACCGTGCTAATAACCACGGGAGCTATCCTCCACCGTGTCAACAACCACGGGAGCTATCCTCCACCGTGCTAATAACCACGGGAGATGTCCTCCACTGTGCCAATAACCATGAGAGCTATCCTTCACCTCGCTAATAACCATGAGAGTTGTCCTCCACCGTGTCAACAACCACAGGAGCTATCCTCCACTGTGCCAATAACCACGGGAGCTATCCTCCACCATGCTAAGAACCACGAACTTCGGTACCATGTCTGTGATGACCTGCAAGTCGGCCTTGGGTGAGCCAACACTCAACCGAAAAGCTTCCTGGAGGTTTCGATGACCATCTCACAACATGCCCCTCCTGGGAGTCTCGGGCACCTCTCCCTCCAAACCGGACCATGCCTCTCTCACAGGTGTGTCCGAAGATCACAATGACAGACTGACAGTCAAACCCACACTAAGGAGTACATCCACCCATCGCAAGAATAAGTATCGAAACCACACCAGGGTAGACTTAACATGGCCATGACACTGCCAAAGACCCACATAGCCAAGAGGGAAACACCCTCTTACTCTCACACCTATAGGCCCACCACCAAGTAGTCCATACACTGTGTGGTTTCCCATGACTTCCTAACCCTAATTACCCGACAAGATAGGGGGAGTCTCTAAATCCTGATGGAGCCTAGTACTCATGTCCCACTAACGTTCCATGTACAATAGCTACGTGCATGCACAGTTATCTATACGCATGTTATCAACATAGTATGTCTCATGATTATCAAGTATATTCTGCAGTCTATCACATGTTATCAAACAAACATGTAACATGTTATTATCTAAAGCATGTCATTTATTGCCACAGGTTATACATATCATGATACTACACAGTCCATCAAGCATGTTAACACATTGTCAAGTACAACATGTTATAACATTTGGCAACTCAATAGGTTATTACATAATTAAATAGACATGTTAGAACACAACCCACATCATCATGTTACTCAACCAACATGTTATCAAGATATTAACCAACATGCCATCACAAACAGTCTGACATGAGTACACCCGAATGAGCCCCTTGCCATACACTTGTCAGAACGGTTCCCTTGCCGAGTGACTCGTAATCCATAAGGGTTTCATTCCTCCTACTCCATGTCTAAGTAGTCATAGGAAAGATATAGGCAAATCATGTATGCTAAAACAAGTGTGATTAGTCCCTTCACCTGTGTGTGTCTTTCGAAATCCAAGTGATAAAACAGGTTGGAGGGTTGAAAAAAGTAACGCAAAGGCTACCGGGCTTGAGAATCTGGGACGATCCCACAAATCTTGTTGAAGACAGGCTTGCGAATGATCTAGAAATGGTTTGGAAACAAATTAGAAACTATCCCTAAAATGGGCCAAGAACGGGCCAAGAACGAGCCTGAAACAGGTCCTAAAACGGGCTGGATCGAGCCTGAAACAGGTCGGGCCGAGCCTGGAATGGGCCGGGCCTGACTAGACCTGTTAAACAGGGCTGAAGATGGATTGTACCGAACAGAACCTGAAGTACTGGGCCAATCTGCCCCAGGCTCAGCTCGGGTTGCAACAGAGCTGGGCTTGGGGCGAAACTGGGCTACTGGACTGGGCCTGATCTATTCGGTCCGACAGGCTGTTGGGCCTAGTAAACTAGCGAGCCAATCAGGAAGCTAAGGCTGGGCGAGATTGGGCCTGGGTTGCAAAGATCCCTAACTGAACCCAGTCGAGTCAACCTAGTAACTCGACTGAGTTGGCTTAGCAACCCAGCTGGGAAAAAGAAGGAATATAGTGGAATGAAAAGGAGGGAAAGAATAAAAGAAAGAAAAATGAAAGAAAAAGAGGGAAAACATAGGAAAAGAGAAGAAAATGAGGGAAAACTAAAGATGAGAAGAAGAAGAATTGGAGAGAAATAGAGAGAGAAGAGAAAAGGGAATCGAGTACCCAGATTTGGCCGGAACTACGATTACAACAGATTTGCAGAGGTGGCAAAAAGGCTAGAAACGTCGGCAAGCAGAGATGGAGGAGAAAACAGGTAAGGGAGGTCGGCAGCAGTAGCGTCAGGTGGCAAGAGAGAGAAAGGATGGGAGAGCTGAGAGGAAGAGATCAGAGAAAGGGAAATGAGAGAGGAGATGGGATAGGGTTGAGAGAGAAGCAGAGAAGTAGGGAAAAGAAGAGAACGTGACAGAGAGGGAGGGAAGTAGTTGCAGGTGAGGTGACACTGTAGCTATGCGCTACAATGCTGCGGAAATAAAGGTTATAAGGGGTTGAGATTCTACAGTTTTTATGGTTTATGAGCTTAGGGTGGGGAAGTGGGCTGGGTTCAAGGGGCCCACACGGGTTTTGGGTGAAGTTTGGGGAAAAGCTACCAACAACTCCACTGAAAATACCGATTTCAGAAAAACCTTATAAATATAAATACACGTAAAATACTTTGATGTGCAAATTTTACATTTATAAATCTCTCAAGCGCACGAACCATTTATAATATAGCGTTATGAATGCGAGGTCAAACCTAAAGGAAATCCACAAAATATGTGCATAAATTAAATTGGTATCTTTAAAAAGATGTAATCTTAAGAAATCTTATACATGGAGTTACAATTTTAAATTAGATCTTAGAAAGTCAAAGTTAGCACCAATATTATCTAACTTATGAATTTAACAAGTCGAGAATCAATTCCATCTTCTTTTTTCTTAAAGTGGTGAAACATGATATGGGTAGTCTCATCTTAATTTAAAATTACATGTTTTAAGATCAAAATATCATATCTCCAACCTTAGTTAACGAATATTTGAGAGAGAGAATTTTTTGATACAAAGAATTAAAGAATAAAGTACATGAACATACAAGAATAAAAAAATGAAAACAAATTTTACATTTAAAATACAACAAACAAACAAAGGAACTAACATAATAAAATACTGAAAATAAAATTACAAGTAAAGTAAATGACAGAATTTAAAAGTGTAGAATGTAAAGGGTGGTTGTTGGAATAGATCGCTCATCACCCAAAAAATATATAAACAAATACAAAACCTAGATCTGAAATTCACGTAAAAGTATAAATATCAATTCTTGTACATCATCTAAGAATTCATAGACTTTAATTTAACAATCGAGCATTAGTAACTTAGATTCAACACTTACAACCCAAGTTCTAATTATTTCACGTCCAATTAATTAAATAAAGAATACAAACATTAAAATCAAATCTAAACAATCATAAAAGAGACTTGAAAATTGGATGCTTCAGGGTTCTAAAGGAACGTCTTTTATTTATTTCATGGAAGAATTCAGTATAGTCATACATAAAATTAAGTACAAGAAAACAAGAATGAAAATTACAACTCTCACTTGTAAAATTCGTGTGGGGCTTCTGTCTTCTTGCATTTTCTCTCCAGCCTTTGTTTCTTTTGAGCACCCGGTCAAATTCAAATTTTATTGTGCCCTAGCACCTTTATTTATAGTGTTCAAAAGAGACTGGATTAGGCAAGGCTTGGAGAGAATTCCTCCATAATTCTCTCTCCAAAAGTTTCTCCAAAATTCTCTCCAAAAGTCTCTCTCTTCCATGATTTTCTCTTTTAATTATCCAAATTCGAAACTTAGTTTCTCTTCCAAACCATGGGTGAATTTTGCAGATAAGAATATGATTTTAGGGATTTTGGATTAGTTTGGAAAGTAAAGTGCAAATCTCATTTTTCTACACATGTACCATATTGTAGCTCAATTTTGTCCTAGTAAACGTCTACATCACAACATTACAAATACTACAAAGTTGTATTCCTTGAAGTTTTCTTTTGAACATAATAAGAATCAATACTATCGAATATCGGAGTGGAAAATTATGGTCAAAATACCAAAGTTGTGTCAAAACTTGTCTTCCAAAATTTTCTCACTGGTCAATCCAAATCCCATTTTTTTTCTCCATTTCTTCTCCACAAGGCTTCACACGAATTTTACAAGCGGCACTCCTTGCCTTGGACGAATTTTCCATGTAGATCTCTAGGAGAGGTTTTCTCCACAAGTTTCTCCTCCAAATATTTTCTTCATTTTTCTCTAAGATCCAAATCTCCTTGATTTTCTCCATTCAAATTTATCCTCCATAATGGCTAGATACATTGCAATATTTTCTCCCATAATCTCTCCATTCCAAATCAGCATGACTTGCACAACACTCCATAATCCATACGAATTTGATCTGCTGTTTTTCGAGAGGACACGTAGCACTTTTCTACTCCACGTGAATTTCACTTGGCCCCGCCTTGAGCTTTTGGACTTGGCCTTCAATTTGCAGACTTGGGCTTTGATTGGGCTTGGACTTCCATCAAATCTGGACTTTTGGGCTTTGACTCATGAATTTCATATGCAGGATTGGATTTCAGGCTGGATTGGTGGGCCCACTTTCGTAGTGTTGTGAATTTACCACTTTTACAATACAAATCTCAAAATTAATTATCCTAATCCAAACTCTCATAGCTAGATTTGAATTAAGATAATTTTTACAATAAATTTCAAAATGAGTGGTAAATTACACACTTTCCAAAAATAGCAATTATGGCCCACTTTCTGCATTTCCTTCCATATTTAGCTCAATTTCTTGTAATTTCATATTTTTTCCTACAAAACTCAAAAATATCATTAAACATATCTAATATACACAAATAAAGGGCTAACTTGTCCAAATAACAGGGGTAAATATTCATTTTTAGTGCTCAATAAATACTCCCAAATTTAGATTTTGCTAGTGCTCGAGTAAAACTAACTTAAAAACCAAGATTTGGAACTTCAAAACCTAATCTATTTCTAAACTAAACCTAAATTATACAACTGTCATTGGTCCTCTCAATTGCATTTAGCGTATGTAATAAGTCTTTAAACCCCTAAGTTACTCCTAGTGGACGAGTTATAGCCTCGTGAGGGCTTACAGTGATGATACCCACAAACATCAACATCTTTAACAAGAACTCATAGACAAAGAGTCTGAACATCAAACAACTCTAAAATTCATTTTACAAGGCTTATACCTGGAGTGTAGTTTGTGTTTAGTCAATATTAAGATAGACTTATTTTCCCAAATAGACACAAATTTTGTTCTCACCATTAGAAAATTAACACTCAAAGGTTTGGGTTCATTTTCTCTCAAAGTATATGTGAGCGGAATTTATGTATTCAATTCAAAATATCTCACATATGTATTAGACAAAGAGGATTCATATCAAAGAAAATGAATGATCTCATGAATAGATGTCACTTTCCTGAGAACGTTGAGTCAAACACCATCATTTTTCTTCCTATATTCTCCATATGAAATACCATATTTCGACTTAAGATCAATAAGACTTCCTAATAGGAAAAAAACATGGGTTAGGATCGGGTCAAATCAAAGAAGGATATAAGGCTCTAAATATTTTGAACAGAAAAGTTAGAGGTCTTCAAAAATGTAAAACGGGATATTGCTACCTCTAATTTTTTTCTTTTCAGCACTTTTCAAAATATTCTTTTTTTTCTTCTTTTCTTTTTCACATCCTTCTTTGATGTCTAGATGTTCCTTTTTTTTTTTACTTTTTTTTTTTTTCTTTTTTTGATGCATCATTCACACATTTTTCTTTTCTTTTTAAGTGCCTTTTTTTTTTTTAAAAGTACCATCCTAATTTTTCATCTCTAACTTTTCATGGGCCCTAAAATAGGTCACAGATATTTTAATGAGGCTTAAACTCCACAATCGGAGTTGGGTACGGTAAACATGGCAATTCAATAAACAGGTTATATAAGGCTAAATTGGGGAACTATCAAGATTAAATGACAAAAAATAGGTAGCCTTTAAGGCTCAAACGATTCAACAATGGCCTATACCATATCCTAAGCTTCATAAAGTAATTTCCTTGTTTCAAATAAATTCAGAAAAATTTCAAGTGTACTAACTCAAATTTGATGGCGTTCTCAGTAATATGACCAAAATTGAACAATAATGAGATCACACAACGACTTAATGCGCTTAACAAAGAAAATAAGAGTAGACTTATAACCCTCAGAAGAAAAAAATGGCTCTAAAGCTCACTGGGTATAAGTCTCTATTGGTATTCCTCTAGTGATGATTTGACTCGTGAATATTTTTCATTTTCAGACTAAACTTAATATGGCACACAAGGATTTCCAAGTATAAATCCTACAAAAATCTTTTCGGAAAAATATGATATAAAGATCTCCATCTAAGTATTAATGCTAAAAATGTGACTATTTTTATGTCAAATTGTCAAGACGTTTCATCTAAAACCAAAGTTGATAGACTTTTTCAGCCCCAAGGAGTCTCAATCTTCACTTACTCTTCCCTTAAAATAGTAAGTCTGTCTTTTTTTTTTGGGGTTCAAATGTAACCTACTCTATATCTATGACTGGGCCTAACGAAGCCCCGAACGCAACGATCAATGTACTGAAGGAAAGGGTAACTCGAACCAAGCAATTGGTAGAGTCACGAAACCAATGATACATACACAGACACGATCAGACATGTTTAAACAAAAATTACACAAGAAAATTCCTAAATATAGATTCAAACTTCATAAGAGAAATTGAATTTTTATTGGTTGTTAATAGGACCCTAAAATTTGTTTTTAGACTTGCTCCTACTTTTCTTTTCAAATGATTTAAGTCTCTAAAGAGAGTTTCAACACAAACTTGGCCAGGTAGTTCCCAAGTAAGTGAGGGGGCACAAACGACATCTCATCCCAACTTATCCTTAAACCGCTCGACCTCATGCTTTAGTGACAGAACTTCCTTAGACACCATTCTTGAAAAAAAACTATTCTTTGGTTACAAAAATCAATTTGAATTAAAAAGGTTCCTAGTGAGCATGAAACCCTAAAATCTAGCCTAATGGTTCCTAAATTGATTTTACTTGGGGAGTGCATGAACCATTTTTATTTACTAATCTCCTTTCTTTTTTCTATTTTCGTGAATGCAATCCTAAATTTATCAATGCAAGATATACACGCACATATGCAAACAATAAGCAAACAATCTAATCTAATGCATGAAACTAGCAACCTAAATGCATGATCAAAATAAATATGCAATATTTTTTTTTATGCAAAATAAATGCAAGCACCCTAATAAAATCTATATAAATGCATGGAAAATAGAAATTAAACAAATGAGATTTGACACTTACCTTGGCCTATAGTGTTGTGTTCCAGAAATTTTTAGAGCGTACGATTAAAATCACTGCAAGATTAAACACCACAAAACAAAGTGAATATTCTGAATCTCATAAAGAATGCATGACCTAAGGTTGATTGAATGATTGAATGTCGCTTGTTGGATTTTGGGGACAATTATTGCTTGATCAAAGAACTACCCTAAGGTCGCTTAGTAAGGGTCCCAATTGGGGTTGGAGTCTATAATGGTTGGTAGAACCCAGCGTATAAGATCTCTGTTGGAATAGTTGATAGTGATGAATCAAATGTGTAGGTCTTGTGTTGTAATTGACGACGACCTTCGCCTGATCTATGAATTGATCAATGTTGGGCCTGTCGAGTTTTCATGTACAATGAATCATTAGATCTATGAGTGGAATCCACGGATTAGATATGTGATAGGTGGTTGGACATGGATCGACGAGGGATACATTTGGTGATGGTATGTGAATATTGGGTGGTTTGGGATCCCGTGGTAGCATTGACGGGGCCTATGAAGCTATGTTTGACGTATATGGAGTCACCATAGGCGATGTGGAAAATTATATTTTGGGCAGGATCCTTGCGATACACGGCATGGTTGATTTTACTTATGGGGCAGCGTATGGGCATACAAGAAGTTTCCATGCACGACAAATGTTTATATGTATGAGCGAGGAATTTTAGGGTAAACAATGGATGGTTGGACCGGAGACGAGAGTGATAAGTCCCTTGTGCATGCGACGGGGATCCGTGAGGAGGATGAATTACAACACTGTTTAGTTGATTTTAATCATTGCATATGTATTACATTCCTCCCTTTGATAAGCATTCTGAAATGCGATTTATTGTCCTTTATATTGATGTGTATGATTTGTGTTTGTGCGTATGGTTGGGGAGGTGTAAAGGCGTGTGGGGAGTATGAAAGAGGATACAACAATCAAGTGAGTGTGTGTTAGCAAATGTGGTTAAACAATCAACATAAGAAAATGACTCTAACATCACAAGCATAAGGACACAAGATATATAGTGGTTCGGTTAGCCAACCTACATCCACTGTTAGGACTCGTTCAACCTTAAGCTATCCCCAAATTCACTAGAGTAGGAATTCAACCTCACTCAATCGGCTGAGAATTCCACCCACCATTGTGCCAGAGACGACAGTCTAGAGTTTTTTATAGTGGTTCCGGAGCCAATGCTCCTTATTCCACTTTCCGGACATAGGTTTTAAATAAAAGTTAAAACCAAGAAGCACTTGCCTTTAAAACTCTTTCTCGTTGATGTGTGCTACTTGAAGATCCACCCAATGTGTCGATCCTCCTCCTTATAGCCGTCGTAAAGCAATCACAATCTCAGGGTGACACGGAAACTGGTTTTACCAAAGCTTTCCTAGTTTATGTTTTTTCTTTCATCCTCTCTCTCTCTTTCAAACTCAATCAATAGATTGGTTGCTTATGATTCTCAGGTGTAGGCAGAAGAGAGTTGATTGTTCCTTAGAGTGTGTGACTCTTCTCAGTTCAAGGAAGATAATTAATTGATCACACAACACTCATATTTATAGAGGAGTCTTAACAGTTTTTCAAACTGTCCAGTACTAATAGGTCGATGGCACCGATGGGTCGGTGTTCATATTTATTACCGTTCAACCACCGACCGTTGCGCATTAAATGTACTCCCAACAATATAATTACTTTCCGGTCGACATGTCGGTGTCGCCGGTGGGTCGACAGTCATGGCACCGAGAAGTCGGTCCATACGAGTGTCTCGATCTGGGGCAACACCATGCAGACAGAGTTTCATGTCCAGAAACTTGTCCTGCCCAGAACGACCTGTCGTCCTTTACCGAGGGGTCGGTCCTGGTACTCTCGATCGGTCTTGAATTACCGAGATGTCTGTTTCTTTGAGAGTCCACTTGAGTTCTAAGTTCCAGAACTCATAAGTTATCATCGACGAGTCGTTGACCATGAGGGGTCGTTTCAACCTTTCATGAGGGTCGGTGCATACGAGACTCTCGATCAGAGGCATACCCAGAATCACAGTTCTATGTTCTTGAATCTTTGTCAATCTGGCCGACCAGTCTTTTGACCACGATGGGTCGATCTTGTCTCCATCGAGGGGTCGGTGAGAACGGCTGGTCGAGCTGACTATGAACTTAATTCATATTTTCAAGTTTACTTCCAGTCCATTGTCCCGCTTCCTCTCTTAGGCTTCTTATGGCTTTGCCTTTTGTTCAACTAAGCCTAAAGATGGTCCTCCTAAGGTGTGGGTACCACCTAAAGTCATCTATGGTCAAATTCTTGTTGTGATTGCCATATATGATGAACTTCCATCTGGTGGAGAATGATCTTCACTCTTGATCACTTTGAGTCTTAAAGCTTTTTATCCAGTACTTCTTCCCGAGTCATGGAATTGACAAACATAAGGACTCGACAAGCCAGGGCACTAACAGTGTGAATTGTTGTTGCAACATGTTTGGATTGAGAGTGTTTACTCTATGCGTGTCCAAACGTGTTAAAAGTCACAACGAGAGTAGCAATCGTCGTTACGAGGCATTGGAGTTCACACCCTGTCATCATGGCACGTGATCGAGAGGGTGAGCACGTGTGAGAGGCATTGTAGAGCCGCATCCAAAGAAGGACTACGTGTTCGTGTGAATGGTTCAGTGGGTGCACTTGTGTGAGTATGCATGTTGGTATGGTGTGCACTTGTTGTGAGTATGACTTGTGACGTGTTATTCATTTGCACGATGTATAAAGTAATGCTCATATAGGCACTTCTTGTGTTCCTAATTGTCGTGGATTGTCCAGGTGTATGATATGCAGGCACGATGTCATGAGCACGAGGTGCCTATGTTGTACTGTATATTGTCTGCATCTGTATGTGTGGTGAACTATGTGATACCCTATCCCCTTTAGGAGGTAGGTGATGCTCGTAGTGTGAGGGATACGAGTTGAAGTGGAGAGATGTGGGTGATGAGAGTCATGTTCTAGTTATTAAGATTACAATGGTCACGTGACTGTGAGATATATAGTGTTAACACAGGATGTGTTTGGACGGAGTGTGTCGTACCGTCTGATGACGTATTTCTATACAGAGGTTATGACCTATGTGCAAAGACGCACTTACGATGGCCATGCAGTAGTAGTGTGAGGAGCCGCATTGTGCTACCATGTGTGGTGTGTGATTGTCAATGATGTTGCTTACCAGATTATTGATAATATGAAATTTGTAGAGTAATGGTAGAATTCCAAGAGTAATGTGAATGTGAGAGGGAGGTGTGGAATGTACATATGGTTTAGGGCCACAAGTGAATCCACTTGATATGTGTGATGGACACTAGACAAGAAATCAAAGATGATGATGCTTGCGATGGTCGACCATTCCTTAGAAGGGACTATATATTAGTGTCGATTATGTCCAAGTGTCAAAAGTGGTGAATCCGAATAATTTCATGGGAAGTGATCGAAAATTTCTCATGTTTTGTGGCGAGTATTGATGTACTAATTGGACCGTATGGCCCGAATTGAGGAGTGACTGAGGGCTCCTTTGGTCATGGTCGACCCTGAACTTTGAGGATGGTCATAATCGCTGGAATGTGTTAGTGGTGGACGATTTCTGTGGATGGGTGAGTTTAGACTGTCTCCTAAGTCATAGTTTGTCGTGCATTTTGAGAACGAAATTTTTAAGGAAGGTAAATTGTAATGGCCTGACCCGTCAAATTATTGAGTATTCTTGTAGAAAATGCAAGGAAGAGACACCTGGCACTAGTTTGGCCAAGTTGATTTTAAAACTAGGTGATTTGACAGTAGGTTTGACTTGTGGGACCCATTTAAGATATCAGATAAACTCTAAATTCACTGAAACTTGTTTTACTAGATAGAGAACTTGAAGAGCTTTCCAACAAGTAAAAGAACCGAGTTCGAGAGCCAAAGTTATAGTCATTTTAGCGAAATTGTGCAAAATTGCCTAATTTACATAATGTCGCTGCGACCGACCACTGAGAGATACCAACATACGTGAAAGACTATAAGTCCATTTTTTGTCCTAAAATCAACTAATTTTTTTCCCAACCGAACCCCTTGTCTCCAAGCTACCATTCTCTCTATTTTTCTCTTATTTTCCTTATTCTCCTCCCATGCTTGTTTATATTTCTATTTCATTATTAATTACGTGAGGCTTAGCCCTTTACAAGTAGGAAAGTGAACTCTTCAGGACAATTTTAGGTGGTATTGGAGACTAAGGGCCATATTTGATGCCGATTTTATGGTCCTTTGGGAATATCATAGCCAAATTCATGGCTGTTTTGCGTGCCGGTCAATGCACTCATCTCAAGAAATAAAATAAGAGTTCGTTCAGGTTCAAATCCGACGACTCCTCCATTATTGCTTATCCAATGAGTATGTGAGTATCGATAAGATTAGAAAGTCTACACAAACGAGACATCTTGACACCATCGCAATAAAAATTCACAGCCAAACACAGAATAGTAATAAAAAGATAAAAAAGTCATAGTCAAATACCAGAAACATTGACAAAAGTAATAAGAATTATATTGGATCAATCATTTACAGGACGACGACACCAACAAACAAACCAGAGTCGATTTAAAGCAGGATGACACACCATTTCACTTTACTGTTTATAAACAAATTCTCTCTTCTCGAACACTCGCCTCTACGCATTACAGACAGACGAAACAAAGTGGAAGAGCTTGCTGGAATTCAAAATACCCCTAAAGCCATCACAGAACGCAAGAAAATCCTAATATTCGGATAGAAGAAGGAAGAGAGGACTCAGCCAGAGATCTGAATGTACTTGATGTCCTTCTTCTCCTCCTCTTTGGGCACAATCACGGTCAGGACGCCATTCTCCATCGCAGCCTTCACCTGCTCCACTTTAGCGTTTTCAGGCAATCTGAAGCGTCGAAGGAACTTACCGCTGTTTCTCTCTATCCTGTGCCACATGTCCGTTTTCTCCTCCTCCTCACAACTCCTTTCTCCACTGATCTGGAGCACGCTTCCGTCCTCCACCTCCACCTTCACCTCCTCCTTCTTCAACCCCGGAAGGTCCGCCTTGAACACGTGGGACGAAGGGGTCTCTTTCCAGTCAATTTGGGCGTGGGCGAAGGCAGAGGTCTCCGACGCCGACGAGCTCGGGCGATTGTCGGACAGAGCGAACGTTAGAGAATGGGAATCCCTCAAACGGGTCCCAGACGTCCAGCGAGAAGGGATCAAACACGTTGGTTCGCCTGCCGAAGAAGCTTGGGATGATCGACATTTTCACTTGACAACTGAGTATTACAAAGGGAAATTGATGGAAAGACAGAGCTACAAGGGAGCCTTTTCTTTTAATTCGACTCTCAATTGCTAAACGCAGAAGCTGGCGATCGTCAGGATTTTATAGTAGGGGAGGGGAATGGACGGGAAGGGGAAACAACATGGAGATTAGATCGGGTAGGTTCTGGAGAGTTCTACTGCCGAAAAATCCATGCTCTTCTAGAAGTATTCATGATATTGATCAATTTATGGCGAATTCTTATATGCCCGACTCTCAAGATAATTGCCACAGAACCTCTTCTTTTTGGACCGTGGATATGGTCCACTGTATTACCGGGTCATGATTATGATGAAGGGTTCGGATCCACTGATCCGAGTTAATAAAATAAGATGAGTCGACTATTAAATTGACTCAGATTAGCTCAATCATGAACAATAGGTATCAAGTGAATTATGACATGTTATTTGCACCTTTTGGGTAAAAAATTGCAGTTTTTTTTTTTTTTTTTTTTCACTCATGGTTAATCAGATGGCATTTAAAAAGCGGGGTCATCTTAAAAATGAAAACGCGACATGTAACTAAAAAAAAAAAATAGTAAGATTCAATTGATGGTCAAAAATATTTGTGCTCCTAAGTTAGGAGGCGCCTTATGTCGGTCTAGAGGGAGGGTATAGAGGAGTTCATTATATGAAAATAGATGAGTTTGAAAGGTATTTTGACAATTATACTTTTCAGGAAATATAATATTTATTGACTTTATAAAGTCATCATTTTTAAAAATTCAATGATCAGCAATGATCAAAATATGATTAGTTTTGAATATAAGTTTATTCTAATAATAAGACCAATTTGAAATGAGTTCAATTTGAGTGAGAAGTAAAGAGTGTCAATTTGGATCTGGGTAGGCTCCACATGACTCCTTGGGTTGATGCCTAGTGGCAAAACTTCCATGTCGTTAGAAAATGAAATTTATTTTATTATGTGATAGTTGAACAATTAATTACAAGGCCATCAAACTATCTAAAATAAGATATGCCAAATTCTCCTTTGTTTTAAATTTTAAGAATAAAACAAAAAATAGATGTCTATTTTTATTTATGAAGTTCAATAAAAAAGTGAGTGTGCATCAAATTATCATCAATTTAGGTTGAATTTACTTTAAAAAGAAAAAAAATATATATTTTAAATATTTTAGAACGTCAAATGGGTCCCAAATGTGGCGCTAAAGCCTCGCCGCACAAAATATGAGTCTTTCACATATTTCACTTGGTTTATAACAAGAAATGATCACAAAATGCCATGCACTTTGATATTACTATCTAATCTCCTATATTTGTCCATTGAAAAAACAAGCACTTATATGCTTGCGAGTTTTATAGGGATATTTTGAAGGTCCAATGTTTCATAAATTGTTGAAATTGAAAAAAAAAAAAAAAACCTTTTTATTTTAATATAGCATATGCTAAATTTTAATATAACATTTTAAAAATTTGAGTAGATGTGGACCCCGTTTAAATGTAAGAAATAAAAGTTGAATTTTACTATGACTAAATTTTCAAAATTTAGCCACTCATGTAATTTTTCAGTAGGACCCCTCTCATCATTTCATGAGTAAATAAGACCTACAATGATACCATACTTCCATCCTACAGATGCTAAATCGAGATGCACTTAGCAAATGCTAATACTGAATATGAATAAAAAGGATTTTTTTCAAAATAACATTTGATACATATTTCAAAATATTTTTTTATTGAAAAAAGCATCATTGATTCTTCACGTTTCTGAATATCAATCCCTTGTTATGATTGAAAGACTAATTATGGAGCCATATGAACCCCACCTTTCAAAAGTAAGGAGAGTCATATATTTCAAATGGCTCGCCATTTAGACACTGCATGTTTCTACCACCAGACACCGATTTTTAGTTTTTGACTGGAAATTACGATTCTGCCCTTTTGCTCGAAATTGACCGATCGATTCTGCAACGCCATTTCGCTTCGATCGATCGATCTGAGGCGTATACGATCGATCGATCGATCCGACAGTTCATTTTCGAATCGTTCAATTGATCATAACACGAGATTCAATCGATCGCACGGTTCCATGGGATTGTGCGATCGATTTTAACTGGAAGATCGACATTTTGACGGTCGACCTCTCCTCTCAAGATCGATCGCACGATCCTAGTGATCAATCGATCGATTGTAACCCATTCAAAGATCGATCGCACGATCACATAAAATCGTGCGATCCATTTTAACTGAGAGGTCGACAATTTGACAGTCGACCTCTCCTATCAAGATCGATCGCACGATTATATGGGATCGATCAATCGACTGTTTGTTTAGGGCAAGATCGAAGATCGATCGCACGATCACATAGAATCAATCGATCGATTGTGACCCATTCAAAGATCGATCGCATGATCACATAGAATCGTGCGATCGATTTTAACTAAGAGGTCTACAGTTTGACAGTTGACCTCTCCTATCAAGATCGATGACACGATTATATGGGATCGATCTATCGATTGTTTGTTTAGGGCAAGATCGATCGATCGACTTTTGTGATCGTGCGATCGATCGCAAACTTATATATAAAACCGATCAATCTTTCCCCCTTTCCCTGCGATGGAAACCCTCGAAACCGAACCTTTTCTCTTCTTCTTCTCCAATCGATCGATCGACTCGTTCCTTTCACCAAATCGACCGCACGATTCTCGAAATCGATCGATCGATCTTCCCTCTCCCCTCTTCCAATCGATTGATTTTGCCCTCTCCGGATACCCTTTCTCTTTGTCTTCTCCAATTTCTTATTCTCCAATCGATTCTCCTTTACAACCCTCCTTCCATATGGCATCTAAAGGGTCTACATCGAGAGGGAGAAGGACGAAGGTGTCGGCTTCATCTAGAGGGAAGAGAACAAGATTGACGAGACCTTCGACCCGAACCACTTCAACTATTTGGAAGCGGTCACATTCTACCGAGAGGATTTGTACTCTCGGCCGATGATTTATGGTAAAATCATTGACCTTATCATTTTTTCAGCATTTGAAATAAGAATCTATGAATATATCGACAGACTTGGATGGGGAGATTTTTTAGGAATAAGAGAAGATTTTTATCCAAAATTGGTGAAGGAATTTTATGCAAATATGTAGGAAGACCGGGCGAGACACTCCATAAAATCCAAAGTTAAGGGGACAGAAATTGAAATTTCAACTTCGGCACTGGACAAAATATTTCAGTTTTCCAGTGTCACTATTTCAAAGTATGAACCAAATTCATGGCCCACCAATGTTGTCGGATTCATTCCCTTAGAGGCCATGACCCAAATATGTGGGCAAAGTGAAAGTGCCAAAGGAGATAAGCCCGCGCTGATGGAGCTCACCCTAGAAGTCCGAATTGTATATTACATTATTAGGAAGAATATTTTACCTATAAAAAGGGCTTACTAATCAGGTGTCGTATTTTGATAGTTTCCTGATATAGTGCATTTTGAATGGCAAGCAAATTGATATCTCCTTTATCATAATAAAACACATGGTTGCTTGTCGTAAGATTAGAAAATGTAGCCTTCCATATGATTTATTTATGTCTTACTTGTTTCGACAAGAAGGAATCACCCTCCCCCCCAAGAAAAAATAGCTTTGAAGATAACCGATATATTTGATGCGTCTACTTTGGGCAAGATGGGATTCAAACTCGACAATGCACGTTGGGTTCCCAAAGTAGAACATGGTCCTATTGAGGTTGAGGCACCTGAGGAGGAGGGTGACAACCTGAAGCTGGGGGGACTGAGGCACCTGAAGTTCAGGGAGCAGAGACACCTGAAGTTGGGAGGATAGAGGCACATAACATAGGAGTCAGTACTATGCTAATTCTTGACAACATAGAAAAACTGAATGAAAAAATTGATGTGAAATTTGTTGAGATTGAAGGAAGGTTCACGGGAAGGCTTTAAGGAATGGTTGATGAAAAAATGGCTGAAATGGAAGGAAGACTGATTGGAAGGCTTGAAGGAATAGTTGACGAAAAATTGGCTAAGATGGAAGGGAGGATGAATGCCAAAATTGATAAGAAAAATGGTGAGTTGGTTGGAATGATGATGAGAAGGCTGAATAATTTGGAGAATCAAGTTATAGATATAATGAGAAACTCTATTCTTTTATTGCAAAAAGAATGAGTAAAAACACATTTTGGACGCGATTTGTCATCCGGGATTGTCAGATGTTTCATAACTAAGAAGATGATAAATCAATCATGGGGGATTGCCTCTTCGTCCACCGACACGAGTGAGGCTCGCCCGATTGACATCACTTAGCCTTGTTCGACTGGCCCCATTTAGCCTCTTCCGTCTGGCCCCACTCAGCCTCGTCCTATAGGCCCCACTTGTCAGGTGCGTTCAACTGGCCCCATGCAGATGCGACTGGGCGTCGTCCATTGGCACCAACACCTCTTTCATCTGTACCAGCACCTCCTTCATCGGCACTAACACCTCCTGATACTTCATCTGCCTCAGCTTCTACATCTGCACCTGCTTCTACATCTGCCCCAACTCTTGCCTCCGAATAGCCGTTGTATTTGAAATTTTTGTAATTTTCAAATTTTGATATTCATATGTAAATGTTGTAAATTTTGAATGAATATGGTGAATGTTTTCTTTTATGACATCGTTTGTCAATCTCGAATGAACATATTGAATGGTTTCTTTTTATGAACTATTTCGTCTATTTGAATGAACATGATGAATGGTTTGTTTGTAAACAACTGAATGAACATGGGACCATTTGTCTGTTAGTAAATATGGGAGCATTGAATGGTCTGTCATTAAATATGGGACCCTTGAGTGGTCTGACATTAAATATGGGTTTCATGAATTGTCACTAAACATGGCACCTTTGAGTGGTGGTTTTGTCCATAAATATGGGACCTTAGAGTGGATTGTCGCTAAACATGGGACCTTTGAGTGGTCAGTCAACAAGTATGAGACCTTAGAAATCAGATGGCCTGGTTAAAGAAGAATTTTAACAATTAGTGAGGAAGTTTGTCAAAGAATGCTGAAGTAAACAACACAGGCCCCATACTTGTTGACTGACCACTCAAAGGTCCCATGTTTAGCGACAATCTACTCTAAGGTCCTATATTTAGTGATAAACCACTCAAAGGTCCCATGTTTAGTGACAAACCAATCTAAGGTCCCATATTTAGTGAAAGCCATACACAAGGGTCCCATATTTCGTAACAAATAACTCAATGCTGGATTTATTTAAAATAACAATTGTTGCTTGAATACATGCTTAATACATCGGAATTAAAATTAATACAACTTTTTGCAAATGAAATACATTCTTACAACTGAATACATGAAAAAATGATAGATACTCATCACCTGATTCCACTAATGTTGTAATTCGCCAGAATCTCTAAGATCACCAGAGGTATATGTCGAATCTTCATAGAAGTCATAAGAACCAGTTAGCTGTGGAAAAAGGAGTATGTGTTAGTATTTTTGACCTTATTCTATATGAATGAAAATATAAATATGTATCATATGTAAAAGAAACTTACTTCGGATAATTGAGATAAACTCGTTGCTTACAATTCAGGATAATAATCATGAGGTTGAGGCAAAACATTTAAATCTACACTGCAGGATGCCTGTGCAACACTTCTATTCGGACATGTTCTCTTCGTATGACCAATATTTTTGCATAACCAACATCTTCTTCCAGTCAATTGATTCTTTACAATCTCAAATGCAGAAGGATCTCATCTTTTACATGTTTGACCATTTGAATTCTTTGAACTTGGATGACGTCATCTGCTGTACTGCATAATAGGTTGACTGATATGCATTTCATCACTGGCAAGATCTTGGATATGATCTCGGAGCTCATCTTGATCAAATGTAGACATGTTTCCATATTTTTTTCTAATGCCTTCCCAGTATACATCTAATTCATCCCCAAATCAATTCATTTCAATGTTCAAGTTGTCAAATGAAATCAAATCGATTGTCCATTGTGGATGAATCTGATCCAAATGTAACTTGTTCATCAATTACATTCTGTAAACACAAGGTAAGCCCATGGAAGTTGTAAACTCATATGTACAATTGGGTAAAAATGACCTGTTTTTTAGCATAACATATTGCTTGTAAACCTCAGACAATGCAAATTGTGATACTCTACCGTTCACTTCATCAAAGAAAGGAATAGAAAAAGTAAGAGCAAACAAGATTTTTTCATCCTCCGTTTGAATCTTGAAGTCTTGAAACTGATTTTCAATTGCATGGAATATCTTCCTTCTGACAACATATAGATCGCTAGTGGAGTTAGCTATCTATCGTTTTAACACTGAATGTGCACCTTCAACCATTGAAGTTGGTGTATTTTGAAAATGTAAACTCCAACCGATCCATGTTTTGATGAATTGCTTCTTATGTGGGATCCATGTCCTTCTAATATAATTCACTGCATCCGAATAATCTCGAAAATCTTGTTCAATGCTTCAAACACTTCATTAAATGCAACTTCGGATGGAGACTCGACTAAGTCATTCCATTGGGTCAAAAATGCATTCCATTCTTCCACTTTATTGAAAAGAGATTTACAATGAGAAAGAATATTCTTGTTGATGTGCCAAATAAATAAGATATGTACAACATTAGGGAATACTGAATCAATGGCATTCTTCAACGCCAAATCTCTATCGGTCAAAAAAACTTGTCGATCATGATTGACTCATAATACATTCTTGAACATCTTTAACGCCTATGCGTAATCTTCAAATTTTTCATTCCTCATAAATGCAAAGCATGAGTAAAAGTTCTTATTGAAACTTGTGATATCAACAATATTAAGCAATGACATATGATATATGTTTGTTTTGTAAGTGCAATCCATGAAAAATACATTATTATAGCTCTTCGTAAGTACAACTGACAGTGGATGTGTAAAGAAAAGATGAGATAAATGACCTTGACTATCATAGTTGAGAAAATATTGGTAACCACCTTCTTGAAGATCTTCTAATAAGGCTTCAATTGAAGTACGACATCTAAGTTATTCTTTTCGAACCCAAGACAAAAAATTGTACAAATCAGTAGATGATACTCCAATCTCTGGATTCTCGTTTCGAAGGGTCATCATAATTTGCCGGGGTGGTACATTACTGTTATGCATTTCATTGATCATTCTCTTCTCTTCATCTGAAACACACCTTCTAATAGGATGACCTACTAATACGTTCGTGAGATCATGATTGTGCTTCCATCTTTTATATTCAACTTCCATGACCCATCAACAATTTGTTTCCCTCTCACTTCAAATGGACAATTAACAAGGCGAGAATATGTTTTCTTCTTCCTCATCAACTTTCAAATTAACTGTGCTACGATATGTACCCTCTATATCGCAACAAAAAATAACTACATTGCTTCTATTGCATGACCTCTTAATGGTAGCTACAAATCCTTACGCAATGAAAACCTCCTTAACATGCTTCACTAAATCGTCACGACTTGAAAAACACCTTTCAAAAAACTCATTGTCAACAATATCATTCTCAACAATCTTATCATTTTCAACAAATGTGGATAAAACTCCCTCACAATCCATAGTACTATTTAATAAGAAATTTTGAGAGTCTTGGGTTTGAGAAAGAGTTACATTTGATTCTGGTTCAGAGATTGAGAGAGTAGCTTCTGAGAGATACCTTCGAATCAATATATGAGATTTAATAGACTATCTTCAAATAGTGGAGTGGTTCGTTTTGGAAAGGGGGTTTGGGGTTTGAGGGAAAATAGTTTGGAAAGGATTTTGAGAGAGAGGGGTTTGAATGAGAGGGGTGTATTTTGGGCTTTGAGGGGGAGATTTCGAAATCGGGGAGGCTTTGAGGGAGAAGATTTCGAAATTGGGGTTGAGGGAGTAGGGTTTCGAAAGGGGCGAGATGGAAAGGAAGAATGAAAGGGAAGAGGGACGCGATTTAACTTATACTCAGTTTCGGTGAAAGATCGATCGCACGATTCTATGTGATCGTGGAATCGATCTTGCCCTAAACAAACAATCGATCGATCCATCGATCCCATATAATCGTGCGATCGATCTTGATAGGAGAGGTCGACTGTCAAACTGTGGACCTCTCAGTTAAAATCTATCGCACGATTCTATGTGATCGTGCGATCGATCTTTGAATGGGTCACAATCGATCGATTGATCACTGAGACCGTGCGATCGATCTTGAGAGGAGAGGTCGACTGTCAAAATGTCGAGCTCTCAGTTAAAATCGATCGGACGATTCACGGAACTGTGCGATCGATTGAATCTCGTATTATGATCAATCGATCGATTCGAAAATGAACTGTCGGATCGATCGATCGATCGTATATGCCTCAGATCGATTGATCGAAGCGAAATGGCATTGCAAAATCGATCGGTCGACTTTGAGGTGAAGGCAGAATCGTAATTTCCAGTAAAAAATTGAAAATCGGTGTCTGGTGGCAGAAACATGCGGTGTCTAAAGGGCGAGCCATTTCAAATGCGTAAGGGATTCTTGTACGAGTATAGAAGGGTGTAAGCTCTTCAAGAATAAAAAGGAGGATATATATATATATCCTTTTTATTCTTGAGGAGCTTACACCCTTCTATACTCGTACAAGAATCCCTTACGCATTTGAAATGGCTCGCCCTTTAGACACCGCATGTTTTCTTAAGAAATTTATCCATTGCAATTAGGCTGCATTTGGATGGAGGTAAATTTTGAAAGGGTTACCGTAGGTGAAAGTCCCATTATCCACAGTGCTAGAACAACATGATTGACTTTAGAGGGGGGAATGAATAGATCAATCCCGTTTTTTATGGTGTTTACAATTTTTTTTAATTATTTTAAGTGCAGCGGAACAATTATCAAGAGATTTTGTTTAATGCGATGTTTTCATTAAATGATCACACTAAGATTATGATCCTTTATATATTGTTTGATTATTGATGCTTGTGCACAATATATAAAATATGATAATCAATATGCAAAGTGATGTGTGTTGAGAAGAGTCCTTAAATCGCAAATACAAACACAAAAAAATCAAACACCATAAGACCAATTTAAAGTGGTTTGGTTAGCCAACCTACATCCACTATTAGGACTCGCTCAACCTTCAACTATCCCCAAATCCACTAAGTGGATACTTACATCCTCATAGTTAGAGTAGGAATTCCACATCATTCAATTGACTGAGAATTTCATCCATCACTGTCGAATAGGAATTCTACCTATCCAATTGGTTGGGAATTCCACCCACCAATGTGCTGGAGACCCCTTTACAGATTTTTTATAATGGTTCTGGAACCAAGCTTCCTTAATCCACTTTTGAAACAACGGTTTTAAAACAAAATTAAAACCAAGAAGCACATGCGTTTGAAACTCTTTCTCCTGATGTGTGCTTCATGAAGATCTCACCCAATGTGTGCCGACTCTCCGCCTCCTAGCCGCCGTATAGCTATCACAATACAGGGTGACAAAGAAACTGGTTTCACCAAATGTTTCCTACTTTACGTTTTTCTCTTTCCCCTTTCTTTCTCACTGTCAAACTCAATTAATAGATTGATGGTTTATGAGTTTTATGTAAGGTCTCAGAATTTTGGAATTAATATAAATGTGAATATTATTTATTTTAAGGATGGAAATTAGAAAATTGGTGGAGTAAATGGTAAATGGGCCAAAATTGGATGAAGGCCCAAGTATGACTCAATAGATTATGGTTTGGGTTTAAATTTATTTAAATGGGTCAAGAATGGTCAAATTAGGTCAAATACTCATTTGGGACCCAATGGGTCAAGATGCTTATGCTCTAAGGTAAATGGGCTAGATGGAAATGTAATTGGGCCCAATGGTGATCCATTTAGAGGGGGCTCAATAAAATTTAACCACCTAAGTTATTTGGAATTAAATAGTGGCGATGTGGCCAAGTGTGGACCCAAGGTTTGGTGGGACCGGCCACCATGGTTGACTTGGTCAACCATGGGTGGAATGATGCAATTAGGTTAAGTATAATCGATTAACCTAAGGTGATTTAAATAAGTAAATGGGAATTTAAGTAATTAATTAATTAAATAATTAAATTATTAAATTGGTGGCTAAATGGGTTAAAAACTTGGTCAAAGGGAGACCAAGCTACCCCACCTCCAATGTTAAACACGTTGGGACTTAGGGAGAATAGAGGATTAAGCCAAAAAGCAAATAAAAGATCTAAAGAAGAAAAATAAAATATCTTGAAAATATCTTAAGGTTGGTGGGGGATAATTAATGCAAAGTCAAGAGGAAAAATGGGATAAGCCTTGATGTCTTTTCCCATTCTTCTTTCATTCAACTTTCTCTCCATTTTTTCATTCTCCATGGACGTCCCACACAAGGAAGGAGAAGAGAAAGAGAGTTAAGGAAAAGAGAAAAGAAGGAGAGAAGAAAATAAGTAAAGCATTATTTCACCACTCTAAGATCAAAGGTTGGATCTTGTTTTTCATTACCTTCTCTCTCTCTCTCTCTCTCTCACACAAAACCTACCATGGCCGATTCTAGGGGTGGGGATTGCCACCCTTGATCAAAGATCTTAACCTACCAAAGATAAAAGGGAAGGAGAGCAAAGAGGAAAGAAGGACCGGAGGAGTCGTCGGGTGGTAAGCATTCTTAAAGCAAGAGATTGTATATATATATATATATATATTTTTAAGTGATTAAGAAGTGGGTAAATTTTAAGGAGTTTAAATGAGAGAACCATGAAGGAAAAATGTACAAAATATGCAAAGGAGAAGACTGACTGAACTGGTGATAAACGAATCAGAAACGAGTTTCTGGGAGTTTCAGCCGACTGAATTAGGGATTCAGTCGACTGAACTAATGGTTGTTGATAATAAAATGAGTTTCTGGGAGTTTCAGTCGACTGAACTCATGATTCAGTCCACTGAACACAAACTTCTCAGATAAGAAAAGGATTCTGGAAGTTTTCAGCCGACCGAATTTACGATTCAGTCGACTGAAGGGATACACACAAGTGGGTGATTGAAAGTTCAGCCGAGTCGACTGAAAATAAACTGACAGAACAAACAAATGACCTGATACAAAATCAGCCGACTGAATCTGTGATTCAGTCGACTGAAAGGGGTATGAACCATGTTTCTGTCGACTGAATGTGTAATTCAGTCGACTGAAACTGAACTAGCAGGATAAGCAGACACTCGGATTCGAAGTCAGTCGACTAAACTGGTAATTCAGTCGACTGAATTGAAATGTACAGTTTTTGAACATCTTCAGACGTCGTTGTTAACCCGGTAGGAGGAATGGAGAGTATGTAAATTAAAAGGGACTGAGTTTATGATACTAGATCATGATTAACGAATCCTTAATGGATTTAAGTTAGGGATGAATTTTTGGATTTAGAATGTACATAAATGAAACGGATAGATGCTGGGTTTTAGGCTCGCAAATCGGAATATTTAAAATGGCCAAAATTGGATTTATGGATGTGTTTTAAATCAATGGAAAAAGAAGCTAAGATAAGGGCTGGTTTATGATAATTTTGTGACATGATTAAAGATCATTAATGGATCTAGGTTTATGATCAGTTAGAGATTTAATCATGAAATAAAATACGGACTAATGCGGTAAATGTGTAATAAGGTACCGGATAGCGCGAATCGGTAGCCGGATTGTCGGACGAAAACGAAGTAAAGACGCGAGTCAGTAATTGGTAGGATTCCTACCTTTTTGTAAGCTATGGATATGTATGGTATTTGTATCTTATTCTGTGGACTATGGGATTTATCTTATGATGAGTTTGTTTTACGATTATGAATGTTATGTTTAATACTATGATTTATATTTTAAGATGATGCATTATATGCCAAGGCTATGTATGATAAACTAAAGTTATGAGACGTATATATTACATAGCATAATACATTACATCTCATGCATGGCATGGGCAGAAAAAAATAAACAAACCGGAGTCCATGCTCCGTCGGGGCGACCGAGAACATGCATGGGGACACCTTGACGAGGATTTGCCGTCAAGGGGGATATTTTGCAGTAGGAAATGTCTTGACGAGGCTTTTCCGTCAAGAGGGATATGACAGTATATGTCAGGAATGATGGGTGGGATTCATAATATAGACACCCAGGGCAGGCATACACCTTATATTTTCACTACACGTGGTTTGTCAATTTTCATTGGGTTATTATCAGTATGTTGTTATTACTAATCTATGTGCTAGCCCTAATCGGAGTCCTACTAGGCGCGTTGTTCTAACGCCCTACTTCTACCCTAGCTGACAATGCAGGAGATGGCGGACCGAAAAGACGAGATGGAAGCCAAGCTTAGGAGCTTGGGAAGACAGTCTAGATATTTTGTCTAAATTGAAATTATTTCATTTTGGAAATGTAAATTGAGTAAACTAGTTTGTTGGTATGTAATAACTTAGATGGCTTGCTATGTTTAGATTGTATTTTTGGACAATACAGTTAATGGCATTTTAGTAAATTTACGGATGCTTCTTTCCTGCTATCTGAAAATTGTTAGGACAGTCTCTATTATCATTCCACCTGTAATTTTATATTCCGCGAGCTTACTTTCTACGCTTGAACCTTACTCGTGGACTTATGTTCCACGCACACGTAGGGTTGGCCAGTTAAGGGCGGGCTTTAGAAGCTCGGAACTTAACTCGCGTCGTGACGTCCGTGCCCTTTGTCACTTTAGCATTTAAAAAAAAAAAAAATACTCTGATTTTACGGTGAAAAGGGGCGGGCGTTACATTTTATGTCCTTCTCTCATCTCTCTCTCACAACTCAATCCATCTGATTAATTGTATTTGATTCCCCAAGTGTAAGCACGAGAGAGAGAGAGAGTGATCCTTCTGTTGGCCCTTGTTTAAGCTCACTAATAAAGATGAGGGTCCAACTGATTTTGCCGAAGGATATCAACTGGTTGCATAAAGGTTGGTTTATATAGAGAAGGCAACCAGTTGCACCAACGGTAATGTATCGACAGGTCGGGCGCACCGAGGGGTTGGTGAATAGAAATGTTACCATTCAACTACTCGACCGTTGCGCAATAATGCACTTTCAAAGGTAATATTCTTTTTTGGTCGATATGTCGTTGTCGCCGATGGGTCGACAGTAATAGCACCGATAGGTCGGTCCATGCAAGAGATTAGATTTGTGGCAATATCATGCTTACAGAGTTTCATATTCCAAAACTTGTCATACCCGGAACAACCTATTGCCCTTTACTGAGGGGTCGGTCCTGGTTAGTCTCGATCAGTCTTGAACTACCGATATGTCTGTTTTCTCGAGAACCCACCTGAGTTCTAAGTTCTAAAACTCATAAATCTTGATCGAGGAGTCGTTGAACACAAGGGGTCGTTTTAGCCTTTCACCGAGGGGTCGGTGCATACGAGACTCTCGATCAGATATTTACCAAAAATGAAAGTTCTTTGATCCAAAACCTATGCCAATTTGGTCGACCAGTCTTTGACCACGATGGGTTAATCCTGTCTCCACTGAGGGATCGGTGAGAACGACTGGTCGAGCTGATAGTGAAACCAAATACATATTTCTAAGTTGGATTCCAATTCACTGTCAAGCTTCCTCTTTAGGCTTTTTATGATTTAACCATTTGTTCCACTAAGCCTAGGGATAGGTCCTCTATAAGGTGCAGGTACCATCTAAAGTCATCTATGACCATACTACCTGTTTTGTGATTGACATAACGATGAGCTTCAATCCGGTGGAGCATGATCTTTACTCTTGATCACTTTGGGTCTTCAAGCTACTTGCAAGTGCTTCTTTTGGAATAATGGAATTGACAAACATAGGGACTTGACCAAGTCGAGGCACTAACAATCACCCCCATTGTCAATTTCATGACAAAAACCTAGAAGCTAACCTAAATAGAATCACAACCTTATTATATCTCATTTGAATACAAAATATTAAATTGTTTACATATACATATTCAAATGGAAAATAAGACTATGATCTTCACATATTCTTATTCAACTTGCTTCATTTTATGTTTACCTGTTCAAGCACATAAGCAATCAACACTAGAAAATCATTAGAGGGGTTAGTCCCAAAACATAAATATGCATTCATGGACTAAACAAGGTTTGTATTCAAGCTCCCTCACACTCCCTGATTTCCTAGTGACCAACACTACCTATAGATTATCCAAGCTACCAGTGTTGAAAAGATTTCTCCCCCAATCTTCTTGAGTTTGATCTCCCAAACTCCAAGCATAGACATTCTCCCTATGTCCATTGGCTTTAATGTCTTTTAGCTTCCACTAATTTCTCCCCCATTTTGTCATTCAATTGATAAAGATTAGTAGGCAAAAATCGATTTTTAAGAACTCCCCCATGCTTCTTGCATTCAGTGCTTAACTAAGTTCTGCGCTAACTCATGGTTCTCCCCTATGGTTCAATGCACACTTTTCGTGCATTAAGGTTTGTTTGCCTCTACACAAACTAAGTTCGAGTCTAACTGATTTCTTTTATGAGTTGGGCTAATGTCCCACCTTCCCTAGAGTCTTCTCTCCCATTCTCCAAGCTATCTTTTGTAGCTTCTTTGACTCATCTCCTTTATAAGCTTAGCTGCATCTAAGTTCATTTTTCATCAAACTTCCTTTCAAGCTTGTATCAGCCTTCCTCCCTACACTGTCATGACCAGTGACAAATGTTAATCAACACATATTTTGTGCTCCCCCAAACTCCAAAGGTGTGTACAATATCTTAGCCCGATCCATATCTCCCTAACAACCTGCATGATAGTCTATTTAACAAAATCCATGTCAATAATAGACATGAGATAGAAGGCATTCCATCAAATTAGCACATACACAAAATCAGACCATATCATTTCATTGATAACCAGATTAGTACATATGGTTTGGGAGAGAGGCAGATGGATGCTTAGACAAAACATTAATATAGTTTTTCCAAAAATATAAACGTAAGTCATGAAAAATTATCCTAATTAGAGCCATCCGGATGAGGAGATGCTGGAGGAGAGGGGTCAATACGTCGGGAAAGGTTGACGATTGATTTTCGTAATGCAGAGATTTCTTCATAGGTACTCTGAGTGAATTTTTCCACGAAGTCATCTAGCCCATCAGATGTGTCTCAATTTGAGAGACTCAATCTTCAATTTTGCAGATAAATCGAATCAGGGTTTGTGACTTAGGGGTATCTGCATTTGCGACATTCATTCCTTCTTCTTCATCAGAGCTATCCAGAAAGGAGATTACTTCTGCTTCGGTTCTCAGATTTTGTCCAGATTGAGATCTGAGAGAATACTGAAGACTGGATGCGGTCCTAGGGGCAGGATTTTTTTGTGAGGAGTACTCTTAGGAGCAGAGCTCGATTCTAGAGTATCCTGCACAAATCTGGGTGATCTCCTGAGGAAATGAGAACTGGACTCAGGGATTTTTCCAGTAGTCGAAGACTGAGATTTAATTGTCTCCTTTTTCGACATGGTTGTTTGAGAAGAGTTGACCGAGGCTTATCCGAATACTAAATCTCACAAATACGGTGACACTCTTTCTTCTTGATGTGAAAGAAGAAAAAATCTTATGTTTTTCCAGTGAGATTTCGCTCCAGGAAGTCCTATCGACTAATCTAGGTCACGGAGGAGAAGAGGAAATCGCTGGAGCTCAGCGGGAGGAGGATCTTACAGACTTTAGACATGTCATGTCACTCAAAGTAGTGGTCCATGTCTGACAACCAATCTATAAAAACCTTAGGATCTAGTTGTGCGTCATAGCTGGGGGCTTCTACGTGGACATTCTTCAAGGCACGCTCATCGTCCTCGATAGGTTCCCATGGCCTATGTGGCTGTTGGAATCTACCACGACCAATTCCGCGGCCTCGATGATTTATATTCCTAACATTTCTATCATGGTCATTATCCGATTCACCTTCATCGGTCCTAGGGGTTTCTAAACTGCAACTCTTGTTGTAAGGGTAACAACATCAGTTCTAATATCCTCTATGGTCTTCTGCATTTTGTTCAACTAGGCAGCCAACTAGTTGAGCCAAGCTGGGGGTTATTCTCCTGATATATTTTTAGATGGCTCAGAGTCTAGTTGATAACTAACCCCGCTTCTAGTGGTCATGCACTGAAACACACTAAATGATTTGACTTAATTCTAAATGCAATGAATGAGAGAAACAAGGTGATGCAAATTTTTTATTAATTAATTAATTAATTAATTTCTTTTTTAAATGCGACCTAAGATCTGGAAAGTTAGAAAACTCTCCTAACCTAGGCTACTGATGTCAAATTTGATGCAGGACAACTAATAGGGTAACTCTAAATGCCTAATTTAGTTCCCTAAAAATTAAAAGAGATAAAAATAATGCACCCTAAGACTAATACGGGCTAAAATTAAACGTCAATTAATAAATGCAACTGAAGAAGAATAAGAAGGAAATGTAGCCTCACGCCAAGCTTCACCTAAAAATGGCCTCACGCTAAAGGAATCGCTCCACACAAGGTTTGGAAAAACTCCAAAATTTATTCATTCAATTCATTCCATCGTATAATGCCTCAAGGAAGGCTACATTATATAGAATTTCAACTTACTAAATAAGAAAAACATAAACTTCCTAAACTACCCTTATCCAAAATAAACTAAGCAGCTACTAAAACAAATAACACGGCAATAACTTGTGCAATTAGCAACTTGCGCATGGGCATTGAGATGCGCCGCATCAATCTCATGTCTCAATCAATAAGCCCACCTTTTGTGCTGATGAAGGCTCTGTTTCAAGGAGGCCTACCAGATCTGGGGGTCAAGAAAACCAAGATTTGCCCCAGTTTGCAACAAGTCCACAAACTCCCAGCAAACAATTTCAAAAGAAATCTTGGGCTAGCGTTGTGAAATCCACTTGGGATGAATCTCTTGCCTTAGATTTTGTCCCATTCGATCAGAAAGACCAATGCTCAGTGGTGTTCACCAAAGACGAAGAAGAAACTGCAAATGAAGATTGGGAAGACTGCCTATTAGGATATTTTGTTGGGAAGAGACCCTACTATATGGCTGTAAAAGATCAACTACAAAAATCCTGGAAAGGTTGTTCCAAAGTTGGATTCCATTCATTAGAAAATGGTTTTTCCTCTTCAAATCTGCAGATGCAAAGGACTGCCAGGAAGTATTGGAAGGGGGACCATATTTCATCTTAGGCAGACCATTAATTCTGAAAAATGGCAACCTAAAATGTCTTTACAGAAAGAGGAAATGGCAACAGCCTCAATTTGGATCAAATTTCCAAATCTCAACTTCAACTATAGATCTAAGAAAAATCTAAGTAAACTGGCCAGTAGAATTGGAAAGCCCTTCTTCATGGACCAAAAAACAACAAAGGGAGAAAATTTGGCTTATGCAAAGGTCTGTATTGAAATCAGCTCAAAGTCTAGTCTACCTTCAGAAATTCAAATCACTTGTGATGATTTCAGCTACAACCAAAAAGTTGAATTAACTTGAAAACCAATTGTATGTAAAAATTGTGAAAATTTTCAGTCACGATGACATTACATGCCCTTACAGAAAGATTCCTCAAGCTTCAAAACCAAATATTGGTGAAAACAACTTTCAGCAACAGACAACAGCAAAAGAAGTCATGGTGGAAAATTGGACAGAGGTCAAAGCAACTAAAGGAATAGGCTGGAAATTTAAATCTCCTAAGTTGGTTGAAAATCACATGTCTTTTGGATCCTTTGCTGCCCTATCAGATTTGAATGAGAATTCAGAAGTATCACCTAATCAAAAGGAAGCAATCACAAACCTCATCAGACAAAAGATCGGGATAAACTACTAGCAAATCAAATATAGCCTTGAAGAAGGCCTCACTGCCTGAATATACCAGCCATTCTTTCCTTGGAAATGAAATTTCAGGTGCAAGCTCAAATGGAGTAGGAACTCTACTTCCGACATCTTCAAATGGATTGTATATGTGGAATGTTCACGTCCTGAATAGAACCGAGATGCAACGAGAAATCAAAGATAAGATTCCCTCTTCTACACTCTCTCTTGTTTGTTTAATATAATGTAGAGTTAGACCTTTGAAATTGAAAAGGTTTCAAAAAATACCTTTTCCACCATCATGGAGCTATATCACCATATAGACCACTGTGATAAAGTCCATATTTGGATAGCTTGGAATAGAGATATCAGTCTCACTACTCTGAAATCCACTGGTCAGCTAATACATTGCAAAATATGTTCAAAAACCAGCAACAAACAATTTATGTTTTCAGGGATATCTGGAGCAAACTTACCCAGTTAAAGAAATCAGCTTTGAGCTGATATTGTTAGTCTCTCTCAGCTAATCACAGATCCTTGGATACTAGTTGGACATTTCAATTGCATTAGATCTCTATCAGAAAACAAATGAGGTTTTAGCCCCAGAATGTACTCAATGGAAGACTTTAATCACTGAATTTTTCAAGCAGGATTGCTTGACATCCCTCTCGCTGACCCTATTTTCTCATGGTCAAATTCAAGTTATGGAGACAGCAGAGTAAAATGAAGACTTGATAGGGCTCTCTGGAACTTAGCTGTTGTAAATGACTCACAAACTGAAGGTAGAATTCAAGCCCCCATGCTCTCAGATCTTCTTCCATTATTTTGAAAATGTTGGATGGGAAAAGAGGCCCTGTTCCATTTAAGTTCTTAACTTCTCGTGAAAAGAACCTGGCTTCTTTGAAACAGTAGCAAGGGCTTGGAATGTAAGGGTGAAAGGAACTCTCATTTCAAAGTTAATCAAAAGCTCAAAGCTGTGAAGAAAGCACTCATTGTATGGAATAGTGGGAAATAACACATATCAGTGAGAGTACAAGGAGCTAGAGAAAAGCTAGAGGAAGCTTATGATCTATTCTCTGTCTCAAACACTCCAGAACATATGGAAATCCAGGAAAACAAAATCCCACCTGAAGGCAGTCCTTCAAACTGAGGAAAACATGACAAAGCAAAAAGGGAGACTCCTACATTTAAATCTCAGTGACACAAACAACAACTTCCTCTACTCTTCACAGAAATTGACTTCATATGGTGATTTACCTGATAAAATAGAGGTGGGCATTTTATTGATGAGGTAGGCTGCAGTGAGGACACACTCGCCCCAAAAATGTAAGGGTAGATGGGATTGAAAGCGAAGGGCACGAGCAACTCAAGAAGATGACGATGCTTGCGCTCGACAATGCCATTTTATTAGGGAGTTGCGACACAACTCCGTTGATAGATGACATCGTGGGTGAAAAGAAATTTTGCATATCAGTGGAAGAAAACTCAGTACTGTTATCCGAACGAACTTGTTGGATAAGGGGAAATAGTTCACCATGCATGAGAAAAAGCCATGTGCATCAACTAAAATCATCGACAATAGTAAAAAAATATCGAGAGCCATTGCAAGAAGGGTGAGAAAAGGGTCCCCATATATCACAGTGAATTAAAGCAAATGGTCTGTGAGTGGTGATAGAAATAGAATGAAATAGTAACCTTGATTACTTCGCTTGGGGACAAATCTCACAAGTGGGATGTTTAGAATAAGAAATAAAAGAAACATCATTAGCTAAGGTATGGTGTAATAGCCCGGATTTTTAAATCAATACATATATTAGCTATTATTTATTTTAATGGTTGAAAATTAGAATTTTAATGGAATGAATGGTAAATGGATCAAAATTTGGAAAATGGCCCAAGTATGGTCCAATGGGCCATGGATTGGATTAGTTTCATTTAAATGGGTCAATGATAGTTAATTGGGTCAAGGATGGTCAATTGGGTCAAATACCCATTTGGGACCCAATGGGTCAAGATGGTTTGAGCATTAGGGTAAATGGGTAGGAGGTGAATTTAATTGGGCCATTGGCCCAATGGTGATCCAATCAGATGGAATGGATTGAAGTGATTAAGAATCACCTAAGTTAAATTGGAAATTATCCAAGTGTTATGGTCTAGTGGGGTCCACCTCCACCTCATCAAGTGAGGTGGCGTGTGGACCATGACTTAGGTGGGGCCGACCACCATGGTTGACTTGGTCAACCATGGATAAATCAAAGGTGAATTAAGGAGGATCAAAGTAAAATAAGATGAGTTAAATTAATTTAAATCACCTAAGTTAAGTGGGAATAAAATCAAGGTGGCATGATCAAATGGGACCCACCTCCACCTCATCAAGTGAGGTGGCGAGTGGGCTAAGGAATTGGTGGGGCCGGCCACCATGGTTGACTTGGTCAACCATGGGTGGATTCATGAAGGAATTAAAGGGAAATAAATAGAAATTAAATTATGAAATTAAAGGGCCTAAGTTAAGTAACAAATTAAATAATTAAGTGAGTCAAGAGGGGAGTGAGTCACATAGGAAAAGGGGTGAGTGAAGATGATTTCCATCTTATTTGACTCACCAAATTCGTTGGAATGGGTAGTGGTGTCACCTCACCCAACAAGATCCACAAAATGAGGCCTAGCTTGAGCATGCATTAGCTCATGGTGGGTTGGTGGTTCCATCCCATCCCCAACCACCACCACTAGGGGACATGGGGACTAAGTTTAAGGGCATGCAAGGCCATGCACCCATTAGCTTGGTCAAGGGGCTCATGGGGAAGACTCCACCTTAATGAGGGTGGAGTCTAACCCAAGCAACTCAAGATAAGATGGGGAAAGTCGAGGGTTCCATCCCATTTCCCATCTCATTCTCACTCTCTCCATCTCTCCCTCCCTCTCCAAACCGTCCCCCTCTCTTCCAAAGACAAAGAAAACACCAAGGAAAAAGAAGAGAAAGAAACTTAGAAGAAAGAGAAGAACACTCCAAGCTTGGGCGACCACACTCCAAACTTAGAAGATTTTCCATTCTCTCCTCCTCTCCCTCTCTCAAACCTACTACACCTTGGCCGAACCAAACCTTGGAGATTTCATTGGATCAAGCCCACACCTTGGCCGAAGATCAAGAAGAAAAAGAAAGGAGAAGGGCTAAGGATCAAGAGGAGCAAGAGGAAACCTGAGGAGCCGCGGGAGTGGTAAGTAGTCCTAAACAAGATTTTATTTTTAAAGGGTTAAAAAGGAGATCATGGAGTCCATTTTCTTGGATTAAATGGTGGCCAAAATATCATGGGCCATGGATTTAAAATCCATCCAAGAGATGAGATAGCAAATGGGTAAGGTAGGATATTAATAATGGAACAAATAAGGACAATATGTATATCTATGGGATTATATATGCATGCATGGTAAAGAGGGGTCAAAGATCATGGTTCGGCAATTGCATGGCCTAACCGTAAATGTTATGGATACATGGAGAGGACCCCATGCATGGCAAAAGTATGGTAAATAATCAAGATGTATGGTTTGGCCTTTGCATGGCCAAACCCTAGGGTTTTTCTTTATATGAGAACCATCAAATAATAAATGGAAATATGTTTGTTTTGAAGAAATGGTGAACCATAGGGTTCGGCCATGTTGTATGGCCGAAGCCCATGGGAAGATGTTAAGTATTTCTCCATGGGTTTAAAGGATAGAAAACATGGAATGGTGGTTAATGATTGTTAGGGTTTTTGAATGGTGAAATGTTTCTAAAATTTTAAGGGGTTTTTAGTGAAGGAAACCATGGACAAATATTGGTGATGTTATGGTCTTAAACCTTACAACTAGGGATGAACCATGAACCATGGGTTCGGCCATGGTGTATGGCCAAACCCTATGGTGGTGTGTTAGTGATGTTAAGAGTGAAAAATATGGAAAATAATGAAGAATGTTGGTAGTTTTAAATGGGTTTAAGTATTGTAAATAATGTTTTAAAAGGGTGAAAATAATGGTAAACCATGGACCAACATGGCCAAACCCCATGGAGAAGTTTTGGTGGATTTAAATATTTTTGGAACCATGAAGATGATAGAGAGTATGGGTAAGTTTAAAAAGGTTTATATGTAGTTAATGTTGATCAAAAGTGGTGATTTAAATGTATGATGAAATCCCCTCATGGAGGGACTTTGTGGTGGATCAAAATGTGGTAAATGATCCAAGAAGAGTAAGGAAATTAACATCACCATGGCCGAACCCCATGACCCATTTATGAGCCATTTATGGGCTAAGTTTGGGTATATACATGATTAAAATGAATGGAATTTAGGTTAAGGAAATATAAGATGTATACTGATTTTTATGTCATGGTTAATGAATCAATCATGGATCCATGTTTATGGATCAGTTATGGACCTAAGGATGTAAAAATAAATGAGTGATTAACCATGGGAAGAGGGAGTGGCATAAACGTAAATATGGCCAAAAATGAAGAACCATGGGTTCGGCCATGGTGTATGGCCGAACCCCATGGGGGATGATTGTGGACTTAGGGGCTTTAAATAATGATCTTATTTGCTGGATAATAAAGCAAAGGGTTACTGGTTTTTAGACTCAAAAAATTAAAATGATCAATGGATTAAAAAGGGACCCAAAAACCTAGTTAGTGAGGTTCGGCCATGGGGTATGGCGGAACCCCACTAAGGCATGTATGATGGACTTAGGCAAGATTAAAACATGGGTTTAATTGTTGATATGTAATAAGGTAAACGGGACCTCACAAGCAGTGCGCGATTGGTGACCGAATTCGTAGACGGAAACGCAAAGGAACACTAGTCGGTATTTGGTAGGATTCCTACCTTATTGTAAGCCATGGATTATGTGTTTATAGATGTTTTCCTTGATTTATTTTGGTAATCAAATGACATGTTTTAAGATAGGTTTTAAATACTATGATTTGTATTTTATATTGCATATTGCATTTACATCTCATGCATGGCATGGGAGAGATGAAATGAAACCGGAGTCCATGCTCCGTCGGGGCGACCGATAAACACACATGGGGATACCTTGATGTGCTTCATCCATCAAGGGGGTACAATGAGAGTAATACCTTGATGAGGGTTTTCATCAAGGAGGACATGATGTATGATTGATGATGGACATTGTATAATGATGATGTGCATGATGGGTGAGACTCATTACATATGACACCCATGGCATGGCATTGATTTCATGGTTTTGCTATAATATTATCTATGTGTTTTGTTATCACTAATCCATGTGTTGGCCCTACTAGGAGTACCTATTGGGCCCGTTGTCTAACGCCCTACTTTCACCTTAGATGATGACGCAGGAAATGGAAGAAATGAAGGACGCGACTGGAGTCAAGCATAGGCACTAGTTTATTTACTTAAGTTTATTTTGGAAATGTAATTTGAGCAACTTAGCTCGTTGGACTGTAATAACTTAGACTATTGCTATGGTTTGAAATTTTATGTAGACATTATAATTTTGAGGTATTATTATTAATTAAGTGATTTAACTTCCTTGCTATCTAAAATTGGTAGAATAGACTCTATTATAACTCTATTTTAAGTTACATTCCGCAAGCTTACTTTCTACGTGTGAACCGTTCTCGTGGACTTAGTTTCCACGCACACGTAGGGTTGGCCAGTTAAGGGCTGGGTTGTGAAAGCTCGGACTTAACTCGTGTCGTGGCGCCCCGCGCTCTTTGTCACTCTTCATTTAAAAAAAAAAAATATACTCTGATTTTCGGCAACTAGCATGTAGTGAAAAGGGGCGGGCGTCCACATATGGAGAGTACGATGATTTAAGTGGCCCAATCTCCAATGCCAAAGATCAAGCGAAGGGGATGACTGCCATTGCTGAAGTCGCATTGAAGTAGTAGAACCCCTCATGAACAGTTCCTTGTACAATCATCTTCCTTGTTGACAAGTCCTGAAAAATACAAGAGGAAGAAGAAAAAGTCATTGAACAAGTATTGGATGTTGCAAGTTGGCTCACAGATAAAATGTTAAACTTGAAGGATGGAACGAAGAAAACACTTTTAAGCACAATAGAGGGTGAAAGGTTTACGATTCCAATGTGTGTGACCAATGCATTGGAGCCATCTGGAAGCTGAACTGAAGGTGATGGAGAAAATGATTTATACGAAGAAAATAAAGATAATGTAGAGCAAATGTGATTACTAACACCGGTATCAATAATCCACACAGAAGAAGATGGAAAGCGAAGGGCAATACCTGCAAGTCCAATGTGAGGACAAAGAATACCTGAGAGCGGGTGACCATAGAGGAAAGGCCAACGCGAATAATAAGAAGAAAATGTTTGAGACAGGCAGGAAGAGAGGCTCCGGCTGAAAGAAAGGCCGATAAATTGTGGTCCCAATAAATCTCTGTTCGTATGAACTGCACCAATGGGAGTGGCCGCCTTGTCTCTCGGTCAATCGGAAATCAGATATGGGGGTTGCTGCACCAAAGGAAGCCGGGGCGGTATAGTGATGCCTGAGACTGATATGGCGACCAGCAATTCTGGTCTGGTGCGACGGCAGAAGGCCTGGAGAGGAGCGGCTCTTTGGTGCTTCGTGGAAGGAAATATGTGGGTCAGGGCACACAAGGGTGCAAAGAAGCTTGTCCGTTGGTTGTGGCTGTCCAACAGGAAAAAGAAAAAATTAAACTGCAGCAAGGAGGGCAACGGCTGGCACCTTGTCAGATCTGAGATCGGAATCCCTGGAAAACAGGAGAGTCGTGTATGATGCAGAAACAGAACAAATGCTGCAAACTGAATGCTGATTGTCGGGCCGAGCAGAGTGGAGAGCAGCAACACAGTTAGAATCGTCCAGCAATCGGTCAGGCGATGGAAAGGGCTGTCCTGCAAGCAAGATGAAAGACGAATGAAAGAGAGAACTAGAGTTAAATCTGGATCTCTCCTGTCTGGGCGAGCAGGGATATTATCCAATCGCAGCAGGCAATGGAGGTCCAGCGTCAACAGCTCAAGATCGGAGATAGGGCAACGATTTTGAACAGGCACAGCCTGGAACAGATCTAAAAACAAATCTGAAACAGCGGTTGCAGAACAAGCAGAGCAGCGGTCGGCAACAAACAACAGTGTCATTGGTCCAAGAGAGAAAAAAATTGCTTGAAATCCGGCAGCATGCAGAAGTAGGTGGTCTGCAGATTGGCAGATCTGAGTCAATGAGGCAGTGGCAAACAATCGTGGTGCGTCGGTGGAGGAAGAATGAGATCAGATCTGCACTGGTGGGGAGTGGCAGCCTGCATTCTATTGTCTTGGGCTCCCAATCTTGTGGGGGCAGAAAAGTCGAACCGATGGAAGAAAGAGGCAGCATCGAACTGTCCGACGTGCCTGAAGGAAATCAGGGCAGGTGGGGAAACCAACTGTAGGAAATGCCTGAAAAAAAGTACGACGATGGCCCTGAAGAAAGATGAAATGAATCGGAAATGGAACCTTGGCTATGATGCCATGTGAAATTAACACGCAAGATGTGCAGTGTCTTCCTCAATCGATGGAAGAGCTGTGATAATATTGTATTTATAAAGAAAAAATACAAAGGCAATCTAAATACAATCAATGAATAAATAATTAGGTTATGAAAAGGAAGGCTATACAATTAACATCCGGTGATTGGCAATCTATCCGGAGTAAATCAGGGTCAATCTACCATAGATGCTAACAGAAATGCAGGCAGAATTACAACCAAATCACCTACATCATAAAGCATAGAGATTGTGTGTGTCAAGAATCCCAGGAGAAGATAAAAGAGGTCTTTGTTTCTTATTACAAAGAATTTTAGCCCCTCCCTCTCAACAACCTGCAGAAGATAGAAGCCATATTTCCTTCCCTAAGTCAATGGACAATGCCATTTTCTCTGACCTTTGTAATCCTGCGACAAAACAAGAGATTGAGCAAGCAATTATGCAAGTAAATCCCCATAAAACCCCAGGCCCTGATCGTTTCAATGCCATGTTCTATAAAATTTGCTGGCCTGTTATTGGTTGTGATGTGGTGTAGGCAATCAAGGATTTTTTTTTTGAAAAATCCAAGGTTCTTCAAGAAATCAAATCCACTTTCATCACCCTCATCTTAAACGTGTTGGAGCAGATCAGCCAGATCAATTCAGGCCCATCTCCATCTATCAGACTGTGCAGATCTGATAGAAAAAATTCAGACAAAACTAGCAGGATGGAAAGCAAAAAAGTTGTCCTTTGCAGCAAGGTTAGAACTGATCAATTCCACCCTTCTTTCTTATCATATATACTGGTCTGATGCCTTTCTCTTGCCCAAAGGCTGTATTGATGTTGAAAAAATCATTCGTAGTTTCCTATGGAATCATCAAGGTGTAGCTCACAAAATGCTACTATATCTTCGAAGATAATATGTAAACCCAAAACTTAAGGTGAATTAGGCATCACTCCTTTCCAAGTATCAAACTCACCTGCAATCATGAATTAGGTTTGGGCAATTGCCAATGCTTCTAATAATCAAAGGACTGAATTGGTGAAAGGATGATAAATAAAAAATAAAAATTTCTGGACAATGAAATGTACAGACAAACCATCCTGGGTCTCAAATCAATTTTTAGCATGAGAGGTAAAGCCAGACCTTTCATATGGCACATCATTGGAGATGGCAAAAACACAAATTTCTGGAGGTTTGACTTCAGTTTGAAAACGTTATTGACAAATTTGGAAGAAGACAAATTTATGATTTGGGCCTCAATGAAGATATTGCAGTTTCACGTTTTATTGCAAATGATTCTTGGGTTTTACCAAGGCCTATTTGAGAAGGAAACATGGAGATAAGAGTTGGAATTTAAAGTCTAACCCTTCCTATCATTCCCACTGGAGATCTGATTGTATGGACTGCTGAGAAAAATGGCAAATTCTCTAACAAATTAGCAAAACAAATTATCTGTGTATAAAGAAACACAATTTCTTTGGCTTATCTAGTCTAGTTCACTGGGAATATTCCCAAGTTTTTCGTCGTTGCTTGGATGATCTTCAATAATAGGCTCAAGACCAAATGTTATATAGCTGGAAAAGAAATAAACTGCAATAAAACTTGTGTTCTCTGTAAGCTGCATAATGAAGATTGAATGTGATTATACTAACTTGGAGAACCTTGCTTCAGAAAATGAGCATAACCTATCAGGCTGGAAACGAAGGAAATGTAGAATCTAAAAATTAGAAATCTGGTGAACAATGTGAATAAAGACAGTTTCAAGAACAATTGCCCTCCTTTGCTTTCCAACTATGGCTTGGTTCATATGGTTAGAAAGGAATAATTGTATCTTCGATGATCTCTCTCTACTCCAAAGGAAGTGACATTGAAACATTATAGCTACTATTCATAACAGAATCATTTTTCTATTCTCACTTGAGCTTCTTAAGATGTTCCAGATCAAATAGCAGCAAACTGGAACTTGCCTAGAAATAGCAGAAATCATCATTCTTGTTAGTGTCCCGACTTTGCCGAGTCCCTCAGTTTGTCAATTCCATGACTCGGGAAGAAGCACTTGCTAGAAGTTTGAAGACTCAAGTGATCGAAGAATGAAGATCAACTCCACCAGGTTCAAAGCTCATCGTTATGGCAATCACAAAACAGGTATTGTGGTCATACATGACTTTAGGTGGAACCCACACTTTAGGAGGACCTTACCTAAGCTTAGTTGCATAAATGATCAAATCATTAAAAGCCTAGAGAGGAAGCTTGATAGTGAATTGGAAGCGAACTCGGAAATATGAATTGAGTTCACTGTCAGCTCGACCAGTCGTTCTCATCGATCCCTCGGTGGAGACAGGATCGACCCATCGTGGTCAAAAACTAGTCGGCCAGATTGACAAAAGTTCTAGAACATTGGACTGTCATTCTAGGTATGCTTCTGATCGAGAGTCTCGTATGCACCGACCCCGCGGTGCTGAACTTAACGACCCCTCGTGGTCAACGACTCGTCGATGATACCTTATGAGTTCTGGAACCTAGAACTCATGTGGACTTTCGAGAAAAAAAGCATCTCGGTAATTCAAGACCTATCGAGAGTACCAGGACTGATTCCTTGGTAAAAGGCGACAGGTCGTTCTGGGCAAGACAAGTTTCGGGACATGAAACTCTGTTTGTATGGTGTTACCCCAGATCGAGATCTTCGTATGGACCTACCTCTCGGTGCCATGACTGTCGACCCATCGGCGACACAAACATGTCGGTCGGGTATAAATTATGCTGTTAGGAGTGCATTTGATGAGCAATGGTCAGGTGGTTGAACAATAATATTCTTAGTCACCGACCCCTCGGTATGCCTGACCTGTCGGTACATGACAGTTTTTGAAACAGGTTGCCTTCTTTATAAATACCAATCCTTATGCAATCGTTTCACATCCTTTGGCAAATCCGTTGGACCTTTATCATTATCAGTGAGCTTAAATAAGGGGCAACAAAAGGATCACTCTCTTTCTTCTGCTTACACTTGGAAAATCTAATACAACCAATCATAGTGTTTGAGGTTGTGAAAAGAGAGAAAGGGGAAAGGATATACAACTAGGATAGATATTGGTAGAACTAATTTCCTAGCCACCTTGAGATTATGATTGCTCAATGACGGCTACGAGGCGGAACATCGGGATTGACTCGGACACACATTGGGTGGATCTTTGAGAAACACATATCTTCGAGAAAGAGCTACAAAACAAGTGTTTCCTGGTTTTAATTTTGTTGTTAAAATCTTTGTCCTGTAAAAATGGGTTAAGGAGGCTTGGCTCCAGAACCACTATAAAAAATCTAGAACGTCGTATCTGGCACACGTGGTTGAGTGGAATTCCCAGCCAATTCAAATAGGTGGAATTCCTATTTTACATGTGGTGGGTGAAATTCTCAACCGATTGAGTTAAGTAGAATTCATACTCTAATTGTGAAAGTGTAAGTCCCCACTAGTAAATTTGGAGATAGCTCAAGGTTGAGTTAGTCCTAACAGTGGATGCAGGTTCACATTTGGAGTAAGAATTTCACCTCACTTATTTGGCTAGGAATTTCACCCACCACATGTAAAATAAGAATTCCACCTATTTATTAAGCTGGGAATTCCATCCACCACATGTAAAATAGGAATTTCACCTATGCGTTTGGCTGGGAATTCCACCCACTATATGTGCCAGAGACGACGTTCTAGATTTTTTATAGTGGTTTCGGAGCTAAGCCTCCTTAATCCACTTTCACAGGACAAAAGTTTTAAGTAAAATTAAAACCAAGAAGAACTTGCATTTGTAGCTCTCTCTCGATGATGTGTGCTTCTCGAAATCCTCCCACTTGTCGTTCTTTGATGACAAAGATGTACCTCCGTGTTAAGCAATCACAAGTATCTGGGAGTCCTCTAGGAAATTGGTTTTGCCAATGTCTATCCTAGATGTGTATCATTGTCCCTCTTTCCTCTCTCTTTTCACAAACTCAATTAACAAGATTGGTTGTATTGGATACTCCAAGTATAAGCTCAAGAGAGAGTGATCCTTTTTTTGGCCCTTGTGTAAGCTCAATGGTAATGATAGGGTCAATGTTCTTCCAAAGGATATCAACTGGTTGAACAAAGATTGGTATTTATAAAGAAGGCAACTAGTTTCGGGACAGTCTAGTGCCGACAGGTCGAGTGCATTGAGGGGTCGATGACTAAAAATATTACCGTTCAACTACCCAATCGTTGAGCATTAAATGCACTTTCAACGGCACAATTTATATCTGACCGACAGGTCCCGTGTTACCGATGGGTTGACAATCAAGGCACCGAGAGGTCGGTTCATACGAGAGGCTCGGTCTGGGGCAACACCATGGTAAGAGAGTTTCAAGTCCAAAAACTAATCATACCCAAAACGACCGTCGCCCTTTATCGAGGTGTCGGTCCGGGTACTCTCGACCTGTCTTTAATTACCGATATGTCTGTTTTCTCGAGAGTTCACATGTGTTCTAGGTTCCAGAACTCATAAGTTATCATCGACAAGTCGTTGACTATGAGGGGTCGTTAAGTTCATCACCAAGGGGTAGGTGCATAAAAGACTCTCGATCAGAGGTATACCCAGAATGACAGTTCAATGTTCCAGAACCTTTGTCAATCTGGCCGTGTAACGCCCCGCCCTTTCCGATAAATTTCAGAGTCTAATTTTTTTTTTTTTTAAATAATAATAAAACATCAGAAGAGAGCGGGTGGCGTCACGACGCGAGTTAAGTTCAGACTACCCAAGTCTGAACCTTAACTGGCCCACCCATGTGTACATGGAATAGACCATGATAGTGAATCACACATGGAACTAACATCAACATGCGGAATAATCTAGATTAATTGCGGAATAGAAAGACGAGATAGCAAGTAGCAGTCTTAAACATTATTTATCGTAGATCAACCATCCAAATGTTATCAACCTAATCAAACCATAGCAAGTAGTGAATTATTACATGTCCCACAAAAGTATTCAAAAGACAGTAATATAAAGTAGTTCAGTCCTTCATTCAAGCACTTAGGCTTGGCTCCCCTCCCGGTCAACGACCTTTCCTTTCCCTTTGCTTGTACCTGCAATCTCCTCTGAGGATAAAATTAGGGCGTTAGTTCAACGCGCCCAGTAGGTTCCCGAAACAGATCTACCACATGTTAGCATATAAAACATGCATATACATATCATAATACATGATCATCAAAACAGGTAAAACAATGCTATGATGTATGCACATGCAATGAGCATCCCCCATCATGTACATTCATAGCCATCACTTGACGTGCCTTGCACCGTCAAGGTAAAATACAATACAACTTCCATCGCTTCATCATTGATTGATTCATATCACGTATTAGTCCTCCTGGCGGGACTCTCATCGCCTAAGGAGACCAATGTGACTATGATCATCATGTTACTCCTCCTGGCGTGACTTGCACCACCGAGGCAGGACGTAACCCATAAATTGCAACACTGTAGAACCTCATTCATAATCCCATGTCAATGCATGAGATGCCAATGCCTGTATGCCATTTGTTAATGCATAATATATCATTTGAAACACATAAAATAATAAGAAAACAGGGGTAAATTTGTGTTTAAAAGTAGGTAGGAAACCTACTGAAGGATCACTTCAGTGTCTGTTCTTTCTTATGCTTTATCCGGTCACCGCTCGCAGTCGTGCATCGTCACAGATATCCGTCACCTTATTCACATAAATCATGGACCAACTTTTAATCCCTTTTATTTGATTCCCATTTTTGAGTCTAAGTCCACAAATACCAACTCATGGTTGTGACGTTTATTTACAAACATGCCATTGCTACCCATACCTTGATTAAACTTTACAACTTAGCCACAACCTTAACATGGTTCAGCCATGTTTTGGCCGACCAAATCAGCAAACATAATTCCCTTTTTAATCACACACACATCCAAAAAATGAACAATGAAACGGTCCATGGGGTTCGGCCATACTCATGGCTGAACCCTTATGGTTCTTTGCTCAATAATGTCATTTATTTACATACTAATTGGCTCTACCCCTTAGCCATGTTAAACCCATAGTTTAGTCATCCTATGGCCAACCCAAAATCAGTAACCATAACACATAACAATCTCCACAATTTGGCATGGTTTTATCTCTCCAAAACCATACCAACTTATCAACCAATTTTATGGGGTTCGGCCATCCAATGTGGTCGAACCCTATACCCATGCTTTGGACCCTTTTTCACTTACATTTCATGTCCTTAAATCATGTAAGAATCAGTATAATTTTATCGGATTTTACCTTTCAAAAACCATACAAAAACAGTCCATAAAAAGTCTATGGTTTACATATTTTCCAACATGAAAACCCACATTCTGTTACATGGGGTTCGGCCCTCCATGGTGGCCAAGCTCGATGGTTGCGTTTACTGTTTTTAAACCTCAGATAATCATATAATAACAGTATATTAAAATCAGGTTTTACCTTTCAAACAAACATCCAAACATTAGCCCAATTCCATAGGGTTCGGCCATGCTCATTGGCCGAACACCATGAAATTGGCTTTGAACATTTAACCCTTTATCTTGGGTTTGAAACAACACCCAAATCCATATTTTAACCTCCTTAAAACATACATTCCAAATCCAACAATAACATCTAATATCAGTCCAAAATCATATGGTTTTAATTTCCAAAAAATATCAAAAACAACCATTTGTTTCCATGGGGTTCGGCCATGCTAAGTGGCCGAACCCAATGGTCCATTTCCTTCTTTTAAACCACTGATTTTAGACCATATAAACTTCAGTCCCTATGTCATTCAGATTCATGTTTTTAACCATTCTAAAACATGTATTTAAATCTTAAATGAAAACCCAAAAACAGTCCACAAAATCCATGGTTTTCATGTTTCAAAACATGAAAACCAAGCCATCTCTTACATGGGGTTCGGCCCTTTATGGTGGCCGAACCCAATGGTTATTTTTACCATTTTAAATCCTCCACTAATCAAGGTTAAAACCTTGGTGTATTCGGCCATAACCATGGCCCAATACACACCCCATTTGCTCCATGTTATTATACCAAAATAACATATAAATACTTACCAAACTTCCAATCTTTCTCTTTGCCTTTGGTCCTTGGTTTCTCTCTTTTATTTCATCCTTTCTTTTGCTGTTTTGTGCTTGATCTACTGGCGCAAACACCTCTGCTATTCCAGCTAGGAAAAACGAATTTGAGAGAGGGAGAGATGGAAATTCTTGGATTTCCAATGTGAAAAATGGCCAACCTTGGTGTTTATTTCCTTTAGTACTTCAGCCCCCAAAACTCCTCCACTCCCTCATCAATTCATGCACAAACCAATGGGTATTGGGTGCCATCCAAGGCACCCCTTGGCAGCTACCTATCCAGCCATTCAGATTCCGAAGCAACTCACCTCAAACTATGCATTTCATTTATCATTGATCATGGAACTCACCCCAAACAAGATATTTTTATTCCAACCCAACTCATCACATTTAATGCACATGAGTTGACTCATAACTTGATTTAATTCCAACTCACTTCAGTCCCACTCACTGATTTGACTCGTGTTTTATCTCCCTTGAGGGTCCACACGGTCAACCATAGTCAACTCGACCCGTTGGGTCCACTTTTAGCTCCTTGACCCGTTTTTGATCCATGACCCAATTATGGGTATTTTAGTCATTTGTAATCGATTTTTGCATATGGGTCAGCCTACCCATTTCTTCTCCACTTGATTTCCAATCAAATAGGCTTAACCCCATTTAATTTAAATTTACAAAATGGTCAAATAATCCAATAAGACCTGATAGGTCCCATTTGGGCCCTTTGACCCATTTAGCCATTTTTGACCCAAATGATGAAAATTATCCAACCAATCAAACTTAACATTCATAATGTGCTCATATGATTTTATTTTGAGCAATAGGCCCCACTATTTCCTTACTTATCATCACAAAATAATTAATTTAACAACCCAGGGGCATTTTGGTAATTTTCCACTTCATTGAGAAATTGGGGTGTTACAATATAACCCTCTTTTTAAAATTTTCGTCCCGAAAATCGAGTGAAGTAGGGTTCTCAAATTAAATTACACAAACAATTCGGGGTGAGCTGTTCTCATCTCCGACTCAAGTTCCCACGTGGCCTCTTCATCACCATGACGATCCATACCACTTTCACGAACTGAATCGCTCTGTTTCGCAACACCCTCTGTTCGATCTCCACTATCCTGACCGGCTAATCGACGTACGTCACGTCGCTTTGTACTTCAATATCCTGAATATTCAAGACATGGGACGGATCCAGATTGTATTTCCTTAGCATCGACACGTGAAACACATCGTGTAGAGATGCTAATTGTGATAGGAGTGCTATCTGATAGGCCACCTCCCCCACTCTTCTCATGATGGAAAATGGTCCCACAAATCTTGGTGACAGTTTTCCCTTCTTGCCAAACCTCATGTGTCATTTCCGTGGCGAGACCTTTAGAAATACCAAGTCTCCCACTTCAAATTCCAAAAACCGTCTCCTTTTATCAGCATAACTTTTCTGCCGACTCTGTGCAGTCAGTAAGTGTTGACGTATCAACTTTATTTGCGCAGTAGTCTCCGCGACTAGTTCTGGTCCAATCAATGCAAGCTCTCCTGCCTCTGTCCAACATACCGGTGACCTACACGGTCTACCATATAAAGCCTCGTATGGAGCCATTTGAAGGCTTGCCTGATAGCTGTTATTATACGAAAACTCCATCAATGGTAAGTGGTCCTCCCATCCACCCTTGAAGTCTAACATACATGCCCTCAGCATGTCTTCCAAGGTCTGGATTGTCCTTTCAGACTGTCCATCAGTCTGTGGATGGAATGCGATGCTAGTCAATAGATCAGTCCCCATGGCTGTCTGCATGCTTTGCCATACTCTGCCAGTAAAACGACCATCTCTGTCCGATACTATCGTTCGGGGAATGCCATGTAGTCGAATGATCTCTTTAATATAACGCTGACCCAACGACTCAGACGAATCCGTCATCTTGATAGGAATGAAATGTGCAGACTTGGTCAGCCGGTCGACTACGACCCATATGGCGTCATTACCCTTTGAAGACCTCGGCAACCCAGATACAAAGTCCATGGAAATATGTTCCCATTCTGGCACGGCTAAGGGTTTGAGCAACCCTGGTGCTTTTGGTGTTCAGTCTTAACTTGTTGACAAGTTAGACAATGTGCCACGAATTCCGCCACATCCCTTTTTAGTCCATGCCACCAATAATGCCTCTTTAGATCATGGTACATTTTGGTGCTGCCCACTTACCGGCAAAACCAAAATAGGGGCAGTGGTAAGTCTTATCTTCAGCTCCTCAAACCTTTGATTGCATAGATCTGTCCATTCGTACTTGACTCCCTTCTTAGTGAGTTGAGTCAATGGAGATGCAATTTTGGAAAAATCCATGATAAATCTTCTATAGTAACCAGCCAATCCCAAGAAACTACGAATTTCAGTTACATTCTTGGGCGCTTTCCAATCTTTCACTGCTGCCACCTTAGTCGGATCCGCGGCTATACCTCCCTCATAGGCGGTAAACCAGGGAGTTCCTTTGGAAATACATCCGCAAATTCTTGTACAATTGCCGGAAGTTCAGTAACTGGAGCTTTGTTTATGGTGATATTATTCAATACCACGTGGTTTAACCCTTCCTGCAATCCACTTTGTTTATCTGAACGGACTACGTATTGCTTGCCCTTGGGTGACATAAATGTCACTTTTCGACTATAACAGTCGATGTTGGCATGAAACTTAGCCAACCAATCCATACCGAATATAATATCATATTCAGACATGTCAAGCACTAGATAATTGAACTCAAATCTGAGTCCAGCTACTTCAGTGTTAACTAGACTCTTAACTTTTCACTAAGTACATCTTCCCTTGCACATAAGTCTCTATGTGACTAACAACCTTTATTCAAAAGCTTTTACGATGTTGAGTATCTCTCAATACCAACTTTCCTTAAAACGTGGGATGTAGATCAAAACATGACCCAATCATTAAGGCAATATGTCATCTATGAGACCAAGTCCATCATATTACTAATATGTCTACCATGATACCGATACCTGACATCAAATCACACCACCATGGGAACCATCATCATGGTTATACACAACTATCTCTGGTATCTCTCTATCGTGTGTATCATCTACCCATGGTTAATAACCATCTATGAATATAACCCTCTTTTGGCTATAATCCATTCATGGCATACCTAATACCTTCGTAATAACTGATATGTCTTTCATAAGGTTAACGGTCTAACGTACGACCAATATGCCAACCTATGGCACCAAAATGTCATTCATGCTACCAATACGTATACCCTAATGCCAATGTCCGACATCAATTCAAACCACCATTGAAACTCTCATCCATGTTTATACGCATCCATGAATATAACCCTCCTATGGTATAATCCAATCATGGAAACAATCCATCCTTGGTATCACTCTGTCCATGAGTATCATATATCCATGATTAATATCCGTAAGAGCAACATTCAAATGATTCACTATAAGACTGTGGTAACCATATCAAATCACAAATATATCCCGACCCCTTGCAAGACTTAGGGCTCATGACTTACCAAGCAGAAGACCCACGCCCAACCTGATCCGGTCTACCTCGCCCTGCATCCCTTCACCTCATAGGTGATTCAGTCAAGCTCTAAGGCGGTCGCTCCGCGTCTGACGAAGCTAGTACCACCCCCACCGGGTAAAATAGTACATAGCTCAGCGCATTCTAGCACATCCAGTGTGCCAAACAGCCTAGAGAGCGCCCTCCAGTGTGTAGCATGCGAGGGACCCACTCCTCAACGGTAGTCCTATGGGACCAAGTCTCCGTATTTTGTATCAAGGTTCCCACAGTCTCATAGCTACTCTAGGCCATACTCATGAAGTCTATATTCTTATCTCATCATTACCATGTGAGGGACGCACCCATACCACATCTAATTCATCAACGTCACGTGAGGGACGCACCCATATCACGTCTCAATGTAATCAAGTGACCTCGTCACCTATATCTTAGTGCCAAAAATCCTCTTAGAATCATAACATTGCATACTTTATATAAATTCATACTTCATCCTTGTACAAAGGTGGGTAGGGTGAAACAAAACCCTATAGCAAACAAAATACACCCTTACCAAATAACCCTCTTTTTTAATACCCCTTCATATTACTTCCTAACCTAGTCTTCCGTAGAAGACTCCGCACCATCAGGGAACTTGAAACGGTTATCAGGACACATCATCACCGTGTGCCCCAATACTTCACATGTCATGCAGGGTATTAATCCAGGTCCTCCGATATAAGGACAATTAGTCCTCACCTCTCCATGCCCGTGCAGTCCACAAACCGGACAGACAACTCCTAATGGATGAGGACAATACAAACTGTTGTGATCGTCCTGATTACACAACTCACAGGTATCCTAGGGATCTACCTCCCTCGCCGATTCCAATATTATAGGAAAGTCTTCCATAGGATCCTTATAAAAGAAAAATCCCAGATCCTCCTCCTCTTCTTTCTCAGGAGGTTCCACCATCCCAGGAATATCATCCATCAAATCCTCTGCAACAGGTGCTAAGTCCATCTCAACTTCTTCAGGAGGTCCCTCCTGAAGGTCCACTTGAGCTTCTACGTTGGTGTTGTTAGAAGCTGACACCAAGTCTATGGGATGGCTAGGAGTTCATCTGTGCCATTCCGAGTACTCCACATTGCTCGACATATCTGTATCATATCATTTTCAAACACAAGAATATTCAACAATAATTCTAAAGTAACCACTCTTGGTTTTCAGGGAATTTGATCATGCATAAAGTCATGTACTTTGTTTGGGAAGATTACCAAATCATCACTCTTTGTGTTCTTTTGTTTTCTGGGGAAATCTCTAATTTCCTATTGTTTGTTTCTCAGTGTGGGGATTTCAGGGGAGTTCATCCTACCTTGCTACATTTGATTTGTCCAATTATGATGACTGTACTTTACTTTGCTATCTTTCATTGTCGTTCTCAGATTGATTGTTCAGTCTGAGTCACTCAAAGTAAATTAATCTGGCCCCCAGGCAGCGGACTCCGAAGAGTCGGTCAGTTGGGATTCTTATCCGTCAGTGAGACATGAAACCGTCTTAATCTTACTTCGATGATTCAACTTCCCGTTTCGCTCTGATACCAACTGTAACGCCGTGCCCTTTCCGATAAATTTCAGAGTCTAATTTCTTTTTTTTTAAATAATAATAAAACATTGGAAGAGAGCGGGCGGCGTCACGATGCGAGTTAAGTTCAGACTACCCAAGTCTGAACCTTAACTGGCCACCCATGTGTACATGGAATAGACCATGATAGTGAATCACACATGGAACTAACATCAACATGCGGAATAATCTAGATTAATTGCGGAATAGAAAGACGAGATAGCAAGTAGCAGTCTTAAACATTATTTATCGTAGATCAACCATCCAAATGTTATCAACCTAATCAAACCATAGCAAGTAGTGAATTATTACATGTCCCACAAAAGTATTCAAAAGACAGTAATATAAATAGTTCAGTCCTTCATTCAAGCACTTAGGCTTGGCTCCCCTCCCGGTCAACGACCTTTCCTTTCCCTGTGCTTGTACCTGCAATCTCCTCTTAGGATAGAATTAGGGCGTTAGATCAACGCGCCCAGTAGGTTCCCGAAACAGGGCTACCACATGTTAGCATATAAAACATGCATATACATATCATAATACATGATCATCAAAACAGGTAAAACAATGCTATGATGTATGCACATGCAATGAGCATCCCCCATCATGTACATTCATAGCCATCACTTGACGTGCCTTGCACTGTCAAGGTAAAATACAATACAACTTCCATCGCTTCATCATTGATTGATTCATATCACGTATTAGTCCTCCTGGCGGGACTCTCATCGCCTAAGGAGACCAATGTGACTATGATCATCATGTTACTCCTGGCGTGACTTGCACCGAGGCAGGACGTAACCCATAAATTGCAACACTGTAGAACCTCATTCATAATCCCATGTCAATGCATGAGATGCCAATGCCTGTATGCCATTTGTTAATGCATAATATATCATTTGAAACACATAAAATAATAAGAAAACAGGGGTAAATTTGTGTTTAAAAGTAGGTAGGAAACCTACTGAAGGATTACTTCAGTGTCTGTTCTTTCTTATGCTTTATCCGGTCACCGCTCGCAGTCGTGCACCGTCACAGATATCCGTCACCTTATTCACATAAATCATGGACCAACTTTTAATCCCTTACTTTATTTGATTCCCATTTTTGAGTCTAAGTCCACAAATACCAACTCATGGTTGTGACGTTTATTTACAAACATGCCATTGCTACCCATACCTTGATTAAACTTTACAACTTACCCACAACCTTAACATGGTTCAGCCATGTTTTGGCCGACCAAATCAACAAACATAATTCCCTTTTTAATCACACACACATCCATAAAATGAACCATGAAAACGGTCATGGGGTTTGGCCATACTCATGGCTGAACCCTTATGGTTCTTTGCTCAATAATGTCATTTATTTACATACTAATTGGCTCTACCCCTTAGCCATGTTAAACCCATAGTTTAGTCATCCTATGGCCAACCCAAAATCAGTAACCATAACACATAACAATCTCCACAATTTGGCATGGTTTTATCTCTTCAAAACCATACCAACTTATCAACCAATTTTATGGGGTTCGGCCATCCAATGTGGCCGAACCCTATACCCATGCTTTGGACCTTTTTCACTTACATTTCATGTCCATTAAATCATGTAAGAATCAGCATAATTTTATCGGATTTTACCTTTCAAAGACCGTACAAAAACAGTCCATAAAAAGTCTATGGTTTACATATTTTCCAACATGAAAACCCACATTCTTTTACATGGGGTTCAGCCCTCCATGGTGGCCGAACCTAATGGTTACGTTTACTGTTTTTAAACCTTAGATAATCATGTAATAACAGTTTATTAAAATCAGATTTTACCTTTCAAACAAACATCCAAACATTAGCCCAATTCCATAGGGTTCGGCCATGCTCATTGGCCGAACACCATGAAATTGGCTTTGAACATTTAACCCTTTATCTTGGGTTTGAAACCAACACCCAAATCCATGTTTTAACCTCCTTAAAACATGCATTCCAAATCCAACAATAACATCTAATATCAGTCCCAAATCATATGGTTTTAATTTCCAAAAAATATCAAAAACAACCATTTGTTTCCATGGGGTTCGGCCATGCTAAGTGTCCGAATCCAATGGTCCATTTCCTTCTTTTAAACCACTGATTTTAGACCATATAAATTCAGTCCCTATGTCATTCAGATCCATGTTTTTAACCATTCTAAAACATGTATTTAAATCTTAAATGAAAACCCAAAAACAGTCCACAAAATCCATGGTTTTCATATTTCAAAACATGAAAACCAAGCCATCTCTTACATGGGGTTCGGCCCTTTATGGTGGCCGAACCCAATGGTTATTTTTACCATTTTAAATCCTCCACTAATCAAGGTTAAAACCATGGTGTATTCGGCCATAACCATGGCCCAATACACACCCCATTTGCTCCATGTTATTATACCAAAATAACATATAAATACTTACCAAACTTCCAATCTTTCTCTTTGCCTTTGGTCCTTGGTTTCTCCCTTTTATTTCTTTCTTTCTTTTGTTGTTTTGTGCTTGATCTACTGGTGCAAACACCTCTGCTATTCCATCTAGGAAAAACGAATTTGAGAGAGGGAGAGAGAGAGAGAGATGGAAATTCTTGGATTTCCAATGTGAAAAATGGCCAACCTTGGTGTTTATTTCCTTTAGTACTTCAGCCCCCAAAACTCCTCCACTCCCTCATCAATTCATGCACAAACCAATGGGTATTGGGTGCCATCCAAAGGCACCCCTTGGCAGCTACCTATGCAGCCATTCAGATTCCCAAGCAACTCACCTCAAACTATGCATTTCATTTATCATTGATCATGGAACTCACCCCAAACAAGATATTTTTATTCCAACCCAACTCATCACATTTAATGCACATGAGTTGACTCATAACTTGATTTAATTCCAACTCACTTCAGTCCCACTCACTGATTTGACTCGTGTTTTATCTCCCTTGAGGGTCCACACGGTCAACCATAGTCAACTCGACCCGTTGGGTCCACTTTTAGCTCCTTGACCCGTTTTTGATCCATGACCCAATTATGGGTATTTTAGTCATTTGTAATCGTTTTTGCATATGGGTCAGCCTACCCATTTCTTCTCCACTTGATTTCCAATCAAATAGGCTTAACCCCATTTAATTTAAATTTACAAAATGGTCAAATAATCCAATAAGACCTGATAGGTCCCATTTGGGCCCTTTGACCCATTTAGCCATTTTTGACCCAAATGATGAAAATTATCCAACCAATCAAACTTAACATTCATAATGTGCTCATATAATTTTATTTTGCAATAGGCCCCACTATTTCCTTACTTATCATCACAAAATAATTAATTTAACAACCCAGGGGCATTTTGGTAATTTTCCACTTCATTGAGAAATTGGGGTGTTACAGGCCGACCAGTCTTTGATAACGATGGGTCGATCTTGTTTCTACCGAGGGGTCGGTGAGAACGACTGGTCGAGCTGACAGTGAACTTAATTCATATTTCCAAGTTCACTTCCAATTTATTGTCAAGCTTTCTCTCTAGGTTTTTTATGATTTTACCATTTGTTCAACTAGGCCTAGGCATGGTCTTCCTAAGGTGTGGGTACCACCTGAAGTCATTTATGTCTAACAAACCTGTTGTGATTGCCATACACGATGCGCTTTGAACCTGGTAGAGTTGATCTTCTTTCTTGATCACCTTGAGTCTTCAAGCTTCTAGCAAGTCCTTCTTCCCGAGTCATGGATTTGATAAACATATGGACTCAGCAAGCCGGGGCACTAACAATCTCCCCCTTTGTCAATTTCATGACAAAAAACTAGAAGCTAACTCAATTACAAGCCCACCTTTATTACATCACATTTGAATACAAAATATTGCATTGATTACAAGTACATATTCAAATGGAAACAACAAGACTATGATCTTCGCATATTTTTGTTCAGCTTGCTTCAAATCATGATTTCATGTTTCAGCACATAAGTAAGCAGCACTAGAAAAATCAGTAAAGGGGTTAGTCCAGAACATAAATATGCATCCATGGACTAAACAAGGTTTGCATTAATGCTCCCTCAACACCATGATTTCCTAGAAACCAACACTACCCATAGTATATCCAAGCTATCAGTGTTGAGAAGATTTTCTCCCCCATTTTATGAGTTTGAAGTCCTAAACTACAAGTATAGACATTCTCCCATGTCCATTCGCTTTTGAATATTTCTCCCCTTCATGGCTCTCTCTTTCTAGAAGCTCAAGCACTTAGGCTTCTTCCCATCTTACGAATTACTCCCCCATAATTGGATTTGATGTGTAACAGCTTCTACTAATTTCTCTCCCATTTTGTCATACAATTGACAAAGGTTTAGCAGGCAAACATTGATTTGATTTTAAGCACTCCCCCATACTTCTTTCATTTAGTGCTTCTATGAGTTCACTTCCAACTCATTTAATTCTTCCATTTATCAATGCATGCTTCTTATGCATTCAAGCATTGATCTTCCCCACAGTACAATGCAAATTGCCATTGCATTATTGTTTTTATTCTTCTTCCCCTTTAAGAGATGTGTTGTCTTAAAGGTGTTCTCCCAATGGGGTCAAACTACTTATTTAACTTCCCTTTTTGGAGTCTTCTCTATGTAACACCCCGCCCTTTTTCACTCAAAATCAGAGTTTATTTATTTTTTTAAAATAATAAACAAGTGATCGGAGCAGAGTGTCACGACGCGAGTTAAGTCCGGACTCCTAAGTCCGACCTTTAACTGGCCAAACCTATGTGTCCATGGACTAAGTCCATGAGAATGGTTCACACATAGTACTTTATAATTCTTGCGGAATATTATTACTTAATCTAACTGCGGATTATAATAGAACCTAAGTCTACTCCATTTAGATAGCAAAGTACAAGTCTTTTATCCAAAATTACTTTAAACTAAACATTCATTCAAACTAATCCAAACCATAGCAAATATTAACTAAGTTATTACATGCCAACATCTAACTAACAAATTACATGTCCATGTAAACTTAAACCAAATATCCATAAATAAGTCCATTCAAATGCCCAAGCTCCTATGCTTGGTTTCCTTTGCGATCCTCGACCTTTCCCTTTTCTGTGTCATCCACTAAGGATAGAAATAGGGCGTTAGATCAACGGGCCCAGTAGGTGTTTCCGATTAAGGCTACCACAAGGTTAGTATAAAACATGCATATAACATAATAATACATGATCATCAAAATCTTATAAAAACAATGCTATGTATGTATGCAAATGTAATGAGTCCCACCCATCACAAGTATACATAGCCTCCTCTTGATGGGATTCTCATCATCAAGGTACCTCCACATAAGTTGTTCGGATGCCCCGACAGAGTGTGGACCCCCCTCCGGTTTCCTCTTAATGGGATTCTCATCATCAAGGTACCACCACATAAGTTTTTCGGATGCCCCGACGGAGTGTGGACCCTCCGGTTACAAAACCATCACCCCATGCCATGCATGAGATGTCAATGAATACATGCCATTTGTAAATAAATATTAGCATTCAAATCCTCTTTGAAACATAATAATTTAACACATATCTCATAAAAATCAAGTATAGAGTGTGGTTACAAAGAGGTAGGAAACCTACACCAATGTCACTTAAAATATCCGCTCTTCTTAAATCGTCACCCGTTTGTGATTGCGCACCATTCAAGAAGTCTCGTTACCTTGTTTATATAACAATAAGACAATATCCTTTTGATTTCTAATTAAATCTAAGTCCAAAAACCACCTTGTGGGGTTCCGCCATACTACATGGCCGAACCTCACCCACTTGAATTTGATCTCCCTTTTTATTTAACCAATACCATCCAAATAACTTATTTAAAACCTCAATCTACCAAACATACCTTGGTGGGGTTCGGCCATACAACATGGCCGAACCTCACCATTTTGGTTTGAGCCCCTTTTTCAAGTTGTTTGATCTTTTCATTCATATTTACAATATTGCCATTGACCTAACCCCTGCTTAATATTGCCAATAACCAATGTCCATAAAACAATCCACCTTAGTGGGGTTCGGCCATACAATATGGCCGAACCTCACTATCTTAAATTTGGTCCTTTTAATCCTTGACAAATCTCCATTTTGATTTGACCAATTATATTACAAGTTAACCACTTCAAAGAAACTAAATCCACCAATTATCCATTAGTGGGGTTCGGCCATACAACATGGCCGAACCTCACCATACTGATTTTGTCCCTTTTTCTATCATCTATAATGGATGATTATTTAATACTAAGTCCCAAGATAAACATATGTGATTCCTTAATCAAAAGCATATAACCATTAATAATTTCCAACCATGCTCTTAACTCCAATCACCCATAAAAATGGTCCATGGGGTTCGGCCATGGGGTTCGGCCATGTGGTTTTCTTGATCCAAACATTACAACATTTATACATGGTTTATGCACAGCACCTTAGCCATAAAAACAATATGGTTCAGCCATGCAATGGCTGACCCAAAACATTAACCTTTTCTCCATTTAAAACACCTTAAAACCTTCATAATAATGTATGGTTTTTATCTCTCAAAAACCATAAAAATAACCAAGTCTTTTCATGGGGTTCGGCCATCCAAATTGGCCAAACCCTATGATCCATGTTCTACCCTTTTTAAACATCCTTATCCATGATTTAAACCTTTGATAGGTTCGGCCATACAATGGCCAATCATGTTTCCTTATCCATTTTATTTAACAAATGGTTATGATGCACTTACCAATACCGCGACTTCTTCGGCTCCTTCACTCCTTCTTGATCTTCTCCTTCCTTAGTCCTACCTTCTTGATCTTTAGCCAAGCCTAATCTTGCTGCAAACTCCTTGAAGTTGTTCGGCCAAAGTACTGATTTGAGAGAGAGAGAGCGAGATAGAAACATGGCCTTGGATGGAAGTGATAAACCTAGAGATGCAACTCCTTTGCTCTAAGTCCACTTTGTCTTGTTGGAGGGATCGGCCAAGGACTAATTTGTGTGAGAGACAACCAGCCAAAGTTCTTTGCTTTGAGAGATGAAAAACGGCCAAGGGAGAGAGAGAGAGAGAGAGAGAGAGATAAATGGAAATCCTTTGGTTAATGAGATTCAACCCATGGTGGTGTCTCTTGGTGGCATCACTTGTAACTCCCCTCCCCATTCATTTCCTTCTCTTAATCCATTTGGGGGTTTCATTCTTGAGATGAAACCCTCCAACGGTTTTTTGACTCTTGGGCTACCTTGGTGCAACCTACTCCATGTGTGAACCCATTTGTAACTCCATTTCTTAATGCCTCCCTTGGGGGTTTCATCCTTGAGGTGAAACTCCCAAGGCACCCAACGGCTTCCATACAATGTTTTGTATAATTTCCACCAGCCCTATTCATCTTCCATTATTTGCCCATGTGGAGGTTTCATCTTTGAGATGAAACTGCCACAAGCCAACGGTTTTTGTCTTGTATTAAGCTTGGACCACCCAACTATCCAACTTCCCCTTAATTCTTACTTAGATTTGAATTTGAAATAAAAACTCCTCCACTCTTTATTTAAATTTTCAATGGGGGTTTCATCTTTAAATGAAACTCTCATGTGCTAAACCATCCTTCCCATTGGTTGTCCCTTTGGAGTTTCATGCTTAGAATAAACCCTCATGCAATTCCAACGTGCATAATATTTTAAATTTGAAACATAACCTCTCACCATATGTAACTCCCAAAACCGCCACCTCCATTCATTTCTTATCTGGGAGTTTCATGCATGGAAGAAACTTCCCATGCAACCAATGTGTGGTGTGTTGTTTAAACTTGAAACTACAGCCCTTCAACTTCACACTTCACTTCTTTGAGATAATTATCTCCATAATTTCCCATCTAACTCATATGACACAACTCACCCATTTAACTCATCAATTTAATGCAACTCAACCAATAAATTCAACTCCACCATTAAACTCAACTCATCTATTTAATTTGAGTTAACTTAAACACTTGTTTGCATTCCCATTTAATTCAGCCTTAACCAAACTAAGCTTGAGCTCACCTAATGGTCAATCAAGTCCAACATGACCCATTGGGTCCCAATTGGGTCTTTTGACCCAAATAACCACCTTGACCCAATTAAATGCACATTATCTATTTACTTTGATTTGATCATTATAACCTATACATTGGGTCTTAATTGAACAATGGACCCCACAATTTACCCATCTAAGGCCATATCCTTTTAATTCACCATTTCAATGGCAAAAATCGTAAATATTGATAAACTAAAAATCTGGGGTATTACACTCCACTATTCTCCAAGCTATCTTTTCTAGCTTCTTTGACTTAACTCCCCCATAAAATTAGCTGCCTCTAAGTTTATTTTTCTCCAAGCTTTCTTTCAAGCTTGCATCATCCTTCATCCTTACTCCGTCATGACCAGTGGCAGGTGCTAACCATCACATATTTTGTGCTCCCCCAAACTCCAAGGATGTGTGCAACATCACAGCCCGATCCCTATCTCCTTGAGATGCCAATACAAAACCAACTGATTCAAACCTACGTGTTAGTCTATTTAACAAAAACCATGTTAACCATAGACAAGAAATAGAAGGCATTCAAACACAACAAGACACATCAAACCATAAACCATATCATATCATTGATAATCAAAATGTGCAGTAGATATGGTTTTGGAGGGGGCATCATAGATGCTTAAATAAAATACAAAAAATGTACAGTTTTTCAAATCAAGCAAAATGTGTAAAAACTATCCTAAGCAGAGCCATCCTAAGGAGATGATGCTGGAGAGGAAGGTTCAATACGTCAGGAGAGATCGATGATAAGACGATGCAGGGAAAAATAGTCGTCATGAACTCTCTGAGCTAACTTTTCCACATGATTAGCTAGTGCTTCCAGCTACTCCTCTATTTGAGATACACGTACTTCGGTTTTGCAGACAACTCGAGTCAGGGGTTGCGACATAGGTGGTTTTACTTCAGACTTCCTTGTTCTGCAGTAAGGTTACTGAAGAAGTGGGTATTAGTAGACTCAGAGCAGTCAATATCTTCGACATTTACCCCTTCTTCCTCATCAGAACTGTCCACAACGGAAATCATTTCTGCTTCGGTTCTCAGGTTTTGTCTAGATTGAGACCTGAGATGATATCGACGGCTGGATCCAGTCCTAGGGGTAGGGATTTTTCTGTGAGGGGTACTCTTCGGAGTAGAGCTTGATTCGAGATTATCCTGCACGAACCTAGTGATCTCCTGAGGAAATGGGAGCTGGACTCAGGGATTTTTCCAGTAGTCGAAGACCAAGATTTAGCAGCCTCCCTTTTTGACATGGTTGCTTGGGAAGAGCTTCTCAAACAATGATCAGAAACATGAGAGAGATGACGAAGGCTTACCCGACCACTAACTCTCACAAACACCATGACACCCTTGCTTCTTAAAGTGAGAGAAGCAAAAACCATATGGTTTTCCGGCGAGATATCACTCTGAGATGTCCTATCGACTGGTCTAGGACACGAGAGGAGAGGAGGAAATCGTCTGGGGATCGTAGGAGAGGAAACGTCGATTTTTGAAATGATCTATCATTTTCACAGAATGAGACCTTTTAACTTAATTTTTCTGTCTTACCGATAGGTCGTGACCAACGACCGGTCTGTGTCGACATGTCGATAAGTATCGACCTGTCTCTCCTTTCTATTTTTCCCCTTTTTAGTTTGTGTTTTGATTTCCAACAATACTGACATGTCTGTTCCTCTGAATAGTCTATCCTTCGACTTGGGTTTTAAAATTGAAGGATGACTGGGGGTGTGTGTGTGCGCTTACAATGTTCATAGTTCATCAATCTTTGCTTATACACCTTTCAATGCCAGTGTAGATACATACATTCACATAGGTTCTGTGCCATTAAAAGATTCAACACATCCTTCTAAAGGTAGGCACACAACATGGATTACGGATCTATTTTCCTATATCCAATCCATCCAAGTACCTTGGGCACATTTAATTTACCAATTCAAACACATTGCCAAGTGTGTGATGTCATGAGATGCAGCATCTCCAAGTTTTAACAAAGACAAAGTGTCTATGAACATAATTCATTCCACATAGTGTGTAAAATAACGGATATTGGAATGAGACACTAAGCACACAAATCATACATTCATTTCACATTTATAATACATTAATCATGCATATGGAAATGAAGTATGATGCTACCCACACAGCTCTCATGCCTGTTATCATGTTATTACTCAAAAAAAAAAAATTGATAAACACTTTTACCATTATTTCAAACATACTCCAATGAGGTTCATTCCTTGGAAAGAGCTGGTACATAAATGGATTATAGATAAACATATTTGATCATTTCGATCAATAACTTTGGTAATTCATACCAAACCAAAAATCCATTTAAAGACATAGAGCATGTTTCATTCCATAAGGGATTCACAAGTTTAAGAAATTGGAATGAAACGACACTGTGTATGTGTACCATATCAGTTGTAATCACATACACACCCTATAGATGAGGTGATGCACTAGCTGCATTCATTCCCTAAAGATGCACAAATCACATGGCATATGAAATGAGATGAGATAAGTATATTCCAATACTGTAGTACAAACCTACATGTACACATAAATATCTTACACTAGATCAATCCAACAATCAAACAAGAATATGGATTGAAGGTAAGATACACAGGTGATTCAAGAAAAGATGTTTCAAATGTGATACCAACAATGGTAACCCTTTACACATTTGAACATAACATTGTGAGACTTGGAATCTAAGTCCATAATCCAGTGATGACCTTTTATCAAATCTGGTTTTAATCTTGGGTGCCTTCCCATTTGACTTTGTGAGTCAAAACACCAGATTTGGTACCATGATGTTTACCTAAGAGGCAAACATTCTTGGTAGATGGTCTCATAGGATACTTGGAGGTTGTCATCCTCACAAAGTTTCTTTAACACATCCTCTTCTTCTCTAGAGGATTCAACTTGGACTTTTTCAATGGATGACTTAGGCAATCACCTATACACATTGGTCATGGTAAGTGATGTCATCCATTGGGCTAGAAGAGGCAATTCTTCGTGGATTCTTTCAGCCTCTTTTGCTGTTTCACATCTTTTTATAGATCTTAAAAACAAATTATGAAACAACACTGATGAATACTATTAGTGTTTGATTAAGGTGCATAGTCATTTCATCACTAGTCCAAGCTATTTGGTCTTTGGACTGAGTGGTCATGGAGTTTGAGGGTCAATCAAATATCTCTTACAAGGGCTTAGATCACTTACTATTCACTTATCTCCAAACATATTTATTGATGAAAACATTTAAAGTTTTTCAAGATTGCTTTACATTTTTCATCACAAATAGAGGCTTGGAAATATCATGGCTTTTTTCTCATAGCCATTATTCTAGCATTGATCAACTCGGATGGTTAAATCCTTTATGTAGAGCACGAGACTCTGATACCAAATGAAAGTTTCCACGGTGTTCACAAATTTCTTGATTGTTTAAAGTTAAAGTGCAGCGGAATAACAATATTAATCAAGAGATTTGTTTCGTGTGATAAATTGTTTTTGTAAAACCCTGGATTTTCCTTAGCTTATAAATCTATTAGATTGGCCCACTCGGATTGCAATTGAGTTAAATTTGAGATTAAAAAGTGGAAATTGACATTAGATGGCAAGAAATGGGTCAATTATCCAATTAATACCCAATGAGTCATGGGAGCTTGATTTTAAAGTCATTGGGTAATTTTAAAGTAAATGGGCCAATTACCCAATTAAGACCCAATGCATTAAAGTCCACCTCATCAAGTGAGGTGGCATGTGAGTGATGTGGCATTGCAATGTGGCATACATGTCATCACATGGAAACCAACTAAACAAGGATTTCACATCATCAAGTGACACGGCTAATGTGGGACCCAAGTGCCATGGTCACCACATGCATGGCCGGCCATGACATGGGTTGACTTAGTCAACCACGTGTGGGTCAAGTGTTGAGTTAAGGTTTTTGTTTGAGTTGAAGAAGATGACGGCTTTTCATCTCAAGAGCCATGAACCCAAGAGTTTTCACCTCAAAAGCCAAAAGGCTCATAGGGAAGCCAAGGGGTCTCTTTGGTTTAAGCCAAGGGTCTCTTTGGTTAAACCAAGGGCCTCATTGGTTAAAGGCCAAGCAATTATGAGAAGATGAAGGGAAGAGCTAAGGCTTAAACATAAAAACACAACCAAGGGGCACTCCAAACCCCTTGACCGACTCCTCCTCCTTGAGCAAGGATTTTCCCTCCTCTCCTCTCCTCTCTTTCTCACCTCTATCCCCATAGGTTAGAGGCTTTGAAGAATAAAGAAATGAGAAGAAGAATTAAGAAAGAAAAGACAGATCAAAAGGAAAGAATGAGACTGAATGAAGGTATGTCTAAGGCTTAATAATATAGGAATGAATCCAAGGAAACCATAGGTTTGGCCATGGTGTGGCCGAACCCATGGGTTTCATGAATAGTTGGAATGGATGGCCAAATTGTTATAAGGCCATGGAGTTGGAAATCCATCCAAGGAAATGTTATGGATTGAAACAAAACAACCATAGGATTAATCTAAACTCATGTTATGAGGATACTAAGATTGGATGGATTATGAAAAACCCTAACATTGGCTAGTGGGTAGGACAAGTTTGTTAAGAAAGGTATGGAAGATGAAATCCATGATTTAATAAGATTAAGAATGGATTTCAAGAAGAAGGACCTTACCATACAAGCAAACACAGAGAACTGACAAAAAGTTAGTCGATTGAATCTTATGATTCAGTCGACTGAAAGGGTACTGGCCAAGCACACAAAGGATCCGTTGGTGTTTCAACCGATTGAACCTTATGATTCAGTCGACTGAAAGTGGACTGGCCAGGCATAAAAGGGATCTGACCCAAAGTCAGCTGACGGAATCTGTGATTCAGTCGACTGAACGTATACTGGCCGAGCACACAAAGGATCCCAAAGTCAGCCAACTAAATCTGTGATTCAGTCGACTGAACGTATACTGGCCGAACACATAAAGGATCTGACTCAAAGTCAGCCGACTGAATTTGTGATTCAGTCGACTGAAAGTGTATTGGCCAAAACATGTATGATATCTAGTTGTATTTCAGCCGACTGAATCTATGATTCAGTCGATTGAAAAGTGTAGGGTCAAGTTTGTATAGTATTTGGTTGTATGCCAGCCGACTGAATCTTATGATTCAATCAACTAAAAGTTTGCAGGTAAAGCACAGATGGTATCTGACAGTGATTCATTCGACTGAACGACTGAATTAGAATATTTTATTTTGGATTATTTTCTAAATGCCTCTGTCTATCTGGTAGGATGGAAGGAGTGATGACATTAAAATGGAAAATCAAATTATATATATATATATATGGTTAAATTTGATAAGGTAAAGAGGTTCGCAAAGGGACTACGATTCCTCTCACGCGATCGTTAGTGATTCGGACATTGGTAGGATTCCTACCTTATTGCAAACACTATGGAGTATAATATGATACTGGTTTTATTCCAAATATCATGATTAATTTGGTTAAACAAATTGTATATGATTATGAACTGACTTTCAAATGATATGATGTATTTTAAATGATATGGCATTTTTGCATATATTACCTCATGCATGGCATGGGAGGGAACGCATATGACCAGCAAGCCAAGTTCTGAGCGGTCTGGACATAACTTGGGCTTGAAATTAGCTTATATGAAGCTATATGAACTGTTGAGATTTGGTCGCGTCCAGTTGATAGAAAAGTACGACGTAATTAGGTCAAAGAGCTCCTGAGAAGGTCCCGAAATCCTGCGCAGAGGGAGGAGATCACATAATCCCGATTAATTTGTGGATAGGTATACAGTACCTTGGTGGTTGCCGTCTCAAACACTGTGGACATAATTGGCCAAGGAAACCATTAATATGATGTATGATGTGATTAAGTATGGACATTGGGTGGGATATCATTTGGAATTGACACCCATGACATGACACTTATGTTAGCATGATTATGATATGGACATCATGCATTGTTTTTTTGTTATCTACAATATGTTTTACAAATATGACATTAATGATGTATATACCCTTGATTTATGTTAATCTAATATTACTCCTATGTGTACCATAACCTTAATTGGAATACCTACTGGGCATGTTGACGAATGCCCTACTTCTACCCTATAGATGATGGAACAAGGAATGATAAGGAAAAGGACATTGGATCGGAAGGGAGCAAAGCGCAGGAGCCTAGGAAGAATTATGTTTAAATTATTCAGTTTGAATTTCAATGATGTATTGGGAGAACTTATATTTTGGATTGTAATAACTTAGAACTTATTTGCTATGGTTTAATTAATCCTTAAGTATATATGAATTTTATGGTGATTGGTTCTCCTTGCTTAATGATGAGAAGAATATGAATAGCATCTTATTCATATGAATTATTCTGCAAGTATTAAGAAAAACGTGTGAAAATGTTTTAGTGGACTTAATCCACGCACACGTAATAGTGGCTAGTTAAGGATCAGGTTTTGGAAACTCAGACTTAACTCGCGTTGTAACGAACCGTCCTCTCTCACTTATTTAAAAAAAATATATACTTTGATTTTTGGCAAGTGAAAAAGGGCGGGGTGCTACAGTTGGTATCAGAGCAAAACCGGAAGTGTTGAATCTCGTAAAGTAAGATTAAGATGGTATCATGTGTCACTGACAAATAAGAATCCCAACTGACCGACTCTTCAGAGTCTGCTGCATGGGGGCCGGATTAATTTACTTTGATGAGAATCAGACTTTAAGCATTCAATCTGAGAACAACATTTGATGAGAAAAACAACAGGAAAGGAAGGACAATCACTATAAATTGTAGATTTATCAAATATAGCGAAATAGGTAGTTCCTCCCTCGTACAAGAAACATCATGTGATATCTAGAAAATCTCCCCAAAACAAGAAATACTAGATGTCACTTAGGCAATTTCCCCAAGTAAGAAACACAGGTGATATATAGGAGGACTAAACAAAACTTTCCCCTCCCTATGATTATATGATCAAGTATAACTTCAAAGTATGTGAACACAAGTTCTTATTAATAAACTAAGTCAACCAATATTTCAAATGACTTAGGAAAATGCCTCCAAGAAGAAGAAATACCTGACAGAACCCACATCAGGAAGAGGGACAGGACAATGTGAACATTCCTGAGATACCACCTGAGCTATAGAGCTTGGTACAGGCAATGGTCACCTTCGTTCTACAACAATACCAGAATGGCAATGGAGGCACAACCTCTGTAATAGCCCGGATTTTCAATACAATAAATATATTGACTATTATCTATTTTAATTGTTAAAAATTTAGATTTATAGATGGAATGGATGTTAGATGGATAAAAGTTGGGGCAATGGCCCAAGTATGGTCCAATGGATCATGGATAGGATTAATTCTATTTAATTGGGTTAATGTGGTTAATTGGGTCAAATGCCCAATTGGGACCCAATGGGTCAAAATGAATTGATGATTAAGGTAAATGGGTAAAGAATGGATTTAATAGGGTCATAGACCCAATTAAGATCAAAGGCATGGGGTACACCTCATCACGTGAGGTGGCAAGTGTATGAGGTTGATATCAAAGTGGCATAGCCAAGTGGGACCCAAATCCACCTCATCAAGTGAGGTGGCATGTGGACTAAGGCACATGTGGGGCCGGTCACCATAGTTGACTTGGTCAACCATGGGTGAGTTCAAAGGTGAGTCAAAGAGGATTAAGTAAAATGAGTGGAATTAAGGAATTAATTAATTAAAAATAAATTTAAGTGCTTGAGTTAGGAGAATGAGTTTTATTTAATGTAGTGAGTTGAATGGGTGGTGAGTCACATGGAAGATGAAAAGATGGAGTGAGTCAAAGGGGAGGTGGAGGGTTTCCATCTCAATGGAAACCCTAGACCAAAACGTTGGAGAGGGTGTGTGTGTCATGTGTAGGCATGCATCCTCATGGTTGGTCAAAGGGGAGGTGGAGGGTTTCCATCTCAATGGAAACCCTAGACCAAATTCGTTGGAGAGGGTGTGTGTGCCATGTGGAAGGCATGCATCCTCTTGATTAGACAAGGAACTCATGTGGAGGGCATGCATCCTCTTGCTTGGTCAATGAACTCATGGGGAAGACTCCACATTGAATGAGGGTGGTTGGGAGGTGAGGTCTTGTCCATGAAACCCTAAACAAGATGGAAAGTGTTAGCTCTTCATCTCATTCACTCTCTCCCTCTCTCAAGCTCTCCCTTGGCCGACCCTCTCACTAGACAAAAAAAAAAAGACTTAAGAGTTTTCCATCTCAACTCCTCTCCCTCTCACCAAAAATCCTAGGGGCCAACCTCCCTCCAAGACAAGAAAACATTTAGAGTTTTCTCCCATTCTCTCCTCCTCTCCCTCTCTCAAACCTTCACCTAGGCCGAACCCTCTCTTTGGGTTTTCATCTCAAGCCCTCTCCCTCTCAAGCAACACTCTTTGGTCGAAGATCAAGGAGGAGGAAAAAAAGACTAAGGAAGGAGAAGATCGGAGGAGCAAGAAGGAGTGAAAGAAAACGAAGGAGTCCGGAATCGGTATGTATGATTTATTAATTAAAAGGAGGTTAAGGGAACATTCCATATAGATTGAAAATGGTTGGCCAAAATGTTATGGGCCATGGATTTAAAATCCATCCAAGGAATGAGATGGAAAAATGGACAAAACCCTAATGGGTAAGTGTAACACCCCAATTTCTCAATGAAGTGGATAATTATGAAAATGCCCCTAGTTTGTTAAATTAATTATTTTGTGATGTCAGATAAGGAATTGGTGGGGCCTATTGCTCAAATTAAGATCATATGAGCACATTATAAATGTCAAGTTTGATTGATGGGTAATGTACATCAATTGGGTCGAAAATGGCTAAATGGGTCAAAGGGCCCAAATGGACCCAATGGGTCATAATGGATGATTTGACCATTGGTTAAGCTCAAATTAAATGGGGTCAAGCTGAATTGATTGGAAATCAAGTGGAACAAAAAAATGGGTAGGCTTGATGCACAAGTGAAAACCATTTAAAAATGGCAAAATCAGCCCATTAATGGGTCATGTTGTCAAAACGGGTCTAGGCTGATTGGGGACCCAATGGGTCGGGTTGACTAAGTTGACCACGGATGACCGTGTGGGCCCTCAATTGAACTCAAGTATGAGTCAGTTCAGCTTGAGTTGGACTGATTTGGAGTGAGTATGATTTAAGAATAGAGTTGACTCAAATATGGTGCATTAAGTGTGTTGAGTTGAATGAGTTGAGTTAGAATAAAAAGATCATGAGTCAAGTGAGTCAAGAGGAAGTGGAAAGGTATTTTTAATCACACACAACTCTTGGGGAATCAATCCTAGCCGTTGGAATGAAGAGGTGCCTTGGCAAAGCCAAGGGACACCAAGGTTGGGCGACATCATGCGTCTCATGAAATGCATGTGTTAAACATGAAGGGATGCAACGTTTGGGTGAAGGGATGTCTTGGATGGCACCCAATATCCCATCGCTTTTGACAAAGGGTTAATGAGGATTAAAGAGGGAGGTTTGGGGCTGATGTACAAAAGGGAAAGACCACCATTGTTGGCCGATTTTCACATTGAAAATCCAAGGAATTCTCATCTATCTCTCCCTCTCTCCAAACTCGTTTTCTTGGCTGAACCAGCAGAGGTGTTTGCATCAATCGATCAAACATAAACCAGGAAAGGAAAGAAGGCAAAGGAGGATAGGAAGTAAAGAGCAAAGGCAAGAGGAGAAGCTTGGAAAATTTGGTAAGTATTCTTATAGATCTATGTTAAATAAAGAGTTTTAAGTTATGAATTTGGATGACATAATTTGGTCATGTATGGCCGAATTTGTCAAAGGTCTAAACCATGGAAAATGGTGTAAAAAAGGGATGGAAATCGACCATAGGGTCGGCCACTTTGGATGGTCGAACCCCATGGAAATAATTGGTTGATTTGGATGGTTTTTGGAGTTTAAAACCATACAAGTATGGGACTGTTTTTAGATGTTTTATTAGACTTAAAGTGCATGTTTTAAAAAGGTTAAAACATGGACTTGAAGGTCATGAAGGACTGAAGGTACCATGGATATAAATTGATAAAATGGACCATTGGGCTCGGCCATCTTGGATGGCCGAACCCCATGAAGTGTCATGGTCATTTGGATTGAGTTGTTATAAAATAAAAACCATGCAAAGTGATGGACTGATTTGGAGGGTTTTTGAGAGGTAAAAACCCGGTAATATTACACTGATTATTACATGTTTAAATGAGACCTAAAACATGTTTATGAGGACCAAGACATGGACATAGGATTCAGCCACTTTGGATGGCCGAACCCCATGAAAGTATTTGATGATTTTGTGAGATAAAAACCATATAAGATTATGGTGTTTTAGATGGAGATTAATTTGCTGTTATTGGTTGGCCAATAGATGGCTGAACCATGTCAATGTTAGGGTTAAGTTACTGATTCAAATCATGGATAGATGATGGACCAATTAAATCAAGAGAACCATATGGCCGAACCCCATGGGCTGTTTTTGGATGAAAGGATTGGATTGAATTCCATTGGAAACTATGATGTGTTTTATGTTTTTGATTTAAGAATTACCTAGGTTTAGGTATGGATTTAATATTAAGCTGATTAATCATGAATAAGATGAAAAGTGGGGACAAGAATTAGATTGGTGAGTTTCGGCCATGTGGTATGGCCGAACCCCACTAAGGGTCTTTGGTGGCCTTGTTGTGTAGTCGATTTTGTGATTAAAACATGGGAAAGAATGATTTAAAGAATCAATAAAAATGTGAGGCTCGGCCATGGGTATGGCCGAACCCCACCAAGGTGGTTTGGTCATAGTCAAGGATGTTTAAGGAAAAGGTTGGTCTCAATGTCATAATGGTAATTATGGGAGAAATGATCAAAGGTGGAATGATCATAGGTATGGTTGTATGGACCCAAAACAAATGGGTATGGTTCGGCCATGCTGTATGGCCGAACCCTACCAAGGTATTTTTGTAGAATTTGATGCTTAATAGGGATTAAACGAATGAGAGACCAAAGGATAAATCGGTGAGGTTCGGCCATGGGTATGGCCGAACCCCACATAGTGCATTTTTGGGACTTAGACCAAGTTGAAATTACATAATGAATGTTTAATTTGTTGCTATGAAAATAAGATATCGAGACTTGCGAGAACGGCTTACGAATCGTGAACGGCTGACGATTAAGAAAGATCAAATACTAAAGTGAATCTTCAGTAGGTTTCCTACCTACTTGTAACCACAATTATGATTTGGTTTTATCATGTTTTTTATGACATATTGTCATACTATTACTTATCATATTTTGAATGATGAGTTATGTATTTACAAATGACATACAATGCATTGGCATCTCATGCATGGACATGGGATGATGATTGAGGATATGCTGTGTTGCAATTATGAGTTACCGTCCTCCTTAGGCGATGAGAGTCCCGCCAGGAGGAGTAACATGATGATAAGAGTCACATTGGTCTCCTTAGGCAATGAAAGTCCCGCCAGGAGGACTAATATGTGATATGAAACAACTCAATGATGAAGTGTTTTTCCACAAGTAATGAGGATTACTGTGGATTACCTTATCGTGTGAGTCCCAAATGAAAGTGTATTGTGATTTACCTTGACGGTGAGAGTCCCGTCAAGTGATGGCTATGTATGTGTGATGGGGTGGGGCTCATTACATTTGCATACATACATAGCATGGTTTTATATGTTTTTGATAATCATGTACTATGATATATATGCATGTTTTATATGCTAACCATGTGGTAACCCTAATCGGGAACCTACTGGGCGCGTTGATCTAACGCCTTAATTCTATCCTTAGAGGATAATGCAGGAACAAGGAAAGGGAAAGAGAAGGTCGATGACCGGGAGGGGAGCCAAGCCTAAGCGCTTGGTTGATGAACAAGACTTCTTATTTATTGTCGTTTGAGTTATATTTGATGGACATGTAATAAGTTAATACTTTGCTATGGTTTGATTAGGTTATTAACTATGGATGGTCGTTTTATGTTAATTGTTAATTGAGATTGTTACTTGCTATCTATTCATTCTATTTCCGCAATTAGTCTAGTTTATTCCGCAAGTTATTGTTTAGTTCCATGTGTGATTTGTTATCATGGTCTAGTCCATGTTCACATGGGTGGCCAGTTAAGGTTCAGACTTGAGTAGTCTGAACTTAACCCGCGTCGTGACGTCCCTCCGCCCTTGTCCGGTGTTTAAGTTTAAAAAAAAAAATAGACTCTGAATTTGTCTCGGAAAGGGCGGGGCGTTACAGTAAGATAGGTTATATAAAGATTATTAAGGACAATATGTATATATGGCTTATGACAACATACATGGTTAAAATGATCAAAGAATATGGTTCAGCCCTTGCATGGCTGAACCCTAACCTTGATATGCATAAGGACCTCATGCATGTTCAATATAAGGGATGGAAAATGATCAAAGATCATGGTTTGGCCCTTGCATGGCCAAACCCTAGATTTGTATGTATAATGACCATTAAGGAGAAAAAGGATTGGATGAGGTTCGGCCATGATGTCTGGCCTAACCCCATCAAGTGATCTAATCATAGGTATGTGATTGTTAAGTGACAATGATGAACCATAAGGTTCGGCCATGTTGTATGGCCGCACCCCATGGAAGTATGTTAGTGATTTTAATGGATTTTAAAGGATGAAAATGATGGAAGTATGTTAGTGATTTTAATGGGTTTTAAAGGATGAAAATGATGGAAGAATGTTAGTGATTTTAAATGAGGAGATGATGAAGAACAATGGACCATGGGTTCGGCCATGTTGTATGGCCGAACCCCATGGAGAAATATTGATGGATTTTGTACGGATCTAATATGTTGTAAATGATTTAAGAAAGGAGAGGATGAAAAATGAGACATCATGGGTTCAGCCATGTTGTATGGCCGAACCCCATGAATCAATTTTATGGACATTTTGTGGATCCATGCATGTTTAAGAAATTAAATGTTTAACTATGGAATGTTAGTAGATTGGGTAATCAAAGAATGGATGATGTTGGACCCATTTTGTGTAAAATAAAACAAGGGTTAAAAAGGGGGTCAAAACCAAAGAGTGAGGTTCGGCCATGTTGTATGGCCGAACCCTACTAGTGAGTTTTAGTGGACAGTGGACAGTGGACAATGGACAGTGGGTAGTGGACAGCAGGTAACCGGCTGATTTTAAAAATGAAATATTTATATGATTTTCCAAATGGTTAAGTTAAACTGGAAGGATGAAGGAAATGGTTTAAATCAATTGGAATAATTAATTTGATTCTTTTATGGAATTTATTTAAGGTAAAAAGATTCCACAACTGGGGGCGCGATTGGTGAGCGGTTTTTGGACGAAAACACAAGGACACGATATTTGGTCATTGGTAGGATTCCTACCTTATTGAAAACCATGGAATATGTATATATGATGTTTTTACTTCTATGTTAATTTTGGTATGAAAGTACTATGTTTCAACTATGAGATTTTAATGCTATGATGTTTATTATTACATAGCATGTTTGCATTTGCATCTCATGCATGGCATGGAGGGATCAAATGAGGGGAGTCCACGCTTCATTCTGATTTCTGATAAACAATCGTGGGGAGGAATCCACACTGATTCCTCGTTCGGTTGGACCGATAAGGAATTCGTGGGGAGAGATATACTATGTTTGAAATGTAACCGGAGTCCACGCTCCGTTCGGTGGGATCGATAAGACATTCGTGGGGAGTCATGACAATACCTTGATGTGGATTATCCATCAAGAGAAATACTATGTGATTGTGATATGGATGATGGGTGGGACTCATGGCATATGACACCCACGGCGTGGCATCGATTTGCATGGTTTTGATATTATGTATGGCTATGTGATTTTTATATTAACCCATGTGTTTGACCCTACTCGGAGTACTTACAGGGCCCGTTGTCTAACGCCCTACTTCTACCTTAGATGATGACACAGGAAATGGACGGCGCGAAGGACGTGATCGGAGCCAAGCTTAGGAGCTTGGATGAGCTAGATCTATTTATTTAAGTTTTTATTTTGGACATGTAATTTTGAGTAATTAGCTTGTTAGGACTGTAATAACTTAGACTATTTGCTATGGTTTGGATTTTTAATTTTGGACATTTTAAGTTAAGGTAATTATTATTAAGTGTTGGACTTCTTTGCTACTTAAAATTGGATAGGATAGACTCTGTTATAATTCCGCATTATGTTTAATTCCGCAAGCTTAACTTTATCATGTGTGAACTGTTTTGGTGGACTTAGTCTACGCACACGTATAGTTGGCCAGTTAAGGGCCGGGCATTGGAAGCTCGGACTTAGCTCGCGTCGTGACGTCCCGCTCTCTCTCACTCTTTTATTTTGAAAAAAAATAGACTCTGATTTTCGGCGAGTGAAAAGGGGCGGGACGTTACAGTTGGTATCAGAGCGAAACCTGAAGGATGAATCTTTCGAAGTAAGATTAAGAAGGTATCATGTCTCACTGACAAGATAAGAATCCCAACTGACCAACTGTTCGGAGTCCGTGCAGGGGGCCGGATTAATTTACTTCGTTAGACTTAGACTGAAGCATTCAATCTGAGAGCAACACTTGACGAAAAATGAATGATAGCAAGGGAAGGACAGTCACTATAAATTGGATTTATCAAACGTAGCAAGATGGACATATTTCCCCAAAAATGAGAAACATCAATGATTTTTCCCCAAATTGAGAAACAACACTTGATACATAGGAAAATTTCCTCGAAAATGAGAAACCTCCAGATTTTTCCCCAAATTGAGAAACAGTGATGGATTTATCAAACATAGCAAAATAGGAGATATTTCCTTGATTTCCCCAAATTGAGAAACAACACTTGATACTTAGGAAGTTTTCCCAAAAATAAGGGTGCTTATTTGGCAATTTCCCCAAAATATGAAAACCCAAACTTTACAAAGAAGCTAAGTCGACGATGTTTCAATGACTTAGGAAAATGCCTCCGAGAAGAAAAACCCTACAAAACCCACGTGTGGATGAAGAGGTGCAGCAACCACACCAAGAGGAGGGGCAGAATAGCGTGAACATTCCCGTCGTGCCCCCCGAGCTACAAAACTTGGTGCAAGCAGGGTCACTTCTGTTTTTCATCAACATATGAACGGAAACGGAAATGTGACCACCAACGAGGCAAATGATCGGAGGATGGTTAGAGACTTTCAGCAACAGCGTCCCCCTTACTTTAAAGGGAAAGAAGGACCTGCCGGAGCGAAGAACTGGCTGAAGAAAATTACCTAGATCTTGACACTACTGAAGATCTCCGGTAATGAAGATAAGATACTGCTGGCTACCTCACAATTGATTGATGATGTCGGCAAATGGTGGGAAGTGATAGAGCGACAGCAGACACTGATTCCGGAAGGGGAAAGGACTACGATGAAATGGGAATAGTTCTCGGCTATGTTTTTGGATCACTACTTTTCAGAGGAGGAGAAGGAACGCCACACCCAAGCGTTCCTATCTTTGGTGCAAGGCACCATGACTGTGGCGGAGTATCATCAAGAATTCCTCCGTTTATCTTGTTATGCCTTATACATGGTGGATATAGAGTACAGAAGGGCTTGCAAATTTGAGCGGGGCCTTCGACTGAGCATCAGGGCCAAGGTGACTATCTTCAAGGCACCTACATTGGCGGAGGTGGTCAGTAGAGCCACCATAGCAGAGCAGGAGATGACAAAGTCAGTGCGGTTTGTGGACAACCGCCGAGGCCAGAGCGGAGGAAGTACCTTTCATCCCAACAAGAGGTTCCGACCTAACCTTGGGAGACCCCCACCTTCCACTGGGTCAACTGGGGGCTTTCGTGCCAATCATCCCTCCCCATCAGCATCAGTCTCTCAGGTCCCCCGAGGTGTGAGCACCTGTTTCCAGTGTGGCCAATAGGGCCATTTTAAGAGGGAATGTCCGCAGAACAACAGATCCTCTCACTCCAGGGGTTCCTTTCGCCCTCCAGCCAGATCAGCTTATTCACGAGGAACCAGGTTATACAACCAGACGGGACAGGCACCTAATCTGACAGGATTTGGACAACTGTATACCTTAGCTCCTCCAGAGGTGGTGGATCACTCCGTGATTCAAAGTATGGCAATAGTCGGTAGTTCCTATGCATTCACATTATTTGATTTTAGAGCATCCCACTCATTTGTATCTGCTACGGGTACCTTAGTACAAAAATTGTCCACATCACTTACTATTGTATCCCCTGTCAGAGACACATCATTGGGATTCATATGCACAACGGTAAACACTGAACTCGTTGGATTTATATTTGAGTTCAATTATCTGGCACTCGAGAGGACTGAGTACGACATCATCTTTGGCATGGACTGGTTGGCTAACTTTCAGGCAGCATTGACTGCCATCTTCGCAAGGTGATATATTAGTCACCCGAGGGAAAGCGATACGTGCTACATGCTGATAGACAGAGGATCCCTATGACCAGAAGACTGCATGAAGAATTGAACCACCTTGTTCTAAACAGCATCAGACTAGACAAGGCACTCGTGACTGAATTGCTTGCGGTAGTGAAAGACTACGGGGAGGTATTCCCAACAGAGCTCCCTGGCTTGCCACCCAAGAGGGAGATTGATTTTGAGATCAAGTTGTATCCTGGCACTACTCCAGTGTCATTGCCGCATTACCGAATGGCACCAGCTGAGATGTCCTCGCTAAAGAAGCAAATTGACGAACTGCTCAGACTTGGGTGCATTCGGAACAGTACATCATCTTGGGGAGCCCCGGTATTATTTGTGAAGAAGAAGGACGGTACACTTCAGATGTGTGTAGATTATAGAAAATTGAACCAGCTAACAATAAAAAACAAGTACCCTCTATCCAGGATTGATGATCTATTCGATCAACTCAGGGGTTCCCGTCACTTCTCTAAGATTGATCTGATCTCAGGCTACCATCAAATCAAGGTTAGGGATGAAGACATAGAGAAGACGGCTTTCAAGACGCGGTATGGATATGAGTATGTGGTCATGCCGTTTGGACTTACCAATGCACCAGCCGTGTTCATGGATCTGATGAACAGGATCTTCCGTCCTTTCTTGGACAAGTTTGTAATTGTTTTTATTGATGATATCCTGATTTATTCCAAAAGTCAGGAGGAGTATGCTGAGCATTTGCGGATAGTCCTGGACACCCTGAAGAAGCACCAGCTCTATGCCAATGCAAGCAAGTGTGGATTCTGGCTATCTGAGGTTAACCTCTTGGGGCATGTTATATCAGCGGAAGGTATAGCCGTGGACCCGACTATGGTGGCGGCAGTGAGAGAATGGAAAGCACAGAAGAATGTGACCGAGATCCGTATCTTTCTGGGATTGGCTGGTCACTATAGGAAGTTTATCATGGACTTCTCCAAGATTGCATCTCCACTTACCTGATTCACTCAGAAAGGAGTCAAATTTGAATGGTAGGATGTATGCAACTGGAGATTCGAGGAACTGAAGGAGAGGCTTACAACTACTCCTATTCTGATTTTGTCGGAAAGGGGCAAGGGCTATGAAGTATATTGTGATGCTTCAGGAGAGGGACTTGGGTGTTCTCTCACTCAAAGTCAACATGTGGTGGCTTATGGTTCAAGACAGTTGAAGATTCATGAACGCCACTATCCCACGCATGATCTAGAATTAGCCGCAGTGGTCTTCGCTCTCAAAAGCTGGAGACACTAACTTTATGGCGAGAAGTTTGAGGTGTTTTCAGATCACAAAAGCCTGAAATATTTGTTTGATCAGAAGGAACTCAACATGAGGCAGCGCAGATGGATGGAATATCTAAAAGATTATGAGTTTGCGCATCGATATCATCCTGGCAAGGCGAACAAAGTGGTGGATGCCTTCAGCCGCATGTCACATGCAATAGTGGCTAGTTTGATCAGGAAGGAATGGGAGATGCTGAATACCATTCGAGAATTCAACTTGTATTTCAAGAACCATGGGAGTATGTATAATCTGATCATACTGTCCAACATGGTCTCCAAGATTGAACAGGAGCAACGGACAGATCCAGAAGTGGAGGAGATATGGGTGAAGATGTCTACTGGTGAGGTTATACCGGAATGGGAGTTACGACTAGGACATGGTCTTGTATTCTGAGGTAGGGCATATGTACCTAAGAGCTGCAGAAGAGAGTTATTGATCGAGGCACACCAAACTAAACTCTGTATTCATCCGGGTAGCACCAAGATGTATCATGATCTGAAGAGACACTATTGGTGGCATGGACTCAAAAGAGATGTGGCAGAGTTTGTTGCTCACTTTCTAACTTGTCAGCAGGTTAAGACTGAACATCAGAAGCCACTAGGGTTACTCAAACCCTTACCAGTGCCGAAGTGGAAATGGGAACACATCTCCATGGATTTTGTGACAGGGCTACCAAGGTCATCAAAGGGCAACGATGCGATATGGGTCGTGGTAGATCGATTGACCAAGTCTGCACACTTCTTCCCCATCAAGGTGACAGATTCATCTGAGACCTTGGGTCGACGGTACATGGTATTCCCCGGACTATTGTGTCCGACAGAGATGGCCGATTCACCGGCAAAGTGTGGCAGAGCATGCAGTAGGCTATGGGGACAGATCTATTGACTAGTACATTCCATTCACAGACTGATGGATAGTCGGAGAGGACGATACAGACATTAGAGGATATGCTGAGAGCATGTATGCTAGACTTCAAGGGTGGATGGGAGGATCACTTACCGGTGGTGGAGTTCTCTTACAACAACAATTACCAGGCAAGCCTTCAGATGGCTCCATTCGAGGCCTTGTATGGCAGACCATGTAGATCACCAGTGTGCTAGACAGAGGCCGGTGAGCCTGCACTTATTGGACCCGAGCTAGTTACAGAGACTACAACGCATATTAAGTTGATACGACAGCACCTACTTGCTGCATAAAGTCGTCAGAAGAGCTACGCTGACAAGAGGAGGAGGTTCTTACTCCAGGGGTTCTTTCCGTCCTCCAGCCCGACCAACTCAGTCACAAGCATCCAGGGCACACAACCAGACAGGACGGGCACCCATTCCAACAGGATTTGGATGGCTATATACATTAGTTCCTCCTCCAGAGACGGCTAATCATTCGGTGATTCAATGTATGGCATGGTAGTTTCTTATGTTATTGCATTATTTGATTCAAGAGTATCCCCTGTTGGAGACACATCCCTGGCTCTAATCTGCACCTCCGTAGATACTGAACTTGCTGAGTTCAAATTTAAATTCAACTATCTGGTACTCGAGATAACAGAATACGATATCATCCTTGGCATGGACTGGTTGGCTACCTTTCAAGCCGGCATTGACTGTCACCTTCGTAGAGTGATATTCTGGTCACCCGAGGGAAAACGGTTTATAGTGCATGCCAACAGACATAACATTCCTATGACCAGGAGATTACATGAAGAAATGAACCATCATGTACTGAATAGGATTAGACTAGACAAGGTGCCGATGAAAGAACTGCCTGCAGTAGTGAGAGACTACGCAGGGGAATTTCCAACCGAACTCCCTACTTTGCCTCCAAAAAGGGAGATTGACTTCGAGATTAAACTCTATCTTGGCACTACTCCCGTATCATTGCCTTATTACCCGATGGCCCTTGCAGAAATCTCTGAGCTGAAGAAACAAATTGATGAGTTGCTCAGACTAGGATGAATCCTGCAGAACACCTCATCCTAGGGAGCATCGGTATTATTCGTAAATAAGAAAGATGGTACTCTTCGGATGTATGTGGATTACAGGAAGTTGAATCAACTGACTCTCAGAAACAAGTACCCTCTGCCCAAAATTGATGATCTGTTCGATCAACTCAGAGGCTCCAACCATTTCTCTAAGATTGATCTTATGTCAGGCTACCATCAAATCCATGTCAGAGATGAAGACATAGAAAAGGCGGCTTTCAGAACTCGGTATGGACTGTATGAATATGTGGTCATGCCTCTTGGACTCACCAATGCACCAGCCGTGTTCATGGATCTGATGAACAGAATATTCCGTCCTTATTTGGATTAGTTCATAATTGTTTTCATTGACGACATTCTGATTTATTCCACCAATCGGGAGGAGCATGCTGAACATCTGAGGATAGTCCTGGACACACTACAGAAGAATCAGTTATATGCGAAAGCAAGCAAGTGTGAATTCTGGCTATTTGAAGTCAACTTCTTGGGACACGTCATATCAGCAGAAGGAATAGCCGTGGACCCGACTAAAGTGGCAGTTGTTAGAGATTGGAAAGCTCCGAAGAATGTGACTGAAATTCGCAGCTTTCTAGGACTGGCTGGCTACTATCGAAAATTTGTTATGGACTTCTCAAAGATTGCGGCTCCACTCAACCGACTAACTCAGAAAGGAGTCAAATTTGAATGGTCTGACTTGTGCAATCGAAGGTTTGAGGAGCTGAAGCAGAAGCTTGCCACCGCTCCAATTCAGATTTTCCCGGAGAGAGGCAAGGGATATGAAGTATACTGTGATGCTTCAGGAGAAGGACTTGGGTGCTCTCTCACTCATAGTCATCATGTAGTGGCATATGGTTCAAGGCAACTGAAAATCCATGAATGCAACTATCCCACTCATGATCTAGAACTAGCTGCAGTGGTGTTCGCTCTCAAAAGCTGGAGACACTATCTATATGGTGAGAAATTCAAGGTGTTTTCAGACCACAAGAGCTTAAAATATTTGTTCGATCAAAAGGAGCTCAATTTAAGACAACGCAGATGGATGGAATACCTGCAAGGCTATGAGATTGTACTGCGATATCACCCTGGCAAGGCAAACAAAGTGGCAGATGCCCTCAGCCGTATCTCACATGCAATTGTGGCCAGTCTGATTATGAATGAATGGGAAATGCTGACAACCATCCAAGAGTTCAATTTGCACATAAAAAATCGTGGGAGCATGTATAATCTGATGGTACAATCCAATATGGTTTCCAAGATTGAACAAGAATAGCGGACATATCTTGAAGTGGCAGAAATATGGGCCAAGATGTCGACTGGAGAGGTCATACCAGAATGGGAATTACGACCTAGACTATTCTGAGGTAGGACATATGTACCTCAAGGCTGCAACAGAGAGTTGTTCACGGAAGCTCATCAATCAAAGCTCTCCATTCATCCAGGTAGCACCAAAATGTACCATGATCTGAAAAGGCATTATTGGTGGCATGGACTCAAAAGAGATGTGGTTGATCTTGTCTCTCACTGCCTACTTGTCAACAAGTCAAGACAAAACAACAGAAGCCACCAGGACTGCTCAAACCCCTACCCGTGCCCAAGTGGAAGTGGGAACACATTGCCATGGATTTTGTGACAAGACTGCCAAGGTCTTCAAAGGGTAATGATGCAATCTGGGCTATAATAGACTGACTGATCAAGTCCGTACATTTTCTCTTTATCAAGATGACAGACTCGCCTGCATGTTAGACTTCAAGGGTGGTTGGGAAGATCACCTACCACTGGTCGAGTTCTCATACAACAACAGTTACCAAGCAAGCCTCAAGATGGCTCCATTTCAGGCATTGTATGGTAAACCCTGCTGATCTCCAATGTGTTGGACAGAGGCTTGTGAGCCTGCTCTTATTTGACCTAATTTGGTTGCAGAGACCACGGAATAGATCAAGGTGATACGACAACATCTGCTCACGGCATAGAGTCGTCAGAAGAGCTACACTGACAAAAGAAGAAGATCTCTTGAGTTTGAAGTAGGAAACCTAGTATTCTTGAAGGTCTCGCCACGAAAGGGACACATGAGGTTTGGCAGGAAAAGGAAGTTTTCACCCAGATTTGTGGGACCCTTTTCCATCCATGCGAAGGTGGGGGACGTGGCTTATCGTCTGATACTCCCTCCACAATTGTCAGGATTGCACGATGTATTCCATATTTCTATGCAGAGGAAGTACGACGCTGACCCATCACACGTGCTGAATGTATAACATAGAAGTACAAAGCAACGTATCTTACGTCGAGAGGCATGTCCGAGTAATTAAGACGGAACAAAGGGTGTTACAGAACAGAACGATTCCATTCGTCAAAGTGGTATGGGACCGACACGGTAATGAAGAAGCCACTAACTAGAGTCAGAAATGAGAGCAGCTCATCTTGAGCTATTTGTATAATTGTTTGAAACCCTACTTCGCTCAAAAAGAGGGTAATAGTGTAATACCCCGGATTTTCCTTAGCTTATAAATCTATTGGATTGGCCCACTTGGATTGCAATTTAGTTGAATTTGAGATTAAAAAGTGGAAATTGACATTAGATGGGCAAGAAATGGGTCAATTACCCAATTAAGACCCAATGGGTCATGGGTGAGCTTGATTTTAAAGTAATTGGGTAAGTTTAAAGTAAATGGGCCAAGTACCCAATTAAGACCCAATGCATTAAAGTCCACCTCATCAAGTGAGGTGGCATGTGAGTGATGTGGCATACATGTCATCACATGGAAACCAACTACACAAGGATTTCACATCATCAAGTGACACGGCTAATTTGGGACCCAAGTGCCATGGTCACCACATGGCCGGCCATGACATGGGTTGACTTAGTCAACCACGTGTGGGTCAAGTGTTGAGTTAAGGTTTTTGTTTGAGTTGAAGAAGATGACGATTTTTCATCTCAAGAGCCATGAACCCAAGAGTTTTCACCTCAAAAGCCAAAAGGCTCATAGGGATGGCAAGGGGTCTCTTTGGTTTAAGCCAAGGGTCTCTTTGGTTAAACCAAGGGCCTCATTGGTTAAAGGCCAAGCAATTATGAGAAGATGAAGGGAAGAGCTTAAGGCTTAAACATAAAAACACAACCAAGGGGCACTCCAAACCCCTTGACCGACTCCTCCTCCTTGAACAAGGATTTTCCCTCCTCTCCTCTCCTCTCCTCTCTTTCTCACCTCTACCCCCATAGGTTAGAGGCTTTGAAGAATAAAGAAATGAGAAGAAGAATTAAGGAAGAAAAGACAGATCAAAAGAAAAGAAGGAGACTGAATGAAAGTATGTCTAAGGCTTAATAATATAGGAATGAATCCAAAGAAACCATAGGTTTGGCCATGGTGTGGCCAAACCCATCGGTTTCATGAATGGTTGGAATGGATGGCCAAATTGTTATAAGGCCATGGAGTTGGAAATCCATCCAAGGAAATGTTATGGGTTGAAACAAAACAACCATAGGATTAATCCAAACTCATGTTATGAGGATACTAAGATTGGATGGATTATGAAAAACCCTAACCTTGGCTAGTGGGTACGACAAGTTTGTTAAGAAAGGTATGGAAGATGAAATCCATGATTTAATATGATTAAGAATGGATTTCAAGAAGAAGGACCTTACCATACAAGCAAACACAGAGAACTGACAAAAAGTTAGTCGATTGAATCTTATGATTCAGTCGACTGCAAGGGTACTGGCCAAGCACACAAAGGATCCGTTGGTGTTTCAGCCGATTGAACCTTATGATTCAGTCGACTGAAAGTGGACTAGCCAGACATAAAAGGGATCTGAACCAAAGTCAGCCGATTGAATTTGTGATTCAGTCGACTGAACGTATACTGGCCGAACACATAAAGGATCTGACTCAAAGTTAGCCTACTGAATCTGTGATTCAGTCAACTGAAAGTGTACTAGCCAAAACATGTATGATATCTGGTTGTATTTCAACCGACTGAAAAGTGTATGGGTCAAGTTTTTTTAGTATTTGGTTGTATGTCAGCCGCCTGAATCTTATGATTCAGTCGACTGAAAGTTTACGGGTAAAACACATATGGTATCTAGCAGTGATTCAGTCGACTGAATCCCAGATCCAGTTGACTGAATTAGAATATTTTATTTTGGATTATTTTCCAGATGCCTCTATCTATCTGGTAGGATGGAAGGGGTGATGAAATTAAAACGGGAAATCAAATTAATATATATATATATATATATATATATATGGTTGAATTTGATAAGGTAAAGAGGTTCGCAAAGGGATTACGATTCCTCTCACGCGATCGTTAGTGATTCGGACATTGGTAGGATTCCTACGTTATTGCAAGCACTATGGAGTATAATATGATGATTAATTTGGTTAAACAAATTGTATATGATTAGGAACTAACTTTCAAATGATGTGATGCATTTTAAATGATATGGCATTTTTGCATATATTACCTCATCATGGCATGGGAGGGAACGCATATAACCAACAAACCAAGTTCTGAGCGGTCCGGACATAACTTGGGCTTGAGTTTAGCTAATATGAAGCTATATGAACTGTTGAGATTTGGCCGCGTCCAGTTGATAGAAAGGTACAGCGTAATTGGCCAAAGAGCTCTTGGGAAGGTCATGAAATCCTGCGCAGAGGGAGGAGACCACACTCCATCGGTAATTTCGATTGATTTGTGGATGGGTACACAGTGCCCTGGTGGTTGCTGCCTCAAACACTGTGGACATAATTGGCCAAGGAAACCATTGATATAATGTATGATGTGATTGAGTATGGACATTGGGTGGGATATCATTTGGAATTGACACCCATGACATGACACTTATGTTAGCATGATTATGATATGGACATCATGCATTATTTTTTTGTTATCTACAATATGTTTTACAAATATGACGTTAATGGTGTACATACCCTTGATTTATGTTAATCTAATATTACTCCTATGTGTACCATAACCCTAATTGGAATAACTACTGGGCCCTACTTCTACCCTATAGATGATGGAACATGGAATAATATGGAAATGGACGTTGGACCGGAAGGGAGCAAAGCGTAGGAGCTTGGGAAGAATTATGTTTAAATTATTTAGTTTGAATTTCAATGATGTATTGGGAGAAGTTATATTTTGGATGTAATAACTTAGAACTTATTTGCTATGCTTTGATTAATCCTTAAGTATATATGAATTTTATGGTGATTGGTTCTCCTTGCTTAATGATGAGAAGAATATGAATAACATCTTATTCATATGAATTATTTTGCAAGTATTAAGAAAAACGTGTGAAAATGTTCTAGTGGACTTAGTCCACGCACACGTAATAGTGGCCAGTTAAGGGTCGGATTTTGGAAATTCGGACTTAACTTGCGTCGTGACGACCTGTTCTCTCTCACTTATTCTTTTTAAAAAAAATATACTCTGATTTTTGGCAAGTGAAAAAGGGCGGGGCGTTGCAGTTGTTACTTACTTAAATGATTACACTAAGTTTAGAACCCTTTGTGTATTACTTGATTATCAATGCTTGTGCACAATGTATAAATAAAGATAATCAAATGCAAAGTGTTGTGTGTTGAGAAGAGTGCTTAAATACTAAGAACACAAACACACAATGATCAAACACCAATAAGACAAAATTTATAGTGGTTCGGTTAGCCAACCTACATCCATTGTTAGGACTAGCTTAAGCTTGAGCTATCTCCAAATCCATTAAGTGAGGACTTACACCCTCACATTTAGAGTAGGAATTCCATCTCACTCAATTAGTATAGAATTCCACCTACCACATGTAGAATAGGAATTCCACCTATTCATTTGGCTAGGAATTCCACCCACCACATGTACAAGAGACGACGTTCTAGATTTTTTATAGTGGTTCCGGAGCCAAGCCTCCTTTATCCACTTTCATAGGACAAAAGGTTTTAAGTAAAATTAAAACCAAGAAGCACTTGCCTTTATAGATCTCTCTCGATGATGTGTGTTTCTCGAAAATCCTCCCACTTGTCGTTCTTTGATGACAAAGATGTACCTCTGTGTTAAGCACTCACAAGTACCCGGAAGTCCTCTAGGAAATTGGGTTTGCAAATGTCTATCCTAGATGTGTATCTTTGTCCCTCTTTCCTCTCTCTTTTCACAAACTCAATCAACAATATTGGTTGTATTGGATACTCCAAGTATAAACTCAAGAGAGAGTGATCTTTTCGTTGTCCCTTGTGTAAGCTCAATGGTAATGATAAGGGTCTCAACGTTTTTCGAAAGGATATCAAATGGTTGCACAAAGATTGGTATTTATAGAGAAAGCAACTAGTTTCGGGACAGTCCAGTGCCGAAAGGTCAGGCACACCGAGGGGTTGGTGACTAAAAATATTATTGTTCAACTACCCGACCGTTGAGCATTAAATGCACTTTCTACGACACAATTTATATCTGGCCGTCAGGTCTGTGTTACCGATGGGTCGACAGTCATGGCACCGAGACGTCGGTCAATATGAGAGGCTCGGTCTGGGGCAACACCATGTTGATAGATTTTCAAGTCCAAAAACTAGTCTTTTTAGAATGACTTGTCGCCGAGGTGTCGGTCATAGTACTCTCGACCGGTCTGTATTACCGATATGTCATTTTTTCTCGAGAGTCCATCTAAGTTTTATGTTCCAGAAATCATAAGTCTTTATCGAAGAGTCGTTGACCACGAGGAGTCGGTTCAGTCTTTCACCGAGAGGTCGGTGCATACGAGACTTGTGATTAGAGGCATACCCAGAATGACAGTTCAATCTTCCAGAACCTTTGTCAATCTGGCTAACCCGTGTTTGACCACGATGGGTAGATCCTGTCTCCACCAAGGGGTTAGTGAGAACGACTGGTCGAGCTGACAGTGAATTTAATTCATATTTCCAAGTTCATTTCCAATTCACTATCAAGCTTCCTTTTTAGGTGAGGGTATCACCTAAAGTCATCTATATCTAACAAACCTGTTGTGATTGCTATACACGATGAGCTTTGAACCTGGTGAAGTTGATCTTCTTTCTTGATCACCTTGAGTCTTCAAGCTTCTAGCAAGTGCTTCTTCCCTAGTCATGAAATTGATAAACTTAGAGACTCAACAAGCCGGGGCATTAACACATATGATTATCCAAGCATTCAGTGTATTCGGAAATCACACTGACTTAAGGGTGATGCATGGATTTGTAACAAGAATAAGATTAAATAAACCATTCAATTAATCAAACCTACATTAATGGCTCAAATTGTTGAATTGAAATAACCCATTAAATCATCAAACATCACCCCTCACCTTAGTGAGAAATTTAACTGGACATTACGATAAAAGACAATAAGAAAAATAATTTAAGCATCAAAACAGGATTTAAAATAATCTAAGATGTTCACAAAATAAAATTAACATGCCAATAGATTACTGAGTTAAACTTGAAGAATAAAAATAAGAGTGTTTAAACAAAACTAAAATTGAGTTCTCAAAAGAAATAACTAAAAGAAAATACATAAAGCTCCCTGGATAAAACAAAACACAGAGGAAAGTGAGAAAAAAGGGCTAGCCAACGCTTCAATCTGCTGTAGTTCGGTTCTCAGACTCCTTCTCTTTGTTCCGATGCTGTCACCGCCGGACTGGAGGGGAGAAAAAACCAGTCCTTAATCCTTCTAAGCTGCTGCCTTTCCTAGAGCCTGCCTTGCTGATGGCGTGTCACTCACCACCGCTGCCTCTGCTGTCTTGAGTTGCAACTGAGCGATGCTCGATGCTTACCCTCCCCAAAGGGAGATATCTTCTTTCTCTCCAATGCACGATCCCTTTTTGTAAGAGAACCACCAACGACTCTCTCCACCACTAATCATATTCTTCTGCTGCATTTCCATTTTCTTCCTGGGCCTTTGCTTCTTTTTTTGTTTCCTCTTCTAAACTTTCCTTTCTCATGTTTGCAAGCCCAGCAACAGCTATATTGAAATCCGGATACAGCCTCCACTTTCCGTTCTCTTGATCCTTCCTTCTTTGATCTCAAACGGCTCTCTTTTTTTTATGTGAAATGCACACCAACGGTAACAAAGGAGAGACCCACTTGATTTCCAAACGGCTCTAGACTTTGCAATTTGACTCGACTTCGACACGGCATTTGACTGGAATTGACTCAGCATTATTAAATCGGCGGGTTTTCATCTCCTGAAACAGAAATACACGTAATAAGTTGTTTTAAATAAAATTCATAATTTTACGTGTAAATACATTAATTAAATATAAAAGAAATGCAATAATACCTAATAAAATTAAGATATAAATGCATTTTTTGGCATTTATCACACCCCCAACCACCATGTTCCTAGTCCTCGAGCAATCAAAGTGGCACTATCGATTGTATTTAGCACATGTAAAAAGCCTTTGATCCCTTAGGTCACTCCTAGTTGACGAGTTTTAGTCTCATGAGGGTTTCCTGAGATGACACCCACAAACATCACCTTTGACTCGAATATTTTTCAAATCCCCGATTAAACAATAATTTCCTCAATTTTTCTCAAAAAAAAAAAAATCATTGTAGAGAAATGCACTATTTAACGAAGAAAATGACTCATTAATTTGAAAACAATTTTTTTTTAATGAAACATTTTTTTTTTCAAATTTTAAGACCCACACCCCAGGCTAAATGTGACATTGTTCCCAATGTTGGAATGGCATGAGTGCATAGAGAATGTATAATGATAACAACATAAAAGACAAGGTCTAATGAATGAGAAGAAGAAGAAGGGGTAGAAGAGCTTAAAATGCAATATGTTTTTTCTTTATACAGCTAAATTACAGGAATGTAAAAATTAAAAGAGAGAAAAGAAAGAAGGATAGTAATAATAATAAAGAAAATGAAAGTGCAAAAATATTAGTAAGATACACATTGCACCAATTAGTCCAAATAAACATGGTCCTTAAGAGAGGTGGACTCTCCGTCAGTCAAATAGTAGCCGATGATATATCTCTTTAGAGGGTTTGGCATTGTATTCCCAATAAATCGCAACCCTCCATGTCAGCAATGATCGATCTAATTGTACCCAAGTGGTAAGTGATTTTTCTTCATGAGGTTGACCAGATTGCAAGGAAATGAACACTGCAAATGTCTCTATTGGACCCAATATTGTAAGCTTGAGTTCAACCGGTGGAGATGTTAACTCAAGCACTGGCATTTGAACATAAAGTGTGAGGGGCATGGTATCACGAGGTGTTAACTTTTCAAAATGTGCCCTCCACTTATCAGTATCTAATACTGGAACAGATTCTAATAAAGAATTTACAGAACTAACTATGGAATCCTCGTCAAAATCATTGAGATGCGCCAAACATACCTCAAGAGGGTCAGTGAAAGATGTTGGTGGAGGAGACTGGTCTTGTATGAAGTTCAATTTATACATGTCATCATTATTTCCAAGTTGTTTGCAATTGTTAAAGATGTTTAATTCCAATGTCATGTTGCCAAAAGAAAGTTTCAAGACACCATCCCTGCAATTAATTAAAGCATTGGAGGTTGCAAAGGATGGTCGGCCTAAAATGACAAGAAATTTTATTATTACAACCAACATGGGGGTAATGATTTTCACCTGCATGAGAATTTCAAAGATGTTAGCATTAAGTACCAATCTCTGTAGAGGTAGTAAATTTTAGGGAAAAAGTGCAAGTATCGGATGTTACAAAGCCACCGTATATTCAGATTTATCAAGCTCACCATCACTATGTGGTTTTGAAAATTCCTCATGTTTGCTAACTTTCGTCAGAATATTTTTATCAACTATTTTTTCACTTTGCAGAGTGGTGATAGACTCAACAAGTTCATCTTGTGAATCAAAAGAGTTTGAATTGTGTATCTCAAATTGATCTCCCGGATTCAACTCAGGTTGAGTAGAAGTCGACTTGTTCATTGAACTCTTCAATTCATTCATGGATTGCATCATCTGATTGTTAATGATAGCGACTTTGAATGAATGCATGCAACACCTCCTAAAGAGTTTCCTTATGTGGAGGCACATACGGAGTAACAGTGAAAGACCATTGAGGAAAGTCGTTAGCATTGAAACTAGGGTTGTAAATTTCCGGGTATGGAGAGAGGCATTTCATAGGCATTCATGGCATTAGTTGGACCGTATAGCCATTCTTTTAGAACTGGGATTGCAGGACAATCCAGAACATGGTGTGCAATAGTCTCATATATGCCACAAACATCGTCTACTTTTTCATCGGCCTCTATGTCCTCTATTCTTTTGGTCAAATAGGCCAACTTTGCATGTACATCATCCTCTTTTTCAGGGTGATACATATCTCTCGATTTAAAGTGAAAAGTACCCTGATTAAGAGAAAAATTGGTACATGGTGGAGAATGTAATCTCGCGTGTTGCATATATTCACGCATAGTTCTCGGTGGCCAAGCAGAACTTGATTTTTCTTGTTGCATATAATTACACATAGTTCTCTGAGGTGGGGTATTTCGATTTTTATTTTTCCCATGATCACATCCATATTGAAACATTGTATTAGATGAATTCGACAAGTCTCCAACGGCAAAATTAAAATTTCTCAACTGATATCGACTAGCCATATCTTGTGTAAGGTGGGTATCTAAAAAAAAACAATACAATTAACAAAACTAAGTAAATAACGGAAAATAAAAGAGAGAAGGAACGAGATTACCAGATTTATAGAAATCCAAAGCTTCCTAACCTAAACACAACAAACAAGAAAAATTAGTAGCACATAAAACAAACAAATAATCTAAAGTCTTTTTTAATTTTTTTTTTAATTTTCAAAATTTTAATTGTTCGAAAGACTTGAGATAGTGAAGTAGTAAAATATTCAGAGAGTCCAAGGTCGAATCGAAAGGGACTAAAGGTAATGCGAACGCTAATTTTTGGAGTGAAGGGGAAAATTTGGCTTCCACACACAGTATGGAGTGAATAAGATATTGATGAACGAAAACAATCAGAAAATGACACTAAAGTTTTGAGGATCTGTTTAATAATTTATAGCATTATTCTTTATCAACTTGTCACAGTGAGATTTGAATGATTATTCTATCTCACTGGAAGATTTGACAGATAAAATAACAATTTCACAAAGTTTATTTCAATAATTGGCGGTTAAAATACGTTTGAGTACATCTCACTTGTCAAACGGATTCCTCAAGTATTTATTGTATTCGAAAATCACAATAAATCAAGAGAAGTATATAGACATGGAGATGATCACTGAAATTTATCACAAGTATCATATGATTATCAAAGCACTCAGTGTATTCAGAAATCACACTAAATCAAGGGTGATACATGGATTTGCAAGAAGAATCAAGATTAAATAAACCATTCAATTAATCAAACCTACATTAATAGCTCAAAATGTTGAATTGAAATAACCCATTAAATCATCAAACATCACCATCACCTTAGTGAGAAATTTAGCTGGACATTACGATAAATGAGATTAAGACAATTAATTTAAGCATCAAAACAGTACTTAAAATAATCTAAGATGTTCACAAAATAAAATTAACATGCCAATAGATTACTGAGTTAAACTTGAAGAATAAAAATAAGAGTGTTAAACAAAAAAAAAATTGAGTTCTCAAAAGAAAGAACTAAAAGAAAACAAATAAAGCTCCTTGGATGAAACAAAACACAGAGGAAAGGAGATGAAACAAGTGCAGTGGTCCCCTGCTCCTTTGCATAAACGAAAGTGAGAAAAGAGGGCTAGCCAACGCTTCAATCTGCCGCTGTTTAGTTCTCAGACTGCTTCTCACTGTTCCGACACTGTCACCACCGGACTGGAGGGGAAATAAACCAGTCCCTAATCCTTCTAAGCTGCTGCCTTTCCCAAAGCCTCCCTTGCTGATGGTGTGTCACTCACCATCCCTGCCTCTGCTGTCTTGAGTTGCAACTGAGCCCTGCTCGATGCTTACCCTCCCCAAAGGGAGAGATCATCATTCTGTCCAATGCACGAGCCCTTTTTGTAAGAGAACCAACAACGACTCTCTCCACCACTAATCCGATTCTTCTGCTGTATTTCCATTTTCTTCCTTAGCCTTTGCTTCTTTTTTCGTTTCCTCTTCTAAACTTTCCTTTCTCATGTTTGCAAGCCCTGCAACGACTATATTGAAATCCGGATCCAGCCTCCACTTTCCATTCTCTTGATCCTTCCTTTGCTTTCAAATGGCTCTCCTTTTTCCCCTGAAATGCACAACAATGGTAGCAAAGGAAAGACCCACTTGATTTCCAAATGGCTCTAGACTTTGCAATTTGACTCGACTTCGACTCGGCATTTGACTGGAATTGTTATTAAATTGGCGGGTTTTCATCTTCTGAAGAAGAAATACGCGTAATAAATTATTTTAAATAAAAATCATAATTATATGTGTAAATACATGGATTAAATATAAAAGAAATACAATAATGCCTAATAAAATTAAGATATAAATGCATTTTTTGGCATGTGTCATTGTCTAACTTTTACAATATTCATCCAGCTTCAGAATATGATATACATTACCAATAGCCGATTCCTTGTTTCCTCATTCTCAAGCAAGAAATCAACCTCCTTCAGTGGCTTACAACTATTCTTTGTTCCATCTTTATGACATGGCAGATTCTTCTCAACATCTTAGATGCCAATCTCGTAACCTTGGTTACCTGCTGAAATTACTAGTGCTTCAACACCACTTGCATCCTTAAATGTAAAGTGATAAAAGTTTGATATTAACGAGTTTGTTAAACCAATGGTTCTATATAAAACTCGAGGCTGCCATCTCTCAATGACTAATTTTTTAGAGTGACTTATATCTCAAGAATATTATTTAGTCATAGTTTTCTGATATGATATCAAAGGAGGTTCCACATACAGTCGAAGGGTGTAACTATATGTGAGGGCGGCTTTGAAGTTTTCATATGCAGCCGTTGGACGGAGACGTACGTGTGATATTTCCACTTGCAGCTGCAGGGTGCAGCTAGACGTGAGGGCGGGTGTAAAATGAAAAAAAGTCCCACATCGATTAATTTATTAAACTAATCGCTCTATATAATACTTGAAGCTTTATTCTCTCAATAACTAGTTTTTTAGAGTGAGTTTTACTTCAAGAATAATATCAACTCATAATTTTCTAAGAATCATTCTCGTTTGAATGAAAGATCTTGATCCATTGATCGACATCACCATTATAGTAGATATTCTTGTCATTTATGAAGGCCACATCCCTCGACTTTCACTGTTCTCATGCTCTGTCAGTTCTACTCAAACTGAAGAGTTCCAAAGGGAACTCGATGCTCTTCAACAACAAATGGTGATCAGGTGCTCCCATGATGTCCAAGTTCTCCAACAAACTCAACACTTTCACATTTGCACTGTGAAGCTTATCAACTCCAAGCACCAAATACAATCATTGCAAAATAAAAGCACTTTTTTCGATAAAGAAAATGGTATCATTGATGCACCAACTTGATCAACAATCTCGTTTTAGAAGTTTTCGTAGTGTTGAGGTGAGAACTTTTCTCTGCACCCGTTCCTATTCATGCTACTTATAGTTAAGAGGCACGCTTCTCCAACTCCTAAAGGTCATTTGGATGGAGGGAATTTGTCGAAATAGATGAAAATCAGTAAAGTAAGTCCTTTGGGTCAACCTTTTTCTAGAAATGTCAAAGATCTGTTTCTTCCAGACTGTATTGGTTTCAAAGGAATCGTTTATGCATTTCATTACAAGAGAGAATGTTGGAAATAGAGGGAATTTCCTCCATTGTCATACACGGTGGACTGACTAAAGACCATCACATCCTCCTCCTGCTCCTCTTTTATTTTATTTATTTTATTTTAATATAGGTATCTTCACTCCACGTTGAATATAAGACTAATCCTATGAGCAAGTGTAAACCTTCCAATCTACACATATTAGATAAGTCGATCGAGAGTCATTTGTAGCTTCAGTTGAGACAATGATCTTTACCATGGCATTTGATACATTCATTAATAAACGGTTGAAATTTGGAATTTTAAGATTGGGTTAAGAATTATCAAATAGGTTCTAAACTTAAGAAACATACCATTCAAATAATCATTTGACACTCTTTAGAGCAACATCTATAAATGTTAGGCCCTATCCTTTATTAAATGTCATTTTAAGAATGTGACCGACCTGACCCGACTCAACTTAGGATGATATTGTCCTCTTTGGGTCCTATGGACCTTCAAAGGTATCCTTTGGGCCTAACCTACTTGACAAAGCCCAAAAGGCATCATCCAAAAGAAGGTATTTCCTCCCTCTTAAACCCCCCCATTACACCACCTAGCTGAACGATGTGGGACTTTTCCCACACGCCTAACTCTCAGGGTGGGTGTTATAATCCATCCTCTTTAAGACTAGAGCCGTCCTTGACTCTGCCACGTCACACAGACAGAGGGTCCACATAAGGAACGTCACACAAGTAGAGAGCCCACACAGGCCGAGAGTGGAACTGTATTCTAATACCATTTGTGACGACCCAACCCGACCTGACTCAGGGTGATATTGTCCTTTTTGGGCTCCTATGGCCCTCAAGTTTTTGCTTTGGGTCCGTCCCAAAAAGGCCTCATCCATGTGAAGGTATTTCCCCTCTCTTAAATCCCCCATCACCTCAACTAGCTGGACGATGTGGGACTTTTCCCACACACCCAACTCTTAACTGGGTAGGTATTACAATCCATCCCCTTAATACCAGAGCCGTCCCAACTCTATCACATCACACAGATAGAGAGTCCACACAGGTAGAGGGCCCACACAGGATGAAAGTAGAACCGTGCTCTGATACCATTTGTGACGAACTGACCCAACCTGACCCGACCTAGGATGATATTGTCATATTTAGGTCCCCATAGACCCTCAAGGTTTTGCTTTGGGTTCAACCCACTTGGCCAGGCCCAAAAGTCCTCATCAATGGTAAGGTATTTCACCTCTTAAACTCCCCATCACCCCAGCTAGTTGGGCAATATGGGAATTTTTCCACACGCCCAACCAGGGGTTTAAAAAATGTTATCGGCCGATATATTGGCCGATACGATATATCGACTGATATATTGGTATCGGCCGATATTTTTCTCTCCTCTTTTTTTTTTAAAAAAAAAACAGCCGATATCGGCCTATATTTTGATATCGGTCGATATGATACGGCCGATATATCAGCCGATATTGTGAATATCGGCCGAACCGATATGATATTGGCCGATATTCGGCTCTCCAAAATCGTTTTATATCGGCCGATACGATATGTATCAACGATATTTGTACCCCTGCACCCAACTCTCAGTCGAGTGGGTGCTACAAAGAAAATAAGGATAGCACTTAAAAAAATACTTTTAAGAGGGTATATCAACTTTATTTTTGGCTTTGAAAATTTTAACTAATTTTAATGTTATAAAAAACTATCTTCATGGGCCATTTTACTCCCTGGAATGCATTGAAGCCATTAAATGCTATTAAAAATTAGTTTAAAATAATTTATTAATAAAAATAAGTTTAAATATATAAAATGTTATTATACATTTGATAATATTTAAATAACTTAATAATATCGAATTGGTCAAATTCTAGCTTGTAAAAGTCTTTAAAACTTTTGTTGGTTGATTTTTGGGAAATGACATCCGAACAACTTTATAACATTTTCATAACAAACAACTCAGCCATCCAAAAAGCTTTTCTGCATTTTAACAAAGTAACTTTTCACTAAGAAATTTTAACAAAGTAACTTTTTCACTGAGAACTCAGGGTAAATCCATTTCCTATAGTAGAAGGAAATGCATGTACTATATTTTGACCAAATTCACTAAAGCCAAATGACCCTATAATTCTAGGTCATCTAGCCTTGACTCTGTGATGTGGCCATCAAAAGCCCAATTGAATCAAGAGTGATTTCGTGAACACCCATTAGATAAGAATAGGGCCAATGAAGAATTATTTGATAATTTTTCTCTCATAATTAGTTTTCGAATTGATTGAGGGAAGATAGGGCCTCAAGAGCATCATAATGGACCTATAAACATGATATTGAAGCCCATTTGAACCAGCTAAGAAAAAAGGCCTATTTGGAGCCGTTTTGGGCCTCCAAGCCCTATGATTTCAGGCCCATTTTTTGCGAACTAGCTGGGCATTGGTGAAATAAATGCCACAAGGGACGCCAACATGGCATGGGAATCTCAACCAAATTAGCAGGTTTTTGGCGTTGGAGCAGCTTGAACCACAAGGAACACAATTTAGAAAGCGCATTTTGGAAAGCAATCATCTTGAGCGTGTGGGCCTGGGTTGAGAACGAATTTTGGGCTCTAAAATATAGCAGAAGTCTTGAATGAATGGCTGATATTCACTGCAGAAAAATAGCATGGATCAACTGGGTGTGGAGGCTGGTTTGAACTATATTGGGTCTGAGTTTTCAGAAACTGTTTGCATGGCAATTTCTCAAGATTTGTGGCCCAGATTTGTAGCTGAATTTCGACTAGATATACAGCAGTTGATTATTGTATTTTATGTGTTTTTTAACTTATTTAATGTCGGCCAATGATTGTATTAGCACATATGGAATATTGTCTCGACATTTTATCCATTAACGGGGACTTACAAAATTTTATTGTACGGTTTTTTTTTTAGATTATCATTCGTTGTATTTCTCCTTTTTATACAATACACTATCTTTCATCAGATCAGATTGGGGAAGACACGTCGAATTAATTGTGTCTAATTTCACATGGTATCGACCCAGGTTAGATTTTTTTTCCTCAATTTTTTTTTTTCCGTTTCTGCAGAAACGGAAGAAACCCATTTTTTTCTCTGACTTTCTCCAGCCGACGATGACTCCCTTTGTTGTCGCACGCCGAGATTTGAAGATCTGCTACTTCCTGCTACTGCCTTTTTTTCCAGCCGTTTGCAACCTGCTGCCTCTGTTACTGCAGGCTGCTACTTGGCTGTCCCATTCTCGATCTCTCAGGACATATGGTAATCGACGGACGGAAACTCTGCCGTGTTGGTGCTGCTCATTCAGTCAGATCTTATTGCCCACCATTTTTGGTCGTCGCTGCCAGTATCACTGGGTTATTATTTTACTTATCTGGGCATTTTCATCTCCCGCCCCAATCCATCGGAGAGAGGAGATCCATGTTTCCGTACTTGGTTTTCCGGCGACCTTCTCTATTTCTGAGTGTTAGCGCACCCACTGCAGTTGCTGCTTCCTGTTTTACTGCCAACGCCAGGACGATTAAAAAAAAAAAGCAAAAACAACTACACAACAGTCACCGTCCTGGTTGTCTGCATCATCCTCCCATCTCCGATCTTCGACCACACATGGACCTGCTTTTTCTTGCTCGACCCACCATTGGTTCTGAGCAACGAGCATCCACAAGACTCATTCTCAGATTCAGCTCTGAGATCCACTCCCAACCTACCTTGACTGTAGTCCAATCTACTTCAATGGAGGTGTCAGATCTGCTTCTGCGAGGAGTTTCATCCTCCCTTTCCCATGACGCCTGCCACCAGTGACAACTGCCCTCCTCTCAGAATTCGCACACCCGTCTCAGGCAGTCTTCTCCATCTTTGGCCAGGATCTACCCCTTCGCCCAAGGTCGGCTCGACAAATCAGACTCACCTCTTTGTCCACGCCCATTTGGTGCTCCACCAGACGATCATTTTCGGTGCTCTTCACCGTCAGTTAGTATCCTTCGCAACAAGCCGGTGCCCATACACTTAGCAACAAGTTGGTGGTCATCTTGCTTCAATCTCCATGGCTGATAAATGCCCCGATTTCACTGGTAACATCAGTTCTAGTGCTCTTCTCCCAGGATCCATCTACGATGAAGACGATTGAAGAGGGTAACGTTCACGAGGAGCTTTACTACTTCCATGCTGCATTGGCAATGGCAGTCATCCACCCCCCATCTCTTGATCTTTGGCACTTGTTGTTTGGCCATTTGAATCATCGTAGTCTGCACAATTTAGCTAAGGATATTCTTTTAATTTCTTGTTCCAAGAAAACACCATTTGTGCAATTTGTCCCCAAGCTAAACAAAGGCGTCTGCTCTTTTCTTCTAGTTCCATTACTACCACTAGACATTTTCCTTGAATTCATTGTGATATATGGGGTCCATTTTCTCAACCATCTTTAAACGGTTCTCGTTATTTTCTAACTATTGTCGATGATTTCACTCTATGCATATGGCGTTATCTTATGCCTGTCAATTCTCAAACCAAAAGCATTTTATAATTTTTTTTTTTGCCATAGTCCAAACCTAGTTTCATTCTGGTATTCACTCTCTTCATTCGGGTACTAGTGGTGACCTTTTTCCCCTTATCCAACAAGTTCATTCGAATAATGGTTCTGAGTTTCTTTCCATTGATTTGCGGAATTTTTTTTCCACTCATGGGGTCATTTATCAACGTAGTTGCGTTTCCACTCCTCAGCAAAATGGAGTCGTTGAGCGGAAACATCGTCACCTCCTTGAGGTCGCTCGTGTTCTTCGTTTCCAATCACACTTACCTTTACAGTTTTGGGGTGAGTGTGTTCTTACTGCTGCCTACCTCATTAACAAAATGCCCACTCCTATTTTATCAGACAAATCACCACATGAAGTCTTGTTTCACTCCAAACCGGACTACACTCGTTTGCGTGTCTTTGGCAGCCTCTGTTTTGGTCACAACCATAACACAAAACATAAATTTGACCAATGAGCCAAACTTGGTATTTTCCTTGGCTATCCTTATGCTTAAAAAGGTTACCACATTTTTGACATAGCTTCCAAAACCATTTACACATCTCGTGATGTGTCCTTTTATGAAGGCATTTTTTCTTATCGTTATTTGCCTACCTCCATCTAAACTCCTGTTATCCCATTGCCCATATCAGATGACCCTACTTTTGATTTCCCTTCTCCCTCGCCCGATGTTATTTTTCCACCTCCAATCTCACCACCAGTTATTCCAACATCTTCTGTTGATTCAAGTCAGCCCCATGATGCTTTGCCTTCCATCACATCTCCTGATGCTCCGATACCAACTGCTCGGCCTAGTCACATTCGGCATCCACCGCCTCATCTAGCTGATTATCATTGCTCCACTGCCTCTCATGAGCATCCACTCTCTCCATATGCTTCCGAGTTGACAGGTACACTTTACCCCTTCTCTCATTATCTTCATAATTCTAACCTCTCTGTTGCACATAGAGCCTTTCTCTCCAACATTTGTTCGACAAATGAGCCCCGGACTTTCTCTCAGGCTATTAAGTCCTCACATTGGAGGGACGCCCATGGAAAAAGAAATTGAAGCCCTTTAAAAGAATAACACTTGGTGCCTCACTTCTCTTCCTGCCAATAAGAAACCCATTGGGTGCAAATGAGTGTACAAGGTTAAGTACCAGCCAGATGGTTCTATTGAGCGTTATAAGGCTCGCTTGATCGCCAAGGGCTTCACTTAGGTTGAAGGGCTGGATTATCATGATAATTTTGCTCATGTTGCTAAACTGGTCACCATTCGTGCATTTCTCTCTATTGCATCTATTAAGCATTGGTCTCTCTATCAATAACAATGCCTATTTGCAAGGTGATTTTGATAAGGTGCTTTACATGACGCTTCTACCCGGTTTTGCATGACAAGGGGAGCAACGAGTTTGTAAATTGAACAAATCCATTTATGGGTTAAAACAGGTTTCTCGGCAATGATTTGCCAAGTTTTCCTCTACACTTCTTCAAGCTAGATTTTCTCAGTCTAAGTCTGATTACTCTCTGCTTACACATCACACTGGTAGTTTTTCGACCTTTGTTTTGGTCTATGAAGATGATATTATCATCACTGGTACTGATGTTTTGTCCATTCAGCACCTCAAGCGCTTCCTTGAAGAGAAATTTTATATTAAAGATTTTGGGCGTCTAAACTATTTTCTTGGTATTGAAGTTGCACGTTCCAAGCATGGTATTTTTTTTCTCTCAATGGAAATACATTCTGGACATTCTCAAAGATATAGGGTTTATTCGCGGTCGTGTCTCATATTTTCCAATGGAACAAAAGCTACGTTTATCACCTGATGATGGGACTTTATTACCTAATCCCACCATATATCGTCGTCTCGTGGGTCGCCTTATCTACCTCACTGTTTCCAGGTTAGATCTTAATTATGCAGTATTTATTCTCAGCCAGTTTATGCACTCTCCTCGTAGTGCACATTTGGATGCCGAACAACGTGTGATTTGTTATTTGAAGGGTTCCATCAATAACGAGATTCTTCTATCTTCATCTAGCAGCCTTCATCAATAGGGATATTTTGATTCTAATTGGATTGGTTGTCCAGTTACTCGGCTATCCACCACTGGTTATTGCACATTTCTCGGTTCCAAACTCATTGCATGGAAGACCAAGAAGCAAGATAAAATTTCTCGCTCATCTGCTGAGGCCAAATATCGCGCCATGGCTACCTTGACCTATGAACTTCAATGGTTGAAGTACTTGCTTCATGATCTTGGTATCCCTCATGCTTCTCCCATCACATTATTTTGTGACAATCAAGCCGCTTTACACATTGCCAACAATCCCGTTTTCCATGAACGACAAAAAACATTGAGCTCGATTGTCATTTCGTTGGGGAGAAGATTTAGTCTGGGTTGCTAATTCCTCACCACATTCCTTCTCATTCTCGTCTGGCTGATGTCTTCACAAAACCATTGGGCAAAGATTCTTTTCATGGATTGATTGGCAAGCTGGGCGTTATCTCCATACACGCTCCACCTTGAGGGGGAGTATTAGCACATATGGAATACTGTCTCGACATTTATCCCTTAATTGGGAGTTACAGAATTTTATTGTACAATTTCTTTTTTATGTAAATTATCATTCATTGTATTTCTCTTTTATATACAATACACAGTCTTCCATCAGATTGAGGAAGACACATCAAAATAATTATGTCTATTTTCACAGGTTGGAACCGAAATTAGCAATAAAGCCCATTTACAAGGTCCTAGGTGTGTGCAAGCTTTGGGATTTTTTCCCCTTTAAATTCAGATGTATGGATGTCCATGTAAAAAAGACTTGAGTTGAATTCATTTGGCTTAATTCAAGAAAAGAAAAAAAGGCTCTTTGATTGCATGTGTGCAGCTAGTAAGTTATGTTTATTTTCATTGAATTTTAATTTAATCTTCTAGTTGGATTAAGTTTATTTTTTTTAGTGAAAATATTTAAATTTATTGCTGAATTCTTAATTTAGATATGTCAATTTTTGGTTCTGAAATCAGCCATTTAATTTCTCCAAAACCCGAACTTAATTTTTCAAATCGGGTCTGTGCCATCTCAAATTTTCAATAATCCGAGTTTCTAAAACTGTTTACTGTAGATTTTTTTTTAACTTAATTATTGTCCAAACAGAGGGTAATTTAATGCAAATAAGATTTTTTATTGGATAATATGAATTATTGAAGTTAATTAATCCGATTTGGTATTTTTGAGTTACCCGACCTTAAACAAAATTAATTAGGAGAAATGAAACTTGATTTTCATTGAAAATTAATTTCATGGCGAATTTCATAAGGTGATGATTTTTCAATGAGATTTGAGCCTATCTTATTTTTCTATAGAGAAACTTCGGTTAAGTGTATTTTTTCCAATTGAATTTTTGCTTTTCCAAAATTGGAGTGAAATTCTAATTGGCGATGACAAGGAAAGAAGATCTCGAAGAACTTAATTTTCCAAGCGGCTACATGATTCGGGTTCTCTCTTCTCTCAAGCGTATCGTAATTTGAATCATATCTTAGTTCTCCACAACTTTTCCAACAATTAAGACAACCATTGTTATATTATGTCAACAAGCAACATTTCCTATACAATTAACCTCACACTATAGTTTCATGCTTTGATCTCTCAATGACTTTCTGCTTCTGTTCCTACTAGAGCCAATTTGGAATTATTGGTTAAAGTAACAACTTTATTGCGTTACGAAGTTCTTAACCAGAGAAAAGTATTTAATTCTTAAAATTTTACCAAAAAACATGGATCTTCATATTGGGATAGCCATTCCTAATAGAGACTGGAGGGGTCCCAACCACATATCATCATTGATTCAAGTTTTTTTAGGATGATAATGTTATGAATGAAATATGCGGAATAATCAACATAACAATTCATAGTACGATAAACAAAACAAGCACTGCAAAAAACAAGATTTATGTGGTTCGACTAAACTAGCTATGTCCACGGAGCACGTATTTTATTTAGAGAGAAAAATAATCACACTTAATACAAAAGAGATATTTAATGAGTTTGAAACTCAAACCCAAACCCGAGCACTAAGAGCATTAAATGATACTCCGTCTCTGCCTACAACCCGCAACTCGATCCTAGTTGCTTCTATTTGTTCATTTCTTGTTTCTCTCTCTTGTATGGTGTCTCAGTCTGTGCAAAGAAAAACGGTTTTTCAGCATGCACTTGGCACTGCCTGTGTGTATATACACAATGGAGAGACACCCATTGTAACAACCCTTTCAGAGTTTTCCCGATCTTTTGGAGAGATTTTGGACCTCTTGTAATAGCCCAGATTTTCAATGCAATAAATATATTGGCTATTATCTATTTTATTTGTTAAAAATTAAGATTTATAGATGGAATGAATGTTAAATGGATAAGAATTGGGGGCAATGGCCCAAGTATGGTCCAATGGATCATGGATAGGATTAATTCTATTTAATTGGGTCAATGTGGTCAATTGGGTCAAATGCCCAATTGGGACCCAATGGGTCAAGATGAATTGATGATTAGGGTAAATGGGTAAGGAATGAATTTAATCGGGTCATGGACCCAATTAAGATCAAATGCATGGGGTCCACCTCATCAAGTGAGGTGGCACGCGTAGGAGTGACATCAAAGTGGCATACCCAAGTGGGACCCAAGTCCACCTCATCAAATGAGGTGGCGTGTGGACTAAGGCACATGTGGGGCGGGCCACCATGGTCAACCATGGGTGAGTTCATGGGTGAATTCAAGAAGATCAAGAGAGGTGAGTTAAGTTAAATTATTTAATTAAAATCACCTAAGTTAGATGGAAATAAATCCAAATGCTTGAGTTAGGAGAATGTTCATTTAAGTGAGTTGAATGGGTGGTGAGTCACATGGGAGATGAAAAGATGGAGTGAGTCAAAGGGGAGGTGGAGGGTTTCCATCTCAATGGAAACCCTAGACACCAAATTCGTTGGAGAGGGTGTGTGCGCCATGTGTAAGGCATGCATCCTCTTGGTGAGTCAAAGGAGAGGTGGTGGGTTTCCATCTCAATGGAAACCCTAGACCAAAAACGTTGGAGAGGGTGTGTGCGCCATGTGGAAGGCATGCATCCTCTTGCTTAGTCAAGGAACTCATGGGGAAGACTCCACATTGAATGAGGGTGGTTAGGAGTGTAATAACCTGAATTTTTGATAAATATATATATTGGCATTTATTCATGTTAATTTGAAGCTTGATATAATAAAATGCCAAGTGGACCAAATTTTGGGACAATGGCCCAATTGGGCCATGGATTGGATAAAATCCATTTAATGGGTCAATGTGGACTAATCGGGTCAACGATGGTCAAAGTGGGCCCGATAGCCATGTGGGGCCCAATGGATCAAAATCGGTTCAAACCCTAAGGTAAGTGGAAAAGGAGGGAATCTAATTGGGCCATGGGCCCAATGGTTACCCAATAGACCTTGAATTAGAATTGGTTCATTTATTTAATCGGGCAACGGTAAGTAATTGGGTCAAGATTAGTCAAATTGGGTCAAAAGGCCATATGGGACCCAATGGACCAAGGTAATTAAGCCCTAAGGTAAATGGGTAACACAAGAATCTAATTGGGCCATGGGACCAATGGTGATCCAATAAGAGGGATACATTTAATAAAAGTTTAAATCACCTAAGTTAGGAGATAAATGGACCAAGGTGACATGGCCAATGGGGCCCACCTCCACCTCACCCATGGAGGTGGCGTGTGGACCCAAGGATAGTGGGGCCGACCACCATGGTTGACTTGGTCAACCATGGGTGGATCTTATAGAAGGAATTTAATGGAATTAAATGAAATATGGGGCTTAATTAACTTAACCTAAAAATCAAATTGATCTAAGTTAATTAACCTAATCTAAATTGGTCAAATGGTCAAAACCACTCCAACAAACACAAACCACTCTTAAGAAACACAAAATAAAAACCATGGGCTTAAATGGTGGATTGGGCTCAACCACCACCACCAAAGTCAAGCTAGCCCATGCTTGGTTGGTGAGGGAATTAAATGTTGAGTAAAGGCCACTCCAACCACCTCCACCTCCTCTCCAACTAACCCATTTCACTCTAGCATTCCTCACACACCAAGATCGTCACCCACCTTGCAAAGGAAGAGAAGAAAAAACTTATAAGAAAAAGAGAAGAAAAGAGAAGAAAAGAAAAGGAAAAGGCTAAGTATTGACCCACCACCTCAAGATAAACACTTGAAACACCTTTCTCATCACCTTCCCCTCTCCTTCTCTCAAGCAAACCCACTCAACCCTAGCCGATCCAAGCATGTCCCACCATTGATCAAGCACATCTAGCCGATCAAAGATCAAGAGGAAGGAGAGAAGAGGCTAAGGAAATCAAGAGGAGCGACAAAGACAGGAGGAGCCGTCGGATCCGTAAGTATTTCTAAACAAGAGTTTAGATTTTTGTTTATGGTTAAAAAGGGAATCCATTTATTAGATAATGGCCAAAAACATCATGGGCCTTGGATCTAAGATCCATCAATGGAAGATTAAGAAATGGATAAACTTAGAGAGAGATAGATTAAATGAATGGATGACCATAGGGTTCGGCCATGTAGCATGGCCGAACCCCATGGTGAATGATGGGTAATTTAATTAAGGTTTGAAGGTTTAAAATGGTGGAGAAGGATTTATGATATTTAGTTTTCAAGTGATTTAAATGGTGATGATTTAGTGATCTATGAGGATTAGGACCTTTAGATGCTCAATGGTTGATGTTTTCTAAAATTTGAAAATTTTGAGTATGGTATGTGATTTTCAAATGGGTACTAAAAGATGGAAGTGGTGGCGTAAATAAGTTTGAATTATGGAGGTAATGAGGAAATGATTGGTGGTAGAAGTGGATTTTAAATGTAATTAAAAATCAAAAAAAAAAAATGAGGAAAGACATCATGGGTTCGGCCATGGTGTATGGCCGAACCCATGACCCATGTTTTTAGGTCATTCATGGGCTAAGTATGGTTTATATATGTGGTTAAACGAAATGGAAATTAGGTTAAGTTAATGATGAAATTTAGATGGATTTACAAAGTGTATGATATTTTTTTTTAGAGGGCCAAAATGAATGAGGATTATTGATTTAAAAAAAGAAAAAAATGGATGTCTTTTGGACAAAAACATTGGTCTAAGAATGGCATCAATGGATGATGAGCCATGAACCATGGGTTCGGCCATGGTGTATGGCCGAACCCTTGGTGGTATTTAATAATTTTTTTATGATGGGAAAGTATAGAAATTGGTTAAGAAAAATGGATAGATTGTATGGATGTTTCAAGTATGATATGTGATGTTGGTGATTTAAATGGATGATTTAATTTTCATTAGAGGTATGTTTAAATGGGTAAATGAAACCAAGAAAAATGGGGAAAGAAACATCATGGGTTCGGCCATTATATGGCCGAACCCATGACCCAAATTTTGATCAATTTTAGGTTAAGGTTAATGCATGTATCAATGCATAGGAGTTTGTTTTAAAGGGCCAAAAAGAATGAAGATTTGTGATTTTAAAATTGGATTATTTTGGGACAAAACCTAGTCTTTGAAAATGGTGAACCTTAGGGTAGTGATTAGTGGATTTTTAATAAATGGAAAATGATGTAGAAGAATGCTAGATTTTAATGGATTTATAAAAAATGATATGTGAGGTTTTAAATGGAATGAAAATGGGGACTTGAATGGATAAATTAAATTCATTGGAGATTGGATTAAAGGGAGTAAAATGGACCCAAGGGAATGGAAAATAGGCACCATGGGTTCGGCCATGGTGTATGGCCGAATCCAGGACCCATTTGGAGGTCATGATTATGGGCCAAGCAGTAAATCTTATATGGAGTTAGATGATTACAAATTTAATTAAATAGGTGGCTGATTTTGGGATATGTTATGGAATCATAAATAGGTCTAAGTTATGGATGAAATCTAGACTTAAAATAGACATAAGTGGGTGAATGATTTACCATGGAAGAGAAAGTGGAAAAAGGGTAATTAGTGGCCACATTGAAGAACCATGGGTTCGGCCATGGTACATGGCCGAACCCTATAGGGATTAGACATAAAAATCGGATATTTTGTGAATGGTTAAGTGAAGCGATTAGTTGCTGCTTTTTAGGCCGCAAATTGGAAATATCTAAATTGGCCAAAAATCGGGTTTATGTATGTGTTTTAAACCATGAAAAATGAGGCTAAGTTAAAGGGCTGATTTTCGATAAATTTGTAACATAATTAATGACCATTAATGAGTCTAAGTAGATGGATCAATTATGAACTTAATCATGGATAACGTAAGGACTAATTCGGTAAATGTAATAAGGTATCGGACGTCGCAAACGGTACGCGATCGGCGACCGGATTATCGAACGGGAAGCGTAACGGAACGCGACACGGTATTCGGTAGGATTCCTACCTTTTTGTAAGCGATGGATATGTGATGGTGTTTTAATTATTTTGATTTGGCTTATGATGGATTTATGATTATGATTTATCTTATGATATGTTTTTAAGTTATGAATCATATGGATTATATTTGAATATTATGCATTATATGGCTATGTATGGTATATCAAAATTATGGTTTATCTATATACTACATAGCGTAATGCACGTACATCTCATGCATGGCATGGGCGGGAAAATAAGGAAACCAGAGTCCATGCTCCGTTGGGACTATCGAGAATCAGACATGGGGATAGCCTGAGGGCTATAATCGGAGTCCATGCTCCGTCGGGGCGACCGAGAATCAGACATGGGGATAACCTGAGGGCTATAACTGGAGTCCATGCTCCGTCGGGGGGACCGAGAAGCAAACATGGGGATAATACATTGTATGATCATACGGATGATGGGTGGGACACATGACATAGGCACCCATGGCATAACATTCATCACATGCTTATTTTGTTATATGTTATTTTATCGGTATATGTGTTATCACTAATCCATGTGCTAGCCCTTCTCGGAGTCCTACTGGGCGCGTTGACTAACGCCCTACTTTTACCCTAGCTGACGACGCAGGAGAGGCAGGAAGCGGTGGACATACCGGAGGCCAAGCTTAGGAGCTTGGAAAGCGCAGTTTTAGTTTACTTTACGTTTACATTTTGGAGATGTAATTTTAAAGTAACTTCGCTTGTCGGATTGTATAAATTTAAATTCCTTGCGATGGTTTGGACGTTACTTATGGACGATTACATTTTGTGGTATAAATATGAACATAGGGGTATTTTGGTAATTCAATGTTGTATCTTCCCTTCTATCTAAAAAAAAAAAAAACCGGTAGGATAGACTTTATTATCATGTTCCGCAATGATTATAATCCGCGAGCTTACTTCCTACGCGTGAACCATTTTCGTGGACTTAGTTTCGCGCACGCGTGGGGTTGGCCAGTTAAGGGTCAGGTTTTAGAAGCTCGGACTTAACTCGCGACGTGGCGTCCGCGCCCTCTCTCACTCTTCTATTTTAAAAAAAAAAAAAATAGACTCTTATTTTCGAAAAAGGGTGAAAAAGGGCGGGGCGTTACTGTTGGTATCAGAGCGAAATCGAAAGAATGAATCTCTCGAAGTATGATTAAGACGGTTGCATGTCTCACTGACAGCTAAGAATCCCAACTGACCGACTCTTCGGAGTCCGCTGCACGGGGGCCGGATTAATCTACTTCGATTGACTCAGACTGAAACATTCAATCTGAGCGCCACATTTGACGTAAGAAAATGATAGTAAAGGAAGTACAATAAATATAACATTGATAGATTTATTAAACGTAGGAAAATTTCCCCCAACTTCACAAAAAATGGACAAACATAGTTAGATGGGAAGTTTTCCCCAAACCAAGTATGCTTATTTGGCAACCTTCCCCAAATGAAAGAAACGATATTCGATACTTAGGATTTTTCCCCCAAAAACGAAGTATATTTGATCGATAATTCTCCCCCAAATTGAAGGAAATAATTGATACTTAGGAAAATTGTTCCAAGCTATGAACATGACAATTTTATGAAGGAACTAAGGCAATGAATATTGTGCAATGACTTAGGAAATGTCGCCAAAGAGAAGAACCCATCACAACCCCCGAGTGGAGAGAGAGGTAACACCCCCTCGACAGGAAGAAGAGGTACCACCACCTCATACAGCCGAGGGACAAAATAGTATAAACGTAGAGGGTGTACCTCCCGAGTTGAAAGACATAGTTCAAGCGGCAATCGCTTCTGCTCTACAACAACATTCAAGCGGCAATGCGACCGCCAGCGACTCCAATAAAAGGAAAATGGTCAAGGACTTCCAACAACAGCGCCCTCCCTATTTCAAGGGAAAGGAAGGAACTGGTTAAAGAGGATCAACCAAATCTTGAATTTGCTCCAGATTTCCAGTACTGCTGATAAGATCTTATTAGCCACATCCCAACTGATCGAGGATGCCGATAGTTGGTGGGAAGTGGTAGAAAAGCAATAAGCACTAGTACCGGAAGGAGAAAGAATCCCCATGACATGGGAGTGGTTCTCAACCACCTTCCTAGAGCAATTTTTTCCGGAAGAGGAAAGAGAGAGCCAGGCTGAAGCTTTCATCTCACTGGTACAGGGCAACATGACAGTGGCGGAGTATCACAGAGAATTTCTCAAGCTGTCTATCTATGGGTTCTATATGGTGGATACCGAACACCGAAGGGCTCGCAAGTTTGAATGGGGCCTTCGGCCAAGCATCAAGACTAGAGTGACCATTTTCAAGGAGCCCACACTGGCAGGGGTGGTTAGCAGGGCCACCATCGCAGAAAAGGAACTAAATGAGATAGTACGGTTCGACAACGGCCGAGGGCAGGGTGGGCGGGGAACATTCCAACCCAACAAGAAGTTCCGCCAGAATCCTAGCAGGCCCTCACCCTCCACGGGATCTACAGGGAGATTTCGCCCTAGTCAGCCTTCTACATCAGCATCAGTCACACAGGTTCCCCGGGGTGGGAACACCTGTTATCAGTGTGGCCAACAGGGCCACTACAAGAGAGAGTGTCCACAGACTAGCCGACCCTCCAACTTCAGGGGCCCTTTCCGCCCTCCAACTAGACCAACACAGTCGCGGGGAGGCAGAACACATAATCAGGCGGGGCGGGCACCAAAACCTGCGGGATCTGGACGACTCTTCACCATACCATCTCCAGTAGCAGTGGACCGTTCAGTGATGCAAGGTATGGCTGTAATTGGTAGTTCCTATGCTGTTACTTTATTTGACCCTGGAGCATCACAATCATTCATAGCTGCTGCATTCATATCTGCCACGGGTACACTAGTACAAAACCTGTCCACATCACTCACCATTGTATCCCCCGTCGGAGACACATCATTCGGACTAATATGTACGGCATTGAACACGGAACTCGCGGGATTCAGATTCGAGTTTGATTATTTAGTAATCGATATGGCGGAATATGATGTCATATTTGGCATGGATTGGTTGACTACGTATCAGGCCCATATTGACTGCCATCTTCGTAGCGTAACATTTTGGTCACCCGAAGGAAAGCGATATATGGTACACGCTGACAGGCAGGTATCCCTAGAAGACTGCAGGAGGAATTGAACCATCTTGCCTTGAACAGCCTTAGATTAGATAAGGCACCAATGGTTGAACTTCCGGCGGTAGTAGCAAATTTTGCCGAGGTATTCCCAATAGAACTCCCTGGTTTGCCACCCAAGAGGGAGATAGACTTTGAAATAAAATTATACCCCGGCGCCGCTCCAGTATCATTACCCCATTATAGGATGGCGCCAGCTGAGATGACCGAACTGAAGAAACAAATTGATGAACTGCTCAGACTAGGCTTCATTCGGAACAGTACATCCGCATGGGGAGCCCCAGTGTTATTTGTGAAAAAGAAAGACAGTACCCTACGAATGTGTGTGGACTATAGGAAATTAAATCAGTTGACTGTCAGGAACAAGTATCCCCTACTCCGGATTGATGATCTGTTTGATCAACTTAGGAGTTCCTCTCATTTCTCTAAGATTGACTTGATGTCCGGATACTATCAAATTCGGGTTAGAGAAGAGGACATAGAGAAGACAACCTTCAGGACACGGTATGGTCTATATGAATATGTAGTGATGCCGTTTGGACTTACTAATGCACCGGCGGTGTTCATGGACCTGATGAATTGAATATTTCGTCCATACTTAGATCAGTTTGTGATCGTATTCATCAATGATATTCTGATCTACTCCAAAAGTCAGAATGAACATGGCGAGCACTTGCGGATAGTCCTAGACACCTTGCGGAAGAATCAATTGTATGCCAAAGCCAGCAAGTGTGAATTTTGGTTATCTGAAGTCAACTTCTTGGGGCACATCATATCAGAGGAAGGTATAGCCATGGACCCGGCTAAGGTAGCAGCAGTTAAGGAATGGAAAGACCCGACAAATGTGACCGAGATCCGCAGTTTTCTGGGATTGGCCGGTTACTATCGGAAATTCATCATGGACTTCTCCAAGATTGCAGCTCCACTTACCCGACTCACTCAGAAAGGAGTCAAGTTTGAGTGGTCCAACCTATGCGATCAGAGATTTGAGAAGCTAAAGGAGAGGCTTACGACCTCTCCTATTCTGATCTTGCCGGAAAGAGGCAAAAATTATGAAGTGTACTGTGATGCCTCCGGCGAGGGACTGGGGTGTACACTCAGTCAAAGTAATCGTGCGGTGGCGTACGGATCAAGACAATTGAAAATTCATGAACGCCATTATCCCACACATGATCTAGAACTAGCAGCGGTGGTCTTCGCTCTCAAAAGCTGGAGACACTACCTCTATGTTGAAAAGTTTGAGGTATTCTCGGATCACAAAAGTTTGAAGTACTTATTTGATCAGAAAGAACTCAATATGAGACAGCGTAGATGGATGGAATATCTGGCGGATTATGAGTTCGCACTTCGGTATCATCCGGGCAAGGCGAACAAAGTGGCGGATGCCCTCAGCAGCTTCTCACATGCGACAGTAGCCAGCATGATCAGGACGGAATGGGAGGTACTGAATACCATCAGAGAATTTAAACTCTACCTCAATAATCATAGGACCATATATAATCTGATCATACGATCCAACATGGTCTCCGAGATTGAATGGGAGCAACGGACAGATCCAGAGGTGGAGGAGATTTGGGCTAAGATGTCTACCGGTGAGGTTGTACCGAAGTGGGAGTTACAACCTGGACAAGGCCTTATGTTTCGAGGCAGGAAATACGTACCTAAGAATTGCAGAAGAGAGTTGCTGATTGAAGCACACCAAACCAAACTCTCTATCCACCTGGGCAGCATGAAAATGTATCATGATCTTAAGAGGCATTATTGGTGGCATGGACTTAAGCAAGATGTGACAGCCTTTGTCGATTGTTGCCTAACTTGTTAGTAGGTTAAGGCAGAACATCGGAAACCACCGGGCCTACTTGCACCCTTGCGGTACCAGAATGGAAATGGGAGCACATAACCATGGACTTTGTAACAGGGTTGCCAAGGTCATCAAAGGGCAACGATGCGATATGGGTCATAGTGGACCGATTAACCAAGTCCGCACATTTCCTTCCCATCAAGATGACAGATTCATCAGATACTTTGGGTCGACGGTACATCCGAGAGATCATCAGGCTACATGGTACTCCCCGGTCTATTGTATCCGACAGGGATGGACGATTCACCGGCAGAGTATGGCAGGGCATGCAGTCGGCTATGGGGACCGACGTATTAACTAGCACAGCGTTTCACCCACAGACTGATGGGCAGTCAGAAAGAACGATACAGACATTAGAGGATATGCTAAGAGCATGCATGCTAGACTTCAAAGGCGGATGGGAGGATCATCTACCACTGGTGGAGTTCTTTTACAATAACAGTTACCAGGCAAGCCTTCAGATGGCTCCATTTGAGGCCTTGTATGGTAGACCGTGTAGATCGCCAGTGTGTTGGACGGAGGCCGGTGAGCCTGCGTTGATTGGGCCGGATTTGGTTGCAGAGATTACAACACAGATTAAGCTGATACGGCAACATCTACTCACTGCACAAAGCCGTCAGAAAAAACTATGCCGACAAGAGGAGAAGGTTCCTCGAGTTTGAGGTGGGGAACTTGGTATTTCTGAAAGTCTCACCACGGAAGGGGCACATGAGATTCGGAAAGAAAGGGAAACTGTCGCCTAGATTTGTGGGGCCGTTCCCAATACTGAAGAGGGTGGGAGGGGTAGCTTATCAATTAGCGCTCCTTCTACAACTGTCATCTCTACATGATGTATTTCATGTGTCCATGCTGAGAAAGTACAACCCTGATCCTTCCCATGTAATAAATGTTCAAGACATCGATGTACAAAGCGATGTGACATATGTGGAGAAGCCGGTCAGAGTTATTGGAAGCGAACAAAGGGTGCTACGGAACCGCGCCATTCAATTCGTCAAAGTGGTATGGGAACGACATGGCAGTGAAGAAACCACCTGGGAACTTGAGTCGGAGATGAAAACCGCTTATCCGAAGCTCTTCTCATGAGTTGTTTTGAACCCCTACTTCACTCGAATTTTCGGGACGAAAATTTCAAAAGAGGATTCTATTGTAATAACCCGAATTTTTGATAAATATATATATTGGTATTTATTCATGTTAATTTGAAGCTTGATATAATAAAATGCCAAGTGGACCAAATTTTGGGACAATGGCCCAATTGGGCCATGGATTGGATAAAATCCATTTAATGGGTCAATGAGGACTAATCGGGTCAACGATGGTCAAAGTGGGCCCGATAGCCATGCGGAGCCCAATGGATCAAAATCGGTTCAAACCCTAAGGTAAGTGGAAAAGGAGGGAATCTAATTGGGCCATGGGCCCAATGGTTACCCAATAGACCTTGAATTAGAATTGGTTCATTTAATCGGGCAACGGTAAGTAATTGGGTCAAGATTAGTCAAATTGGGTCAAAGGGCCATATGGGACCCAATGGACCAAGGTAATTAAGCCCTAAGGTAAATGGGTAAGACAAGAATCTAATTGGGCCATGGGCCCAATGGTGATCCAATAAGAGGGATACATTTAACAAAAGTTTAAATCACCTAAGTTAGGTGATAAATGGACCAAGGTGACATGGCCAATGGGGCCCACCTCCACCTCACCCATGGAGGTGGCGTGTGGACCCAAGGATAGTGGGGCCGACCACCATGGTTGACTTGGTCAACCATGGGTGGATCTTATAGAAGGAATTTAATGGAATTAAATGAAATATGGGGCTTAATTAAAACCTAAAAAATCAAATTGATCTAAGTTAATTAACCTAATCTAAATTGGTCAAATGGTCAAAACCACTCCAACAAACACAAACCACTCTTAAGAAATACAAAATAAAAACCATGGGCTTAAATGGTGGATTGGGCTCAACCACCACCACCAAAGTCAAGCTAGCCCATGCTTGGTTGGTGAGGGAATTAAATGTTGAGTAAAGGCCACTCCAACCACCTCCACCTCCGCTCCAACTAACCCATTTCACTCTAGCATTCCTCACACACCAAGATCGTCACCCACCTTGCAAAGGAAGAGAAGAAAAAACTTAGAAGAAAAAGAGAAGAAAAGAGAAGAAAAGAAAAGGAAAAGGCTATGTATTGACCCACCACCTCAAGATAAACACTTGAAACACCTTTCTCATCACCTTCCCCTCTCCTTCTCTTAAGCAAACCCACTCAACCCTAGCCGATCCAAGCATGTCCCACCATTGATCAAGCACATCTAGCCGATCAAAGATCAAGAGGAAGGAGAGAAGAGGCTAAGGAAATCAAGAGGAGCGACAAAGACAGGAGGAGCCGTCGGATCCGTAAGTATTTCTAAACAAGAGTTTAGATTTTTTGTTTATGGTTAAAAAGGGAATCCGTTTATTAGATAATGGCCAAAAACATCATGGGCCTTGGATCTAAGATCCATCAATGGAAGATTAAGGTTAAGGTTAATGCATGTATCAATGCCTAGGAGTTTGTTTTAAAGGGCCAAAAAGAATGAAGATTTGTGATTTTAAAATTGGATTATTTTGGGACAAAACCTAGTCTTTGAAAATGGTGAACCTTAGGGTAGTGATTAGTGGATTTTTAATAAATGGAAAATGATGTAGAAGAATGCTAGATTTTAATGGATTTATAAAAAATGATATGTGAGGTTTAAATGGAATGAAAATGGGGACTTGAATGGATAAATTAAATTCATTGGAGATTGGATTAAAGGGAGTAAAATGGACCCAAGGGAATGGAAAATAGGCACCATGGGTTCGGCCATGGTGTATGGCCGAATCCATGACCCATTTGGAGGTCATGATTATGGGCCAAGCAGTAAATCTTATATGGAGTTGGATGATTACAAATTTAATTAAATAGGTGGCTGATTTTGGGATATGTTATGGAATCATAAATAGGCTAAGTTTGGATGAAATCTAGACTTAAAATAGACATAAGTGGGTGAATGATTTACCATGGAAGAGAAAGTGGAAAAAGGGTAATTAGTGGCCACATTGAAGAACCATGGGTTCGGCCATGGTACATGGCCGAACCCTATAGGGATTAGACATAAAAATCGGATATTTTGTGAATGGTTAAGTGAAGCGATTAGTTGCTGCGTTTTAGGCCGCAAATTGGAAATATCTAAATTGGCCAAAAATCGGGTTTATGTATGTGTTTTAAACCACGAAAAATGAGGCTAAGTTAAAGGGCTGATTTTCAATAAATTTGTAACATAATTAATGACCATTAATGAGTCTAAGTAGATGGATCAATTATGAACTTAATCATGGATAACGTAGGGACTAATTCGGTAAATGTAATAGGGTATCGGACGTCGCAAACGGTACGCGATCGGCGACCGGATTATCGAACGGGAAGCGTAACGGAACGTGACACGATATTCGGTAGGATTCCTACCTTTTTGTAAGCGATGGATGTGATGGTGTTTTAATTATTTGATTTGGCTTATGATGGATTTATGATTATGATTTATCTTATGATATGTTTTTAAGTTATGAATCATATGGATTATATTTGAATATTATGCATTATATGGCTATGTATGGTATATCAAAATTATGGTTTATCTATATACTACATAGCGTAATGCACGTACATCTCATGCATGGCATGGGCGGGAAAATAAGGAAACCGGAGTCCATGCTCCGTTGGGACGATCGAGAATCAGACATGGGGATAGCCTGAGGGCTATAACCGGAGTCCATGCTCCGTCGGGGCGGCCGAGAATCAGACATGGGGATAACCTGAGGGCTATAACTGGAGTCCATGCTCCGTCGGGGGGACCGAGAAGCAAACATGGGGATAATACATTGTATGATCATACGGATGATGGGTGGGACATATGACATAGGCACCCATGGCATAACATTCATCACATGCTTATTTTGTTATATGTTATTTTATCGGTATATGTGTTATCACTAATCCATGTGCTAGCCCTACTCGGAGTCCTACTGGGCGTGTTGACTAACGCCCTACTTCTACCCTAGCTGACGACGCAGGAGTGGCAGGAAGCGGTGGACATACAAGAGGCCAAGCTTAGGAGCTTGGAAAGCGCAGTTTTAGTTTACTTTACGTTTACATTTTGGAGATGTAATTTTAAAGTAACTTCGCTTGTCGGGTTGTATAAATTTAAATTCCTTGCGATGGTTTGGACGTTACTTATGGACGATTACATTTTGTGGTATAAATATGAACATAGGGGCATTTTGGTAATTCAATGTTGTATCTTCCCTTCTATCTAAAAAAAAAAAACTGGTAGGATAGACTTTATTATCATGTTCTGCAATGATTATAATCCGCGAGCTTACTTCCTACGCGTGAACCATTTTCGTGGACTTAGTTCCGCGTACACGTGGGGTTGGCCAGTTAAGGGTCGGGTTTTAGAAGCTCGGACTTAACTCGCGTCGTGGTGTCCGCGCCCTCTCTCACTTTTCTATTTCAAAAAAAAAATAGACTCTGATTTTCGAAAAATGGGTGAAAAAGGGCGGGGCGTTACAAGGAGGTCATGTCTCATCCAAGAAACCCTAGACAAAATGGAAGGGCTCATCTCAACCCTCCCTTGACCAATCCACCTTGAGACAAAAAGAAGTGGAGAGTGTTCCATCTCATTCACTCTCTCCCTCTCACCAAAACCCTAGGGCCGACCTCTCTCCAAGACAAGAAAATCCATTCTCTCCCTCTCTCCCTCTCTGAAACCTTCACTCCTTGGCCGAGCCCTCTCCTTAGGGTTTTCATCTTAAACCCTCTCCCTCTCAAGCAACACTCTTTGGCCGAAGATCAAGGAGGAAGAAAGAAAGACTAAGGAAGGAAAAAGAACGGAGGAGCAAGACAGAGCGAAAGAAAACGGAGGAATCGCGGAATCAGTATGTATTGCTTAACAAGGTTTATAAATTAAAAGGATGTTAAGGGAACCACGGTTTTGGCTATGGAATGGCCGAAACCATGGGGTTCCATTTCGGATTGGAAAGTTGGCCAAAATGTTATGGGCCATGGATTCAAAATCCATCCAAGGAATGAGATGGAAAAATGGACAAAACCCTAATGGGTAAGATAGATTATTAAGGACAATATGTATATATGGCTTATGATAATCCATGGTTAAACATGTGAAAGGACCAAAGAACATGGTTCGGCCCTTGCATGGCCGAACCCTAATCTTGTTATGCATAAAGACCTCATGCATGTTGAATATAAGGAATGGAGAATGATCAAAGATCATGGTTTGACCCTTGCATGGCCGAACCCTAGAGTTTATGTATGGACCATTTGAGAACTCAAAAGGGATTGGATGAGGTTCGGCCATGATGTATGGCCGAACCCCATCAAATGATCTAATCATGGGTATGTGACTTTTAAAGAGAAAAAGATGAACCAACATGGCCGAACCCCATGGAAGAATATTGTTGATTTTAAATGGGTTTTAAATGTTGTAAATGATGATTTAAAATGAGGAGATGATGAAGAACAATGGACCATGGGTTCGGCCATAATATATGGTCGAAACCCATGGAAGAAATGTTGATGGATTTTGGGTTTTAAAGTGAAGGACTTTTCATGGACCTAAGTGTATGATTAAAACCCATGGAGGGATTTTGTTTATGGATCTAATATGTGTAAATGATTTAAGAAAGGAGAGGATGAAAAATGAGACATCATGGGTTCGGCCATGTTGTATGGCAGAACCCCATGAATCATTTTGATGGACCATTTTGTAGATCTATATATGTTTAAAGAGATTGAATGATCAAGCTAAGAAATGAGGGTTAAAATGGAAAGATGATGGAATGAAAGAACCATGGGTTCGGCCATGTTGTATGGCCGAACCCCATGGAGAATATCTTATGGACTTAGGTTGTTTTTATCAAGGTAAATGGTTAACTTATGTGAATTAATTAATAAATCAAAAGATGAAATGATGTTGGACCCACATTGATTAAAATGATTAAAGGATTAAAAAGGACCAAAAACCAAGAGAGTGAGGTTCGGCCATGTTGTATGGCCGAACCCCATTAAGGCATTTTGTGGACTTAAACATGGTTCAGCCCCAATGTATGATGGAAACCCCTTGGGGGACTTAACCGGATAAGATACTATGGTTGTAAATGGAAATGAACATAGGACGACGTAGAGATGGATGGAAATCAAATGGATCATTGGTTTGATTTATTTAATGTAATAAGGTAACGAGATTTCACAAAACGGGCATACGATCAGCTTGACGCTATCAGTGAGCGGTTTTTGGACGAAAATGCAAGGACATGATATTTGGTCGTTGGTAGGATTCCTACCTTAATGAAAACCATGGAGTATGTATATGTGATGTTTTTACTTCTATGTTAATTTTGGGTATCAAAGTACTATGTTTCAACTAGGGATTTTAATGCTATGATGTTTATTATTATATAGCATGTTTGCACTTGCACCTCATGCATGGCATGGGAGGGATCAAATGGGGAGTCCACGCTCCATTCGGATTTCTAATAAACAACCGTGGGGACGAATTCACACTGATTCCAATGGATGTATGATTGAATTGTAACCGGAGTCCTCTCCGCTCGGTTGGACCGATAAGGCATTTGTGGGGAAAACTATAATGTGTTTGAAATGTAACCAGAGTCCACGCTCCGTTTGGTGGGACCGATAAGGCATTCGTGGGGAGTCATGACAATACCTTGATGTGGATTATCCATCAAGAGGAATACTATGTGATTGTGATATGGATGATGGGTGGGACTCACGGCATATGACACCCATGACATAGCATTGACTTGCATGGTTTTGATATTATGTATGGCTATGTGATTTTTATACTAACCCATGTGTTTGACCCTACTCGGAGTACCTACTTGGCGCGTTGTCTAACGCCCTACTTCTACCTTAGATGATGATACAAGAAATGGATGGAGCGAAAGACGCGATCGGAGCCAAGCTTAGGAGCTTGGATGAGCTAGATCTATTTATTTAAGTTTTTATTTTGGACATGTAATTTGAGTAATTAGCTTGTTGGACTATAATAACTTAGACTCTTTGCTATGGTTTGGATTTTAATTTTGAACATTTTAAGTTAAGATGATTATTATTAAGTGATGGACTTCTTTGCCATTTAAAATTGGATAGGATAGAACTCTATTATAATTCCGCATTATGTTTAATTCCGCAAGCTTAACCTTATGGCGTGTGAACCGTTTTAGTGGACTTAGTCCACTCACACGTATGGTTGGCCAGTTAAGGGCTGGGCTTTGGAAGCTTGGACTTATCTCGAGTCGTGACGTCCCGTTCTCTCTCACTCTTTATTTAAAAAAAAAAATAAACTCTGATTTTCAACGAGTGAAAAAAGGGCGGGGCGTTACACCTCCGAGTTGTTTTCGGGACCGTAGTAGCAGTGAGGAGAGTGTGGACTCCGTGATGGGCCCCAGTTATCTGATTTCGAGTTTGAAAACTAGAAGGGCATTTTGACAATTTCATAATTTTTATGTATAGTCATGAAAAATTTGTTTCAAATCACACATTTTTCCTGCTCGACTTTCAACATTCGAGAAAATTTTTGGGTTTTCAATTTCGTCGCAGTTAATCTCTTTTGAAAAGAATCTTTTAAATAAAAAAGAAAAAAAAATAAAGAAAGAAAGAAAGAAACCCTAAGACCTCCTTTTTTAAGACCCTCCCGCGACACTGTATCTTTTATCTACAGTGTGCCGCTGCACCCTCAACCGCAGCCCTCTCTCTCGGTGCTTCTCCTTCTTCTTCTTCCCCCTTTCCCCGTTTCCCCTTGTCTATTCGAGTAGCTGTCGCCCTCAGTCGTTCGCCGCCCGGGATTGCCTGCTTCCAACCCCCTTCTCGCCATCTCTATCAATTTCAGGTACTCTCCTTCACCCCATTTTTCTCCCTCTGATTTTCTTAATTTTTCCTCTCTTTTACTTAGTTTTCCTCCCCCTTTTTCCTCTAGTTTTCCCTCTATTTCCATCGATTTTCCCTGACTTTCCCGATTTCTCTGATTTCTTCTCCTTCCTTGTTTCCTTTTTCTTTTCTCAGTAATTTCTTCCTGGATTTTTTTCCCTGATTTTGTTTTCCCTGAATTTGTTTTGTCTCACTTTTCCCCTTTTCCCAACTCAGTTGGGCAGCTGAGTCGGATCGGCTGAGTCTCCAAACGGACTCAGTTCAAGCCCTGGGTTAGCCCAGTCTTGGACCTAGCCTGGTCCACTGAGGCCCAACTTTCGGTCCAATTCCGTTAAGCCCAGACTCTGCCTTGGGCTTAGCCTTGGATCTGGCCCAACCAGTCTTGGACTTGGCCTGACCCATTTCCAGGCGCAGCCCTAGTTCGACCCAACCAGTTTTTGTCAAGCCCAGTCTGGGAAGCCCGTTTCCTGGCCCAACCAGTTTTGGTTTGGCCCAGTCTAACAAGCCCGTTTTAAGGCCCAGACTTGGTCAGGCCCAGTCTACCGGGCCTTTTTCCAAGTCCGGCCCAGTTCAGCCCATTTTGGGTCCAATCCAGTTTTAGGCCCATTTTTCAGTCCGGTCTCATTTTAGCCCTGTTTACCTAATTTAGTTATTCATTCTTCCTTGTTTCAAGATTGTGGAAACCTTTTTGCCAACACATGAATAGTTAATTGAATAATCTGATTGGCAATCATGGACATGTGGCGAATGACTTAGCTGGTCTCTGCCTAAATATCAATAAGATTAAAGTTTGAAATTTGAAATTGAAGTGCGTTGTATTTCCATATACATGCTTGACGCCTCAAAGAAATCCCGGAGGCCTCGAGACTGAACTGTTGGGCAGAAACTCTATAAATACATGCTTAAGCCTTGGTTTAAGATACAACTGATAAATTGGAAAAACATAGGCATTCTCCAGAGAATTTTTCTTCCCTAATCTCCTCACCTTCATCATCCTTTAAAGGAAGAGTTTAAGCATTCAATGCTTGTTTAATTGTGAAGATGAGGACATTCTTTAGGACCCAAAATAGTAAAACCCTTGTCCTATAATCCATATCCCGCTGTACCAATACTCATCAAAAGGTGGACCTGATCTAAAGGAAGAAGGAGCAGAGACATCTAAAAGAAGAACACACATTTTGAAGAATTGTTAACGCCCAAGGCAAGTGTTCTTTGTTTACTCTGTTTATCATTGTAAGGTGGATTAGATCAGTGTGATTGAACCACCTAATTGTAACACCCCGCCCTTTTTCACCAGAAACCAGAGTACATTTTTTTTTTTAAAATAATAAACAAGTGATCGGAGCGGAGTGTCACGACGCGAGTTAAGTCCAAACTTCTAAAGTTCAACCCTTAACTGGCTAAACCCATATGTGCACGGACCAAGTCCATGAAAAATGATTCACATATGGTACTATATAAAACTTGCGGAATATTACTTAAACTAACTGCGGATTATAATGGAACCTATGACTACTCCATTTTATTAGATAGCAGAGTACATTGTCATTTTTCCAAAGTTATCTTAATTTAATCAATTATTCCAAACCATACTAAACCATAGCAAATATTACTAAGTTATTACATGCCAACATCTAACTTAAACAAAATGTCCATAAATAAACCATTCAAATGCCCAAGCTCCTATACTTGGTTTCCTTCGTGATCCTCGACCTTTCCCTTTCCCGTGTCATCCACTAAGGATAGAAATAGGGCGTTAGAACAACGCGCCCAGTGGGTCTTCCGATTAGGGCTACCACAAGGTTAGTATAAAAACATGCATATAACATATAATATATGATCATCAAAATCTTACAAAAACTATGCTATGTATGTATGCAAATGTAATGAGTCCCACCCATCACAAGTATACATAGCCTCCTCTTGATGGGATTCTCATCATCAAGGTACCTCACATTGGTCTTTCGGACGCCCCGACGGAGTGTGGCCTCCGATTTCTCTTGATGGGATTCTCATCATCAAGGTACCCCACAGTGGTCTTTCGGACGCCCCGACGGAGTGTGGCCTCCGGTTACATAACCATCTCCCCATGCCATGCATGAGATGTCTATGAATACATGCCATTTGTAAATAAATCTTAACATTCAAATCCACAATGAAACATAATAGTTTAACACATATATCTCATCAAAATAAAAATAAAACATCAAGTATAAGTGTGGTTACAAAAAGGTAGGAAACCTACAGAAAAGTTACTTAAACTGTATGCTCTTCTTAACCGTCACCCGTTCACGATTTGAGCACCGTTCAAGAAGTCCCGTTACCTTGTTTATATAGCAGTAAGTCAAGATACTAACCATTTAATTTCCAATTAAATCTAAGTTCCAAAAATCACTTTGTGGGGTTCGGCCATACCCCATGGCCGAACCTCATTCACTTAAATTTGATCTTTCTTTTTATTTAACCAAAAACCATCCAAATACTTATTTACAAAACTCAATCCACCAAATGCACCTTGGTGGGGTTCGGCCATACCCCATGGCCGAACCTCACCATTTCGGTTTTGACCCCTCTTTCAAGTCCTTTGCTCTTTTCATTCATATTTACAATATTGCCATTAGTCTTACCTTTGTTTAATATTGCTAATAACCAAGGTCCATAAAATCCACCTTAGTGGGGTTCGACCATACCCCATTTTAATTTGATCTTTCTTTTTATTTAATCCAAATGCCATTCCAATCCATCTAATTACTAGCCCTTAATCCTCCATCATCTTCATGGTTCCAAAAATACTTAAATCCATCAAAATCTTTCCATGGGGTTTGGCCATACATATGGCCGAACCTTATGGTTCCTTATTTCCATCTATTTACACTTTTGCCATTCATGCACTTTCATGATCAATAACATACTCTAACATCATAGTTTTTCATACTAAAAATCTATTTAAGACATTCATAATGTTCTATGATTTTTATCCTTCAAAACCCCCAAACATGACCTATGCCTCTTTCTATGGGGTTCGGCCATACCCATGGCTGAACCCTATAGTTCACCTTTGGTTCTTTTATTCATCATAGAGATTAGGGTTCGGCCATGTAGTGGCTGAACCATGCTTTACCCATATATCCATAACTTAGACCCCTTTAAAACATTATAGAACCAACAATAATTTCTACTCATATTCATACTCCACATAACCATAAAAATGGTCCATGGGGTTCGGCCATACACTTAGCTGAACCTTATGGTTTTCTTGATGCAAACCCTCCAATATTTATGCATGGTTTATGCATAACAACTTAGCCATAAAAACAATATGGTTCAGCCATACAATGGCCGACCCAAAACATCAATCTTATCTCCATTTAAAACACCTTAAAATCTTCAATCATTGTATAGTTTTTATCCCTTAAAAACCATAAAATAACCAAATCATTTCATGGGGTTCGGCCATCCAAAGTGGCCGAACCCTATGATCCATGTTCTACCTTTTTCAAATAGCATTATTTATGATCTAAACCCTTGATGGATTCGGCCACTGAATGGCCGGATCATATTCCCTTAACCAATTTATTTAACAAAATTTCATGGAATACTTACCAATCTTCTTACCCTCTCTTCTTTCCTTTGATCCTTCCTTCCTCCCTTCTTTTTCCTTTGATTCTTTAGCCGATTGTGAGCTTGATCAAGATGAGATCACCAACGGCTGGTTCGGCCAAGACATAGATTTGAGAGAGAGAGAGAGAAACACTTGGGATGGACAAATACTCCAAGTCCTTGACTTGAGAGGAACGGCCAAGAGAGAGAGAAAATGTGATAAAACTCTCCAAATGTTTGGTCTTCTTTCTCTTAGGTTGCTGGCCGGCCAAGAGAGTGTGTGAGGGAGAGATAGCCATAAGGGAGAGGGAGAGTTGAGCCTTGTTTGAATTTGAAAATTAAACCCAAAACTCCCCCTTTTCTCTCCAACGTGTAGCCTTGTTTGAAATTGAAATTTAAACCACCTTCATTATCTCTCCATGTGGGAGTTTCATCTCCATATCTACCCTATCTCTACATGACATGGAATTCTCAAGACTCCAACCTGTATGCCATTGAATTTGAATTTTTAAATGTATAACCATCTCCATTACCTCTCCATGTGTATCCTTGTTTGATTTTGAAATATGCCAAACCTCCCTACCTCTCAAACGTGTAATTCTTATTTGAATTTTGAAATAAACCAATACTCTTTCATCTCCACAAACCATCTTTATCTCTCCAACATTTGAATTTGAAACACACACCATCTTCACCTCTCCAACATTTGAATTTGAAACACAAACCATCTTCATCTCTCCAACGTTTGAGTTTGAAATAAAACAATATTCTTCCATCTCTCCAACATTTGAATTTTGAAACAAACCAACCTCCTCACCTCCCCAACGTGTATCCTTATCTTTGTTTTGAATTTGAATTCCAACTGTAAAAATTGTCCATCCCAACTCATTTGAATTTTGAATTTGAAACATAACCCGTCCATCCCAACTCATTTAATTTAACTCACCACTTAATTAAGCTTGAGCTCACCCAATGGTCAAACAAGTCAATCCACGACCCATTGGGTCCCAATTGGGTCTTTTGACCCAAATAATCACCTTGACCCAATTAAATGCACCTTACCCATTTATTCCAATTGCCACCATATCCACAATTCATTTGGGTCTTAATTGGGCAATTGACCAACACTTTACCCATCTAAGGTTCATATCCTTTAAATTCACCATTTCAATGGCAATTTTCGTAAATATTGATAAACTAAAAATCTGGGGTATTACATTAATAAATAGGTGGCAAGGATTAGACCAGGGCGGTCGAACTTTTCAAACTAGGTTGTAATGTTTGGGTGTGACTCCCACACATAGTGGATTTGGGATAGCCCTAGAGAGGGTGAGTCCAACAATGGATGTAGGTTCAGGTGAACCGAACCACTATATATCGTTGTGCATGTGCGGTTTGCTTTAATGATTTGATTTATTTGTTTATCACTTGCACACACGTTTATTCCGCTGCACATATTGTTAAATTGATAAATTATTACAAAAGGAAATAAAATCAAATCAGATCTATTCACCCCCTTCTAGGACTTGCATACTTCTAGTAACATAATTTCAATTGGCATCAAGAGCTCGGTTACTTTGAGTTGGACTTAATTGTCTGAGTTGATCCTGTACTAGAATCATACATAGAGGTGATAGTTACCCTATTTCCAAACCTCCCTATTTTGACAACTCTAACTATGCCTCTTGGAAGGCAAAAATGAAAAGCTTATTTATATCACTTGATGGAACCGTTTAGGAATCAGTAGTAAGGGGTTGGGAACATCCTGTTAAGGAAATCTCTAAAAAATCCGCCAAAAATTAAGCAGGAAACTCTGTTCAACAAATCATTGGTACTAAATCTAAGGATTACTTCACCTGGATCGACATGGAAAAAACTCTATATACTGCAAATGGAAAGGCTTTAAATGCCATTAACTGTGCTATCTCACCAGATGAGTTCAAACGTATAATGACATGTGTGACAGCCAAAGAGTTTTGGGACATCTTAGAAATGACACATGAAGGAACCTCAGTTGTTAAGAGGTCTAAACTCCAAATCCTCTAGTCACAATTTGAAAACATACGCATGGAGGAAAATGAAATGTTTATGGAGTTCTATTAGAAACTAAGTGATATTGTAAATTCCATGTGGGCCTTAGGTGAAATAATCCTTAAATCTAAGATTCGTACCAAAATACTAAGAAATCTGCCCAAAAGTTTTAAGCCCAAGGGAGCCGCCATTAAAGAATATAGAGATGTGTCTCTAATGAGGTTGATAACTTGGTAGGTCTCTTCAAACTTATGAGCTTCACTTTGATGATGAAAAACCTAAAAAGAAGTCTATTACTCTAAGATCTTCTCTAAAAACTGAAAATAAGATAGATGAAAAATCTGATGACTCTGAAAGTGATTCAGATGAAGATGTTGCTATAGTTGCTAATAATTTATTAAAACACTTTAATGAGAAGAAAAACAAAAGAAGAGTTAAAAGAGAAGACTCTAAAGAAATCTCTAAAAATAAACCACACTTTTCAAAAAAAAATCAAGAGATAAATTGAAAGAAAAATATTAGGACAAGCCCAAAGAAACTCAATGTTTTAAATGTGATGGATATGGGCACTTTGCTAATGAATGTCCGTCTGAGAGGAGATCTAAAAAGAAAGCCATGACTACTGTGGTGGAAAAAGACACATCACAATCTGAAAGTGAATCCGATGTGTTAACCCATGAAGATGTTGTCAAGTCGAAAGGTTTCATTGCTTCCATCTCTTATGATCCTCAAAATGCTCCAAATGTTGAAAGTGATAGTGAAGGATCAGACAGTGAGGATGATGGCTTAAAAGAAGCTAATAATGCTTTGTTCTTAGAAATCAAAGATTTGGCTAAAAGACTCAGTAAATCTAAGAATGAAATTATTAAATTGGAAAATCAAATAATATCTGAGAATGAAAATTTGAAGAAGATTCAAGAAGAAAATATATGTCTTTAGCAAGGACTAAAATTGGCTCAAGATGAAATTTGTAAATTAAAAGAAGCAGAATCAAAATTTATATCTGAAAACCAAAAGTTGGTTGTTGAATTAAATTAATTAAAAAGACACAAAGATAAATTTGAAGAAAAATTGACTCAAAGAGAGAAAAAGTTTGAAAAACTCTTAAATATTGGAAAACAATTTGGAGATAAAACTGGTCTAGGTTTTGATGAGAAATTGAATAAGAAATATAACTCCAAAATTGTTTTTGTGAAGGTGACCATTCCTCCTCTAAATCTTCAAGTGTGACATGTTATTACTATGGAAAAAAGGGTCACGTGAGGTTTGAATGCAACATGAGAAAGAAGCACCTCAAAGATGAAATCTCTCAAACAAAAGTAAATTTTCGGGCCAATAATAAAAGTACTGTGTATGGAGGAAACCAACATGATCTCTTGGTTCAAAATCTAAAAGAATTGGTGAACGAGCTCACCATGAATTGTGACAAAAGGAGAGCAGGTTTCAAAGATCTTAGGGGTGACAACAGGCCTTTACTCGTCAATGAAAAATGGGTTTAAAAGGTGAAAGGGTGATGTGTTCAGATCTTTGTTTTTCCTAATAGAAAAGTATGTTTTTTTTAAGGGTCTAAAATTTTTGGCTTGGTGGTGGTTCTTTCTTGGTTTCAATATTGGAATATTTTTTTTTTTAAAAAAAAAACATCTTATGTTTTGTTGAATCTTCTCCATGATATTTTTTTTATCCTTTATCAATTTATGACAAAAAGGGGCAGAAAAATTGTGCTAATGTTGAGGGGGAAAAATTTCAAAATCTTACCTAGTTGCCTATGTCTTTTGCAGGAATTTTTTTTCAGGCATCATTTTAGGGGGAGAAAAAAGAAGGGGGAGAGAAGTGTTAGCACAATAAATTCAAGTCTTGATATAGCCATTGTTTGAGTTGTATTTTTTTCAAGGGTTTGTGTTTCATTGTAAAGGGGTTAAATGAGATGTATTTGTTAGAGTGTAGGTTTTGTCACGAAATTGACAAAGGGGGAGATTGTTAGTGCATCGGTTTGACCAACCCTATGTATTGTCAATTTCGTGACCGAGTGTGACCCTGTGTGTTGGACCTTGCCTTGGAAGATTTAAGAAGATGTCAAAGTTTGAAGAGCGCATGAAGATCTACTACACATTGAAGGTTCTACAGTCTACACATGATTGGCACACAGGTAAGTAGACCCTAGTGGACCTTAGGTCAAGCCTAAACATCCTAAAAATGAATGGTTAATAAATTGAAAATCTAAAAAATATTTAGTCTCAGCTTTGAGGCCTCAAGCATTTTGTCGAGGCCTCAAAGACTATCCATAATTGAGTGAAAATTATGACAGCTGGATTTCATCATGTGATCTCAGGGCCATTTGTCCTTTGACCAATTATCTTACAAAATATGGTATGGAAAATCTGAAAAAGGGAGAAAGGCTCCTCATGATTTCGAAACATCTTATGCCTTCAATGTAATTGGCAATCATGGTTATAATTGGAAACCTTGAAAAGGCTCCTCAATCTAATAATGGATGAAAGTATCTGTGATTTGCAATCACATGCAAATTTGGAAATTCTAGAAGTCTACTCAAGTGATTGACAATCTTACAAATCTAGAAAATTTCAAGAGGCTCCTCTTGATTTAAAAAAAGAAAAAGATTGTGGAAACTTTTTTGCCATCACACGATTAGTTAATTGAATAATCCGATTGGCAATCATGCACATATGGCGAATGAGTGAGTTGGTCTCTGCCTAAATATTGCTAAGATTAAAGTTTGAAAATTGAAATTGAAGTATGTTGTATTTCCATATATAAGCTCGCTGTCTCAAAGAAATCCTGGAGGCCTCAAGACTGACTGTTGGGCAGAAACTCTATAAATACATGCTTAAGCCATGGTTTAAGATACAACTGATAAATTGGAAAAACATAGGCATTCTCCAAAGACTTTTCCTTCCCTAATCTCATCACCTTCATCATCCTTTAACGAAAGAGTTTAAGCATTCAATGCATGTTTAATTGTGAAGATGAGGACATTATTCTAGAACCCAAAAACAGTAAAACCCTTATCCTTGAATCCATATTCCGTTGTGCTAATACTCTTCAATAGATGGACCTGATCTAAAGGAAGAACGCGTAGAGACATCTATAAGAAGAACACACATTTTGAAGAATTGTTAAGGCCCAAGGCAAGTGTTTTTTATTTACCTTGTTTATCATTGTACAGTGGATTAGTTCAGTGTGATTGAACCACCTTAAAAAATAGGTGTCAAGGATTAGACCAGGGCGGTCGAACCTTTCAAAACTGGTTGTAATGTTTGGGTGTGACTCCCACATATAGTGGATTTGGGATAGCCCTAGAGAGGGTGAGTCCACCAGTGCATGTAGGTTCGGGTGAACCGAACCACTATATATCATTGTGCATATGTGGTTTGCTTTAATGGTTTGATTCATTTGTTTATCATTTGCACACACGTTTATTCCGCTGTACATATTGTTAAATTGATAAATTATTAAAAAAGGGAAATAAAATTGGATCAGATCTATTCATCCCCCTCTAGGTCTTGCATACTTCTAGTAACGAAATTTCAATCATGATATGATGCGTCTGCATGTGGGGGTAGGTAACCCACAACGGACAACACGCTGTTGGGTGTTGAGATGGAGGATCTATTGACATGTGTATATGTTTATGATGATGTGATGAGTTGGTTGTTGGGAGAACTTCCCCGTTACGCTTCGGCGGTCGAGACCCCCATAGGGTGATGCGGGTCTCCCAGTTGGATTCCGACGGTTGAGGTGTCTGCCCTTGAGATTGGTTTCCCCGTTATACTCCGGCGGTCGAGACCCCCATAGGCAGATGCGGGTTTCCCCGTTGCATTCTGGCGGTTGAGGTAGTTGTGTATTATGAGGTCTCCCATTTGTATTGGTAGGGAGACCGGGGTTGGAGGAGGATAGTTGTGAGTTATGGGGATGACGTTTTGGATTAGTTGGTGGGACGACTGATTAGTTGCATAGTTGAGCACTCTTGTATGTAGACATTTATTTTATTACGATGTCCATTATTCCTCATACATGTGATATATGTTGTCGTTGACATTTGATATGATTATTCCATTCAATGGGCTGGTTAGCTCACCCCATACCTTTTACGTACCCCGGTTGTGGAGGGGTCAGGGGGGCCCTTGAAGAGGTACCCAGAGAGGAGTAACAATACTTAAATATCCTATATTATACTTATGCTCTAATTTTGAGAGACTCTTGTTTCTATAGACTCATTATCACCTGTTTTGTTTGGATGATTGTATAACTATATTGAACAGTTGGTGGTTATTTGATATACTTTATCATGTTGTTTTTGGCCTTTATCAAATTGTTGAGCGGGAGATAGTTACATTGTTTCCAAAAAAAAAAAAATGACCGATATCTGTCCTTTTGTATTGATTTGAGTTATTTCGGAGATAACGGGCCCGTAGCAGGATGGGGCATTACACCCATGTGTTCCCCTCTATCGGTTTTTAGCAATGCCTACTTGTACTTCAACAGGGACCAATGCATACAAGTCAAGCACATGCAATCCTCTACCTTCAGTAGCAAATGCAGTTATTCTCTCTCAACTCAGGATTGTTCTCACATAATACCGTCCAAAGTCCTTGTTGTGTTTTAAATTTATACTCGCAAGCGCACAAACCATTTATAATATAGCTTATGAGTGCAAGGTCGAACCCATCGGAACTTAGTAAAATATATCCGTGAAAAACATAACATTGAATTATATATTTTAAGAAATTTAGAAAATCATAGAAATAAATTTTAAACATGGGATTAATTCTCTAATCTAGGACATCTAATTTTAATTTAGAAACATTCTAAAAATAGAAAACAAGTCTAAAAATAGGAATAACATCTTAAATTAGAAATTAATCATTCAAGAGATCTAATTTTCATGGAAAAAAAACAAAATTCATCTAATTTCAATTAAGATTGTGGAATTAATCTAAAAATTATAAATAATCTTAACCTAAATTATAATTCAAAATTAAAATGCAATTAAATTAGTTTACCAACCTAGTTCATGAATTTCAAGAATTTTTTAATTTTATAAAAAACAATAAAATACCTAAATTACCTCTATACATATTTACAGTGGAACTAGATCAAAGAATTAAGGAGGCCTTATTTTCCATATTTAAAAATAAAATCGAGGCCTAGAACATGGAGCTCACTTAAACTATTTATCATGCATTCAAAACTTTCATCCATCCCAATTCTCAATATGAGTTTTATGAAGGCCATTTAAACTAAGAAAATTTAATTCAAACCTTAGGTAAGGGTGGAATTTTGTAACATCCCGCCCTTTTTCACACGCCGAAAATCAGGGTATTTTTTTTTTTTTTGAAATAAAGAGTGAGAGAGAACGGGACGTCATGACGCGAGCTAAGTCCGAGCTTCCAAAGCCCGGCCCTTAATTGGCCAACCATACTTGTGCGTGGACTAAGTCCATTAAAACAGTTCACAAGCGATAAAGTTAAGCTTGCGGAATTAAACATAGTGCGGAATTATAATAGAGTTCTATCCTATCCAATTTTTAAATAATGAGGAAGTCCATCACTTAATAATAATTACCTTAACTTAAAATGTCCAAAATTAAAATCCAAACCATAGCAAATAGTCTAAGTTATTACAGTCTCAAATACTAACTACTCAAATTACATTGTCCATAATTAAACTTAAAATAAAATGAAACTAGATTATCCAAGCTCCTAAGCTTGGCTCCGATCACGTCCTTCGCTCTATCCATTTCCTGTGTCATCATCTAAGGTAGAAGTACGACATTAGACAACGCGCCCAGTAGGTACTTCGAGTAGGGTCAAACACATGGGTTAGTATAAAAATCACATAGATATATATAATATCAAAACCATGCAAGTCCATTCCATGCCATGGGTGTCATATGCCATGAATCCACCCATCAATCATATCACAATCACATAGTATCCTCTTGATGTTCAAGCCACATCAAGGTATTGTCATGACTCCCCACGAATGCCTTATTGGTCCCACCGAACGTAGCGTTGACTCCTGTTATATTTCAAACACATTACATCTCTCCCCATGAATGCCTTATCAATCCCACCAAACGCAGCGTGGACTCCGGTTACATTTCAAACACAATACATCTCTCCCCACGAATGCCTTATCGGTCCCACCGAACGGAGCGTGGACTCCGGTTGCAATTCAATCATACATCCATTGGAATCAGTGTGGATTCCTCCCCACGGTTGTTTATCGGAAATCCGAATGGAACGTGGACTCCCCTCATTTGATCCCTCCCATGCCATGCATGAGATACAAGTGCAAACATGTTATGTAATAATAAACATCATAGCATTAAAATCCTATAGTTGAAACATAGTACTTTGATACCAAAATTAACATAGAAGTAAAAACGTCACATATACATATTCCATGTTTTCAATAAGGTAGGAATCCTACCAACGACCAAATATCGTGTCATTGCTTTTCATCCAGAAACCGCTCAACGATCGCGCCCCAGGTGGTGGAATCTTTTTACCTTAAATAAATTCCATAAAATAATCAAACTAATTATTCCAATTGATTTAAACTATTCCCTTCATCTTTCCAATTTAACTTAGCCTTTTAGAAAATCATATAAATATTTCATTTTTAAAATCAGCCGGTTACCCGCTGTCCACTACCCACTGTCCATTGTCCACTATCCATTAACCACTGTCCACTGTACACTGTCCACTGCCCATTGTCCATTGTCCACCAAAACTCACTAGTGGGGTTCGGCCATACAACATGGCTGAACCTTACTATTTGGTTTTGAGCCCCTCTTTTTAGTCCTTGATCATTTTAATCAACGTGGGTCCATGATGATTCCATCTTTTGATTTATTAATCCAATCATATAAATTAATCATTTAACTTGATAAAAACAACCTAAGTCCATACGATATTCTCCATGGGGTTCGGCCATACAACATGGCTGAACTCATGGCCCTTTATTTTCACCATATTCCCATCTCAGCTATCATTCTTTCCATAGCTAATCACTTAACTTATTTACACATAACTTAGGTCCATAAATGATTCATTAACATAAACATATACCCATATTAAATCCTTCCATTCCTTAGCTTGATCATTCAATCTCTTAAACATGCATAGATATATAAAATGATCCATCAAAATGGTTCATGGGGTTCGGCCATACAACATGGCTGAACCCATGGTTCTTCATCTCCATTTATTTCTTAGCTTATTAGCCATGGTTCATCATGAAAAATGTATTAAAATCCATAGACATCCTTCCATCATTTTCATTATTTAGAACCCATTTAAAATCACCAATATTCTTCCATGGGGTTCGGCCATACAACATGGCCGAACCCTATGGTTCATCATTTCCTCTTAAATTTACATATCCATGATTAGATCATTTGATGGGGTTCGGCCATACATCATGGCCGAACCTCATCCAATCCCTTTTGTCCTTAATGGTTCTTATACATAAAATCTAGGGTTTGGCCATGCAAAGGCCAAACCATGATCTTTGGTCATTCTCCATTCCTTATATTGAACATGCATGAGGTCCTTATGCGTATCAAGATTAGGGTTCGGCCATGCAAGGGCCGAACCATATTCTTGATCATTCCTCATGTTTAACCATGCATGTACACATATTGTCCTTAACGATCTATTTTACCCATTAGGGTTTTGTCCATTTTTCCATCTCATTCCTTGGATGGATTTTAAATCCATGGCCATAACTTGGCCAACCACATCAATTCCATATGGAACCCCATGGTTTCGGCCATTCCATAGCCGAAACCATGGTTCCCTTAACCTCCTTTTAATTTATAAATCTTGTCGAGTAATACTTACCGATTCCACGACTCCTCCATTTTCTTTCGTTCCGCCTTGCTCCTCCCTTCTTCTCCTTCCTTAGTCTTTTCTTTCTCCTCCTTGATCTTCGGCCAAAGAGTGTTGCTTGAGAGGGAGTGGGTTTAAGATGAAAACCCTAAGAGAGGGTTCGGCCAAGGAGTGTTGGTTTGAGAGTGGGAGAGGAAGAGAGAATGGAAGGAAACTCTAGTTCTTTTGTGTCAAAGAGAGGTCGGTCCAAGGGTTTTTTATGAGAGGGAGAGAGTGAATGAGATGGAACACTCTCCACATCTTTTTGTCTCAAGGTGGATCGGCCAAGGGAGGGTTGAGATGAGCCCTTCCATCGTTTCTAGGGTTTCTTGGATGAGACTTCACCTCCCAACCACCCTCATTCAATGTGGAGCCTTCCCCATGAGTTCCTTGACTAGGCAAGAGGATGCATGCCTTACACATGGCACACACACCCTCTCCAACGTTTTTGGTGTCTAGGGTTTCCATTGAGATGGAAACCCTCCACCTCCCCTTTGACTCACTCCATCTTTTCATCTGCCATGTGACTCACCCCCATTCAACCCACTTCATGAAATTCAAACTCCTAACTCAAGCACTTGGATTTATTTCCATCTAACTTAGATGATTTTAATTAAATAATTTAATTCAACTCACTTCACTTGATCCTCTTTAATTCATCCATGAACTCACCCATGGTTGACCAAGTCAACCATGGTGGCCGGCCCCACATGTGCCTTAGTCCACACGCCACCTCACTTGATGAAGTGGACTCGGGTCCCACTTGGCTATGCCACTTTGTTATCACGTCATTCACTTGCCACCTCACTTGATGAGGTGGACCCCATGCCTTTGATCTTAATTGGGTCCATGACCCGATTAAATCCATTCCTTACCCATTTACCCTAATCATCAATTCATCTTGACCCATTGGGTCCCAATTGAGCATTTGACCCAATTGACCACAGTGACCCAATTAAATAGAATTAATCCTATCCATGATCCATTGGACCATACTTGGGCCATTGCCCCAACTTTTATCCATCTAACATCTATTCCATCCATAAATCTTAATTTTTAACAATTAAAATAGATAATAGCCAATATATTTATTGCATTGAAAATCCGGGCGATTACAATATTACCCTCTTTTGAAATTTTTGTCCCGAAAATCGAGCGAAGTAGGGTTTCAAACAACTTATATAAAAAGCTCAGGCCAAGCTGTTCTCATTTCTGATTCAAGTTCCCAGGTGGCTTCCTCATTACCATGTCGATCCCATACCACCTTGACGAACTGAATGGCGCGATTCTGTAGTACTCTTTGTTCTTTCCCGATCACTCTGACCGACTTCTCCACATAAGTCACATTGCTTTGCACATAAACATCTTGCACGTTCAACATGTGTGAAGGATCAGGCTTGTATTTCCTCAACATGGACATATGGAACACATCTTACAAAGATGACAACTATGGAGGAAGTGCCAATTGATAAGCCACCTCCCCCACCCTCTTGAGGATTTAAAACGGCCCCACAAATCTAGGCGACAATTTTCCTTTCTTCCCAAATCGCATGTGTCCCTATCGTAGCGAGACTTTTAAGAACACTAAGTCTCCCACCTCAAACTCAAGGAACCTCCTTCTCTTGTCAGCGTAGCTCTTCTGACGGCTCTGTGCAGTAAGTAGATGTTGTCGTATCAACTTAATTTGCTCCGTAGTCTCTGCAACTACCTCGGGTCCAATAAGTGCAGGTTCACCGACCTCTGTCCAACACACTAGTGATCTACATGGTCTACCATATAAGGCCTCGAATGGAGCCATCTGGAGGCTTGCCTGGTAACTGTTGTTGTAAGAGAACTCAACCAGCGGTAAGTGATCCTTCCATCTACCCTTGAAGTCTAGCATACATGCTCTCAGCATATCCTCCAATGTCTGTTTCGTCCTCTCCGACTGTCCATCAGTCTGTGGATGGAATGTTGTGCTAATCAATAGATCTGTCCCCATAGCCGACTACATGCTCTGCCACACTCTGCCGGTGAATCGGCCATCTCTGTCGGACACAATAGTCCGGGGAATACCATGTGTTCTGGTGATATCCTTGATGTACCATCGACCCAAGGTCTCAAATGAATCTGTCATCTTGATGGGGAGAAAATGTGCAGATTTGGTCAATCGATCCACCACCACCTATATTGCATCATTGCCTTTTGATGACCTTGGCAACTCTGTCACAAAATCCATGTAATATGTTCCCATTTCCACTCCAGCACTGGTAAGGTTTTGAGTAACCCTAGTGGCTTCTGATGTTCAGTCTTAACCTGCTGACAAGTTAGGCAGTGAGCAACAAACTCTGCCACATCTCTTTTGAGTCCATGCCACCAATAGTGTCTCTTCAGATCATGATACATCTTGGTGCTGCCCAGATGAATAAAGAGTTTGGTTTGGTGTGCCTCGATCAATAACTCTCTTCTGCAGCTCTTAGGCACATATGTCCTACCTCGTAATATAAGACCCTGTCCCGGTCGTAACTCCCATTCCGGTATAACCTCACTAGTAGACATCTTAGCCCATATCTCCTGCACTTCCGGATTGTCCGTTGCTCCTGTTCAATCTTGGAGACCATGTTGGACCGTATGATCAGATTATACATACTCCTATGGTTCTTGATATACAAGTTGAACTCTCGAATGGTATTCAACATCTCCCATTCCTTCCTGATCAAACTAGCCACTGTCGCATGTGACATGCGCCTGAGGGCATCCACCACTTTGTTCGCCTTGCCAGGATGATATCGAAGCGCAAACTCATAATCATGTAGATATTCCATCCATCTGCGCTGCCTCATGTTGAGTTCCATCTAATCAAATAAATATTTCAGGCTTTTGTGATCTGAAAACACCTCAAACTTCTCACCATAAAGATAGTCTCTCCAGCTTTTCAGAGCGAAGACCACTACGGCTAGTTCCAGATCATGCGTGGGATAGTGGCGTTCATGAATCTTCAACTGTCTTGAACCATAAGCCACCACATGTTGACTTTGAGTGAGAGAACACCCAAGTCCCTCTTCTGAAGCATCACAATATACTTCATAGCCCTTGCCTCTTTTCGGCAAAATCAGAAAAGGAGCAGTTGTAAGCCTCTCCTTCAGTTCCTTGAATCTCCGGTTGCATACATTTGACCATTCAAATTTGACTACTTTCTGAATGAGTCGGGTAAGTGGACATGCAATCTTGGAGAAGTCCATGATAAACTTCCTATAGTAACCAGCCAATCCCAGAAAGCTACGGATCTCGGTCACATTCTTCAGTGCTTTCCATTCTCTCACTGCCGCCACCTTAGCCGGGTCCACGGCTATACCTTCCGCTGATATAACATGCTTAAGAAGTTAACATCAGATAGCCAGAATTCACACTTGCTTGCTTTGGCATACAACTGATGCTTCTTCAGGGTGTCCAGGACTATCTGCAAATGCTCGGTATGCTCCTCCTGTGGAATAAATCAGGATGTCATAAAAAAAACAATTACAAACTTGTCCAAGAAAGGATGGAAGATCCTGTTCATCAGATCCATGAACACCGCTGGTGCATTGGTAAGTCGAAACGGCATTACCACATACTCATATAGTCCATACTGCGTCCTAAAAGATGTCTTCTCTATGTCTTCATCCCTAACCCGGATTTGATGGTAGTTGGACATCAGATCAATCTTGGAGAAGTGGCTGGAACCCTGAGTTGATAGAATAGATCATCAATCCTGGGTAGAGGGTACTTGTTTCTGACTGTCAGCTGGTTCAATTTTCTGTAATCTACAGACATCCGAAGTGTACCATCCTTCTTCTTCACAAATAATACCGGGGCTCCCCAAGATGATGTACAGTTCCGGATGCACCCAAGTCTGAGCAGTTTGTCAATTTGCTTCTTTAGCTTGGACATCTCAGCTGGTGCCATCCAGTAATGCGGCAATGACACTGGAGTAGTGCCAGGATACAGCTTGAACTCAAATCAATCTCCCTTTTGGGTGGTAAGCCAGGGAGTTCTGTTGGGAATACCTCCGCGTACTCTTTCATTACCGTAGGCAATTCAGTCACCTGTGCCTTCTCTAGTCTGATGTTGTTCAGAACAAGGTGGTTCAATTCTTCATGCAGTCTTCTGGTCATAGGGATGCTCTGTTTGTCAGCATGTACCACGTATCCCTTTCCCTCGGGTGACCAAAATATTACCCTGCGGAGATGGCAATCAATGCTGGCTTGGAAGTTAGCCAACCAATCCATGCCAAAAATGATGTCATACTCAGTCATCTCGAGTACCAGATAATTGAACTCAAATCTGAATCCAGTGAGTTCAGTGTTTACCGTTGTGCATATGAGTCCCAATGATGTGTCTCCGACGGGGGATACAATAGTAAGTGATGTGGACAATTTTTGTACTAAGGTGCCAGTAGCAGATATAAATGCAACAGATACAAATGAGTGGGATGCTCCAAAATCAAATAATACAAAAGCATTGGAACTACCGACTACTACCATACCTTGAATCACAGAGTGATCCACCTCCTCTGGGGGAGGAGCTAAGGTATACAACCATCCAGATCTTGTAGGGTTAGGCGCCCGTCCCGCCTGGATGTACGCCCTAGATCCTTGTGAATGAGCTGATCTGGCTGGAGGGCGAAAGGAACCCCTAGAGTGAGAGGGTTTGTTGTTCTGTGGACATTCCCTCTTGAAATGGCCCTGCTGGCCACACTGGAAACAGGTGCTCACACCTCGGGGGACCTGAGAGACTAATACTGATGGGGAGGCTTGATTGGGACGAACGCCCCCAGTTGACCCAGTGGAAGCTGAGGGTCTCCCAAAGTTAGGTCAGAACTTCTTGTTGGGACGAAAAGTACTTCCCCAGCTCTGGCCTCGGCGGTTGTCCACAAACCGCACTGTCTCTGTTATCTCCTGCTCCGCTATGGTGGCTCTACTAACCACCTCCATCAGTGTAGGTGCCTTGAAGATAGTCATCTTGGCCCTGATGCTCGGTCGAAGGCCCCGCTCAAATTTACGAGCCCTTCTGTACTCCGTGTCCACCATGTATAAGGCATAACAAGATAGACGGAGGAACTCCTGATGGTACTCCGCCACAGTCATGGCGCCTTGTACCAAAGACATGAACGCTTGGGTATGGCGTTCCTTCTCCTCTTCTAGAAAGTAGTGATCCAGAAACATAGCCAAGAACTGCTCCCATGTCATCGCAATCCTTTCCCCTTTCGGAATCAGTGCCCGCTGTCGCTCTATCACTTTCCACCATTTGCCGGCATCATCAATCAATTGTGAGGTAGCCAACAATATCCTATCTTCATTACCGGAGATCTTCAGTAGTGTCAAGATCTGGGTAATTTTCCTCAGCCAATTCTCCCCTCCGGCAGGTCTTTCTTTCCCTTTGAAGTAAGGGGGACGCTACTGCTGAAAGTCTCTAACCATCATCCTCTCATTTGCCTCGTTGGTGGTCGCATTTCTGTTTCCGTTCATATGTTGTTGAATAACGGAAGTGACCACCGCTTGTACCAAGTTCTGCAGCTCGGGAGGCACCACGGGAATGTTCACGCTATTTTGCCCCTCCTCTTGGTGTGGTTGCTGCACCTCTTCATCCACATGCGGGTTTTGTCGGGTTGTTCTTCTCGGAGGCATTTTCCTAAGTCATTGAAACATAGTGGACTTAGCTTCTTTGTAAAGTTTGTGTTTTCATAATTTGGGGAACATTGCCGAAGAAACACCCTTATTTTTGGGGAAACTTCCTAAGTATCAAGTGTTGTTTCTCAATTTTGGGGAAATCAGGGAAATGTCTCCTATTTTGTTATGTTTGATAAATCCATCACTGTTTCTCAATTTGGGGAAAAATCCGAAGGTTTCTCATTTTCGGGGAAATTTTCCTACGTATCAAGTGTTGTTCCTCAGTTTGGGGAAAAATCATTGATGTTTCTCACTTTCAGGGAAATATGTCCTATCTTGCTACGTTTGATAAATCCAATTTATAGTGACTGTCCTTCCCTTGCTACCATTCATTTTTCGTCAAGTGTTGCTCTCAGATTGAATGCTTCAGTCTGAGTCTAACAAAGTAAATTAATCCGGCCCCCGTGCAACGGGCTCCGAAGAGTCGGTCAGTTGGGATTCTTATCTTACCAGTGAGACATGATACCATCTTAATCTTACTTCGAAAGATTCATACTTCTGGTTTCGCTCTGATACCAACTGTAATGCCTCGCCCTTTTTCATTCGCCGAAAATCAGAGTCTATTTTTGTTTTTTTTTTGAAATAAAGAGTGAGAGAGAACAGGACGTCACGACACGAGCTAAGTCCTAGCTTCCAAAGCCCAGCCCTTAACTGACCAACCATACGTGTGCGTGGACTAAGTCCACTAAAATGGTTCACACACGATAAGGTTAAGCTTGCGGAATTAGACATAGTGCGGAATTATAATAGAGTTCTATCCTATCCAATTTTTAAATAGCAAGGAAGTCCATCACTTAATAATAATTACCTTAACTTAAAATGTCCAAAATTAAAATCCAAACCATAACAAATAGTCTAAGTTACTACATTCCCAAATACTAACTACTCAAATTACATTGTCCATAATTAAACTTAAAATAAAATGAAACTAGAATATCCAAGCTCCTAAGCTTGGCTCCGATCGCGTCCTTCGCTCCGTCCATTTCCTGTGTCATCATCTAAGGTAGAAGTAGGGCGTCAGATGTAACACCCCTGGATTTTCAATTCATGAATATATATATATATATATATGAAAATTGTCCATTTAATTTGTGAATTAATGGAGATAGACCTTAGATGGGTAAGGTGTTGGGTCAATTGCCCAATTAAGACTGAACGAATTATGGATAAGGGTTCAATTGAAATAAATGGGTAAGATTTATTTAATTGGGTCAAGGTTGTCAATTGGGTCAAATGCCCAATTGGGGCCCAATGGGTCATGGTTGACTTGGTCGACCACCAAATGGGTTCAAATTTAATTAAGGTGTGGCTGAATTAAATTGGAAATGGAATCAAGTAATTGAGTTGATTTTAAGTGAGTTAAATGAGTTCAATTAAATATATGAGTTGAGTTAAAGAGATGAGTTGAATGGGAAGTTAATGGGACTTTCATTTTAAGTGAGTGGAGTGGGAAGATGGAGAGTTGCATCTCACAAGATCAAATCAAGTTGTACACACGTTGGAGAGGTGAGAGTTTCATCTCATGGGATGAAACTCCAAAGGGATCATTAATGAGGAGATGAAGGGTTTTTGGTTGTTACACAAGGCTTACCCAAGATACACGTTGGGGACATGGAGGGTTTCCATCTCATGATGGAAACCCAAGGGGCATACGGTTGGGAGTTTCATCTCATGGGATGAAACCCCCAAAGTAAATATTAATGAGGGAGGTGGAGGGTCATAGTTGCTACAAAGAGGCATCACCCAAAGGACACCACCCTTGGCCGAATTACACTGGACAACAAAGAGAATTCTTTGCTTCATCTCACTCTCTCCCTCTCACTCAAGGCCGATCGTCTCTCAAAGACAAAGGAGAAAGGACTTAGAGTTTTCTATCTCAAGCTCCTCTCCCTCTCCCAAACCTACACTCTTTGGCCGAACCCTCTCTTTGCATTTTCATCTCAAGACCTCTCAAGCTCACTCTCGGCCAAAGATCAAGGAGGAAGAAGAGACTAAAGAGGGAGAAGATAGGAGGAGCAAGTCGGAATGAAGGAAATCGGAGGAGTCGCAGAATCGGTAAGTACTTGATGAGATTTTAATTAGTAAGGAAAGAATGGTCAAGGATCATGGTTCGGCCCTTGCATGGCCGAACCCTAATTGTTATTTATATATGGAAAAGATCACATGCATGTCTAAGATAAGTTATTATGATCAAAGATCATGGGTTGGCCTTGTATGGCCAAACCCTAAGGTTGATATGCATGGACCATTAAGGACAAAGGAATGGTTAGATGAGGTTCGGCCATGATGTATAGCCGAACCCCATCAAAGGATCAATCATGGATGTATGATTTATTTTAAGGAAAATAATGAACCATAGGGTTCGGCCATGTTGTATGCCAAACCCCATGGAAGGGTATTAAGGATTTTAAAAGGTTTAAATGGATGTATGGAGGGAGATTATTGATGCTTAAAGGGTTTTAAAGAAAATCATGCAAATATATTAGTGATTTTAAATAAGGTTTACATGTTGTAAATGATAAACTTGAAATCAGGAGATAAGGAAGAACCAAGGACCATGGGTTCGGCCATGTTGTATGGCCAAACCCCATGGAGAAATATTAATGGTTTATTATGGATCCTTGGGTTTAAATGATGGACTTAAGTGTATGATTAAACCCCCCCATGGAGGGACTTTGTTTATGGACCTAAGATTGTAAATGATTTAAAATGAGAAGATGGGAAATGAGAGATCATGGGTTCGGCAATGGTGTATGGCCGAACCCCATGACTATGGCCGAACCCCATGAACCATTTTATGGACATTATGGATCTATGCATGCATGTTTAAATGAATGGATGATTAAACTAGGAAATGGAGGATTTAATTATAGATCTATGTTTATGGATCAGCTATGGACTTAGGTATGTGTAAGTAAAATGAGTGATTACCTATGGAAGGAAAGAATGGCCAAATGGTGAAATTAAAGGACCATGGGTTCGGCCATGGTGTATGGCCGAACCCTATGGAACAAGTTTTTGGATCTAAGTATGTATAAGTGACCTAAGTGTATGTTGGAATCATGGAAGTATGGTTAAAATGATGGACCAAACCCCATGGAGAAAGTTTTTGTGGACTTAGGGTTTTATTGTAACACCCTGGAATTTCAAAGATATCAATTTACATGAATTTATTCATATTTATGGAATTGCCATTGTGATTTATTTGGATATGAATTTAAATGGGTAAGGTGTTGGGCTAATGGTCCAATCAAGACTCAATGGTTAGTAGTTTTGTTTATAAGACAAATAAATGGATGAAAAGTACTCAAACGGGTCAAGAGTTGTAATTGGGTCAAATGGGTCAAAATGGCCAAATTGGACCCAATGGGTCGTGGTTGACATGTTTGACCATTAATTGAGTTCAAAACTTAATTGGGTTAAGTTTATTTAATGTTTGAGTGGGATTGAGATAAATTAAATGATGGATAATAGTTGAGTTGAATTTATGGGTTGAGTTGCATTACAATGAATGAGTTGAGTTGGGGAGTTAATTAAATAAATTGGATGGAATATTTATTTTAATGAGTGAGGTGAGTGTAGATGAAAGGTAAGTGGTTGATTTCAAATTTCAAACGGTGGCTGCATGGATACTCCATGCATGTAACTCCTAAGTTAGAAAATAAGTGATAATGGCGTTACATGGAGTTACAAATGTGAGAGGGTTATTTCAAATTCAAATTTGTATGCACGTTGGAAATGGCATAGAGTTCATTGTTTGGGTCTTCAAAAGACAGCCAATACATGGATTGATAGTTCATGCATGTAACTCCAAGGTTGGAGAATAAATAGGTTGCTGATTGGAGGAGTTACACATAATAGATTATGGCATTTCAAATTCAAAATTATAGGCTACAACGTTGGGAGCATGGGGATTGTGGCTTATGCATGAAGCTCCCAATGGAGAGGTAGTGATTACTTAAGCTAAAACAATGGCTGTTTGAGAGTTACAAATAAAAGGTTAACCAAGGGGCTAGTCGTTGGAACATGGAGAGTTTTTTATTTAAAAGTTGAAACTCCAAAATAGATATTAAACCAATGGGAGTTACAAAGTGTGTTCACACTTGAGGAGGGGAGTTTCATTTCAATGATGGAACTCCCACATGGGACGTTGATGAGGATAAATGGAACTGAATGGAGCTGCTGTCTATGGAGTTACACATTAGAGAGGTGGCTGTTACACAAGCCAAAACAAAGAGGCAATGGAGGGACGGTGCAACACATGGGAGTTTCATCTCAAAATGAAACCCCCATGTGAGACCTTAAGGAAAGGGGAGGTTACACAAACACCATCCATGGGAGATGTTGAGAGCTTGGGGAGGTTTCATTGCATAGATGAAACCCCCAAGTGAGCGTAAAGGTTTATGTTGAATGCAAATGGGAGTTACAAATGTTGTCACTTAGAGACACCACCTCTTGGGCTGGTTTCGATTAAACAAAGAGTGCTCATTTCACTCTCTATCTCTCTCTCTTTACCGTTTTCTACATTCTCACAACCAAGAACAACAGCTGGTTGATTAGGTTCAATCAGTCCTAGGCTGATCTCTTTCATCAAGACAAGTTCAACCAAAGGGTTTGGCATCAAGGCTTAGCACATTCATCCAAGGCCAAGTTATCTTCCTTTCTCTCTCATTTTCTCTCTCAAATTCATATCACCTGGCTGAAGTATTCCAAGGAGGTTGCAGCAAGGTTTGTCTCAGCCAAAAGAACAAGAAGAAAGAAGGAGAGGCTAGGAAAATAAAGGACCAAGGAAGGAGTGAAAGACCGAAGGAGTCGCGATAATTGGTAAGTGCACTTTGAACCATTGATAAGTAAAGTTGGTTAAGGGAATGAGATCTGGCCATTGTATGGCCAGATCCATCAATGGTTTAGATATAAGATTATGATGTTTAAAAATGGTAAAAAATGGACCATATGGTTCGGCCCCATTGGATGGCCGAACCCCATGGAAAAACTTGATGATTTTTATGGTGTATGAGAGACAAAATCCATATTATGAAATGGAGGTTTTAAAGGATTTAAAAGGTAGATAAGCTTACTGTTTTGGAGTAGCTATGACATGGCTGAACCATATCAATGTTATGTTAATTTGCTGATCAACATCATAGATAAATATTGGAGGGTTTTCATTAAGAGAACCACACATGGCCGAACCCCATGGACTGTTTTTGATGGATAATTGGATCAAGTGTAGGATGGAAATTATGTAATCATTATGTGCTTTGATTTAAGAATAAGATAGGTTTGTCTATGGACTTAATATAGGTATATAATCAGCCATCAAAGATGATGGAAAGATGGACAAATCATTTTGGTGAGGTTCAGCCATGTAGTATGGCCGAACCCCACTAAAGGGCCACTTAGTGGACTTAGTGCTAAGTTTATAATTGGAATTGGATTAATGAAAGATTAAAGGATTAAAAGTTAAGTCTTGAGGTTCGGCCATATGTATGGCCGAACCCCACTAAAGTGGTTTGGTGATGGACTTTGTTTAAGATAAATTAAACCAAAGGATAAACTAAATGGCATGATGGTAATTATGATGAAATGATCCAAGATGAAAAGATCATAGGAATGGACATGTGAGCCAAAACCCAAGATGATAAGGTTTGGCCAAACAGTATGGCTGAACCCTACCAAGGTTCATTTGGGAGTTTTGGGTTAATCAAAATGGTTTAGATAAATAAGGGTGACCAAAGTTTTAATGGGTGAGGTTCGGCCATGGCTTTGGCCGAACCCCACTAAATGGTTCTTAGAACATTAAGCTTTGCTGGAAATTAAGTAGACAAATGATTAACTTGCTGCTATGTATATAAAGTATTTGGATTTCTAGAAAGGTGTACAAGCCGTGATTGGAAGACGGTTCAAAGAAAGGGTCAAGCAAAGTAACATAGTGTAGGTTTCCAACCTTTATTGTAACCACATTTCTATTTGCTATTTTATGTTGATTTCGATAAGTTATATGAATGTAAAGTTATGTTTCTAAATGGCATGTTTGCATAGACATCTCATGCATGGCATGGGATGATGTTGTTGTAACCGGAGGCCACACTCCGTCGGGGTGTCCAAAAGACCACTGTGGGGTACCTTGATGATGAGAATCCCACCAAGAGGAATCCGGAGGCCACACTCCATCGGGGCATCCGAAAGACCACTGTGGGGTACCTTGACGATGAGAATCCTGTCAAGAGGAGGTTATGTAGAATGGTGATGGGTGGGACTCATTACATGTTCATTTCATACATAGCATGTTTTTATGGAATTTCGTCACTCATGTATTATTATATTATTTGCATGTTTTTATACTAACCTTGTGGTAGCCCTATTCGGAAACACTACTGGGCGCGTCGATCTAACGCCCTATCTCTACCCTTAGTGGATGACGCAGGGAAAGGGAAGAATGAGGATCGAGAAGAAAACCAAGATAGGAGCTAGGGCATTTTGAATGGATTTGAATGGACTTTGAATGGACTGTTTATGGACTTTATATTTAAGTTATGTGGACAATGTAATTTGATAATTAGTTATGTGGGCATGTAATAATGTAGTTAAGTAGTTACTATAGTTTGATTTATTTGGATGGTTTGGAATGAATGGTAGACTAAGGTTATTTAGTAATTTTGGAGAATCTGACTATGTGCTTTGCTATCTATTGATGTAAAATGGAGTAGTCTTAGAATCTAATATAATCTCAGTTAGATTAAGACTAAATATATTCTGCAAGTTTTATTTGTACCATCTGTGGATCGATTCTTATGGACTTAATCCATACGCACATGGGCTTGGCCAGTTAAGGGTCGGATTTTAGAACTCCGAACTTAACTCGCGTTGTGACACTCTGCCCCGATCACTTGAGTATTATTTATTATAAAAATAAAAATAAACTCTGATATTTATGATGAAAAGGGCGGGGTGTTACATTTATTGATGCTAAAAGACTAACTCATGTGTGATTGGTTAATGAATCAAAAGAGGGAATGACCTTGGACCCAAAACCAAGTGAGTGAGGTTCAGCCATGTTGTATGGCCGAACCCCACTAAGGCATGTTTATGGACTTAAGTATGGTTGGAAATTAAATGGAACGTTGGCTTGACTTATTGATATGTAATAAGGTAACGGGACCTCTCAAGCGGTGTACGATCGGTGAGCGGTTTTCGGACGAAAACGCAATGACACATTAGTTGGTCATTGGTAGGATTCATACCTTAATTCAAAACCATGGATTATGTATATGCAATGTTTTATTGGAATTATTTTGGTATCAAATGTTATGTCTTTATGATGGGATTTTAAATGCTATGATTTGTATTATTACATAGCATGTTGTACTTGCATCTCATACATGGCATGGGAGGGATGAAAGGTAACTGGAGACCCACGCTCCGTCGGGGCGTCTGTAAGGCATTCGTGAGGGGTACCTTGATGTGCATTATCCATCAAGAGGGATGTATGACTGATTTGTAACCAGAGATCTACGCTCCGTCGGGCGTCCGTAAGGCAATCGTGGGGATACTTTGATGAGGAGTTTCCATCAAGAGGATATTATGTGATGGTGATATGGTCGATGGGTGGGACTCATGGCATATGACACCCATAGCATGGCATTGATTTGCATGTTTTTGATATTATGTTATCTATGTGATTTTGTACTAACCATGTGTTGACCCTACTTGGAATACCTACTGGGCGCGTTGTCTAACGCCCTACTTCTACCTTAGTTGATGACACAGGGAATGGACGGAACGAGGAACGAGATCAGAGCCAAGCTTAGGAGCTTGGATGTTTTAGTTTCTTCTTATTTAAGTTATTCATGGACAATGTAATTTGAGTAACTAGCATTCGGGACTGTAATAACGTAGATATATTTACTATGGTTTGGAATGTTAATTTTGGATATTTTAATTTAAGTAATTATTATTAAGTGATGGACCTCCTTGCTATCTAAAATGGAATAGAATTGTTATTCTATTATATTTCCGCATTTATGATTTATTCCGCATGTATAACCTTAGTACATGTGACCCGTTTTAGTGGACTTGGTCCACTCACACATATGGTTGGCCAGTTAAGGGTCGGGCTTTAGAAGCTCGGACTTAGCTCGTGTCGTGGCGACCCGCTCTCTCTCACTCTTTTATTCAAAAAGAAAAAAAAAGACTCTGATTTCGGCTAGTGAAAAAGGGCAGGGCGTTACAATAGACAACGCGCCCAGTAGGTACTCCGAGTAGGGTCAAACACATGGGCTAGCATAAAAATCACATAGATATATATAATATCAAAACCATACAAGTCAATGCCATGCCATAGGTGTCATATGCCATGCCCCACCCATCAATCATATCACAATCACATAGTATCCTCTTGATGTTCAAGCCACATTAAGGTATTCTGATGACTTCCCAGGAATGCCTTATCGGTTCGCCGAACGGAGCGTGGACTCCGGTTACATTTTAAACACAGTACATCTCTCTCTACGAATGCCTTATCGGTCCCACCGAACGGAGCGTGGACCCCGATTACATTTCAAACACAGTAAATCTCTCCCCACGAATGCCTTATCGGTCCCACCGAACAGAGCGTGGACTCCGGTTGCAATTCAATTCTACATCCATTGGAATCAGTGTGGATTCCTCCCCACGGTTGTTTATTGGAAATCCGAATCGAGCGTGGACTCCCCTCATTTGATTCCTCATATGCCATGCATGAGATGCAAGTGCAAACATGCTATGTAATAATAAACATCATAGTATTAAAATCCCATAGTTGAAACATGGTACTTTGATACCAAAATTAACATAGAAGTAAAAACATCACATATATATATTCCATGGTTTTCAATAAGGTAGGAATCCTACCAATGACCAAATATCGTGTCCTTGCGTTTTCGTCCAAAAACCGCTCACCGATCGTGCCCCCGGTTGTGGAATCTTTTTACCTTAAATAAATTCCATAAAATAATCAAATTAATAATTCCAATTGATTTAAACCATTCCCTTCATCCTTCCAATTTAACTTAACCATTTGGAAAATCATATAAATATTTCGTTTTTAAAATCAGCCGGTTACCCGCTGTCCTCTACCCACTGTCCACTGTCCACTATCCACTGTCCACTGTCCACTGTCCACCAAAACTCACTAGTGGGGTTCGGCCATACAACATGGCCGAACCTCACTCTTTGGTTTTGACCCCCTCTTTATAGTCCTTTATCATTTTAATCAATGTGGGTCCAAGTTCATTCCATCTTTTGATTTATTAATCCAATCACATAAGTTAATCATTTAATTTGATAAAAACAACCTAAGTCCATAAGATATTCTCCATGGGGTTCGGCCATACAACATGGCTGATCCCATGGTCCTTTATTTTCACCATATTCCCATCTTAGCTATCACTCTTTCCATAGCTAATCACTTAACTTATTTACACATAACTTAGGTCCATAAATGATTCATAAACATAAACATAGACCCATATTAAATCCCTCCATTCCTTAGCTTGATCATTCAATCTCTTAAACATGCATAGATATACAAAATAATCCATCAAAATGGTTCATGGGGTTCGGCCATGTTCCTTCATCTCCGTTTATTTCTTAGCTTATTAGCCATGGTTCATCATGAAAAATGTATTAAAATCCATAGACATCCTTCCATCATTTTCATTATTTAGAACCCATTTAAAATCACCAATATTCTTCCATGGGATTCGGCCATACAACATGGCCGAACCCTATGGTTCATCATTTCCTCTTAAATTTACATATCCATGATTAGATCATTTGTTGAGGTTTGGCCATACATCATGGCCGAACCTCATCCAATCCCTTTTGTCCTTAATGGTTTGCCAAACCATGATCTTTGATCATTCTCCATTCCTTATATTGAACATGCATGAGGTCCTTATGCATATCAAGATTAGGGTTCGGCCATGCAAGGCCCGAACCATATTCTTGATCATTCCTCATGTTTAACCATGCATGTACACATATCGTCCTTAACAATCTATTTTACCCATTAGGGTTTTGTCCATTTTTCCATCTCATTCTTTGGATGGATTTTAAATCCATGGCCCATAACATTTTGGCCAACCACTTTCAATCCATATGGAACCCCATGGTTTTGGCCATTCCATAGCCGAAACCATGGTTCCCTTAAACCTCCTTTTAATTTATAAATCTTGTCAAGTAATACTTACCGATTCCGCGACTCCTCCGTTTTCTTTCTTTCCGCCTTGCTCCTCCCTTCTTCTCCTTCCTTAGTCTTTTCTTTCTCCTCCTTGATCTTCGGCCAAAAGTGTTGCTTGAGAGGGAGAGGGTTTAAGATGAAAACCCTAAGAGAGGGTTCGGCCAAGGAGTGTTGGTTTGAGAGAGGGAGAGGAGAAGAGAATGGAAGGAAACTCTAGTTCTTTTGTCTCAAAGATAGGACGGCCCAAGGGTTTTTGGTGATAGGGAGAGAGTGAATGAGATGGAACACTCTCCACTTCTTTCTGTCTCAAGGTGGATCGGCCAAGGGAGGGTTGAGATGAGCCCTTCCATCTTGTCTAGGATTTCTTGGATGAGATTTCACCTCCCAACCACCCTCATTCAATGTGGAGTCTTCCCCATGAGTTCCTTGACTAAGCAAGAGGATGCACGCCTTACACATGGCGCACACACCCTCTCCAATGTTTTTGGTGTCTAGGGTTTCCATTGAGATGGAAACCCTCCACCTTCCCTTTGATTCACTCCATTTTTTCATCTTCCATGTGACTCACCCCCATTCAACTCACTTCATGAAATTCAAACTCCTAACTCAAGCATTTGGATTTATTTCCATCTAACTTAGGTGATTTTAATTAAATAATTTAATTCAACTCACTTCACTGATCCTCTTTAATTCATCCATGAACTCACCCATGGTTGACCAAGTCAACCATGGTGGCCGGCCCCACATGTGCCTTAGTCCACACGCCACCTCACTTGATGAAGTGGACTCGGGTCCCACTTGGCTATGCCACTTTGATATCACCTCATACACTTGCCACCTCACTTGATGAGGTGGACCCCATGCCTTTGATCTTAATTGGGTCCATGATCCGATTAAATCCATTCCTTACCCATTTACCCTAATCATCAACTCATCTTGACCCATTGGGTCCCAATTGGGCATTTGACCCAATTGACCACATTGACCCAATTAAATAGAATTAATCATATCTATGATCCATTGGACCATACTTGGGCCATTGCCCCAACTTTTTTCCATCTAACATCCATTCCATCTATAAATCTTAATTTTTAACAATTAAAATAGATAATAGCCAATATATTTATTGAATTGAAAATCTAGGCTATTACAAATTTATATTTGAAAATTCAAATCTAACTATTTCATATACTCTTAAAATGAGTCTTAGATCAGAAAAATCAAGTTCTACCTCTCCTAACTATTTCATATGTTTTCCTTAAACTTTTTAGAATAAAGTCCAACGCAAATTCATGAAAAAACTAAAATTGAAATCAAATCTTCATTATACATAAATAAATAATTGGACGACCATAATTCTAAACAAGTCTGCCTCTCTTTTTATTATTAAAATGCGAATATGATATTACAAGCAATGGAACTTTGAAATAAAGAACAAGAAAAATACAAAGGAAATTAAAATCCACAACTTGAAACCGGATGTGGATAGAAAATTCCAAAGCTTTTTCTCTTCTTTCTCTTCTTTTCCTTCACTTCTTGCTCTCCAAACATCCCAGCCAAATTTGAATTGTGTTGTTCCAATTGCATAAATTTATAGATTTTTGATGGGCTAGATTAGGCAAGCCATGGGACCCACTCTCCAACTCAGCTGATCCACTCCTTTCTAATCTTCCATTCAGTCAGCCAAACCATTGCTTCTATATTTTGTATACAGCTGACTCGGCCAAGACTTCCTTCTATACTTACTTTTATCTTTGCTGGCGTGTGAAAACAAACCATGGCAAATTCTATTTTTTTCTCCATTCTCCTTCATCCTATTGTACCGTCCTTCTATGCTTTTCTCTTACTGATGATGCAACTGTTGGGTTCTCAATGGTTTCTTGTAAATCTCTTTGCAGCCGACCTTTTCTTCTAATTCCATATAGATGCACTTGCTGGCTGCAAGTATCACTTGTACCCTCTTCCTTCACTTCAAGGCTGGTTGTATTGTTTGATTTGTTTCCCACCATGCCCAAGTGAAATGCATTGTAGCTGATGATGACAGCTCCATGGCACTTGGCACCCACCTGTGCTGCTCTGTATTTATTTATTCATAAATCTGCACACTGCTTCAATGATGTTTGAATGGTTTTACAAATAGGTGTTGTTGTCCTTATTGCTATAAAAATCAGTCCCAAATCAAAAGAAAACATGTGGGTTCCATGACCACCGTGGCATGCAAGATTGCTTCGAACTTGAGCTGCACCATCCCTCTTTTGTATTCTTTCAACAGATTTCCCTCTGCTATTCTTGCTTTTCTTGATATAGCTTGGTGATATTCCTTTACTTCAATTGTATTGTTCGAATTGTTGCTGTTTTCTTCCATTATTTGGTTTTGTCAATCAGATGTGAATTTGCAACTTGAAAGCATGCCCTCCTCTAACTTCTTGGACGCTGATGGGTTTGCTTCTGCTCTGTCCTATTTCTTGTTGCTATTCAGATATGTTTTTATTGAGCAAGTACTGCTTTTGCATTAGTGCAAAACCGCCAACATGGGAACACAACCTTCAGACATATGTTGCATCGGCCACCAATTTCATGCACAGTAGGAAACACATTGAGCCCAATAATGAACCAAACTTATGTCAACGGTTGTTGTTTATCAATACAACACGTCAATAAGTTGCTGCGAATTGTAAAACAGCTTGCTTTCTATTCTTTTTCTTTTTATTAAATGACGTTTCTCTGCAAACAAACCATGGCTGGCTATAATACTCGTCAGTCACTTGAAACAACCCTTTTCTCCAGTTCTGCTGCATACTTCTTAATCAGTGATGGTACAAAGTGAGCAAGCGTTATCCATTCTGCCTTTACTTGAAAAATTCGAATATTGCTCGGCATATCTTGGGCTTCAGCTAGACTTAGATTTGAACATGGGCCCACTTTTACCAAGGGTTTTTAAAAATAGATCTCGGGCAATTTTCCTGCATCTTTCTTCAATTTTTACTCTTTTTCCTGACATCTTCAATTATTCATGCAAAACTCCAAAAGTCCTATTAATTTATTTTATTTATTACAATTTAAGGGCTAACTAGTCTAATATTTAGGGGTAAAATAGTCATTTTATTGTGCTCATCAAATACCTCAAACTTAGATTTTTCTAGTCCTCGAGCCAAAAAAAACTAAAAACTGAAAATTAAAATCGTAAAATACACCAGTTTCGCTGACACTCTTGATTACATTTAGCGTATCCAACAAGCCTTTAAACCCCTAACTCACCACTAGTGGACGAGTTATAGTCTCGTGAGGGCTTACAGTGGTGATACCCACAAACATCAAATTTTCAAATTTCAGCAAAAATATCTAAACCAAAATTTAAACATCATACAATCCCAAAATTATTTTATAAAACTTATACTCGGAGTGTAGTGTGTGATACCCAATATTAACATAGTTATTTTTTTTTTGTTCAAAATATGCATAAGTTTTGCAACCACGAGTTGAAAATGCGCTTCGACTTCAAATCTCACGAGAGATATCTCTCAAAAAGACTTTCGCTCAAAGATTGGGTTAAATTTCTCTCAAAAGTAAATGTGAGCGGAATAATTTCTCAAATGCAAATACCCACATATTTATTAACAAAGAACGAATTAAAACAAAGAAAACATAGATCTCATGAAAGGATGCTATTTTCCTGAGAACTTTTGAAATAATACACCATTATTTTTCTTCATCTATTCTCAACTTAAATACCATATTAACTGAGGATCAATAGGACATCCTAATAGGACAAAACATGGCTGAGGACCGGGTCATATTGAAGAAGGAATAAAGACTCTAAAATAAATACTTTTAATAGAAAAAGTTAGAGGTATTCATAATGTGAAAGAGATATTTTTTCCTTTAATTTTCTTTCAGCACTTCCAAAACATCATTTTTTCTCTCAAAATTTCTTTTTCTCTCTTTTTCACATCCTTCTTTTGTTTTTCTTATGTTCTTTTTTTTTTTTCAGCATATTCTGCTCTTTTTTTTTCAAGAGGCATATTTTTTTTTCAAAGGGTACCATCCCAATAAATCATCTCTAACCTTTTCTGAGCTCTAGAATAGGTCATAGATATTTCAATTTTGGTTCAAACTCCACAACTGGAGTTGGGTATGGATAAACGTGGTTAACAACCAAAATAGGCCAAATTTTCGTTCAAGGCTTAAAATGGGAACTAACATGATAATACGACCAACATAGCCAAGCTTCAAAGGTTCAAACAATCCAAAATAATGGCCTATATCACTTCTTAAGCTTCATATGAATATTTTTTGTTTCAAATAAATTCAGAAAAAATATCAGGCGTAATAATTCAATTGTATTGTCGTTCTCAGTAATTTGACCAAAATCAAAGAATAATGAGATCTAACAATAAGAATATTACGCAATTCAAAGAAAATAATAATTACTTATAACCCCCAGAAAAATCAAATGGTTCTAAAGTTCACTGGGTATAAGTCTCCACTGGTATTCCTCTAGTGATTACTAAACTCATGAATATTCTTGTTTTTCAATCTAACATTAACATGGCTGTGCAAATATTTTCCAAGCATAAATTTCATAAAATTTCAATTGGAAAAGCATGATATAAAAAAATTTATTCACATATTAATGCCTGAATACATTTTTTTTTTTAAAATGACGCTAAAATGACACAAAACTTAAAACAGACACAGTGTAACCCCCAAATACCCCCAAACTTAAATTGAATAGTGTCCTCAATGTTCCCTAATCTACTTGTGCAAAGCAAATTAGAAGAAAATATCAGAATATAACAACTCAAGTTAATAAATACCTGAGATGACTTTTTTATTTCAAACCTTCAAAACAATCAAACACACAAAAACAACACAAACACGCAACAAAAACACAAAAACTAACTCAAAAAAAATGAAAACCTAACCTAGTCATTGACAAACATCGACATACACAACTGACAGACTCAACACAAACAGACTGACTCAACACAAACAGACTTAGATTCAGACTTAGACTGATGGATATGAATAGGTGGATATGGATGGGCGTGGATGGAAATGGATGGATGGGTAATCAATCCTGGTAGACAGGATCGATCAACAAGAGTTGGACTTCTTCCTCCGGCTGATTCTGAAGTTCTAAGAATGGTTTTAACCTCTGACCATTTACTTTGAAAACACGACCATTCCTTGGATGTCGAAACTTAACTGCCCCATGTGGGTATACTGTTAGAACAATATACGGGCCTGACCATCTCGATCGAAGCTTACTCGGAAATAGGTGTAATCGAGAATTGTACAACAAGACCTTCTGACCAACTGTGAATTTTTTCTCAAAATATTCTTATCATGAACCAATTTCATCCAATCTTTGTACTTTTTCGCAGTATCAAAGGCATCCCTCTTAATTTTATCAAGTTTAGTCAACTGGAGCTTTCTTTGCTACCCAGCCTTTTCTAGAGCAAAATTCATATGATTGATAGCCCAATGTGCATGATGCTATAACTCAACTGGCATATGACATGCTTTCCCATACACCAATCGAAAGGGTGACATTCCAATGGGCGTCTTGAATGCAGTACGATATGGCCAAAGTGCATTAGTAAGTCTCGAAGACCAGTATTTCTGGGATGGACTGACTGTCTTCTCTAGAATATGTTTTATCTCTCTATTCGAAATTTCTACTTGCCCACTTGTCTGAGGATGATAAGGAGTAACTACCTTATAAATCACCCCATATGATTTCATCAATTTTTCAAATGGGTGATTACAGAAGTGATTTCCCCCATCACTAATGATGGTTCGTGGTATTCCATATCTAGAGAAAACATTATCTTTCATATTCCGACGAGACAGACTATTTTTCCGCTGACATCTTTCACATGACACACAATAGGTATGGGTATCTTTGAACATTGAAGACCAGTAAAAACTACACTGCAAAACCTTCGCAGTGGTCTATTTGGTACTGAAGTGACCTCCACAAGCTTGATCATGACAAAACTTAATGACACTGACTTGATTGCTTTCCGGGACACAACGACGAATGATTTGGTCTGAACAATATTTGAACAGGTATGGATCATCCCAGATAAAGTATTTGACTTTACCAAAAACTTTGACTTATCTTATTTAGTCCAATGATCCGGCATCAAACCAATGACATGATAATTCACAATATATGCAAACCAGGGTACTTGGGAAACTAACATGAGTTGTTCATCAGGAAAGGATTCAGTAATAGGCATTGGGTCATCAGAAAATTCTGTTACCAATCTAGACAAATAGTCTGCTACCACATTCTCGAAACCTTTTTTGTCCTAGATTTTAATGTCAAATTCTTGTAGCAAGAGAATCCACCTGATCAAGTGGGACTTAGCATCTTTTTTAGACAAATGATATTTCAGAGCAGCATGGTTAGATTAGACAATGACCTTCGAACTCACAAGGTAAGATCAAAATTTGTCTTGTGCAAAAACGACTACCAACAACTCATTTTCCGTGGTGGAATAGTGCAGTTGAGCATCATTCAACATTTTAATCGCATAATAGATAACATGAGGTAACTTATTTACTTTTTGACCTAAAACAACTCCTACTGCATAGTCAGAAGCATCACACATTATCTCAAAGGAACAGACGAATCAAGTGGTTGAATGATCGGAGCAGAGGTGAATGCAGTTTTTAATTTTTCAAAGGCTTGGACGCATTCATCATCAAAATTGAAACTAGTATCCTTGGTCAGGAGTCTACATAGAGGTCTAGACATTTTACTGAAATCTTTGATAAATCTCCTGTAGAAACCAGCATGACCTAGGAATGATCTGATCTCTTTAACAGTTTGGGGTCGTGGAAGACAAGAGATCAAATCAACCTTGTCTTTATCCACTTCTATTCCTTTGTCTGATATAATGTGACCTCGGACTATGCCCTGCTGAACCATGAAGTGACATTTTTTTCCAATTGAGTAGTAGGTTCTTTTCTTTACATCAGACTAACACAAGGGTTAGGTGATGTAGGCATTGGTCAAACGATGAACCAAAGACTGAGAAATCATCCATAAAAACCTCCAAGAAATGTTCTACCATGTCTGAGAATATGTTGATCAACACTGATGAAAGATAGCAGGTGCATTGCACAGCCCAAAAGGCATGCGACGGTAGGCGAACGTACCAAACGGACAGGTGAAGGTGGTCTTCTCCTGGTCCTCGGGATCAACACAGATTTGGTATAGTTGGAATAACCATAGAGAAAACAGTAGAATGCATAATAGGCTAAATGCTCAAGCATCAGATCAATGAATGGAAGAGGGAAGTGATCCTTCCGAGTAACAGTGTTCAGCTTTCAGTAGTCAATATGAACTCTCTAGCCTGTTTGGACACGGGTAGGAACTAGTTCGTTATCCTCATTCTTGACTATATCACACCAGACTTATTTGGGACAACCTATATCGGACTCACCCATGCACTGTCAGAGATCGGGTAGATGATACCCGCCTCGAGAAGTTTTAAATTTTTTTCTCTTACCACTTCCTGCATCGCTGGGTTCAGACGTCTCTGTGGTTCTCTAGACGTCTTGGAATTCTCCTAAGTGAATTTTGTGCATGACCATAGAGGGCTGATCCCTTTGAGATAGGCAATGGACCATCTAATAGCTTCTCTATGTTCTGTCAAAATAGCGATGAGTTTAAACTCCTGCTCAGAAGTTAAGTCGGAAGTTATGACGACTGACAATGTTTCTGATAGTCCAAGATACGTATCTTTCAAAGTCTCAGGGAGTGGTTTGAGCTCTAATTTTGGTGGCTTTTCAATAGAGGGGACTGGTACAGATTGAGTTAGAAGGAGGTTCAAATTTCCAAACATCAACATATGGAACTTCATTCAGCAGAGCATTCACCTCTTGCTCACCATTTTCATTGAAATCTGTACAAAGGTTGGCAGAGACTTCTCGAATGGATCGTCACAAATAAAGTGAAGAAATGATTCTTCGATAGAACTCTAAATCATATTAAACTCGTACAGGTGATCCGTAGAGGGAGGTTGTTTGCACAGGTTAAATACTTTGAGTTTTGTCATAAGATCTTCGTACGAAAACCAAAGCATACCATCTTGGCAATTGATAACAACTTTGGCGGTGGCCAAGAATGGTCGTCCAAGAATAACCGGATTGTGCTAACTTTCGTTCTGAACGGGCTGGGTATCCAACACTACAAAATCGATCGGAAAGTAGAATTTGTCGAATTTCACCAGAACATCTTCTTGTAATGCCCCTTCCTCTAACCACCATCATCAAAGTAATATGGTAGGAATATTTCAGTGGAGAGGGAGGCGAGCGTCACGACACGAGTCAAGTCCGAGTCCGAAGACCCGACCCTTGACTGGCCCAACTAGTGTGTGCGTGATAACATTTGCACACATTAACATAAACCTGTAGAAATTCAAACATTTATTTCATTGCATGTATAGCCAAACACATCTCAAAACAAATATAAAGAAATTCCCAAGATAATCATACATGAGTCAAATACAAAATACTTAATTACAAAGTTCCAAGTCATATTGCCATAATATTCCCCAAATATTACATGAACATTCTTAATACATAACATTGTCCTGCTATTCTCAAAATAAATAAGTCCGTTTCACTAGTCCAAGCTTCCTTCTTAGTTCTTCATCTTGTCTACATCGGCCATCTCTTGGTCCAATTTCATCTACGTACTTCAAACCTGCATGCACAATCTAAGGGGGAATTTATGGGCTTATTCAATGCGCTCAATATGAATTCCGATCACATAATATGCACTATGGCGTGTCATATTAAGACATTATACATACTTGTACTTTGAAAATCAAACACCTACATATTGTATACCTTATACGTAAACCTCCAAGCATTTCTCAAAACTCATTTACTTCTCATATCAAAGCTACGTACTCACCTCATATTTCTTTTCATACTAGAAATCTCATAATTGAAATTATGAATAATACTTTTCTAAAAACCTTTCTCAAATCTCAGTCATATCATAATAGTATAAGTATTTCAATACTTTTCCTCAAAATACTTATCATACTAAGAATCTCATGTTCAACTTATTATGGAAAGCTTATATTTGAAAACATAATACATATTTCATTATAAGGGATCATACTCATACCTAACTAATCTCGTAATTTCATTATCAAATGATGTCAACCCAATACTTATAATGAAATCATATTCACTTGTCTTTTTAAAATACCATATGCCAATCATGTAAATGCTCATCAATGTGCAATGTATTATGCCATGGGTGCTATGATTCATGCATACCCTCATCATGCCCCATGCATAGGTATTTTAACAACTCATTTAGGATAACGGGGCCTTTTATCTTCCCATATACTCATTTCATACTTATCTTTTGGACTGCCGTAATACATATCTTCATAATTTCAACTTGATCTATTGGTAAAGCATTTCTTTCTTGGCCATATACGTACGACATCAAAGCCTGCCCGAGTCAATTCAGCACTTTGATTCGTGAATCCATTTTTCATAAATACGACACCAAAACCCGTTCGGACGTTCGGTATTGTTGTTCGTTGACTGTCACCCCCATAATAATAATCATGACACTAATGTTTATTTGGACTAACTAGCTCTTTGTTTTCACTCCATGTCTTTCCCATCCCATGCTTCATGCATGAGGAATATGAATGCAAATGATACGAATGATCTCATCTCATGTGTTGTCAATCATTCTCATGAACTTGAATGTACTAATTTCACAACACATATGATATACATTTATTTCTCAAGATAAATTAGAAACCCATTTAGTTGAAATCCACAACAATCTTTCAAGTAAAATATCAAAATTTTCAAAATACCTACAAATACCTTTAATCGGGATAGCATCATTTTCTTTATAACATAAATCCTTTCAAAATATTCATTCGATATCACATAGCTGTAATGTACATTTCAAAACACCTCATCTATCATATAATTCTAGATGGTGAATACTTTAATTGAAAATGAACTCCATTTCATAAATCAAGAATAAATGATTTTCAAAGGGACTCAAATCATCATTTTCTTATTGTTAATAAGATTTTAGATTCACAACCATTGCATTTCAATGAAGTAGGCAAATCTATCTAAGATTTGGCCGATTAGCAACCAAAAGCACTCCGCGAGTTAGCTCGCTAGATCTCGGGTTTACTCTTTGGCCCTTCGTTCGTTGACATGTGTCAACATATAATCCTCACGTCATTATAGTGTAAAAACTCTCTAATTAAATTTATGAAAATCTTAATTAAGATTTAAAGATCATTTGGCGAAGGTCATTAGAGTCTAAATGATACCACATGTGTGTTTTGTCTTAACCAAGGGTAAAATGGTCATTTTACCCATAGTACTCAATTGAAACATAATTCATAAAACTCCAAATTATTTAAAGTCACTCATATATTGTTTAGAGAATCAGAATTTAGGAATAAAAGACTCATTATTAGAAAATAAAATTTTAGATCTAGTGAAGATGCCTAAAACTAGCCTCTTTAATTTTGAAATACAAACTGCGCAGTGTTTTTGTAAAAATCATTTCGGTTTCTTTTCGGTATCGAAATAACTCAAGTAAATTCTCTTTGGAAATCTGTATGATATTAGAATACAGGAAAATTATTTAAAAATATCCAGAAAATCATTTTAAAATGGTTATAGGTGAATTTTCGGGACTTATATAATATAGTTTTCTATCTTAGAACTGTCCAGTTTTTACAAAATTATTTCGGGTACCTTTCGATGTCCAAAAATTGCGAATAAATACTTTTTGAAAACTTCTTTCATAATAGAAGGTCTGAAAAATAGTTACAAATTCGTAGGAAATCATTTTGAGATGTTTAAAGGCCCATTTTTTTTACTGATTTGTAGAAACAATTTTACAATGAATCATTTTTCTAAATTTCATCATAACATATTATTTTCTTAAACCATTTTTCTTACAATAACCAATAAATAAAGACATTCAAATCTTCTAATGAAGTTATAAAAATACTTTAAAAAAAATATCTAAACATCATGGCATTTTAAATAAAACTTCTCGTAGAAGTCTATTTTATGAAAATACCTACTACTTCCCTTTATCTCTTCATTATACTCCATTTCTTAGATTCTCTTCGTAGTTTCTTTGATGTAAAAAATTAGATGAAGAGATAAAATATTTTAACATCTAAATCAAATAACCAAGAGGGTTAGAGAACCTACTTGTTCAAGCTCTAATCAAGTCTTCAAGTCCTTCCTTTCTTTTTCCAAGTCCAAGCTTTCAAGAGAGATTTGCACCAAAGAGAGGAAGAGGAAGAGAAATTTTCAGCTCTCTCTTTCTTTCTTCATATTTTTAGAGAGGAAGAATGAGGGGGAGGAGGATAGAAGAAGATAATGGAGGAAAAGAGGTAGAGATGGAGCTCAAGCTTTTCCTCCTCTCATTTTTGTTTTTTCCTCCACCTTATCCTCCTTTTGTTTTTAGTCATAATGCAAAAGCTAAAGGTGGTGAGGTGGAGAGCACTTATTGGTCCAAACTAAAGGTGAGGTGGTAAGGTTGAGAGCACTTATTGGTCCAGGCTAAAGGTGGGGTGGTGTGGTGGAGAGCACTCATTGGTCCAAAACTAAAGGTGAGGTGGTGATGTTACTTTCATCCTTATCTTGCCATGTGGCATGCCACCTCATCATGCCTTGTAATAGCCCGAAATTTTAAATCAATATATATTTGGCATTTATTGATTTTAATTTGAATTTTGACATGAGGGAATACCAAATGGATCAAAAATTGGGACAAGGGTCCAAGAATGGCCCAATTGGGCCATGGATTGGATGAAATCCATTTAATGGGTCAATGAGGACTAAGTGGATCAACGATGGTCAAAGTGGGCCCGATAGCCATGTGGGGCCCAATGGATCAAAATTGGTTCAATCCTAAGGTAAGTTGATAAGGAGGGAATCTAATTGGGCCATGGGCCTAATGATTACCCAATAGACCATGAATTAGAATTAATTCACTTAATTGGTCAATGGTAAACAATTGGGTCAACTAGCCATATGGGACCCAATGGGCCAAGGTAACTAAGCCCTAAGGTAAATGGGTAAGACAAAAATTTAATTGGGCCATGGGCCCAATGGGGATCCAATAAGAGGGATACATTTAATAAAATTTAAATCACCTAAGTTAGGTGATAAATTGACCAAGGTAACATGGCCAATGGGGCCCACCTCCACCTCACCCATTGAGGTGGCGTGTGGACCCAAGAGTAGTGGGGCCAACCACCATGGTTGACTTGGTCAACCATACGTGGATCTTAGAGGGAATTTAATGAGATTAAATTAAGTGGAAAGTGATTAATTAAATTAACCTAGGGATCAAGTGATCTAAGTTAATTAACCTAATCTAAATTGGTCAAGTGGTCAAAACCATCCCAACAAACACAAACCACTTGAGAAAACACAAATTGAAACCATGGATTAAAGGTGGTGGTTTTATCCCAACCACCACCATTAATGCATGTTGGTTGGTGAAAAAAAATTAATGTTTGAGTGTAGGCTACTCCAACCATCTCCATCTCTAATCCAAACAAGCCATTTCACTCTATCCCTCTCTTCACACACAAAAAACGTCCCCTACCTTGTAAGAGAGAAGAAAAAACTTAGAAGAAAAACTTAGAAAGAAAAGGAGAAGAAAAGTGAAGGAGAAGGCAAGCTTTGGGCCACCAAGACCCTTGAAGATTTCTCCCTCATCTCCATACTCTTTCCCTCTCAACCTAACCCTACCTTAGCCGATCCAAACCTTGAGGGCCTCACCATTTGATCAAGCACATCTAGCCGATCAAAGATCAAGAAGAAGGAGAGAAGAGGCTAAGAAAATCAAGAGGAGAAAGAAAGACAGGAGGAGACGTCGGATTGTAAGTATCTCTAGACAGGAGGTTAATCTTTCATGGTTTAAAAAAAATGATGACCCATTTCTTAAACTAAATATGGCCAAAAATGTTGTGGGCCATGGATCTAAGATCCATTAAACGGTAGGATTAAGAAATGGATAAATTTGGAGAGAGATAGATTAAAGAAAATGAATGGATTAAGGATGGTGTGGATTTAAATTTTTAAAGCATGGAGAAATGTAAATGGGAGTGAATGGATGACCATAGGGTTCGGCCATGTAGCATGGCCGAACCCCATGGTGAATGATGAGTAATTTATTTGAGATTATATGGTTTAAAATTATGGAGAAGGGTTAATGATATTGTGGTTTTAAATGATTAAAAAGTTGGTAATTTTAAAGGTGTTAAATAAGAAAAATTATGAGGTATGTAGATGATTTCAAGTGGCCTCAAAATAATGGAAATATGATATTTTAAAGAAATCATGGACTATAGGGTTCGGCCATACAAGGTGGCCGAACCCCATGGTTAGTGAATTATGAGGGTTAGGGTTCTTAAATGCTCAATGATTAATGGTTTCTAATGTTTGAAAATTATGAGTATGGTATGTGATTTTTTAAATGGGTATTAAAGGATGGAAATGGTGGGTTAAATATTTTTGAATTATGGAGATAGTGAGGAAATGTTGGTGGTGTAAATGGACTTTAAATGTGATTAAAGATCCAAGGTAAAAATGAGGGAAAGACATCATGGGTTCGGCCATGGTGTATGGCCGAACCCATGACCCATATTTTTAGGTCATTTGTGGGCTAAGTTATGGTTTATATATGTATTTAAACGAATGGAAATTAGGTTAAGTTAATGGTAAAATTTAAATGGATTTACAAGTGTATGATATGGATTTTAAAGGGCCAAAATGAATGTAGGTTATGGATTTTAAAACGGATTATTTTTGGGACAAAACATTGGTCTTAAAATAGCACCCCATGGTGGTGATTGGTGATTTTAAAATGATGGAGAAGAATAATAGATGTTAATGGATTCTTATATGATATGTAATGTTTTGAAAGGATGAAAAATGGGGACTTAAATGGATAAGTTAAATTCATTAGAGATAGGAATTAAAGGGGGGAAAATGAACCCAAGGAGATGAAATTTAGGTATCATGGGTTCGGCCATGGTGTATGGCCGAACCCATGACCCATTATGTGGGCCACATCTTAGGCAAAATGTGGAATTAGGTAAGGGATTTAATGTTTACAAAATTAATTAAAATAGGTGATTGATGTTATGATGCTAGGTTATGATTAATGAATCACTAATGGATCTAAGTTAGGGATGAAGTTTGGACTTAGGATGTACATAAACGAATGGATGATTGAACCATGGGAGAGGAGTGGCAAAACGGTAAATAAGTGCCACATTGAAAAACCATGGGTTCGGCCATGGTACATGGCCGAACCCTATGGGGATTAGACATGGAATCGGATATTACGAATGATTAAATGAAACGGATAGATGCTGTGTTTTAGGCTCGCAAATCGAAATTTTTAAAATTGGCCAAAATCGGATTTATGTATGTGTTTTAAACCACGGAAAATGAGGCTAAGTTAAGGGCTGATTTTCGATAAAATTATAACATAATTAATGGCCATTAATGTGTCTAAGTAGATGGATCAATTATGGACTTAATCATGGATAACGTATGGACTAATTCGGTAAATGTAATAAGGTATCGGGACATCGCAAACGGTACGCGATCGGCTACCGGATTATTGAACGGAAACGTAACGGAACGCTACGCGGTATTCGGTAGGATTCCTACCTCTTTGTAAGCCGTGGACATGTGATGTTTATTTCAATCTATTTTGATGATTATGGGACTTGTATTATGATGAGTTTTAATTTATGAATTATATGATGGTGTTATGGATTATATTTTAACATTATGCATTATATGGCTATGTATGGTATATTAAATTTATGGTTTATCTATATACTACATAACATAATGCACGTACATCTCATGCATGGCATGGGCGGGAAAATAATGAAACCGGAGTCCATGCTCCGTCGGGGCGACCGAGAATCAGACATGGGGATAGCCTGAGGGCTATAACCGGAGTCGATACTCCGTCGGGGCGACCGAGAGTCAGACATGGGGATAGCCTGAGGGCTATAACCGGAGCCCATGCTCCGTCGGGGCGACCGAGAAGCAAACATGGGGACAATACATTGTATGATCATACAGATGATGGGTGGGACATATGACATAGGCACCCATGGCATAGCATTCATTACATGCTTATTTTGTTATATTTTATTGTATCGGTATGCGTATTATCACTAATCCATGTGCTAGCCCTAGTCGGAGTCCTACTGGGTGCGTTGACTAACTCCCTACTTCTACCCTAGCTGATGACACAGGAGATGGAGGAAACGGTGGACATGACAGGAGCCAAGCTTAGGAGCTTGGGAAGCGCATTCTTAGTTTATTTAAGTTTATATTTTGGAAATGTAATTTTGAGTAACTTAGCTCGTCGGACTGTATAATTTGCACTTCTTGCGATGGTTTGGACTTTACTTATGGACGATTATATTTTATGATATAAATATGAACATAGGGGCATTTTGGTAATTCAATGTTGTATCTTCCCTTCTATCTAAAAACCGGTAGGATAGACTCTATTATAATGTTCCGCAATAATTATAATCCGAGAGCTTACTTCCTACGCGTGAACCGTTCTCGTGGACTTAGTTCTGCGCACGCATAGGGTTGGCCACTTGAGGGCCGGTCTTTAGAAGCTCGGACTCGACTCGCGTCGACGTCCGCGCCCGTTGTCACTTTTATTTAAAAAAAAAAATAGACTCTGATTTCGATGAAAATGGGGCGGGCGTTACATGTCTTGCCACGTCATCGCTTATGTGGCACATTCCCCACATCATTAATTAATTTATATTATTTAAAAATCCATTCCATCGAGTATTATCAAATTAAATTAATAACTTAATTAAATCACCTTTAATCCCTATTAATTAACTAATCACCAAAATTTATATTAATTAATTTAATTAATTATATTCCACTCCACTTTCAAAATTATTTAACTAAATCATCCCTTAATTAGTCTTTGTAAATCTCGCTTTATTACTACGTCATCCCTCTAATCTCACATTCTTACTTAATTATTTCTTTCATCAATTGACCTAATACATAGTATCAATCCTATTTATGCCTTATCATTAAGAGAAATTATATTGATTTACCGGATTGAAATTCTGGGGTGTTCCCAATACTAACACCTTTTAGAATTTTCGTCTCGAAAATTTAGACGGAGCTTGGGTTCCAAGGTATTTCCTTATAAGTAATTTCGGATAGAATTTCCTTATCTCCAATATTTGTTCTAAAGTAAGTGCTTCATTGCCACGTCGTCTCTCAACCAACTCTTCAATTGTTTACATGGGTTTTCAAATTTAGAATGGGAAACACAACCATATACAAGTTGACGTTCGTCATGTTCGTCATGCGTTTACTTTCCATATCACTCGTGTTTGCATTGATTGTGTTATTCAACACCTCCTGATATCATGATATACTATAATTTCATTTTCTACTTGTGCTCATTTCCTTCTTGAAATCTCATACCCTAGTCGCCATCAATGTGACCGTCATAAGGTGTTATTCAATGGCGTTACGTCAGAACGACTTGCTTATTTAACCTTAAGTCTTCTCATTTCAGCAGGTCTCATCCATCACGGGTTAATTTTATTCATGAAATTATCATCCGACAAAGGTATTGTATTTATACCCTATGTTTCAATGCTTCCTATGAAATTGTTTTGTTCTTCGTGGTTTCGTATCCTCTCCTTCAAGAAGTCAACTAGATGTTATGTTCTTAGTCAAACTCACGTATAGAGTTTCACCTCACAAACCACACATCATAGTTCATAAATCTGATTACCCAACGACATTCAAACCATCCGTTATACACGGATATACAGTGCGGCTATCACAGGGCCCATGCACTACAATTCAACACTTGGGATTCAATTCCATTGCATTTTGTCAAACGGCATTCTGATAATCAAATACATCATTCACAAGTGACTATCACATTATACCATCTATTGTGGTCTACACCACTCATTTTCATCACCATCTCTCATATTAACATGAGTTTTGAAACATTTATATGTGCTCGTCATCGTACCATTTTAAGTTCATAATATTACAGTGCTCAACTTGCCAAAGAGTGAGTCTATCACCTCTAGTCATATCTCATCATCAATCTAAACATGTAACGACCCATCCCGCTAAGGGCACATTAAAGCCGACATAAATTTCCAAAACCAAGCTAAGACTATTTCGAGTACACTTTTTTTTTTTAAACGGAGACACCACTCCCTCAACCCACACCAATCATGGGTAACCCATAAATAAACTAAAAATCGTAAGCATCAAGCATAATTACAAATTATAGCATCATCCCATTATTACATTTATCCAGCTCAATGAAAAGTACAAACATCTCAAATACGTTAGCAAGACCTCAGTTACAAAAATGAAATTATGAAAAAATACAAAGTTGCAACTGTACGCCCAACGTCCGATTGAGAGTCCTGCCGACCCTTCCTCTATGAAGTACCTGTGAGGCAAGGGGTGAGCTCTACATGCCCAGTGAGGGTAACACATGCATCATCTGTCATCAAGCATACACCACATATAATCATATGAACACATCAATGTCTATGATGTCTACATTCATGACCATGCAAGCGTGTGCCTACCCTAGCACACGGGCCCACATCTGTCGGGCCTCCAGTACATCCTCTAACAAACTCAATGCAACTCTAGGGCAACTCCTTCATACGTCCATCCACTGCTGTCCACCCATCCACGAGTAAGCGGACCAATCGTCAACTAGTTCAAGGTAACTAGCTCTTAACCAGTCCTATGACAACCCATACACATACTACAACCAAACTATGAGTCGGGTTCAATAGAGTCCCAAAGGGATTTTTACACGGGGGTGACTACCACCCTAGTCCTCGATGGACTGCCAACCAGACTCATCCGTGGTCTCCTCGACCGAGTACGAGACCCCCGGTAGTCACACCTGTGACCTCGGGCCCCGTTCGCCGATCTCCACACAATAGGCATAAACACCCCTGACGAAATTTTATAGGTCTTCAACAGAGTGAGCCGGCCGAACTCACTCGTTAGGCGCCCATAAATTCCTGGTGAGTTAACACCCGTAACATGTAACGCCCTGCCCTTTTTCACTCCCCGAAAATTAGAGTATATTTTTTTTAAATGAAAGAGTGAGAGAGAGCGGGAACATCACGACGCGAGCTAAGTCTGGGTCTCCAAACCCGACCCTTAACTGGCTAACGATACGTGTGCGTAGACCACGTCCACTAAAACAGTTCACTTGCTTTATAAATTAACTGCGGAAATAACTTATGAATAGAAAACTATCCATAACCATGATATTAAAAGCAAGGAAGCCAATCACTATAAAATTAACATAAGTTAAAATATTCAGAATCATCATCCACCATAGCAAAATTAACTAAGTTATTACAAACCCAAAATACTAATTAACTCAAATACATTGTTCCAAAATCAATCAAGTAAAATAAACATAATCTGTCCAAGCTTCTATGTTTGACTTCTTTCACTTCCCATGTCCTTTCCATTCCCTGTTCCATCATCTAAAGGGTAGAAGTAGGGCGTTAGACAACGCACCCAGTAGAAATTCCAAGTCGGGTTATACACGTAGGATCAATATAAAAATCAGAATTAATACATCATATCAAACTGTAACATATCATAATACCAAAAATAGTGAATGATAATCATATCCAAACCATGAAAATGTATGTGTCATGCCGTGGGTGTCATATGCCAATGATCCCCCACCTAATCTCCACATCAAACACCATACAAATCATAACAACATTTTCCTTGATATAATGAAACAATAACAAGGTGTTCCCTTAGCCATTTACGTCCGCAGTGTTTTGTGACAACACCACCAAGTCACTGTTATACCTCCCCACGTGTGTTAATCGAAATTACCGATGGAGCATGGACTCCTCCCTCTGTGCAAGGTTTTTGGACTGGTTACCCTGGAGCCCTTTGGCCCATATTACGCCGTACCCCTATCAATCCCGGACCAGGCCAATAAATCAATGGTTCACATAGCTTTACATAAGCTAGTCTCAAGCCCCAAGTAATGTTCGGACAGCTCATAACTTGGTTTGCTGCCCCATATATTCTCTCCCATGCCATGCATGAGATTATGGATGCACAAATGCCATTTCGTATCAAAATACATAATAACATTGAAAACATTTCATAAAACATATGCCATTTATTTAACCAAAATAACTCATCATGTTTGTAAATCAAAACTAGAAACATATACATATAGAGATCCTTATGCATTTCAATCAGGTAGGAATCCTACCCAAGTCCGATTTACTGTCATTTTCTTGCTTCGCATGAACAATCGCTAACCGTCGTGTGAAAGTGAATCACACTTCTTTACCTTATCAATTTAATCATATACATATATCAATTTAATTATCCATTTGAGTTAAATCATCCCTTACATCTTCTAGTTAGACTAAAGTTTCCGGAAACATCAATTGAAAATCAACATTTCATTTCAGTCGACTGAATCACGTTCTGCTACAGTGTTCTACCCTACCGCAGATTTTCATTCGACTGAAATATACTTTCAGTCGGCTAAACTCCAACTCGGAACTGTTCTTACCCTGACTCGTAACCTTTCAGTCGACTAAATCACAGATTCAGTCTGCTGACTCTGAGTCAAACCCTTCATATCCCTGGTCAATCCTCTTTCAGTAGACTGAATCAGAGATTCAGTCGGCTGACTTTGGACCAGATAGACTGTGTGATCGGCTAGTGTACATTCAGTCGGCTGAATCACCAACAACCTGGTTACGTGTTTGTTAAGTAATTATTCAGTCGACTGAATCTTCTGAAACACATCTAATCCTTTTACTTATTTGCTACGTCTCATTTCAGTCGACTGAATCTGGTGATTCAGTCTGCTGAAACTCCTAGAAACAATTTTCTGTTTTAGCAATCCTTAGTTCAGTCGACTGAATCCCATATTCAGTCGGCTGAAACTCCTAGAAACTATATTTTGATTCGTCCAACACCAGTTCAGTCTACTAAATCCCTGATTCAGTCGACTGACTTATTTGTCAGTCACTTTTGTTTGACTATTTGACTCGACCTTTTTCATGAAATCCACTTCTTATCATTTCTAAACATGGTTATCGTCATCATAAAACACTAAGTTGAATTTACTCTTCTCACTATCCAAAGTTAGGATCTATTCATAATCATTTCAATCATTTAAACCATTTCAAACATGATTATAAAATTAATCCCTTGGTTGTTGGTTTCCCATACATATCTATTTCCATGGCTTACAACAGTTTAGTCAGTGCTTCCAACCAAATCTGGAACCCATAGGTTCGGCCATGCCAAGATCAAAACTACAGTTTCCTTTAATCTTAAACTAATTCTATGAAACATAGAACCTTACCTTCTTTCTCTTCTCCTTCGTTTCTTTTTACTCTGAATTCCTCCTTAGTTATTTTCCTTCCTTGGTGCTTCACTGATCTTCTAGGTGTAGACGAATCGGAGAGAGATGAGAAGACGAGATGAAAGAATCCTCTTGTGTGCAATATGAGATTCGGCCAAGGGGTGTGAAGTGCCCCTTGGTTGTACCCCTTTGTAACAGCCTATGTCTTTCCATCTTCCCTCATTACTTATTGGTTTGTTCAAGGTGTCCCTTGGCTTAACCAAGGAGACACCTCACTCCATCGAGTTCCTTGGGGTCTCTTCCATTGAGATGAAAACCCTCCATCTTCCACTTGACTCATTAAGAAGTCCCCTCAACTTCCATTCAACTCATGTCAACTCACTTAAATTATTTGACTCATTTCCCAACTCACTTCTAGTATTTTAATCTTAACCCAATTGAATATTTAACTTATTTTAAAGCTTGAACTCCATTGAGTTCACTCATGGTTGATCAAGTCGACCATGACCCAACCGGTCATGCATGTGGTGATATGTGCCATGTTGGTGCCATCCTTGCCATATCACTTGATGATGTGGATTTGGGTCTTAATTGGGTAACTGACCCAATTAAATTAACCTTACCCTTTACTTATAACTAGCTCATCTATGACCCATTGGGTCCCAATTGGGTAATTGACCCATTTAATTTCATTTATCCAAATACTTCCAAATTAAACCATATCCATGATCCATTGGATCTTAATTGGGTTATTGACCTAACTCCTTTACCCACCTAAGGTCCATTTCATCCATAAATGTTAAATTCAACCAATTTAACAATTTAAATAGACAAAAATCCAATATATTTATGCATTGAAAAATCAGGTGTTACACAACACAAGTCTCAACAATGAACCTGAAGGTCATAACCGCGGGTAAACACACTACCTCATCACACCATAGGTTGTCCTCAACATACAGGTGTCCTAGCCTAGAATACCATACCTCAGACTGTACCCACCCTACAAGTGTCATAACCTGGAATACCATACCTTAGACTGTACCCACCTTGCAGGTGTCATAGCCTGGAATACTATACCTCAGACTGTACCCACCCTGCCGGTGTCACAGCCTAAACTACCATACTTCAGACTGTACCCACCCTGCAGGTGTCATAGCCTAAACTACCATACTTCAGACTGTACCCACCCTTCAGGTGTCATAGCCTGGACTACCATACCTCAGACTGTAGCCATCCTGTAGGTGCCATAGCCTGGACTACCATACTTCAGACTGTACCCACCCTACAGGTGTCATAGCCTTGAACATCTCATCACATCATCCCTCAACCAATGAGCGGGCGAGCACTTTCTCAGCCTACTCGGTCATCCGGGATTCACAAACCATACCAGCGGGAGCTGTCCCTCACTGTACCACCCCTCGACCGATGAGCAGGCGAACACCTCCTCAGCCTACTCGGTCATTCGGGGATAACAAACCATACCAGCTGGAGCTATCCCTCACCACACTATCCCTCGACCGTTGAGCAGGCGAGCACCTCCACAACCTACTCGATCATCGGGGAATCACAAACCATACCAGCGGGAGCTGTCCCTGTAACACCCCGAATTTTCATCACTTATAATATATTGGATTTGGTCTATTTTGAATTACAAATTGATTGAATTTAAGATTAATGGATGAAATGGAACTTAGATGGGTAAGGAGTTGGGTCATTAAACCGATTAAGATCCAATGGATGATGGATAGAATTTGATGTGAAAGTAATTGGGTAAATGTAATTAAATGGGTCAATTACCTAATTGGGACCCAATGGGTCATAGATGAGCTAATTTTAAATTAAATGGGTAAGGTTAATTTAATTGGGTCAGCTACCCAATTGAGATCGAATGCATAAATCCACCTCATCAAGTGAGGTGGCACGCATGTGAGGTGGAATTGCCATGTGGCATGCATGGAAGCCAACTATGTAAGATGCCACATCATCGAGTGATATGGCCAAGGTGGGACCTAAAGGCAATATGGTCCATGGTCGGCTAAGTCATGGTTGACTTGGTCAACCATGAGTGAGTCCAAAGAAATGGAGTTAATGCTAAGTTGAGTTGAGTTGAGTTGAATGGGAAGTTGAGGAGGCTTCCATCTCAATGTGAGTTAGGAGGGAAGATGGAAAGTTTCCATCTCAAGTAGATGGAACCCATGACTCGATGGAAGGCCAAGGGTCTTCATGGTTTAGCCAAGAGACTCCTTGGTTAGATACAAATCATAAAGATGGGAAGTGAGAGGGATTGGGCAGGTATACAAAGGGGCGCACTCCACCCCTTGGCCAAATTTTATCCTTTGGAACAAAGAGATCTCTCATCTTCTTCTCTATCTCTCTTCCACTTACACCATCTCTACACTTAGAGGACCAACGAAACACCAAGGAAGGGAATGATTAAGGAGGAAAGGCAAACTAAAAGAAAAGAAGGAGATGGGAAAGAAGGTATGTCTCATGTTTAATTAGATGGGAATGAGATTAAGGAAGTCATGGAATTGGCCATGGATGGCCGAATCCATGGGCTCCAAGAGTGGTTAAAATAAATGGTCAAACTGTTATATGATCATGGAATTGGTATCTCTTCAAGGAATGGATAGGTGTTGAAAACAAACAATCGAAGGATTGAACACACAACCACATGATAAGGGTACAAAGGTTGGAATGGTTATGAAAGACCCTAGCTTTGACTGGGGGGTGTAGTAAGTACATCAAAACTTATACAAATAATAATATGGATGTTTAGAAAGGATAAGGGGTGAATTTCATGAAGAAAGGATTTATAAAATAATCAAACAAAAGAGACTGACAAACAATCAGTCAACTGAACTGGTATTAGCCTAATCAGAAATAAGTTTCTGGGAGTTTCAGCCGACTGAATCCCAGATTCAGTCGACTGAACATAGACGTATCGAACAAGTAAGATAGTCTGACGTGGTTCAGCCGACTGAATGTATGATTCAGATGACTGAACTAATACTTGTTAAACACGTAAACGATTGGTTGATGATTCTGCGGACTGAATCATGGATTCAGTCGACTGAATCTATACTTACCGAACACAGTTAATCTGATCCAAAGTCAACGAACTAAATCTGTGATTCAGCCGACTGAAAGAAGATTGATTGAGAATACAAAGGGTTTGACTAGAGTCAGCCGACTGAATCTGTGATTCAATCCACTGAAAAGTAATGAGTCAGGGAATAAACAATACTGAGTTGGGTTTCAGTTGACTGAAAGTTTACGGTAAGGTAGAAAACAGTAGTTGGGCATGATTCAGTCGACTGAATTGAAAAGTTTAAATTTTTGAATATTTTCCAGGAATTTCAGTTTATCTGGAAGGATGTAGGGATGATGGAAATTAAATGGATAATCAAATTGATATACGTATGTGATTAAATTCCTTAAGGTAAAGAGATTTCGCAAAGGGTTAGCGATTCGTTGTGACGTGATCATTGAACGCTATCTTCACAAAACAACAAAGATAATATACTGGACTTTGGTAGGATTCCTACCTTATTGAAATACATGTGGATCTTATATATATTTGTTACTGATTTTGTATTTCTGAACATGCTGACTTACTATGATTTATGAAATGTATATGATTATGAACAGTTTTCGATAGTAACATGTGATTTGAAATAAAAGGGCATTATGGCATTCATGATCTCATGTATGGCATGGGAGGGAGTATATGGGACAACAAGCCAAGTTATGAGCTGTCCGGACATGACTTGGGGCTTGAAAACTAGCTTGAAAAGAAGCTATGTGAACCATTGATATTTTGGCCTTGTCCGGGATTGCTAGCTAGGGGTACAGCGTAATTTGGGCCAAAGAGCTCTGGGGTAACCAGTCCAAGTACCCTGCGCACAGGGAGGAGTCCACGCTCCATCAGTAATTCTGATTAACATACGTGGGGAGGTATAACAGTGACTTGGTGGTGCCGTCACAAAACACTGCGGACATAAATGGCCAAAGGAACTCCTTGATATGGCTTTATTTTATCAAGGAAACTATTGATATGACTTGTGTTGTGATTGGATATGGAAATAGGGTGAGAGATCATTGGCATATGACACCCATGACATGACACATACATTAACATGATTTGGATATGATTATCATGCGCTGTTTTTAACACTATGAGTTGCTTTACTGTTTTGATTTGATGTGATCCTATGTGTACAAAACCCTATTTGGAATTCCTACTGGGCGCGTTGACTAACGCCCTACTTCTACCCTTTAGATGATGGAACAGAAATGACAAGGACTTGGGACATGATAGGAGCCAAGCGTAGGAGCTTGGACAGTTTATGCTTATTTAATTTAAAGGATATGAGTTTATGTATTGGGAGAACTGTTAATTTGGGATTGTAATAACTTAGTTTATTTTGCTATGGTATGATGATATTCTTGGATATTTAAACTTTAGTTAATTTTATGTGATTGACTTCCTTGCTTAATATTGATGTCATGTTTATGGATGAAATCTTATCCATATGTTTATTCTGCAATTATTTGTAAGCGTGTGAAATGTCTTAGTAGACTTAGTCCACGCACACGTAATGGTGGCCAGTTAAGGGTCGGGTTTTGGATACTCGGACTTAGCTCGCGTCTTGACGTTCCCTCTCTCTCTTTATTTATAAAAAAAAAAATATACTCTGATTTTTCGGCGAGTGAAAAAGGGCAGGGCGTTATAGTCTCTCACCGCACCATCCCTTGACCGATGAGCAGGCAAGCACCTCCTCAGCCTACTCGGTCATCCGGGAATCACAAACCATACCAGCGGGAGCTGTCCCTCACCTCACCATCCCTCGACCGATGAGCAGGCGAGCACCTCCTCACCCTACTCGGCCATTCGGGGATCACAAACCATACCAGCTGGAGTTGTCCCTCACCGCACCATCCCTCGACCAAAGAGCAGGCGAGCACCTCCTCAGCCGACTCGGTCATTCGGGGATCACCTCATCCATCACACGCTCGGGTACCGTGTCTGTAATGACCTCTAAGTTACCTTGGGTGAATCAATACTCAACCCAGCGACTTCCCTTAGGTCATCATGGTTGCCTCACTACTTGTCTCGATTGAGACTCCTTGGCACCCCAAGCCAGACAACGCTCTCCCACATGCACATTAAAAGACCACAAAGGGTAGACTGACTCGCATTAGGAAGTACATCCACCCACGATCCACCACCGGGTAATCCATAGCTCAACCACGTTTCCACTGCGCGACTTCACACAACCTTCAACCCCAACTACCTGATAGGCTAGGGAGAGTCTCTAGATCCTGGTGTAGCATAGCACTTATGCCCCACTGACATCCCACAATTACTAGCTACATGCATGCACAATTGTTTATAAGCATGTTACCAAAACGGTAATAATGAATCATAATTAAGTATGTGAATAGCTATCTTTAGTAGACCAACATATTGGCACTCGAACATGTTATCAACCAATCATCATTAAACAATAAATATGTGGTTATACAAAATAATATCACATTCATTCATCAAGTGCTCTAACTATCACATACTAGCATGTACCATCCAAACACGTTACCAATCAAAACATTTTCCAAACAAGCATAGTAGGCAATACCATCTACTATCTACCGCATGCGATCCTAGAACATGTTGATTAACCATCAATTGCAACCATTGTAGGTTATTACACATTTCAACTAATCATATTATCAAGCCGTCAATCCATCATGAGATCAAACTAAACAACTCATATATACTCCTATGAGCTAAGGGTACGAATACATCCGAATGGGGTCCCTACCACATAATGATATCAACGGCTCCCTTGCCGAGTGACTCATAATAACAGGAATCCCATTCGCTTCCTTATGTACTAGAACATTTGCTAGAGAAGTAGTATGCCTAAGTGCATGCTGAAATCGGTGGTGAGTCCCCTCACCTGTGTGCGTGTTGCTAAAATCCAAAGCGAGAAAACTGATCCTCTGGGTTGAAGGAAGTTCAATCTGTTGAAACGAGAGCACAAGATAAGTAACTGGGCAAAATGGGTCAAACTAAGTCTGGACTACAAATGGGCCCGAAAGCAAGTCGGGTCCAAATCGAATTGAAGTGGGGCCTGAAACTGAAAACTGGGTTCAAAGTTGGACCAAGGCTCGAAACTGAGCCCAAAACTGGAAACTGAGTTTGAAATTGGGTCGGGCCCGAAACTGGGTCGAAACGGGCCAGGCCTGAAATCGGGTGGGGCCGAAGGTGGGCTGGGCTTGACTGGCCGAATTGGGTTTGGGCCGAACCAAGTCTAGCGAGTTCGGTCAGTCCCCAGGCCCACTAGGCTACATTGCCGACTGGGCCTAGGTTGCCCAAAACTGAACTCAGTCGAGTCAACTCCGTGACTCGATTGAGTTGACTCAGGAATCCAGTTGGGAAACTGAGGGAAGAAAAGGGCAAAGAATGGAAAGCAAGGAAAATAGGGGAAAAAAGAGAAATGGAAGAATAGAGAGGGGGGGTACCTAGGTTCAGTTGGATCAGTGCCGGATGACGGCGAGGAGCGAATCCGAACTGCGGAAGGGGCGAGTCAAGGTGAAGCAGCGACGGGAGAGAAGAGAGATCAAAGAGACGGCAGCGGCAACATTTAGGGTTAGGAGAGAGATGAAAGAAAGGGGAATGAGAAGAAGGGGTCGGGATCGAGAGAGGAGAGATGCGAGAGAGGGAGAAAACGAGATCGAAAAGAGAGAGTAGTGGTAGAGAAAAGAGGGAAATAGAGGATGCGGGAAGAAGAAGAGAAGAAGGGGGAGGGTTACGACACTGTAGTTGCGGCACTACAGTGCTGCGGAAATGGGAATATGAGGGGTTAGGGTTTAGGGGCTTTAAGGACCTAGGGTCCTTAGGGTTTTGATTTAATTATTATTATTTTTTTTTCCAAAAAAATCAATCTCAAGCTTTTGAAAACAATTTAAAACTCGATATAAATCAAGCGACAAACATCAGAGAGAAAACGTGTGATTTTAAAACACTTTCTTTTTTACAACGTACACAATAATTTGAAATTACCAAAATGCCCCGAGTCTCAGAACTCGAAATAGGGCAAACTAAGGCCCACCGCGGGGCCCACAATCGCCGATTGCCACCAAAACCCTAAAATCGCAAAAAATTGGGTCGGATTATTACAAAACATATCACGTTTTTCAAGCTTTCATGCACAATCTAATCATATCAGATCTTTCGATCTCTCATTGAACTCAATCGGCTATCTACAGAGTCAGGCGACCAGACTAACTTTGTAGACTCCCATAGACTCCCAATCGGCCTATCTCCATCAATTTGATCAAAGTTCTCAATATTCTCTAAACGTTCCCTTTGGAAGCTAGAACATGATTGACACTAGAGAAGGGGGGGTTGAATACGTCAATCTAACAATCGTTAGTCCTTCTTAAAAAATTACTTGATTCATTAATTTAAGCACTACGGATACAACAATCAAGTGAGTGTGTGTTAGCAAAAGTGGTTAAACAATAAGCTTTAACACCCAAGCACAAGGTGTAACACCCCAATTTTCAAGTTATAAATATTTATGGAAATTGCCCATTTAATTTGTGAATAATGGTTATGGACCTTAGATGGGTAAGGTGTTGGGTCAAGTGTCCAATTAAGACCCAATGGATCATGGATAAGGTTCACTTGAAGTAAATGGTTAAGACTTATTTAATTGGGTCAAAATACCCAATTGGGACCCAATGGGTCGTGGTTGACTTGGTTGACCACCAAGTGAGTTCAAGCTTAATTAAACTGGGTTGAATTAAGTTGGAAATGGAATCAAGGAAATGAGTTGATTTTAAGTGAGTTGAATGAGTTGAAGTAAAGAGGTGAGTGGAGTTAAGAAGATGAGTTGGATGGAAGATAATGGGACTTTCATATAAAGTGAGATAGGTGATAAAATGGAGAGTTACATCTCATGAGGTTAAACCTAATGGTTACACGTTGGATGCATGGGAGTTTCATCTCATGGATGAAACCCCCAATTGGATCATTAATGGAGAGGTGAGGAGTTTTGTTGTTTCAAATATCAATTCAAGGATACATGTTGGTAATATGGGAGTTTCATCTCATCGGATGAAACCCCATGTGTATCATGAATGGGAAGATGAAAGGGTTTTGGGGGTTACACAATTCAAACCCATAGCACACATTAAATCTTGAGAGTTTCATCTCATGGATGAAGCCCCCAAATGAACCATTAATGGGAGGAGAAAGGTTGGTGGAGGTTACACAAAGGCATACCCATAGCACCGTTGGAGACATGGGAGTTTCATCTCAAGGATGAAACCCCCAATGCAAGTATCAATGAGAAGGTAATGAGTTATGGGAGTTACAAAAGGGCTTTACAAAAAGGCACCACCCTTGGCCGATCACCCTCATTTGAACAAAACAAGTTTTGGTCTTCATCTCACTCTCTCCCTCTCTCAAGGCTGATCACTCTCTCGGACAAAGGAGAAAAGACTTAAGAGTTTTCTATCTCAAGCCTCTCTCTCTCTCTCTCAAACCCACACACTTGGTCGAACCCTCTTCTTGAAGTTTCATCTCAAGACCTCTCAAGTTCACACACTCGGCCAAGGATCAAGGAGGAAGAAAAGGCTAAGGAAGAGGAAGATCAAAGGAACAAGAAGGAGAGAAGAAAATCGGAGGAGTCGTGGAACCGGTAAGTGCTTAATAGAATTTTGATTAAGTAAGATGGTCAAGGAAATGGCCGAACCCTAGTCTTATTATGGCAAGGGACCTCTTGCATGGACCCTTTAAGGATTATGATTATGGATCATGGGTTGGCCTTGCATGGCCAAACCCTAAGGTTAATATGCATGGACCACCAAGGACAAAAAAAGGGTAGATGAGGTTCGGCCATGATGTATGGCCGAACCACATCAAAGAATATAAATCTTGGTATATGATTTAAAAAGGAATTAATGAACCATAGGGTTCGGCCATGTTGTATGGCCGAGCCCCATGTGAGTTTGTTGGTAATCGTAAATGGTTTTTGAAGGATGAAAACCATGGAAGGACATTAGTTAATTTTAATGGATTTGAAACATGAAAATCATAGATGTATGGTTATGATTTGTAAAAGGTTTAAAATGGAAGTTATGCTGATGGACTTTGGGATTGTAAAGGATGAACTAAGTTTATGATTAAATTTCCCATGGAGGGACTTGTCTTAGGGATTAAAGATTGTAAATAATTAAAGGAGAAGATGGGAAAACGAGACATCATGGGTTCGGCCATGGTGTATGGCCGAACCCCATGAACCATTTTTAATGGGCCATTTGGTATTATATCTTGATTTGATGAACCATTTATGAAACTAGGTTTATGGATCAGATATGGACCCAAGTGTGGGTAACTTAAGTATGTGATTACATGTACGGGAAAAATGGCCAAAAAGGAAAATTAAAGGACCATAAGGTTCGGCCATGGTGTATGGCCGAACCCATGGATCATGTGTTTGGAATAAAGAGCTATGTATGGATCATTTTTGGAACATAAGCCTTATGAAAATAAGCAAGGTAAATAGCCATGGATATTATAATGGCAAGGATGTAATCAAGTGAAAATAATGGACCATGGGTTCGGCCATGGTGTATGGCCGAACCCCATGGGGAATGTTTGGTGGACTTAGGACTTTATGTATGTTAGATGATGAACTTATGTATGATTAGATTAATGATTTAAGGTGATATGATCATGGACTTAATTTAAAAGATCAAGGGAATCAAAAGAGGGACCAAATTCAAATGGGTGAGGTTTGGCCATGGTGTATGGCCGAACCCCACTAAGGTTGGTTTATGGATTTATGTTTAGATTGGAAATCAAATGGGACTTTAGTTTGATTGATTGACATGTTATAAGGTAACGGGACCTCACTAGGGGTGCACGATCGTGAGCGGTTGCCGGATTAAAACGCAAGGACATTAAGTGGTCATTGGTAGGATTCTACCTCATTGAAACCATGGATATGTATATATGATGATTTTAATTCTTTTTTGATAAGTTAATTTATATCAAGTGATATGTTTTCAAGTATGGGATTTTAAATGCTATGATTTGTATAATTGCATAGCATGTGGACATTTGCATCCCATGCATGGCATGGGAGGGATGATATGTAACCGGAGATCCACACTCCGTCGGGGCGTTCGTAAAGCGATCGTGGGGGATACCTTGATGAGGAGAATTCCATCAAGAGGATACATGTATTTATGATGGGTGAGACTCATTGCATATGATAGCATGGCATGACATTGAATCGGCATGATTATGATATTTATTATCATGCAATGTTTCTGGTTTTTATCTCTATGATTGGATTTCTATTATCATACATGATTTTGGTTACGATGTTTTACAAATATTATATGATGTATTATATCTGGATTTTTGGTACTAACCCATGTGTTAGCCCTACTTGGAATACCTACTGGGCGTGTTGTCTAACGCCTTACTTCTACCCTAGTTGATGATACAGGGAATGAACGGAAAGAGGAACGAGATTGGAGCCAAGCTTAGGAGCTTGGATGATTAAGTTATATCTTGTTTAAGTTATTCATGGACTACGTATTTGAATAGCTAGCATTCGGGATTGTAATAGTTAGATACATTTGCTATGGTTTGGATGGTTAATAATGGATATTGAACTTGAGGTATTTAATATTAAGTGTTGGACTACTTCGCTATCTAAAATGGAATAGGATTGTTATCCTATTGTATTTCCGTATGTATAATTTATTCCGCAAGTTAAGTACGTGTGGACCATTTTAGTAGACTTGGTCCACGCACACGTATGGTTGGCAAGTTAAGGATCGGGCTTTAAAAGCTCGGACTTAGCTAGTGTCGTGACGTCCCACTCTCTATCACTCTTAAAAAAAAAATAGATTCTGATTTTCGGAAAGCGAGTGAAAAACTGCGGGCGTTATATAAGGACACAAGATATATAGTGGTTCGATTAGCCAACCTACATCCACTGTTAAGGCTCGCTCAACCTTGAGCTATCCCCAAATTTACTAAGTGGGAACTTACACCGTCACAATTAGAGTAGGAATTTCGCCTCACTCAATCGGCTGGGAATTCCACCCACCATTGTGCCAGAGACGGCGCTCTTGAGTTTTTTATAGTGGTACCGGAGCCAATCCTCCTTATTCCACTTTCGGGATAAAGTTTTTAAAAACAAAATTAAAACCAAGAAGCATTTACCTTCGAAGCTCTGTCTCGTTGATGTGTACTTCTTGAAGATCCACCCAATGTGTGCCGACGCTTCTCCTTGCCGCCGTCGTAAAGCAATCACAATCTTAGGGTGACAAGGAAACTGGTTTTACCAAAGCTTTACTAGTTTATGTCTTTTCTTTACTCCCTCTTTCACACTTCCAAACTCAATCAATAGATTGGTTGTTTATGAGTCTCAACACAAGAGTATTGATCGTTCCTTAGAGTGTATGACTCTTCTTGGTTCAAGGAAGATGATAAAACGATTACACAACACTCATATTTATAGAGGAATTTTCACTATTTTTCAAATTGTCCAATACCGACAAGTCGATGTCATCAATTGGTCGTGTTCATATTTATTACCGTTCTACCATCCGACTATTGCACATTAAATGCACTCCCAACGGCATTATTACTTCCCGGTCGACATGTCGGTGTCGCCGACGGGTCAACAGTCAAGGAACCGATAGGTCGGTCCATACCAGGGTCTCGATCTAGGGCAACACCATGCATACATAGTTTCATCTCCCGAAACTTGTCCTACCCAGAACGACCTGTCACCCTTTACCAAGGGGTCGGTCCTGGTACTCTCGATCTGTCTTGAATTATCGAGATATATGTTTCTTTGACAGTCCACTTGAGTTCTAAGTTCCAGAACTCATACCTTATCAACGACGAGCCATTGACCATGAGGGGTAGTTTCAACCTTTCAAAGGGGTCAGTGCATACGAGACTCTCGATCAGAGACATATCCAGAATGACAGTTCTATATTCCAAAGCCTTTGTCAATCTTGTCGACCTGTCTTTTAACCATGATGGGTCGATCTTGTCTCCACCGAGGGGTCAGTGAGAGCGACTGGTCGAGCTGACAGTGAAGTTAATTCATTTTTCCGACTTCACTTCCTGTTCACTGTCCAGCGTCCTCCCTTAGGCTTATTTATGGATTTGTCATTTGTTCAACTAAGCCTAGAGATAGTCTTCTAAGGTGTGGGTACCACCTAAAGTCATCTATGGCCAAATACCTCTTGTGATTTCCATATACGATGTGCTTCAATACTGTGGAGTATGATCTTCACTCTTGATCACCTTGAATCTGCAAGCTTCTGAGCAAGTGCCTCTTCCCGAGTCATGGAATTGACAAACATTGGGACTCGGCAAGCTGGGGGACAACAATCTCCCCCTTTGTCAATTTTAAGAAAAAATCTAGAAGCTAACTCAATTACAATCCCCACCTTTATTACATCATGTTTGAATACAAAAATATTACATCAATTACATATTGAATTGGAAAAACAAGACTATGATCTTCACATAATCTTCTTCAGCTTTCTTCAAATCATTTTTCTTGTTTAAGCACATAAGCAAGCAACACTGAAAAATCATTAATGAGGTTAGTCCAAAACATAAATACGCATCAGTGGACTAAACAAGACTTGTATTCATCCTCCCCCATACACCAATGATTTCCTAGTAACCAACACTTCCCATAGCTTATCCAAGCTATCAGTGCTGAGAAGATTTTCTCCCCAATCTTCTTTAATTTGATCTCCCAAACTCCAAGCATAGACATTCTCCCCATGTCCATTGGCTTTTTCATATTTCTCCCCTTTATGGCTTTCTTTCTCTAGACGCCCAAGCACTTACGCTTCATCAATTACTCGTTATAATTGATTTTGATGTTTTATAGCTTCTACTAATTTCTTCCCCATTTTGTTATACAATTGGTAAATGTTTAGTAGGCAAACAAAGATATGATTTCAAACACTCCCCCATACTTCTTGCATTTAGTGCTTCCATGAGTTCATATCCAAACTCTTTAAGTCGACCCATTTATCAATGCGTTCTTCTTACACATTCAAACATTGATTTTTCCCCCAGTACAATGCAAATTTTCAATGCATTACTGTTTTTCTTCTTCCTTCCCTTTAAGATCTGTGATATCTCTAAGGTGTTCTCCTATTGGGGTCAAGGTACCTTACCTAGCTTCCCTTGAATCTTCTTCCCCCATACTCAAAGCTATCTTCTCTAACTTCATCGATTATCTCCCCCACAAACTTAGCTGCCTCTAAGTTTATTTTTCTCCAAGCTTCTTTTCAAGCTTGCCTCTAGCTTCCTCCATAAATTGTCATGACAAGGGACAACAACTAATCAACACATATTTTGTGCTCCCCCATTCTCCAATGATGTGTGTAGAATCATAGCCTGATCCTTATCTCTCTAACAACCTGCATGTTTAGTCTATTTAACTAATACCATGTTAATCATAGACAAGAGACAAGAGGCAATTCATACAATTCATCACACACATCAATCTAAGGCAAATCACAACATTAATGCATAAACAGTAGAGTTTGCACCAAATATGCTTAATGTTTTACACAACAAAAAAAATGTGAGAAGCAAATGTGGTGTATCATCAGGAGGAGGAGTAGAGGTAGAAGGTTGAGACTGACTCGAGGTAAGGGCAGCAATGATCTGTTTCAGAAGGACTTCATGCTCGTCAAGTCTGTTTGACAGGTGGTTGAACTGGACTTGGAGTCGTTCTTCTAAAGCTAGCAAACTAGTTGGAGCAGAATCACCTGCTTCTTCCTCTTTTCTTCTTCATCCTCTTTTTCTGGTTCTTCAAACACAGGATGGTTAGAAGAGAATGGATCATTTTTCCCCAAGATGGACTCAGCTAAACTTCTGGGAAGACTTTTTCGAAGAATGGCCTCATCGATGGGTCTGGTGAATCTTGGCACTTCCCCCTTACTTGGTTTGATTTTGAAGTGCTTAACCAGTTTAGACATGAGATAACAGATGGGAGGATATCCTTTCCTTTCCGATTTGTAGTACATAGAGATGGAATGGCACATCCAAGTAGATAGGCAGATTGTTTTCTTGCAAGCAACCCTGTCCAGGAGAATAATCATGGGAGGATTCAAATCAGCCATCGTCCCATGTCTAGGATACAGATTAGAGCAGAAGAGAAGATGGAGAACTTTATATTGTGGAAGTAAATCTTCACTTCTAATCCAAATATTTTCTACCACTCAACTTCTTTTCCACACAGTTTTTTGGCAAATTTCTTTTGATCTGGCACTTCTATCTCTGGAGGAATGATGGGTAGAGAAGTATTTGGCACAAGGGGGATCCCAATAAGCTCAGAAATAAGCTGAGGAGTGATTCGTACTGATTCTCCAAGTAGAATATCTACTATAGCTAGGAAGAATACATTCTAGAATTTTATTTAGCTAATTTTCCTCTCCTCATGTCATAGCATTTTTCTGCTCTGTGAACTCACACTATCTCTTGCGAGTCCATTTGCAGTGGTCTAAGATATGTAAGTGAATCTTAAACCAAAAAAACATGATTAGTGGTCTATCTCCTAGGAACGAAGATTGTGGCATTTGGTGTTGCATATACACCCCTACGATCGTACCTTTGATGACCAACCTTGGGATCCATCAACTCTTGTAAGACATGATTCATCTGTCTTAACAAAGAGTCATGCCTTGTGTCCACCTTCCTTAGATTTATTTTAAGGTTAGGTGTTGGTGGATATCTTTTAGGCATAGGTTTTACTTGATTGTATTTACAATGTCGTTTACCTTGGAATAAAAATCCAAGAAGACTTCATCCTCCCTCATTTTAAGAGTATCTTACTGATTTTGGAGGATCTGAAATTTGGACCTCTTAACTATTGAGGTACCCTCATGGGTTCTCTCAAGAAATTCTCATGCATCCTTTGCAGTTTTACATGTCATGATCCTCTTGTATTCATTGTCAGAAACTGCACAATTAAGGGCATTCATGGCTTTGCCATCAGTTGTCTGATCAGCTTTCTCCGTAAGGGACCAAGAGGTATAGGGTTTAGGTGTCATCAACACGGTAGTGGTGGATGCTACCATTTTTTCTTCCATGGGTTCCTGCCATCCAGTCTTTATAATATCACATACCAATGGGTCTATGGAAACAAAAAGCTTCTCATTTTGGCCTTCCATGAGGCATAGTTTGTTCCATCGAAGTAAATACTTCAATAGCGGGGAAGGGGTGGGGGGGGGGGGGGGGGGGGGGAATACTTCAATATAAAATCGTTTGTCTGTTTTAAAATTACTTGATTGATTTAGTTTAAGCGCAGCGGATATAACAATCAAGTGAATATCTGTTAGCAGATGTGATTAAACAATCAACATAAGAAAATAGCTCTAACATTATAAACACAAGGACACAAGATATATAGTGGTTCGGTTCACCAACCTACAGCCACTGTTAGGACTCGTTCAACAATGAGCTATCCCCAAATTCACTAAGTGGGGACTTGCACCCTCACAATTAGAGTAGGAATTCCACCTCACTCAATCGGATGAGAATTTCACCCACCATGGTAGAATAGGAATTCCATCTATCCAATTGGCTGGGAATTCCACCCACCACTATGTTAGAGACGACGCTCTAGATTTTTTTATAGTGGTTCCAGAGCCAATCCTTCTTATTCCACTTTCAAGATAAAGGTTTTTAAAACAAAATTAAGACAAGAAGCACTTGCCTTTGAAGCTCATTCTCACTGATGTGTACTTCAATAATATCCCACCTAATGTATGTCGATGCTCCTCCTTATAGCCATCGTAAGGCAATCACAATCTTAGGGTGACAAGGAACCTAGTTCCACCACAGGTTTCCTAATTTATGTCTTTTCTTTTCTCCTCTCTTTATCACTTTCAAACTCAATCAATAGATTGGTTGTTTATGATTTTTTTTTCCTGTTCTCTTTTTTACTTTCAAACTCAATCAATAGATTAGTTGTTTATGATTCTTCTCACAAAAGTGTTTATCGTTCCTTATAGTGTATAACTTTTTTCAGCTCAAGGAAGATAGTAAAACGATCACACAACACTCATATTTATAAAGGAGACTTAATGATTTTTCTGACTGTCCAGTATTGACAGGTCAGTTGCACTGATGGGTCAATGTTTATGTTTATTACCATTCAACCACCCGACCGTTGAGAATTAAATGCACACCCAATGGCTTTATTACTTCCCGATCGACAGGCCAGTGTCGCCGATGGGTCGACAATTATGGAACCGAGAGGTCAGTCCATACGAGTGTCTCGATTTGGGGCAACACCAAGCTGACAGCAGTTTCAAGTCAGAAACATGTCTTACCCAGAAGGACCTGTCGCCCTTTACCAAGGGGTCGGTCCTGGTACTCTCGATCGGTCTTGATATACTGATATGTCTGTTTCTTCGAGAGCCCTCTTGAGTTCACAGTCCAGAACTCATAAGCCCTTCACCGATGAGTCGTCGACCACGAGGGGTCGTTTAAGTTCATCACCGAGGGGTCGGTGCATACGAGACTCTCGGTCAAAGGCTTACCTAGAATGGCAGTTCTTTGATCCAGAACCTCTGTCAATATGGCCGACCATTCCTTGACCACGATGGCTTGATTATGTTTTCACCGTCGGGTCGGTGTGAACGACTAGTCGAGCTGACAGTGAACTTAATTCATATTTCCAAGTTCACTGTCCAGCTTCTTCTCTTAGGCTTCTTTATGGATTTACCATTTGTTCAACTAAGCCTAGAGATAGTCATTTTAAGGTGTGGGTACCACCTATAGTCATCTATGGCCATAATACTTTTTTTTGTGATTGCCATAGCGATGAGCTTTGAACCTGGTGGAGCATGATCTTCATTCTTGATCATCTTGAGTCTTCAAGCTCCTAGCAAGTGCTTTTTCCCAAGTCATGGAATTGACAAATAGGAACTCGGCAAAGCCGGGGCACTAACATGTCTTTTTAACTTAAGTTTTCCGTCCTATCGACATGTCATCACTCATCAACAGGTCGATCCTTTAGACAATTTTCCCCTTTTAACAATGCTTAATTTAGCACAGTACCGACATATCTGTCGCACAAACGGGTCAATTTATGTGACTTGGCAGTTATACTCGTTTTATGTATCTTGATGAATTTCTATATTAAGATAGTTATTACATGATCAAACACATATATACAATGAGTCAATTCATCGAAGCACTACATTTATCACTAAAGTTCAATGTGCTAAGGTTTTAATATATGAAGTTGAGTCTAAAACCATAGCAAGACTTGATTCGATGGTGATCTATCTCCTAGGACCCCAAATGGTTGAGTTTGGTCTCTCATACACATTCCTTTGGGCATACCTTGGAGGTCCAAGTATTGGATATCTCAATCCCTTTAAGATTTGGTCGAGCTGTCTTAACAAGGAGTCCTGCTTTGGGTTCACCTTCATTTGGAGTATCCTACTATTAGGACTTCGTGGGTATTTTTTAGGCTTTACCTTAGAATTTTGTGGGTGTCCTTTAACATTAAGATTTAAGGCTTCGTTTTGGGTTTTATTCTTCATGTGCCTCTTTCTAAGATTGCATTCCATCTGGTAATGTCCAATCTTATGGCAATAAAAGCACTTACCCTTGAGGGTTTTAGGCACATCTGCCTTAACAAACACCCTTTGGCCAATAGGTACATTGGTTTCCAATGAGGAACCAAGACCTGACCTATCGCCAAACCTCTTACCTATTTTTAAGAGTGTTTCCAATCTTTCTTCGCCTTGGGTAAACTTATCTTGAAACTTCTCTTTATGGTTTCTTAAGTCTTGTAACTCTCGAGTTAATTTAACAACATGTCCTTCAAGATTTTCTTTCACATTACTCAGCATCTTGATGTCATCTTGGAACCATGAGGATTAACCACCTTAGATGGAAGGTCAAGGGTTAAAACGTTGGAGGGTTTCATCTCAAGGATGAAACCCCCAAATGAAATAAGAGTTGAAGATAAATGCAATAAGAGTTACAATTTATGGTACCAAAGAGATCACATGGGCTGCATGGAATTTAGCCAAAGAAGTTTCATTTTCACTCTCCCTATCTCTCTCTCTTTGCCGTCCTCTATCTTTCCAAACACAAGAGCAGCAGCTGGTTGTTTAATTAGTCCTTGGATTGATCCCTTTTCAGCAAGACAAGTTCAGCAAAAGGGAAGGAACAAGCCGGAGTGAAGATCAATTGGAGGAGTCGCGGAAACGGTAGTTTTTGATAAACTATCTTTAATAAAGAATCATGATCCGGCCATTGGATGGCCGAATCTAACAAGGGTTAGATATTGGTTGGAAGTGCATGATTAAGATGAAAAATGGATTATAGGGTTCGGCCACTTGGGATGGCCGAACCCCATGAAAAGAATGGGTTAATTTGCATGGTCTTTTGGAACAAAATCATGGACTGTTTTTGGATGCTAAGTTAGATTGATTGCATGCTTTGAAAAGTTCTAAAATTATGGTTTTAAGTGTCATGTGTTGGGCTATGGATTGGCCGAACACATCAAGGAATTTAATCTTGAATAAGATTGTTTAAGAAGGAAAGAAAATACATCATTGGGTTCGGCCATTTTGGTTGGCCGAACCCCATGATAAGAGTGAATAGGTTTGATGTTTTAAAGGACAAAAATCATGTCAAAATATGGTAAATTTTATATATGTCAAATGGGTCATCTTGTGGCCAAAATAAGTAAGTAGGATGAGAAGATTTACATCAAGGAAACCTTGGGGTTCGGCCATGTGTATGGCCTAACCCCATGGACTGTTTTTGATGGTTATTTGGGTTAAGTGTAGGATGGATTTTACGTAAACATAATGTGCTTTGATTTAAGAATAAGATAGGTTTATCTATGGACTAAGTGCTAAGTTTATAATTGGATAAATGGATCTAAACCATAGGCCATGAGGTTCAACCAATTGGGTTGGCCGAACCCCATGAAATGGTATGACATTTCCATGAAAGTATTTGATGGTTTTGTGAGATCAAAACCATATAAAGTTATGGTGTTCTTATGTCAATTATGGACTTAGTATTAAGGTGATTAAACATGAAGGATGATGGAACATAGGAGTAAAATCTCTAGGGTGAGGTTCGGCCATGCTGTATGGCCGAACCCCACCAATTGTTATTTGATGGACTTTGGTTTTTAAACAAAAATTAAACAAAGGGTTAGTATAGTGGCGATATCGTAAATATGGATGAAAAGATGAAATGATCAAAAGAATGGACTTAGGAGCCAAAACCCAAGGTGGTAAGGTTCGGCCATGTAGTATGGCCGAACCCTACCAAGGTTCATTTGAAAGTTTGGGACACTTAGATGGTTTTAATTAAATAAAAGAGTGACCAAGGTTTAAATGGGTGAGGTTCGGCCATGGGGTATGGCCGAACCCCACAAAGTGGATTTTTGGGATTTAGATCAAACTAGAATCATATGGTCAAATGATTAACTTCCTGCTATGTACATAGGGTATTTGGATTTCTAGAACGGTGTACAAGCTGTGATCGGAAGACGATTCAAAGGAAGGGTCGAACAAAGTAAACTAGTGTAGGTTTCCCACCTTTATTGTAACCACTATTCCATATGCTGTTTTATGTTGATTTTGATAACTTATATGATTGCAAAGTTATGTTTCTAAATGATATGTTTGCATAGACATCTCATGGATGGCATGGGATGATGGTGTTGTAACCGGAGGACACACTCCGTCGGGGCGTCCGAAAGACCACTGTGGGGTACCCTGATGATAAGAATCCCATCAGGAGGAATCCGGAGGCCACACTCCGTCGGGGCGTCCGAAAGACCACTATGGGGTACCCTGATGATGAGAATCCCATCAGGAGGAATCCGGAGGCCACACTCCGTCGGGACGTCCGAAAGACCACTGTGGGTTACATTGACGATGAGAATCCCGTCAAGTGATGGCTATGTTGAATGGTGATGGGTGGGACTCATTACATGTTCATTTCATACATAGCATGTTTTTATGGAATTTTGTCACACATGTATTATTATTATACTATTTGCATGTTTTTGACTAACCATGTGGTAGCCCTATTCGGAAACACTACTGGGAGCGTTGATCTAATGCCCTATCTATATCTTTAGTGGATGACGCAGGGAAAGGGAAGAACGTGGATCGAGAAGAAAACCAAGCATAGGAGCTTGGGCACTTTGAATGGACTTGAATGGACTAATTATGGATTTGTTATTTGAATTAGTTGGACAATGTAATTTGGTAACTAGTTTGGTTGGCATGTAATAAGTAGTTAAGTAGATGTTATGGCTTGGTTTATTTTGGATGGTTGGATTGAATGGTAGATGAATATTATTTAGTAATTCTGGAGAATAATTTATGTACTTTGCTATCTAAGAAAGGAAAAATTGGAATAGTCATAGGTTCTATTATAACCTCAGTTAGATTAAGGTTAAGTTAATTCCGCAAGTTGTATTTGTACCATGTGTGGATCATTTTTATGGACTTAATCCATACGCACATGGACTTGGCCAGTTAAGGGTCGGATTTTAGAAGTCCGAACTTAACTCGCATCGTGACACTCCGCCCCGATCACTTGATTATTATATTAAAAAAAAAAACTCTGAAAATTATAGTGAAAAGGACGGGGTGTTACAAATTATATGTAAGACTGTGAATTATATTTTAAGGACATGAATTATATGATTAGGCTATGAATTATATGATTAGGCTATGAATTATATATATTACATAGCATAATGCATTTACATCTCATGCATGGCATGGGCGGGAAAATAATAAAACCAAAGTCCATGCTCCGTCGAGGCGACCGAGAAGCAAACATAGGGATAGCCTGAGGTGCTATAATCGGAGTCCATACTCCGTCGGGGCGACCGAGAAGCAAACATGGGGATATCTTGATTTTGTTGAGATATAACCGGAGTCCATGCTCCATTGGGGCGACCGAGAAGCAAACATGGGGACACCTTGATGAGGCCTTGCCATCAAGGGGGATATGGCATCATGATGGTATGGATGATGGGTGGGACTCATGACATAAGACACCCATGGCATGGCATTCATTTTATGGTTTTCATTATATTATTACCTATGTGCTTGTTATCACTAATCCATGTGTTAGCCCTACTCGGAGTCCTAGTGGGCGCGTTGTCTAACGCCCTACTTCTACCCTAGCTGATGATGCAGGAGACAGCGGAAACGGTGGACGCGACGGGAGCCAAACGTAGGAGCTTGGGAAAGCGAGCTACTTAGTTTATTTAAGATTTATTTTGGGAAATGTAATTTGAGTAGCTTAGCTCGTCGGACTGTATAAATTTATATTTCTTGCTATGGTTTGGATTTTTCTTTTGGACATTTGGCTTGAGGTAATTTAGTAATTTAATGATGTAATCTTCCCTGCTATCTAAAATTGGTAGGATAGTCTCTATTATAATTTCGCACTTAGTTTAATATTCCGCGAGCTTACTTCTACTTGTGAACCTTTCTTCGTGGACTTAGTTCCATGCACACAGAGGGTTGGCCAGTTAAGGGCCGGGATTTAGAAGCTCGGACTTAACTCGCGTCGTGACGTCTAGCGCCCTTTGTCACTATTTAATTCAAAAAAAAAAATATACTTTGATTTTCGGATAATTAAAATTAAACGAGTGAAAAGGGGCGGGCGTTACAATACCGTCTTAATCTTAATTCGAAAGATTCAATCTTTCTGTTTCGCTCTGACACCAGCTGTAACGCCCCGCCTTTTTCACTATGCTTTCCGAAAATCAGAGTCTATTTTTTTAAAAAAGTGATAGAGAGTGGGACGTCACAACGCGAGATAAGTCCGAACTTCTAAAGTCCGACCCTTAACTGGCCAACCCTATCTGTGCATGGATTAAGTCCATGAAAATGGTTCACACATAACAATATAAACATGCGGATTAAAATCATAACTGCGGAATTATAATAGAACCTATGTCTAGTTCATTTTAGATAGCAAAGTACTCCAAGTCTTATCCATAATTAATATAAGATAAGTATCCAAATAAACATCCAACCATAGCAAATTATCTAACTTATTACATGCCCGAAGTCTAGTTACTCAAATTACAAGTCCATAAGTAACTTAAGCAAAATAAATACTAAAAGCATCCAAGCTCCTATGCTTGGCCCTTTTCGCGTTCATCATTCCCCTCATTTCCTGTATCATCCACTAGGGTAGAAGTAGGGCGTTAGAACAATACGCCCAGTAGGTATTCCATTTAGGGCTAACACATGGTTAGTACAAAACATGCATATAACATAATAATAAATCCATGTAAAAACAATGCCATGACATGTGTCGTATGCAATGAGTCTCACCCATCATAAACACATGTAAGTACCCCCACATAGGTTTTTCGGACGCCCCGACGGAGTGTGGCCCCTCCGGTTACATATCCTTCATCACATGCCATGCATGAGATGCTAATGAAACACATGCTATTTATATTGTAAACATAGCATTAGAACTCACATTTGAAATATATCTTTTACAACATAAATTCATCAAATTAAGATAAAAACATTGTATATAAACCCATGGTTTCAAAAAGGTGGAATCTTACCAAAGACTACTAATGCGTCCTTGCGCTTTCGTCCGATAACTACTCACGATCGTACACACCTTGTGAGGTCCCGTTACCTTATAATATAACAATCAATTAAAACCATGACTCATTTGATTTTCAATAATGTCCAAGTCCATAAACCCAACTTGTGGGGTTCGGCCATACACCATGGCCGAACCTCAATTACTAGGTTTTAGTCCCTCCTTTGGTTTATTAATCAATAACCCTTAAGTTAATCATTTAATTACTTAGTCCACAAAATGCACCTTAGTGGGGTTCGGCCATACAACATGGCCGAACCTCACCATCTTGGTTTTGTGCCCTACTTTGAGCCCTTTGATCTTTTCACTATATTCCAAGATCATACCTCTTTTATTCATTAACCTGACATACATAAACCCTAAGTCCACAAGATACAACTTCGTGGGGTTTGGCCATACAACATGGTCGAACCTCACTTCCTTAATTTGGTGCCTTTCTTTTAGTCTTTTGATCTTTAAATTAAATACAAGATCATGCCATCTTTGATTCATAAATTTAATCACTTATAAAACAATTACTTAACCTTGATAACAATAAAGTCCACAAAACAATCCCCATGGGGTTCGGCCATACACCATGGCCGAACCCATGGTCCATTATTTTCACTTATTTACATCCTTGCCATTCTTCTAACTATGGTTGTCCATTTCATTCCTTTAAAACATGCTTAGGCTAATAATAACCCACTAACATGGTTCATTCATTTTTAGCCTATATTACAATATTGTCATTACCTCCATCAACTTATGTTTAGGTTCCAATATAGGTCCATGACTAACTTTTCATGTACAACACCTTCTTCATGGGGTTCGGCCATACACCTTGGCCGAACCATGGTCCTTTATTTCCATTTTAACCCATTTATAATCCTTAATTCCTTTACATGGGGTTCGGCCATACACCATGGCCGAACCCTATGGTTCCTTATTTTCCTTAAAAATATATCAAACCTATATGGTTTGATCCTTTGATGGTTCTCATACCTACATCCATAATTTTCATGCTTTGAAACCCAATAAAAATTATTAATCAACTTCCATAGTTTTCATGATCTAATTGCATCTAAAACCATCAAATACATCCATTTAAAATAAAACATAAATAACCTTTCCCATGGGGTTCGGCCATACAACATGGCCGAACCCTATGATTCATCTTTTTCTCCCATAAATCAAATAACCAATGTCCTGTATGGCAGAACCCTATGGTTCATACTTCCATTAAATTATTATATTCATCCCTTAATTTTTCTTCCATGGGGTTCGGCCATACACCATGGCCGAACCCTATGGTTCCTTTCTTTAAACGAAATTATCAAAATACTTACCGGTTCAGCGACTCCTCCGGTTTTCCTTCGCTCCGACTTGTTCTTCCGATCCTCTCCTTCCTTAGCCTTTTTTGTGTATGTTGTGCGCCCGTTTGTTTTGTTGCTTCCTCTCTTTGAATGAGCGCCCGTATGCACTAACTTTCCTTGATTTGTGTATGCCATGCGCCCCTTCCTTCTTATGCTACCTCTCTTCCAATCGATCCTATACTTAGAAGATGTTGTGACCTTCAATTAAGTAATTCCTTAATACCGCTCTTAATCAAGGGAAAGGACACCTTTTAGAGATACTCTAACACATCTTCATGGATGCGCATATCTCACATACACGGCCAAGCCACCTATTTTTAATTTTAGACAACTTCTTTATTTGGATTAGCATATCAGATGTCATTGCCTAATCCCAACCCATCCATGCACGTTGCCCATTTAGGATAAACCTTGTTCGGCTATAACTCCTTGATTTTCTGAGAGAAAATCTTGCCTTTGTGGTGTATGCGTGTGTTTGTCATCTTCATCCAGACAATCCATATTTATAGACATATTGTATTACCATTTTAATTCAGCCCCATTTAATTTAAATTGAACCTTATACCATAACTGTTGGGTCATAATTGGGCCACTGACCCAACACCTTACCCAATTAAGGTTCATATCCATTAATTCACAATTAAAACAACAAATTCCGTAAATATTGATAACATGGAATTCCGAAGTGTTACAGGTTGGCTAGTTTTCAGGCCAACATTGATTGCTATCGCCGCAGGGTGACATTTTGGTCACCCAAGGGAAAACAACATGTGGTGCGTACTGACAAACAAAGCAGACTGCATGAAGGGTTGAGTCATCTGGTATTGAACAATATCAAATCAACAAGGCACTAGTGGCTGAACTTCCGGTAATAGTAAAGGACTATGCAGATGTATTCCCAAAAGAACTCCCTAGCTTGCCTCCAATGAGGGAGATTAATTTTGAAATCAAGTTGTACCCTGGCACTGCATCAGTGTCATTACCATACTACCGGATGGCACCAGCAGTGATGTCCGAGCTAAAGAAGCAGATTGATGAACTGCTCAGACTGGGCTGCATCCGGAATAGTACATCGGCTTGGGGAGCTCCAGTTTTGTAATAACCCGAATTTTTGATAAATATATATGTTGGCATTTATTCGTTTTAATTTGAAGTTTGATATAATAAAATGCCAAATGGACCAAATTTTGGGACAATGGCCCAAAGATGGCCCAATTGGGCCATGGATTGGATGAAATTCATTTAATGGGTCAATGAGGACTAATCGGATCAAGGATGGTCAAATTGGGCCCAATACTCATTTGGGACCCAATGGACCCAATTAAGGTAAGCCTAAGGTAAGGAGGGAATTTAATTGGGCCATCGGCCCAATGTTTACCCAATAAACCATGAATTGGAATTAATACAATTAATTGGTCAATGGTAATTAATTGGGTTAAAGAAAATCAATTTGGGTCAAAGAGCCATATGGGACCCAATGGGCCAAGGTAGCTAAGCCCTAAGGTAAATGGGTAAGACAAAAATTTAATTGGGCCATGGGCCCAATGGTGATCGAATAAGAGGGATACATTAAATAAAAATTTAAATCATCTAAGTTAGGTGATTAATGGACCAAGGTAACATGGCCAATGGGGCCCACCTCCACCTCACCCATTTAGGTGGCGTGTGGATCCAAGAGTAGTGGGGCCGACCACCATGGTTGACTTGGTCAACCATGGGTGGATCTTAGAGGGAACTTATTGAGATTAAATTAAGTGGAAAATGATTAATTAAATTAACCTAGGGAGCAAGTGATCTAAGTTAATTAACTTAATCTAAATTGGTCAAATGGTCAAAACCATCCCAACAAACACAAACCACTTGAGAAAACACAAATTGAAACCATGGATTAAAGGTGGTGGTTTTATCCCAACCACCACCATTAATGCATATTGGTTGGTGAGGAATTAATGTTTGAGTGTAGGCCACTCCAACCATCTCCATCTCTTTCCCAAACAAACATTTTCACTCTATCTCTCCCTCCCACTCACAAAAAAACGTCCCCAACCCTTCAAGAGAGAAGAAAAGACTTAGAAGAAAAACTTAGAAAGAAAAGAGAAGGAGAAGGAAAAACTTTGGGCTACCAAGATCATTGAAGAACTCTCCCTCATCTCCATACTCTTTCTCTCTTAACCTAACCCCATCTACCTTAGTCAATCCAAGCATGTTCCACCATTGATCAAGCACATCTAGCCGGTCAAACAAGGAGAGGAGGAAGAGAAGAAACTAAGGAAATCAATAGGAGAAAGAAAGACCGGAGGAGTCGTCGGATCGTAAGTATGTTCTAAACAAGAAATTTAAATTTTTAGGGTTTTAAGTTTTGGGAATCCATTTCCTTGGATTGGATGGTGGCCAAACCATCATAGGCTTTGAATTTAAAATCCATCCAATGGTAGGATAAGGAATGGATAAAATGGAAGAATGGAAATCTTAATGGAGTTTCAAGCTTTTTGATTTTTTTATTGGATTGATGGGCCATAGGGTTCGGCCATGTAGCATGGCCGAAAACCATGGTAAATGATGGATGAATTTTAGTTAGGGTTTGAGGATTAAAAATTTGGAAAGGGTAATCCATGATTTTGAGATGTTAATAAGTAAGCATTAGTAAATTTTAAGGGGTTTTAAATGAGGACATTTCATGAAAATATGGATGATTTTTTCATGACCTTAAAAGGCATAGAATGGAATGAATGGATGACCATAGGGTTCGGCCATGTAGCATGGCCGAACCCCATGGTGAATGATGGGTAATTTATTTGAGATTATATGGTTTAAAATTATGGAGAAGGGTTAATGATATTGTGGTTTTAAAAGATTAAAAAGTTGGTAATTTTTAAGGAGTGTTAAATAAAGAAAAATCATAAGGTATGTAAATGAATTCAAGTAGCCTCAAAATGATGGAGGTATAATATTTTAAAGAAATCATGGACTATAGGGTTCGGCCATACAAGGTGGCCGAACCCCATGGTTAGTGATCTATGAGGGTTAGGGCTCTTAAATGCTCAATGGTTAATGGTTTCTAAGGTTTGAAAATTATGAGTATGGTATGTGATTTTTAAATGGGTATTAAAGGATGAAATGGTGGATTAAATACTTTTGAATTATGGACATAGTGAGGAAGTGATTGGTTGTGTAAATGGACTTTAAATGTGAGTAAAGATCCAAGTAAAAATGAGGGAAAGACATCATGGGTTCGGCCATGGTGTATGGCCGAACCCATGACCCATGTTTTTAGGTCAATTGTGGGCTAAGTTATGGTTTATACATGTGGTTGAGCAAATGGAAATTTGGGTAAGTAAATGGTAAAATTTAAATGGATTTACAAAGTGTATGATATGGGTTTTTAAAGGGCCAAAATGAATGAAGGTTAGTGATTTTAAAATGGATTATTTTTGGGACAAAACATTAGTCTTTAAAATGGCATCCATAAAGGTGAGCCATGACCCATTATGTGGGCCACATCTTAGGCAAAATGTGGAATTAGGTATGGGATTAAATGTTTTTCAAAATTAAATAAAAGGTGCTTGATTTTATGATGCTAGGTCATGATTAAATGGATCTAAGTATGAATGAAGTTGGGACTTAGAATGTACATAAACGAATGGATGATTTAACCATGGGAGAGGAATGGCAAAACAGTAAATAAGTGCCACATTGAAGAACCATGGGTTCGGCCATGGTACATGGACGAACCCTATGGGGATGAGACATGGAATCGGATATTACGAATGATTAAATGAAACGGATAGATGCTGTGTTTTAGGCTCGCAAATCGGAATGTTTAGATTTGGCCAAAATTGGATTTATGTATGAGTCTAAAACCAATGGATAATGGGCTAAGTTAGGGACTTAATCAAGGGTAACGTAAATGACGAATTCGGTAAATGTAATAAGGTATTGGGACGTCGCAAACGGTACGCGATCGGCGACCGGATTATCGAACGGAAATGGAACGGAACGCTACGCGGTATTCGGTAGGATTCCTACCTCTTTGTAAGCCGTGGATATGTGATGTCTATTTTAATCTATTTTGATGATTATGGGACTTGTATTATGATGAGTTTTAATTTATGAATTATATGATGGTGTTATGGATTATATTTTAACATTATGCATTATATGGCTATGTATGGTATATTAAATTTATGGTTTATCTATATACTACATAGCATAATGCACGTACATCTCATGCATGGCATGGGCGGGAAAATAATGAAACCGGAGTCCATGCTCCGTCGGAGCGACCGAGAATCAGATATGGGGATAGCCTGAGGGCTATAACCGGAGTCCATGCTCCGTCGGGGCGACCGAGAATCAGACATGGGGACAGCCTGAGGGCTATAACCGGAGTCCATGCTCCGTCTGGGCGACCGAGAAGCAAACATGGGGACAATACATTGTATGATCATACGGATGATGGGTGGGACACATGACATAGGCACCCATGGCATAGCATTCATTACATGCTTATTTTGTTATATTTTATTGTATCGGTATGCGTGTTATCACTAATCCATGTGCTAGCCCTACTCGGAGTCCTACTGGGCGCGTTGACTAACGCCCTACTTCTACCCTAGCTGATGACGCAGGAGATGGCGGGAATAGAGGACACGCCGGGAGCCAAGCATAGGAGCTTGGGGCAGCGGACCACTTAGTTTATTTAAAGTTATTTTGGAATATGTAATTGAGTAGCTTAGCTTGTCGGACTGTATAATTTATATTTTCTTGCTATGTTTTGGACTGCATTATGGACGATGTTATTTTGAGATATAGTCATGAACATAGGGGTATTTTGATAATTTAATGTTGTATCTTCCATTCTATCTAAAAACTGGTAGGATAGACTCTATTATCATGTTCCGCATTCAGTTAGTTTCCGCGAGATTATTTCCTACCCATGAACCGTTCTCGTGGACTTAGTTCCACGCACGCGCGGGGTTGGCCAGTTAAGGGTCGGGCTTTAGAAGCTCAGACTTAACTCGCGTCGTGACGTCCGCGCCCTCTCTCACTCTTCATTTAAAAAAAAAAAAGAAAAAAATAATAGACTCTGATTTTCGGAAAACGAGTGAAAAAGGGCGGGCGTTACAAGTTTTATTTGTGAAGAAGAAGGATGGTTCACTTCGTATGTGTGTGGATTACCGAAAACTGAACCAGCTGACGGTCAGAAACAAATACCCTCTACCTAGGATCGATGATCTATTTGATCAACTTAGAGGTTCCAGTCATTTCTCTAAGATTGACCTGATGTCTGGATACCATCAAATCCGGGTTAGGGAGGAGGACATAGAAAAGACAACCTTTAGAACACGGTATGGACTATATGAGTTTGTAGTCATGCTGTTTGGACTCACCAATGCAACGGCTGTGTTCATGGATCTAATGAACAGGATTTTCCGTCCGTACTTGGACCAATTTGTCATTGTATTTATTGATGACATTTTGATTTATTCCAAAACTCAGAAAGAACACGCTGAGCACCTGAGGATAGTTCTGGACACTTTAAGGAAGAATGAGTTATATGCCAAAGCCAGCAAGTGTGAATTCTGGCTACCTAAGGTTAACTTCTTGGGACATGTCATATCAACAAAAGGTATAGCCGGCTAAAGTGGCGGCAGTGGGAGAATGGAAAGTGCCAAAGAATGTAACCGAGATCCGTAGCTTCTTCGGATTGGCTGGTTACTGCAGGAAGTTTATCATGGACTTCTCCAAGATTGCATCTCCACTGACCCGACTCACTCAGATAGGAGTCAAATTTGAGTGGTCAGACGTATGCAACTAGAGATTTGAATATTTGAAGAAGAGACTTACAACTGCACCTATCTGAATTTTGTCGGAAAGAGGCAAGGGTTATGAAGTACAATGCGATGCTTCAGGAGAAGGACTCGGGTGTGTCCTCAGTCAAACTCATCGTGTGGTGGCTTATGGATCAAGACAGTTAAAAATTCATGAACACCTCTATCCCACGCATGATCTGGAACTAGCTGCAGTGGTCTTCGCTCTCAAAAGCTGGAGGCATTATTTATATGGCGAGAAGTTTGAAGTGTTTTCCGATCATAAGAGCTTGAAGCACTTATTTGATCAAAAAGAGCTTAATCTGAGGCAACACAGATGGATGGAATATCTGCAGGATTATGAGTTCGCACTTCATTATCACCCTGGCAAGGTGAACAAGGTGGCAGATGCCCTCAGTCGTACATCACACGCATCAGTGGCATGTTTGATCAGGACAGAATGGGAGATGCTGAATACCATACGAGAGTTCAATTTATATATAAATAACCATGCGAGTATGTACAATTTGATCATAAGGTCCTACATGGTTACCAAGATTGAACAGGAACAACAGTAGACCCGGAAGTGGAGGACATATGGGCCAAGATGTCTACTGGTGAAGTCATACCAGAATGGGAGTTACGACCAGGACAAGGTCTTGTATTCTGAGGAAGGATATATGTGCCTAAGAACTATAGAAGAGAATTACTAATTGAGGCGCATCAGACGAAACTCTCAATTCATCCCGGTAGCACCAAGATGTATCACGACTTGAAGAGACATTATTGGTGGCACGGACTCAAGAAGGATGTGGCAGAATTTGTGGCTCATTGCTTAACTTGTCAGCAGGTTAAGACGGAACATCAAAAGCCATCAGGGTTACTCAAACCCTTACCAGTGCCGGAATGGAAAAGGGAGCACATCTCCATGGACTTTGTGACAGGGTTGCCAAGGTCTTCAAAGGGCAACGATGCGATATGGGTCGTGGTAGACCGACTGACCAAGTCTACACATTTTCTTCCCATTAAGATGACAGACTCATCTGAGACATTGGGCCGACGGTATATCAAGGATATCATCAGATTGCATGGTATTCCTCGGACTATTGTGTCCGACAGAGATGGTCGATTCACCGGCAGATTATGGCAGAGCATGCAGTCGGCCATGGGAACAGACCTACTGACTAGCACAGCATTCCATCCACAGACTAATGGGCAGCCTGAGAGGACAATACAAAAATTGGAGGATATGCTGAGAGCATGCATGCTAGATTTCAAGGGTTTCTCATACAACAACAGTTACCAGGCAAGCCTCCAGATGGCTCCATTTGATGCATTATATGGTAGACCATGTAGATCACCTGTGTGCTGGACAGAGGCAGTGAGCCTGCGCTGATTGGACCCGAGTTGGTTGCAGAGACTACAGCGCAGATACAGTTGATACGACAGCATCTATTGGCTGCGCAGAGTCGTCAAAAGAGCTATGCTGACAAGAGGAGGAGGTTCCTTGAAATTGAAGTGGATGACATGGTGCTCTTGAAAGTCTCGCCACGAAAGGGATACATGAGATTTGGAAAGAAGAGGAAACTATCACCAAGATATGTGGGATCGTTTTCAATCATAAGAAGGATGGGGGACGTGGCTTATCAATTGGCACTCCTTTCACAGTTGGCATCTTTGTACAATGTGTTCCATATATCGATGTTGAGGAAGTACAATCCTGAGCCTTCTCATGTACTGAACATGCAAGACATAGATATCCAAAGCGACGTGACATACGTCGAAAAGCCTGTCCAAGTGGTGGACACAAAACAAAGGGTATTATGGAACCGAGCGATCCAGTTTGTCAAGGTGGTATGGGTTCGACATGGCATTGAGGAAGCCACTTGGGAACTCGAGTCGGAAATGAGAACAGCTCATCCTGAGCTATTTATGTAAATTGTTGAAACCCTACTTCACTCGATTTTCGGGACGAAAATTTTAAAAAGAGGGTTGTATTGTAACCCTTCGGAATTCCATGTTATCAATATTTACGGAATTTGCCATTTTAATTGTGAATTAACGGATATGAACCTTAGATGGGTAAGGTGTTGGGTCATTATGGTATAAGGTTCAATTTAAAGTAAATGGGTAAGGTACATTTAATTGGGTCAATGTTGCTATATGGGGTCAAAGTGCCCAATTGGGATCCAATGGGTCGTGGTTAACTTGGTTGACCACCAAGTGAGTTCAAGCCTAATTAAATGGGGTTGAATTAAAATGGTAATGCAATATGTCTATAGATGGGGATGACACACACGCATGCACAAATCAATGAGGGATCACCACAAGATTAGGATGTAGCTGATATGGTAGATAATATATTGGCTGGAAATCCTAAAGATTGGATTTGATATTCGACAAAGATTGTCCTAAAATGGGCAACACGTGTAGATGGGTTGGGATTAAGCAATGACATTTGATTGCCTAATCCAAATAAAGAAAATGTCTAAAACTAAACATAGATTGCTTAGCCGCATATGAGATATGCACATCCAAGAGGATACGCTGAAAATGGTCCTTTCCTTTGATAAAAGCGGTACTCAGGAATAACAGTTGCAATCTATGCAAACGGCTGGAATCGTTACTTGCTATTTCAGCAAGATAGGACCGAGTGGAAGTTTTATAAAAGAGAGGCAGCATAAGACAAAAGGGGCGCATGGCATACACAATCAAGGGAAGGCTTGACCTTGTGTGCTCTGTCTATAAGGAGTTCTCTGTAGTGTGTGGAGAAGGGGGAGGCAGCCAGCGGTGTGAAAGATCAAGTAAAAAGAGGAATACATACAAAAGAGGCTAAGGAAGGAAAGGATCAGAAGAACAAGTCGGAGCGAAGGAAAATCGGAGGAGTCGCGGAACCGGTAAGTATTTTGATAATTTTGTTTAAAGAAAGGAACCATAGGGTTCGGCCATGGTGTATGGCAGAACCCCATGGAAGAATAATTAGGGGATGAATATAGTAATTTAATGGAAGGTTGAACCATAGGGTTCGGCCATATGTATGGCCGAACTCCATGGAAAGACATTGGTTATTTCATGGGTTTTTGAGGGATGAAAACCATGGAATGTTATGAATGTTTTAAAAGGGTTTAAAATGGATATATGGTTAAGGAGATGGTTTGGCCATTGCATGGCAGAACCTGAATTTTATTATGGCTAAGATGCTAAGCATGAACCATGTATGGAATGAGTGGAAGATCAAGGATTAAAAGGGGGACCAACGTCAAATGAGTGAAGTTCGGCCATGGTGTATGGCCGAACCCCACTAGTGTTTATTTTATAGACTTGAAAATGGTAATGGATGCAATGGAGAAATTTGAAAGTTAGACATCATAGGGTTCAGGGGGTGGGGGGGGGGGGGGGGGGTGGGGGGGGGGGGGGGGGGGGGGGGGGGGTGGCGTGTTTAATCATACACTTAGGTCCATCATTTTAAAACCCAAAATCCATCAACATTTCTTCCATGGGCCCATGGTTCATGGTTCTTCATCATCTCCTCATTTTTAAACCATCATTTACAACATTTAAAACGCATTTAAAAACATTAACATCCTTCCATCATTTCATCTTTTAAAACCCATCAAAACCAATAATATTCTTCCATGGGGTTCGGCCATACAACATGGCCGATCCCTATGGTTCATCATTTCCTCTTAAGATTTACATACTCATGATTAGATCCTTTGATGGGGTTCGGCCATACATCATGACCGAACCTCATCCAATCTTTTCTTTGTCCTTAATGGTCCATGCATAAAATCTAGGTTTTGGCCATGCAAGGCCAAACCATGATCTTTGATCATAATCTTTATATTGGACATGCATGAGGTCCTTAGCCATATATATACATATTGTCCTTAATAATAACCTATCTTACGCCTTAGCAAGATTAGGGTTTTGTCCAATTTTCCATCTCATTCCTTGGATGGATTTTGAATCCATGGCCCATAACATTTTGGCCAACTTTCCAATCCGAAATGGAATGTTCCCTTACCTCTTTCAAATTAATAAAATCTTGTCAAGCAATACTTACCGATTTCGCGACTCCTCCATTTTCTTTCGCTCCGTCTTGCTCCGCTTTTCTCCTTCCTTAGTCTTTTCTTTCTTCCTCTTTGATCGTCGGCCAAAGTGTGTTGCTTGAAAGGGAGAGGGTCTAATATGAAAACTCCCAAGAGATGGTTCAGCCAAGGAGAAGGTTTTAGAGAGGGAGAGGAGGAGAGAATGGGAGAAAACTCTAAGTTCTTTCTTGTCTTGGAGAGAGGTCGGCTCTAGGGTTTTTGTGAGAGGGAGAGAGAGTTGAGATAGAAAACTCCAAGTTTTTTCTTGTTCAATGAGAGGGTCGGCCAGCTTGAGAGAGGGAGAGAGTGAGAGAGTGAATGAGATGGAAAGCTAACCCTTTCCATCTTGTCTAGGGTTTCCTTGGGTAAGACTCCACCTCCAACCACCCCCATCAATGTGGAGTCTTCCCTATGAGTCCCTTAACCAAACAAGGGAATTCATGCCCTCCACATGGCACACACCACCCTCTCCAACGGTTTTGGCTAGTGGTTTCCATTGAGATGGAACCCCCTCCACCTAAGTTCTTTGTCTAGCCAAGAGGGTGCATGCCCTCCACATGGCACACACCACCCTCTCCAATGGTTTTGGCTAGTGGGTTTCCATTGAGATGGAACCCCCACCTCTCCTTCGACCAACCATGAGGATGCATGCCCTCCACCTAAGTTCTTTGTCGAGCAAGAGGGTGCATGCCCTCCACATAGCATACCACCCCCATCTCCAACGGTTTTGGTGGCTAGTGGTTTCCATGAGATGGAAACCACCCACCCCCCTTTGACTTACTCCATCTTTTCATCTTCCATATGACTCACCACCCATTTGACTCACTCTATTTAAATGAAACTCACTCCTAACTCAAGCACTTGGATTTATTCTAAATTAACGTAGGTGATTTAATTAAATAATTTAATTCAACTCCCTTCACTTGATCTTCTTTAATTCACCCATGAACTCACCCATGGTTTACCAAGTCAACCATGGAGGTCTGCCGCACATGTGTCTTAGTCCACACGCCACCTCACTTGATGAGGTGGACCCCATGCCTTTGATCTTAATTGGGTCCATGATCCGATTAAATCCACTCCTTACCCATTTACCCTAATCATCAATCCATCTTGACCCATTGGGTCCCAAATTGGGCATTTGACCCATTGAGCACATTGACCCGATTAAATACAATTAATCATATCCATGGTCCATTGGACCATACTTGGGCCATTGCCCCAACTTTGATCCATCTAACATCTATTCCATCTATAAATCTTAATTTTTAACAATTAAAAATAAATAATAGCCAATATATTTATTGTTTTGAAAATCTGGGCTATTACACAGCCTGCACTAAGTTCTGCAGCTCGGGTGGTACCACAGGAATATTCACGTTGTTCTGTTCCTCTTCCTGGTGTGGTTACTGCACCTCTTCCTCCACATGCGAGTGTTGTCGAGTTCTTCTTCTTCTCAGAGGCATTTTCCTATGTCATTAAAACATCGTTTGACTTAGCTTTCTCATAAAGTTTTGTGTTTACATAGTTTGGGGAATTGCCAAATCAAAATCTTGTAGTTTTTGTTTTGGAGAACTTTCCTATGTATCAAGTATTGGTTCTCAATTTGGGGAAATCCTGATGTTTCTTGTTTCGGAGAAATATGTCCTACTTTGCTATGTTTTGATAAATCCATTTTTATAGTGATTGTCCTTCCCTCGCTGTTATTCCTTTTTCTGTAAACGCCCCGCCCTTTTTCACTCGAAATCAGAGCCTATTTTTAAAAAAAATAAATAAACAAGTGATAAAGCAAATTGTCACGAAGCGAGTTAAGTCCGGACTTTTAAAGTCTGACCCTTAACTAGCCAAACCCATATGCACATGGACCAAGTCCATGAAAAACGATTCACATATGGTACTATATAAACTTACGGAATATTACTTAAACTAACTGCGGATTATAATGGAACCTATGACTACTCCATTTTATTAGATAGCAAAGTACATAGTCATTTATCCAAAGTTATCTTAAACTTAAACATTCATTCCAAACCATACCAAACCTTAGCAAATATTACTAAGTTATTACATGCCCACATCTAACTAACAAATTACATGTCCATGTAAACTTAAACAAAATATCCATAAACAAAACCATTCAAATGCTCAAGCTCCTAAGCTTGGTTTCCTTCGCGATCCTCGACCTTTCCCTTTCCTGCTTCATCCGCTGAGGATAGAAATAGGGCGTTAGAACAACGCGTCGAGTAGGTCTTCCGATTAGGGCTACCACAAGGTTAGTATAAAAACATGCATATAACATAATAATATATGATCATCAAAATCTTACAAAAACAATGCTATGCATGTATGTAAATGTAATGAGTCCCACCCATCACAAGTATACATAGCCTCCTCTTGATGGGATTCTCATCATCAAGGTACCTCCACATAGGTTGTTCGGACGCCCCGACGGAGTGTGGACCCTCCAGTTCCTCTTGATGGGATTCTCATCATCAAGGTACCACTACATAAGTTGTTCGGACGCCCCGACGGAGTGTAGTCCCTCCGGTTACTTAACCATCAACCCATGCCATGCATGAGATGTCAATGAATACATGCCATTTGTAAATAAATCTTAGCATTCAAATCCTCTTTGAAACATAATAGTTTAACACATATCTCATAAAAATCAACATAAAACAAAAAATATAAATTGTGGTTACAAAAAGGTAGGAAACCTACACAAAAGTCACTTAGAAATATCCGCTCTTCTTAAACCGTCATCCGTTCACGATTTGCGCACCGTTCAAGAAGTCCAGTTACCTTGTTTATATAACAACAAGTCAAGATACTATCCATTTGATTTCCAATTAAATCTAAGTCCAAAAACCACCGTGTGGGGTTCGGCCATAGACCATGGTCGAACCTCACCTATTTGAATTTGAGCACTCTTTCTAATGTAACCAACACCATCCAATTAACTTAAATTAAACACCTCAAACTACAAACATCCCTTGGTAGGGTTCGGCCATACAACATGGCCGAACCTTACCACTTTGGTTTTGACCCCTCTTTCAAGTCCTTTAATCATTTCATTCCATATTTACAATATTGCCACTAGCCTAAACCCTTGTTTAATATTGCTAACAACCATTGTCCAAAACAAATCCACCTTAGTGGGGTTCGGCCATACAATATGGCCGAACCTCACCATCTTAAATTTGGTCCTTTAATCCTTCATACATAAGACTAATTACCAATCCATTCATCTAATTATCTAGCCCTTAGTCATCCACCATTGTCACTCTATGGGGTTCAACCATACACATGGCCAAACCCTATAGTTCCTTATTTCCATTAAAACCTTTATCCATCTATGAATGGTTCTCATAATTCTATCCATTTGAATATTTTTAGACCTTTTAAAACAAAACACCATACATAGCACTTGGTGGGGTTCGGCCATACACCATGGCTGAACCTCACCCCTTTTGTTTTGGTGCTCCTCTTTCCATTCTTTTTTGGTAACCAAAATATATCCACGTCCATCACTTTCCCACATATTTTAAACCCTTTAAAAACATCAAAAACCCTTCATGGGGTTCGGCCATACACATGGCCGAACCCTATGGTTCTTTACTTTCCTTCAAACTATAACATACAATTTTATCATTTGATCCTTTGATGTTTCCCATTCATACTTCCATTTAGTCCCTTTAGAAATATATAATAACCTTCCATTTAACATATCATTTATCCTTCATTTTCTTCCATGGGGTTCAACCATACACATGGCCGAACCCTATATTTTCTTATCTCTTCCTTTAAACTTCATGGCCATGATCATACCTTTTGATGGGTTCGGCCATGATCAACCTCTTTTTCATACTCAATGGTTTTTGTATATCCCTTTTTAGGATTTGGACATACAATAGCCTGATCATGTTTCCTTGGCTATCTTACTTAATAAAAGTTTATTGAGCACCTACCGTTTCCGCGACTCCTCCGATTTGATCTTTGCTTCGGCTTGTTCTTCCGTTTTCCTTTTGCTCCTCTTTAATCCTTAGCCTTCATTCTTCTAGTCTTTGATCTTCAGCCAATATACGAGCTTGATCAAGATAAGATGACCAGGGGTTGGTTCGGCCAAGATGGAGGCAGGTTTGAGAGAGAAGCTTAGCACAATGCTTCAACCCTTTTTTGGTCTTTGAGAGGAGAACCGGCCCTGAGAGAGAGAGGGAGAGAATGAGATAGAATTCTCAAAATGTTTGATCTCCTTTTCCTTAGAATACTGGTCGGCTAAGAGAGAGTGTGAGGGAGAGAGATAGACAAGTGGGAGAGGGAGAGTTGAGCCTTGTTTGAATTTGAAAATTAAACCATAACCATCTCCATTATCTCTCCATCGTGTGCCTTTGAATTTTGAAATAAACCAATACTCCACCATTTGTTTGAATTTGAAAATTAAACCATTACCATATCCATTATCTCTCCAACATGTGCCTTGCCTTTGTATTTGAAATAAACCAATACTCCTCCATTTGTTTGAATTTAAAATTAAACCAACACTCCTCCATCTCTCCAACGTATATCTTTGTTTTGAATTTGAAATGTGTAACCAAAACTTCCCATCTCTCCAACGTGTATCATTGTTTTGAATTTGAATTAAACATAACTCCTCCATCTCATTTGTTTGAATTTCAAATATAAAACCGTCCACCCTATTTGCTTGAATTTCAAATATACTCCATTTGCATGAATTTCAAATGTAAAACCGTCCACCCCATTTATTTTGAATTTGAATATTAAACCACCTTCATCTCTCCAACGTATAACCATTGTTTGAATTTGAATTTGAAATGTAAACCGTCCACATTCAACTCATTCAACTCACCATTTTAATTTAAGCTTGAGCTCACCCAATGGTCAAACAAGTCAATCCACGACCCATTGGGTCCCTGTTGGGTCTTTTGACCCAAATAATCACCTTGACCCAATTAGATGTACATTACCCATTTAATTTAATTTGATCCTTATAACACATAAATTGGGTCTTAATTGAACAATGGGCCCCACAATTTTCTCATCTACTGTCATAACCTTTTTAATTCATAATTTCAATGGCAATTTTCGTAAATATTGCTATATTGAAAATCTGGGATATTACAATACAATCTTCTTTTAAAAAATTTCGTCCCAAAAATCGAAGGAAGTAGGATTCCAAAATAAATTACATGAATAATTTAGGGTGAGCTGTTCTCATCTCCGATTCGAGTTCCCAATGGCTTCCTCCATACCATGTCGATCCCATATCACCTTGATGAACTGAATCGCTCTGTTTCGTAACACCCTTTGTTCAGTCCCCACTATTCTGACAGGCTTCTCGACATAAGTCACATCACTTTGTACATCTATATCTTGTACAAAGTGTCCCTTCCGTGGCGAGACTTTCAAAAATACCATGTCCCCCACTTCAAATTCAAGGAACCTCCTCCTCTTATCAGCATAACTCTTCTGCCGACTCTGTGCAGCCAATAAATTCTGACGTATCAATTGAATTTGTGTTGTAGTCTCTGCAACTAGCTCGGGTCCAATCAACGCAGGCTCACCAGCCTCTGTCCAGCACACTGGTGACCTACATGGTCTACCATATAAAGCCTCGAATGGAGCCATCTGAAGGCTTGCCTGATAACTGTTGTCATATGAGAACTCCACTAGCGGTAAGTGATCCTCCCATCCACCCTTGAAGTCTAACATGCACGCTCTCAACATATCCTCTAGTGTTTGTATTGTTCTTTCCGACTGTCCATCAGTCTATGGATGGAAAGCTGTGCTAGTCAGTAAATTCGTTCCCATGGCCGACTATACCCTGCCGGTGAAACGACCATCTCTGTCATACACTATAGTCCGAGGAATACCATGTAATCTAATGATATCCTTGATATAACGCCGACCCAAGGTCTCAGATGAGTCTGTCATCTTGATGGGAAGAAAATGTGCAGACTTGGTCAGTCGATCTACCACTACCCATATAGCATCATTGTCCTTTGAGGATCTCGGTAACCCCGTCACAAAATCCATGGAAATGTGCTCCCATTTCCCTTCTGGCACTAATAAGGGTTTGAGTAACCCTGGTGGCTTCTGATGTTCCATTTTAACTTGCTCACAAGTTAAGCAGTGTGCCACAAACTCTGCAACATCTTTTTTCAATCCGTGCCACCAATAATGTCTCTTCAGATCATGGTACATCTTGGTGCTGCCCGGATGAATGGAGAGCTTAGTCTGATGTGCCTCAATCAACAACTCTTTTCTACAGTTTTTTAGCACATATCCTCTACTCCAGAATACAATACCCTGTCTTGGTCGTAATTCCCATTCCGGTATGACCACGCCAGTAGACATCTTGGCCCATATCTCTTCCATTTCCGGATCTGCTCGTTGCTCCTGTTCAATCTTGGTAACCATGTTGGATTGTATGATCAAATTGTACATACTCCCATGGTTACTGAGATATAGATTGAACTCTCGAATGGTATTCAGCATCTCCCATTCAGCTCTGATCAGACATGCCACTGATGCATGTGATATAGGTTGAGAGCATCCACCACCTTGTTTGCCTTGCCTGGATGATATCGGAGTGCGACTCATAATCCGCCAGATATTCCATCCATCTGCGCTGCCTGAGGTTGAGCTTTCTGACAAATAAGTACTTCAAGCTCTTATGATATGAAAATACTTCAAACTTCTCACCATATAAGTAGTGTCTCCAGCTTTTAAGAGCGAAGACCACTACAGTTAATTCCAAATCATGTGTGGGATAGAGGCGTTCATGCACCTTCAACTGTCTTGAACCATATGCCACCACACGACGACTTTGACTGAGAGAACATCCCAATCCTTCTCCTGATGCATCACAGTGTACCTCATAACCCTTGCCTCTTTCCGGCAAAATTAAGATAGGAGCAGATGTAAGTCTGTCTTTTAGCTCCTCAAATCTCCAGTTGTACAGGTCTGACAACTCATATTTGACTCCTTTTTGAGTGAGTCGAGTGAGTGAAGATGCTAATTTAGAGAAATCCATGATAAATTTCCGATAATATCCAGCCAAACTGAGGAAGCAGCGAATCTCGGTTACATTCTTTGGTGCTTTCGACTCACTTACTGCCGCCACTTTATCCGGATCAACAGCTATACCTTCTTCAGATATGGCATGCGCCAAGAAGTGAACCTTGGATAGACAAAATTCACATTTACTGGCTTTGGTATATAGCTTGTTTTTTCTCAAGGTGTCCAGAACTATTCTCAGGTGCTCCACATGTTCCTCCTGACTTTTGGAATAAATCAAGATATCATCAATAAACACAATGACGAACTGGTCCAAATACAGATGGAAGATCCTGTTCATTAAATCCATGAACACAACCGGTGCATTGGTGAGTCCAAACGGCATGACTACAAATTCTTATAGTCCATACAGCGTCCTGAAGGCTGTCTTCTCTATATCTTCCTCTTTAACCCAGATTTGATGATAACCAGACATCAGATCAATCTTCGAAAAGTGACTGGAACCCCTCAATTGATCGAATAAGTCATCGATCCTGGGTAAAGGGTACTTGTTCCAGACAGTTAGCTGATTCAATTTCCGGTAATCCACACACATTCGGAGTGAACCGTCCTTCTTCTTCACAAACAACACTGGAGCTACCCAAGATGATGTGCTGTTTCGGATGCAACCCAGTCCGAGCAGTTCATCAATTTGCTTCTTTAGCTCAGACATCTCTGCTGGTGCCATCCGATAATGTGGTAAAGACACTAGCGATGTGCCAGGGTATAGCTTGATTTCAAAGTTGAGCTTCCTCATGGGTGGTAAGCCAGGGAGTTCTTTTGGAAATACATCCACAAATTCTTTCACAATTGCCGGAAGTTCAGTGACTGGTGCCTTGTTTATGATGATATAGTTCAATACCAAATGGTTCAACCCTTCCTGCAGTCTGCTCTGCTTGTTTGTACGAACCACATATTGTTTTCCCTCGGGTGACCAAAATGTCACTCTATGGCGATAACAATCAATGTTGGCCTGGAAACTAGCCAACCAGTCCATGCCGAAGATAATATCGTATTCAGTCATGTCTAGTACCAGATAATTGAACTCAAATCTGAGTCCAGCGAGTTCAGTATTCACTACCGTGCATATGAGTCCCAAAGACGTGTCTCTGACAGGGGATAGAATTGTGAGTGCTGTGGACAATTTTTGAACTAGAGTACCGGTAGCAGTTATGAATGATGCAGATATAAAGGAGTGTGAAGCTCTAGAATCATAGGGATAGGAACTACTGACAACAGCCATACCTTGAATCACTGAATGATCCACATCCACAGGAGAAGCTAGAGTAAACAGTCATCCAGATCCGGTAGGGTTAGGCGCCCGTCCCGCCTGGTTATATGTCTTGCCTCCCCGGGAGTTAACTAGCCTAGCTGGTGGACGGAATGATCCCCTGGAATAAGAGAACTTGTTGAGCTTTGGGCAATCCCTCTTGAAGTGACCCGGTTGATCACAGTGAAAGCAGTTGTTCACCCCTCTGAAGGCTTGAGTGACTGATGCAGATGGGGAGCGTTGGTTAGGACGAAAGCCCCTGTGGACCAGTAGATGGTGAGGGTCTGCTAAAGTTCGGTCGGAACTTCTTATTGGGTTGATATGTGCCCCTCCCACTCTGTGTTCGGCAGTTTTCAAAGTGTACGAACTCAACCATTTCTTGCTCGACTATGGTGACCCTGCTGACCACTTCAGCCAGTGTGGCTGCCTTGAATATGGATACTTTGGCCCTATTGTTTGGCTGTAGGCCCCGCTCAAACTTACGTGCCCTTCGGTCCTCTGTATCCACCATATAAAAGGCATAACAAGACAGTATGAGGAATTCCCGGTGATACTCTGCCACCATCATGGAGCCTTGTACCAAGGATAGGAAAGCTTGAGTCTGGCGCTCCCTCTCCTCCTCAGGAAAATACTGATCTAGGAAGGTAGCTGAGAACCATTCCCACGTCATTGTAGCCCTTTCCCTTTCCGGCACAAGTGCTTGTTGTTTTTCTATAACCTCCCACCATTTTTCGGCATCCTCGATTAGTTGGGATGTAGCCAGCAAAATCCTGTCAGCATGACTCAAGATCTGGAGTAGGGTCAAGATCTGAGTGATCTTCTTCAGCCAATGTTCTGCTCCGGCAACCCCTTCCTTTCCCTTGAAGTAGGGAGGGCATTGTTACTGGAAATCTCGGACAATGTTCCGGTTATTGGCATCACTAGTGGTTCCACTTCCATTCAGATGTTGTTGGAGAACAAAAGTAACTACTGCTTGAACCAAGCTTTGTAGTTCAGGAGGCACCGCTGGTATACTCAAGGTGCTTTGCTCCTCCTTCTCTCGTTCACTATAGTGAGAGTGTCGCTCTTCCTCTTCCCGCCGTGAGTGCCGTTCATCTTCCTCAGATTGCTCATTCTCATGTTGAGACGGCTCCTTCTCATGTTGAGATTTTTCCCTCTCTTCCTCATGTTGGGAGTTTTTTGCCACTTTTTCCTTCCTTTTCTGGTCCTGTCGAGTCTTTCTTTTTGGAGCCATTTTCTCTAAGTCATAAAAAAAAATATTATTGACTTAGTTTCCTCGTACAGTTTGTGTTATCACTATTTTGGGGAAATTTCCAAATAAGCACTTGGTTTTCCTTGTTTTTTTTTTTTTTTTGGGGGGGGGGGGGATTTCTAAATACCTATTGTTTGTTTCTCAATTTGGGGATATCGGGGAAGTGTATCCTATTTGGCTATGTTTGGTATATCCAATTATGATGACTGTACTTCCTTTGCTATCTTTCATTGTTGTTCTCAGATTCGAATGTTCAGTCTGAGTCTAACGAAGTAAATTAATCCGACCCCCAGTCAGCGGACTCCGAAAAGTCGGTCAGTTGGGATTCTTATCTGTCAGTAAGACATGAAATGTAACACCCCAATTTCTCAATGATATGAATATTTACGAAAATGCCACTGGATTGGTAAATTTATTAGATGTGATTGTAAATGAGAAAATGGTGGGGCCCATTGTTCAAATTAAGACCTTATGAACATAGTATAAGGGTCAATTTATCATGAATGGGTAATGAACATCAAATTGGGTCAAAGGACCCAATTGGGACCCAATGGGTCATAATGGACTTGTTTGACAATTGGGTGAGCCCAAATTTAATGGGGTTAAGCTGAATTGATTGGAAATTAAGTGGAGCATAAATGGGTAGGCTTGATGCAAATGGGTAAACCACATTCAAAGGGGCTAAACCACTCATAATTGGGTCTAGGAATTTATTGGGTCAATAAGCTAAATGGGGACCCAATGGGTCGTGTTGACCATGTGGACCATGGTTGACCATGTGGATCCTCAAGTGAGCTCAATTGTGAGCTAAATCAGGTTGAGTTGGGATTGAATTGAGTTGGGTTTAAATTAAGAAATAGAGTTGACTCAAGTACATTAAATGAGTGTCATTTAATGTGGTGAGTTGGGCATATGAGTTGGTTGAGTTGAAATGGAAACCAAAGGGGTCTTGTAAATTCATTAAGTCAAATGGGAGATGAAAGAGTGCTTTGGTCTCAAGCCACCCAAGACAAGTCCCACATGTTGGGGACTTGTGGAGTGGGTTTTCCATGCATAGTTTTAAATGAAATGAATGGGAATTGGATGAGATGCATGGGAGTCCCAAAAGATACGTTGGGAGTGCCAAGGGGTGCTTTGCTTGGCAGCAAGTGCCTCATTGGTTTAAACAAGATTTGATGAGAGTAAAGAGGGTCCAAGGGTTGTTTAACAAAAGTAGCAAACACACCCTCTTGGCCGAATTCTACATTGCAAAAACCTTGGAATTCTTATCTCTCTCCCTCTCTCAAGAACATACCCCCTTGGCCGAATTATACCTTGGTGTTTTCACCATTGATTCAGGCTTCTAATCAGCTGAGACTAAGGAAGAAAGAAGGAGGGAAGCAAGGATCAAAAGGCAAGAAGAAAGGCTTGGAAAATTGGTAAGTAATCCATGGAGGTTATTTTGATAAATTGGTTAAAAAGGAACATGATTTGGCCATGGGATGGCCGAATCTACCAAGGGTTAGAATATGAATATTGATGGTTAAAAGAGATAGAAACATGGACCATAGGATTCGGCCACTTTGGATGGCCGAACCCCATGAAAGGATTTGAAATATTTATGGTTGATTGTATGGTTTGGGGGATAAAAACCATACAATGGTTTAAGTTTTTAAAGGTGTTTAATATGGAGATAAAAATTGATGTTTTGGGCCATGGGATGGCCGAATTCATCAAGGGTTGAAACCTTGGGTAGTGGTTGTTTAAAAATGACAAAATGGATCATTGGGTTCGGCCACCTTGGATGGACGAACCCCATGAAATTATTTTGATATTTGGATGGTTTTTGAAAGGTAAAACCCATGCATTATTATGCTGATTTTTACATGTTTTAATGGACATAAGATGTAAGTTAAAAAGGTCCAAATAATGGACCAAGGTGGCCGAACCCCATGAAAGTATTTGATGATTTTTTTAAGAAAATTAAGCAAAGGTTAGTATAGTGGCATCATGGTAAATATGGATGAAATAATCAAAGATAAATGACCAAAGGAATTGAAATGTGGGCCAAAACCAAAGTGGTATGGTTTCGGCCATGTTGTATGGCCGAACCCTACCAAGGTTCATTTGGAAGTAAAGTTTAATGAATGGTTTAAGTTAAATAAAAAGAGAGACCAAAAAGTAAAGTGAGTGAGGTTCGGCCATGGGGTATGGCCGAACCCCACAAAGTGGTTTTGGACTTAGTTAGAAATCAGATGGTATATTGTATTGACTTATTAACATGAAACAAGGTGACGAAACTTGAACGGCGCACGAGTCGTGAACAGGCGATGCTTAAGAAAGAACGGACGCTGAAGTAAATCTTCAGTAGGTTTCCTACCTACTTGTAACCACTATTATGATTGGTTTTTTCATGATTTTGATAAGACAGGTTGTTATTATTATTATGTTTCAATTGGTTTTTGAATCATGAGATTTATTTACATGCTTCATATATTCATTGGCATATCATGCATGGACATGGGATGATGATTATGGAAAGCCTCCTTAGGCGATGAGGGTCCCTCTAGGAGTAGTATCATGATGATAAGATCACATTGGCCTCCTTAGGCGATGAGGGTCCCGCCAGGAGGATTGTGTAACACCCCAATTTTTCAATAAAATGGAAAATTACGAAAATGCCCCTGAGTTATTAAATTAATTATTTTGTGATGTCAAAAAAAGAAATGTTGGGGCCCATTGCTCAAAATAAGGTCATATGAGCACATTATATATATATCAAGTTGATTTGGATGGGTTATGTACATCAATTGGGTTGGAAATAGCTAAATGGGTCAAAGGGCCCAATTAGACCCAATGGGTCAAAATGGATGATTTGACCATTGTGTAAGCTTAAATTAAATAGGGTTAAGCCTATTTGATTGGAAATCAAGTAGATAAGAAATGGGTAGGCTTGATCCATATGAGAAAACCACTTACAAATGACCAAAATACCATAATCGGGTCATGGAGTCCAAAACGGGTCAAGGAGCTAAAGGGGGACCCAATGGGTCGGGTTGACCAGTTTGACCACGGATGACCGTATGGGCCCTCAATTGAACTCAAGTTTGAGTTAATTCAGCTTGAGCTAGGGTGATTTGAAATGAGTTAGATTTAAGAAATGAGTTGACTCAAACTTGGTGCATTAAAGATGATAAGTTGGATGAGTTGGTTTAGAATAAAAATATCATGAGTTAAGTGAGTCAAGAGGAGGTAGAAACGAGTTGTAATCTCACTCGACACCTGATCAAACTCATCACAGCCGTTGAATGTGAAGGGGTGCTTTGGCAAAGCCAAAAGACACCAAGGTTGGCGGCACCTCTTCATGAAGGGTTGCAATGATTCATTCTCAAAAGATACAATGTTTGGCACCAAGGGGTGCAACGTCTGGTACCAAGAGGTGTCTTGGTTGAAACCCAACATCCACTCTTTTTAGCAAGGCTAATGAGGGAGGATGAATGGGAGTCTTGGCCGTTTTTCACACAAAGGAATCCAAGAATTCCCATCTCTCTCTCCCTCTCTCCAATTCGTTTTCTTGGCTGAACAACAGAGGTTTTTGGCACCAGTTAGTCAAGTATAAACCAACAAAGAATTAAGGAAAGAAAGAAGAAATAAAAGGGAGAAACCAAGGATCAAAGTCAAGAAGAAAGGCTTGGGAAAATTGGTAAGTTTTTCATTGAGTTTTGTTGAAAAACATGGAACAAGTAGGGTGTGGATTGGGCCATGATCATGGCCGATTACACCAATGATTAACCTTGATTAAATGGAGGTTTAGAAATGATTAAGATGACTATTGGGTTCGGCCACCATAGAGGGCCGAACCCCATGTAAAGAGATGTCTTGGTTTTCATGTTTTGAAACTGAAAACCATGGATTTTGTGGACTTTTTTGTTGTACTTAAAGATTCAAATGCATGATATAGAAAGGATTATAAACATGGGTCTGAATGACAAGAAGGCTAAAGTTAACATGGTTTAAATCAATGGTCTAAAAGATGGAAAATATGGACCATAGGGTTCGGCCACTTTGGGTGGCCGAACCCCATGAAATTTATTTGTTTAAAGTGATGGTTTTGTAAAATCATGGACTGTTTTGTATGATCTAAGATACAAGATAAAGGATGTTTAATCTTGGTTTTGGATGGCATAATTCGGCATTGGAATAGCCAAATGCATTAAGGGTCTAAACCTTGGGCAAAGGTGATACAAATTGATAAAATAGATCCTTGGGTTTCGGCCACCTTACATGGCCGAACCCCATGATCTTGTTTGGATAATTGGATGGTTTTGAAGTGTAAAAACCCTACAATATTATATTGATTTTTATATGATTCAGTGGACATATGATATACGTTAAAAAGGGTCCAAAACATGGGCATATAAAAGTGTTTGATAAATTGGTATGGTTTTTTTGGAATAGATAAACCATACCAATGGTGGAAATTTTAAGTGATTGTTTACTGATTTTGGTCGGCCAAGTATAGGGCTGAACCCCATAGAATGACAAATGCTAAGTTGATGATGTTCGGCCATGGGCATGGCCGAACCCCACATGCTGTGGATGGGTCGTAGATGTGATTGAATAAGTAAATGATGTTATGACTTACTGATTGATATATGGATAAGGTACCGGAAGTCGAACGACGTGCGAGTCGTGACCGGGTGACGCAAAAGAAAGATCAGTTACTGAAGTGATTCTTCAGTAGGTTTCCTACCTACTTGTAACCACGGTTTTTACCCAGTTTTCTTATGATACTCTTGTGTTTTAATATATGTGTTTCAAATGATATATTATGCATTAACAAATGGCATACAGGCATTGGCATCTCATGCATGGTCATGGGATGATGAATGAGGTTCTACAGTGTTACAATTATGGGTTACGTCCTCCTTAGGCGATGAGAGTTCCGCCAGGAAGAGTAACATGATGATCATAGTCACAATGGTCTCCTTAGGCGAAGAGAGTCCCGCCAGGAGGACTAATACGTGATATGAATCAGTCAGTGATGAAGAGATGGAAGTTGTATTGTGATTTATCTTGTCGGTGCATGGCACGACAAGTGATGGCTATGGATGTACATGATGGGAGAGGCTCATTGCATGTGCATACATCACAGCATTGTTTTACCTGTTTTTGATGATCATATATTATGATATGTATATGCATGTTTTATATGCTAACATGTGGTAGCCCTTATTTCAGGAACCTACTGGGCGCGTTGATCTAACGTCCTAATTCTATCCTCAGAGGAGATTGCAGGTACAAGCAAAGGGAAAGGAAAGGTCGTTGACCTGGAGGGGAGCCAAGCCTAAGTGCTTGAATGAAGGACTGAACTACTTTATATATTACTGTCTTTTGAATACTTTTGTGGGACATGTAATAATTCACTACTTCCTATGGTTTGATTAGGTTGATAACATTTGGATGGTTGATCTATGATAAATAATGTTTAAGACTGTTACTTGCTATCTTGTCTTTCTATTCCGCAATTAATCTAGTTATTCCGCATGTTGATGATAGTTCCATGTGTGATTCACTTTCATGGTCTATTCCATGTACACATGGGTGACCAGTTAAGGTTCAGACTTGGGTAGTCTGAACTTAACTCGCGTCGTGACGCCGCCTGCTCTTTTCCGATGTTTATTAAAAAAAAAAATTAGACTCTGAAATTCTCGGAAAGGGCGGGGCATTACAGAATGTTATAATGATGAGAAATACATTGGTCTCCTTAGGCGATGAGGGTCCCGCCAGGAGATATATTATGATGATGAGAGCCACATCGGTCTCCTTAGGCGATGAGGGTCCCGCCAGGAGGAATATCATAGAGAAGCAATGAAAGAGTATTGTGATTTACCTTGATGATGAGAGTCTTGTCAAGTGATGGCTATGTATATGCATGATGGGAGGGAGTCATTACATGTGCATACTTACATAGCATTAATTTATCTGTTTTGATGATCATATATATATATATATTGATATATGCATGTTTTTATATACTAACCCTGTGGTAGCCCTGATCGGAAAACCTACTGGGCACGTTGATCTGACGCCCTAATTCTATCCATAGAGGATAATGCAGGAAATGGAAAAGGGAAAGAGAAGGTCGTGGACCTGGAGGGGAGCAAGCTTAAGGGCTTCAATGATGATTGGGATTTCTATATTACTGTATTTTGAATTACATATTATGGATTTGTAATAGCTAGTAAACTTTGCTATGGTTTGTGAACTGTTCGATGAACCTTGATTTGGTATAAGTAGTTTTTAATGGATGACCTGTGCTTTGCTATCTAAGAATGTATGGTTAACCTAAGCTGGATTATATTCCGCATCAGTTTAGTTCCGCAATTAGTTATTTTTATTCCGCATAATTTTGATTAGTTCCATGTGTGTTTTATCTATCATGGTTTATTCCATACACACATGGGTGGCCAGTTAAAGGTCGGACTTTAGAACTCCGGACTTAGCTCACGTTGTGACGTCGTCTGCCCTCTTCCGGTGTTATTATATTATTAAAAAAAAAATAGACTCTGATTATCGGAAAGGGCGGGACGTTACAAGAAGTCGTCTTAATCTTACTTCGAAAGATTCAATCTTTCCGTTTCGCTCTGATACCAAATGTAAACGCCCCGCCCTTTTTCACTCGAAATCAGAGTCTATGTAGATAAGAGCGGAGTGTCACGAGGAGAGTTAAGTCCGGACTTCTAAAGTCCGACCCTTAAGTGGCCAAACCCATATGCGCATAGACCAAGTCCATGAAAAACGATTCACATATGGTAGTATATAAAACTTGCGGAATATTACTTAAACTAACTGAGGATTACAATGCCCTATGACTACTCCATTTTATTAGATAGTAAAGTACATCGTCGTTTATCCAAAGTTATCTTAAACTTAAACATTCATTCCAAACCATAGCAAATATTACTAAGTTATTACATGCCCACATCTAACTAACAAATTACATGTCCATATAAACTTAAACAAAACCATTCAAATGCCCAAGCTCCTAAGCTTGGTTTCCTTCGCGATCCTCAACCTTTCCCTTTCCTGTGTCATCCACTGAGGATAGAAATAGGACTTTAGAATAACGTGCCCAATAGGTCTTCCGATTAGGGCTACCACAAGGTTAGTATAAAAACATGCATATAACATAATAATACATCATCATCAAAATCTTACAAAAACAATGCTATGCATGTATGCAAATGTAATGAGTCCCACCCATCACAAGTATACATAGCCTCCTCTTGATGGGATTCTCATCATCAAGGTACCTCCACATAGGTTGTTCGGACGCCCCGACGGAGTGTGGACCCTCCAGTTTTCTCTTGATGGGATTCTCATCATCAAGGTACCACTACATAAGTTGTTCGGACGCCCCGACAGAGTGAAGTCCCTCCGGTTACTTAACCATCACTCATGCCATGCATGAGATGTCAATGAATACATGCCATTTGTAAATATATCTTAGCATTCAAATCCTCTTTGAAACATAATAGTTTAACACATATCCATAAAAATCAACATAAAACAACAAATATAAATTGTGGTTACAAAAAGGTAGGAAACCTACACAAAAGTCACTTAGAAATATCCGCTCTTCTTAAACCGTCACCCGTTCACGATTTGCTCCCCGTTCAAGAAGTCTCGTTACCTTGTTTATATAACAATAAGTCAAGATACTATCCATTTGATTTCCAATTAAATCTAAGTCCAAAAACCACCTTGTGGGGTTCGGCCATAGACCATGGCTGAACCTCACCTACTTGAATTTGATCACTCTTTCTTTTTAACCAACACCATCCAATTAACTTAAATTAAACACCTCAAACTACAAACATCCTTTGGTAGGGTTCGGCCATACAACATGGCCGAACCTTACCACTTTGCTTTTGACCCCTCTTTCAAGTCCTTTGATCATTTCATTCCATATTTACAATATTGCCACTAGCCTAAACCCTTGTTTAATATTGCTAACAACCAATGTCCAAAACAAATCCACCTTAGTGGGGTTCGGCCATACAACATGGCCGAACCTCACCATCTTAAATTTGGTCCTTTAATCCTTCATACATAAGACTAATTACCAATCCATTCATCTAATTATCTAGGCCTTAGTCATCCACCATTGTCACTCTTTGGGCATGGCTGAACCCTATAGTTCCTTATTTCTATTAAAACCTTTATCCATCTATGAATGGTTCTCATAATTCTATCCATTTGAATATTTTTAGACCTTTTAAAACAAAACACCATATATAGCACTTGGTGGGGTACGGCCATACACCATGGCCGAACCTTACCCCTTTTGTTTTGGTGCTCCTCTTTCCATTCGTTTTGGTAACCAAAATATATCCATTCATACTTCCATTTAGTCCTTTTAGAAATATATAATAACCTTCCATTTAACATATCATTTATCCTTCATTTTCTTCCATGGGGTTCGGCCATACACATGGCCGAACCCTATGTTTCCTTATCTTTTCCTTTAAACTTCATGGCCATGATCATACCTTTTGATGGTTCGGCCATTCATCATGGCCGAACCTTATCAACCTCTTTTTCATACTCAATGGTTTTTGTGTATCCCTTTTAGGATTTGGACATACAATAGCTTGATCATGTTTCCTTGGCTATCTTACTTAATAAAAGTTTATTGAGCACCTACAGTTTCTGCGACTCCTCCGATTTGATCTTTGCTTTGGCTTGTTTTTCCGTTTTCCTTTTGCTTCTCTTTGATCCTTAGCCTTCCTTCTTCTTCTCTTTGATCTTCGGCCAATATATGAGCTTGATCAAGATAAGATCACCAAGGGTTGGTTCGGCCAAGATGGAGGCAGGTTTGAGAGAGAAGCTTAGCACAATGCTTCAACCCTTTTTTGGTCTTTGAGAGGAGAACCGACCTTGAGAGAGAGAGGGAGAGAATGAGATAGAATTCTCCAAATGTTTAATCTCCTTTTCCTTAGAATGTTGGTCGGCTAAGAGAGAGTGTGAGGGAGAGAGATAGACAAGTGGGAGAGGGAGAGTTGAGCCTTGTTTGAATTTGAAAATTAAACCATAACCATCTCCATTATCTCTCCATCGTGTGCTTTTGAATTTGAAATAAACCAACACTCCTCCATTTGTTTGAATTTGAAAATTAAACCATAACCATCTCCAATATCTCTCCAACGTGTGCCTTGCCTTTGTATTTGAAATAAACCAATACTCCTCCATTTGTTTGAATTTAAAATTAAACCAACACTCCTCCATCTCTCCAACGTATATCTTTGTTTTGAATTTGAAATGTGTAACCAAAACTTCCCATCTCTCCAACGTGTATCATTGTTTTGGATTTGAATTAAACATAACTCCTCCATCTCATTTGTTTGAATTCCAAATACAAAACCGTCCACCCCATTTGCTTGAATTTCAAATATACTCCATTTGCTTGAATTTCAAATGCAAAGCCATCGACCCCATTTATTTTGAATTTGAATATTAAACCACCTTCATCTCTCCAACATATAACCATTGTTTGAATTTGAATTTGAAATGTAAACCGTCCACATTCAACTCATTCAACTCACCATTTTAATTTAAGCTTGAGCTCACCCAATGGTCAAACAAGTCAATCCACGACCCATTGGGTCCCAATTGGGTCTTTTGACCCAAATAATCACCTTGACCCAATTAGATGTACATTACCCATTTAATTTAATTTGATCCTTATAACACGTAAATTGGGTCTTAATTGAACAATGGGCCCCACAATTTTCTCATCTATGGTCATAACCTTTTTAATTCATAATTTCAATGGCAATTTTCGTAAATATTGCTTTATACAAAATCTGGGATATTACATTTTCATCAAGTGTTGCTCTCAGATTGAATGCTTCAGTCTGATTCTCGACAAAATAAATTAATCCGGCCCCCATGCAGCAGACTCTGAAAAGTCGGTCGGTTGGGATTCTTATCTTGTTAATGAGACATGATACCGTATTAATCTTATTTTGAAAGATTCACTCTTTCGGTTTCGCTCTGATACCAACTGTAACGGCCCACCCTTTTTCACTCGCCGAAAATCAGATTATATATATTTTTTTGAAATAAAGTGTGAGAGAGAGCGGGACGCCGCGACGCGAGCTAAGTCCGAGCTTCCAAAGCCCGACCCTTAACTAGCCAACGATACGTGCGTATGGACTGAGTCCAATAAAATAGTTCACACGCTTTAAAGTTATACTTGCGGAATAATCACATGCGGAATTATCATATGATTAGAATTACTAACCCTATCCATTAATTAGCAAAGAAGTCAATCACGATATAATAAACTGAACTTTATTATCCAAACATCATCAAACCATCATAACAAAGTAAATCTAAGTTATTACATTCCCAAAGTGCAATTAACTCAAATACATTGTCCAAAATCAATATTAAAATAAAGTAAGCAATAAGCTGCCCAAGCTCCTAAGTTTGGCTCCTTTCGCGTCCATCGCCCATTCCGTTCCCTGTACCATCATCTGAGGTAGAAGTAGGGCGTTAGTCAACGCGCCCAGTAGGAGTTCCAAGTAGGGTCATACATGGGATTAGTATAAAACGAATATAGAAAAACGTATAATACTTATAAAACCTTTTGTAGTATTAAAACAGTGCATGATACTCATATCAAATCATGCCAATGTAATGCCATGTCATGGATCATATGCCAATGATCTCCCACCCACTTCCTTTTAAAACATCATGTATTTCTCCCCACGTGTGTTAATTGGTCCCACCGAATGGAGCGCGGACTCCTTTTACATTTCAACATCATACATCTCTCCCCATGTATGTTAATTGGTCCCACTAAATGGAGCGTGGACTCCTCTTACATTTCAAACATCATATATCTCTTTTTGTAAGTGAATTGGAGTTAGTGTGGATTCCTCCCACGTTTGTTTATCGGATACCCCTAATGGAGCGTGGACTCCTCTCATATGTTCCCTCCCATGCCATGCATGAGATGTTAAGTGCAAAGATGTTATTCCTTTTCAAATTGCAATGTGCTATCAAAACCGTTCATACACATATATATTTCAGAATTCAAAGTAAGTCATCATGTTGGAAAAATACAAAACCATATAAAATCCACATGTTATTTCAATATGGTAGGAATCCTACCCAAGTCCGATTTACTGACCTTTTCTTGTTTCGCACAAACGATCGCTAACCGTCACGTGAAAGAAAATCACGCCTCTTTACCTTAGCAATTTAATCATAAACATATATCAATTTAAAAATCAACTTTTCATTTCAGTCGCATTTACGCATCATCTTCCTTAAACCGGTTAAGACCCTCAACGGGGTTTTGGCCATACGATGTTGTTGAAATGTGTTCATGTCCACCAAGACCCATCAATGGGGTTCGGCCATACAACATGGCCGAACCTCACTCTTTGGTGTTTGACCCTCTTTTTAATCCTTGTTTTAATTAAAACAATGCAATCAATCATCATTCCTTAACCTGATAATCCAAAGTTAATCTTTTAAATCTTCAAGGATCATAAAATCATTCATGGGTTCATAAAATTATTCATGGACTCATAACATCATTCATGGGGTTCCCTGTAATGGCCCGGAAATTGTAAATCAATGAATATGTGAATATTATTTATTTTAAGGATGAAAATTGGGAAATTGATGGAATAAATGGTAAATGGGCCAAAACTTGGACAAAGGCCCAAGTATGGCCCAATAGACCATGGATTGGATTTTAAAATCATTTAAGTGGTCAATGATGGCCAATTGGGCCAAGGGTGGTCAAATTGTGCCCAATACCCAATTGGGACCCAATGGATTAAGATAATGTAAGCCCTAAGATAAATGGGTAAGGATGAATGTAATTGGGCCATGGGCCCAATGATGATCCAATTGGTTGGAGTGGGCATAATGAAATTTAAATCACCCTAAGTTAATTTGGATTAGGCTAAGGTGGTGTGACCAAATGGGACCCACCTCCACCTCACCAAGTGAGGTGGCGTGTGGACCAAGAGTTGGATACATAGAGGGAAGTTAAGAAATGGAATTAAATTAGGTGGGAATTAATTAAACTAAGGTAATTAGTTAATTTAATAAATGATTAAAATAATCAAATGAGATGGTCAAATGGTCAAATAAAAGACCAAAAGCGATCTCATTTTTAAACACAAAGAAAAAAAATGTTGGGTGGTGGTTATCCCAACCACCACCATAAAGTAAGAAAAAAATCCCATTTGGTTGGTGGGGGAATTAAAGGCACCGAAAGAGATTAATCTTATCTCGTTCCTTTTCATCTCTTTCACTCTCATTTCACTCTCCTCATCTTTCACACTCTCCTAGCCGTCCCTCATACCCAAGGTAGAGAAGAAGAAAAAAATTAAGGAAGAAGAAGAAGAAAAGCTTGGAAGAAAAGATATGAGGAAGTTGTAAGTTGGGTTATCCCTTTAAGATCAAACTATAGAATCCTATTTTCTCATCTCCATTTTTCCCTCTCCCTCTCTCAAGCAAACCCTACCTTGGCCAATCCTAAGTTAGGAGGGTTTCACCATTGATCAAGCATCTTGGCCTACCAAAGATCAAAAGGAAGGAGAAAGGAGCCTAAGGAAGCCGACGGGAGTAGCGGAAATCGGAGGAGACGATGGATTGTGAGTATTTCTTAAACAAGAAATTTTGGATTTTTAGGGTTTAAGATTTGGGATTCATTTTTTAAATTTAATGGTGGTCAAATGATTTTATGCCATGGATTTTAAATCCATCAATTTGAAAAATGGAAAGTGGAGGAAACTCTAATGGATAAATTAAGGTTAAAGAAAGAAAAAAATATATATATATAAATGGATTAAGGGTTATGTAATTAATGTGTGAATTTTTTTAGGGTTTTAAGGAATGAAGGACATTGTATAATTAGGTGTTAATTAAGCATGGTAAAAAGGGGTTGATGAATCTAATTAGGGTTATGTAATTTATGTGTAAAATTTTTAGGGTTTTAAGGAATGGAGGACATGGAAAGTAATTTGGGCATTTTAATGATTTATTAGGATTTATGAAGAATGGAAACCATGGAGGATGGTTTAGGGTTTTAAGGGCTTATTGATTAAATGTGGTTAAGTTTAAAGGGGTGTTTATAAGAAAAATGATGGAGAAGATTAACATTTTTTTAAATGGACCTTAAGCATTGTAAATGGGATTTCAAAAACAAAAACTATGGAAAGATTTTATGGATGGAATGTTGTGGAACCCTATGGTGATGAATGTTGGTGGTTTTGTTGTACCAAAATGAACCTAGTGTTGATATTTGTAATGGAATCCAATGTAGTTAAAGATGAGGGTTTTATGATGGTGTGATAATGGTTATGAATAATTGAAAATAAATGGGAGTGTTGGTAATGTAGATGAACCAAAAAGAGACCTAATGTTGATCAAAGGGGTGATCTAAAATGTATGATAAAATCCCCAGATGGAGGGACTTGTGATGGAATTAAGTGATATATGTTGACCAAGTAAGAAAATGGGTAAAGGACACCATGGGTTCAGCCATGGTGTATGGCCGAACTCGTGGCCCAATTGTGAGCCTTTTGGTGGGTTAAATTGGAGGGAGAATGATGTTTTTGGCCTCCAAAGGGAATGAGTGGGTAAAGGACTCATTGTAGTTTAAATGCATGAAGTAAACTCCATGGGAAGATTTGATGAATGGGGTATTTTGAACCCATAATCCATTAACCATCTAAAGGGTTAAGTATGGGGATTTGTATGGATTTAAATGAATAAGGGTTAGGTTAATTAAAGGGCTAATCTTAATGATGGTATGTCATGATTAAATGGGTCATTAAGGGAATGAGTTAATGATTAATTATGGGCTTAAGTAGGCATGAATGAATGAGTAATTATATATGTAAAGGAGAGTAGTAGCAAAAATGGTAAATATTGGCTAAAGTGAAGAAACCCACTAAGATATGATTTATGGGCTCAGAAATGGTTAAAACGTGGACTGATTATGTGTATGTAATAAGGTATTGGATATCGCGAGCGGTACGCGTGTCGGTAGCCGGACTATCGGACGAAAATGAAACATGATTTGGCCATGGGATGGCCGAATCTACCAAGGGTTTAGAGTGTGAATATTGATGTTTAAAAAGATAGAAAACATGGACCATAGGGTTCGGCCACTTTGGATGGCAGAATCCCATGAAATAATTTGGTTAGGTTGATGGTTTTGAGGGCTAAAAACCATGCAAAACCATGGAGATTGGTACATGTTTTGATTAGGCAAAATAGTTGTTAAAAAGGTTTAAATCATGGATTTGAATGTCATGATTTGGCCATGGTATGGCCGAACCCTACCAAGGTATGTTTATAATATGAGATGTTTTAATGAGGATTAAATAAAAATAGAGATCAAATTATAGTGGGTGAGGTTTGGCCATGGGTATAGCCGAACCCCACAAGATGGTTTATGGGTTCTACACTTGGTTAGAAATCAAGAAGGTTAAGTTAACTTCTTGTTGTATAAACAAGGAAACGGAAGTTGAACGACGTGCGAGTCGTGATCGGGTGAAGCTTAAAAAAGGAACGGACTCTTAAGCGAAGTTTCCGTAGGTTTCCTACCTACTTGTAACCACTGTTATATTTGGATTTATCATGTTTTTATGTGATATGTTGTTATTCATATTATGTTTCATATTGGTTTTGAATGATGAGTTATATATTTATAAAGGACATATATATACCTTGACATCTCATGCATGGCATAGGCTGATGATTATGGAACAACTTAACAATGAGAGTTCTATCTAGAGGAAATGAGGAGTACTCTAGATTAGTTTGACATAAGAGTTCTATACAGAGGAAATGTGGAGTATTCTGGATTACCTTGACGTGAGAATTCCGTCAAGTAATAGGTATGTATACTTGTGATGGGTGGGACTTATTACATTCGCATTTACATACATAGCATTGATTTCAGATGTTTTTGGATGATTAAATATTATGATAGTTGTAATACTAACCATGTGGTAGGCTTGATCGAAAACACCTACTGGGCGGTTGATCTAACGCCCTAAATCTATCCTTAGAGGATAATGCAGAAAAAAAAAGGAAAAAGGTCGAGGACCAGGAGGGGAGCCAAGCTTAAGCGCTTGAGTATTGGAATGAATTACTATTTTACTGCCATTGAATTACATTTTATGGACATGTATATACTAGTAACTTTGCTATGGTTTGTTTATAGTTTGATAATGGATGCTTGGTTTAATCATTTTAATGGGAGACTTACTTGCTATCTATTCAGTTTAATTCCATAAATTGGTCTAGTTTTATTCCGCATGACTTGATTATTCCATGTGTCGATTGTTTCATCTAGTCCATGCACACATGGGTGGCCAGTTAAGGGTCGGACTTTGAAAGTCCGAACTTAATTCGCGTCGTGACGTCGTCCGCCCTCTTCCGGTGTTATTATATTATTATTAAAAAAAAAAATAGACTCTGAATCTCGGAAAGGGCGGGGCATTACATCCCCTTTGGGTAGACCAAAAGCTTAGGTGGAGACCATGCATTGGACAAAAGAGAGGTGGTGGTTCCACCTCATCCAAACAACCAAACCACCCAAGGAAATCCAAACCCAAAACCGTTGGACATGTGGGTGGTAGCAAGACAAGAAGCTTAAAATGGGGACATGCAAGACCATGCATTGGGCAAAAGAGAGATGGTGGTTCCACCTCATCCAAACCACCAAACCACCCAAGGAAATCCAAACCCAAAACCGTTGGGCATGGGGGTCGTATGCAAGACAAGAAGCTTAAAATGGGGACATGCAAGACCATGCATTGGGCAAAAGAGAGGTGGTGGTTCCACCTCATCCAAACCACCAAACCACCAAGATGAAACCAGGCCAAAACCATTGGACATGGGAGTGGTATGTGCTATGTGGAGGGCATGCACTGCTTTGTTTGGTCAATTGGCTCATGGGGAAGAGGAATTTTGATCTCATTCCTCTCATCTCACTCTCTCCCTCTCCCTCTCTTGGCCGACCATCACTCTAAGAGAAAGAAGGAAAAGACTTAGAGAAATTTGGATCTCAAGCTTGGCCGACCTCTCTCACAAGAAAAAAGAAAAGGACTTAGGGTTTCCATTCTCTCCTCCTCTCCCTCTCTCAAACATTCACCAAGGCCGAACCATCTTCTTGGGGTTTCATCTTAGACCCTCTCCCTCTCAAGGCCGAAGATCAAGAAGGAAGAAAGAAGAAAGACTAAGGAGAAGATCGGAGGAGAAAGAAGGAGTGAAAGAAACCGGAGGAGCCGCGGAATTGGTAAGTATCACTTAACAAGATTTTACTAATTTGAAGGAGTTAAAGGAAACCATGGAATCCCATTTTTTTATTGGAGAGTTGGCCAAAATATTATGGGCCATGGATTTAAAAATCCATCCAAGAAATGAGATAGAAAATGGACAAACCCTAATGGGTAAGATAGGCTATGTAAATGATGGAATATTAAGGACATTATGTATAGATGGCAAAGGACCTCTTGCATGAACCATATAAGGATTATGATCATGGATCATGGGTTGGCCTTGCATGGCCGAACCCTAATTGTTATGGATATATGGAAAGGACCTCATGCATGTCTAAGATAAGGTATATGATCAAGATCATGGTTTGGCCCTTGCATGGCCAAACCCTAGATTTCTATGTATATGGATCATGAGAGCTAAAAAGGATTTGGATGAGGTTCGGCCATGATGTATGGCCGAACCCCATCAAGGGATATAATCATAAGTATATGTTTCGGGTAAGTGATGAACCATATGGTTCGGCCATAGAAGGACTTTGGTGATTTGTAATGAGTTTTAAAGGATGAAAACCATAGATGCATGTTGGTAATTTTAAAGGTTTTAAATGAATCTATGTTAAGGAATGTTTAAAGGGTTTTTAAGGGTGAGAATGATGGAAGAATATTAACAATGTAAATGGTCTCAAATGTTGTAAAGGGTGGAGAACCATGGACCATGGGTTCGGCCATGGTGTATGGCCGAACCCCATGGAGGAATGTTGATGGACATAAGAGGTATTAGACCATGAAAATGAACATCATGGGTTCAGCCATGTTGTATGGCTGAACCCCATGACCCATTTTATGGACATTATGGATCTATGCATGCATGTTTAAATGAATGGATTATTAAGCTAAGGAATGGAAGCATTTGTTAAGGAGTTATGTCATGATCATTTATGGATCTATGTTTATGGATCATTTGTGGATCCATGCATGTAATGTTTAGCTATAGATCTATGTTTTGGACCTAAGTTATGGGTGAATGAATTAGATGACCAACTATGGAAGGAAATAATGGCAAAGATGTCAAAATGGTTAAAATGAAAGACCATGGGTTCGGCCATGGTGTATGGCCGAACCCCATGGAGAATGTTTTTGGGGACTTAGGGTTTTATTAATGGTAAATGATGAACTTATATGTAATGAATCAAAGGATGGCTGATCTTGGACCCACATTATTAAAATGATCTAAGGATTAAAAAGGGACCCAAAAACCAAGTGGGTGAGGTTCGGCCATGTTGTATGGCCGAACCCCACTAAAGCATGTTATGGACTTGAACATGGTTGGAAATCAAATGGAACTTTGGTTTGATTTGTTGATGTGTAATAAGGTAACAGGATCTCACAAGCGGTATGCGATCGGTGATCGATCTTTGGACGGAAACCCAAGGACCCGGTATTTAGACATTGGTAGGATTTCTACCTCATTGAAAACCATGGATATATGTGTATATGAAGTTTTTACTTAAATTATTTTCATATCAAATGATGTGTTTTAATGATGGGATTTTAATGCTATGATGTTATTATTACATAGCATGTTTACACTTGCATCTCATGCATGGCGTGGGAGGGATACTATGTGATTGTGATACCTTGATAAGGATTTTCCATCAAGAGGGATATTATGTGATTGTGATACCTTGATGAAGATTTTCCATCAAGAGGGATATTATGTTTGAGACATACCCGGAGTCCACGCTCCGTCGGGGCGACCAATAAACACGCGTGGGATACCTTGATGTGCATTTTCCATCAAGAGGGATAGTATGTGATTGTGATACCTTGATGAGGCTTTTCCATCAAGAGGGATACTATGTGATTGTGATACCTTGATGGGGCTTTTCCATCATAAGGGATACTATGTGATTGTGTTACCTTGATGAGGTTTTTCCATCAAGAGGGATATTATGTCAATGTAATACCTTGATAAGGCTTTTCCGTCAAGAGGGATACTATGTGATTGTGATACCTTGATGAGGTTTTTCCATCAAGAGGGATACTATGTGATTGTGATACCTTGATGAGGATTTTTCCATCTAGAGGATACTATGTGATGGTGATATGGATGATGGGTGGGACTCATGGCATATGACACCCATGACATGGCATTGACTTGCATAGTTTTGATATTACTTATATCTGTGTGTTTTTGTTTATACTAATCCATGTGTTGACACTACTCAAAGTACCTACTGGGCGCGTTGTCTAACGCCCTACTTCCACCTTAGATGATGACACGGGAAATGGATAAGGCAATGGACGTGATCGGAGCCAAGCGTAGGAGCTTGGAGGAGCTAGATTGATTTATTTAAGTTTTATTCATAGATATGTAGTTTGAATACTTAGCTTGTTGGATTGTAATAATTTAGATTACTTGCTATGGTTTGGACTTTTATTTTGGTCATTTTAATTTGAGGTAATTATCATTAAGTGATGTACTTCCTTGCTATTTAATAATTGGTAGGATAGAACTCTATTATAATTCCGCATTAAGTTTACATTCCGCAAGCTTAACTTAGTACGTGTGAACCGTCCTCTTGGACTTAGTTCCACACACACGTAGGGTTGGCCAATTAAGGGCCGGGCTTTGGAAGCTCGGACTTAGCTCGCGTTGTGACGTCCCGCTCTCTTGTCACTCTTTATTTCAAATATATATATATATACACACTCTGATTTTCAGCATAGTGAGAGAGGGCGGGGCATTACAGTTGGTATCAGAGCGAAACCGGAAGAATGAATCTTTCGAAGTAAGATTAGGACGGTATCATGTCTCACTGACATATAAGAATCCCAACTGACAAACACTTCGGAGTCTACTGCACGGGGGCCGGATTAATTTACTTCGTTAGACTCAGACTGAAGCATTCAATCTGAGAGCAACATTTGACGAAAATGAATGATAGCAAGGGAAGGGCAGTCACTATAAGTTGGATTTATCAAACATAACAAGATATGACATATTTCCCCGAAAATGAGAACCATCAACATTTTCCCCAAGCTAAGGAACAACACTTGATAGGTATGAAAATTTCCCCGAAAATGAGAAACATCCGGATTTCCCCAAATTGAGAAACAATGATGGATTTATCAAACATAACAAAATAGGAAATATATCCCCGATTTTCCCAAATTGAGAAACAGTGATGGATTTATCAAACGTAGCAAAATAGGAGATATTTCTCCGATTTCCTCAAATTGAGAAATGATACTTGATACTTAGGAAAATTTCCCTAAGAGACAAGAATAGAAGGTGCTTATTTGGCAATTCCTCAAACAAGAGACATTATGTGATACATGAGAAGTTTTCCCCAAAAATATAAGAGTGTTCATTTGGCAATTTTCCCCAAAATACGTAAACACAAAACTTTATGAAGAAACTAAGTCGACGATATTTCAATGACTTAGGAAAATGCCTCCAAAGAGAAAAACCCGACAAAACCCATTTGTGGAGGAAGAGGTGTAACACCTCGGATTTTCAGTTAATTATTTTGTATGAAAATAATCCATTTAATTTATGAATATTAGCTATGAACCTTAAATTGGGTAAAGAGTTGGGTCATTGGCCCAACTAAGACCCAACGGTTTTGGTAAATGGTTTTAATAAAAATTAAATGGGGCGTGTATGGGAGATATTAATGAAAGATTTTAGGAGTTGCATAGGATTATGCGCATGAGATATATGTGGGATTTTTCATATCCACATTGATATGTTAGAATATCTTGAGAAGATATCTAAGAATAAATAAAGAAGATATAAATATGGATTGCTTGGGGCGTGTATGGGAGATATTGATATAAGATTTTATATCACAAAAATCAAGGGGTTATATGCGCATAATATGTTGGATAAGATGAGATATCTAAGATAAAAATAGCACTAAGGCAATTGCTAAGGAAACAAGGGGCGCATTAGCATATTCTAAATGGAGGACTCTCCAAATTTAGAAAGGTGCACACGACATTAGCAATGGTTAATTTAAAGGGTCATGGTACCTTCTAAGCTGGGATTAAGGGAAGGTTTAATAAAAGAAAGGAAGGGGCATGACAATGGCCATCTTAGCACTTTCTAAGATAAGCAACACGTCTAGGAGTGTTGGATTTATAATGGGCAAGTGGTGAATGCGCCTACAACAAGGATAGTAAGTATTGTTTTGGGTGATACACAGCAATTGCTAAACATGGAATTGTGAATTGCTATTTCAGCAAGTAAGAACTGAATGGAGGTTTATAAAGGGCAGCAAGGGGCACACGGCAATGAGGATTGCAGCGAAGGGAACACGGCAATAGCATTGTCTAATATTGCGACAAGTTGTAAGCAATATAAGGAGAGAAGAGAGGGGCACACGGCAGCAAGCACAAGAGCAACCAGCCGAGTGGAAGAGCAAGGAGAAGAAAAGACTAAGGAAAGAAAAAGATTGGAAGAGCAAGATCAACCGATGGAAAACCGAAGGAGTCACGGAACCGGTAAGTGGTTTAGATGTTTTTGTTTTAATGAAATAAGGAACCATAGGGTTCGGCCAAGGTGTATGGCCGAACCCCATGGAAAAGGAATTAAGAGATGATCATGAATGAACCATAGGGTTCGGCCATGGTGTATGGCCGAACCCCATGGAAGGATTTTGGTGACTTTAATGAAGAAACATGGGTCATATTATTATGGTTAAAGTATGTGTTTTAAGGGATGAAAACCATGGAAAAACATGGTTTAAATAATGGAAGGTTGTTGCTTATAAGTTATGAAATTTTGATCATGAAAACCATGGAAGAAGATTGGGAGATAATGAATAATTATGGACTTTCTAAATATGGTAAAGGATATGGGTAGGCCATTGCATGGCCGAGCCATGATTTGATTATGGCTAAAGGAATGGAAGAAAAATTATGGGTTTATGTTCTTAAATTGTAATAATGGAAATCTTGGTCGGTTGGGTGGTTTTTAGATTTAAAAGAGGATTTTAAATGAAGATCATGGAAGGTGTTTGGTTAATTGTTAAAAAGTAATTGAGATCAATGATTGGTGATTTTAAGGAGAGGATCTTGAACCATAGGGTTTGGCCATGGTGTATGGCCGAACCCCATGGAATTATGTAAGTATTATTATTAAATGTTTTAATGGATCTAAACCATTGATGAAGATCAAGAACCATAGGGTTTGGCCATGGTAGATGGCCGAACCCCATGGAGTTGTTTTGGATTGATTGATGGGTTTTTATTGGTTAAATTAGAAGCTATCTAATTATGGATCTTAGATTAAAATGAAAGGTGGGGATTAGTTATAGAAACCTTCTAAATATGGAAGCATGGATGCTAAATATGGAAAGCATCCAATTATGGAAAGATAGTTTCTAATTTAGGAAACTATCTAATTTTGGAAGGAGGTTGCATGCTAAATTTGGAAACTATCTTAACATGGAAGGTTATTGATGGGACGTTTCTAATTATGGAAACATGGATGCTAACTTAGGAAACTTTCTAATTAAGAAAGATTGGATTTAAAAAGGGGAATGAATGGATTGGTTGCCATGAGTGAGGTTCGGCCATGGTGTATGACCGAACCCCACTAGGGTTTATTTGTGGATCCATGTGCTAAGGGACCTAAGTTTTAGAATTTAAACATGAAATGGTTAGACCAATGGCAAAATTGTAAATATGTGGAAATATTAGACATAGGGTTCGGCCAAGGTGTATGGCCGAACCCCATGAACTATTTCGATGGAATTATGGATATTAATTTAAGGTAGTGATAAAATTAGAAACTATCTAATAATGTACCTTAGATTAAAATGGAAAGTGGAGGATCATGGGTTTGACCAAGGTGTATGGCCGAACCCCATGAGGTTTATTTTATGAATCATGTTTAGTATTCAATGATGGGAAAGGTCTATGATTTTTAAAGGGGTTAAAATGGAAGAGCATTGGTTATATTTTAAAGGAGGGTAATTTTGTAAATACATGATAAAATGGAAAACTTCTAATTATGGAAGGTTTTATTTGTGGTTCCATGGTTATGGATCATTGGTGGATCCATGTATGTAATGTAGTGGAACCTAAACTTAAATTGTCAAAGGCAATGGCAAAGTTGTATATACTTCCTAAAATGGAAGGTTAGTCATGGATGGCATTTTAGTAATTATATGAGAATTAATAGACCTATGTTTTGGGACCTAAAACTTAGGTGATGAGATCAATGGCAATTTGGTAAATAAAGAGTAAAAATGATAAACCATGGGGATTGGTTTAGGGACTTAAAGTATTGTAAATCAAGTGGGACTTGGTTTTGATTGTTTATTATATTTTAAGGTAACGGAACCTCACAAGTTGTTTACGATCATGAGCGGTTACCGGACGAAAGACATAAGGACACGTAGCGGTCTTTGGTAGGATTCCACCTCTTTGAAACCATGGGTTTATGTACAATGTTTTCTTATCTTATTTGATGAATTTATATTGCAAAGGTTATGTTTCATATTTGAGTTTTGAATGCTACGTTTATATAATAAAATAGCATGTGTTATATGTTTCAAATATGAGCTTTTAAATGCTATGATTTGTATAATTGCATAGCATATGAACATTTGCATCTCATGCATGGCATGGGAGGGATGACAGCTAACCGGGGACCCACACTCCGTCGGGGCGCCCGTAAAACACTAGTGGGGGATACCTTGATGATGAGGATTCCAGCAAGAGGATACTATGTATAAATACCTTGATGATGAGAATCCCATCAAGAGGAATACTATGTATGAAGACCCTGGTGATGAGCATTCCATCAAGGGATACCTTGATGATGAGAATCCCATCAAGAAGATACTATATATCTAGAGATCCACACTCCGACGGGGCGTCCGTAAAACACTCGTAGAAGGAATACCTTGATGAGGAGAATTCCATCAAAAGAGAAGACCTTGGTGATGAGAATTCCACCAGGAAGATACCTTGATGAGGAGAACTCCATCAAGAGTATACCCTATGTTTTATGATGGGTGGGATTCATTGCATATGATAGCATGGCATAGTATTGAATCGGCATGATTATGACTTTTATTATCATGCAAGTTTTTCTGGTTTTTATCGGTATGATTGGATCTCTATTATCATACACTGTTTTGGATACAATGTTTTGAAAGTGTGGAATGATTTATTATAACTGGTTTTGATATATATTATATCTGGATTGTTGGTACTAACCCATGTGTTAACCCTAATTGGAATACCTACTGGGCGCGTTGTACTAACGCCCTACTTCTACCCTAGTTGATGATACAGGAAACAAAGGGAACAATGAACGCGAAACGGGCCAAGCATAGGAGCTTGGAGGATTATAGTTTATATTTTGTTTAAGATACTCACGGGCTTGTATTTTGAGTATCTAGGATTCGGATGTAATAACTTAGATGAATTTACTATGGTTGGATATTTTGCTGAATAATTGCGCTATGATAATGATGATTAAGGTTTTGACATACTTTGCTATCTGAATGGAATAGAACTTGGTTCCATTATGATTCTGCATTGTGATGTTATGATTCTGCAGGTTATGATTTCATTCCGTAAGTTGATATTGCTATGTGTGAACCATTTCATTGGACTGAGTCCATACACACATAGGGTTGGCCAGTTAAGGGTCGGACTTTCAAAGTTCGGACTTAGCATGCGTCGTGACGTCCCGCGCTCTATCACTCTACTCTGTTATTAAAAAAAAAAATATACTCTGAATTTACAGGAAAAAGTGAGTGAAAAATGGCGGGGCGTTACAAGAGGTACAACAACCTCATCAAGAGGAAGAGGTACAACAGCCTCATCCAAAGGAAGAGGTACAACAACCTCATCAAGAGGAAAGGGTACAACAACCACGCCAAGAAGAGGAGCGGAATGGCGTGAATATTCTTGTGGTATCTCTCGAGCTACAAAACTTAGTGCAAGCTATAGTCACTTCCGTTTTACAGCAACTCTTGAACGGAAATGGAGACACAACCTCCAATGAAACACAGGACCGAAGAGGTCAGGGTGGGGGAAATATCTTTCGCCCTCACAAGAGATTCAAACCCAACTTTGGGAGACCTTCAGCCTTTAGTGGAAGTCTCTGTTTCCAATGTGGTCAGCAGGGCCATTTCAAAAGAGAGTTTCCACAGAACTATAAATCGTCGCACTTTAGGGATTCTTTTCGTCGTCCAGCTCGACCAGCTCACTCACAAGGACCTAGAGCACATGACCCGACAGGACAGGCACCCATTCCGACAGGATCTGGACGACTGAATACTTTGGTTTCTCCTCCATAGACAGCGGATCATTCAGTGATTCAAGGTATGGCAGTAGTTTGTAGTTCATATGCTTATGTGTTATTTGATTTGGGAGCATTTCACTCTCTTGTGTCTACTGCCTTCACATCTGTTACTAGCACTTTAGTACAACAAATGTCCACTGCACTTACTATAGTATCCCCTATTGGTAGACAATGACGACAATTGGTGGTTATATCGGTCCCACGATAGATACAGTGGTCCCATGGTAGATACGATGGGGCTACGGATAGATATTATCTTCCCATGGATGGGGGTTTCCATAGTGGTTTGGATTGATGCCGGATAGTGGCATTAGGGACGTATCGGTCGTGTGAGGGACATTTTTTTCCCATAGTTGACGTATTGGTCCTATGATAGACATCTTGATTCCATAGTCGACGCATTGGTCTTATGTTAGACCTGTTAGTCCTATGATAGACATATTAGTCCTACGAAGGTATTAGTTATGCCCATGAATGGATTATACCCATGGAAGGGTTATATTCAAGGATCTAAAGGACAAAATCTTTCGTCCCTAATTGGACAAGTTTGTAATCATCTTCATTAACAATCTCCTGATTGATTTCAACAATCGAGAGGAGCATACAGAACATCTAATGATAGTCTTGGACACCCTGAAGAAAAACCAATTAAATGCCAAAGCAAGTAAGTGCGAGTTCTGGCTATCTAAGGTCAATTTCTTAGGACATGTCACATGCAATGATGCAATATGGGTAGTGGTAGATCGATTGACCAAGTCCTCACACTTCCTTGAATTTGAGGTGGGAGACTTAGTGTTCTTGAAAGCCTCGCTACGGAAGGGACACATACGATTCAGAAAGAAAGGTAAACTGTCGCCTAGAATAGTGGGGCTGTTTCCAATCCTAAAGAGGGTGAGGGAGGTGGCTTATCAATTGGCACTCCTCCACAGTTGTCATCTTTGCACGATGTGTTCCATGTATCGATGTTAAGGAAATACAACCCTGATCCTTCGTACGTGTTGAACGTGCAATATATAGATGTGCAAAACGACGTGACCTATGTGAAGAAGCCGGCTAGAGTGATCGGGAAGGAACAAAGAGTGCTACGGAACTGTGCCATTCAGTTCGTCGAGGTGGTATGTGTAACACCCCTCCTTTTTTCACTTGCTTTTTCCGGTAAATTCAGTGTATATTTTTTTTTCTTGTAACAGAGTAGAGTGATAGAGCGCACGACGTCACGACGCGAGCTAAGTCCGAACTTCCAAAGTTCGACCCTTAACTGGCCAACCCTATGTGTGTATGGACTCAGTCCACTAAAATGGTTCACACATAGCAATACCGATTTGAGGAATAAAATCATAAACTGCGGAATCATAATCATCAAAATGCGGAATCATATTAGAACAAGTTCTAATCCACTCTGGTAGCAAAGTACGTCATAATCATCAAACCAAATTATTCAACCATCTAAGTTATTACATTCCAAAATCCGAATACTCAAATACAAGTTCATGAGTAATTCATTCAAAACATATAAACTAGATCTTCCAAACTCCTATGCCTAGTCCGTCTTACGCTCATCATTCCTCTAATTACCTGTATCATCAACTAGGGTAGAAGTAGGGCGTTAGAACAACGCGCCCAGTAGGTATTCCAGTTACGGCTAACACATGGTTAGTACAAAACATATATTATAACATAATATATAAAACCAGGTAAAATCCATGCCATGCAATGATGACAGATATGCAATGATTCCCACCCATCACATGTACATAAAGTACCCACCACATAGGTCTTCCGGACGCCCCGGCAGAGTGTGGACCCTCCGGAAATCTTCTTGATGGAAATCACATCAAGGTGTTGCACATAGGTTTTTTGGAAGCCCCGACGGAGTGTGACCCCTCCGGTTATAAATCCTCCACCCCATGCCATGCATGAGATGCCAATGAAGCACATGTTATTTTATAACATAAACATAGCATTTAAAAATCCTACTTTAAAACACATGCTCTTTCTCATATAAACAAGGCATATGGAAATCAACCTTTGAGATATAATCAATACATGTTATTTACAACATGAACATAGCATTTAAAATCCATAATAAAGCATATCCTTTGAAACCTATTTTCATCAAATATAAGATAAAACAAAGTATATAATCCATGGTTTCAAAGAGGTGGAATATTACCAAAGACCGTTCACAAGTCCTTGCATTCCCGTCCAAGATTCGATCACCGATCGCGCACCGCTTGCGAGATCTCGTTACCTTATAATATAATGATAAATCAACACCAAGTCTCACCTAATTACAAGGTTCTAAGTCCATAAATAAAACCCCATGGGGTTCGGCCATACACCATGGCCGAACCCATGGCTTACCACTTTTCATACATATTTACAAAAATGCCATTGTTGATAACCATAGCCCTTTTTCTTTGCTTAGGTTCCAAATCATCCATTCATGCTTCCAAAGCACATAATCCCATAAAATAATTCATAGGGTTCGGCCATACACCATGGCCAAACCCAATGTCCAATATTCTCTCATATTTACAAAAATGTCATTGGTCTCCTCTTCCCTTTAAATCTTCCATAATTAGACCCTATAAATTTCCCTAACCAAATAAGTCCATCAAACACCAACTTGTGGGGTTCGACCATGCACCATGGCCGAACCTCACCCTTTTTGTTCATTATTCCATTAATTACCAAAATGCCATTGGTCTAGTATTTAATTAACAATTTATTCATTTAACCCAATATACATAACCCTATGTCCATTAATCCTCATATAATTACCATATTACCACACAAGGCTTACCTTTTATTTTTAACAAGTATTTAACACAATGCCATCCATGGCTACCATAGCCCATGATCTACCATGTTCTCATTTATTTACCAAATTGCCATTGCCTCCAACAACTTAGGCTTAGGTTCCAACACATAGATCCATTTATTGTTCCATATATAAACCTCATGGGTTTCGGCCATAGTGTATGGCCGAGCCCTATGCCCAATATTTTTCTATATTTACAAGATTGCCATTCATGGCCAACCTTCCTTAATTAAACTCCACCTTCTATCATTAGAAGGTTTCCATAATTAAACTTACTAAATTTAGCACCTAACTTCCATAATAAGAGACTTTCCAATTTAGTCTCTTCCTTCCAAAAATCCATTAAACAAACCCAATGTTCCTACATGGTTTTCAATCCTCAAAACCCATAAATTAAACATGTCTTTCCATAGTTGGTTTTAAAGAGAGAATCCATACCTTTCACGCTATATGCAGATCGGAACACGAACTCTGGAACTGGCGTTACTGCCCTTGCTGCTAGCCTCACATATTGTTACTACAACATTACAAACATTGTATATCTTACACAAGAGTTCCTCCATCACCTTAAAGAAGACTTTTCTTTTGCTAGCTGCCCTAACACCTTACAACCACCATTTCTTGTGCTGACAACAACCTGCTCCAAGAGGTGCCAAGTATACCTCTTAGTCAGGTTCTTATTCACACAACCTACAAGAAGTTCTCTCTTCCCTCTATATCTTTGATAGATCAGCCACCCAAAAGATCTCTCTGATATGTCTGGACGTAGCTGCTGTGTCCACCACCTGTTACCAACGTTCGCTGCTCTGCTATTTTTAGCCAGTACACACGCTGGTTCCTCTTTGTAAAACAGAGGTTAAGCTGTTTGTAAAATAGCCCCTCCTTGCTGCTTACACGAACAGCTTGCTGCCCACGTTGCAGCCAGCAATTCTGGACTGAAATTTGTCCTCAGATCAGTCCCTCCTTGCTGTTGTTATTCCAGCCACTTCTCTTGTTCGGCTGGTATGATCTACTGCCTCTCTTTGATCAAGCCCATCTTGATGGATCTCAGCCTACACAGATCAGCAGCACTCCTCTTTACAGCGTCAGATCTTATTATGGCCGAACCAGCCATTGACACCTTGCAGCTATAAGTGCCCCGGTTCATCCGAGTCACCCTTATTGTCAATTACGTGACTCAGTTGGACTTACCTTGGATGAATAAGAAGATCTACTATGAAGTTGAAGCATCTACACCAAATACGGTATTGGCACACAGGTAAGTGAACCGTAGGAAACCCTAGGCTAAGTCGAATACCTTAGAAGTCAATTCGAAAACAAAGTGAATAAGTGATTTTCAGCCTCGAGGCCTCATGCAATCTGTCGAGGCCTCGCAGCCAGTTAATGCTGAGCTGAGTGCAACTGACCCTATGTCGAGCTGACTCAGTCTCTTACAGTTTTTAAAATTAAAATCTGTGACTGTTTAATTGAGAGGTAATTATGGTAAATTTATTGGAAGCTTATTATGGTAAATAAAATTATCCACTTGGTGAGATGGGTAATTATGATAAATTGATTGGAAGCTCATTATGGTAAATAAATTTATCCATATGGTGAGATGTTGCCACCTCTCTTAAGTTTGAATTTGAATATCCTTGGGGAGCCGTCCATGACAAGTATGGAAAGGCTCCTCCATGATTTGTAATCCACCTTGCAATATTCCCATCTAATCCTTGATTAATGACTAAGATAAATGAATTGCAAGTCATGCACGGTGGAAATGAGGTGGCTGATATCTGATTGGTATCTGGTTGGTCTGTCTGGATAGGTGACACTGCACATGTGTGCTGTCTTTCCAGAAATTACCGCTGGCGAGGCCTCATCACAAGCAGCGAGGCCTCGCAGGCGTGACTTAATGCAAAACTTAATCTGCCTTATAAAATAACAGTAAGACTTCAGTAAAGATGACCGAATACACACAGAAAAAACTTAGGAACAGGATTACCAGTGAGTGATCATTCGGCCTTCCCTCTAGACACCTTCTTCATCATCTTCCTTAGTGAATGTTTGGGTAATCAATACCCCAATCCTGATGAAGAGTAAGGTGTTCATATAAGACTATAAAACCAGTCATACCCTTGTCCTATACTGCTGTGCCAATAGTCATTTTGATGGAGCTAAACTAATGGAAAGGAGCACACAGATTCAGTAAAGAAGAAAGAGCTTAAAGGAAAATGGTCAAGGCCCAAGGCAAGTATTTCTTTTATGTTTTATTTTAAACATTGTAAAGTGGATTAGAATAGTGTGTTCGAACCACTCTAAAAAATAGGTGTAGAGGATTAGACCGATTGGGTTGAACCTCTATAAAAAGACTAGGTTGTACTATTTGGGTGTGAGACCCTTACATAGTATATTTAGGATAGCCCTAGAGAGGGTGAATCCAACAGTGGATGTGCATGTGTGGTTTGCATTAATGGTTTGATTCATTTGTTTATGACTTGTACACACGTTTATTCCGCTGCGTATATTGTTAAATTTGATAAATTATTTGAAAAAGAACCAAAATTGAAAACCGACATATTCACCCCTTCTAAGTCGTGCATACTTCTAGTAACGGAATTTCAGCAACCACCCTTTGTTGCAACACCTCTTTGATCTTGTGTTGCTGAAACTTCAGACTTGCACCTTAAATCAGCGCCCACGATGACAGTCCATTATCTTTGGTTTTCCCTTACCAATGATATTCCTCTATGATTTGTGTATATCAGATGGTCCTCTTGCTGATTTTTCCAATTGAAAAATCCAGCAACAAGGCATAGTGCTGGCAGCCCTCTTACACGTTGTTTCTCTATGTTCCCTGCCTCATGCTCGCTGCTCTGCTGTTCTCAGATCTTTGTTTCTCAAATCCGACCGAGAAGACCCCTTTCTCTGCCTTGTGTATTTGCTGCGCCTCCCATATACACAACTCCGATCTGCAAGCTTCTCTCCATTCGCTGCTGTCATAGATTTCAAGCAACATCGTGTATTGTTCTATGTATACATCTCTCGCTGACAGGCCCTCTTCTTGCCTCTTTTATAAACCTCTCTGCGGTTCTTGCTTGCTGAAATAGCAAATGGTAATTTCAGCCGTGTAACATGCATAGAAACTGCCAAGCGCTCCATGCTTCCCTTTCCTTTATTACTACCCCTTGGCCAATCTTAGAAGGTACTAAGATTGCTTGCAATACCCATTGTCGTGAGCCCTCATGGTTGCCTCTCTTGTATCTAATTTCCATTTAGTCTAATTCTATACTTAGATAGTGCCATGCGCCACTTCTCTCTTTCTTTTATTAAGCTCCCAATTTAGAAGGTGCTCAAAATAAACCTTGCCCCCCTTAGGTCGTGCGCCCTTGTAGTATTTTTAGTCATTGTCATAGATGGCAATGCCATGAGGCCCCATTACTTAGATTAGCAATTGCCGACCTCTCCTCCTTAATTTGGGAACTGCCTTAGCTAATCAAATCCCCTAAACCATGTGCCCTCTTATTTTAATTGGAATGGCCGACCTTCCCTCTTTGAAAGTGTCATACACGGCCATGCAATGTCTTATTTAATTTTGGACATTTTCTTAAGATACTCTAACATATCAATGTGGATATGAAAATCCCACACACACGGCCAAGCCATTAATCCAAAATTCCCTCATGCGCATATTCATAATCCATTTTAATTCAGCCCCATTTAATTTTATTAAAATCCTTTCCATAATCCGTTGGGTCATAATTGGGCAAAGACCCAACATTTTTACCCATCTAAGATCTCTATCCAATAATTCACAAATATAAATGGGTAATAATAATAACTTGAAAATCCAGGGTATTACAATACAACCCTCTTTTTAAAATTTTCGTCCCGAAAATCGAGTGAAGTAGGGTTTCAAATATTTACCTTACTAGCTCAGGATGAGCTGTCCTTCTTTCCGACTCGAGTTCCCATATGGCTTCCTCAATGCCACATCGATCCTATACCACCTTGACAAACTGGATTGCTCAGTTCCGTAATACCCTTTGTTCTATGTCCACCATTTGGACAAGCTTTTCGACGTATGTCACGTCACTTTGGATTTTTATGTTTTGCATGTTCGGTACATGAGAATTCTACCAACGACAGGTGAGCCTTTGAAATCTAACCTGTGTGCTCACAACATATCCTCCAATGTCTGTATTATCCTCTCAGACTGCCCATCAGTCTGTGAATAGAATGTTGTACTAATCATTAAGTTTGTTCCCATGGCCGCCTGCATGCTCTGCCATACTCTGCCTGTGAATCGACCATCTCTATCAGATACAATAGTCCGAGGAATACCATGTTATCTGATGATATCCTTAATATACCGCCGCCTAAAGTCTCAGATGAGTCAGTCATCTTAATGGGAAAGAAAAGTGCAAACTTGGTCAGTCGGTCTACCACGACCCATATCATATCATTGCCCTTTGAAGACCTTGGAAATCCTTAGGTAGATATATCCTTCCTTGGAATACAAGACCCTGTCCCGGTCTTAACTCCCATTCTAGTATAACTTTGCCAATGACCATCTTGGCCCATATCTCCTTTATTTCCTGATCTATCCTTTGTTTCATGTTCAATCTTGTCAAATACCACCTAATTATATCAAAGTCACTCATATCAACTATTGTTTCATTTTCACAGAATTACACTGTCCCATGTTATCTCTTTTCCTCGTGAACCCATTTACAATTTCTATATAAATCAATATACTCTGTTTCGTTTTACATGCTAAAAAAAATATTTTCACACGTACTTGCTCAATACGTTCATTCATCTGCTCTCCGTGTGAGGTAATCTACCAATACGAGCCTATGCTCAAAGCTTTACTTGATTCCATCTTAACTAGTTTTCTAGATGCACTCTCCTAGAGCTCCATTGGCTAAACTATAAAGTCAGGTGGCCAGCCTCACTTGCAATCGTCCATAGCTTCCCATTTGAGTTTCACTAGACTCTTAACTTCACTTTCTTGGAATTCCATCCGCTAACTATAGAGTCAGGTGATCAGTCTAACTCGGCAGTCGCCCATAGTTTCCCATTTGAGCCTCACTAGACTTTTCCCTTAGGTATATCTCCCAAAAGTAATCATACCTTTATTTGCATATAAGTCACTATGTGACTAACACCTTTTCCTTATACCGTGAAATGTATATCGAAACATGTTCCAATCACTAGATCTATATGTCATCTATGAGATCAACAAGTCCATCATACTTTTTACTTGACTACCATGGTACCGATATCTGACCTTAATTCAAACCATCATGGAATCCATCATCCACGGTCATACACATCCATCCTTGGTACCACCCTATCAATGAGTATCATCTATTCATGGTTAATAACCATCCATGAATATAACCCCCTTTTGGGTATAATCCATTCACGGCATAACTAATCCATTCTTAATCATAATTAATCCAGGCACATCTTCCACCATGAGATATTTTATCCGTAGGAACCACACTCGAACGAATCACTTCATGACTGTAGTAACAGTATCAAATCACAAATATACCCCGACCCCTAACAAGACTTAGGGCCCATGACTTACTAAGCGGAAGACCCACGTCCAACGTGATCCGATCTACCCCGCCCTGCATCCCTTCACCCCAAGGGTGATTCAGTCAAGCTCTAAGGCAGTCGGTCCTCGTCTAACAAAACTAGTTCCACCCCCACGGGGTAAAATAGTACCTAGCTCTGCGCATCCATGCACGTCACGTGTGCAAAGTAACCGTGCGAGTGCCCTCCAGTGCGTAGCCTGTGAGGGACCCACCCTCAACGGCAACCCTACGGGACCTAGTCTCCGTATTTTATATCGAGGTTCCCACAGTCTCATTGCTACTCTAAGCCATACTCATAGAATTTATCTACTTATCTCATCAATATCCTGTGAAACACATCCATGCCATATCTCAATAAAATCAAGTGACCCCGTCACCTACATCTCAGTGCCAAAATCCTAGTAAACTCTTAAATTTGCCCTCTTTATTGAAATTTATTCAAACTTTCCTCACAATACAAATGTAGGTAGGGTTAGAACAAACCCTTCAAAACGTAACCACAGCCTTTACAAAATCTTTCCTTTTTTCCCCGACATTCTCTTACCACGAAGGCAAATATTTTGTCTCACAAAAACAGAAGCATACCAAATGCCAACAATAAATCTAATCAACTAACCTTTGTTTTGGGGGAATTTCTCTATGTATCTCATAATGTCTCTTGTTTTGGGGAAATTGCCAAATAAACATCTTGGGTTTCTTGTCCTTGGGAAAATTACCAAATAAACATCTTGTGTTTCTTTGATTGTACTTCCTTTGCTATCATCCGTCTGAGTCTAACGAAGTAAATTAATGCACGAGACCGTGTTAATTTACTCCGAGAGATTCAAGTTTCGGGTTCACTCTGATACCAACTGTAACGCCCCGCCCTTTTTCCTGTAAATTCAGTGTATATATATATTTTTTTGTAAAAGAGTAGAGTGATAGAGCCCGGGATGTCACGACGGGAGCTAAGTCCGAACTTCCAAAGTCTGACCCTTAACTGGCCAACCCTATGTATGTATGGACTCAGTCCAATAAAATGGTTCACACATAGCAATACCGATTTGCGGAATAAAATCATAAACTGCAGAATCATAATCATCAAAATGCGGAATCATATTAGAACAAGTTATAATCCACTCAGATAGCAAAGTGCGTCATAATCATCAAACCAAATCATTCAACCATCTAAGTTATTACATTCCAAAATCTAAATACTCAAATACAAGTTCATAAGTAATTTATTCAAAACATATAAACTAGATCTTCCAAGCTCCTATGCCTGGTCCGTCTTACACTCATCATTCCCCTGATTACCTGTATCATCAACTAGGGTAGAAGTAGGGCGTTAGAACAACGCACCCAGTAGGTATTCCAGTTACGGCTAACACATGGTTAGTACAAAACATATATTATAACATAATATATAAAACCATGTAAAATCCATGCCATGCAATGATGACAGATGTGCAATGAGTCCCACCCATCACATGTAAATAAAGTACCCACCACATAGGTCTTCCGGACAACCCGGTGGAGGGTGGACCCTCCGGAAATCTTCTTGATGGAAATCACATCAAGGTGTTGCACATAGGTTTTTCGGATGTCCCGACGGAGTGTGACCCCTCCGGTTATAAATCCTCCACCCCATGCCATGCATGAGATGCCAATGAAACACATGTTATTTTATAACAAAAACATAGCCTTTAAAAATCCTACTTTAAAACACATGCTCTTTCCTCATATAAACAAGGCATATGGAAATCAACCTTTGAAATATAATCAATACATGTTATTTACAACATGAACATAGCATTTAAAATCCATAATAAAGCATATCCTTTGAAGCCTATTTTCATCAAATATAAGATAAAACAAAGTATATAATCCATGGTTTCAAAGAGGTGGAATCTTATTAAAGACCGTTCACAAGTCCTTGCGTTCCCGTCCAAGATTTGATCACCGATCGTGCACCGCTTGCAAGATCTCGTTACCTTATAATATAATGATAAATCAACACCAAGTCTCACCTAATTACAAGGTTCTAAGTCCATAAATAAAACCCCTTGGGGTTCGGCCATACACCATGGCCGAACCCATTGCTTACCATTTTTCATACATATTTACAACAATGCCATTGTTGATAACCATAGCCCTTTTTCTTTGCTTAGGTTCCAAATCATCTATTCATGCTTCCAAAGGACATAATCCCATAAAATAATTCATGGGGTTCGGCCATACACCATGGCCGAACCCTATGTCCAATATTTTTCCATATTTACAAGATTGCCATTCATGGCCAACCTTCCTTAATTAAACTCCACCTTCTATCATTAGAAGGTTTCCATAATTAAACTTACTAAATTTAGCACCTAACTTCCATAATTAGAGACTTTCCAATTTAGTCTCTTCCTTCCAAAAATCCATTAAACAAACCCAATGTTCCTCCATGGTTTTCAATTCTCAAAACTCATAAATTAAACATGTCTTTCCATAGTTGGTTTTAAAGAGAGAATCCATACCTTTCACGCTATATGCAGATCGGAACACGAACTCTAGAACTGGCGTTACTACCCATGCTGCTAGCCTCACATATTGTTACTACAACGTTACAAACATTGTATATCTTGCACAAGAGTTCCTCCGTCACCTTAAAGAAGACTTTTCTTTTGCTAGTTGTCCTAACACCTTACAACCGCCATTGCTTGTGCTGATAACAACCTGCTCCAAGATGTGCCAAGTGTAGCTCTCAGTCAGGTTCTTATTCACACAGCCTGTAAGAAGTTCTCTCTTCCCACTATATCTTTGATAGATCAACCACCCAAAAGATCTCGGAGATATGTCTGGACGTAGCTGTTGTGTCCACCACCTGCTGCCAACTTTAGCTGCTCTGCTGTTTGCAGCCAGCACACACGCTGGTTCCTCTTTGTAAAATAGAGGTTAAGTTGTATGTAAAACAACCCCTCATTGCTGCTTACACGAACAACTTGCTGCCCACGTTGCAGCCAGCAATTCTGGACTGAAATTTGTCCTCAGATTAGTCCTTCCTTGCTGCCGTTATTCCAGCCACTTCTCTTGTTTGGCTGGTATGATATGTTGCCTCTCTTTGATCAAGCCCATCTTGATGGATCTCAGCCCACACAGACCAGCAACACTCCTCTTTACAGCGTCAGATCTTATTATGGCCGAACCAGCCATTGACACCTTGCAACCACCCTTTGTTGCAACACGTCTCTGATCTTGTGTTGCTGAAACTTCAGACTTGCACCTTAAATCAGCACCCACGATGAAACTCCATTATCTTTTGTTTTCCCTTACCAATGATATTCCTCTGTGATTTGTGCATATCAGACAGTCCTCTTGCTGATTTTTCCCAAGTGAAAAATCCAGCAACAAGGCATAGTGCTGGCAGCCCTCTTACACGTTGTTTCTCTATGTTCCCTGCCTCATGCTCGCTGCTCTGCTGTTCTCAGATCTTTGTTTCTCAGATCCGACCGAGAAGACCCCTTTCTCTGCCTTGTGTATTTGCTGCGCCTCCCATATACACAACGTCGATCTGCAAGCTTCTCTCCATTCACTGCTGTCATATATTTCAAGCAAAATCGTGTATTGTTCTATGTATACATCTCTCGCTGACAACCCCTCTTCTTGCCTATTTTATAAACCTCCCTACTGTTCTTACTTGCTGAAATAACAAGTGATAATTTCAGCCATGTAACATGCATAGAAACTGCCAAGCGCCCCATGCTTCCCTTTCGTTTATTACTACCCCTTGGCCAATCTTAGAAGGTACTAAGATTGCTTGCAATACCCATTGTCGTGAGCCCTCATGGTTGCCTCTCTTGTATCTAATTTCCAATTAGTCTAACTCTATACTTAGATAGTGACATGCGCCACTTCTCTCTTTCTTTTATTAAATTCCCAATTTAGAAGGTGCTTAAAATAAACCTTGCCCCCCTTAGGCCGTGCGCCCTTGTAGTATTTTTAGTCATTGTCATAGATGGCAATGACGTGAGGCCCCATTGCTTAGATTAGCAATTGTCGACCTCTCCTCCTTAATTTGGAAAGTGCCTTAGCTAATCAAATCCCCTAAACCATGTGCCCTCTTATCTTAATTGGAATGGCCGACCTTCCCTCTTTGAAAGTGTCATACACAGCCATGCAATGTCTTATTTAATTTTGGACATTTTCGTAAAATACTCTAACATATCAGTGTGGATATGAAAATCCCACATACACTGCCAAGCCATTAATCCAAAATTCCCTCATGCGTATATTCATAATCCATTTAAATTCAGCCCCATCTAATTTTATTAAAATCCTTTCCATAATCCATTGGGTCATGCAAAGACCCAACATTTTTACCCATCTAAGATCCCTATCCAATAATTCACAAATATAAATGGGTAATAATAATAACTTGAAAATCCAGGGTATTACAGTATGGGATCGACATGGCAATGAGGAGGAAGCCACCTTGGAACTTGAATTAGAAATGAGAGCCGCTCATCTGGAGCTTTTTGTATAAGTTGTTTGAATCCCTACTTTACTCGATTTTCGGGACGAAATTTTCAAAAGAGGGTAATATTGTAATAGCCCAGATTTTTAAAGCAATAAATATATTTGCTATTATTTATTTTAATTGTTGAAAATTAAGATTCATTGATGAGATGAATGTTGGATGGATCAAAGTTGGGGTAATGGCCCAAGTATGGTCCAATTGACCATGGATATGATTAATTTTATTTAATTGGGTCAATGATGGTCAATTGGGTCAAATGACCAATTGGGATCCAACGGGTCAAGATGGATTGATGATTAGGGGAAATGGGTAAGGAATGGATTTAGATTCATAGATGGAATGAATGTTAGATGGATCAAAATTGGGGCAATGGCCCAAGTATGGTAAATGGACCATGGATAGGCTTGATTTTATTTAATTGGGTCAAAGTGGTCAATTGGGTCAAAGGTCCAATTGGGACCCAATGGGTCAAGATGGATTGAGCATTAGGGTAAATGGGTAAGGAATGGATTTAATCGGGTCATGGACCCAATTAAGATCAAAGGCATGGGGTCCATCTCATTGGCAAGTGTAGGAGTGGATATCCAAGTGGCATTACCAAGTTGGGCCTAACTCCATCTCATCAAGTGAGGTGGCGTGCGGACTAAGGTACATGTGGGGCCAACCACCTTGGTTGACTTGGTCAACCATGGGTGAATTAATGGGTGAATTAAGGAGGATCAAGTGAATTGAGTTGAATTATTTAATTAAGATCACCTAAGTTAGTTTTGAATAAATCCAAGTGGCATAGCCAAGTGGGACCCACTCCACCTCATCAAGTGAGGTGGCGGGGGGCTAAGGTACAAGTGGGGCCGGCTACCATGGTTGACTAGGTCAACCATGGGTGAGTCAAAGATAAATTAAAGAAGATTAAATATAGTAAGTGGAATTAAATTATTTAATTTAATGACCTAAGTTAGATATAAATTCAAATGATTGAGTTGGGAAATGAGTTGCATTTAAAAGGAGTGAGTCAAGTGGGGATGAGTCACCTAAAAATGCCCTGCCCTTTTTCACTCGCTTTCCGAAAATCAGAGTATTTTTTTTTTTTTAAAGAGTGATAGAGAGTGGGACGACACGATGCGAGGTAAGTCCGACTTCTAAAGTCCGACCCTTAACTGGCCAACCCTATGTGTGCATGAACTAAGTCCATGAAAATGGTTCATACATAACAATATAAACCTACGGATTAAAATCATAACTGCGGTATTATAATAGAACCTAATTCTATTCCATTTTAGATAGCAAAGTACTTCAAGTCTTTAATCATAATTAAACTTAACTGAAAATATCCCACAAACCATTCAGACCATAGCAAAGTTGTCTAAGTTATTACATGCCGAATTCTAGCTACTCAAATTACAAGTCCATGAGTATCTTAAGCAAAATAAAAACTAAAAGCATCCAAGCTCCTATGCTTGGCCCCTTTCGCTTTAATCGTTCCACTCGTTTCCTGTATCATCCACTAGGGTAGAAGTAGGGAGTTAGAACAACGCGCCCAGTAGGTATTCCGTTTAGCACATGGTTAGTATAAATCATATATATAATAATATAAAGTCAAAATCATATAAAACAATGCCATGTCATGATGTCAAATGCAATGAGTACCACCCATCACAAATACAAATAACCTCTTGATGGAATTCTCATCATCAAGGTACCCCCACATAGGTCTTTCGGACGCCCCGACGGAGTGTGGCCCCTCTGGTTTCTTCTTGATGGGAAATGCACATCAAGGTATCCCCATATTGGTTTTTCAGACGCCCCGACAGAGTGTGGCCCCTCCGGTTTCTTCTTGATGGGAAATGCACATCAAGGTATCCCCACATTGGTCTTTCGGATGCCCCGATGGAGTGTGGCCCCTCCGGTTATGTATCCTTCACCCCATGCCATGCATGAGATGTTAATGAAACACATGCTATTTTATATTGTAAACATGGCATTAAAACTCACATTTGAAACATATCTTTTACAATGTAAATTCACCAAAATAAGATAAAAACATTGTACATAAACCCATGGTTTCAAAGAGGTAGAATCCTACTAAAGACCACTAAAGTGTCCTTGCGCTTTTGTCCGGTAACCGCTCATGATCGTACACCCCTTGTGAGGTCCGTTACCTTATTACACAACAATTAATTAAACACATGCTCCAATTGATTTCTTATCATGTCAAAGTCCATAAACCCAACTTTGTGGGGTTCGGCCATACACTATGGCCGAACCTCACCCCTTTGGTTTTAGTTCCCTTTTTGCTCATTTAACTTAAGTCCAAGATCATATCACTTCCCATTCATTTTATCCAACATACATAAACCCTAAGTCCATCACACCTTCCCCATGGGGTTCAGCCATACACCATGGCCGAACCCATGGTCCATTATTTCCACTTAATTACAATATTGCCATTCTTCTATCCATGGCTAACATTCCATTAATCTAACCATTCATACATTAATTCCATAAATCATTTCCCATGGGGTTCGGCCATACACCATGGCCGAACCCATGGTCTATCATTTTCATTCTTATTTACAATTTTGCCATGGTTTCCATCATCTCATGTTTAAGTCCAAAACTGATCTATTACATAGATTCATGATTGATTCATAATTCATAAAATAAAACCCTAATCATTCCCTTCATCCCTTGGTTTGGTGAACCATTCATTTAAAATATACATAGACATATTAGATCCATAATTGACCCATAAAATTGGTTCATGGGGTTCGGCCATACACCATGGCCGAACCCTATGATGTCTAACTTTCCAATTTCTCCATTGCATCCATTACCATTTTCAAGTCCATAAAATAAACCCTAGTGCGGTTCGGCCATACACCATGGCCGAACCTCACTCATTTGACTTTGGTCTCCCTTTTAATCCTTGATCTTCCACCCATTCCATACATGGTTCATGCTTAGCATCTTAGCCATAATAAAATTAGGGTTCGGCCATGCAATGGCCGAACCATGTCCTTAACCATAATATATCCATTTTAAACCATTTTAAAAGCATTCATAACATTCCATGGTTTTCATCCCTCAAAAACCCATAAATTAACTAATGTCTTTCCATGTATGGCCGAACCCTATGGTTCATCCTTTCATTAAATTGCTATATTCATCCCCTAATTATTCTTCCATGGGGTTAGGCCATACACCATGGCCTAACCCTATGGTTCCTTTCTTTAAACAAAATTATCAAAATACTTACCGGTTCCGTGACTCCTCCGGTTTTCCTTCGTTCCGACTTGTTCTTCCGATCCTTTCCTTCCTTAGCCTCTTTTGTATGTATTCCTCTTTCTACTTGATCTTTCACACCGCTGGCTGCCTCCCCCTTCTCCGTACATTGCCGAGAACTCCTTATTGACAGAGCACATAGCGTCAAGCCTTCCCTTGATTGTGTATGCCGTGCACCCCTCTTGTCTTATGCTGCCTCTCTTTTATAAAACTTCCACTCGGGCCTATCTTGCTAAAATAGCAAGTAACGATTCAGCCGTGTGCATAGATTGCAACTGTTATTCCTTAGTACCGCTCTTATCAAAGGAAAGGACCCCTTTCAGCGCATCATCTTGGATGTGCATATCTCATATGCGGCTAAGCAACCTATGTTTAGTTTTAGACATCTTCTTTATTTGATTAGGCAATCAGATGTCATTGTCTAATCCCAACCCATCTACACGTGTTGCCCATTTTAGGACAATCGTTGTTCTAATATCAAACCCAATCTTTAGGATTTCCAGCCAATATATTATCTACCATATCAGCTGCATCCTAATCTTGTTGTGATCCCTCCTTGATTTGTGTATGCGTGTGTGTCATCCCCATCTATAGACATATTGCATTACCATTTTAATTTAGCCCCATTTAATTAGGCTTGAACTCACTTGGTGGTCAACCAAGTTAACCACGATCCTTTGGGTCCCAATTTGGCACTTTGACCCCAAATAGCAACATTGACCCAATTAAATGTACCTTACCCATTTACTTTAAATTGAACCTTATACCATAACCGTTGGGTCCTAATTGGGCCATTGACCCAACACCTTACCCATCTAAGGTTCATATCCGTTAATTCACAATTAAAATGGCAAATTCCGTAAATATTGATAACATGGAATTCTGAAGTGTTACATGGGTAGTCAGTCCCGAAATCTCGCACAGTGGAAGGAGTCCACCCTCCATCGATAACCCCGGTTAATTTGTCGATGGGTATACAGTGCCTTGGTCATTGCCGCCTCAAACACTGTGGACATAATTGGCCAAGGAAACCATTGATTGATTTATGATATGATTGGGTATGGACATTAGGTGAGATTTTATTTGGCATTGACACCCATGATATGACACTTATGTTAGCATGATTATGATATGAACATCATGCACTGTTTTATTACTTACAAGATGGTTTTACAAATATGCCATAAATGATGTATAAACTCTTGATTTATGATTTTTTAGTATTACTCCTATGTGTACTCTAATCCTAATTGAAATACCTACTGGGCATGTTGACTAATGTCATACTTCTACCCTATTGATGATGGAACAGGAAATGATAAGGAAAAGGACGTAGGACAGGAAAGGAGCCAAGCGTAGGAGCTTGGAAAGATTTAAGTTTAAATTACTTAGTTTTGATTTCAATGATGTATTCAGAGGGCTTACATTTTGGATTGTAATAACTTAGAACTTATTTACTATGGTTTGATAATCTTTAAGTCTTATTGATACTGCATGATGATTGGTTTTCCTTGCCTAATGATGACAAGAGAATGAATAGTATCTTATTCATATAAATTATTCTGCAAGCATTAAAAAATGTGTGTGAAAATGTTTTAGTGGACTTAGTCCACACACACGTAATAGTGGCCAGTTAAGGGTCGGGTTTTGGAAACTCGAACTTGACTCGTGTCGTGATGGCCCATCCTCTCTCACTTATAAAAAAAAAATATACTCTGATTTATGCTAGTGGATAAGGGCGGGGCGTTACAGTGGGTACCACCTAATGTCATCTACGACCATTTTACCTATTTTGTGATTGCCACAATGATGAGCTTCAATCCAGTGAAGCATGATCTTTTTTCTTGATCATCTTGGGTCTTCAAGATTCCGGCAAGATCTTCTTTCCGAGTCATGGAATTGACAAACATAGGGGTTTGGCAAAGTCGAGGCACTAACAATCTTCCCCTTTTGTCAATTTCATGACAAAACCTAGAAGCTAACCTATTTACGAACCCACACTTATTACAACACATTTGAATAGAAAATATTACATTGATTACATGTACATATTCAAATGGAAAACAAGACTATGGTCTTCTCATATCTTCAGCTTGCTTCATTTCATTTTTCTGTTAAAGTACATAAGCAAGCAACACTAGAAAATCATTAGAGGGGTTAGTTCCAAAATATAAATATTCATTCATAGACTAAACAAGATTTGTATTCAAGTCCTCCCCCATACTTCCAGATTTCCTAGTGCCCAACACTACCCATAACTTCTCCAAGCTATCAGTGTTGATAAGATTTCTCCCCCAATTTTCTTTTGAGTTTGATCTCCCAAACTCCAAGCATAGACATACTCCAATGTCTAGCACTAATATGTCTTCTAGCTGCTACTAATTTCTCCCCTATTTTGTCATTCAATTGACAAAGATTAATAGGTTGACATCGAGATTTAAGAACTCCCCCATTCTTCTGGCATTTAGTGCTTGACTAGGTTCTATTCTAACTCATGGTTTTCCCTTTTGGTTTAATGTACACTTCTCGTGTATCAAGATTAGTTTGTCCCCGTACAAACTAAGATTTCAACATTGCTGATACCAACCATGAGTGGAGCAATTTTTCTAGCATTCCTAGAGTCTTCTCCCCCATTTTTCAAGCTGTCCACTTCAACTTTCTTGACCCAGTTCCCATAAACTTAACTTCCTCTAAGTTTATTTTTCTTCAAGCTTGCATCATCTACCTCCTTAAGCTGTCATGACCAGTGACAAGTGTTAATCAACACATATTTTGTGCTCCCCCATTTTCCAAAGTGTGTGCAATCTCACTGCCAGATCTCTATCTCCCTGCAAGTTAGTCTATTTTACAAATTACCATGTAAACAATAGACATAAGATAGAAGGTAAAATGCATCAAATCAGCACACATACTAAAATAAGCCACATCATCTCATTGATTAGAGTGTTCATTACATTTGGTTCAGAATTTAGAGAGAGGGGGCGGGGGTGGGGTAGACTATCCTAAACAGATTCATCTAAGCAAGATGTTCAATAAAATTTACGAACAATCTCCTTTCCATGGAGTTTCTCGACAATCACCTTGAACTCGTGTATCAATTCTTCAAGGTCATCTATCTTCCTTTCAAGTGAGGAGACTCTTTCATCAAAAGTGTTATTCCTTTGTCGAGGAGATTGAAACTCTCTCACATATGCCTCAGATATGCGTTTTATTTCCTCTTCGGTATCCTCGATTTATCACTTCTTCTTCAGCTCTATGGTCTGGTACAGTATTTGAGGCAAGGGTCTTTTTGCGAAGCGTACTCTTCTGAGCAGAGCCGGCAGCGCTAGATTCGGGAGCATCTTGTGCGAGCCTAGGTGATCTCCTTAGGAAATGGGGTCTGGAATCAGGGATTTTTTCGGTGGTCGAAGACTGAGATTTATTTGTCTCCTTTTTCGGCATGGTTGCAGGGGAAGAGCTGACCAAGGTCTTTCAGATCACTAAATCTCACAAACACCGTGACACCCTTGCTTCTGGAAGTCAAGGAAACAAAAACCCTAAGGTTTTTCGGCGAGATTCTGCTCCGGAAGGTCCTAATGGCTGGTCTAAGGCACGGGAGGAGAGGAATAAATCGCAGAGCTTAAGAGGGAGAGGAAACAATGATTTCAAAATGTTCTGTCGTTATTACAAAAAGAGACTTTTTTAATGTACTCTTTTTGTTACTCTGACAGGTCGTGACCAACGACCTATCTGTGTCGATATGTCGATATATACCGACGTGTCTCCTTATGCGATTTTTCCCCCTTTTAGAGAGTGTTCTGAAATCCAACAATGTTGATGTAATACCCTCGATTTTTGCAATATACTAATATTTACGAAAATGCCATTGGAGTTATAAATTGAAGGGTTATGATCATAAATGAGAAAAATGGTGCGACTCGTTGCTCAAGTAAGGCTCAATGTACTTGTATAAGGTTTAAATTAAGTTAAATGGGTAATGTACATTTATTCGGGTCAAAGAGGTTAAATGGGTCAAAGGACCCAAATGGGACCCAATGGGTTGTGAATGACATGATTAATCATTGAGTGAACTCAAAGCTTAATTGGGTTAAGATGAATTAAATGTTTGAGTTTGGATTGAGAGTTTGAATGAGTTGAATTTATTGGTTAAGTTGAATTAAATGAATGAGTTGAGTTGGGTGAGTTAAATAAATGAGTTGGATGGAATATGTATTTTTAAGTGAGTGAGGTGTGTAGATAAAAGGTTTTTGGTTGTTTCAAATTCAAACATATCACAACGTTGGTTGCATGGGGGTTACCTCATGCGTGAAACTCCAAGATAGGTGATAAATGGAAGGTGCCGTTTTTATGGAGTTACATTTTGGAGAGGTGGTGGTTAACTTAAGCCAAACAATGGCCATCACGTTGGAAACATTGGAATTATGGCTTATGCATGAAACTCCAAAAATGGAGATGAATGGAGCTGCCGTTTTTTGGAGTTACACATTGGAGTGGTGGCTGCTACACAAGTCAAAACAATGAGACACCGTTGGGCACCTTGGGAGTTTCATCTCAAGGATGAAACCCCAAGGGAGGTATTAATCAAAGGAGGTTACACTAAGGTACATCACACGTTGGAACCATGGGGATTACCCATCTTTGATGGAAAATCAAGAGCCAAAACCGTTGGAGGGTTTCATCTCAAGGATGAAACCCCCAATTGAAATAAGTGTTGTAGATGAATGCAAATGAGAGTTACAATTGATGATACCAAAGAGATCACATGGGCTGCATTTCATTTACCAAAGGATTGTTTCATTTTCACTCTCTCTATCTCTCTCTCCCTTGGATGGTTTTCATCTCCCAAGACAAAGATTGTTGGCTGATTGTATCTCATACCAATCAGTCCTTGGGTGATCCTTTCATCAAGACAAAAATCAGCAAAGGAGTTTGGCACCAAGGTTTAAGGCCAAATTTTTATCTCTCTCTCTCTCTCTCTCAAATCTATACTTTGGCTGAAGTATTCCAAGGAGGTTACAGCAAGGTTAGTCTCGGCCAAAAGAACAAGAGGAGAGAAGGAGAGGTCAAGGAATTAAAGGACCAAGGAAGGAGTCAAAAGACCGAAGGAGTCGCGGTATTTGTAAGTGCACTTTGGACCCTTGTTAAATAAGTTGGTTAAGGGAATGTGATCCGGCCATTGTATGGCCAGATCCATCAACGGTTTAGATCAAGTATTATGCTGTTTTAAAATAACAAAACATGGATCATAGGGTTCGGCCACTTTGGATGGCCGAACCCCATGAAAGAATGTTGTAATTGTTATGGTTTTTGAGGGATAAAGACCATACTAGGTTTTAAAGCTTTAAAGGGTTTTTAAAGGGAGATAAGGTCACTGTTTTTGACCAATTATTACATGGCTGAATCATGTGGTTATTATGCTCAGTGCTGATCAAAAATCATGGACAAATATTGGAGGGTTTACATCAAGGAAACCATAGGGTTCGGCTAGGTATATGGCCGAACCCCATGGACTTTTTTTATGGGTTAGTTAGAGCAAAAACATGGTCGGAAATTATGGACTATGGTGTGCTTTTGATTTAAGAATTATGTATGTCTATCTATGGATTTAATATAGGCAAATAATCAGCCATCATGGATGATGGAAAGAGGAACAAAAACCAGTTTGGTGAGGTTCGGCCATGAAGGATGGCCGAACCCCACTAGTGGTCATTGGTGGCCTTAGTGTATAACTATCAATGTGATTGAAGATGTATGTAAGAATGATTTAAAAGGACCAAATTAAGATGGTGAGGTTCGGCCATGTTGTATGGCCGAACCCCACCAAGGTGGATTAGTTATGGTTATTGTTGTTTAAGGAAAATTAAACAAAAGGTTAGTCTAAATGGCATAATGGTAATTATGGATGAAATGATCAAAGATGAAATGATCATAGGATAGGATATATGGGCCAAAATGAAAGTGGTAAGGTTCGGCCATGTTGTATGGCCGAATCCTACCAAGGTTAATTTGGAGGATTTGGTTATTTGGATGCTTTTGGGTTAAATAAAAAGAGACCAAAGTGTTCGGCCATGGAGTATGGACAAACCCCACAAAGTGGTTTTTGGAACTTAGGTTTATTTGGCAATTAAATTGATTTATGTTTAACTTGCTATTATGTAAATAAGGTATTAGGTTTGCTAGAATGGTGTACAAGTCGTGAACGGGAGACGGTTCAAAAGAAGGGTCAAACTAAGTAAACATTGTGTAGGTTTCCTACCATTTTGTAACCACATATGATATTTGCTGTTTTATGTTAATTTTGATAAGTTGTTTGAATGTAAAGTTATATTTACAAATGGCATATTTGCATAGACATCTCATGCATGGCATGGGATGATGGTGTTGTAACCGGAGGCCACACTCCGTCGGGGCGTCCGAAAGACCACTGTGGGGTACCTTGATGATGAGAATTCCATCAAGAGGAATCCGGAGGCCACACTCCGTCGGGGCGTCGGAAAGACCATTGTGGGGTACCTTGACGATGAGAATCCCGTCAAGAGGAGGCTTTCTATAATGGTGATGGGTGGGACTCATTACATGTCATTTCATACATAGCATTGTTTTATGAGATTTTGATGAACATGTATTATTCTATTATATGCATGTTTTTATACTAACCTTGTGGTAGCCCTAAACGGAAACACTACTGGGCGCGTTGATCTAACGCCCTATCTCTATCCTTAATGGATGACACAGGAAAGGGAAAGAACGAGGATCGAGAGGGAAACCAAGCATGGAAGCTTGGGCATTTTGAATGGATATTGAATGGACTTGGATGGACTGTTTATGGACTTTTTATTTAATTTATTTGGACAATGTAATTTGATAATTAGATGTTGTTGGCATGTAATAATTTAGTTAACTATGGTTTGGTAGGATTTGGATGGTTTAGAATGAATGCTTACAGTAAGGTTATTTTGGTAATTTTGGACTATTATGTACTTTGCTATCTAAAGATATCAATTGGAGTAGTCTTAGGATCTATTATAACCCGCAGTTAGATTAAGACTAAGTTTATACTACAAGTCGTATTTGTCCCATGTGTGGATCAGTTGTTATGGACTTAGTTCATACGCACATGGGCTTGGCCAGTTAAGGGTCGGACTTTAGAAGTCCGAACTTAACTCGCGTCGTGACACTCCGCCCCGATCACTTGTTTATCTTTATTAAAAAAATAAATAAATAAATAAACTCTGGTTGTTAGAGTGAAAAGGGCGGGATGTTACAGTTGGTATCAGAGCGAAACGGGAAGTTGAATCTTCAGAAGTAAGATTAAGACGGCTTCATGTCTCACTGACAAATAAGAATCCCAACTGACCGACTCTTCGAAGTCCGCTGACTGGGGGCCGGATTAATTTACTTCGTAGACTCATACTGAACAATCAATCTGAGAACAACTGTGAAAGATAGCAAAAGTACACTCATCATAATTGGATCTGTCAAACATAGCAAAATAGGATACACTTCCCCGATATCCCCAAATTGAAATACAAACAATAGGCATTTAGAAATTCCCCCCAAAAACAAAACCAAAAGTGCTTATTTGGCAAATTCCCCAAAATTGTGAAAAAACAAACTGTACGAGGAAACTAAGTCAATAATGTTTTCTTGACTTAGGGAAGAATGGCTCCAAAGAAAAAGATCCCTCAGAACCAGAAAGGGAAGGGAAAAGTGCTACAAATCACTCAGCATGAGAAAGTGGTATCTCAACATGAGAAATCTGTACATGAGAAGGAGCCATCTATACATGAGAATGAGGTAACTCAACCTGAGAAGAGCCCTCTTTTCATGAAAGAACACACAATGAGGAAGAGTCACATAATTCTCGACGAGAAGAGAAGGTGAGTGAACACTCATCTCGGAAGGAGGAAGAGGGGAACAGTGGCGTGCATATACCACATGTGCCGCCTGAACTACAGGGTTTAGTTCAAGCAGTGGTGACTTCGGTACTCCAACAGCATATGAATGGGAGTGAGAGTTCTAAAGATGCCAATCACCCGAGTATGGTCCGTGAATTCCAGCAACAGCGCCCTCCCTACTTCAAAGGGAAGGAAGGGGCTGTAGGAGCTGAACATTGGCTGAAGAAGATCACTCAGTTCTTAAACTCTGCTCAAGATCTCGAGTCATGCTGACAGGATTCTACTGGCTACTTCACAACTAATTGAAGATGCCGGTAAATGGTGGGAGGTCATGGAGAAACTACAGGCACTTGTACCAGTAAGGGAGAGGATGGCCATGACCTGGGATGAGTTTTCAGCGACCTTCTTGGAACACTACTTTCCGGAGGAGGAGAAAGAGCGTCAGACTCAAGCCTTTCTGTCCTTGGTACATGGCTCTATGACGGTGCCAGAGTATCACCGGGAATTCCTCAGTCTATCCATTTATGCATTTTATATGGTGGATACGGAGCATCGCAGGGCAAGGAAGTTTGAGAGGGGTTTACAGCCAAACATCAGGGCCAAAGTGACCATATTCAAAGCAGCCACACTGGCTGAGATGGTCAGCAAAGCCACTATAGCAGAGCGAGAGTTGAATGAAATGGTGCGGTTTGACAATCGCCGAGCTCCAAGTGGGGGGGGTGGGTTCCAGGCCAGCAAGAGGTTCCGTTCGAAGTTCAATAGACCCTCACCATCTGCTGGGTCCACTGGGGGTTTTTGTCCCAACCAACCCTCCCCATCTGCATCAGTTACTCAGTCATTCAGAGGGGTGAACAACTGTTTTCACTGTGATCAGCTGGGGCACTTCAAGAGAGACTGCCCAAAGCTCAACAAGCTCTCATATTCTAGAGGATCTTTCCGTCCACCAGTTAGGCCAGCTAACTCCCGAGGAGGCAGGACATATAATCAGGTGGGACACGCGCCTAATCCTACTGGATCTGGACGACTATTTACTCTAGAACCTCCTGAGGATGTGGATCATTTTATGATTCAAGGTATGGTTGTTGTTAGTAGTTCCTATGCATATGCACTATTTGATTCAAGAGCATCACACTCCTTTATATCTGCATCATTTATAACTGCTACTGGTACTCTAGCTCAAAAACTATCCACAACACTCACAGTTATATCCCCTGTCGGAGACACGTCCTTGGGACTCATATGCACGGCTGTGAATACTGAACTCGCTGGACTCAGATTTGAGTTCAATTATCTGGTACTCGACATGACTGAGTACGATATTATCTTCGGCATGGATTGGTTGGCTAGTTTTCATGCCAACATTGACTGTTATCGCCCAAGTGACATTTTGGTCACCCAAAGGGAAACAGTATGTGGTTCGTACAGACAAGCAGAGTAGACTGCAGGAAGGGTTGAACCATTTGATGTTGAACAATATTATCATAAACAAAGCACCAGTCACTGAACTTCCGGTAATTGTGCAAGAATTTTGCGGATGTTTTCTCAAAAGAACTCCCTGGCTTACCACCCATGAGGGAGCTCAATTTCGAGAACAAACTATATCCTGGTACTTCACCAGTGTCTTTACCACATTATCGGAGCAGAGATGTCCGAGCTAAAGAAGCAGATTGATGAACTGCTTAGACTGGGTTGTATCCGGAATAGCACATCGTCATGGGGAGCTCCAGTGTTGTTTGTGAAGAAGAAGGACGGTTCACTCCGAATGTGTGTGGATTACCGGAAACTGAATCAGTTAACTGTCCGGAACAAGTACCCTTTACCCAGGATCGATGATTTATTCGATCAACTGAGGGGTTCTAGCCATTTTTCGAAGATCGATCTGATGTCCGGTTATCATCAAATCCGGGTTAGGGAGGAGGATATAGAGAAGACAGCCTTCAGGACACGGTATGGACTATATGAGTTTGTAGTCATGTCGTTTGGACTCACCAATGCACTAGCTGTGTTCATGGATCTAATGAACAGGATCTTCTGACCCTACCTAGACCAGTTTGTGATTATGTTTATTGACGATATCCTGATATTTTCCAAAAGTAAGGAAGAACATGCTGAGCATCTACGTATAGTTTTGGACACCTTGAGGAGGAACAAGTTGTATGCCAAGGCAAGCAAATGTGAATTTTGGCTATCTGAGGTCAAATTCTTGGGGCATGTCACAACAGAAAATGGTATAGCCGTGGATCCGGCTAAGGTGGTGGCAGTAAATGAATGGAAAGCGCCAAAGAACGTGACCGAGATCCGCAGTTTCTTGGGATTGGCAGGTTATTACAGGAAGTTCATCATGGACTTCTCCAAAATTGCATCTCCATTGACTCGACTCACACAGAAAGGAATCAAATATGAGTGGACAGATCTGTGCAACCGGAGGTTTGAGGAGCTGAAAAGTAGACTTACGACTGCTCCTATCTTAGTTTTGCCGGAAAGAGGCAAAGGTTATGAAGTACAATGCGATGCATCAGGAAAGGGACTGGGATGTTCACTCATGCAACGTCATCGTGTGGTGGCATATGATCAAGACAATTAAAAAATTCATGAACGCCTCTACCCCACACATGATCTAGAATTAGCTGCAGTGGTCTTCGCTCTAAGTTGGAGACATTATCTATATGACGAGAAGTTTGAAGTCTTTTCAGATCACAAGAGCTTGAAGTATTTATTTGATCAAAAAGATCTCAACCTGAGGCAGCGTAGATAGATGGAATATCTGGTGGATTATGAGTTCGCACTTCGATATCATCCGGGAAAGGCAAACAATGTCGCGGATGCTCTCAGCCACATATCACATGCATCAGTGGCATGTCTGATCAGAACAGAATGAGAAATGCTGAATACCATTCGAGAGTTCAATCTATATATCACAAACCATGGGAGCATGTACAATTTAATCATACGGTCCAACATGGTCACCAAGATTGAACAAGAGCAGCGAACAGATCCGGAAGTGGAAGAAATATGGGCCAAGATGTCTACTGGTATAGACGTACCGGAATGGGAGTTGCGACCGGGACAGGGTCTTGTATTCCGGGGAAGAATATACGTGCCAAAGAGCTGCAAAAAAGAGTTGTTGATTGAGGCACATCAGACCAAGCTCTCCATACATCTGGGCAGCATCAAGATGTATCATGATCTGAAGAGGCATTACTGGTGGCACGGACTCAAAAGAGATGTGGCGGAATTTGTGGCACACTGCTTAACTTGTCAGCAGGTTAAGACAGAACACCAGAAGCCACCAGGGTTACTCAAACCCTTAGCTGTGCCGGAATGGAAGTGAGAGCACATTTCCATGGATTTTGTAACAGGGTTGCCTAAGTCATCAAAGGGCAACGATACAATATGGGTTGTGGTTGACCGACTGACCAAGTCGGCTCATTTTCTCCTCTTAGAGGATATAGCTTGGACTTTTTCAATGGATGAATTTAATCAATCACCTGTATTTTTCATTGATAGGTGATTTTATCCATTGGGCTAAAAGAGGCAATTTTTCAGTGGATTCTTTCTGCCTTTTTTGTTGTTTCATTTCTTTTAAATATTTTGACATCATACCATGAAACAACATTGATGAATGTTATATATATTTGGTTTACGTGCATAGCTAATTCATCACAAGTCCAAGCAGTTTTGGTTTTTGGGATGAGTGGTCACGGAAGTTGAAGGTTTATCCAATACCTCTTCCATAGGCACAGACCACTTTCTATTCACCCATTTTTTAGTTCTTCATTCAATTTTTCATCAAAAACAGAGTCTTGGAAATATCATGGCTTTCTCTTATAACCATTGTTCTTGAACGGATCCACTCAGATGGTTAGATCATTTCTCAAGAGCACCTTGCACTGATACCAATTGAAAGTTCCCATTCTCAATGTGCTAGAACATCTTATTGACCCTAGACGAGGGGTGAATAGGTCAATCCCATTTTCCAAGGTGTTTAGAAATTTCTTGATTATTTAAGGTGCAGCTGAATGTTTATCAAGAGATTTGTTTAGTATGATAATTTCATTAATCGATCACACTAAGATTATGACCGTTCAGATAGACTTTGATTATCGATGCTTGTGCGCAATATATATAATAAGATAATCAATATGCAAAGTGATGTGTGTTAAGAAGAGTACTTAAATAATAAATACAAACACATATGAATCAAACACAAAAAGACCAATTTAAAGTGATTCGGTTGACCAACCAGCATACACTTTTAGGACTCGCTCAACCTTGAGCTATCCCCAAAATCCACTAAGTGGGGACTTACACCCTCACAATTAGAGTAAGAATTCCACCTCACTCAATCGACTGGGAATTTCACCCACCACTGTCGAATAAGAATTCTACCTATCCATTTGATCAGGAGTTCCACACACTTTTGTGCAAGAGACACCGCTCCATAATTTTTTATAGGGGTTCCAGAGTACCTCCCCTTAATCTACTTTCGAAACAAAGGTTTTAAAGAAAATTAAAACCAAGAAGCACTTGTTTTTGAAGCTGCAACGCCCCGCCCTTTTTCACTCACCGAAAATTAGAGTCTATTTTTTTTTATTAAAAGAGTGAGAGAGAGCGAGAACGTCACGACGCAAGCTAAGTCCGAGCTTCCAAAACCCGAACCTTAACTGGCCAACCATGCGTGTGCGTGGACAAGTCCACTAAAACATTTCACACGCGATACTACGACTTGCAGAATACCCATTGCGGAAATAACATCGGATTACAACATTTACTTAGCAAGGAAGGCAATCAATATAAATTAACTTAATCCAGATTAATCATCATTCGATCCATGGCAAATAGTATAAGCTATTACATTCCCAAATACTAGCTACTCAAATTACATTGTCCATGAATAAACTTAAATAAAGTGAAACTAAATTTTCCAAGCTCCTAAGCTTGGTTCCGATTGCTTCCTTCGTTCCGTCCATTTCTTGTGTCATTATCTAAGGTAGAAGTAGGGCGTTAGACAACGCGCCCAGTAGGTACTCCGAGTAGGGTCAAACACATGGGTTAGTATAAAAATCCAGATATAATACATCATGCCGTACTTGTAAAACATCGTATCCAAAACAGTGTATGATAATAGAGATCCAATCATACAGATAAAAACCAGAAACAGTGCATGATAATAGAGATCATAATCATGTTGATTCAATGCCATGCCATGGATGTCATATGCTATGAGTCCCACCCATCATCCATATCACAAACACATAGTATCCTCTTGATGGAAACTCATCATCAAGGTATCCCCATGAATGCCTTACGGACGCCCCGACGGAGCGTGGATCTCCGGTTACAAATCAATCATACATTCCTCTTGATGGATAATGCACATCAAGGTACCCCCACGAATGCCTTACGGACGCCCCGACGGAGCGTGGATCTCCGGTTACATTTGATCCCTCCGATGCCATGCATGAGATGCAAATGCCATCATGCTATGTAATAATAAACATCATAGCATTTAAAATTCCATAATTGAAACATATCATTTGATACCAAAATAACTAATCAAAACATGAATTAAAAATCATCATATATACATATTCCATGGTTTTCAATAAGGTAGGAATCCTACCAACGTCCAAATAACGGGTCCTTGTGTTTCCATCCAAAAATCGATCACCAATCGTGTCAAGCCAATCGTTCACCGTTTGTGGAGTCTCGTTACCTTATTACATTTAACATATACATACATCAATTTAGTAATCCATTTAATTCCATAAAATAGCCAATTTAATTATTCCAATTGATTTAAACCATTCCCTTCATCCTTCCAATTTAACCTAACCATTTGGAAAATCATATAAATGTTTCATTTATAAAATCAGTAGGTTACCCGCTGTCCACTACCCACTGTCCACTGTTCACTACCCACTGTCCACTGTCCACTGTCCAATAAAACTCACTTGTGGGGTTCGGCCATACAACATGGCCGAACTTCACTCTTTGGTTTTGATCCCCTTTTTAACCCTTGTTTTATTTTACACAACATGGGTCCAACACCATCCATTCTTTGATTTATTAATCCCATCACTTAAGTTAATCATTTAACTTGATAAAAACAACACCTAAATCCATCAAATATTATCCATGGGGTTCGGCCATACAACATGGCCGAACCCATGGTTCTTTCATTCCATCTTCTTTCCATTTTAACCCTCATTTCTTAACTTGGTCATGCAATTACTTATCATGTATAGATCTACCAAAAGGACTCATCAAAATAATTCATGGGATTCGGCGATACACATGGCAGAACCCATGGTCCTTTGTTTCCATCCTACCATGATCTAACCACCTTTAAAACCATTAACATTTCTCCCTGGGGTTCGGCCATACAACATGGCCGAACCCATGGTCCATGGTTCTTCATCACTTACAACATTTACAACCCCTTTAAAATCACCAACATACATCCATCCTTTTCATCCTTTAAAACCCATTAAAATTAATAATATACTTCCATCATTTCATTCTTTAAAACCCATTTAAACCAATGATATTCTTCCATGGTGTTCGGCCATACACCATGGCCGAACCATATGGTTCATCAATTTCTTCTAAAAAATCATAAACCCATGGTTAAATCACTTGATGGGGTTCGGCCATACAACATGGCCGAACCACAGTTTGCCTTTCTTTGAATGGATTTTAAATCCATAGCCTCTAATATTTTGGCCAACCATTTCCAATTTCTATGAAATGCTCCCTTAGCCCCCCTTTAATTAATAAACCATACATACTGATTCCCGACTCCTCCGATCTCTTTCGTTCCGCCTTGCTCTTTTCTTTCTCCTCCTTGATCTTCTTTCGTTCCTTAGTCTTTTCTTTCTTCCTCCTTGATTTTCTGCCAGAGAGTGGTGCTTGATTAAGATAACAATCCTTAGAGTGTTTCGGCCAAGGAAGAGGTTTGAGAGAGGGAGAGAGAGGAGAAGACAATGGGAGAAAACTCTAAGTCTTTTCTTGTATTGTGAGGGATCGGCCAAGCTTGAGAGAGGGAGAGAGAGATGAAGAAAAGAACTCTCTTTGTTGTGTAATGGAATTCAGCCAAGGGTGGTGTCTCTTGGGTTATGCCCCTTTGTAACCACCAAAACCCTTCACCTCCCTCATTAATGTTTCCTTTGGGGGTTTCATCCCATGAGATGAAACTCTCCAACCATGTGCCCAATGTGTATCCATGGGTTTCATCTCATGAGATGAAACCCTCCACCTTCCCAACTTGTGCATTCAAGATGGAAACCCCCCTATCTTAACTATTGACCAGCCAAGGTGTCCTTTGGTCTTCACCATGGCATCCATTCACCTCCAACGTGTACACCTTGATTATGCCTTTTGGGTTTCCTCCTTTGAGATGGAAACCCTCCATCTTCCCACTCCACTCATTTCAATTCAACTCAACTCAACTTAAATGAACTCATTTTCCAACTCAAGCACTTGAATTCACATTAATAAATTCTCAACTCATGTGAATTCACTTTCCAACTCAAGCATTATTTATCCCACTTGAACTCATTCATCAACTCTGTAACGCCCCACCCTTTTTCATTCGCTTTTCGAAAATCAAAGTCTATTTTTTTCTTTGAATAGAAAGAGTGATAGAGAGCGGGATGTCACGACGCAAGCTAAAGTCCGAACTTCTAAAGTCCGACACTTAACTGGCCAACCATACGTGTGCATGGACTAAGTCCATGAAAACGGTTCACACGTACTTATATATATACATACGGAATAACATAAACTGCGGATTATAATAGAACCTAACTGTATTCCTTTTTAGATAGCAAAGTACTTCATCACTTAACCAAATTATCTTAAATTAAATATCCACAACAAACCATCCAAACCATAGCAAATATATCTACGTTATTACAGTCCCGAATGCTAGCTATTCAAATACATAGTCCATGAATAACTTAAACAAAATATAACTTAATCATTCAAGCTCCTAAGCTTGACTCCGATCCCGTTCCTCGTTCCATTCATTCCCTGTGTCATCAACTAGGGTAGAAGTAGGGCGTTAGACAACGTGCCCAGTAGGTATTCCAATTAGGGTCAAACACATGGGTTAGTGTAGAAAAACCAGATATAATACATCATAATACATCATACCGTACTTGTAAAGCATTATAACCAAAACCATGTATGATAATAGAGATCCAATCATACAGATAAAAACCAGAAACATTGCACGATAATAAAGATCATAATCATGCCGATTCAATGCCATGTCATGCTATCATATACAATGAGTCCCACCCATCACAAAACATCCTCTTGATCTCTGCATCAAGGTATCAAACACATAATATCCTCTTGATGGAAAAACTCATCATCAAGGTATCCCCACAATGGTCTTTCGGAAGCCCCGATGGAATGTGGCCTCCGGTTACCTCTTGATGGAAAATGCACATCAAGGTATCCCCGCAGTGGTCTTTTGGACGCCCCGACGGAGTGTGGCCTCCTGTTACATATCCTCCCTCTCATGCCATGCATGAGATGCATATGTCCACATGCTATGCAATTATACAAAACATACAAAATCCATATTTGAAACAAACCACTTATACAAAATAATTCATCAAAATAGGAATAAAAATCATCATACATATCCCATGGTATCAATGAGGTAGAATCCTACCAAAGACCATTAAGTGTCCTTGCTTCTTAATCCGGCAACCGCTCACGATCATGCACCGTTTATGAGGTCCCGTTACCTTATTACACAACAATCAGTCAAACTAAAACCTAAACTCATCATCAAGGTATCCCCACAGTGGTCTTTCGGACGCCCCGACGGAGTGTGGCCTCCGGTTACCTCTTGATGGAAAATGCACATCAAGGTATCCCCACAGTGGTCTTTTGGACGCTCCGACGGAGTGTGGCCTCCAGTTACATATCCTCCCTCCCATGCCATGCATGAGATGCAAATGTCCACATGCTATGCAATTATACAAAACATACCATTTAAAATCCATATTTGAAACATATCACTTATACAAAATAATTCATCAAAATAGGAATAAAAATTATCATACATATCCCATGGTATCAATGAGGTAGAATCCTACCAAAGACCACTAAATGTCCTTGCTTCTTAATCCGGCAACCGCTCACGATCGTGCACCGATTGTGAGGTCCCGTTACCTTATTACACAATAATCAATCAAGCTAAAGTCCCATTTGATTTTCATTCTAAACAGAAATCCATAAACCCAACCTTTGTGGGGTTCGGCCATACAACAAGGCTGAACCTCACCCCCTTGATTTTTTGTTCCTCTTTTGATCTTTAAGTTAAGGTAAGATCATATCGTTTTTCATTTAATCTAACATTTATAAACCCTAAGTCCACCAAACATTTCCCATGGGGTTCGGCCATACACCATGGCCGAACCCATGGTCCATTATTTCCACTTAATTAGAATATTGTCATTCTTCTATCCATGGCTAACATTCCATTCATCTAAGCATACATAAGTCCATACTTTGATCCACAAAATAGTTCATGGCCGAACTCTATGATGTCTAAATCCCATTTTTTCCATTGAAACATTTACCCTTCTTAAGTCCATAAATCAAGGTCCCTTCATGGAGTTTAACCATGTAGTTAGATTCATTCTTTTTTATCATTATCTACCATGTTTAAACCAATTAAACTTATCACCATTCCCCATGATCTAAAAATACCTATGTCCAACAATATTACTCCATTTAATCCCTTCAAAGTCCTTGATAACCTTCCATGGTGTTCGGCCATATACCATGGCCGAACCCATGGTTCATGGTTCTTTCACCAAATACCATTTTAACACCATGTTAAATGATTAGTATTCCTCCCTTTAAAGTCTTTTAAAAAATCCTTAGCATGCATCTACCATTTTCATGTTTTGAAGCCCATTAAAATATTAAACAATCCACATAATTCAATCTCTTAGAAAACCCTAAATCCATAAATATTACTTGGTGGGGTTTGGCCATACACCATGGCCAAACCTCACCCTTTGGCTTTGTGCCCTTCTTTTCCATTCTTTATACATAGCTAATGTCTTTAACAATACTTCCCTTTTAAATCCTTTTAAAACATCATAACTCTCCATGGTTTTCATCCTTTTCAAAATTATTAATAACCAATGTTCTTTCATGGGGTTCGGCCATGCACTATGATCGAACCCTATGGTTCCTCCTTTCCATTAAAATACCATAATCACCCCCCAATTTTCTTCCATGGGGTTCGGCCATACACCATGGCTGAACCCTATGGTTCCTTACTTTAAACAAAATTTATCAGAATACCTACCGGTTCCGCGACTCCTCCGGTTTCTTTCACTCCGGCTTGTTCTTTCAATCCTTTCTTTCCTTAGCCTCTTCCTCCTTCCTTCTTACTTCTTTGGCCGAGATTGTGACTTGAGAGAGAGGGAGAGTTCAGCCTTGTGTGAGAATGATAAAACTTTGAGATGAAACTCTGTCTTTGGTCTTGAGGAGTGGTCGGCCAAGAGAGGGTTTGAGGGAGAGAAAACAGCCAAGAGGGAGAGGGAGAGAGTGAAATGAAACCAAAGTCTTCCCTTTCGTTAATGAGGGTCGGCCCAAGGTGGTGTCCCTTGGTGGCACCCGTTTGTAATTCCCATAACTCATTATCTTCTCATTGATACTTACATTGGGGGTTTCATCCTTGAGATGAAACTCCCATGTCTCCAACGGTGCTATGGATATGCCTTTGTGTAACCTCCACCAACCTTTCTCCTCCCATTAATGGCTCATTTGGGGGTTTCATCCATGAGATGAAACTCCCATGTATCCAACGTGTACCTTGTGTAACCTTGTGTAACGTCAACACACTCATTCACCACATCATTACTTCTCCATTTGGGGGTTTCATCCATGAGATGAAACTCCTCCACTTCCAACGTGTAACTCCCTACTTGGGTCTCATGAGATGTATCTCTCCACCTTCCCACTCCACACACTTGAAATTAAAGTTCCATTAGCTTCCATTCAACTCAACCTTTTAACTCAACTCACTTCTTTAATCAACTCTTTTAACTCAACTCATCTCTTTAATCCAACTCATTTAACTCACTTAAAAATCAATTCAATCACTTGATTCCATTCTAACTTAATTCAGCCCCAATTTAGTAAGCTTGAACTCACTTGGTGGTCAACCAAGTCAACCACGACCCATTGGGTCCCAATTGGGCATTTTGACCCAATTAAATAAGTCTTACCTATTTATTTCAAGTAAACCTTATCCATGATCCGTTGGGTCTTTATTGACCAATTGACCCAACACCTTACCCATCTAACGTCCATATCCATTAATTCATAAATTAAATGGATAATTTCCATATATAGCCATAGCCTGAAAGCCGAGGTGTTACAAACTCAACTCTATTGAACTCACCCATGTTGACCAAGTCAACCATGGCTTAGCCGACTATGAACCATATGGTATTTAGGGTCCCAGTTAGCCATTTCATTTACATGCCACCTCACTTGATAAGGTGGATCTCATGCCTTGTATCTTAATTGATTATTAGACCCAATTATCAAACCTTACCCATTTACTTCTAATTAGCTCATCTATGACCCATTGGGTCCCAATTGGGTATTTGACCCAATTGACCACCTTGGCCCAATTAAATAAATCTTACCCATTTATTTCAATTGAACCTTATCCTTATCCGTTGGGTCTTAATTGGGCAATTGACCGAACTCCTTACCCATCTAAGATCCATCTCCATTAATTCACAAATTAAATGGACAATTTCCATATATATTCATGGAATTAAAATCCGGGGTGTTACAGAAGCTCTTTCTTCTGATGTGTGCTCGATGCTCCGCTTTGTAGCCGTCGTTTTGCAATCACCGTCCTGTGTGTCAAGGAAACTGGTTCTACCAAAGTTTCCTAGTTTATGGTTCTCTCCTTCTCACTTTCAAACTCAATCCTCAGATTGGTTGTTTATGAGTTTTCATCCTTCCTCTCTCTCATAACTCAATTCATCTAATTGGTTGTATTTTATTCCCCTAGTGTAAGCACGAGAGAGAGAGTGATCCTTCTATTGGCCCTTATATAAGTTCACTGGTGAAGATGAGGGTCTAACTGGTCCTTCCGAAGAATACCAACTGGTTGCATAAAGATTGGTTTATATAGCAAAGGCAACCAGTCGAAGTAACGGTAATATTACCGTTATGCATTAATTGCACTCCCAATGGTAATATTATTTCTCAGTCGACAGGTCGTTGTCGCCGATGGGTCGACACTTATGGTACCTACGGGTCTTTCCATCCAAGAGGCTCGTTCTGGTGCAGACACATGGTTTGATAGTAGTTTCAACTCTATAATCCTTTTACCCAGAACGACATGTCGCCCTTTACTGAGGGGTCAATCCTGGTACTCTTGATTAGTCTTTGATTGCCGATATGTCTGTTTCTTCAATAGTTCACATGAGTTCAGAGTTTTAAAACTCAAGATCTTGATCGAGGAGTCATAAATCACGATGGATCATTTCAGCCTTTCACAGAAGGGTGATGCATACGAGACTCTCGATCAGAGGCATACCCAGAATGACAGTTCAATGATCCTGAACCTATGTCAATCTGGCCGACCAGTCTTTGACCACGATGGGTCGATCCTGACTACACCGAGGGGTCGGTGAGATAAGACTAGTCGAGCTGACAATGAAAACCAAATACTTATTTCCAAATTGGGTTCAAATTCACTGTCAACCTTCCTCACCAGGCTTCATATGTTTTAACCATTTGTTTTTCTAAGCCTAGGGATAGTCATCTCTAAGGAGTGGGTACCACCTAAAGTCATTTATGATCATTTTACATGTTTTGTGATTGCCATAATGATGAGCTTCAATCTGGTGGATCATGATCTTTTCTCTTGATCATCTTGGGTCTTCAAGCTTCCGACAAGTTCTTCTTTCCGAGTTATGGAATTGACAAACATAGAAGTTTGGCCAAGTCGAGGCACTAACAATCTTCCTCTTTATCAATTTCATGACAAAACCTAGAAGTTAACCCATTTACAAACCCAACCTTATTACAACACAATTGAATAGAAAATATTACATTGATTATATGTACTTATTCAAATGGAAAACAAGACTATGGTTCTCGCATATTCTTGTTCAGCTTGCTTCATTTCATTTTCCTGTTAAAGTACATAAGCAATCAACACTAGAAAATCATTAGAGGGGTTAGTCCCAAAATATAAATATTCATTCATGGACTAAACAAGATTGTATTCAAGTTCTCCCCCATACTTCTTGATTTCCTAGTGACCAACACTGCCCATAGCTTCTCCAAGCTATCAGTGTTGAGAAGATTTCTCCCCCAATCTTCTTTTGAGTTTGATCTCTCAAACTCCAAGCATAGACATACTCCGATGTCTAGCACTAAGATGTCTTCTAGGTTCTACTAATTGTCATTCAGTTGACAAAGATTAGAAGGCTGACAACGAGATTTAAGCACTCTCCCATACTTCTTGCATTTAGTGCTTAACTAGGTTCTTCTCTAACTCATGGTTTTCTCTTTTAGTTTAATTTACACTTCTCGTGTATCAAGATTAGTTTGTCCCTGTACAAACTAAATTTCAGCATTGCTGATATAACCATGAGTGGAGCAATTTTCTAGAATTCCTAGAGTCTTCTCCCCCTTTTTCAAGTTGTCTCCTTCACTTTTCTTTACCCAGTTCCCATAAACTTAGATTCCTCTAAGTTTATTTTTCTCCAAGCTCCCTTTCAAGCTTACATCATCTACCTCCTTAAGTTGTCATGACTAGTGACAGGTGTTAATCAGCACATATTTTGTGCTCCCCCATTCTCCAAGTGTGTGCAATGTTACAGCCAGATCTCTATCTCCCTACAAATTAGTCTATTTTACAAATTACCATGTAAACAATAGACATAAGATAGAAGGCAAAATGCATCAAATAAGCACACATACTAAAATAAACCATATCGCCTCATTGATTAGAGTGTTCATTACATTTGGTTCAGAATTGAGAAAGGGGGGGAAGACTATCCTAAACAGATTCATCTGAGAAAGATGTTCAATAAAATTTACAAACAATCTCCTTTCCGTGGAGTTTCTCGACAACCACCTTGATCTCGTGTATCAATTCTTCAAGGTCATCTATCTTCCTTTCAAGTGAGGAGTCTCTTTCATCAAGAGTGTTATTCCTTTGTCGAGGAGAATGAAACTCTCTCAATTATACCTCAGACGTGCGTCCTACTTCCTCTTTGGGAGCCTCGATTAATATCACTTCTTCTTCAGCTCTATGGTCTAATACAGTATTTGAGGCAGGGGTCTTTCTGCGAGGGGTACTCTTCTGAGCAGAGTCGGCAGCGCTAGATTCGGGAACATCCTATGCGAACCTAGGTGATCTCCTGAGGAAATGGGGTCTGAAATCAGGGATTTTTCCGGTGGTCAAAGACCGAGATTTAGTTGCCTCCTTTTTTGGCATGGTTGCAGGGGAAGAGTTGACCAAGGTTTTTCAGATCACTAAATCTCACAAACACCGTGACACCCTTGCTTTTGGAAGTAAAGGAAGCAAAAACCCTAACATTTTTCTGCGAGATTTTGCTCCGGAAGGTCCTAATGGCTTGTCTAGGGCACGGGAGGAGAGGAGTAAATCGCAGAGCTTAAGAGGGAGAGGAAACGACGATTTCAAAATGTTCTGTCGTTTTCGCAGAAATACACTTTTTTAACTTACTCTTTCTGTTACACCGACTGGTCGTGACCAACAACCTATCTGTAACACCCCGCCCTTTTTACTCTAATAATCAGAGTTTATTTTTTTTTAATGATAAACAAGTGATCAGGGCGGAGTGTCACGACACGAGTTAAGTTCGGACTTCTAAAGTCCGACCCTTAACTGGCCAAGCCCATGTGCGTATGAACTAAGTCCATAACAACTGATCCACACACGGTACAAATATGACTTACGGAATAAACTTAGTCTTAATCTAACTGCGGGTTATAATAGATCTTAAGACTACTCCATTTTATAACTTTAGATAGCAAAGTACATAATCGTCCAAAATTACCAAAATAACTTTAATGTAAGCATTCATTCTAAACCATCTAAATCCTACCTAACCATAGTTAACTAAATTATTGCATGCCAACAACATCTAATTATCAAATTATATTGTCCACACAATTTAAATAAAAAGTCCATAAACAGTCCATTCAAGTCCATTCAATATCCATTCAAAATGCCTAAGCTCCTATGCTTGGTTTCCCTCTCGATCCTCATTCTTCCCCTTTCCTGTGTCATCCCCTAAGGATAGAGATAGGGCGTTAGATCAATGCGCCCAGTAGTGTTTCTATTTAGGGCTACCACAAGGTTAGTATAAAAACATGCAAATAATAGAATAATACATGTTCATAAAAATCTCATAAAACAATGCTATGTATGAAATGAACATGTAATGAGTCCCACCCATCACCATTATACATAGCTTCCTCTTGACGGGATTCTCATCGTCAAGGTACCCCACAGTGGTCTTTCGGACACCCCGACGGAGTGTGGCTTTCGGATTCCTCTTGATGAGATTCTCATCATCAAGGTACCCCACAGTGGTCTTTCGGACGCCCCGACGGAGTGTGGCCTCCGGTTACAACACCATCATCCCATGCCATGCATGAGATGTCTATGCAAACATGCCATTTGTAAATATAACTTTACATTCAAACAACTTATCAAAATTAACATAAAACAGCAAATATCATATGTGATTACAAAAAGGTAGGAAACCTACACATTGTTTACTTAGTTTGACCCTTTTTTTGAACCGTCTCCCGTTCACGACTTGTACACCGTTCTAGCAAACCCAATACCTTATGTACATAACAGCAAGTTAAACATAAATCCATTTAATTGCCAACTAAACCTAAGTTCCAAAAACCACTTTGTGGGGTTCGGCCATACCCCATGGCCGAACCTCACCCATTTGACCTTTGGTCTCTTTTTTTACTTAACCCAAAAGCATCCAAATAACCAAATCCTCCAAATGAACCTTGGTAGGGTTCGGCCATACAACATGGCCGAACCTTACCACTTTGGTTTTGGCCCATATATCCAATCCTATGTTCATTTCATTTTTTATTATTTCTTCCATAATTACCATTATGCCATTTAGACTAACCTTTTGTTTAATTTTCCTTAAAACCAATAACCAAAACTAATCCACCTTGGTGGGGTTCAGCCATACAACATGGCCGAACCTCACCATCTTAATTTGATCATTTGAAGTCATTCTTACATACATCTTCAATCACATTGATAGTTGTACACTAAAGCCACCAATGACCATTAGTGGGGTTCGGCCATCCTTCATGGCTGAACCTCACCAAACTGGTTTTTGTTCCTCTTTCCATCATCCATGATGGCTGATTATTTACCTATATTAAATCCATAGATAGGCATATATAATTCTTAAATCAAAAGCATATCATAGTCCATAATTTCCGACCATGTTCTTGCTCTAACTAACCCATAAAAACAGTCCATGGGGTTCGGCCATATACCTAGCCGAACCCTATGGTTTCCTTGATGTAAACCCTCCAATATTTGTCCATGGTTTTTTATCAACACTTAGCATAATAACCACAGGATTCAGCCATGTAATAACCGGTCAAAAACAGTGACCTTATCTCCCTTTAAAAACCCTTTAAACCTTCAAAACCTAGTATGGTTTTTATCCCTCAAAAACCATAACAATTACAACATTCTTTCATGGGGTTCGGCCATCCAAAGTGGCCGAACCCTATGATCCATGTTTTGTTATTTTATAACAGCATAATACTTGATCTAAACCGTTGATGGATCTGGCCATACAATGGCCGGATCACATTCCCTTAACCAACTTATTTAATAAGGGTTCTAAGTGCACTTACCAATACCGCGACTCCTTCGGTCTTTTGACTCCTTCCTTGGTCCTTTACTTCCTTGACCTCTCCTTCTCTCTTCTTGTTCTTTTGACTGAGACTAACCTTGCTGCGACCTCCTTGGAATACTTCAGCCAAAGTATAGATTTGATAGAGAGAGCGAGATAGAAATTTGGTCTTAAACCTTGGTGCCAAACTCCTTTGCTGATTTTTGTCTTGATGAAAGGATCACCCAAGGACTGATTGGTTGAGATACAATCAGCCAACAATCTTTGTCTTGTGAGATGAAAATCGTCCAAGGGAGAGAGAGATAGAGAGAGTGAAAATGAAACAATCCTTTGGTAAATGAAATTCAGCCCATGTGATCTCTTTGGTAGCATCAATTGTAACTCTCATTTGCATTCATCTACAGCACTTATTTCAATTCGGGGTTTCATCCTTGATATGAAACCCTCCAACGGTTTTGGCTCTTGATTGTCCATCTAAGATGGGTAATCCCCGTGGTTCCAACGTGTGATGTATCTTAGTGTAACCTCCCTTGATTAATACCTCCCTTGGGGTTTCAGCCTTGAGATGAAACTCCCAAGGTGCCCAACGGTGTCTCATTGTTTTGACTTGTGTAGCAGCCACCACTCCAATGTGTAACTCCAAAAAACGGCAGCTCCATTCATCTCCTTTTTTGGAGTTTCATGCATAAACCATTATTCCAATGTTTCCAACGTGATGGCCATTGTTTGGCTTAAGTTAACCACCACCTCTCCAAAATGTAACTCCATAAAAATGGCACCTTCCATTTATCACTTATCTTGGAGTTTCATGCATGAGGTAACCCCCATGCAACCAACGTTGTGATATGTTGGAATTTGAAACAACCAAAAACATTTTATCTACACACCTCACTCACTTAAAAATACATATTCCACCCAACTCATTTATTTAACTCTCCCAACTTAACTCATTCATTTAATTCAACTTAACCAATAAATTCAACTCATTCAAACTCTCAATTCAAACTCAAACATTTAATTCATCTTAACCCATTAAGCTTTGAGCTCACTCAATGATTAATCATGTCATTCACAACCCATTGGGTCCCATTTGGGTCCTTTGACCCATTTAACCTCTTTGACCCGAATAAATGTACATTACCCATTTAACTTAATGTAAACCTTATACAAGTACATTGAGTCTTACTTGAGCAACGGGTCCCACCATTTTTCTCATTTATGATCATAACCCTGCAATTTATAACTCTAATGGAATTTTCGTAAATATTAGTCTATTGCGAAAATCTAGGGTATTACACTATCTGTGTCGATACGTCGATATATATCGACCTATCTCCTTATGTGATTTTTCCCCCTTTCAGACAGTGTTCTGAAATCCAACAGTGCTGACGTGTCTATTCCTCCGACTAGTCTATCCTTCGACGTGGCTCTTTCTATGAAGAAATACTGGGTATGTGTGTGTGTGTATGTTTATGATGTTCATAGTTCTTCAAGCTTTGCTTATACACCTTTTAATGCCAGTGATGATACATACATTAACACCGTATCTATGTCATTTGAAGATTCGATTCACCTTTCTAAAAGTATGCACAAATCATGGAGTGCGGATCTCTTTTTTGAATCCAAATCAATCCAAGATTGTTCGACACATTTAATTCACCACGTTGAGTATATTGTCCAAGTGTGTGATGTCATAAGATGCGACATTTCTAGGCTTTAGCAAGGCAAGACATATATGAACAAAATTCATTCCACATAATGTATAAATTAATGTATAATGGAATGAAACTCAAAGCACACAAGTCATATATTAAATTCCTGATTTGAGTAATAATCCTTCACATACAACTCTTATGTCTGTTATCATGTTATTACCCAAAACATGATAAAAACTTTTACCATTCTTCCAATTCCTTGAAAAGAGTTGGTACATAAATGGATTTTGAAAAGCACTTTTGGTAGGTTACACCAAAGATAATCAATTTAAGGGCATAGAGCATGTTTCATTCCACATGAGATTCACAGGTTTAGGAACTTTGAATGAAACGACACTATGTATGTGTGCCATACACACCCTATACATGAGCTACTGCACAAATTACATTCATTTCCAAAAGATGCACAAATCACATGGTATATGAAATGAAAAGAGACAAGTATAATCCATTACTAGAGTGCAAACCTACATGTAGAAACAGGTATCTTGCATAAGATCAATCCAACAATCAAACATGAACATGGATTGAAGGCAAGATACAAGGTGATTCCAAAAACATGTTTCAAATGTGAATTCCTTTACACATTTCAACACGATCATTGTGAGACTTGGAATCTAAGTTCACAATTTAGTGTTGGCCTTTTCTTAAATCTGGATTTAATTTTGCCTTCCTTCCTATTTGATCTCATGGTTCAACGTTCGAAATTCTGTACGATGATGCTGGTGTTTAAACATCTCGATACATGGCCATAATGGACACTTCGCAGTTGGTATTTTCCTCAAGTTCCTTTATTCCATCCTCTTATTCTCTTAGAGGATATAGCTTGGACTTTTTCAATGGATGTGTAATAGCCCGGATTTTTAAGTCAAGAAATATATTGGCTATTATTTATTTTAATTGTTGAAATTAAGTTTTTTTTGATGAAATGGATGTTAGATGGATCAAAGTTGGGGCAATGGACCATGGATTGGATTATTTCCAATTAATTGGGTCAAATGCCCAATTGGGACCCAATGGGTCAAGATAGATTGAGCATTAGGGCAAATGGGTAAGAAATGGATTTAATTGGGTCATGGACCCAATTGTGATCAAAGGCATGGGGTCCACCTCATCAAGTGAGGTGGCAAGTGTAGGAGTGGAAATCCAAGTGGCATATCCAAGTGGGACCCAACTCCACCACATCAAGTGAGGTGGCGTGTGGACCAAGACACATGTGGGGCCGACCACCATGGTTGGTCAACCATGGGTAAGTTTATAGATGAATTAAGTGAATCAAGTGAAATAAGTGGAATTAAATTATTTAATTGAATCACCTAAGTTAGATGGAAATAAAATCAATGCTTGAGCTGGGAGTTGAGTTACAATAAAATAAGGTGAGTCAAATGGGGGTGAGTCACATAGAAAATGGAGTGAGTCAAGGAGGGTGGTTTCCATCTTTTGGAAACCACCAAACCACCCAAGGAAACCATCAAGCCAAAACCATTGGAGATGGGGGTGGTGTGTGCCATGTGGAGGGCATGCACCCCCTTGGCTAGACCAAGAGCTTAGGTGGAGGGCATACATTGGTGAAAAGAGAGGTGGTGGTTCCATCTCATGGAAACCACCAAAACCACCCAAGGAAACCATCAAGCCAAAATCGTTGGAGATGGGGGTGGTGTGTACCATGTGGAGGGCATGAACCCCTTGGCTAGACCAAGAGCTTAGGTGGAGGGCATACATTGGTCAAAAGAGAGGTGGTAGTTCCATCTCATGGAAACCACCAAACCACCAAAGGAAACCAAGCCAAAACCGTTGGGGATGGGAGTGGTATGTGCCATGTGGAGGGCATGCAACGCCCCGCCCTTTTCCACCCTTTCGAAAATCAGAGTCTAAATTTTTTTTTTTATAAATAAGTAAAGTGGAAGAGAGTGGGAGCGTCACAACACGAGCTAAGTCCGGACTTCCAAAGTCCGACCCTTAACTGGCCACCCATGTGTGCATGGACTAAGCCCATGAAAATCGATCCACACATGGTACTAAACAAAACTTGCGGAATATACATAACTGAATTGCGGATTAAGTCAAATATGCGAAACTAAACTGTTTAGATAGCAATGTACAAATCATTTATCCAAATTACTTAAATCAAATATCCAACTCAAACAAACCAAACCACAGCAGTATTACTAGGTATACATGTCCATATAAAAGTATCCAAATGTCAATAAATAGACTTTATTCCGACACCCAAGCTCCTATGCTTGGCTTCCTTCGCGATTCTCGGCCTTTCCCTTTCCTTTGCCTGCGTCATCCACTAAGGATATGTAAGAGCCCGGATTTTTAAATCAATACATATATTGGCTATTATTTAGTTTAATGGTTGAAATTTAGAATTTTGATGGAATGAATGGTAAATGGATCAAAATTTGAACAATGGCCCAAGTATGGTCCAATGGGCCATTGATTGGATTAATTTCATTTAAATGGGTCAATGACGGTTAATTGGGTCAAGGATGGTCAATTGGGTCAAATACCCATTTGGACCCAATGGGTCAAGATGGTTTGAGCATTAGGGTAAATGGGTAGGAGGTGAATTTAATTGGGCCATGGGCCCAATGGTGATCCAATTAGATGGAATGGATTGAAGTGATTAAGAATCACTTAAGTTAAATTGGAAATTATCCAAGTGTTATGGTCTAGTGGGGCCCACCTCCACCTCATCAAGTGAGGTGGCGTGTGGACCATGACTTAGGTGGGGCCGACCACCATGGATGGATAAGTCAAAGGAAATTAGGGAGGATCAAAGTAAAATAAGTTGAGTTAAATTAATTTAAATCACCTAAGTTAAGTGGGAATAAAATCAAGGTGGCATGATCAAATGGGACCCACCTCCACCTCATCAAGTGAGGTGGCGGATGGGCTAAGGCATTGGTGGGGTGGTGGTTCCACCTCATCCCAACCACCACCACTAAGGGACAAGGGACCTAGGATTAAGGGCATGCAAGGCCATGCACCCATTTGGTTTGGTCAATGGGCTCATGGGGAAGACTCCACCTTAATGAGGGTGGAGTCTAACCCAAGCAACCCAAGTTGAGATGGAAAAAGTCTAGGGTTCCCATCCCATTCCCATCTCATTTCCATCTCTCCATCTCTCACTCCCTCTCCTAGCCATCCTCCCCTCTCTTCCAAGACCAAGAAGAAGAAAAGACTTAGAAGAAAAACAAGGAGTTCCAAGCTTGGCCGACCACACTCCAAAGACCAAGACTTGAGATATTTTTCCCATTCTCTCCTCCTTTCCCTCTCTCAAACCTACCTCAATCATTGGCCGAACCAAACCTTGGTGATCTCATCTTGATCAAGCACATATAGTGGCCGAACATCAAAGAGAAAGGCTAAGGATCAAGAGGAACAAGAGGAAACTGGAGGAGCCGCGGGATAGGTAAGTTGCACTCAACAAGATGTTATTTTTTTTAGGAATTAAAGGAAGTCATGAAGGTCCATTTTCTTGGGTTGAAAAGTGGCCAAAACATTATGGGCCATGGATTTAAAATCCATCCAAGAAAGGGATAGGAAGTGGACAAACCCTAATGGGTAAGGTAGGCTATAAATAATGGAACAAATAAGGACACTATGTATGTATATGGACTATGCATGCATGCATGGCAAGAAGGGTTCAAGGATCATGGTTCGGCCATGCCTAACTATTATGGAGGTATGGAAAGGACCCCATGCATGACTAAAATAAGGTGTATGGTCTAAGATTTATGGTTTGGCCTTTGCATGGCCAAACCCTAGGTTTCTATGTATGTGGATCATAAAGACAAAAAATGGATTGGATGAGGTTCGGCCATGGTTTATGGCTGAACCCCATCAAGTGAATCTAACCATTGGATGTGGATTGTTAAGGAAGATGATGAACCATAGGGTTCGGCCATGATGTATGGCCGAACCCCATGGAGATGTATTAATGATTTTGAGGCTTAGAATGGTTAAATGTTTGTAAATTTTTAAGGGATATTAGTGAGGGAAACCATGGAGAAATATGGATGATATTTATGGTCCTAAACCTTACAACTAAAGATGAACCATGAACCATGGGTTCGTGTAACGCCCTGCCCTTTCCGAGAATCAGAGTCTAATTTTTTTTTTTTTATAATAATGTAATAACACCGGCAAAAGGGCGGACGACATCACGACGTGAGCTAAGTCCGGACTTCTAAAATCCAACCCTTAACTAGCCACCCATGTGTGCATGGACTAAACCAAGGTAACCAACACACACATGGAACTAAACAAGTCATGTGGAATAATACTAGACACATTGCGGAATTATGCGGAATAAATAGCAAGTACAAGTCTCCCATTAAAATTACTTAAACCAAATATCCAATATCAAACTATAAGCAAATCATAGCAAAGTTACTAGCTATTACATATCCATAAAATGTAATTCAAATGACAGTAAATATAATTCCATTTCCATAATTCAAGCGCTTAAGCTTGGCTCCCCTCCAGGTCCACGACCTTCTCTTTCCCTTTTCCTTTACCTGCATTATCCTCTAAGGATAGAATTAGGGCGTCAGATCAACGCACCCAGTAGGTTTTCCGATTAGGGTTACCACATGGTTAGTATATATAACATGCATATATCATAGTATATATGGTCATCAAAAACAGATAAATCAATGCTATGTATGTATGCACATGTAATGAGTCCCTCCCATCACACATATACATAGCCATCACTTCACGAGACTCTCGTTGTCAAGGTAAATCACAATACTCTTTCATTTCTTTTTGATGATATTCCTACTGGCGGGACCCTCATCGCCTAAGGAGACCGATGTGGTTCTCATCATCATAATATTTCTCCTGGCGGGACCCTCATCGCCTAAGGAGACCAATGTATTTCTCATCATTATAACATTCCTCCTGGCGGGACCCTCATCACCTAAGGAGGCCAATGTGATCCTTATCATCATGATACTACTCCTGGCGGGATCCTTATCGCCTAAGGAGGCTTTCCATAATCATCATCCCATGTCCATGCATGAGATGCCAATGAATATATGAAGCATGTAAATAAATCTCATGATTCAAAAACCATTTGAAGCATAATAATAATAACAAGATATCTTATCAAAATCATGATAAAACCAATCATCATAGTGGTTACAAGTAGGTAGGACACCTATGGAAACTTTGCTTAAGTGTCCGTTCCTTTTTGAGCTTCACCCGATCACGACTCGCACGCCGTTCAACTTCCGTTAGCTTGTCCATATAACAGCAAGTTAATACTCCATACTCTTGTTTTCTAATCAAGTCTAGATCCCATAAATCACCTTGTGGGGTTCGGCCATACCCATGGTCGAACCTCACCAACTTAGGATTTAATCTTCTTTTTCATTTGATCAACCCTTAAACACTTTACCCTTCAAACATATCTTGGTAGGGTTCGGCCATACAACATGGCCGAACCATACCACTTTGATTTTGGACCCCTCTTTTCAAGTTCTTTGATCAATCCTTTCATATTACACTTTGACTTGTATTTACGGTTTCGCCATTGGCCTAACCATATTTAATTTTTTGCTTCATAGTCAAAGCCCACCTGACCAAACTACCTTGGTTCCAATCCTCACTTTCATCCATCAAAACTACTCCATGGGGTTCGGCCATGCACATGGCCGAACCCAATGGTTCTTTTATCCATTATTCTTCAACATAAAGTCATAACTTAGACCCTTTAAACATTTCAACTTGCATGGTTTTATCAAACACTTTCATGGGGTTCAGCCATCCAAGGTGACCGAACCCTATGCCCATGATTTGGACCTTTTTAACTTACATCTTATGTCCATTAAAACATGTAAAAATCAGCATAATATGGCATGGTTTTTACCTTTCAAAAACCATCCAAATACCAAAATAATTTCATGGGGTTCGGCCATCCAAGGTGGCCGAACCCAATGATCCACTTTTATCATTTAAACCACCTTTACCCAAGGTTTAAACCCTTGATGCATTCGGCCATTCCATGGCCCAAAACATGACACTCAAATCCATGATTTAAACCTTTTCAACTTGCATCTTAAGTCTAATTTAAACATCCAAAACAGTCCATCATTTGCATAGTTTTAACTTACCAAAAACCATCAACATGACCATAACATTTCATGGGGTTCGGCCATCCAAAGTGGCCGAACACTATGGTCCATGTTTTCTATCTTTTAAACATCAATAGACATACCCCAAACCCTTGGTAGATTCGGCCATCCTGTAATGGCCCGGAATTTGTAAATCAATGAATATGTGAATATTATTTATTTTAATAATAAAAATTGGGAAAATTGGTGGAATAAAGGGTAAATGGACCAAAATTTGGACAAAGGCCCAAGTATGGTCCAATGGACCATGGATTGGAATTAAATCATCTAAATGGTCAAATTGGGCCAAGGATGGTCAAATTGGGCCCAATACCCATTTGGGACCCAATGGGTCAAGAAAATGTAAACTCTAAGATAAATGGGTAAGGATGAATGTAATTGGGACATGGGCCCAATGGTAGTCCAATTAGTTGGAATGGGTTGAATTAAATTTAAATCACCTAAGTTAATTTGAATTAAACCAAGGTGATGTGGCCAATTGGGACCCACCTCCACCTCACCAAGTGAGGTGGCATGTGGACCAAGGATTGGTGGGGCCGGCCACCATGGGTGAATTGGTCAACCATGGATGTATGAAGGCAATTTAAACAAATGGAATTAAGTTAAATGGGAATTAAAGTAACCTAATTATCTAATTAATTAAATATTTAAATGATCCAAAAGAGATGGTCAAATGGTCAAATGGTCAACCAAAAGCCATTTTGTTTTAACACCCAAAAAAAAAAAAAAAAAAAACGTTGGCTTATGGTGATGGTTTATCCCAACCGCCACCATAAAACATAAAGCATGAATAAAATCCCATTTGGTTGGTGGGAGAATTAAATGTGGATTGTAAGTTACACCACCAAAGGAGATAAGTTTTATCTTGTTTTGTTTTTCCCATCTTTTTCAATCTAACTCCCATTTCACTCTTTCACTCTCTCTCACTCTCTCATTGACGTCCCACACCTAAGGAGAAGAGAAGAAAAAGAATAAGAAAAGAAAACTAAGAAGAGAAGAAGAGAAGAAAAGAGAGGAGAAGTGAAAACCTTGGCCCATCACTCCAAAACCAAAACCTTGGGTTAGTTCTTCCCATCATCTCCCCCTCTCCCTCTATCAAATCTAACCCTATGATGGCCAAACCCAAGCTTGGGGGTTTTCACCATTGATCAAGTATTTTAACCAACCAACAAAGGAGAAGGAGAGGAAAGAAGGTTAAGGAAGCCGACGGGAGTAACGAAAGTCAGATGAGACGACGGATTGTAAATATTTTTTTAAACAAGAGGTATGAATTTTTAGGGTTTAAGATTTGGGATCCATTTTTGCTAAATTTGATGGTGGCCAAATTTTTAAAGGCCTTGAATCTCAAATCCATTCCATGGAAGGATGAATAAATGAACAAATTGGATAAATTAGGTTAAGGAAAAAAAAATACATTAAGGACATTATGTAATTAAATTAATTAAACATGGGTGTATGTGGATTTTTGAAGGATGCATTAAGGATTTATGTATTAAAAATGTACTTAAGCATGGTAGGTGATTGATTTAATTCTTAGGGTTTATAAGAATGGAAGCCATGGAGGATGAGTTAGGGTTTTAAGATTTTAAATGATTAAATGTAGTATTTTTGAAAGGATTTTAAATAAGGAAAATCCATGAAAATGCAAAGGGGTTTTATGGCCTTGAAAGACATAGATGGGAATGAAGCATGAACCATGGGTTCTCCATGGTGTATGGCCGAACCCTAGGTTATTGTGTTGTGAATTTAAATGGGTTTGGAAGGATCGGAGTAAAATAATGGAAAAAAAAAATGGGGAATGTTGGTGGTGTAGATGGACCAAAATGAACCTAATGTTGATCAAAGGGATGATCTAAAATGTATGATGAAATCCCCACATGGAGGGACTTGTGATGGAATTAGGTGATGTATGTAGACCCAAGAAAAATGGGAAAAGGACACCATGGGTTCGGCCATGGTGTATGGCCGAACCCATGGCCCATTTGTGAGCCTTTTGATGGGTCAGATTGGAATGTGAGTAATGTTTATGGCCTCCAAAGGGCATGAATGGATAATGGACTCAATGTGGTTTAAATGCATGAGGTAAACCCCATGGGGAAGATTTGATGAATTGGGTATTTTGAACCCATGACCCATTTTGTGAACCATTTAAAGGGTTAAGTATGGGGTTTTAGATGGGTTTAAATGAATAAGGGTTAGGTTAATTAAAGGGCTAATGTTTATGATTATATGACGTGGTTGATGGGCCATTAATGAATCTAAGTTATGGATCAATTTTGGACTTAATTGTATATGGATAAATGAGTAAATAATCATGTAAAAGAGGTAGTGGCAAAATCGTAAATATTGGCCAAAATGAAGAAACCCATTAAAACATGATGTATGGGCTTAGAAATGGTTAAAACGTGGACTAATTGATAATGTATAATAAGGTACGGGACATCGCAAGCGGTGCGCGTATCGGTGACCGGATTATCGGACGAAAACAAAAAAAGAACGCTAGTCGGTATTCGGTAGGATTCCTACCTTTTTGTAAGCCGTGGATTAGTTGTTATGTGATGGTTCTTGACTTGTTTTTGGTAATTATATGACATGTTTTTATGGTGGGTTTTAATGGTTATGATTTATTTATATGATATGTTTTTTATGGTGGGTTTTAATGGTTATGATTTATTTATATGATATGTTTTATGGTGGGTTTTAATGGTTATGAATTCTATATTAATGCTATGAGTTATATATATATATAACATAGCATAATGTACTACATCTCATGCATGACATGGGCGGAAAAAATAAACAAACTGGAGACCATGCTCCGTCGGGGGAACCGAGAGGCATTCATGGGGATAGCCTGATAGGCTATAATCGGAGTCCATGCTCCGTCGGGGGGACCGAGAAGCAAGCATGGGGATATCTTGACGAGGTTTTTCCATCAAGGGGGATATGACATTATGATGGGTGGGACACATGACATAATGCACCCATGGCATGACATTCATCTTATAGTTTTCCTTATATGATTTCATATGTGTCTGTTATTACTAATCCATGTGCTAGCCCTATTCGGAGTCCTACTGGGCACGTTGTCTAATGCCCTACTTCTCCCCTAGCCGATGACGCAGGAGATGGCGGAACGGAGGGACGAGACGGGAGCCAAGCTTAGGAGCTTGGGGAAGTGACTGCTTCATTTATTTATGTTTATTTTGGATAATGTAATTTGAAGTAGTATAGCTTGTCGGAAATGTATTACTTGCTATGTTTTGGGATTTTATGTTGGACATTATGCTTTTAAGGTATTTAGTAATTAAATGAATGTTTCTTCCCTGCTATCTGAAAACTGGTAGGATAGTCTTTATTACAATATTTCGCATTAAGTTATACTCCGCGAGCTCACGTCTACGTGTGAACCGTTCTCGTGGACTTCGTTCCACGCGCACGTAGGGTTGGCCAGTTAAGGGCCGGGCTTTAGAAGCTCGGACTTAACTCGCGTCGTGACATCCGCGCCCTTTGTCACTTTATTAAAAAAAAAAAAATAGACTCTGATTTTCGGTGAAAAGGGGCGGGCGTTACACATCCCATAGCCAAATCATGTTCCATTTATCCCATTTTATTAAACAAAATTCAATGGAAATACTTACGAAATTCCTTTGCTTCTCCTCTTGTCTTTGATCTTTGCTTCATTCCCTCTTGCTTCCTTCCTTCTTTCTTCCTTAGTCTCAGCTGATTAGAAGCTTGAATCAATGGTGAAAACACCAAGGATAATTCGGCCAAGAGGGTATGTTCTTGAGAGAAGGAGAGAGAGATGAGGTTCTATGATTTCTTTATGATCCCATTTGGCCAAAGGGATGGTGTGTATCCTTTATACTAATCAGCCACCATAACTTACCATTATCTCTCATTAATCCTTGATCAAACCAAGGAGTCACTTGGCACAAACCAAGACATCCCTTGGCACCAACCAATGCATCCCTTTTGTTTAACAACCCCATAACCTCTCATTTAACCCTCATCAATGTTGATTAAACCAAAGAGTCACTTGATGCCAACCAAGGCATCCCTTGGCACCAACCATTGTACCCCTTGGCACCAACCGACGTGACTCTTCACTCTTCATTGAATTCCATGCATAAGTTCCCAACGTGTGCCATCACTTGACTTTGAGTCTTTGAGATCAAGACAACCCTTCATATCCTATTTGACTCACTTGAACTCAAGGTTCTTTTGATTTCCAACTCAACTCACCCAACTCACCACACTTAATGCATATCATTTAATGCACTTGAGTCAACTCATTTCTTGATTTAATTCCAACTCACTTCAGTCCCAACTCAACCTGATTTAACTCATATTTGAGCTCACTTGAGGGTCCACACGGTCAACCATGGTCCACATGGTCAACTCGACCCATTGGGTACCCATTTAGCCCATGGATCTAATTTGACGCCATGACCCATTTGTGGGTAGTTTAGCCCTTTGAATGTGGTTTACACACTTGTATCAAGCCTACCCATTTATCATACATTTCATTTCCAATCAATTCAGCTTAACCATAATAAAATTGAGCTTACCCAATGGTCAAATAAGTCCACCATGACCCATTGGGTCCCAATTGGGTCCTTTGACCCAAATAACCAACTTAACCCAATTAGATGTACAATAACCATTTAATCTAATTGATCTTTATAATATGTACAATAGGCCTTAATTTGAACAATGGGCCCCACCATTTTCTTATCTACGATCACAACCTTCTAATTTACCATTCCAATGTCATTTTTGTAAATATCAATATCTTTGAGAAAACGGGGTGTTACAGTTCGGCCATGGTGTATGGCCGAACCCTTTGGTGGTGTGTTAGTGACTTTAATTGGTGAAAAGATGGAAAATGATGAAGAATGTTGGTAGTTTTAAATGGGTTTTAAGTATTGTAAATAATGTTTTAAAAGGGTGGAAGTAATGATAAACCATGGACCATGGGTTCGGCCATGTTGTGTGGCCGAACCCCATGGAGAGATTTTGGTGAACTTAGATGTTTTGGAACCATGAAGAGGATGGGAATATGTTTAAGTTAATGGACCCAAAATGTGGTTAATAATGATCAAAAGTGATGATCTAAATATATGATTGAAACCCCCCCCCCCCCCCCCCCCCCCCAAGTAGGGACTTTTTGTGGATCAAAAAAAATGTTGTAATAGATCCAAGAAAAAATGAGGAAAAGACATCATGCGCCATGGCCGAACCCCATGACCCATTTGTGAGCCACTGTATGGGCTAAGTTAAGGTTTATGCATGTGTTTAAATGAATGGGAATTAGGTTAAGTAAATGGCTGATTTTTAATGATTTTATGGCATGATTAAATGAATCAATCATGGATCCATGTTTATGGATCAGTTATGGACCTAAGGATATAAAAAATAAAATGAGAGTTAGCCATAGAAAAGAAGGATGGCAAAAGTGTAAATACGGCCAAAATGGAAGACCATGGCCGAACCCCATGGGGGATGGTTATGGACTTAGGGATTTGTAATGGTGACCTTAGGTGTTGAATAAAGGAAGCAAAGGGTGGCTGGTTTAGACTCACATGATTAAAATGATTAATGGATCAAAAAGGGACCCAAAAACCTAATTAGTGAGGTTCGGCCATGGTGTATGGCCGAACCCCACTAAGGTATGAGTAATGGACTTAGGTATGTTTGAAACATGGGTTTAATTGGTTGATGTATAATAAGGTATTGGGATCTCGCAAGCGGTGCACGATCGGTGACCGAATTCGTGGACGGAAACGCAAAGGAATGCTAGTTGGTATTTGGTAGGATTCCTACGTTATTGTAAGCCATGGATTATGTGTATATGGATTTTTTCGTGATTTATTTTGGTAATCAAACGACATGTTTTAAGATGGGTTTTAATGCTATGATTTGTATTTTATATGGCATATTACATTTTACATCTCATGCAAGGCATGGGAGGGATGAAATGAAACCGGAGTCTATGCTCCGTCGGGGCGACCGATAAACACACATGGGGATACCTTGATGTGCTTCATCCATCAAGGGGGGTACTATGAGATTGTAATAACTTGATGAGGGTTTTCCATCAAGGGGGACATTATGTATGATTGAAGAGGGACATTGTATAATGATGATGTGCATGATATATGACACCCATGGCATGGCATTGATTGCATGGTTTTGCTATACTATTATATGCAGGAAGTGGAGGAAATGAAGGACGCGACCAGAGCCAAACGTAGGAGCTTGGAGGAGCGAGCTAGTTTATTTACTTAAGTTTATTTTGGAAATGTAATTTGAGTAACTTAGCTCGTTGGACTGTAATAATTTAGACTATTGCTATGGTTTGGACTTTTATTTGGACATTATAATTTTGAGGTATTATTATTAATTAAGTGATGTAACTTCCTTGCTATCTAAAATTGGAGGATAGATTCTATTATAATTCCGCATTAAGTTATATTCCGCGAGCTTACTTTCTACGTGTGAACCGTTCCCGTGGACTTAGTTCCACGCACACGTAGGGTGGGCCAGTTAAGGGCCGGGCTTTGGAAGCTCGGACTTAACTCACGTCGTGACGCCCCGCACTCTTTGTCACTCTTTATTTCAAAAAAAAAAAAAATTAGACTCTGATTTTCAGCTAATAGCATAGTGAAAAGGGCGGGCGTTACAGGATAGAAATAGGGCGTTAGACCAACGCGCCCAGTAGGTCTTCCGATTAAGACTACCACAAGGTTAGTATAAAAACATGTATATATCATAATATACAATCATCAAAAACATATAAAACTATGCTATGTATGTATGCAAATGTAATGAATCCCACCCATCACAAATATACATAAGCATCACTTGACGGGACTCTCATCGTCAAGGTAATCCACAGTGTTCTTTCGTTTACTCTTGATGGGACTCTCATCATCAAGGTATTCCTCCTGGTGGGACTCTCATCACCTAAGGAGGCCCCACAGTTGCATCACGGACATACCGACGGAGTGTGGGCTCCGATTTCCATGACCATCACCCCATGCCATGCATGAGATGTCAATGAATACATGTCATTTGTAAATAAATCTTAACATTCAAATCCCATTTGAAACATAATACTTTAACATAAACAACTCATCAAAATCAAAGTAAAACCAAATATGATATGTGGTCACAAAGGGGTAGGAAACCTACTGAAAACTCACTTAAAAGTCTGTTCTTCTTAACCGTCACCCGTTCACGACTCGTGCTCCCTTCAAGGAGTCCCGATACCTTGTTTATATAATAACAAGTCAAGATACTAATCATTTAATTTCCAATTAAATCTTAGTCCCAAAAACCACCTTGTGGGGTTCAGCCATACCCCATGGCCGAACCTCACCCACTTTGAATTTGTCCTTTCTTTTTATTTAGTCACATTAAACGACCTCACACTTCAAACACACTTTGGTAGGGTTCGGCCATACCACATGGCCGAACCTTACCACTTTGGTTTTGGACCCCTCTTTTCAAGTCCTTTGATCAATTCATTCATATTTACAATTTGACTTGCATTTACGGTTTTGCCATTGGTCTAACCAATGTTTAATTTTGCTAACCACCATCAACCAAAACAAATCCACCTTAGTGGGGTTCGGCCATACAAGATGGCTGAACCTCACTCTCTCAAACTTGGTCCTTTAATCCTTCATACTTAAGACTAGTTACCAATCTATTCATGTAATTAACTAGCCCTTAATCTTCCATCATTTTCTTGGTTCCAAAATTACTTAAATCCATCATAATCACTCCATGGGGTTCGGCCATACATATGGCCAAACCCTATGGTTCTTTATTTCCATCTATTTACATACTAAAAATCCATTTAAGACATTCATGCACTTTCATGATCAATACCTCTTTCTATGGTATGGCCGAACCCTATAGATCACCCTTGGTTCATTTATTCATTAAAGAGATTAGGGTTCGGCCATGCAATGGCCGAGCCATGCTTTACCCATATAGCCATAATTTAAACCCTTTTAAAACATTATAAAACCAACAATAATTTCTAATCATATACTTAACTCCAAATATGTAAGGTCTCGGAATTTGGGGAATTAATATAAATGTGAATATTAATTATTTTAATGATGGAAATTAGAAAATTGGTGGAGCAAATGGTAAATGGGCCAAAATTGGATAAAGGCCCAAGTGTGGCCCAATAGACTATGGTTTGCATTTAAATTTATTTAAATGGGTCAAGAATGGTCAAATTGGGTCAAATACCCATTTGGGACCCAATGGGTCAAGATGGTTAAGCTCTAAGGTAAATGGGCTAGTGGGAAATGTAATTGGGCCATGGGCCCAATGGTGATCCATTTAGAGTGGGCTTAATCAAATTTAATCACCCTAAGTAATTTGGAATTAAACAATGGTGGTGTGGCCAAGTGGGACCCACCTCCACCTCATCAAGTGAGGTGGCGAGTGGGTCAATGATTGGTGGGGCCGGCCACCATGGTTGACCAAGTCAACCATGGGTGGAATAATGGGAATTAGGTTAAATAAAAATGAATTAACCTAAGTTAATTACCAAATTAATTAAATACTTAAATTATTAAATTGGTGGCTAATTGGTCAAATGGGAGACCAAGCTACCCCACCTCAAAGGCAAGACACGTTGGGCTTGGTGGTGGTTTAGATAACCACCACCATAAAGAGATTAAAATATCTTAAAATATCTTTGGTTGGTGAAAAATTAATGTAAAGTGTAAATGAGGTCATCAAATGGGGATAAGTTTGATTTTTTTTCTTTCTCATGTTCATTTTCACTAACTCCATCCCTCCCACTCCTCCATTGCCGTCCCATGTCTAAGTGAAGGAGAGAAAAAAAGAAAGAGAAGGAGCTCAAGGAGAGAAGAAAAAAAAATGGAATTTGGAGGAGTTCACTCTAAGATTAAGGTCATCATCTTCCTCTCATCATCTTTTCCTCTTTTCATCTCTCAAATTCAAACCTAACATGGCCGATTTTAAGGTTGGGAGTTGCCACCCTTGATCAAAGATCTTGACCTATTAAAGATCAAGAGGAAGGAGAGAGGAGGCTACGGAGAACGACGGGAGCGGCGGAAATCGGAGGAGACGTCGGATAGTGAGTATTTTTTAAACAAGAAATTTTGGATTTTAGGGTTTAAGATTTAGGGCTTGTTCTTGTGAAATTTAATGGTGGATAGATAAATTTTGCTATGGATTTTAAATCCATCAAATGGAAGGAATGGAAAGTGGGTAAAACTCTAATGGAGAAAAAAATTAGGGTTAGGGAAAAGAAATAAATAAATGTAGTATGTGCATTGTATAAATTATGGAATTGAGTATGGAATGGGGTGCTTGGAACAAGAATCATGGGCCATAGGGTTCGGCCATGTAGCATGGCCGAACCCCATGGTGGGTGATTAGGGTTTGATGAAATTGGTTAGGGTTTAAAGGATGGAAGGCAATGAAGGTTTTTGATTAATGCATTTAGGGTTTTAATGAATGCATGGGAGTAATGTTTAAAATGGTTTTATGATGAAAATGTAAAAGGATTTTATGGCATTGGAAGACATAAAAGAGAATAAATTATGAACCATGGGTTCGGCCATGGTGTATGGCCGAACCCTAGGTTGTAGTGTGTGTGAAGTTAATTAGGTTTTTTTTTAAGGTTAAAGTCATGGAAAAATGGGAAGAGTAATGGATTTAATATTTTGGTGAATGGAGATATTTTGGAGTAAGGAGTGATGAATCATGAACCATGGGTTCGGCCATGGTGTATGGCCGAACCCTATGGTGAACAATGGTGGATTTAATAGTTGTGATTTATGGAGAAATAAATGGGAAATGAAAACCTCTCATGGGAGGACTTGTGGTAGATCTAAAATGTACTAAAGGATCCAAGGAAAATGGGGAACAAGACATCATGGGTTCGGCCATGGTGTGTGGCCGAACCCATGACCCATTTTGTAAGTTATTGTATGGGCTAAGGTTGGGTCCATGCTTGTATCTAGATGATGGAAAATTTGATTAAATTAAGTGGATGATTAGGGATGTTAGGTCATGGTCAATGAATCATTAATGGACCTAAGTTAGGGACCTAAGTGGCGGATCAAGTTTGGACTTAATCATACCTAGATAAATGAGTACATAATCATGTGAAGGAGTAGTGACAAAAATGGTAATTATTGGCTAAATTGAAGAAAACCCACTAAGATATGATTTATGGGCTTGGAAATGGTAAAATATGGACTAATGTGGTAATTTAATAAGGTGTCGGATAGCGCGAGCGGTACGCGAGTCGGTAGCTGGATTGTCGGACGAATATGGGAAAAGGACGCGAGTCGGTAATCGGTAGGATTCCTACCTATTTGTAAGCCATGGATGTGTGATGGTATTTTTGTCATATTTTATTGATTTTGGTATTTATCTTATGATGGCTTTTTTTTTATAATTATGGATGCTATGTTTAAGATGGATTTTATTTAATGGCTATGAACTATGATTAAGGATATGCATTATAAATTAAGGCTATGTATGATATCTAAAGGTTATGAGTTATAAATATTACATAGCATAATGCATTACATCTCATGCATGGCATGGGCGGAAAAAAAATAAACAAACCGGAGTCCATGCTCCGTCGGGGCGACCGTAAAGCAGGCATGGGGATATTTTGATAACTGGAGTCCATGCTCCATCGGGGCGACCGAGAACAGGCATGGGGACACCTTGACGAGGCTTTGCCGTCAAGGGGGTATTTTACAGTGTGATATATCTTGACTAGATTTTGGTTCCGTCAAGAGGGATATAACATCATGATGGTAGAGATGACGGGTGGAATTCATAACATAGATACCCATGGCACGGCATTCATGTTATAATTTCATTATATGACAATTTACCAGCTTTCATTGGGTTATTATCTGTATGCTGTTATTACTAATCCATGTGCTAGCCCTACTCGGAGTCCTACTGGGCGTGTTCTAACGCCCTACTTCTACCCTAGCTGACGATGCAGGAGATGGCGGAACGGAAGGGCGAGACGGAAGCCAAGCTTAGGAGCATGGGGAGGCGGATTAATTATTTTGTTTTACGTTTATTTTGGAAAAGATGTATTTGTGTAGTTAGCTTGTCGGAAATATAATAATTTAGGTGGTTTGCTATGTTTAGGTATTATTTTGGATAATACAGTATAATGGCATTTTCATAATTAATTGGGTATTTCTTCCCTGCTATTTGAAGAACTGGTAGGATAATTCTATTATCATCCGCAGTTATTTTTATGTTCCGCGAGCTTACTTTCTACGCGTGAACCGTACTCGTGGACTTATGTTCCACGCACGCGTAGGGTTGGCCAGTTAAGGGCCGGGCTTTAGAAGCTCGGAACTTAACTCGCATCGTGACGTCCGTGCCCTTTGTCACGTTAAAAAAAAAAAAATAGACTCTGGTTTTCGGTGAAAAGGGGCGGGCGTTACAAAATACCCCTACAAAGGTCCATGGGGTTAGGCCATGCTATGGTTCTCATGACTCAAAAATTCCATCCTTTGTGCATGGTTCATACCCCATATTTTAGCCATAATCATAGTATGGTTCAGCTATCCAATGGCCAACCCAAAACATACATCTTATCTCTAATTAAAACATCTAAAAATCTCCATAATATTGCATGGTTTTTAACTTTCAAAAACCATCAAAAGAACCCAATCACTTCATGGGGTTCGGCCATCCAAAGTGGTTGAACCCTATGATCCACTTTTTATCTTTTTTAAACAGCACTATCCAAGGTTTAAACCCTTGATGGATTCGGCCATATCATGGCCAAGTCATGCTCCCTTTAACCAATTTATTTAACTAAATTTTATGAAACACTTACCAATCATCTTAACCTCTCTTCTTGCCTTTTGATCCTTCCTTCCTTCCTTCTTGCTCCCTTAATCCTTTAGCCGATTATGTGCTTGATCAATGCTGAAAACACCAAAGGCTGGTTCGGCCAAGGAGGTAGGTTTTTGAGAGAGGAAAAAAGATGAAAGCTCCAAGCCTTTTGCAATGTAAAATTCGGCCAAAGAGCGTGGTTTGCCTCTTTTGTATATCATCCCTCAAACCTCTCACTTACCCTCATTATTGTTGGTCTAACCAAGGAGTCCTTTGGTATAACTAAGGGACACTTGGCTTAACATCATGCAGCCTTTCCATCTCCCCAACGTTGGGCCTTGGGTTTCCATCATGAGATGGAAACCCTCCAAGTTCTCAATGCAAAACTTATCTCGTTCCATTGAAGTCTATGCATGGAATATCACTCCCAAGCCACCAACGTGTGGGACTTGTCTTTGTGGTGTTTGAGATCAAGGAAACTCCTCACCTCCCACTTGACTCACTTGAATTAATGGTCTCTTTGGCTTCCAATCTAACTCACCCGACTCATTAGCTCAACTCACCCCATTTAATACCACTCATTTAATGCACTTGAGTCAACTCCATTATTTGATTTAAATCCAACTCACTTCAGCCCCAACTCAATCCTTTAACTCACTTGATGGTCCACACGGTCAATCATGGTCAACATGGTCAGCTCGGCCCATTGGGTCCCATTTCAACTCCTTGACCCAATTAGGCGCCATGACCCATTTGAGTGACCATTGTCCATTTAAATGGGGTTTACCCAATTGCACATAGCTTACCCATTTATCCTACATTGCACTCACATTCCATTCAGCCTAACCCACTTAGAATTGAGCTCATCCAAGGGTCAAACAAGTCTACCACGACCCATTGGGTCCCAATTGGGTCCTTTGACCCAAATAACCACCTTGACCCAATTAAATGTACATTACCCATTTAATTTAATTTGATCCTTATAATATGCCCATTGGGTCTTAATTTGAACAATGGGCCTGTAATGGCCCGGAATTTGTAAGTCAATAAATGGGTGGCTATTATTTATTTTAATGTTGGAAATTGGAAATTTGATGGAGTAAATGGTGAATGGATCAAAATATGGACAAAGGTCCAAGTATGGTCCAATGGACCATGGGTTGGATGAAATTCATTTTATTAGTCAATAAGGATTAATTGGGTCAAGAATGGTCAAATTGGGTCAAATACCCATTTGGGACCGAATGGGTCAAGATAGTTAAGCTCTAAGGTAAATGGATAGGAGGGAATTTAATTGGGCCATAGGACCAATGGTGATCCAATAAGAGGAATGATTGAATTGGAAATTAAATCATCTAAGTTAATATTAATTGGACTTAGGTGACATGGCCGAATGGGGCCCACCTCCACCTCACCCAAATGAGGTGGCGTGTGGACCAAGGATTGGTGGGGCCGGCCACCATGGTTGACTTGGTCAACCATGGGTGGATTTCATGGAAGAAATTTAATGGAATTAAATTAAATGGGAATTAATTAACCTAAGTAATGATCCAATTAACTAATTAATTAATCTAATCAAATGGTAGTCAAATGGTCATAATTGGAAGACCAAAACCACTCTAAGAAACACAAACCACTTAAAGAAACACAAATTTAAACCATGGGCTAAGGATAGTGGTTTTATCCCAACTACCACCACTAATACACATTAATCTATGTGTGGTAGGTGGAGGAATTAATTACTCAACCAAAAATGAGATAGGTTTTTCTCTCCTCTCTTCATTTCACTCTCATTTCTCTCTCTCTCTTTCTTACTCTCTCAAAAACATCCCTCACCCAAGGAAAAGAAAAGAAGAAAACTTAGAAGAGAAGAAAAGAGAAGGAAGTGCAAGCATAAGTCTATCACTCAAGACCTTGGGTAGTTCTTCCTATCTCTCTCTCTCTCTCTCTCTCTCTAACACACCCCATGATGGCCGAACCCAAGCTTTTAGGTTTTTCATCTTAATCAAGCATTCTAGCCGACCAATCCAAGAGAAGAAGAAGAGAAAGGGCTATGGAAATCAAGAGGAGGAGTCATCGGATTGTAAGTAATTCTTAAACAAGAGATTAGATTTTTTTTATGGTTTAAAAAAAATGGAATCCATTCTTGGATGGGTTGGTGGCCAAAGTGTTATAGGCCTTGGATTTAAATCTATCCAAAAGATGAAGTGAGAAATGGACGAATGGGAAGGAGAGATTAAGAAAAAAATGAATGGAGGTATAAAGGACATTATGTGTTAATTAAGCATGGAGATATGAAAATTTTGGAAAGAACCATGGACCATAGGGTTCGGCCATGTAGTATGGCCGAACCCCATGGAAGGTGATTTGGGATTTTAATGGGGTTTTTGAGTTTAAAATCATGGAAGGATGATTTATGATGGTTAGGTTTTTAATGATTAAATGTAGTAATTTTAAAGGAGTTTTAAATAAGAAAAATCATGGGATATGCAAATGATTTTTATGGCCTCAAAAGGCTTCAATGGATAATGAACCCTATGATGATGTGATGATGGTCTTAAATGAGTTTTAACGAATGGGAACTATGGAGTAATATTTTAATGATTTTAGAGGCTTAAAAAGGGCTCAAATGATTGTAAATTTTAAAGGGGTTTTAAATGAGAAAATCATGGGAGATGTAAATGATTTTAATGGCCTCAAAAGTGGTGGACGAAGGTGAATGTTTTTATGTCTTAAATATCACCTATGAATGATGAATCAAGTATTTTGGAACCATGAAGAATGAATGGAATAGGGCTAAGTTAATGGACTCAATTATGGTGAAGAATGATAGTTTTAATGCATGATATAAACCCCCTTATGGGAGGACCTATGGTGGAGCAAAAATGATGTAAATGGACCCAAGAAAAAATGGAGAAAAAGACATCATGGGTTCGGCCATGGTGTATGGCCGAACCCATGACTCAATTGTAGATCATTTTTGGTCTAAGATTAAATGTGTATGTATATGCTTAAATGAATGGAGATTAGGTTAATTAAATGGCTAAATTCTAATGATATTAGGTCATGGTTAATGAGACATCAATGGACCCATACTTATGGTCAATTATGGACCAAAATATACATGGACAAGTGAATGATTAATCATGGAAGGAGTAGTGGCAAAATCGTAAATAATGGCCAAGATAAAGAATCACATGGAAATTATTCATGGACTTAGGGTTTTAAAGATGACCTTATATGTGATTAATAAAGCCTAAGGTGGCTGGTTTTTAGACTCGTGTGATTAAATTGTTTAATGGACTAAACGGGACCCACAACCCTAGTTAGTGAGGTTCGGCCATGGTGTATGGCCGAACCCCGCTAAGGAATGATTATGAGCTTAGAAATGGTTAAAACATGAACTAATTGATAATGTATAATAAGGTACCAGACATTGCAATCGGTGCGCGATCGGCGACCGGATTTATCGAACGGAAACGTAAGAGGACATTAGACGGTATTCGGTAGGATTCCAACCTTGTTGTAAACCATGGACTATGTGTGTATGGATGTTTATTGAATTATTTTGGTAATCCTATGTTATGTTTATGATGGATTTTAATGATATGGATTATATGTTAAGATTATGAATTATATTTTAAGGATAAGAATTATGTGATTTGGCTATGGATTATATTTTAATGCTATGAATTATTTATTAAGGATATGAGTTATATATATTACATAGCATAATGCACTTACATCTCATGCATGGCATGGGCGGGAAAATAAAGGAACCGGAGTCCATGCTCCGTTGGGGCGACCGAGAAGCAAATATGGGGATAGCTGATATGCTATAATCGGAGTCCATGCTCCATCGGGCGACCGAGAAGCAAACATGGGGATAGCTTGATATGCTATAACCGTAGTCCATGCTCCGTCGGGGCGACCGAGAAGCAAACATGGGGATATCATGATGGTATGGATGATGGGTGGGATTCATGACATAGACACCCATGGCATAGCATTCATTGTTATGGTTTTGATTATATTATTATTTTCTATGTCCTTGTTATCACTAGTCCATGTGTTAGCCCTAGTCGGAGTCCTATTGAGTACGTTATCTAACGCCCTACTTCTACCCTAACTGATCGCAGGAGACGAAGGAAATGGTGGACGCAACGGGAGCCAAGCTTAGGAGCTTGGGAAAGCGAGCCAGATAGTTTATTTATGTTTTATTTTGAAAAATATAATTTTGAGTAACTTAGCTCGTCGGACTGTAATAATTTAGATTACTTGCTATGGTTTGCATTTATTTTGGACATTATGACTTGAAGTATTTTAGTAAATTAATTGATGTATCTTCCCTACTATCTAAAATCGGTATGATAGACTCTATTATAATTTCGCATTTAAGTTATATTCCACGAGCTTACGTCTACGTGTGAACCGTTCTCGTGGACTTAGTTCCACGTACGCGTAGGGTTGGCCAGTTAAGGGCCGGGCTTTAGAAGCTCAGAACTTAACTCGCGTCGTGACGTCCCGCGCCCTTTGTCACATGTTATTTCCAAAAAAAAAAAAATAGACTCTGATTTTCGGTGAAAAGGGGCGGGCGTTACAGGGCCCTACCATTTCTCATCTACGATCATATCTTTTTAATTTACCATTCCAATGGCATTTTTGTAATTACATAAACAATTCGGGGTGAGCTGTTCTCATCTCCGATTCAAGTTCCCAAGTGGCCTCCTCAATACCATGTCGATCCCATACCACCTTGACGAACTAAATCGTTCTGTTTCGTAGCACCCTTTGCTCAGTCTCCACTATTCTGACTGTCCTCTCGACGTATGTCACGTCGCTTTGTACCTCTATATCTTGCATATTCAAAACATGAGACGGATCGGGATTGTACTTCCTCAGCATTGATACATGAAACACATCATGTAGAGATGCCAATTGTGAAGGAAGTGACATCCCCCATCCTTCTTATGATGGAAAATGGTCCCACATATCTTGGTGACAATTTTCCCTTCTTTCCAAACCTCATATGTCCCTTCCGTGGCGAGACCTCTAAGAATACCATGTCCCCCACTTCAAATTCAAGGAACCTTCTCCTTTTATCAGCATAGCTCTTTTGCCGACTCTATGCAGTCAATAAGTGCTGACGTATCAACTGAATTTATGTTGTAGTCTCTGCGACCAGCTCGGGTCCAATCAGTGCAGGCTCACCAACCTTTGTCCAGCACACTGGTGATCTACACGGCCTACCATATAAAGCCTCGAATGGAGTCATCTTAAGGCTTGCCTGATAACTATTGTTATATGAGAACTCTACCAGCGGCAAGTGATCCTCCCATCCACCCTTGAAATCTAACATGCATGCTCTCAGCATGTCTTCCAATGTTTGTATTGTCTTTTCTGACTGTCCATCAGTCTGTGGATGAAATGCGGTGCTAATCAGTAGATCTGTCCCCATAGCTAACTGCATGCTCTGCCATACTCTGCCGGTGAATCGGCCATCTCGGTCAGTAGATCTGTAACCGAATGATTTCCTTGATATACCGCCGACCCAAAGTCTCCTATGAATCCATCATCTTGATAGGAATAAAATGCGCAACTTGGTCAGTCAGTCTAATACAAACCATATGGCATCATTACCCTTTGAGGATCTGGGCAACCCCATCACAAAATCCATGGAAATGTGCTCCATTTCCATTCCGGCACTGATAAGGTTTTGAGTAACCCTGGTGGCTTTTGATGTTCCGTCTTAACCTGCTGACAAGTTAAGCAGTGAGCCACAAACTCTGCCACATCTCTTTTGAGTCCGTGCCACTAGTAATGTCTCTTCAAGTCGTGATACATTTTGGTGTTGCCCGGATGAATGGAGAGCTTGGCTTGATGTGCCTCAATCAATAGCTCATTCCTACAACTTTTTGGCACATATACTCTACCCCGGAATAGAAGACCCTGTCCTGGTCGTAATTCCCAATCCGGTACGACTATGCCAGTAGACATCTTGGCCCATATCTCCTCCACTTCCGGATCTACTCGTTGCACTTGTTCAATCTTGGTAACCATGTTGGACCGTATAATCAAATTGCACATACTCCCATGGTTTGTGATACATAGATTGAATTCTCGAATGGTATTCAGCGTCTCCCATTCTGTTATGATCAAACATGCCACTGATGCATGTGATATGCGGCTAAGAGCATCCGCCACCTTGTTCGCCTTACCAGAGTGATATCGAAACGTAAACTCATAATCCGCCAGATATTCCATCCATCTGCGCTGCCTCAAGTTGAGCTCTTTTTGATCAAATAAGTACTTCAAGCTCTTATGATCTGAAAATACTTCAAACTTCTCACCATATAAATAGTATCTCCAGCTTTTAAGAGCGAAGACCACTGCAGCTAGTTCAAGATCATGCGTAGGATATAGACGTTCATGTACTTTTAGTTGTCTTGAACCATATGCCACAACACGATGACGTTGACTGAGAACACACCCCAGTCCCTCTCCTGAAGCGTCGCATTCTACTTCATATCCCTTGCCTTTTTCTGGGAAAATTAAGATAGGAGCAGTTGTAAGTCTATCTTTCAGCTCCTCGAACCTCTGGTTGCACAGATCTGTCCACTCATATTTGACTCCTTTCTGAGTGAGTCGAGTCAATGGAGATGCAATTTTGGAGAAGTCCATGATGAACTTCCTATAATAACCAGCCAATCCCAAGAAGCTGCAGATCTTGGTTACTTTCTTTGGCGCTTTCGATTCACTCACTGCCGCCACCTTAGCTGGATCCATGGCTATACCTTCTTCGGATATAACATGCCCCAAGAAATTCACTTTGGATAGCCAGAATTCACATTTACTGGCCTTGGCATATAGCTTGTTTTTCTCAAGGTGTTCATGACTATCCGTAAATGCTCCGCATGTTCCTCCTGACTTTTGGAATAGATCAAGATATCGTCAATGAACACAATAACAAATTGGTCTAGATACGGACGGAAAATCCTGTTCATTAAATCCATGAACACAGCCGGTGCATTTGTGAGTCCGAACAGCATGACTACAAACTCATATAGTCCATACCTTGTCCCGAAGGCTGTCTTCTCTATATCTTCCTCCTTAACCCGGATTTGATGGTATCCGGACATCAAATCAATCTTCAAAAAGTGACTGGAACCCTTAATTGATCAAATAAATCATCGATCCTGGGTAAAGGGTACTTGTTCCGGACAGTTAGCTGATTCAGCTTCCGGGAATCCACACACATTCGGAGTGAACCGTCCTTCTTCTTTACAAACAGCACTGGAGCTCCCCAAGACGATGTGCTATTTCGGATGCAACCCAGCCCGAGTAGTTCATCAATTTGCTTCTTTAGCTCAGACATCTCTGCTGGTGCCATCCGATAATGTGGTAAAGATACTGGTGCAGTGCCAGGGTACAGCTTAATTTCAAAATTGAGCTCCCTCATGGGTGGTAAGCCAGGGAGTTCCTTTGGAAAAACATCCGTAAATTCTTTCACAATTGCCGGAAGTTCAGTGATTGGTGCCTTGTTTATGATGATATTATTCAATACCAAATGGTTCAACCCTTCTTGCAGTCTGCTCTGCTTGTCTGTACCAACCACATATTGTTTTCCCTCGGGTGACCAAAATGTCACTTTCGGCGATAACAATCAATGTTGGCCTGGAATTTAGCCAACCAATCCATGCCGAAGATAATATATTACTCAGTCATGTCGAGTACCATATAATTGAACTCAAATCTGAGTCCATCGAGTTCAGTATTCACTAGACTCTTAACTTTTCCACTAAGTACATCTCCAAAATTAAGCACATCTTCCTTTGCACATAATTCACTATGTGACTAACACCTTTTGTTCAAAACTTCTACGATGCTGAGTATCTCTCAATACCAATTTTCTTGTGATACAAGTCGTAATACGACCAGCATCTTTTCCTTAAAACGTGGGATGTAAGTCGAAACATGTCCCAATCATTAGGTCAATATGTCATCTGAGACCAACAGGTCCATCATACTATCAACATGTGTCTACCATGGTACCGATACCTGACATCAACTCAAACCACCATGGGAACCATCATCATGGTTATACACATCCATCTCTGGTATCTCTATCAGTGAGTATCATCTATCCATGGTTAGGAACCATCCATGAATATAACCCTCCTATGGGTATAATCCATTCATGGGCATGACTAATACCTTCGTAGGGCTAATATATCTATCATAGGACTAACGGTCTAACATACGACCAATATGTCAACTTAGGGGACCAAAATGTCCTTCACGTTACTAATACGTATACCCTAATGCCAATACCCGGCATCAATCCAAGCCACCATTGTAACTCTCATCCATGGTTATACGTATCCATGATATAACCCCCTTTTTTGGTATAATCCATTCATGGCATACCTAACCCATTCTTGATCATAATTATTCCAGGCACATCTTCCATCATGAGATATTCTATCCGTAGGAACAACAATCGAATGAATCACTACGTGACGGTAGCTACAATATCCAATCACAAATATACCCCGACCACTAGCAAGACTTAAGACCCATGACTTACTAAACGGAAGACCCACATCCAACGTGATCAAGTCTACTCCGCCCTGCATCCCTTCACCCCAAGGGTGATTCAGTCAAGCTCTAAGGCGGTCGATCTGCGTCTGATGAAGCTAGCACCACCCCCACGGGGTAAAATAGCACCTAGCTCCGTGCATCCACTCACATTAAGTGTGAAAAATAGCCGTGAGAGCACCCTCCAGCGGGTAGCATGCGAGGGACCCACTCCTCAATGGTAACCCTATGAAACCAAATCTCCATACCCCCAACAATAATTTCTAATCATATACTTAACTCCAAATAGCCATACAAGGGTCCATGGGGTTCGGCCATGCTATGGTTCTCTTGACTCAAACATTCCACCCTTTGTGCATGGTTCATACCCCATATTTTAGCCATAATCATAGTATGGTTCAGCCATCCAATGACCAACCCAAAACATACATCTTATCTCTAATTAAAACATCTAAAAATCTCCATAATATTGTATGGTTTTTAACTTTGAAAAACCATCAAAATAACTCAATCACTTCATGGGGTTCGGCCATCCAAAGTGGTCGAACCCTATGATCCACTTTTTATCCTTTTTAAACAGCACTATCCAAGGTTTAAACCCTTGATGGATTCGGCCATGTCATGGCCAAATCATGCTCCCTTTAACCAATTTATTTAACTAAATTTTATGAAACACTTACCAATCCTCTTAGCCTGTCTTCTTGCCTTTTGATCCTTCATTCCTTCGTTCTTGCTCCCTTAGTCCTTTAGCCGATTATGTGCTTGATCAATGGTGAAAACACCAAAGGCTTTGGCCAAGGAGGTAGGTTTTTGAGAGAGGAAAAGAGATGAATACTCCAAGCTTTTTGCAATGTAAAATTCGGCCAAAGAGTGTGGTTTGCCTCTTTTGTATATCAGCCCTCAAACCTCTCATTTACCCTCATTATTGTTGGTCTAACCAAGGAGTCCTTTGGCATAACTAAGGGATACTTGGCTTAACATCATGCAGACTTTCCATCTCCCCAACGTTCGGCCTTGGGTTTCCATCCAAGTTCTTGATGCAAAACTTATCCGATTCCATTGAAGTCTATGCATGGAATATCACTCCCAAGCCACCAACATGTGGGACTTGTCTTTGTGGTGTTTGAGATCAAGGAAACTCCTCACCTCCCACTTGACTCACTTGAATTAATGGTCTCTTTGGCTTCCAATCTAACTCACCCCACTCATTAGCTCAACTCACCCCATTTAATACCACTCATTTAATGCACTTGAGTCAACTCCATTATTTGATTCAAATCCAACTCACTTCAGCCCCAACTCAATATGATTTAACTCAATCCTTTAGCTCACTTGATGGTCCACACAGCCAATCATGGTCAACATGGTCAGCTCGACCCATTGGATCCCATTTCAACTCCTTGACCCAATTAGGCGCCATGACCCATTTGAGTGACCATTGTCCATTTAAATGGGGTTTACCCAATTGCACATAGCTTACCCATTTATCCTACATTGCACTCACATTCCATTCAACCTAACCCAATTAGAATTGAGCTCATCCAAGGGTCAAACAAGTCTACCACGACCCATTGGGTCCCAATTGGGTCCTTTGACCCAAATAACCACCTTGACCCAAATAACCACCTTGACCCAATTAAATGTACATTACCCAATTAAATGTACATTACCCATTTAATTTAATTTGATCCTTATAATATGCACATTGGGTCTTAATTTGAACAATGGGCTCCACCATTTTCTCATCTACGATCATATCTTTTTAATTTACCATTCCAATGGCATTTTTGTAAATATTAATATCTTTGAAAAATCGAGGTGTTACAGGGCATGCACTCCCTTGTTTGGTCAATGGGCTCATAAGAAAGACTCCACATTGATGAGGGTGGAGTCTAACCCAAGCAAACCCTAGACAAGATGAAAAGAGGCTTTTGATCTCATTCATCTCATCTCACTCTCTCCCTCTCTCTCTTGGCCGATCCCCTCTCAAGACAAGAAACACTTAGAGCATTTTTTCATCTCAAGCTTCTCTCCCTCTCACTCAAGGCTGACCCTCTCATTGAACAAGAAAAGACTTAGGGTTTCCATTCTCTCATCCTCTCCCTCTCTCAAACCTACACTCTTTGGCCGAACCCTCTCCTTGGGGTTTTCATCTTAGACCCTCTCCCCCCTCAAGCTCACACTTTGGCCGAAGATCAAGGAGGAAGAAAGAAAGGCTAAGGAAGGAGAAGATTAGAGGAGCAAGAAGGAGTGAAAGAAACCAGAGGAGTCGCGGAATTCGGTAAATACTTGATAAGATTTTATTAAGTAAGAAAAGAAGTTAAAAGAACATCCCATTTTTGGATTGGAGAGTTGGCCAAAATATCATGGGCCATGGATTTAAAATCCATCCAAGAAATGGGATGGATTGAACAAAGGAAGGGTGATTAGGGTTACCCATATGGTTAATGGATATGATTAAGGACACTATATATATATATATATGGCTTAAACATGAAGAATGGTCAAGGATCATGATTCGGCCCTTGCATGGCCGAACCCTAATTATTGTGTATATATGAAAAGGACCTGTAACACTTCGGATTTTCAGACTATTATTTTATATGACAATTATTCTTTTAAATGGTGACTTTTAGAATTGGACCTTATTTGGATCAAGAATTGGGCCATGACCCAATTAGGACCCAACCAATGTTGGAATTAGTTTTATTAAATATAAATGGGTTGAATTAATTTAGTGATGAATTATATATAATTTTAAACAAAAGAATTTTATGGCCGAATTTTGAATGTGAAACCTATAGATTTTGCGCCTGAAAGATATGTGGGATTTTAAATCCACAATGATACACTAGATATTTAAAAAGGGATGAAATATCTATGAAATAAATAAAAGATTAAGCATGGCCGAAATTTGGATAATAATATCCATATTATGCGCATAGGATATTCTAAAAGGGAAGGTAGATTGTCTTAAATTAAATTAAAAGATTATTTGGATTATGATTAAGGTTATACGCATAGTACTTACTAATTAGAGTTAAAGGGAAGGTTTTAAATTAAGAAGGAGAGGTCGGCCATGGCTAAATAAGACAAGGGAAAGTCGGCTATGGCTAATTAAAGAGGGAAAGTCGGCCATGATTAAATAAGGAAGGTTTGATATATGTCCAGTATTTTGGTTATAACTTTTCACTCCGATATCCGATTGCGTTGATTCTTTTGTGTTGGAAAGAAGACTTCAAGAGCTACAACGTTGTAGTTTACCACCTTTTCTGATTCGGAAGTTAACAAGGTCGAAACGGAGCTACAATATGTTATACGTGTAAAAAAAATGGGAAACACAAGGGGCGCACGGCTAAGGGTTGCTTATCTTGAGAACATTCTAATATTGGATTAAGAGAGCTTAATGAAAGGAGAGACCCAAGGGGGTGCACGGTTTTTACAACCCCATCCCTTTCTCAATCTCTCAAGGCTCATACACGGCAATACACAAGGAAAAGGGCAGCAACAAGAAGAGTTCTTGTTTGGAGAAAAGCAAAGGGAAAAGAAAGAAAAATTGGAGGATCAAGAAACCAAAGGGGAAAAGGTTAGTATCGTGTTTAATAATTTTATGTTTTGAAACAAAAAGAACCATAGGGTTCGGCCATAGTGCATGGCCGAACCCCATGGAGAAAGATTGGTGACGAGTATTAATGGATTAAATGGTGAAAAAGAATCATAGGGTTCGGCCTTATGGCATGGCCGAACCCCATGGAAAAATATGATTAGTTCTTGAGTTTTAAGATTGAAAAACCATGGAGAGATTGGATTTACTTTATTAGGGGTTATGTTCTTAAATTTTGGAACATGGAAAGACATGGTGATTCATGATGAAACCATGGGGATTTATGGTTTAGAATTACAAATTTCAATGATGAAAATCCATGGAATAATTTGATAATTTTAAAGGGAGATTTGGATAAGGATATGGATTGGCCATGGAATGGCCGAACCATGATATTTTTTTTATGGTTAAGTATTGGATCTAAAAGAATAAAAATAAAGGGGTGAGGTTCGGCCATGGTGTATGGCCGAACCCCACCAAACATTTTATGGATTGATGATCGGTTGTGATTGGATCTAAACCAATGGCCAAGATCATGAACCATAGGGTTCGGCCATGGTGTGTGGCCGAACCCCATGGGTTAAGTTTGGAATGTTAGATGGAAATGGTTGCTAAATTTGGAGAGCAATCCAAATATGGAAAGGTTCCAAATATGGTTAGTATTGCTAAAACTAGAAAACATCTAAGTATGGTAAGGATTGCTAAATTTGGAAAGCAATCTAAAAATGGAAGGAAGGTGGTTATTTTTTGAAACAATCTATTTTTATAAAGTGTTTCCAATTATGGAAAGGAGGATTGAATATTAAGAAAGTTTCTATTCTTAGAAGTTGTAATTAAAATTAGAAAATATCTACTTATTGACCATGAAGATTATTTATGGAAACTATCCAAGAATGGAAAGTGGGGTTTGATTATGGAACTTGGATTGAATAAATGGATTGGATGCCATGAGTGAGGTTCGGCCATGGTGTATGGCCGAACCCCACTAAGGTTTAGTTTTTGAAAACCTATTTAATTATAGAGTTAAATATATGGTTTAGACTCATGTATAATTGAATCAAAGGAGATGGATGATATGAATTTAATGTCATAGTTGGAAATTATACACCATAGGGTTCGGCCATGGTGTATGGCCGAACCCCATGGTCCAAATTAAGGGATCAATGTCATCTTTAATTCATGGTGTAAGGCCTGATTTATGAATCAGATTATGAACCTATGTCATGAGTTAGGTTATGTGTAGTTTTAAAATAAAATAAAGGATACAATGTATGTTAGGAATTGATGGAGAAAAGAATGGCAAAAAATGTAATTAAACACTAAAGTGGAGAACCATCGGTTCTGCCATGATGTATGGCCGAACCCCATGAGTTGTTTTTGATGGACTTATTTGGTTAGGGAAATTTATAAGGTCTAATTATAGAAGATATAAAGGAAAGAGGAAACCAATGACATTTTTGTAAATATGAGAGAATATTGGACATTGGGTTCGGCCATGGTGTATAGCCGAACCCCATGAATTATTTTATGGGATTATGTGCTTTGGAAGCATGAATGGATGACTTGGAATCTAAGCAAAGAAAAGGGGCTAGGGTTATCAACAATGGCATTTTTGTAAATATGTATGAAAAATGGAAAGCCATGGGTTCGACCATGGTGTATGGCCGAACCCTATGGGATTTTGTTTATAGACTTAGAAGCTTGTAATTAGGTGAGACCTGGTGTTGATTTATCATTATATTATAAGGTAACGAGATCTCGCAAGCGGTGCGCGATCGGTAATCGAATTTTAGACGGAAACGCAAGGACTTGTGAACGGTCTTAGGTAGGATTCCACCTCTTTGAAACCATGGTCTATGTACACCTGTTTTATTCTATGTTTTGATGAAATTATGTTTCAAAGGTGATTTATAATGCTATGTTTATTTGTATAAAATAGCATGTGTTGATTATGTTTCAAAAGTGATTTATAATGCTATGTTTATTTGTATAAAATAGCATGTGTTGATTACGTTTCAAAGGTGATTTTAATAATGCTATGTTTATGTTATAAAATAGCATGTGCTTCATTGGCATCTCATGCATGGCATGGGGTGAAGGATTTGGTAACCGGAGGGTCCACACTCGGTCGGGGCGTCCGAACAACCTATGTGGTATACTTGATGTGCATTATCCATCAAGAGGGAACTGGAGGGTCCACACTCCGTCGGGGCGTCCAAACAACCTATGTGGTATACCAAATATGCATTATCCATCAAGAAGGAACCGGAGGGTCCACACTCCGTCGGAGCGTCCGAAAGACTTATGTGGAGGGATTTATATGTACTTGTGATGGGTGGGACTCATTGCATTTGACATCATGACATGGCATGGATTACATGGTTTTATGACATGTTTTATATGGTTTTATGACAAGGTTTATATGGCTTTTTGGCACTATGATAATATTATATGTTTTGTACTAACCATGTGTTAACCCTAACTAGAATTCCTACTAGGTACGTTGTACTAACCCTACTTCTACCCTTTAGTGGATGATGAAGGAAACGATGAAAACGATGAACGCGGAAAGGGATATGCATAGGAGGTTGGAACGCTTTTAGTTTTATATTTTGTTTAAGATACTCAGAGATTTGTATTTAGAGTATCCAGATTTCGGAATGTAATAACTTAGATGAATTTGTTATGGTTCGATGTTTTATTTGGATAATGGTTAATGTGATTATTTGACTATGTACTTTGCTATCAATGGAGAGAACTTGATTCTAATTTTATTCCTCATGTTATGATGTATTCCGCATGTGTATCGTATTGCTATGTGTGAACTGTTTTCTTGGACTTGGTCCATGCACACATAGGGTTGGCCAGTTAAGGGTCGGACTTCGGAAGTTCGGACTTAGCTCGCGTCGTGACGTCCCGCGCTCTATCACTCTACTCTGTTATAAAAAAATATATATACATATATATACTCTGAATTTATGGGAAAAAGCGAGTGAAAAAGGGCGGGGCGTTACAGGACCTCATGCATATCTAAGATAAGGTATATGATCAAAGATCATGGTTTGGCCCTTGCATGGCCAAACCTTAGATTTCTATGTATATGGATCATGAGGACTAAAAAGGGATTGGATGAGGTTCGGCCATGGTGTATGGCCGAACCCCATCAAGTGATCTAACCATTGGTATTTGACGGAAAAGAGAAAATAATGAACCATGGGGTTCGGCCATAGAAGGTGTTAATGATTTTAAAAGGTTTTAAATGGATGTATGATTAGTGATTTTAAAGGGCTTTAAAGGAGGGAAATAATGGAGGAAGGTTAATGATTTTAAATTGTCTCAAATGTTGTAAATGGTGAAGAACCATGGACCATGGGTTCGGCCATGTTGTATGGCCGGAAACCCCATGGAGAGATAGTGATGGACTTAAATGTATTTAGACCATGAAAATGATGGGGAATGTTGGTAATTTTAATAGGTTTTAAATGTGGTAAATGATGATCTAAAATGATGAACCTAAATGTATGATTAAACCCCCTCCCCCATGGAGGGACTTGGGTTATGGATCTAATATTGTAAATGATTTAAGAAAGAGGAGGAAAAAATAACATCATGGATTCGCCTATGTTGTATGGCCGAACCCCATGAACCATTTTAATGGGTCATTTATGGATCTATGCATGTTTAAATGAATGGATTATCAAGCTAAGGAATGGAGGCATTTGTTAAGGATTTATGTCATGATTAATGAATCATTCATGGATCTATGTTTATGGATCATTTGTGGATCCATGCATGTAATGTTTAGCTATAGATCTATGTTTTGGACCTAAGTTATGGGTAAATGAATTAGGTGATCAGCTATGGAAGGAAATAATGGCTAAGATGTCAAAATGGTGAAAATGAAAGGACATGGGTTCGGCCATGGTGTATGGCCGAACCCCATGGGGAATGTTTTGTGGACTTAGGGTTTTATTTATGGGAAATGTTTAACTTATGAGTGATTGGTTAATGAATCAAAAAGATGGCATGATCTTGGACCCACATGATTAAAATGATAAGGATTAAAAAGGGACCAAAAACCAAGTGAGTGAGGTTCGACCATGTTGTATGGCCGAACCCCACTAAGGCATGTTTGTGGACTTAAACATGGTTGGAAATCAAATGGAGCATTGGTTTGAATTGTTGATATGTAATAAGGTAACGGGATCTCGCAAGAGGTGTACGATCGGCTTGACGCGATTGGTGAGCGGTTTTTGTACGAAAACGCTAGGACACATTAGTTGGTCATTAGTAGGATTGCTAGCTCATTGAAAACCATGGAGGATGTGTATATGATGTTTTTACTTGAATTATTTTGGTATCAAATGATATGTCTGAATGATGGGATTTTAATGCTATAATTTGTATTACATAGCATGTTTGCATTTGCATTTCATGCATGACAAGGGAGGGATCAAATGTAATAGGAGTCCACGCTCCGTCGGGCGACCGATAAACAAATGTGGGGATACCTTGATGTGCATTATCCATCAAGAGGGTACTATGATTGGAGATGTAACTGGAGTCCACGCTCCGTCGAGGCGACAGATAAACAAACGTGGGAATACCTTGATGTGCATTATCCATCAAGAGGAATACTATGTGATTGTGATACCTTGATGAGGGTTTTCCATCAAGAGGGATATTATGTGATTGTGATTGTAACCGGAGTCCACGATCCGTCAAGGAGACCGATAAACAAACATGGGGATACCTTGATGTGCATTATCCATCAAGAGGGATACTATGTGATTGTAATATGGATGATGGGTGGGACTCATGGCATATGATTCCCATGGCATGGCATTTACTTGCATGGTTTTGATATTATTTATATCTATGTGTTTTGTTATACTAATCCATGTGTTGATCCTACTCAGAGTACCTACTGGCGCGTTGTCTAATGCCCTACTTCGACCTTAGATGTTGACGCAGGAAATGGAGGAAGTGAAGGACGTGATCGGAGCCAAGCTTAGGAGCTTGGAGGAGCTAAATTGATTTATTTAAGCTTTATTTATGGGAATGTAATTTGAGTAATTAGCTCGTTGGACTGTAATAACTTAGACTAATTGTTATGGTTTGGACTTTATTTTTGGACATTCTAAGTTAAGGTATTTATTAATTAAGTGATGTACTTCCTTGCTATTTAATAATTGATACGATAGACTCTATTATAATTCTGCATCTACAGTTTACATTCTGCAAGCTTAACTTATTACGTGTGAACCTTCTCGTGGACTTAGTTCCACCCACACGTAGGGTTGGCCAATTAAGGGCCGGGCTTTGGAAGCTCGGACTGTAACGCCCCGCCCTCTTCGAGAATTTCAGAGTCTAATTTTTTTTTTTAAATAAACATCGGAAGAGAGCGGGCGGCGTCACGACGCAAGTTAAGTTCAGACTACCCAAGTTTGAACCTTAACTGGCCACCCATGTGTACATGGAATAGACCATGATAGTGAATCACACATGGAACTAACATCAACATGCGGAATAACCTAGATAATTGCGGAATAGAAAGACGAGATAGCAAGTAACAGTCTTAAATATTAAATAACATAGATCAACCATCCACAGGTTATTATCCTAATCAAATCATAGCAAATAACGAATTATTACATGTCCAACAATAGTATTCAAATGACAGTAATATAACGTAATCCAAATCCATCATTAAAGCACTTAGGCTCAGCTCCCCTCCCGGTCAATGACCTTTCCTTTCCCTTTGCTTGTACCTGTAATCTCCTCTGAGGATAGAATTAGGGCGTTAGATCAACGCACCCAGTAGGTTCCCGAATCAGGGCTACCACATGTTAGCATATAAAACATGCATATACATATCATAATACATGATCATCAAAACAGGTAAAAACAATGCTATGAAATATGCACATGCAATGAGCATCCCCCATCGTGTACTTTCATAGCCATCACTTGACGTGCCTTGCACCGACAAGGTAAATTCCAACACACCTTCATCTCTTCTATAAGCGATGTACATGTAATGAGCAACCCCCATCATGTACCATCGTAGCCATCACTTGACGTGCCTTGCACCGACAAGGTAAATTACAACAACATTCATCTCTTCTATACAATATGTACATGCAATGGGCAACCCCCATCATGTACAATCGTAGCCATCACTGTAGAACTTCATTCATTATCCCATGACTATGCATGAGATGCCAATGCATGTATGCCATTTGTTAATGCATAATATATCATTTGAAACACATATATTAAAATAAGAGTATCATAAGAAAAACTGGGTAAAACCGTGGTTACAAGTAGGTAGGAAACCTACTGAAGAATCACTTCAGCGTTCGTTCTTTCTTAGGCTTTAACCGGTCACGACTCGTTCGTCGTTCAACTTTCGGTACCTTATTATGCAACAATAAGTAAATCATAATCTTATTTACATGTCCATTCACATATGAGACCTAAAACATCTTATAAGTACTTTTGATCAATCTCTTCATTTGGCTTGTATTCACAGATTTGCCATTGCCACCAATACCTTGATTAAATTTTACAACCTTAACCGTAACCTTAACATGGTTCAGTCATGTTTTGGACGACCAAAACAGCAAACATGATTCCATTTTTAATCACACATACATCCATAAAATGGCCTATGAAAACAGTCCATGGGGTTCGGCCATACTCATGGCCGAACCCTTATGGTTCTTTGCTCAATGATGTCCTTTGTTTAAATACTAATTGGCTCTACCCCTTAGCCATATTAAGCCCATGATTTAGCCATCCCATGGCCAACCCAAAATCAGTAACCTTATTACACAAAGACCTCCCAAAAACAGTCCACAAAGGTCTATGGTTTCCATGTTTTCCAACATGAAAACCAACCCTCTTTTACATGGGGTTCGGCCCTCCATGTTGGCCGAACCCAATGGTCATTCTTGCTCTATTTAAACCTCCAATAATCATGTATAAACAGTATATTAATATCAGGTTTTAACTCTCAAAGAAACCATCCAAAACAGTCCATAAAAAGTCTATGGTTTACATGTTTTTCCAACGTTAAACCAACATTCTTTTACATGGGGTTCGGCCCTCCATGGTGGCCGAACCCAATGGCTATGTTTACTGTTTTTAAACCTCAGATAAACATGTATAAACAGTATATTAACATCAGGTTTTAACTTTAAAAGAAAGCATCCAAAACAGTCCATAAAAAGTCTATGGTTTACATGTTTTTCCAACATGAAACCAACATTCTTTTACATGGGGTTCGGCCCTCCATGGTGGCCGAACCCAATGGCTATATTTACTATTTTTAAACCTCAGATAAACATGTATAAACAGTATATTAACATCAGGTTTTATCTTTAAAAGAAAGCATCCAAAAACCAACATCATATCATGGGATTCGGCCATCCAAGATGGCCAATCCCCATGGTCCATCTTTTCCAATTTTAATCTACTGATTAGACTACATAACTTCAACCTTTTCTGATATCCAAACCCATGTTTTAACTCTCTTTAAACATGCATTTTAAATCTATTACAACCATCTAACATCAGTCCTAACTTATTTGGTTTTAACTTCTAAAAAAAATATCAAAAACAACCATTTGTTTCCATGGGGTTCGGCCATGCTAAGTGGCCGAACCCAATGGTCCATTTCCATCTTTTAATCCACTGATTTTAGACCATATAAATTTCAGTCCCTATGTCATTCAGATCCATGATTTTTAACCATTCTAAAACATTATTTAAATCTTAATTCAAAACCCAAACAGTCCACAAAATCCATGGTTTTCATGTTTCAACATGAAACCAAGCCATCTCTTTACATGGGGTTCAGCCCTTCATGGTGGCCGAACCCAATGGTTATTTTTACCATTTTAAATCCTCCACTAATCAAGGTTAAACCTTGGTGTATTCGGCCATAACCATGGCCAATACACACCCCATTTGCTCCATGTTTATTATACCAAAATAACAAATAAATACTTACCAAACTTCCAATCTTTCTCTTTGCCTTTGGTCCTTGGTTTCTCCCTTTTATTTCTTCCTTTCTTTTGCTGTTTTGTGCTTGATCTACTGGTGCAAACACCTCTGCTATTCCAGCTAGGAAAAACGAATTTGAGGGAGGGAGAGAGAGAGAGATGGAAATTCTTGGATTTCCAATGTGAAAAATGGCCAACCTTGTGTGCTTCTTGTTTTTGTAGTTCAACCCCCAAAACTCCTCCACTCCCTCATAACTTCTTGCACAAACCAATGGGTATTGGGTGCCATCCAAGGCACCCCTTGGCAGCTACCTATGCAGTCATTCAAATCCCCAAGCATCTCATCACAATCCCATGTATTCCCATTTAATACATCATGGAAATCACCCCAAACAAGTCCCCAACGTGTGGGACTTGTTTGGGTGGTTAAAGCTGGGCCAACCTCTTTAAATTCCCATTAGACTCAATGATTTACAGTCCCTTGAATTTCCATTTTGACTCACCCAACTCAAGGTATTTTTATTCCAACCCAACTCATCACATTTAATGCATTTCATTTAATGCACATGAGTTAACTCACCTTTTGATTTAATTCCAACTCACCTCAGTCCCACTCAACTGATTTGACTCGTGTTTGAGCTCCCTTGAGGGTTCACACGGTCAACAATAGTCAACTTGACCCGTTGGGTCCACTTTTAGCTCCTTGACCCATTTTGACAACATGACCCATTTATGGTATTTTGGTCATTTCTAATTGGTTTTTACATATGGATCAAGCCTACCCATTTTTCCTCCACTTGATTTCCAATCAAATAGGCTTAACCCCATTTAATTTAAAATCACAAAACGGTCAAATAACCCAGCAAGACCCGATGGGCCCCATTTGGGCCCTTTGACCCATTTAGCCATTTTTTACCCAAATGATGAAAATTACCCAACCAATCAAACTTAACATTCATAATGTGCTCATATGATTTTATTTTGAGCAATGGGCCCCACTATTTCCTTACTTAACATCACAAAATAATTAATTTAACAACTCAGGGGCATTTTGGTAATTTTCCACTTCATTGAGAAATTGGGGTGTTACACGGACTTAGCTCGCGTCGTGACGTCCCGCTCTCTTGTCACTCTTTTATTTCAAAAAAAAAATAGACTCTGATTTTCGGCATAGTGAAAGGGGCGGGGCGTTAGAGGATGAATTTAATCAATCACCTGTATTTTTCATTGATAGGTGATTTTGTCCATTGGGCTAAAAGAGGCGATTTTTCAGTGGATTCTTTCTGCCTCTTTTGCTAATTCATGTCTTTTAAATATTTTAACAGCATATCATGAAACAACACTGATGAATGCTACATAATTTGGTTTACATGCATGGCTAATTCTTCACAAGTCCAAGCAGTTTTGGTCTTTGGGATGAGTGGTCACGGAAGTTGAAGGTTTATCCAATACCTCTCCCATATGTACAAACCACTTTCTATTCACCCATTTCCAACTATGTTTTTATGATGAAAACATTTTATAGTTCTTCATTCCATTTTTCATCAAAAACAGAGTCTTGAAATTATCATGGCTTTCTCTTATAGCCACTGTTCTAGCACGGATCCACTTGGATGATTAGATCCTTTCTCAAGAGCACCTTGCACTGATACTAATTGAAAGTTCCCATTCTCAATGTGCTAAAACATCTTATTGACCCTAGAGGGGGGCTGAATAGGTCAATCCCATTTTCCATGGTGTTTACAAATTTCTTGATTATTTAAAGTGCAGCTGAATGTTTATCAAGAGATTTGTTTAGTGTGATAATTTCATTAAGCGATCACACTAAGGTTATGACCCTTTACATAGATTTTGATTATCAATGCTTGTGCGCAATATATATAATGAGATAATTAATATGTAAAGTGATGTGTGTTATGAAAAGTGTTTAAATAATAAATACAAACACATATGAATCAAACACCACAAGACCAATTTAAAGTGATTCGGTTAGCCAATATGTATCCACTTTTGGACTCGTTCAACCTTGAGCTATCCCCAAAATCCACTAAATGGGTACTTACACCCTCACAATTAGAGTAAGAATTCAGCCTCACTCAATCGGTTGGGAATTTCACCCACCACTGTAGAATAGGAATTTCACCTATCAATTTGGCTGGGAGTTCCACCCACCTCTGCGCCAGAGATACCGCTCCAGAATTTTTTATTGGGGTTCCAGAGTACCTCCCCTTAATCCACTTTCGGAAGAAAGGTTTTAAAGAAAATTAAAACCAAGAAGCACTTGCCTTTGAAACTCTTTCTTCTGATGTGTGCTTCTTCGAGATCCCACCCATGTATGCCCGCTCGGCCTCGTAGCCGTCGTTTAGCAATCACAGTCCAGGGTATCAAGGAAATTGGTTCAACCAAAGGTTTCCTAGTCTATGGTTCTCTCCTTCTCACTTTCAAACTCAATCCTCAGGTTGGTTGTTTATGAGTTTTCATCCTTCCTCTCTCTCTCGCAACTCAATTCATCTAATTGGTTGTATTTTATTCCCCTAGTGTAAGCACGAGAGAGAGAGTAATCCTTCTGTTGGCCCTTGTTTAAGCTCACTGGGGAAGATGAGGGTCTAACTGGTCCTTCCGAAGGATACCAACTGGTTGCATAAAGATTGGTTTATATAGCGAAGGCAAGCAGTTGAAGTAATAGTAATATTACCATTGTGCATTAATTGCACTCCCAACGGTAATATTCTTTCTCGGTCGACATGTCGTGGTCACCGATGGGTCGACACTTATGGTATCGAGGGGTCGTCCATCCGAGAGGCTCGTTCTGGTGCAAAAACAAGCTTTAACAGTAGTTTCTGTAACGCCCCGCCCTTTTTCACTCTAAGAAAAATCAGAGTATATTTTTTTTTTAAATTTAAAAAGTGAGAGAAAACGGGAACGTCATGACGAGAACTAAGTCCGGGTTTCCAAATCCGACCCTAAACTGGCCAACAATACGTGTGCGTGGACCAAATCCACTAAATAGTTCACACGCTTTATAACTTAACTACAGAATTATAATATGAATATAAAAACTATCCATAACCATGATATTAATAAGAAAGGAAGTCAATCACCAGTAAATTAACTAAAACTTAATTATCCAAATCATCTTCCAACCATAGCAAAATAAACTAAATTATTATAATCCCAAAATGCTAATTATCTCAAATACATTGTTCTAGAATTAATCCAGTAAAGTAAACATAATCTGCCAAGCTCCTAAGCTTGACTTCCTTCGCGTCCATTGTCCTTTCCATTCCCTGTTCCATCATCTAAGGGTAGAAGTAGGGCGTTAGTCAACGCACCCAATAGGAATTCCAAGTAGGGTTATGCACATAGGATTAATATAAAAATCAGAATAAATACATCATATCAAAACTGTAAACATATCATAGTACCAAATAGCGCATGATGAACATATCCAAATCATGCAAATGTATGTGTCATGTCATGGGTGTCATATGCCAATGATCCCCCACCCAATCTCCATATCAACACCATACAAATCATAACAACATTTTCCTTGATATAATGAAGCCATATCAAGGTGTTCCCTTGGCCATTTACGTCCGCAGTGTTTTGTGACGGCACCACTAGTCACTGTTATACCTCCTCATGTGTGTTAATCGAAATTACCGATGGAAGCGTGGACTCCTCCCTCTGCGCAGGGTTCTTGGACTGGTTACCCCGAAGCCCTTTGGCCCAAATTACACCGTACCCCTATCTAGCAATCCCGGACAAGGATAACAAATCAATGGTTCACATAGCTTCATATAAGCTAGTTTCAAGCCCCAAGTCATGTCCGGACAGCTCATAACTCTGCTTGTTGTCCCATATACTCCCTCCCATGTCATGCATGAGATCATGTATGCAAAAATGTCATTTCATATCAAATCATATTGAAATTCAGTTCATAAAACTTATACCATTTGATTTACCAAAATAAACATTGTACTGAAATAAAAACCAGTAACATATAAGATCCATATGCATCTCAACAAGTAGGAATCCTACCAAAGTCCATATAGTATCCTTGTTGTTTTTGTGAATACTACGTTCAACGATCACGTCAAAACGAATCGTAACCCCCCTTGCGAATCTCCTTTCCCTATTAAATTCAATCGTATATAATAATCAATTTTACTTATCCATTTCATTTAAATCATCCCCTACATCCTTCCAGATAGACTGATGTTTCTGGAATCATCATAAAAATATCAACTTTTCAATTCAGTCGACTGAATCACGCTCATCTAGAGTGTTCTGCCTTACCGCGGACTTTCAGTCAACTAAAATACATTTTCAATTGGCTGAACTCCAACTCAGTACTACTATTCTTTGACTCACTAACATTTCAGTCGACTAAATCACAGATTCAATCGGCTGACTCTGAATCAAACCCTTTGTATTCTCAATCAATCCCTTTCAGTCGACTGAATCACAGAGTCAGTGGGCTAACTTTGGATCAGATTAATTGTGTGTTTGGCCAGTACAGATTCAATCGAGTGAATCCTTGATTCAATCGGCTGAATCATCAGCCAACAATTTACGTGTTTGCTAAGTAATCTTTCAGTAGATTGAATTATAGATTCAGTCAGCTGAAACACGTCAGAACATTTTACTTCTCCGATACTTCTATGTTCAGTTGGCTGAATCCTCTATTCAGTCAGCTGAACACCATTAAATCCCTTATATTTTATTTGAGACCTGTTTTAGTCGACTGAATCACAAGATTCAGTCTGTTGAAACTCCCAGAAGTGGTTTTCTATCTTCAGCCACACTAGTTCAGTCGATTGAATCCCTGATACAGTCAACTGACTGTTTGCCAGTCTACTTTGTTTGTATATTTGGCTTGACCCTTCCTCATGGATTCCATTCCTTATTATTTTTAAACATAAATAAAACCATTCATCTTACTCTCAGTGAGTTCACTCTATCCTCTAGGCAAAGCTAGAGTCTTTTCACAATCTATTCCTATCTTAAGCCATTAAACATAATTATAAATTCAATCCCTTGGTTGTTGGTTTCCAACCATGTCCATTCCATGGCTTATAACAGTTTAGCCATCCATTCCATGGATTGTGGAACCCATAGATTCGGCCATTTCATGACCAAGTCTATGGTTCACCCTTAGCCTTAATCATCCATTGTTTATTAAGCTTAAGACATACATTTTCCTGTCTCCTCTTTCTTTTGCTCTTTCTTTACTCCTCAGTCATTCTCCTTCTTTTCTTGTTCCTCAGCAACCTTCTCCAAGTGTCGATGGTGTAGATGGGAAAGAGATAGAGAAGAATTCGGCCAAGGGGTGTGATGTGCCCCTTGGTTGGCATCACTTTGTAACAGCCCAAAACTCTCCATCTTTCCTCATAATGTTTCCTTTCACTAATGAGTCCCTTGGCTTAACAAAGGAAACTCTTAGCTTAAACCAATGAGTCCCATTGTATTTCCAACGTGTGCATGGTTCCATGTCCCCTGAGATGGAGACTTTCCATCTTCCTCTTCAACTCACTTTGAGATGGAAGTCTCCTCAACTTCCATCTTAACTCATCCCCAACTCAAATCTTATTTACTCAATTGAACTCATTAATTTGAACTCACTCACTCGAGCAACTTTAATTCTTTTAAACTCAACACTTGCACTTAATTAAATGTGAACTCAATCTAATTGGAACTCAATTAAGCTTACCCATTCATGGTCCATTTCATCCATAAATCTTAAATTCAACCAATTTAACAATTTAAATAGACAAAATCCAATATATTTATGCATTGAAAATTCCGGGTGTTACAGTTTCAACTCTAGAAACCTGTTACCCAGAATAACTTGTCGCCCTTTACCGAGGGGTCGGTCCTGGTACTCTTGATTGGTCTTTGAATGCCGATATGTCTGCTTCTTCGAGAGTCCACATGAGTTCAAGTTTCAGAACTCAATATCTTGATCGAGGAGTCATGGACCATGATCGGTCGTTTCAGTTTTTCACCGAGGGGTCAGTGCATACGAGACTCTCGATCAGAGGCATACCCAGAATGACAATTCAATGATTCTGAACATATGTCAATCTAGCGGACCAGTCTTTGACCACGATGGGTCGATCCTGACTACACCGAGGGTCGGTGAGGTAAAACTGGTCGAGCTGACAGTGAAACTAAATACATATTTCCAAGTTGGGTTCAAATTCACTGTCAACCTTCATCGCTAGGCTTCATATATTTTAAGCCTAGGGATAGTCCTCTCTAAGGTGTGGGTACCACCTAAAGTCATCTATGGTCATTTTACCTGTTTTGTGATTACCATAATGATGAGCTTTAATCCGGTGGAGTATGATCTTTTCTCTTTATCATCTTAGGTCTTTAAGCTTTCAACAAGTGCTTCGTTCCGAGTCATGGAATTGACAAAACATAGGGGCTTGGTCAAGCCGAGACACTAACAATATATAAAACAAATAAAATTCGTCACGTTCCGAGCCGACAACCATGTTGGGGCGTGACACTGACAGCCATGAAATGGGATGTAATGAAGGTGCACGTGAATTGAGCCATCATGAAATGGGATGTAATGGTGGATAGTAATGATGTCAGCCACGAAATGGTACGTGGTGGAGACGCACAAAGAGCATGGTACCACCATTAAATGGGACGTAGTGATGGATGGCATGGACGTCATTCATGAAATGGGAAGGATGATGGTGACGAATGATTGAGTGAAAGTAATTGGACTCGGCTCACGTCACTACATTAAGGCATTAGTGATTACTTCAATGTTGAGTCTTGTAACACCCGGATTTTTCATTTCATAAATATATTGGAATGATTATAATTGTGGATTAATGTTATTTGAATTTAAATAATTGAATTGGACCTTAAATGGGTAAGGAGTTGGGTCAATATAACCCAATTAGGATCCAATGGAACATGGATAGGGTTTGATTTGAAAATAATTGGGTAAGTGTAATTAAATGGGTCAATTACCCAATTGGGACCCAATGGGTCAAAGATAAACTGATTTGAAGGTAATGGGTAGGATTAATTTAATTGGGTCAGCTACCCAATTGAGACCCAATGCATAAATCCACCTCATCAAGTGAGGTGGCATGTATATGAAGTGGCATGCATGTGAGGTGGCATTGCCACGTGGCATGTACTGAAGTCAACTAGGCAAGGGGCCACTTCATCTAATGATATGGCCAAGGTGGGCCTCGAGTGCTATATGGTGCATGGTGCATGGTCGGCCATGCCATGGTTGACCTGGTCAACCATGGAGGAGTTCAAGTGTTGAGTTGAATTGTTTTGAGTTGGAAATTAAATTACTTGAGTTGAGTGGGAATTGAGTTCAAATGAATTAAGGCATGAGTTGGAGATGATTTAAAATGGAAGATGAAGAGACTTCCATCTCAAGTGAATTGAATGGAAAGATGGAGAGTTTCCATCTCAATGGATGGAACTCAAGGACACTCGATGGAAGGCCAAGGGTCTTCTTGGTTTGGCCAAGAGACTCCTTCGTTGGACCAAACTTAAATGGGAAGATGAAAGGTTTAAGCTGTTACAAGAGACACCAACCAAGGGGCACACCACACCCTTGGCCGAACTGATGTCTTGCAACCAAGAGTATTCTTTCTCTTCTTCTCTCTCTTTCTCTCCATCTCTACACTTAGAGAATCAGCGAAGCACCAAGGAATGAGAAGGATTAAGGAGGGAAGACAGAACAAAAGAAAGAAGGAGATAGGAAAGAAGGTATGTCGCATGTTTAGTTAGATGGGAATGAGATTAAGGAAGTCATGGATTTGACCATGGGTGGCCGAATCCATGGGCTCCAAGAGTGGTTAGAATAAATGGTCAAACTACTATATGATCATAGAATTGTTATCTAATCAAGGAATGGATAGTTATTGAAAACAAACTGTAACGCTCCGCCCTCTTTCACTATGCCGAAAATCAAAGTCTATTTTTTTTTTTTTTTGAAATAAAAGAGTGAGAGAGAGCGGGATGTCACGAAGCAAGCTAAGTCCGAGCTTCCAAAACCCAGCCCTTAACTGACCAGCCCTTAATTGGCCAACCAATTGAAGCCAAAATCATAAAAATTAAACACACATTAATGGGAATTAATAAACACATAAATGAAAATTATTTCATTAACAAGGCTTCATCTTCAACCTTAGCATAAAAATTAGAAAGACATCATGACAAAATTAAAACAAAAGAAAAGAGAAAGATAGAACCCATTTAAGCCGTCGGGATTTTTGAGCGTTGCTCACACCTCAACTTTCTCTACTGCTCTACTACTGTATGAAATCTCCCCTCAAAAACTCAATCCTTAAACTCCTTTATATAGTGTTTTGAGTTTACAAAAACCAAGAAATAAAATATAATATTAACTCAAATTTGGCCAAGAAATGGCCACGTCCATCCCTCATTCAAAAGCCATTATCATCCCATTTGTGCCTGGGTGAGAACTATCCATGCAGCTGTTTGTATTTCCAATGCATATCTTGAGTTGGTGGAAAATAATCCCACCTTTACATGTCAGGCTTGATGAGTTGCATACCCATCTTCCTAGCAGCTTCACATTTATGATGGCCCACCCAGCTACTCGTATTTTGGTAAAAAAAAATCTTGCTTCATTCGGCTGATGCAATCCTTGGACTCTATTTGGTCAAATAACTATTGCACATTGGATGGGGTCCCACAAGCTGGTGATTCATCTTATTGGTATTTCTTGTAGATTAATTACAAAATGCACTACACCAATCTAAAAATACAAAAATACACAAATTAGAAAAATTAAATAACATTAGGTAGCAAGAATAATCATTTTAGGACTAACATATGTAACATTTATGTATTTATCACAGGACTCAACATGGAGGTGGGGTATGTGGGACCTCACGGACTCGGATAAGAGCGGTAAGAGGCGAAGTCCTGATTGATTTTGTTATTTTGTTGTGACATGGCATGTAGTTATGATTCGTGTAACATCTGAACCATGTAAATGAATTATTGAGCTTGTATTTGATGTATGGATAAAATTGTGACCCTTGGACTCTATTTAGAGGCTTATGAGCATGATTAGAATAGAACAATTCTATGTGTGATGGTTAAGAATCTTCAAAAAAAAAATTCCTAGTCACAACCCGAGGTGTGGGTCATGACAACACTGGTCCAAGTGTAATCTTGATACCATCTTTGACAAATTAATACAAATTACTCCTCTCATGAGGCACTATGTCCTTATCATATTGCCATGGTCTACCCAATAACAACTAACAAGCATCTTATAAAATCACATCACACCATATATCATCAAAATATCTATTGTTGATGTTTTAAATTTGTAAATCTCACAAGCGCACGAATCATTCATAGTATAGTAATGTGAAAGCGAGGTCGAACCCAATTGAAAATCTTAAAGTATATGAATTTAAATTTATGTCTTCTAAAAAAGGATTTGTTTTTAGGAAATTGATCATTATATGAGTCATATAGCTAACTTGGAAAATCAACAAATAAAATGTGCGATTTCATACTCTTACATGGTGAATAAAATTATGACCTTAATCATGATTAGAATTTCAAGTTGCAAAATTATTTAACACATCTCCTAACTTTAATTGAATGAATTTTTTAGAGAGACTGATTAAAGAGAAATTAAAGAATTAAAGAATGAATCATAAATTAAAGAATTAAAAGGTTAAATCATACAAGATTTGGGTTAAAACAAATATTATACAACAAACATGAGATTTAACATAATTAAAAGGCAGAGATTAAATTGCATGAAAATAAATGACTAAAATTAAATGTGCAGTAACGTAAAAGTTGGTTTTTTGGAATAGATCATTCATCACCCAAGATATGTAAACAAAGCAAATGCCTAGATCTGAAATTCACGTAAAGATATAAAATGCAATTCATATTTACTAATAAAACAAAATCCACAAATTTTTAATTTAATTAATCAAATCTTAGTAATCATGATTCAAAGTTTACAACCAGGATCCTAACTATTGCATACGCTCATGTTCAATCAAATAAATAAAATTCGTAATCTTGAAATTAAAAGTAAAATAATCATAACAAAATTTTAGAAATTGGATGTTCCAGGATTCTAAATGAATGCTTTACTTTATTAAATTGAAGAATTAAGTACAAGGCTTTGGAAGAAATTACATAGAATAAATAAAATTAAAATGGAAAAATTAATTGCACACTTGGAAATCGTGTGGTGCTCTGTCTTCTAGTCCTTTCTTCAGCATTTAGTCCTCTTGAATTCCAGGTCATATTTGAATTTTACCTTGGGGTAATGGGGTATTTATAGGTTTTGAAAAGAGATGGATAGTTTGGATTAAATCAAGTTTTAAATTGGGAAATCAAAAGAGTGAGTCGGATCTAATTGGGAATGGATGATGGAGATTTAAGCTTGGTTTTTAGGGTTGCTAATGGGAGGTCACACAAATTTGGTGTGTGTAGGTGGCTTAGCTTGGAAGTTAAGTCAAGGTGGAGGGAAGATAAGAGTTTAGGAGAGAAAATAGGATTGGGATTGGCAGTTTGAAATTTGAATTTGCTATGTAGTTTTAGGGTTTGTGCAATGAGATGATGGATGAATGAATGAGATTGAGAGATGAGATGAATAAATGGATGGATGATAGGACGATGACATGAAGGGTTGACTAGGTGTGAATTTCGAATGGAATGGATTAGATTGGGATTGAGAAAATCGTATACGGTGTGGTGATTGGGATGATGAGGTGTGTTAAGATCCTAGGAGTGTATCTAGATGTTTTTTAGTCTAAGTGCATGGAGAGGTTTTAGATTGCAAAAATCATGGGGATGATGATGTGTAAAATGCGCATGGAGGCTATCTTGTGGTTCAAGTTGTTCATTGCTTAGGGTTTATGAACAGAGGGCTTAGATTAAATGGGGTTTTGATCTAATGGCTCTAAGGTATTTTGGATAAAATAAATATAGGAATGGGTAGATGGTTGATGGAGGGTTTAGATGCACAGGTGGATCTAAATGGATGATGAAATGCATGACCTAAATCTAAGGTAATGTGTTTATGTAATGGATGCGTGTAGAGGCTCTAGGGTTTCTAAGAGATGAATGAGTGAATGAGATTAGATGACCTAATATCTAATGGTTAAAATGCTCAATGCATGAAATGAATGCATAAATTAATAGGTGATGCATGGATGAACACTAATCTAAGGTTAAGACGATCATGATGGTGATGGATGACCTAGATCTAATGATAGATTGAATGGATGGGTTAGATTTGATGGTGGATCTAAGGTTTAACCTAATTGGGTATGTGAGATGGAGGGTTAAGATCTAAGATGGAAGTTGGATGGTGTGGATGTGAAGTTGGGTTATAGGTTTTGGAGTTTGGTTGGACTTAAGTAAAATCAAACATGGACCATGGAGTTCATTGGACTTCGGCTTTAGATTTGAACCTAGACCTCAACTCAGACCCATTTGAATTGGATTTGAAAGATTGGGCCTTAGTTGGACTGAGCTTGAACACTGGCCTAGCCCAAAGTGTGAAATGTGCATGGGCTTGCTTGTGGCTTGGCCCATTTGAAGCTTTGTGGAGCACAACTTGGCCCTTTTGAATTGAGTCTTGGCTCAATGACTTGAAATTCAGGCTTTGGCACTTGGATTGCAACTTTTAACATGTAGAATTAAATAATTATTCAACCACTTTAAATCTAAAAATTATTAATTAATCATAGACTCTTATAATTGGATCTAGATTAATTAATTTACATAAAAAATCCTAAAAAGTGACATTAAATAATTATAATAATTCTAGTTCTTCTCTTTAAAGCTCTAGACTTGCAATATTCTGTTGTTTTAACTTGATTTTCCTAAACTCTCCATTTTTTACTATAAAACTGACAAACTACATTAAATGCGTCATTATATACAAAATGGCTGAGTAACTGACCCAATAATTAGGAAGAAAAACGTAATATTTCAGTGCTCAACAAATACCCTCAAAGTCATATTTTCCTAATCCTCAAGCAAAACTAAAGCTAAAAAATTATAAAGACACACATAAATCTTATTCTAGACCAACTGAATAAAATGAAAATCCTAAACTAAACCACTTCCGCTAGTATTCTAGATTGCATTTAGCGTATTTGAAAAGCCTTTAAACCCCTACCTCACCACTATTGGACGAGTTATAGTCTTGTGAGGGCTTTCAGTGATAATACCCACAAATATCAACATATTTAACAGGAACACAAGGATGAGAGGTCTAGACATCATACAACTCTAAAATTCATTTAACAGAAATACAAGGATGAGAGCTTGCACATCAATGATCATGCTGCATACTTTTCCCTTTATCGTGCATCGAGTGCGAAAGACATTCGACCGCAACCAATCTTCTTTGACTTCTTGCTGAGAGGCAACAAGAGTCTGTCTAATCATTAAAGAATCTCTAGAATCGGTATAGATTACCTCATATTCATTGATGGAATCTGAAGCATAGTGTGGGTCTCCCTCTGAATCAACCTCGCCTACCAAGTGCACATTCTTTTTAAGACACTTAGATGTCAGATGCCCCTCCTCGTTACACTTAAAAACACTTGGATTTCCTTTTGCATTTTGCATCTGATGTTGATGGTTTATCCTCTACCTTTTTTAACTTCTTAGAACTTGATGCACTACGGTCACCACTGAACTAGTTAGGGAAACTAGATTATTTAGATGTACCTGTCTTTGTATCCATTCAAATTGCACCACTTTTTGGTATGCATCCACAAGATCAAGAAATCAAATGGTACCATAGTCTCAACAATGGATGTCATTAGTCCGTCAATGAATCTCTGGATCATCTGGAACTCAGACTGGGATAAGTTATTGTGAGAGAGTAGCAAGTGAAGCACCTCTACATATTCTACCACAGTTTTTTCTCCCAGGTTTAACTTTTGCAATCTGTGAACTAATTCCTGCGCATAATTGTTAGGAAGAAATACTTTTTGCATCATATTCTTAAGTTTTGTCCAAAATCAGATCTGGTCCTTCCATCGGTTCTGTCGATCCAATTTTACCTTCCAATGCCTAGCCAAAGCATGACCTTTCAAATTGGTAGCCAAGTTGTACATTCTTGTATTCAAAGATATTCTTGACTATTTCAAGCCAATCAACAAAATCATCACTATACATACCTTTGAAAAATTGTAGTATCTCAAGTCAGATCCCAAAGGTTTTGTCATCATCCTCCTCTTAGTAACATTTTTTCTCCTTATTCGGCTTGATAAGCTCACATATGTTTTCTGTCCTTTATCTGTGTTGCCTAGGATTTCCAGCAAGCGGATTCTGCATCTCCTCATTTGAACAGAAACTGGGTTCATTGTCAACGAGATAGGATTCTTCTGCTGTATTTCTAGATTTATGATTGCCAGATCCATCCCTCTGCAATCTTTCTATCTCGACAAGAGCTTCATCATTTCTCTTTGTGAGCTTTGCAATATGTCTCCTCTCTGCTCTCTGTGGCATATTTTCAAGGTTGCCTCTAGCCCTTCCTCTGTCCATACACATGTGAAAGATGATATACACAAGCCAAGAAATCTACCAGAATAGAATTCTTGTCTCGTCAAAAATATAAACACCACTTTTTAAAAATAGTAGTTGCTAAAATAGTAGGTGTTACAAATAGCAGTTATTTAAAATAGAATTTTTAAAATTTAGTCGGTTACCTGTTAATTAGACGAAGTCCAAAAACAACAACTTCCAAAATTAGCAGGTCTCCCAAAATAGCAGATCATCGCAAGATCCAGGCTTTAATTACCAACTAATGAAGGCTAATGATCGAACTAAAAGAAAACTCATAAATCTTCCAAAACCCACAGTGGAATAAAATCTAGATCTGAATTCTCAAATCCAAATCGAAGTTTGATACCCTATACCTACCAAACTGATGTGGGAGTCCCACATCGGTTTGGAAGGGAAGTAAGGGTGAGCTTATATGAAGCCACCCACTTGAACTCAAGTGAGACACGTTATGGGCCGGGACACATGGGCCCGAACCCAAAAGCAATACCGTGTGGGTTCGAGCTGTGTGCGAGGCTCAAAGTAGATAATATCATATTGAGTCTAGCCCTAAGCCTTGTATTCGGGTCGGGTCGGGCGTTACAAATTTGGTATCAGAGCCGAGTTCAACACTCGGACTATGTGGGCTTTCCTCCTTCCCTCGAGTTGTTGAGCTGGACTGGGTCGAGGTGGGGACGGCTCGAGGCTTTAGGGGGAGTGATTGTGATACCCTGTACCTACCAAATTGATGTGGGAGTCCCACATCGGTTTGGAAGGAAGTGAGGGTGGGCTTATATGAAGCCACCCACTTGAACTCAAGTGAGACACGTTTTGGGCCGGGTCACATTAGCCCGGGCCCAAAAGCAAAACCGTGGGGGTTCAAACTGTGTGCGAGGCCCAAAGAGGACAATATCACACTGAGTCTAGCCCTAAGCCCTATATTCGAGTCAGATCGTTACACGAAGACTTCGATAATAGAAACCTTAAAAATCCCAACTCTTTAATGGATCCAAAATATCAATGCTTAGATAGAAAACAAAACCCACTCTTAATTTCACTCAAGAAAAAGAAAATGATCCAAATCTAACTAGGATAAGTTGCACTTATGCACTTCATTAATGAAATTTGACGTTCAATTTAAAATCAGATTGAAGTATGGAATTAAAATTTGATTGCAATGGCCGAATGTAATTACTTGTAAATCATAAATCAGTGCAATTTCAAACACCATATGCACGATTGGAAATCGATTCAACATAAAGTTCAATTAGAAATCGAAGAATTTAAATTCATTGAATTAAAACTAAACTATGGAATCCAATCTTAATTATCTAATGGCTAGATACTATCAAATGAATATTTAAATTCAATACGAAATAAAATACACAGTTCACATGAATGAAAACAAACTCAACATAATCTCAAAATTAAATTCAAAGGAAACTAGAACTCACCACTAAAGGAGAGACCCTAAAACAACTTTGCTTTCACTTGGATTCCAAAAGGCTTGTATGTACATGGATGGACGACCAATGGCTCTAATTTATAGAGTTCCTTTGGTTGTACAATATTGGATTAAACAATTAAAAAATTAAAACAAAATCCTTGCAAGACCATGCAGGCCCAAGGCCTATCTTCTTTGCCTACCCACTACAAACAAACCTTCCAATGAGGTGTAGCCATGTGGCTTTATTATATCACACTTGGAATTAAAATAACTAAAAGATTATATCATAAACAAACTATAGGTTTGGGAAATTTTTTGGCGTGGAATCCTTTCTTGATCTATAGATTGGGCGAATTTTGTCTTGGAATCCTTGCTGGATTGAGCTCCAAAACTTTTTGAAATAGGCGATTTTCATCCACAAAGTCCATTCCTTGCTTTGTTGAAGCCTTTCCAAAGTGATCTCCATGCTTTGTGCACCCAAGATATGCTAATTTGGTCAAGTCTCCACACTAGATTGTAGGGATAAGGTGGCATGGCATATGATTAGGCAATGACATGGAAATTCACCTCTTCAACTATGTAGAACATATGGGCCTCGAAATGTGAGCTTTCAAGGCCTTATTCTTGTTCAAACAGGCCTTGATGCATAGCACACTCATATAGGTTGAGTTTAAGATGAATTTGGATCCATTAGAACCCTTATTGAGTCATCTCTTGCATGAGTCGATCCTAGCATGGAATTGGAGTGCAATCTCTTCAATTAATTCAAATTTAACCTCCTCAGCTTCAGTTGGATTTATTGACCCAAGATGCCCGCGTCAAATAGTATAATCAATTTGAAACTAAATTGAGTAAGGACCAAAAAACCTCGAAGACTCATATAAATCCTTATTTATTTCTTATCTAACTTCGAATAGTTAAGACCCACATGGGCTCATTCTGAGTACACCTTATATTTTCAATCTAGGCCCTACCCAAATTGATTCAAGACCCAACTCGCCTGCCCGAGTTGTACCTTAGATCTAATGCCTTCAAAGTTCAAAGTTTTAATACGATATCGGCTCAAGAATAAAGATATTAGTTGATTCTTACTAGATTAGGCCCTAATATGGATCAATCTAAAGCCAGCCCTGTTTAGATATCTAGAGTCCAGGGTTGATCTCCTGGCATACCCACGATCCAACTATATTAAGTCTATTTAATAAAAGGCTGAGTTTGGATAGTCTTCCACTGGCCTGGCCTTGTCCAATGGCCCATTCGCACCTTGAAATCTGCCAATCCCCCCGCCCTTTATACATCTATTGTGCCTAAAAAGTCAGAGGAGTGGGACAGTACAGAAGACTAAATGAGAATTAGGAGATGATAGACATTTGAAAAGCACAACAATTTGTACTCAAAATGCTCAATTATCAACAACTACCACACAGATTCTGGAATTCTGCCATAGATGATTTCTGCTTTCTAGACTTTCTGGCTCTTCTTTAACAGGCTGGGAACATTTTCCACCACAAAACTAGCTTTTGATCCGTCGCCACTATTTTTTATTAGTATTTTTTTTTTTTACTTTTCAGTTGAGATATTTCTATCAATACAATTAGTATAGACCCTCAGCCCATATTGCCAAATATCGGTCTAATATCGGCTCATATATATACCGATATTCCAAATATTGTTCAATATCGGCCGATATTTATGAGTTTAAATTATTTTTAAAAAAATAAGCTTCCTTTCATTTTTTTTAATTTTTTTAATTTAGAAAAATTAAAATATATAAAAATACCTAGATTTTCGAAAAAAGGAAAGAAAAGCTGAGGTTTTTATCCCTGTTCGATGGAAAGAACTCGGAGAAAGAAAAAGGGTACTGATGTCACATTATTCTAATAATAATTTTGTTATGATAAAACAGCATCTGCTTATTTTTTTCATGTGGTGTTACTGCTAGGATAATAAAATCGTGATACTTCACAAATGGCCATTCTTCATGAATTCTAGTTACCAAGTTTTTTAATGAAAAGAAAGAAATAACGTTTTGAACATTTTCATGCTAATATTATATCGACAGTCACATTATTTGAATAAAATAGGTAATTAAATAGGCCTTAAGTTTTCACTCTTATCTTATAGAAATTATTCTTCTCTATTTTCTCATATTTGGCTAATGAGTAGATCTTCTTCGAGCCCCAAAATTATAATATAAGAAAATGTAAAACAAGCAACTCATGTTGGATTGAAATCATTATCATTTCATGTTTCATTTGCATATATCGCTAGTTCATAATTGACATGCAGTACCCAATCCAAAATATGGTTGAATACTAATTTTTCATCCATTTGAATGTTAGTCGATTTCAATATCGGATGTAAATAGGAATCATGTGATGCTCCTGCAGTCCTACATTGCTCAATGGTGATGTAAGAGGAAGTTTATTTGAGGGAAGCCCCCTCTCTTATGTGTGAAGCCCCTTTTGGGTCTGGTTTGATGGGCCAAGTCCAAAAACAAAACCAGGAGCTCAAAATAATTGAAGAATCTTATTCATAGCGCTCAAAGAGAAATTCGTGCCTTAGGTGTGCGTTTAACCATAAAAGTGCCTTTCAATTTTTTAGTAGGCGCTAAAACATAAATAGTCAAATATGATTATCTTCTTTAGTGTTAAAATATAAATAGAAATGTGTCTTTTTTGTGTTTTTTCTTTATTAGGTGTTAACATACAAATAGTAAAACATAGTTTACATCTTATTTAACTAATGGAATTATAACATTTGACTTATCATTATTTGATTTTATATATTAGGGATTTGTTATTAATTTCTTAAATTATGTAACCATGCTTTAACATTTGATGCATTTTCTTTATATTATATGTCTTGCGTTCTTAAGTAGTATTGAGTCAAAAAATAATACAGTTATCATTGATATCTTGGAAATAATTATAAATAATAGTATTATTTATATTAGTACAGGAATATATAAAAAATAAATACACATTTTTAAATATTTAACAATATCTGTCTCAAATAGAAAAAACCTGGTTTAGAAGTGCACTTTATTTCTAAGGCTTCAAGACTTTTTTGTTCAAGCCTCTTAGAGCACCTGAATAATTTTTAGGGCATGTGCAAATCTTCTTATCCACACACAAGGCAATACTATGGAGAGTGACCCTTCTGTGTTGAGAGTGACTTCAACCCAAGACCTTCTGCATCTCATGCAGATTCTTAATTGCCAAGTTAACCCTCAAGACTCTTTTGTGTTTTGAGTGCACCTCACGCCTTAGACTACCATAACCCTAATGATGAATCACTATTTAATCCATTTTATAATTTAGAGAATATTCTAGATAAGTCTTTTACCCGAATTTTACATTCCAAATAAACTTGAGCATTGGACATTCGTATTGGAATCAGATCCTGTAACTTAGAAAAATGGAAAAATAAAGAATCATGTGAGTGTAAGCAGGGTGGTGCAATTAATAAGATAATGAGATAATACTTACCTTTATTAAAAAAATTAATAAGATAATGAGAGCTTAATAAATGACACTGATGTTGATAAAATTGAAGTCCATTTTGTCATGTCTTGGATCATCTTTGTACATTTGCCGCCGACGTCGTCTGTGTTGCTTAAACTTGCATGCATCATTGCGGGAATCAAGGCGCATGGATCGCTGTTGATTTCAACCCAGCAGCAGCACAAGGTCGTTGTGGGGTCGCTGCTTCTTCAAGGGAAAGATGTGCTTCCTCTTTAAAATATCACACCACCTTCTTCTTCTCTGTCTTGATGTAATTACTAATAATAATTAAAAAAAAAAACAAGTATTAAGAGGATAAAACCAGAGATTACATTCATTATAATTAATATATTCATATTTATATAATTGTTGCTGACCCACTTCTCATCAACATAAAAATCTTGAATCAAATCCTCCTTACGTTACTTATAATGGGCCATGTATCATACTGAATAAACATTTCATAAATTGGGCCATGTATCATTCTGAATAAACATTTCATCAATTCATCCAATTGAATGCCTTCAGCCATCATGCTGCTCACCGTATTCAATTATAAAATCTTACTAATCCTAGTGATACATATCTAGGGGTGAAACTTGTCTCGGGTTGTAATTCAATCGCATAACCCGATTCTAGAAATTAATGGGTTTGGGTTATATTTTTGTATATCTCGGGTTGGGTCGGGTTCGGAAAAATAAATCTGTATGAAATTACACGACTCGACCTGAGTGCACCAAGTTATGAAACAACACTCGTGTTGAGTCGACTCAGAAATTTGGATTGGATCGGATTGAGTAACTGAGGTCAGTAATTCGGGTAGAGTCGAGTTGAATTCAATAATTTTTTAAATGAGTTGGATTGGATTTATTGAAACTTAATCTGGCTCTACGTTTGAGTCCTAACATATCCTTTCTCTTCCTATTGAAAAATCCTTTCAGACTAATATTTTAAATATATGAACTTATAATTTATTTTGTACGACATGTATTTCATAATTTGTATCAAATGAGATATTGATACTTGCCCTTGATATTCTAATGACAGGTAAATAAATCAATAATAGATATCGATGGTATATGGTGTTTATTAGTAAAATGTAGCAATTTTTGACAATTCCAATCACGATCAGAATAACCCGTGATTCTTAGGCCAAATTTGGAGGATACGATGGGAGGACATTAGTTATATGATATGTGTATTACATTTGGAATTTTTTTAAAGTTGATTGTTTTGTATTGTCGCTTGGCATGTATGTCTCTATCTATTAAAGAAATTAATTATTCAACGCTTAAGTGCCGACCACTTGATCCTAAAACAAGTAATGTTGAATAATAATTATAATTATGGAGTATAATTAAAACCAGGAAGCCACTCCTACAAACAAAGCCAAGATTAGAACATGCATTAGGATGAAAGGGTAGAACGTGCAAGCCATGTTCAACAACTTTAAATATTTATCTCGTATTAAGACTTTTAATTATGGTTGACCCAATAATCATCTCAATGACTTCACCCATCCAAATTTGCTTGTTTATATACTTCTTACTATTAATTTTTCTTTGACATGAAATTCATGGAGAGGAACAATCTATCAGTGTATTTTTTCTCTATCCACAAGTGTAAATTTTAGATTGATTGAAGTATAGGTACACCACACTGTTGGTACATGAGTCTCAATCAGGAGTCATTTGATGTAGAGGTTGCAACTAATCTTTCTTTTTTTTTTTTAATTATATTGAACAACACCACAATTCTAACATACGGATTCAATATATGTGTAAAAAATTTTAAAATTAAATTAAATTTTAAACCACTTGATCTTAATGACTAAAATCATAAGAGAATTTAAAAAATAAAGACGCCTGATATTTTGGCTATTATGTTCTAAGTAGAATTAACCTTTTGAGCTGAAACTTAGTTTTCTTATAGCTTATTTAGGACTGCAATTTAGGTCGGAAAAGTCGGGTTCCTTAAAATCCAAGCCAACCCGAGTATATATATATATATATGGAACCCGACTTGACCCGAATTTTCAACCCGACCTTCACAATCCAACCGGACCCGACACGACCCGAATTCTAATCCTACCTGCATTTTGAACCATTTTAGCCAGATTGGATCGGGTTAACTTGTAAAATCCTCAACCCGAACCGAACCGACCTGAATTCTATGTGGGTTTTTATCTTCTAAACCCAACCCGACTCGCTGACCCAAAATTCTCATCCTGACCCATATGATTTCTCTGGTCGGGTCATGCGGGTCGAGTCAAACCCGACCCGAGTTGGTGCCCTAACCTTATCAAATCAAAATTTTATCAGTACAGGTAAACATTTTATATAACAGATGAAAATTAATAATAAAAGGGAAAAAGCGCAAGAGTCAATTGCAATTGGTTGTATCCGATCATCACTTAGTGCCACGTACTCATCATTCCAGCCGGCTCCAGTTACTTCGAAAAGGCCGGAAAAATTAGCAATCACAATTAAGCATTAATAGAAAGAGAAAACATTTAAATCTAGAATCTCTAGATAGGAGGGTTTTATAAGTGAAAATATAGATCTAACGATTGATTAAAATTAAGTGAAGTCTAATACTAGGGTGTTAGATTTCTCAAAATCTGATTTGTACAAGTTGATATTCTAAATTCAACATAGTGTCAATCGCACGTATATTGAGTCTTTCTTTATAAGTATTATCAGAGTCAATTAGGAATCATTATTATGTGGGCTCAGAGAAAACGAGATCCCCATGACACATAAGCCCTACACAAAAAAGATGCAGTTTTCATTAGCGAGGGCTCAAGGGATTGAGCCATGATGCTTACTAAATGCTACTGAGATGCATCGAGCACTTGCATCCCACGGCAGCCAAAAAACTAGTTAGAATAGAACATTTAGAGCTAAAAAATAAAAATAAAAAACTAGTATTTCTATAACAAGAGATATCAAATTTGTGCTTTTGTATATTTATTGAATAAAAAGATATATCATTATTTCTTATTATTAAAATTATTTTCTCTATTAGTTTACTTTCATTCCTAATGTTTGGCACACATTATTATATTTTTAAATGACCTTTTATTTTATTTGGATTTAGAAGTTTCTTAAAAGGATTTTGATTCACAGATTGCATCACACATGGAAAAGCAAAAGATGCAAGCAGTACTTTAAATAAAGCTTTTAAAGTTTCGTTCCATCTTTTATCATATTTAAAAGGAGAGAGAGAGAGAGAGAGAGAGAGAGAGAGAGAGAGAGAGAGCGAGCGAGCGTGCGAACACGACGTCGACAAAGAGTAGGGCGGGCCACGTTGGAAGAAAAGGGCCATGGTTAGAACAACTACAAGGGGTTAGAGACTAAGGCTTTTAGAAATACAAAGGAAGGTTGAGAACTGAGAGAGAGGGTTAGGACTTAGACGGGTGGTGTTGTGCAAGTTTTGTAGGTACTCTCTGTCATGAGGAAGCTTTGCCCCAATTTGGAGCGTGAAGATGGGTTGGAAACTGTCCTGGAAGTCCCTATTCCTGAAGAGATTTTCGCATCCAACACTAAGGGTGGCAGTGGTAGTAGTAGATCTTGGCAATACATGAAGACTTGGATGCGACCGGCCATTCCGTCGTCCATCGGTGGGCGGAACAACGAGCTCCAGCTTTTGCTTGGTGTCGTCGGTGCTCCACTCATCCCTCTTCCCATCCGCACAGATCACTCCATAAATCGCAACATAAAAGACCATCCTATTGTAAGATTTTACTGAAATTCAATATTCTTTCCTCAAAAAGAGAGTCAATAACTGCGTTTAGATGATGGCTGAATTTGTTGGAATATCTTTTGCTGCAAAAGAGTTTTCAAAGGTGAGATTGGAAGTTAAAATCTAGACTTTTTATCTTTACCTTTGATTATTAAACAGGGGTAAACGACGGTTACCCCATTATCTTCTATTACCCGTGAAACAAATGCAGCCGAAGATTCATGTTTTCAATTGTACTACTTTTTCATTTCAATTTTCTATTTTTCTATTCAAAATTTTGAATGCATCATTGTTGCCATGGACAGCGTTGAGATCTCACTTACGTTCTCTTAAATCTTCATTTATGAATCACAGGAGTCGTCCATGGCCAAATATATAATAGAACAATACATAGCAGCCGCTGGAGGGGATAATGCTCTTAACTCCATTGATAGCATGTATGCAATGGGGAAGGTGAGAATGGCAACGCTGGAATTTAGCACCGGCGATGTTAAAACTAGCAGCAGTAAAGCAAAACGAGCGCACCACCATAGCGACGGAGACGTCGGAGGGTTTGTATTGTGGCAGAAGCGGCCGGATCTATGGTGCCTGGAGCTGGTCGTCTCCGGCTGCAAGATCAGTGCCGGGAGTGACGGTGAGGTGGCATGGAGACAGACACCGTGGCACCAATCACATGCTTCTAGAGGGCCACCGAGGCCCCTTCGTCGTATTTTACAGGTATCATAATCTCTCTCTGCTATGGATCGCTATTGATAGAAACAGACTTATTTTTGAAGTTGAATAGATTGTGAACATGATGATCAATTAGCACTTTGATGGCGATGCAATCTAAATTCCAATTTCAAGAGACGATGAATGACTTTGCAGAGGGCATACACCTCCCCTTGGCTGGCTGCCTCTGGTGTGGCATTTATTTCTTTTCGTGGGCTTTTGCACTGATTCCCATGGTTTCAATCTCTTCTCTTTCATCATTCATCATTGAGTACTTGAGCTTTTTTTTTTCCGGTCGAATTTGGCTGCAGGGGTAACTTCTGTTCAAGTGTTAACTCAGTTAATATGTAAATTCTTCTTTTAAAAAAGATTTTTACAGGTTGAGGTGAAAAAGTAAAATTTGATTTTTTATCCCTCCTTAATTATCAAACAGATAATGGAGTTTATCCTACATTACCCTCATCCAAACTAAGTAACAGACTTTTCACCAGATAAATGGGTTTACTTTTATGTGAGGCTCATTTGACAATATAAGTTGTTCCTATCTTATTAAAATTTAATTTAATTGAATTTATTATTAATTAAATATTATAATTAAAAATAATTTTCAATAATTTTAAATTTGAATTTTAAAATTAAAAGATAAAGTGATGTGAAAGGCCATTTTATACAGTTGGATAGCATTTTCATTGAACTATCTATCTAAACTATTTTTTTCTAAGGTCCAGTGTATTAAGGGCTAGCACTGCTTTTTCGTTGGGTATGTATAGAAAAACTACTCGGCTTCCATGGGAGCGCTTAGAGACACAAGATTTACCATTTGATCGCTGGATTTAAATTTATTATCTATCATATTTTGTACTGAGAAAACCGAAGTAGTTGTCACTTATCGTTACTACACATGCTAGATGAGGTTTCATCCGTTCATTTTCTGGGCCCTTCCATGATCGAGCAGTGGAACTAGTTCCCTTCCATGATCGAGCAGTGGAACTAGTTCGCAGCTCCAATAATCTCCTCCTCGAATTAGGCAACTATCTCGTCTCCCAAGAAGATTTCTTGAGACCTGGGATACAACTTTTTAGAATCTGGGTATTCATTCTAAAAGACTAACTTATTAGATGGAGTAACCAAGTCCTATATAAATCCCTAAATTTTCCTCTATATTTTCAACATGGAATTCGTTCTCAGCACCAACATCGTTGATTTTGGCCAGTCCTAAGCATCGAAAATTAGTGTTATTCTGGAATTGAGAATGGCAAAAAACTAGATGGGTCATCTCTTTGTAGGCCATTTATTTTCATTTTCCATTTTCATTCAATGAAGCTTGTAATTGTAGTTAATTGTGCTCTTGTTTCTTCAGGGTCTCGATCCAAGGTCTACAGCAAACTTATTCTCTAATGCCGTCTGCATTGGTGAAAAGGCGATCAAGGACGAGGACTGCTTCTTGCTTAAGCTTGAAGCTGATCCCTCATCTCTGAGAGCAAGAAGCAGCAACAATGTTGAAATCATCCGCCACACAGTGTGGGGATGCTTCAGTCAGAAAACGGGCCTCCTTGTCCAATTTGAGGACACCCATCTCCTCAGAATCAAGGCATCCGGCGAGGATAGCATCTACTGGGAAACAACAATGGAGTCACTGATTGAGGACTACAGACCCATTGACGGCATTAACATTGCACACTCCGGCCGGACATCCGTGTCGCTATTCAGGTTCGGTGACAGTTCAGACACCCATACGAGAACTAGGATGGAGGAGAGTTGGACGATTGAAGAAGTGGATTTTAACATATGGGGTTTGTCCCTTGACTGCTTCTTGCCGCCGGGTGACCTGAAGAAAGAACAAGAAGGAAGCAGTATCATAGGAAAGAACAATCGCCCTCCTCCAATCCCTCAACTCCCTGTGAGAATTCCCCCTTCTAAAGTCGTAGCTGTGAACATGGAGGACTCAGATTCAATGGATGACGAGGAACAAGAGATGTAAATGCTGTGTAAATACAAGAATATTATAAATTGGACATTCATCTTAGAAGTTTTTTCGAACACGTGTATTTCTACATCATATTAGAGGTGAGACTAATTCTAATGCACATATACTAGTTAAGTCGACAAGGAATATTCTAATTAGGAGTCGACCCGAACGGTTCGAATATGAATCAAACTCAACCCCTCCCTTTTTCACAGGATCTTTTTGACTTTCAGACCAACCCCTTTTGAGTTTCATAATTTTAAATTCTATTAGGATGAGCATTCATTTTTCTTAAAAAAAATACTAATAATACATGCTTCATTTTCTCATTTATTATTCTAAACGTCTCAAGCACTCTGATGTTTGAACGAGAGAATGAATCTAGTGGACCACCTCTTGGTATAGAACGTGGATTAGAAGTCAAGGTCTCAGTTATCCAATCAATGGACTTCCCCTTGTAATTTCGCCACTTGAAAGTCTACAGCAAAGGAGTTCGCTCTCTATAATGTATCTACTTTTTATTTAAATTAAAAGAATGTAACAATTTTTAATTAAGATTGTAATAAAATTGTAGAACTAATTCATTATCAATTTATCGTTCTTCAGATAGTTTAAACCAAACCAAATCTCATGTAGGCATAGCTCAAAATTATAATTTTGAAAGAGACAACGTTATTGTGTGTTTTACCAAAATAAATCATGTTTTGTTGACTCTTTTGATCATTATGAGTTTATTAAGTTTTTCGAGTTTTGACATTTAGATAGTCTCAAATTTTATGCTTTTTGTGAAAATAGTTTAATGAAATAATATCTAATGCTTATAGATTTAAATAGACGTGTGTTAATGTTATTCACATAGCTTATAGGGTGTCTATATGATTTCTCAAGATTTTTTTTTTTTAAATTTAATAGAAGTCAAGATTTCTAAAATATTTCCTATTTTTGAGTTTCTTGTCGAAAAAAATGAATGAAATGATCTATAAATGTTTCTACAATTAAATGAAGAAGTGTAAATGTAATTGGTAGAGCTTTTTAAGATCTTTGTGTTATTTTTTTAATATTCTTACTTTTTTATGGCACAAAAAATTTTACAATAAAAAATTTATGAATTTTAATAGAAGATACATGTTAGGTATTTGAGAACTAGAGAATACTTAAAACATTAATTTCATTTTTTTCATGTTGGTCTTCTTCTTTATAAAATTTCAAGACATATCAAAATTTCGATTTTCAAATGTCTAAACCTCCATAAAAGTATCTGTTTCTTTTAAAAAATATGCTTATCCTTTAGTTTTCATTTTGTTCATTTTTCTCTTATTTTATACTTTAGAAAATCAAAAATAAGAGAAGAGGTCGACTTGACACATTTTTTACCCCGTAGAGATATTTATATGATTTTATAAGACCATTAGTATGGGGAGAATTTCTCAAAATCGTTCCTCACAGTTTTTTGTGCGGCTTTGTTCAGACATGGACTGCCACAAAAAAATTGATCCTCAAAAATTGGTACTAGAGATCTTAATTTAGTCCAAAAGTCCGAAACTCTAAAAGTTTAATCCAAAACAAAAGGAATTAGCACTTAAATTTGAGCCCGAGGCTAATTGGGCTCAGGCTTGATCAGATAAAACCCATTTTAAACTTGAGCCCTGCTTTACCATAAGCTTGAAGTCCATCCCAAAATAACCATCCCTACTATGGCTGAAATTCAGGTTGGTTGAACTGAGTTTTAATAAACCTAATTCAATTCATATAAAAAAATTTTGAACCCGACCTGACTCGACTCGAATTGCTGATCCAAATTGCTCAACTCAACCCGACCCGAATTGCTAACCTAATTCAACCCGAACATTGAACCGAATTACTGGCCCGACTCAACCCGAGTGCTACTAAATTCTTGGAGTGGGCAAGGTCGAATCAACTCGAGTCGAGTCAATTATAAAAAGTTTAAACAGACCCAAGCTGAATTAGTCTGAGTTTTTTTTTCTTCAATCCAATCTGACGCTGATTTAAAAAATGTAAATCCAAACCAACTTAATTTCTCCGGCCAGTTCATATAGATCAAGTTAAAACCCCACTCAAGTTTCACCCCTAATCTATACTCTCTCCATTTCACATATCCTACTTACCCTGGACACGCTACATTTTCCTTTACTCCTTACACCTCTCTCATCCTCCTTCGATCTTCAAACTACAGTTTCCCTTCATTCTTATTCATCCTCCACCATCGGCACTCTACATTTTTCCTTCATTCTTGCTCATCCTCCGCAACCGAATCTCTCAAATTGATTTCCCAATCTCGTCCTTTTTTTATTTTTTATTTTATTAATCTGAAGGAAGCTCACCTCAAAGAGTAAAAAATTATTCAAAGCAATGTAGAGGTATTTTTCCTTCTTTATATCTATTTTTTATAAAACTTTAAAAAAAATGACTTTCACCATCATCATTTTATTCTTCTTATTTCTAATTTCTCTTTTCACTCATTTCAGGTCTTAGTATCTTTTTCTTTTTTCCCTTTAGACAGTTTCCTCCCTTTCAAATCTTAAGCTTTTCCCTCTTTTTCAAACCTAAATTTTTGAAATTTTTACCATATCTTTCATTTTTATACCACCTTTTAATTGTTTATTTTTCTTTTTCAAAATTTAAATTTTTGGTCTAAGATTTTTCTATTTTTCTAAAATCTTGTATTTATCAAAAATTGTTCATCTGTTTTTTCTCTCTAGAAAACTATTTATTTGTCATTTTGAAATACTAAAACTCGAAGTTGATTTTTGGGCTTTTTGTCAGACACCCGCTTCGCACAACAAAAGCCCGGCCCAAGTTCAGCCCGTTGCCGTGACAAATTGGAACACACTTTCCTGACATAACTAAATGATAGAACTGTTTAGACTCAAGTTAAATTTAATGATATTTAGTCATACCTATTAACTTTAAAAAAAAACTTTTAAATTTAAACCAAAGAAAACAAATAGTTGAAATAGAATTTTTCGTGAACTATCACATTTGTTTATTTAATTAAATAGATAAAAAATTCTAAATAAAACTTTTATCTTAAAATTATCAAATTAATTATCTCTAATACATTTTAACAAAATTAATTTTCTAAATAAGTTAAAATACTACAAAAAAATAACCTAGAGTTACTAAGTTCTAAAAGTTCCTTATTAGTTCTAAATTAATATACAATTTCTATCTACTTTACGAGGGAGTTAGTTTTACTGTCAAGACTCCTGTCTCATGAAATGAAGTAAATTTAATTCACGTTCAATCCTTTCAGACTACTCCCATTGACTAAACCTGAGAATTAAAAGATTTACACATGCTTGTGAAGTTAATTTTATATGTAATATAAGATGGAAATACCCATATTAAAAGAAAATTATGTCGGATTAGCGTTTGTTAAATTCCACAATAGCTGATTTAGCTCCTAGAGAAACGTGCCTTCAGCGTACCAATATTAATTTGGTAAAATGGGCTCCCTCGCTGCTTTTTGAAAAGCCGATGTGAAGCTTTGAATGGCGAAAAACAAAGATTGGCATCTACTTTCATAAAAAACAAGGGTAACCTGGTGAGGGCATTGCAATGTTAAAACACTTCTTAGAATCTTGAAGTACTCTAGTAAAATAATAAAAAATACTCTCTCTCTCTCAAAATACTTGTTTTATTTTAAAAAAATTTACTTCTTAGAACAAAGTAAATATAACTTTAATTTAATGAAAAAATAGAGAAATAGGACAAGTAATTTGAAACAATTTCAAAACCTATAGAACAAAAGTATTTTAAAATAGAGAGAGTATATTTTCTATGTAACACATCATATGGACAAGTAGATCTTATAACAGTGAAAACAGAAATGTATGATATCCGATAATTAAAAGTGTCAAAGTAAAAGTCATTTTTAACTATTAAATTTAAATACATCAAAATAAACAACTAGAGATGATTATTAATTTTATTTTATTTTGATTTAAAAATAATTATTTTTTATCTCAAATTTTTATCTTGAGATAAACAACCTACTAAATCCGATTAGACCCAATGCTCATTGCATGCCACGTATCAAAATAAAGAATATTATGGGCCCAAAGACTTTTATACTATAAGGTGTCTATCAAGCAGTCTCTCTCAAATTCCAATATAGAAACGATTAAGAACCCGTATCCAGAAGCAAGGGTTTGGTGTTCGATTCACGCTCAATTTCAAAAGGGTACTCCCTATAATTTTATCCGGTGTGTGCAGATTGAGATATTTTCATATGACCTGAAGAATTAGTCGAGCAAGATGTCTGGAGACCTTCAATCAGTAAAAAAAACTGCAGGCTAGAAACTTGTGAACTAATTTTATCCTGTATTTGATATAGAAGATTGCTGTACATGGGTGATTCGATTTCAAACAAGCAGGATCAACTTCTAGTGGTGGCTGCTGATACATACATAATTGAGCAGGATACGACAATAAAAGAGATCTCAATAGAGAGCTTCAAAGAACAAGTGCCAACATGACATACCTGTGCGAGATCACGGTCATCATCAGGCAAGGAACACCAGGTGCCTCAACTTCGGGCCTGTTTTCTCATCACCTAGTGAGCTTCTATGTCCAACAATTACTATTGCTTACCCAAGATGTGCCCCCATCTAAGTAAAGAACCTGATTTCAGGGCAGAGCTTTTCCATGGCTACACTTGAGCGGCCGCGATCTGACACAGGCATGACATATTGGCTCAATGTTTGAAATCTCCGCAATCATCTTGGCTAGACCGTTGTCCTCTTCACATCTCGTACAAGTTACAGTACTAGAAAACCCTCTCTTGAATTGCTAAGGTTTTTTTTTTTTTAAACCAAGATATCCAGGCGTCTCACCTAACTAATTCTTTGCGAAGTTGTAGACAATTATACCCTCCCAACTGGAGATAGAGGTGGATAAGGCACGTACCTTGAAGGAGTTCCTCCATGGGTTCTGGTATGCTTGCTTGTTTTACCAGCCGCGGACATGGGTTCCATCGATGATATCTTCGCTTTAAGAAAGTTGCCCACTCGGGAATGATTGACTGGCATTTGGTCATGTAAGATTGCTGTACAAATGGAAAATGCTTGCAGTAATGAGATGGAGGCATTGAAATCGACCATATAATGTCCCTCTTTGTAAGCTACCAAACTGAAAGCAAGTTTGTTTTCTTCACTTCCACCCTGCAGGCACCAGCAACAAATATAAGATTAATGGCAATGAACTTGCTCAAAATTTCTTGTGAGAAGCAAATTGACATTGTATCAAGAAGTCACTAAAAGGTATCACGAAAATCATCAGATAGTTGAGTTGAATCAATACTCAGAGTCCTCAATGAGATTACATAAAAAATGTGATACGTTGGAAAGAAAACTGTCATGCAAAAGTATGTTGCACAAGAAATTAAGAGTTTTTCTCTTAAGTTAACCAGGTGAGCCTTTCTTTCATAAAATTGATTAAATTCAATCTGCAAATTTACTCAAAATGGAAAGGATGTTTGTTTTACCTGAATGTAAAGATTGATTTCGCGACTTTCATTGTAAGCAGCACAATGAGCTTGGCCAGAGCTCGAACTTCTGTTTGGTTTTTTCCAGTTGGCTAGAATTGTTAGCGTGCAGCCTACATCCCAACCACCACAGTCACATGATCCACCTGATTTCCATCGATCAATTAAAGGCGTAGGTAATGCATCAGCTCCGGGCAAGCCATGTACCCCACTTGGGAGTATCGTAACGATGCGTGGAAGGCTTTGATTTTTGACCCCGCACCTAGTTTGTAGATCTTCTGCATAACAGTTGTTGTTGTCATGGGACAAGCAGCCATTCGACCGCACATCCACAAAATCTCCAGAATCATCAACCTTGCAGTCATCACCACAACTATTCACCTGCTCTTCTGGTAACTCAACAACAATTGCTGCAAGCTCGCAATTAGATGGGAAATCTGAAGGCCCACCCGTCGCCTGTGTTGATGCAGCACTAGAAAGAACAAATTCTCTCACCATAACAAAGTCATTAGATTCATTGGCAGTCGGTTTTTGGCAACATGTAACCTTCATTTGCCCAACAATGTTCGAGGAATAATCCTGTTCTTTCCTGTCACTCCTTCCACTCATGCCGACTCCACTTTTTGACTCAACAACACTGATAGAGTAGAATGTATATATACAGGTGAAACCATCCATACCAGTGAGATGGAATTTCTTCATTGTGGCTGCAAGAATCTCGGTGTCATTGTATGTGAATGTCAATAGTTTCTGCCCATTCTTATAAACAAGTTGCAGAAGAGCATGCATCGATGATGCTGTACATGTATCATCCTGAATTGATTCATGGTAGTTGAGAGACAACGAGCTAAAAGAATCCAGCCTTCTCTTTACTGGGTGGCTGATAGGATCACTTGATCTGGATTTTGAAGAATTTTGTGTTCCACATGTTGATGTGGGTACCCCATGTAATGGAGGCTCATGCGTACAGTCAGATTTGTCCAATCCATCACAATGGATGTGGTTTGTTGCCTTGTGCTTCCAAATTGGATCTAGAAGCCGTCGCAATGGGTTCAACTTAGCTCTGCTGCAAGCATTTCTTGTCTCTCTGTGTGAACTGTCAACTTTGGGTTGAATTCTAGATGGAATTTCTGTTCGATGCACATTAACAGGGCTGCCAGTTTTCACTTCTGATGGTTCGTCGCTCTTGGACATATGAGGGAGAGGACAAGAGAATGGAACAAAAGGAGATGAAGTGGCAAACTGGAGTGAGTAATCTCCAGAAAATTTTCTGCGGCTTGCTTCAGTAAGTCTTTTGTCACCAGTCACTAAGGACACATGTACTGGTGCTTTCAGTTTTTCTTTCTCATGAGGAACTGAATTTGAACGGATAGGTGCCAATTCTGGAGCTTCGCTTGTATGGTGCATACTGAACTTTGAATCCCTTTCTTTTATCTCTACCTCTTTGAGCTCTGAACTTGGACGGTGTTTGCGATTAGAAACTTTTACAGGGGCAGTTCTTAAATCATTGAAAGCTACATTTGGTGGGCAATGTTTTTCATCAGATACATGAGAGTGGCCTTCTTCAGTAGACAAATGCAAATCAAAATGCGAAGAAGGGAATTTCTTCTTTTGAGTGAAATGCCAAATGTCATTGTTGCTTCTACTGGATACAGTAGATGATCCAAAGGTTGAGAAAGATGAAAATGATGAATTGCTACTAGATGGTGAATGCACTTCTGTCCTTCCAATGGTCGCATTTTTCTTATCATAATTCCACCTTTCAAGACTACCCCAGTTGAGAACACCGAAGCTCAAAGCTCTCCCCTGGATATCATCTGCCCTTTCTGTTTGTTGAAGATAATATGGTAGATTCGACATGTATTTGACAAGATCTTCAGCTTTTGCTGTCATTCTCTTGCCGTGCTGATTTTGGTGATTCACTGCATTTTTAAGTGAAGCCAACTGCTCATGATTTCTGCTTTCCATGGTTCTCACAACAACTTGATTTGTGTACAACTGATCAATAGGCTATATAGATTTTGGAGTTTGATGTTGTGAACTCCTTCGATTCTAGTATCACATCCATTTGGGCACCTTCCAAGCGACTACATTAGTTTTTTGTGTCTTGAATGCCATTATTTAAGCACTGAAGTGGTTAAACAAGGTATTCCCAGCATAGTTTCTTTATAGAAGAAACAGCAACTCTCCAAATTCAGCTTACGTTTTCTGCTCATTTCCAGTTCCCTGTTCAGAAAATGATGCATTTCTCATTAGCCTCAAATTATTTCACAGTTCATATTGTGAAGTAACAAAAAGTCTCACATCGATCAATTTGTGAAACCAATGACTTTATATAACACTTGAGACACTCTTTTCTCAATGGATAGCTTTTGAGAGTGAGTTCTACCTGAAGAATGTTATCAAGTCATGGTTTTCTAATATGGTATGAGAACAGGTTCCACGTGCAGCTGCAGCTGCAGGATGCAGTTGCTCATGAGGATGGGTTTAAATTGATAAAAAGTTCTATGAACCCCTTAATATAAAACAAATAAAGAGTTCTAATTCGCTGGAAAGTGATAAAATGTCCTATGGGCCCCTTAATATAAAACAAATAGAGTTCTAGTTCGCTGGAATTCGGAGAATTTGCTTCACAGACTTACACCTCTCGTCAGAGACAAAGGATTGAATAGTCATAATAAATCCATGAATCTTATGAACTCTTCCATATCATATTTAAGCACAATTTATGTATAGATAGGAAAAGAGAACATTGGCGTGATGCATTCAGGCTGCTGTACGTTTTCCTTGCGCAAGTAGTCCATGTACACCTACTAAAGTTGCAGCAAGTTTGTCTTTATCAATTACATTTAAAAAAAAAAAATGCAGAAAATATTTGAGGTAATTCTAGCTATTCATTACGCACACAGATGAAAGTTTAAAACATAATATTGTTTTTTAACGAAAAGCAGTAGATGAAGTAAGAAAACATATACTGGATTTAATAAATGTTTTATACTTGCAAAGGCATTTTCACAATACATTGGAGATATAATATGAAAAATTGTAAATTTTGTTGATAGCATGGGTATCTCAACCCCATTGAAGGTGAGAATAATCTCACGGATACACCAAACCACCTCGCAAAAATTGTCAATTTGTTATGACATAAGTCATGATCCTAACAACTTGAGACCTTCTATATTACTTCCCTGAAATGCTTCAAGGTAAGGTTCTTAGGTAAATCAATCTGTAAAGGTAAAAATGTGGATAACCATTTTGGTACTTTTCAGCAGAGAAATTGTAAAATTTGAAAAATGGAAACTCTACTATTCTGTATTAATCTTCTAAAAAAATTTGATTAAAGTTCCTGTCCTTTCAGATCCAACCTAATGTAATTTGACAAACTTTTCAGGAAAAGGCATCCCCCCATTCACGCCTAGAGAATTGTAATTGGTCCATGGAGTGTTAGTAGTGGAATGCCAAGAAGATCTGTAATCCATTTGTTGGAAGATCCTTTGCCTATGTTAGCTTCTTAGTCAAAGAGAGCACACTGAAACAGAAAGGATGCGGTGGAAGTAATGATTAAAGAGAAAGTGAAAGTGAAAGTGTACATGGAACTGAGTGTTGAAGGACAGGTAGAGAGATGATAAAATAAATTATAGGGGCGGAAGAGAGAGAGAAATCTCAAGATTTGATTAACTTTCGCAGAATTATGCTACATTTGATTCCATTTTGGGAGCACAGAGAATCTTACAGATTTTTTTTTCCCCAAAATTCTCAAAGTTAGGAGAAAATCTTTCCTTCCCCCAAGTTCCAAAACAACAAGGAGCCAAACCTGGCCCTTATCCATCTTGAAATCACATACAGAAATCCAAGTTAGTGAAAGAAGGTTTTGCTAAGTTTTGGTAGAACCCTGAAGGATCATTTGGCTACTCACAAAAGGGAACTGTGAAATGATTTTCAGGCTCACGTTCACTGTAAAATTATTTCACCGAATCAAGATTAGGAATCATATTTTACGCATTTTCATGTATAAGAGAGTGCTACCATTTTACACCTAAAAATGATCGATTTCTCTCTGCATCTTTCCAAATCACACCAACCATCAGAACAGAGTCTTAATATGAAAAACAAAAACCCAGATCGCCCTTATATACTGCAAGCTTTTTTCTCCTTCACTGGGTACTAATAAAGGGTAAATTTTAGGGGCACCAACATGATATTTTTGCTAATTGAGACAGCAAAAAATATACCTTTCACACAATAATGAATGGAGATCATTATTGGCTACAAGAGACTCAAGCATTCGTTGTCAACAAGGCATGCAACAAAAAATAATTGGAGTATCTTAATCATCTAATCTAAGATAATGAAGTGTTTGAAATAAAATCATTGAAACCATCTCTTTATGGAAGAATTTTGGTCCAGCTTATCAATAAGCTCTGCTTCGGTTCGATTACATAATGGATCCACATGGGATGGAGAAAATATACAAGTCTTTAAGCAAAATTGATGAAGACTAGGTAGGATTAAGAATACCCAACCTTAGATCGTAGCGGAAGCGATAACGAAAATCCAGTGTCTGAATAAATTCTCCAACTCACTGACGTTGGCTGGTTGTACGACTGCAGCACATAACCTGAACTGGCTGCAATTGCAATGAAACTGGGCCTGACGTGGGATCACTTGCAATCCCCAATCTGCTGCAAACCCACTTAAACAAGAGCCAAATCCTCTTGCTGTTTGCTGGTATTCACCAGCACTCCAAGAAGGAAAAGAACCAACCACAGTTCTACAACTAGCGACACCTGTACCTGGCTGATTCTACAACCAAAATTCTGCAATATATTGCAGCTCTTATTTTCCAAAAGAAAACCACGATGGTTTAAAGGAAACTAAAATTTTATTCATCATAAGCTGCCTTCAAAAGGTCTGAATACATCTTCTTATATAGGAAAATAAAAATAAAAAATAGCCCTAAACTAAGTAGGAACCGACCCTCCTACATGCTACTTTCGAAACTTATTCAAATACTTCTAAATGTAAGACCCCATTGTTAATCTAACTAGGACAAGAATTTCTAAAAAGAATAAAACTATTAATTACTACATAGTGACCGAACCATGACCTCTAAATCGCATTAGATTTAGGACTTCAAAATCTTTGGGACTGTATGAATGTCTCATGCTTGGCTTCACGGAAGTGGGATCCAACTAACTGATTGGAATTTGATGAGTTCGGCCGGATCTGGATCAAAAATAAAATTTTCATCTTTTGACTCAGGGTCCAAATTTCTTAATTTGTCAATGCACCCACCCGGGTCAAAATTAACATTTCGATTTCGTCCACATATGCCCGCATCATTCTCCTGCTCTCGGAGAAAACTCGTCCTCGAGTTTATAAGGTTCACCGACGAAGGGTGCGGTCTTCTCTTAATCTTTCTCCTTTGCTTCCATGAAATTTCCTTATGTTGAATACTCAATCGTTGTGGAGTACTCGCTTTACGAGATGTAGTCTTGGGGCCTACCAAAAGTGACTGGATGGTAGGTGTTGAGGACTGTCTCTCATAACCTTCCCAAATAGAGTCGACATATGGCCAGATGGTGTGGTCTGAGTCCACAAGATGCAGGTCATCTATCCCCAGTGTACGAACCTTTATGGACCAATCTCTGTTGCCTCTGTCAGTAGCATCTTCTTGCTGCTTCTCAATAAACTGTGGCTCAGGATGGGATCTGGGTACCTCAAGTTCCTGCTTCAGGATGGAGCTTGCCTCAAACTGTCGAATACATCTATGTGTTGAACCTATATCTGTTGTAGCTTCATGAACTACTAACACTTGTGAGATACTGGGTGTAGCCAATTGGTTTATGTGTTCTTCCCACATTGGATCAACATAAGGTCTATGCTCACCCAATGTTTCCATGGGATAAACATCACAAAACACAAACTCAGCGATAGCCTCGACCTTTGTGCCACTATGTTGTATGTCGTCCACTCGAGGTTCACAACTTTGAACTGGATGTTCCTGTAGCGTCTCCAAGAGTTGCACATTCATGGGGTCCGTCTCTACAGAATTATTGACATCTTCCTCACTAGAGGAATCTGACTCAACAATTTCGACTTCTGCAATCGTGTCTACTTCATCAGCAAATCGGACGAATCGTTGCCTTCTCTCAGGCTGTCGGACGACATGTCTTGCCCTATGTCTGTGATAGTAGAAACTTTCGTATGAACTTTCATCTGAACTTTGATTTGAATTGTCATCTGAACTTTCTTCAGAAGATGAGTATCTAGAGTACCTTCAACTCTCTGATGACGAACTAGAAGGGTGTTGGCTTGTTTGATTCTTTAGAGCCGCAATCTCTCTCTGTAGATTAACACATGACTCAAATAACCAATCAAACTGTCTGTCGCGGTCTTTAGAGAATTCAACTCGATCATCTTCTGGAGTGTGTCTCACATGACGACTCTTACTAGAATGAAACCAGTCACTATTCCTGACTTGTTGGCCACGAAGGCGGTCACGTCTTGTCATAACTAACCCCTGATCGAAGGATGAGTCTCAATTGACTCCGAAGCTCTTATAGCCATTCTGATGCAGGCTAGGTACGATTAAGAATACCCAACCTCAAATTATAGCGAAAGCTTGAATAATTTCTTGAATAACCCTTCAATCTTCACAAAACAGTCCTTCGTTTTGCACTTTAATCTTCACAAAACAGTCCTTCGTTTTGTACTTGAATCTTCACAAAACAATCCTTCGTTTTGCACTTGAATCTTCACAAAACAGTCCTTCATTTTGCTAAATAAAATAACAATTTTATTGATCAAAATAATCTCTCCTCCAAACTGGCTATTACAACTCCTTAAATAAAAACACTTACTAAATAAGAGTCCTATCTAATTAGGAACTCCTAATAATAAACACCTACTAAATAAGAGTCATATCTAATTAGGAACTCCTAATGATAAACAACTACTAATTAAAAATAAATCCTAATAAAACTAAGCCACGTGGTGGCTGTTTTTCCATTCTACAAGGTGTCCCAATTTAAGTAGGTTTGGGATTCTCAAATCTTCCAATGTTGAGTCTTCATCTTAATTGGGCTTCAAATTTTGGCCCATTTTAAAGAGGCTCACCTTGGACTTTGGGCTGACCCAAATTGCTCATGCACGGACCTAGATCAAAAATAAAATTTTCATCTTTTGACTCAGGGTCCAAATTTCCTAATTTGTCAATGCACCCACCCTGGTCAAAATTAACATTTCGATTACGTCCACATATGCCCGCATCAAAAATCTAATTGCATTTTAAAAATATAGCATTTTATCTAATATTTGATATTGCAATTACGGAAATTAAACAAAAAATTTGCAAAATCAGACTCATCCTAATACATCACTTGAAATTAAAAAAACGAAACCACAATTTTTTTTTATTTGACTAAAAAGAATTTCTGCGATGATCTAAACGAAGCAGCACACAAAAATATAGCTGGAAAGCTAAAGATTAATGTGGACGGAAGAACGAAGGAGATAAGGGTAATTACCGGAATGGTGCGCAGAAGCTTGTGAAAGGAAGGTAAGGAATTCATAGAAATCGAAGGAAGAGGCAGTACTGGCATGGAAAGAAATCTCTCGGAATGCGGGAAAACGTTCACTCCGATTTCTGTTAGGAAGAAGAGAAGAGCTCTGATGTTAGGCAGAAGAGTTCTGATCTGCTGTCTGCAACTGCAATGCGATTCGAATGAGAGAGATTTCTAGTGCAGGTTACAATAAAAGATCTGTCTGCAGCAGTACAAAGCTTTTTTAATATTTCAATCACAAATTGACACATTTTATTTTCGGATTTATAAATTTGTATTTTATATAAGTTCTCAACCCTTTTTAAAGGTCACCCATATAGACACTCGAAAAATCTTTCTCTACGCATCTATTTTCAAATTTTTGGGTAAAGTTATCATTCTACCCCCGCATATAAATTTATTCGAACGAACTTTCAGTTCATTATCAGTTCGTTCGAATGAATATACTCATCCGAACGTACACCTTTATGTAATTTTCATTCCTTCGAATGAGTATTCATTCGTTCGAATAAACAGTTTGGTTCATTCAAATAAATGAGACGAATTTTGTGAAGGATTGACATGTATATGTTCATTTGTTCAAATGAACACTCGATCGAAAGAATGAAAATTACACTAAGGTATTCGTTCAGATGAGTATATTCATTCAAATGAACTGAATGAACTGAAAATTCGTTCGAATGAATTTATACGCGGGAGTAGAATGGTAACTTCATCCAAAATTTTGAAAACGGGTGTGTAGAGGTAGATTTTCTGGGTGTCTACATGGCTCTCATTTTTAAAATATTTAATTACTTTTTGGAACATATACAAATCTCTCTATCTACTTATACCGAATAATATTAAGGAGTGACCCTTTTGTATTGAAAGTGACTTACATTCCACTAAGAATTTTTCCCGCATCCCACACCTGATTAATCTTTAGGGCACGTGTAAACCTCTTAATCTGCACACGCCGGGTATAAAATTAAAGGGAGTAACCCTTTTTGTATTGAAGAAGGTTTGACCCAAAGACCTTTGACAAAGAAATGTGGGAATTGACCATCAAACTAACCCATCAAGGTTATCTAAGGGCGAGTTCTTGACCGCAATCAACTTTAATATAAGCATTTTTAATATTATATTCGGAGTTTCTCGGTTAAAATACCTAACAAATGGCATAATCTGTTCACCGAACTTGAAGAAATGCTAATTGGGAAAACATGCTTCAAGCGTTCCTTCAGTATTTTTTTGGATGAATTTATATTCACCATCTGCCAATAATGCACATTTTGGCTACATCACCCAAATCTGCCACGTTCTACAACCATTAATGTAGTTTTAATGTGACATACACTCTTCATCTTTTATTATTATTATTATTTGTTTTCTTTTCCTCCTCATTCCCTTAATCATTTTTTTCATATTAAAGTGTATTTTCAAAGTTAAAGCAGATTTTTTTATGATAAAATATTTTTTGTGTTGAAGCATTTTTTTCATGTTAAAACGCTTTTTTCATATTAAAGTTTTTTTTCATTTTAAAGTGTATTTTTTTATGTCAAAGCATTTTTTTCATACTAAGGCGTTCTTTTTATGTTAAAGCATATATTTTTTTTTTTTTATGTTAAAGAGCTTGTTTTTGTGTTAAAGCGTTTTTTTCACTTTAAAGAGAATTTTTTTATGTTAAAATATTTTTTTCATATTAAATTACTTTTTATAAGTTAAAGCAGATTTTTTTTTATGTTAAAATATTTTTCTTTCATCAAAACATTTTTTTTCATGTTAAAGCTTCTTTTTTTTCATTTTAATGAGTAATTTTTTATGTTAAAGTGTTTTTTCATACTAAGGATTTTTTTTCATGTTAAAGCGGATTTGTTTATGTTAAAGCGATTTTTTATGTTAAAGTACTAATTTTTATGTTAAAGCGCTTATTTTCATTTTAAAGCGCTAATCTCCATTTTAAAGCGTTTTTTTCATGTTAAAGCATTTTTTTTTCATTTTAAAGAGTACTTTTTTATGATAAAGCGTTTTTTCAAACTAAGGCGTTTTTTTCATGTTAAAACGGATTTGTTTATATTAAAGTGCTTATTTTCATGTTAAAGCAATTTTTTATGTTAAAGCGCTTATTTTCATGCTAAAACGCCAATTTCCATTTTAAAGTTGTCACGGCCGACCAAACGGACACCTGAGAAACGATAATAATTTTTTTTTTTAAGCATACACAACTCATAGTCCAAACACGTGACACCTACACCGTCACGCCCCGACCCGAGGGATAGGCCCGGAACGCGACTGATTTTTTTTTTTAAAAGACTAACTAACACAAGCATTCTAATTGGGCCGGATCAATAGTTGGGCCCAAAGGTCACACATGATTCCAACATGTGGACTCAAACATATACCATAAGTCTACCCAACAAATAGACATAAAAATAACACATAGCATGATCACATAATTCCAACCATTGAATTATCATTAAACACCATCAGAGTAACTATAGAAGCATAGACATTTTTAATATATCACATTGATACAAACTAAGTATCACACCCGGTACTTTACAAGAGAAAATGGTTCCAAGAACCAGAAAGCAAAAATAAGGGTATTTCCCTCAGTGGAAATTCCAAAGCAACGCTGCATCTTATCCACTCTAAGCTTGAAATAGAGGGTTCTCCTCATCGGGTTCATCTCCTGAAAGGTGAGTGGGGTGAGCTTACTAGCCCAGTGAAGGAAATATAACAGTGCAGTTTTAAGTAAACAATAGGTTAGTAAATAATCAACAATTGCAATAATATCTCATGCTTGATAACAAATAAGCATAATATCAGCATCATTCCCATAATTCATCATTTCTTTTCCAATACTGCTGTCATGCACCGTAACTCGTAGATACTATACTGACACCGATAGTATTAAGTCCCGACACGGTCAAAATACATCCTTTTAAGTACATCTCCTATATACACCTCAAAATCGGTACTGACACACCTTGTCAGTCACTGTCAACCCACCTGGTCTAGTAGACGTAACCGACACCCTCGGCGATGGTTCAATTGTAAAAAGTACGTGGAAGCAGTATCACATATCACGTATGATCAACATCATAAGCATTTCACATAGCACTTCTTACAACAGTGCATCATGTCTAGGCAGATGGGTGGGTTCATCAACATAAAACTACTCATTGCTCAAGATCCATTTCAAACAAAAACCTGTTTACATATTACTGGTAAGTTAAGTTCCCTCACCGTATGTGTGGTTTCGTGGTCTCTGTTCAAATAAACAAATAAGTGCACAATTATTATCATGTCAATATACATAGCATTAAATGCATACACACAAGTAGTATTTTCAAAACCATACTTGTTTTCCCAAAAATATCCAAGGTACATGGAATTGAGTCTCCTAGTTGATTTTTATCCTTTTTAAATTACAATAATCCATAAGATAGTAAATAAAAAGGTAATGAGTCCAAAACTCATATTGTCTTCTGGGCATTGACCAGATTGACTTATTGAGTTAGGTATAGATACTCAAGTCACTTTTCGGTTGTCTTCTGGATAGGACCAGATTTGACATGTTGAGTAAGGCCTCGAGATCACTTAGTGCCCGACAATATAGCGTCTGTCTGCAAGTGAGGTCACTCAGTGCCAGACCAATAGAGTCGGCCTGGAAGTGAATACAATAGTATATACACTATAATAATAAGAGAAGAGGGTTAGTATAATTTTAGATTAACAAGTGGGTACTAACATCACACACAATCCAAACAATAACATTTTACACTTAAAAACTGGGTCCCTCAGAACATGCCTTGGAAGCAGGTACTGTGGCTTCGGATCATCCGAACCACGCCTAAACTAGTCACTGACCTTGGATCTTGGGTCTGACTTCGGATCGTCCGAAGATCGGGTCTCTGATCGTCCGAAGTCCTTCCGAACAGAAAGAACTCGAAAAACTGGTCTCGGTGGGTCTAGGTACCTCGGAACATGCCAAGTGAGGCTCGGATCGTCCGAATGGGGTTCGGTCCTTCCGAACTTTGCTCAGAATATCCGGCTGAGCCAGGCTAGCCTTGGGCGTTTCTGGGCTTCGGATGAAGCTCAGAAAGTCCGAGGGATCCTCTCGGACCGTCCAAAGGGTGTGACCCTCGGACCGTCTGAAGATTGAGTCTCGGACTGTTCAGAGTCTTCTTCCTCACTGTCTGCACAAGCAGACAGTGACAGTAGACACTGTATGAAATACGAATCCGAAAACAGTAGGTTTTTCGAATTCGGTTTCCACACCTAACCGGTCCGATGGACTCCTCTGGGAGTCCTCTTTCCATAGGGAATGGTTTCGAGATTTGAAGCTCTGTAGGCCATCCGATTTTAGTACTGAAAGCTCACAGATACAAGAGAACCTATGATTTTTCTTAAACTTTGAAACGGTTTTACACACTCAACACTAAACCAAAATAAGTTTTTCTTAATTCTAAACCACTTAAAATTTGAAAAGGAACACAATGGTTACCTTCACTGGAGTTCATGGGTTGAAAATCTGGTCTTTTGAAATTTTTTCTTTTAAGCTACGGTAAGTGAAAATTGGGAAGAAACAGAGAAGCAGAGAGGGTCGGCAGGGTTGGGTTTCAGCTGAGAGATAGACTGGGAGAAGAGAAGATTTTTGCTGGGAGTTTAAACAGCTGATTAGGGCCATATATATAGGAAATTGGCCGGGAAATGTGGCCATCCGGCCACTGCATGCAGCAGCTACCGACGTCCGCTACAGTGTAACCACTGTTCGGGCGTTGGTTGCAAAACGGTCCCTCCAACTTCCCAATTTTGCAAATAAGTCCATGTTTTAGTAAAAAACCAATTTTTAACTAAAAACAAGATTTAAAAAACTCAAAATCTTAATCCAACGTTACAGATAAGTTGGGTTTTAAAAACTTTAATCACCATAAAAATTTGGAGATTTAACTCTCACTAAAAACCATTGATTTAAATAAAAATCATAATTTAACACTATTTACTTAATTAAACAAATGTTAAATATAACCAATTTAGAAACCTCATTTTGGGGTTTTAAAGAATAACTAGACCATTCTTAAAATGGTCTAACATAAAATACTTGTTTCGAAATTTATCTCATCTCCAAAATCATTTAAAATAATTATTACTCCCTTTCGGGGTTTTGACGGACGGTTTTAAATACTATTTTATGAAAATATAATTATTTTAAAATCAGAAATACAAATCATTAATTAAGGAGAATAATATCAACAAATAATAATCACATAATAACACAATTTATAAAATAATAACAATAAGCGTTAAATTACCAAATTGCCCCTCTAGTTGGACGAGCTGGATCACTGAGCTCTCGAGCTTGGATTGGGCCATACCTGGGATTTTCTCAAAGCCCTAACTGAAATCTTCGAGATTAACCGGTCCAAGCAAGATTATTAAGCTAAACTACGCCTAATCTGGGTCAGGGTATTACATACACATGTTGCGAGATTCTTACGGATCACAGGACTTATTGGACCATTGATTTGATCGAACTGAATTATCAGCTGCCTACGAACTCCAATGGAGATCAGATCTTACATAGTTCTCAATTCATTTATTTCATGGCACTAACCCCGTCCTATTCATGATGTCACATCAAGACATTCTAATTACCCTATCGTGGGCCTCATCAATAGAATAGATCTCATTTATCAAGGGTCTAGCCAATCACGGGTCTATACCAACAATGGGAACACCGTTAACCATGGGGTCAATGTCACACATGGGATAAACCTCAACCATGGGACCTATACCCGAACATAAATACATCCCTCATCGGGGACAATACTCTAAATATGGGTCCAATCCTCTATTGAATCAATGCCCTCCTTGGGAATATCTATCCACGGTATACAATATTCATCCATGGTCACAAAGCCCTCTATGGGAATAACCATCCATGGAAAAATAATATCTATCTATAGAACTGTCACGTCTATCATGAGACCAATACGTTTACCATAGGACCATTATATCTATCACGGGGTCAATATGCCCATCATATAATCAATATCTAGGCATGAATCCAATATATTTACCATGAGAACAACATCCATGAGATTCATCATCCATCCCTGCTAACTCTCCATCAGTGAGTATCATTTATCCATTGGTAATAACCATTCATGATGTAATACCCTGACCCAGATTAGGCGTGTTTTAGTTTAATAATCCTACTTAGACCTGTTAATCTCGAAGATTACGGTTAGAGCTTTGTGAAAAGCCCATGTGTGGCCCAATCTGAGCTTGAAAGCTCAATGATCCAGCTTGTCCAGCTGGAGGGGTAAAATGGTAATTTACCGCTTATTGTTATTATTTTATAAATTATTTATTATGTGGTTATTATTGGTTGATATTATTCTCCTTAATAAAGGATTTCTATTTCTGATTTTAAATAATTTTATTTTCAGAAAATAGTATTTAAAATCGCCCGTCAAAACCCCGAAAGAGAGAAATAAATATTTTTAAATGGTTTTCAAAATGAGATAAATTTTGAAACAAGTATATTATGTTAGACCATTTTAGTATGGTCTAGTTTATTCTTTCAAACCCCAAAAATGAGGATTTTAAATTGTTTTATTTAACACAAGTTAAATTAAGCAAATAGTGTTAAAATGTGGTTTTTATTTAAATCAATGGTTTTAGTTAAGTTTTAAACCTCCAATTTTTTATGGTAATAGAGTTTTTAAAACGCAACTTATCTGAAAGGTTGGATTAAATTTTTTATCTTTTAAAATCATGCTTTAAGTTAAAAATCGACTTTTTTTATCAAAACATGGACTTATTTGCAAAACCAGAAGTTTGGAGGGGCTGATCTGTAACCAAGACTACTGAATAGTGGTTACACTGTTCGGGACGTCCGCACCAGCTGCATGCAGTGGCCACCCTTTTGATCAGATTATCTATAAATCCCACCTTTCAGCCCAGCTCTCAAACTCCCTCAGATTTCTATCTCTCTCCCTCCCAACTACTTTGAGATCAAACCAGCCGAGCCCTCTCAGCTTTCCCAGTTTTTATCCATCGTAGCTTAAGAAGGAAGTTTTTTCAAAAGTCGGATTTTCAGCTAAGGAACTCCAGTGAAGGTAACCATTGTGTTCCTTTTCAAATTCTAAGTTGGTTAGAATCAAGAAAAATCGATTTTGGCTAAGTTTTGAGTGTGTAAAACAATTATAAAGTTTAAGGTAAAACTTGATTTTCTTAGTATCAGTGGGCTGTTGGTGTTAAGATCTAATGACCTGCTTAGTTTTAAAATTCCAAATCATTCCCTATGGAAAGAGGACTCACTGAGGAGTCCATCTGAATAGTTGGATGTGAAAATCGAATTCGGGAAACCCACAATTTCCGGATTCATATTTCATGCCGTGTCTGCCCGTCACTATCTGTTGTTGCAGACAGTGGAGGAAGACGGCTCTCGGATGGTCCGAACCCCACTCGGACAATCCGAGCCTCACTCAGTATGTTTCGAGACACACAGACCCACCGAGACTTGTTTTTCTGATTTTTCGGTTCGGAAAGACCTTCAGATGATCCGAGACCCGATCTTCGGACAATCTGAAGTCAGACCCAAGGTCCGAAGTTAGTAACTAGTTTAGGTAGTGGTTCGAATGATTCGAAGTCACAATACCTGGTTCCGAGGCATGTTCCAAGGGACCCAGTTTTTAAGTAAAATCTTGTTTGATTATTGATACATGTGATGTTAGTACCCATTTAATAATTTAAAAATGTACTAATTCTCTTCTCTTATTACGATAGTGTATCTACTATTATATTCACTTTCAGGCCGACTCTATTGGTCGGGTACTGAGTGACTTCACTTCCAGGCCGATGCTATATTTGTCGGGCACTGAGTGACCTCGAGGCCTTACTCAACATGTCAGATCTGGTCCTATCCAGAAGACAACCGAGAAACGACATGAGTATCTAGACCTAACTCAATAAGTCAATCTGGTGATGCCTAGAAGACAATATGAGTTTTGGACTGTGCACCTTATTATTACTCTATTGTGGATTATTGTAATTTAAAAAGGTTAGAAACCAAGTAGGAGATCAATTCCATTTACCTTGGGTATTTTTGGGAAAACAAGTATGATTTTGAAATGCTATTTGTATGTATACACGTAAATATATGTTGGCCTGTTAATGATTGTGCACTTGTTTGCTTGTTTGAACCGAGACCGCGATACCGTAAATTTTCGGTGAGGGAACTTAACTTTATAGTAGGTGTAATCAGGTTTTTATTGAAATGAGTTTTGAGCAATGAGTGGTTTCAGATTTGATGAACCCACCCATGTGCATAGACATGATGCACTTTTGTAAGAAGTGCTTATGATGTTAATCATATGAGTTATGTGATACTGCTTCCACGTACCTTTTACTATTGGACCATCGCCGAGCTGAGGGTGTCGGTTAAATCTACTGGACCAGGCGGGTCGACAGTGACTGACAAGGTGTGTCAGTACCGGTTTTGAGGTGTATACCGGAGGTGTACTTGCAAGGATGTATTTTGACCGTGTCGGGACTTAATATTATTTGTGTCAGTATAGTATCTAGGGGTTACGGTGGATGACAGCAGTAATGGAAAAGATGATGAATTTTGGGAATGATGATGATATTTTACTTGACGTTGAGAATTTGTTATCAAGCATGAGATATTATATTGAAACTGTTGATTACTTACTAACCTGATATTTACTTAAATTGCACTGTTATATTTCCTTCACTGGGCTAGTTAACTCACCCCACTCACCTTTTAGGAGATGAACCCGAGGAGGAGAACCCTCTGTTTGAAGCTTAGGGTGGATAAGCTGCGACGTTACTTTGGGATTCCCACTGAGGAGAATACCCTTATCTTTGCTTTTGGTTCTTTGAACCGTTTGTTTTTGTAAAGTACTGGGTGTGGTACTTGATTTGTGTTAACTTGATGTATTAAGACTAACATATATCCGTAGTTACTCTGATGATGTTTCAATGATAATTCGATATTTGGAATTATGTGTATTGATGTTTGTCTCTTGGGTTAGACTTATAGTATATGTTTGAGTCCACATATTGGGATCATGTGTGACCTTTGGGAATAACTGTTGATCCGACCTAGTTAGACTTCTTGAGTGTCGTCTTAGATTTCAAAAAAAAAAATCAGTTGCATTCCGAGCCCACCGTTCGGGTTGGGGCGTGACAACTTGGTATCAGAGCTTCGACTCAAACTCTAGGACTGTGATAGGTTACAATCTTGTTAGATTTGTTTTTGACTTAGAACTGCAATTGTTTTGGACATTTTCCTGTTTTGTGATACAGATATATCAAGCAATGTAGAGTACACCGAGTTGTGGGACTGAGGGACCCCTAGCTGTCCGATAGACCTGGTTTCTTCAGATGATTCCAGCGTTCCAAACTTCGTCAATGAAGTTGCACCTAATGAGGAAATGGAAGTAGCGTCGCCCGAGTACCATGTTGGGGCTGTTCCAGAAGAGGATGTGGGAGATGTCCCAAACCTAGAAGAGTCTATAGGGGAGATAGGCTCGCCTAAGTATACTCTGGCTACTCCGACTTTGGACGAGCTGTTGGACTATATGTGCGAATTGTGCAATCAGGAGAGGCACAACTGTACTTATTGTCCCTACCCTATTGATGTCATCTACCCTGTTTACGGACTTCGCTGGCATGAGAGAGCAAGGACTAATTGTCCCTATGTTGGGGGACCAGGGATATACCATGTTTGACCTTTGGAGTGTTCGGGCACAAGTCGGCGACTTGCCCTGACAACTTCTTTTACTTTAGGGATGATGCAGGATCTTCTTCGGAAGATTAGATTAAAGTGTGTGAGGGAATCGGGGAGATTGTTTTTGTAAGGGTTGAGTATTGTTTTGTTGTTTTGAAGGGTTTTTAAACCCTACTAACCCTTGTAATTGTAATGCAAATTTGAATGATTTTTAATGAACTGTGCAACTTGTGTGTTTTGCCTTAAAAAGTTTCTTGAAATGGTTAAATGATATTTACAAGTGTAAATAACAGATGTTAGGATCCAACACTAACGGAAACAACTGCCGCGGGAGGAGGACTAGTCTTCCACCCCGCGATTTATGCAATGAGACCATTTGCGCAGCAATGGAAGCATTTCAGCAAATAGCTGAAAATATGCGACGCCCTCCTATCCGAACGTAAGAGGAGAGAGCCACCTCGGCTCTAAAGGAGTTCAAGAGACTGAACCCGACTAGTTTCTCGGGGACAGAGGACCCTAGTACTGCGAGGAACTGCCTAACTCAAATTAGCCGGATCCTGAACACCCTAGCTATTGCCGATGACTTGAGAGTAACCTTGGCGGCGTACCAGTTGGAAGGAAACGCTTACGAGTGGTGGGAAGCAAAGAACTTGGTTCGTAATCACGAGCCAATGACGTGAAAAGAGTTTTCTGCAGCATTTCTGGCCCGTTACTTTCCAAAGAGCGTCCAAGAAGCGAGGAAAAGAGAGTTCCTCAACATCCAGTAGGGTTCCGATTCAGTGGCACAGTACGCCATGCATTTCATCCATCTGATGCAATTCGTGCCTTGGATAGCGGTGAACGAGAGGAGAAGGTTCAACATTTTGAGAATGGACTCCGACCTTTTCTGCAGCGGCAAGTGGCCGACCTAATCTTCGACACCTTGGAAGAGATAATTGATCAAGCTTCGAAGGTAGAAGCAGTGGACTCCATCAACAGGAGCACCGACAACTTCTAGAAACCTTCCTCCAACAAGAAGGCGAAGTTTAACAAGCAGAAGCCGTCATTCAAGAGGAACTAGCCTGCTGTAGGATAATCAAGTTGGAATAACACACGACGGCTAGTGTGTTATATCTGCAGTCAGCTTGGGCACACATCTAAGTTTTGCCCAGCAAGAAAGGAAAAGGCGTGCCATCATTGCAAGTAGAGCGGACACCTCCTTAAAGAATGTCCTTATATCGGTGGAGCCGCACCTTCGCAAGGCCCATGAGATTCTTTTTCGGTGGCGCAACCATCTATTAGTCGAGGTTCTCAGCAAACCTCTAGAGGCTCGGTGGCACCAAGGAATGGACTACCATGGAACAGTCAAGGGAGAGGACAGGGACGTCCTCAGACCACTCAGGGGAGAGTCTACACGATTGGGACTCAGAAGGAGGAGCCAATGGAGAATACGGTGATGGAAGGTACCTTTAATCTTTTCAGTCTTTTGGCTCCAGTGTTTTTTGATACCGGTGCTTCGCATTCATTTATTTCTAGAGCTTGTTATAATAGATTGGGTTTAAAACCAGTAGAAGTAGCTCACCCACTAATGGTAGTATCACCCTTGGATAAGAGAGCTTTGGTAAACCAAAGGTATAGATCTTGTGTTTTAAGGATTAGCGGTATGGAGTTGTCCTATGATTTTCTCGTGTTGGAAATGACGGACTTTAACATCATCCTTGGCATGGATTGGTTGTCAGTTTTTGAAGTTCTGATCGACTGTTCTAAGAGGAGAATTTGTGGGGTCTCCTCAACCAATGAGAGGTTTACGGAGAAGTTGATACCCTTTGAGAAGATGAGAGTCATTTTCTCTGGCCTTAGGGCGTATCCTGGTAGTGTGGTGGTGAGCATGGGTTGGGAAGATGCAGGTGGTGTAGGGTCTATTGCTCCTCGGGTGGTGTGTGAGTTTATGGATGTGTTTCCTGACCAGTTAGGTGGGCTACCTCCACGCCGAGAGATAGAGTTTGTTATAGACCTACAGCTAGGAACATCTCCAATTTCCATGACACCTTATCGAATGGCGCCGGCTGAACAGAGAGAGCTAGCTACGCAGGTAGATGAGCTTAGTAGACTTGGTTTTATCCATCACAGCAACTCACCGTGGGGCGCACCTGCTTTCTTTGTGAAAAAGAAGGATGGATCGATGAGGATGTGTATACATTACCGGCGGCTTAACCAGGTAACTATTAAGAATAAGTACCCGTTGCCTAGAATATACGACCTCTTTGATCTTTTGAGGGGATCGAGATGTTTTTCAAAAATCGATTTGAGGTCGGGTTACCATCAGTTGCGAATTCGAGAGGAAGACATTCCTAAGACTGCTTTCCGGACGCAGTATGGTTTGTACGAGTTTGTGGTCATGCCCTTCGGTTTGACGAACGCGCCAGCCATGTTTATGGATTTGATGAATCGCGTGTTCCGACCGTACATGCGAGAGTTTGTGATAGTCTTCATAGACGATATCTTGATCTTTTCGTCGTCAGAGGAGGAGCACGAGCGTCATCTGCGCATTGTTCTTCAGACTCTTCGAGATCATCAACTGTTCACTAAGCTAAGCAAGTGCGAGTTTTGGCTGACTCAAGTGCAGTTTCTGGGATATGTGGTGTCTCCAAGAGGGATCTCAGTAGATCCAGCGAAGGTGGAAACGGTGAAGGATTGGGGAGTGTCCCAAAACGTGTTCGAGATCAGAAGCTTTCTGGGAATAGCAGGATATTGCCGAAAGTTTATCCCACACTTCTCTCAGATCGTTGTGCCAATGACTCGGCTGAGGAGGAAGAACGTTAAGTTCAAGTGGAGCGAGTCTTGTGAAAGAGCATTCTAGAAGCAAAGGAGTTGGCACCTCAGCTTTCAGGAGGAGCGACTCTGGAAGATTGGAAGATCAAGGCGGACGGAGGTCTTACTTTCAAAGATAGACTTTTTATACCAAAGTCGGACGAGTGCAGGAGAAAGGTGCTTGATCACTTCCACCGTTCTCGCTTTGCAGTGAATTTTTGTGGTACGAAGATGTATCACGAGTTGCGGCGACTGTTCTGGTGGAAAGGTATGAAGCGAAAGGCAGCAGATTTTGTGTCAAAGTGCCTAACTTGTCAACAAGTGAAGGCGGAACATCAACGACCTGGTGGAAAGATGCAACTTTTAGAAGTGGCTGAATGAAAATGGGAGCACATCACGATGGATTTTGTAACCGGATTCCCGAAGTCTCCTAAGAAGAACGACGCTATAAGGGTAATAGTCGATCGATTGACGAAATCAGCTCACTTTCTGCCGATCAAGAAGACGGATTCTTGGGCTACTCTAAGTAGATTGTATTTAAAGGAGGTAGTCAGATTGCATAGAGTGTCTGTATCCATTGTATCTGATAGAGATCCTAGGTTTGTATCAAGGTTTTGGCAAGGATTGCAAAAGGAGTTGGGGACTAAGCTATGGTTTAGCACTGCTTTTCACCCTCAGATGGATGGTCAATCAGAGAGAACAATTCAAACCTTAGAGGATGTACTAAGAGCTTGTGTGATGGATATGTAAGGAAGTTGGGAAGATCACTTGGCTTTAATCGAGTTTGTCTACAACAACAGTTATCACTCCAGTGTGCAGATGGTACCTTACGAGGCTCTGTATGGCAGACCTTGCAGATCACCCTTTTGTTGGATAGAGGCAGGAGACCAAGCGCTGCTAGGACCTGCTCTAGTGCGTGAGACGTCAAAATAAGTTGAAGTGATCAGACAACGTCTCAAGACAGCCCAGAGCAGACAAAAGAGTTATGCTGATAAAAGGCGACAACCTTTGGAGTTTGCAGTTGGCAACCGAGTTTTCTTACGTGTGGCACCACGTCATAGAGTGCAATGGTTTGGGCGCAAGGGAAAACTATCACCTCGATATGTTGGACCCTTTGAGATCCTGTAGAGGTTAGGAGAAGTGACCTATCAATTGGACCTTCCTCAAGCTTTGGAGAGAGTGCATAGTACATTCCACGTGTCTATGTTAAGGAAGTACGAGCCCGATCCGTCGCATGTAATAAGTTTTGAAGATATTGAAGTTTCAGAGGACCTGACCTTCGAAGAAGTGCCAGTGAAGATTCAAGGACACCGGACTCAAGAGCTCAGGAAGAAGTCTATTCCTCTAGTGCGAGTGCTGTGGCAATATCGCGACGTATAACACGAGACATGGAAACCTTAATCGATGATGCGTAAGCTGCACCCTAGCTTGTTCACTGACCAAAAAGGTATAACTTTATTTTAAATTTCGGAACAAAATTTCTTTTAGAGGGGTAGGATGTAATACCCTAACCTACATTAGGCGTGTTTTACCTTAATAATCCTACTTAGACCGGTTAATCTCGAAGATTACGGTTAGAGCTTTGTGAAAAGCCCAGGTGTGGCCCAATCTGAGCTTGAAAGCTCAATGATCCAGCTTGTCCAGCTGGAGGGGTAAAATGGTAATTTACCGCTTATTGTTATTATTTTATAAATTATTTATTATGTGGTTATTATTGGTTGATATTATTCTCCTTAATAAAGGATTTCTATTTCTGATTTTAAATAATTTTATTTTCAGAAAATACTATTTAAAACCGCCCGTCAAAACCCTGAAAGGGGGAAATAAATATTTTTAAATGGTTTTCGAAACGAGATAAATTTTGAAACAAGTATATTATGTTAGACCATTTTAGTATGGTCTAGTTTATTCTTTCAAACCCCAAAAATGAGAATTTTAAATTATTTTATTTAACACAAGTTAAATTAAGTAAATAGTGTTAAAATATGATTTTTATTTAAATCAATGGTTTTTAGTAAGTTTTAAACCTCCAAATTTTTATGATGACTAGAGTTTTTAAAACCCAACTTATCTGAAAGGTTGGATTAAATTTTTGAGCTTTTAAAATCATATTTTTAGTTAAAAATCGATTTTTTATCAAAACAGAGACTTATTTGCAAAACCAGAAGTTCGGAACGTCCGCACCAGCTGCATACAGTGGCATACAATGGCCACCCTTTTGATCAGATTATCTATAAATCCCACCCCTCAGCCCAGCTCTCAAACTCCCTCATATTTTTATCTCTCTCCCTCCCAGCTGCTTTGAGATCAAACCAGCCGAGCCCTTTCTGTCTTTCCCAGTTTTTATCCACCGTAGCTTAAGAAGGAAGTTTTTTCAAAAGTCGAATTTTCAGCCTAGAAACTCCAGTGAAGGTTTCAAATTCTAAGCGGTTTAGAATCAAGAAAAACCGATTTTGGCTAAGTTTTCAGTATGTAAAACCATTTTAAAGTTTAAAGAAAAACTTGGTTTTCTTAGTATCAGTGGGTTGTTTGTGTTAAGATCTAATGGCCTGCTTAGTTTTAAAACTCCAAATCACTCCCTATGGAAAGAGGACTCACTGAGGAGTCCATTTGACCGGTTGGATGTGAAAATCGAATCTGGAAAACCCACTGTTTCCGGATTCGTATTTCATGCCGTGTCTGTCCATCACTGTCTGCTGTTGCAGACAGTGGAGGAAGACGGCTCTCGGACGGTACGAGAGTCGATCTTCGGACGGTCCGAGGGTCACACCCTTCGGATGGTCTGAGGGCAACCCTTCGGATGATCCGAGACCCGATCTTCGGACAATCCAAGTCAAACCAAAGGTCCGAAATCAGTGACTAGTTTAGGTAGTGGTTCGAATGATCCGAAGCCACAGTATCTGGTTCCGAGGCATGTTCCAAGTGACGCAGTTTTCAAATGAAATCTTGTTTGATTATTGATGCATGTGATGTTAGTACCCATTTAATAATTTAAAAATGTACTAACCCTCTTCTCTTATTACTATAGTGTATTTACTATTGTATTCACTTCTAGGCCGACTCTATTGGTCGGGCACTGAGTGACTTCATTTTCAAGCTGACACTATATTTGTCAGGCACTGAATGACCTCGAGGCCTTACTCAACATGTCAGATCTAGTCCTATCTAGAAGACAACTGAGAAGCGACCTAAGTATCTATACCTAACTCAATAAGTCAATCTGGTCACGCCCAGAAGACAATATGAGTTTTGGATTGAGCACTTTATTATTACTATATTATGGATTATTGTAATTTAAAAGGTTAGAAACCAAGTAGGAGATCAATTCCATTTACCTTGGGTATTTTTGGGAAAACAAGTATGGTTTTGAAATACTACTTGTATGTATACACGTAAATATATGTTGGCATGTTAATGATTATGCACTTGTTTGCTTGTTTGAATAGAGACCGCGATATCGCACATTTTCGGTGAGGGAACTTAACTTTGCAGTAGGTGTAATCAGGTTTTTATTTAAATGAGTTTTGAGTAATGAGTGGTTTCAGATTTGATGAACCCACCCATGTGCCTAGACATGATGTATTGTTATAAGAAGTGTTTATGAATGCTTATGATGTTAATTATATGAGTTATGTGATACTGCTTCCACGTACCTTTTACTATTGGACCATCGCCGAGCTGAGGGTGTCGATTACATCTACTCGACCAGGTGGGTTGACAGTGACTGACAAGGTGTGTCAGTACCGGTTTTGAGGTGTATACCGGAGATGTACTTGCAAGGATGTATTTTGACCGTGTCGGGACTTAATACTATTGGTATCAGTATAGTATTTAGGGTTTACGGTGGATGACAGCAGTAATGGAAAAGATGATGAATTATGAGAATGATGATGATATTTTACTTGATGTTGAGAATTTGTTATCAAGCATGAGATATTATATTGCAACTGTTGATTACTTACTAACCTGATATTTACTTAAATTGCACTGTTATATTTCCTTCATTGGGCTAGTTAGCTCACCCCACTCACCTTTCAGGAGATGAACCCGAGGAGGAGAACCCTCTGTTTGAAGCTTAGGGTGGATAAGCTGCGACGTTGCTTTGGGATCCCACTGAGGGGAATACCCTTATCTTTGTTTTTTTGTTCTTAGAACTATTTGTTTTTGTAAAGTACCGGGTGTGGTACTTGATTTGTGTTAACTTGATGTATTAAGACTACTATTTATCCGTAGTTACTCTGATGATGTTTAAATGATAATTCGATGTTTGGAATTATGTGTGTTGATGTTTGTCTCTTGGGTTAGACTTATGGTATATATTTGAGTCCACATGTTAGGATCATATATGACATTTGGGCCTAACTGTTGATCCGACCCAGTTAGACTTCTTGAGTGTCGTCTTAGATTTAAAAAAAAAAAATCAGTCGCGTTCTGGGGGTATCCTTCGGGTCGAGGCGTGACACATGAATATAATCACTCCATAAGTATAATCCATCTATGGGCATAACTCATACATTCGTAGAACCAATATGTCTATCATAGGACCAAAAGGTCTAACATAATACCAATACGTCTACTATGGGATCAACATGTCCACTATGATACCAATACGTCTACCATGGGACCAAAAGGTCTAATATAATACCAATACGTCTACCATGGGACCAACATGTCTAACATACGACCAATACGTCTACCATGGGACCAACAGGTCTACTCTAAAACCAACATCCAAGCACTATCATGGAAACTATCATCCATGGGTATACACATTCATCCCTGGTAACACTATCAGTAAGTATCATCTATCCATGGGTAATAACCATTAATAAATATAATCATCCATGAATATAATCCCTCCATGAGTATAATCAATCCATGGGCATAACTAATGCAGGGGCACATCATTTACCATGAGATCTTCTATCCGTAGGAACAACACTCGAATGAATCACTATGTGACTGTGGTAAAAATATCAAATCATCATATCATATCATAAATATACCATGACCCCTAACAAGACTTAGGGCGCAGGACTTACTAAGCGGGAGACCCACGACTAGCGTGATCAAGTCTACCTCGCCCTGCATCCCTTCACCTCAAAGGTGATTCAGTCAAGCTCTAAGGAGGTCAGACCGCGTCTAATGAAGCTAGCACTACCCCCATGGCGTAAAATAGTATCTAAGTCTGAGCATCAACGCACATAAAGTGTGCTAAATAGCCGTGAGAGCGCCCTTCAGCGGTAGCATGTGAGGAACCTACTCCTCGATGGCAACCCTATGGGATCAAGTCTCCGCAGCCGACTTCACCGTCCCTGAATATTTCTCTGGAACGGTCAGTCAACCATCATAATCACGTGAGGGACGTACCCATACCACGTTTCAATATCAAGTGACCAAGTCACATATACATCTCAATGCCACAGTCTCCATATGTTCATATCGAGGCTCCCACGGTCTCACAGCTACTCTAGGGCTTACTCATGAAATCTATATACTTATCTCATTATTTTACCTATACAAATGTGAGACACAATGATCTACTGATCGAACAGTTTCCTTTTTCAACGGACTGAGGCATAACGTTATCAATATCACGTGATGGACGCACCCATATCACGCCTTAATATAATCAATATCACGTGAGGGACGCACCCATACCACGTCTCAATCATCAATATCACCTGAGGGGCACACTCATACCACGTCTCAATATAATCATCACTTGAGGGACATACCCATACCACGTCTCAAAATAATCAAGTGACCTAACATCTTAGTGCCAAAGTCATCATCTGTCAATCTTAAGAATTTTCACAGTTCTCTAACTAATCTAGGCTTTACTTGAGAACAAACATATATGTCTCATCATATCGGAACTCCCAAGCCATCATAACCTCTTGGGACTGCCTTCGAGGGATCCAACATCTAGCATTAGGGTCTATATTAGGGAAGGTATATCCCACTAATCCCTTTATACCCTTTACATTTGCTCAACATCTTATATCATCCTAAATATAAATGGATGACACAATGCATCTTTTGATCGAGTTGAGGCACAATACTCTCAGTTGCCTACGTACACGTAGTTTATCAGATCAACCGTAATTCATCATTTTCACATTTGGGTTGACATTGGGAAGTGGTCTTACTTTTACTTTGGGGAAATCAAACAAGTCTTTTTTAGCATTTACATTACATTCCATGCATTCTCAATCATGTTAGTCCATCCCTATTGTAGTACAAGTTAACCCCCTTGATAATTGACCTTAATTCACTCATATCACTTAGTCTAACCCTTTATCAAGTTCTTCTTCAAATCATGAAAATTTGTTCTAAACATGGTTAGGTCGATCCACCACAACCATCATCAATATAGGTACTTACTAGTGATGTACATATCATCATATAATCCAAGCATGGCATTAAAACACATTCATTATATTTATTATATGAGTTACCCATCTAAGAATTCCGATCACAATCATGAAAATTCATTTGATACATACACTACTCATAACCATACACAAGTATGAGAAGTTATCAAGGCTTTACATTACACATCTTGGAAAATCTTGATTTATCATACATTCTATCATACTTTAACACATCATAAATCTATGAATTCTCAATTATAATAAACATCTAATTATAGGGCACTTGGAAAACTCATACATATATATCTGATACAATATATTCACTTCAATCACACATAGGCACATAAGGAGGTCAAACCATAACCTTACACAACTATGCATTGTGCACATTCACTCAAACATATTACGACACACCTTGTGAGTATGAAATTTACAAATATTCCAATGCTCCAAGTGTATGGCATTCTCTAATTTTACCTAATGTTATCCAACTCGAATCATATCGAAATCGGTGTATGGGTGTGAATCGTGAATAAAAAATCGTAAAATCATACGATTCATATATCCTCTTATTCCCATAACCATTTTGTTGACCTAAGCCATTACAAAAGTGCCTTTTTTTTTCATTTTAAATAGTATTATTTTTTTTTTTTATGTTAAAGCATTTTTTCATTCTAAGGTGGTTTTTTCATGTTGAAACGGATTTGTTTATGTTAAAGTGCTTATTTTCATGTTAAAGCGTTTATTTTCATTTTAAAACGCCAATTTCCATTTTAAAGCACTTATTTTCATGTTAAAGCGCTTTTTTCATTTTAAAATGCTAATTTCCATTTTAAAGCACTTATTTTCATGTTAAAGCACTAATTTTTTTCATCTTAATGATGCAGCGTACATGAAAATAGACACTTTAAGAGATAAACGATATTAGATAGTATTTAAAAATGAAAATTATTGATTTAAAATGGAAATTAGCGCTTTAAAATGGAAATTAGAGCTTTAACATGAAATAAGCGATTTATCACAAAAAAATCCGCTTTAAGATGAAAAAATGCCTCAGTATGAAAAAAGCTGCTTTAAAATGAAAATAAGGGCTTTATCATAAAAAAATTCGCTTTAACATGGAAAAAATGCCTTAGTATGAAAAAAATGCTTTAACATAATAAAAAAAACTCTTTAAAATGAAAATAAGCACTTTAAACTGGAAATTAGCGCTTTAACATGAAAATAAGCGCTTTAAAATAAAAAAACCCGCTTTAATATGAAAAAATGTCTCAGTATGAAAAAAGCGCTTTAACATAATAAAAAAATGCTTTAAAATGAAAAAAAAATGCTTTAACATGAAAAAAAGGTTTAACATAAAAAAAATGTTGTAACACAAAATAAAAAAATTTTAACACAAAAAAATCCGTTTTAACTTAGAAAAAAGCGCTTTAATGTGAAAAAATGCTTTAACATAAAAATTCAATTTAAATTGAAAAAAGCGCTTTAACATAAAAAATCCACTTTTAAATAAAAATTGCTTTAATATAAAAAAATACGCTTTAAAATATAAAAATGTTTTAACATGAAAAAAACCGCTTTAACATGAAAAAAATGTTGTAACACAAAACAAAATATTTTATATTAAAAAAATGCACTTTAACTTAGAAAAACTCTTTAATATGAAAAAATGCTTTAACATAAAAAAAAAAAGGCTTTAAAGTGGAAAAAGTGCTTGAATATGAAAATAATTGATTTAACATAAAAAAATCTGATTTAACATGAAAAAAACGTCCTTGTATGGAAAAAATGATTTAACATAAGAAAAAATACGATTTAACATGGAAAAAATGTTTTAGCACAAAAAGAAAAGATATATATATATATATAAAAATCCACTTTAACATGAAAAAAGCAAGAAATATATCACTCAAATGACCATCATTATACATGCATGGAAAATCTAAAAAAGAGAAAATATCAACCTGAATGAGAAAATATAAAAAAGTATAAAAACTCTAATTATAAATAAGAGCCCAAGCAAATTACAACTTTAGCAAATCACCACTTTAATATCAAGTCATAGCCCCACATGCCCTCTCTTTTAATCAACCAAAGAATTATATGAGACTTTAAGTAAAAGACCTTTTATAGTTTGTTGAAAAATGTGAGTTTGAAAAATGTCCATCATAAAAAAAAGTGCAGCACTCTAACATTGAAAAACTAACCGTTGTTGAGTAAGGGCAGTTTAGTCCAAAATGTTTCCGAGCCTATCCCGAGACATTATTTCCAAATTAGACTTTCTTCGGATACCGCGAACGAATTAGGCTATATGTCGGGTATTTTATCCGAAAAACCCCATTATATTCAATTGTTAATGTTATTCTTAACCGTTAATTTTAATGTGTAATATCTTATTTAGAAATTTATTAGTTTATCTGAGTATTTGATATTTCAAATATTGAATATAAAAATAAATAATAAAATATTAAAGTTGATTAGTAAATATTTAAATACCGAATGTCAAGGTAAAAAACTAAATATAAACATGAAATGCTGAATATTATAGTTAATAAATAAAAGATATAGTTGATTGTTTGTTGAATATTTAAATTTAAAATACAAAATTTATAGATAAAATATTAGTGTAGAGATTAAATGCTAAGCCAGATTTTCAATTTAATAATATTTCAAATATTAAATATAAAAATAAATAATAAAATATTAAAGTTGATTAGTTAATATTTAAATACTGAATGTCAAGGTAAAAAACTAAATATAAACATGAAATGTTGAATATTATAGTTAATAAATAAAAGATATAGTTTGATTGTTTGTTGAATATTTAAATTTAAAATACAAAATTTAAAGATAAAATATTAGTGTAGAGATTAAATGCTAAACCAGATTTGATTGCTAAAAGGCATAATTAGATGTGGAGCAGAAGTTAAAATTTATATAAAATATAAATTTATAAATATAAAATTATGATATATTTTAGCATTACGATCTTTAATTGACGATTAATTCCACCAGATCTTTTTTTGCATCGGACGACAATGGTGCGGTCACATCAATCAGAAAGAGAAAGGAAGCGTGTTTTTGGGACTGTGAAGTTACCTCAGCTTAACGCGACTACAGATTGGCAGCAGTGGCTTTAGCCTTTCTTTCTTCTTTGGCGGAAGAAGACAGGAGGAGGTCCCCACACCAGACACATCCAATACCCCTCCGTACTTGAGGATCAGTCACCAATTTCAATGGAAATAAAAACACAATGGACACTGAAAATTAATGAAGAGAATGTTTGGTTTCAAAAAGAAGTGGAGGCTAAAATTGGAATAAATTTTTAAAACAGCATTCCCTTCATTTTTCACAGTGTCTAAATGATTACTCTAATTTTTTCTCTCATTCTTATTTCTATCTCAGTTTGGGAGATTATTTAAAGTGGCTTCCACCCACTACTCCTTAATGTAGTTAGGAGTGAAATCGGATCGGATCGGGTTGAATTTTTTAAAATTCAATCCGATCTGAGTTATTAATATATAGAATTCGATCCGACCCAACTGAAACTTTTAATCCGGATGTCTTGACCCGACCTGACCTGAATTATAACTCGACTCAACTTGATCCGCCTCGTATTTTGAACCTACTTTATTCTACTTTTTACCGGGTCAATTCAAGTTAATTTAAAAATCTCTCAACCCAACCCGACCCGAATTCAATATGGGTTTCTGACTTCTCAATCCGACCCGACCCGACCCGCTGACCTGCCTTTTATAACCCGACTCAGCATTGAATTAGGAATATGGTAAAGTGGCTCCTGGATGGGGAACCACCCCATTTATGGGTGTCGCAATGGCTTTATTTGCCATATTCCTATCTATTATTTTGGAGATTTATAATTCTTCCGTTTTGTTGGATGGAATTTCAACGAGTTAGGTCCATAAGAACCATCAAGTCCTAGCTTTTCAATAAAAAATGAAGCATGATTTTCAGTCGGGTCATATGGGTCCGAGCCAAAATCCGACCAGAATTTCACACCTACATATAATACGTACACCTTATTTTGCATGTGGTCCGAAGTTCTCACAGTTCACATTACAACATTTATGTGTAAACCAATCTCTATTATATCTTTATAGTTTACGCCACTTGTTGCATTTCAATCTTAACCATCCAAATCATAGGCTGGGCATTTAGACACCGTACTATTTTGTCAGCAGACATCGATTTTTAGATTTTAAGTGAAAATTACCATTTTGCCCTTTAGCGCGGAATCGACCGAATGCTTCGATCGATCGATTCCACGAGCGAAAGAAATCGATCGTAAAATGTGCGATTGATTATGTTAATTTCAATCGATCGATTGATTCTGTTGATTTATGCTACAGTAACTAAATAAAAAAAAATTCTTTAAAATTTTAAAGTTATTTTTTAAGCACTATGTATTTTCAAAATTTCTCAAATTGAATATCCGGACTAATTACGATAACCTGATAAAAATACTTTATGACTTCAAGGCCTTTTGATACTCCCAAATGCTTAAAACAGAGTGTTTTACAAATAAGGATATCCCTCGGCTGTTCCGAAAACACATTTGAAATTGTCAAAAGACCTTAAAGTCTTAAAGTATTTTTATCAGGTTATCGTAATTAGTCCGGATATTCAATTTGAGAAATTTTGAAAATACACAGTGCTTAAAAAATAATGTTAAAGTTTTAAAGGAAAGATAAAACTTTAACGTTATTTTTTAAGCACTGTGTATTTTCAAAAATTTTCAAATTAAATATCCAGATTAATTACGATAACCTAATAAAAATACTTTAAGACTTCAAGGTCTTTTCACAATCCCAAATGTGTTTTCGGCACAGCTGAGGGATACCCTTATTTGTAAAATACTCTGTTTTAAGCATTTGGGAGTGTCAAAAGACTTTAAAGTCTTACAATATTTTTATTAGGTTATCGTAATTAGTTTGGATATTTAATTTGAGAAATTTTGAAAATATACCGTGCTTACAAAATAATGTTAAAGTTTTAAAGGAAAGATAAAACTTTAACGTTATTTTTTAAGCACTGTGTATTTTCAAAATTTCTCAAATTAAATATCCGGACTAATTACGATAACTTGATAAAAATACTTTAAGATTTTAAGGTCTTTTGACAATCCCAAATGTGTTTTCGGCACAGCCGAGGGATACCCTTATTTGTAAAACACTCTGTTTTAAGCATTTGGGACTGTCAAAAGACCTTAAAGTCTTAAAGTATTTTTATCAGGTTATCGTAATTAGTTCGGATATTCAATTTGAGAAATTTTGAAAATACACAGTGCTTAAAAAATAACTTTAAAATTTTAAAGATTTTTTTTTTAATTTAGTTACTGTAGCATAAATCAACAGAATCAATCGATCGATTGATATCTAATTGATGCTATCAATCGATCGATTGAAATTAATAGAATCAATCGCACATTTTACGATCGATTTCTTCCTCTCGTTGGATCGATCGATCGAAGAATTCGGTCGATTCCGCGCAGAAGGGCAAAATGGTAATTTCTACTTAAAATCTAAAAATCAGTGTCTGTTGACAGAATAGTGCGGTGTCTAAATGCCCAGCCAAATCATATCCTCTACTTTCCTTTAAATATTTGCTTCCTCATTTTATCATCTCCATTGGGGATGTATCCTAGAGGCTAAGAACCACAAGATTGCATCATCTTGAGCTCATTTGATTTTATAAATTTATTAGAAGTAAATATAAATACTCCAGCATAATCATCTAAGTATTTTTAATTAAAGAGAGCTTCAATATTACATTTTAAATAGGGAAAATATCTTTGAATAAAATACTTATGGAAAATTAGGGTTAAAATTTGGATTGTGCTTTAATCCGACTCGCATGACTCGACTCGAGAAATTATTGGTTTTGGTTTATGTATTTGTATATTTCGGGTTAGGTCGGATTGGAAAAATAAAAACCCGCATGAAATTAGAGTGAGGTTGGATTGAAAAATTTAAAATCAATCTGACCCGACCCAACGTAACCCGACTCGACCCGGATGCACTAAGTTATAAAATAACACTTGGTTTGACTCGGGTCGGATCGAGTACAATAAATTTTGACATGGGTTAAGTTGGGTTTATTAAAACCCGACTTGATCCAACCCGAATTTTAGCCCTACGGAGAATGATATCAATAAAATTGGTAAAATTTCACCCCATTTCATCATCTTAATTTTATTATTTTAGAACTTAATTTTTTTTTATTTCTACAACAAATGATAGAGTCATCTTTTATTTTTTATAATTAAAGTTACTCACTTTTAATTAAGTTTAGCTCAACTGATTTCCTCCACTTCAAGGAGCAGGAGGTTGCGGGTTCGAGCCCCATGGCCTAACCTTGGTGTGCCTTAGGGGTAGTGAGATCATCCGTGGAGGTTTTTTTATTAGGACTGTGTCTGAGTTTCACACGTGTTAATAATAAAAGAAAAAATTATTCACTTTTAAAATATAAGAATACTCTACTTTTAATATTGTTTTTTTTTTTCACTTCCTTTTTCAATTGACCCTTTGGTACCATTTATATTCGTAATTTTCTCTTTCTTTTTCTAAAATCAAGGAGGGCTGATTGCTTTTATTCGAATGCCAAATTGATAATGTCGTAGGCATCAGATGATTAAGTAAGATAAATAAAAGACTTCTTGAATGATATAATGCAATTAAATTTTTTTCATCCAATTACTATATCTTTATAAGATGAGACATGGAAAATCATTAATTTATAACAATTAAAATTTTAGTACATACAATTATGTGACTAAGATACTCAAATGGACTTAAAATTTTACCTACCCTTTATCATTGACATTTTCTACATATTCCAACCGAAAATGTTTAACCCACTAAAAAATTCGACAAGAAAATTCCCTAAATAGGAAGAGTTTCAATTTTCATCTTAATTTTTTATTACTAAATAAAAAATTTAACCACATAAATTTATTTTTTAAATACCCACCATTTTATGGAGTCCACTAATCTCTTTAAATTAAATTAGAAATTATAGTTAACAAAATAGGTTCCATTCAAATGTATTTATTCATTTGTTTTAGGTAGATGAAATAGATAGTTCACAGTTAGTTTTATTTTTGTGATGTAATTTATTTAATTTAAATCAAGTGAGTCTACACTTTAAATGACATTAATGTTTAAATAATTATATTTTGAAATTATTTTGATAAAATTGACTGAGTAAAATGATAAACTACACAAATCTAAAATAACTAAGTCAATTTGGATTAAATAAAATTCAATAATAACTTGATGTTCAATGACCCTAAAGAATCAAACAAAAAGTGGTTAATATAAGAGTTCATTTTTAAGAACCTCAAACGATAACAAATGAAAATACACATTGTATGACATGGCGAGTAGGGGATTTTTTGTTTATTTAAAATGAATATAGAAATCAGAAAAATATTTTAAAAATAAAAAAGTGAAAATTTAAATAAATAAATTTCTTTTGCATGTTTTAATGTGCGCTTTTTCAAAATTATATCATCCGACAGCAACATACTAATTTTATGGTAACTTTATTAATTAAATTAGGTATTAACCGTTTAAATCCCAAAATTGCTTAAACATCAAATCACGAGATCAAAACAATCCACAATCAACAATTTTTCTCGTAAATTCAAAGATACAATGGGTATACTAGTGAAAGAAAAATAGAGAATGAGACAGAGGGAGTATGTTTGTTAAGGCTATCACTCCATTTGATCTCATTTATTTTCAACACACTTTATGCTACTCTAATATAAATGGGACAACTCACTTGGTGCTTGCACAGTTTGGAGTTTCTCGGGTTATGCCATCATCGATTTCAAAATTGTCATTTTCTTGGGGTATTGCCTTGTCTCGCCGAAATGCTCCTCATTGTGGCACTTATCTTTTTTTGTCACTATGTGGAGCCTGTGGTGGGAAAGGAACAATAGGCTTTTCAGAGATTCGAGTGAGTCCAGTATGGCGGTTGGGCGGAGCTCTCTTGTGAAGTGCGCTTCTTGGGTTGTCTCGTTACAGGTGTTCCATAACATCTCAATGTCAGATATTTTATGCGCATGGAAGAATGTGCTGATCTTGCCTAAGAAATCATTGTTTTGGTTTCTTTCCCAGTTATCTTTATTGCTAGTTTTTATACTCTATATTTTGTACTTGCACATCTGGTGCTCCTTTTTAGTATATATATATGAATCATTTCTAAAAAATATAAATGGGATAACTATTTTAAGACAATTTCAAAATTCATATAAGACAACTAAATTGGAACAGAGAGACTATATGGAATCAATAACGGTTAACCCCAAGGTTTCAACTCAAGGGTATACGGATAGTTTTGATGATAAGAATTCATTGGCATACGGTACTAACACGTGTGTAACAATGTAAAATATTATAAGTACAAAATTAAAACCTTTGTTCAAAGCCAAAAGAGGACATGCATTGAATATCATATGCTTGAAAAAAGTAGATAAAAGATGAAGTGTCACTCCCAAGCCCTTGGACATCAAAAAGCCAAATACTGAAGATCGAATGGCATAAAGAGTCAAGGCTTGAAGCTTTGAAGATTGAAAAAAATAAAGATCAAGCGCACATAGTTTTAAGTCATGAGTGTTGCACATAGTTTTAAGTCATGAGTGTTTAGGGAATCTTTTGTAAACTTAGTCAACAATTGAACACGTTGCCTCAAATTAGGCTTCAATGGACTCTAGGACCAGTGTCTTGAGCACATTCAAATAGATTCCTAAGAAATGTTTTAGATTCCAGGAATTTATTAAATATTTTTGAAAATACTGATGAAGGCCCAAAGTTGAAAATCTTGATTTGAGAGACAAATCAGTTGAGTGACCATCATAGATCAATCGACTGAACTTGCAAACTATTAATATTTTTGTCTCTGTAAAAGATCAGTCGACTGATCTTGGTATATCATTCAACTGACCGTATTGTTGTTATGAGATTTGGTCTCGGTTATAGTTCAGTTGACTAAACTTGTACATCATGTAACACCTTGATTTTTCAAAGATATAAATATTTACAAAAATGCCATTGGATTGGTAAATTAAAAAGAATTTGTGCTTGTGGAAATTATCGAGTGATCGGTATGATCGTAGATGAGAAAATGGTGGGGCCCATTGTTCAAATTAAGACCCAATGTGTATATTATAAGGATCAAATTAAATTAAATTAAATTGGTATTGTACATCTAATTGGGTCAAGATGGTTATTTGGGTCAAATGACCCAATTGGGACCCAATGGGTCAACATGGACTTATTTGACCATTGGGTGAGCTCAATTTTAATTGGCTTAGGCTGAATTGATTTGGAATTAAATAAAGGATAAATGGATAGGCTTGATGCAAGTGTGTAAACCACATTCAAATGGCTAAACCACCCATAAATGGCTCATGGCGCCAATTGGGTCAATGAGCTAAATGGGGGCCCAATGGGTTGAGTTGAGCATGTTGACCATGGTTGACCATGTGGACCCTCATGTGAGCTCAAAGGATGAGTCAAATCAGGTTGAGTTGGGACTGAAATGAGTTGGATTTGAATTAAGTAATGGAGTTGACTCAAATGCATTAAATGAATGACATTAAATGTGGTGAGTTGGGCTAATGAGTTGGGTGAGTTAAGTTGGAAACCAAAGAGACCTTAAATTCCATTAAGTAAAATGGGGAGGTAAGGAGTTGCCATGATCTTAAACACCACAAAACAAGTCCCACACGTTGGGTACTTGTGGAGCGGGTTTCCATGCATGGAATTCAAAGGCATGAGATAAGATTCACCTTGGAAGCTTGGATGGGTTTCCATCTCATAATGGAAACCCAAGACCCAACATGGGAAGCTGAAAGGATGGTCTAAGCTGAGGCCAAGTGTCCCATAGTTAAGCCATGGGATTCCTTGGTTTGATCAAGGATTGATGAGGGTAAATGAGGGGCTCAAGGGTTGTTTAACAAAAGCAACAAACCACATCCCTTGGCCGAATGTGATCACAAAGAAAACATAGAATTCTCATCTCTCTCCCTCTCTCCAAAACCCATCCTCTTGGCTGAATTATCCTTTGGTGTTTTCACCATTGTTCAAGCTTTCAATCAGCTAAGGACTAAGGGAGCAAGAAGGAAGAAAGTAAGGATCAAAAGGAGAGAAGAGAAGCAAAGGAAATTGGTAAGTGTTTACATAAGAATTTAGTTGAATAAATTGGTAAAAGGGAGCATGATTTGGCCATGGAATGGCTGAATCCATCAAGGGCTTAAACCTTGGATGGTGCTGTATAAAAAAGATAAAAAATGGATCATTGGGTTCGGCCACTTTGGATGGCCGAACCCCATGAAATTATTTGGGTATTTTGATGGTTTTTGAAGGCTAAAAACCAGGCAAAACCATGGAGATTTTTACATGTTTTAATGAGACACAAAGTATATGTTAAAGAGGTTCAAATCATAGGCCATAGGGTTCGGCCACTTGGGATGGCCGAACCCCATGAAAGGATTTGACAAGCTTATAGTGATTTTTGATGGTTTTGAGAGATAAAAACCATACAAGGTATGGAAGGTTAAGGTGTTAAAAAAAAAATGGAGATAAGGTGTATGTCTTTGGTCGGCCAATGTATGGCTGAACCATATCTTTCTTATGGTTTTTAATTAGTATGTCAAAACCATGAATAATTATGGGAAGTATTGAACCAAGAGAACCATAGGGTTCGGCCATGTGTATGGCCGAACCCCATGGACCATTTTATGGGATAAATGGACCCTTGAATGGGTATTTGGATTCAAGTATATCAGTAGAAATTATTGTTGGTTTTGTAATGTTTTTAAAGGGTCTAAAATATGACTAAATGGTGAAGTATGATTAATGGATTTTTAATATGTTAATAGATGGAAATAAAGAACCATAGGGTTCGGCCATATGTATGGCCGAACCCCATGGAGTAGTTTTGATGAATGTAAGTGATGTTGGAACCAAGAAAATGATGGAAGATTAAGGGCTAGTTAATCACATGGATAGATGGGTAACTAGTCTTAATTATGAAGATTAAGAGATCCAATTTGGATTGGTGAGGTTCGGCCATGTTGTATGGCCGAACCCCACTAAGGTGGATTTTATGGATCTTGGTTAATAAACAAGATTAAATATGGGTTAAACCTAATGGCAAAACCGTAAATATAAGTTATAATGGAATGAAGGATTAAAGGACTTGAAAGAGGGGTTAAACCAAAGTGGTATGGTTCGGCCATGCTGTATGGCCGAACCCTACCAAGTTATATTATGTAATATAAGGTGTTTATATGGATGGTATTGATCAAATGAAAAGGAGGATCAAATCCAAAGTGGGTGAGGTTCGGCCATGGGTATGGCCGAACCCCACAAGATGGTTTTTGGGACTTAGATGTAAATGGAAATTAAATGATAGTATATTGACTTGCTGTTATATAAACAAGGTAACGGAACTTGAACGGCGCACGAGTCGTGAACGAGTGACAATTAAGAAGAACAGACACTTAATTGAACACAGTAGGTTTCCTACCTACTTGTAACCACTGTTATATTGGGTTTTATCATGGTTTTTATGAGTTATGTTGTTATTGTTTTATGTTTCAAATGGGTTTTGAATGTTGAGATATATTTACAAATGACATAAATTCATTGACATCTCATGCATGGCATGGGGTGATGATTATGGAAACCGGAGCCCACACTCTGTCGGTATGCCCATGATGCATCTGTGGGGCATCCTTGGGCGATGAGAGTCCCGCCAGGATGAATAACTTAATGATGAGAGTCCTATCCATAGGAAATGAGGAGTACTGTGGATTACCTTGACATGAGAGTCCCGTCAAGTGATAGCTATGTATACTTGTGATGGGTGGGACTCATTACATTTGCACATACATACATAGCATTGATTTTATATGTTTTTGATGATCAAATATTATGATATATGCATGTTTTTATATACTAACCATGTGGTAGCCGGATCGGAAAACCTACTGGGCGCGTTGATCTAACGCCCTATTTCTATCCTTAGAGGATAATGCAGGAAAAGGGAAAGGAAAAGAGAAGGTCGAGGACCGCGAGGAAAGTCAAGCTTAAGTGCTTGGGTGTTGGATTGGAATTTTAATTACTGTTGTTTGGATACACTTATTATGTGGACTTGTAATAATTTAGTAATCTTTGCTATGGTTTGAATTATAGTTTGATGATGGTTATATGAATTAAGTTATTGTAAATATGACATGTGCTTTGCTATCTAAGAATGAATGGTTGTCTTAGGATTGATGATATTCCGCAATCAGGATAGTATCTTTCCGTATGATTTAATTTAGTTCCATGTGTGTATTATTTATCATGGGTTTAGTCCATGCACACATGGGTGGCCAGTTAAGGGTCGGACTTTGGAAGTCCGAACTTAGCTCGCGTCGTGACGTCTCCCAGCTCTCTTCCACTTGTTTATTTTTTTTTTTAAAAAATAGACTCTGATTTTTGAAAGGTTGGAAAAGGGTGGGGCGTTACACATTAGTCGTCTGACTTTCTTACAAATAAACAATTTTAGTCTCTGTTCAGGTTCAATCGACTCACCATAATATCAGCCGACTGACCTCTGTACTAATTGCTCAAACCTATGAACAATCACTCAACTTACTTTGAAAGTTCCCTTGACTGCTTACACCTAGCGGGGGGTGAATAGGGTAATCACGAGTTATGAGTCCTTTTCAAATTTTCTTGATTAATAGAGTACGGAATTAAAATCAATTAATCAAGTGTGTGATTTCAAAGTGTGCAGGGTAAACAATCAGACATACAAGAGACAATGCACACAATTTATAATGGTTCGATTAACCAACCTACATCCATTGTAAAGACTCGCTCAACCTTGAGCTATTTCCAATTCACTAAGCGTTGGAATTACACCAACACAATAGAATAAGACTTCCACCTATCCAATTGATTGAGACTTTCACCCAATTCCTATCCCATTATTTTTTTATAGTGGTTCAAGAGAAAACTATCTTTTTAATCCACTTCACATTCAACAAATGATTTTTAAAGTAAAAATCTAAAACTACGAAACACTTGCCTTTGAAGATCTTTTGCAACTGAAGATGTGCTCTGTGAATCACTCCCAATATGATCTCGAACAATCCCGACGATCCGCCGTCTAGAGCAATCACAATCCTTGGGAGACTCTTAGCAATCACAATCCTTGGGAGACTCTTTAGAAGATTGGGTACTCAATTTCTATCCTAGAGGATGACTTGATCTTTTATCTTGATCTCAATATCAAAGGATTGGATACTTGAATGATTTGCTTTTTTATTTTCCAGGAGAGAACAAGTCTAAGATTTTGCCTCTTATTCTTGGGAGTCTTGGCATGAGATTATCCTCAATCAATGCTCTCACTAGTGGTTGTCGGAACTCCCAAAACAATGTTGTATTTATAGGCAACACAAGAAATTTCGTTAGGTCGAGACACACGGCCGATCATGTATAGGCGATCAATCGTTGTGTTTGAAATTTCGTTCACCAACCCGACCATTGAGCATTAAATGCACAGTAACGATAATCTGATGATTGATCATGCCACACGATTGATTGCCGTGTTTCTAGCGACAGATCGTGGGTTGGCGAAAGCATCGTCTTGGGACTAACTGTATTTTTCAGTGTCTAGTCCCATCCAGGCCTAGGGTGATAGGTCGTATGCCCGATGTGTATTTTCCCTATCTCAGCGATTGGTCGTGCGATCGATTGATTGTGCTATACCACACGAAGGGTCGCCGCCAGACGAAAACATCATCCTGAGCTGACTGTATTTTTCAGTGGGTATCTTACCCAGGCTCCAGGCGATTGATCGTGAGGGTGATTGGTCGGCCCTGTAGCTAGACGAGGCATCGTCTGAACGATCTGTTATCCGAGACTTGACTGTGAATGACAATCCAAGTTTGTGTAAGCCCAAGGCGATCAATTGTATGCACGATAGGATCTGCCCTGTCCCAGCAATATATCGTGAACATGAACGTATCATCCTGAGACCTGATGTATTTGATAGTCCATTTCATCCAGAACCCTTGACTTTTCAGACAATTGGTCGTATGACCACGATTGATCGTCTTGTCATATGGCGAGAGATCTCTGGCAAGATGTGTTGTCCATGACAGGAAATTTATATTTCCAAGTTGGGTTCCACTTGGTGTCAAACACATCCTCAAGAAATCTTCGAATGACAGGGTCGAAGTCAAGTTCTTCATCTGCTTCCCCTGCTGCTTCTGTTTCCCTTGGAGAGGAGGGAACTGGTTCGCGCCACATATCTACTCAAACAAAGTCTTCCAAAGAGATTCCTGATGGCAGTCTCATTGATTGGTCGGAGAAGCTTTGGCACATCTCCTTTGGAGGGTTGCACTCCAGAGTGCAGGGCTATCTGATACATGGGGAAGTAGAAAGAAGGATGACGGGACATGGTAGACCTGATATATTTTCCAATTGTCTAGCACATGAGGGAATGCAAACAAAATTTCTTCCCAGTCACGACTGCATACATGTGAACCAATGTTAGTGCCTTGGCTTACCGAGTCACCTATTTGTCAATTCCATGATAGGTAAAGCCTTGCCTCATAAGAATGAAACAATGAAGCAAGACTCAAGGAGTGATGAAGATTGAATTAAGACCCTCAAAGATGCAAGATCAAGTGCATGATTCATCATCACCATGTGTATGGCAATCACCGAGGTAAATTGACAATAGATGACTCTAGGTGGAACCCAACACCTTAGGATGCCCATGCCTAGGCTTATATCTCACATCTGGATAATCTATATAAGCCTAGAAGGTGTTTGACAAACCAACAGAACGAATTGGAATCCAACTTGGAAATATGAAACTCACTGTCATGGACCACACATCGTGTCGGCGATCACTCGCCAATGACAGCAGACGACTAATCGTGGTCATACGACCAATCGTCTGGTATACAAAGGATTATGGAAGGAATGGATTGTCAAACACATTTGATCTCAGGACGATGCCAAAAACTTGTTGTGGTTTTAAATTAACTCGCAAGCTCACAAACCACTTAATAGTATAGAGTATGAGTGCGAGGTCGTACCCAAGGGAAATCAACAAAATATATGTACGAAATAAAAAAATGGCACTATTAAAATAATGTGATTTAATAAAATAATTTTCTAATACATATAGTTTTAATCTTAATTTAGCACAATAATTAATTGATTATCTAGTTTTAGTAGTTAACATAAATTTTGATTAAAATAGTGGAGTAAATTTAAATGACCTCAATCTAATTTAAAATGTAAATTTAAGAAACAAAGAAAATATTTGTAACCTAGTTAAATCGTTTTGAGGATTTTTAAGAAAGAATAAAATAAATCAATAATAATAAATTATTTACATATTTTATAATGGAATCGGGACAAATATCCAAGGCGGCATGTTATCCTATTTAAAAAATAAAATCATGGCCTAGATTATGAAATATTCTGGAATTATTAAATATAATTCAAGTTCCTCAGTTATTAAAATTCTAATTAGAATAATTACGTCGTCCATTAAATCAGAATTTTTCAAATCAAGCCTTAGGCTTGAGCGAGATTTAAACTTGCATTTTCCAGATCTAAAATAATACGTTCTTGAAAAGAACCTTAGACTGGAAAATCGGTCAAGTCCCACTGATCCTAACAGGGGTTCCACTTTTCCTTGAAAAATTCTAAAATTAATTTGTTTCATTAAGTTCATAAAAAGGAATTGAAATAGAATTAAAAAAACCATCATTATCAAATATTCAATATTTGGGAATAACATAAATCTAAACAAACCGCCATGAATTTCATTTAAAAATTGGAAAATAATGAAATACAACCCTTTGGACATTCGTGAAGGCGGTGCATTGCTGAGACAGGGCCGATCCAATCGTGTAACCGATCACTCGCCTTGGGCTTAGACAAATATGGACTCATTCATAATCATGCCTCGGACATCCGATCATGCAGAGGATCCTTCGTCTGAGAATTGCGCCGACCAATCGCCCACACGATCAATCGCCTAGAGCTTGGGTCAGATACCCATTGAAAAATACAGTTAGGCTCAGGATGATCCTTTCATCTGGCGGAAACCCTTCGTATCGTATAGCACGACCAGTCGGTTGCACGACATATCTCTAGGACAGGGCAAAAACACGTCAGGCACAAGACCCATCGTTCTGGGTTTAGTTGAGGTCTAGTTGACAACACTGTCAAAACAGGATAGCCTCAGGCCGACTGGATTGCCACCCCACGATCAATAGCTTATGGACTCGCACGACCAATCGTGTAGGGATGATCAATAGTCCGTGTCCAGGATGTTACTGTTAAAGCCCAACGGTCATATTACAACGGCTATATTTGCCTCACGACCGATCGCCACCTCGCTATCGATCGTCCGTTGTAATGTTTGGGATTGTCTTGTTTGCCTATTTAAACACCAAACCTTGTTGTCTTTTGGTTGGACACTCTTGTGAGGAATACCCAAGGAGTTTTGAGAGATCTCACATCCTCTTTATGCACCTTACTTAGGAGAATCAATTTCAATCCAATCATCTTGATTGAGATTAAGAGAGAGAGAGAGAGACAGAGAGACAGAGAAACCAAGCCTAGGATCAATTTGCAAATCCATATCCTAGCAACCGCCTATAGATTGTGATTGCACATACAAAGGCACATGATCGTCACCATACGACATTGCATTGGGAGAAGTCTTCAAGAAACACATCATCTACAAGTGAGCATACATAAGGTAAGTGCTTCTTAGGTTTGAATTATTTTTAAATCATCTTCATTGTACAGTGGAGTAGATCAAGGTGATCGAACCATTCTAAAAATTAAAGGGATAAGGACGTAGACCGGGGTCTAGTCGAACCTTTCAAAAACCTTAGGCGATGGGCGAAATTCTCAATCAATTGGATAGGTGGAAGTCTTATTCTATTTGTGAGGGCGTAATTCCCCACATAATGAATTTGGGTTAGCCCAAGGTTGGGTGAGTCCAACAATGGATGTAGGTTGGTTAACTGAACTACTATAAATTGGTCTTATGGTGTTAGAGCATGTTGGTGTGAATTTATTACTTGTGCACTCTCTTGATCACACAACACATTATCTTGATTAATTATTTTATTCCACTACATCTATTTTTAATTAATCAAGTAATTTGCTATGACCATAAAAATCGGGCATTGTCCTATTCACTCCCTCTAAGGACAATCTTGCACCATGTTCTAGCACCTTAATGGACTTTCAATTGGTATCAGAGCCTCGTGCTCATAGGAAAGATCTAACAATCTGAGTAGATCTTTGTGCTAGAACGATGTCTTTTGATAAACGGTCATTCATGTCCGGTCTATCCATCTTTCTATATTCAAGTTGTTCTCCATGGAAAGATAAAACTGAGAATGATGAATGGACATCTATCCAAAATGAATTTACTGAAAATATTTGCATGGATAGCTCAATGGAAGGCTCCACCTCTCATAATAAATTGGAGAATCATGAAAGGTGAAAATTTCAAATGTTTTATTGCCTCCATTGTTAATGACCAAGAGGGATCCCCAAGTGAGGAAGAAGATGATGTAGAGGTTCTTGAATAAGAAGATGCCCTCCAAGAATCCTTCAATGCCTTGTACCTAGAGAGTATGAGATTGGCTAAGGATCTTGATAAGGCAAAAATTGAGAATGCCAAACTCTCTAGCCACTTCAATGTGCTAATGGAAAATGATATTCTCCCATCAAAATTGAAAAATACAAATGATGTAATCTTGATCGGTCATAGGCTTACTTAGAATGACAGTTTTTTGATCCAGAACGTCTGTCCATCTGGCAGACCTGTCCTTGACCAGGATGAGTCGATCCTGTCTCCACCGAGGGGTCGATGAGAGCGATTGGTCGAGCTGATAGTGAAACCAATTACAAATTTCCAAGTTGGGTTCCAATTCACTGTCCAGTTTCCTCATAAGGCTTTTAATGATTTTATCATTTATTCAACTAAGCCTAGGAATGGTCCTCTCTAAGGTGTGGGTACCACCTAAAGTCATCTTTGGCCAAATACCTGTTTTGTGATTGCGATGATAATGAGTTTTGAACCTGGTGGAGCATGATCTTCACTCTTGATCATCTTGACTCTTCAAGTTTCTTAACAAGTCTTTCTTCTCGAGTCGTGGAATTGACAAATAGGGACTCGGCAAAGCCGGGGCACTAACACACTATGTAATCTCCTCAACATCAACTCATCATCTCATTCATTCATGTATTTAGACTTTAGATCTCAACCATCCATTATCATGCATCCTTAAACCTTAAACACAATATCAAATTCAACCAAGCCCTAGCCAATCCCTAAATTCTATCTCCCCTAGTCTTTCTCTCCAAGATACCTTAGCCATCTAGACACCCACTGTCCAAGGAACCTAAAATTCGAACATAGCATTGTGCAACCCTAGATTTTATATCTTGTAATCCCAACCACCCATCATTAGTTAGATTTAATCCAAACCTTTCATCCATCATCTCAAACCAAGATCCAATATTAGCCGTCCATCCAAACCTTGAGCATGTAAATGCCCCATTCGACCATGGTGAAAATTCAATTAGACCTGGAGCTCAAGAGGACCTAAGATTGGAGAACACACCCTGAAGAACAAGAGACATTGTGCTTCATGCGAATATCACAAGTGAGCATTCAATGTATATTCGATTATTAATTGTCTTTGCTACCACTTTATATGTGTAAACCCAAGCGCAGATAGCGAAGTAATAATTACTCGGTGAGTCCGAGGTTGAATCCACAGGGACTGAAGATATTAAGAACACTATTGAAATAGAAAAGAATTAAAATTGGATTTTGATAATTTCCACACAAAGTATGGAGCAAAGATGGTGATGGATTTAAATCAATAAAAAAAATGCACTAAGGTTCAGGGATCCATTTAATAATTCATAGGGCATTTTCATCAAATTGTCTCAGTTCAATTCGAATGACGATTCTATTGAACTGGAAGATTGGACTGTTATCTCAATAATAATTTGCATATAATTTGTTTGAATAATTGATGGTTAAGTAATATTAATTACATATCACATGTCACAGGGATTCGACGAGCATTTGCTGTATTCGGAAATGACAATAAATCAAGAAAAATATATAGACATGGATAGGTCTTTGAAAGTTTATCACAAATACCATACATTTATCCAAGTATTTTTATTGTGTTCGGAACTACAATAAATCAAGGAAAATATTTAGATTTATAATAATTATTTAAGATTAGATTAAACCATTCAATTAATCAAAACTAACATTAATATCATAATTGTTGAAAAAAAATACCCTAATAAATAATTTAATTTCACCCCTAACCTTAGTTGGGAATTTAACCAGACATAACGATAAAAGACATGAAAATAATTAATTTAGACATTCAAAGGTAATTAAAATGGTACTAACCCAAAGTGAAATTCAAAGCAGAAATGATAAACAATAAACTAAAGTTCTGAAGGAAATCATGAATGTTAAACCAGTTCTGAGAATAAATATTAAATAAAATAAAACAACTCCAAAGAACCAAAGGGCTATTGAGTCTAAAAAAATTATAAAAATGAAATGGAAGAAAGAAAAGAAACAAGCCCCATTGCCGTTTCTCAGGTTGTTGTTCTGCTGCATTTGAATTGAAATTATTGCTCAGACTCAAGCTGCCTCTGTCTGATGTCCACCTCTCTACATTGTTTGCTGGAGAGAGATGTGAAGAGGAAAAACAAGGATGAAGGAAGACCCTCCCTACTGTCTAAGATCTGCTCGAATAAGCCTTCTTTCATCTTCTGTTCATGCTTCATTCGCCTGTTTGCTCTAATCAGCCATGGATTTTGCTGCTGTTTTTTCTTATTAAACCCAGAGAGAGATTTTCTTTCTTTTATTGCAGAGTCCTTTTTGTAGCATAGCCCAATGGCTAATTCTCTCCTCCCATGGGATTGCCAACTCTTGCATTATTCTCAACATCTCTTTTGTGCTTTGGGTTTCCAGCAATGCTTTCCATTTTCATGTTTCCATTTAAAGCCCCATGCAATAAAGGAGAGACCAAGTCTTTATGATTTTCCAAACGTCTCTATTCTTTCTGAGTTGGCTCGGGATTTGATTCAACTTTTTGATCTGGTTCAGCATTGAACTCGACACTGGACTGGAGTTTTTATTAAAGAAAATACACGTAATAAGTTGTATCATATAAATTCATATTTTTACGTGTAAATACAACAATTAAATACAAAATAAATGTGATAATGCTTAATAATATTATGACATAAATGCAATTTTAAGCATTTAACACACCCTCCAACCAGCATGTTGCTAGTCCTCGAGCAACCAAAAATAAAAATTTTCCATCATTTAAAAATGAATCCCACTTCTTTTTCTTTTTTCTTTTTTTTTTTAAAAAAAATTTGATTAAACAATAATGCCCTCATTTTTTTTAGAATAAAATATGAAAAATAGAATTCATCATTCTAGAGGAGATTTATTAATTAATCGAAAAACAATTTCAAATTGTTAGAAAACTGTCAAAACACAAGAATTAAAAAACAAACACAATTTTTTTTTTATATATTTAAGATAAACACATTTTTAACCAAGTTTTTTTTTTAATTTTTTAATTGACAATTAGGTTCCTGCCCCCCAATCTGAATGTGACATTGTCCTCAATGTCAAAATTACATGAATGCAAAGCGTGTATAATGAGATCAACATTTAAGGACACAGTAATCAATAAAAGATAATGTGGGAGAATAAGAGACACCTGAAATTGATAAGTGCACATATGAAGACACGGCTAACAAAACATAAAAATGAAGGTAAAAAAAGAACAAGCCTAAATACACTCATAAAATAATGCTAATTTTGATATACAGGGTCTGCCAGAGCGGTGGACTCAACCTCTGATACAAAATGTTCCAAAAATGGTTTTAATCGTTGACCATTTACCTTAAAAATATTACCATTATTTGGATTTTCTATCTCGACAGCCCCATAAGGATAAACAGTATTTACAGTAAATTGGCTAGACCATCGAGATCGAAGCTTACCAGGAAACAAGTGTAGCCTTGAATTATACAAAAGAACTTTTTGTGAAGGCTCAAATGATTTCTGAATGATATTTTTGTCATGAAATATTTTCATTTTCTCTTTATATATTCGAGTATTTTCATAAGCTTCATTTCAGATTTCCTCCAATTCGTTAAGCTGAACCTTGCGAAGTGAGCTAGAGTCATCCAAGTTAAAATTAAATTTTTTTATCGCTCAATACGCTTTATTTCCAATTCCACAGGCAAGTGACAAGCCTTACTAAAGATAAGTCTATAAGGTGACATACCAATTGGGGTATTAAAGGTAGTACGATAAGCCCAAAGAGCATCAGTTAGTCGTAAAGACCAATCTTTATGATCCGGGTTGACCATCTTTTCCAAATATTTTTAATTTCCCGATTTGATACCTCAACTTGTCCACTTGTTTATGGGTGATAAGGTGTAACGCCCCGCCCTTTTTCACTCGCCGAAAATCAGAGTCTATTTTTTATTTTTTTTTGAAATAAAGAGAGAGAGAGCAGGACACGACGACGCGAGCTAAGTTCGAGCTTCCGAAGCCCGGCCCTTAACTGGCCAACCATATGTGTGCGTGGACTACGTCCACTAAAACAGCTCACAAGCATTAAGGCTATACTTGCGGAATAAACGTAATGTAGAGTTAATATGAGATTAAAGTTACTAACCCTATCCATTTTTAAGCAAGGAAGTCCATCACCAATAATTAACTTAAGTTCAAATGTCCAAAAATAAAACCAAACCAAAGCAAGATAGTTCTAAGTTATTACAGTCCCAAAATGCGAATAACTCAAATTAAATTGTCCGAAAATAAAACTTAAATAAAGTAAGTCTAAATTATCCAATCTCCTAAGCTCGGCTCCTTTCGCGTCCTTCGTTCCGTCCATTCCCTGTATAATCATCTAAGGTAGAAGTAGGGCATTTGTCAACGTGCCCAGTAGGTATTCCGAGTAGGGTCAAACACATGGATTAGTATAAAAACAGAATAGATACATAATATCAAAATCATGCTAAGTCAATGCCATGCCATGGGTGTCATATGCCATGATTTCCCACCCATCAACCATATCTCAAACACATAAATAATCCTCTTGATGAACAAGCCACATCAAGGTATTCATTGTCATGACTCCCCACATATGCCTTATCGGTCCCACCGAACGGAACTTGGACTCCTCTTTCATTTCAAACATCATATACCATTTCTCAATCAGAATCAGTGCGGATCCCTCCCCACGTTTGTTTATCGGATACTCGAATGGAGCGTGGACTCCCCTCATTTGTTCCCTCCCATGCCATGCATGAGATGTGAGTGCAAACATGCTATTTCATATTAAACATAATTGCATTGAAATTACATCCTTAAAACATAAGCATTTGATACCAAAATAGATCATCAAACATGGGATTAAAAACCATTACATATACATAGTCCAAGTGTTTCAACAAGGTAGGAATCCTACCCAAGTCCAATCTACTGTCCTTATCTTGTTTCACACGAACATTCACTAACTGTCACGTGAAAGCGAGTCACGTCTCTTTACCTTATCAATTTAAATCATACATATTTATCAATTTAAAAATTAACTTTTTATTTCAATTGTATTTACGCATCAAAATCCTTAAACCGTTTAGGACCCTCAACGGGGTTCGGCCATACGACGTGACTAAGATGTGTTCATGTTTACCAAGACCCATCAATGGTGTTCGGCCATACAACATGGCCGAACCCCACTCCTTGGTTTTGGCCCCCTTTTCTTTAATCCGTGTTTTATTTTAAATACGGCGGGTCCACCATCATTCCTTTCTTTTTATTTCATAACTTGATCATCCATAGTTAATCGATTAATTTTTTTTGAACATACCTAGATCCTTAAAATCATCCATGGGGTTCGGCAGCCATACAACATGGCTGAACCCATGGTTCTTCCTTTTCATTTTCTTTCCATCTTATGTCATCTTGAGGATGGGTTTTTCTTAAAATTTTACCTCCAACATGTTTTAGGTCACTTGATGGGGTTCGGCCATACAACATGGCCGAACCTCATCTAGTCTCTCTTTGAGTCCTCAAATGATTCCCATAAAAATTAGGGGTCGGCCATGCAAGAGGCCGAACCTTGTTCTTTGATTATTTTCTTATGAATTTCATTCCTTATATTTAACCACAGTCCTCATCATCACCACTCATTTGTACGACTTATCTTACGCACCAACAAGGTTAGGGTCTTGTCCATTTTTTTTAATCTCTAAAACCATATTTCGGAATTTGAACAACACTTTACTTTTATGTCCATCTCATTGCTATTCCTTGAGTGGATTTTTACATTCTATGGCCCATAACACTTTGGCCATTCTTTCAATCCGAAATGGAACCCATGGTTTCGGCCATTCCATAGCCTAAACCATGGTTCCCTTAGTTTCTTTTTAATCAACAAACCCTCGTTAAGCAATACATACCTATTCCTCGTCTCCTCCGTTTCTTTAGGTTTGGTTTTGCTCCTCCGTCCTTCTCCTTCCTTAGTCCTTTCTTCTTCCTCTTTCGTTCTTTGGTTTCTCTAAGTCTAGTGCCGAAATGGGAGAAAGAGAGAGAGAGGGAGAGATGATGCCAATCTCTTGAATGTAAGGGATGGATTTCGGCCACACTTGTGGGGTGTCCCTTGAGCTAATATCTTTTGTGTGAAAGACCAACCTTTCCTTAATGTTCTAGGTGTAGCAATGGAGAGGAAGAGAGATAGAGAAAAGAAGAAGATCTCTAGGTTTCTTTGAGGTGTATTCGGCCAAGGAGTGTAGAGAAGGAGAGGGATTGAGATGAAAAACCTAAGGGAGGGTTCAGCCAAAGAGGTGTGGGTTGAGGGGATGAGATGAAAATCTCTAACTCTTTTCTCTAAGGGAGAGGATCGGCCCTAGGGTTTGGAATGAGCCCTTTGTATCTTGCCCTAGCCTCCCAAGCACCCTCTTTACATCTTGGTCTTTCCCATGTGTCCCTTGGTTAACCAAGGAGACACATGGCTTACACTTGGAGCCTTCTCCCCACTCCCAATGGTTTTGTCTAGGGTTTCCTCTCCCATGAGATGGAAACCCTCCACCTCCCTTTGACTCATTTCAAATGAGTGTCTCTTCACATCTCTTTCAACTCAACTCACTTTAAATGAAACTCATTCCCCTAACTCAACCACTTGAACTCAGCCATGCAACTCAAGACTTGAACTTATTTCTTAATTAATTAATTCCTTAACTCAACTCACTTCACTTAGCCCTCTTGAACTCACCCATGAACTCACCCTTGGTTGACCAAGTCAACCATGGTGGCCGGCCCTACATGTGACCTTAGACCACTCGCCACCTCACTTGATGAGGTGGATTTGGGTCCCACTTGGCTATGCCACTTCCATGTCACCTCATACACTTGCCACCTCACTTGATGAGGTGGATTCCATGCCTTAGATCTTAATTGGGTAGATGACCCGATTAAATCAATTCCTTACCCATTTACCTTAAACAAAAAATAATCTTGACCCATTGGGTCCCAATTGGGTATTTGACCCAATTAACTACATTTACCCAATTAATTAGAATCAACTCTATCCATGATCCGTTGGATCATAATTGGGCCATTGCCCAATTCTTACCCATCTAACATTCATTCCATTTATTAATCTTAAATTTAACAAATAAAATAGATAACATCCAATATAATAATTGCATTGAAAATCCAGGATGTTACATAAGGTGTACTGACTTTATGAGTAATTCTATATTTGCGCATCAAAGACTCAAAAGGCTTGTTACAAAAATGTGTACCCCATCACTAATAATGGCTGGAGGTGTTCCAAATCTAGATAAGACATTTTCTTTTAAAAATTTCAAAACAGTCTTATGATCATTATTTCTGCATGGAACTGCCTTTATCCATTCGGACACATTATCGATAGCTAATAGGATATAAAGATATCCAAAAGAGGGGGGAAAAGGTCCCATGAAATCGATTCCCCAACAGTCGAATACTTCAATAATTAATATTGGGTTCAATGGCATCATATTTCGATGGGTGATCCTTCCCAACTTTTGACAACGGTCAGACGCTTTACAGAATTCATGAGTGTCCTTGAAAATAGTAGGCCAATTGAAACCACACTGCAAGATTTTTGCAGTGGTTTTCTTGGCAGAAAAATGACCACCACATTCATCTAAGTGACAAAAGGAGATGACACTTTGAATTTCACTATTAGGCACACCTCCTGATTATTTGGTCGGGACAATATTTAAAAAGGTATGGATTGTCCGAAAAAAACTTTCTCACTTCGACCAAAAATTTATTTTTATCTTGTTGGGTCCACTAGGTTGAAAGTTCACCTGTAACAAAAAAATTAGCAATGTCAGCATACCAAGGTAATTGGGAGACACTAAAGAGTTGCTCATCGGGGAACGTGTCCTTGATTGGCATTGTCTACAAGGAATCAGAAAATATAAGCCTGGATAAGTGATCAACCACCACATTCTCTACTCCTTTTTTATTTTTAATTACCAAGTCAAACTCTTGGATGAGGAGGATCCACCTAAGTAATCTGGGCTTTGCATCCTTCTTAGTTAGAAGGTATTTTAAAGCCGCATGATCAGTGAAGATTATAATCTGGGATTCAATCAAATAAGACCGAAATTTGTCTAAGGCAAAGACTACGACAAGAAGTTCTTTTTCTGTAGTGGAATAGTTCATTTGTGTAACACCCTGCCCTTTTCACTCTAATAATCAGAGTTTATTTTTTTTTTATAATAATAATAAACAAGTGATCGGGGCGGGACGTCACGACCCGAGTTAAGTTCGGACTTCTAAAGTCCTACCCTTAACTGGCCAAGCCCATGTGCTTATGGACTAAGTCCATAAGAACCGATCCACACATGGTACAAATAAGACCTACGGAATAAACTTAATCTTAATCTAACTGCGGGTTATAATAGATCCTAAGACTACTCCATTTTATATCTTTAGATAGCAAAGTAAATAATCATATTCTCCAAAGTTACTAAAATAACCTTAAACTAACATTCATTCCAAACCATCCAAAATAAACTAAAGCATAGTAACTAGTTAACTACATTATTACATGCCGACATCATCTAACTATCAAATTACATTGTCCATATAAAGAGTCCATAAATCAATCCATTAAAAGTCCATTCAAAGCCCAAGCTCCTATGCTTGGTTTCCTTCAAAATCCTCGTTCTTCCCCTTTCCTGAGTCATCCACTAAGGATAGAGATAGGGCGTTAGATCAACGCGCCCAGTAGGTGTTTCCGAATAGGGCTACCAAAAGGTTAGTATAAAAACATACAAATAATATAATAATACATGTTCATCAAAATCTCATAAAAATAATGTTATGTATGTAATGCACATGTAATGAGTCCCACCCATCACAAATATACATAGCCTCCTCTTGACGGGATTCTCATCGTCAAGGTACCCTAAAGTGGTCTTTCGGACACCCCAACGGAGTGTGGCCTCCGGTTTCCTCTTGATGGGATTCTCATCATCAAGGTACCCCACAGTGGTCTTTTGGATGCCTCGACGGAGTGTGGCCTCCGGTTTCCATAATCATCACCCCATGCTAGATGTCTATGAGTTCATGCCATTCATAAATACATCTTAACATACAAAACTACTTTGAAACATAATAACTTAGCACATAATTCATCAAAACTAAGATAATACATCAAATATAGTGTGGTTATAAAAAGGTAGGAAACCTACACAAAGTTCACTTAGATTGACCGCTCTTTAAAACCGTCACCCGTTCATGACATGTATTCAAATAACTTAATCTTCCAAATGAACTGTGGTAGGGTTCGGCCATACAACATGGCCGAACCTTACAACTTTGGTTTTGGCCCATATTTCAAATCCTTTGGTCATTTCATCTTTGAACATTTCCCCCATATTTACAATAATGCCACCATACTAACCCTTTGTTTAATTTTGCTTAAAAACCAAAGTCCATAACCAAACCACCTTAGTGGGGTTCGGCCATACAACATGGCCGAACCTCACCATCTTAAATTGGTCTTTTAAATCCTTCCTACATATATCTCCATTTGATTTTGCCTAATTTCATTATAAGTTAACCTCATAGTCCATCAATGACCATTAGTGGCGGCCATACTACATGGCCGAACCTCACCAAACTGATTTTTGTCCCTCTTTCCATCATCTTTGATGGCTGATTATTTTCTTATAGTAATTCCATAGATAAACATATGTGATTCTCAAATCAAAAGCAAACATAATCCATAATTTCCAACATGATCTTAATCCAATTATCCCATCAAAACAGTCCATGGGGTTCGGCCATACACATGGCCGAACCCTATGGTTCTCTTAATTCAATTATTCCATCATTTATCCATGGTTTATGATCAGCAACTTAGCCATGATAACAACATGGTTCAACCATTCAATTGTCGATCCAAAACAGTAACCTTATCTCCATTTAAAAATCCTTTAAACCTTCAAAACATAATATGGATTTTATCCCTTAAAAACCATAAAATCACCACATCTTTTCATGGGGTTCGGCCATCCAAAGTGGCCGAACCCTATGATCCAATTTCTACCCTTTTTAGACAGCATAAACCATGATCCAAACCTTTGATAGATTCGGCCATACGATGGTCGGATCATATTCCCTTAACCAACTTATTTAACAAGGGTTCAAAGTGCACTTACCAATATCGCGACTCCTTCGGTTCTTTGACTACTTCTTGATCCTTTCACTTCCTTAGGCTCTCCTTCTTCCTTTTGCTGAGACTGATCTTGCTTGAAGACTCCTTGAAATGGTTTAGCCAAAGTATTGATTTCAGAGAGAGAGATAAGCCTTGGATGAGAGTGATGAGCCTTGATGCCAAACTCCTTTGTATATTTTGTCTTGGTGAAAGAATCAACCAAGGACTGATTGGAGATAGGCAACTAGCTAATGCTTTTGGTCTGTGAGAAATGAACAACGTCCAAGAGAGGGAGAGAGAGAGATAGAAAATGAAACCCTTTTTGTCTAATGATCAGCCCAAGGTTTAGCACTACATGTAACTCCCCTCCCATTTACTTCCATAACTTATTTCATTTGGGGGTTTCATCCTTGAGATGAAACCCTCCAACGGTTTTTGGCTTTTGATTTTCCATCTAAGATGGTAATCTCCATGTTTCCAACGTGTGAGGTAATTTGAATTTGAGACCTTAGTGTAACCTCCACTCCTTAATACCTCCCTTGGGGGTTTCATCTTTGAGATGAAACTCTCAAGGTACCCAATGGCTTTCCAAAGGTCATCTTGCTGTAAGCATTCCTCCCATTATCCATCTTTCATTACCATTGTATGTGAGAGTTTCATTTTTGAAATGAAACTCCCATAGGCTCCAACGGCTAGCCTTTGATATCTTGGTGTAACAGCCACTCTACCTTATGTAACTCCTCAAAACGTTAACTCCATTCATTCTCCATCTTTGGAGTTTCATACATGAGGTAAACAACCCCCCCCCCCCATGCAACCAACGTGTAGGGTAGTTTTGAATTTGAAACCACCCAAACACCTTTCATCTACACACTTCACTCACTTAAAATAAATATTCCATCCAACTCATTTATTTAACTCACCCAACTCAACTCATTCATTTAATTCAACTTAACCAATAAATTCAACTCATCTAAACTCCACCATTTACTTCAATTCAACCCAAACTCAAACATTTAATTAAACTTAACTCAATTAAGCTTTGAGCTCATCCAATGGTTAATCATGTCCACATGACCCGTTGGGTCCCATTTGGGTCCTTTGACCCAATTAACCACTTTGACCCAAATAAATGTACATTACCCATTTAATTTAATTTAATCCCATAACACCTACATTGAGTCTTATTTGAACAATGGGTCCCACCATTTTCTCTCATCTACGATCATAACCCTTTAATTCATAACTCCAATGGCATCTTCATAATTATTGATACATTGAAAAATCTAGGGTATTACAATTTGAGCATTGTTCAATGTTCTGCTCGCATAATAAATGACATGAGGCTTTTTGTCCTTACGTTGACCTAGCACGGTCCCAACTGCATAATCAGGTGGTTGCATAATAGAAGCAGAAGTTAACATGCCCTTCAGCTTTGTAAAAGCATCTTCGCACGCCTCAGTCCACTCAAAGGGGATGTCCTTTGACAAAAGGTTACACAATGGTCAGGATATTGCACTAAATTTTTTAATAAACCTTTTATAGAATCTTGCATGACCCAAAAAAGATCTAATGTCTTTAACAGTCTTAGGGGTGGGTAGATTAGCTATCAAATTGATTTTGGCTCTGTCCACTTCAATTCCTTGGGAGGAGACAATGTGACCAAGAACGATTCCTTTTGAGACCATGAAATGACACTTCTCCCAATTCAAAATGAGGTTTTTCTCCTCACATCTTGTAACATCCCGGATTTTTCAATACAATAATATATTGGATTTTTGACTATTTAAAATTGTTTAATTTGTTGAATTTAGGATTTATGGATGAAATGGATTTTAAATGGGTAAGAATTGGGTCAATGGCCCAATTATGACCCAACGGGTCATGGATAGAGTTTGAATGAAAATAAGTGGGTAAGTGTAATTAAATGGTCAATTACCCAATTGGGACCCAAGGGGTCAAAGTGAATGGATTTTGGGAAGTAAATGGGTAAGGGATTAATTTAATTGGGTCATGTACCCAATTAAGACCCAAGACATGGGATCCACCTCATCAAGTGAGGTGGCATGTGTATGAGGTGTCATGTAAGTGGCATGGCCAAGTGGGACCCAAATCCACCTCATCAAGTGAGGTGGCGAGTGGTCTAAGGTAACATGCATGGTCGGCTACCATGGTTGACTTGGTCAACCATGGGTGAGTTCAAATGTGGTGAGTTGAATTACATTGGGTTGGAAATTAAAAATCACTTGAGTTATATGGAAATGAGTTCAAGAACACATGGGAAAGACCAAGGAGTGATGAGGGTGGTTGGGAGGCTAGGGTTGATGTACACAAGAGACACACACCACACTAGGGCCGATCCTCTCCTTTGGAAAAAAAAATAAATAGAGATTTTCATCTCATTCATCTCATTCTCTCCCTCTCTCCCCCTCTCAACCTACACCCCTTTGGCCGATCCATCCATAGAGATTTTCATCTCATTTTCTCCCTCTCTCAATCAACACTCTTGGCCGAATACTCCATTGAAGAACAAGGAGGTTTTCAATCTCTCTCCCTCCCATTTCGGCTCTAGACTTGGAGAAAGAACAAGGACTAAGGAAGGAGAAGTACGGAAGAGCAAGATCATACCTAAAGGTATGTAATGTTTAACGAGGGTTTAATGATTAAAAGAAGCTAAGGGAAACATGGTTTCGGCTATGAAATGGCCGAAACCATGGGATTCCATATTTGATTGAAAAGTTGGCAAAGAAATTATGCTAAGGCCATGAACTGAAAAAACCCATCCAAGAAGGGTTAAATGATTGAAGAAAAGAATGGATCTGAAACTATGTGTAATATGAAGATTGGGAGAATAATGGACAAGACCCTATTGGGGTTAGTGAGTAGGGCATAGTCACTGATTTTAAAAATATATGGATGACATTATATATGTTAAATATAAGAAATGAATTTCATAAGGAAAGGTCAAGCCAAACATCAAATAAAATGAGGACTGATTTCGGATGGCACTGTCTGCGGACGGTTGAACCCATCTCGCAGACGGATAATAAACTGGACATGGGTTATCTGCGGACGGGTGATATGTATGTAGGGTGGGTTTCTGCCGTCCACGGGATGGGTTTCGACCGTCCGCGAACAGGTAACAAACATAATATGGTACTGTCTGCGGACGGGTGATATGTATGAAGAACGGGTTACACTCTCTGTGGGATGGGTGTCTACCGTCCGCGGGACAGGTTTTATCGTCCGCGGACGGGTGTGGACCATCCGCAGGACGGGTAACGAGTGTGGATTGTCCGCGGGTATCGGACCACAGTTGTGCGCGGTCTGCGGACGAGTTTCTATTGTTCGAGGGACGGGTTTCGTCCGTCTGCAGACGGATAACAGACTTAAGTATGGTACTGTCTGCGGATGGGTTACAGTCTGTAGGAAGGGTTTCTGCCATCCGCGGGACGGGTTTCTACCGTCCGCGGATGGGTTTCTTTCGTCATATTGGTGCCGTGTGGCGGTAGCTCCAAATCATCTTATAGATTCTATCAGTATTACTTTTGAGGTAAATTATCATTAATTTTTAATTATTTTATTGTTGCTTAATGTGATTTTTTTAATAACCTTAATCTTTTTCTTAAAAGTCAGAAGCTTTCCTTTTAATAGTTAATTTGTTTGGATTTTGCATTTACGATCCCATATTTTATATAAACATATATTAAAGATATTAACATAAGATAACTATGAATTAAGTTCATAAAATATAAATTTTTTCATATACTAAAACTCCAATTGATTATTTAAAACATTTTACTCTTTTTTTTTCATTATTGGACATGGGGATTATTATTATTTTTTTTTTGGATGACCAAAGGTGTCCACGCATCTCACCCGACTAATCCTTCGGGGCATGTGAAAACTTCCCAATCCACATATACCAGGTAAAGCTACGGGGAGTGGCCCTTTGGGTTGAGCGTAAATCGAACACAAAACCCCCGCTTCCTGAGGTGGGTTTGGCCTGACCCCACCAATTGCGGAACGTGTGTATTAAGAGGTAAATTGGTGCTACTTATGAATTATGTTGTTTTGTGAATTTGTGGGACTTTTTGGAGTTAAACCTCTACCACAGCAGAAGTGGGTCACAATTTGTTAAATGGTAAAGGGGCCACATGATTATGTTGTTCCATTAGGTTGGGATCTGCTGAAGTTAAACCTCTACCATGACAGAATTGGGTCGAAGTTTTCATTATCCATTGTATCAGGGTTGAGTTTGTCAGCAAATTCCTTATCTTCTGATGATTTTATTCGAATATTGGAATCATCTCTCTCTCATGTGCAGTTGCTCATTCGCTTGCTTGAGGTTTGTGTATATATGTATGTGGGTGCGTGTAATTGAAATAAATAAAATAATTGAATGAGCCAAAATTTTGCACCTAACACCCTTGTAATTCATGCAAGATTCTTAAACAATGCAAAACCCTTGTAATTCTACAATATTCTTAAACAAGATAATGCATATCACATTCATAGCATATTTGGGTTGAATTTGTGCAAGATTTCATGCGCCATGTATATTAAAAAATTATCTCGATGTGAGTTCATTATTAAATTCACGACTAATTTTCTATAGAATTGATAGAGATAGTTAGAATGAGTTAATTTAATATATTTAATTTAAAGTAAACGTACAATAGATCAACTTAAAAAAACCCTAAATACAAATTTAAAGGTTAAAAGTTTTCAACTATTGATAAGACTCAAGCTTAATCCAATCATTAACTTATCTCAAAATAAGTTTGTATTAAATAAAATTTAAGATGATGATAAGTATGAAAATAGTGTAAATAAAAAAAATAATCAATTAGTTTTGATGGGACCCATAATTCCATATTAGTCAGTGTACCATAGAATATGAAACAGAGTAAAATTCGATTTGAAATCTCATTTAAGATAGTTTTAAAAGGTAAAAACTTTCTAAGACTAAAAGTAAGGGACAATTTTGATATTGATAGATTGTGACTCACACGATGACTCGATTTGAATTTATAACTATTGATAGTAAGTTTTTTGTCTTTAAAATCAAATAACATGTTAGACTTATGATAAAAAATAATTTATTAATAATTTATATTCATTCAATTTAAATAGTAAAAGATAAATGCTAAAATAAAATTTTATCATTATTGATGTTGATATTTCAGAAATTAATATATATTACTAAAATTACAACAAATTATATTATTAAAATTAAAATAAATAATAAAACATGTATTTATTTATTGTATATTTAAGCATTAGTATTAGCATATTAGCGTCTTCGGAGCCCCAACCAGTTCCAGCGAAGCTAAACCCCACGACCGCTATTGGACTTGTTCGAGACCAAGGGAGGGAAAAAAAGAATATTTTTATTGCATGACAAGAAAAAGAAAAAGAAAAAAAAAAGAAAAAAAAAACTGACGGAAGAAAAAAGCTTCCCAGACTGAAACTGATAAAAAACTATAAAGAAGAAAATAAAGTGACAGAGAGTAGGAGAAGTCCGACAGATTCAAAAGAGTTTCTAGGGTTTTTTAAATCTGGTAAAACATCATTTCCTCTCTGTATCTCTCTTGATCGATTTTTTCTTTCCCCCTTTTTTTTCTATTGTCGTTCTGGTGATTTCTATTTGTTTCATTTGTATCGGAAGAATCCGTAGAATCTGAAACTCGGATTCTTCCTTTTTTCTATTGAATTCTCGTTGAATTTATACAGTTTAGTTTACATAATTGCTGATGATTGATTTTCCAGCGAGAACTGTGAAATCGGAAATGCGATTTGGTAGATTTGTGCTCGAAATAGATTTGAACTCCTCAGTCTTTTGCCTTATTTGATTTTCTTGATTCGTTTTCATGCGAGCATCTGATGTTGACAATGTAGGGGATTTAGTTAGCTTTGGAGTTGGAATTGAGCTAGTTTTGAAATGACATCCAAACATGCTAGTTTTATCTTTGAGATTTTTTTTCGCCTTTTTTGGTTATTTAGTAGCTTGATACATATACATTCAACAGAGTGAAAAACCATAATGTTGTTTTTAAGATGACAATGGTTTAAAGAATCTGAATATGAAATTCAATTTGTAATCACAGTCTAATTGAGTAACTCGGCAAGTTTTTCTGTGCTTTTCTGACAAAGCTCGGTCTGATTCACTGGCTTGCTTAGCTTGGAATTTATCAATTTGAGTCAACTCAGGCGTAATGTCTAGTTTGTGAATACCCATAATTGGAAATGGATTATAATTCTGCTGTAGCTTCAGAGATGGTGTTCTGCTATTTTAGTCTCATACTTCTAGAAATTCTGTTTGAACATGGAAGATGTACTGTGGAAGGCATTTAAGGAAGAAGGTTTTCTCTTCAAATGAATATCTACGAGAGCTCCTCTCATACATCAAGGCTTACTACATATTTCAGCTTCTTAGTTCCCTTCAGGGCTCCTTTTCTGCTTATGAAATGTTCACCCTTACATTAGGTCGTACGGTAATGTGTGCACCTACGCAGAGGGCCTTCTAAATGGGATGGTGATGGGCCTGTTGGAATAATTTTGCATTCAATATGTTGTCTACCAAATTACCATCATTGGATTAATAAAGCAATATTTTTAAAGCTCTTAAAATTTCATTATTTTTATTCCATGACAAGAAAAAGAAAAAGAAAAGCTGACGGAAAAAAAAAGCTTCCCAGACTGAAACTGATAAAAAACTATAAAGAAGAAAATAAAGAGACAGGGAGTAGGAGAAGTCCGACAGATTCAAAAGAGTTTCTAGGGTTTTTTAAATCATGTAAAACATCATTTCTTTCGTCCGCAGGATGGGCAGCGGACAGATAACCGACTGATTTTAAAAGTGAAGTGTTTGTATGATTTTTCTTTTCCGAATGGTTAAGTTTAATTGGAAGGATGTAAGGAATGATTTAAATCAATTAAATAATTAATTTGATTATTTTCTACGATGAATTCATTTAAGGTAAAAAGATTCCGCAAGCGGGGGTGTGATTAGTTTTGACGAAAACGCAAGGATACAATACTTGGACGTGGGTAGGATTCCTACCTTGTTGAAACATTTGGATTATGTACAAGTAATGGTTTTTATTTCCATATTTGATGATCCATTTTTGGTATCAAAATGCTTATGTTTTAAGAATGAAATTTCAATGCTATTATGTAATTTAATATGAAATATCATTTTTGCACTCACATCTCATGCATGGCATGGGAGGGAACATATGAGAGGAGTCCACGTTCCATTCGGAGTATCCGATAAACAAACGTAGGGAGGGATCCGCACTGAATCCGATTGACATACGGGAAATGGTATATGATGTCTGAAATGAAAAAGGAGTCCACGCTCCATTCGGTGGGATCGATAAGGCATACGTGGGGAGTCATGACAATGAATACCTTGATGTGACTTGTTCATCAAGAGGATTATCTATGTGTTTGAGAGATGGTTGATGGATGGGAAATCATTGTCATATGACACCCATGGAATGGCATTGAATTAACATGATTTTGATATTATGTATCTATTCTGATTTTATACTAATCCTTGCGTATGACCCTACTCGGAATACCTACTAGGCACGTTGAGTACCACCCTACTTTTACCTTAGATGATGATACAGGGAACAGAAAAGGACGATGGACGCGAAAGGAGCCAAGCTTTGGAGTTTGGGCATTTTATTGCTTATTTTATTTAAGTTTTATTTTGGACAATGTAATTTGAGATAATCTCATTTTTGGGACTGTAATAACTTGGAATTATCTTGCTATGGTTTGGTTACATTTGGACATTTGAACTTAAGTTAATTTATGTGATGGACTTCCTTGCTTAGAAATGGATAGGGATAGTAGCTCTAATGATATGATATTTCCACTATGTATTTATTCCACAAGTATAACTTTAAAACGTGTGAACTGTTTTAGTGGACTCGGTCCACTCACACGTATCGTTGGCCAGTTAAGGGTTGGGCTTTGGAAGCTTGGACTTAGCTCATGTCGTGACATCCCGCTCTCTCTTACTCTTTATTTTAAAAAATAAAAAAATAGACTCTGATTTTCGGCGAGTAAAAAAGGTAGGGGCATTACAGTTGGTATCAGAGCGAAACCGGAAGTATGAATCTTTCAAAGTAAGATTAAGACGGTATCATGTCTCACTGACAAGATAAGAATCCCAACTGACCGACTCTTCGGAGTCTGCTGCACGGGGGCCGGATTAATTTACTTTGTTAAGAATCAGACTGAGGCATTCAAACTGAGAACAACACTATAACAGCAAGGGAAGGACAATCGCTATAAAAAATGGATTTATCAAACATAGCAAATTAGGACATATTTCCCCGAAACGAGAAACATCAGGATTTCCCCCAAATTGAAAAACAATACTTGGTACATAGGAAAGTTCCCCAAAAACAAGGAATACAAGATGCTGATTTGGCAATTCCCCAAACTATGTAAACACAAAACTTTACGAGAAAACTAAGTCAAATGATGTTTCAATGACTTAGGAAAATGCCTCCGAGAAGAAGAACTCGACAAAACCCACATATGGAGGAAGAGGTGCAGCAACCACATCAAGAAGAGGAGCAGAATAGCGTGAATATTCCCGTGGTACCCCCGAGCTGCAGAACTTAGTGCAGGCTGTGGTCACTTCCGTTCTTTAGCAACATATGAACGGCAATGGAAGTGCGACCACCAATGATGCACATGATTGAAGCATCGTTAGAAACTTTCAACAGTAACGTCCCCCTCATTTCAAAGGAAAAAAAGGATCTGCAGGAGCGGAGAATTGGCTGAGAAATATCACCAAGATCTTGACATTACTGAAGATCACCAGTAATGAAGATAGAATACTACTGGCTACTTCGCAGTTGATCGATGATGTCGGCAAGTGGTGGGAAGTAATTGAACGATAACGGGCACAGATTCCAGCAGGGGAAAGGACTGAGATGACATGGGACCAGTTCTCTGCAATGTTCATGGATCACTATTTTCCAGAGGAGGAGAAGGAGCGCCAGACACAAGCGTTCATATCTTTGGTGCAGGGCACCATGACTATGGCTGAGTATCATCAGGAGTTCCTCCGTCTATCATGTTATGCTTTATACATGGTGGGCACAAAATACAGGAATTTGAGCTGGGCCTTGACCAAGTATCATGGTCAAAGTGACTATCTTCAAGTCACCTACATTGGCAGAAGTGGTCAGTCGAGCTACCATAGCTGAGAAGGAGCTGACAGAGACAGTTCGGTTTGTGGATAACCGCCGAGGCCAAAGTGGGGGAAGTGTTTTTCGCCCAACCAAGAGATTCTGACCCAACTTTGGGAGACCATCACCTTCTACTGGGTCAACTGGAGGCTTTCGTCCCAATCAGCCCTCCACATCAGTATCCGTCTCTCAGGTTCCTCGAGGTGTGAGCACCTATTTTCAGTGTGGCCAGCCTGGCCATTTCAAGAGGGAGTGTCCGCAGAACAGTAGACTTCCTCACTCCAGAGGTTCATTTCGTCCTCCAACTCGATCAGGTCATTCACAAGTATCTAGAGCATATAACCAGGCAAGACAGGCATCTAATCTGACAGGATTTGGACGACTGTATACTTTGGCTCCTCACCCAGAGGCGGTGGATCACTCAGTGATTCAAGGCATGGCAGTAGTTGGTAGTTCCTATGCTTGTACAACAACTGTCCACTACACTTACTATTGTATCCCCTGTTGGAGACACATTACTGGGACTCATATGCACTTCGGTAAACACTGAACTTGCTGGGCTCAGATTTGAGTTCAATTATCTGGTACTCGAAATGACAGAGTACAACATCATTTTTGGCATGGATTGGTTGGCTAACTTCCAGGCCAACATTGACTGCCATCTCCGCAGGGTGATATTTTGGTCACCCGAGGGAAAACGATATGTGGTACATTCCGACAAACAGAGCATACCTATGACCAAGAGACTGCATGAAGAATTGAACCACCTTGTATTGAATAGCATCAGACTAGACAAGGCACCGGTGGCTGAACTACCTGCGGTAGTGAAAGACTACGTAAAGGTATTTCCGACAGAACTCCCTAGCTTGCCACCAAAGAGGGGAGATTGATTTTGAGATCAAGTTGTATCCTGGCACTACTCTAGTGTCATTGCCGCATTACCCGATGGCCCCCGCTGAAATGTCAGAGTTAAAGAAGCAGATTGATGAATTACTCAGACTAAGATGCATCCGGAACAACACATCATATTGGGGAGAACTGGTATTATTTGTAGAGAAGAAAGATGGTACGCTTCGAATGTGTGTAGATTATCGGAAGTTGAATCAGCTGACAGATAGAAACGAGTACCCTCTACCCAGAATTGATGATTTATTCGATCAATTCAGAGGTTCCAGTCGTTTCTCCAAGATTGATCTGATGTCAGGCTACCATCAAATCCGTGTCAGGGATGAAGACATAGAGAAGACGGCTTTCAGAACTTGGTATGGACTATATGAGTATGTGGTCATGTCGTTTGGACTCACCAATGCACTAGCTGTGTTCATGGATCTGATGAGCAGGATCTTTCGTCCTTACTTGGACAAGTTTGTAATTGTTTTCATTGACGACATCCTGATTTATTCTAAAAGTTGGGAGGAACATGCTGAACATTTGTGGATAGTTTTGGACACCCTGAAGAAGAATCAGTTGTATGCCAAAGCAAGCAAGTGCGAATTCTGGCTATCTGAGGTTAACTTCTTAGGGCATGTCATATCAGCGGAAGGAATAGCCGTGGACCTGGCTAAAGTGGAGGCAGTTAGAGACTGGAAAGCTCCAAGGAATGTGATCAAAATCCGCAGCTTTCTGGGATTGGCTGGTTATTATAGGAAGTTTATTATGGACTTCTCCAAGATTGCATCTCCACTCACCCGACTCACTCAGAAAGGAGTCAAATTTGAATGGTCTGCTGTATGCAACAGAAGATTCGAAGAACTAAAGGAGAGGCTTACGACTGCTTTATCCTGATTTTGCCGTAAAGAGGCAAGGGCTATGAAGTATATTGTGATGCTTCAGGAGAGGGATTTGGATGTTCTCTCACTCAAAGTCAACACATAGTGGTTTATGGTTCAAGGCAGTTGAAAATTCATGAACGCCACTATCCCACACATGATTTGGAATTAGCCGCAGTGGTCTTCGCCCTCAAAAGTTGGAGACACTATCTTTATGGCGAGAAGTTTGAGGTATTTTCAGATCACAAAAGTTTGAAATATCTGTTTGATCAGAGGGAACTGAATATGAGGCAGCGCAGATGGATGTAATATCTGCAAGACTATGAGTTTGCGCTTCGATATCATCCTAGCAAGGCAAACAAAGTGGCAGATGCCCTCAGTCGCATGTCACATGCAACAGTGGCCAGTTTGATTATGAAGGAATGGGAAATGCTGAATACCATTCGAGAGTTCAATTTGTACATAAGAACCATGGGAGTATGTATAATCTGATCGTACGATCCAACATGGTTTCCAAGATTGAGCAGGAACAACTGATAGATCCGGAAGTGGAAGAGATATGGGCTAAAATGTCTACTAGTGAGGTTGTACCGGAATGAGAATTATGACCTGGACAAGGTCTTTTACTCCGAGGTAGGACATATGTGCCTCAGAGCTGCAGAAGAGAGTTATTGATCGAGGCACACCAAACCAAACTCTTTATTCATCCGGGTAGCACCAAGATGTATCATGATCTGAAGAGACACTATTGGTGGCATGGATTTAAAAGAGATGTGGCAAAGTTTGTTGCTCACTGCCTGACTTGTTAGTAGGTCAAGACCGAACATCAGAAACCACTAGGATTACTCAAACCCGTGCTGGAGTGGAAATGGGAACATATTTCCATGGATTTTGTGACAGGGTTGCCAAGGTCATCAAAGGGCAACGACGCAATATGGGTCGTGGTAGATCGATTGACCAAGTCTGCACACTTTCTCCCAATCAAGATGACATATTCATCTGAGACTTTGGGACTACGATACATCAAGGATATCATCAGACTACATGGTAACCCCAGGACCATTGTGTCCGACAGAGATCGTCGATTCACTGGCAGGGTGTGGCAGAGCATGCAGTCAGCTATGGGGACGAATTTATTGATTAGCACAGCGTTCCATCCACAGACTGATGGACAGTCAGAGAGAACAATACAGACATTGGAGGACATGCTGAGAGCATGTATGTTAGACTTCAAGGGTGGATGGGAGGATCACTTACCACTGGTTGAGTTCTCTTACAACAACGGTTACCAGGCAAGTCTCCAGATGGTTCCATTTGAGGTGTTGTATAGCAGAACCTGTAGATCACTAGTGTATTGGACAGAGGCCGGTGTACCCTACACTTATTGGACCTGATCTAGTTGTAGAAACCACAGAACAGATCAAGGTGATACGACAATATCTGCTCACTGCTCAGAGTCATTAGAAGAGCTATGCGGACAAGAGAATGAGATTCTTTGAGTTTGAAGTGGGAGACTTAGTATTTTTAAAGGTCTCGCCACGAAAGGGACATATGAGATTTGGAAAGAAAAGGAAGTTGTCACCTAGATTTGTGGGACCCTTTCCAATCCAGAAGAGGGTGGGGGAAGTGGCGTATCAATTGGAACTTCATTCACAGTTGTCATCTTTGCACGATCTATTTCATGTATCTATGTTTAGGAAATACAATCCAGATCCTTCACACATGTTGAACGTGCAAGATGTTGATGTGCAAAGCAACATGACTTATGTTAAAAGGCCGGTCAGAGTGATCGGGAAACGAGTGTGGACTGTCCGCTGTCTGCGGAAGGGTAACACCGTCCGCGGATGGGTAACAGAGTTGAGTATGGTGCTGTCTGCGGACGGGTTACAGTCTGTAGGACGGGTTTCTGATGTCCGCAGGACGGGTTTCTACCGTCCGCGGATGGGTTTCTGATGTCCGCAGGACGAGTTTCTGTCTTCCGCAGGATAGGCAGCGGACGGATAACTTACTGATTTTAAAAGTGAAGTTTTTGTATGATTTTCCTTTTCCAAATAGTTAAGTTTAATTGGAAGGATATAAGGAATGATTTAAATCATTTAAATAATTAATTTGATTATTTTTATATGATAAATTCATTTAAGGTAAACATATTTCCATGTGGGGGTGTGATCGGTTTTTACAAAAACGCAAGGATACAATACTTGGACGTGGGTAGGATTCTTACCTTGTTGAAACACTTGGATTATGTACATGTAATGATTTTTATTTCCATATTTGATGATCCATTTTTGGTATCAAAATGCTTATATTTTAATAATGGAATTTCAATACTATTATGTAATTTAATATGAAATAGTATGTTTGCACTCACATCTGATGCATGGCATGGGAGGGAACATATGAGAGGAGTCCACGCTCCAATCAGGATATCCAATAAACAAACGTTGGGAGGGATCCGTACTGATTCCGATTGACATACGGGAAATGGCATATGATGCTTGAAATGAAAGAGGAGTCCACGCTCCGTTCGGTGGGACCGATAAGGCATGTGGGGAGTCATAACAATGAATACCTTGATGTGGTTTGTTCATCAAGAGGATTATCTATGTGTTTGAGATATGGTTGATTGGTGGGAAATCATTGGCATATGACACCCATGGCATGGCATTGAATTAATATGATTTTGATATTGTGTATCTATTCTGATTTTATCCTAATCCCTGTGTATGACCCTATTCAGAATACCTACTGAGCACTTTGACTAACGCCCTACTTCTACCTTAGATGATGATATAGGGAACGGAACGGGCGATGGACGTGAAAGGAACCAAGCTTAGGAGCTTGGGCAACTTATTGCTTATTTTATTTAAGTTTTATTTTGGACAATGTAATTTGAGATAATCGCATTCTTGGGACTGTAATAACTTAGAATTATCTTGCTATGGTTTGGTTACATTTGGATATTTGAACTTAAGTTAATTTATGTGATGGACTTCCTTGGTTAGAAATGGATAGGGATAGTAACTCTAATCATATGATATTTCCGCTATGTATTTATTCCGCAAGTATAACTTTAAAACGTGTGAACTGTTTTAGTGGACTAAGTCCACGCACACGTATCGTTGGCCAGTTAAGGGTCGGGCTTTGGAAGCTCGGACTTAGCTCGTGTCGTGGCTTCCTGCTCTCTCTCACTCTTTATTTTAAAAATAAATAAATAAATAGACTCTGATTTTCGACGAATGAAAAAGGGCGGGGCGTTACACATCTATTCAACACCATTTTCAAATTATTCAAACATTCATCAAAAGAATTGCCAAAAATAGAAAAATCATCCATAAAGACTTCAAAGAAACGTTCTGCCATATCACTAAATATGCTCAACATGCATCTCTGGAACGTAGCAGGGGCATTATATAGCCCAAATGGCATCCTCCGATAAGCAAAAGTTCCAAATGGACATGTGAAGGTGGTCTTTTATTGGTCTTCAGGTGCAATCTCTATTTGGATATACCTAGAATAGCCATCTAGGAAACAATAGAATTTGTGGCCAGCTACCCTTTCTAGAATTTGGTCTATGAATGGCAAAGTGAAATGGTTTTTTCTAGTCACTAAGTTCAGTTTCCTATAGTCAATGCAAATGCGCCAACCCGTTGTGACTCTAGTTGGGATTAATTCATCATTGGCCTTCTTGACTAGGGTTACCCAAGATTTCTTAGGTACCACTTGAACAGGACTAACCCAAGTACTGTCAGAGATTGGGTATATAATTCTTACATCCAAAAGCTTTATGACCTCTGCTCTGACAACCTCTTTCATATTAGGATTCAACCTACGTTGTAATTCTCGAGAGGGTTTAGAATTGTCCTCTAAATTAATCCTATGGGTACAAATTAAGGGATTAATTCCCTTGATATTAGCTATGGTCCATCCAATTGCACCTTTATGTTCTCTAAGAACATCGATTAATTTTTCTTCCTCGATTTGATTTAATTTTGAGGAAATGACCACCGGGAATGTCTCTGTTGGTCCTAAGAATTTATACTTGAGTTCAATTGGTAGAGGTTTCAACTCAAGTTTTGACACTTGAACACAAGATGGGAGGGGTATGGTGTCACTAGGTGGTAACTCTTCAAAACGTGCCCTCCACCTATTAGTATCTAATAAAGGTGTAGACTCTAAAGCAGAATATACAAAATTAATTATGGAGTCCTCATCAAAATTAAAGTGTGTTAAACAAGCCTCAAGAGGATCAGTGAGCACTGATAGAGGAAACTGGTCTTGGATGAGCATTTCAATGAAATTTACTTCATGCACATCGCTATCATTACCTGGTTGTTTGTAAATATTAAATATGTTCAATTCCAAAGTCATGGACAATTTCATGACTCCATTCCTGCAAATGATTAAGGCATTAGAGGTTGCAAGGAATGGGCGGCCTAGAATGACAAGAATTTGGGCTCTCGCATTCAACACAGGTTGTGTGTCCAAAACTATGAAATCGACAGGGAAGTAGAATTTGTCTACTTGGACTAACACGTCTTCAACTATTCCTCTCGGTATCTAAATTGAACGGTTGGCAAGTTGGAGCATTACAGTGGTTGGTTTAAGCTCACCAAATAGGATAGGAGGTTAACACTCACCCCTAGGTCAAGCAACGCTTGCTCGATTTGGAACTCACCAATAACACATAATATTGTTGGACACCCCGGATCTTTATATTTTGGTGGGGTATTCTGTTGGATGATAGCACTCACTTGTTCCGTCAAGAATGTTTTTTTTTTGTACATTTAGATTACGCTTTATTGTACAAAAATCTTTTAAAAATTTACCATATGACGGTATTTGTTTAATAGCATCCAACAAAGGAATATTGATTTTGACCTGTTTAAAGATTTCAAAAATGTCGGCATTGGTCACTGATTTTTTAGGAGGCTGTAACCTTTGGGGAAAAAGTGCAGGCATTGGATGTTGCGAAGCCACATTAGGCTCAGACTCGTTAGGCCCATCATCACTCTTTGAATTTGAAAGTTCCTCAGGTTTGTTAACCTTCGTCGGAATACTTTTATCAATTATTTTTCCATTTTGTAAAGTGGTGATGGACTTAGCGTGTTCTTGATGTGAATTAGAAGAATTTGAATTGTTTCCCTTAAATTGACCTCTAGGATTTGGTAGAGGTTGAGCAGGGAACTTGCCCATTTCTTGATTTTTGGACATGGGGGTCGACTTGTTCATAAAATTCTTCAATTCACTCATGTCTTGCATTATTTGATTATTAAAGATTGAGTGACTTTGCATGAATGCATTAAAAGCTTCCTCAAGGGTCTTCTTATGTGGAGGCACATAAGGATTAAAAGTAGAAGGCCCTTGAGGGGCATGATTATTTGCATTTGGATCATTTCTCCAACTAAAGTTGGGATGATTCCTCCAATCAGGGTTATATGTTTCGGAATAGGGTGAAGAAAAAAGGCTTTTTACAGGCGTTCATGGCATTTGTTTGACTGTATAACACCTCTTTAAAAGCTGGGATTGTCGGACAATCCTGAGTTTGGTGTCCAATAGTCTCACATATCCCACATACATCCTTTTTTTTTTTTTTTTTTCATTGGCCTTAATTGAGTGTACTTTCCCAAATTCGATGGCCTCTACCTTTTTGGTCAAACTGGCTAATTTGGCATTAACATTTTCTTCTTCTTTAAGGAGGTACATACCCCCTTTGTCATGGCACTAGGTTTGGTCTTTTCTGCCTTATCAGATCCATCAGTATCATCCCAAGCTTGGACAGTTTCAGCTAGATGGTCAAAATAATCCCAAGCCTCCTCAGGGTCTTTAGTTAGAAATTCACCATTACACATCATTTCTACATATTGGCGCATTTTAGAATTTAGACCGTCATAGAAAAAATTGATAGTGCACCAAATTTCATAGCCATGATGTGAGCAAGATTGCAATAATTCTTTATAATGCTCCCAACATTGGAAGAACGTTTCACCTTCCTTTTGTTTGAAATTCATGATTTTTCTTCTAAGTGTATTACTCTTGTGGGTAGGGAAGAATTTTTTCAACAATTCTCGTTGCATTTCTTGCCAAGTGCATATAGATCTTGGTCTTATAGAATTTAGCCAACTTTTTGCTTTCCCTTTTAAAGAGAAAGAGAACAATTTCAACCTTACTACATCATTATTGACATTTCGGTTATGCAAAGTAGCACAAACCTCTTCAAAGTCTTTTAGATGTATGTTAGGGCTCTCTAAATCCAAACCATGATACTTGGGAAGTAATTGAATCACCCCTGGTTTTAAATCAAAAGCACCTTGATTATTAGGAAAAATAATACAAGATGGAGAACTTGATCTGGTCGGTTGCAAATAATCACCCAACGTTTTCATTTGTGGGATGCCATCATTTTCCCCATTATCACTCTCATGTTCACACATTGTGAATGATGAAAATGAGTATTCAGATTCTTCAAACAAGTTCTCAGACCAGTCTTCAGCAATAAAATCAATTTTTTTAAGGAGATTTGTTTCGTCTCATTGCCACGAGGACATCCAACAAAGAAAAAGATGTAACTAAAATAATGAAAAAAAAGAATGAGATAAAGAACAAATTTACCAGATATGCAAGAATCCAAAATAAAATCACCTAAACAAGAAGACAAAAAAAAAATCAGTAGCAATTAAAAAAAATTGAAGAACTAACTATTTTTATTTTTTTTTAGTTTCTATACATTTTTTTTTTTTTTTGTGTTCGTAAAACCGTTACAATCCCCGGCAACGGTGCCAAAAACTTGCTACCACTTTATATGTGTAAACCCAAGCGCAGGTAGCGAAGTAATAATTACTCAGTGAGTCCGAGGTCGAATCCACAGGGACTGAAGGTATTAAGAACACTATTTAAAAGAAAAGAATTAAAATTGGATTTTGATAATTTCCACACAAAGTATGGAGCAAAGATGGTGATGAACTTAAATCAATAAAAAAAATGCACTAAAGTTCAGGGATCCGTTTCATAATTCATAAGGCATTTTCATCAACTTGTTTTAGTTCAATTCGAATGACGATTCTATTGAATTGGAAGATTGGACTGTTATCTCAAAAATAATTTGCATATAATTTATTCGAATAATTGATGGTTAAGTAATATTAATTACATATCACATGTCACAGGGATTCGACAAGCATTTACTATATTCGGAAATGATAATAAATCAAGAAAAATATATAGACATGGATAGGTCCTTGAAAGTTTATCACAAATACCATACATTTATCCAAGTATTTATTGTGTTCGGAAACTACAATAAATCAAGGAAAATATTAGATTTATAATAATTATTTAAATTTAGATTAAACCATTCAATGAATCAAAACTCACATTAATATCATAATTGTTGGAAAAAAATACCCCAATAAATAATTAAACTTCACCCCTAACCTTAGCTGGGAATTTAGCCAGACATAATGATAAAAGACATGAAAATAGTTAATTTAGACATTCAATGGTAATTGAAATGGTACTAACCCAAAGTGAAATTCAAAGCAGAAATGATAAATAATAAACTAAAATTCTGAAGGAAATCATGAATGTTAAACCAGTTTTGAGAATAAATATTAAATAATAAAAAAACAACTCCAAAGAATTAAAGGGCTACTGAATCTAAAAAAATTATAAAAATGAAATGGAAGAAGGAAAAGAAACAAACCCCATTGCGTTTCTTAGGTTGTTGTTCTGGGCATTTGAATTGAAATTATTGCTCAGACTCAAGCTGCCTCTATCTGATGTCCTCCTCTTTACACTGTTTGTTGGAGAGAGATGTGAAGAGGAAAAACAAGGACGAAGGCAGAACCTCTCTGTTGTCTCAGATCTGCTCGGATAAGCCTTCCTTCATCTTCTGTTCATGTGTCATTCTCCCGTTTGCTCTCCCCAATCAGCCATGGATTTTGCTGTTGTTTTTTGCAGAGTCCTTTTTGTAGCATAGGCCAATGGCTAATTCTCTCCTCCCATGGGATTTCCAGCTCTTGCATTATTCTCAACATCTCTTTTGTGCTTTGGGTTTCCAGCAATGCTTTCCATTTTCATGTTTCCATTTAAAGCCCCATACATTAGAGGAGAGACCAAGTCTGTGATTTTCCAAACGTCTCTATTCTTTCTGAGTTGGCTCGGGATTTGATTTATCTTTTTGATCTGGTTCAGCATTGGACTCGACACTGGACTGGAGTTTTTATTAAATTGGCCGGCTTAATTACCTGAAATAAAGAAAATACACGTAATAAGTTGTATCATATAAATTCATATTTTTACGTGTAAATACAAAATAAATGTGATAATGCTTAATAATATTATGACATAAATGCAATTTTAGGCATATAACAGTCTTCTTAATTGTTTTTCCAATTCTTATATTTAATTCTTCCATTAAATAAATAAGAGATGTCTACTTTAGATTCTTGAAAAGTCTGATTATTCAATATATTTTTGAATTCTATGAGTTGAATTTCAGATCTAAATTTCATATTTATTGTATACCTTTAAATTATGCCCTTTTATTTTATGCCATTTTTTTTTTGGTGAATTTATTTTCAATGTTTATTTTATTTTTTGTTGCTTGTGCGTTGTATTTTAATACTTGTTTTAAATTCTTTAATTCTTGTTTCATGTATTTTAATTATTTTGTATTCAAACCACCACTCTAACATATGTGTTAAATAGATTGAGAAGACTTTAATCTTGTCATCTTAATATGTGTGTTAGATTATCCATAAATTTTATCTTAATCCATTATCTTAATCATGTTTAATCAATGTTCTAACTTTTGGTTTTGAACTTTAAATGAGAGATTGTTAACTTAGAAGTAAATTTATAAAATTATGATTGATTTTTATTCTTTGATTTATTTTTAATTTCAATGTTTTCTAGAAAACATATTAACTCAAATGCTAGATTACAAACATATATATTTTGATTTATTTATGCATATATTTTGCTTGTTCTCTGTGGGATCGACCTCGCACTCATAACATTGTACTATAAATGGTTCGTGAGCTTACCTATAGAGGTTTGAAGTCAAAGCGCATTTTTCTGAAAATTGGTAACGAAACTTGTGTCTGTTTGGAAACAAAACTATTTTAATATTGGCTAAGCACACACTACACTCCGAATATAAGTCTTATAAAATAAATTTTGGAATCGTATGATGTCTACATTTTTATGGACATATTTGTGCCGAAGTTGAAACTAAGACTAAACAATTTGGATGTTTGTGGGTATCATCACTACAAGCCCTCACGAGACTATCAATCGTCCATTAGGGGCAACCTAGGGGTTTAAAGGCTTGTTGTATACACTAAATGCAATTGAGAGTGCTAGCGAAAGTGGTGTAGTTTTAGGTCTAGCATACGAATAAAATTATAGATTAGTATTAGTTTAGTTTAAGATTTTTAGGTTTAAAGATTTTTAGACTTATTTTTTAGTTTCAATTTTTATTTTTAGGTTTTTGCTCAAGGACAAACAAAATCTAAGTTTGGGAGTATTTGTTGAGACTGAAAATATTACATTTTTATCCATGATATTTAGGTTAATTAGCCTTGATTTTGTGTAAATAAATCTATTTAATGGTTTACTTTAGTTTTGTAGGAAAAATCAGGGTAAAACAAGAAATCTTCATAAAACAGTGGATAATTACCGAAAGAGAGCTTAAAATGAAAGAATTAAAATTTTATAATTAAATCAAGCCACTTCTAGGATTTTAAATGTAAATTGCAAAATTTGGATCCATTTATGAGAGTCTAGATTAATTCAATATTTAGATTTTTAAGTGGTGTAATTAATTATTTAATTTTAAAAGCAAGTCTGCAATTAAAGAGGCCAAGAGTTGAAAATCAAGATCCATGGGCCAGAGATCCATTACAATTGGGCCAAGCTTCGCTCCAAATGCCAGACACTGGGCCAGGCCAAGCACTCCATGCGCATTTCCCAATGTGGCCAGACCAAAGTGAATTCAAGCCCAACAAGACAAAGTCCAAGCTCCAGTTCAAGTCCAAATCCAAATCCAAAATCCAATGCTCTAGGTTCAAATTCAAATTCACTAACCCTAAGCCCACATCCACTCTAAGTCCAAACCCAAAAAGCCCATATTCAAAACCGATCTTACCCACGTAATCTTAACCATCCAATCTTCAAACACTCATCCACACCATCCGTTAACCCAATCATGTAATCCAAACGATTCATTTCATACATCTTATCCATCTCATTCATTTGAATTCATCAATTTAGGTAAACCCTAGACCCACTTAGTAAATCCAACCTGTTCATGCATGATGTTTAGATTTAGGACATCCAAACCATCATCATATAAATACACAGTAGGATCATGATCATCCATGCATCACTTAACCATCCATCCACTTAGATCTTCTATCACCCATCAAAGCCATTAGATCTAGGCAAATCAATCATAGCCATTTATTCATAAACCCTAGATCTAATGCACAAAACCTAAAATGAAGCACCTCTTGCGAATATCACCTTGCTCCAAACGAAAATCCCAATCTTAGGAAGCCTCCATCCCATGACAACTCCTAGAATTCCTCTCCAAGCTTGCCACCTCACCTAGAGCCTCTCTTTTCTCCCAATCCAATCCAAAAATAAGCCATACATGATTTTTCCATCTCTCCACCATAGCACACACGATTTTCTCTCAATCCATTAGAATTTCACTATGTAATCTCCTCCACATCAACTCATCATCTCATCCATTCATGCATTTAGACTTTAGATCTCAACCATCCATTATCATGCATTCATAAAACCCTAAACACAATATCAAATTCGACCAAGCCCTAGTCAATCCCTAAATTCTCCCCCTCCTATTCTTTCTCTCCAAGATACCTTAGCCATCAAACCACCCATTGTCCAAGCAACCTAAAATTCGACCATAGCACTGTGCAACCCTAGATTTACATCTTTTAATCCCAACTACCCATCACTAGTTAGATTTAATCCAAACCTTTCATTCATCATCTCAAACCAAGATCCAATCTCATCCGTCCATCCAAACCTTGAGCCTATAAATACCCCATTCGACCATGGTGAAAATTGAATTAGACATGGAGCTCAAGAGGACCTAAGATTGGAGAACACACCCTGAAGAACAACAGACACTGTGCTTCTTGCGAATTTCACAAGTGAGCATTCACTGTAAATTCGATTATTAATTGTCTTCTTAATTGTTTTTCCAAATCTTGTATTTAATTCTTCCAATAAATAAATCAGAGATGTCCATTTTAGATTCTTCAAAAGTCCGATTATTCAATATATTTTTGAATTCTATGCGTTGAATTTCAGATCTAAATTTCTTATTTATTTATTTATTTTGGGCAATGAGAGAATAATTCCATAATCACCTTTAAATTATGCACTTTTATTTTGTGTCATTTATTTTCAATGTCTATTTTATTTTTTGTTGCTTGTTGTTGTAGTTTAATACTTTTTTTAAATTCTTTAATTCTTGTGTCATGTATTTTAATTATTTTGTATTCAAACCACCACTCTAACATATTTGTTAACTAGATTGAGAATTAAATTAATTGGACTTTAATTTTGTCATCTTAATGTGTGTGTGAGATTATCCATAAATTCTATCTTAATCCATTATCTTAATCATGTTTAATTGGACTTTTAGTTTTGAATTTTAAATAAGAGATTGTTAACTTAGAAGTAAATTTATAAAATTAGGATTGATTTTTATACTTTCATTTATTTTTAATCTCAATGTTTTCTAAGAAACATATTAACTCAAGCATTAGATTACAAACATATATATTGTGATTTACTTACGCATTTATTTTGCTTGTTCTCTGTGGGATCGACCTCGCACTCATAACGTTATACTATAAATGGTTCGTGCGCTTGCGAGATTATAAATTTAAATCTTTGCACAATTTTCACATCAACAGTAGACTCGAACCAACATTTGTAATGTGTTATATGTTAAAGCCACTTACACCAGACTAAAATGAGACGCATGGTCGGTTTAAAGATGGAAAATATTATATAGATCTAGCATACGAGACCTGACACTGCCTACATGTAAGTGATGTAAATGTTCTAACTGTTTAGAACGTAGGCATTAAAAATGGTGTCGGGGAGTCGAGGACTTGTAGCCTCTAACGCAGTATGGACCCATAGAGTGTCTGATAATTGTCGGGTAAAAACTGGGTGAAGGCATTTATGTTATTAAATCTAGTTTTATATATTTCTGTGAATATTGATTCTTTATTGATCATTGTATATTGGTGTTAGATGCACCAAAAGGTAAGGCTGAAGTATGGTGGTTCTCTCAGAATAAGTCCCTGTGTAAGGAGGGTAGTGGAAATCATGCATTATCATGTATTTAACATTTGCATGTGAGAATTATGATTATAAGTTAAATCTGTAAAAGATAATAACTTTGGGAAATCTGATATTAGCCATTGGGCTATAACTGTTAAGATTAACCTAACACCGTGTGCAAACCGTTGGGTTGGACGTGTTAGTAGGATGTGGTCAACCGCCATCTTAAACCGTTGGTGTTGGATATGCTAGTAGACTGGATCGTGGAGACCTTGTGATATTAGGCTGAATGCAGTTTGCGAATCATTGGGTTGGATGTGCTAGTAAACTGGGTCGTGGTGACCTTATGCACTTGGAAGTTGCTAAATGGGAGTTGACCCTGGTTAAAAAATTGGTAAAACACCTTAGAAAGTGATCCTAGGGTGAAAATGGGTTAAGTGGATTAACCGCATTGAATTCATGGAACATGCATTGTTTATTGTTTCATGTATTATTTATGTTGGATGTTATGGTAAGCTCTCCCCACTATGTTGTTGCTCATCTCCCTTACATTGTAGGATATGAGCCGGAGGAAGGATTGGAGGAACCTATGGTGCCTCATTGAGACCCAAACCTTGAAATTACCTGTGGTTTCCCGCATGTGGAAACTTAGCTACTTATGGACTATCTTGTGTATTCTTATGAATAATGTACCCCCTGTGGCATGAAAACTTATGTCTGTAAGCTTGATATTTATTAGCAATTTACTAGTGTGTTGGTGTGCTCATTACATTATTATCCAGGTGATTAGAATGTTAGAAATAGAAGAAAGACCGGCTAAGAGTAACTGACCTGACAGCACGTTGAAATGTCAGGATGATGTATCAACTGTAACACCCCAATTTCTCAATGAAGTGGAAAATTACCAAAATGCCCCTGAGTTGTTAAATTAGTTATTTTGTCATGTTAAGTAAGGAAATAGTGGGGCCCATTGCTCAAAATAAAATCATATGAGCATATTATGAATGTTAAGTTTTATTGGTTGGGTAATTTTCATCAATTGGGTCAAAAATGGCTAAATGGGTCAAAGGGCCCAAATGGGGCCCATCGGGTCTTGCTGGGTTATTTGACCGTTTTGTAATTTTAAATTAAAAGGGGTTAAGCCTATTTGATTGGAAATCAAGTGGAGGAAAAATGGGTAGGCTTGATCCATATGTAAAAACCAATTGGAAATGACCAAAATACCATAAATGGGTCATGTTGTCAAAACGGGTCAAGGAGCTAAAAGTGGACCCAACGGGTCGAGTTGACTATTGTTGACCGTGTGAACCCTCAAGGGAGCTCAAACACGATTCAAATCAATTGAGTGGGATGGAGGTGAGTTGGAATTAAATCAAAAGGTGAGTTAACTCATATGCATTAAATGAAATGCATTAAATGTGATGAGTTGGGTTGGAGTAAAAAATACCTTGAGTTGAGTGAGTCAAAATGGAAACTCAAGGGGCTGTAAATTCAGTGAGTCCAAGGGGAATTGGAGGAGTTTAGCTGGTCTCAAATCAGCCAAAACAAGTCCCACACGTTGGGGACTTGTTTTGGTGAGTTCCATGGTACATATTAAATACAAGTGCATGGGTTTGAGGTGGGTTACTTAGGGATGTGAATGGCTGCATTGGTAGCTGCCAAGGGGTGCCTTGGATGGCACCCAATGCCCACCGTTTTGAGCAAGAAGTTATGAGGGAGTGGAGGAGTCTTGGTGGCTGAAAATGCAAAAGCAAACAACACCATGCTTGGCCGAATTTCTTGTGCAAAAGTTTTAGAATTCATCTCTCTCCCTCACTCAAAAGAAAAACACACTCTCTTGGCCGAGTTTACCTTGGTGTTTTCTCACCATTAGATCAAGCACAAGACAGTAGAAGAAAGGAAGGAACAAGAGGGAAGAAGGCAAGGAGCAAGAGGCAAAGGAAATTGGTAAGAATTCCTTACAATGTTATTTAATAAGTTAGATTAAGTGGAACATGAATTGGCCATGGAATGGCTGATTTTATCAAGGACCTAAGCCTTGGTTAAAGGTTGTCTTAAGTGGTAAAACAAATCACATTGGGTTCGGCCAGTTTGGATGGCCGAACCCCATGACATTTGTTTGGGTATTTTGATGGTTTTTGGAGGCTAAAACTATGCAAAAATGATGAACAATTGTATGTGTTTAGATGAAAGATAAAGGATTTTAAATCTTGGATTTGGATGGCATAATTCAGCCTTGGAATAGCCAAATGCATCAAGAGTCTAAAACATGGAAGAAGGTGTCAAAAGAAATGAAATGAACCATTGGGTTTGGTCACTTGGTGGTCAAACCCCATGAAAAGAGTTGGTTAATGGTTATGGTTTTGAAATTTAAAACCATCCATTTGGGGACTGTTTTTTTACATATTTTATTAAGATTTAAAATACATACTTAAAGAGGGTTAAAACATGGGTTTGGATATCAGAAAAGGCTGAAGATATGTGGTCTAATTGTGGAGTAAAATTGGAGAAGATGGACCATGGGGATCGGCCATCTTGGATGGCCGAATCCCATGATATCATGTTGGTTTTTGGATGATTTCTTTGAGAGTTAAAACTTGATATTAGTATACTGTTATGCATGTTTATATGAGGTTCAAAACAGCAAACATAGCATTGGGTTCGGCCACCATGGAGGGCCGAACCCCATGCAAATGATGGTTGGTTTCTAAGGTGTTTGAAACATGGAAACCATGAACTTTCAAGGGCTGTTTTTGGATGAATTTAATTAGATGGTTACTAAGAGGTATGAAGGCAGCAATGATATTGATATTGCATGTTTAGATAAGGCCTAAAGCATGTTTGAAAGACCATAACATGGGCATAGGGTTCGGCCACATTGGATGACCGAACCCCATAAAAGTGTGTGATAAATTGTTATGGTTTTTGGAGAGATAAAACCATACCAATTGTGGAGTTTTTTTAAGAGATAAGGTTACTGTTTTGGTTTGGCCATGGGATGGCTGAACCATGTGGTTAACATGGCAAAAGGGTAGTATTCAATTGGTATATGAAATAAGGGAATCATTGAGCAAAAGAACTCCATGGACTGTTTTATGGTTATATGGAGTAAGAACATAGTGGAGATTTTGAATGAATCCGTGCCTTTGATTCAAGAATTATGTATGTATAATAGGTATTTAATATCAGTAAACAATCAAGCATGATAGATAAGGGAATATGGGATGAAAATACATAGGGTGAGGTTCGGCCAAGTAGTATGGCCGAACCCCACCAAAGATTATTTGATGGACTTTGTACTAATTCATAATGAATGGGAGATGTATGTATGAATGATGTAAATGAACCAAGTAATTTGAATGGTCATGGAATGTGATTGGAATGGATTAAGAGATTCAAATGGGAAAGGTGAGGTTCGGCCAAGTAGTATGGCCGAACCCCACCAAGGTAGTTTTGTTATGAACCATGGTTTATCAAGGAAAATTAAACAAGGCTTGGCCTAGTGGCAAAGCTGTAAATACAAGTGATATTTAGTGGTTTGAAGTGTTAATAAATCATTTGGATGGTGTTAATCCAAAACCAAAGAGATCAAGTTAAGTGGGTAAGGTTCGGCCATGGGTATGGCCGAACCCCACAAGATGTTTGGGTCTTATATGTGAATGGATATTTAAATATTAGAATGATTTACTTATTGTTACATCACAAGGTGACGAGAGTTGAAGGAAGTGCGAGTCGTGACCGAGTGAAGCTCAAAAAGGAACGGACACTTAATCAAAGTTTAAGTAGGTTTCCTACCTACTTGTAACCACGGTTTTACCCAGTTTTTCTTATGATACTCTTGTTTTAATATGTGTTTCAAATATATATTATGCATTAACAAATGGCATACAGGCATTGGCATCTCATGCATAGTCATGGGATAATGAATGAAGTTCTACAGTGATGGCTACGATTGTACATGATGGGGGTTGCCCATTGCATGTACATATTGTATAGAAGAGATGAATGTTGTTGTAATTTACCTTGTCGGTGCAAGGCACGTCAAGTGATGGCTACGGTGGTACATGATGGGGGTTGCTCATTACATGTACATCGCTTATAGAAGAGATGAAGGTGTGTTGTAATTTACCTTGTCGGTGCAAGGCACGTCAAGTGATGGCTATGGAAGTACATGATGGGGGATGCTCATTGCATGTGCATATTTCATAGCATTGTTTTTACCTGTTTTGATGATCATGTATTATGATATGTATATGCATGTTTTATATGCTAACATGTGGTAGCCCTGATTCGGGAACCTACTGGGCGCGTTGATCTAACGCCCTAATTCTATCGTCAGAGGAGATTGCAGGTACAAGCAAGGGGAAAGGAAAGGTCATTGATCGGAGGGGAGCTGAGCCTAAGTGCTTTAATGATGGATTTTGGATTACGTTATATTACTGTCATTTGAATACTATTGTTGGACATGTAATAATTAGTTATTTGCTCTGGTTTGATTAGGATAATAACATGTGGATGGTTGATCTATGTTATTTAATATTTAAGACTATTACTTGCTATCTCGTCTTTATTCTGCAATTATCTAGATTATTCCGCATGTTGATGTTAGTTCCATGTGTGATTCACTATCATGGTCTATTCCATGTACACATGGGTGGCCAGTTAAGGTTCAGACTTGGGTAGTCTGAACTTAACTCGCGTCGTGACGCCGCCCGCTCTCTTCCGATGTTTATTTAAAAAAAAATTAGACTCTGAAATTCTCGAAGAGGGCGGGGCGTTACAGTTGGTATCAGAGCGAAACGGGAAGTTGAATCATCGAAGTAAGATTAAGACGGTTTCATGTCTCACTGACGGATAAGAATCCCAACTGACCGACTCTTCGGAGTCCGCTGCCTGGGGGCCGGATTAATTTACTTCGAGTGACTCAGACTGAACAAACAATCTGAGAACGACAATGAAAGATAGCAAAGTAAAGTACAGTCATCATAATTGGACAAATCAAACGTAGCAAGGTAGGATGTACTCCCCTGAAATCCCCACACTGAAAAAAAAAAAAAAAAACAGACAATAGGAAATTAGAGATTTCCCCAGAAACAAAAGAAAAAAGAGAATGTTGAATTGGTAATCTTCCCAAACAAAGTACATGACTTTATGCCTGATCAAATTCCCCTGAAAACCAAGGTTGGTTTATTAGAATTGTTGTTAAATATGCTTGTGTTCTATTGATATGATACAGATATGTCGAGTAATGTGGAGTACTCGGAATGGCACAGCGGAACTCCTAGCCATCCCATAGACTTGGTATCTGCTTCTAACAACACCGACGTAGAAGCTCAAGTGGACCTTCAGGAGGGACATCCTGAAGAAGTTGAGATGCACTTAGCACCTATTGCAGAGGATTTGAGGGATGATATTCCTGGGATGGTGGAACCTTCTGAGGAAGAAGAGGAGGAGGATCTGGGATTTTTCTTTTATGAGGATCCGATGGAAGACTTTCCTATAATACTGGAATCGGCGGGGGAAGTAGATCCCTATGATACCTGTGAGTTGTGTAATCAGGACGACCACAACAGGTTGTATTGTCCTCATCCATTGGGAGTTGTATGTCCGGTTTGTGGACTACACGGGCATGGAGAGGCGAGGACTAATTGTCCTTGTATTGGAGGACCTGGAATAAATCCCCTGCACGACATGTGAAGTATTGGGGCACACGGCGATGACGTGTCCTGATAACCGATTCAAGTTCGCTTTGATGCGGAGTCTTCTACGGAAGACTAGGATAGGAAGTAATAGTAGGGGTATTAAAAAGAGGGTTATTTTTGTAAGGGGGTATATTTTGTTATACATAGGGTTTGTTTCACCCTACCCACCTTTGTACAAAGATGCAGTTTGAATTTATAAATATGTGATTTCATGTTTTTATGAGGATTCATGGCATGTGTTGCATATTGTTAATGGAAACTAAGTCTATGATGTTTCCATGAATTAGGAATAAATGGCGCCACAGAAAAAGGTGGTAAAAGATCCGAAGGGAAAAGAGAAAGTTTTACAGATCGGACTAGGTGAGGGGGTGTCAAAGAGAAGGACTCGTCAGGACGATAAAAAGAAGGATGACGTGCTCATTATCACACCACAAGGGAAGGTGGTACCCCGACGCAAGAAGGCGTCATCGGAACCTGAAAGAGAGCCGTCCGTTCATGACAAAGAGAGATCTGTTCATGAACGATCTCACTGTGAGGAAGAGTCTCACCAAAAGAAGAAGAGAGTGACCCTACATATCAACAGGACGAAGAGGAGGGATATGACTCGTCATATCGATGCGATGAGGATGAGAACAGTAACATGACTGTACCCTTTGTGCCTCCTGAACTGCACAGCTTGGTGCAAGCTGTGGTTACATCCGTCCTCCAACAACATTTGAACGGAGGGGGAAGTACGAGCGAAAATAATGACCGTAACATGGTCAGAGATTTTCAGCAACAGCGGCCACCTTACTTTAAGGGCAGAGAAGGGCCAGTCGGAGCCGAGAACTGGTTGGAGAAGATTTCCCACTATTGACTCTTCTGAACATCAGGAGTCATGCTCATAAAATATTATTGGCCACGTCACAGCTGGTAGATGACGCTGCCAAATGGTGGAAGGTGGTGGAGAAACAGCAGGCACTTGTGCCAAGAAGAGAAGGAGTTGCTATGACCTGGGAGCAATTCTCAGCGACATTCTTAGAGCGCTACTTTCCAGAGGAAGAAAGAGAACGACAAATTCAGGCCTTTATGACTTTGGTGCAAGGCTCAATGACGGTGGCTGAGTATCACCAGGAATTCCTCAGCCTGTCAATCTATGCATACTACATTGTGGACACGGAATATCGAAAAGCTCGCAAGTTCGAGCGTGGGTTACGGCCAAACATTAGGGCCAGGGTAACCGTGTTCAAAGCAGCCACACTGGCAGAAGTGGTCAGCAGGGCCACCATTGTGGAACAGGAAATGGCGGAATTTGCCAGAGTTGACAACCGCCGAGCTCCAAGTGGGAGGGGTGTGTACCAACCCATCAAAAAGTTCAGATCGAACTTCAGCAGACCCACCGTCTGTTGGATCAAGTGGGGCTTTCGCCCCAACCAGCCCACTCAATCTGTTGCGGTCACTCAAACATCTCGAGGAGTGAATACTTGCTTTCACTGTGATCAACCTGGTCACTACAAAAAGGACTGCCCAAAGCTCAACAGGCTGTCTAACTCAAGAGGATCATTTCGTCCGCCAGCTAGACCGGCATACTCCAGAGGAGGCAGAATGCAGGGCCGGGGAGGTCGAAGGTCTAACCCTGCTGGAGCGGGAAGATTATTCACTCTAACTTCTCCAGAGGAGAGGAGGAGGATCATCCTGTGATACAAGGTATGGCGGTAGTGAGTAGCTCATATGCATATGCACTATTTGATTCCGGAGCATCACACTCCTTTATAGCTGCATCGTTTATTACTGCTACTGGTACATTAGTTCAAAGATTAGCCACAGAACTTACTATTGTATCCCCTGTCGGAGATTCGGCATTGGGACTTATTTGTACTGCGGTTAACACCGAATTAGCTGGACTCAGATTTGAGTTCAATTATTTAGTGCTGGACATGTCGGAATATGATATTATATTCGGAATGGATTGGTTGGCAAAGTTTCATGCCAACATCGACTGTTATGGTCGAAGAGTGACATTTAAGTCACCCGAGGGCAAGCAATATGTAGTTCGTGCAGATAAACAAAGTGGATTACAGGAAGGGTTAAACCACGTGGTATTGAATAATATCACCATAAACAAAGCTCCAGTTACTGAACTTCCGGAAATTGTACAAGAATTTGTGGATGTGTTCCCAAAGGAACTCCCTGGTTTACCACCTATGAGGGAGATTAACTTCGAGATCAGGCTGTACCCTGGCACAATACCAGTGTCGTTACCACACTATCGGATGGCACCAGCGGAGATGTCGGAGCTAAAGAAGCAGATTGATGAACTGCTTAGGCTGGGTTGCATCCGGAACAGTACGTCATCATGGGGAGCACCAGTGTTGTTTGTAAAGAAGAAGGACGGTTCACTACGGATGTGCGTGGACTACCGGAAGCTGAATCAGTTAACAGTCCGGAACAAGTACCCTCTACCCAGGATTGACGATTTATTTGATCAATTGAGGGGTTCTAGTCATTTTTCAAAGATCGATTTGATGTCTGGTTATCATCAAATCCGAGTTAGAGAGGAAGATATAGAAAAGACAGCTTTTCGGACGCGATATGGACTGTTTGAGTTCGTGGTCATGCCATTTGGACTCACAAATGCGCCGGCTGTGTTCATGGATTTAATGAACAGAATCTTCCGTCCCTATCTGGATCAGTTTGTAATCATATTCATTGATGATATCCTGATCTATTCTAAGAGTCAGGAGGAACATGCAAAGCATCTACGGATAGTTTTGAATACTTTGAGGCAGAATAAACTGTATGCCAAGGCCAGTAAGTGTGAATTCTGGCTATCTCAAGTGAATTTCTTAGGACATGTTATATCTAAGGAAGGAATAGCCGTGGATCCGGCTAAGGTGACTGCCGTGAAAGACTGGAAAGCGCCAAAGAACGTAACTGAGATCCGCAGTTTCTTAGGATTGGCGGGTTATTATCGAAAATTTATTATGGATTTTTCCAAATTAGCGTCTCCATTGACTCGACTCACTCAGAAAGGAGTCAAGTATGAGTGGTCAGATCTGTGCAACCAAAGGTTTGAAGAGCTAAAAGACAGACTTACAACCGCTCCTATTTTGATTTTGCCGGAAAAGGGCAAAGGATGAAGTAGAATGCGACGCTTCGGGAGAAGGACTGGGGTGTGTCCTCAGTCAAGATCATCGTGTGGTGGCTTATGGTTCAAGACAACTAAAAATACATGAACGCCTCTATCCTACGCATGATCTTGAACTAGCCGCAGTGGTCTTCGCTCTCAAAAGCTGGAGACATTATCTTTATGGCGAGAAGTTTGAAGTGTATTCTGATCATAAGAGTTTGAAATATTTATTTGATCAGAAGGAGCTTAATCTAAGGCAGCGTAGATGGATGGAGTATCTGGCGGATTATGAGTTCGAGCTTCGATACCATCCAGGCAAGGCGAACAAGGTGGCTGATGCTCTTAGCCGCATATCACATGCATCCGTGGCATGTCTGATCAGAACCGAGTGGGAGATGTTGAATACCATTCGAGAGTTCAATCTATACATTACAAACCGTGGAGTTTTGCACAATTTAATCATACGGTCCAATATAGTCACCAAGATTGAACAAGAACAAAGAGCAGACCCGGAAGTGGAGGACATATGGGCCAAGATGTCTACTGGCACCATTGTACCTGAATGGGAATTACGACCGGGACAAGGTCTTTTATTTCCGGGGAAGAACGTATGTGCCACAGAGTTGCAGGAAAGAGCTACTAATTGAGGCACATCAGTCCAAGCTCTCTATTCATCCGGGTAGCACCAAAATGTATCACGATCTAAAGAGGCATTATTGGTGGCATGGACTAAAAAGGGATGTGGCGGAATTCGTGGCACATTGTCTAACTTGTCAACAAGTTAAGACTGAACACCAAAAGCCACCAGGGTTGCTCAAACCCTTAGCCGTGCCAGAATGGAAATGGGAACATATTTCCATGGACTTTGTATCTGGGTTGCCGAGGTCTTCAAAGGGTAATGACGCCATTTGGGTCGTAGTCGACCGGCTGACCAAGTCTGCACATTTCATTCCTATCAAGATGACGGATTCGTCTGAGACGTTGGGTCGGCGTTATATTAAAGAGATCATTCGACTACATGGTATTCCCCGAACGATAGTATCGGACAGAGATGGCCGTTTTACTGGCAGAGTATGGCAAAGCATGCAGACAGCCATGGGGACTGAGCTATTGACTAGCACCGCATTCCATCCACAGACTGATGGACAGTCTGAAAGAACAATACAAACCTTGGAAGACATGCTGAGAGCGTGTATGTTAGATTTCAAAGGAGGATGGGAGGACCACTTACCACTGGTGGAGTTCTCGTATAATAACAGCTATCAGGCAAGCCTTCAAATGGCTCCATACGAGGCTTTGTATGGTAGACCGTGTAGGTCACCGGTATGTTGGACAGAGGCAGGTGAGCCTGCATTGATCGGACCGGAACTAGTCGCAGAAACTACTGCACAAATTAAGTTGATACGTCAACACTTACTGACTGCACAGAGTCGGCAGAAAAGTTATGCAGATAAAAGGAGACGGTTTTTGGAATTTGAAGTGGGAGACTTGGTGTTTCTAAAAGTCTCACCACGGAAGGGACATATGAGGTTTGGTAAGAAAGGAAAACTGTCGCCAAGATATGTGGGACCGTTTTCCATCATAAGAAGGATGGGGGATGTAGCTTACCAATTAGCACTTCCATCGCAATTAGCAGCTCTACACGATGTGTTCCACGTGTCGATGCTAAGGAAATACAATCCGGATCCGTCCCATGTTTTAAATGTTCAAGATATTGAAGTACAAAGCGACGTGACGTACGTCGAGAAGCCGGTCAGGATAGTGGAGACCGAACAAAGGGTGTTGCGAAACAGAGCGATTCAGTTCGTAAAAGTGGTATGGGACCGTCATGGTGATGAAGAGGCCACATGGGAACTTGAATCGGAGATGAGAACAACTCACCCCGAATTGTTTGTGTAATTTAATTTGAGAACCCTACTTCACTCGATTTTCGGGACGAAAATTTTAAAAGAGGGTTATATTGTAACACCCCAATTTCTCAATGAAGTGGAAAATTACCAAAATGCCCCTGAGTTGTTAAATTAGTTATTTTGTCATGTTAAGTAAGGAAATAGTGGGGCCCATTGCTCAAATAAAATCATAGCATATTATGAATGTTAAGTTTTATTGGTTGGGTAATTTTCATCAATTGGGTCAAAAATGGCTAAATGGGTCAAAGGGCCCAAATGGGGCCCATCGGGTCTTGCTGGTTATTTGACCGTTTTGTAATTTTAAATTAAAAGGGGTTAAGCCTATTTGATTGGAAATCAAGTGGAGGAAAAATGGGTAGGCTTGATCCATATGTAAAAACCAATTGGAAATGACCAAAATACCATAAATGGGTCATGTTGTCAAAACGGGTCAAGGAGCTAAAAGTGGACCCAACGGGTCGAGTTGACTATTGTTGACCGTGTGAACCCTCAAGGGAGCTCAAACACGATTCAAATCAATTGAGTGGGATGGAGGTGAGTTGGAATTAAATCAAAAGGTGAGTTAACTCATATGCATTAAATGAAATGCATTAAATGTGATGAGTTGGGTTGGAGTAAAAAATACCTTGAGTTGAGTGAGTCAAAATGGAAACTCAAGGGGCTGTAAATTCAGTGAGTCCAAGGGGAATTGGAGGAGTTTAGCTGGTCTCAAATCAGCCAAAACAAGTCCCACACGTTGGGGACTTGTTTTGGTGAGTTCCATGGTACATATTAAATACAAGTGCATGGGTTTGAGGTGGGTTACTTAGGGATGTGAATGGCTGCATTGGTAGCTGCCAAGGGGTGCCTTGGATGGCACCCAATGCCCACCGTTTTGAGCAAGAAGTTATGAGGGAGTGGAGGAGTCTTGGTGGCTGAAAATGCAAAAGCAAACAACACCATGCTTGGCCGAATTTCTTGTGCAAAAGTTTTAGAATTCATCTCTCTCCCTCACTCAAAAGAAAAACACACTCTCTTGGCCGAGTTTACCTTGGTGTTTTCTCACCATTAGATCAAGCACAAGACAGTAGAAGAAAGGAAGGAACAAGAGGGAAGAAGGCAAGGAGCAAGAGGCAAAGGAAATTGGTAAGAATTCCTTACAATGTTATTTAATAAGTTAGATTAAGTGGAACATGAATTGGCCATGGAATGGCTGATTTTATCAAGGACCTAAGCCTTGGTTAAAGGTTGTCTTAAGTGGTAAACAAATCACATTGGGTTCGGCCAGTTTGGATGGCCGAACCCCATGACATTTGTTTGGGTATTTTGATGGTTTTTGGAGGCTAAAAACTATGCAAAAATGATGAACAATTGTATGTGTTTAGATGAAAGATAAAGGATTTTAAATCTTGGATTTGGATGGCATAATTCAGCCTTGGAATAGCCAAATGCATCAAGAGTCTAAAACATGGAAGAAGGTGTCAAAAGAAATGAAATGAACCATTGGGTTTGGTCACTTTGGTGGTCAAACCCCATGAAAAGAGTTGGTTAATGGTTATGGTTTTTGAAATTTAAAACCATCCATTTGGGGACTGTTTTTTTACATATTTTATTAAGATTTAAAATACATACTTAAAGAGGGTTAAAACATGGGTTTGGATATCAGAAAAGGCTGAAGATATGTGGTCTAATTGTGGAGTAAAATTGGAGAAGATGGACCATGGGGATCGGCCATCTTGGATGGCCGAATCCCATGATATCATGTTGGTTTTTGGATGATTTCTTTGAGAGTTAAAACTTGATATTAGTATACTGTTTATGCATGTTTATATGAGGTTCAAAAACAGCAAACATAGCATTGGGTTCGGCCACCATGGAGGGCCGAACCCCATGCAAATGGTTGGTTCTAAGGTGTTTGAAACATGGAAACCATGAACTTTCAAGGGCTGTTTTTGGATGAATTTAATTAGATGTTACTAAGAGTATGAAGGCAGCAATATGATATTGATATTGCATGTTTAGATAAGGCCTAAAGCATGTTTGAAAGACCATAACATGGGCATAGGGTTCGGCCACATTGGATGACCGAACCCCATAAAAGTGTGTGATAAATTGTTATGGTTTTTGGAGAGATAAAACCATACCAATTGTGGAGTTTTTTTTAAGAGATAAGGTTACTGTTTTGGTTTGGCCATGGGATGGCTGAACCATGTGGTTAACATGGCAAAAGGGTAGTATTCAATTGGTATATGAAATAAGGGAATCATTGAGCAAAAGAACTCCATGGACTGTTTTATGGTTATATGGTAAGAACATAGTGGAGATTTTGAATGAATCCGTGCCTTTGATTCAAGAATTATGTATGTATAATAGGTATTTAATATCAGTAAACAATCAAGCATGATAGATAAGGGAATATGGGATGAAAATACATAGGGTGAGGTTCGGCCAAGTAGTATGGCCGAACCCACCAAAGATTATTTGATGGACTTTGTACTAATTCATAATGAATGGGAGATGTATGTATGAATGATGTAAATGAACCAAGTAATTTGAATGGTCATGGAATGTGATTGGAATGGATTAAGAGATTCAAATGGGAAAGGTGAGGTTCGGCCAAGTAGTATGGCCGAACCCCACCAAGGTAGTTTTGTTATGAACCATGGTTTATCAAGGAAAATTAAACAAGGCTTGGCCTAGTGGCAAAGCTGTAAATACAAGTGATATTTAGTGGTTTGAAGTGTTAATAAATCATTTGGATGGTGTTAATCCAAAACCAAAGAGATCAAGTTAAAGTGGGTAAGGTTCGGCCATGGGTATGGCCGAACCCACAAGATGTTTGGGTCTTATATGTGAATGGATATTTAAATATTAGAATGATTTACTTATTGTTACATCACAAGGTGACGAGAGTTGAAGGAAGTGCGAGTCGTGACCGAGTGAAGCTCAAAAAGGAACGGACACTTAATCAAAGTTTAAGTAGGTTTCCTACCTACTTGTAACCACGGTTTTACCCAGTTTTTCTTATGATACTCTTGTTTTAATATATGTGTTTCAAATATATATTATGCATTAACAAATGGCATACAGGCATTGGCATCTCATGCATAGTCATGGGATAATGAATGAAGTTCTACAGTGATGGCTACGATTGTACATGATGGGGGTTGCCCATTGCATGTACATATTGTATAGAAGAGATGAATGTTGTGTAATTTACCTTGTCGGTGCAAGGCACGTCAAGTGATGGCTACGGTGGTACATGATGGGGGTTGCTCATTACATGTACATCGCTTATAGAAGAGATGAAGGTGTGTTTAATTTACCTTGTCGGTGCAAGGCACGTCAAGTGATGGCTATGGAAGTACATGATGGGGGATGCTCATTGCATGTGCATATTTCATAGCATTGTTTTTACCTGTTTTGATGATCATGTATTATGATATGTATATGCATGTTTTATATGCTAACATGTGGTAGCCCTGATTCGGGAACCTACTGGGCGCGTTGATCTAACGCCCTAATTCTATCGTCAGAGGAGATTGCAGGTACAAGCAAGGGGAAAGGAAAGGTCATTGATCGGGAGGGGAGCTGAGCCTAAGTGCTTTAATGATGGATTTTGGATTACGTTATATTATTACATTTGAATACTATTGTTGGACATGTAATAATTAGTTATTTGCTCTGGTTTGATTAGGATAATAACATGTGGATGGTTGATCTATGTTATTTAATATTTAAGACTATTACTTGCTATCTCGTCTTTCTATTCTGCAATTATCTAGATTATTCCGCATGTTGATGTTAGTTCCATGTGTGATTCACTATCATGGTCTATTCCATGTACACATGGGTGGCCAGTTAAGGTTCAGACTTGGGTAGTCTGAACTTAACTCGCGTCGTGACGCCGCCCGCTCTCTTCCGATGTTTATTTAAAAAAAAAATTAGACTCTGAAATTCTCGAAGAGGGCGGGGCGTTACATCAACACTATCGATATGTCGACAGATGAATTTGACGTAGTCAACAACATGCAGCTTAGATGCTTTAGACTCTATCGATATGTCAACAGGAGGGACGACGACATATCGAGCCTCACGATAGTGTCCATCCGAGAGCTCAAGAGTTTTACAGTCAATCTGGCCATCGATACGTCCAAACGATGCATCAACTGTCTAGATACATGGAAGTGAACAATGAATTTCCACGACATATCACTTCAGACGATGTGTCGACAAACTTGCTTGTCTCTGTACCCAAGACTAGAAAACGGTAGTTTTTGGGTCACCTGGTCGATACGTCACTACTGACGATGAGTCGTCCAGGATCCAGAACGATACATTGATGTGGTCGATGTGTCGGTTGAAACAGGAATGAGTTGGGCATTTTATGAGTAGTGTTTAGTGGTGACCATGACCCTGCCAACTTATTGAGCCCATCGGTAGAAACGACCTGAGAGCACCTAAGGATTTTACTGTGTCTGTTTGTCGACACACATAGACAATGCATTGACTTCTTGATACATGGTGTATAGAGTGATTGGCCCTCGCATATTGATACTGTCTATGTGTCGACAATAACGATAATGGAAGTATCTGAGACCAGTGGGCTACTGGTCGACATATCACCCTTGTCGATAGGTTTATTGGAAGATAGGGCGAGCTGGTCGATGTGTCGACCGAAACAGGAATGGTTCGGGTAATTGTATCATTTGGACGATGCATCGACTCTGTCAATGTATCCGTCAGACGACACGTCGGTTTGACCAATGTGTCGGTAAGAATGAGAATTGTCTGGGTAGATTTGAAGGTTGTGTTTGAAAGTATCCAACACATCTGTATCTCACGTATGTATTTGACTCATAAGGGAAGTGTATTTATGGTATTAAGAGAATCATTAGATGATTGTTTTAAAAAATAAGTAGTCGCGTCTTGGGCCCACATACGGGTTCGGGGAGTGACAATAATTGTATGACTCTTCAATCAAGACATATACTATAGCTAGGAAAAGTACAATCAAGGCTTGCTTGATTCAAATTTCCATGCCACAACTCAAGGGCTGTTTGAACTCACTTGAATGAAGATGAGGTTCAACTACACATGGTCTATAGATACTCCAATAAGGCACCAGTCTTCATGTAGGACATGAGTATGGTCCCATCCTTAGGATCCATTTCAAATTTTGATTCAGACCTTTCTTCTCAAATCTTTGGAAGTTGGGCATTTTAATTTTACCATTTTGAACATTTGGCCCAAGTCTGGTAAATTGAGATAAGAACTTCATTGGGATATTCCAATTTATAGTTTTTAGAGGTCTTAACTTATCCCTAATAGATTTTCTATTGTAGGGATGATGCATGTGGTCATGTGCATTGTGTTTCCTAGAAAATGCACACTTCTAAACTTATTTGCATCTTTATTCTTTTCAAAGTGTCCTTTGGCCTCATTACTTCTTTTCTTTGCATTCTTGGAATGATTTATAACATTTTTTTTTCAAGTTGCAATTTTCTTAACTTGCAATCATGTCTAACATGACCAGTTTTGTTACCATAGAAGCAAGTCAAGAGGTTTTTCTCCTATCGGGTCTTGGATGACAAGATGGGCATCACAACATTTTCCATTTTAAAGTCTAGCCCAATCTTGTCAACAAGGGATTCTGATTTCAACCTAGTATGCACAATTAATCCATTGATAGGTTTTTCCAAGTTTTGTTCACCTTGGGTAGCCTTCTCATGAACTGAATCTTAAGATATTCCAAATTTGAGATTAATTTCAAATTTTCTTCTTCAATGTTTCTTTTTCACTTTCCTTTAGCTTCATAATATCATTCTCATATATGATTATTGTACCTTGAAGAGATCTTTCATGTTCTCTCAACTTCATGTTCTCGTTATTTGAAGTTTGCAGATTTTTTGATAGAGATTCTTTCTTAGATTTTCAATTTCAAGCAAACAAGAAAGTTTGGCATTTTCAGATTTTACTTTATGAAGCTTTTTAGTCAAACTTTAGATTTCAAGGTACAAAGAATTGTAGGATTCTTGAAGATCATCATCCTCTTCTTCAGTAGTGGACTCCTTTTGGTCTGGTGCAATGGAGGAAATAAAACATTTTACATTTTCACATCTTTCTTGATTCTTCATATTTGAAATACTTTCAGATTGAAATTCCTTTTCTTTTTCATTGGAGTTACAAGAATCATAATCCACTCGGTTATAGGAGGTAAAGCCATCCATAGGATCAGATATTTTACCAATAGATTTGGTCCACCCTCTTTCTACTGATTCCTTTACATTTGCATCAAAGGATACCAAGATGTTCTCCATTTTTTATTTCCATGAAACCAAATTTGATATGCAAAAACTGGAGATCTGGACATATTTTATCTTTCACCAAAAGACATTGTTCTAGCACTTGGATCAACTCGGATGGCTAGATACTTATGAAGAGCAACTAGGCTCTGATACCAATTGACAGTTCCTGGTGCTAGAACAAGATTGTTCCTAGAGGGGAGGGGGAGGGGGGCAATAGAACAATGCCCGATTTTTATGGCCTTCACAAATTTATTGATTAATTAAAACAAAAGTAGCAAAATAAACAAGATTAATCAAGAGAGATGTGTTGTGTGATAAGAGAGTACACGAGTAATAGATCAATCACACAAACAAATCAAACACCTGATATATAGTGGTTTGGAGTAAATCCCTCCTACATTCACTTTGGACTCACCCACTATTGGGTTATCCCAAATTCACTAGGTAAGGGAATTATGCCCTCACAAATAGAGTAGGAATTTCACCTATACAATCCTAGCTTTTGAAAGGTTTGACCTACCCCGGTCTACTTCCTTATCCTTCTATTTTTTATAGTCGTTGAAGCTTTTTGCTTTAATCCACTTCACAAGATGATTTTAATTTAAAGAAGCACTTGCCTTTGTAGCTCGAATCTAATGAAGATGTGTTTCTTGAAGAGTTCTCTCAACTTGATATCCTTGACGACGAACATGCGCCAATATATGAGCAACTGCAAGTTTTGGGAAAAGGTTCTAGGATTTAAGATTTGCCAATGCTATCATAGACTTGTTTTGTTTTTCTCTCTTTATCTCAATCAAATGTTTGATTAGATCTCAAATGATTCACCAATATGAAGTTCTTAGAGAGAGGTTGGGAGAGGTTAGGATTCTGTGGAAATGCCTTAAGATTTTGTAATTTAAAGGGTCCAACAAAACTCACCAAAATTCGGAGTTTAAATAAGCATCAAGAATTTTTCCCAATGGCTAGTCGGCGATGGGTCGTGGCTTTTAAGTTTTGCCTTCCAACAATATGACCGTTGCACATTTAATGCACCTCAACAGATAGAAAATGGTCGCCCACGATGGGTCACCACTGACGATAGTATCGTTCTGAGACCAACTGCAAGTTACAGAGATTATTTCAACCAGAACTCTGTAAAACCAAGCCCACAGATCGTGGCCAACGATGGGTCGTCCTGTCATTTACGATGGGTCGGCAACCACGATGGTATTGGCCTGAGAGCGAACATGTTTGACAGTGTTTTTCAACCAGAACTCTTGTCATTCTAGACGATGGATCATGGACCACGATAGGTATGTCCTATCCTTGGCAATGGATCACTAGACACGATGTGTCGTTTTGACAATATATCAATTTTGCAAGTTTGAGTTTATATGTTCTGTTGGTTATCAAAGGTCCACTTAGACTTGATTGATTTTACCAATATGTTCTCTAAGTCTAGTCAAGGTCTTCCTTGGTGTGTTGGGTCCACCCTAGAGTCATCTATGACCAATTTACCTTGTGATCGCCATACACTTGGTGATCTTGAATCTTACACTTGATCTTCCAATGCTTTGCTCTTGATTCAGTCTTCACCACTCTTGAGTCTTGATTCATTGTCTTCAATCTTCCAAGGCAATGCTCTTCTAGGTCACAGAATTGACAACAAGGTGACTCGGTTAAAAAAGGATAACAACAAACAGAAATAAAAATTTCCAGCAAAAGCCATTCAAGAAAGAAGACATCAAAGGTGACTCAAGCAAGAAGGAGCCACTCACATGCGTTGGGTGTGGAAAATCTAGACACATCAATTTCCACCATTCAATCATCCCATCTTCATTGATAATGGATGCTCGAGACATATGATGGGAGACAAATCGATGTTTATCTCAGTCTCCCTCCAAGATGGTGGATATGTCACATTTGGTGACAAGTCAAAGCATAAAATCATCGGAAAAGGTAAAATAGGTAATGATTCATCACTTTGCATTGATGATGTTCTTTTAGTTAATGGTTTGAAACATAATCTACTTAGTATTAGCCAACTTTGTGATAAAGGTTATAAGGAAGTGTTTGAATCAAATCAGTGCTCAATTAAGAATGCTATTGATAATAAAGTATTGTTTGTTGCATATCGAGACGAAAATGTACACACTATAAACTCTGATAACTAGTTAAACCAAAATTTTAAATGTGTTGCTATTATGAATGAAAATATTTGGTTATGGCACAGGAGATTAGGACATGTCAATAAGTAACTAATTTCGAATCTCTCTAAAGCTGAGTTGGTCAAGGGATTGCCTAAGACCATATTTGTAAAGGGATTGCGTAAGACGATATTTTTTAAAAGATAAAATTTTTGATGCATGCTGATTTGGAAAACAATTAAAACCTTTTTTAAAAGAAAAAAGGAATTGTCAACAACTAGACCTCTTCAATTATTGTATTTGTAACGCCCCGCCCTTTTTCACTCTTCGCTTTTCGTAAATCAGAATCTATTTTTTTTTTTAAATAATAGAGTGAGCAAGAGCGGGACGTTACGACGCGAGCTAAGTCCGAACTTCTAAAGTCCGACCCTTAACTGGCCAACCCTATGTGTGCATGGACTAAGTCCATAAAAACGGTTCACACATAACAATATAAACATGCGGAATTAAAATCATAACATGCGGAATTATAATAGAACCAATTTCTATTCCATTTCAGATAGCAAAGTACGTCAAGTCTTTAATCATAATTAAAGTTAACTCAATTATCCAAATAAACATCCAACCATAGCAAACCATTTAAATTATTACATGTCCGAAGTCTAGTTACTCAAATTACAAGTGCATAAGTAACTTAATTAAAATATAAACTATAATCATCCAAGCTCCTATGCCTGGCCCATTTTGCATTCATCGTTCCCCTTGTTTCCTATATCATCATCCACTAGGGTAGAAGTAGGGCGTTAGAACAACGCGCCTAGTAGGTATTCCAATTAGGGCTAAAACATGGTTAGTACAAAACATATATAAGAATATCATAATGTCAAAAACCATATAAACCATGCCATGTCATGATGTCAAATGCAATGAGTCCCACCCATCACAAGTACATATAAGTACCCCCTTATAGGTTTTTCGGACGCCCCGACGGAGTGTGGCCCCTCCGGTTTCTTCTTGACGGAAAAACACATCAAGATATCCCACATAGGTTTTTCGGACGCCCCAACGGAGTGTGGCCCCTTCGGTTACATATCCTTCACCCATGCCATGCATGAGATGCCAATGAAACACATTTATCATATAAACATAGCATTAAAACTCAAAATTTGAAACATAACTTTTCCAACATAATTCATCAAAAATAAGATAAAAACATTGTACATAAACCCATGGTTTCAAAGAGGTGGAATCCTACCAAAGACCACTACGTGTCCTTGCGCTTTCGTCCGGTAACCGCTCACGATCATACACACCTTGTGAGGTCTCATTACTTTATAACACATCAATCAATTAAGACCATGTTCCATTTGATTTCCTATTATGTTTAAGTCCATAAACCATTCCTCATGGGGTTCGGCCATACACCATAGCCAAACCCATGGTCTAATCTTTAGTTAATATTTCATTCATTTTAATCTACCATACATAGACCCTAAGTCCACCAAATAATTCCCGTGGGGTTTAGCCAAACACCATGGCCGAACCCATGGTCCATTAATTCACTTAATTACAATATTGCCATTATACCTATCCATAACCAAAACATTCCAAAAATGATTCATACATAGTTCTTTAATCCAAATACATGATCCATTAAATAGTTCATGGGGTTCGGCCATACACCATGGCCGAACCCTATGTCCATCATTTTCACCTATTTACAACTCTGCCATTGATTCCATCAACTTATGTTTGGGTTCCAAAACATAGGTCCATTCATTTATTTACTACCCCAAGTCCAAGAGTGATCCATACATAATTCATTCACCATTTACATGACTTATAATCTTAGTTCCATAAACATAGGTCCATAAATTTAGACATTACATACATGGATCCACCAATGAGAGGTCCATTAAAAATTACTTCATAGGGTTCGGCCATACACCATGGCCGAACCCTATGATGTCTAACTTTCTATTTATATCAATTCCCATTCTTGAATCCATAAATCAAGGTTCCTTCCCTTTTTTATCCAAAAGTCCATCATTAGAAACTTTCTAATTTAATAACCATCCTCCATGGGGTTCGGCCATACACCATGGCCGAACCTTATGGTTCATAATCTTCTCTTTGACAATTATTAATCATTGATCTTCCATTTAATCATTCACCATATTAAATCCATCTATATATTTTTCCATGGGGTTCGGCCATACACCATGGCCGAACCCATGATCCATGATTCTTGTCCATTTTAAACCCTTTAACATCATCATAATATTCCATGGTTTTCATCCCTCAAAAACCCATAAATTAAACCATGTCTTTCCATGGTTTCTAGCCCATAAAAATAACCAATGTTCCTCCATGAGGTTCGGCCCTTCATCATGGCCGAACCCTATGGTTCATCAACTTCTCTTCAACCATTTAAACCCATATAAATTTCTTAAACACTTCCATGGTTTTCATCTTTCAAACTTCCATTAAAAATCACCAAGGTCCTTCCATGGGGTTCGGCCATACAACATGGCCGAACCCTATGGTTCATCCTTTTCATTAAAATTATCATGATCATCTCCCAATTCTCTTCCATGGGGTTCGGCCATACAACATGGCCGAACCCTATGGTTCCTTATTTTAAACAAAATTATCAAACTACTTACCGGTTCCGCGACTCCTCCGATTTTCCTTCGCTTGTTCTTGCTCTTCCAATCCTTTTCTTCCTAGCCTTTTCCTCCTTCTTCTTGGTCTTTGCCACTGCCGAGATTGTGACTTGAGAGAGACGGAGAATTCGGCTATGAGTGTGTATTGCCGTGCGCCCCTTGTGTGTCTCCTTTTATCAACTTCCAATTGGTTCTATTTATTTTTAGAAGGTGCCATGCGCCCCTTCTTTCTCTCTTTTATCAACTTCCATTCGGTCCTATCTTGCTAAGATAACAAGTAATGTTTCAGCCGTGTATTGTACATAGAAGTTGCCGTGCGCCCCTCTTAATTTAACAATTGCCTAAGTGTAGCTCTCATCAAAGAAAAGGACTCCTTTTTGAGATATTCTAACACATGCGCATATCTTGGATATGCAATGTCACACACGGCCAAACAACTTCTTTATTTGGCAATTCCCTTAATATCACTCTTAATCAAGGGAAATGACCCCTTTTTAAATGATCTTATGGCATCCTCATGGATGTGCAAATCCCACACAGACGGCCATGAAACTCCTAAAATCTTTCCATGTTCCTTTATGCGCATGACAATTTATCCAAATCTCTTATTTATATATACACTGCATTACTAATTAAATTCAGCCCCATTTAATTTTATTGAAACTATTTCTACAATCCGTTGGGTCTTAATTGGGCAATGACCCAACACTTTACCCATCTAAGGTCCATATCTAATAATTCACAAATTAAATGGCAAATTCCGTAAATATTTATAACTTGAAAATCAAGAGTGTTACAGTACAACCCTCTTTTTAAAATTTTCGTTACGAAAATCAAGTGAAGTAGGGTTTCAAACATTTACATAAATAGCTCAGGATGAACTTTTCCCATTTCCGACTCGAGTTCCCACGTGGCTTCCTCAATGCCATGTCAATCCCATACCACCTTGACAAACTAGATCGCTCGGTTCCGTAATACCCTTTGTTCTGTGTCCACCATTCGAACAGGCTTTTCGACGTATGTCACGTCGCTTTGAACATCTATGTCTTGTATATTCAGTACATGAGAGGGATTAGGATTGTACTTCCTCAACATCGATATATGGAACACATCGTGCAAAGATGCCAACTGTGATGGGAGTGCCAATTGATAAGCCACGTCCCCCATCTTTCTTATGATTGAAAACGGTCCCACATATCTTGGCGATAGTTTCCCCTTCTTTCCAAATCTCATGTGTCCCTTTTGTGGCGAGACTTTCAAGAATACCATGTCCCCCACTTCAAATTCAAGGAACCTTCTCCTCTTGTCAGCATAGCTCTTCTGACAACTTTGCGCAGTCAATAGATGTTGTCGTATCAACTGTATCTGCGCTATAGTCTCTACAACCAACTTAGGTCCAATCAATGCAGGCTCACCGGCCTCTGTCCAGCACACAGGTGATCTACATGGTCTACCATATAATGCCTCAAATGGAGCCATCTGGAGGCTTGCCTGGTAACTGTTGTTGTATGAAAATTCTACCAATGGTAAGTGATCCTCCCATCCACCCTTGAAATCTAGCATGCATGCTCTCAGCATATCCTCCAATGTTTGTATTGTCCTCTCAGACTGCCCATCAGTCTGTGGATGAAATGTTGTACTGGTCAATAGATCTGTTCCCATGGCCGACTGCAAACTTTGCCATGCTCTGCCGGTGAATCGACCATCTCTGTCGGACACAATAGTCCGAGGAATACCATGCAATCTGATGATATCCTTGATATACCACCGACCTAAAGTCTCATATGAGTCTGTCATCTTAATAGGAATGAAATGTGCACACTTGGTCAGTCGGTCTACCACGACCCATATCGCATCGTTGCCCTTTGAAGACCTTGGCAACCTTGTCACAAAATCCATGGAGATGTGCTCCCATTTCCATTCCGGCACTGGTAAGGGTTTGAGTAACCCTGGTGGCTTCTAATGTTCCGTCTTAACCTGCTGACACGTTAAGCAATGAGCCACAAATTCTGCCACATCCCTTTTGAGTTCGTGCCACCAGTTATGTCTCTTCAGGTCGTGATACATCTTGGTGCTGCCAGGATGAATAGAGAGTTTGGTCTGATGTGCCTCAATCAGTAACTCTTTTCTGCAGGTCTTAGGCACATATATCCTTCCTCAGAATACAAGACCCTGTCCTGGTCGTAACTCCCATTCCAGTATTGTAATATCCCAGAATTTTAAAATTAATATATATGTGGCTATTATGTATTTTAATAATGGAAATTAGGAATTTTGATGGAATAGATGTTAAGTGGATCAAAATTTGGGGCAAAGGCCCAAGTATGGTCCAATGGACCATGGGTTGGATGAAACTTATTTAATTGGTCAAAAATGATTAATTGGGTCAAGATGGTTAAGCCCTAAGGTAAATGGGTAGGAAATAAATTTAATTCGGCCATGGGTCCAATGGTAACCCAATTGGTTGGAATAGATTGAATTAGAATTAAACCACCTAAGTTAGTGATGAAATAATCAAGATGGCATGACCAAGTGGGGCCCACCTCCACCTCACCAAGTGAGGTGGCTTGTGGACCAAGGATTGGTGGGGCCGGCCACCATGGTTGACTTGGTCAACCATGGGTGGATTTCATGGAAGAAATTTAATGGAATTAAATTAAATAGGAATTAATTAACCTAAGTAATGATCCAATTAACTAATTAATTAATCTAATCAAATGGTGATCAAATAGTCAAAGTTGGAAGACCAAAACCACTCTAAGAAACACAAACCACTTCAAACAAATACAAAATAAACCACGTGCTTAAGGTGGTGGTTTTATCCCAACCACCACCATTAAACACATTAACCCATGTGTGGTAGGTGGGGGACCTAATGATGGAGCTTAACAACCAAGAAAATGAGATGACTTTTCATCTCATTCTCTCCATTCCATCTAACTCTTTCACTCTCTCGCTCTCTTGCCCTCTCAAAAATTGTCCCTCACACATCCAAGGAAGAGAGGAAGAAAGAAGAGAAAGAAGAAGAAAAGCTTGGAAGAAAAAGAGAAGAAGAGAAAAAAGAACTAGGCTTGGCCCTCCACCTCAAGACAAAGACCTTGAGACATCTTTCTCATCTCCATCTTCTCCCTCTCTCAAATCTAACCCTACCTTAGCCAAACCCAAACCTTGGAGACTCCACCTTGATCAAGCATCTTAATCCAAAGATCAAGGAGAAGAAGAGAAGAGAAGGCTTAGGAGATCAAGAAGAGAAAGAAAAGTCGGAAGAGCCGTCGGATTGTAAGTATTTCTTAAACAAGAGGTTACATTTTTAAAGATTTAAAAAGAGATCATGAAATCCATTTTTTTTCTTGGATTGGATGATGGCCAAAAATATCATGGGCCTTGGATCTAAGATCCATCCAAAGATGAAGTGAGAAATGGATAAAATGGGAGAGATAGATTAAAAAAAAATGGATATTAAAGACACTATATATTTAGATTTAATTAAACATGGAAGTTATGATTTTGAAGAAATGGAAACCATGGAATATGATTAATGGTTTTTAAAGATTTTGAATGATTAATGTTAGTGATTTTTGTAAAGGGGTTTTAAATGAGAAAATCATGGAAGTATGATTTATGATTGTGAGGATTTTTATTTTTTTTAAGGATTAAATGTAGTGATTTTTAAAGGGATTGTCAATAATGCAATTTGTGGGAAATGTAAATGGTTTTATGGCCTCAAAAGGCATGAAGGAATAATGGACCATGAACCATGGGTTCAGCCATGGTGTATGGCCGAACCCTATGGTGATGTAATGGTCATTTCTTGTGTGATTTTTGTTTGAACGTGATTGATCGTGTCCGTGTACGCTTAACTGGTCACGTGACTCCACCAATCGCTTGGTTAGAGTTACACTTCCCGTCAATACGTCAATTGTTGCGTCCGAAGCTCAGTCTAGCTAAGTCATAGACATATACAATCCACTTAGCTCACCATCATCACCATCCCCATCTACTCCATCATCATCATCTTTTTTCTCACTACCATCATCTTTTTGCTCACTCTGGCTCAACAGTTAGAGAGTTCCCCAGACTTGTGTAGGAAAATCATTTCCTTAGCTATGAGGGTGAGGATGCTGGAAATCCAAGAGGAGAAACCTAGACCTCTCTGTGGTTGAAGCACTCTGGCTGCAAAGAGGAAAGCTAAGACGCTAGGTAGGTGTCATAAATGTGGACGTAAAAACTGCAATGGAATAATATCATCAAGGAGTCCGTTGTGTGACAGCAATACAGCTTAGACTCGTAAGCACAAATAGACAGATCTTTTTTTATGTAATCAAGGGTAAAGTAAGTCCAGAAAGACTGAGATGCCTTGAACTCCAAAGAACTGTAGATTTTCGCTGATCGGCCTACAAACGTCTTGACAATTTAACGTTAAATGAGTTATAATCTTGCTATGACAAAAATAGGCAGAATTGTTTTAGAGAAGAGTAAGTGAGGACTAGGACTTCTGGAGCTTTAACACTGCCAATTTTAGTTTGTAAAATATTACCCGTGTCTTGACGATCTGACGTAAAAAGTCACATTTTAGCAATAATACTTAGATAGAGATCTTTATATCATACTTTTCCGGAAATATTTTTATAGGATTTATACTTGGAAACTCTTGTACACATCCATATTTAATTATTTTGAAAAAGAAAGATATTCATGAGTCGAGTGATCACTAGAGGAATACCAGTGGAGACTTAACCCAGTAAGCTTTAGAGCCATTCCTTTTTTTCTAAGGGTTATAAGTCAATTCCATTTTCTTTGGTAGCACAACTGAGTCAGTTTTGATCTCATTATTCTTCATCTTGGTCATCTTACTAAGAACACCATTAAAATTGAGTTAGTATACCTAAAATTTTTCGGAATTTAATTGAAACAAGGAAACCACTTGTTGAAACTTAGGATATGATCTAGGCTACTTTTGGATCGTTTGAGCCTAAAATCCCAACTACACTTGGTCATCTTATCTTGATAGTTCCCTAGTTGAGCATTTAAAGTAACATTTTTTTCTTGACCAGCCATGTTTACCATAACCTAATCCAGTCAAGGACCTATTCTTAGAAAATGTTAGAGATGAAAAATTGGGATGGTACTCTAAAAACAAAGGCACAAGAAAGAAAAAGAAAGAAAATAGTATCCAAAAAAAAAAAACATCTAGATACCGAAAGAAGGCTGTGAAAAAAAAAAAGATAAAAAAAAGGAAATACTTTGAAAAGTGCTGAAAAGAAAAATAGAGGAAATATACCCCACTAAAAAATCATGAAGACCTCTAACCATTTCTACTCAAAGTATTTATTAGAGTCTTCTATCCTTCTTTGATTTGATTCGATCCCAAGCCATGTTTTAGCCTAATAGAAAATCTTATTGATCTTAAGTCTAAATATGGTGTTTTATGTGGAGAATGAAGGAAGAAAAATGATGGTGTTTGACTTGACGTTCTCAGGAAAGTGGTATCTATTCATGAGATCACTCATTTTCCTTGATATGTGCCGTCTTTGATAATACATATGTGAGATATTTTGATTTTGAATCCATAACTTCTGCTCACATAAACCTTGAGAGAAAATGAAACCAAACCTCTGACTGTTAATTTTTCTGAGAGACATATCTGGTGAGGTTTGAAGTTAGAGCGCATTTTCCAACGGTGTGAACAAAACTTGGGTCTAATTGGGAAAAGAAGTCTATCTTAATAATGTCAAAACCACACACACACTCGAGTATAAGCCTTGTAAATGAAATTTAGAATTGTATGATGTTTAGACCCCTTATCTATGTATTCCTATTAAAGATGTTGATATTTGTGGGTATTATCACTGAAAGCCCTCACGAGACTGTAACTCGTCCACTAGTGGTGAACTAGGGGTTTAAAGGCTTATTGCATACGCTAAATGCAATCGAAAGTACTAGTAAAAGTGGTGTAGTTTAAGGATTAGTTTTTGTTTCAGTATAGATTTAGTTTATCTTAGGCTAGGATTTGTGTGCTTTCATTTGTTTTTAGACAGTTTTGCTTTAGGACTAACAAAATTTAAGTCTGGGGTATTTGTTGAACACTAAAATCTTACATTTTTTTACCATGATTATTGGATTAGTTAGCTCTCATGTTTGTATACAATGATGCACTTAATGTAGTTTCTTAGTTTTGTAGAGAAAAATGGACAATTCAAGAAAGCCATGCTAATTCAGCAGATAATTGCAAGATTAGAGCTTTAATGTGAAGACCTATGATTTTTTATAATTATTTCATGCCATTTTTAGGACTTTTATGTAAAATAATTAATCTGGATTCAGTTATGAGAGTCTAGATTAATTAATAATTTTTAGATTTTAAGTGGCCGAATAATTATTTAATCCTAGATGATAGAAACTACAATCCAAGTGCAAAGGCTGAAATTCAAGACCAAATGGGCCAAGCTAAGCTTCAATGGGCCAGGCCACAGGCAGTCCATGCGCATTTCACACAGTGGGCCAAGCCATTGTGCAACTCAAGTCCAAGGACAAGTCCACGAGTTGAGCTCCAAGCCCAAATTCCAATGCTCCATGGTCCATATTCAAGTTCACCTAAGTCCATAGCCCACACCCATTAACCCAATGTAAGCTCCAATACCTAAACCTCGACCATCTTTCATGCGCATTCAATATTTGCCCTCCATCCTCCATTTTTCATCTCCACCCTTCATATCTTTCATGCATTATTAGTAAACCCTAGAAGCCTCTATATAATCTAGACCATTCATTCATCCATCATTAGATCTAGGTCATTCGTTATAATCATAAACATTTTAACTTTAGAATAATATTCATCCATGCATCACCTATTAATTCATACATTCATTTAATACATTGATCAACTTCACCATTAGATACTAGGTCATCCAATTTCATTCATTCATTCATCTCTTAGAAACCCTAGAGCCTCCACATGCAGCACCACATACATACATTATAGATTTAGGTCATGCATTTTAATATCCATCTAAGATCAACCCTTGAATTCAAACCCTCCATCAATCATCATTCCTTTCCTATATTTAATTTTACCCAAATAAACCTAGAACCATTAGATCTGAACCCATTTAATCTTAGCCATCCAATCATCAAACCCTAAGAGTGAGACAACTTGAACCATATGCTGGGCTCCATTCGACCAAGCCACATCATCCATTGCCACATCACCCAATCCAATCTCCATAGCTTGCACTAAAACTAATCCATGCATTTTAAGCCATTTTCCATCTAGATTCATTCATGTGCACATCACCACCTAATCACAATCCCTTCACACGATTTTTCTCCATTCTAAACTCATCCATGCACATATTGCATAGTCAACTCTCCACATCACTTCCATCCATCTCCACCATTCAATCATCCCATGTTCAAATCTGAGCCATTCATTTTTCATTAATCCAAAACCCTAAACACACACTCCAAATTCGTGTAAGCCTATCCCCATCCTAAATCCTCTCTAACTTTTCTTTCACTCAAAGCCAAGCCACCACACATAGCCAAATACGTGTGACCTCCTTTATGCAACCCTAAAATCCCATCCATCCAATTCCATTGAGATTTAATCCAAGCCACTCCTTTGTCACTTAAACCACGATTTAATCCTAGCTGCCCATTCCAACCTTGAGCGTATAAATACCCCATCACCCCAAAGCCAAACTCGAATTTGACCTGGTGCTCAAGAGGACCGAAAGTTGGAAATACACTGAAGACAAAGGAGAATACTAGAAAATTGCAAGTGAGATTTATTTTATTTTGCAATTTATTTTTAAGTCTTTCATTATTGAATCTCCATCTTTTGTACATTGAATTCTTCCTTTTAATAAATAAGAAACATCCATTTTTAGATTCTTGAAAAGATCGATTATTCATGTTATCTTTTATGCTTCATTTTAATTTTTAATTTATGTTCTTAATTTGATTAAAGTATTAGGCTGTGAATTGTTGATGTTTTAAATTTGTAAATCTCACAAGGGCACGAACCATATGTAGTATAGCAATATGAGAGCGAGGTCGAACCCAATGAAAAATCTCAAAATATATGAATTAAAATTAAATTTGTTTTCCTTTAAAAAGAATTATTTTTAGGGAATAGAATCTTTATATGAGTCATGTATCTAATTTGGAAAATCGGCAAATAAGATATGTGAATTAATTGTCCCTGATTTAAAATGGTGAATTAAATGATAATCTTAATCATGATCAAAATTACAAGTTATAAGATTAAAATACCATATCTGTAATCTTTAATTGAATGAATTTTGAGAGAGAGTGTAAATACAAAGAATTAAAAGAATAAAATAATAACATTAATTAAAAGAATTTTAAAAGAATAAAATATACAAGACTTAGGTTAGAACAAAAATTACACAACAAACATAGAATCTAATATGATTAAAAGATAGAAAATTAAATTATAAGAAATAAATGATTGAAAATAAAAATGCAGTAGTGTAAACATTGGTTGATTGAAATAGATCATTCATCATCCAAAATGTATAAGCATCTAAAATGCAATTCATACTCACTAATAAAAAACCCTTAGTTACAAAAAAAAGATAATGAAGGATTACCACATTACCCTATTGCCCCAATCCAAATGCAGCCTTATTCTATTTTCGTGGTTAAATTAAATTAAGATTTTAACATGGCATTTATTCTATTCTTTACTTGGAGGGAAGTGAAGGAATTGGTGGGGATCAAGAACATCCTCTCTTTTCAAAAGATTTAAATTATTGGTGGGGTAGGGTTTTTGAAAAAGTAGTCTCACGAATGGAAAGGAGGAGGTGCAAATCCCACAAAGCATATGAAGATATTTTATTCCACTTCAATTACTTCGCATCATCAAGTCGCCGTTTGAGGTAGGCCCCACAACAAGGACTTTTCTATTGAAATATAGGATTCCGTTTCAACAAATAACATTTCACGGAAGCCCATATTTTTCTTAGAAAATGATTGATTTTTTATTCAATCAGATGGATCGAATTCCCTACAAAAATCAATTGGTTTTTGCAAAACTAGTTTGAGAGAAATAATCTATATTATCATTTAAATGGTAAACATAATTTCAAATGACACAATCTAAAACATATAAAATTTCACCTCTTAAAAATCTAAGTTTATAATTAATTTATAAACAAAAGATATAATTTAAATTAATAATTAATTTATAAAGAATATATATATATATATATATATATATATATATATATATAACTAACTAGGTTCATATGGATGAAAAAAAGGCCTATCTGGCCCCACTGACACCCCATACCTCCCTCACACTCTATTTTATCAGAACCTTAAAAATCCAAACTTTGAAATCCAATGGACCTAGAGAATCATCATCTACGAAATACTTTACAAATAAACCCATCCCACCTTGGCCCAATATATATATATATATATAATATATATATATATATATCTGCATGTAAATAAGTTGTCGGGCCTACAGTGGACTCAAAGCAACTATTACCTTCATCACAATCACCTTCCTCCGTTAACAACACTGTACCCAATTTGACACAAATGTGGCCTTTAAATTCTTTTGATTTAACCCAATTTATTTTCAACATTAGATAAATGTAAAATTTTGACAACTTTAAAAAATGACTTTATTATACAATCAAGATGAAATTTATAGGCACTATATATAAGGAAAAGCCCTGTCAAACCCACACAACTTTGTGAGCTTAAGTGGGGTCATTCGAGAGTTTTCACCATGTATAATTTTGTGGGAAATCACAAATAAATAGTTTGCATGAAAATTGGTGCATACTTTGGATTGTGGGGTCCAATGTTGTGATACCCCCACCCAAAGTCCAACATCGGTTGTGGACTTGGGTGGTTGGGGCTTTATTTGAGGAAGCAAGCCCCTTTCCATTACAAGGCCTTTTGGGCCTGGCCTGGTGGGTCAGGGCCAAAGCAAAGTCGTGTGGTTCAGGTGGGGTCCAAAGCGGACAATATTATGATGGGTAGGCTCGGCCCGTCACAAGTGGTATCAGAGTACGGTTCAAAACTCGGACTGTGTGGGCTCTACTTGCATGACGTTGCATGCCTGTGTGTGTGGAGTCCTGTCAGTGTGATATGGCAGAGCCGGGGACGACTTTAGTTTTAAGGGGTTGGATTGTGATACCCCCACCAAAGTCCCACATTGGTTTTGGACTTGGGTGGTAGGGGCTCTATTTGAGGAGGCAACCCCTCCCCCATCAAGAGGCTTTTAGGGCTAGGGCCCAAAGCAAAATTGTGGGCCCAAGTGGGGTCCAAAGTGGATAATATTGTGATGGGTAGGATCGGGTCGTCACAATTGTGCATCAAATATCCATTACCCCCTATCACCTACCTACCCCATGAATTGCACTCATATCTAATTTGGCACCAATTTGACTTTTAAACCTATTTACTCAACTTAATAAATTTTCACTGTTAGATAAATGTGAAATTTTGAGTCTTAAAAATCGTGATTTCTTTTATCCAATAAATAATTTTTTTTTATTACTCATTTTTTTTTACTAATGAACTAATGAGGAACTCTAGCTTCCATTCTAGCTTGCTTATGTGTATACAGAGGAAAATGTTGAAATGAAGCAAGTGGTGCAAGAATTCGAAGCAAGCATAGAGTATTTTTTATCATTTGATGTATGTTGTAAAATTTGTAATATTGTATGATCAAATGATGTATAATGGGATTTGGGATGTCATTGATTCTGTAATTCATAACTTATAGGTTTTTTTACGAACTGACAAAGGGGGATATTGTTAGTGCCCCGGCTTGCCGAGTCACCTATTTGTCAATTCCGTAACTTAGGTGAAGCATTACCTTAAAGATGAAGCTCATGAATCAAGACTCAAGTGTTGGTTGAATCAAGTCTAAGAATGGAATATCAATGAAGATTCAATGGATCAACATGTGTATGGCAATCACGGAAGGTAATTGATATAGATGACTCTAGGGTGGACCCCACACCTCTAGGCTGACCTTGCCTAGGCTTAGATATCACATCTGGATAATTAACAAAGCCTAGTGAGTGTTTGACACCAAAATCAGAACATGGACTTAATGTTTAAACCATTGATTTTACTGTCAAGCTGACACATTGTGTCTGGCAATCCATCGCCATTGACAGAGGACGATCCATTGTGGTATAGCGATCCATCGTCTGGAAAAAACAAAGGTTCTGGTTTGGAATAAACTGTCAAACAATTATAGCCTCAAAACGATACAATCGTGAGTCGGCGACCCATCATGAGGAAGTTGTCACGAGCCATCGGGCCCACCACCCATCGTCTGGGACAGGGCCGATACATCAGGACTGCGATCCATTGGCATGACTTAAACAAGGTTCTAGTTTGAGGAAGACTGTTAAACTGAAAATGTCCTAGGATGATACTGTCTTCAGACCACGACCCATCAGCAGATCTTGATCACGATCCATCGTGGGTATCTGTTTTTGTACCGTTGAAGTGCATTAATGTGCAACGGTCGGGTTGGTGGGTGTCACTTTCAAACACGGGCGATTGATGGCCAGACTATGATTGATCGTGAGATTCAGTGACTCGAAAATTTTGTTTGCCTCTATAAATACTCCACTGTTTGGAGAGTTTAAGGATCCCTTGAAGAGCATTTATGAGCCTCATCTACCTGACTTAAATTGGAGAAAATCAAAGGCAAAGTTAAGGATCAAATCTCTCTTGCATCTTCACTTGTGAATCACAAAAATCCAATCAACCATTGATTGATATTGAGAGAGAAGCAAATCATTTATAGGATAGATATTGGCCTTCCAATTTCCTAGAACTATCCCAATGATTGTGGTTGCTTTTACACGGCGCATCTACGTCTATGAACGAGATCACATTGGGAAGGCTACTCAAGAAGAACATCTACATTTGCAAAGCTTCAAAGGAAAGTTCTTCTAGTTTGATTTATTTAAAATCATCTTGTATAGTGGAGTAGATCTTTGAGATTGAACCACTTTAAAAAATAGAGGGATAAGGACTAGACCGGGGAGATCTAACCTTTCAAAATCTAGGGATTGGGTGAAATTCCCAATCTATTGTGTATGCATAATTCGTACTCCATTAGTGAGGACGTAATTCCCAAATAGTGAATTTGGGATAGCCCAAGATTGGTTGAGTCCATCAGTGGATGTAGGAGGTATTTACTCTGACTTTACATCGGTTGTATTGGTTTTTACATGTGTGATTGATTATCCATCTTGATTAATTTGTTATATCTGTTGTAAATCATTTTAATTAATCAAGAAATTTTCAAAGGCCGCTAAATACGAGATTGCCCCCCCCCCCCCCCCCCCCTCTCTCTCTCTCTCTCTCTCAAGTCAATCGCATTCTAGCATCGAGAACTTCAATATACATATACCTAATGGATCCATTTTTTCCCTTACGCCCAACCTTGATGAATTGCAAATTGTACCTAATTTGACAACAATGTGAATTTTAAAGACAATTGAACTAACCTGATGAATTTCCATTGTTAGATTAATGTGAAAATTTGAGGTCCTTAAAGTGTTCTTAATGAAGGCTGGGATCAGTTTTTACACTTCACCATGTCTCCAACTTAAGAAAATAGTGATGGTTGTATGGAAAAAGAAAAAAAAGATGCAGTTCAGTGGACTTCGAAAGCCAAATAATGTTTTGAATTGATAAAAAACGAAGCTTTCAGAAGGACTTGTCTTAGCCTTACCCGATTTCGGCAAATAGTTTATGGTGGATTGTGGTGCCTCTCATGTGGGCATTAGTGTAGTCTTAAGTTAAGATCAACAATCATATGGTTGCCTCCAACAAAAATTGCATGGAGTTCCTCTTTCGTATTCTTCATACAATATTGATCATTTTTTTTTAGCAAAAACGGCAGATATCGGCCGATATTGTGAAATCGAGATATTGGTATATCAGCCGATACGATTAGTATGGCCGATATTCGGACTCCTGGGTAAGATACTGATGTGGGCATCATTGAGGACAAGATTGTGTCATTTGCTGTGTATTATTAAGACAAGTTCTATGGTGACAAGGTCAAGGGAAAAATAGCTAATGAGAGCTACCGATTGTCAGGCTTATCATATGTGGATCCCACAAATGATGTTGAGACCAACATGGACCCACCAATGAGCTAACTCAACCCTCTAACACATTACGAGAAATTGGGTGTTCAATCAAATTCAACTTTAATCTGGAATTATTATTCTAACTACTTGAATTTTAATCAGAAGTATGCGAGAATTTAAATCCGACACTAATTCAATTTGAAAACACTCAAACTTTTTAAATTCAATTTGAATTTGAAATTAAGTTTAACCAACAATGGGAAACATGCAAGACTTGAAATTAGATTCACCATGCAAAGACCAAACTCAAATATTCAGATTAAATTTAATTCAAAACACAAATTCAAATTAAATTAAGAACCATAAACTAGAACTCACATCGACTCGGGAAAATTCTAAAACTTTGCTCAAAGTAAAATATATTTATACTCAAAATCTGGAATGTATTACAATACTCGGCCATACATGAATTTATACCCTTTAGAAAATAAAAAATAAAACAAAAAACCACCCACACCCAGGCTTGCCCAAATTGGGTTTTATTCTTGATTTGAGCTTAGTCAATGGGCTATTGCCACATGTCCCTATTATTTAATTAAATATTCTTCGTTGAAAGCAAGAAATATCAAATCCTTATCTATTCTTCGTTGAAAGCAAGAAATATCAAATCCTTATCTATTCTTCGTTTCTTGCTCGTGAATGGTGGCCTACTGGCTTTCGTGTCTATCTCATTTATTTCCTTCCTCTATTATTTGATTTTCTCCTTCAGTATCAATCACAAGATCCAATCGTCTTGTTGAGCAAAATGTCCATAATCTGCTACCAGTTTGTCCTTTTTCTATTATATTTTTAGGTGGCCATCCTAATATGGGATAAGTCTTTTAGTAGACACGGGTTTTAATGAACTTCCCATTTTACCTCCTCCGTCAGTATGGAAAAATTAAAAAAAACCAAATTTTAAGAAATCGGTTCACTTTCCAATGAACCGGTGCACCGACTGGATCACTAGAAAACCTTTCAGAAATTAGTTCACTTTTAGCTGGTAGACTCCCCGACCGGATCGAAATAAAATGATCATCATGAATTCCTAAGACATGAAAGTGTCCAAATCTGTGTACCGATTCACTGGAAAGTGATCCGGTCGGTGCACTGATTTCTGAATGTCTGATTTTTTAATTTTTTTCATATTGACAGAGGGGGTAAAATGAGAAGTTCACTAAAATCGATATCTACTAAAAGATCATCCTATGTTAAGATGTGCACCCATATTTTTTATCTTTCCTTTCTTAACCCTTCTTCATTTGCTCAAGCCTTCAACCAACTTTCTTTCCGTTCTTCTACTCGGTTTGGGAAGCAACCATCTTCGTTCGAATCCAGTGCAGGTTGCCATTTGAGTGGATTTTATTTTTATTTCAAGCCACTTGCTGTTTTAAACATAGCATGAGGTTCGTCCAAACCCAATCCTGCAAGACAAGCTTCTCTTTTGTGTCAGATTCGTTCCTAGTTTGTTCACATACAGTCCGATTGTGTTGACTGGACTTTTGCACACTCCAGATGGGACTCAGATAGGGGTGCCGACATGCCACACAAAGTGGGGTTCTCTCTTCCCTCCATCACAACACATTTAAGTACCCATCTCGTCAATTGGGTTCAACTGAGTCAGCTTGTCTTCACTTGAACTTCAGTCGAATTCGATGCCTGCATCAGTCCCTTTTGGTTGGAGAAAACTCGCCTTTGAGTTTAATTAGGTTTTGAAGAATATATCAAACTGTGGCTTCGGCCACCAACTTTTTCATAGTCGCTTTGACTGGTGTTGGAGTCTGGAGAGATGGTTTGATGCAGGCATCGGATCCATCAAACCCAATGAACTCGAAGGCTCAATAAAAGATGAGCCGGCCCAATTATTTGAAATTGATGAGTTCGTTCTTCAGATTTACACAGACGGACGGAGGAAAGAGAGGGCTCACTTTGTGTGCCATGTCAACAACCCACATGGGCCCCACCTTGGAGGCCACATTAGTTGTCCCATCACTGCCTATGTGGAGAAAGAATCCACTCCAATTAGGAAGCAATCTCATGGATATTTTGTTTTTACAGTAAGAAATGATTCTCAAAAGGCTAGTGGATTTTGGTACTGCTCAAAAGACAAGTGTGTTGGAACTTGTGGCTCAATTCCAGGGATTCTTAATTACATTAGAAAACTTATAAGTGATGGAGTCCTAATCAGATTAGGACTATAGACACGACAGGTTTTCCATAGAGAACCCCACCATTCGGCCGAGTGCCTTCCGAGGCCACGATGGGGCCTCTTGCAACAAGGTGTAGTGAGGGAGATAGAGAGAGGGAAGATACCAAAAGAGATCTTAGGATCTAATTATTGTATCTATATATTTTTCTTTGTGAATAAAATCTACACTCTCCATGGACGTAGGCCAAGGTTGGGCCGAACCACGTATATCTCGTGTATTCTTTCTCTTTGTGTGATTGAATCTGAGTCTTGTGTATGTGGGTATTGGGTCTATTCCCTAACAGTGGTATCAGAGCGAAGGTCACTATTTGGGCCAGATTAATCACATATCGAGGAAAAGAACAAACCGAAGAGGAAGCTGCAAGCAGCTGCAAGTTGTAGATTTGATGCTGTCTGGAAGACAGCTCGACGGCCGGAGAGGGACGGAAGCAACAGTGCAGTACCACTACAGATCTGGGTTTTCAGATTTGTGAGTGGCAGCCAGCAGAAGTGCGGCTGCAAAGACAAAACCCTATCGCCAAATCAAAAATACAAATCTGTGTGTGCTGGATCAGGTAGGAGTTGTCCTCAAGCAGCCAGGAAGAAGGATCGGCAAGGGTACCAGATCTGAGGGATGCTGCCATGCCGGAGTGCAGATCTGGCAGCTGCATCATGGCGTTCCTGACGTAAGCAGCAGCGGCAGAAGCAGCTGCGATTACTGCAGATCTAAGATCGGTATCACAGGAAGGTGGCTGCAGAGGAAGTCGATCGTCAACTAGAAGCCGAGTAGGATGGCAGGCAGCCATCCTAGCAACGCCGAGCAGAGGCATCGGCGACATAGGAGAATGGAAAGTCAGCCTGTTTCGCACGTAGCCAGATCTTGATCTCGGGGGTGTTTTACCCAAACAGCTGCAGATCAGAAACTGTAGATTTGATCGGTCAGATCTGCCGAGAAGGAGGCAACGGTGAGACTGGCGTGCGGCAGCAGAGGGGTTGTAGCAGATCAGCGAGCAGCAGCAATGAGGAAAATTGTTGCAGTAAAAGCCGAGCTACATCGGTTTCTCTGATAGGCAGAGAGAGAGAGGCTCGGCAAATCTGAGTGGCTGACGGATGGTGTAGAGCCGGTGCAGCAGCAGATCTAAGTGGAGAAGATCAAAGAATCGCCCGGCAGGAAAGGGCAGATCTCTGTTTGTGATTACAGAGAAACCCATCAGAGGCAGATTCGGCCATCGGTGAGTGGTGGGGCTGTAGAGAGGCAGTCGAAGGCAGCCTGTAACGCCCCGCCCTTTTTCACTCACTTCTTCCGTAAAACCAGAGTCTATTTTTTTTTTTTTTATATATATATAAACGAAGAGTGATAGAGAACGGGACGTCACGAAGCGAGCTAAGTCCGAACTTCTAAAGTCAGACCCTTAACTGGCCAACCCTATGTGTGTATGGATTAAATCCATGAAACGGTTCACACATAGCAATATCAACATGCGGAATCATATCATAACTGCGGAATCATAACATGCGGAATAATAATAGAACCAAGTCCTATTCCATTCAGATAGCAAAGTACGTCAAGTCTTTAATCATCATTATCATATCATAAATTATTCAGTAAAATATCCAACCATAGCAAATTCATCTAAGTTATTACAATCCGGATTCTAGATACTCAAAATATAAGCCCATGAGTATCTTAAACAAAATATAAACTTTAATCCTCCAAGCTCCTACGCCTGGCCTGTCTTGCATTCATCATTTTCCTCGTTTCCTGTATCATCAACTAGGGTAGAAGTAGGGCGTTAGTACAACGCGCCCAGTAGGTATTCCAGTTATGGCTAACAAATGGTTAGTACAAAACATATATTATAACATAATATATAAAATCATGTAAAACCATGTCATGCAATGATGACAAATGTAATGAGTCATACCCATCACATGTACATAAAAGTACCCACCACATAGGTCTTCCGGACGCCCCGGCGGATTTGGACCCTCCGGATTCTTCCTGATGGAAAATCACATCAAGGTACCGCACATAGGTTTTTCGGACGCCCCGACGGAGTGTGACCCCTCCGGTTATAAATCCTCTACCCCATGCCATGCATGAGATGCCAATGAAACACGTGCTATTTTATAACATAAACATAGCATTTGAAATCACCTTTTGAAACATAATCAACACATGTTATTTATACAATTAAACATAGCATTTGGAAATAATGCATATCTTTTGAAACATAATTTCATCAAACATAAAATAAACATATGTACATAAACCCATGGTTTCAAAGAGGTGGAATCCTACCAAAGACCGTTCACGAGTCCTTGCGCTTCCGTCCAAGAATCGATCACCGATTGCACACCGGTTGCGAGATCCCGTTACCTTATAATATAATAACCAATCAAAATCAAGTCCCACATCATTTGCAATATTTAAGTCCATAAACCATACTTGTGAGGTTCGGCCATACCCATGGCCGAGCCTCACCCTTTTTGTTTATTTATTCCATTAATTACCAAAATGCCATTGGTCTAAACCTTAGTTAATCCAAAATACATAACCCTAGGTCCGCCAAACAATTCCCATATTTAGGTCCAAAAACATAGATCATAAACAACTAAGTTCTCCAAATAATTCATCGTGTATGGCCGAGCCCATGATCCAACACTTTCACTTATATTTACAACAATGCCATCCATGGCTAACATTGTCCCTTATTCTCATTCATAATGTACTTAGACTAATAATTAACCCATTAATCCGAGTTCACAAAATAAAGCTTATGGGTTCGGCCATACACCTTGGCCGAACCCCATGATCCTCCAATTTATTTAAAATACACAAAACATAACCCACAAATTTGATTCATGGGGTTCGGCCATACACATGGCCGAACCCATGATGTCCTTGTTTTCAATTAATAATCCATCCTTCTATACTTTAGAAGATTTCCATAATTAAACTCTACCTTCCATTATTAGAAGGTTTCCATAATTAAACTCCACCTTCCATTATTAGAAGGTTTCTATAATTAAACTCCTCCTTCCATTTTTAGATGGTTTCCTAAATTAGAAACCATCTTCCATAATTAGATGGTTTGCTAGATTAGAAACCATCTTTCCATAATTGAAATGTTTTCCAAATTTAGCAAACTCCTTCCATCAACCATTCCAAAATAGTAACCATCTCCATGGGGTTCGGTCATACACCATGGTCGAACCCTATGGTTCATGATCTTGACCCTTATTTCAGTCCATTAAAATTCAACAATAATACTTACATAATTCTATGGGGTTCGGCCATACACCATGGCCGAACCCTATGGTTCAAGATCCTCTCTTTACAATCAAAACACCTAACCGTCCAAGGTTTCCATGATCTAAAATCCAAGAACATAAACCCATAATTAGACCATGACTTTCCATGTTTTCGATTCAATAAAATGAACCATGTCTTTCCATTAATCAATCAATGTTCTTCCATGGTTTTCAATATTCATAACCCAACAAAATAAACCATAACTTTCCATGGGGTTCGGCCATGCACTATGGCCGAACCCTATGGTTCTTTCTTCCCATTCAAATCATTAAACCCATCTCCAATCTTCTTCCATGGGGTTCGGCCAAACACCATGGCCGAACCTTATGGTTCTTTTATTTTAAAATAAATTTATCAAACAAGATACTAACCTTTTCCGATTTCTTGTTCTTCCAATCCTTTTCCTTTCTTCTTAATTTTTCCAAACCAAGAACACCTCTTGCTGGCTTCCTTCTTCTTCTCCTTGCTCTTGATCTTGGCGAGAATGACAATTGAGAGAGTAAATAAAATTCGGCTATGGGGCTGTAAAACCGTAAGCCCCTTTATGTCTCCCTTTTTATCAGTTCTTCTTGATCCAAAGTTAGAAGGTGCTAAGATAGCCAACCCTCTCAAAGCCGTGCGCCCCTTGCTATTTAATTGGGCCTGGCCGACCTTGGCTTCCCATATTTAGAATGTGCTTAAAACCATATCCCATTGCCGTGTGCCCTTGTGTTTAATTTAGACACTTCTTTTATTTAATTTAAGACTATATGCATACCCTTTTTAAAAGATCCCATGCGCCTATCATAGATATGAAATATCTTTATACACGGCCTAAGTATCATTCTTGGATATGCACCTCTAAAATTCGGCCATGAAATATTTATTTAATATTGCATTATTAACTAAATTCAATCCCCATTTAATTTTTATTGAAACCAATTTACACAATTCGTTGGGTCCTAATTGGGCCAATGACCCAACTCTTTGTCCAATTAAAAATCCATAACTAATGTTCACAAATTAAATGGATTATTTTCATACAAAATAATTAACTGAAAATCCGAGGTGTTACACAGCCAGCCGTATGAACATGGGCAGGCGCTAGGAAGAGCGCCGGTTGAGCAGTCATCCAAGAAGGAGAAGACCTCCGTCCAGCAGAGGTGCAGAAAGGAGTCACACACGGCAAAGTTCACTCGGTTGTGAAGAACCACCATTTTCGGTGCACCCGAGGGAATACAGATTGGGGTAGTCCCGCAGGACTACTGTATTGCGTGTTTGGTGATCCACAGGTCTACAGTTTCAGGTGATCCCGCAGGACCACAGATTCAACGGTCAGAATTATTTTACAATTTCTGGAGTCGTTGGGAGTCAGAATTGAGATCCGTCTTCGCTGTGTGATCGTACGGAAGATATCTACGCGGTGACGGTGTGGATTTTGAAAATGAGTGAAATTAATTTTTTGGAAGAGTCGGGGAGTGGTCGACGGTGTGGGTAGGATCACATCAAGGAGACACGGCAAAATGTAGCCATGAGAGGGTTGCTGCACGGTGAAGGACCTTGGACCTTTTGACGGTACGTGTGGAGATGGCATCTTAGTCGTATGCGTAGAGAGGCCGGGGTGATAGCAGCAACACATTAGTGTGTGCAATAACACACTTTGAAGGAAACGCAGCCTCGCGTTCGTGAAACACGTCGGGATGTGCTCGTAGAACGTAGGAAGCGGAGTTGTAGATGCAACACAGGGTCTTGGACTGCCAAGATCAAGGTGGAGCCCGGTTGGGCTATACAGTCTTACTCAAGACTGGTGGATCATCCTACGGTATAGGATGCGTGCATCTCACACTGATATGCAGATGGATTGCAACTGCGTGTGGAGCATGATCGGGAGCGGCTAGTGTACACAGAGGTGCATAGTTGCAGTGGAGGATGATGTCACAGTTATCTCTGGAGGAGGATCAATGGATTTTCGCCAAGGTGGAGATTGTTGGAACTTATGACTCAATTCCACTGAAATTTGGAGTCTATTTTGTAGGACTCCTAATTACATGGGATTCCTAATTACATTAGGAAACTTCTAAGTGATGGAGTCCTAATCAGATTAGGACTATGGACATAGCAAGTTTTACACTTTATATACGGTGGGTATTCTCCATAGAGAACCCCACCATTCTGCTAAGTGCCTTCCGAGGCCACGATGGGGCCTCTTACAAAAGGTGTAGTGAGGGAGATAGAGAGAGAGGGAAGATACCAAAAGAGATCTTAGGATCCAATTATTGTATCTATGTATTTTTCTCTGTGAATAAAATCTACACTCTCCTGTGGACGTATGCCACGGTTGGGCCTACCACGTATATCTCGTGTGTTCTTTCTCTGTGTGATTGAATCTGAGTTTTGTGTATGTGGGTGTTGGGTCTATTCCCTAACAAAGTTGATCAAAATCCACTAGAAAAGCCAGGCCGTTTATAGAAGCTAAACAAAAATACAAGTCAAGAATGGAAGGATCGTTGATGGATGTGCAATGCAGAAAATGGAATGAAAGATAAGAAAAAAAAAAGAAATAAGAAGAGATAAGGAGAAGATTGAAGAGAAAAAATAAATAAAAGGAAAGAAAATCCATGGACGGCTTGGATTTGATGAGAAGATTCAAGAAAGGAAAAGACAGTGTGCGAGGGGCCATCCACGCCAGCAACTAGCGAACCCATTGCGTTACTGGAGAGGAGGAATTAGAAAAAAAAGAAATGAAAGAAGAAAATATAGAAAGAAATAAAAACTCAAAATCAAATGATAAAAAAAGGAATGAGATTAAAGAGGAAATACAGAGAAGCTGCCAACGATTACACAAGAGGAAAACAACAGAAAGAATAAGAGAGGGTTGACTTCCAATTGATCGAGCTTAACTTAGGTATTTTGTTTATTTTGTTCTATTTTTATTTTATTCAAAATATGGTCTATAAATTAGTGTTTTGGCTTCACTGTAATCGAGACTTGAATTATTTTGAAATTAAGAAAAGCAGAGCTTTCTTCTCCATCTCTCTAGAATGGTGAGTTGATGCCTTTTGATTTTAATTTGCATTATTTGTGTTGAATTAATTTTAATTAGATTATTTGAAATTCATTTGCATTTTGAATTATGATTTCAATTAGTGCATTTTCCAATAATTAATTAAAATTGGATTCCACATTTCAAACTTAAATATTAAGAAAGTTCTTGAATTCAGACCGTAATTGAACCTAAAAATATGAGTTTCTTCATTGAAATCCATTATTCTCTCTCAAAACCCGAATGTAAATTTCACATTTCAGCTTGGTCAGCATCAGTTTAAGCCAATAAAAACCAGCCCACATTCATGTCCATTGGAGTGTTCACTGTGAGCAAGAGTCCAAACTCAACTTGGATTTTGAATCTCATCACCGAAAGGAGAAAGTTCAGGGCTTGTAGCGGCCCATGGGAAAGGTGACAGCTCCATGCTTGCTACTCGAGTTTCCATCAGGGTTTTTGGCAAGCTTGGTTGAACCAAATGGGGCCCATGGTGGGCTTAAGTACTCTCGGGCCCACAAGTGGGGTCCGTATGAATCAATCCAACCAATGAAAGCTCAAATAAGATGATTTAGAACCACCTTTGTTGCAGTCGAAATGATCATAAAAAGCCAAGACAATTCCGACAATCTCATCAATTCCATCCTCATTTGAGATGTCCCAATCAAGTATTCCAACCTTATTTCTCCTTAGGCCTTTTCATGTTTATTATCGTTTCTATATCATAAGGTTCCAAGCTCTTAATGTACTGACAACAAACATTCGCCTCCTTCTAAACGATATTTTGACGATGAACTTTCCAAGCACCTCCTTCACAACCAAGGAATGGATTGGTCCAATAAATACTTATATGCAAATATAAATATTTGGATTGATATTTTCTTTTTCCCTTTCCTTGTCTTGACCCTCCCTTACATATGATTGTCACAAGGGGTGGCTCAATTCCACCGTGTTTTACTCCTGAAAATCAGGAGTTGTTGGCGTGGTTATCCTCATTAGGATATGGCTATTGTTGGAATTCTCCAACGTGGTACATGTTATGCATGACTGGCATTGAGAGAATATCCAGCAGATTATCTTGGAGTTTTTGTAGGAAGCAAGATTACACCAATACGACATTAAGTATACTGTCCAATGGTCTTCTATATGTGCTAGACGTGGCCTTCAGAGAAGTGCCTCTGATCGCCTCATGGATGGTATTATGCATGGAAGAATGGCCCAATACAATGGTGGCCGAATGGTTTGCTCTCAACTGTGGAAGTGTTGTTTGCATACAACTCTAGAGGACATGCATGAATGTTGACAGCATGTGTTTCCAGCAAGGAGTACCATCGGATTGCATGTTGTTGGCCATTGAGTTGTATGACATAGGCGTTGGGCAACACAAAGAGATGCCAGGAGAAAGGAGCGTGGACAACAAGTTGTACACGCAGAAAACACGTGGAGATGCCATAAGAAGAAAGAGGTGTGTCTGGAGTGCATAGGTTGAAGAAACGTTGCATGCAAGGTGTGGGGACTTAAATGCGTGGCTAGATGCACCATGTTTTTTCCAGCAATACATCTTGCATGATGATGTGCTTGACAGTGTGTGCATAAGTTATATATGAGTATATGAGAGTGCTAGTAGGGTGGGTTGAAACACAACAGACACACACGGCATTGTGTGTGTGGAAGGCCTTTACTGATTGCATAGATCTAGGTTTTGAGACCAAGAGGTTTAGGTGCACGGAGGAATGGTCGCATGCAAGATTGGCCGGATGTGTATGTGTCATACTCGATGATGTTCTCGATTATTCTACAGGTGATGTAGGGGAGCAGAGGAAGCACGCCAAAGAGTGGGATAGGAGATGGATTCATTCTTCTGGGTTTGAGAGTGGTAAGAAGAAAAGGTTGTACAAGGGACTCGGATATATGGGTTTGAGACTAAAACTCAAGGGAGTCTTTCATATTGTACAGGTATCATCTGTTTTCTCTCATAGTGACATTTACGCTCCGTGGTTGTAGGCAAGTCTTTGCCAAACCACATAAATCTCTGAGTTATAGTGTGCTTGTGTTTGATTTACTTATTTATCGTGATTTGGATTATTTATTTCCGCACTTATTATTCATTACAAATGGTATTAGTAACTTTTGTTCCGACCAGGAAGGAGTAGTGGGTAAACGGAATATAGCACGATGGCAGTAAGAGGACTGTCAACGGTTAAATTCAAAGTGGAGCCCTCGATGGGAAGAATAACTTTAGCCTGTGGCAGAGTATGGTTAAAGATATCTTGGTGCAACAAGGGCTGACCAAAGTACTCAAAGGGAAGGATAAGGATGGAGAGCAGAAGAAGTCGAAAGGAACGTCTGGTGATGACTGGAAGGAACTTGAGATGAGGGTTGTGAGCACCATCCGTCTGTGCCTCGCTCCAAAGGTAAAGTATAATGTTTTGAATGAAGCTTCTGCTACGGAACTATGGGAGAAGTTGGAAAATTATACATGTTCAAATGGCTCACAAAGAAATTGTTCTTGAAAAAAACAATTATACCAATTGCAGATGGAAGAAGGAATAAAAATTATGGATCATCTCAATGTGTTTAGTACGATCACCACTCAACTGTCAAGTGTTGAGGTGATATAGTTGAAGAGGTGGACAAGGTTCTTATTCTATTAGCTATTCAGAAAGGGTGGTGGCTATGGTAGATCAGCATCGCGAAAAAGGATTGAGAGAGACTCTAGAAACCAAAGGGGGTCATGGTCGAAATCAAGAGGGAAAAGTGCTGGAAAGTTTAATTGCTTCTACTTTCATAATGAAGGATACATGAAGAGGGATTGCAATCAAAGAAAGTGAGATCTGGAGGAAAACAACAAAAGGGGCAAGTATCAAAATTTAGATCAAGCAAGCGTCGTACAAAGTGATTCATACGTAGACGGTGATGTGTGTGTAATGACGTAAGGTACGGATATTCTGACTGATAGGTGGAGTTTAGATTCTGGATGTTCTTTTCATATGTGTCCTCGTAGAAAATAGTTTAAAACATATAAACCATGTAATGGCAGAACTGTCCACATGGGTAAAGGTGAGACTTGCAAAACAATCAGAATTGGACAATAAAAATCAAAATGTTTGATGGTATGGTGAGAATACTAGATGATGTGCAGCATGTCCTTGATCTAATAAATAATTTAATTTCTGTGGGTACATTTGATTTTAATTGGTTCACCTTCACAACAAAAGATGGGGCACTAAAAGTTGTTAAAGGAGCAATGGTTGTCATTAAAGGGAAGAGGCAAGGAAATTTGTATATACTAGTATGGAGTACAATTGTTGACAGGAAGCAGAAGCTTACTAGTCTGGCTGCAAGAAGGAAGAAAATAACCTGGAAGGCACCAGTTTGGTATGGGTTGAAAATTAAGGTTACTTTTTCTTTAGTTGGTTGTGGGGTTTCGCGAAGGTGGAGATTGTTGGGTGGATGACTCAAATTTAGTGGGCCCATGACTTATCAATTGAAATGGAGACTTCTATGCATGATGGACACCAAAGTTGCATTCATATTTGAATTAGTATTGTGGGTGACGTTGGAGTCTCCAAATACAAGTGGGACTCCTTGAGAGAGTCCCAACTGGCTAGAAATTAGTTGGTGTAAGTAGTCTTTAACGTGGACCATATGGAAGCCAATTGAAACAATGTTGAGTCTAAAAATCTTACATTTTTACCCTTTAATTATATTTAGTTAGCCTTGATTTTGTATATAAAAGATACGTTTAATGGTTTTTTCTAGTTTTGTAGATAAAAATATGGAAAAACAGGATTCATGCATAAAACAATGGATAATTGTCGAAGAGAGCTTAAAATGGAAATTTTAGAATTTCATAATTAATTCATGCCACTTTAGGGTTTTTGATGTAAATTGGATAATCTGGATCCGTTTATGAGAGTCTAGATTTATTCAATATTTATAATTATAGTGGTATTGATTAATTATTTAATTTTAAAATCAAAGTCTGCAATTAAGAGGACAAGAGTCTAAGAAGAATATCCATGGGCCAGAGATCCACTGCAATTGGGCCAAGCTTTGTTCCAAATGCAAGACACTGGGCCAGGCCAAGCACTTCAGGCGCATTTCCCAATGTGGGCCAGGGCAAAGTGAATTCAAGCCCAGCAAGCTTAAGTCTAAGTCTTCAATTCAAGTCCAAGTCCAATTAAAGATCCAATGCTCCAGGTTCAAATCCAAGTTTACCAACCCTAAGCCCAATCCATTTTAGGTCCAAACCCAAAAGCCCATGTCCAAGACCCATTTTACCCAACCAATCTTAACCATCCAATTTCCAACCTCCCATCCACACCATCGATTAACCCAATCCACCAATCCAACCATTCACTTCATGCATCTCATTTATCCCAAGCATTTCATATCATCAAACCCTAGATCCACTTAGTTAATCCAACCCGTTTATGCATCATGATTAGATTTAGGACATCCAAATCATTCATCATATAGATTAACTTTAGGATTAGAATCATCCATGCATTATCTACCCATCCATCCACTTAGATCACCCATCAATTATTTAAGCTATTATATCTTAGAACATTTCATCACAACCATCACATCATTAGGAAAACTTGTCACGCTCCTACCCGAGATGTGGGCCAGGAACGTGACTAATAATTTTTTTTGAAACAAAACCTAAGCTCCACAAATCTATGGGCCTCGAGTCCACCTAAGCCCATGAAGAAGCCACACATGTTCAAAAAATATAAACTATCACATGGGATTATCCCAAGTATAACAAACATAACTTAAGTTTCGCTATCACTACATACCATAATTACACACATATATAAGTTTGGTTGCCACAGGTGGTCAACCTAATAAATATTTACATAGTAAAACAACTAAGTAAAAACATATTCCATAATTACTTATGTGAATCTAGAGATTCCACAGCTTAGACCATCGCCGAGGGGTCCTTCGCTGCTTCCAGATCATACCCTTCCATTGAGGTACACGTGAGCTTCCAACCCAGTGAAGAGAACTAAAAAATCATAGGTATTGCATGTGATAGAGAAGTAAAATTTACAATGCATCTTAAACAAGTAGCAGAACATGTGGCAATTGTTCTTTTCTTTCCATTTTTAAAGTATATCATTAACTCTTTGACACACGGGGGTATCCCACTCCACCCCCTGAGGTATCCCACTCAACCTCAACTGTATAGGTCCAGGATATCCCACTCAACCCTATCGAGGAATCCTACTAATCCTCGAATGCATTAAGTCAAGGCAGACAAAATGCATCATCTTGTAAGAGCTCGACCTACTTAACACTTGTGTGATAGTGTACAATTTAACACTATACAAATTATCAATTCCATAATCCCAGGTATAACACAAACACTATTCACTTACTCTTTACTCCATTTATCCCTTTCCACAAGGGTTATGCACTGGAGATTTCTTACATTCACTGGTTTAATCCAGATTAAACAACCAAGAACATTCACATTTTTTTTATCACCTGCACCACCATGTTAGTACATGAATATTCACATGCATGCATATTTAATCACATCATACATCACATGCATTTATAACCATAGAATGAAACACATGCATGATCTAATATTGCACTTACAACATGCATCAATGACCTTACCATGAACCACAAACATGTATCTACACCATGCACTATCATTGGACATTTCTCAATATTTCCCAGGTGGACTTGGATGAATCCACATATCACAATTTTTTCCCTATACCCTTTTTTACAAGGGTTACAAAGAGGAGATACACTTACCATCCACTGTTAATAACCCGAGTTAAACAACCCAGAGAAAACACAACATCAGGTTACCGAGACCTCGGATCTTGGTTCGAGACCTCAGACAACAGAGGGTTTAAAATACAACTCTTTAACTTTTTCCTAATTTCAGTCTGCCGAGATCTCGAACTCCTCTCCGAGACCTCGGGCTACGAGATCTCGGGATACTTCTGAGACCTCAGGAAACAAAGTACTCTAATGTACTTAGTTTCCTTTAACACTCTAAGTTTATCGAGATCTCGGCTCTTGTGCCAAGACCTCTTGTCCTGTACTGAGATCTCGAATTGGGTGTCAAGATCTCGGACAACAGAGAACAGTCCGAGTTTGAGATTTCTATCTCTTTTCAATTTCAAATTTACATAACCTATATACTTGATTAATTTGACATTCAAAACCAGAATTCACATGCAAATAAGCCACAGTTGAGTCTCCTCACCTTCTCCAGCGTGGATTTTCACGAAAGTATGTAAAAACATTTGAAATTCCATAAATATTGATTTAAATTCAAACACACAAAATAATCCAAGAATTCAATGTATGCAATTTCCGTCTGAAAAATCGGGTAATGTCAATGAGTCTCCTAAATCTTACTACTCCATTAATTATGTCAGAATGTCTATAGTCAGTCATCTAAAACACCTAATAAAAGAGAACATGGAATTTACTTAGTGCCCAGTCTCGTATTTCTTCTTGGCTAGGGTCGAGTATTGAGACTATTCCCAGAGGTTGCAGTGCAATAAAGTAAAATGCTCAGGCCATTGTCGTATTGTCTTCTGGATAGGACCATGGAAACGTATTGATATAGGCCTAGAGAGTATAGAAAAGTAAACACCCATTTACATAAAGTAAGCATACATGGTTAACTTGGGGTTAGTCTTTCCCCTTTTTAGCTTGGAGTTACAAAAATCAAGTTTTTAACACCATCAAAAACCATTTCAAGAGATGAAATTCAAAAATCAAAAGAATGGGTTATTTTTCTCTAAATTTTAAAAAATCCAAAAATGAAGTCTGAAATCAACCTATTTCACAAAAAGAGTAAAATTTCAAATAGATGAATTTTCATACCTTACTCAAAAAAATCGACGGAGAAACGATGTAGTTTGACAATTCGAAGCTCAGACGCAGGAAAATTAAAGGGTCTGCTGCTACTTAGAAGCGATGGAAGGTGAAGAAGAAGAAAATAAGGGAAGAAAGGAGGAGGGAACGAATGGAAGAGGAGAGGAAAAAGGGAGAGGAACGAATGAGGAAAGTGAAGCTTTCCTCAATTCTTTTGTTTTTCTTCTTCTTTCCCACCAACCCTTTCATTTCCTTTACTTTTAAAAAGACACACGTGTCGGTGGTTTATTTCACCCACCCTCACCCAGACTACATTGTATAGCCTAATAGCCTTTCTCATCTCTTAAAAATAAAATGAAACCATGTGAATACTATAGTTTGACATAATTAAATTAAAACTATATAACTCCAATATTTATTCGTTGAAATTAAGTTAAAAACTATATAACACTATAGTTTGATTAAATAAATTAAACCTTTAATTAGTTTCCAAAAATAACACACCTTTAGATACATTAAAACTAAATGATTTTAAATACTAAATTTCAAAAATTAAAAATAACACCTTGTAAAAAATTTGACTTTTCAGTTGGTTCTCATATTTTAACTAATAATCAAAGAAATACCTCTTAAAATTTCAAAACTTATCTCGACACTTTCAAATATTTAAAATCTGACATTGTATAAAATTAGGAGCATCATTTGATAATTTAAAAATCACACCTCAAAATTTCAGACGATAAAATTCTCTGGACTTGAAATTTTAAAACTAAATAATTGAATCAATTTTGAGAATATAAATACTTCAATAATTTATTTCCAATTACAGACAATTTTAAAAGTCCTAGCAGGAGAAAAGTTCAGATAATTACAACTTTGCCACTGCACTAGACGAGTTGGATTTAAAGACTCCAAACTTGAATCAAGTCCAACTTTGACTCTAAACAAAGCCCAAATGTTAATCATTTAGATTAACTGGTAACTAAACATAGTTAATTATAATTAATCACATAATTATTCGATAATTTGGGTCGAGGTATTACATCCCACCCCCCTTAAATAAATTTTGCCCCTGAAATTAAAAAAAAAAACTCATACCTTGCTCTGCAAACAAACTGGGGTACAGCTTTCATATCGTCGCTTCTAGCTCATACGTCACATATTGCACTCCACGACGCTGCCACAACACTTGATTTAGAGGAATATTCTTTCTTCGAAACACTTGAGTCCGAGTACCTTGAATCTTTACATGTACCTCTTCAAAAGTCAAATCTTCAAAAAACTTTATCTCTTCCACGTTCTGCACGTACGAAGGGTTTGATTCGTACATTCTGAGCATAAACACATGAAACACACTATGCAGTTTTTCTAGATTTGGAGGTAGTGCCAACTGATAAATAACATCTCCAATTATTTTCACAATCTTAAATGGTTCAACATAATGAGGTAATAACTTCCTCTTGCGAGCATACACTTGCACTCTATGTCGCGGAGCGACACGCAAAAATACAAAATCTCACATCTCACACTTTAGAGGTCCCCCCGCCTCTTATCATCATAACCCTTCTGATGTTCAAATGGTCCTTTCCAACTGACCATCTATTTGAGGATAAAAATGTTCTACTAAAGTATAACCTTGTACTTATTTCCTTCTGCAGTCCTTGCAGAATACAGGTACAATCCGTGTATCCCTATCTAACACGAGTACTCCAAGATACTTAATTTTGAAATTCTTAAATATTCACGGGTATTTTCCAATACCCAACCCTTAAAGAGGTTAGCTTTCTTTTATGTTTGAGACCCAACTCACAACATATTTCCCAGCATTCCAAAATACATCATCTCGAATCTACTTTCAGTAGTTCATAGATTCACACATTTTTTAGTTAGCACAGTAGGTGATTTAAATCGTTATACAACTTACCATAATTCCAGTTTATCAAGACTCATTTCTTGTGTAAGTGAGATACTTACTTGATTCAAATTAAAATTTGTGAGTACTTTAACTCCTTTCTCCTCCAGAATAGTGCAGTAGCTTGTGAGTGTGCAGTCCGTCCATCCAGCACTTACCATCACTCGTCAACCTACACTTGTTCCTTTGAACCTTTGGGTTTCTAGGTTTCATTTTTTTCTACCAAGGAGATACTCGTACACATTACTTGTCAAACTTTTTATATGTAAATTTCCTTCCACAGATCACTGATCACTTTTACCAATAGTTTGTTGGACGATGCCATTTACAAATACATTAATACACACAGATAACCTGATGTGGCCATCACATTGGTCCTTACATCGAGGCTTATCTCATGGAATACATCCCATTATACCAATTGACATCTCATAACCAGACCTAACGGTTATAAACAGTTTTCAGATTTGCCCATATGATATACACGTCACAACATATGCAAGGTCTACTTACCTTCGAGGACACATATTTGTTACACAATGACTGTCATGTTATAGCGGTCTGCCGAACAGTCAACTTCACTTTCTAAACCATGATACGTCTTAGCAAACATGCAACCCAGATCTTGCATTTATATAATGTCATGATAACATTAGAGCTTAAAACTCTAAGCACATTATGATCCAATAATCAACTCTCCATGCATTCAATGCTCTAGAATCATGAATTTTCACAATCATTTCTTCTATAATCATCAACGTGATGAAATCATCTTTATCACTTTACATCTTACTCTCATACTCTTATCCATTGTATGGACATAATCATCATGCACATAACTCATATCCACTGACTCTTAAAATATTATGTGACCCGATAATACGCCTTAGGAGCTACTTAGTCCACTCCTTAGCTCATCCTGATTTAATCATACTTCTCTACTCACTACATTTTTAGAAATGCACGCATTCCAAGACCATAATGCTTTCTGAGATGTGCATCCATTCACATATCTCCAAGTGCATTAAGTTTAAAAGAAGTATGACTTCACAAGTGCGTGAAAACAGTTTTCTCACGTTTACCAAGCTTGCCAAAATCCAATTACCAAGGATAGCTCCAAATCAGAGCCTAACATACATATTTCTAGTGCCCTTCTTTGCAGAGGGCCTTACAATGCATTTTACATGGCTTCACAATCTTAGTTCGAAGATCTGGAAGTTACCAACTTACATTCCTACATCTAGGGTTAGTCTAATACGCCTCATATATATCACACATGATAGTTTATTGACGACTCGCGTCTTCATCCCATCCACGAATCCTTGTTGATTTCCTACATATCCGCTTGATCTTTGAATCTTTCACCTATTGAATCATCCATTCTCCAGATATGACAATCCATTAGGTGCACACACATCCTCGGTCAAAAACATTTATCATGCTTACTTATCACGATCCAGTTTATGCATATACCCATGTATATCACATCACAATATTCACATGTGAAGGGATTTCACCAATTTAATGGATCTGGCAAAGTTCTTCAAAGCATCTCATACTCATTTTAAGATCCATTACCAGTACAGATTATCAGCCATGTCCACATCGTACTATAGCATCCCAGTCACACTAGTCATACTTGTAATGCCCTGCCCTTTTTCACTTGCCAAAAATTAGAATATATTTTTTTTTAAATAAGTGAGAGAGGATGGGTCGTCACGACGCTAGTTAAGTTCGAGTTTCCAAAACCGACCCTTAACTGGCCACTATTAGTTGTGCGTGGACTAAGTCCACTACAACATTTGCACACGTTTTTCTTAATACTTGCATAATAATTCATATGAATAAGATGTTATTCATATTCTTCTCATCATTAAGCAAGGAGAACCAATCACCATAAAATTCATATATACTTAAGGATTAATCAAACCATAGCAAATAAGTTCTAAGTTATTACAATCCAAAATATAAGTTCTCCCAATACATCATTGAAATTCAAACTGAGTAATTTAAACGTAATTCTTCCCAAGCTCCTACGCTTGGCTCCCTTCCGGTCCAACGTCCTTTTCCTTATCATTTCCTGTTCCATCATCTATAGGGCAGAAGTAGGGCGTTAGTCAACATGCCCAGTAGGTATTCCAATTAGGGTTATGGTACACATAGGAGTAATATTAGATTAACATAAATCAAGGGTATATACATCATTAACGTCATATTTGTAAAACATGTTGTAGATAACAAAAAAAAATGCATGATGACCCTATCATAATCATGCTAACATAAGTGTCATGTCATGGGTGTCAGTACCAAATGATATCGCACCCAATGTCTATACTCAATCACATCATACATCATATCAATGGTTTCCTTGGCCAATTATGTCCACAGTGTTTGAGGTGGCAACCACCAGGGCATTGTATACCCATCCACAAATTAGTAGGGATTACCGATGGAGTGTGGTCTCCTCCCTCTGCGCAGGATTTCGGGACCTTCCCAGGAGCTTTTTGGCCCAATTACACCGTACCTTTCTATCAACTGGACACGGCCAAATCTCAACAGTTCATATAGCTTCATATAAGCTAATCTCGAGCCCAAGTTATGTCTGGACCGTTCAGAACTTGGCTTGCTGGTCATATGCGTTCCCTCCCATGCCATGCATGAGGTAATGTATGCAAGAATGCCATATCATTTAAAATACATCATATCATTTGAAAGTCAATTCATAATCATATACAATTTGTTTAACTAAACCAATCATCATATTTGGAATAAAACCAGTATCATATTATACTCCATAGTGTTTGCAATAAGGTAGGAATCCTACCAATGTTCGAATCACTAACGATCGCGTGAGAGGAATCGTAGTCCCTTTGCGAACCTCTTTACCCTATCAAATTCAACCATATATATATTAATTTGATTTTTTATTTTAATTTCATCACCCCTTCCATCCTACCAGATAAACTAAGGCATCTGGAAAATAATCCAAAATAAAATATTATAATTCAGTAGACTGAATCACTGCCAGATACCATCTGTCCTTTACCTGCAAACTTTCAGTCGACTGAATCATAAGATTCAGTCGGCTGACATACAACCAGATACTATACAAACTTAACCCGTACACTTTTCAGTCAGCTGAAATACAGCCAGATATCATACATGTTTTGGCTAGTACACTTTCAGTTGATTGAATCACAGATTCAGTTGGCTGACTTTGGGTGAAATCCTTTATGTGTTCGGACAATATACGTTCAGTCGATTGAATCACAGATTCAGTAGGCTGACTTTGGGTTAGATCCTTTTTATGCCTGGCCAGTCCATTTTCAGCCGACTGAATCATAAGATTTAGTCGGCTGAAACACCAACGGATCCTTTGAGTGCTTGACCAACACCCTTTCAGTCGACTAAATCATAAGATTCAGTCGACTGACGTTTTGTCAGTTCTTTGAGTTTGCTTGCATGGTAAGGTTCTTCTTCTTGAAATCCATTCTTAATCATATTAAATCATGGATTTCATCTTCCATACCTTTCTTAACAAACTTATCCTACCCACTAACCAAGGTTAGGGTTTTTCATAATCTATCCAATCCTAGTATGCTCATAACATGAGTTTGGATTAATCCTATGGTTGTTTTGTTTCAACCCATAACCTTTCCTTCGATGGATTTCCAACTCCATGGCCTTATAACAATTTGACCATCCATTCCAACCATTCATGGAACCCATGGGTTTGGCCACACCATGGCCAAACCTATGGTTCCTTGGATTCATTCCTATATTATTAAGCCTTAGACACACATTCCTTCAGTCTCCTTCTTTTCTTTTGATCTGTCTTTTTTTTTTTTTTTTTTAATTCTTCTTCTCCTTTCTTTGTTCTTCAAAGCCTCTAATGTATGGGGGTAGAGGTGAGAGAGAGAGGGGAGGAGAGGAGGGAAAATCCTTGGTCAAGGAGGAGGAGTCGGCCAAGGGGTTTGGAGTGCCCCTTGGTTGTGTTTTTACGTTTAAGCCTTAAGCTCGTCCCTTCATCTTCTCATGATTGCTTGGCCTTTAACCAATGAGGCCCTTGGCTTTTGAGGTGAAAACTCTTGGGTTCAGGGCTCTTGAGATGAAAACCCTTCATCTTCTTCAACTCAAACAAAAACCTTAACTCAACACTTGACCCACACGTGGTTGACTAAGTCAACCCATGTCATGGCTGGCCATGCATGTGGTGACTTGGTCACCACATGGCACTTGGGTCCCACATTAGCCATGTCACTTGATGATGTTGCATCCTTGCTTAATTGGTTTCCATGTGATGACATGTATGACACATGGCAATGCCATATCACTCACATGCCACCTCACTTGATGAGGTGGACTTTAATGCATTGAATCTTAATTGGATAATTGGTCCATTTACTTTAAACTTACCCAATTACTTTAAAATCAAGCTCACCCATGACCCATTGGGTCTTAATTGGGTAGTTGACCTATTTCATGCCCATCTAATGTCAATTTCCACTTCTTAGTCTCAAATTCAACTAAATTGCAATCCAAGTGGGCCAATCCAATAGATTTATAAGCTAAGGAAAATCCGGGGTGTTACAATACTGTACCATCTAACACTGATTACTACAAATTAGCAGTACATCACATTCAAGGTGATAAAGCATATCACTACAAATTACTACCCATTTAAGGATGCATCAAACATTCATACTTCTCACATCCTTCTAATTTGTACCAATCACCTGACTATGTACATTAACATCAAAGTCAGACTCTTCTAATCATGAGTCAAGAGATAGCTTTGTTATACTTACCAGTTCAATAACTGTTACATGACCAACCAATTATCAGGAACGACTTGTCAGATAAAAATCCGCCCAACCTCCATTGGTCCATTATTGGCATATGAAAACTAACTTAGCTTTTATGCCTTATCTATGCCAACCACCTTTTACGTTACTGTGTTTTTATTTATGTCATTTATTTTCCTTGCCGATTTATTTATCATGTTTACTTTATTTCACTTGAATGTTGTATTTTAGTTATTCTTTTTAAATCTTTAATTCTTTTAAAGTGTACTTAAATCATGTATTTAAAACCTCCCTAACAACTTGATTAACCAGTTATGATTAAATTTAATTAGATCTAGATTTTGTGAATTAGGATGTGTGGTGAGATTGTTTATAAACTCTTAATTAAAAAAATAATTAATTACATTTAATCAATGCTCTAAAATTGTAGATCTATTTATTTGAATAAAGATTTACTTAACTTAGAGTATACTTTTAAAGATTAAAGTTGATTTTCTATCCTAGATTTAATTTTAAATCTTGGTTTTCTAAGAAACATAAAAGTTGAGGCATGTGTATTTTGAATTTCATATATTTTGAATGTTGCCTTTGGATTTGACCTCGTACTCAATCATTGTACTATGAATGGTTCGTGAGCTTGTGGGATTTACAAATTTAAAACACATCAACAAGTTTTTGGCATCGTTGCTGGGGAAACAAGCAAAGTACATGTTCTTGAATTTTTATGGTTTTTGGGAAACACTTTTATTTGTGGAATCTTTTAAGTTCGGCAAACTCTCTAAAATTGGAAATGTCTATTTTTAGAAATTCTAATTTTGGACAGTTTTCTAAAATTAAAATTTTCTTTAAAAATATATGAGATCTAGAATTTTATCTAAGTTGTGAAAATTTTGTAAATCTAGATATTCTACTGAATTTTTGAAAGTTTCTATTTTTGTAGAAAATTTCCATTTTTGGAACAAGTTTCTATTTTTGTGGAAATTTTTTTAATGTTGGAAAACTGATGAAATCATTTAATATCTTCCTTTAGCCTCTCTTTAATCTTATAAATATAATCCATTTTTAATAAAATATTTATTTTGTAACTCTATTTTTGGAAAGTTTTAAAATTTCTATCTATGGAAAATTTTAAAATTATTTATTTTTGTAAACAATCTATTTTTAGAAATTGCCCGATTTTGGAGACGTCTAATTTTGGAAAGTTCTATTTTTGGAAAGTTTTTAAATTTGTTTCTTTGATTAAATGTTTTTTAGTGATGGCTTTAATCTAGAAATTTATTTACAATCTCACATTATTCTAGGACACTTAATTAGGATTAATTATTTTAATCTTAATCTAGTTGTAGTTTTGGATTTTTGCATTTAGTTAGTTCATGCATTTTTTAGTTAGAATCTTCACCTAGGTTCGTGTGTTTTTTTTTTTCAAGAGTTTGGAAATCGCGAGTCAAAGCTACTGGAATTGGAGTGCATTGGCTAAGGTAAGTGTCTAACTATGTTCTTTTAATTTTTATTTTCTCGTGCATTCATATAGCTTTTATTAGGGTGTTTGGCATATACATAAAAAAAATTGCATATTTTTATTGCTCATGCAGTTAGTATAATTTGTTTGCTTATTGTATTCCATATTTGTTTGATGCTTGCATTGTTAGATAAGGTTGTATTCACATAAAAAAAATATTAGCAATAAAATGGTTCATGCATTTTAAATAAAATCAATTTTGGAACCATAGGTTAGTATTTCAGGTTTTTCATGCTCAATAGGACAATCTTTTATTCAAGTAATTTTAAATAACCAATACTAGTTTTTCTTCAATCATGGTATCTAGTTCTGTCACCAAGGTGTAAAAATCCTAAGGATAAGTGGGAACATAAGCAGATGCCAGGTGCTCCTCCTCTTACCTTGGAACTTACCTGGCCATGATTGTGGTTAAACTTTTAATTGGAGATTTAGAATTCTTGGAGAAAAGATTAGGAGCCAGTCTAGAGACACTAGGTTAGTTTAGGTTTTTATTTTTAGTTTTAGGTCATTTATTTTGTGTGAATTTGTTTTCTCTTTGTGTGGTCTTGTTTGAGTAACAATGAATATTTGGAGGCGTGATTCAACTAAGCGATTGGCTAGAGTTAGGCCCCTAATTGGCGAACCCCAAGTTAGTCATCAATCTACTTTGGAAACAGTAGGGACCTTGAGGTCATGTCAATTTGAACACTAGCATCTTCGTCAAATCCCGAGAGTTTCAACTGAGGTGAGGATAATCTGACTAGGGAAGGTGATAATTCGAGCATCAAAGTCAAAAAAGAGTCTCAAATAAAGGACGAGCCTGTCAATGATAGTGAGATACAGCCCGCACTGGATTGTATTCCTTTTGATTTAAATGATCCATGAGCTTTCGTCATTCCAGTGGGAGATAATAAATGGGAAAAACAATATTTGGCCCATGATGTTATGTACTCATTGGAGCACATTCACCATCACCATTTACCGAGCTTAATAGAACTCACTCAAGAAGGCCAAAGTTGTTTTATACGCAAAAAAATAATTGAGTTTGCGTCTTTTATAGGTTTCTTTTAGAGTCAGTCTAAGTTGAGTCAGTTTTTAGGATGTTTCACTTAGATATGTTAAAACCCAAAATTTAACAATGTCAAGACATTTTGTATCCAATCGTTGAACATTGAGGATAATGTCAAATTTAAGTTTGGCAGTATCTAGGGGTCACATTAGTAGAGTCCAATAAAAAAAATTCAATCAAGGGATACCCACACCTTAAGAGGACTATTCCTAGGCTTAGTTGAACAAATGGTAAAATCATTAAAAAACCTATAGAGTAAGCTTGACAATGATTAGAACCCAACTTGGAAATATGTATTCGGTTTCACTGTCACCTTGACTAGTCGTTCTCATCGACCCCACGGTGGAGACAGGATCGACCCATCGTGGTCAAGGACTAGTCGGCCAGATTGACAAAGGTTCTGGATCATAGAATTGTCATTCTGGATGTGCCTCTGATCGAGAGTTTCGTATGCACCGAATCCTCGGTGAAAAGCTGAAACGACCCCTCGTGGTCAATGACTCTTTGATAAAGACTTGAGTTCTGGAAGTTAGAACTCGGGTGGGCTCTCGAGACAACCAACACATCCATAGTTCAAGACCAACCCCTCGGTAAAGGGCGACAGGTCGTTCTGGGCAAGACAAGTTTTAGGACATGAAACTTTGTCTGCATGGTGTTGCCCTATATCGAGACTCTCTTATGGACCGACCTCTCGGCGCCATGACTGTCGACCCATCGGCGACACCGACATGTCGACCGGGAAAGAATTATACCGTTGGGAGTGCATTAATGCGCAACGGTTGGGTTGTTGAAGGGTAACATTTTTAGTCACCAGCCCGTCAGTACGCCCGACCTGTCGGTACATTACCGTTGCTACAACTGGTTGCTTTGTCTATAAATAGCAATCTTTGTGCAACCAGCCGGTATCCTTTGGCAAATCAGTTGAACCCTCATCATTATCAGTGAGCTTAAATAAGGGCCAATAGAAGAATCACTCTCTCTCTCGTCCTTACACTTGGGGAATCAAATACAACCAATCATATGGATTGAGTTTGTGAGAGAGAGGAGATAAAGGATAACAAACTAGGAAAACTCTGGTAAAACCAGTTTCCTTGTCACCCTGGAATTGTGACTGCCATACGACGGCTACAAGGAGGAACATCAACACACATTGGGTGGGATCTTCGAGAAGCACACATCAACGAGAAAGAGCTTCAAAGGCAAATGCTTCTTGGTTTTAATTTTGTTTTTAAAACCTTTGTCCTAAAAGTGGATTAAGGAGGATTGGCTCTAGAACCAGTATAAAAACTCTAGAGTTTCGTCTTTAGCACAATAGTGGGTGGAATTCCCAGCCGATTGAGTGAGGTGGAATTCCGACTCTAATTGTGAGGGTGTAAGTCCCTACTTAGTGGATTTGGGGATAGCTCAAGGTTGAGCGAGTACTTACAGTGGATCTAGGTTGGCTAATTGAACAACTATAAATTTAGTTTATGGTGTTTGATAGTTGTGTGTTTGTGTTTAGTATTAAACACTCTTCTCAACACACATCACTTTGCCTTTGATTGTCTTTATTTATATATTGTGCACAATCATAGATAATCAAGCAATATGCAAAAGGTTCGAAACTTAGTGTGATTGTCTAAAGAAATTATAAACAATTTATCGCACTAAACAAATCTCTTGATTAATGTTGTTATTCTTCTGCTCGTAAACATTAAACAATTAAGAACTTTGTAAACACTATGGAAACTGGGATTAACCTATTCCCCCCCCCCCCCCCCCCCCCCCCCCCTCCTTCCTCTAGGGTCAATTGTGTTCTAGCACCATGAGAAAAGGACATTCAGGGCTAATGTTCCAGTCTAAGTCGAGCTGAAGCCCAAGATATGTTGAGCAATATTCAAAATTTTCAAGTAAAGGCAGAATAGATAAGGCTTGCTCACTGTGTGCCATCACTGATTAAGAAGTATGCAGCAGAACTGGAGAAAAGGGTTGTTTCAAGTGACTGACGGGTATCGTAGCCAGCCATGGATTGTTTGCAGATAAACATCATTTAATAAAAAGAAAAAGAAAAGAAAGCAAGCTGTTCTACAATTGGCAGCAACTTAGTGACGTGTTGTATTGATAAACAACAACCATTGACATACGTTCGGTTCATTATTGGGCTCAATGTGTTTCCTACAATGCATGAAATTGGTGGCCGATGCAACATGTGCCTTTTAAGTTGTGCTTCCCATGTTGGATGTTCTACACTAATGCAAAAGCAGTACTTGCTTGCAAAAACTTATCTAAAAAGAAATAAGAAACAGGACAGAGTAGAAACAAACCCATCAGCGTCCAAGAAGTTAGAGGAGGCCATGCTTTCAAGGTGCAAATTCACATCTGATTGAAAAATCCAAATAGTGGAAGAAAACAGCAGCAATTCAGACGATACAATTGAAATAGAGGAATATCACCAAGCTGTATCAAGAAAAGCAAGAATAGCATAGAAAAATTTGCTGAAAGAATACAAAAGAGGGATGGTGCAGCTCAAGTTCGAAGCAATCTTGCATGCCACGATGGTCATGGAACCCACATGTTTTCTTTTGATTTGCGACTAATTTTTATAGCAATAAGGACAGCAACACCTGTTTGCAAAACCATTCAAACATCATTGAAGCAATAGTGTGCAGATTTATGAAGAAATAAATACAGAGCAGCACAGGTGGATGCCAAGTGCCATGGAGCTGTCATCATGAGTTACAATGCATTTCACTTGGCGGCATGGTGCAAAACAAATCAAACAATACAACCAACCTTGAAGTGAAGGAAGAGGGCATAAGTGATGCTTGCAGCCAACAAGGGCATCAGTTTGGAATTAGAAGAAAAAGTCAGCTGCAAGGAGATCTACAAGAAACCACTGAGAACCCAACAGTTGCATCATCAGTAAGAGAAAAATAGGATGAAGGAGAATGGAGAAAAAATGTAGAAGTTGCCATGGTTTGCTTTCACACGCCAGCAAGGATAGAAGTAAGTATAGAAGAAAGTCCTTGCCGATTTAGCTGTATACAAAATATAGAAGCAATGGTTTGACAGACTGAATGGACGATTAAAAAGGAGTGGATCGGCTGAGTTGGAGAGTGGGTCCCATGGCTTGCCTAATCTAGCCCATCAAAATTCTATAAATTGATGCAACTGGAACAACACAATTTGAAATTGGCTGAGATTTTTGGAGAGCACGAGGTGAAGGAAAAGAAGAGGAGAAAAAGCTTTGGAATTTTCTATCCACATCAGGTTTCAGGTTGGTGGATTTTAATTTCCTTTGTATTTTTCTTGTTCTTTTATTTCAAAGTTCCATTGTTTGTAATATTGTATTCATACTTTAATAATAAAAAGAGAGGCAAATTTGTTTAGAATTATGGTCGACCAATTATTTATTTATGAATAATGAAGATTTGATTTCAATTTTATTCTTTTCGTGAATTTGTGTTGGACTTTATTCTAAAAAAAATTAAGGAAAACATATGAAATAGTTAGGAGAGGTAGAACTTGATTTTTTTTATCTAAGATTCTTTTTAAGAGTATATGAAATAGTTAGATTTGGATTTTCAAGTACAAATTCCACCCTTACCTAAGGTTTGAATTAAATTTTCTTAGTTTTAAATGGACTTCATAAAATTCATAATGAGAATTGGGACAGATGAAAAATTTGAATGCATGATAAATAGTTTAAGTGAGCTCCATGTTCTAGGCCTCGATTTTATTTTTAAAATATGGGAAATAAGTCCTCCTTGATTCTTTGAACGAGTTCCACTATTAATATGTAATTTGGTAATTTAGGTATTTTATTTTTCTTTATAAAATTCAAAAATTCTTGAAATTGGTGAACTAGGTTGGTAAATTAATTTAATTTCATCTTAATTTTGTGTTCTAATTTAGGTTAAGATTATTTATATTTTTTATATTAATTCCACCATCTTAATTGAAATTAGATGAATTTTCTGTTTTCCTAGGAAATTAGATTTCTTTAATGGATAGTTTCTATGTTTAGGTATGACTTCTATTTTTAGACCATATTTTCTATTCTCAGGATTTTCTAAATTAAAATTAAATTTCCTATATTAGATAATTAATTCCATGTTTATGATTTACTCCTATGCTTTTTAAAATTTTTTAAAATATATAATTCAGTGGTATGTTTTTCACGGCTATATTTTCCTAAGTTTCGATGGATTCGACCTCAGACTCGTAAGCTATTTTATAAATGGTTCGTGCACTTCCTAGTATAAATTTAAAACAAAACAAGTTTTTGGTGCCGTTGTCGAGGAGCTTAGAAATTTGCCATTTGAATTATGCATTTTTTGGAAATAGTGTTATTTTAAGAAAATTTCTATTTTTGGCAACTCTTTGAAAGTTTCTATTTAATTTAGAAACCCTAATTTTAGAAGGTTACCCTAATTAAAAGTTTTTAGAAATAACAAAAATCTAGAGATGATCTAAATTTGGAAAGATTGTTAAAACTAGAAACTTGCCATTTTTTAAAACTCTTATTTTGGAAATTTCTAAAATTAGCTACTTTCTCCTTTTAGAGTTTTTTAATCTTAGAATTTTAATTTAATTTAGTCACATTCTATTTTTAGAAAATAGATCTAAATTTGGGAAGTCTTAATTTTAGAACCTCTGTATATGGAAATGTTCTAAAATTGTCTCATTTTAGAAATTGTTATTTTAGGAAGGTGTCAAATTTTCGACAGTTCCTAAACTTGGAAAATTTCTAATTTAAGACCTTCATCTAAATTTGGAGGTTCCAATTACAGTGTCTAATTTTTTAAAAAAAAACCATGGAACAACTTTGGACTTAAATGGAATATTCTTAAACTTGAAATTCTAATTTTCATTAATTTAGTGGATATTAATTTAAAAAAATTTATGGTCTTAATTTAATTTAGAGTTCTTAATTAGGTTTCATTCAATTAATTTCCTTCACTAGTTATAACATTAGGAAAATTGCATTTGTTTAGGAATCATGCATTTTTTTATGCGATTTAAAATCTTCACCAAAGTTTGTGGTGTTCTATTTTGCAGGAGATTTTAATCGTACGCTCTAAAATTTCTTGATTTAAGCATTGTAGGCCAATGTAAGTTTCTAAGGTCATTTTCTTTAAATTTTCAATTTCCATGAATTCATATAGATTTTATTAGGTTGTATTGCATTATTTTGTATATAAAAAAAAATTACATATTTAATTTGTTCATGCATGTAGGTTGCTAGTTCATGCATTAGGTTAAACTTGTTTGTTTATGTTTTCATATTTGCTTGAATCTTACATTGGTAACTTAGGCCCGCATTCACAAAAAAAAACTAGAAAAATCCAAAAAGATTACTAAAATTTGTTCATGCATTGTATGTTAAAATCAATCTAGAACCATCGTTTAAAGCTGCTCATGATCAATAGGACCTTCTTTAATTCAGTTATTTTTAGTTCACCGGTGAATAATATTGCTTCAAGCACAGTGTCTAGGCTAGTTTTATCACCAAGGTGTAAAAAACCGAAATGATAAGTGGAAGCTTATGTAGATTGCCATTATGCTCCTCCACTTACATGGAAACTTACCTGGCTATGATTGTGGTTAAACTTTCCTCGGAGGCTAAAATTTTCTAGAAAGGAGATTATGAGTAGTTTAGAGTCTAGGATCCCTGTATCAATCTTAGTTTAGGGCATATTTTGTGTGGATTTGTGTGAGCATGTTTGTTCATGTTTGTGTATGAGTAGTTGGGTTAGCGACTCTACGAACTGTTTGGTTCGAGATGAATTGTATGTCGGTCCACCATTTGTTGAGTCCGGAGGCCAGTCAGGGTCAATCAAAGTTAGTCTGCTACCATCACCCAAAATGGCAGGAGAACAAGAGAAAACCCTTCGAGATTACTTTTCATCGGTCGTAGCCAACACACCTTCCAGCATAGCCCTCACAGCCACAAATGCCACCTATGAGATAAAACGAGTCCTCTTACATCTCCTTCTTGCTTTCCATGGCCATGATTGTGAGGATCCTTACTTACACGTTAAGGAATTTTTAGAGATTTGTGCCACTATCAAAAGTCAAAATGTCACTGATGCATCTATTAAACTTCGCCTATTTCCTTTTTCTCTCTAAGACAAAACGAAATCATGGATGAACTCCCTCCCTGCAAATTCTATCAACACGTGGGATCAGTTGGCTAATAAATTCTTGAACAATTTTTTCCCGATATCTAAAATGAACGCCCTCAAAAAGGAAATTTCAAATTTTACTCAGAAAAAAAGTGAACAATTCTCGGAATCATGGGAAAGATTTGAGGATGTATTCAGAAAATGTCCTTATCACGGGTTCGAAACTTGTAGACTCGCACAATTTTTCTATGAAGGCTTCATACCATGAAGCCATAGTTTGGTCGAGTCTATGAAGAATGGGGCATTTTTGGAACAAAGTCAAAACGAATGGTGGAATTTCTTGGAAAACTTGGCGGAGAATTCTAGCAATATGACTTCTTGAAAAGGGAGAGTTCAGGACAAATCTCCAAAGGATGACGTTTGTACGAAGTCAATAATGATTTTGATGTTAAAATCGCAATTGCAAATCTGACTAAAAAAGTAGAGGCCTTAGCAAAGCCTCGGAGGGTGAGTCCGTCAATGGGTGTACAGTGTGAGGTGTGTGCCTTGTGTACTAACCCAGGACACACAATACAAACATGTCCTTCCCTAAACGCAAATCCGGAGTGCCTAACCGAACAGGCTAACGCACTAAATAATTTTGGGAAGCAGCAGGGGAGTCCATTCTCTGCTACCTATAACCCCAATTGGCGGAATCACCCTAATTTCTTGTGGAGACAGAACCAGCTCATAAATCCGGGACCTTCTTAGTTCCAAGCGCCCAACTAGCCATATCATCCACCTCAGAACCATCCATACCAGCCTCCACCACAGGATCCGTCCTATCAGTATGATCCTTCTCAACAACGTAAGCCCTCTCTCGAGGATTCGTTGCAGCAGTTCATGCAGTCCACCCAGCAGGCTATGCACAAGCTTGAAACACAGCTTGGGCAGTTAGCTACCGTGATAGGAGATAGGGAGAAAGGCAAGTTCCTCAGTCAGCCTATCTCAAATCCCAACGGACAGAATGAGATTTCGTCATCTAATCTAGACAACGCTAACTCCATTATAACTTTGAGATCTGGGAGACAGGTAGAAAACAAAGTGGAAATGCCTAAACAACTAGAAGACAAGGCTGATAATCAACCAAAGCATCAAGAGGACCCACCTAGTCCATGGTCTGTCCAAAATACACTAAAAACACCTACTAAAAATACTTTTGTGCCAAGACCTCCGTACCCTCAGAGGTTATCCAATCCTAAGAAAGGAGTACCATATAGTGATATACTAGAGGTATTTAGACACGTCAGTATCAATATACCTCTACTTGAAGCTATAAATCTGGTACCCTCCTATGTCAAATTTCTGAAAGATCTCTGTACTGTGAAATGAAAAACCAATGTTCCCGAAAAGGCATTTTCAGCAGAAATTACGAGTTCACTCATCCAACAGGGGTTTACAATAAAACACAAGGATCCTGGGTGCCCAACCATCGCTTGCACCATTGGTACATTTGAGATTGATAGGGCCTTATTAGATCTTGGAGTCAGTGTCAGCCTACAACCATATTCAGTTTATGAGCAGTTACGGTTGGATGAGTTAAAACCCACTACTGTCACATTACATTTAGACGATCGCTCTGTGAAAATTCCAAGAGGTGTTATAGAAAAGTAACACCCTAGAATTTTAATCTGGTAAATCAATATAATTTCCCTTAATGATAAGGCATGAATATGGCTGATACTATGTATTAGGTCAAATGACGAAAGAAATAACTAAGTAAGAATGTGATATTAGAGGGATGATGGAGTAGTTGAGCAAGATTTAAGAAAGACTAAATTAAGTGATGATTTCGTTAAATAGTTTTGAAAGTGGAGTGGAATATAATTAATTAAGTTAATTAATGAAAATTTTGGTGATTAGTTAATTAAGAGGAATTAAAGGTGATTTAATTAAGTTACTAATTTAATTTCATAATCCTCGATGGAATGGATTTTTAAATAATAAAAATTAATTAATAATGTGGCAAAGGTGCCACATAAATGATGACGTGGCAAGGTATGATGAGGTGGCATGCCACATGGCAAGATAAAGATGAAAGTAACATCACCACCTCATCTTTAGTTTGGACCAATGAGTGCTCTCCACCTCACCACCCCACCTTTAGATTGGACCAATAAGTGCTCTCCACCCCCACCACCCCACCTTTAGTCTGGACCAATAAGTGATTTCCACCTCACCACCTTTAGCTTTTATTTTTTGACTAAAAAGCGACAGGATGATAAGTTAGAGGAAAAAAATAAAAAGGAGAGGAGGAAAAGCTAGGGTTCCATCTCTACCTCTTTTCATCCATTTTCTTCTTCTATCCTCCTCCCCCTCCTTCTTCCTCTCTAAAAATTTGAAGTAAGAAAGAGAGAGAGAGCTGGAAATTTCGCTTTCTCTTCCTCTCTTTGGTGCAAATCTTTCTTGAAAGCTTGGAATTTGGAAAAAGAAAGGAAGGACTTGAAGACTTGATTAGAGCTTGAACAAGTAGGTTCTCTAACCCTCTTAGTTATTTGATTTAGATGTTAAAATGTTTTATCTCTTCATCTAAGTTTTAGATCAAAGAAACTATGGACAAAATCTAACAAATGGAGTGTAATGAAGAGATAATGGAAAGTAATAGGTATTTCATAAAATTGACTTACACGAGAAGTTTTACTTAAAATGCCTTACTATTTAGATATTTTCTCTTAAAGTATTTTTATAACTCCATTAGAATATTTGAATGTCTTTATTTACTGGTTCTTGTAACAAAAAAGGTTTAAGAAAATGATATCTTATGATGAAATTTGGAAAAATGCTTCATTGTAAAATTATTTTTACAAATCAGACCAAAAAATGGACCTTTAAACATCTCAAAATGATTTTCTGGGAATTTGTAACTATTTTTCACATCTTCTACTATAAAAGAGTTTTTCAAAAAATATTTATTCATAATTTTCAGACATCAGAAGGATCCGAAATAATTTTGTAGAAGCTAGACAGTTCTAAGATAGAAAACTATTTTTACATAAGTCCTGAAAATGAACCTATAACCATTTCAAAATGATTTTCTAAATATTTTTGAATATTTTTTGTGTATTCTTCTATCAAACATCTTTCCAAAGACTATTTACTCAAGTTATTCTAATACCGAGAGGAACCCGAAATGATTTAAAAAAAAACAGTGCACGGTTTGTATTTCAAAACTAAAAAGATCTTCACTAGATCTGAAATTTTATTTCTAATAGTGAGTGTTTTGTTCCTAAATTTTGATTCGTTAAAGAATATATGAGTGACTTTAAATAATTTGATGTTTTATGAATTATGTTTAAATTGAGTTCTATGGGTAAAATGACCATTTTACCCTTGTTAGGATAAAACACACATGTGGAGTCATTTAGACTCTAATGACCTTCGCCAAATGACCCTTAAACTTAATTAAGATTTTCAAAAATTTAATTAGAGGATTTTTACAATATAATGACATGAAGATTATATGTTGGCACATGTGAACGAACGAAGGGCTAAAGAGTAAACTCGGGATCTAGCGAGCTAACTCGTGAAGTGTTTTTTTTTTGCTAATCAGCCAAATATCAAGTAGGTTTTCCTATTTCGTTGAAATACAATGGATGTTAATCTAAAATCTTATTAACAATAAGAAAACGATGATTTGAGTCCCTTTGAAAATCATGTAATCTTGATTTATGAAATGGAGTTTATTTTCAATTGAAATACTTTGGAATATTTCACCATATAGAATTATATGATAGATGAGGTGTTTTGAAATGTACATTACAGCTATGTGATATTGAATGAATATTTTGGAAGGATTTATGATATAAAGAAAATGATGCTATCGAGGTTAAAGGTATTTGTAGGTATATTGAAAAGTATGATATTTTACTTGAAAGATTGTTGTAGATTTCAACTAAATGAGTTTCTAATTTATCTTGAGAAATCCATGTATATCATATGTGTTGTGAAATGAGTACCTTCAAGTTCATGAGAATGATTGACAACACATGACATGAGATCATTGCCATCATTTGCATTCATATTCCTCATGCATGAAGCATGGGATGGGAAAGACATGGAGTGAAAACATAGGGCTAGTTAGTCCAAATAGACCTTAGTGTCATGATTATTGTTTTGGGGGTGTCGAACGAAAGACCGAATGTCCGGACGGGCTTTGGTGTCGTATTTATGAAAAGTGAATTGACGAATCAAAGTGCCGAATTGACCCGGGCAGGATTTGATGTCGTACGTGTATGGTCAAGAAATAAATGCTTTACCAATGGATCCAGTTGAGATTATGAAGATATTTATTATGACACCCAAAAAGATGAGTATGTAGAAGTCCTTTCTCATCGTGCTAGAACATGATTGACCCTACAAGAGAAAGAGGAGGAAGGGGAGGGTGTTGAATAAGTCAATACCAGTTTCCATGGTGTTTACAAATTTCATGATTATTTCGAGTATAAATGAAGCAGATACTAATCAAGAGATTTGTTTGGTGTGATAAATTGTTTATAATTTCTTTAAACGATCACATTAAGTTTATAACTCTTTGCATATTACTTGTTGTAGATGATTGTGCACAATGTGTAAATAGAGATAATCAAATGCAAAGTGAAGTGTGTTGAGAAGAATGCTTTAATATTAAAACACAAACATACAATGATCAAACACAATAAGACCAAATTTATAGTGGTTCGATTAGCCAACCTACATCCACTGTTAAGACTCTCTCAACCTTGAGCTATCCCCAAATCTACTAAGTGGAGACTTACACCCTCACAATTAGAGTATGAATTCCACCTCACTCAATCGGTTGGGAATTCAACTCACCACTGTGCCAGAGACGACGCTCTAGAATTTTTTATAGTGGTTCCGTAGCCAAGCCTCCTTAATCCATTTTCAGGACAAAGGTTTTAAATAAAATTGAAACCAAGAAGCACTTGCCTTTGAAGCTCTCTCTTGATGATGTGTGCTTCTCGAAGATCCACCCAATGTGTGCCGACGTTCCGCCTTTTAGCTGTCTATAGTAATCACAATTCCAGGGTGACTAGGAAGTTGGTTTTACCAAATCTTTCCTAGTTTATTATCATATCCTCTCTCTCACAAACTCAATCCATATGATTGGTTGTATTAGATTTCCCAAGTGTGGGCACGAGAGAGTGAGTGATCCTTTTGTTAGCCCTTGTTTAATCTCACTAATAGTGATAAGGGTCCAACCAATTTCCCAAATTATGCTAACTAGTTGCACAAAGATTGATATTTATAGACAAGACAACTAGTTTCAGCAATGGTCATGTATCGACAGGTCGGGCGCACCGAGGGGTCGGTGACTAAAAATATTATCGTGCAACAACCCAACTGTTGCTCATTAAATGCACTCCCAATGGTATAATCCTTTCCCAGTTGACATGTTGGCATTGCCGATGAGTCTACACTCATGGCACCGATAGGTCGGTCCATAAGAGAGGATAGGTCTGGGGTAACACCATGCTGACAGAGTTTCAAGTCCAAAAACTAGTCTTATCGAGACCGACCTGTCGCCCTTTACCGAGGGGTCGGTCTTGGTACTCTCGATCGGTCTTGAACTACCGATATTTCTGTTTTCTCGAGAGCCCACCTGAGTTCTAAGTTTTAGAACTCATAAGTCTCTATCGAAGAGTCGTTGACCACGAGAGGTTGTTTCAGCCTTTCACCGAGAGGTCGATGCATAAGAGACTCTTGATCAGAGGCACATCCAGAATGACAGTTCTATGATCCAGAACCTTTGTCAATCTGGCCGACCACTCTTTGACAACAATGGGTCGATTTGTCTCCACCGAGGGGTCGGTGAGAACGACTGGTCGAGCTGACAGTGAAACCAAATACATATTTCCAAGTTGGGTTCTAATTCACAGTCAAGCTTCCTCTCTAGGCTTTGAATGATTTTATCATTTGGTCCTCATAAGGTGTGGGTACCACCTAAAGTCATCTATGGCCAAATACGTGTTTATGATTGTCATAACGATGAGCTTCAATCCGGTGGATCATGATCTACAATCTTGATCTTCAATCTTGAGTCTCCAAGCTTCTAGCAAGTGCTTCTTCCCCGCATCATGGAATTGACAAACTTAGGGACCCGGGGCACTAACAATCTCCCCCTCTGTCAATTTCATGACAAAACCTAGAAGCTAACTCAATTACAATCCCACCTTTATTACATTACATTTGATACAAAATATTAGATTGTTTATATGTACATATTCAAATGGAAATAACAAGACTATGATCTTCGCATATTCTTGTTCTTGCTTGCTTCAAATCATGATTTCCTATTTCATCACATAAGGAAGCAACACTAGAAAAATCATTAGAGGGGTTAGTCCCAAAACATAAATATACATCCATGGACTAAACTAGATTAGTATTCATTCTCCCCCATACACCAATGTTTCCTAGCAACCAACACTACCCATAGCATATTCAAGCTATCAGTTTTGTGAAGATTTTCTCCCCCAATTTTCTTTGAGTTTGATCTTCCAAACTCCAAGCATAGACATTCTCGTATGTGTATTGGCTTTTTCATATTACTCTTCTTTATGGTTCTCTCTTTCTAGAGGCCCAAGCACTTAGGCTTCTTTCAATCTCATCTTCTATGAGTTTGATATTCTAAACTCCAAGCATAAACATTCTTCCTATGTCTATTGGTTTCTTCAAATTACTCTCCTTTATGGTTCTCTCCTTCTAGAGGCCCAAGCACTTAGGCTTCTTTTAATCTCATGCCAATTACTCCCCCATAATTGGCTTTTGATGTCTTTTAGTTTTTACTAATTTCTCCCCCATTTTGTTATACAATTGACAAAGACTAGTAGGCAGACATCGATTGGATTTCAAGCACTCACCCATACTTCTTGCGTTTAGTGCCTAAATAAGTCCTGATCTAACTCATGGTCCTCCCCCACAGTTCTATGCACACTTCTCGTGCATTAAAGTTTATTTTCCACTGCACAAGCTAAGTTCCCGCTTTGCTGATTTCTTCCATGAGTCAAGCTAATTTACCTAGTTTCCCTAGAGTCTTCTCCCCCATTGCCCAAACTATTTTCTCAAGATTTATCGACGCATCTCCCCCATAAACTTAGCTGTATCTAAGTTCATTTTTCAGTAAGCTTCTTTTCAAGCTTGTATAAACCTTCCTCCCTACACTGTCATGACCAGTGACAGGTGCTAATCAGCACATATTTTGTGCTCTCCTAAACTCCAAGGGTGTTCGCAATATCTTAGTCTGATCTCTCTCTCTTTAACATGCTAATACAAAACCAACTCATTCAAACCTGCATGTTAGTCTATTTAACAAAATCCATGTTAACAATAGATATGAGATAAAAGGCATTCCATCGAATTAGCATACACACAAAATCAAACCATATCATTTCATTGATAAACAAAATGTGCATTCAGTACATATGATTTTGGAGGGTACATCATGGATGCTTAGTTTAATACTAAAACTATAGTTTTTCCAAAACATAAAGCATGAAAAACTATCCTAAGAAGAGCCATCCGGAAAAGGTGATGCTAGAGGGGAAGATGATAGACGTTGAGAGAGAAAACGACGCAAGGCAAGATAGTCGTCATGAACTCTCTGAGCTAAGCTTTCAACACGACTATCTAATGTTTCCAGCTACTCCTCTATTTGAGACACATGTGCTTCAGTTTTGTTGACAAATCATATCAGGGGTTGCGACACAGGTGGTTTTCCTTTACAACTTGGAGTGGGTGTTACCAGACTCAGAGCAGTCAGTGTCTTCGACATTTACCCTTCTTCCTCATCAGAACTGTCCATAACAGAAATCATTTTTGCTTTGGTTCTCAAGTTTTGTCCAAATTGAGACTTGAGATGATACTGACGCTTGGATCCAGTCCTAGGGGCAGAGATTTTTCTGTGAGAGGTACTATTAGGGGCAGAGCTTGATTCGGAAGTACCCTGCAAGAACCTAGTTGATCTCCTGAGGAAATAGGAGCCGAACTCAGGGATTTTTCTAGTGGTTGAAGACCGAGATTTAGCAGTCTCCCTTTTCCACATGGCTGCATGGGAAGAGCTGACCAAGGCGTACCCGACCACTAAATCTCACAAGCACCGTGACACCCCTTGCTTCATGAAGTGAGAGAAGCAAAAACCCTATGGTTTTCCAGCGAGATTTCGCTCAGGGAGATCCTATCGACTGATCTAGGGCATACGAGGCAAGAGGGAAATCGCCAGAGCCCAGCGGAAGGAGGAACGACGATTTTGAATTAATCTGTCGTTTTTTGCAGAGACCTTTTAACTTAATCTTTCTGACATACCGACGGGTCGTGACCAACGACCGATCTGTGTAGATATGTCGATAAGTATCGACCTGTCCCTCATTTCGATTTTTCCCCCTTTGAGACAGTGTTCTGATTTCCAACAGAACCGACATGTCTGTTCCTTTGACTAGTCTATCCTTCGACCTGGGTTTTTGAAGGATGACTGGGTGTGTGTCTGTACGCTTTTGATGTTCATAGTTCATCAAGCTTTGCTTATACACTTTTCAATGACAGTGTAAATACATACATTCATACAGGTTATGTGCCATTAAAGATTCAATACATCCTTCTGAAGATAGACACAAAACATGGATTACAGATCTCTTTTCCTGGATCCAAACCAATCCAAGTACCTTGGGCACATTTAATTTACTAATTCAAACATATTTCCCAAGTCTGTGATGTCATGAGATGCCGCATCTCTAGGCTTTAGCAAAGACAAGGTGTCTATGAACATGACTCATTCCACATAATGTATAAAATAACGAATATTGGAATGAGACACTAAGCACACAGACCATACATTCAATTCACATTTTGAATACATTAATTATGCATATGGAAATGAAGTATGATGCTACCCACACAGCTCTCATGTCTGTTATCTGTAAGTGCCCTGGTTCGTCTGAGTCACCCTTATTGTCAATTACGTAACTCAGTCGGACTTGCCTTGGATGTATAAGAAGATCTTTTATGAAGTTGAAGCGTCTACACCGAATACGGTATTTGCACACAGGTAAGTGAACCGTAGGAGACCTTAGGCTAAGTCAAATACCTAGAAGTCAATTGGAAAATAAAGTGAATAAGTGACTTTCAGCCTCGAGGCCTCATGCAATCTGCCAAGGCCTCGCAGCTAGTTATGCTGAGCTGAGTGCAGCTGACCCTGTATCGAACTGACTCAGTCTCTTACAGTTTTAGAAAATTAAAAGCTGTGACTGGTTAATTGAGAGGTAATTATGGTAAATTTATTTGAAACTTATTATGGTAAATAAAGTTAACCACATGGGATGCCACCTCTCTTATGTTTGAATTTGAATATCCTTGGGGAGCTGTCTATAACATTTATGGAAAGGCTCCTCCATGATTTATAATCCACCTTACAAATCTTCCATCTAATCCTTGATTGATGGCTAAGATAAAGGTTGTAAATCACACACGGCTGAGATGAGCTGGCTGGTATTTGGATGGATTTTGTCTGACAGATTAAGCAACACATATGTGCTGTCTTTCCAGAATTTACTGTTGGCGAGGCCTCATCAGAATCAGCGAGGCCTCACCGGCGTGACTTACTGCAAAACTGCAAACTGTCTTTCCAGAATTACTGCTGGCGAGGCCTCATCAGAAGCAGCGAAGCCTCGCTGACGTGACTTACTGCATAACTTAACTTGTCTTATAAAATAACAGTAAGCCTTTTGTTTAGAGGACTGAATACACACAGCAAACACTCAGGAACATATTACCAGTGAGTGATTATTCGGCCTTCCCTCTAGACACCTTTCTTCATCATCTTTCTTAGTGAATGTTTAGGTAATCAATACCCCAATCCTAATGAAGAGTAAGGTGTTCATATAGGACTATAAAACCAGTCATACCCTTGTCCTATACTGCTGTGCCGATAGTCATTTTGATGGAGCCAAACTAATGGAAAGAAGCACACAAAATCAGTAAAGAAGAAAGAGCTTAAAGGAAAACGGTTAAGGCCCAAGGCAAGTTTTCTTCTTTGTTTTATTTTAAACATTGTAAAGTGAATTTAGAACAGTGTGTTCGAACCACTCTAAAAAATAGGTGTAGAGGATTAGACCGATTGGGTTGAATCTCTATAAAAAACTAGGTTGTATTATTTGGGTGTGAGATCCATAGGTAGTATATTTGAGATAGCCCTAGAGAGGGTGGTCCAACAATGGATGTAGATTCAGGTGAACCGAACCACTATATATCGTTGTGCATGTGTGGTTTGTATTAATGGTTTGATTCATTTGTTTATCACTTGCACACACGTTTATTCCGTTGCACATATTGTTAAATCTAAATTATTTAAAAAGGAACTAAAATTGAAAATCGACCTATTCACCCCTCCTCTAGGTCGTGCATACTTCTAGTAACGGAATTTCATTATCATGTTACTACCCAAAATATGATAAACACTTTTACCATTCTTTCAAGCAAACTCCAATGAGGTTTATTCCTTGAAAAGATCTGGTACATAAAAGGATTACAGATAATCACATTTGATCATTTTGATCAACACTTTTGGAAATTCATACTAGACCAAAAATCCATTTAAAGACATAGAGCAAGTTTCATTCCACAAGGGATAACTTGGAATAAAACGACAGTGTGTATGTGTACCATACACACCCTATACATCAGGTAATGTACAATCTACATTCATTCCCAAAAGATACACAAATCACATGGCATATGAAATGGAATGAGACAAGTATAATCCAATAATTTGGTGCAAACCTACATGGACATACAAATATCTTACACTAGATCAATCCAACAATCAAACAAGAACATGAATTGAAGGTAAAATACACAAGTGATTCCAAAACATGTTTCAAATGTGACAGCTACAGTGGCATCCCCTCACACATTTGACCATAACATTGTGAGATTTGGAATCCAAGTCTACAATCCAGTGATGGCCTTTTATCAAATCTGGTTTTAATTTTGGGTGCTTTCCCATTTGACTTTGTGAATTAAAACTTCAGATTTCGGACAGTGATGTTGACTGAGCATAAGTGGCAAACATTTTGGTATATGGCCACAAAGGATACTTGGAGGTCACAACCTTCATCAAATTCCTTTTCTCCATCCTCTTCTTCTCTAGAGGATTTTAGCTTGGACTTTTTCAATGGGTGAATTTACGCAATCACCTATACTCTTAGTACACAAATTGGTCATGATAGGTGAAGTCATCCATTGGGCTAAAAGTGGCAATTTTTTTGTGGATTCTTTCAGCCTCTTTTGTTTGTTCATATCTTTTTGGATATCTTAAAAACATATTATGAAACAACATTCATGAATGCTACTAGTTTTTTATTAAAGTGCATAGTCATTTCATCACTAATCCAAGCTCTTCGGTCTTTGGGCTGAGTGGTCATGGAAGTTTAACGCTTATCCAATACCTCTTCCATAGGCATAGACCACCTAAAATTAACCTATTTCCAAATATATTTATTGATGAAAACGATTGCATTTTTCATCAAAAATGAAGTTTTGGAAATATCATGGCTTTCTCTCATATCCATTGTTCTAGCATAGATTAACTTGGATGGTTAGATCGTAATAAAGAACACGAGGATCTGAAACCAATTGAAATTCCTTTCTCATGGTGCTAGAACATGATTGACCCGAGAGGGGAGGGGGTGAATAGGTCAATCCCAGTTTCCGTGGTATTTACAAATTTCTTGATTATTTCGAATGTAAGTGCAGCGGATATTAATCAAGAGATTTGTTTAGTGTGATAAATTATTTATAATTTCTTTAAACGATCACACTAAGTTTATAACACTTTTCAAAGTGTAAATAGAGATAATCAAATGCAAAGTGAAGTTTGTTGAGAAGAATGTTTAATATTAAAACACAAACACACAATGATCAAACACCATAAGACCAAATTTATATAGTTCGGTTAGCAAACTTACATCCATTGTTAGGACTAGCTCAACCTTGAGCTATCCCCAAATCCACTAAGTGGGGACTTACACCCTCACAATTAGAGTAGGAATTTCACCTCACTCAATCGGCTGGAAATTCCACCCACCACTGTGCCAAAGACGACGCTCTAGAATTTTTTTAGTGGTTCCAGAGCCAAACCTCCTTAATCCATTTCCAGGACAAAGGTTTTAAATAAAATTAAAACCAAGAAGCTTTTACCTTTGAAGTCCTCTCTCGATGATGTGTGCTTCTCGAAGATCCACCCAATGTGTGCCGACGTTCTGCCTTCTGGCAGTCGTATAACACTCACAATTCCAGGGTGATTAGGAAACTAGTTCTACCAAATCTTTCCTAGTTTATTATCATTTCCTCTCTCTCTCACAAACTCAATCAATATGATTGGTTTTATTAGATTCCCCAAGAGTAGGCACGAAAGAGAGAGTGATCCTTTTGTTGGCCTTTGTTTAAGCTCACTAATAATGATGAGGGTCCAACCAGTTTGTCAAAGGATGCTAACTGGTTGCACAAAGATTGGTATTTATAGACAAGGCAACCAGTTTCAGCAACGACAATGTACTGACAGGTAGGGCGCACTAAGGGGTCGGTGATAAAAATATTACCGTTCAACAATCCGACCGTTGCGCATTAAATGCACTCCCAACGGTATCATTCTTTCTCGGTCGACATGTCGGTGTCGTCGATGGGTCGACAATCATAGCACCGATAGGTCAGTCCATACGAGAGGCTCGGTCTAGGGCAACACTACGCTGACAGAGTTTCAAGTCCATAAACTAGTCTTACTGAGACCGACCGGTCGTCCTATACCTAGGGGTCAGTCCTGATACTCACGATCGGTCTTGAACTACCGATATGTCTATTTTTTTGAGAGCCCACCGGAGTTTTATGTTCCAGAACTCATTAGTCTTTATCGAAGAGTCGTTGACCACGAGGGGTCATTTTAGCCTTTCACTGAGGGTCGGTGCGTACGAGACTCTCGATCATAGGCACAACCAGAATGACAGTTCTATGATCCAGATCCTTTGTCAATCTGGTCGACCATTCTTTAACCACGATGGGTCGATCCTGTCTCCACCGAGGGGTCTGTGAGAACGACTGGTCGAGCTGAAACCAAATATATATTTCCAAGTTGGGTTCCAATTCATTATCAAGCTTCCTCTCTAGTCTTTTAATGATTTCATCATTTGTTCAAATAAGCCTAAGAATGATCCTCTTAAGGTGTGGGTACCACCTAAAGTCATCTATGGCTAAATACCTATTTTCCGATTGCCATAACGATGAGTTTCAATCCGGTGGAGCATGATCTTCAATCTTGATTATCTTGAGTCTTCAAGCTTCTAGCAAGTGCTTCTTCCTGAGTCATGGAATTGACAAACTTAGGGACCCGGGGCATAATACATTGCACATTGATGAGCATTTACATGATTGGCATATGGTATTTTGAAAAGACAAGTGAATATGATTTCATTATAAGTATTGGGTTGACATCATTATGGTAATGAAATTATGAGATAAGTTAGGTATGAGTATGATACCTTAAAATGAAATATGTATTATGTTTTCAAATATAAGCTTTCCATAATAAGTTGAACATGAGATTCTTAGTATGATAAGTATTTTGAGGAAAAATATTGAAATACTTATACTATTATGATATGACTAAGATATGAGAAAGGTTTTGAGAAAAATATTATTCATGATTTCAATTATGAGATTTCTAGTATGAAAAGAAATATGAGGTGAGTATGTAACTTTGATATTATAAGTAAATGAGTCTTGAGAAATGCTTGGAAGTTTACATATAAGGTATACAATACGTAAGTGTTTGATTTTCAAAGTACAAGTATCTGTCTTAGTATGACACGCCGTAGTTCATATTATGTGATCGGAATTTATACTAGACTCGTTGACTAAGCCCATAAATTCCCCCCTTACATTGTGCATGTAGGTTTGAAGTACATAGATGAAATTGGACCAAGCGATGGCGGAACGTAGACAAGATGAAGAACTAAGAAGGAAGCTTGGAGTAGTGAAGCAGACTTATGTATTTTGAGAATAGTAGGACAATGTTATTAATTAAGAATGTTCATGTAGTATTTGGGGAATATTATGGCAATATGACTTGGAACTTTGTAATTAAGTATTTTGTATTTGACTCATGTATGATTATCTTGGGAATTTTCTTATATTTGCTCTGAGATGCATTTGGCTATTCATGCAATGAAATAAATGTTAGAATTTCTATAGGTTTATGTTAGTGTGTGGAAATGTTATCACGCACACACTAGATGAGCCAGTCAAGGGTCGGGTCTCCAGACTCGGACTTGGCTCGCGTCGTGACACTCGCCTTCCTCTTCACTAAAATATTCCTAACATATTACTCTGATGACAGTGGTTAGAGGGAGGGGCGTTACAGTTGGTATCAGGGCATGGAAAGCACAAACGAAGTTGAGTATGAACAGAACTTAAAAATTCCCCGAGTTAAAATACAAACGAAGTTGAGTATGAACAAGTTTAGAATACTCCACAAGTGAAATGTAGATAGGACGTCAGGATACTCCCCAGTTATATGTTCAGTTATGACATAGAATACCCATCCGTGAGAGATGAAATGGCAACTTAAGATTCCTCCCCAAATTAAGTACTGGATAATCATATGGAATGATTCCACCTAGATGATATTATACAAGATGAACAACTTGCATGAAATTATGAGATGAATGAAGTAATAATAGGGTTGTTTCTTGGATAGGAAGATGATGCCAAGAGAACACACTCGAAGAAACCGTATGCACTCAAGAAATGTTGGTGGGACCAGTAACAACATTCCACTCGTGCCACCTGAACTCCAGGGCCTTTTACAATCGATAACAAGTGCAATAATGCAGACTGATCAGACAAGGATCGGCTTGACTATCACAATTGACTCTCAAGACCGGACTCTCATGAGAGATTTTTAACATCAGCGTCCTCCATACTTCAAGGGATTTGAACGACCTAGAGAAGCTAACAATTGGATTGACAACATCACTCAAATATTTGAGCTATTGAGAATCACTGAGGATCAAGATAGAGTTCTCCTAGCTTCCTCACAACTGGTCGATGATGCGGGTCTGTGGTGGAGATCAACCAAAGAGAACCTTGTGATAACCGAGACCACATGGGAAGATTTCAAGGGCATGTTCCTTGAGAACTATTTTCCTGAGATTGAAAAAGAGATTAAGGCACAAGAGTTTATAAAGTTGACTCAAGGAGACATGACCATTGTGGAATATCAACGGGAATTCATTAGACTTTCCCACTATGCACCATACATGGTTGACATGAAATACAAGAAGGCTCGGAAATTTGAAAGTGGTCCTTGACCCGACATCAGATCAAGAATAATAATTTTCCAATCTGCCACATTTGATGAGGTAGTGAGAAGTGCGAGTATTATTGAATGGGATATTGCGGAGTCAAATGAGCATGTTGGGAACGAGAGGGAGTAAAATAGTGGAAGTTCTTCGTGACTCCACAAGAGGCCCCGATCAAAGTCTTAACATCCATCGGTTGCGGCACTTACAGTGCAGTCTTCTACGAACACACCTTCATGTTATCAATGTGGGCAGACTCGGCATATCAAGGGAAGTCGTCCACAACTTCGTTAGATACAAGCAATAAAATTTGTAAGTGCCACGTGTCGTCACTGTGGACAGATGGGCCATATCAAGGGAAGTTGTCCAAATCTTCACAAAGAATATACAGTGCAGAGCTCTGGGAATGCCTCCATATGTTATCAGTGTGGACAGAGATGCCACATCAAAAGAAATTGTCCCCGACTCGGTCAAAGACCTCAAGCAGGGACTTCTCATTGCCCACAAGGCAGGCCTAAACAATCACAAATGTCCCGATCCCAGGCGGACGATCTCATGCTCCAATCGTCCCTCTTGCCCCAACACGGGAAAACAACTAAATGCTCGATGATTCGAGGTATGACAATTTTGAATGAATTCATGTAAAAAATTTATTTACTTGATTGTGGAGCCTCGCTTTACTTTATATCTAAGTCAAAGATTGAAATGATGTTTGCCTTAAAGGAATGACTCATGGAGTCACGTAGAAGAATGAATTGCACGAATTGAATTCAATATTGATACATCATCAATGGTTAGACCACGAACAATACTAAGTATTGAGATATAATACTTTGAATAGAGGGAATGGAATGTCTCTAAACTTTTAGACTTGGAAATAGACTTGATCAAGTTAGACTGAACACTAAAATGTTGAATGACAATGAGTAGAACTATTAACTAAACATGAGAAATAATGTGAACATTTGAAACAACAAATGTATGTTTCTTATTGAGACTTGTGAAGTGTATGTTTGAAATGTATGCTGTTTGTAATTTTATTATAAGGTTATAATAAAAGGTGTTAGTCGTATCACGATGTGTACGAGAATGAAAATAGCATTTAGTATTGAGTTATAGTTGAGGTACCGTTTACGTTGTAGAAGTTTTAAATAAAAGGTGTTAGTCACGAGGTGACTTATATGTAAATGAAGAGATGATTGGTTTTGGGAGAATGTTAGTGCCCCGGATTGCCGAGTCTCTATGTTTGTTAATTCCATGATTCGGGAAGAGGCACTTGCTAAGAAGCTTGAAGAGTTAAGGTGATCAAAAGTGAAGATCATGCTCCACCGGATTGAAGCTCATTATATATGGCAATTACAACTGATATTTGGCCATAGATGACTTTAGGTGGTATCCACACCTTAGAAGAATTATCTCTAGGCTTAGTTGAACAAATGGTAAATTCATAAAGAAGCCTAAGAGAGGAAGCTGGACAGTGGACTGGAAGTGAACGTGGAAATATGAATTAAGTTCACTGTCAGCTAGAGCTGTCACTCTCATCGACCCCTCAATGGAGACATAATTGACACATCGTGGTCAAAAGATTGGCCAGCCAGATTGACAAAGGTTCTGGAACATAGAACTGTCATTCTGGGTATGTTTCTGATCAAGAGTCTCGTATGTATCGACCCCTTGGTGAAAGGTTGAAACGATCCCTCGTGGTCAACGACTCGTTGATGATAACTCTTATTGAACTTAGAATTCAAGTGGACTCTCGAAGAAACAGACATCTCGGTAATTCAAGATCGATCGAGAGTACTAGGATCGACCCCTCATTAAAGGGCGATAGGTCGTTTTGGGAAGGACAAGTTTTGGGACATGAAACTCTGTCAGCATGGTGTTGCCCCAGATCAAGACCCTAGTATGGACTGGCCTCTCAATGCCATGACTGTCGACCCATTGGTAACACAGTCCTGTCGACCGGGAAGTAATAATGTCGTTGGGAGTACATTTAATGGTCGGGTGGTTGAACGGTCATAAATATGAACACCAACCCATTGGTACCACTGACCTGTCGGTACTGGACAGTTTGAAAAACAGTGAAAAATCTTCTATAAATATGAGTGTTGTGTGATCGTTCTATCAGCTTCCATGAACTGAGAAGAGTCATACACTCTAAGGAACGATCAACACTCTTGTGCTGTGACTCATAAACAACGAATCTATTGATTGAGTTTGAAAGTGAGAAAAAGAGAAGGAAAAAAAAGACATAACCTAGGAAAGCTTTGGTAAAACTAGTTTCCTTGTCACCCTGAGATTGTGATTTCTTTACGACGGCTGCAAGGAGGAGTGTCGACATACATTGGGTGGATCTTCAAGAAGCACACATCAACGAGAAAGATCTTCAAAGGCAAGTGCTTCTTGGTTTTAATTTTATTTTTAAAACCTTTGTCCCGAAAGTGGAATAAGGAGGATTGCTTCCAGAACCACCATAAAAAACTTTAGTGCGTCGTCTCTGGCACAGTGGTGGGTGGAATTCCCAGCCGATTGACTGAGGTAGAATTCCTACTCTAATTGTGAGTTCCCACTTAGTGAATTTGGGAATAGATTAAGGTTGAGCGAGTCCTAACAGTGGATGTAGGTTGGCTAACCGAACTACTATATATCTTGTGTCCTTATGCTTGTGGTGTTAGAGATATTTTCTTGTGTTAATTGTTTAACCACATTTGCTAACACACACTCACTTGATTGTTGTATCCGCAGCTCTTAAACTAATCGATCAAGTGAATTTTTAAAAAAGACCAATGATTGTTATATTGACCTATTCAACCCCCCCCCCCCTCCCCCTCCTCCTCCTCCTCCTCCTCTAGGGTCAATCGTGTTCTAGCTTCCAAAGGGAACTTTCATTTAGTATCAAAGCCTAGTGCTCTCTACAAGAATCTAACCATCTGAGGTTATCCGTTCTAGAACGTCATCATGGATGCTCGAAAAAATGATTATAGATATCTATTGATTGTTTACTCTTATTTGAAAACAAAAGTAAATATCAAACTTGCATCTCATGTTGAAGAAGATTGGATATCTATCCAAGATGAGTTTATTGAAAAGTATTGTACATCTTTGGATAGTCCAATGAAAGGCTCCGCCTCTCATAACAAATTGGAGAATCAAGAGGTGAAAATTTCAAATGTTTCATTGCCTCCATTGGTGATGTTCAAGAGGGATCCTCAAGTGAAGATGAGGACAGTAGCGACAATCTTGATAAGGATGATGATCTTCGCGACAATCTTGATAAGGATGATGATCTTCAAGAATCTTACAACGCTCTGTATCTAGAAAGGGAGGAGTTGGCTAAGAAGGTAGACATGTTTAAATTTGAAAAATTAAACCTTGCAAACAAACTGGAAGTCTTGTGTAACAATTTTGAGTATGAAACCTTTGTGTAACCTTCATTTCTTAATACCTCCCTTGGGGGTTTCATCTTTGAGATGAACCTCCAAGGGTACCCAACGGCTTCTTGCTGTATGCATTGGTGTAACCTCCTCCTCTCATTAACAACTCATATGGGGGTTTCATCTTAAGATGAAACTCTTCTCCTTCTCCAAAGTGTTTAGACTAAAATTTGAATTTAAAAAGCCATAAACTATTGTGTGTGACTCCTCCAATCAGCAACCCATTTATTCTCCAACCTTGGAGTTACATGCATGAATTATCAACCCATCTATTGGCTGTCCTTTGAAGACCCAAACCATGTACTCCAAACCATTTCCAACGTGCATACAATTTGCATTTGAAATAATCCTCTCACCTCTGTAACTCCCAAAAACGCCACCTCCATTAATTTCTTATCTTGGAGTTACATGCATGAAGTACCTCTCCCATGCAATTCCAACGCTTTTCATTGTTTAAAACTTGTAATCAGCACACACCACTCTCATACACCCACTTAAAATATTTATTCATCCAACTCATTTATTGAACTCACCCAACCTAACTCATTCATTTAATTTAACTTAACTAATAAATTCAACTCAACTAAACCCATCATTCATTTCAACTCAAACCAAACTCAAGCAATTAATAAACTTAAATTAACTAAGCTTGAACTCAATCCATGATTAATCATGTCATTCACGACCCATTGGGTCCCATTTAGCCATTTTGACCCATTTAACGAAATTTGACCCAATTATGATTCTTGACCCGTTTAAGTTCATCTTATCCATTTATTTGTTTTATAATCAAAACTACTAACCATTGGGTCTTGATTGAACCATTGACCCATTTAAATTCAAATCAAATATATCACAATGGCAATTCCGTAAATATGAATAAATTCATATAAATTGCTAACTTTGAAATTCCAGGGTGTTACAATACGATCCTCTTTTTTATAATTTTCGTCCCGAAAATCAAACGAAGTAGGATTTCAAAATAAATCATACAAACAATTCAGGGTGAGATGTTCTCATCTCCGATTCCAGTTCCCAAGTGGCTTCCTCAACACCATGTCGATCCCATACCACCTTGACGAACTGAATCGCTCAGTTACGCAACACCCTTTGCTCAACCTCTAATATTCTGACCGGCTTCTCGACATAAGTGATGTTGCTTTGCACATCTATATCTTGCACATTCAAAACATGAGACGGATCAGGGTTGTACTTCCTCAACATCGACACATGGAATACATCATGTAGAGACGCCAATTGCGAAGGAAGTGCCAACTGATAGGCTACATCTCCCATCCTTCTTATAATTGAAAACGGTCCCACATATATTGGCGACAATTTTCCTTTCTTCCCAAATCTCATGTGCCCTTTTCGTGGCGAGACCTTCAAGAATACCATGTCTCCCACTTCAAATTCGAAAAACCTCCTCCTTTTATCAGCATAGCTCTTTTGCCGACTCTGTACGGTCAACAAATGCTGACGTATCAACTGAATCTGTGCAGTAGTTTCTGCAACTAGCTCGGGTCCAATTAGCGCTGGCTCACCGACTTCGGTCCAGCACACTGGTGACCTGCATGGTCTACCATACAAAGCTTCGAATGGTGCCATCTGAGGGCTTGCTTAGTAGCTATTGTTATAAGAAAACTCCACCAATGGCAAATGATCCTCCCATCCACCTTTGAAGTCTAGCATGCACGCCCTCAGCATGTCCTCCAGTGTCTGTATTGTCCTTTCCGATTGTCCATCGGTTTGTGGATGGAATGCTGTGCTAATAAGGAGATCGGTCCCCATGGCCGACTGCATGCTCTGCCACACCCTTCCGGTGAATCGGCCGTCTCTACTAGATACGATTGTCCGCGGAATACCATGTAGTCTGATGATGTCCTTGATATACCGCCGACCCAATGTCTCAGATGAATCCGACATCTTGATAGGAATAAAATGCGCGGACTTGGTCAGTCGGTCTACCACAACCCATATAGCGTCATTGCCCTTCGAGGACCTCGACAACCCCGTCACAAAGTCCATGGAAATGTGCTCCCATTTCCATTCCGGCACTGCTAAGGTTTGAGTAACCCCGGTGGCTTCTGGTGTTCCGTCTTAACCTGCTGACAAGTTAAACAGTGTGCTACAAATTCCGCCACATCTCTTTTGAGTCCATGCCACCAATAATGTCTCTTCAGGTCATGATACATCTTGGTGCTGCCCGGATGTATGTTGAGCTTGGTCTGATGTGCCTCAACCAACAACTCTTTTCTGCAGCTTTTTGGTACATATATTCTTCCCCGGAATACAAGACCCTGTCCTGGTCGTAATTCCCATTCTGGTATGACAACGCCAGTGGACATCTTTGCCCATATCTCCTCCACTTCCGGATCTGCTCATTGTTCTTTTTCAATCTTTGTAACCATGTTGGATCATATGATCAAATTGTACATACTCCCATGGTTTGTGATGTATAGATTGAACTCTCGAATGGTGTTTAACATCTCCCATTCAGTCCCGATCAGACATGCTACTGATGCATGAGACATGCGGCTGAGAGCATTCGCCACCTTGTTTGCCTTTCCCGGATGATATCGGAGTGCAAATTCATAGTCCGCCAGATATTCCATACATCTGCGCTGCCTTAGGTTGAGTTCTTTCTGATCAAATAAATACTTTAAGCTCTTGTGATCAGAAAAGACTTCAAACTTCTCACCATATAGATAGTGTCTCCAGCTTTTAAGAGCGAAGACCACTGCAGCTAACTAATTCCAAATCATGTGTGGGGTAGAGGCGTTCATGTATCTTTAGTTGTCTTGAACCATATGCCACCACACGATGACGTAGCATGAGTGAACATCCCAGTCCCTCTCCTGATGCATCGCATTGAACTTCATAACCTTTGCCTCTTTCCGGCAAAACTAAGATAGGAGCAGTCGTAAGTCTACTTTTCAACTCCTCAAACCTCCGATTGCACAGATCTGTCCACTCATACTTGACCCTTTCTGCGTGAGTCGAGTCAATGGGGATGCAATTTTATAGAAGTCCATGATAAACTTCCGATAGTATCCAGCCAAACCCAAGAAGCTACGGATTTCAGTGACATTCTTTGGTGCTTTCCACTCGCTTACTGCTGCCACCTTAGCTGGATCCACGGCTATACCGTTTTCTGGTAGCCAAAATTTGCATTTGCTTGCTTTGGCATACAGCTTGTTCTGCCTCAAGGTGTTCAATACTATTCGTAGATGCTCAGCATGATCCTCCTGACTCTTGGAATGGATCAGGATATCGTCAATGAACACTATGACAAATTGATCCAGATATGGACGGAAGATTCTGTTCATTAAGTCCATGAACACAGCCGGTGCATTGGTAAGCCCAAAAGGCATGACTACAAATTCAAATAGTCCATACCGTGTCCTGAAAGCTGTCTTCTCTATATCTTCCTCCCTGACCCGAATTTGATGATAACCGGACATCAGGTCAATCTTGGAAAAGTGACTGGAACCCCTCAACTGATCGAATAAATCATCGATCCTGGGTAAAGGATATTTGTTCCGGACAGTTAGCTTATTCAACTTCCGGTAGTCCACACACATTCTGAGTGAACCATCCTTCTTTTTCACGAACAACACTGGAGTTCCCCATGATGATGTGTTGTTCCGAATACAACCCAATCTGTGTAACTCATCAAGCTGCTTCTTCAACTCGGACATTTCTGCTGGTGCCATCCGATAATGGGGTAGAGACACTGGTGAAGCACCAGGATACAGCTTGATCTCAAAATTGAGCTCCCTCTTAAGTGGTAAAGTAGGGAGTTCTTTTGGAAAGACATCAACAAATTCTTTCACAATTACTGGAAGCTCAGTGACTGGTGCTTTGTTGATGACAATATTGTTCAACACGATATAGTGCAACACTTCCTGCAGTTTGCTTTGCTTGTCAGCACGAACTATATACTGCTTTCCCTCGGGTGACCAAAATGTCACTCTTCGGCGATAACAATCAATATTGGCTTCATAACTAGCCAACCAGTCCATGCCGAATATAATATCGTACTCATGTCGAGTACCAGATAATTGAACTCAAATCTGAGTCCAGCGAGTTCTGTATTTATGGCCGTGCATATGAGTCCCAAAGACGTGTCTCCGACAGGAGATACTACTGGAAGTGTGGTGGACAACTTTTGACCTAGTGTACTAGTAGCAGTTATAAAGGATGCAGATATAAAAGAGTGCGAAGCTCCAGAATCAAACAAGGCATAAGCATAAGAACTATTGACAACGGCCATACCTTGAATCACAGAATGATCCACATCCTCAGGAGGTTCCAGAGCAAATAGTCGTCCAGATCCGGTAGGATTAGGCGCCCGACCTGCCTGATTATAAGTCCTGCCTCCTCGGGAGTTAGCTAGCCTAGTTGGTCGACGGAAAGATCCTCTGGAATATGAGAGCTTATTGAGCTTTGGATAGTCTCTCTTGAAGTGACCCGACTGATCACAATGGAAACAGTTGTTCACCCCTCTGAATGACTGGGTGACTGATGTAGATGGGGAGGCCTGGTTGGGACGAAAACCCCCCGTGGACCCTGAAGATGGTGTGGGTCTACTGAAGTTCGGTCAGAGCCTCTTGTTGGGCTAGAACCCATCCCTCCCATTTGGAGCTCGGCGATTGTCAAACCGCACCATTGCATTCAACTCATGTTCTGCTATTGTGGCCTTGCTGACCACCTCACCCAATGTGGTGCACTTAAATATGGTCACCTTGGCCCTGATGTTTGGCCGTAGACCCCTCTCAAACTTCCTTGCCCTGCGATGTTCTGTGTCCAGCATATAGAATGCATAGATGGATAGACTGAGGAATTCCCGGTGAACTCTGCCACCGTCATAGAACCCTGTACCAAGGACAGAAAAAACTGCGTCTGTCGTTCCTTCTCCTCCTCCGGAAAGTAGTGTTCGAGAAAGGTTGCTGAAAACTCATTCCATGTCATGGTCGTCCTCTCCCTAACTGGTATGAGTGCCCTCTGCTTCTCCACCACCTCCCACCATTTACCGGCATCTTCTATCAGTTGTGAAGTAGCCAGTAGAATCCTATCAGCATGACTCGAGATCTTAAGTAAATTTAAGATCTGAGTGATCTTCTTCAGCCAATGCTCGGCTCCGACAACCCCTTCCTTCCCTTTGAAGTAGGGAGGACGCTGTTGCTAAAATTCTCGAGCCATACTCCGGTCACTGGCATCCTTGGAACTTTCACTCCCATTCATATGTTACTGGAGTACAGAGGTTACCACTGCTTGAACTAAGCCCTGAAGTTTAGGCGGCACATGTGGTATATGTAAACCACTGTTCCCTTCTCCCTCCTTCCGAGATGAGTATTCCCGCTCCTTCCTTTCTCGCCGAGAATGATGAGACTCTTCAGAATGGTGTGACTTTTCAGAGTGATGTGACCTTTCAGAATGATGTGACTGTTCCTCATTATGTGTTTTTCCAACCCCTTCTTTAGGTTGAGAATGCTCTTCCTCTGGTGGAGATCTTTCCCTTCCTTCCTCATACTGAATGAATGGTATCTCTTTTTCTTTCCCTTTCTTGCTTTGTAGGATCTTTTTTTTTGGTGCCATTTTCCCTAAGTCATGAAAACATAATTGACTTAGTTTCTTCATACAGCTTGTGTTTTCACTATTTTGGGGAGATTTCCAAATAACCAATCTTGGTTTTCTTTTGTTTTTGGGGAAAAATTTCTAAATACCTATTATTTGTTTTCTTTCTCAATTTGGAGAATATTGGGGGATGTATATCCTATTTTTCTACGTTTGATAGATCAATTATAATACTATACTTTTACTATCTTTCACTGTTGTTCTCAGATTGATTTGTTCAGTCTGAGTCCACGAAGTAAATTAATCCGGCCCCCAGTCAGCGGACTCCGAAGAGTCGGTCAGTTGGGATTCTTATCCGTCAGTGAGACATGAAACCGTCTTAATCTTACTTCGGAAGATTCAACTTCCCGTTTCACTCTGATACCAACTGTAACGCCCCGTCCTTTTCACTCTAATTTTCAGAGTTTATTTTTTATTTTTTAAAATATAATAATCAAGTGATCGGGGCGGAGTGTCACGACACGAGTTAAGTTCGGACTTCTAAAGTCCGACCCTTAACTGGCCAAGTCCATGTGCGTATGGATTAAGTCCATAAAAATGATCCACACATGGTACAAATACAACTTGCGGAATTAACTTAACATTAATCTAACTGAGGTTATAATAGAACCTATGACTATTCCAATTTTTCCGTTCTTAGATAGCAAAGTACATAAATTATTCTCCAGAATTACTAAATAATATTAATCTACCATTCAATCCAACCATCCAAAATAAACCAAGCCATAGCATCTACTTAACTACTTATTACATGCCAACCAAACTAGTTACCAAATTACATTGTCCAACTAATTCAAATAACAAATCCATAATTAGTCCATTCAAGTCCATTCAAAGTGCCCAACCTCCTAAGCTTGGTTTTCTTCTCGATCCACGTTCTTCCCTTTCCCTGCGTCATCCACTAAAGATATAGATATGACGTTAGATCAACGCGCCCAGTAGTGTTTCCGAATAGGGCTACCACATGGTTAGTCAAAAACATGCAAATAGTATAATAATAATACATGTGTGACAAAATTCCATAAAAACATGCTATGAATGAAATGAACATGTAATGAGTCCTACCCATCACCATTCAACATAGCCATCACTTGAAGGGATTCTCATCATCAGGGTACCCCACAGTGGTCTTTCGGACGCCCCGACGGAGTGTGGCCTCCGGATTCCTCCTGATGGGATTCTTATCATCAGGGTACCCCACAGTGGTCTTTCGGACGCCCCGACGGAGTGTGTCCTCCGGTTACAACACCATCATCCCATGCCATCCATCAGATGTCTATGCAAACATGTCATTTAGAAACATAACTTTACAATCATATAAGTTATCGAAATCAACATAAAACAGCATATGGAATAGTGGTTACAATAAAGGTGGGAAACCTACACTAGTTTACTTTGTTCGACCCATCCTTTGAATCGTCTTCCGATCACGGCTTGTACACCGTTCTAGAAATCCAAATACCCTATGTACATAGCAGGAAGTTAATCATTTGACCATATGATTCTAGTTTGATCTAAATCCCAAAACTCCACTTTGTGGGGTTCGGCCATACCCCATGGCCGAACCTCACCCATTTAAACCTTGGTCACTCTTTTATTTAATTAAAACCATCTAAGTGTCCCAAACTTTCAAATGAACCTTGGTAGGGTTCGGCCATACTACATGTCCGAACCTTACCACCTTGGGTTTTGGCTCATAAGTCCATTCTTTTGATCATTTCATCTTTTCATCCATATTTATGATATCGCCACTATACTAACCCTTTGTTTAATTTTTGTTTAAAAACCAAAGTCCATCAAATAACAATTGGTGGGGTTCGGCCATACAACATGGCCGAACCTCACCCTAGAGATTTTACTCCTATGTTCCATCATCCTTCATGTTTAATCACCTTAATACTAAGTCCATAATTGACATAAGAACACCATAACTTTATATGGTTTTGATCTCACAAAACCATCAAATACTTTCATGGAAATGTCATACCATTTCATGGGGTTCGGCCAACCCAATTGGCTGAACCTCATGGCCTATGGTTTAGATCTATTTATCCAATTATAAACTTAGCACTTAGTCCATAGATAAACCTATCTTATTCTTAAATCAAAGCACATTATGTTTACATAAAATCCATCCTACACTTAACCCAAATAACCATCAAAAACAGTCCATGGGGTTAGGCCATACACATGGCCGAACCCCAAGGTTTCCTTGATGTAAATCTTCTCATCCTACTTACTTATTTTGGCCACAAGATGACCCATTTGACATATATAAAATTTACCATATTTTGACATGATTTTTGTCCTTTAAAACATCAAACCTATTCACTCTTATCATGGGGTTCGGCCAACCAAAATGGCCGAACCCAATGATGTATTTTCTTTCCTTCTTAAACAATCTTATTCAAGATTAAATTCCTTGATGTGTTCGGCCAATCCATAGCCCAACACATGACACTTAAAACCATAATTTTAGAACTTTTCAAAGCATGCAATCAATCTAACTTAGCATCCAAAAACAGTCCATGATTTTGTTCCAAAAGACCATGCAAATTAACCCATTCTTTTCATGGGGTTCGGCCATCCCAAGTGGCCGAACCCTATAATCCATTTTTCATCTTAATCATGCACTTCCAACCAATATCTAACCCTTGTTAGATTCGGCCATCCAATGGCCGGATCATGATTCTTTATTAAAGATAGTTTATCAAAAACCTACCGTTTCCACGACTCCTCCAATTGATCTTCACTCCGGCTTGTTCCTTCCCTTTTGCTGAACTTGTCTTGCTGAAAAGGGATCAATCCAAGGACTGATTAAACAACCAGCTGCTGCTCTTGTGTTTGGAAAGATAGAGGACGGCAAAGAGAGAGAGATAGGGAGAGTGAAAATGAAACTTCTTTGGCTAAATTCCATGCAGCCCATGTGATCTCTTTGGTACCATAAATTGTAACTCTTATTGCATTTATCTTCAACTCTTATTTCATTTGGGGGTTTCATCCTTGAGATGAAACCCTCCAACGTTTTAACCCTTGACCTTCCATCTAAGGTGGTTAATCCTCATGGTTCCAACGTGTGTAACAATTTTGAATATGAAACCTTTGTGTAACCTTCATTTCTTAATACCTCCCTTGGGGGTTTCATCTTTGAGATGAACCTCCAAGGGTACCCAACGGCTTCTTGCTGTATGCATTGGTGTAACCTCCTCCTCTCATTAACAACTCATATGGGGGTTTCATCTTAAGATGAAACTCTTCCCCTTCTCCAACGTGTTGAGACTAAAATTTGAATTTAAAAAGCCATAAACTATTGTGTGTAACTCCTCCAATCAGCAACCCATTTATTCTCCAACCTTGGAGTTACATGCATGAATTATCAACCCATCTATTGGCTGTCCTTTGAAGACCCAAACCATGTACTCCAAACCATTTCCAACGTGCATACAATTTGCATTTGAAATAATCCTCTCACCTCTGTAACTCCCAAAAACGCCACCTCCATTAATTTCTTATCTTGGAGTTACATGCATGAAGTACCTCTCCCATGCAATTCCAACGCTTTTCATTGTTTAAAAACTTGTAATCAGCACACACCACTCTCATACACCCACTTAAAATATTTATTCATCTAACTCATTTATTTAACTCACCCAACCTAACTCATTCATTTAATTTAACTTAACTAATAAATTCAACTCAACTAAACCCATCATTCATTTCAACTCAAACCAAACTCAAGCAATTAATAAACTTAAATTAACTAAGCTTGAACTCAATCCATGATTAATCATGCCATTCACGACCCATTAGGTCCATTTAGCCATTTTGACCCATTTAATGAAATTTGACCCAATTATGATTCTTGACCCGTTTAAGTTCATCTTATCCATTTATTTGTTTTGTAATCAAAACTACTAACCATTGGGTCTTGATTGAACCATTGACCCATTTAAATTCAAATCAAATATATCACAATGGCAATTCCGTAAATATGAATAAATTCATATAAATTGCTAACTTTGAAATTCCAGGGTGTTACATAATTCATATCATTAAAATCCATCATAAACATATCATAGAATTACCAAAATAATTCAATAAAACATCCATACACACATAGCCCATGGCTTACAACAAGGTTGGAATCCTACCGAATACCGACTAATGTCCTCGTACGTTTCTGTCCAATAATTCGGTCACCGATAGGCTCACCGCTTGCAATATCCAATACCTTATTACATACAAATAATCAGCCTATGTTTTTAACCATTTAAATCCATTAATCATACCTTAGCGGGGTTCGGCCATACACCATGGCCGAACCTCACTAACTAGGTTTGTGGGTCCCATTTAATCCATTAATTATTTTAACTACATGGGTCTAAAAACCAGCACCCTAGGCTTTATTAATCACACATAAGGTTTGTTACTTAGAGCCCCTAAATCAATGATCATCTCCCATGGGGTTCGGCCATGGTATGGTTCTTGAATTTGGCCATTATTTACGGTTTTGCCGCCCTTCCTCCATGGTTAAGTTCTCATTTCATTCCTCCATTCTTAGGCCCATAATTGATCCATAGACTTGGATCCTTTAATGACTCATTAGCCATGACACAACATCATCACAAATCAGCCACTTAATTACCCTAATCCCATTAATTAATCACATACTTAGCTCCATACTTAGCCCATCAATTGGCTTGTAAAATGGGTCATGGGTTCGGCCATACACCATGGCCAAACCCATGATGTCCTTTACCCATTTTTCTTAGGCCTATTTACCACATTTAGATTCAAAACAAGTCCCTCCATGAGGGGGTTTAAATCATACCTTTAAATCACCATTTTAAATCATCATTAAGTATATTTTTGGGTCCATCAAGGCTACCAATATTCTCCACTATTTTTTCATATTTTACACCCATTAAAATTCCAAATACATCACCATGTGTATGGCCGAACCCATGGTTCATGGTTCATCTTCCTCTACCACCTTTGAGGCCATTAAAAATCATTAATACCTTCCATGATTTTCTTCACTAAGATCCCTTTAAATTTTACAAACATTTGCCCCTTTTAAGCCTCCAATTCATTAATACATTACTCCATGTTCCCATCTTTTTAAACCCATTTAAAACTACCATTACATTACCATAGGGTTCATCCTCATCCATGCCTTTTTAGGCCATTAAAAATCATTCACATCTCCCATAAATTTCCTCATTTACAATCCCTTTAAAAATTACCACATTTAATCATTAAAATCCTAACAATCATAAATCATCCTCCATGGCTTCCATTCTTTATAACCTCATTAAAATCACTTAATCACCTACCTAGTATGGCCGAACCCTATGGTCCATGCTTACTAATACATAATGTCCTTTATACATCCATTTATTTTTCTTAATCTCCCCTTCCCATTTTGTCCATTTATCACTTCATCTTTTGGATGGATTTTAAATCCAAGGCCCATGATATTTTTGGCCACCATCTAAGAAATGGATTCCATTTTTTAAACCATAAAAACTTAATATCTTGTTTAGAGATACTTACAATCCGACGGCTCCTCTGATTTTTCTTTCTCCTCTAGGATTCCTCGGCCTTCTTTCTTCTTTTTCTCCTTTGTTGGTCGGCCAAGATGCTTGATCAAGATGAAAACATCAAAGCTTGGTTCGGCCAACATGGGGTGTGTTTGAGAGAGGGAAGGGAGGAGAGGATGAGAAAGAATACCCTAAGTTTTGATCTTGAAGTGGTGGGCTTATGCTTGCATTTTTCCTCTCTTTTCTTCTCTTCTTAGTTTTTCTTCTTTTTTTCTCATTGAGTGAGGGACGACAATGAGAGGGAGAAAGAGAGGGAGAGAGTGAAATGAGAGTGGAATGGAGAGATGAGATGAAAACCCATCTCATCCCCTTGGTTGCTTATACTACACTCCATCATTAATTCCTCCCACCAACCAACATGGGCTAATGTGCTTAGTGGTGGTGGTTGGGATAAACCACCACTTAAGCCAACGGTTTTGAGCTTGGAGATGATGAGGTGGTTTGGTCTTCCATCTTTGACCATTTGACCACATTTGATTAACTTAATCATTTGATTAATTAGATCATTGACTTAGGCTAACTATTTCTTATTTAATCTAATTACATTTCCTTAAATTCCCTCCATGTATCCACCCATGGTTGACCAATTCATGGTGGCCGGCCCCACCAATCCTTGGTCCACACGCCACCTCACTTGGTGAGGTGGAGGTGGGTCCCAATCGGCCATGTCACCTTGGTCTAATTAAAATTAACTTAGGTGATTTAAATCCAGTCAATCCATTCCCACTTATTGAATCACCATTGGGCCCATGGCCCAATTACATTCACCTCCTACCCATTTACCTTAGAGCTTAAATTATTTTGACCCATTGGGTCCCAAATGGGTACTGGGCCCAATTTGACCATCCTTGGCCCAATTAACTATCATTGACCCTTTAAATGAGTTTCATCCAACCCATGGTCCATTGGACCATACTTGGGCCTTTGCCCCAAATTTTGATCCACTTAACATCTATTCCATCAAAATTCCCAATTTCCATCATTAAAATAAATAATAGCCACATATATATTGATTTAAAAATTCCAGGCTATTACAGGTATCATGTCTCACTCACAAATAAGAATCCCAACTGACGGACTCTTTGGAGTCCGCTGCACGGGGGCTGGATTAATTTACCTCGTTAGACTCAGACGGAATGTTCAATCTAAGAACAACAATGGATGGTAGCAAAGGAAGTACAGTTAAAATAAATGGATTTATCAAACATAGCAAAATATGATATATTTCCCCAATATACCAGAATTGGGAAATAAACAATAGATACTTAAGGAATTCCCCAAAAACAAGAAAAATCAAGAGTGCTTATTTAGAAATTTCCCCGAAAATAGGAAAATACAAACTTTTCAATGAAAACTAAGTCATGATATTTTTCAATGGCTTAGGGAAAAATGCCTCCAAAGAGAAATACCCGACAAAACCAGAAAGAGAAGGAAAATGAGGTAGAAAAATCTCAACATGAAGAGGAGGAACGACAATCTCGACATGAAGAGGAAGAACAACCATCCCACCAAGAAGAGGAGGAACAAAGCAGCGTGAATATACCAGTGGTGCCTCCTGAACTACAAAGCTTGGTTCAAGCGGTGGTCACTTCGGTGCTTCAACAACATAGTGAAAAGGGCAGGGCGTTACACAACCAGTCCATGCCGAAGATAATATCGTACTCTGTCATATCGAGTACCAAATAGTTGAACTTAAATATGAGTCCAGCGAGTTCAGTGTTCACTGCCGTGCATATAAGCCCCAATGATTTGTCTCCGACAGGGGATACAATGGTTACTGATGTGGACAGTTTTCGTATTAAAGTTCCAGTTGCAGATATGAATGCAGCAAATATAAAATAGTGGGATGTTCCAGAATCAAATAAAGCAAAGGCGTAGGAACTACTGACTACCGCCATACCTTGAATCACAGAGTGATCCTCTGCTGCTAGAGGAGCTAAGGTAAATAACCGTACCGATCCTGTAGGCGCCCGTCCCGCCTGGTTAAATGTCTTGCCTCCTCGTGAGTAAGCTGGTCTAACTGGTTGGCAAGATGAACCTCTGGACTAAGAGGGTTTGTTGAGTTGTGGGCATTCCCTTTTAAAATGGCCCGGCTGATCACAATGAAAGCAGTTGTTCACCCCTCTGGGAGCCTGAGTGATTGATACAGATGGGGAGTGATGATTGGGACGGAAGCCCCCTATTGACCCAGTGGATGGTGAGGGTCTGCTAAAGTTCGGTCGGAACTTCTTATTGGGCTAAAATGTACCCCTCCCACTCTGAGCTCGGCGGTTGTCAAGATGCACTAACTCAGCCATCTTTTGTTATGCTATAGTGGCCCTGTTGACCACCTCTGCCAATGTAGCTGCCTTGAATATGGTTACCTTGGCCCTAATGCTTGGCCGAAGGCCTCGCTCAAACTTGCGTGCCCTTCGATACTCTGTATCCAACATATAGAATGCATAGCAAGACAAACTGAGAAACTCCTGGCAGTACTCTGCCACCATCATGGTACCTTGTACCAAAGATAGAAAATCTTGAGTCTGGCGCTCCTTCCCCTCCTCAGGAAAATAATGGTCCAAGAAGGTAGCTAAGAACTGATCCCAAGACATTGCAGTCCTCTCTCCTTCAGGAAGAAGTGCTCATTGTTTCTCTATCACCTCCCACCATTTACTTGCATCATCGATCAGTTATAACGTGGCCAGTAAAATCTTGTCAGTATGACTCGAAATCATGAGTAGGGTCAGGATCTGAGTGATCTTCTTCAGCCAATTTTCTGCTCCGACAGCCCCTTCTTTCCCTTTGAAATAAGGAGGGCGTTGTTGCTGGAAGTCCCTGACCATGCTCCTGTCATTGGTCTCGTTGGTGGTTCCATTCCCGTTCAAGTGTTGTTTAAGCATCGAAGTGACCACCGCTTGACCCAAGTTTTGTAGTTCAGGAGGCACCACCCGTATATTCACGCTGCTTTGTTCTTCCTCCTCTTGGTGGGATGGTTGTTCCTCCTCTTCATGTCTAGATTGTCATTCCTCCTCTTCATGTTGAGATTTTTCTACCTCATTTTCCTTCCCTTTCTGGTTTTGTCGGGTATTTCTGTTTGGAGGCATTTTTCCCTAAGCCAATGAAAAAGATTAAGACTTAGTTTTCATCGTAAAGTTTATATTTTCCTACTTTTGGGGAAATTTCCAAATAAGCACTCTTGATTTTTCTTTTTTTGGGGATTCCCTAAGTATCTATTGTTTGTTTCTCAATTCAGGTATATTGGGGAAATATATCTTATTTTGCTATGTTTGATAAATCCACTTATTTTGACTGTACTTCCTTTGCTATCATTTATTGTTGTTCTCAGATTAAATGTTCTGCCTGAGTCTAAAGAAATAAATTAATCCGGCCCCCGTGCAGCGGACTCCGAAGAGTCGGTCAGTTGGGATTCTTATCTGTCAGTGAGACATGATGCCGTCTTAATGTTACTTTGAAAGATTCAATCTTTCTGGTTCACTCTGATACCAACTGTAACGCCCTGCCCTTTTTCACTCACTTTCCGAAAATCAGAGTCTATTTTTTTTTTAAAAAAAAGAGAGTGATAGAGAGCGGGACATCACGATGCCAGCTAAGTCCGAACTTCTAAAGTCCGACCCTGAACTAAGTCCATGAAAACGGTTCACACATAACAATATAAACCTGCAGACTAAAATCATAACTGCGGAATTATAATAGAACCTAATTCTATTCCATTTTAGGTAGCAAAGTAATTCAAGTATTTAATCATAATTAAACTTAACTTAAAATATCCCACAAACCATTCAGACCATAGCAAAGTTATCTAAGTTATTACATGCCGAATTCTAGCTACTCAAATTACAAGTTCATGAATATCTTAAGTAAAATAAAACTAAAAGCATCCAAGCTCCTATTCTTTGCCCTTTTCGCGTTCATCGTTCCCCTCGTTTCTTATATCATCCACTAGGGTAGAAGTAGGGCGTTAGAACAACGTGCCCAGTAGGTATTCTATTTAGGGTCTACAAATGGTTAGTACAAATCATATATATATTAACATAAAGTCAAAACCATATAAAACAATGCCATGTCATGATGTCAAATGCAATGAGTCCCAGCCATCACAAGTACAAATAACCTCTTGATGGAATTCTTATCATCAAGGTACCCCCACATAGGTCTTTCGGACGCCCCGACGGAGTGTGGTCCCTCCGGTTTCTTCTTGATGGGAAATTCACATCAAAGTATCCACACATTGGTCTTTCGGACGCCCCGATGGAGTGTAGCCCCTCCGGTTTCTTCTTGATGGGAAATACACATCAAGGTATCCCCACATTGATCTTTCGGACGCCCCGACTGAGTGTGGCCCCTCCGGTTACGTATCCTTCACCCCATGCCATGCATGAGATGCTAATGAAACACATGGTATTTTATATTGTAAACATAGCATTAAAACTCACATTTGAAACATATCTTTTACAACGTAAATTCATCAAAATAAGATAAAAACATTGTACATAAACCCATGGTTTTAAAGAGGTAGAATCCTACCAAAGATCACTAAAGTGTCCTTGCGTTTTCGTCCGATAACTGCTCACGATCGTACACCCCTTATGAGGTCCATTACCTTATTACACAACAATTAATTAAACCCATGTTCCAATTGATTTCTTACCATGTCTAAGTCCATAAAGCCAACTTTGTGGGGTTCGGTCATACACTATGGCCGAACCTCACCCCTTTGGTTTTAGTTCCCTTTTTGCTCATTTAACTTAAGTCCAAGATCATATCACTTCCCATTCATTTAATCCAACATACATAAACCCTAAGTCCATCAAACCTTCCCCATGAGGTTCGGCCATACACCATGGCCGAACCCATGGTCCATTATTTCCACTTAATTACAATATTGCCATTCTTCTTTCCATGGCTAACATTCCTTTAATCTAACCATTTATACATTAAATCCATAAATCATTTTTATGGCCGAACCCATGGTCTATCATTTTCACTCTTATTTACAATTTTTCCATGGTTTCCATCATCTTATGTTTAAGTCCAAAACTGATCCATTACATAGATTCATGATTGATTCATAATTCATAAAATAAAACCCTAATCATTCCCTTCATCCCTTGGTTTGGTGAACCATTCATTTAAAATATACATAGACATATTAGATCCATAATTAACCCATAAAATTGGTTCACGGGGTTCGGCCATGGCGATGTCTAACTTTCAAATTTCTCCATTGCATCCATTAGCATTTTCAAGTCCATAAAATAAACCCTAGTGGGGTTCGGCCATACACCATGGCCGAACCTCACTCACTTGACTTTGGTCCCCCTTTTAATCCTTGATCTTCCACCCATTCCACACATGGTTCATGCTTAGCATCTTAGCCATTTCGGCCATGCAATGGCTGAACCATGTCCTTAACCATATATCCATTTTAAACCTTTTTAAAACATTCATAACATTCCATGGTTTTCATCCCTCAAAAACCCATAAAATAACCAATGTCTTTCCATGTATGGCCGAACCCTATGGTTCATCCTTCCATTAAATTACTATATTCATCCCCTAATTATTCTTCCATGGGGTTCGGCCATACACCATGGCCGAACCCTATGGTTCCTTTCTTTAAACAAAATTATCAAAATACTTACCGGTTCCGTGACTCCTCCGGTTTTCCTTCGCTCCGACTTGTTCTTCCGATCATTTCCTTCCTTAGCCTCTTTTGTATGTATTCCTCTTCCTACTTGATATTTCACACCGCTGGTTGCCTCTCCCTTCTCCGTACACTGCCGAGAACTGTAACACCCCGGATTTTTCAAGTTATTAATATATATGAAAATTACCCATTTAATTTGTGAATTATTAGATATGGACCTTAGATGTGTAAAGTGTTGGGTCATTACCCAATTAAGACTCAACGGTTTTGGTATAAGGTTCAATTTAAATTAAATGGGGCTGAATTAAAATGGTAATGAAACGTATTTATAAATAAGGGATATGGATTAAGGATATGCGCATAGAGGGAACTTGGGATAATTGTGCATGGCCGAATATTAGATATCCATATCCAAGATGATGCGCTAGGATCTCTTTAAGAGGGGTCTTTCTTTGGTTAAAAACAGCATTAGGGAATTCTAAATAAAGAAGATTACGTTGGCCGTGTGTGTGGGATTTGCACATCCATGAGGATGCATATAAGATTATTTAAAAAAATGGAGTCCTTTCCTTGGTTAAGAGTGAAACTAGGGGATTGCTAAATAAAAAAGATGTTCAAGATTAAAAATAGAGATTGCTTTGCCGTGTGTGGGACAGGCGCAATTCATGTTGATGCGCCAAAAGGAAGTCCTTTCCTTGTTAAGAGCAACACTAAGGCAATTGCTAAATTGCAAAGGGCGCATGGCACTTTCAAATTGGGACCGATTGGAAGTTTATAAAAGGAGAGACACAAGGGACGCACGGCACACACAACCATCAAGAAGGTCTTGACGTTCGGAGCTCTAGCAAGAAGGTGTTCACGGCATACACAAAGGAAGAGAGGGCAGCCAGCAAGTGGAAAGAGGCTAAGGAAGAAAAGGATTGGAAGAGCAAGAACAAGCGAATGAAAACCGGAGGAGTAGCGGAACCTGTAAGTAGTTTCAATAATTTTTGTTTAAAGAACGGAACCATAGGGTTCGGCCATGATGTATGGCCGAACCCCATGGAAGAAAATTGAGGGAATGATTATGGTAATTTAATGGAATGATGAACCATAGGGTTCGGTCATTTTGTATGGCCGAACCCCATGGAAGGACATTGATTATTTTAATGAAAGTTTGGAGGATGAAAACCATGGAATATTATGTATATTTTAAAAAGGTTTAAATGGAAGGTTGTTGGTGAAGAACCTTAGACCATGGGTTCGGCCAAGGGGCATGGCCGAACCCCATAAATAATTATGGAATTATACTCATATGGTTAGATCATGGAAAGGATGGCAATTTTGTAAATATAGCCTAAAGTGAAAGATCATGGGTTCGGCCATGGTGTATGGCCGAACCCCTTGAGGTCCCTTTTATGGACTTGAGTGGTTAAGGAATTTATACGGGTCTAATGATTTTTAAAGAGAAGATTATGAACCATAGGGTTCGGCCATGGTGTATGGCTGAACCCCATGGAAGGTGGTTATTAATTTAGAAAGGATTTAATGATGGACTTTTGGATAAAAAAGGAAGAAACCTTGATTTATGGATTCAAGGATGGTAATTGCTATAATTGGAATTTAGACATCATGGGTTCGGCCATGTGTATGGCCGAATCCCATGAACCAATTTTTATGGGTCATGTATGGACCTAATATGATTAAAGGAATGGAGGATTAAGATAAGTTGATGGAGGTAATGGCAATTTGGTAATATCGGCTAAAAATGAAAGATCATGGGTTCGGCCATGGTATATGGCCGAACCCCATGAACTTGTTAATGGGCCATTTTTGGGTCTTTGTATAATTTAAATGAATAGTTTACCAAACCAAGGGATGAAGGGAATGATTTATGGTTTTAATGTATGAAAGGTTAGAATAATGGAATGATAGCCGTGGATGGCAATATGGTAATTAAGTGAAAATAATGGACCATGGGTTCGGCCATGGTGTATGGCCGAACCCCATGGGAATTATTTGGTGGACTTAGAGACTATGTATAGTAGATTAAAATGAATGAAATGCTAACTAAGGATTAGACCAATGGTGTATGGCCGAACCCCATGAACTATTTGATGGGCCATGTGTTGAAATATTTTAAAGGATATTTAGAGTGGTTATGCTTGTTTAAGGAAATGAGGGATTTAATTATATATAGACCTATGTTCATGGTTTATATTATTGGTTCTGGATAGATATAATGGCAATATTGTAATTAAGTGAATTAATGGACCATGGGTTCGGCCATGGTGTATGGCCGAACCCCATGGGGGAATGATTTATGGATTTTGTGGACTTGATAAGGTTAGATGATTAATCTATAAGTGTTTGGTTTTATGAATCAAGCAATGGCATGGATGTAATAAAGGGTGAAAGTGACGGATCATGGGTTCGGCCATGGTGTATGGCCGAACCCCATGAGGAATGGTGTATGGACTTAGATATTATTGTAAATCAAATGGCACATGTTTTTAATTGATTGATATATTATAAGGTAACGGGATCTCACAAGGTGTGTACGATTGTGAGCGGTTACCGGACGAAAGCGCAAGGACACGCTAGTGGTCTTTGGTAGGATTCCACCTCTTTAAAACCATGGATTTATGAACAATGTTTTTATCTTATTTTGATGAATTTATGTTGTAAAGGATATGTTTCAAATGATGAGTTTTAATGCTATGTTTACAATATAAAATAGCATGTGTTTCATTGGCATCTCATGCATGGCATGGGGTGAAGGATATGTAACCGGAGGGGCCACACTCCGTCGGGGCGTCCGAAAAACCTATGTGCGATACCTTGATATGTTTTTCCATCAGGAAGAAACCGGAGGGGCCACACTCCGTCGGGGCGTACGAAAGACCTATGTGGGGGTACTTATATGTACTTGTGGTGGGTTGGACTCATTGCATTTGACATCATGACATGGCATGGTTTATATGGTTTTTGACATTATGATATTATTATATATATTTTGTACTAACCATGTGTTAGCCCTAATTGGAATACCTACTGGGCGCGTTGTTCTAACGCCCTACTTCTACTCTAGTGGATGATATAGGAAACGAGGGGAATGATGAACGCAATGAGGGCAGAACATAGGAGCTTGGATGCTTTTAGTTTATATTTTAATTAAGTTACTTATGGACTTGTATTTTGAGTAACTAGACTTCGGACATGTAATAATTTAGATGATTTGCTATGGTTGGATGTTTATTTGGATAATTATGTTATGTTAATTATGATTAAGGACTTGATGTACTTTGCTATCTAAAATGGAGTAGAACTAGGTTCTATTATGATTCCGCAGTTATGATTTTAATTCCGCATGTTTATATTGTTATGTGTGAACCATTTTCATGAACTTAGCCCATGCACACATAGGGTTGGCCAGTTAAGGATCGGACTTTAGAAGTTCGGACTTAGCTCGCGTCGTGACGTCCCCCTCTTCCTCACTCTTCTATTTATAAAAAAAAAATAGACTCTGATTTACGGAAGCTTAGAGTGAAAAAGGGCGCGGCGTTTACAAGAACTCCTTATTGACAGAGCACACAGCGTCAAGCCTTCCCTTGATTGTGTAGGCCGTGCGCCCCTCTTGTCTTATGCTGCCCCTCTTTTATAAAACTTCCACTCTGTTCTATCTTGCTGAATAACAAGTAACGATTCCAGCAGTGTGCATAGATTGCAACTGTTATTCCTTAGTACTGCTCTTATCAAAGGAAAGGACCCCTTTCAGTGCATCATCTCGGATGTGCATATCTCATATGTGGCTAAGCAACCTATGTTTAGTTTTAGACATCTTCTTTATTTGGATTAGGCAATCAGATGTCATTGCCTAATCCCAACCCATCTACACGTGTTGCCCATTTTAGGACAATCCTTGTTCGAATATCAAACCCAATCTTTAGGATTTCCAGCCAATATATTATCTACCATATCAGCTACATCCTAATCTTGTTGTGATCCCTCCTTGATTTGTGTATGCGTGTGTGTCATCCCCATCTATAGACATATTGCATTACCATTTTAATTCAGCCCCATTTAATTAGGCTTGAACTCACTTGGTGGTCAACCAAGTTAACCAAGACCCATTGGGTCCCAATTGGGCACTTTGACCCCAAATAGCAACATTGACCCAATTAAATGTACGTTACCCATTTACTTTAAATTGAACATTATACCATAACCGTTGGGTCCTAATTGGGCCATTGACCCAACACCTTACCCATCTAAGGCTCAAATCTGTTAATTCACAATTAAAATGGCAAATTCCGTAAATATCGATAACATGGAATTCTGAAGTGTTACAGTCCACGCTCCGTTCGGGGCGTCCGATAAGGCATTCGTGGGGAGAGTTATACTGTGTTTGAAATGTAACCGGAGTCCGCACTCCGTTCGGGGCGACCGATAAGGCATTCGCGGGGAGTCATGACAGTACCTTGATGAGGATTTTCCATCAAGAGGAATACTTTGTGATTGTGATATGGATGATGGGTGGGACTCATGGCATATGACACCCATGGCATGGCATTGATTTGCATGGTTTTGATCTTATGTATATCTATGTGATTTTTATACTAACCCATGTGTTTGATCCTACTAGGAGTACCTACTGGGCGTGTTGTCTAACGCCCTACTTCTACCTTAGATGATGACACAGGAAATGGAGGGAACGAAGGGCTTGATCGGAGCCAACCTTAGGAGCTTGGATGAGCTAAATCTATTTTAATTAAGTTTATTCATGGACATGTAATTTGAGTAATTAGCTTGTTGGGACTGTAATAACTTAAACTATTTGCTATGGTTTGGATTGCTAATTTTGGACATTTTAACTTAAGGTAATTATCATTAAGTGATGGACTTCCTTGCTATTTAAAATTGGTAGGATAGAGCTCTATTATAATTAAAGGCCGGGCTTCGGAAGCTCGGACTTAGCTCGCATCGTGATGTCTCGCGCTCTCTCACTTTTATTTCAAAAAAAAAAAAACAGTAGACTCCGATTTTCGGCGAGTAAAAAAGGGCGGGGCGTTACAGGCTGTGGTCACTTCCGTTCTACAGCAACATATGAACGGCAATGGAAGTACGACCACCAATGAGGCACAGGATCGAAGCATGGTTAGATACTTCCAACAGCAGCGTCCCCCTCATTTCAAGGGAAAGAAGGACCTGCAGGAGTGAAAAATTGGCTAAGAAATATCATCAAGATTTTGACATTACTGAAGATCACCAGTAATGAAGATAGAATACTACTGGCTACCTCACAATTGATCGATGATGCCGGCAAGTGGTGGGAAGTGATTGAACGACAACGGGCACAGATTCCAGCGGGGGAAAGGACTAAAATGACATGGGACCAATTCTCTGGAATGTTCTTGGATCACTATTTTCCAAAAGAGGAGAAAGAGCGCCAGACACAAGCGTTCATATCTTTGGTTCAGGGCACCATGACTGTGGCGGAGTATCATCAGGAGTTTCTCCATCTATCATGTTATGCTTTATACATGGTGGACACCGAATACAGGAAGGCTCGTAAGTTTGAGCGAGGCCTTCAACCAAGCATCAGGGTCAAAGTGACTATTTTCAAGTCACCTACATTGGCGGAAGTGGTCAGTCGAGCTACCATAGCTGAGCAAGAGCTAACAAAGATAGTTCGGTTTGTGGACAACCGCAGAGGTTAAAGCAGGGGAAGTGTTTTCCGCTAGAATAAGAGATTCAGACCCAACTTTGGGAGACCCTCACCTTCTACTGGGTCAACTGGAGGTTTTCGTCCCAATCAGCCCTACACATCAGTATCCATCTCTCAGGTTCTACGCAATGTTAATACATGTTTCCAGTGTGGCCAGCAGGGCCATTTCAAGAGGGAGTGTCCGCAGAACAGTAGACCTTCTCACCCTAGGGGTTCATTCCATCCTCCTGCTAGACCAGCTCATTCATAGGCATCCAAAGAATATAACCAGACAGGATGGGCACCTATTCCGACAGGATCTGGACGACTGTATACCTTGGCTCCTCCTCAAGAGACGGTGGATCACTCAGTGATTCAAGGTATGGTAGTAGTTGGTAGTTCCTATGCTTATGCATTATTTGATATAGGAGCATCCCACTCCTTTGTATCTGCTGCTTTCATATCTGCTACTGGTACCCTAGTACAACAATTATTCACTGCACTCATAATTGTATCCCCTATTGGAGACACATCACTGAGACTGATTTGCTGAACTTGCTGGGTTCAGATTTGAGCTCAATTATCTGGTACTCGAGATGATAGACTACGATATCATTTTTGGCATGGATTGGTTGGCTAACTTCCAGGCCAGCATTGACTGCCATCTCCGCAGGGTGATATTTTGGTCACCCGAGGGGAAACGATATGTGGTTCATGCCGACCGATAGAGCATACCAACGACCAGAAGACCGCACGAGGAAATGAACCGTCTAGTACTGAACAACATCAGACTAGACAAGGCACCAATGTCTGAACTACCCGCGGTGGTAAAAGACTACGCAGAGGTATTTCAGACAGAGCTCCCTGATTTGCCTCCAAAGAGGGAGAATGATTTTGAGATTAAGCTATATCCTGGCACTGCTCCAGTGTCATTACCGCATTACTGGATGGCCCCAGCTGAGATGTCGGAGCTAAAGAAGCAAATTGATGAACTGCCCAGATTAGGATGCATCCGGAACAACACATCATCTTGGGGAGCACCGGTATTATTTGTGAAGAAAAAGGATGGTACACTTCGGATGTGCATAGATTATAGGAAATTGAATCAGCTGACAGTCAGAAACAAGTACCCTCTACCCAGAATTGATGATCTATTCGATAAACTCAGGGATTCCAGTCACTTCTCCAAGATTGATTTGATGTCAGGCTATCATCAAATCCGTGTTAGGGATGAAGACATAGAGAAGACGGCTTTCAGAACACGGCATGGACTATATGAGTATGTGGTCATGCTGTTTGGACTCACCAATGAACCAGCTGTGTTCATGGATCTGATGAACAAGATCTTTTGTCCTTACTTGGGCAAGTTTGTAATTGTATTCATTGACGACATCTTGATTTATTCTAAAAGTCGTAAGGAGCATGCTGAACAACTAAGGATAATCTTGGACACCCTGAAGAAGAATTAGTTGTATGCCAAAGCAAGCAAGTGCGAATTCTGACTATCTGAGGTTATCTTCTTAGGGCATGTTATATCAGCGGAAGGAATAGCCGTGGGCCTGTAATAGTCCGGATCTTCAATTCAATAAATATACTGGCTATTATTTAATTTAATTGTGAAAAATTATGAATTATAGATGGAAGGGATGTTTAATGAATAAGGATTGGGGAAATGGCCCAAGTATGGTCCAATGGACCACGGATAGGCTTGATTTTATTTAATTGGGTCAAAGTGGTCAATTGGGTCAAATGCCCAATTGGGACCCAATGGTCAAGATGGATTGATGATTAGGGTAAATGGGTAAGGAATGGAGTTAATCGGGTCATGGACCCAATTAAAATCAAAGGCATGGGGTCCATCTCATTGGCAAGTGTAGGAGTGGAATTATCCAAGTGGCATGGCCAAGTGGGACCCAACTCTACCTCATCAAGTGAGGTGGCGTGTGGACCAAGACACATGTGGGACCGGCCACCATGGTTGACTTGGTCAACCATGGGTGCGTTCATAGATGAATTAAAGAGAATCAAGTGAAGTAAGTAGAATTAAATTATTTAATTAAATCACCTAAGTTAGATATAAATTCAAATGATTGAGTTGGGAATTGAGTTGCATTTAAATGGAGTGAGTCAAATGGGGGTGAGTCACATAAAAGATCAGAAGATGGGTGAGTCAAAAAGGGTTTTCCATCTCATGAAAACCACTCCACCAAAACCTTTGGAAGGGTGATATGTGCGATGTGGAGGCATGTAAAACCATGGTTGGTCAAAGAAGAGGTGGTGGTTCCATCCCATGCAAACCACCAAACCACCATGAGGAAACCACCAAGCCCAAAACCGTTGGAAGGGTGGTATGTGCCATGTGGAGGCATGCAAGGTCATGGTTGGTCAAAGGAGAGGTGGTGGTTCCATCTCATGCAAACCACCAAGAGGAAACCACAAGCCAAAACCGTTGGATGGGAGTGGTATGTGCCATGTGGAGGGCATGCACTCCTTGTTTGGTCAAAGGGCTCATGGGGAACGCTCCACATTGATGAGGGTGGAGTGTAACCCAAGGAACCCCAAGACAAGATGGAAAGAAGGCTTTTGATCTTATTCATCTCATCTCACTCTCTCTCTCTCTTGGCCGATTCCCCTCTCAAGACAAGAAACACTTACAGTATTTTCCATCTCAAGCTTCTCTCCTTCTCACTCAAGGCCGACCCTCCCTCTAAGACAAAGGAGAAAGGACTTAGAGTTTTCCATCTTAAGCTTCTCTCCCTCTCACAAGAACCCTAGGGCCGACCCCCTCACCAAGACAAAGGAAGAAGACTTAGATTCCCTCCCTCTCAAGCTCACTCTTGGCCAAAGATCAAGGAGTAAGAAAGAAGAAAGACTAAGGAAGGAAAAGAGTGCAGGAGCAAGTCGGAACGAAAGAAACCGGAGAAGTCGCAGAATCGGTAAGTACTTGATAAGATTTTATTAAGTAAGAAAAGAGGTTAAAAGATCATCCCATTTTTGGATTGGAGAGTTGGCCAAAATATTATGGGTCATGGATTTAAAATCCATCCAAAAAATGAGATGGAAAAGATGGACAAAACCCTAATGGGTAAGATGGATTACTAAGGACACTATGTATATATGGTTTATGTCAACATGCATGGCTAAACATGAAGATTAGTCAAGGATCATGGTTCGGCCCTTACATGGCCGAACCCTAATTGTCATGTATATATGGCTAAGGACTTCATGCATGTCCAAGATAAGGAATATGGTCAAGGATCATGGTTTGGCCCTTGCATGGCCAAACCCTAGATTTTATGCATGGACCATTAAGGACAAAGGAAGGTTGGATGAGGTTCGGCCATGATGTATGGCCGAACCCTATCAAGGGATATATTCATCGGTATGTGATTTTTAACGGTAAGTGACGAACCATAGGGTTCGACCATGTTGTATGGCCGAACCCCATGGAATTATGTTGGTGATCTTAAAGGGTTTTAAATGAGGGAAATAATGGAGGAAGTTAATGATTTTAAATGGTCTCAAATGTTGTAAATGGTGAAGAACCATGGACCATGGGTTTGGCCATGTTGTATGGCCGAACCCCATGGAGAGATATTGATGGACTTAGATGTATTTGGACCATGAAAATGATGGGGGGAATGTTGGTAATTTTAATGGGTTTTAGACGTGGTAGATGATGATTTAAGAGATGGACCTAAGTGTATGATTAAACCCCCCCCCCCATGGAGGGACTTGATGTATGGACCTAATGTTGTAAATGATTTAAAGGGAGGATGAAAATGGGACACCATGGGTTCGGCCATGTTGTATGGCCGAACCCCATGAACCATTTTAATGGGTCATTTATGGATCTGTGCATGTTTAAATGAATGAATGATCAAGCTAAGGAATGGAGGGATTTGTCAGGGATTTATGTCATGATTAATGAATCATTTATGGATCATTTATGGATGTAAGTATGTATAAATAAAAGGAGTGATTCGCCATGGAAAGAATAATGGCTAAGATGGAAAAATGGTGAAAATGAAAGGACCATGGGTTCGGCCATGGTGTATGGCCGAACCCCATGGAGAATGCTTTGTGGACTTAGGGTTGTATTAATGTTAAATGATTAACTTATGTGTGTTTGGATTAATGAATCAAAAGATGGCATGATGTTGGCCCACTTGGTTTAAAATAAAAATGGTTGTAAATGGAAAGGACATAGGATAATGTAGGGATGGTTGGAAATCAAAGGGATCATTGGTTTGACTTATTTATATGTAATAATGTAACGGGATCTCGCAAGCGGTGTACGATCGGCTTGACGCGATCGGTGAACGGTTTTTGGACAAAAACACAAGGAACCGGTATTTGGACGTTGATAGGATTCCTACCTCATTGAAAACCATGGAATATGTGTATATGATGTTTTTACTTGAATTATTTTGGTATCAAATGATATGTCTTAATGATGGGATTTTAATGCTATAATGTTATTATTACATAGCATGTTCGTACTTGCGTCTCTTGCATGGCATGGGAGGGATCAAATGTAACCGGAGTCCACGCTCCATCGGGGCGACCGATAAACAAACGTGGGGATACCTTGAGGTGCATTATCCGTCAAGACGAGTACTATGATTGGAGATGTAACCGAAGTCCACACTCCGTCGGGGCGACCGATAAACAAACGTGGTGATACCTTGATGTGCATTATCCATCAAGAGGGGTACTATTATTGGAGATGTAACCGGAGTCCACGCTCAGTCGGGGCGACCGATAAACAAACGTGGGGATACCTTGATGAGGATTTTCCATCAAGAGGGATACTATGTGATTGTGATACCTTGATGAGGATTTTCCATCAAGAGAGATACTTTGTGATTGTGATACCTTGATGAGGATTTTCCATCAAGATGGATACTATGTGATTTGATATGGATGATGGGTGGGACTCATGGCATATGACACCCATGGCATGGCATTTACTTGCATGGTTTGGATATTATTTATATCTATGTGTTTTTGTTTATACTAATCCATGTGTTGACCGACCCTACTTGGAGTACCTACTGCGCGTTGTCTAACGCCCTACTTCTACCTTAGATGAGGACACAAGAAATGGACAAAGCGAAGGACGTGATAGAAGTCAAGCTTAGGAGCTTGGAGGAGCTAGATTGATTTATTTAAGTTTTATTCATGGATATGTAATTTGAGTACTTAGCTTGTTGGACTGTAATAACTTAGAATATTTGCTATGGTTTGGACTTTTATTTTGGACGTTTTAAGTTAAGGTAATATTTGTTAAGTGATGTACTTCCTTGCTATTTAGTAATTGGTAGGATAATAACTCTACTATAATTCTGCATCTACAGTTTATTTCCGCAAGTATAGCCTTTGTACGTGTGAACCGTTTTAGTGGCTTAGTCCACGCACACGTATGGTTGGCCAGTTAAGGGCTGGCTTTGGAAGCTCGGACTTAGCTCACGTCGTGACGTCCCGCTCTCTTGTCACTCTTTATTTCAAAAAAAAAAATACTCTGATTTTTGGCATAGTGAAAGAGGGAGGGGCGTTACAGGACCCGACTAAAGTGGCAGCAGTTAGAGACTGGAAAGCTCCAAGGAATGTGACCGAAATCCGCAGCTTTTTGGGATTGGCTGGTTATTATCGGAAGTTTATTATGGACTTCTCTAAGATTGCATCTCCACTCACCCGACTCACTCAGAAATGAGTCAAATTTGAATGGTCTGAGGTGTACAACAGAAGGTTCGAAGACTTGAAGGAGGGCTTACGACTGCTCCTATTCTGATTTTGCCGGAAACAGGCAAGGGCTATGAAGTATATTGTGATGCTTCAGGATAAGGACTTGGGTGTTCTCTTACCCAAAGTCAACACGTAGTGGCTTATGGCTCAAGGCAGTTGAAAATTCATGAACGCCACTATCCCACACATGATCTGGAATTAGCCGTAGTGGTCTTCGCTCTCAAAAGCTGGAGACACTATCTTTATGGCGAGAAATTTGAGGTATTTTCAGATCACAAAAGTTTGAAATATCTAATTGATTAGAAGGAACTCAATATGAGACTGCGCAGATGGATGGAATATCTGCAAGACTATGAGTTTGCGCCTCGATATCATCCTGGCAAGGCCAACAAAGTGGCAGATGCCCTCAGTCGAATGTCACATGCAACAGTGGCCAGTCTGATTATGAAGGAATGGGAAATGCTAAATACCATTCGAGAATTCAATTTGTACATCAAGAATCATGGGAGTATGTATAATCTGATTGTACGGTCCAACGTGGTTTCCAAGATCGAGCAGGAACAAAGGACAGATCCGGAAGTGGAGGAGATATGGGCTAAAATGTCTACTGGTGAGGTGGTACTAGAATGGGAATTACGACCGGGACAAAGTCTTTTATTCGAGGCAGGACATATGTGCCTCAGAGCTGCAGAAGAGAGCTATCGATCGAGGCACACCAAACCAAACTCTCTATTCATCCGGGTAGCACCAAGATGTATCATGATCTGAAAAGACACTATTGGTGGCATGGACTTAAAAGAGATGTGGTAGAGTTTGTTACTCACTGCCTAACTTGTCAGCAAGTTAAGACTGAACATCAGAAGCCACCAGGAATACTCAAACCCTTACTAGGTGCCGGAATGAAAATGGAAACATATTTCCATGGATTTTGTGACGGGGTTACCAAGGTCATCAAAGGGCAACAATGCAATATGGGTCGTAGTAGATCGATTGACCAAGTCTGCACACTTTCTCCCGATCAAGATGACAGATTCATCTGAGACTTTGGGACAACGATATATCAAGGATATCATCAGGCTGCATGGTATCCCCCAGACTATTGTGTCCGACAGAGATGGCCGATTCACTGGCAGGGTGTGGCAAAGCATGCAGACGGCTATGGGAACGAATTTATTGATTAACACAGCTTTCCATCCACGGACTAACAGTCAGTCGGAAAGAACAATTAAGACATTGGAAGACATGCTAAGAGCATGTATGTTAGACATCAAAAGGGGTTGGGAAGATCATTTACCACTGGTTGAGTTCTCTAACAACAACAGTTACTAGGCAAGCCTCCAGATGGCTCCATTTGAGGCGTTGTATGGTAGACCCTGTAGATCACCAGTGTGTTGGATAGAGGTCGGTGAGCCTGCACTTATTTGACCTGATCTAGTTGCAGAGACCACGAAACAGATCAAAGTAATATGACAACATCTGTTCATTGCGCAGAGTCGTCAGAAGAGCTATGGGGACAAGAGAAGGAGATTCTTAGAGTTTGAAGTGGGAGACTTAATATTTTTAAAGGTCATGCCACGAATGGGACATATGAGATTTGGAAAGAAAAAGGGAAGTTCTCACCTAGATTTGTGGGACCCTTTCCAATCCAAAAGAGTGTGGGGGAAGTGTCTTATCAATTGATACTTCCTCCACAGTTCTCATTTTTACACGATGTGTTCCATGTTTCTATGTTAAGGAAATACAATCCTGATCCTTTGCACGTGCTGAATGTGCAAGATGTTGATGTGCAAAGCGATGTGACTTATGTTGAAAGGCCGGTCAGAGTGATCGGGAAAGAACAAAGGGTGTTACGTAACCGAGCAATTCAGTTTGTCAAGGTGGTATGAGATCGACATGGTAATGAGGGAGCCACCTGGGAACTTGAATGAGAAATGAGAGCAACTCATCCTGAGCTTTTTGTATAAGTTGTTTGAAACCCTACTTCGCTCGATTTTCGGGACTAAATTTTTAAAAGAGGGTAATATTGTAACACCCAGGATTTTTCAATGCATTAATATATTGGGTTTTGTCTATTATTAAATTCGTTGAATTTAAGATTTATGGAAGGAATGGATTTTAGATGGATAAGAATTGGGTCAATGGCCCAATTATGATCCAATGGATCATGGATAGGGTTTGATTGCAAGTAATTGGGTAAATGTAATTAATTGGGTCAATTACCCAATTGGGACCCAATGGGTCAAAGTGAATGGATTTTGGAAAGTAAATGGGCAAAGGTTTAATTTAATTGGGTCATGCACCCAATTAAGACGCAAGGCATGGGATCTACCTCATCAAATGAGGTGGCATGTGTATGAGCTGGCGTATGAGTGACATGGCCAAGTGGGACCCCAAATCCACCTCATCAAGTGAGGTGGCAAATGGTTAAGGTAACATACATGGTCGGCTAAGCCATGGTTGACTTGGTCAACCATGGGTGAGTTCAAAAGGGTTAAGTAAAGTGAGTTGAGTTAAGGAATTATTTGATTAAGAAATAAATTCAAGTCTTGAGTTAAGAGTTGCATGGATGAGTTCAATAATACTTGAGTTGGGGGTTGAGTCAAGATGGAAGTTGGGGAGACGGCCATCTCAAGTGTGTCAAAAGGAGATGGAGGGTTTCCATCTCATGGGAGAGGAAACCCTAGGGATACACATTGGGAAAGGGGGGAAAACCACTAGCTTAAGCCATGTGTCTCCTTGGTTAAACCAACGGACACAAGGGAAATACCAAATACTAATGAGGGTAGTTGAGAGGTTGTGGGCTGATTTTAAGAAAAGAAAACTCCACCCCTTTGGCAGACAACTCTTCCTAGACCAAGAGGATTTCCATCTTCTTCCTCTCATCTCTCTCTCTCTCCTCTCTCAACCTACATCCTTGGCCGATTGCTCCATTGAAGAACAAGGAGGTTTTGATCACTCTCTCCCTCCCATTTTCGGATTCACACTTGGAGAAACCAGCGAGGAACAAGAAAGGAAGGAGAGGGACCAAGGAAGGAATTCAGACGTTAAAGAAACGAAGGAGATGCGGAAAGAAGATAAGGTTTATGCTTCATGGTATTAAATTTAAGAAAACTAAGGGAACCATGGTTTTGGCTAAGGAATGGCCAAAACAATGGGTTCCATATTTGATTGAAAAGATGGCAAAAATTATGCAAAGGCCATGGACTTTGAAATCCATTCATGGAACGGTTAAGTGTTTGGAATAAAAAGGAAAAGACCAAAGAGTGAGGTTCGGCCATGTTGTATGGCCGAACCCCATTGATGGGTCTTGGTGGACATGAACACATTTCAACCACATCGTATGGTCAAAACACCGTTGAGGGTCTTAACCAGTTTAAGGACTATGATGCGTAAATGCGACTGAAATGAAAAGTTGATTTTTAAATTGATATATGTTTATGATTAAATTGCTAAGGTAAAGAGGCGTGATTCACTTTCACATGACGGTTAGCGATCGTTCGTGCGAAACAAGAAAAGGTCAGTAAATCAGACTTGGGTAGGATTCCTACCTTATTGAAATAACATGTATATTTTATATGGTTTTGTATTTTTCCAACATGATGAGTTACTTTGAATTATGAAATATATATGTGTATGAACTGTTTTTATGGCACATTGTAATTTGAAAAGGAATAACATCTTTGCACTTAGCATCTCATGCATGGCATGGGAGAGAACATATGAGAGGAGTCCACGCTCCATTCGGGGTATCCGATAAACAAACATGGGAGGAGTCCACACTGACTCCGATTGACTTACGGGAAGAGATATATGATGTTTGAAATGTAAGAGGAGTCCACGCTCCATTCGGTGGGACCGATTAACATACGTGGGGAGAGATGTATGATGTTTGAAATGTAAAAGGAGTCCACGCTCCATTCGGTAGGACCAATTAACATTCGTGGGGAGAAATACATGATGTTTAAAAAGGAAGTGGGTGGGAGATCATTGGCATATGATCCATGACATGGCATTACATTGGCATGATTTGATATGAGAATCATGCACTGTTTTAATACTAAGGTTTTATAAATATGATATGTTTTTCTATATTGATTTTATACTAATCCCATGTATGACCCTACTTGGAACTCCTACTGGGCGCGTTGACTAATGCCCTACTTCTACCTTAGATGATGGTAAAGGGAACGGAACGAGTGATGGACGCGAAAGGAGCAAGCTTAGAAGCTTGGGCAACTTATTGCTTACTTTATTTTAATATTGATTTTGGACAATGTATTTGAGTGAATTGCACCTTGGGACTGTAATAACTTAGATTTACTTTGCTATGATGGTTTGATGATATTTGGATAATTAAGTTTTGTTTATTATATCGTGGTTGACTTCCTTGGTAATTAATGGATAGGGTTAGTAATTCTAATCATATGATAATTCCGCAATGTGTTTATTCCGCAAGTATAACTTTAAAGCGTGTGAACTGTTTTAGTGGACTCGGTCCACGCACACGTATCGTTGGCCAGTTAAGGGTCGGGCTTTGGAAGCTCGGACTTCGCTCGCGTTGTGGCATCCCGCTCTCTCTCACTATTATTTATAAAAAAAAAAACTACTCTGATTTTTCGTGAGTGAAAAAAGGCGGGGCGTAACAATCCAAGCCCTTTCACTCTCCCTCATTAAGGTTTTGTCTAACCAAGGTGTCCCTTGGCTTAACCAAGGAGACTCTTGGCTTAAATAAAGAAACCTCTTTGACTTCCAACGAGTCATCTTGAGATGGAGACTCCTCAACTTCTCAACTCAACTCAAGTAATAACTTAACTCAATTGAACTCACTCGTGGTTGACCAAGTCAACCATGACATAGCCGACCATGCATGTGGTGACGTGGTCACCACATGGCATTCGGGTCCCATCTTGGCCATGTCTCTCAATGATGTGGCCTCCTTATCTAGTTGGCTTCCGTGCATGCCACATGGCAATGCCCCATCTCATACATGCCACCTCACTTGATGAGGTGGATTTTAAGCATTGGATTTTAATTGGGTAGTTGACCCATTTACCTTTGACCGATTTACTTTAACTTTTCCCAATTACATTGAATTAAACTTACCCATGATCCATTGGGTCTTAATTGGGTAATTGACCCATTTAATTTAAACTTACCCAATTACTTAAAATCAACTCATCTATGACCCATTGGGTCTTAATTGGGTAATTGACCCATTTACCTTGCCCACCTAATATCCATTTCAACAATTCAATCTCAAATTCATTTAATTCGTAATTCAAATGGAATATTCCAATATATTCATAAGTAAGGAAAATCCGGGGTGTTTCAAGATCAGGTCCAATAAGAGCAGGCTCACTGGCCTCTGTCCAACATACTGGGGATCTGCAGGGTCTGCCATACAATGCCTCAAATGGAGCCATCTTGAGGCTTGCCTAGTAACTATTGTTGTATGAGAACTCGACCTGTGGTAGGTGATCTTCCCAACTACCCTTGAAGTCTAGCACACAAGCTCTCAGCATAGCCTCCAATATTTGTATTGTTCGCTCTGACTGGCTGTCGGTCTGTGGATGGAAAGCTATGTTGTATAATAAATTTGTCCCCATAGCCGACTACATGCTTTGCGACACCTTGCTAGTGAATCTGCCGTCACTGTTAGACACAATAGTCCTGGTATACCATGTAGCCTGATGATGTCCCTGATATACCGTCGTCCCAAAGTCTCAGACGAGTCTATCACCTTGATAGGGAGAACATGTTCAAACTTGGTCAGACGGTCCACTATAACCCAGATTGCATTATTACCTTTGAAGACCTTGGTAGCCCTGTCACAAAGTCCATGTCAATGTGTTCCCACTTCCATTCGGCACGGGTAGGGGTTTGAGCAGCACTGGCGGCTTCTGATGTTCTGTCTTGACTTTCTGACAAGTAAGGCAGTGAGAGACAAAGTCAGCCACGTCTCTTTTGAGTCCATGCCACTAATAATGCCTTTTTAGATCATGATACATTTTGGTGCTACCCAGATGGATAGAGAGTTTTGATTGATGAGCTTTTGTCAACAACTCTCATGCTGTAACACCTCGGATTTTCATTGCATGAATATATATGGAAATTGTCCATTTAAATTGTGAATTAATGGAATTTGAAATTAAATAATGGAGATGGACCCTAAATGGGTAAGGTAATTGGGTCAATTACCCAATTAAGACCCAACGGGTCATAGTTAAGTTTGAATGGAAAGTAATTGGGTAAGGCCAATGTAATTGGGCAAATACCCAATTAAGACCAAGGCATGTAAATGAAATGGCTAGGTGGGACCCGAGTGCTAAATGGTGCATGGTGCATAGTCGGCCATGCCATGGTTGACTTCATCAACCATGGGTGAGCTCAAAGGTGAAGTTGAATTGTGTTGAGTTGGAAAGTGAATTCACATGAGTTGAGTTAAGGATTTATTAATAATGAATGCAAGTGAATTAAGAAATTATTTACTTGAGTTGAGTTGGGGAATGAATTCAAATGAGTCAAGGTGAGTTGAGTGGGTAGATGGAGGGTTTCCATCTCATGGAGGAAACCTAAGGAGCACACGTTGGAAGCAAGGAGGTGCCTTGGCCAAGCCAATGGACACCTTGGTTGAATACAATATTAATGAGGGTAGATGGAAGGTTTCCATCTCATGGAGATGAAAACACAAGAACCGATGTGGAGGTGGAGAGTTCCATCTCCATCACCCACGTTGGGGAGCCCAAAGGGAGCTTGGTTTGAACCAAGGATCTGTAACGCCCGCCCCTTTTCACCGAAAATCAGAGTCTATTTTTTTTTTAAAAAGTGACAAAGGGCGCGGATGTCATGACGCGAGTTAAATCCGAGCTTCTAAAGCCCGGCCCTTAACTGGCCAACCCTACGTGTGCATGGAACGAAGTCCACGATGAACGGTTCATACGTATAAGCAACCTTACGGAATGTTATACTAAATACGGAACTATCATAGAGGCTAACCTACAAATTTTAGATAGCAAGGAAGATTACATTCATTTAACTAACAATACATCCCAACATCACCGTATCCAAAATAAAACCAGAATATAACAAGTAAGCTAATTTATACAGTTCGACAAGCTAACTATTCAAATATACATCTCTTAAAATAAACTTAAATAACGGAAAGAGTCCGCCTCCCAAAGCTCTTAAGCTTGGCTCCCGTCTCGTCCTTCTGCTCCGGCATTTCCTACGTCATCAGCTAGGGTAGAAGTAGGCATTAGACCACGCGCCCAGTAGGACTTCGAGTAGGGCTAGCACATGGGTTAGTGATAACAAGCATACCGATAACAATATAGTGAAACTAGTAAACCACCATATAATGAAATTATCAAGTGAATGCCATGCCATGGGTGTTTGTGCTATGAATCCCACCCATTCTCTACTATCATGATGCCATATCCCCTTGACGGAAAAACCTCGTCAAGACATAACCAATCCCAATATATATCCCCCTTGACGGCAGGGCCTCGTCAAGGTGTGTCCCCATGCTTGCTTCTCGGTCGCCCCGACGGAGCATGGACTCCGGTTATAGCCTATCAGGCTATCCCCATGCCTGTTCTCGGTTGCCCAGACGAAGCATGGACTCCGGTTCCTTTATTTTCCCGCCCATGCCATGCATGAAATGTAGTGCACTATGCTATGTAATATGTAATCCATAGTCATAATATAGAATTCATAACTTAACATATAATTCATAATTTTGCATTATACCATATAAGATACATAAACCATGATCTTAAAACTCATCATAAAATAAACCATAAAATTCCAAAAATAAATCAAAGAAACCATCACACAAACCATGGTTACAAAAAGGTAGGAATCCTACCGAATACCGACTCGCGTCCTGTTACAGTTTCGTCCGACAATCCGGCTACCTACAAGCGTACCGCTCGCGATATCCAATACCTTATTACATACACATAATCAGTCCATATTTTAACTATTTCTAAGTCCATTAAGTATTTCCAAGTCCATATGAAAATCGGTCACTATTTAGGTTTTGTGGGTCCCATTTAATCCATTATATATTTTAAGTACGTGAGTCTAAAATCAGCCTCCTGGGCTTTATTTAACCCTACATAATGCTACTACTTAGAATCCCTAAACCCATGATCATCTCCCATGGAGTTCTTCATTTTTGCCATTATTTACGGTTTTGCCACTACCTCTTCTCCATGGTTAATTACTCATTCACCCTTGCCTAACCAAGTTCATAATTGATCATAAACCTGGATCTCTAACTTAGGTCCATTAATGACCCATTCAACCATGGCAAATGACCATTAAAATTAGCCATTTAATTTACTTAAACTCCATTAACCTAACATACAAATACACATTAATCTTAGGCTTTAATTGGTTCACACAATGGGTCCATTGATGTCTCATCACCCACAACCTAACAGCACTAGAAAAATTAGCCATTTAACACTCTAACCCTCATTTCATTTCTCCCATACATAATACTAAATTAATCCACAAGTTTACCCACAAATGGGTCATGGGTTCGGCCATACACCATGGCCGAACCCATGATGTCTTTATCCCATTTTTTCTTTGGCCTATCTACACATTTGGACCCATCATCCTTAATCACATTCAAGTCTATAAACTTAGCCACATTCCCATTACAACTAACAACATTAGGTCACTTTTTGGGTCCATCAACACCACCAACATTCCCATTTATTTTCCATTATTCCTAACCATTAAATCCATCACTACACCACCATAGGGTTCGGCCATACACCATGGCCAAACCCATGGTTCATGGTCCACTAGTCCATTGGTGCCCTTTTTTATCATAAAGACACATTTATTCATGGATTGCATCATAATATACCTCCTCAAACATTGCCTACATTTAATCATTAAGCACTTAAAGCCCTAAACCATTCTCCATACTTTCATTCTTACAAAACCTTAATTAAATTCATTAACCATTTACCATGGGGTTCGGCCATACCACATGGCCGAACCCTCTGGTTCATCAATTCATTCAAAACCCACACTTCCATGCTTAATTAACACCTAATTACATACTATACTTACTCCATTTTTTTTTTCTTTCCTTAACCCTAATTTACCCATTTAGGGTTTTGTCCACTTTCCATCCTTCAATTTGATGGATTTGAGATCCAAGGCCTATAATCATTTGGCCACCATCAAATTTAACAAAAATGAATCTTAAATTTCAAACTCTAAAAATCTTAAATTTCATAAGTTACCTTTAGCATTAAATCTCCCAACCACCCCACATGAGATATTTCTCATGCTTTTTGACCCAACCACTAGCCAACGTTTTTCTTTCTTTTTGCAATGGGTGGTTTTGGTCTTCCATTGACCATTTGACCACCATTTGGATAACTTAACCATTTAATTACTTAGATAATTACCTTAGGTTAATTAATTTCCACTTAGACTTAATCCCACTTGCTTAAATTGCCTTTATGCATACACCCATGGTTGACCAATTCAACCATGGTGGTCGGCCCCACCAAACCTTGGGTCCACACGCCACCTCACTTGGTGAGGTGGAGGTGGGTCTCATTGGACCATGTCACCTTGGTCAACTTCAAATTAACTTCGGTGATTTAGACCCATTTAATTCATTCTAATTGGATCACCATTGGGCCCATGGCCCAATTACATTTTCATCTTACTCATTTACCTTAGGGCTTATACCAACTTGATCCATTGGGTCCCAAGTGGGTATTGGGTCCAATTTGACCATCCTTGGCCCAATTTGACCATCCTTGGTCCAATTTGACCATCATTGACCATTAAGATAAATTAAATCCAATCCATGGTCCATTGGGCCATACTTGGGCCTTTGTCCAAACTTTAATCCATTTACCATCTATTCCATCAATTTTCCCAATTTCCATTATTAAAACAAATAATATCCACATTTATATTGATTTAAAAATTCTGGGCTATTACAGGGTCACCTTGGTTAAAGCCAAGGGATACCTTGGAAAGACACAACCATTATGAGGGAGATGAGAAGGTGTGAGGCTAATACTAAAGGACACCAGTCCAAGGGGCACACCCCACCCCTTTGGCCGAATTTGCATCTTGAGATCAAGGAGATTTTCATCTCTTCTTCTTCTTCTTCTTCTTCTTCTCTCTCTCTCTCTCTCTCTCTCGACTTTCATCTCTAGACTTAGAAGTTGCTGACGAACAAGAAAGGAAGGGATACCTGTAACACCCCGGATTTTCAAGTTATGAATATATATGAAAATTGTCCATTTAATTTATGAATTAATGGAGATAGACCTTAGATGGGTAAGGTGTTGGGTCAATTGCCTAATTAAGACCCAACGGATTATGGATATGGTTCAATTGAAATAAATGGGTGAGATTTATTGAATTGGGTCAAGATTGTCAATTGGGTCAAATGTCCAATTGGGACCTAATGGGTCATGGTTGACTTGGTTGACCACCAAGTGAGTTCAAACTTAATTAAATTGGGGTTGAATTAAGTTGGAAATAGAATCAAGTAATTGAGTTGATTTTAAGTGAGTTAAATGAGTCGAATTAAAGAGGTGAGTTGAGTTAAAGAGATGAGTTGAATGGAAGTTAATGGGACCTTGATCTTAAGTGAGTGGAGTGGGAAGGTGGAGAGATGCATCTCACAAGACCAAATCAAGGCTACACGTTGGAGACATGGGAGTTTCATCTCATGGGATGAAACTCCAAATGGATCATTAATGAGGAGGTGAATAGTTTTTGGAGGTTACACAAGGCATACACGTTGGAGAGATGGAGTGTTTCCATCTCAAGATGGAAACCCAAGGGTTATACGGTTGGAGTGTTTCATCTCATGGGATGAAACCTCCAAATGGAACATTAAGGAGGGAGGTGAAGGGTCATGGGAGTTACAAAAGGGCATCACCAAAGGACACCACCCTTGGCCGACCCTCATTGATCAAGAAAGGACTTAGAGTATTTTCATCTCACTCTCTCCCTCTCACTCAAGGCCGACCAATCTCATTGACAAAGGGAGAACACTTCGAGTTTTTATCTTAAATCTTCTCTCTTTCTCCCTCTCTCAAACCTACACCTCTTGGCCGAACCACTCCTAGAGATTTTATCTTAATCAAGATCAATCTCAGCTAAGGATCAAGATGGAAAGAAGAAGAGGCTAAGGAAGGAAAAGATCGAAGGAACAAGGAGTGAAAGAAATTGGAGGAGTCGCGGAATCGGTAAGTACTTGATAAGATGTTATTAAGTAAGAAAAGATGGTCAAGGAACAGGGTTTGGCCAACCATTGCATGGCCAAACCCTAAATTGTATGTACAAGAACCATCAAGGGCCAAAAAGGGGTTGGAACCCCATCAAAAGATCAATCTTGGATTTATGATTTTATAAAAGGGAAATGATGAACCATAGGGTTTGGCCATGTTGTATGGCCGAACCCCATGGAGGATATTAGTGATTTTTAATGGATTTAGAGGATGAAAAAGCATAGATGTATGTTAATGATTTTTAAAAGGGTTTTTAAAGGTGAGAATGATGGAAGAATATTAGCAATGTAAACGGTCTCAAATGTTATAAAGGGTGAAGAACCATGGACCATGGGTTCGGCCATGGTGTATGGTTGAACCCCATGGAGAGATATTAATGGACTTAGGTATTTTTGGACCATGAAAATAATGGGGAAATATTGGTAATGTTAATGGGTTTTAAATATGGTAGAGGATGGTCTAAAAGGATGAACCTAAGTGTATGGTTAAACCCCCATGGAGGGACTTTATTATGGGTCTAAATGTTGTAAATGATGCTAAGGGAGGATGAAGATGAATATCATGGGTTCGGCCATGTTGTATGGCCGAACCCCATGAACCATTTTATCAACTATTTTTAAAGGGTCATTAGAGATCTATGTATGATTTAATAAATGAATGATTATGCTAGGAGATGGAAGGATTTGAGTATGGATTTTTATGTTGATGGATCATTTGTGGATCCATTCATGAAATGTGTAGTTATATATCTATGTTTTGGACCTAAGCATGAGGTGATGGAAATAATGGCTAATATGTAAATGGGATGAGAATGATGGACCATGGGTTCGGCCATGGTGTATGGCCGAACCCCATGGAGAAGTCTTTGTGGACTTAGGTTTTATTTATGTTAGATGATTAACCTATGTGTAAACAAAAGGAGTGATTACCTATGGAAGGAAAGAATGGCAAAATGGTGAAATTAAAGGACCACCATGGCCGAACCCCATGGATCATGTTTTTGGATCTAAGTATGAATAAGTGACCAAGTGTATGATTGAACCATGGAGAATGATTGTTTGCGGATTTAGGGTTTTCATTGATGTAAAACTAATGGAATGATCTTGGACTTAATTAAAAGATCAAAGGACTAAAAAGAAGGACCCAAATCAAGTGAGTGAGGTTCGGCCATGTTGTATGGCCGAACCCCACTAAGGTGTGTTTATGGACTTAGACATGATTGGAAATCAAATGGAACATGGGTTTTGATTGATTGATATGTAATAAGGTAACGGGACCTCACAAGCGGTGTACGATCGGTGATCGGTTTCCAGACAAAAACGCAAGGACACGTTAGTTGATCATTGGTAGGATTCTTACCTCATTGAAACCATGGGATATGTATGATGATTTTAATTCATATTTTGATGAGTTATTTTGTAAAAATGATATGTTTCAGATATGAGATTTTAATTCTATGATTGTAATATTACATAGCATGTGTTCATTTGCATCTCATGCATGGCATGGGAGGGATGATATGTAACCGGAGACCACACTCTGTCGGAGCGTCCGTAAGGCATCTGTGGGGGTACCTTGATGTGCATTATCCATCAAGAGGTAACCGGAGACCACACTCCGTCGGGGCGTCCGTAAGGCAATTGTGGGGATACCTTGATGAGGAGATTCCATCAAGAGGATATTATGTGTGTGTAATATGGATGATGGGTGGGACTCATGACATATGGCACCCATGACATGGCATTGTGTTACATGGTTTTGATATTATATTATCTATGTGATTTTTGGTACTAACCCATGTGTTAACCCTACTTGGAGTACCTACTGGGCGCGTTGTCTAACGCCCTACTTCTACCCTAGTTGATGATACAGGAATTGAACAGAACGAGGAACGAGATCGGAGCCAAGCTTAGGAGCTTGGATGTTTTAGTTTCGTTTTATTTAAATTATGCATGGACATTGTAATTTGAGTAAGTAGCATTCGGGACTGTAATAACGTAGATATACTTGCTATGGTTTGAATGTTGATTTTGGAATTTTAACTTAAGGTAATTATGTTTAAGTAATGGACTCCTTTGCTATCTAAAATGGAATAGGATAGTTATTCTATTATATTTCCACATTTATGTTTATTCTGCATGTTAACTTGAGTACGTGTGAACCGTCTTAGTGAACTTGGTCCACGCACACGTATGGCTGGCCAGTTAAGGGTCGGGCTTTGGAAGCTCGGACTTAGCTCTCGTCGTGGCGTCCCGCTCTCTCTCACTCTTTTATTTTAAAAAAAATATACTCTGATTTTCGGAGAGTGAAAAAGGGCGAGGCGTTACAGTACCAGCCCAAGGGATACCTTGGAAAGACACAACCATTATGAGGGAGATGAGAAGGTGTGAGGCTAATACTAAAGGACACCAGCCCAAGGGGCACACCCCACCACTTTGGCCGAATTTGCATCTTGAGATCAAGGAGATTTTCATCTCTTCTTCTTCTTCTCTCTCTCTCTTTCTCTTTCTCTCTCTCTCTCTCTCTCTCTCTCTCTCGACTTTCATCTCTAGACTTAGAAGTTACTGAAGAATAAGAAAGGAAGGGATAGAAATGAGTTTGGACTGATTTCAAGGAGACACCACCAAGGGGCACTTCACAACCTTGGCCGATCCCTCTCTTGTGAACAAAGAACTTTCTCTCATTTTCTTATCTATCTCTCTCATCTATATTTCGGTGCTGGAAGAATCAGTGAAGAAAAAGGAAAGGAAAGAAGGGCTGAGGAATAAAGACAGAACAAAAAAAACGAAGGAGACGGGAAAGAGGTATGTATAGAGTTAGTAATATGGGATTAAGGTTAAGACAAAGGGAAGCCATAGATTTGGCCATGGTTTGGCCGAACCTATGGATTCCATATACTGATTTGAAGTGGATGGCAGAATTATGTTAAGGCTATGGGATTGGAAAACCATCCAGAGGATGGAAATGGATGAAACACAAAGAAAGGTGATGTTCGATTTATAATATGAAACAAGTTTGAACGGATAAATGGACAAGGCCCTAACTTTGGTAGTGGGTAGAGTATGTCCACTGATTTTATGTATAAGTGATTTAATACATGTTTACAAAGGATAAGGGAAGACTTCATGAAGAAAAGAATGTAAAAACATGCAAACAAAGGAGGACTGAACACGGGTTACACTGTTTGCTAGACAGGTATTACCGTTCGTGGGACGAGTTTCGACAATCCACGGGACGGGTAACAAACATGGACAGGGTGTTGTCTGCGGACGGATCTTATTGTTTGCAGGACGGGTTTCTACTGTCAGCGGGACAGGTAACAGACATGGACAGGGTGTTGTCTGCAGACGGATTTCACTGTCTACAGGACGGGTTTCTACCGTCTGCGGGACAGGCTTCTACCGTCTGCAGGACGGGTAGCGGACGGTAATCTGTCAGGTTTAGTCCACTGAATTCTTGATTCAGTCGACTAAATTTAAAAGTGAAAATTTTTATATAATTTTTCCAGATGTTTTAGTTTATCTGGATGAGGTAAAGGATAATGGGAATTGAATGGATAATTAAATTAACATATGTGTATGACGGAATTCATTAAGGTAACGGGAATTCACAAAAGGGTGTGCAATCAGTTTTGATGTGATCGGTAAACGGTATCTTCACAAACAGCAAGGATTATATTACTGGACATTGGTAAGATTCCTACCTTATTGAAATGCATCTGGATCTATATATGTATGTGTTCTTGGTTTGATTTACAAACATGAGGAATCATTTTGGTTAAAATGAATGGAATATGTTTTGTGAACTGTTTTTCAATTAAATATGTATTTTGGTACAAAATGACAATTGTGCATTCATGATCTCATTCATGGCATGGGAGTGAACATGAGGGAGGAGTCCATGCTCCATTCGGTGATTCCGATTAACATACATGGGGAGGAGTCCGTGCTCCATCGGTGATTCCGATAAGTATACGTGGGAGGAGCCCATACTGATTCCTAGTGACATATGTGGGAGGAGTCCATGCTTCATTCGGTGATTCCGATTAACATACATGGGGAGGAGTCCACGCTCCATCTGTGATTCAGATTAGCATACGTGGGAGGAGTCCATACTGATTCCTAGTGACATATGTGGGAGGAGTCCATGCTTCATTCGGTGATTCTGATTAACATACATGGGGGGAGTCCACGCTCCATCGGTGATTCCGATTAGCATACGTGTGAGGAGTCCATACTGATTCCTAGTGACGTATGTGGGAGGAGTCCACACTCCATTCGGAGTTTCCGATCAACATACGTGGGGAGGTATTCAGTGACCTGGTTGTACATCACAAAACATTATGGAAATAATTGGCCAAGGAACACTTGATATGATTTGTATGGTGATGATATGGAGATTGGGTGGGGGATCATTGGCATATGACGCCCATGGCATTGACATACACATGAGCATGATTTGGATATGATTATCATGCACTGATTTTAATACTATGATATGTTTATAGTTTTCTAATGTGTTTATTGCGATTTTTACATTGATCCTTTACGTGTATGACTGTATCTGGAATTCCTACTAAGCGCGTTGACTAACGCCCTACTTCTACCCTTTAGATGTTGGAACAGGAGATGGACCGAGCGATGGACATGAAAGAAGCCAAGCTTAGGAGTTGGATAACTTATGCTTACTTTGTTTAATATTTATTTTGGAACAATTTATTTGAGATAATTGCACTTTGGGACTGTAATAACTTAGATTTATTTTGCTATAGTTTGACAATGTGTTGGATATTTGAAGCTCAGTTAATTTTATGTGATTGACTTCCTTGCTTAGAATTGATGTTATGTTTATGGATGAAATCTCAATCCATATGTTTATTCCGCAATTGATGTAGTGTGTGAACTGTTTGGTGGACTTGGTCCATGCACACGTATCGTTGGCCAATTAAGGGTCGGGTTTGGAAACCCGGACTTAGCTCGCGTCGTGACATCTCCCGCTCTCTTTCACTCTTGTTTTTTTAAAAAAAAATATATACTCTGATTTTCAACGAGTGAAAAAGGGCGCGGCATTACACATGCAGCCTAGAGGTACATATGTCCTGCCTCGAAATAAGAGACCTTGTCCAGGTTGTAATTCCTATTTTGGTATGACCCCTCCAGTCAACATCTTGGCCCATATTTTTGCCACTTCAGGATCTGTCCTCTACTCTTATTCAATCTTGGAAACCATACTGAACTGTACCATCAGATTATACATGCTCCCACGATTTTTGATGTGCAAATTGAACTCTCGGATGGTTGTCAGCATTTCCCATTCTTTCATAATCAAACTGGCTACAATTGCATGTGAAATGAGTTTGAGGGCATCCGCCACTTTGTTTGCCTTGCTAGGGTGATATCGCAGTGCAAATTCATCGTCTTGCAGGTACTCCATCCATCTGCGTTGTCTCAAATTGAGCTCCTTTGATCGAACATATTAAGCTCTTATGGTCTGAAAACACCTCAAATTTCTCACCATATAAATAGTGTCTCCAATTTTTGATAGCGAAGACCACTGCAGCTAGTTTCAGATCATGAGTGGGATAGTTACGTTCATGGATTTTCAGTTGCCTCGAATTTCGTATGCTACCACATGATGACTTTGAGTGAGAGAGCACCCAAGTCCTTCTCCTGAAGCATCGGAGAGGTGATAAGGTTCTGTTTCAGATCCTCAAACCTTCGATTGCACACGTCTGACCACTCAAATTTGACTCCTTTATGAGTTTGTCGGGTGAGTAGAGCCCCAATCTTGGAGAAGTCCATAATAAATTTACGATAGTAGCCAGTCCCAAAAAGCTGCGAATTTCGGTCACATTCCTCGGAGCTTTCCAGTCTCTAACCGCTGCCACTTTAGTAGGGTCCACCGCTATTCCTCCTGTTGATATGACGTGCCCCAAGAAGTTGATCTTAGATTACCAGAACTCGCACTTGCTTGCTTTGGCATATAACAGATTCTTCTTCAGTGTGTCTCGGACTATCCTCAGATGCTCAGCATGTTCCTCCCGACTGGTGGAATAAACCAAAATATCGTCAATGAAGACAATTACGAACTTATCCAGATAAGGACGGAATATTCTGTTCATCAGATCCATGAACACCGCTGGTGCATTGGTGAGTCCAAAAGGCATGAACACATATTCGTACAGTCCATACCGAGTTCTAAAGGCCGTCTTTTCTATCTTCTCATCACTGACACGGATTTGATGGTAGCCTGACATAAGATCAATCTTGGAAAAATGGCTGGATCCTCTGAGTTGATCGAGCATATCATCAATCCTCGGCAAAGGGTACTTGTTTCCGATAGTCAGCTGATTCAACTTCGTGTAATCCACACACATCTGAAGAGTACCATCTTTCTTCTTTACGAACAATACCGGTGCTCCCCAAGATGAGGTGTTATGCTGGATGAATCCCAGTTTGAGCAACTCATCAATTTGTTTCTTCAACTCTGACATTTCTGCGAGAGCCATCCGGTAATGAGTCAATGATACAGGAGTAATGCCAAGATAAAGCTTAATCTCGAAGTCAATCTCCCTTTTTAGAGGTAAACCAAAGAGCTCTTTCAAGAATACCCCTGCATAGTCTTTCACTACAGCAGGTAGTTCAGCCACCGGCGCTTTGTCTAGTCTAATACTGTTCAGTACGAGATGGTTCATTTCTTCATGTAATCTCCTGGTCATAGGAATGCTTTGTCTGTTGGCATGTACTATAAACCGTTTTCCCTCGGGTGACCAGAATATCACTCTCCGAAGGTGATAGTCAATGCCGGCCTAGAAGGTAGCCAACCAGTCCATGCCAAATATGATGTCCTATTCTATCATCTCCAGTACTGAATAGTTGAATTTAAATCTGAACTTAGCAAGTTCAGTATCTAAGGAGGTGAAGATTAGTCCTAGTGATGTGTCTCCAACAGGGGATACAATAGTGAGCGCAGTGGATAATTGTTGTACTACGATAACAATAGCAGATATGAAGGTAGCAGATATAAAGGAGTGGGATGCTCCTAAATCAAATAATGCAAAAGCATAAGAACTACCAACTACTGCCATACCTTGAATCACCGAGTGATCCACCATCTCTGGAGGAGGAACTAAAGTATATAGCCGTCCAAATCTTGTTGGAATGGGTGCCCGTCCTGTCTGGTTGTGTGCTCTTGATGTTAGTGACTGAGTTGGTCGAGTTGGAGGAAAGAAAGAACCCCTGGAGTAAAAAGGTCTGTTGTTCTGTGGACACTCCCTCTTGATATGGCTCTGCTGGCCATACTGATAACAAGTGATAACACCTCGAGGATATTTAGAGACTGGTCTTGATGTGGAGGGCTGACTGGGACGAAAACCACCACTGGAAACAGTGGAGACTGAGGGTTTTCCAAAGTTGGGTCTGAATTTCTTGCAAGGGCAGAAAGAATTTCCCCCGCTCTGGCTTCGTCTGTTCTCCACAAATCTGACTATCTCCATTAGCACTTGTTCGGCTGTGCTGGCTCAACTGACCACCTCTGCCAAAGTAGCTGATTTTGGCACTGATGCTAGGTCGGAGGCTTCGCTCAAACTTTCAGGCCTTCTTATATTCCGTGTCCACCATGTATAGAGCATAGCATGATAAGCAGAGGAATTCTTGATAGTACTCTGCAACAGTCATGGGGCCCTGGACCAAAGCTATGAATGCATGTGTCTGGCGTTCCTTATCCTCCTTTGGAAAGTAATGGTCTAGAAATATCCCAGCAAACATCCCAAGTCATCTTTGTTCTATTTGCCTCTGGAATCTGCGCTTGTTGATGTTCTACGACCTTCCACCATTTGCTTGCATCATCTACCAGTTGTGAGGTAGCCAGCAGTATTCGGTCCTAATCATTAGTGATCTTAAGCAGCTTCAAGATCTTTATGATATTCTCAATCCAATTCTCTGCTCCTGTGGGTCCCTCCTTCCCTTTGAAATAAGGGGGAAGCTGTTGTTGGAAATCTCTGACCATTGTTTGGTCCTGAGATTCATTGGATGCAGTGCCTCCGTTGCCGTTCTGGTGTTGCTATAGAACGGAAGTGACTACTACCTGCACTAGGCTCTTTAGCTCGGGAGTTACCTCAAGAATATTCATACGGTCCTCTCCCTCTTCCTGCTTCAGGTTCTGTCGGGTATTTCTTCTTCGTGGAGGCATTTTCCTAAGGCATCGAAACATTGGTTGACTTAGTTTTCTCATAAGGACTTGTGTTCAAATACTTTGAAGTTACACTTGATCAAATAATCATAGGGAGGGGAAAGTTTTGTTTTACTTCTCCTATATATCTCTGTGTTCCTCACTTGGGGAAATTGCCTAAGTATCATATAGTGTTCCTTACTTTGGGGAAATTGCCTAAGTATCATGTAGTGTTCCTTGATCGGGGGAGGGACGACCTATTTTGCTATGTTTGATAAATCTACAACTTAGAGTGATTGTCCTGTAACACCCCGCCCTTTTTTACTTTAAGCTTTCCGTAAATCAGAGTCTACTTTTTTTTTTAAATAGAAGAGTGAGCAAGAACGGGACGTCACGACGCGAGCTAAGTCCGAACTTCTAAAGTCCGACCCTTAACTAGCCAACCCTATGTGTGCATGGACAAAGTCCACGAAAACGATTCACACATAACAATATAAACATGCGGAATTAAAATCAAAACATGCGGAATTATAATAGAACCTAGTTCTATTCCATTTCAGATAGCAAAGTACGTCAAGTCTTTATCCATAATTAAAATATCATAATTATCCAAATAAACATCCAACCATGGCAAATCATCTAAGTTATTACATGTCTGAAATCTAATTACTCAAATTACAAGTCCATAAATAACTTAATTAAAATATAAACTAAAAGCATCCAAGCTCCTATGCTTGGTCCTTCTCGCGTTCATCATTCTCCTTGTTTCCTGTATCATCCACTAGGGTAGAAGTAGGGCGTTAGAACAACGCGCCAAGTAGGTATTCCAATTAGGGCTAAGACATGGTTAGTACAAAACATATATAATAATATCATAATGTCAAAAACCATATAAACCATGCCATGTCATGATGTCAAATGCAATGAGTCTCACCCATCACAAGTACATATAAGTATCCCCACATAGGTCTTTCGGACGCCCCGACGGAGTGTGGCCCCTCCGGTTTCTTCTTGACGGAAAAGCACATCAAGGTATCCCACATAGGTTTTTCGGACGCCCCGACAGAGTGTGGCCCCTCCGATTACATATCCTTCACCCCATGCCATGCATGAGATGCCAATGAAATACACGCTATTTTATCATATAAACATAGCATTAAAACTCACAATTTGAAACATAACTTTTCCAACATAATTTATCAAAAATAAGATAAAAACAATGTACATAAACCCACGGTTTCAAAGAGGTGGAATCCTACCAAAGACCACTAACGCATCCTTGTGTTTTCGTCCAGTAACCGCTCATGATTTTACACACCTTGTGAGGTCCCGTTACTTTATAATATATCAATAAATTAAAACCATGTCCCATTTGATTTACCATAAAGTCCAAGTCCATAAAACATTCTTCATGGGGTTCGGCCATACACCATGGCCGAACCCATGATCTTTCATTTTAACTTATATTTACAACAATGCCATTCATACCACTTCATTCATTTAATATGCATAAACCTTAAGTCCATCAAACCTTCCCCATTGCCGAACCCATGGTCCATTACTTCTACTTATTTACAACATTGCCATTATACATATCCATAGCCATTTACCTTGCTTATTTCCATAAGGCTTATGTTCCAAATAATCCATACAAATAGTTCATGGGGTTCGGCCATGGTATGTCCAATATTTTCACATATTTACAACATTGACATCCATGGCTAACATAACCCATAAAAAAATAACATATATTTGTATCCTCCAATTAATTCTCCATTTAATCAATCACTATATTAAGTCCATAACCGATTCCTTAATCCAAACATGATCCACCAAATATTTCCCACGTGGTTCAGCCATACACCATGGCCGAACCCATGGTCTTTCATTTTTAGACCATATTTACATTTTTGCCATTACCTTATGTTAATGTCCAAAACCGATCCATAACATTGATTCATGGGGTTCGGCCAAACACCATGGCCGAACCCTATGATGTCTAACTTTCCAATTTTATCAATTCCCATTCTTGAATCCATAATTGAAGGTTCCTTCCTTTTTGATCCTGGAATAGCCTGGATTTTTAAATCAATACATATATTGGCTATGATTTATTTTAATGGTTGAAATTTAGAATTTTGATGGAATGAATGGTAAATGGATCAAAATTTGGATAATGGCCCAAGTATGGTCCAATGGGCCATGGATTGGATTAATTTCATTTAAATGGGTCAATGATGGTTAATTGGGTCAAGGATGGTCAATTGGGTCAAATACTCATTTGGGACCCAATGGGTCAAGATGGTTTGAGCATTAGCGTAAATGGGTAGGAGGTGAATTTAATTGGGTCATGGGCTCAATGGTGATCCAATTAGATGGAATGGATTGAAGTGATTAAGAATCACCTAAGTTAAATTGGAAATTATCCAAGTATTATGGTCTAGTGGGGCTCACCTCCACCTCATCAAGTGAGGTGGCGTGTGGACCATGACTTAGGTGGGGCCGACCACCATGGTTGACTTGGTCAACTATGGATAAGTCAAAGGGAATTAAGGAGGATCAAAGTAAATTAAGTTGAAGTAAGTAATTTAAATCATCTAAGTTAATATTGAATAAACCTAGATGACATGATCAAGTGGGGCCCACCTCCACCTCATCAAGTGAGATGGTGTGTGGACCGAGACATTGGTGGGGCCGGCCACCATGGTTGACTTGGTCAACCATGGGTGGATTCATGGAGAAAATTAAGGAAACTAAATGGAACTAAACTATGTAATTAAATGACCTAAGTTAGATATCAAATTAATCAAATAAATTACATTATATGGGGTGAGTTAAATGGGGTGAGTCACTTAGATAATGAGTGAGTCAAATGTGTGATTTCCATCTCACTTGACCCACCCAAACCACTAAGACAAGACACACCAAAACCGTTGGCCATGGAAGAGTGGTATGGCTAAGACAAGATCCACAAAATGGGGCCTAGCTTGGGCATGCATTGGCCCATGGTGGGGTGGTAGTTCCACCTCATACCAACCACCACCACTAAGGGACAAGGGGCCTAGGATTAAGGGCATGCAAGGCCATGCACCCATTTGGTTTGGTCAATGGGCTCATGGGGAAGACTCCACCTTAATGAGGGTGGAGTCTAACCCAAGCTACCCAAGGTAAAATGAGAAAGGTCTAGGGTTTCATCTCATCTCCATCTCTCCATCTCTCACTCCTTCTCCTAGCCGTCCCCCCACTCTAATCCAAAGAGAAGACCAAGAAGAAGAAAGGACTTAGAAGAAAAATAAGAACATTCCAAGCTTGGCCGACCACCACTCTAAGATCAAGACTTGGAAGACTTTCCATTCTTTCCTCCTTTCCCTCTCTCAAACCTACCTCAATCATTGGTTGAACCAGCCCTTGGAGATTTCATTGGATGAAGCACATATAGTGGCCGAACATCAAGGAGAAAGAAGGAAGGAGAAGGGCTAAGGATCAAGAGGAGCAAGAGGAAACTGGAGGAGCCGCGGGAGTGGTAAGTAGTCCTAAACAAGATTTTATTTTTAAAGGGTTAAAAAGGAGATCATGGAGTCCATTTTCTTGGATTAAATGGTGGCCAAAATATCATGGGCCATGGATCTAAAATCCATCCAAGGAAGGGATGGGAAATGGACAAACCGTAAAGGGTAGGGTAGACTATGAATAATGGAACAAATAAGGACACTATGTACACATATGGATTATGCATGCATGCATGGTAAAAAAAAAGGGTTCAAAGATCGCAATGGCCGAACCCTAACTGTTATGGAAATGTAGAGAGAACCCCATGCATGTCAAGAATATGATGAGTGAACAAGATGTATGGTTTGGCCTTTGCATGGCCAAACCCTAGGGCTTCTTGTATGAAAACTATCAAATATAAGTCATGGAGAATATGATTTTTGGAAGATATAATGTACCATAGGGTTCGGCCATGGTGTATGGATGAACCCCATGGAATGATATTAAGTTTCCTCCATGGGTTTAAAGGATAGAAAACATGGAATGGTGGTTAATGATTGTTAGGGTTTTTGAATGGTGAAATGTTAGTAAATTTTAAGGGGTTTTAGTGAAGGAAACCATGGACAAATATTGGTCATATTATGGTCCTAAACCTTACAACTAAGGATGAACCATGAACCATGGGTTCGGCCATGATGTATGGCCGAACCCTATGGTGGTGTGTTAGTGATGTTAAGAGTGAAACATATGGAAAATGATGAAGAATGTTGGTAGTTTTAAGTGGGTTTTAAGCATTGTAAATAATGTTTTAAAAAGGGTGGAAATAATGATAAACCTTGGACCATGGGTTCGGCCATATTGTATGGCCGAACCCCATGGAGAGATTTTGGTGAACTTAGATGTTTTGGAACCATGAAGAGGTGATGGGAATATGGTTAAGTTAATGGACTCAAAATGTGGTTAAGGTTGATAAAAAATGATGATCTAAACATATGATTGAAACCCCCTCATGGAGGGACTTGTTGTGGATCTAAAATGTGATAAAAGATCCAAGAAAAAAATGAGGAGAAGACATCGTGGTTCGGCCATGGTGTATGGCTGAACCCATGACCCATTTTAGGAGTTATTTTATGGGCTAAGTTTGGAGTTATGCATGTGTTTAAATGAATGGAAATTAGGTTAAGTAAATGGCTGATTTTTAATGATTTTATGTCATGGTTAATGAATCAATCATGGATCCATGTTTATGGATCACTTATGAACCTAAAGATGTAAAAATAAATGAGTGATTAACCATGGGAAGAAGGAGTGGCATAAACGTAAATATGGCCAAAAATGAAGAACCATGGGTTCGGCCATGGTGTATGTCCAAACCCCATGGGGGATGTTTGTGGACTTAGGGGACTTAAATAATGATCTTATTTGCTGGATAAATGAAGCATAGGGTTGCTGGTTTTTAGACTCACATGATTAAAATAAATCTATGGATTAAAAAGGGACCCAAAAACCTAGTTAGTGAGGTTCGGCCATGGGGTATGGCCGAACCCCACTAAGGCATGTATGATGGACTTAGGCAAGATTAAAACATGGGTTTAATTGTTGATGTGTAATAAGGTAAACGGGACCTCACAAGCGGTGCGCGATTGGTAACCGAATTCGTGGACGGAAACGCAAAGGAACACTAGTTGGCATTTGGTAGGATTCCTACCTTATTGTAAGCCATGGATTATGTGTTTATGGATGTTTTCCTTGAATTATTTTGGTAATCAAATGACATGTTTTAAGATAGGTTTTAAATGCTATGATTTGCATTTTATATGGCATATTGCATTTACATCTCATGCATGGCATGGGAGGGATGAAATGAAACCGGAGTCCATGCTCCGTCGGGGCGACCGATAAACACACATGGGGATACCTTGATGTGTTTCACCCATCAAGGGGGGTTACTATGAGATTGTGATACCTTGATGAGGGTTTTCCATCAAGGGGGACATTATGTATGATTGATGATGGACATTGTATAATGATGATGTGCATGATGGGTGGGACTCATGACATATGACACCCATGGCATGCCATTGATTTCATGGTTTTGCTATACTATTAACTATGTGTTTTGTTATCACTAATCCATGTGTTGGCCCTACTCGGAGTACCTACTGGGCGCATTGTCTAACGCCCTACTTCCACCTTAGATGATGACGCAGGAAATGGAGGAAATGAAGGACGCGACCGGAGCCAAGCGTAGGAGCTTGGAGGAGCGAGCTAGTTTATTTGCTTAAGTTTATTTTGGAAATGTAATTTGATTAACTTAGCGCGTTGGACTATAATAATTTAGACTATTGCTATGGTTTGGACTTTTATTTGGACATTATAATTTTGAGGTATTATTATTAATTGAGCGATGTAGCTTCCTTGCTGTCTAAAATTGGTAGGATAGACTCTATTATAACTCCGCTTTAAGTTTATATTCCGCAAGCTTACCTTCTACGTGTGAACCGTTCTCGTGGACTTAGTTCCACGCACACGTAGGGTTGGCCAGTTAAGGGTCGGGCTTTGGAAGCTCGGGCTTAACTAGTGTCGTGGCGTCCCGCGCTCTTTGTCACTCTTTATTTAAAAAAAAAAAAAAATAGACTTTGATTTTCGGCAAATAGCATAGTGAAAAGGGACGGGCGTTCACAGTTGGTATCAGAGCGAAACCGGAAGAATGAATCTTTCGAAGTAAGATTAAGACGGTTTCATGTCTCACTGACAGATAAGAATCCAAACTGATCGACTCTTCGGAGTCCGCTGCACGGGGGCCGAATTAATTTACTTCGTTAGACTCAGACTGAAGCATTCAATTTGAGAGCAACATTTGACGGAAAGGAATGATAGCAAAGGAAGGACAATCACTATAAGATGGATTTATCAAACATAGCAAGATAGGGCTTATTTCCCCAAAAATGAGAAAACATCTAGATTTTTCCCTAAAATTGAGAAACAGTGATGGATTTATCAAACGTAGCAAAATATGAAAATTTTACTGATTTCCCCAAATTGAAAAAGGAATACTTGATACTTAAGAAGTTTTCCCCCAAAACTAAGTGTGCTAATTTGGCAATTTTTCCCCAAAATTGAAAAGGAATATTTGATACTTAGGAAATTTTTCCCCAAAACTAAGTGTACTTATTTGGCAATTTTCCCCAAAATATGAAAACACCAATTTTATGAAGAAAACTAAGTCAATAATATTTTTCGATGACTTAGGAAATGTCTCCAAGGAGAAGGACTCGTAAAAACCCACGGGTGGAGGAAGAGGTGCAACTGCCTCACCAGGAAGAAGAAGTATAGCGACCTCATCAAGAAGAGGTGCAACCTCCTCATCAAGAAGAAGAGATGCAATAACCTCATCAGGGGGAAGAGGGAAACAGAGTGAACATCCCCGTAGTGCCTCCCGAGTTGCAAGACTTAGTTCAAGCGGTGGTCGCTTTTGTTCTTCAACAACACTTGAGTGGAAATGCGACCACCAGTGACTCAAATGACCGGAGATGGTCAAGGATTTCCAGCAGCGACGCCCCCCTTATTTCAACGGGAAAGGAGGGCCTGTCGTAGCGGAAAACTGGTTGAGGAAAGTGACTCAGATCTTGGCCCTACTAAAGATCTTGAGTCATGAAGACAAGATCTTGCTGGCTTCCTCACAACTGATAGATGATGCCGGCAAGTGGTGGGAGGTAGTTGAGCGACAACGGGCACTCATTCCGGAAAGAAATAGGACTGCAATGACATGGGAGCAGTTCTCAGCCATGTTTTTAAACCACTACTTCCTCGAGGAGGAGAAGGAGCACCATGTCCAGGCGTTTATATCTTTGGTGCAAGGCACCATGACAGTGGCAGAGTACTACCAGGAGTTCCTTCGTTTGTCCTGCTATGCCCTATTTATGGTGGACACGGAGTACCGGAGGGCCCGTAAGTTTGAGCGGGGCCTTCGGCCAAGCATTAGAGCCAAGGTGACCATCTTCAAGGCACCTACATTGGCAGATGTGGTCAGCAGGGCCACTCTAGCGGAGCAGGATATGGCCGAGATAATGCGGTTTGACAACCGCCGAGGTCAGAGTGGGAGGGGTACATTTCAGCCCAACAAGAAGTTCCGCCCGAACTTTAGCAGACCCTCACCTTCCACTGGGTCCACAGGGGGCTTTCGCCCCAATCAGCCCTCCCCATCAACATCAGTCACTCAGGTTCCCCGGGGTGGGAACACATGCCACTAGTGTGGCCAACAGGGCCACTTCAAGAGGGAATGTCCGCAGATTAGCAGACCCTCTCATTCCAGGGGTTCCTTCTGCCCTCCAGGTAGACCAGCACAGTCACGAGGAGCCAGGGCTTACAACCAGGCGGGGCGGGCACCAAACCCTACAGGATCTGGACTGCTTTATACCTTAGCTCCTCCAGCAGCGGTGGATCACTCCGTGATTCAAGGTATAGCCGTAGTTGGTAGTTCATATGCCTTTGCATTATTTGATTCTGGAGCTTCCCATTCATTTGTATCTGTTGTATTCATATCTGCTACGGGCACATTAGTACAGAAATTGTCCACATCACTTACCATTGTATCCCCCGTTGGAGACACATCTTTGGGACTCATATGCACGGCAGTGAACACTGAACTCGCTGGATTTAGATTAGAGTTCAATTATCTGGTACTCGATATGACTGAGTACGATGTTATTTTCGGCATGGACTGGTTGGCTAGTTTTCAGGCCAACATTTATTGCCATCTTCGTAGGGTGATATTTTGGTAACCCGAGGGAAAGCAGTATGTGGTGCATGCTGATAGACAGGGGATCCCTAGAAGGCTGCAGGAAGAATCGAACCACCTTGTCTTGAACAACATCAGATTAGACAAGGCACCAGTGGCTGAACTTCCGACGGTAGTGACAGACTACGCAGAGGTATTCCCAACAGAGCTCCCTAGTTTGCCACCCAAGAGGGAGATAGACTTTGAGATCAAGTTATATCCTGGCACTGCCCCAGTATCATTGCGACATTACAGGATGGTACCAGCTAAGATGTCCGAGTTGAAGAAGCAGATTGATGATCTACTCAGACTGGGGTTTATCCGGAACAGTACATAATCATGGGGAGCCCCAGTATTATTTGTGAAGAAGAAGGACGGCACCCTTCGGATGTGTGTGGACTATAAGAAGTTGAACCAGTTGACTGTCAGGAACAAGTACCCTTTGCCCAGGATTGAGGATTTATTTGATCAACTTAGGGGTTCCACTCACTTCTCTACGATTGATCTGATGTCCGGTTACCATCAAATCCGGGTTATAGAGGAAGACATAGAGAAGACGGCTTTCAAGACACGGTATGGTTTATATGCGTATGTGGTCATGCCATTTGGACTTACAAATACACCGGCTGTGTTCATGGATCTGATGAACCGGATCTTCCGTCCTTACTTGGATCAGTTTACGATTGTATTCATTGATGATATTCTGGTCTATTCCAAAAGTCAGGAGGAACATATAGAGCACCTGCGGATAGTCTTGGACACCTTGAGGAAGAACCAGTTGTATACCAAAGCCAACAAGTGTGAGTTCTGGCTCTCCGAGGTCAACTTCTTGGGGCATATTATATTAGCAGAAGGTATAGCCGTGGACCCGGCTAAGGTGGCGGCAGTTAGGGAATGGAAAGCACCGGCGAATGTGACCGAGATCCGCAGCTTCCTGGGATTGGCCGGTTACTATCGGAAATTCATCATGGACTTCTCCAAGATTGCATCTCCACTCACCCGACTCACTCAGAAAGGAGTCAAATTTGAGTGGTCAGATTTATGCAACCGGAGATTTGAAACACTGAAAGAGAGACTCACAAGGGCTCCTATTCTGATTTTGCCAGAAAGAGGCAAGGTTATGAAGTACAATGCAACGCTTCAGGAGAAGGACTTGGGTGTGTCCTTAGTCAAACTCATCGTGTAGTGGCTTATTGTTCAAGACAATTGAAAATACATGAACGTCTTTATCCCACAAATGATTTGGAGCTAGCCGCAGTGGTCTTCGCTCTCAAAAGCTGGAGACACTACCTTTATGGCGAGAAGTTTGAGGTGTGTTCAGATCACAAGAGCCTGAAGTACTTGTTTGATCAGAAGGAACTCAACATGAGGCAGCGCAGGTGGATGGAATATCTGTAAAATTATGAGTTCGCGCTTCGGTATCATCCTGGGAAGGCGAACAAAGTGGTGGATGCCCTCAGTCTCATGTCACATGCGACAGTAGCCAGTTTGATCAGGACAGAATGGGATATGCTGAACACCATCCGAGAGTTCAATTTGTATATCAAGAACCATGGGAGTATGTACAATCTGATCATAATGTCCAACATGGTCTCCAAGATTGAATAGGAGCAATGGAAAGATCCAAAGGTAGAGGAGATATGGGCCAAGATGTCTACCGGTGAAGTTCTATCGGAATGGGAATTACGACCAAGACAAGGTCTTGTATTCCGAGGCAGGACATATGTACCTAAGAGCTTCAGAAGAGAGTTGTTGGTTGAGGCACATCAGACCAAACTCTCTATTCATCAGGGTAGCACCAAGATGTATCATGATCTTAAGAGACACTATTGGTGGTATGCACTCAAGAGAGATGTAGCAAAGTTTGTTGCTCACTGCCTAACTTGTCAGCGGGTTAAGGCGGAACATCAGAAGCCACCGGGTTTACTCCAACTCTTACCAGTGCCGGAGTGGAAATGGGAGCACATCTCCATGGATTTTGTGACAGGGTTGCCAAGGTCATCAAAGGGCAAGATGCGATATGGGTCGTGGTGGACCGATTGACCAAGTCTACGTATTTCCTTCCGTCAAGACGACAGATTCATCTGAGACCTTGGGTCAACGGTACATCCGGGATATCATCAGACTACATGGTATTCCCCGAACTATTGTATCCGACAGAGATGACCGATTCACTAGCAGAGTATGGCAGAGCATGTAGTCGGCTATGGGGACCGATGTATTGACTAGCACAGCATTCCACCCACAGACTGATGGACAGTCGGAGAGGACGATATAAATATTGGAGGACATGTTGAGAGCATGTATGCTAGACTTCAAGGGTGGATGGGAGGATCACTTGCCATTGGTGGAGTTCTCGTAGTACAACAGTTACCAAGCAAGCCTTCAGATGGCTCCGTTTGAGGCCTTGTATGGTAGGCCATGTAGATCACCAGTGTGCTAGACAGAGGCCGGTGAGCCTGCACTGATTGGACCCGAGTTGGTTACGGAGACCACGGTGTAGATCAAGTTGATACGGCGACACCTACTCACTGCACAGAGTCGTTAGAAGAGCTACGCTAACAAGAGGAGAAGGTTCCTTGAGTTTGAGGCTTAGTGTTCTTGAAAGTCTCACCACGGAAGGGACACATGAGGTTTGGGAAGAAAAGGAAGTTGTCGCCTAGATTTGTGGGCCGTTTCCAATCCTGAAGAGGGTGGGGGGGGGGGGGGGGGGGGGTAGCTTATCAGTTGGTGCTTCCTCCACAGTTATCATCTCTACATGATGTGTTCCATGTGTCCATGTTGAGGAAGTACAACCCCGATCCTTCACATGTGTTGAACGTACAAGACGTCGATGTGCAAAGCGATGTAACGTATGTGGAGAAGCCGGTCAGAGTGATCGGGAGAGAACAAAGGGTACTAACGAACCGTGCCATTCAGTTTGTCAAGGTGGTATGGGAACGACATGGCAATGAGGAAGCCACCTGGGAGCTTGAGTCAGAAATGAGAACCGCTCATCTGGAGCTTTTTGTATTAGTTGTTTGAACCCCTACTTCGCTCGAATTTTCGGGATGAAAATTTCAAAAGAGGTTTATATTGTAATAGCCCGGATTTTTAAATCAATACATATATTGGCTATGATTTATTTTAATGGTTGAAATTTAGAATTTTGATGGAATGAATGGTAAATGGATCAAAATTTGGACAATGGCCCAAGTATGGTCCAATGGGCCATGGATTGGATTAATTTCATTTAAATGGGTCAATGATGGTTAATTGGGTCATGTAATGGCTCGGATTTTTAAATCAATATAAATGTTGGCTATTATTTATTTTTAATGATGGAAATTGGGAATTTTGAAGGAATAGATGTTAAATGGATCAAAATTTGGGCAATGGACCATGGATTGGATGAAATTCATTTAAATGGACAATGATGATTAATTGGGTCCAATACCCATTTGGGACCCAATGGGTCAAGATGATTTAAGCTCAAAGGTAAATAGGTAGGAAATGAATTTAATTGGGCCATGGGCCCAATGGTGATCCAATTAGTTGGAAGGGATTGAAGTGATTAAAATCACTTAAGTTAAAGTGTAATTAATTAAATTTAAATCCACCTAAGTTAGTGGTGAATAAATCAAGATGGCATAACCAAGTGGGGCCCACCTCCACCTCATCAAGTGAGGTGGCGTGTGGACCAAGGCATAGGTGGGGCCGACCATCATGGTTGACTTGGTCAACCATGGATAAGTCAAAGGGAATTAAGGAGGATCAAGTGAATTAAGTTGAATTAATTAATGTAAAACATCTAAGTTAATATTTATTAAACTTAGGTGACATGGCCGAATGGGGCCCACCTCCACCTCATCAAGTGAGGTGGCAGGTAGGCTAAGAATTGGTAGGGCCGGCCACCATGGTTGACTTGGTCAACCATGGGTGGATTAATGGAGAAGAATCAAGGAGATTAAAGGGGATTAAATGAAAATTAATTAACCTAAGTTGAGAATCCAATTAATTAAATAATTAGGTTAGTCAAATTGGTCAAATAAGGAGTCAAAGGGGTAAGTCAATGGGTGGTTTCATCTCATTGAAACCACCCAAATCACTCAAAGAAACACAACCAAAACCATTGGCTAAGGGTGGTGGTTTCATCCCAACCACCACCACCAAAGGCATGTGAGCCCATACCCCTCTCCATGATGTTGGTCAAATGGATAAGATGGAAGACCAAACCACCCATCTCAAGACACCAAAACCGTTGGCAAGGGGTGGTGGTTTCATCTCAACCACCACCACCAAAGGCATGAGAACCCATATCCCTCCCCATGATGTTGGTCAATGGACTTGATGGGAAGACCAAACCACCCATCTCAAGACCCAAAACCGTTGGCATGGTGGTGGTTTCATCCCAACCACCACCACTAAGAGCATGTAAGCTCATACCCCCCCATGTTGGTTGGTCAAAAGGACCAAGGAGGCTTAGAAGATTTTCCCATCCTCTCCTCGTCTCCCTCTCTCAAACCTACTCCACCTTAGCCGAACCCAAACATTGGAGATATCATTTGATCAAGCACATCTTGGCCGAACATCAAGGAGAAGAAGAATGAGAAAGTCTAAGAAAATCAAAGAGGAGAAAAAGGAAGTCGGAGGAGCCGCCGGAATGGTAAGTAATTCTCAACAAGAGTTTACATTTTTAAGGGTTAAAAAGGTGATCATGGAGTCCATTTTCTTGGATTAAATGGTGGCCAAAATGTTATGGGTCATGGATCTAAAATCCATCCAAGGAAAGGATGAGAAATGGACAAACCCTAATGGGTGAGATAGGTTAAGAAAAATAAAGGACTATTAAGGACATTATGTATTTAAGGTTTATTAAAGCATGGAGATGTAATTTTTGAGGAATGATGGACCATAGGGTTCGGCCATGTAGTTTGGCCGAACCCCATGGTAGTTGATTAAGTAAATTTTAAGGGGTTTTAAGGAAAGAAACCATGGAATAATGATTGATGATTTTAAGGTTTTAATGATTAAATGTTAGCTAAATTTTAAGGGTTTTAATGAGGGAAATCCATGGAGAAAATGTGAATGGTTCTTTGGCCTCAAGAGTGGTAGATGAGGATAAACCATGAACCATGGGTTCGGCCATGGTGTATGACCGAACCCTATGGTGATGTATTAGTAAATTTAATGGGTGTAAAATATAGAAAAATAATGGGGAATATTGGTAGCTTTGATGGACTCAAAAATGTACCAAATGTTGATAAAAAAGGGTGATTTAAATGTATGATGGAATCCGCTCATGGAAGGACTTGTGGTGGATCTAAATATGGTGAAAAGACCCAAGGAAAAAAATAAGGGAAAGACATCATGGGTTCGGCCATGGTGTATGGCCGAACCGATGACCCATTTTACAAGCCATTTGATGGGTTAAGTTTGGAGCTATCTATGTGTTTAAATTAATGGGGATTAGGTTAAGTAAATGGCTGTTTTTAATGATGTTATGTCATGATTAATAAGTCATCAATGGACCCATACTTATGGATCAGTTATGGACCAAAATGTACATGGATAAGTGAATGATTAAATATGGAAGAAGTAGTGGCAAAATGGTAAATATGGGCCAAAATGAAGAACCATGGGTTTGGTCATGGTGTATGGCCGAACCCCACTAAGGTGTGATTAATGGACTTAGGCATGGATAAAACATGGGTTGATTATTGATATGTAATAAGGTATCGGACATCGTAAGCGGTGCGTGATTGGTGACCGGATTCGTGGAGGGAAAACGTAAAGGGACATTAATCGGTATTCGGTAGGATTCCTACCTTATTGTAAGCCATGGATTATGTGTTATATGAATGTTTTCCTTGATTTATTTTGGTAATCATGTGATTGTTTTAAGATGGGTTTTAAGGCTATGAATTATATATTACATGGCATATTGCATTTACATCTCATGCATGGCATGGGAGGGATATGGCATGGGAAAGATAAAATGAAACCGGAGTCCATGCTCCGTCGGGGCGACGGATAAACAAACATGGGGATATTTTGATGTGCTTTATCCATCAAGAAGGTTACTATTTTGATGAGGCTATTCAAACAAGAATGTTATTATGTGTTTATTATACCTTGATGATGATTTTTCCATCAAGGGGGATGTTTGTATTTATTATTATACCTTGATGAGGCTTTGCCATCAAGGGGGATACTTTGTCTTGATTATACCTTGATGATGGTTTTTCCATCAAGGGGGATGTTTGTATTTATTATTATACCTTGATGAGGCTTTGCCATCAAGGGGGATACTTTGTGTGAATTTATCTTGATGAAGCTTTTCCATCAAGGGGGACATTATGTATGGTTGAAAAAGGGACATTGTACAATGATGATGAGCTTGATGGGTGGGATTCATGACATAGGACACCTTGCACTTAATTGCATGACATTGCACTTAATTGCATGGTTTTGATATAATATTATCTATATGTTTTGTTATCACTAATCCATGTGTTGGCCCTACTCGGAGTACCTACTGGGCGCGTTGTCTAATGCCCTACTTCTACCTTAGATGACGACACAGGAAATGGAGGATGTGACTGGAGCCAAGCGTAGGAGCTTGGGAAAGTGGGCTAGATGTTTTATTTAAATTTATTTTGCAATGTAATTTGAGTAACTTAGCTTGTTAAACTGTAATAATTTAGATTGCTATGGTTTGGACTTTATTTTGGACATTATAATTTTGAGGTATTTTAGTAATTTAAGTAACATATGTCTTTACTATCTAAAATTGGCAGGATAGTCTCTATTATAATTCCGCTTTAAGTTTACATTCCGCAATGCTTACTTTCTACGTGTGAACCGTTCTTTGTGGACTTCATTCCACGCACACGTAGGTTGGCCAGTTAAGGGCCGGCTTTAGAAGCTCGGGCTTAACTCGCGTCGTGACGTCCCGCGCTCTTTGTCACTCTTATTTCAGAAAAAAAAATAGACTCTGATTTTCAGATAATTAAATTTAAGCGACTGAAAAGGGCGGGGTGTTACAGTTGGTATCAGAGCGAAATCGGAAGAATGAATCTTTCGAAGTAAGATTAAGACTGTTGCATGTCTCACTGACAGCTAAGAATCCCAACTGACCGACTCTTCGGAGTCTGTTGCACGGGGGCCGGATTAATTTACTTCGTTAGACTCAGACTAAAGCATTCAATCTGAGAGCAACCTTTGACGAAAAAGGAAATGATAGCAAGGGAAGGACAATCACTATAAGTTGGAATTTATCAAACATAGCAAAATAGGGCTTACTTCCCTAAGAATGAGAAAAAAAAACATCTAGATTTTTCCCCAAGTTGAGAAACAGTAGGGATTTATCAAACATAACAAAATAGGAAAATTTCCCCAATTTCCCCAAAATTGAACAAAACATTTGATACTTAGGAAGTTTTCCCCAAAACAAAGTGTGCTTATTTTGCAAATTTTCCCCAAAATTAAGAAAAGAATATTGATACTTAGGAAGTTTTCCCCAAATACCAAGATGCTTATTTGGTAATTTCCCCAAGTTGAGAAAGAACACTTGATACATATGTAAAATGAGAAACATCATGATTCCCTCAAATTGAGAAATGGTACTTGAGACTTAGGAAAATTTTCCCCAAATACAAGAAATACAAGGTGCTTATATGGCAATTTCCCCAAACGAGATACATTGTATTATACATAAGAAATCCCCCAAAACCAAGATTGGTTTTATTGGAAACTGTTGTTGATTATTTTTGTATTCTATTTGTATGATACAGATATGTCGAGTAACGTGGAGTATACGGAGTTATGGGATAAGGGAACCCCTAGCTGTCCCATAGATTTGGTATCTGCTTCCAACAACTCCAGCATGGAAGTTAACATGGACTTTCAGGAGGGACCTCCAGAGGAAGATGAAGTGGATTTAGCATCTTTTTCTGAAGAGCATATGGAAGACTTTCCAAAGATAAGAGAGTCGGTAGGGGAAATAGAACCCGATTATATGTGTGAGTTATGCAACCAGGATGGGCACAATTGTACATACTGCCCCCACCCTCTTGAAGTTGTATACCCGGTTTGTGGATTACATGGGCACGGGGAAGAAAGGACTAATTGTCCTTATATTGGAGGACTAGGGATAATACCCTGTTTGACATGTGGAGTACTGGGTCACATGTTGATGTCATGCCCTAACAGTTCCTTTATCTTTGAGGATGATGCAGGGTCTTCTACGGAAGACTAGGCTGGGAAGTAGTAAGAAAGGTCATTAAAAAGAGGGTTATTTTGTAAGGGTTGTGGGTGCATTTTGTTATTTTGAAGGGTTTATTTTAACCCTACCAACCCTTGTACTATGATAGAAGTTTGAATGACTTTTTAAGGAAGTATGCAAACTTAAGAGTTTATGAGGACTTTGGCACTGAGAGGTAGGTAACGAGGTCTCTTGATTGATAATTGAGACGTGGTATGGGTGCGTCCCTCACGTGATATTGATGAGATAAGTATTTAGATTCCACGAGTATGGCCTAAAATAGTCGTAAGACTGTGGAAATCTCGATATGAAATACGAAAATTTGGTTTCATAGGGTTACAGTTGAGGAGTGGGTCCCTCACATGCTACGCACTGGAGGGCGCTCGCACGGCTATTTTTCATACTTAATGTGCGTGGAGGCGCGGAGCTAGGTGTTATCTTACCCTGTGGGGGTGGTACTAGCTTCGTCAGACACGGTTCGACCGCCTTAGTACTTGACAAAAACACCCTTGGGTTGAAGGGATGCAGGGCGAGGTAGACCGGATCACGTTGGACGTGGGTCTTTCGCTTGGTAAGTCATGGGCCCTAAGTCTTGCTAAGGGGTCGAGGTATATTTGTGATTTGATATGGTCGCCATAGTCAAATAGTGATTCATTCGAGTGTTGTTCCTACGGATATTAATCATGGATAGATGATACTTGTGGACAGAGTATACCAAGGATGGATTGTTTTCATGTTGGATCATACCCATAGGTGGGTTATATTCATGGATGATTATTAAACAGGGATAGATGATATTTACTGGAAACGAGATACCAAGGGTGGATGAGATTAACCGTGGATGAAGGTTCCCATGGTGGATTGGATTGAGGTCAGATATTGGTACCATGGAAGACATGTTGATAGTATGATGGACCTGTTGATCTCATAAATGACATAGTGACCTAATGATTGGGACATGTTTTCGATTCACATCCCACGTTTTAAGGAAAAGATGCTGGTCGTATTATGACTTGTATCACAGAAAAGTTGGTATTGAGAGATACTCAGCATCGTAGAAGTTTTGAACAAAAAGTGTTAGTCACATAACGAAGTATGTGCAGAGGAAGATATAGAGAAGATAACATTTCCACTAACTCGACTCACTCAAAAAGGGGTCAAATATGAGTGGACAAATCTGTGCAATCAAAGGTTTGAAGAGCTGAAGACAGGACTTACAACTGCCCTGTTTTAGTTTTGCCGGTGAGTGGCAAGTGTTACGAGGTACATTGTGATGCTTCTGGAGAGGGACTGGGGTGTACACTCAATCAAAGTAATCGTGTGGTGGCATACGAATCAAGACAGCTGAAAATACATTCCACACATGATTTGGAATTAGCCGCAGTGGTATTTGCTCTCAAAAGTTGGAGACATTATCTATATGGCGAGAAATTTGAAGTGTTTTCTGATCATAAAATTTTGAAATACTTGTTTGATCAGAAGGAACTCAACACGAGGCAGCGCAGGTGGATGGAATATCTACAAGATTATGAGTTCGCTCTTCGGTATCATCCTGGCAAGGCGAACAAAGTGGCGGATGCCCTCAGCCGCTTATCACATGCATCAGTGGCCAGTTTGATCAGAATGGAATGGGCTATGCTGAACACCATCCGAGAGTTCAACTTGTACATCAGGAACCGTGGGAGTATGTACAATCTGATCATACGGTCCAACATGGTCTCCGAGATGTCTACAGGTGAGGTTGTGCCAGAATGGGAATTACGACCGGGACAGGGTCTTTTACTCCGAGGTAGGACATATGTGCCGGAGAACTGCAGAAGAGAGTTGTTGATTGAGGCGCATCGGACCAAACTCTTTATCCATCCGGGCAGCACCAAGATGTATCATAATCTTAAGAGGCACTATTGGTGGCGTGGACTCAAGAGAGATGTGGCAGAGTTTGTTGCTCGTTGCCTAACTTGTCAGTAGGTTAAGGCGGAACATTAGAAACCACCGGGTTTACTCAAACCCTTGCCAGTGCCGGGGTGGAAATGAGAACACATATCCATGGATTTTGTAACAGGGTCGCCAAGGTCATCAAAGGGAAACGATGGGACTAAGTCATCGCATTTCCCATCAAGATGACAGATTCATCGGAGACCTTGGGTCGACGGTACATCTGGGATATCATCAGACTACATGGTATTCCCCGGACTATTGTGTCCGACAGGGATGGCCGATTTTGTAATGGCCCGGAATTTGTAAATCAATATATATGTGGCTATTATTTATTTTAATGGTGGAAATTGAAATTTGATGGAATAAATGGTGAATGGATCAAGATATGGACAAAGGCCCAAGTATGGCCCAATGGATCATGGATTGGATTTAAAATCATTTAAATGGTCAGTAATGGTCAATGGGGGCCAAGGATGGTTAAATTGGGCCCAATACCCATTTGGGACCCAATGGGTCAAGATAATGTAAGCTCTAAGGTAAATGGGTAAGGGCGAATTTAATTGGGCCATGGACCCAATGGTGATCCAATAAGAGGAATGGATTTAATTAAATTTAAATCACCTAAGTTGGTGATGAATTGACCAAGGTGACATGGCCGATTGGGACCCACCTCCACCTCACCAAGTGAGGTGGCGTGTGGACCAAGGATTGGTGGTGCCGGCCACCATGGTTGACTTGATCAACCATGGGTGGAATAATGGAATTAAGTTAAGTGGGAATTAATTGACCTAAGGTAATTATCTAGTTAATTAAATGATTAAACTATCCAAAAGGTGGTCAAAGGGGTCAGAAGATGGAAAAGCAAACCATTCCATCTTAAGAAGCCAAAAAACGTTGGCTAGTGCTAATGAAACACATCCTATTTTATCATATAAACATAGCATTAAAACTCACATTTTGAGTCAATATCATTTACAACATAATTCATCAAAATAAGATATAAACATTGTACATTAAACCCATGGTTTCAAAGAGGTGGAATCCTACCAAAGACCACTAACGTATCCTTGCGCTTTCGTCCGGTAACCGCTCAAGATCGTACACACCTTGTGAGGTCCCGTTACCTTATAACATATCAATCAATTAAAACCATATCCCATTTGATTTACAATAATGTCCAAGTCCCTACACACAACCTTGTGGGGTTCGGCATACACCATGGCCGAACCTCACTTACTAGGTTTTAGTCCCTCCTTTGGTTTATTAATCAATAACCCCTAAGTTAATTTATTTAAACACTTAGTCCACCAAAACACACCTTAGTGAGGTTCGGCCATACAACATGGCCGAACCTCACCCTCTTGGTAACCACCTAAGTCCATAAGAATACTCCTCATGGGGTTCCGCCATACACCATGGCCGAACCCATGATCCATCACTTTCACCCTTTATTACATCCATGCCATTGCTTGATTCATAAAACCAAACACTTATAGATTAATCATCTAACCTTATCAAGTCCATAAAATCCATAAATCATTCGCCATGGGGTTCGGCCATACACCATGGCTGAACCCATGGTCTATCATTTCCACCTATTTACCTTTTTGCCATTTCCTTCATCACCTTAGGTTTAAGTTCCAAAACATAAGTCCATTCATTTATTTAATCATATTAGATCCATAATATTGGTTCATGGGGTTCGGTCATACACCATGGCCGAACCAATGATATCATTGTTCCATCCTCCTTCTTAATTTATTTACAATAATAAATCCATAATTGAACCATAGAATTGATTCATGGGGTTCGGCGAAACGCCATGGCCGAACCCTATGATGTATAACTTTCCATTTTATCCATTATATCAATTACCATCTTTGAATCCATAAATCAAGGTTCCTTCCTTTTTTATCCAAAAGGTCCATCATTAGATCCTTTCTAAATTAATAACCATCTTCCATTGGGTTCGGCCATACACCTTGGCCGAACCCTATGGTTCATAATCTTCTCTTTAAAGATCATTCAACTAAGATTACATCATTTGATGGTTCTCATTCATACATTCATCCCAACCTTTTAAAACCTTTTAAAACCATAAACATACTTCTATGATTTCCATCTTTCAAATCCATTAAAAATATTAATATCCTTTCCATGGGGTTCGGCCATACCACATGGCCGAACCCTATGGTTCCTTACTTCCTCTTGAACATCATTTAATCCCATATAAATTAACCAATGTTCTTTCATGGGGTTCGGCCATAACACATAGCCGAACCTTATGGTTCATAATTCCATTAAATTTCTATATCTTTCCCTCAATTTTCTTCCATGGGGTTCGGCCAAAAACCATGGCCGAACCCTATGGTTCCTTTCTTTTATAAAACTATCAAAATACTAACCGGTTTCGCGACTCCTCCTGTTTTCCTTTGCTCCGATTTATTCTTCCGATCCTTTTCCTTCCTTTGTCTTTTACTCGTTCTTCTTGATCTATAACACAGCAAAGACTGAACTTGATTTTGTGCGTGCCGTGCGCCCTTGCTGCCCTTCTTTTATATAAATTCCACACTGTACTATCCTGCTGAAATAGCAATTGCCGTGCGCCCCTCTCTTATTTTATGTATGCCGTTTTCAACCAAGGAAAGGACACCTTTCCAAGATACACTTAGCGCATAATCTTGGATGTGCAAATCTCATATACACGGCCATGCAATCTTTATTTAATTTTAGACATCTTATTTTTTTAATCCCCTAGTATCACTCTTAACAAAGGAAAAGACCATCTTAAGCATATCAACGTGGATCGCATAGCTATTCCATATTTCAACTCCTAAAATCTTTCCATCAATACCTCCCATGCTCATGCAATCTTCCAATTCCTAAAATCTAGACAATATATGTTTCCATGTCAACCTCACATACACGGCCAAAGCAATCCATATTTAATTTTTAGACATATTGCGTTACCTTTTTAATTCAGCCCCATTTAATTTAAATTGAACCTTATACCATAACCATTGGGTCCTAATTGGGCCAATGACCCAACACCTTACCCATCTAAGGTTCATATCCGTTAATTCACAATTAAAATGGCAAATTTCCTAAATATTGATAATCATGGAATTCCGAGGTGTTACGTGTCCCCGATGTATCATTTTATATTCCACATGATGGGTCACAACCAGAGGATTGTATTGACCTGAGCCTGAAAAGTTTTGAGAGTGTTTGTTCATTTCAGACTCTAGGCGGTAGATAGTAGTATTTCATATTGATCGGCTTGTCTCAGACGATGGATCGTTCTTCTAAATGTATTGCCTTGAGACACCAGTTGTTTGATAGTCCATCAAAACCAGAACCTCCATTTTTCTAGAAGATTAATTGCTGCACCATAATAGTGTCGTCCTCTGTCATTGGTGATGGATCGCTGACACGATGTGTCGTCATGACAGAAAAATCAACAGTTTTTTATTAAGTCCATTGGTTCTGATTTTGGTGTCAAACAACCACAAGGCTTTGTTATGATTTACCAATATGATCACTAAACCTAGGCAAGGACATCCTAGGGTGTTGGGTTCCACCTATAGTCATCTATGCCCAATTACCTTCCGATGTGATTGCCATACACTGGTGATGATGAATCTTCAACTTGATTTTCAATCTTTGAATGCACTTGATTCAATCACTTGAGTCTTGAACATAGCTTCAATCTTCCGAGGCAAGGCTTCACCTAAGTCATGGAATTGACAAATAGGTGATTCGGCAAGACGGGAAACTAACAATCTCCCCCTTTGTCAATTTCCATGACAAAAACGTAGAACCTAAAGAATACGGGCTAGATGACATAACCCAACCCAATATACATCATTTGAATACAAAAGATACAACAATTAAGAGTACATATTCAAATGACAAAGGCCTAGGACTCTATGCTACAAATGCATTGTTCATCTTGCTTAGATTGCTATCTCCAATGTGATCTTATACCATATACCTGTACACAAAAACAATGCAAGCTAGGTGGAAGCATAGGTCTCCCCCTCAATGTTAGTCCATAAGAACATAGTGCTCCCCCATAACTAATGGACTAAACCCCATAGTCAATGCTTAAACTCCCCCTTAATCATAGACTCTCCTCCCTTAAAGATCTTCTCCCCCTAAGATTTTTAATCTTTCTCTTTCAAAGATTATTTTAAGTTTAAAAAATTCTCCCCCAAAGCTTACTTTAGTTTCTAATTTTTCTTCCCTTTTTGTCATAAATTGACAAAGGGCATCAAACCACTGATTTACCAATTTTAGTGTGCTTCAACAAGTCCAAATTGTTGGACTGGAGATGGAGAAGGAAGGGCACATGCATATTAAAAAAAAAATACCAATTTTGAAACAATACATGTAACGACCCGCCCTTTTTCCATCTATAAAAGTAGAGTAAATTTTTTTTTTTTTTTTTTTTTAGAAAAAGGATGGAGACGTCACGACGACTCAAGTCCGAGTCCGAAAATTCGACCCTTAACTAGCCCAACCTAGCACATGGGTGGTACAAGCCCACAATTACATTTTGCACATGCTAGCATAACCTGCAGAATATTTAAGCATTTACATTGCATGAGTAGCAAATCACGATTCAAGCAAAGACAAGGTAGTTCCCAACAATTATATGAGTCAAAGCCTAAACAAGAATATTACCTATCCAAGGTCACAATATTACATTTCCCAAAAGGAAGACCTTCTTACAATTCACATTATTCTCAAAAGATAACAATTTAACTAAGCCATTCAAACTTCTTTTCGTATCCATCCTTTGATCAGACTTGGCTACCGCTAGGCCCAGCTTTTTTTCCTTTGTCATGGTTTGCATTAACATCTGAGGAGAAACATGTACGGGCTTAATCAACTTTCCCAGTAGGAAATTCCAATCACAAAGTGCACTAGGTGTGAAATCTCATAATGACATATATTAGAAATGAGGAAAATCACAGCTAATGATCAATACATGTTTCTCAAAATACGATAAGAGAATACCAAAATCTTATAACTCATAAATCATAAAAATGATATGCTATGGGTGCCATGCATCAATGATATGCCCACCCATTTCCATGCATCAGATCATAACTATCACTTCAAATAATGATTCTCAATATTAGCCACTTATGTCCATAGCATTTGAGGCAGCGACCACCAGGGTGCTGTTACCCATTCACAAATTAACCGAGGCTATCGGTGGAGTGTGGACTCCTCCCTTTGCACAGGATTTTGAGACCTACCCGGGAGCTCTTTCACCCAGTTATTGCCATGGGATTTATACACAAGGTCAGGGCCAAAGTTTAATATTTGACTTCTTGCCCAGAAATTGACCCGAGAGGGGGGTTGAATTGGGTCAATGCAAACTTTTTGAGTTTTCTTTAATTACACAATTCAAAAAAATAAGATGCAAATAAGTAATAAATAAATGTCAGAATATAAAAGAGGAGATGAGAAGAGATGGGGAGATTGAACCTGAGATTTTTATGAGGTTCGGCGTTCTTGCCTACGTCCTCGCCTCAAGTACACGACTTGAGGTTTGAATGCTCTAAACTTCTCTTTCAAGGGTGGAGAAGAAACCTATTACAATGCTTGTAGAGAACACTCTCTGATTTGAAGGTGAAGACCCCCTTCTCCTTCACAAGGGTTACACCAACCTTTTACAAATTTTATCTCTCAAGGAAATAGAAGAGTACAATGTAAAGCTTAGGAATAAATCTCAAATGTTTACAAATCAAGTTTACTAAGAGTTACTCAAAGATTTGAAGTAGAATGGCTCAAGGTAAGATTACAAGAAGCTGGTCTTTTGAGCTAGAGTGTGCTTAGGATTTGACTTCAATTGATTCCTTCCGATTCCAAGTAAGTCAACACCTATTATGCCCATTGATGTTTGGTTTTATATTTTTGTTCATGTTTAAGACCGTTGGCAAGCACTAAATGAAAGAGAGGGTCGTTGGGGAGAGCATTTATTGATTAAAAAATATGATCGTTCGCAATTCAGTCGACTGAAAATGAAGATTCAGTTGACTGAAAACGTCCCGGACTTCAGACAGTCTATCAGTAAATAATTTAGTCGGCTGAACTTGAAGATTCAGTCGACTGAAAATCTTCCAGGACTTAGACAGTCTATCAGCCAATAGTTCAGTCGGCTGAACTTGAAAATTTAGTCAACTGAATTCACATCCCCTGTAAATCCAGTATTCAGTTGGCTGAATTATTTAATTCAGTCAACTGAAATCACATACCCAATTGACCCATTATTTCAATTGACTGAAATGACCCTTAGATTGTATTGTGCAATTTTGTCTTTTTTTTGGTCATTTCAAACACACTTGATAGGTCTTGGGGACTAAATCATATCCTAGAATTCCATTTGGATGAAAAAGTTTAAGCTTGGTATCCTAGGGTCCACTAGAGGGTGACTTGAGCCACGGTGTTCAAATGTTTAAGCACCTTTATAACACAATTTCCTAAACACTCATGATTAGACTCTATACATAACTTTTGATCTTCCAAGTTCTTGATTTTCAGTCTTTGAATTTTGTAAGCCATTCGATCTCCAAGATTTGACTTGATGTAGAAGGCTTGATATCATCAACTTGATCTTCATGAAATCCAATACATGTCTTCTTAAATGTGATACATGTCTCATAAAGTAATACCATTTGAAATATTAAATATCACACTTTAATGGTTTGTGGTCATAAAAAATACCCATATATCCTTGGGTTGAAACCTTGGGGCTAACAATCTCCCCCTTTTTGATGATGACAAACCATTGCACATTAATCATAAATAAAGGATATACAAATTGTTATCCTCCACCTTACTTCATGTATAGAAACAAATTTTCCATTTTCTTCAAGGTACATTTAAAATGAAAAATATTCTCCCCCTTTCTTCATGGATGTATTTCGAAATAAAATGACTGCATCATATCCCTCATTGCACAATCCACTCAACCATATTGAGATATGTAAATGAATAACATAAAGACAACATTAGCATAAGTAATATGAAACCATTAAAATTGATTGAGCCATGGACTTTGCAAAGGTTAGAAATTTATTGGGTTATTTACATGCCCAAAAGATTTTATAACAAAATACAAAAGGAAGCTAAAAAGTTTTCAAGTGCAATCATTTATATTTCTCCCCCTATGGCATCATCAAAAAGAGAAGAGGGAAGGGTCATTCGATGCCAAGACGTGCCATGACATGGCTTAACTGAAGTTGCACCCGATCAGTGTCATCATGAGAGGCATCGAGTCTGTCCTTCACAAATTCGTGAAGACTGTCACATTAGGCTTGGAGAAGGTCGACATTGACCCCTATCTTTGAAACGTCGATTTTGAGAGATTCAATGGCAAAAGAACACGCCGAAGGTCCTCATTGGAGCCAGAGGGGCCACCAGAGAGATGAGAAGAGTCAAGCATGCCGATATCCTGATCATTATATGCTTTCTCCTCTACGGCTTGCTCAGAGATGATACGCTGCTGGACTTTCTTCAACTTTGCAGGAGTGGGTTCCCAAGTATTACCGACTAGCCTATACCCCATATTTTTAAGGGTAGTATCACAATAAATATCATTTGCAGCACCAATCTCTTCGAATTCAGGTGGGCAACGTACTTCAAAATGGTCGAACATGAATGAAAGGAGTTTGCCATAAGGCAATGGTCTTCTTGTGCTTTTGGCAGTCTCTCATGAAGTACATGATCAGATATGGTAGATTGAAAAGGTGATGTTGAATAATGGCCCAAATAAGATAAATATCAAGACAAGTGACATGATTATAAGACCCAGACCTCAGAAGAATATTGTAGCAAATGATATGATGAATCAGTCGGGCTTCTAATGATAGTTGGGACGCAATCGGCTGAAAGGGTTCAACAATATCACCGCGTTCTCAAAGTAGTTTAAGCGCAACTACGACATCGAAACCTTCAATCCAGGTATTTGTTTTGTACACTGTAGGACCATTGGATGGGGCTTTAATAAGGGTCCCCAAGTCTTCTCGATTGAAAGAAAAAGAAGTTCCACTCACTGAGGATTCAATATGTGGATTTGAGGGATCTCCTTCGCGAGAGAAGTTGGCATAAAATTGCTTCACTAGTGTTGCATAGGAGGGGCAAACGATTTCGACAAATAGGCCCCATCCTTGGTAGTCAAAGTGTGCCCTAACCTTGGATATTGATAACAACAATAGAGGGGAACGATTTTACCGAATTCCACCTTGCGAAACATGAAATGAAGAGTGTAAGCACTTTCCGCATCTCTGGAGACGAAATGAAGACAAGCATCGCTCATTCTTTTCGACCAATGTTCGGTCTCAACTTGTTTTCCATGATCACGCGACTATCGTTTGGAGGCCATGCGGAGATTTAGGGATGATGGAGCGAAAAAAAGTGTGATTTGGAGAAGGTGAGGAGATGGTTAGGGAGGATTAGGGTTCGAGCGAAGGGAAGAGGAAGCAGTGAAAAATAGGAGAGGGTTAGGGAAGAAGAGGGACCGAACGAAGTAAAACAAATCGAAAGGAAATGAAATCAGAGGGTAAAAAAAATGGTGGAGGAGTGCAAAAAGAGGAAAGAGTTAGGGAAGAAGAGGGATCGAGCGAAGGAAAGAGGAAGAGGGAAGGGGGATTCGAGTGATAGAAATGAAAAATCGAGTGTTAAAAAACAACTTATCCGCACGTTCAGTCGGATGAAAATAATTTTTACTTGGCTGAAAGATGGCCCCTAGAGGAGACAGTGAACAGGGGAAAATCAATTTACTGAAATATATTTTTCAGTCGGCTGAAAGATGGCCCGTAGAGCAGACAGTGAACAGAGGAAAATCAGTTAGCGGAAATATATTTTTCAGTCTACTGAAAATAAGCAAAACGAATTCAGTCGGCTGACAAATAAAATTCAATCGACTTATTTGCAAGAAAAAATCAGACCGTGTATAGGAAAGTTTCAGTCGATTGAACTTTTAATATCAATCGGCTGAACTGCGTCAGCTACCCTTTTTTTTTTAATTCAATTCAACACACATCTCTACAGAGGTACATTCCTAAATCTCTTATGAAAAATATTTTGTGAAAATATCGGCCAGTTGATGGTCAGTATTTACAAATTCTAATTGGACATCACCTCTTTGCACATGGTCTCTGTAACACCCCGGATTTTCAAGTTATTAATATATATGAAAATTACCCATTTAATTTTTGAATTATTAGATATGGACCTTAGATGGGTAAATTGTTGGGTCATTGCCCAATTAAGATCCAACGGATTGTGGAAATGGTTTCAATAGAATTAAATGGGGCTTAATTAAAATCGTAATGCAATATCTATAAATAAGGGATCAAGAATAAGTGGCATGTGCATAGAGGGAGCATGGAAAGATTTTAGGAGTTGTATGGCCGTGTATGAAGATATGCACATCCACGTGAATGTGCTAGAATATCTTTAAAAAGGGGATTGCTTAATAAAGAAGATGTCTAAGATTAAATAGAAGATCTTTGGCCGTGCATAGGAGATATGCGCATGTGTTATAATATCTCTAAAAGGGGTCATTTCCTTGTTAAGAGCAACACTAAGGCAATTGCTAAATTGCAAGGGGCGCATGGCACCTTCTAATTAAGACCGTGTAACACCCCAATTTCTCAATGAAGTGAATAATTATGAAAATGCCCCTGGATTGTTAAATTAATTATTTTGTGATGTCAAATAAGGAAATGGTGGGGTCCATTGCTCAAATTAAGATCATATGAGCACATTATAAATGTCAAGTTCGATTGGATAGGTAATGTACAATAATTGGGTCGAAAATGGCTAAATGGTTCAAAGGGCCCAATGGGTCATAATGGATGATTTGACCATTTTATAAGCTCAAATTAAATGGAGTTAAGCTGAACTGATTGGAAATCAAGTGTAGCAAAAATGGGTAGGCTTGATGCACAAGTGAAAACCATTTAAAAATGGCAAAATCAGCCCATTAATTGGTCATATTGTCAAAACGGGTCAAAGGGCTGCTTGGGGACCCAATGGGTCGGGTTGACTATGTTGACCATGGATGACCATGTGGGCCCTCAGATGAACTCAAGTGTGAGTTAGTTCAGTTTGAGTTGGATTGATTTGGAGTGAGTTTGATTTAAGAAAAGAGTTGACTCAAACTTGGTGCATTAAATGTGATGAGTTGGATGAGTTGAGTTGGAATAAAAATACCATGAATCAAGTGAGTCAAGAGGAGATGAAAAGGTGTCTTAATCTCACCCAACTCTTAATCAAATCAATCCCAGCCGTTGAGAGTGAAGAGGTTCCTTGGCAAAGCCAAGGGACACCAAGGTTCGGCGGCACCATGCATCTCATGAGATGCATGTGTCAAATTATGAAGAGATACAACGTTTGGGTGAAGGGGTGTCTTGGATGACACCCAACATCCCATCGTGTTTAGCAAAATTTAATGAGGGAGGATGAATGGAAGATGGGGCTGAAACTACAAAAGGAAAAGGTTACCATTCTTGGCCGATTTTCACATTGAAAATCCAAGAAATTCCCATCTCTCTCTCCCTCTCTCCAAATTCGTTTCTTGGCTGAACAGCAGAGGTGTTCGCACCAATTAATCTAACATAAACCAGCAAAGGATTAAGGAAGAAAGGAAGAAATAGAGGGGAGACGGCAAGGATCATAGGCAAAGGAAATTTGGTAAGATTTCTTAAGTGTTCAAGTTAAACAAGTTGTAAGAAAAGGGTGTGTATTGGGCCATGGTTATGGCTGAATGCACCAAGGTTTTAACCTTGAGTAATAGAGGTTTTAAAATGGTAAAAATGATCATTGGGTATGGCCACCTTGGAGGGCCGAACCCCATGTAAATGATTGGTTGGTCTTGATGTCTTTGAAACATAGAAACCATGAAGTTTTGTGGACTGTAATTGATGTTTCTTTAAGACTCAAATGCATGTTTTAAAGAGAGTTAAAATCATGGATTTAAATAACATGAAGGACAAAAGTTATCATGGGTCTAAACAGTGGATATAAACTGATGAAATGGACCATTGGGCTCGGCCATCTTGGATGGCCGAATCCCATGAAGTATTATGGTGATTTGGATTGAGTTTTACAAAGTGGAAACCATGCAAAGTGATGGATTTATTTGGATGGTTTTGAAGGGTAAAAACATGGTAACATTATACTGATTATCATATGTTTAAATGAGATCTAAAACATGTTTAAGAGGACTAAAACATGGACATAGGGTTCGGCCACCTTGGATGGCCGAACCCCATGAAAGTATTTGATGTTAGGTAGGGCTTTCAAGAAGATGGAAATCATATCAATTGTGGAGAGTTTATGTGTTTTAAATAAAGCTATTTATTTGACAAAAAGGATCTAAACCATAGGCCATGAGGTTCAGCCAATTGGGATGGCCGAACCCCATGAAATGGTATGACATTTCCATGAAAGGATTTGATGATTTTGTGAGATAAAAACCATATAAGATTATGGTGTTTTATGGGAATTAAATGAGGTTATGTTTACTGTTTTTGGTTGGTCAATGTATGGCTGAACCAAGTATAGTTCATGGTTGAATTAGCATGTTAAAACCATGAGTGATCATGGTGAATATTGAACTAAGTGAACCATTGGGTTCGGCTATGGGTATGGCCGAACCCCATGGGCTGTTTTTGGGTTAAATGGACTAAGTTTATGGGTTGTGTTTGTTATTGCTTCCATGATTTTATAAAGGGTTTAAAGTATTCCAATGGAGAACCATTTGGTGATGGATAAATGGGATTACAAGGTTCGGCCATGTATAGGGCCGAACCCCATAAAATAACAATTGTTTTGATATGGCTTAGCCTAGTGGCAAAGCTGTAAATAAGGATGATAATGTAAAAATGGATAAAGAAAGTTTAAAAGGACATGAAAGAAGGTTAAAGCAAGGAGGTATGGTTCGGCCATGATGTATGGCCGAACCCTACCAAGACATGTTTAAAGGGTTAAGTATTTAAGAATTGGTTAAATGAAAAAGGAAATTAAATCCTAAGTTGGTGATGTTCGGCCATGGGCATGGCCGAACCTCACAAGATGGTCTTTGGGTCTTGGATGTCAATAGACATTTAATTAATAGTATGATTTATTTACTGTTACACCACAAGGTGACGGAGGTGAACTGCGGGCAAGTCGTGAGCAAGTGACGCTAAAGAAAGATCGAACACTGAAGAGAATCTTCAGTAGGTTTCCTACCTACTTATAACCACAATTATGATTTGGTTTTATCATGTTTTTATGAGATATGTTATATTTGATATTATGTTTCAAATATGGTTTTGAATGATGACATATGTATTTACAAATGACATACATGGACATTTGCATCTCATGCATAGACATGGGATGATGATTGAGGATATGTTGTGTTGCAATTATGAGTTACCGTCCTCCTTAGGCGATGAGAGTCCCGCCAGGAGGAGTAACATGATGATCAGAGTCACATTGATCTCCTTAGGCGATGAGAGTCCTGCCAGGAGGACTAATATGTGATATGAATCAACTCAATGATGAAGGGTCTTTCCACAGGTAACGAGGATTACTGTGGATTACCTTATCATGTGAGACCCGGATGGAAGTGTATTGTGATTTACCTTGACGGTGAGAGTCACATCAAGTGATGGCTATGTATGTGTGATGGGGTGGGACTCATTACATTTGCATACATACATAGCATGGATTTATATGTTTTTGATAATCATGTACTATGATATATATACATGTTTTATATGCTAACCATGTGGTAGCCCTGATCGGGAACCTACTAGGCGCGTTGATCTAACGCCCTAATTCTATCCTTAGAGGATAATGCAGGATCAAGGAAAGGGAAAGAGAAGGTTGATGACCGGGAGGGGAGCCAAGCCTAAGTGCTTGAATGATGAACGGGATTTCTTTATCACTGTCATTTGAATTATTTGATGAACATGTAATAAGTTAATACTTGCTATGGTTTGATTAGGTTATTGACTATGGATGGTTATTTTATGTCAATTACTAATTGAGACTGTTACTTGCTATCCTTTCATTCTATTTCCGCAGTTAGTCTAGTTTATTCCGCAAGTTATTGTTTAGTTCCATGTGTGGATTATTTATCATGGTCTAGTCCATGTACACATGGGTGGCCAGTTAAGGTTCAGACTTGAGTACTCTGAACTTAACTCGTGTCGTGGCGCTCCCGCTCTCGTTCACTCTATGTTTCTTTCAAAAGAAATTTTCAGACTCTGATTTTCGAAAGGGTGAAAAGGGTGGGGTGTTACAGACCGATTGGAAGTTGATAAAAGGAGAGACACAAGGGGCGCACTTCACATCCAAATCAACAAGGGTTGACGCTGGTGCTCTGACAAGAAGGTGTCCTCGGCTGTGTGAAAGATCAGGAAGAAGAAGAGGAAAAGGCTAAGGAAGGAAGGATCGGAAGAACAAGTTGGAGCGAAGGAAAACCGGAGGAGTCGCGGAACCAGTAAGTATTTTGATAATTTTGTTTAAAGAAATGAACCATAGGGTTCGGCCATGGTGTATGGCCGAACCCCAAGGAAGAAAATTGAGGGATGAATGTTGAGGTTTTAATGGAAAAGATGGACCATGGGGTTCAGCCATGCCATGGAAAAACATGGTTTGATTTATGGGTTTTTGAGGGATGAAAACCATGGAAGTGGTTAATAATTTTATTGGGTTTCAAAGCATGAAAATCATAGATGAATGTTGATGATATTAAAAGGTTTAAAATTGATAAGAATCATGGATCATGTGTTCGGCCATGGTGTATGGTCGAACCCCATGGAAAAAATATAGATGGACTTAATTTGGTGATTGATTAAATGGAGGATTCAATTATATACCTATGTTTATGGACCTATCTTTTGAACCTAAACATAAGTTGATGGAGGTAATGGCAATTTTGTAATATAGGCTAAAATGAAAGATCATGGGTTCGGCCATGGTGTATGGCCGAACCCCATGAAGTCTTTTATGGACTTAAGTTATTAAGGAATTTATATTGGATGAATGATTTTTAAAGAGAGGATTATGAACCATAGGGTTCGGCCATGGTATATGGCCGAACCCCATGGAAGATGGTTATTAATTTAGAAAGAAATTAATGATGGATTCTTGGATAAAAAATGAAGGCACCTTGATTTATGGATTCAAGGATGGTAATTGATATAATTGGAATTTAGACATCCTGTGTTCGGCCATACATGAACCAATTTTTATGGGTCATATATGGACCTAATATGATTAAAGGAATGGAAGGTTAAGATAAGTAATTAGCCATGATAAAAAGAGTAATGACAATGTTGTAAATAGGTAAAAATCATGGACCATAGGTTCGGCCATGATATATGGCCGAACCGCATGGGAATTATTTTTAACGCCTGCCCCTTTTCATTGAAAATCAGAGTCTATTTTTTTTTTTTAAATAAGAGTGACAAAGGGCGTGGGACGTCACGATGCGAGTTAAGTCTGAGCTTCTAAAGCCCAGCCCTTAACTGGCCAACCCTACTTGTGCGTGGCACTAAGTCTACGAAGAACGGTTCACACGTAGAAGTAAGCTCGCCGACTATTAAACTAAGTACGGAATTATAATAGAGACTATCCTACCAATTTTAGATAGCAGGGAAGATACATCATTTAAATTACTAAATTACCTCAAATCATAATGTCCAAAAGTAAAATCCAAACCATAGCAAGAAATATAAATTTATACAGACCAACGAGCTAAGCTATTCAAATTACATTTCCAAAATAAATCTTAAATAAACTAAGTAGCTCGCTTTCCCAAGCTCCTAAGCTTGGCTCCCGTCTCGTCCACCCGTTTCCGCCGTCTCCTGCGTCATCAGCTAGGGTAGAAGTAGGGCGTTAGACAACGATCCCAGTAGGACTCCGAGTAGGGCTAACACATGGATTAGTGATAATAATGCATATAGGGAATAATATCAAACAAAACATGAAATCAATATCATGCCATGGGTGCCTATGTCATGAGTCTCACCCATCATCCATTACCATCGTACCATTGTCCTTTTTCAATCATTCATAAAGTCTCCCTTGATGGAAAAACCTCATCAAGATATCCCCATGTTTGCTTCTCGGTCGGCCCGACGGAGCATGGACTTCGGTTATATCTCAACACATCAAGATATCCCCATGTTTGCTTCTCGGTCGCCCCGACGGAGCATGGACGCCGGTTTCTTTATTTTCCCGCCCATGCCATGCATGAGATGTAAATGCATTATGCTATGTAATATATATATAACTCATAGCCTTAATATATAATTCATAGCCTTTACATATAATGCATAACCTTAAAATATAATTCATAGCATTAACATATAATTCATATCCTTAAAACCCATCATAAGATAAATCATATAATTATCAAAAATAAATCAAGAAACCATCACATAACACATAATCCATGGCTTACAAAAAGGTAGAAATCCTACCGAATACCGACTAGCGTCCCTTTACGTTTTCGTTCACGAATCCGGTTACCCAAACGCGCACCGCTTGCGATGTCCGGTACGTTATTACATATGAATAATCAGTCCATGTTTTTAACCATTTAAGTCCATTAATCATACCTTAGCGGGGTTCGGCCATACACTATGGCCGATCCTCACTAACTAGGTTTGTGGGTCCCATTTAATCCATTAATTATTTTAATTACATGAGTCTAAAAGCCAGTCACCCTAAGCTTTATTTAGCCATACATAAGGTCATCTTTAAAACACCTGTGTCCATGATTAATCTCCATGGGATTCGGCCATGTACCATGGCCGAACCCATGGTTCTTCCTTTTGGCCCTTATTTACCATTTTGCCACTCTTCCTCCATGGTTAAGTTATCATTTTATTCCTTCCTTCTTAGGCCCATAATTGATCCTTAACTTGGATCCCTTAATGATTCATTAGCCATGACACATCATTATTAAAAATCAGCCACTTAATTACCCTAATCCCCATTCATTAATCACATACTTAGCTCCATACTTAGCCCATCAATTGGTTTGTAAAATGGGTCATGGGTTCGGCCATACACCATGGCCGAACCCATGATGTCTTATTCCCCATTTTTTTCTTAGGCCTATTTACCACATTTAGATTCAAATAAATCCCTCCATGAGGGGGTTTAAATCATACCTTTACATCATTAACTTTGATCATCATTTGGTACATTTTTGAGTCCATTAATGACTCATTTAATCATGCCCTATTCCCCATTCTTTTCATAGTTTATCAATACTTCCACTCCTTGAAACATAATCTACTACACTTAAAAATCCATTTAAACTATCAATATTCTTAATCATTCTTCTATCTCTTCACCCATTAAAACCACTATTACATCACCATAGTAGGTTCATGGTTCATCATTCATTGGTGATATTTAAGACCATTAACCTTCATCCATGGATTCCCTCATTTACAATTCCTTTAAAAATCACTAAATTTAATCCTTAGAACCTTAAAAATCATAAACCCATCTTTCTATGATTTTAATCCTAAAAAAACCCCATTCAATTTTCCTTAATTAGCTACCATGGGGTTTGGCCATACTACATGGCCGAACCCTATGGCCCATGATTCCTTCAAACATTACATACATCCATGCTTTAATAATCTTAATACTTAAGGTCCTTAATGCATCTATTTATTCTTCTTAATCTCTCCTTCCCATTTTGTCCATTTCTCACTTCATCTTTGGATGGATTTGAGATCCAAGGCCCATGATGTTTTGGCCACCATTAAATCCAAGAAATGGACCCCAAATCTTAAACCTTAAAAAAAATCTAACCTCTTGTTTAGAAATACTTATAGATCCGACGGCCCCTCCGACTTTTCTTCCTCCTCTTGGATTCCTTGGCCTTCTTTCTTCTTTTTCTCCTTTCTTGGTCGGCCAAGATGCTTGATCAAGATGAAAACATCAAAGCTTGGGTTCGGCCAACATGGGGCGTGTTTGAGAGAGGGAAGGGAGGAGAGGATGAGAAAGAATACCCTAAGTTTTGATCTTGAAGTGGTGGGCTTATGCTTGCATTTTTCCTCTCTTTTCTTCTCTTATTCTCTTCTTAGTTTTTCTTCTTCTTTTCTCCTTGAGTGAGGACGGCAATGAGAGAGAGCAAGTGAGGGAGAGAGTGAAATGAGAGTGGAATGGAGAGATGAGATGAAAACCCATCTCATCCCCTTGGTTGCTTATACTACACTCCATCATTAATTCCTCCCACCAACCAACATGGGCTAATGTGCTTTGTGGTGGCGGTTGGGATAAACTACCACCTAAGCCAACGGTTTTGAGCTTGGAGATGAGGTGGTTTGGTCTTCCATCTTTGACCATTTGACCACATTTGATTAATTAGATCATTGACTTAGGTTAATTATTTCTTATTTAATCTAATTACATTTCCTTAAATTCCCTCCATGTATCCACCCATGGTTGACCAATTCAACCATGGTGGCCGGCCCCACCAATCCTTGGTCCACACGCCACCTCACTTGGTGAGGTGGAGGTGGGTCCCAATCGGCCATGTCACCTTGATCATTTCATCATTAACTTAGGTGGTTTAATTTCCAATTCAATTCATTCCTCTTATTGGATCACCACTGGGCCCATGGCCCAATTAAATTCCCTCCTATCCATTTACCTTAGAGCTTAAATCCTCTTGGCCCATTGGGTCCCAAATGGGGGCCCAATTTGACCATCCTTGGCCCAACTAACTATCATTGATCATTTGAATGAATTTCATCCAACCCATGGTCCATTGGACCATATTTGGGCCTTTGCCCATATTTTGATCTACTTAACATTTATTCCATCAAATTTCCCAATTTCTATCATTAAAACAAATAATAGCCACATATATATCGATTTAAAAATTCCGGGCTATTACATTATTTGGTGGACTTAGGGTCTATGTATGGTAGATTAAAATGAATGAAATGTTAACCAAGGATTAGACCAATGGCAAAGTTGTAAATAGATGAAATGATAGACCATGGGTTCGGCCATGGTGTATGGCCGAACCCCATGAGGAATGTTTTATGGACTAGACATTATTGTAAATCAAATGGGACATGGTTTTAATTCATTGATGTATTATAAGGTAACGGGACCTCATAAGGTGTGCACGATCGTGAGCGATTACCGGACGAAAGCGCAAGGACACGTTAGTAGTCTTTGATAGGATTCCACCTCTTTGAAACCATGGGTTTAATGTACAATGTTTTTTTTTTATCTTATTTTGATGAATTATGTTGTAAATGATATTGTTTCAAAATGTGAGTTTTAATGCTATGTTTATATGATAAAATATCATGTGATTCATTAGCATCTCATGCATGGCATGGGGTGAAGGATATGTAACCATCGGGGCCATATTCCGTCGGGGCGTCCGAAAAACCTATGTGGAATACCTTGATGTGCTTTTCCGTCAAGAAGAAACGGGAGGGGCCACACTCCGTCGGGGTGTCCGAAAGACCTATATGGGGGTACTTATATGTACTTGTGATGGGTGGGACTCATTGCATTTGACATCATAACATGGCATTGTTTTATATGGTTTTGGACTTTATGTTATTATGTATGATTTTTGTACTAACCCTATGTTAGCCCTAATTGGAATACCTATTGGCGCGTTGTTCTAACTCCCAACTTCTACCCTAGTGGATGATACAGGAAACAAGGGGAATGATGAACGCGAGGAGGGCCAAGCATAGGAGCTTGGATGCTTTTAGTTTTATTTTACTTAAATACTCTTGGACTTGTAATTTGAGTAATTAGATTTCGGGCATGTAACAATTTAGATAATTTGCTATGGTTGGATGTTTATTTGGATAATTATGTTATATTAATTATGGATAAGACTTGGAGTACTTTGCTATCCGAAATGGAATAGAATTAGGTTCTATTATAATTCCGCAATTATGATTTTAATCCGCATGTTTATATTGTTATGTGTGAACCGTTTTCATGGACTTAGTCCATGCACACATAGGGTTGGCCAGTTAAGGGTCGGACTTTAGAAGTTCCGACTTAGCTCGCGTCGTGACGTCCCGCTCTCTATCACTCTTTATTTATAAAAAAAAAAAAAAGTAGACTCTGATTTATGAAAAGCATAGTGAAAATAGGGCGGGGCGTTACAGTCTCTAATGAAATGGTGTTTAATTTCAATTTGCTTAGTTCTAGAGTGTTGTATGGGATTTTTTGACAAATTTATAGCACTTGTATTGTCACACCTAATTGGAATGTGATCATAATGAAGTCCAAAATCTTCTAATTGTTGTTTCATATACAACACTTGTGCACAACAACTCCCGGTAGCCACGTATTCGTCTTCAGCTATGGATAAAGCCACTGAATTTTGCTTTTTACTAAACCAAGATACAAGGGAGAGTCCAAGGAAGTGACAAGTCCCACTCGTGCTTTTTTATCAATTTTACATCTGCAAAGTCCGCATCCGAATAGCTTACTAATTCGAGTGAAGTACGTTTAGGATACCACAAGCCCAATTCACTAGTGCCAATCAGATATCGAAAAATGCATTTTACGGGAACAAGGTGTGATTCTTTGGGGAAAGATTGAAAAAGTGCACTCAAACATACATTAAACATGATATCCAGTATACTAGCGGTTAAATAAAACAAACTTCCTAGCATGCCTCTATAGAGCTTCATATCAACAGGTTTGCCACAATCATCATTGTCAAGCTTGGTGGATGGCCTCATAGGGGTCTCAATTGCTTTAGCTTCATGCATTCCAAATTTCTTGAGAAGGTCTTTGACATATTTCGATTGATTTATGAATCTCCCTTCACAAGATTGCTTGATTTGTAAACCAAGGAAAAAGGCTAGTTCACCCATCATACTCATCTCAAATTCATCATGCATGATTTTCGTAAATTCTTTACAAAGATTTTCATTAGTAGATCCAAAAATAATGTTGTCCACATATATTTGTATAATGAGCATGTCATTGTCTAGAGATTTGGTAAATAAAGTAGTGTCAATTTTTCCTCTTGTAAAACCATTTTTTATGAGAAAATTACTAAGCCTATCATAGCATGCTCTAGGTGCTTGTTTTAAACCATACAATGCTTTTGACAATTTGTAAACATGATTTGGAAATTCATGATTTTCAAATCGGATGGTTGTTTTATATAAACTTCTTCGAAGATGAAACCATTTAGAAAGGCATTTTTCACATCCATTTGATATAATTTGAAATTTTTGAAACAAGCATATGCAAGCAACATCCTTATGGCTTCTACCCTAACAACAAGGGCAAAGGTTTCCTCATAGTCTATCCCTTCTCCTTGGTTGTAACCTTGGGCTACTAGTCTAGCCCTGTTTCTAACAATATTTCCTTCCTCATCCTTTTTATTTCTAAATACCCACTTTGTGCCAATTATGGAGTGGTCCTTAGGCATAGGCACAAGCTCCCATACTTTATTTCTTTCAAATTGATTTAGTTCTTCTTGCATGGCAATAATCCAAAATTGATCTATTTCGGCTTCTTGAATGTTCTTTGGTTCAATTTGAGAGACAAAAGCCATGTTGTTACAAGCGCTTCTAAGTTTAGATCTAGTGGCTATTCCTTGAGAGGGTTCACCAATAATTTGATCTTTTGGTTGATCTTTTGCAAAACTCTAAGCCTTAGGAAGATCATTATTTGGTTTGACGTCGTCACTATCTTGTCTTCCACCACTATTTGAAGCATTTACTTCAATGTTAGGACTATCTTGGATAGCAAGTTGATTCATCTCTTTTCCCAAAATTACAACCTCATCACCAAGATCCTTTTTTATTTCAAAAGTGTTGGCTTCATCAAAGACCACATGAATCGATTCCTCCACAATTGATGTTCTCTTGTTATATACTTTATATGCTTTGTTAATGGGATAATAACCAACAAATATTCCTTCATCCAATTTTGGATCGAATTTTCCTAATTGATCTTTGGTGTTTAGTTTAAATCACTTGCATAAAAAAACTCTAAAGTATCCAATGTTTGATTTTCTACCATTCCATATCTCATAAGGAGTCTTATCCAATCCTTTTCTAATTGTTACCCGATTTATAACATGGCAAGCGGTGCTTAAGGCTTCGGCCCAAAAGTATGTTGGTAATTTATGTTCGTTGAGCATAGTCCTACCTATTTCTTGAAGTGTTCTTGTAACGCTCCACCCCTTTCACTATGCCGAAAATCAGAGTATGTATATATATATATATATATATATATATATATATATATATGAAATAAAGAGTGACAAGAGAGCGGGACGTCACAACGCGAGCTAAGTCCAAGCTTCCAAAGCCCGGCTCTTAACTGGCCAACCCTACGTGTGCGCGGAACTAAGTCCACGAGAACGGTTCACACGTACTAAGTTAAGCTTGCGGAATGTAAACTTAATGCAGAAATTATCATAGAGTCTATCCTACCAATTATTAAATAGCAAGGAAGTACATCACTTAATTAATAAACACCTTAACTTAGAATGTCCAAAAGTAAAGTTCAAACCATAGCAAGTAATCTAAATTATTACAGTCCAACAAGCTAGTTACTCAAATTACATTTCCATAAATAAAAACTTAAGTAAATAAAACTAGCTCCTCCAAGCTCCTAAGCTTGGCTCTGGTCACGTCCTTCACTTCCTCCATTTCCTGTGTCATCGTCTAAGATAGAAGTAGGGCGTTAGACAACGCGCCCAGTAGTTAGTCTGAGTAGGGTCAACACATGGATTAGTATGAACAATAACACATAGATATAAGTAATATAAAAAACCATGCAAGTAAATGCCATGCCATGGGTGTCATATGCCATAAGTCCCACCCATCATCCATATCACCATCACCACCTCTCTTGTTGGAAAATCCTCATCAAGGTATCACAATCACAAAGTATCCCTCTTGATGGAAAAACCTCATCAAGGAATCACAAACACATAGTATCCCTCTTGATGGAAAAGCCTTATCAAGGTATCACAAACACATAGTATCCCTCTTGATAAAAAAGCCTCATCAAGGTATCACAAACACATAATATCCCTCTTGATGGAAAAGCCTCATCAAGGTATCTGTAACACCCCAATTTTTCAATAAAATGGAAAATTACGAAAATGCCCCTGAATTATTAAATTAATTATTTTGTGATGTCAAAATAAGAAATGTTGGGGCCTATTGCTCAAATTAAGGTCGTATGAGCACATTATATGTATATTAAGTTGATTTGGATGGGTTATGTACATCAATTGGGTTAGAAATGACTAAATGGGTCAAAGGGCCCAATTGGACCCAATGGGTCAAAATGGATGATTTGACCATTGTGTAAGCTTAAATTAAATAGAGTTAAGCCTATTTGATTGGAAATCAAGTAGAGAAGAAATGGGTAGGCATGATCCATATGAGAAAACCACTTACAAATGACCAAAATACCATAATTGGGTCATAGAGTCAAAAACGGGTCAAGGAGCTAAAGGGGGGACCCAACGGGTCGGGTTGACCAGTTTGACCACGGATGACCATGTGGGCCCTCAATTGAACTCAAGTGTGAGTTAATTCAACTTGAGTTGGGTTGATTTGAAATGAGTTGGATTAAGAAATGAGTTGACTCAAACTTAGTGCATTAAAAGTGATGAGTTGGATGAGTTGGTTTAGAATAAAATATTCCGAGTTAGGTGAGTCAAGAGGAGATGGAAATGAGTTGTAATCTCACACAACAATTAATCTGAATTAATCTCAGCCGTTGGTATGAAAGGGTGCTTTGGCAAAGCCAAAGACACCAAGGTTGGGCGGCACCTCTTCATGAAGGGTTGCATTGGTTCATTTCCCATGTGATACAATGTTTGGCACCAAGGGTGCAACGTTTGGCACCAAGAGGTGTCTTGGTTAACACCCTTTGCCCCATCATTTTTAACAACATTAATGAGGGAGGATGAATGGGAGTTGGGGGCTGAAACTATAAAAGAAAACCTAACCATACATGGCCGTTTTTCACACCAAAATCCAAGAATTCCCATCTCTCTCTCCCTCTCTCCAATTCATTTTCTTGGCTGAACAGCAGAGGTTTGGCATCAGTTAATCAAGCCTAAACCAGCAAGGAATTAAGGAAAGAAAGAAGAAAAAAAAGAGAGAAATCAAGGAGCAAAGACAAGAAGAAAACTTGAAAATTTGGTAAGTTTTTTATGTGTTATTTTGGTTTAATAACATGGAATGAATGGGGTATTGGGCCATGGTTATGGCCGAATTCACCAAGGTTTTAACCTTGATTAAGAGAGACTTTAAAATGGTAAATATGAGCATTGGGTTTGGCCACCATGGAGGGCCGAACCCCATGTAAAATTAGGTTGGTTTTCATGTTTTGAAACATGGAAACCATGGAGTTTTTGGTGACTGTTTTTGAGTTTTATTGAGATTCAAATGCATGTTTTAAAGAGAGTTAAAAACATGGATCTGAATGACATAAGGACTGAAGGTACCATGGGTCTAAATCAATGGTTTAAAATTGATGAATTGGACCATCAGGATGGCCATCTTGGATGGCCGAATCCCACGAAGTATGATGGTCATTTGGACAAGTTGATGGACTTATTGATGGTCTTGAGAGGTAATAAGGCAGCAATGTTATACTGATATTAGTTTAAAATGACACCTAAAAATCATGTTTGAAAGAACAAAACATAGACATGAGGTTCGGCCACCTTGGATGGCCGAACCCCATGTTAGTATTTGATGATTTTGATGAGTTTAAAACCATAAAAAGGTGTTTGATGTAATTTGGTGAAGTTTAACTTGTTGTTATTGGTTGGCCAATGTAGGGCTGAACCATGTCAATATTAGGGTTAAGATTACTGATTTAAATCATGGTAATTGATGGATCAATCGGATCAAGAGAACCATTGGGTTCGGCCATGTGCATGGCCGAACCCCATGGGCTGTTTTTGGAATAAATGGACTAGGTTCGTAGGTGTGTTTGATATTATTCCCATGATTTTATAAAGGGTTTAAAGTATGGTAATGGAGAACCATTTGATGATGGAAGAGTGGAATACAAGATTCGGCCAAGTATAGGCCGAATCCCATAAAATGACAAACTCTAAGTTGATGATGTTCAGCCATGGGCATGGCCGAACCCCACATGATGTGATGGGTCATAGATGTGATTGAATAAGTAAATGATGTTATGACTTGCTGATTGATGTATGGATAAGGTACCGGAAGTCGAACGACGTGCGAGTCGTGACTGGGTGACGCGAAAGAAAGATCAGTTACTAAAGTGATTCTTCGTAGGTTTCCTACCTACTTGTAACCACGGTTTTTACCCAGTTTTCTTATATACTCTTGTTTTAATATATGTGTTTCAAATGATATATATGCATTAACAAATGGCATACAGGCATTGGCATCTCATGCATGGTCATGGGATGATGAATGAGGTTCTACAGTGTTACAATTATGGGTTACGTCCTCCTTAGGCGATGAGAGTTCCGCCAAGAAGAGTAAACATGATGATCATAGTCACAGTGGTCTCCTTAGGCGAGAGTCCCGCCAGGAGAACTAATACGTGATAAATCAGTCAGTGATGAAGAGATGGAAGTTGTATTGTGATTTATCTTGTCGGTGCATGGCACGACAAATGATGGCTATGGATGTACATGATGGGGAGGCTCATTGCATGTGCATACATCATAGCATTGTTTTACCTGTTTTGATGATTATATATTATGATATGTATATGCATGTTTTACATGCTAATATGTGGTAGCCCTGATTCGGAACCTACTGGGCGCGTTGATCTAACGCCCTAATTCTATCCTCAGAGGAGATTGCAGGTACAAGCAAAGGGAAAGGAAAGGTCGTTGACCGGGAGGGGAGCCAAGCCTAAGTGCTTGAATGAAGGGCTGAACTACTTTATATTACTGTCTTTTGAATATTTTGTGGGACATGTAATAATTCGCTACTTGCTATAGTTTGAGTAGATTGATAACATTTGGATGTTTGATCTATGATAAATAATGTTTAGGACTGTTACTTGCTATCTCTCTTTCTATTCCGCAATTAATCTAGATTATTCCTCATGTTGATGTTAGTTCCATGTGTGATTCACTATCATGGTCTATTCCATGTACACATGGGTGGCCAGTTAAGGTTCAGACTTAGGTAGTCTGAACTTAACTCGCGTCGTGACGCCGCCCGCTCTCTTTCGAGTTTTATTATTACTTTAAAAAAAAAAAAATTAGACTCTGAAATTCTCGGAGAGGGCGGGGTGTTACAGTTGGTATCAGAGCGAAACGGGAAGTTGAATCATCGAAGTAAGATTAAGACGTTTCATGTCTCACTGACGGATAAGAATCCCAACTGACCGACTCTTCGGAGTCCGCTGCCTGGGGGCCGGATTAATTTACTTCGAGTGACTCAGACTGAACAATCAATCTGAGAACGACAATGAAAGATAGAAAAGTAAAGTACAGCCATCATAATTGGACAAATCAAACATAGCAAGGTAGGATGAACTCCCCTAGAATCCACACTGAGAAACAAACAATAGGAAATTAGAGATTTCCCCTGAAACAAAAGAACACAAAGAGTGATGATTTGGTAATCTTCCCAAACAAAGTACATGATATAATACATGATCAGATTCCCCTGAAAACCAAGAATTTTATTTAGAATTGTTGTTGAATATTCTTGTGTTTTATTGATATGATACAGATATGTCGAGTAATGTGGAGTACTCAGAGTGTTACAGTGGAACTCCTAGCAATCCCATAGACTTGGTGTCTGCTTCTAACAACACCAACATGGGGCTAATGTGAACCTTCAGGAAGAGGAATGGAATCTAGCACCATTGGAAGAGTTGAACTTAGCACAAATGGAGGAGGTGAATCTAGCACCGTTACCTGAGTATCAGATGGAGGATATTCCTTGGTTAGTGGAACCTCCTGAGGAGGAAGAGGATGATCTGGGATTTTCTTTTATGAGGATCCTATGGAAGACTTTCCTATAATATTGGAATCGGCGGGGGAGGTAGATCCCTACGATACTTGTGAGTTGTGTAATCAGGACGATCACAACAGGTTGTATTGTCCTCATCCATTAGGAATTGTCTGTCTGGTCTGTGGACTGCACGGGCATGGAGAGGCGAGGACTAATTGTCCTAGCATAGGAGGACCCGGTTTAATACCCTGCACAATGTGTGAAGTATTGGGCACACAGCGATGATGTGTCCTGATAACCGTTTCAAGTTCGCTGGTGATGCGGAGTCTTCTACGGAAGACTAGGATAGGAATTAATATAAAGGGTATTAAAAAGAGGGTTATTTTTGTAAGGGGTATATTTTTTTTGTTATACATAGGGTTTGTTTCACCCTACCCACCTTTGTACAAAAATGAAGTTTGAATTTATATAAATATGTGATTTCATGTTTTTATGAGGATTCATGGCATGTGATGCATATTGTTAATGGAAACTAAGTATATGATGTTCCCATGAATTAGGACTAAATGGCGCCACAGAGAAAAGTGGTACAAGATCCGAAGGGTAAGGAAAAAGTTTTACAAATCGGATTAGTTGAGGGGGCATCGAAGAGAAGGACCCGTCAGGACGATAAGAAGAAAGATGAGGTGCTCATAGTCACACCACAAGGGAAAGTGGTACCCCAACGCCGGAAGGTGGTACAGGAGAAGGTGCCATCGGTACATGATGATGAGCTTTCCGTTCATGACGAAGAGAGATCAGTTCATGAACGTTCGCTCGATGAGGAAGAGTCACAACATTCCCGGGAAGAAGAAGGGAGTGACCCTACATATCAACAGGACGACGAGGAGGAATATGATCGTCTTATCGAGAGGAGGAGGAGAACAGTAACATGACTGCACCCTTTGTGCCTCCTGGACTACACAGCTTGGTGCAAGCTAGGGTTACGTCTGTCCTCCAACAACATTTGAACGGAGGGGGAAGTACGAGCAAAATAATGACCGTAACATGGTCAGAGATTTTCAGCAACAGCGGCCACCTTACTTTAAGGGCAGAGAAGGGCCAGTCGGAGCCGAGAACTGGTTGGAAAAGATTTCCCACATATTGACTCTTCTGAACATCAGGAGTCATGCTCATAAAATATTATTGGCCACATCACAGCTGGTAGATGACGCTGCCAAATGGTGGAAGGTGGTGGAGAAACAGCAGGCACTTGTTCCAAGAAGAGAAAGAGTTGCTATGACCTGAGAGCAATTCTCCGCGACATTTCTAGAGCGCTACTTTCCAGAGGAAGAAAGAGAACGTCAAATTCAGGCCTTTATGACGTTAGTACAAGGTTCAATGACGGTGGCTGAGTATCACCAAGAATTCCTCAGCCTGTCAATCTATGCATACTATATTGTGGACACGGAATATCGAAAGGCTCGTAAGTTCGAGCGTGGGTTACGGCCACACATTAGGGCCAAGGTAACCATGTTCAAAGCAGTCACACTGGCAGAAGTGGTCAGCAGGGCAACCATTGTGGAACAGGAGATGGCGGAATTTGCCAGAGTGGACAACCGTCGAGCTCCGAGTGGGAGGGGTACGTACCAACCCAACAAGAGGTTCAGAACGAACTTTAGTAGACCTTTGCCGTCTGTTGGATCAAGTTGTGGTTTTCGCCCCAACCAGCCCACTCAATCTGTAGCAGTCACACAAGCTTCTCGAGGAATGAACACCTGTTTTCACTGTGATCAACCGGGTCACTACAAGAAAGACTGCCCAAAGCTCAACAGGCTGTCATACTCCAGAGGATCATTTCGTCCGCCAGCTAGACCGGGAAACTCCAGAGGAGGCAGAATGCAAAGTCGGGGAGGTCGAAGGTCTGACCCCTGCTGGTTGGACGATTATTTACTCTAACTTCTCAGGAAGAAGATGACCATGCTGTGATACAAGGTATGGCGGTAGTGAATAGTTCTTATGCATATGCACTATTTGATTCGGAGCATCACACTCCTTCATAGCTGCATCATTTATTACTGCTACGGGTACATTAGTTCAAAGATTAGCCACAACACTCACTATTGTATCCCCTGTCGGAGATTCGGCATTGGGACTTATATGTACGGCGGTTAACACTGAATTAGCTGGACTCAGATTTGAGTTCAATTATCTAGTGCTGGACATGTCAGAATATGATATTATATTCGGTATAGATTGGTTGGTTAAGTTTCATGCCAACATCGACTGTTATCGTCGAAGAGTGACATTTAAGTCACCCGAGGGCAAGCAATATGTAGTCCGTTCAGATAAACAAAGTGGATTGCAGGAAGGGTTAAATCACGTGGTATTGAATAATATCACCATAAACAAAGCTCCAGTTACTGAGCTTCCGGCAGTTGTACAAGAATTTGCTGATGTATTTCCAAAGGAACTCCCTGGTTTACCGCCTAGGAGGGAGATTAACTTCGAAATCAAGTTATACCCTGGCACAACACCAGTGTCGTTACCACACTATCGGATGGCACCAGCAGAGATGTCGGAGTTAAAGAAGCAGATTGATGAACTGCTTAGGCTGGGTTGCATCCGGAACAGTACGTCATCATGGGGAGCACCAGTGCTGTTCGTGAAGAAGAAGGATGGTTCACTACGGATGTGCGTGGACTACCGGAAGTTGAATCAGCTAACAGTCCGGAACAAGTACCCTCTACCCAGGATCGACGATTTATTTGATCAATTGAGGGGTTCTAGTCATTTTTCAAAGATCGACTTGATGTCTGGTTATCATCAAATCCGAGTTAGAGAGGAAGATATAGAAAAGACAGCTTTTCGAACGCGATATGGACTGTTTGAGTTCGTAGTCATGCCATTTGGACTCACAAATGCGCCGGCTGTGTTCATGGATTTAATGAACAGAATCTTCCGTCCCTATCTGGACCAGTTTGTAATCGTATTCATTGATGATATCCTGATCTATTCTAAGAGTCAGGAGGAACATGCAGAGCATCTACGGATAATTTTGAATACATTGAGGCAGAATAAACTGTATGCCAAGGCCAGTAAGTGTGAATTCTGGCTATCTCAAGTGAATTCTTAGGACATGTTATATCCGAGGAAGGAATAGCCGTGGATCCGGCTAAGGTGACAGCAGTGAAGAGTGGAAAGCCCAAAGAATGTAACCGAGATCCGCAGTTTCTTAGGATTGGCGGGTTATTATCGGAAATTTATTATGGATTTTTCCAAAATAGCGTCTCCATTGACTCGACTCACTCAGAAAGGAGTCAAATATGAGTGGTCAGATCTGTGCAACCAAAGGTTTGAAGAGCTAAAAGACAGACTTACAACCGCTCCTATTTTGATTTTGCCGGAAAAAGGCAAGGGTTATGAAGTAGAATGCGATGCTTCGGGGAAGGACTGGGGTGTGTCCTCAGTCAAGATCATCGTGGTGGCTTAGGTTCAAGACAACTAAAAATACATGAACACCTCTATCCTACGCATGATCTTGAACTAGCCGCAGTGGTCTTCGCTCTCAAAAGTTGGAGACATTACCTTTATGGTGAGAAGTTTGAAGTGTATTCTGATCATAAGAGTTTGAAATATTTATTTGATCAGAAGGAGCTCAATCTAAGGCAGCGTAGATGGACGAAGTATTTGGCGGATTATGAGTTCGAGCTTCGATACCATCCAGGCAAGGCGAACAAGGTGGCTGATGCTCTTAGCCGCATATCACATGCATCCGTGGCATGTCTGATCAGAACCGAGTGGGAGATGTTGAATACCATTCGAGAGTTCAATCTATACATTACAAACCGTGGAGTTTTGTACAATTTAATCATACGGTCCAATATAGTCACCAGGATTGAACAAGAACAAAGAGCAGATCCGGAAGTGAAGGACATATGGGACAAGATGTCCACTGGTGTGGACATACCGGAATGGGAATTAAGACCTGGGCAAGGTCTTTTATTTCGGGGAAGAACATATGCCAAAGAGTTGTCGGAAAGAGCTACTGATTGAGGCACATCAATCCAAGCTCTCTATTCATCCGGGTAGCACCAAAATGTATCACGATCTGAAAAGGCATTATTGGTGGCATGGACTAAAAAGGGAGTGGCAGAGTTCGTGGCACATTGTTTAACTTGTCAGCAAGTTAGACTGAACACCAAAAGCCACCAGGGTTACTCAAACCCTTAGCAGTGCCAGAATGGAAATGGGAACACATTTCCATGGACTTTGTATCGGGGTTACCGAGGTCTTCAAAGGGCAATGACGCCATATGGGTCGTAGTCGACCGACTGACCAAGTCCGCACATTTCATTCCTATCAAGATGACAGATTCATCTGAAACGTTGGGTCGGCGTTATATTAAAGAGATCATTCGACTACATGGCATTGCTCGAACGATAGTATCGGACAGCGATGGTCGTTTTACCGGCAGAGTATGGCAAAGCATGCAGTCAGCCATGGGGACAGATCTACTGACGAGCACTGTATTCCATCCACAGACTGATGGACAATCTGAAAGGACAATCCAGACCTTGGAAGACATGCTGAGAGCATGTATGTTAGATTTCAAGGGTGGATGGGAGGACCACTTACCACTGGTGGAGTTCTCGTATAATAACAGCTATCAGGCAAGCCTTCAAATGGCTCCATACGAGGCTTTATATGGTAGACCGTGTAGGTCACCGGTATGTTGGACAGAGGCAGGTGAGCCTGCATTGATCGGACCGGAACTAGTCGCAGAAACTACTGCACAAATTAAGTTGATACGTCGACACTTACTGACTGCACAGAGTCGGCAGAAAAGTTATGCTGATAAAAGGAGACGATTTCTGGAATTTGAAGTGGGAGACTTGGTATTTCTAAAGGTCTCGCCACGGAAGGGACATATGAGGTTTGGCAAGAAAGGAAAACTGTCACCAAGATTTGTGGGACCGTTTTCGATCATAAGAAGGATGGGGGATGTTGCTTATCAGTTAGCACTCCCATCACAATTAGCATCTTTACACGATGTGTTTCACGTGTCGATGTTAAGGAAATACAATCCGGATCCGTCCCATGTTTTAAATGTTCAAGATATTGAAGTACAAAGTGACGTGACGTACGTCGAAAAGCCGGTCAGGATAGTGGAGACCGAACAAAGGGTGTTGCGAAACAGAGCGATTCAGTTCGTGAAAGTAGTATGGGATCGTCATGGTGATGAAGAGGCCACATGGGAACTTGAGTCGGAGATGAGAACAGCTCACCCCGAACTATTTATGTTATTACTTGAGAACCCTACTTCGATCAATTTTCGGGACGAAAATTTCAAAAGAGGGTTATATTGTAACACCCCAATTTTTCAATAAAATGGAAAATTACGAAAATGCCTGAATTATTAAATTAATTATTTGTGATGTCAAAATAAGAAATGTTGGGGCCTATTGCTCAAATTAAGGTCGTATGAGCACATTATATGTATATTAAGTTGATTTGGATGGGTTATGTACATCAATTGGGTTGGAAATGACTAAATGGGTCAAAGGGCCCAATTGGACCCAATGGGTCAAAATGGATGATTTGACCATTGTGTAAGCTTAAATTAAATAGGGTTAAGCCTATTTGATTGGAAATCAAGTAGATAAGAAATGGGTAGGCATGATCCATATGAGAAAACCACTTACAAATGACCAAAATACCATAATTGGGTCATAGAGTCAAAAACGGGTCTAGGAGCTAAAGGGGGGACCCAACGGGTCGGGTTGACCAGTTTGACCACGGATGACCATGTGGGCCCTCAATTGAACTCAAGTGTGAGTTAATTCAACTTGAGTTGGGTTGATTTGAAATGAGTTGGATTTAAGAAATGAGTTGACTCAAACTTAGTGCATTAAAAGTGATGAGTTGGATGAGTTGGTTTAGAATAAAAATATTCCGAGTTAGGTGAGTCAAGAGGAGATGGAAATGAGTTGCAATCTCACACAACAATTAATCTGAATTAATCTCAGCCGTTGGTATGAAAGGGTGCTTTGGCAAAGCCAAAAGACACCAAGGTTGGGCGGCACCTCTTCATGAAGGGTTGCATTGGTTCATTTCCCATGTGATACAATGTTTGGCACCAAGGGGTGCAACGTTTGGCACCAAGAGGTGTCTTGGTTAACACCCTTTGCCCCATCGTTTTTAACAACATTAATGAGGGAGGATGAATGGGAGTTGGGGGGCTGAAACTATAAAAGAAAACCTAACCATACATGGCCGTTTTTCACACCAAGGAATCCAAGAATTCCCATCTTCTCTCCCTCTCTCCAATTCGTTTTTCTTGGCTGAACAGCAGAGGTTTGGCATCAGTTAATCAAGCCTAAACCAGCAAGGAATTAAGGAAAGAAAGAAGAAAAAAAAGGGAGAAATCAAGGGCAAAGACAAGAAGAAAACTTGGAAAATTTGGTAAGTTTTTTATGTGTTATTTTGGTTTAATATGGAATGAATGGGGGTGTATTGGGCCATGGTTATGGCCGAATTCACCAAGGTTTTAACCTTGATTAAGAGAGGCTTTAAAATGGTAAAGATGAGCATTGGGTTTGGCCACCATGGAGGGCCGAACCCCATGTAAAAGTTAGGTTGGTTTTCATGTTTTGAAACATGGAAACCATGGAGTTTTTGGTGGACTGTTTTTGAGTTTTATTGAGATTCAAATGCATGTTTTAAAGAGAGTTAAAAACATGGATCTGAATGACATAAGGACTGAAGGTACCATGGGTCTAAATCAATGGTTTAAAATTGATGAATTGGACCATCAGGATCGGCCATCTTGGATGGCCGAATCCCACGAAGTATGATGGTCATTTGGACAAGTTGATGGACTTAGTTGGATGGTCTTGAGAGGTAATAAGGAAGCAATGTTATACTGATATTATGTTTTAAAATGACACCTAAAAATCATGTTTGAAAGAACAAAACATAGACATGAGGTTCGGCCACCTTGGATGGCCGAACCCCATGTTAGTATTGATGATTTTGATGAGTTTAAAACCATATAAAATATGGTGTTTGATGTAATTTGGTGAAGTTTAACTTGTTGTTATTGGTTGGCCAATGTAGGGCTGAACCATGTCAATATTAGGGTTAAGATTACTGATTTAAATCATGGGTATTGATGGATCAATCGGATCAAGAGAACCATTGGGTTCGGCCATGTGCATGGCCGAACCCCATGGGCTGTTTTTGGAATAAATGGACTAGGTTCGTAGGTTGTGTTTGATATTATTCCCATGATTTTATAAAGGGTTTAAAGTATGGTAATGGAGAACCATTTGATGATGGAAGAGTGGGAATACAAGATTCGGCCAAGTATAGGGCCGAATCCCATAAAATGACAAACTCTAAGTTGATGATGTTCAGCCATGGGCATGGCGAACCCCACATGATGTGGATGGGTCATAGATGTGATTGAATAAGTAAATGATGTTATGACTTGCTGATTGATGTATGGATAAGGTACCGGAAGTCGAACGACGTGCGAGTCGTGACTGGGTGACGCGAAAGAAAGATCAGTTACTAAAGTGATTCTTCGGTAGGTTTCCTACCTACTTGTAACCACGGTTTTTACCCAGTTTTCTTATGATACTCTTGTTTTAATATATGTGTTTCAAATGATATATTATGCATTAACAAATGGCATACAGGCATTGGCATCTCATGCATGGTCATGGGATGATGAATGAGGTTCTACAGTGTTACAATTATGGGTTACGTCCTCCTTAGGCGATGAGAGTTCCGCCAAGAAGAGTAACATGATGATCATAGTCACAGTGGTCTCCTTAGGCGAAGAGAGTCCCGCCAGGAGAACTAATACGTGATATGAATCAGTCAGTGATGAAGAGATGGAAGTTGTATTGTGATTTATCTTGTCGGTGCATGGCACGACAAATGATGGCTATGGATGTACATGATGGGGGAGGCTCATTGCATGTGCATACATCATAGCATTGTTTTACCTGTTTTGATGATTATATATATGATATGTATGCATGTTTTACATGCTAATATGTGGTAGCCCTGATTCGGGAACCTAATGGGCGCGTTGATCTAACGCCCTAATTCTATCCTCAGAGGAGATTGCAGGTACAAGCAAAGGGAAAGGAAAGGTCGTTGACCGGAGGGGAGCCAAGCCTAAGTGCTTGAATGAAGGGCTGAACTACTTTATACTGTCTTTTGAATATTTTGTGGGACATGTAATAATTCGCTACTTGCTATAGTTTGAGTAGGTTGATAACATTTGGATGTTTGATCTATGATAAATAATGTTTAGGACTGTTACTTGCTATCTCGTCTTTCTATTCCGCAATTAATCTAGATTATTCCTCATGTTGATGTTAGTTCCATGTGTGATTCACTATCATGGTCTATTCCATGTACACATGGGTGGCCAGTTAAGGTTCAGACTTGGGTAGTCTGAACTTAACTCGCGTCGTGACGCCGCCCGCTCTCTTTCGAGTTTTATTATTACTTTAAAAAAAAAAAAATTAGACTCTGAAATTCTCGGAGAGGGCGGGGCGTTACAGTATCACAAATACATAGTATCCCTCTTGATGGAAAAACCTCATCAAGGTATCACAAACACATAGTATCCCTCTTTATGGAAAATGCACATCAAGGTATCCCCACGTGTGTTTATCGGTCGTCCCGACGGAGCGTGGACTCCGGTTACATTTCAATCATAGTATCCCTCTTGATGGAACATCCTCATCAAGGTATCACAATCACATAGTATCCCTCTTGATGGAAAATCCTCATCAAGGCATCACAACTCCATAGTATCCCTCCCATGCCTTGCATGAGATGCAAGTGCAAACATGTTATGTAATAATAAACATCATAGCATTAAAATCCCATCATTAAGGCATATCATTTAATACCAAAATAATTCAAGTAAAAACATCATATACATAGTCCATGGTTTTCAATGAGGTAGGAATCCTACCAATGTCTAAATACCGGGTCTTGATTTTCCATCCAAGGATCGATCACTGATCGCGCACTGCTTACGAGATCCCGTTACCTTATTACACATCAACAAATCAAACCAATGTTCCAACCATGTTTTAAGTCCACAATACATGTCTCAGTGGGGTTCGGCCATACACCATGGCCGAACCTCACTCACTTGGTTTTGGGGTCCCTTTTTTTAGTTCTTGGTCTTTTAAACCATCCATGGTCATTTCCTCTTTTTATTTAATAACCCAACACACATAAGTTAATGAAAGAAAAACTCTTAAGTCCACAAAAATATCTCCCATGGGGTTCGGCCATGGTGGTCTTTCATTCTTAACCATATTTACATTTTTGTCATTATTCTTTCCATGGCTAAACACTCCTTTCATTTATACATATTTAGTTCCATAATTGATCCATAAACATAGATCCATAAGTGACTCATTGATCATGACATAAAACCCTAGCAAATCCCTAACAAGACCTCCATTCCTCAGCTTGATAATCCATTCATTTAAACATTTGATTTCTTCAACATTCATGGACCTACAATGTCCATAAAATGGATCATGGGGTTCGGCCATACACCATGGCCGAACCCATGATGTCTTATTCTTCATCCCCTCTTAAATCATTTACAACATTAGGTTCATGAACAAGGTCCCTCCATGGGGGTTTAATAATGCACTTTGGTCTAACATTTTGCAACCCATAATTCATTAACATTTATTCCATTATTTGATGGTCCAAATACCTCTAAGTCCATTAATATTTCTCCATGAGGTTCGGCCATACAACATGGCCGGACCCATGGTCCATGGTTCTTCCTCATTTCCTCATTTCAAGTTCATCATTTACACATTTAAGCCCCATTAAAAATCATTAACACCTTTGCATGTTTTTCATCCTTAACAACCTTTTACACTCAGCCACATCCTTTCATGGGGTTCGGCCATACAACATGGCTGAACCCTATGATTCATCATTTTCTTTAAAAACAACATACATCCATGATTTGTTACCTTGATGGGGTTCGCCCATACATCATGGCCGAACCTCATCCAACCCTTTTTGTCTTTGATGGTTCTCATACAAAAAATCTTAGGGTTTGGCCATGCAAAGTCCAAATCATGCACCTTGATCATTTACCTTATCTTAGGCATGCATGAGGTCTTTACCATATATACATGGTAATTAGGGTTCGGCCATGCAAGGGCCGAACCATGATCCTTAACCATTTCCATGCTTAAGCCTTATATACATAGTGTCCTTAATCATATCCATTAATCATAGCCTATCTTACCCATTAGGGTTTGTCCATTTTCTATCTCATCTCTTGGATGGATTTTAAATCCATGGCCCATAATATTTTGGCCACTCTCTAATCCAAGAAAATGGGATTCCATGGTTCCCTTTTCCTCCATTTTAATTTATAAATCACATCAAGGCATACTTACCGCTTCCGCGTCTCCTCCGGTTTATTTTGCTCCTTCTTGTTACTCCACTATTCTCATTAGTCTTTCTTCTTTCTTCCTCCTTGATCTTCGGCCAAGAGTGTGAAGAGGGTCTAAGATAAAAAACCCCAATGAGTGGTTCGGCCTTGGAGTGTAGGTTTGAGAGAGGGAGAGGAGGAGATAGGAAAATACTCTAAGTCCTTTGTCTTGAGAGGTGGTCGGCCAAGCTTGAGATCCAAATTTCTCTAAGTCTTTCTTTGTCTTTCTCTTAGAGTGATGGTCGGCCAAGAGAGGGATAGAGGGAGAGAGTGAGATGAGATGGAAAGGGATCAAAAGCCATCTTTCCCCTCTTGTCTAGGGTTTGCTTGGGTTAGACTCCACCCTCATCAATGTGAAGTCTTCCCCATGAGCTCATTGACCCAACTAAATAGAATTGATCATATCCATGGTCCATTGGACCATACTTGGGCCATTTCCCCAACTTTGATCCATTAAACATCCATTCCATCTATGGATCTAAATTTTTTTGACCATTAAAATAAATAATAGCCAATATATTTATTACATTGAAAATCCGGGCTATTACAGTTCTATTCTTTCTTTCTACTACTCCGTTTTGTTGGGGATTTCTAGGAGCGGAGAAGTTGTGACCAAAACCATTTTCATCACAAAGTATTTTCATTTCTTGGTTTTCGAATCCTCTACCCCTATCACTTCTAATGTTGTTGATTGCATATCCTTTTTCATTTTGAACTCTTCTACAAAATTTTGCAAAAGATTTAGGTGCGTCATTTTTATGAACTAGATATAACACCCAAGAGAAGTGAGAATAATCATCAACAATTACAAATGCATATGACTTACCACCCATACTTTGAACTTTGCTAGGACCAAACAAATCCAAATGCAATAGTTGAAGAGACCTACAGGTAGATATATGCTTTTTGCTTTTAAAGGAACTTTTGATTTGTTTTCCAAATTGGCATTCATCACAAATTCTATCCTTAGCAAATTTGGCCTTAGACAAGCCATCAACTAATTCAAACTTGGATAACTTTGAGATAAGTTCCATATGAGCATGTCCTAGTCTCCTATGCCATAACCAACTATTTTTCATATATGACAGCAAGTCATTTAACATTTTGGTTAAGCATTTCATCAAAGTCAATGGTGTAAACATTTTCATCTCTATATGCTATGAACATTTCTTTATTATTACTAGCATTTCTAATAAAGCATTTGTTTGATTCAAATACTACCTTATTGCCTTTATCACAATGTTGACTCACACTAAGTAAATAATGTTTCAACCCATCTACCAATAGTACATCTTCAATGGAAAGTAAGGGATCATTACCAATTTTACCTTTACCGATGATCTTGCCCTTGGAGTTGTCACCAAAGGTAACAAATCCACCATCTTTGAGAGAGAGAGAGATGAATTTTGATTTGTCTCCCGTCATGTGTCTTGAGCATCCACTATCAAGAAACCACTTGTCTTTTCTTGGCGTTGATTTCATGTATATCTGCAAAACACATTTAAGTAATTCTTCTTGGTCCCCATATAGAGTAGGGTCCATTTGGGTTAGATTACAAGGGCAATGTTTCTTTTGGAACCCAATTCATTTTTGTTAACCCTTTTGTTTTCCTAATTGAGCAAGAATAAGAAATATGCCCGTTCTTTCCACAAAAGTTGCAAATAGTGTGTGGAGAGGTAGGAGATGAAATTTTGACAAAGAAGTTTTTGTAAAATGATTTCTTTGTTTTGGGATTATATCCCAATCCTTCTTTGTTGAAAGCACATCTTTGATTTCCCAATATCATATCTAAATTTTTTTTCCCATGGTGAATTTTTCAAGAGACTTAGTTAAGTTATTCAATTTTTATTTCAAGACAATGTTTTCCTTTTCGTATGGACATGGAAATGAAGGTAGTCTTGAAATTTTATCAATCTTTTCTTTCAATTCTTTTTCAAGTTTTTCACGGGTAAGAATATTTTTGCTAAGCTCCTCACTTTCAAGTTTCTTTTCGAGTTCTTTTGAAAGTGAGGAGTTGTCTCTTCTAAGAGTGACATTTTTTTTTCCTTGCTTTTAAGATCCCCGTACATTTCTTCTAGTGAATCAACTAGTTCTTCTACACTAGGTGCATCATTTTCTGAAGAGTCAAGTCTAGGATTTACCTCATATTCATTTGCCATGAAACAAATATTTGCCATGTGGTTTTTGGTTGATTCACCATCCGATTCGCTATCAGACTCCAACCATGCAGCTTTGAATGCTTCATTTTTGAACTTCTTGTTGTCTTTCTTCAATTGCGGACATTCGGCTTTGATATGTCCCATTTTACCGCAATTAAAACAAGTGAGGGGCTCTTTCTTGCTTGAATCTCCCTTATAGCTATCTTTCTTGAATGGTTTCTTTCGCAATTGATTGCTTCTTCTCAAGAGACTCTTGAATTTACGGGTGATCAAGACCAAGTCTTCATTGTCGTCCTCACTATAACACCCCGTATTTTCAAGTTAGGGATATGTATGGAAATTGTCCATTGAAATGGTGAATTAAAAATATATGAACCTTAGATGGGTAAATGATGGGTCAATGACCCAACGGATGGTAGATGTGGATCAATGGAAATAAATGGCTAAGAATTATTTAATTGGGTCAAGTTTACCAATAGGGTCAAAAGTCCAATTGGGACCCAATGGATCATATATGAACTAGTTAGAAGTAAATGGGTAAGGCTTGAAAAATGTTGGATCAATTGCCCAACGGATGGTAGATGTGGATCAATGGAAATAAATGGCTAAGAATTGGGTCAATAGCCCAATTATGATCCAATGCATCAAGGATAAAATTTGGTTGGAAATAATTGGTTATGTGTGATTTAATGGGTCAACTACCCAATTGGGACTCAATGGGTCATGGTGGACTTGTTTGACCATTGGGTGAGCTCAAATTTAATTGGGTTAGGCTGAATTGAATGGGAGTTCAATGAAGGGTAAATGGGTAAGCTATGTGCAATTGGGCAAACAACATTTAAATGGGTAAAACGCATTTAAATGGGTAATCGATATTTAAATGGGTCATGGCGCCTAATTGGGTCAAGGAGTTCAATGGGGACCCAATGGGTCGAGCTTGACCAAGTCAACCATGGGTGATCTCAAAGGTTGAGTTAAATTGTGTTGAGTTGATTCATAAGTTTACTTGAGTCAAGTGGGAAGTGAGTTAAGTGGAAAATGAGTTTAAATGAATTAAATTAATTAAGTTGAGTTGAGATAAGTGAGCTGAGCTGAATTGAGGTTATTGAGTGAGATTGGAAGACATGGACATCCTCATCTCAAGTGAGTCAAGTGAGGAGATGAGGGGTTGAACTTGTTTCAAAGACAAGTAATGTCATACACGTTGGTGGCATGGGAAAGGTATCCCATGCATGAAATTTTAATGAAAGGTGGGCTGTTGGTGGGAGTACACAATCTACAATGAGATAAGCTTGCATTGGGAGCTTGGAGGGTTTCCATCTCATAATGGAAACCCAAAGTACCACACATTGGGAGTGCTTCATCATAAAGGAGGAAGATGAGGAGTTGTGTTGATTTCAAAGCCCAAGCCAAGTCATACACGTTGGAGTGGTATCCCATGTTGAAACTTCAATGTTTGTGGCTGTTTGGTGGGTGTACACAATGTACAATGAGATAGAATTGCATTGGGAGCTTGGGGGTTTCCATCTCATAATGGAGACCCCAGCACCAACATTGGGGAGAGGGAAAGGTTGCATGATCTCAAGCCAAGTGTCCCATAGTTAAGCCATGGGACTCCTTGGTTAGACCAACATTCATGAGGGTAACTGAATGGTTTAAGGGGCTGTTATACAAAAGAGATAAACCACACTCTTTGGCCGAATTTTACATTGCAAAAAGCTTGGAGCTTTCATCTCTTTTCCTCTCTCAAAATATACCTCCTTGGTTGAACCAGCCCTTGCTGTTTTCACCATTGATCAAAGCACACAATCAGGTAAGGACTAAGGGAGCAAGAAGGAAGGAAGGAAGGAAGTATCAAAGGAGAGAAGAGAAGCAAAGGAGATTGGTAAGTATTTCATAAAATTTTGTTAAGAAAAATGGGTTAAGGGATAATGATTTGGCCATGGTATGGCCGAATCTACCAACGGTTTAAATTATGGATGATAGGTTTAAAAGGATAGAAACATGGATCATAGGGTTCGGCCAATTTGGATGGCCGAACCCCATGAAAGGATTTGATAATTTTGTATGGTTTTTGGAGAGATAAATACCATACCAACGTATGAGAGTTTTTAAGTGTTTTAATTGGAATTAAGATTGATGTTTTGGATCAGCCATTGGATGGCCGAACCCCATGAAGTGATTGGGTTATTTTGATGGTTTTTGAAAGTTAAAAACCATGTAATATTATGGAGATTTTTAGATGTTTTAATATGGAGATATGATGGATGTTTTGGGTCGGCAAATGTACAGCTGAACCATATTTTTCTTATGGCTAAATTACTATGTCAAAACCATTAATAATTATGGGAAGGATTGAGTCAAAAGAACCATGGACCATTTTATGGGATAAAAGGAGAATGAGTATGGTTAGAGTTATGGTTAAATCTTTAATAATTAAAAAGGGTTTAACAAAGCTGAAAGAATGAGGGATTTGGATATTCATGTTCATCATAAAGGATGACAAAGGGAGCACCAAAACAAAAAGGGGTGAGGTTCGGCCATGGTGTATGGCCGAACCCCACCATGTGCTAAGTATGGTGTGTGGTTTGAAAAGTCTAGAAATATCCCAATGGATGGAATTATAAGAACCATCCTTTGCTGGATGAGGGTATGAGATTCAGTCTTTGATGAATAAAAAGGAACCTCATAGAGTGTCAATGATGAAAGGGTAAGGGCTAGGAAATTGGATAATTTGAATGGCATTTGAATTTAATTAGAAAGAATTAAAGGACCAAGTTTGAGATAGTGAGGTTCGGCCATGTTGTATGGCCGAACCCCACTAAGGTGGATTTTATGGATATTGGTTATTAAGCAAGATTAAATATGGGCTAAGTCTAGTGGCAAAACTGTAAATACAAGTAATAATGTAAATATGGATGAAAAAGAGTAAAGGACTTGAAAAGGGGGCTCAAACCAAAATTGTGAGGTTCGGCCATGTCGTATGGCCGAACCCCACCAAGTTATGGTTAGTAGGTTGAGGTTTTTTTTTAAATAAAGATATTTGGATGGTATTGATCCAAAACAAAGGAAGGACAAATTCAAAGTGGGTGAGGTTCGGCCATGGGGTATGGCCGAACCCCACAACGTGGTTTTTGGGACTTAGATTTAAATGGAAATTAAATGATTGGTATCTTGACTTGCTGTTATATAAACAAGGTATCGGGACTCCTTGAACGGAGCACGAGTCGTGAACGGGTGGCGGTTAAGAAGAGCAGACTCTTAAGTGAACTTTCTGTAGGTTTTCCTACTTCTTTGCAACCACATTTTATATTTGGTTTTATCTTGTTTTATATGGGATATTTGTTAAAGTATTATGTTTTCAAGTTAAGTTAGAATGCTATGATTAATTTATAAATGGCATATACTCATTGACATCTCATGCATGGCATGGGATGAAGAATATGGAAACCGGAGCCCACACTCCATCGGAATGCCCGTGATGCAACTGTGGGGCCTCCTTAGGACATGAGAGTCCCGCCAGGAGGAATATCTTGATGATGAGAGCAATATCAAGAGTAAACGAAAGAACACTGTGGATTACCTTGACGATGAGAGTCCCGTCAAGTGATGGTTATTTATACTGGTGATGGGTGGGACTCATTGCATGTGCATACATACATAGCATTGTTTTATAAGATTTTGATAATCATGTATCATTATGTTATATGCATGTTTTTATGCTAACCATGTGGTAACCCTAATCGGAAGACCTACTGGGCGCGTTGATCTAACGCCCTATTTCTATCCTTAGTGGATGACGCAGGAAAGGGAAAGGCAAAGGCTGAGGATCATGAGGAAAGCTAAGCATAGAAGCTTAGGTGTTGGATGGACTTTAGTTAATAACATTTGAATACTTTTTATGTGAACTTGTAATAATTTAGTAACCTTTCTATGGTTTGTGAATAGGTTGATGATGGTTATTTAGTTTAAGTAATTATGGTTGGATGACTTGTACTTGTTATCTACACAGTGTAATTCCGCAATCAGTTTAGTATTATTCCGCATGATTTATTTAGTTCCATGTGTGGATTGTTTTCATGTGTTAGTCCGTGCACCCATGGGTGGCCAGTTAAGGGTCGGACTTTGGAAGTCCGGACTTAGCTCGCGTCGTGACGCTCCCCGCTCTCTTCCACTTTACTTATTTATTAAAAAAAAAAATTAGACTCTGATTTTCGGAAGGGTGGAAAAGGGTGGGGCGTTACAGTTGGTATCAGAGCGAAAAGGGAAGTTGAATCTTTCGAAGTAAGATTAGGACGGTTTCATGTCTCACTGACAGATAAGAATCCCAACTGACCGACTCTTCGGAGTCCGCTGACTGGGGGCCTGATTAATTTACTTCGATAAACTCAGATTGAACAATCAATCTGAGGACAACAGTGAAAGATAGCGAAGTAAAGTACAATCATCATAAGTGGATATATCAAACATAGCAAAGTAGGATACACTTCCCCGATATCCCCACATTGAGAAACAAACAACAGGAATTTAGAGATTTTTCCCCAGAAACAAAGCAAAACAAAGAGTGATGATTTGGCAATTTCCCCAACCAAGATACATTGTATTATACATAAGAAATCCCCTAGAAACCAAGATTGGTTTCATTGGAACTACTGTTGATTATTCTGTGTTCTATTGTTATGATATAGATATGTCGAGCAACGTTGAGTATACAGAGTTGTGGGACAGAGGAACCCCTACCAATCCAATAGAGCTGGTTTCTTCTTCCAACAACTCCAGCTTGGAAGTTAACATAGACGTTCAAGAGGGATTTCCCGAGGAGGTTGAAGTGAATCTAGTACCTTTTCCAGAAGACAATATGGAAGATATCTCAATGATAAGAGAGTCTGTGGGGGAGATAGAGCCCGATTATATGTGCGAGTTGTGCAATCAGGATGGGCACAATTATACATACTGCCCCCACCCTCTTGAAGTTGTTTGCCCGGTTTGTGGACTTCATGGGCACGGGAAAGAAAGGACTAACTGTCCTTACATTGGAGGACCGGGGATAATATCCTGCTTGACGTGTGGAGTATTGGGACACATGTCGATGATGTGCCCTGATAGTTTCTTTATGTTTGCTGAGGATGTAGGGTCTTCTACGGAAGATTAGACTAAGAAATAGTAAGAAAAGTTAGGAAAAAGGGGATATTTTGTAAGGGTTGTAGGTGCATTTTGTTATTTGAAGGGTTTGTTTTAACCCTACCAACCCTTGTATTATGATGAAATTTGAATATATATATATATATATATATATAAAGTATGCAAAGTTATGAGTTTATGAGGACTTTTGGCATTGGTTGAATGTTACAAAGAAACTAAGTCCATAATGTTTTCATGACTTAGGAGAAAAAATGGCTCCAAAGAAAAAGATCCCTCAGAACCAGAAAGGGAAGGAAAAAGTGTTACAAATCACTCAACATGAGAAAGTAGTATCTCAACATGAAAAATCTCTACATGAGAACGAGGTAACTCAACCTGAGAAGGAGCAATCTTTTCATGAAAAATCACACTATGAGAAGAGTCACATCACTCTCGGCGAGAAGAGGACAAGAGTGAACACTTATCTCGGAAGGAGGAAGAGGGGAACAGCAACAGCAGCGTGAATATACCAGTAGTGCCCCCTGAACTACAAAGCTTGGTTCAAGCGGTAGTTACTTCTGTTCTCCAGCAGCATTTGAATGGAGGTGGAAGCACAAGTGAGGCCAATGACCGGAACATAGTCAGGGATTTTCAGCAACAGCGCCCTCCTTACTTTAAGGGGAGAGAAGGGCCTATTGGAGCGGAAAACTGGTTAAAGAAGATTTCCCAAATCCTAACTCTACTGAATATTAAGAGTCATGCCCAAAAGATTTTACTGGCCACATCACAATTGATAGATGATGCTGGCAAGTGGTGGGAAGTAGTGTGAGACATGGTGTTCTTAAAGGTCTCGCCACGGAAGGGACACATGAGGTTTGGAAAGAAGGGGAAACTGTCACCAAGATATGTGGGACCGTTTCCCATCACAAGAAGGATGGGGGATGTAGCTTATCAATTGGCACTTCCTCCACAATTGGCATCTCTACATGATGTGTTTCATGTATCGATGCTGAGGAAGTACAATCCTGACCCTTCCCATGTATTGAATGTGCAAGATATAGAAGTGCAAAGTGACGTGACATATGTCGAGAGGCCTGTCAGAATAATGGAGACTGAGCAAAGGGTGCTACGAAACAGAGCGATTCAGTTTGTCAAAGTGGTATGGGATCGACATGGTAATGAAGAGGCCACTTGGGAACTTGAATCGAAGATGAGAACAGTTCACCCTGAATTGTTTATGTAATTTATTTTGGAACCCTACTTCGTTCGATTTTCGGGACGAAAATTTTCAAAAGAGGGTTGTATTGTAACACCCCGTATTTTCAAGTTAGGGATATGTATGGAAATTGTCCATTGAGATGCTGAATTAAAAAGATATGAACCTTAGATGGGTAAATGATGGGTCAATGACCCAACGGATAGTAGATGTGGATCAATGGAAATAAATGGCTAAGAATTATTTAATTGGGTCAAGTTTGCCAATTGGGTCAAAAGTCCAATTGGGACCCAATGGATCATATATGAACTAGTTAGAAGTAAATGGGTAAGGCTTGATAAATGTTGGATCAATTGCCCAACGGATGGTAGATGTGGATCAATGGAAATAAATGGCTAAGAATTGGGTCAATAGCCCAATTATGATCCAATGGATCAAGGATAGAATTTGGTTGGAAATAATTGGTTATGTGCGATTAAATGGGTCAACTACCCAATTGGGACCCAATGGGTTGTGGTGGACTTGTTTGACCATTGGGTGAGCTCAAATTTAATTGGGTTAGGCTGAATTGAATGGGAGTTCAATGAAGGGTAAATGGGTAGGCTATGTGCAATTGGGTAAACCACATTTAAATGGGTAAAACACATTTAAATGGGTAATTGATATTTAAATGGGTCATGGCGCTTAATTGGGTCAAGGAGTTCAATGGGGACCCAATGGGTCGAGCTTGACCAAGTCAACCATGGGTGAGCTCAAAGGTTGAGTTAAATTGTGTTGAGTTGATTCATAAGTTTACTTGAGTCAAGTGGGAAGTGAGTTAAGTGGAAAATGAGTTCAAATGAATTCAATTAATTAAGTTGAGTTGAGATAAGTAAGCTGAGCTGAATTGAGTTGATTGAGTGAGATTGGAAGATATGGAGACCCTTATCTCAAGTGAGTCAAGTGAGGAGATGAGGGGTTGAACTTGTTTCAAAGACAAGTAATGTCATACACGTTGGTGGCATGGGAAAGGTATCCCATGCATGAAATTTTAATGAAAGGTGGGTTGTTGGTGGGAGTACACAATCTACAATGAGATAAGCTTGCATTGGGAGCTTGGAGGGTTTCCATCTCATAATGGAAACCCAAAGTACCACACGTTGGGAGTGCTTCATCATAAAGGAGGAAGATGAGGAGTTGTGTTGATTTCAAAGACCAAGCTAAGTCATACACGTTGGAGTGGTATCCCATGTTGAAACTTCAATGTTTGTGGGCTGTTTGGTGGGAGTACACAATGTACAATGAGATAGAATTGCATTCGGAGCTTGGGTTTTTCCATCTCATAATGGAGACCCAAGCACCAACGTTGGGGAGATGGAAAGGTTGCATGATCTCAAGCCAAATGTCCCATAGTTAAGCCATGGGACTCCTTGGTTAGACCAACATTCAAGAGGGTAAATGAAGGGTTTAAGGGGCTGTTATACAAAAGACATAAACCACACTCTTTGGCCGAATTTTACATTGCAAAAAGCTTGGAGCTTTCATCTCTTTTCCTCTCTCAAAATATACCTCCTTGGCTGAACCAGCCGTTGGTGTTTTCACCATTGATCAAAGCACACAATCAGCTAAGGACTAAGGGAGCAAAAAGGAAGGAAGGAAGGATCAAAGGAGAGAAGAGAAGCAAAGGAGATTGTAAGTATTTCATAAAATTTTGTTAAGAAAAATGGGTTAAGGGAACATGATTTGGCCATGGTATGGCCGAATCTACCGAAGGTTTAAATTATAGATGATGAGGTTTAAAAGGATAGAAACATGGATCATAGGGTTCGGCCAATTTGGATGGCCGAACCCCATGAAAGGATTTGATAATTTTGTATGGTTTTTGAAGAGATAAATACCATACCAACGTATGAGAGTTTTTAAGTGTTTTAATTGGAATTAAGATTGATGTTTTGGTTTGGCCATTGGATGGCCGAACCCCATGAAGTGATTGGGTTATTTTGATGGTTTTTGAAAGTTAAAAACCATGTAATATTATGGAGATTTTTAGATGTTTTAATATGGAGATATGATGGATGTTTTGGGCCGGCAAATGTACGGCTGAACCATATTTTTCTTATGGCTAAATTACTATGTCAAAACCATTAATAATTATGGGAAGGATTGAGTCAAAAGAACCATGGACCATTTTATGGGATAAAAGGAGAATGAGTATGGTTAGAGTTATGGTTAAATCTTTAATGATTAAAAAGGGTTTAACAAAGCTGAAACAATGAAGGATTTGGATATTTATGTTCATCATAAAGGATGACAAAAGGAGCACCAAAACAAAAAAGGGTGAGATTCGGCCATGGTGTATGGCCGAACCCCACCAAGTGCTAAGTATGGTGTGTGGTTTGAAAAGTCTAGAAATATCCCAATGGATGGAATTATAAGAACCATCCTTTGCTGGATGAGGGTATGAGATTCAGTCTTTGATGAATAAAAAGGAACCTCATTGAGTGTCAATGATGAACGGGTAAGGGCTAGGTAATTGGATAATTTGAATGGCATTTGAATTTAATTAGAAAGAATTAAAGGATCAAGTTTGAGATAGTGAGGTTCGGCCATGTTGTATGGCCGAACCCCACTAAGGTGGATTTTATGGATCTTCGTTATTAAGCAAGATTAAATATGGGTTAAGTCTAGTGGCAAAACTGTAAATACAAGTAATAATGTAAATATGGATGAAAAAGAGTAAAGGACTTGAAAAGGGGGCTCAAACCAAAATTGTGAGGTTCGGCCATGTCGTATGGCCGAACCCCACCAAGTTATGGTTAGTAGGTTGAGGTTTTTTTTAAATAAAGATATTTGGATGGTATTGATCCAAAACAAAGGAAGGACAAATTCAAAGTGGGTGAGGTTCGGCCATGGGGTATGGCCGAACCCCACAACGTGGTTTTTGGGACTTAGATTTAAATGGAAATTTAATGATTGGTATCTTGACTTGCTGTTATATAAACAAGGTATCGAGACTCCTTGAACGGAGCACGAGTCGTGAACGGGTGGCGGTTAAGAAGAGCGGACTCTTAAGTGAACTTTCTGTAGGTTTTTCTACCTCTTTGTAACCACATTTTATATTTGGTTTTATCTTGTTTTATATGGGATATTTGTTAAAGTATTATGTTTTCAAGTTAAGTTAGAATGCTATGATTAAATTATAAGTGGCATATACTCATTGACATCTCATGCATGGCATGGGGTGAAGAATATGGAAATCGGAGCCCACACTCCATCGGCATGCCCGTGATGCAACTGTGGGGCCTCCTTAGGACATGAGAGTCCCGCCAGGAGGAATATCTTGATGATGAGAGCAATATCAAGAGTAAACGAAAGAACACTGTGGATTACCTTGACGATGAGAGTCCCGTCAAGTGATGGTTATTTATACTGGTGATGGGTGGGACTCATTGCATGTGCATACATACATAGCATTGTTTTATAAGATTTTGATAATCATGTATCATTATGTTATATGCATGTTTTTATACTAACCATGTGGTAACCCTAATCGGAAGACCTACTGGGCGCATTGATCTAACGCCCTATTTCTACCCTTAGTGGATGACGCAGGAAAAGGAAAGGCAAAGGCTGAGGATCATGAGGAAAGCTAATCATAGAAGCTTGGGTGTTGGAATGGACTTTAGTTAATGACATTTGAATACTTTTTATGTGAACTTGTAGTAATTTAGTGACCTTGCTATGGTTTGTGAATTGTTTGATGATGGTTATTTAGTTTAAGTAATTATGGTTGGATGACTTGTACTTGCTATCTACACAGTGTAATTCTGCAATCAGTTTAGTATTATTCCACATGATTTATTTAGTTCCATGTGTGGATTGTTTTCATGGGTTAGTCCGTGCACACATGGGTGGCCAGTTAAGGGTCGGACTTTGGAAGTCGGACTTAGATCGCGTCGTGATGCTCCCCGCTCTCTTCCACTTTACTTATTTATTAAAAAAAAAAAAATTAGACTCTGATTTTCGGAAGGGTGGAAAAGGGCTGGGCGTTACACTCATTATCTTCTTCTTCTTCTTGATCAACATAAGTCTCCTTTGGTGAGGATTTAGATGCAAGAGACTTCTTTTCTTTGGTAGTTTCCTTTCGACTGTTCATGGAAATCTCATGGGTCATGAGAGATACCAAGAGTTCATCAAGTCCCAATGTGACACATGATGGTGGCCAGTTAAGGGTCGGATTTTGGAAACTCGGACTTAACTCGCTTCGTGACGTTTCCCCGCTCTCTCTCACTCTTCTTTTAAAAAAAATATATATATAAACTCTGATTTTCTTAGGGTGAAAAAGGGCGGGGCGTCACAAGACATGTATTGGATATCATGAAGATCAAGTTGATGATATCAAGCCTTGTACATCAAGTCGAATCTTGGAGCTCGAATGGCTTACAAAATTCAAAGACTGGAAGATCAAAAGTTATGTATAGAGTTTAATCATGAGTGTTTAGGAAATTGTATTGTATAGGTGCTTAAACATTTGAACACCATGGCTCAAGTCACCCTCTAGTGAACCCTAGGATACCAAACTTAAACTTTTGCATCCAAATGGAATCCTAGATATGATTTAGTCCCCAAGACCTATCAAGTGTGTTTGAAGTGACCAAAATAAAGTCAAAATTGCACAATACAATCTAAGGGTCATTTCAGTCGAATGAAATAATGGATCAATTGGGATGTGATTTCAGTCGACTGAATTAAATAATTCAGCCGACTGAATTATTGGTTGATAGACTTTCTAAGTCCTGGAAGTTTTTTAGTCGACTGAATCTTTAACTTCAGCCGATTGAATTATTTACTGATAGACTGTCTGAAGTCCAAGAAGTTTTCATTCAACTGAATATTCACTTTCAGTCGACTGAATCGCGAAATGATCATATTTTTGAATCATTAAATGCTCTCCCCAACGTCCCTCTCTTTCATTTAATGCTTGGCAACGGTCTTAAACATGAACAAAAATATAAAACCAAGCACCAATGGGCATAATAGGTGTTGACTTACTTGGAGTCACAAGGAATCAATTGAAGTCAAATTCTAAGCATACTCTAGCACAGAAATCCATCTTCTTGCAATCTTACTTTGAGCCATTCTACTTCAAATCTTTGAGTAACTCTTAGTAAACTTGATTTGTAAACATTTGAGAGTTATTCCTAAGCTTTACATTGTACTCTTCTACATTTCCTTGAGAGATAAAATTTGTAAAGGGTTGTTTAACCCTTGTGAAGGAGAAGGGGGTCTTCACCTTCAAATCAGATAGTATTCTCTACAAGCATTGTATTAGGTTTCTTCTCCACCTTTAAGGGAGAAGTTTAGAGCATTCAATCCTCAAGTGGTGTACTTGAAGTGAGAACATAGGCAAGAACGCCGAACCTCGTAAAAATCTCGGGTTCAATCTTTCCATCTCTTCTCATCTACTATTTTATATTCTGGCATTTATTTATTACTTATTTGCATCTTAATTTTTCTAAATTGTATAATTAAAGAAAACTCAAAAAGTTTTCATTGACCCAATTCAGCCCCCCTTTTGGGTCAATTTCTGGTCAACAATTGGTATCAGAGCCCGGATTCTCTGAATTACTTAACCGTTTGAGAAATCGATCGAATGACAAACTTTGGGGGTTCTTCTTATGGTGAGGGTTGTTCAATTAATAGACCTCCATTGTTCAACAGAAGTGACTACAATTTCTGGAAAGGTAGGATGCAAATTTTCATACAATAGACCATCACATATGGGAAGCTATTGAATATGGGCCCTTTGTCCCAAAAGGGCTAGTTGTCCTTGCTCCTAAACCTAAATAGATTTGGGATGAGAATGATCATAGGCTTATTGAATATCTCTCAAGCCATGAACATTCTATTCTGTGCTCTTGACCGAAATGAATTTAATAGAGTTTCTTCTTGCAAATCGGCCAAGGAAATTTGGGATAAGCTTCTAGTGGCCTATGAAGGCACTAATCAAATAAAGAAATCAAAGATTCATAGGCTTGTACACTCATATGAACTATTCACTATGGAACCAAATGAATCCATTACATCCATGTTTCCTAGATTCACAAAGATTATAAATGAATTTAATTTCCTTGGAAAGACTTATTCTAACGAAGATAATGTGAGCAAAATTCTTTAGGTCATTACTAGATTATTGGGATTCGAAGTCAACAACGATAATAGAAGCAAAAGATATCTCCACATTGGGACTTGATGAACTCTTGGGATCTCTCATGACCCATGAGATTTCCATGAACAGTCGAAAGGATACATGTCTTGTGACTCCCCGCCCTTTTTCACTCTAAGAAAATCAGAGTATATATATATATATTTTTTTAAAAGAAGAGTGAGAGAGAGCGGGGAAACGTCACGAAGCGAGTTAAGTCCGAGTTTCCAAAATCCGACCCTTAACTGGCCACCTTCATGTGTGCGTGGACCAAGTCCACTTAAACAGTTCACACATTAAAGAATGCTTGCGGAATTTTTATATGAATAAAATGCTATTCATATCCATGACATTAATAATGCAAGGAAACCAATCACTATTAAAATAACTGAACTTAAATAACCAAAACATCATCAAACCATAGCAAATTAATCTAAGTTATTATAATCCCAAAATTAATAGTTCTCCCAATACATCAATCCAAAATCAATTAAGTAAAATCAGCATAAACTGTCCAAGCTCCTATGCTTGGCTTTCTTCACGTCCCATGTCCTTTCCATTCCCTGTTCCATCATCTATAGGGTAGAAGTAGGGCGTTAGTCAACGCGCCCAGTAGGAATTCCATATAAGGTTATGTACATATAGGATCAATATAAAATCAAGAAAAATAGAGCATATCAAAACTGTAAAACAACTCGTAGTATTAAAAACAACGCATGATACTCATGTCAAAATCATGCTAGTGTATGTGTCATGTCATGGGTGTCATATGCCAATGATCTCCCACCCAACTTTCATATCCAACCATAAAATAAATCATATCAAGGTGTTCCCTTGGCTAATTACTTCCATAGTGTTTTGTGATGTACCACCAGGTCATTGTTATACCTCCCCACATATGTTAATCGGAATTACCGAATGGAGTGTGGACTCCTCCCCACATATGTTAATCGGAATTACCGAATGGAGTGTGGACTCCTCCCCACATATGTTAATCGGAATTATCGAAAGGAGTGTGGACTCCTCCCCACAAATGTTAATCAGAATTACCGAATGGAGTGTGGACTCCTCCATTGTGTTCCTTCCCATGCCATGCATGAGATAATGAGTGCAATAATGCCATTTCATTTCAAATTACATAATATCATTGAAATTCAGTTCATAACCATTTGTTTAACCAAAGTAAATCATCATATATGAAAATAAAACCAGTACATATATATAATCCACAGTGTTTTCAATAAGGTAGGAATGCTACCAAAGTCCAGTATAATATCCTTGTTGTTTTGTGACGGTGACGTGCAATGATCACGTCGAAACTAATCGCACACCCTTTTGCGAAATCTCTTTACCTTAATGAATTCAATCACATGCATATGTCAATTTGATTATTCATCTAATTCCCATCATCCCTTACATCCTTCCACATCATATAAAAAAGAACTTTTCAATTCAGCCAACTGAATCAGGAATTCAGACGACTGGATCATACCCAGATACAGTGCTCTACCTTACTCGCAGACTTGCAGTCAACTGAATACCATATTCACTCGGCTGAAACCCAACTCGAAACTGTTTAACCCTGACTCGTAACCTTTCAGTCGACTGAATCTATGATTCAGTCGGCTGACTCTAAGTCAAACCCTCTGCATTCTCGGTCAATCTACTTTCAGTCGACTGAATCTGTGATTCAGTCGGCTGACTTTGGATCAGATCAACTGTGTGTTCAGTCAGTATAGATTTAGTCGACTGAATCTTTGATTCAGTCAGCTGAATCATCAACCAACAATTTACGTGTTTGATAAGTAATCATTCAGTGGACTGAATCATAGATTCAGTCGGCTGAAACATAGATTCAGTCGGCTGAAACATGCCCGATCCTTTTACTTATTCGTTACGTCTATGTTCAGTCGACTGAATCCTAGATTCAGTCCGCTGAACCAACAATAAATCCCATATATTTAATCCAGCCCATGTTTAGTCGATTGAATCTTGGGATTCAATAGGCTGAAGCTGTAACGACCCGCCCTTTTCACTCGCTTAAATTTAATTATCCGAAAATCAGAGTCTATTTTTTTTTTTGAAATAAGAGGGACAAAGAGCGCGGGACGTCACGACGCGAGTTAAGCCCGAGCTTATAAAGCCCGGCCCTTAACTGGCCAACCCTACGTGTGCGTGGAACGAAGTCCACGAGAACGGTTCACACGTAGAAAGTAAGCTCGCGGAAAATAACTAAATGCGGAATTATAATAGAGACTATCCTACCAATTTTAGATAGTAAGGACGTATGTAACTTAAATTACTAGAATACCTCAAAATCATAATGTCCAAAATAAAGTCCAAACCATAGCAAGTAATCTAAATTATTACAGTCCGACGAGCTAAGTTATTCAAATTACATTCCAAAATAAATTTAAGTAAAACATCTAGCCCGCTTTCCCAAGCTCCTACGCTTGGCTCCTGTCACGTCCTCCGTTTCCTTTGTCGTCATCTAAGGTAGAAGTAGGGCGTTAGACAACGCACCCAGTAGGTACTCCGAGTAGGGCCAACACATGGATTAGTGATAACAATGCATATAGGGAATAATATAACAAAAGCCATAAAATCAATGCCATGCCATGGGTGTCAGTGTCATGAGTCCCACCCATCATCCATACTATCATTATGCCATGTCCCTCTTGATGGAAAAGCCTCATCAAGATATGATCAACACTAGGTATCCCCCTTCATGGAAAAGCCTCATCAAGGTATCCCCATGCTTGCTTCTCGGTCGCCCCGACGGACCATGGACTCCGGTTATATCTCATGGTACCCCTCTTGATGGATGAAACACATCAAGATATCCCCATGTTTGTTTCTCGGTCGCCCCGACAGAGCATGGACTCTGGTTCCATTATTATCCCTCCCATGCCATGCATGAGATGTAAATGCAATATGCCATGTAATAAATAATTCATAGCCATAAAACCCATTTTAAAACAATCACATGATTACCAAAATAAATCAAAGAAAACAATTACATAACACATAATCTATGGCTTACAATAAGGTAGGAATCCTACCGAATACCGACTAATGTCCCTTTACGTTTTCCGTCGACGAATCCAGTCACCAATCGCGCACCGTTTGCGATGTGCGATACCTTATTACATATCAATAATCAGCCCATGTTTTATCCATGATTAAGTCTCTAACACATGCCTTAGTGGGGTTCGGCCATACCCCATGGCCGAACCCTACTAATTAGGTTTGTGGGTCCCATTTAATCAATTAATTATTTTAATTACATGAGTCTAAAAACCAGCCACCCTAGGCTTCATTAATCCACACATAAGATCATCATCAAAGCATTTAAGTCCATGATCATCCTCCATGGGGTTCGGCCATACACCATGGCCGAACCCATGGTTCCTTATTTTGGCCATATTTACGTTTTATGCCACTCCTCTTCCATAGTTTAACACTTCCTCCACCCTTGTACATTTTTGTCCATAACTGATCCATAACTTGGGCCCATGAGTGCCTCATTTAATCATGCCACATAATCATTAAAATCAGCCCTTTACTTAACCTAATCCCCATTAATTTAATCACATACATAGACCTTAATCTTAGCCCATAAAATGGCTCTCAGTTGGGTCATGGGTTCGGCCATACACCATGGCCGAACCCATGATGCCTTTTTCTTATTTTTCCTTGGACCTATTTACATCATTTAGCCCCACCATAAGTCCCTCCATAAGGGGATTTAAATTACACATTTAAACCATCATTCTTAACCACATTTGATCATCACATTTGGTCAACCTTAACTACACTTAAGGTTCATTAAAACCATTTACCATTTCCTCATTATCTCCATGATCCAAATACATTTAATCCGTCAACATCTCCCCATGGGGTTCGGCCATACACCATGGCCGAACCCATGGTCCATGGTTTTATTTTTAAAACATTATTTATAATGCTTAAAATTCACTTAAAAACTATCAACCTTCTCCATCATTTTCCATCTCTTTTACACCCATTAAATCCACCATTTCATCACCATAGGGTTTGGCCATACACCATGGCCGAACCCATGGTTCATGGTTCATCTTCTTCTACTACTTTTGAGGCCATTAAAAATCATTAATATCTTCCATGATTTTTTTCTCATTAAAACCCCTTAAAATTTAACCATTTTAATCTCAATATCATTAACCATCCTTCCATGGCTTTAATCCTTTAAACCCATTAAAAATTCTTAATCACCTTCCATGGGGTTCGGCCATACCCCATGGCCGAACCTCACTATCTAGGTCTTGTGGGTCCCATTTAATCCATCAATTATTTTAATTACACGAGTCTAAAAACCATCCACCCTAGGCTTATTTAACCACACATACAGTCATCGAATAAGCACCCAAGTCCATAACCAACCTACATGGGGTTTGGCCATACTCCATGGCCGAACCCATGGTTCTTCATTTTGGCCATTATTTACGCTTTTGCCATTACTCCTTCCATGGTTAAGTTCTCATTTTATTTCTCCATTCTTAAGCCCATAATTGATCCATAATCTTGGGTCCACTAATGGCTCATTAATCATGAGAAATAACCATTCAAAAATCAGCCATTAACTTAACCTAATTCCCACTAATTAAAGCATATATATATAGACCTAAATCTTAGCCCTTCAATTGGTTCACAATTGGGTCATTTACCACATTTTTTGATCCATAAACTTATATCCCTCAATGACTCACCAATCATATCATGAAATAATTAAAATCAGTCCCTTCAATTTAGCCCTATCCCCATTAATTTAAACACACACATAAGTCCAACTTAACCCATCAATTGACCTACAAATGGGTCATGGGTTCGGCCATACACCATGGTTGAACCCATGATGTCTCTTTCTCTATTTTTTACTTGGGTCTATATACATCATTTGGCTCCACCATAAGCTCACCATGAAGGGGTTTACCTCATGCATTTAAATTATCAACTTTGATCATCACTTGGTACATTTTTGAGTCCATTAATGACCCATTTAATCATGCCTTATTCCCCATTCTTTCCATGGTTTCCAAAATACCTAAACCATCAAAACCTCCCCATGGGGTTCGGCCATACACCATGGCCGAACCCATGGTCCATTGTTTATTTTTTTTTAAAGCCTTATTTATAATGCTTAAATTCATTTAAAATTTATCCATCTTCTCCATCAATTCCCATAATTTTACACCCAAAATTATTACAATACATCACCATAGGGTTCATCATTCATTGGTGACATTTAATACCATAAAAACCTTAACCTTCATCCATGGATTCCTTCATTTAAAATCCCTTTCAAAATTTCTACCATTCTTTCAGTTAAAATTTTAAAAAATCATTAACCACTTAACATAGCCTCCATTCTCTAATCCCATTAAAATTCTAACACCATCACCATAAGTTCATGGTCCATCATTCATTCATGCCTTTTGAAGCCATCAACATCATTCACATCTCCCATGCATTTCCTCATTTAAACCCCTTTGAAATTACCAACATTTAATTATTAAAATCTTAAAAATCATAAATTATCCTCCATGGCTTCCCTTCTTTAAAACCCTAATAAAATCATTTAATCACCTACCATGGGGTTCGGCCATACTACATGGCCGAACCCTATGGCCCATGATTTCTCCCAACATTACATACCTCCAAGCTTAAGTAAATTTTAATCCCTAATATTTTTAATGCATCCTTCATTTTTTTGACCTAATTTACCCACTAGGGTTTTGTCCATTTTTTTTTTTCATCCTTTCATTGGGTGGATTTGAGATCCAAGGCCCATGATAATTTGGCCACCAACCAATCCAAAGAAAATGGATTCCATAATTACCTCTTAACCCTTAAAATGTAAAATTCTTATTTTTAAGAATTACTTACAATCCGACGACTCCTCTGGCTTTTCTTTCTCCTCTTGATTTCCTTAGCATTCTCTTCTCTTCTTCTCCTAAGTTTTTCTTCTTCTTTCTCTTGTTGGCGTGGGACGGCAATGAGAGAGTAAGAGAGGGACAGAGTGAAAGAGTTAGATGGAAAAAAATGGATAAATGAGATAAGATTCGTCTCATTTGGTTGCTTTCTTTATACTCCACCATTAAGTCTCCCACCAACCAAGCATGAGATATTTTTTATGCTTTATGGTGGTGGTTGGGATAAACCACCACCTAAGCCAACGCTTTTGGTCTTTGGAGATGAGGTGGTGTGATCTCCCACCTTTGACCATTTGACCACCTTTTTGGATAGTTTAAGTATTTAATTAATTAGATAATTAACTTAATTTAATTAATTCCCACTTAACCTAATTACATTCTCTTAAATTCCCTCCATGTATCCATCCATGGTTGACCAATTCAACCATGGTGGCCGGCCCTACCAATCCTTGGTCCACACGCCACCTCACTTGGTGAGGTGGAGGTGGGTCCCAATCGACCATGTCACCTTGGTCTAATTAAAATTAACTTAGGTGATTTAATTAAATCCCTTTCAATTACTTGTATCACCATTGGGCCCATGGCCCAATTACATTCACCTCTTACCCATTTACCTTAAAGTTTACATCATCTTGATCCATTGGGTCCCAAATGGGTATTGGGTCCAATTCGACCATCCTTGGCCCAATTGACCATCATTGACCCTTAAAATGAATTTAAATCCAATTCATAGTCCATTGCGCCATACTTGGGCCTTTGTCCATATTTTGATCCATTCACCATTTATTCCATCAAATTTCCAATTTCCACCATTAAAAATAAATAATAGCCACATATTTATTGATTTAAAAATTTCGGGCCATTACAATACAATCCTCTTTTAAAATTTTCGTCCCGAAAATTTGAGCGAAGTAGGGGTTCAAACAACTCATACAAAGAGCTCCAGATGAGCGACTCTCATCTCGGACTCAAGTTCTAGGGGGGTTTCTTATTGCCATGTCGTTCCCATACCACCTTGACCAACTGAATGGCGCGGTTCCGCAGCACCCTTTGTTCTCTCCCGATCACTCTGATTGGCTTCTCCACATACGTCACGTCTCTTTGTACATTGACGTCTTGCACGTTCAATACATTTGAAGGGTCGGGGTTGTATTTCCTCAACATGGACACATGAAACACATCATGTAAAGATGATAACTGTGGAGGAAGTGCTAACTGATAGGCCACCTGCCCCACTCTTTTAGGATTGGAAACGGCCCCACAAATCTAGGCGACAGCTTCCCCTTCTTCCCGAATCTCATGTGTCCCTTCCGTGGTGAGATGTCTCCCACCTCAAACTCTAGGAACCTTCTCCTCTTGTCGGCGTAACTCTTCTGACGACTCTGTGCAGTGAGTAGGTGCTGCCGTATCACCTTGATCTGCGCTGTAGTCTCCGCAACCAACTCCGGTCCAATCTGTAACGCCCCGCCCTCTCCGAGAATTTCAGAGTCTATTTTTTTTTTTTTTTTAAAGTAATAATAGAACATCGGAAGAGAGCCAACTGCGTCACGATGCGAGTTAAGTTCAGACTACCCAAGTCTGAACCTTAACTGTCCACCCATGTGCACATGGACTAGACCATGATAATGAACACACATGGAACTAACATCAACATGCGGAATAATAAGACTAGATAACAAGTAACAGTCTTAAACTTTATTTATCATAGATCAACCATCCAAATGTTATCAACCTAATCAAACCATAGCAAGTAGCGAATTATTACATGTCCCACAAAATATTCAAAAGACAGTAATATAAAGTAGTTCAGCCCTTCATTCAAGCACTTAGGCGTGTCTCCCTTCCCAGTCAACGACCTTTCCTTTCCCTTTGCTTGTACCTGCAATCTCCTCTGAGGATAGAATTAGGGCGTTAGATCAACGCGCCCAGTAGGTTCTCGAAACAGGACTACCACATGTTAGCATATAAAACATGCATATACATATCATAATATATGACATCAAAACAGGTAAAACAATGCTATGATGTATGCACATGCAATGAGCCTCCCCCATCATGTACATCCATAGCCATCACTTGTCGTGCCATGCACCGACAAGATAAATCACAATACAACTTCCATCTCTTCATCACTGACTGATTCATATCACGTATTAGTCCTCCTGGCGGGACTCTCTTCGCCTAAGGAGACCATTGTGACTATGATCATCATGTTACTCTTCCTGGCGGAACTCTCATCGCCTAAGGAGGACGTAACCCATAATTGTAACACTGTAGAACCTCATTCATCATCCCATGACCATGCATGAGATACCAATGCCTGTATACCATTTGTTAATGCATAATATATCATTTTGAACACATATATTAAAACAAGACAACCCATCCACATAGATTAGTGATAACAATGCATATAGGGAATAATATAACAAAATCCATAAAATCAATGCCATGCCATGGGTGTCAGTGTCATGAGTCCCACCCATCATCCATACTATCATTATGCCATGTCCCTCTTGATGGAAAAGCCTCATCAAGATACGATCAACACTAGGTATCCCCCTTGATGGCAAACCGTCATCAAGGTATCCCCATGGTTGCTTCCTTTTTCGCCCCGACGGAGCATGGACTCCGGTTCCATTATTATCCCTCCCATGCCATGCATGAGATGTAAATGTAATATGCCATGTAATATATAATTCATAGCCTTAAAACCCATCTTAAAACAATCACATGATTACCAAAATAAATCAAGGAAAACAATTACATAACACATAATCCATGGCTTACAATAAGGTAGGAATCCTACCGAATACCGATTAATGTCCCTTTACGTTTCCGCCCACGAATCCGGTCGCCAATCGCGTACCGCTTGCGATGTCCGATACCTTATTACATATCAATAATCAGCCAATGTTTTATCCATGATTAAGTCCCTAACACATGCCTTAGTGGGGTTCGGCCATACCCCATGGCCGAACCCTACTAATTAGGTTTGTGGGTCCCATTTAATCCATTAATTATTTTAATTACATGAGTCTAAAAACCAACCACCCTATCATTAATCCACACATAAGATCATCATCAAAGCATTTAAGTCCATGATCATCCTCCATGAGGTTCAGCCATACACCATGGCCGAACCCATGGTTCCTTATTTTGGCCATATTTACGTTTTATGCCACTCCTCTTCCATGGTTTAACACTTCCTCCACCCTTGTACATTTTTGTCCATAACTGATCCATAACTTGGGCCCATGAGTGCCTCATTTAATCATGCCATATAATCATTAAAATCAGCCCTTTACTTAACCTAATCCCCATTAATTTAATCACATACATAGACCTTAATCTTAGCCCATAAAATGGCTCTCAGTTGGGTCATGGGTTCGGCCATGGTGTATGGCCGAACCCATGATGCCTTTTTCTTGTGTTTCCTTGGACCTATTTACATCATTTAGCACCACCATATGTCCGTCCATGAGGGGGTTTAAATCACACATTTAAACCATCATTCTTAACCACATTTGATCATCACATTTGGTCAACCTTAACTACGCTTAAGGTTCATTAAAACCATTTACCATTTCCTCATTATCTCCATGATCCAAATACATTTAATCCGTCAACATCTCCCCATGGGGTTCGGCCATACACCATGGCCGAACCCATGGTCCCTGGTTTTATTTTTAAAACATTATTTATAATGCTTAAAATCCACTTAAAAACTATCAACCTTCTCCATCATTTTCCATCTCTTTTACACCCATTAAATCCACCATTTCATCACCATAGGGTTTGGCCATACACCATGGCCGAACCCATGGTTCATGGTTCATCTTCTTCTACTACTTTTGAGGCCATTAAAAATCATTAATATCTTCCATGATTTTTTTCTCATTAAAACCCCTTAAAATTTAACCATTTTAATCTCAATATCATTAACCATCCTTCCATGGTTTTAATCCTTTAAACCCATTAAAAATTCCTTAATTACCTTCCATGGTGTTCGGCCATAAAACATGGCCGAACCCTATGGTCCATGGTTCCTTCAAAAATAACATTTCCATGCTTGAATACATAATGTCCTTATTATTCCTTATTTTTCTTTTCTTAACCTATCTTACCCATTTTGTCCATTTCTCATCTTTTCCTTGGATGGATTTTAGATCCATGGCCCATAACATTTTTGGCCACCAACCAGTCCAAGAAAGATGGATTCCATGATCTCTTTTTAATCTTTAAAAATGTAAACTCTTGTTTAAGAACACTTACCACTCCGACGACTCCTCTGGCTTCTCTTTTCCTCCTCTTGATTTCCTTAGCCTTTCTCCTTTCTTCTTCTCCTTGATGTTCGGCCAAGATGTGCTTGATCAAGATGAAATCATCAAGGTTTGGGTTAGGCCAACATGGAGTGGGTTTGAGAGAGGGAGAGGGGAGGAGAGGATGGGGAAAGAATGTCTCAAGTCTTGGTCTTGATGTGGTCGGCCAATACTTGAGTTTTCTCTTCTCTTTTCTTCTAAGTTTCTTCTTTTTTCTCCTTGTATGGATCAACCAAGAGGGGGGGGTGGGGGCGGCGAGAGGGAGAGTGTGAGATGGAAAAGAGATGAAGGAATGAGATCAAAACTCATCTCATTTGGTCGCTTGAGTTAGGCTCCACCATCATTTTCATTCACCAACCAAGCATGGGCTCACATGCCTTAGTGGTGGTGGTTGGGATGAAACCACCACCATGCCAACAATTTTGGGGTCCTTGAGATGGATGGTTTGGTCTTTCCATCTTGTCCATTTGACCAACATCATGGAGAGGGGTTGTAATGGCCCGAAATTTTTAAATCAATATAAATGTAGATATTATTTATTTTAATGATGGAAATTGAGAAAATTGATGGAATAGATGGTAAATGGATCAAAATTTGAACAAAGGCCCAAATATGGCCCAATGGACCATGGATTGGATGTAATTTATCTTAATGGTCAATGATGGTCAAGTTGGGCCAAGGGTAGTCAAATTGGGCCCAATACCCATTTGGGATTCAATGGGTCAAAATAATGCAAACTCTAAGGTAAATGGATAGGAGAGAACTTAATTGGGCCATGGGTCCAATGGTGATCCAATAAGGGAAGTAGATTGAATTGATTTTTAATCCATGTGGGCCAAGGATTGGTGGGGCCGGCCACCATGGTTGAATTGGTCAACCATGGGTGGATGCATAAAGGAGTTTAAGCAAATGAATTAAGTTAAATGAGAATTAATTAACCTAATGAGCTAATTAATTTATTAATTAAACTAAACACATGAGGTGGTCAAATGGTCAAATGAGAGACCAAAAGCCATCTATCTTAACACCCAAAAATGTTGGGTGGTGGTTATCCCAACCACCACCATAAAGCATAAAAAAGATCTTATGTGGTTGGTGGGAATTAAATGCTAAAGTGGAGCTTAAGATAAACCTTATTTCTTTTCCCATCTCTTATCCTCTCTTCATTTTACTCTCCCCATTTTTCATTCTACCATTGCCGTCCCACACCCAAGGTGAAGGAAAGGAAGAAAACCAAGAGGAAGAAGAAGAAGAGCTTAGAAGAAAAGAGAGGAAAAAGGTGTAAGCTTGGCCATTACTCCAAGATCAAGCCATAGAGTCCTATTTTCTCATCTCCATCTTCTCCTCTCCCTTTCTCAAATCTAACCCTACCATGGCCAAACCCAAGCTTGGGGGTTTTCACCATTGATCAAGCATTTTAGCCAACCAACAAAGGAGAAGGAGAAGAAAGAAGGTTAAGGAAGCCGACGGGAGTAACGAAAGTCGGAGGAGGCGTCGGATCGTAAGTATTTTCTAAACAAGAGATTAAATTTTTCTTAGGGTTTAAGAGGTTATGAAATTCATTTCTTGGATTTAGAGGTGGCCATAACATCATGGCCTTGGATCTTAAATCTATCAAGTGAAAGGAGGAAAGATGGGCTAACCCTAAATGGGTAAATTAGGGTTAAGAAAAATAAAATGGATTAAGGACATTATGTAAGCATGGTAGGGGATTAAATGATTTATTAGGGTTTATGAAGAATGGAAGCCATGGAGGATGGTTTAGGGTTTTAATTTTATTGATTAAATGTGGTTAAGTTTAAAGGGGGTTTTTATAAGAAAAATAGTGGAAAGATGGTTTATGTTTTTTTAAGGAGTTAATGATTAAATGTAGTGATTTGTAAATGGATTTCATGGCCTCAAGAGGCATAGATAAATCATGGACCATGAACCATGGGTTCGGCCATGGTGTATGGCCGAACCCTATGGTGATCAAATGGTGGATTAATGGTTATGAATTATGGAAAATGATGGAGAAGATTAACAATTTTTAAATGGACTTTAAGCATTGTAAATGAGGTTTTAAAAATAAATAAATAAAAACTATGGAAAGATTTTATGGATGGAATGTTGTGGAACCCTATGGTGATGAATGTTGGTGGTTTTGAGGTACCAAAATGAACCTAGTGTTGATATTTGTAATGGACTCCAATGTAGTTAAAGATGAGGGTTTAAGTGTGTGAGTTAAACCCCCTTCATGGAGGGACTTGTGATAAATTCAAATGTGTAACAATGGACCCCAAGAAAAATGGGAAAAGGACACCATGGGTTCGGCCATGGTGTATGGCCGAACCCATGGCCCAATTGTGAGCCTTTTGGTGAGTTAAATTGGAGGGTTAATGATGTTTATGGCCTCCAAAGGGAATGAGTGGGTAATGGACTCATTGTAGTTTAAATGCATGATGTAAACCCCATGGGAAGATTTGATGAATTGGGTATTTTGAACCCATGATCCATTAACCATTTAAAGGGTTAAGTATGGGGTTTTGGATGGGTTTAAATGAATAAGGGTTAGGTTAATTAAAGGGCTAATCTTAATGATGTTATGTCATGATCAAATGAGTCATTAAGGGATTGAGTTAATGATCAATTATGGGCTTAAGTAGGCATGAGTAAATGAGTAAATAATCATATAAAAGAGGTAGTGGCAAAACCGTAAATATTGGCCAAAAATGAAGAAACCCACTAAGACATGATATATGGGCTTAGAAATGGTTAAAATGTGGACTGATTGTTAATATGTAATAAGGTACCGGACATCGCAAGTGGTGCGCGTATTGGTGACCGGATCATTGGACGAAAACGGAAAAAAGACACTAGTCGGTATTCGGTAGGATTCCTACCTTTTTGTAAGCCATGGATTATGTGATGGTTACTTTAATTTACTTTGGAAATTTATATGGTTTGTTTTATGATGGATTTGTAAGATTGTGAGTTATGTAAATTATATGGCATAATGCAAGACTATGAATTATATCCTAAGTTATGAGTTCTATATTAATGCTATGGATTATACATACTACATAGCATAATGCATCTACATCTCATGCATGGCATGGGCGGGAAAATAATGAAACCGGAGTCCATGCTCCGTCGGGGCGAGCGAGAAGCAAGCATGGGATAGTCTGATAGACTATAACCGGAGTCCATGCTCCGTCGGGGCGACCGAGAAGCAAGCATGGGATAGTCTGATAGACTATAACCGGAGTCCATGCTCCGTCGGGGCGACCGAGAAGCAAGCATGGGGACACCTTGACACGGCCTTGCCGTCAAGGGGGATACATTGTGATTGGTTTTATCTTGACGAGGTTTTTTCGTCAAGGGGGATATGGCATCATGATAATAAGGATGATGGGTGGGACACATAACATAAAACACCCATGGCATTACATTCATTTCTATTGTTTTCATTTTATTACCATCTATGTGCTTGTTATCACTAATCCATGTGTTAGCCCTACTCGGAGTCCTACTGGGCTCGTTGTCTAACGCCCTACTTCTACCCTAGCTGATGACGCAGGAGACGGCGGAGCAGAAGGACGAAACGGGAGCCAAGCTGAGGAGCTTGGGAAGGCGGCTAGATAGTTTACTAATGTTTTTTTTTGGATAATATAATTTGAAGTAGTTTAGCTTGTCAGAAATGTAATAATTTAGATTACTTGCTATGTTTTGGAAATTACTTTGGACATTATGATTTTCGAAGCACTTTAGTAATTTAATGAACGTCCTTTTCCCTGCTATCTAAAAATTGGTAGGATAGTCTGTATTATTATTCCGCATATAAGGTAATATTCCGCAAGCTTACTTCTACGTGTGAACCGTTCAGTGTGGACTTCGTTCCATGCACACGTAGGTTGCCCAGTTAAGGGTCGGGCTTTAGGAGCTCGGACTTAACTCGTGTCGTGACGTCCCGCGCCCTTTGTCGCTTAAAAAAGAAAATAGACTTTGATTTTCAATGAAAAGGGGCGAGCGTTACAGGGGTATGGGCTCACATGCCTTTGGTGGTGGTGGTTGGGATGAAACCACTACCCTTAGCCAATGATTTTGGTTGTGTTTCTTTGAGTGGTTTGGGTGGTTTCAATGAGATAAAACCACCCATTGACTTGAAATATTGATCCATTTAACATCTATTCCATCAAAATTCTCAATTTCCATCATTAAAATAAATAATAGCCAACATTTATATTGATTTAAAAATCCGTGCTATTACAGAAGCTCCCAAAAATTGTTTTCTATTTCTGCCAACTCTAGGTCAGTCGACTGAATCCCAGATTCAGTCGACTGACTATTTGTCAGTCTTCTTTGTTTGCTTAATTGGCTAAACCCTTCCTCATGGAATCAACCCTTCCTCATGGAATCCACTTCTTATCATTTTAAAACATAATTATCATCATCATATAACTCTTAATTGGATCTACTCTACCCTCTAGCCAAAGCTAGAATCTTTTCCATTTATTCTTTCAATATTGTGCCATTTAAAACATGATTCTAAATTGAACCCTTTGGCTGTTGGTTTTCAATACATATGTATTCCTCAAATGGAATTTCCAATCCCATGACCCTATAACAGTTTGGTCATTCCTTCAAATCAGATATAGAACACATAGTTTCGGCCACACCATGGCCAAATTTATGGTTCACCCTTAGTCTTAATCCTACATTGTTCTTAAACTTAAAACATAGCTTTTCCTGTAACACCCCGGATTTTCAAGCTATGGATATATATATATATATATATATATATATGTAAATTAATGGAGATGGACCTTAAATGGGTAAGGAGTTGGGTCAATTGGTCAATTAAGACCCAACGGATTATGAATAATGTTCAATTGAAATAAATGGGTAAGATTTATTTAATTGGGTCAAGGTTGTCAATTGGGTCAAAAGTCCAATTGGGACCCAATGGATCATATATGAGTTAGTTAGAAGTAAATGTGTAAGGTTTGATAATTGGGTCTAATAACCAATTAAGATACAAGACATGGGATCCACCTCATCAAGTGAGGTGGCATGTAAATGAAATGGCTAAGTGGGACCCTAAATACTATATGGTTCATAGTCGGCTAAGCCATGGTTGACTTGGTCAACCATGGGTGAGTTTAATAGAGTTGAGTTAATGAATGAGCTCAAGTGGGATAAATAATACTTGAGTTGGAAAGTGAATTCACATGTGTTGAGAATTTATTAATGTGAGTTCAAGTGCTTGAGTTGGAAAATGAGTTCATTTAAGTTGACTTGAATTAAAATGAGTGGAGTGGGAAGATGGAGGGTTTCCATCTCAAAGGAGGAAACCCAAAAGGCACAATCAAGGTGTACACGTTGGAGGTGGGAGTTTCATCTCATTAGATGAAACTCCAAAAGGATCATTAATGGAGAGGTGAATGGCTTTGTTGTTGTTACACAAGGTAACCAAGGCTACACGTTGGAAGATGGAGAGGTGTTTCATCTCAAGTGGTGTCTTGGCCAAACCAAGGGACACTTGGGAAGACACCATCATTATGAGGAGATGAAGGGTTTTTGGTTGTTACACAAGGTATACCCTTGCATACACGTTGGAACATGGAGGGTTTCCATCTCATGATGGAAACCCAAGGGGCATATGGTTGGAGTTTCATATCATGGGATGAAACCCCCAAAGGAATTATCAATGAGGAGATGAAGAGTCATGGGAGTTACCAAAGGGCATCAACCAAAGGAATTATCAATGAGGAGATGAAGAGTCATGGGAGTTACAAAAGGGCATCAACCAAAGGACACCATCCTTGGCTAAATTATATTGAACAAACAAAGAGGATTCTTTGCTTCATCTCACTCTCAAGCTCTCACACAAGGCCGACCCTCTCTCATTGACAAAAGACAAAGGACTTAAGAGTATTTTCTATCTCAAGCTTCTCTCTCTCTCTCAAGCCTACACTCTCTTGGCCGAACCCCCTCTTTGGGTTTTCATCTCAAGACCTCTAAAGCTCACTCTCGGCCAAGGATCAAGGAAGAAAAGAGGCTAAAGAGGGAAAAGATTGGAGGAGCAAGAAGGAGTGAAAGAAACCGGAGGAGTCGCGGAATTGGTAAGTATATGATAAAATTTTATAAGCATGGAAAAGATGGTCAAGGAACATGGTTTGGCCATTGCATGGCCAAACCCTAAGCTATATGTATGAGAACCATCAAGGACAACAAAAAGTGGTGGATGAGGTTCGGCCATGATGTATGGCCGAATCCCATCAAAGAATATGATCATGGTTATTTGATTTATGAGAGAAAGTGATGAACCATAGGGTTCGGCCATGGTGTATGGCCGAACCCCATGTAAGGATATTAATGATTTTAAAAGTTTTACATGGAGGTATATTGTTGATGTTTAAAGGGTTTTAAAGATGAGAATGATGGATGGATGTTGGTAAATGTTAATGGTGGTAAATGCGTCTAAAAGATGTAAAAGGGTGGAGAACCATGGACCATGTAACACCCCAATTTCTCAATAATATGAATATTTACGAAAATGACACTGGATTGGTGAATTTAATAAAGGTAATTGTAAATGAGAAAATGGTGGGGCCCATTGTTCAAATTGAGACCGTATGAACATATTATAAGGGTCAATTTATCATGAATAAGTAATGAACATCAAATTGGGTCAATGTGGTTAATTGGGTCAAAGGACCCAATTGGGACCCAATGGGTCATAATGGACTTGTTTGACCATTGGGTGAGCCCAAATTTAATGGGGTTAAGCTGAAATGATTGGAAACTAAATGAAGCATAAATGGGTAGGCTTGAGGCACATATGAAAATCACATGCAAATAGTTAAAACAACCCATGATTGGGCCATGGCGTCAAATTGGATCCATGGGCTAAATGGGGACCCAATGGGTCCTGTTGACCATGTGGACCATGGTTGACCGTGTGGACCTTCAAGTGAGCTCAAATATGAGTTAAATCAGGTTGAGTTGGGACTAAAGTGAGTTGGCATTAAATCAAGTAATGAATTGACTCAAGTGCATTAAAGGAAATGCATTAAGTGAAGTGAGTTGGGTGAGTTGAGTTGGAAATCAAAGGGACCTTGAGTTCAAGTGAGTCAAATGGAATGTGAGGAGTTGTCTTGATCTCAAACAACACCAAGAGAACAAGACTCACACGTTGGTGGGTTGGAATTAAATGTTAATGCATGGAAGCCAATGAAATGAGATAAAAATCTCATGGAAATTTAGAGGGTTTCCATCACATATGGAAACCCAAGGGCTCCAACGTTGGGAGTGTCAAGGGGTGCCTTGGTTGGCACCAAATGCCTCCTTGGTTTAATCAAGATTTGATGAGTAGTAATGAGAGGATATGGGGTTGCTTAACAAAAACAAAACACTATATCCTTTGGCCGAATTCTACCTTGAAAGACCATAGAATTCTTATCTCTCTCCCTCTCTCAAGAACATACCCCTTGGCCGAATTATACCTTGGTGTTTTCACGATTGATTCAAGCTTCTAATCAGCTGAGACTAAGGAAGAAAGAAGGAAGGAAGCAAGAGGGAAGGAAGCAAAGATCAAAGGCAAGAGGAAGGGCTTATAGAATTGGTAAGTACTCCATGGAATTGTTATAAAAAAATGGGTTAAATGGTATATGATTTGGCCATGAGATGGCCGAATCTACCAAGGGTATGGAGTATGTATATTGATGTTTAAAAGATAGAAAACATGGACCATAGGGTTCGGCCACTTTGGTTGGCCGAACCCCATGAAATGCTAAGGTCATGTTGATGGTTTTTGTAAGTTAAAACTATGCAAATGATGGACTGTTTTGGATGTTTAAATTAGACCTAAGATGCAATTGAAAAGGTTTAAATCATGGATTTGAGTGTCATGTTTTGGGCCATGGAATGGCCGAACGCATCAAGGAATTAAACCTTGGTTAAAGGTTGTGTAAAATGGTAAAAAAATGTATCATTGGGTTCGGCCACCTTGGTTGGCCGAACTCCATGAAATTTATTTGGTTAGGTTGATGGTTTTGAAGTCTACAAACCACACAATACTACGGTGATTGTTATATATTTAATGAGACACAAATTATATGTTAAAAGGTTTAAAATTATAGGCCATATGGTTCGGCCAATTGGGATGGCCGAACCCCATGAAATGATATGATAATTTTATGGTGATTTGTGATGGTTTTAAGGGATAGAAACCATGCAATATTATGGGGCTTCTATATGATTTAAATGGAGATATAGTTACTATTTTTGGTTGGTCATTGGATGGTTGAACCATGTAGATATCATGGTTAAAAGGTAGAGCCTAAGTTATGTACATATGATGGAATCATTGAACCAAAGGAACCGTTGGGTTCGGCCATGTGTGTGGCCGAACCCCATGGACCATTTTATGGTTTAGTTGGAGCAGAAATTATAGATGGATTGTAGTATGAAAATGGATAGAAATGAAGAACCATACGGCCGAACCCCATGAAGTGACTTTGAAAGACTTAAGCATTTGTGGAACCAAGAAAGTGATGGAAGATTAAGGTCTAGTTAATCACATGGATAAATTGGTAACTAGACTTAATTATGAAAGATTAGAAGACCCAAATTGAATTGGTGAGGTTCGGCCAAGTGGTATGGCCGAACCCCACTAAGGTCGATTAGTTATATGACTTTGATTATTAAGCAAGAACTAAGCAAGGGTCAGAAGTGGCAAAATCGTAAATATGAGTATAATGGAATGAAGGAGTAAAGGACTTGAAAGAAGGGTCAAATCAAAGTGGTATGGTTCGGCCATGCTGTATGGCCGAACCCTACCAAGTCATATTATGTAATATGAGGTGGTTAGTATGGTTAAATGAAAAGAAAGGACAAATTCATAGTGGGTGAGGTTCGGCCATGGGTATGGCCGAACCCCACAAGATGATTTATGGGATCTAGACTTGATTAGAAATCAAGAAGATTAAGTATTAACTTGCTGTTGTATAAACAAGGAAACGGAAGTTGAACGGCGTGCGAGTCGTGATCGGGTGAAGCTCAAAAAGAACGGACAATTAAGCGAAGTTTCAGTAGGTTTCCTACCTACTTGTAACCACATTTATACTTGTTTTTAAGATGGTTTTTATGAGACATTGTTATACTATTATTTATCATATTGACTTTTGAATGATGAGATTTATTTACATGTTGCATCTATGCATTGGAATCTCATGCATGGTCATGGGATGGTGATTATGTAACCCAGAGCCACACTCCGTTGATATGTTGTGATGCAACTGTGAGACCTCCTTAGGCGATGAGGGTCCCGCCAGGAGGAGTATCATGATGATAAGAGTTACATTGGCCTCCTTAGGCGAAGAGGGTCCCGCCAGGAGGAATATTATGATGAGAGCCACATCGGCCTCCTTAGGAGATGAGGGTCCCGCCAGGAGGAATATCATCGAGAAGAAATGAAAGAGTATTGTGATTTACCTTGACGATGAGAGTCTCGTCAAGTGATGGCTATGTATATGCGTGATGGGAGGGACTCATTACATGTGCATACTTACATAGCATTGATTTATCTGTTTTGATGATCATATATATTATGATATATGCATGTTTTTATATACTAACCATGTGGTAGCCCTGATCGGAAAACCTATTGGGCGTGTTGATCTAACGCCCTAATTCTATCCTTAGAGGATAATACAGGAAAAGGAAAAGGGAAAGAGTAGGTCATGGACCTGGAGGGGTGCCAAGCTTAAGCGCTTGATTATTGGAATGGAACTATATTTACTGTCATTTGAACTACATTTTATGGATATGTAATAGTTAGTAACTTTGCTATGGTTTGTTTACAGTTATGATAATGATTAGTTTGATATGGTTTTGAAATTGTTAGTTTAAAGTAAACTTGACTTGTACTTTGCTATCAGAGAATGTATGGTTAACTTAAGATTGATTATACTCCGCATCAATTTAGTTCCGCAATTAGTTATTGTTATTCCGCATGTTTTAACTTAGTTCCATGTGTGGTGTATTTCTCATGGGATTAGTCCATGCACACATGGGTGGCCAGTTACGGGTCGGACTTAGGAAGTCAGAACTTAACTCGTGTCGTGACGTCGTCCACCCTTTTTTCCGGTGTTATTATGTTATTATTAAAAAAAAAAAAAATAATTTAGACTCTGAATCTCAGAATGTAACGCCCCGCCCTTTTCCAAGACAATAAATTCAGAGTCTATTTTTCTTTAACTTAAACACCGGACAAGGACGGAGAGACGTCACGACGCGAGTTAAGTTCAGACTACTCAAGTCTGAACCTTAACTGGCCACCCATGTGTACATGGACTAGACCATGATAATAAATCACACATGGAACTAACAATAACATGCGGAATAAGCTAGACTAACTGCGGAAATAATATGAATAGATAATAAGTAACAGTCTCAATTGATAATTAAGATAAAATAACCATCCATAGTTAATAGCCTAATCAAACCATAGCAAAGTATTAACTTATTACATAACCATCAAAAATAATTCAAACGACAGTAAAAAAGAAGTCCCGTTCATCAATCAAGCGCTTAGGCTTGGCTCCCCTCCCGGTCATCGACCTTCTCTTTTCCCTTCCTTGTTCCTGTGTTATCCTCTAAGGATAGAATTAGAGCGTTAGATCAACGCGCTCAGTAGGTTTCCGATCAGGGCTACCACATGGTTAACATATATATCATAGTACATGATAAAACCATGCTATGTATGTATGCAAATGTACATAGTCATCACTTGACGGGACTCTCACCGTCAAGGTAAATCACAATACACTTCCATCTGGGTCTCACATGATAAGGTAATCCACAATAATCCTCGTTACCTGTGGAAAGACCCTTCATCATTGAGTTGATTCATATCACATATTAGTCCTCCTGGCGGGACTCTCATCGCCTAAGGAGACCAATGTGACTCTGATCATCATGTTACTCCTCCTGGCAAGACTCTCATCGCCGAAGGAGGACGGTAACTCATAATTGCAACACTGTATAACCTCAGTCATCATCCCATGTCCATGCATGTGATGTCAATGTATATGTATGTCATTTGTAAACACATATCTCAACATTCAAAACCTTATTTGAAACATAATATCAAATGCTACCTATCTCATAAAAACATGATAAAACCAAATCATAATTGTGGTTACAAGTAGGTGGGAAACCTACTGAAGATTCTCTTCAGTGTTCGATCTTTCTTTAGCGTCACTTGCTCACGACTTGCCCGCCGTTCACCTCCGTCACCTTGTGGTGTAACAGTAAATAAATCATACTATTAATTAAATGTCTATTGACGTCCAAGACCCAAAAATCATCATATGGGATTCAGCCATGCCCATGGCCGAACACCACCAACTTAGGATTTAAACTCCTTTTTCATTAAGCCAACTCTTAAATACTTAACCCTTTAAAAATGTCTTGGTAGGGTTCCATACAACCATACTTATGATCATTCCACCTTTATTTACTATTATGCCATTGGTTCCAATACTGAATTTTATCCCATTTTAACCTTTAAAACTACCGATCAAATCCATGGAATGGATTCACGCCAAAATCTATTGTCATGGTCCATGATCTTTACATTGAAACCTTTTAATTCAATAAAAGCATTCCACATAAAATAATCCACATGAAGTGGTCCATGGGGTTCGGCCCTATACATGGCCGAACCCAATGGCTCCATTGGTCCAATGACTTTAACCTAGATATTTAACTTAGGCTACTTCCTTTTTCCAAGGTTATTACATGGTTCAGCCATCCATAGGTGAGTCAAATCAGTAACCATAAACCCAAGTAAAACCCATACAAACAACCCATAAGGCAGCCCATGGGGTTCGGCCACACACATGGCCGAACCCAATGGTTCTCTTGATTTAATTATGTAATCAACTAACCTTGATTTAAATCAATATCTTAACCTCAACCTTAACATGGTTCAGCCATGTATTGGCCGACCAAAAATAGTAACTTTTACCTTCATTTAAATCACATAAAAACCCCATAATTTCACATGATTTCCAACTCTCCAAAATCATACATTTCATCAAATTCTTTCTTGGGGTTCGGCCCTCCAAGGTGGCCGAACCCTATGTCCATGACTTGATCCTTATAAACATATTTTTATGTTTCACTAATCATGTAATAAAACAGTAACATATTACCGAGTTTTACCATTTAAAAATCATCCAATAACCAACCCAATTTCATGGGGTTCGGCCATGCTCATTGGCCGAACACTATGACCTTTGGTTTTGAACCACGTAACCCTTCATCTTAGGTCCAAATTAAACATCCAAATCCATGTTTTAACCTTCTTAAAACATGCATTTTAAATCTAATAAAACATATAATAACAGTCCCAAACTTGTATGGTTTTAAATTCCAAAAACCATCAAAATCCACCAATTATCTTCATGGGGTTCAGCCATCCAAATTGGCCGAACCCTATGGTCCATTTCCATCATTCTTTGACACCATCTTCCATGGTTTAGACCTATGACAAATTCGGCCATACATGACCAAATTATGTCATCTAAATTCATAACTTAACACTCATATTTAAAACCAAAATCCATAAGAATTCTAACCAAATTTCTCAAGCTTCTTGTCTTGCCTTTGCTCTTTACTTCCTATGCTTCTTTGCCTTCCTTCCTTTGCTGGTTTGTGCTTGATCTACTGGTACAAACTCCTCTGCTGTTCCAACCAGGAAAAAAAATTGGAGAGAGGGAGAGAGAGATGGGAAATCTTAGATTTTTAATGTAAAAATCGGTTAACCATGGTGGTCATTCCCTTTTGTAGTTTCAGCCCCATCTTCCATTCATCTTCCCTCATTTAATTTTACTAAACACGATGGGATGTTGGGTGTATCCAAGACACCCCTTCACCCAAACGTTGCACCCTTTCATGGTTTAACACATGCGTCTCATGAGATGCATGTTGCCGCCCAACCTTGGTGTCCCTTGGCTTTGCCAAGGCACGTCTTCACTCTCAACGGCTGAGATTGATTTGATTAAGAGTTGGGTGATATTTAGACACCTTTCCATGTCCTCTTGACTCACTTGATTCATGGTATTTTTTTATTCCAACTCAACTCATCCAACTCAACACATTTAATGCTCCATATTTGAGTAAACTCTTTTCTTAATTTAGACTCACTCCAAATCAGTCCAACTCAAGCTGAACTAACTCACACTTGAGCTCATCTGAGGGCTCACATGGTCATTCGTGGTCAACCTAGTCAACCTGACCCATTGGGTCCCCAATCAGCCCCTTGACCCGTTTTGACAACATGACCCATTAATGGGCTGATTTTGCCACTTTTAAATGGTTTTCACTTATGCATCGAGCCTACCCATTTTTGCTATACTTGATTTCTAATCAGTTCAGCTTAACCCCATTTAATTTAAGCTTACACAATGGTCAAATCATCCATTATGAACCATTGAGTCCAATTGGGCCCTTTGACCCATTTAGCCATTTTCGACCCAATTGATGTACATTACCCATCCAATCAAACTTGACATTTACAATGTGCTCATATGATCTTAATTTGAGCAATGGGCCCCACCATTTCGTTATTTGACATCACAAAATAATTAATTTAACAATCCAGGGGCATTTTCATAATTATCCACTTCATTGAGAAATTGGGGTGTTACAATATAACCCTCTTTTTAAAAATTTCGTCCCAAAAATCGAGCGAAGTAGGGTTCCCAAGTAAAATACATGAATAATTTGGGGTGAGCTGTTCTCATCTCCGATTCAAGATCCCATGTGGCCTCTTCATCACCATATCGGTCCCATACCACTTTTACGAACTGAATCGTTCTATTTCGCAACACCCTTTGTTTAGTCTCCACTATCCTGACCGGCTTCTCGACGTACTTCACGTCGCTTTGTACTTCAATATCCTAGACATTCAAAACATACGACGGATCCAGATTATACTTCCTTAACATCGACACGTGAAACACATCGTGTAGAGCTGTTAATTGTGAAGGGAGTGCTATCTGATAAGCCACATCCCCCACTTTTCTCATGATGGAAGACGGTGCCACAAATCTTGGTGACAACTTTCCTTTCTTTCCGAACCTCATATGTCCTTTCCGTGGCGAGACCTTTAGAAATACCATTTCTCCCACTTCAAATTCCAGAAACCTCTTTCTTTTGTCAGCATAGCTCTTCTGCCGCTCTGTGCAGTCAATAAGTGTTGACGTATCAACTTAATCTGTGCGGTAGTCTCTGCGACTAGTTCCGGTCCAATCAATGCAGGTTCACCAGCCTCTGTCCAACACACCAGTGATCTACAAGGCCTACCATATAAAGCCTCGTATGGAGCCCATCTGTAGGCTTGCCTGATAGCTGTTATTATACGAGAACTCCACTAGTGGTAAGTGGTCCTCCTATCCATCCTTGAAATCTAACATGCATGCTCTCAGCATGTCTTCCAAGGTTTGTATCGTCCTTTCTGACTGTCCATCAGTATGTGGATGGAATGCAGTGCTAATCAATAAATCTGTCCCCATGGCTGACTGGATGCTTTGCCACACTCTGCCGGTAAACCGGCCATCTCTGTCAGATACTATAGTTCAGGGAATGCCATGAAGCCGAATAATTTCCTTGATGTACCGCCGACCCAATGTCTCAGATGAATCCGTCATCTTAATAGGAATGAAATACGCAGACTTCATTAATCGGTCTACCACAACCCATATGGCATCATTGCCCTTTGAAGATCTCGGCAATCCCGTCACAAAGTCCATGGAAATGTGCTCCCATTTCCATTCTGGTATTGATAAGGGTTTGAGTAACCCAGGTGGCTTTTGATGTTCAGTCTTAACTTGCTGACAAGTTAAACAATGTGCCACGAATTCTGCCACATCCCTTTTTAGTCCGTGCCACCAATAATACATTTTCAGATCATGATACATTTTGGTGATGCCCGGATGAATGGAGAGCTTGGATTGATGTGCCTTAACCAGTAGCTCTTTCCTACAACTCTTTGGCACATATACTCTTCCCCGGAACAATAGACCTTGTCCTGGTCGTAATTCCCATTCTGGTACGTCTACGCCAGTGGACGTCTTGGCCCATATCTCCTCCATTTCTGGATCTGCTCTTTGTTCTTGTTCAATCTTGGTGACTATATTGGACCGTATGATCAAATTATACATACTCCCACGGTTGTCGATATAAAGATTGAACTCTCGAATGGTGTGCAACATCTCCCATTCCGTTCTGATCAAGCATGCTACCGATGCATGAGATAGGCGACTGAGGGCAATTGCCACCTTGTTTTCCTTGCCTGGATGGTATCGAAGCTCAAATTCGTAATCCGCCAGATACTCCATCCATCTACGCTGCCTCAAATTGAGCTCCTTTTGATCAAATAAATATTTTAAACTCTTATGATCAGAAAATACCTCATATTTTTCACTGTAAAGATAATGTCTCCAACTTTTGAGTGCGAAGACCACTGCAGCTAGCTCCAGATCATGTGTAGGATAAAGAGGTTCGTGTATTTTTAACTGTCTTGACCCATATGCCACCACACGATGATCTTGCACGAGTGAACACCCTAGTCCTTCTCCTAAAGCATCGCATTGTACTTCATAACCTTTGCCCCTTTCCGGCAAAATTAAAACAGGAGCTCTTGTAAGTTTCTCTTTTAGCGTTTCAAATCTCCGGTTACACTGATCTTTCCACTCATACTTGACTCCTTTCTGAGTGAGTCGAGTCAACGGAGATGCTATTTTGGAAAAATCCATAATAAATTTCCGATAATAACCCGCCAATCCCAAGAAACTGCGGATTTCGGTTACATTCTTTGGCGCTTTCCAGTCTTTTACTGCCGCCACCTTAGCCGGATCCACGGCTATTCCTTCCTTGGATATAACATGTCCCAAGAAATTCACTTGAGATAGCCAGAATTCACCCTTACTGGCCTTGGTATACAGTTTATTCTGCCTCAAAGTATTCAAAACTATCCGTAGATGCTCTGCATGATCTTCCTAACTCTTGGAATAAATCAGAATATCGTCAATGAACACAATTACAAACTGATCTAAATATGGACGGAAGATCCTGTTCATCAAGTCCATAAACACAGCCAGCGCATTTGTGAGTCCAAATGGCATGACTACGAATTCGAATAGTCCATACTGCGTCCAAAAGGCTGTCTTCTCTATATCTTCCTCCCTAACCCGTATTTGATGATAACCAGACATCAAATCAATCTTTGAAAATGCCTAGAACCCCTCAATTGGTCGAATAAATCATCGATCCTGGGTAGAGGATACTTGTTCCGGACTGTTAACTGATTCAGCTTCCGATAATCAACACACATCCGAAGTGAACCATCCTTCTTCTTCACAAACAGCACAGGTGCTCCCCATCACGATGTGATGTTCTGGATGCAACCCAGCCTAAACAGCTCATCAATCTGCTTCTTTAGCTCCGACATCTCTGCTGGTGCCATCCGATAGTGTGGTAACGACACTGGTGCTGTGCCAGGGTACAACTTGATTTCGAAGTTAATCTCCCTCATAGGTGGTAAACCAGGGAGTTCCTTTGGAAACACATTCGCAAATTCTTGTACAATTTTCGGAAGTTCAGTAACTGGAGCTTTATTTATGGTGATATTATTCAATACCACATGGTTCAACCCTTCATGTAATCCACTTTGTTTGTTTGCACGAACTATGTATTGCTTGCCCTCGGGTGACCAAAATGTCACTCTTCGGTGATAACAATCGATGTTGGCATGAAACTTAGCCAACCAATCCATGCCGAATATTATATCATACTCAGACATGTCAAGCACCAGATAATTGAACTCAAATCTGAGTCCAGCTAATTCAGTGTTAACCGCCGTGCATATAAGTTCCAGTGCCGAGTCTCTGACAGGGGACACAATTGTGAGTGTTTTGGCTAATCTTTGAACTAGAGTACCAGTAACAGTTATAAATGATGCAGCTATGAAGGAATGTGAAGCTCCTGAATCAAATAGTGCATATGCATAAGAACTACTCACTACTGCCATACCTTGTATAACTGAGTGATTCTCATCCTCTGGTGGTACTAAATAAAAGACTCGTCCAGCTCCAGAAGGGTTAGGCCCTCGACCTCCCCGACTTTGCATTCTGCCTCCTCTGGAGTTTACCGGTCTAGCTGGCGAACGGAATGATCCTCTGGAGTATGACAGCCTGTTGAGTTTTGGGCAGTCCCTTTTGATGTGACAAGGTTGATCACAGTGAAGACAGTTGCCCATCCCTCTAGATGTCTGAGAGACTGCTACAGATTGCAAAGGCTGGTTGGGGCAAAAGCCCCCAGTAGATCCAACAAATGGCGAGGGTCTGCTGAAGTTCGGTCGGAACTTCTTGTTGGGTTGATAAATACCCCTCCCCCTCGGTGCCTTACGGTTGTCAACTCGTACAAACTCCACCAGTTCCTGCTCCACAATGGTAGCTCTGCTGACTACCTCCGCCAGCGTGGCTGCTTTGAACATGGTTACTTTGGCCCTAATGTTTGGTCGTAAACCACGCTCGAACTTGCGAGCCCTCCGATATTCCGTGTCCACAACATAAAATGCATAAGTTGACAGGCTGAGAAATTCTTGATGATACTCAGCGACCGTCATCGAGCCTTTCACTAATGTCATAAAGGCCTGAATCTGACATTCCCTCTCTTCCTCCGGAAAGTAGTACTCTAAGAATGTCGCTGAGAATTGCTCCCAGGTCATAGCAATTATTTCTCCTTCTGGCACAAGTACCTGCTGTTTCTCCACTGTTTTCCACCATTTAGCACCGTCATCTATCAGCTGTGACGTGGCCAATAGGATTTTGTGAGCATGACTCTTGATATTCAAAAGAGTCAGTATGTGAGAAATCTTTTCCAACCAGTTCTCAGCTCCGACAGGCCCTTCTCTGCCCTTGAAGTAAGGTGGGCGCGGTTGTTGAAAATCTCTGACCATGTTACGGTCATTAGTTTCACTCGTGCTTCCCCCTCCATTCATATGTTGTTGGAGGACTGATGTAACTATAGCTTGCACCAAGTTGTGTAGTTCAGGAGGTACATAGGGTACAGTCAGGTTGCTGTTCTCTTCTTCATCTCGTCGATATGACGAGTCATTATCCTCCTCCTCGTCCCGTCGATATGTAGGGTCACTATCCTCCTCCACCTGCCGAGAATGATGTGACTCTTCCTTATTGAGTGATCGTTCATGAACTGATCTCTCCTCATCATGAATTGACCGCTCTCTGTCATGTACCGATGGCACTTTCTTGCGTTGAGGTGCCACTTTCCCTTGTGGTGTGATTATGAACACCTCATCCTTCTTTTTACCGTCCTGTCGGGTCTTCATTTTTGAAGTCCCTTCAATTAATCCGATTTACAAAACTTTTTCCTTTCCTTTCGGATTCTTTATAACCTTTTTCTGTGGCGCCATTTCTTCCTAATTCATGGAAACATCATAGACTTAGTTTCCATCAACAATATACATTAAATGCCATAAATCCTCATAAGATCATAAAATCGCATACTCTATATAAATTTATAATTCATATTTGTATAAAGGTGGGTAGGGTTAAGCAAAACCCTATAAAGAACAAAATGCACCTTTACAAAATAACCCTCTTTTTAATACCCCTACATATTACTCCCTAGCCTAATCTTCTGTAGAAAATTCTGCATCATCAGCGAACTTGAAACGGTTATCAGGACATGTCATCGCAGTGTGCCCCAATACTTCACATGTTGTGCAGGGTATTAATCCAGGTCCACCAATATAAGGACAATTAGTCCTCGCCTCTCCATGCCCATGCAGTCCACAAACCGGGCAAACAACGCCTAAAGGATGAGGACAATACATACAGTTGTGCTTGTCCTGATTGCACAACTCACATGTATCGTAGGGATCTACCTCCCCAACCGATTCCAATATTATAGGAACATCTTCCATAGGATCCTCCTGAAAGAACCCTAGATCCTCCTCAATTTCCTCGAAAGGTTCCATTAACCAAGGAATATCTTCCTTAAGATACTCCGGTAATGGTGCTAGGTTCACCTCCTCCAATGGTGCTAGGTTCAATTCTTCCAATGGTGCTAGGTTCCATTCCTCCTCCTCGGGAGGCCCCTCCTGAAGGTTCACATTAGCTTCCACGTTGGTGTGGTTGGAAGCAGACACCAAATCTATGGGATTGCTAGGGGTTCTGCTGTACCACTCCGAGTACTCCACGTTACTTGACATATCTGAATCATATCAATAGAACACAAGAATATTCAACAACAATTCTAAATAACCCACTCTTGGTTTTTAGGGGAATCTGATCATGCATAATATCATGTACTTTGTTTGGGAAGATTACCAAATCATCACTCTTTGTGTTCTTTTGTTTCTGGGGAAATCTCTAAACTCCTGTTGTTTGTTTCTCAGTGTGGGAATTTCAAGGGAGTGCAACCTACTTTGCTATGTTTGATATATCCAGTTATGATGACTGTACTTTACTTTGCTATCTTTCATTGTCGTTCTCAGATTGATTGTTCAGTCTGAGTCACTCGAAGTAAATTAATCCGGCCCCCAGTCAGCGGACTCCGAAGAGTTGGTCAGTTGGGATTCTTATCCGTCAGCGAGACATGAAACCGTCTTAATCTTACATCGATGATTCAACTTCCCGTTTCGCTCTGATACCAACTGTAACGCCCCACCCTTTCCGAGAATCAGAGTCTAATTTTTTTTTTAAAAAATAATAATGTAATAACACCAGAAGAGGGCGGACGACGTTACGACGTGAGCTAAGTCCTGACTTCTAAAGTCCGACCCTTAACTGGCCACCCATGTGTGTATGGACTAAACCATGATAGATAGCACACACATGGAACTAATCAAATTATGCGGAATGAAAATAACAAATTGCGGAACTAAACTGATGTGGAATATAATCAATCTTAAGTTAACCATTCATTCTTAGATAGCAAAGCACAGGTCATCCATTATAAACTACTTATACCAAATCAAGGTTCATCAAATAGTTCACAAACCATAGCAAAGTTTACTAGCTATTACATATACATAATATGTAATTCAAAAGACAGTAATATTGAAATCCCAATCATCATTCAAACGCTTAAGCCTGGCTCCCCTCCTAGTCCACGACCTTCTCTTTCCCTTTTCCATTTCCTGCATTATCCTCTAAGGATAGAATTTAGGGCGTTAGATCAACGCGCCCAGTAGGTTTTCCGATTAAGGCTACCACATGGTTAGAACATAAAACATGCATATCTCATAGTATATGATCAACAAAAACATCTGAAATCAATGCTATTTATGTAAGTGCAAATGTAATGAGTCCCACCCGTCACAAGTATACATAGCCATCATTTGACGGAATTCTCACGTCAAGGTAATCCGGAGTACTCCACATTTCCTCTGAATAGAACTCTCATGTCCAAGTAAGCCTGAGTACTCCACATTTCCTCTGTATGGAACTCTCATGTCTAGATAATCCAGAGTACTCCTCATTTCCTCTATATAGGACTCTCATCATTAAGTTGTCTCATAATCATCACCCCACGCCATGCATGAGATGTCGATGTATCATATATATCATTTGTAAATGTAAACCTCATCATTCAAAAACCAATTGAAACATAATAGTAATAACAACATATCTCATCAAAATCAGGATAAAACCACTAATAATAGTGGTTACAAGTAGGTAGGAAACCTACGGAAACTTTGCTTAAGTGTCCGTTCGTTTTTAAACTTCTCTGGTCACAACTCACACGCCGTTCACGTTCCGTTACCTTGTGATGTAACAACAAGTCAATCATACTATCATTTTAAATTTCCATTCACATCTTAAGACCAAAAAACCATATTGTGGGGTTCAGCCATACCCATGGCCGAACCTCACCAACTTAGGATTTAATCTCCCTTTTTATTTGATCAACTATTTAACACTTTACCCTTCAAACATATCTTGGTAGGGTTCGGCCATACACCATGGCCGAACCATACCACTTTGGTTTGACCCTTCTTTCATGTCCTTTTAATCAATCCTTTCATATTACACTTTGACTTGTATTTACGGTTTTGCCATTGGCCTAAACATATTTAATCTTGCTTAGAAAAACAAGATCCATAATAACCATCTTAGTGGGGTTCGGCCATACAACTTGGCCGAACCTCACCATTTAATTTGGTCCTTCAATCACCATCTCCAATTCCATTATGACTTAACCTAAGTCCATCAAATAATCATCGATGGGGTTCGGCCATACTACATGTCCGAACCTCATCCTATGGATTTTATCCCATATTCCATCATCTACAATGATTGATTATTTGCTTACACTAAGTCCATAAATTATCATGTATGATTCCTTAATCCAAATCATAACACAAACCATAATCTCCAACAAAATAATCTATGGGGTTCGGCCATGTGTCCTCTTACTCAATGATCCCATCATTTGTATACAAATTAAGCTCTACTCTTTAGCCATGATAACTACATGGTTCAGCCATCCAATGGCTGACCCAAAACAGTAACCATATCTCCATTTAAATCACCTAAAAATTCTCCACCATTGGTATGGTTTTATCTCTCCAAAAACCATACCAAATTATCAAACACTTTCATGGCGTTCGGCCATCCCAATTGGCCAAACCATATGGCCTATAATTTTAAACCTTTTAACAAATAGTTTGTGTCTCATTAAAACATATAACAATCACCATAGTATTGTATGGTTTGTAGACTTCAAAACCATCAACTTAACCAAATAGATTTCATGGGGTTCGGCCAACCAAGGTGGCCGAACCCAATGATACATTTTTACCATTTTTCACAACCTTTAACCAAGGCTTAAGTCCTTAATGAATTCGGCCATAACATGGCCAAATCATGACACTCAATCCATGTTTTAAACTTTTTCAACTTGCATCTTAGGTCTAATTAAAACCATCCAAAGCAGTCCATCATTTGCATGGTTTTATCTTACAAGAACCATCATCATAACCATAATATTTCATGGGGTTTGGCCACTTTGGTCCATGTTTGCTATCTTTTAAAATCAAAATACATACTTCAAGACCCTTGTGAGATTCAGCCATCTCATCGCCAAATCATATTCCATTTAACCCATTTTACAATAAAAACTCTATGGATTACTTACCAATTTTCCAAGCCTTTCCTCTTGCCTTTGCTCTTTACTTCCTTCCTTCTTGCTTCCTCCTTCTTTCTTCCTTAGTCTCAGCCGAATGTGTGCTTGATCAATTGGTGAAGACACCACTAGCTGGTTCGGCCAAGGAGTATGTTCTTGAGAGAGGGAGAGAAAGATGTAGTCAAAGGTTTCTTTGGGATGAAAATCGGCCAAGTATGGTGGTTTAATCCTTTTGTTAAATAGCCCCACTTCTTCTCATAAATCCTCATTAATACTTGATCAAACCAAGGACGCATTTGGTGCCAACCAAGGCACCCCTTGGCACCAACCAATGTATCCATTGGCACTCCCAACGTTGGACCCTTGGGTTCCCATATGAGATGGAAACCCCTCCATATTCCATTGGTTTCCATGCACCAAAATTACTCCAACCCACCAACGTGTGGGACTCGTTTACTTGATGATGTATGAGATCAAGACACCCCCTGAAATTCCATTTGACTCATTTGAACTCAAGATCCTTTTGATTTCCATCTCAACTCACCCAACTCACCATACTTAATGCATTTCATTTAATGCACTTGAGTCAACTCATTACTTGATTTAATTCCAACTCACTTCAGTCCCAACTCAACCTGATTTGACTCATATTTAAACTCACTTAAGAGTCCACACGGTCAACCATGGTCCACATGGTCAACACGACCCATTGGGTCCCCATTTAGCCCATGGATCCATTTTGATGCCATGACCCATTTATGGGTGTTTTAGCCACTTGCATGTGATTTTCATATGTGCCTCAAGCCTACCCATTTATCATACATTTCATTTCTAATCAATTCAGCTTAACCCCATTAAATTCGGGCTCACCCAATGGTGAACAAGTCCATTATGACCCATTGGGTTCCAATTGGGTCCTTTGACCCAATTGGCCATTTTGACCCAATTTGATGTTCATTACCCATTCATGATAAATTGACCTTTATATTATGTTCATAAGGTCTTAATTTGAACAATGGGCCCCACAATTTTCCCACTTAGAATCACATTAAATTCACCAATCCAGTGGCATTTTCATAAATATTCATATTATTGAGAAATTGGGGTGTTACAATATAACCCTCTTTTTAAAATTTTCTTCGCGAAAATCGAGCGAAGTAGGGTTCTAAAATAAATTACACAAATAACTCAGGGTGAGCTGTTCTCATCTCCGATTCGAGTTCCCATGTGGCTTCTTCAACACCATGTTGATCCCATACCACTTTGACGAACTGAATCGCTCTGTTTCGTAACACCTTTTGTTCAGTCTCTACTATTCTGACCGGTTTCTCGACGTATGTCACGTCGCTTTGTACTTCTATGTCTTGCACATTCAATACATGGGACGGATCGGGATTATACTTCCTTAGCATTGATACATGAAACACATCATGTAGAGATGCCAATTGTGGAGGAAGTGCCAGTTGATACACTACATCCCCCATCCTTCTTATGATGGGAAACGGTCCCACAAATCTTGGCGACAGTTTTCCCTTCTTTCCGAACCTTATGTGTCATTTCTGTGGTGAGACTTTTAAGAATACCATGTCTCCCACTTCAAATTCCAGAAACCGTCTTCTTTTGTCAGCATAGCTCTTTTGCCGACTCTGTGCAATCAATAAGTCGTCGTATTAACTGGATTTGTGTCATAGTCTCTGTGACTAGCTCAGGTCCAATCAGTGTAGGCTCACCAGCCTCTGTCCAGCACACTGGTAATCTACACGGCCTACCATATAAGGCCTCGAACGGAGCCATCTGAAGGCTTGCCTGATAACTATTATTATACGAGAATTCCACCAGTGGCAAGTGATCTTGCCATCCACCCTTGAATTCTAACATGCATGCTCTCAGTATATCCTCCAGTACCTGTATAGTCCTGTAACACCCCGATTTCTCAATAAGATGGATAATTACGAAAATACCCCTGGATTGGTAAATTTAATAATTATGATGTTAAATGAGAAAATGGTGGGGCCCATTGTTCAAATTAAGATCCTATGAACATATTATAAGGTCAAATTATAATGGATGGGTAATGTACATCAAATTGGGTCAAAATGGTTAATTGGGTCAAAGAATTCTCAATGATTGGAATAATTACGAAAATGCCCCTGGATTGGTGAATTCAATAAATGTGATTGTAAATAAGGAAATTGTGGGGCCCATTGTTCAAATGAATACCCTATGAGCATATTATAAATGTTAAGTGTGATTGGTTGGGTAATTTATATCAATTGGGTCAAAAATGGATAAATGGGTCAAAGGGCCCAAATGGGGCCCATCGGGTCTTACTGGATCATTTGACCATTTTGTGATTTTAAATTAAATGGGGTTAAGCCTATTTGATTGGAAATCAAGTGGAGAAAAAATGGGTAGGCTTGACCCATATGTAAAAACCAATTGCAAATGACCAAAACACCATAATTGGGTCATGGAGTCAAAAACGGGTCAAGGAGCTAAAAGTGGACCCAACTGGTCGTGTTGACTAAGGTTGACCGTGTGGACCCTCAAGGGAGCTAAAACACGAGTTAAATCAGTTGAGTGGGACTGAAGTGAGTTGGAATTAAATCAAGTAGTGAGTCAACTCAAGTGCATTAAATGAAATGCATTAAGTATGGTGAGTTGGACATGTGAGTTGGGTGAGTCAAAATGGAAGTCAATGGGAGTGTAAATCAGTGAGTTGAGTGGGAATTTGAAAGGTTGGCTGGTCTTAAACTAACCAAAACAAGTCCCACACGTTGGGGACTTGTTTTGGTGAGTTCCATGTTGAATGATAAATGCAAATGCATGGGAATGAGAAAAGATTGCATGGGGCTGCCAAAGGGTGTGTTGGAAGTGCCAAGGGGTGTTTTGCTTGGCTGCAAGTGACTCCTTGGTTTGTACAAGGTTTGATGAGGAGTAAATGGGTGATGTGGGGCTGTTTAAACAAAAGCAGCCAACACCCTCACTTGGCCGATTTTATCATTGCAAAGCCTTGGAATTTCATCTCCTCTCCCTCTCTCAAGAACACCTCTCTTGGCCGAATTTTATCTTGGTGATTTCACCAGTGGTTCATGCTTCTAACCAGCTGAGACAAAGGAAGAAAGAAGGAAGGAAACAAGAGGGAAGAAGGCAAGGAGCAACGGCATAAGAAAAGCTTGGAATTTGGTAAGTATTTCCAAGGACTTTTGGTTAATAAAATGGGTGTGTGTTGGGCCATGGTGATGGCCGATTACACCAGGGTTTTAACCTTGATTAGTGGAGGATTTAAAATGGTAAAAATTAACCATTGGGTTCGGCCACCATGAAGGGCCAAACCCCATGTGAAAGATTGCTTGGTTTTCATGTTTTGGAAACATGAAAACCATGGGTTTTATGGACTGATTTTTGGGTTTGATTTAAGAATCAAATACATGTTATTGAAAGGATTATAAACCTGTATCTGAATGTTAGAAAAGGCTGAAGTTTTATGGTCTAAATCAGTGGATTAAAAAGATGGAAATGGACCATTGGGTTTCGGCCACTTTGCATGGCCGAACCTCATGGAAACAAGTGGTTGGTTTTGATGGTTTTTGGAAGTTAAAACCATATAAGTTGGGACTGATATTAGATGTTTGTATTAGATTTAAAATGCATGTTTTAAGAAGGTTAAAACATGGATTTGGATGTTTGGTTCAGACCCAAGGTGAATGATTAAATGTTTCAAAACCAAAGGGCGTGGTGTTCGGCCAATAAGCATGGCCGAACCCTATGAAATTGGGTTGGTTTTTAGATGATTTTTAAAGGGTTAAACTTGGTGATAATACGCTGGTTATTACATGATTATTTGAAGTTTAAAAATAGAAGAAAATAACCATTGGGTTCGGCCACCATGGAGGGCCGAACCCCATGTGAAAGATTGTTGGTTTGCATGTAGTGAAACATGGAAACTATGGACTTTTATGGACCGTTTTGGATGGATTTAATTAGAGGGTTCTAAGACGTATAAAGGCAGCAATATGATACTGATATTGCATGATTTAAATAACACCTAATGCATGTTTGAAGGATCAATTCATGGACATAGGGTTCGGCCAACTTGAATGGCCGAACCCCATGAAAGAGATTGATGATTATTATGAATTTAAAAAGTTAGAAACCATGCAATATCATGGGGTTTCTATGGGATTTTAAATAGAATTATGGTTGCTGTTTTTTATGGCTAAGATGCATGATAAATGATGAAAGATCATTAGGAGAATTGGATTCAAAGAACCATGAGGTTCGGCCATGTGAGTGGCCGAACCCCATGGGTTACTTTATGGTTTTTATTTGGTTTACATAGGGTTATGCTTACTGATTGGGTTGTATGATTTTGATTCAAGAATCATGTATGTATCTATGTACATAATATCAGTAAATAACCAAGCATGTTGATGGACTTTATGCTAATTCATAATGAATGGGTTAAATAGCCTAAGCTTATGAGTAGTAGTTGGTAATGGTTCTATGTTGATTTAAAAGGTTTAAAATACCCTAATGGAGAACCATGTGGTAATGGATAAAGGAACCATTGGGTTCGGCCAAATGTATGGCCGAACCCCATGGAGTAAGTTTGGTGGATTAAAGGTTGGACAGACCAATGGCAAATCTGTGAATACAAGTCAAATGAAGGGATTGATCAAAGGACTTACAAGATGTTTTGGGTCTTATATGTGAATGGACATTTAAGTGACAATATGATTTACTGATTATTGTATCACAAGGTGACGAGAGTTGAACGACGAACGAGTCGTGACCGGGAGAAGCTAAAAAAGGAACGGATACTTAAACAAATGTTCAGTAGGTTTCCTACCTACTTGTAACCACAGTTTTACCTCAGTTTTCTTATGAGACTCTTTTTTTATTATATGTGTTTCAAACGATATATTATGCATTAACAAATGGCATACAGGCATTGGCATCTCATGCATAGACATGGGATTATGAATGAGGTTCTACAGTGTTTCAAGTTATGAGTTACTTCCTCCTTCGGCGGTGCGAGTCACGCCAGGAAGAGTAACATGATGATCATAGTCACAATGGTCTCCTTAGGCGATGAGAGTCCCGCCAGGAGGACTCATACGTGATATGAATCAGACAGTGATGAAGTGATGAAAATGTGTTGTAATTTACCTTGTCGGTGCAAGGCACATCAAGTGATGGCTATGAATGTACATGATGGGGGATGCTCATTGCATGTGCATACATCATAGCATTGTTTTACCTATTTTTGATGATCATGTAATATGATATATATATATATATATATGCACGCTTTATATGCTAACATGTGGTAGCCCTGATTCGGGAACCTACTGGGCGCGTTGATCTAACGCCCTAATTCTATCCTCAGAGAAGAATGCAGGTACAAGTAAAGGAAAAGAAAAGGTCGTTGACTGGGAGGGGAGCTAAGCCAAGCCTGAGTGCTTGAATGCTGGAATGAATTTATAATTGCTGTTATTTGATACTTTATTATGGACATGTAATAAAGTAGTACTTGCTATGGTTTGATTACGTTAATAACGTTGGATGGATGATTTATGTTAATTAATGGTTGAGACTGTTACATGCTATCTAGTCTTTCTATTCCGCAGTTAATCTAAGTTATTCCGCATGATGATGTTAGTTCCATGTGTGGTTCATTATCATGGTCTAGTCCATGTACACATGGGTGGCCAGTTAAGGTTCAGACTTGGGTAGTGTGAACTTAACTCGCGTCGTGACGCCGCCCCTCTCTTCCGATGTTTTATTATTTTAAAAAAAAATTAGACTCTGAAATTTCTCGGAAAGGGCGGGGCTTTACAAGTCCTTTACTACTGTCCATCAGTCTGTGGATGAAACGCAGTGCTAGTCAGTAGTTCTGTTCCCATAGCTGACTGCATGCTCTGCCACACTCTGCCGGTGAATCGGCCATCTCTCTCAGATACTATTGTATGGGGAATTACATGTAGCCGAATGATTTCCTTGATATATCACAGACCCAAAGTCTCCGATGAATCCGTCATCTTGATAGGTGTAAAATGCGCAAACTTGGTCAATCGGTCTACTATGACCCAAATAGCATCGTTGCCCTTTGAGGATCTTGGCAACCCCGTCACAAAATCGATGGAAATGTGCTCCCATTTCCACTATGGTATTGCTAAGGGTTTGAGTAACCCTGGTGGCTACTGATGTTCCGTCTTAACTTGCTGGCAAATTAAGCAACGAGCCACAAACTCTGCAACATCTCTCTTGAGTCCGTGCCACCAATAATGTCTCTTTAGGTCGTGATACATTTTGGTGCTGCCCGGATGAATGGAGAGCTTGGTTTGATGTGCCTCAATAAATAGCTCTCTCCTACAGCTTTTTGGCACATAAACTCTACCCCGGAATAAAAGACCCTGTCTTGGTCGTAATTCCCATTCGGGTACAGCTATGCCAGTAGACATCTTGGCCCATATCTCCTCTACTTCCGGATCTCCTCGTTGCTCTTGTTCGATCTGAGTAACCATGTTGGACCGTATAATCAAATTGTACATGGTCCCATGGTTATTGAGATAGAGTTTAAACTCTCGAATGGTATTCAACATCTCCCATTCCGTTCTAATCAAGCATGCCACTGATGCATGTGATATGCGGCTCAGGGCATCCGCCACCTTGTTTGCCTTGCCTAGATGATACCGGAGCGCAAATTCATAGTCCGCCAGATATTCCATCCATCTGCGCTGCCTCAGGTTGAGCTCTTTCTGATCAAACAAGTATTTCAAACTCTTATGGTCAGAAAACACTTCAAATTTTTCACCATAAAGATAATGTCTCCAACTTTTGAGAGCGAAAACTACTACGGCTAATTCCAAATCGTGTGTAGGATAGAGACGTTCGTGTATTTTCAACTGTCTTGATCCGTACGCCACCAAGCGATTACTTTGACTGAGCGTACATCCCAGTCCTTTCCTGAAGCATCACAATATACCTCGTAACTCCTGCCACTTACCGGCAAAACTAAAACAGGTGCAATAGTAAGTCTCGTCTTCAATTCTTCAAATCTCTGGTCGTACATGTAACTCCCGTCCCTTTTCACCGAAATCAGAGTCCATTTTTTAAAAAAAATAAAAAGTGAGAAAAGGCGCGGACGTCACGACGCGAGTTAAGTCCGAGCTTCTAAGCCAGGCCCTTAACTGGCCAACCCTACGTGCGCATGGGACGAAGTCCACGAGAACGGTTCACACGTAGACGTAAGCTCCCGTAATATAACTTAAAGCGGAACATTAAAATAGATACTATCCTTCCAGTTTTTGTTTAGATAGCAGGGAAGATCACATTCAACTAATTACTAAAATACCCTTGGTTCACAATGTCCATAATAAAATTTAAAACATAGCAAGTAGACTAAATTTATTACATTCCAACAAGCTAAGTTATTCAAATATACATTTCCAAAATAAAACTTAAACAAGTTATCTAGCCCGCTTTTCCAAGCTCCTGAGTTTGCCTTCCGTCTCGTCTTTCTACTCCTCCGTCTCCTGTGTCATCAGCTAGGGTAGAAGTAGGGCGTTAGACAACGCGCCCAGTAGGACTCCGAATAGGGCTAGCACATGGATTAGTAATAACAAACACATGAAATAATATAAGGAAAACTATAAGATGAATGTCATGCCACGGGTGCATTATGTCATGTGTCCCACCCATCATCTCTACCATCATAATGTCATATCCCCCTTGACGGAAAAACCTCGTCAAGATAGAACCAATCGCAATGTATCCCCCTTGACGGTAAGGCCTCGTCAAGGTGTCCCCATGCTTGCTTCTCGGTCGCCCCGACGGAGCATGGACTCTGGTTATAGCCTATCAGAATATCCCCATGAATGCTTCTCGGTCGCCCCGACGGAGCATGGACTCCGGTTTCTTATTTTTTTCCACCCATGCCATGCATGAGATGTAATGCATTATGCTATGTAATATATATTGATCATAGTCTTTACATGTAACTCATATCATTACCATATAATTCATGATCTAGCCATATGCCCTAAAATACATATAAATCATAATCTCATAAACCATCATATAACCCATCATATAATTACCAAAAATAAACCAATAAACCATTCAGATAGTACCTAATCCATGGCTTACAAAAAGGTAGGAATCCTACCGAATACCGACTAGCGTTCTTTCTTTCGTTTCCGTCCGATAGATCCGGTCGCCGATCGCGCACCGTTTGCGATGTCCAGTACCTTATTATACATTAATAATTAGTCCATGTTCTTAACCTTTTAAATCCATTAATCACGTACTTAAGGTTACCATAATTGCACTTATGTCCATGATCATTTCTCCTGGAGTTCTTGAATTTGGCCATTATTTACAATTTTGCCACTACCCCTCCATGGATAATTCATTCCCTCTTCCATATACATTATGGTCCATAATTGATCCATAACTTAGACCCGTTAATGATCCATCAACCATATCATGTGATCATAAAATTAGTCCTTTTATTAACCTAATCCTTATTCCTTTAAACCCATACAAAACCCCATACTTAACCCTTTAAATGGTTAATGGATCATGGGTTCAAAATACCCCATTTATCAAATCTTCCCATGGGTTTTACTTCATGCATTTAAACTACAATAAGTCCATTACCCACTCATTCCCTTTGGAGGCCATAAACATCATTCACCCTCCAATTTAACCCACCAAAAGGCTCACAATTGGGCCATGGGTTCGGCCATACACCATGGCCAAACCCATGGTGTCCTTTTCCCATTTTTCTTGGGTCCATTGTTACACATTTGAATTCATCACAAGTCCCTCACTTGCAACCCTTAAAAAATTCCTAAACATAGACCCATTTAAAACTTTTAAACCATCAACACCTTTGCATATTCTTGATTCTTAAAAAACCCTTTAAGATACCCAACTTGTCCTTCATGCATGCATACATAATCCCTTAACATTTCACTAACATTTAAGCATTCACAACTTAAAACCCTAAAATCATAATTCATCCTCCAAATTTTCAACCTTAAACACCCCATTAAAATTTCCTCAATTACCTACATTTAATCATTTTAAAACCCTAAAATCATTAACCACCCTCATTATCTCCCATTCTTATAAACCTAATAATTAACCCAATCATCTGCCATGGGGTTCGGCCATGCTACATGGCCGAACCCTATGGTCCATTTACCTCTTCAATCTCCCCATATAACAATGCTTAATCAATTTCATCACATAATGTCCTTAATCCATGCTTTACACAATTCTTAGTACCAAAGTCCTTAATGTATTTATTTTTCCTTAACCTAATTTATCCACTTTGTTCATTTATTCATCCTTCCATGGAATGGATTTTAAATCCATGGCCATAATATTTTTGGCCACACTAAATCCAAGAAATGGATTTCATAACCTCTTAAACCATAAGAAAAAATTTAATCTCTTGTTTTAGAAAATACTTACAATCCGACGGCTCCTTCGACGTTTCCTTCTCCTCTCGGATCCCTTAGCCTTCTACCTTCTTCTTCTCCTTGTTTGATCGGCCAAGATGGGCTTGATCAATGTGAAACCATCACACTTGGGTCGGCCAAGATAGGGTTAGACTTGAGAGAGAGAGAGAGAGAGAGAGAGAGAGAGAAAATGGAGATGAGAAAGATGTCTCAAGGTTTTTATCTTGAGGTGGTCGGCCAACCCTAGGGCTTTTCTTCCTCTTCTCCAAGCTTTTCTCCTTCTTCTTCCTTAATTTTTTTCTTCTCTACTTCTTGGGCATGAGGGATGGCTATGAGAGTGTAAGGGAGGGAGAGAGGGAAAGAGTTGATGCAAAAGAAAAAATGGAGAAAGATAGGATAGAGTTTATCTCATTTGGTGGAGTGACCCACACTCCACCCTTTAATTCCCCCACCAACCAAATGGGATTTTTATCATGCTTTATGCTTTATGACCCAACCACCATCAAGTCCCAAAGTTTTTGGTGTTTGAAGATAGGATTGTTTTGGTCTCCCCTCCTTTCACCCCTTTGACCATGATTAGATTAGTTTACTTAATTTAATTAATTTGATCATTAGGTTAAGTTAATTAATTTCTGCCTAATTTAATTCCATTAAATTCCCTCTATGAAATCCACCCATGGTTGACCAAGTCAACCATGGTGGCCGACCCCACCAATTCTTGGTCCACATGCCACCTCACTTGATGAGGTGGAGGTGGTCCCAATTGGCCACATCATCTTGGCTTTAATTCAAATTAACTTAGGTGATTTAAATTTAATTCAGCCCATTCCAACTAATTGGACCACCAGTGGGCCCATGGCCCAATTACATTCATCCTTACCCATTTATCTTAGAGTTTACATTATCTTGACCCATTGGGTCCCAAATGGGTATTGGGCCCAATTTGACCATCCTTGACCACTTAAATGATTTTAATTCCAATCCATGATCCATTGGGCCATACTTGGGCCTTTGTCCAAATTTTGGTCCATTTACCCTTTATTCCATCAAATTTCCCCATTTTCATCATTACAATAAATAATATTCACATATTCATTGACTTTCAAATTCTGGGCCATTACAGTACAATTTTGACCATTCATATTTGACTCCTTTCTGAGTGAGTCGAGTCAATGGAGACGCTATTTTTGAAAAATCCATGATAAATTTTCGATAATAACCCGCCAATCTAAGAAACTGCGGATCTCGGTTACATTCTTTGGTGCTTTCCAGTCTTTCACTACCGCCACCTTAGCTGGGTCAACGGCTATACCTCCTTCGGATATAACATACCCCAAGAAATTAACCTCAAATAGCCAAAATTTGCATTTGCTTGCCTTGGCATATAACTTGTTCTTTCTCAGGGTATCCAAAACTATCCGTAGGTGCTCAGCATGATCCTCCTGACTCTTGGAATAGATCAGGATATCGTCAATGAACACAATAACGAACTGATCTAGATACGGACTGAAAATCCTGTTCATTAAATCCATGGACACTGCTGGTGCATTAGTGAGTCCAAATGGCATGACTACAAACTCGTACAGTCCATACCGAGTCCTGAAGGTGGTTTTCTCTATATCTTCCTCCCTAACCCGGATTTGATGATATCCGGACATCAAATCAATCTTCGAAAAGTAGCTGGAACCCTTCAATTGATCGAATAAGTCATCGATCCTAGGTAAAGGGTACTTGTTCCGGACCGTTAGTTGGTTCAGCTTCCGAAGTCCACACACATCCGGAGTGAACCGTCCTTCTTCTTTACAAACAACACTGGAGCTCCCCATGACGATGTGTTGTTTTGGATGCAACCCAACCTGAGCAGTTCATCAATCTGCTTCTTTAGCTCAGACATCTTTGCTGGCGCCATCCGATAATGTGGTAGGGACACTGGTGCAGTGCCAGGATACAGCTTGATTTCGAAGTTGGTCTCCCTCATAGGCGGTAAACCATTGAGTTCCTTTGGAAACACATCCGTAAATTCTTTTACAACTGCCGGAAGTTCAATAATTGGAGCTTTATTTATGGTGATATTATTCAATACCACGTGGTTCAACCCTTCCTGCAGTCCACTCTGTTTGTCTGCACGAACTACGTATTGCTTGCGCTCGGGTGACCAAAATGTCACTCTTCGGCGATAACAATCAATGTTGGCCTGGAACTTAGCCAACCAATCCATGCCGAAGATTATATCATACTCAGTCATGTCGAGTACCCGATAATTGAACTCAAATCTGAGTCCAACTAGTTCAGTATTAACTGCCATGCATATAAGTCCCAATACCGAGTCTCTGGCAGGGGACACAGTTGTAAGTGTTTTGGCTAATCTTTGAACTAAGGTACTGGTAGCAGTTATAAATGATGCAGCTATGAAGGAATGTGAAGCTCCCGAATCAAATAGTGCATATGCATAAGAACTACTCACTACCGCCATACCTTTTATTATTGAGTGATCCTCATCCGCTGGAGGTACTAGAGAAAACACTCATCCAGCTCCAGTAGGATTAGGCCCTCGTCCTCCCCGATTGTGCATCCTGCCTCCCTGAGAGTTAGCTGGTCTGGCCGGTGGTCGGAATGATCCTCGGGGGTAGGAAAATCGGTTGAGTTTTGGATAATCTTTCTTAAAGTGACCAAAGTGCTCCCTCCTCTAGAAGCCTGAGTGATTGCTACAGATTGGGAGGGCTGGTTGGGACGAAAGTCCCCAGTGGATCCAACAGATGGTGAGGGTCTGCTGAAGTTCGGTCTGAACTTCTTGTTAGGCTGATACGTACCCCTCCCACTCGGTGCTCGACTGTTGTCAACTCGTGTGAACTCAGCCAATTCTTGCTCCACAATGGTGGCTTTGCTGACCACTTCCGCCAACGTGGCTGCCTTGAACACTATCACTCTGGCCCTAATGTTTGGCCGTAGACCACGCTCGAACTTACGAGCCCGCCGATACTCCGTGTCCACAATATAAAATGCATAAATTGCTAGGCTGAAATTCTGGATGGTACTCAGCTACTGTCATCGAGCCTTGCACTAATGACAAACATGCTTGGATTTGGCGTTCCTTTTCTTCTTGCGGGAAGTAGTGATCTAGAAACGTCGCTGAGAATTGTTCCCAGGTCATAGCGGTCCTTTCCCTTTCTGGCATAAGTGCATGCTGTTTCTCCACTATCTCCCATCACTTACCAACGTCATCTATCAGCTGTGACATGGCCAGTAAAATCTAGAGGGCATTACTCTTGATGTTCAGTAGAGTCAGTATTTGGGAGATTTTCTTCAACTAGTTCTCCGCTCCTACATGCCCTTCTCTCCCCTTGAGGTAAGGAGGGCGCTGTTGTTGAAAGTCTCTGACCATATTCCGGTCATTAGCCTCACCCGTGCTTCCACCTCCATTCATATGTTGTTGGAGGACAGAAGTAACTACAAGCTTGCACCAAGCTTTGTAATTCAGGAGGCACGTAGGGTACAGTCACGTTGTTGTTGTTGTTCTCCTCTTCCTCCCTTCGATATGAAGAGTCACTATCCTCTTCTTCGTCCCTTCGATATGTAGGGTCACTATCCTCCTCTTCCCGCCGAGAATGATACGATTCTTCCTCATTGAGTGATCTTTCATGAACTAATCTCTCCTCATCATGAACTGATTGCTCCCTGTGATGTACTGATTGCACCTTCTCATGTACAACTTTCTCATGTTGAGGTACCACTTTCCCATTTTGAGTGATTATTAACACTTTCTCCTTCCCTTTACCATCTTGTCGAGACTTTCTTTTTGAAGCCGCTTCGCCTACTCCAATTTGTAATACTTTTTTTTTTCCATTCGGATTTTGTAGGGTCTTTCTTGTTGGAGCCATTTTTCTTTCCTAAGTCATGAAAACATTATTGGCTTAGTTTTCTTCGCAACATACAATAAATGCTATAAATCCTCATAGAATCATAAAATTGCATATTTTATATATATTCATATTTCATCTTTGTACAAGGGTTGGTAGAGTTAAGACAAACCCTACAAATAACAAAATGTACCCACAACCCTTACAAAATAACCCTCTTTTTAATGAACTTTCTTACTACTTCTTAGCCTAGTCTTCGTAGAAGACTCTACATCGTCCTCAAACATATAAAAACTATCAGGGCATGTCATTGACATGTGACCCAGTACTCCACATGTCAAACAGGGTATTAACCCTGGTCCTCCAATGTAAGGACAATTAGTCCTTGCCTCTCCGTGCCCATGAAGTCCACAAACCGGGCAGACAACCTCAAGAGGGTGGGGGCAGTATGTGCAACTGCGCCCATCCTAGTTGCACAACTCGCACATATAGTCAGGGTCTATCTCCCCCACCACCTCTCTTATCGCTGGATAATCTTCCATAAGCTCTTCTGGAAGAGGTGCCAAATCCACTTCCACCTCCTCGGGTAATCCCTCTTGGTTGTCCATGTTGACTTCCACATTGGAGTTGTTGGAAGCAGACACAAAATCTATGGGATTGCTAGGGGTTCCTCTGTCCCACAACTCCGTATACTGCACGTTACTCGACATATCTGTATCATAACATAGAACTCATAAATAATCAACAGCAGTTCTAATAAAACCAATCTTGGTTTTGGGGGATTTCTTATGTATCATATAATGCATTGTGTTTGGGGAAATTGCCAAATCTTCACACTTTGTTTTCTTTTGTTTTTGGGGAAAATCTCTAAATTCCTGTTGTTTGTTTCACAGTGTGGGGATATCAGGGGAGTGCATCCTACTTTGCTATATTTGATAAGTCCAGTTATGATGACTGTACTTTACTTTGCTATCTTTCATTGTCGTTCTCAGATTGATTGTTCAGTCTGAGTCACTCGAAGTAAATTAATCCGGCCCCCAGTCAGCGGACTCCGAAGAGTCGGTCAGTTGGGATTCTTATCCGTCAGTGAGACATGAAACCGTCTTAATCTTACTTCGATGATTCAACTTCCCGTTTCGCTCTGATACCAACTGTAACGCCCCGCCCTTTCCGAGAATCAGAGTCTATTTTTTTTTTTAAAATAATAATGTAATAACACCAGAAGAGGGCGGATGACGTCACGACGCGAGCTAAGTTCGGACTTCTAAAAGTCCGACCCTTAACTGGCCACCCATGTGTGTATGGACTAAACCATGATAGATAACACACACATGGAACTAATCAAATTATGAGGAATGAAAATAACAAATTGCGGAACTAAACTGATGCGGAATATAATCAATCTTAAGTTAACCATTCATTCTTAGATAGCAAAGCACAGGTCATCCCATATAAACTACTTATACCAAATCAAGGTTCATCAAACAGTTCACAAACCAAAGCAAAGTTTACTAGCTATTACATATCCATAATATGTAATTCAAAAGACAGTAATATTGAAATCCCAATCATCATTCAAACGCCTAAGCTTGGCTCCCCTCCTGGTCCACGACCTTCTCTTTCCCTTTTCCATTTCCTGTATTATCCTCTAAGGATAGAATTTAGAGCGTTAGATCAACGCGCCCAGTAGGATTTCCGATTAAGGCTACCACATGGTTAGAACATACAACATGCATATCTCATAGTATATGATCAACAAAAACATCTGAAATCAATGCTATTTATATAAGTGCAAATGTAATGAGTCTCGCCCATCACAAGTATACATAGCCATCATTTGATGGAATTCTCACTTCAAGGTAATCCGGAGTACTCCACATTTCCTCTGAATAGAACTCTCATGTCCAAGTAAGCCTGAGTACTCCACATTTCCTCTGTATGGAACTCTCATGTCCAGATAATCCAGAGTACTCCTCATTTCCTCTGTATAGGACTCTCATCATTAAGTTGTCGCATAATCATCACCCCATGCCATGCATGAGATGTCGATGTATCATATATATCATTTGTAATGTAAACCTCATCATTCAAAAACCAATTGAAACATAATAGTAATAACAACATATCTCATCAAAATCAGGATAAAACCACTAATAATAGTGGTTACAAGTAGGTAGGAAACCTACGGAAACTTTGCTTAAGTGTCCAATCGTTTTTAAACTTCTCCCGGTCACAACTCGCACGCCGTTCACGTTCCGTTACCTTGTGATGTAACAGCAAGTCAATCATACTATCATTTTAAATTTCCATTCATATCTTAAGACCAAAAAACCATCTTGTGGGGTTCGGCCATACCCATGGCCGAATCTCACCAACTTAGGATTTAATCTCCCTTTTTATTTGATCAACTCTTTAACACTTTACCCTTCAAACATATCTTGGTAGGGTTCGGCCATACACCATGTCCGAACCATGTCACTTTGGTTTGACCCTTCTTTCATGTCCTTTTAATCAATCCTTTCATATTACACTTTGACTTGTATTTACGGTTTTGCCATTGGCCTAGCCATATTTAATCTTGCTTAGAAAAACAAGATCCATAATAACCATCTAAGTGGGGTGCGGCCATACAACTTGTCCGAACCTCACCATTTAATTTGGTCCTTCAATCACCATCTCCAATTCCATTATGACTTAACCTAAGTCCATCAAATAATCATCGATGGGGTTCGGCCATACTACATGTCCGAACCTCATCCTATGGATTTTATCCCATATTCCATCATCTACAATGATTGATTATTTGCTTACACTAAGTCCATAAATTATCATGTATGATTCCTTAATCCAAATCATAACACAAACCATATCTCCAACAAAATAATCTATGGGGTTCGGCCATGTGTCCTCTTACTCAATGATCCCATCATTTGTATACAAATTAGGCTCTACTCTTTAGCAATGATAACTACATGGTTCAGCCATCCAATGGCTGACCCAAAACAGTAACCATATCTCCATTTAAATCACCTAAAAATTCTCCACCATTGGTATGGTTTTATCTCTCCAAAAACCATACCAAATTATCAAACACTTTCATGGCGTTCGGCCATCCCAATTGGCCAAACCATATGGCCTATAATTTTAAAACCTTTTAACAAATAGCTTGTGTCTCATTAAAACATATAACAATCACCATAGTATTGTATGGTTTGTAGACTTCAAAACCATCAACTTAACCAAATAGATTTCATGGGGTTCGGCCAACCAAGGTGGCCGAACCGAATGATACATTTTTACCATTTTTCACAACCTTTAACCAAGGTTTAAGTCCTTAATGAATTCGGCCATAACATGGCCAAATCATGACACTCAATCCATGTTTTAAACCTTTTCAACTTGCATCTTAGGTCTAATTAAAACCATCCAAAACAGTCCATCATTTGCATGGTTTTATCTTACAAGAACCATCATCATAACAATAATATTTCATGGGGTTCGGCCACTTTGGTCCATGTTTGCTATCTTTTAAACATCAAAATACATACTTCAAAACCCTTGGTAGATTCGGCCATCTCATCGCCAAATCATATTCCATTTAACCCATTTTACAATAAAAACTCTATGGATTACTTACCAATTTTCCAAGCCTTTCTTCTTGCCTTTGCTCTTTACTTCCTTCCTTCTTGCTTCCTTCCTTCTTTCTTCCTTAGTCTCAGCCGAATGTGTGCTTGATCAATTGGTGAAGACACCACTAGCTGGTTCGGCCAAGGAGTATGTTCTTGAGAGAGGGAGAGAAAGATGTAGTCAAAGGTTTCTTTGGGATGAAAATCGGCCAAGTATGGTGGTTTAATCCTTTTGTTAAACAGCCCCACTTCTTCTCATAAATCCTCATTAATACTTGATCAAACCAAGGAGGCAATTGGTGCCATCCAAGGCACCCCTTGGCACCAACCTATGTATCCATTGGCACTCCCAACGTTGGACCCTTGGGTTCCCATATGAGATGGAAACCCCTCCATATTCCATTGGTTTCCATGCACCAAAATTACCTCCAACCCACCAACGTGTGGGACTTGTTTGCTTGATGATGTATGAGATCAAGACACCCCCTCAAATTCCATTTGACTCATTTGAACTCAAGATCCTTTTGATTTCCATCTCAACTCACCCAACTCACCACACTTAATGCATTTCATTTAATGCACTTGAGTCAACTCATTACTTGATTTAATTCCAACTCACTTCAGTCCCAACTCAACCTGATTTGACTCATATTTAAGCTCACTTAAGATTGCACACGGTCAACCATTGTCCACATGGTCAACACGACCCATTGGGTCCCCATTTAGCCCATGGATCCATTTTGACGCCATGACCCATTTATGGGTGTTTTAGCCACTTGCATGTGATGTTCATATGTGCCTCAAGCCTACCCATTTATCATACATTTCATTTCTAATCAATTAAGCTTAACCCCATTAAATTCGGCTCACCCAATGGTCAACAAGTCCATTATGACCCATTGGGTCCCGATTGGGTCCTTTGACCCAATTGACCATTTTGACCCAATTTGATGTTCATTACCCATTCATGATAAATTGACCCTTATACGATGTTCATAAGGTCTTAATTTGAACAATGGGCCCCACAATTTTCCCATTTACAATCACATTTATTAAATTCACCAATCCAGTGGCATTTTCGTAAATATTCATATTATTGAGAAATTGGGGTGTTACAATGACATGCCCTGATAGTTTCTATATGTTTGAGGATGATGTAGGGTCTTCTACAGAAGACTAGGGTAAGAAGTAGTAAGAAAGGTCATGAAAAAGTTGGTTATTTTGTAAGGGTTGCGGGTACATTTTGTTATTTGTAGGGTTTGTCTTAACCCTACCAACCCTTGTACAAAGATGAAATATGAATATATATAAAATATGCAATTTTATGATTCTATGAGGATTTATAGCATTTAATGTATGTTGCGAAGAAAACTAAGCCAATAATGTTTCCATGAATTAGGATAAAAAATGGCTCCAACGAGAAAGAGCCTACAAAATCAAAAAGGGTAGGAGAAAGTATTACAAATTGGCTATGACGAAGCGGCACCAAAAAGAAAGACTCGACAAGACGGTAAAAGAAAGGAAAAAGAGATATCATTCATTCCACATGAAGAGGAGTTATCTCAACATAATAAGGAGAAATCGGTGCATGATAAGGAGAAATCCGTACATGAGAAATAAAAATTGCTCAATGAGGAAGAGTCGCATCATTCTCGGCAAGAAGAGGACGATAGTGACCCTTCATATCGACGGGAGGAAGAAGGGAACAACAACAACAACGTGACTATGCCATTTGTGCCTCCTGAACTACAATGCTTGGTACAAGCAGTAGTTACTTCTGTCCTCCAACAACATATGAATGGAGGTGGAAGCACGAGTGAGGCTAATGACCGGAACATGGTCAGAGACTTCCAACAACAGCGCCCTCCTTACTTCAAGGGGAGAGAAGGGCCTGTAGGAGCGGAGAACTGGTTGAACAAAACCTCCCAAATACTGACTCTACTGAACATCAAGAGTCATGCCAACAAAATTCTACTGGCCACGTCTCAGCTGATAGATGATGCTGGTAAGTGGTGGGAGATAGTGGAGAAACAGCAGGCACTTGTGCCAGATAGAGAAAGGACTACTATGACCTGGGAACAATTCTCAGCGACATTCCTAGATCACTATTTTCCGAGGAGGAGAAGGAACGTCAGATTCAGGCCTTTTTGTCATTGGTGCAAGGCTCCATGACGGTAGCTGAGTATCATTAGGAATTTCTCAGTCTATCAATATATGCATTTTATATTGTGGACATGAGTACCGGAGGGCTCGTAAGTTCGAGCGTGGTCTACGGCCAATCATTAGGGCCAGAATGACAGTGTTCAAAGTAGCCACGTTGGCGGAAGTGGTCAGCAAAGCCACCATTGTGGAGCAGGAATTGGCTGAGTTCACACGAGTTGACAACTGTCGAGCACCGAGTGGGAGGGGTACGTATCAGTCTAACAAGAAGTTCCGACCGAACTTCAGCAGACCCTCACCATCTGTTGGGTCTACTGGGGGCTTTCGCCCCAACCAGTCCTCTCAATCTGTAGCAGTCTCTCAGGCTTCTAGAGGGATGGGAAACTGCAACCACTGTGACCAGCCGGGACACCTCAGGAAAGACTGTCCAAAACTCAACCCACTTTCTTACTCCCGAGGATCATTTCGACCACCGGCCAGACCAGCTAACTCTAGCGGAGGACGAGGGCCTAATCCTACTGGAGCTAGACGAGTGTTTTCTCTAGTACCTCCAGCGGATGAGGATCACTCAGTAATACAAGGTATGGCGGTAGTGAGTAGTTCTTATGCATATGCACTATTTGATTCAGGAGCTTCACATTCCTTCATAGCTGCATCATTTATAACTGCTACCGGTACCTTAGTTCAAAGATTAGCCAAAACACTCACAATTGTGTTCCCTGTCGGAGACTCGGCATTGGGACTTATATGCACGACAGTTAATACTGAACTAGCTGGACTCAGATTTTGAGTTCAATTATCTGGTACTCGACATGACTGAGTATGATATAATCTTCGGCATGGATTGGTTGGCTAAGTTCCAGGCCAACATTGACTGTTATCGCCGAAGAGTGACATTTTGGTCACCCGAAGGAAAGCAATATGTGGTTCGTGCAGACAAGCAGAGCGGACTGCAGGAAGGGTTGAACCACGTGGTATTGAATAATATCATCATAAATAAAACACCAATTACTGAACTTCCGGCAATTGTAAAAGAGTTTACGGATGTCTTTCCAAAAGAACTCCCTGGTTTACCACCCATAAGGGAGCTTAATTTCGAAATCAAGTTGTACCCTGGCACTGCACCAGTGTCTCTACCACATTATCGGATGGCGCCAGCAGAGATGTCTGAGCTAAAGAAGCAGATTGATGAACTGCTCAGGCTGGGTGCATCCGAAACAGTACATCATCATGGGGAACTCCAGTGTTGTTTGTAAAGAAGAAGGACGGTTCACTCCGGATGTGTGTGGACTACCGGAAGCTGAATCAGCTAACGGTCCGGAATAAGTACCATTTACCTAGGATCGATGACTTATTCGATCAATGGAAGGGTTCCAGTCATTTTTCCAAAGTTGATTTGATGTCCGGATATCATCAAATCCGGGTGAAGGAGGAAGATATAGAGAAGACAGCCTTTAGGACGCGGTATGGACTATACGAGTTTGTAGTCATGCCGTTTGGACTCACAAATGCACCGGCGGTGTTCATGGATTTAATGAACATGATTTTCCATCTGTACCTCGATCAGTTCATTATTGTATTCATTGACGATATCCTGATCTATTCCAAAAGTCAGGAGGATCATGCTGAGCACCTACGGATAGTTTTGGATACCCTGAGAAAGAACAAGTTATATGCCAAGGCAAGCAAATGCGAATTTTGGCTATCTGAGGTTAATTTCTTGGGGCATGTTGTATCCGAAGAAGGTATAGCCGTTGATCCAACTAAGGTGGCGGCAGTGAAAGACTGGAAAACACCAAAGAACGTAACCGAGATCCGTAGTTTCTTAGGATTGGCGGGTTATTATCGGAAATTTATCATAGATTTTTCCAAAATAGCGTCTCTATTGACTCGACTCTCTCAGAAAGGAGTCAAATATGAATGGTCAAAATTGTGCGACCAGAGATTTGAAGAATTGAAGATGAGACTTACTACTGCACCTGTTTTAGTTTTGCTGGCAAGAGTTACGAGGTATATTGTGATGTTTCAGGAGAAAGACTGGGGTGTACGCTCAGTCAAAGTAATCGCTTGGTGGCGTACGGATCAAGACAGTTGAAAATACACGAACGTCTCTATCCTACACACGATCTGGAATTAGCCACAGTAGTTTTCGCTCTCAAAAGTTGGAGACATTATCTCTATGGCGAGAAATTTGAAGTGTTTTCTGATCATAAGAGTTTGAAATACTTGTTTGATCAGAAAGAACTCAACCTGAGGTAGCGCAGATGGATGGAATATCTGGAGGATTATGATTTCGCGCTTCGGTATCATCCAGGCAAGGCAAACAAGGTGGCGGATGCCCTGAGCCGCATATCACATGCATCAGTGGCATGCTTGATTAGAACGGAATGGGAGATGTTGAATACCATTCGAGAGTTTAAACTCTATCTCAATAACCATGGGACCATGTACAATTTGATTATACGGTCCAACATGGTTACCAAAATTGAACAAGAGCAACGAGAAGATCTGGAAGTGGAGGAAATATGGGCCAAGATGTCCACTGGCATAGTCATACCGGAATGGGAATTATGACCAGGACAGGGTCTTTGATTCCGGGGTAGAGTATATGCGCGAAAAAGCTGTAGGAGAGAACTATTGATTGAGGCACATCAAACCAAGCTCTCCATTCATCCGGGCAGCACCAAAATGTATCACGACCTAAAGAGACATTATTGGTGGCACGGACTCAAGAGAGATATTGCAGAGTTTGTGGCTCGTTGCTTAATTTGCCAGTAAGCTAAGACGAAACATCAGAAGCCACCAGGGTTACTCAAACCCTTAGCAATACCAGAATGGAAATGGGAGCACATTTCCATGGATTTTGTGACAGGGTTGCCGAGATCCTCAAAGGGCAACGATGTTATTTGGGTCATAGTAGACCGATTGACCAAGTCTGCGCATTTTACACCTATTAAGATGACGGATTCATCAGAGACTTTGGGTCTGCGATATATCAAGGAAATCATTCGGCTACATGAAATTCCCCATACAATAGTATCTGACAGAGATGGCCGATTCACCGGCGGAGTGTGGCAGAACATGCAGTCAGCTATGGGAATAGAACTACTGACTAGCACTGCGTTTCATCCACAGACTGATGGATAGTCCGAAAAGACTATACAAGTACTGGAGGACATGCTGAGAGCATGTATGTTAGAATTCAAGGGTGGATGGGAAGATCACTTGCCACTGGTAGAATTCTCGTATAACAACAGTTATCAGGCAAGTCTCCAGATGGCTCCATTCGAGGCTTTATATGGTAGGCCGTGTAGATCACCAGTGTGCTGGACAGAGTCTGGCGAACCTGCATTAATAGGACCTGAGTTGGTGGCAGAGACCACAGCACAAATTCAGTTAATATGTCAGCAGTTATTGACTGCATAGAATCAGCAAAAGAGTTATGCTGACAAAAGAAGAAGGTTTCTGGAATTTGAAGTGGGAGACATGGTATTCTTAAAGGTCTCGCCACGGAAAGGACATATGAGGTTTGGGAAGAAGGGGAAACTGTCACCAAGATTTGTGGGACCGTTTCCAATCATAAGAAGGATGGGGGATGTAGCGTATCAACTGGCACTTCCTCCACAATTGGCATCTTTACATGATGTGTTTCATGTATCGATGCTGAGGAAGTATAATCCCGACCCGTCTCATGTGTTGAATGTACAAGAAATCGAAGTACAAAGCGACGTGACATACGTCGAGAAACCGGTTAGAATATTGGAGACTGAGCAAAGGGTGTTGCGAAACAGAGCAGTTCAGTTCATCAAAGTGGTATGGGACCGACATAGTATTGAAGAGGCCACTTGGGAACTCGAATCGGAGATGAGAACAACTCACCCCAAGTTGTTTATGTAATTTATTTTGGAACCCTACTTCGCTCGATTTTCGGGACGAAAATTTAAAAAAAAAGGGTTATATTGTAACACCCCAATTTCTCAATAATATGAATATTTACGAAAATGCCAATTTATAGGTGATTGTAAATGAGAAAATGGTGGGGCCCATTGTTCAAATTGAGACCATATGAACATATTATAAGGGTCAATTTATCATGAATGGGTAATGAACATCAAATTGGGTCAATGTGGTTAATTGGGTCAAAGGACCCAATGGGTCATAATGGACTTGTTTGACCATTGGGTGAGCCCAAATTTAATGGGGTTAACCTGAAATGATTGGAAACTAAATGGAGCATAAATGGGTAGGCTTGAGGCACATATGAAAATCACATGCAAATGGCTAAAACAACCCATGATTGGGCCATAGCGTCAAATAGGATCCATGGGCTAAATGGGGACCCAATGGGTCGTGTTGACCATGTGGACCATGGTTGACCGTGTGGACCTTCAAGTGAGCTCAAATATGAGTTAAATCAAGTTGAGTTGGGACTAAAGTGAGTTGGCATTAAATCAAGTAATGAATTGACTCAAGTGCATTAAATGAAATGCATTAAGTGAAGTGAGTTGGGTGAGTTGAGTTGGGAATCAAAGGGACCTTGAGTTCAAGTGAGTCAAATGGAATGTGAGGAGTTGTCTTGATCTCAAACAGTACCAAGAGAACAAGACCCACACGTTGGTGGGTTGGAATTAAATGTTAATGCATGGAAGCCAATGAAATGAGATAAAAATCTCATGGAAATTTAAAGGGTTTCCATCTCATATGGAAACCCAAGGGCTCCAACGTTGGGAGTGTCAAGGGGTGCCTTGGTTGGCACCAAATGCCTCCTTGGTTTAATAAATATTTGATGAGTAGTAATGAGAGGATATGGGGTTGCTTAACAAAAACAAAACACCATATCCTTTGGCCGAATTCTACCTTGAAAGACCATAGAATTCATATCTCTCTCCCTCTCTCAAGACCATACCCCTTGGCCGAATTATACCTTACTGTTTTCACCAATGATTCAAGCTTCTAATCAGCTGAGACTAAGGAAGAAAGAAGGAAGGAAGCAAGAGGGAAGGAAGCAAAGATCAAAGGCAAGAGGAAGGGCTTATAGAATTGGTAAGTACTCCATGGAATTGTTATCAAAAAATGGGTTAAATGGTATACGATTTGGCCATGGGATGGCCGAATCTACCAAGGGTATGGAGTATGTATATTGATGTTTAAAAGATAGAAAACATGGACCATAGGGTTCGGCCACTTTGGTTGGCCGAACCCCATGAAATGTTATGGTCATGTTGATGGTTTTTGTAAGTTAAAACCATGCAAATGATGGACTGTTTTGGATGTTTAAATTAGACCTAAGATGCAAGTTGAAAAGGTTTAAATCATGGATTTGAGTGTCATGTTTTGGGCCATGGAATGGCCGAATGCATCAAGGAATTAAACCTTGGTTAAAGGTTGTGTAAAATGGTAAAAAAATGTATCATTGGGTTCGGCCACCTTGGTTGGCCGAACCCCATGAAATTAATTTGGTTAGGTTGATGGTTTTGAAGTCTACAAACCACACAATACTATGGTGATTGTTATATGTTTAATGAGACACAAATTATATGTTAAAAGGTTTAAAATTATAGGCCATATGGTTCAGCCAATTGAGATGGCCGAACCCCATGAAATGATATGATAACTTTATGATGATTTGTGATGGTTTTGAGGGATAGAAACCATGCAATATTATGGGGCTTCTATATGATTTAAATGGAGATATAGTTACTATTTTGGGTTGGCCATTGGATGGCTGAACCATGTAGATATCATGGTTAAAAAGTAGAGCCTAAGTTATGTACATATGATGGAATCATTGAACCAAGGGAACATGGCCGAACCCCATGGACCATTTTTATGGTTTATTTGGAGTAGAAATTATGGATGGATTGTAGTATGAAAATGGATAGAAATGAAGAACCATATGGCCGAACCCCATGAAGTGACTTTGAAGGACTAAAGCATTTGTGGAACCAAGAAAATGATGGAAGATTAAGGTCTAGTTAATCACATGGATAAATTGGTAACTAGACTTAATTATAAAAGATTAGAAGACCCAAATTGAATTGGTGAGGTTCGGCCAAGTGGTATGGCCGAACCCCACTAAGGTGGATTAGTTATATGACTTTGACTATTAAGCAAGAACTAAGCAAGGGTCAGTAGTGGCAAAACCGTAAATATGAGTATAATGGAATGAAGGAGTAAAGGACTTGAAAGAAGGGTCAAATCAAAGTGGTATGGTTCATCCATGCTGTATGGCCGAACCCTACCAAGTCATATTATGTAATATGAGGTGGTTAGTATGGTTAAATGAAAAGAAAGGACAAATTCATAGTGGGTGAGGTTCGGCCATGGGTATGGCCGAACCCCACAAGATAATTTATGGGGGATCTAGACTTGATTAGAAATCAAGAAGATTAAGTATTAACTTGCTGTTGTATAAACAAGGAAACGGAAGTTGAACGGCGGGCGAGTCGTGATCGGGTGAAGCTCAAAAAGAACGGACAATTAAGCGAAGTTTCAGTAGGTTTCCTACCTACTTGTAACCACATTTATACTTGTTTTTAAGATGGTTTTTATGAGACATTGTTATACTATTATTTATCATATTGAAATTTGAATGATGAGATTTATTTACATGTTGCATCTATACATTGGCATCTCATGCATGGTCATGGGATGGTGATTATGGAACCTAGAGCCACACTCCGTTGATATGCTGTGATGCAACTGTGAGACCTCCTTAGGCGATGAGGGTCCCGCCAGGAGGAGTATCATGATGATAAGAGTTACATTGGCCTCCTTAGGAGAAGAAGGTCCCGCCAGGAGGAATATTATGATGATGAGAGCCACATCGGCTTCCTTAGGCGATCAGGGTCCAGCCAGGAGGAATATCATCGAGAAGAAATGAAAGAGTATTGTGATTTACCTTGACGATGAGAGTCTCGTCAAGTGATGGCTATGTATATGCGTGATGGGAGGGACTCATTACATGTGCATACTTACATAGCATTGATTTATCTGTTTTGATGATCATATATATTATGATATATGCATGTTTTTATATACTAACCATGTGGTAGCCCTAATCGGAAAGCCTATTGGGCGCGTTGATCTAACACCCTAATTCTATCCTTAGAGGATAATGCAGGAAAAAGAAAAGGGAAAGAGAAGGTCGTGGACCTGGAGGGGAGCCAAGCTTAAGCGCTTGATTATTGGAATGGAACTATATTTACTCTCATTTGAACTACATTTTATAGATATGTAATAGTTAGTAACTTTGCTATGGTTTGTTTACAGTTATGATAATGATTAGTTTGATATGGTTTTGAAATGGTTAGTTTAAGTAAACTTGACTTGTACTTTGCTATCAGAGAATGTATGGGTAACTTAAGATTGATTATACTCCGCATCAGTTTAGTTCCGCAATTAGTTATTGTTATTCCGCATGTTTTAACTTAGTTCCATGTGTGGTGTATTTCTCATGGGATTAGTCCATGCACACATGGGTGGCCAGTTAAGGGTCGGACTTAAGAAGTCCGAACTTAACTCGCGTCGTGACGTCGTCAGCCCTTTTTCCGGTGTTATTATTAAAAATAAATAAAAAATTTAGACTCTGAATCTCGGAAACGGCGGGGCGTTACAGACCATGGGTTCGGCCATGTTGTATGGCTGAACCCCATGGAGAAATATTGAATTGGTTACATGTATTTAGATCATGGAAGTAAGGAGGAATGTTATTGATTTTTAAATGGTCTCAAATGTTATAATGATGAAGAACCTTGGACCATGGGTTCGGCCATGGTGTATGGCCAAACCCCATGGAAGAAATATTGATGGATTTTGGGGTTTTAAGTGAAGGATTTTTCATGGACTTAAGTGTATGATTAAAACTCATGGACGGACCTTGGTTTATGGACTTAAATATTGTAATTGATTTAATGGAGAACAAGGAAATGAGACATCATGGGTTCGGCCATACACGGGTTCGGCCATGGTGTATGGCCGAACCCCATGAACCATCTTAATGGGTCATTCATGGATCTATCATGTTTAGATGAATGGATTATCAAGTTAAGGAATGGAAGGAAATAATGGCCAAATGGTAAAATTAAAGGACCATGGGTTCGGCCATGGTGTATGGCCGAACCCCATGGATTATGTTTTTGGATCTAGGTATGTATAAGTGACCTAAGTGTATGATTGAACCATGGAAAATGTTTAGTTGCGGATCTATGTTTTGGACCTAAGCATGAAGTGATGGAAATAATGGCAAAGATGTAAATGGGTGAAAATGATGGACCATGGGTTCGGCCATGGTGTATGGCCGAACCCCATGGAGAATGTTTTTGTGGACTTAGGGTGTTATTAAGGTTAAATGATTAACTTATATGAGTTTGGTTTAATGAATCAAAGATGGCATGATCTTGGACCCACATTGGTTAGAATGATCTAGGATCAAAAAGAGGGACCAAAAACCAAGTAATTGAGATTTGGCCATGTTGTATGGCCGAACCCCACTAAGGTGTGTTTATGGACTTAGACATGAATGGAAATCAAAATGGAACATGGGTTTGATTGATTCAAATGTAATAAGGTAACGGGACCTCACAAGCTGTGTATGATCGGTGATCTGTTTCCAGACAAAAACGCAAGGACGCGTTAGTTGATCATTGGTAGGATTCTTACCTCATTGAAACCATGGGTATGTATATATGATGATTTTAATTCATATTTTCATGAATTATTTTGTATCAAATGATATGTTTCAAATATGAGATTTTAATGCTATGATTGTAATATTACATAGCATGTGTTCATTTGCATCTCATGCATGGCATGGGAGGGATGATATGTAACCGGAGACCACACTCGTTGGGGCGTCCGTAAAGCATTTGTCGGGGTACCTTGATGAGGAGTTTTCCTGTAACACCCCGCCCTTTTTCACTCTAATATTCAGAGTTTATTTTTTTTGTAAATAATAATAAACAAGTGATCGGGGCGGAGTGTCACGACGCGAGTTAAGTTTGGACTTCTAAAGTCCGACCCTTAACTGGCCAGCCCATGTGCGTATGAACTAAGTCCATAAGAACTGATCCATACATGGTACCAATGAGACTTGCAAAATAAACTTAATCTTAGTCTAACTGGGGGTTATAATAGATCTTAAGACTACTCCATTTTACATCATTAGATAGCAAAGCACATAATCATATTCTCCAAAATTACTAACGTAGCCTTAAACTAAACATTCATACCAAACCATCCAAACCATAGTTAACTACATTATTACATGCCAATAACGTCTAACTATCAAATTACATTGTCCAAATAACTTAAATAAAAAGTCCATAATTCAAAGTCCATTCAAAGCCCAAGCGCCTATACTTGGTTTCCATCACGATCCTCGTTCTTCCCCTTTCCTGCGTCATCCACTAAGGATAGAGATAGGGCGTTAGGTCAACGCGCCCAGTAGTGTTTCCGATTAGGGCTACCACAAGGTTAGTAAAACAACATGCAAATAATATAATAACACATGTACATCAAAACCTCATGAAAACAATGCTATGTATGTTATGCTCATGTAATGAGTCCCACCCATCACAATTATACATAGCCTTCTCTTGAAGGAATTCTCATCGTCAAGGTACCCCGCAGTGGTCTTTCGGACACCCCGAAGGAGTGTGGTATCCGGTTTCCTTTTGATGGGATTCTCATCATCAAGGTACCCCACAGTGGTCTTTCGGACGCCCCGACGGAGTGTGGCCTCCGGTTTCCATAATCGCCACCCCATGCCATGCATGAGATGTCCATGATGTCATGCCATTTGTAAATACATATACCATACAAAACTACTTTGAAGCATGATAACTTAGCACATAACTCATCAAAATTAAGATAAAACATCACATATATGTGTGGTTACAAAAAGGTAGGAAACCTACTCAATGTTCACTTAGGTTGACTGTTCTTTTAAACCGTCACCCGTTCACAACTCGTACACCGTTCAAGCAAGTCCCGTGGCCCTATTTATATAACAGTAAATCAAACATTTATCCATATGATTCCAACTTAATCTAAGTCCCAAAAATCCACTTTGTGGGGTTCGGCCATACAACTTGGCCGAACCTTACCATTTTGGTTTTGTGGCCCATATTTCAAATTCTTTGATCATTCATCTTTGATCATTCATCTTTGATCATTTCACCTTTGATCATTTCCTTCATATTTACAATAATGCCATTGTACTAACCCTTTGTTTAATTTTGTTTAAAAACCAAAGTCCATAACCAAACCACCTTAGTGGGGTTCGGCCATACAACATGGCCGAACCTCACCACTTAGTTTTTGTTCTTTAAATCCTTCATTAACCTATCTCCAATTACATTATAACTTAGCCTAAGTCCACCAAATGATCATTGATGGGGTTCGGCCATACAACATGGCCGAACCTCATCCTATGGATTTTTATCCCATATTCCATCATCTACCATGGTTGGTTATTTACTTACACTAAGTCCATAGATAATCATATCATCATCCATAAATTTCAAACATGATCTTACCCTAATTAATCCATAAAAACAGTCCATTAAATTCCATAACCAAGAAACCTTACATCCATATAAAATGGTCCATGGGGTTCGGCCATATGTATGGCCGAACCCTATGATTTTTCACATTTGTATCTCTATATCATAACTTAGCCATAATAATCCCATGGTTCGGCCATGAAATGGCCGACCCACGTCTTGTCCATATGTTCACATAGAAATCCTTTACAAACATTCAAAATGTTCCATGATCTTCATATTATCAAATCCATTAAAATTTAATAAAACCAACCACATTATTCCATGTCTAAGAAATACTAATTCCATAAATATATTGGGTGGGGTTCGGCCATACTCCATGGCCGAACCTCTCCCTTTCTTTTCCATACTTTTGGTCCATAGAACATCTTAGAAATTAATTTAATCATAGCCCATGTTCTTCCATTGAACTGATTTATTCAACATCCAAAACTTCATCCATTAAAAAAAATCCTTTTAAAACCATCAAACTGTCCCATGATTTTCAACCCTTAGAATGACCAAGTCTTTCCTTGGGGTTCGGCCATATGTGGTCTATTATCTCTTCTTAAACTATATCATTCAATCCTTAATTTTTAACCATGGGGTTCGGCCATAAACCTTGGCCGAACCCTATAATTCTTTTAAATAACATTTAACAATAACACTCACCAGTCCGCGACTCCTCCGGTCTTCTTTGCTCTTCCTTGTTTCCTTTCTTTCTCTTGCTTCTTTGGCCCAGGCTGACCTTGTTGTAAACCCCTTGGAGTGGTTCGGCCAATTGAGGTTTTGATTGAGAGGAAGATAGAATTTCAGCCTTAGGTGTGAATGATCAACACCTTAGGATACAATTCCTTTGTTCTGAGTCCACTAATCTTGGTGGTGTGATCGGCCAAGGAAAGATTGTGGGAGAGAGCCAACAGCCACGGTTTTGTCTTTGGGAGATGAAAGAAATGATCAAGCGAGAGAGAGAGAGATAAGATGAATGAGCTTAAGTGTTGAGAGTTAACCAAAGGTGGTGTCCCTTGGTGGCACCCCCTTGGTAACTCCCCTCCCCATATATGTCTTTCATTTATTCCATTTGAGGGGGTTTCAGCCTTGAAATGAAACCCACCCAACGGTTGTGGCTCTTGGTTTTCCATCTAAAATGGAAACCCTCAAGCTTCCAACGTGTGGATGTTCAACTTGAGTTAAGACCATGTGGCCGCTCATCTCCCATTTGTTTCTCATTAAAGACTATGTGTGGGGGTTTCATCTTTGAGATGAAACTCCCCCACCCCCTCTAGCTGCCCTCCCACATGTGGAGCGGTGTGAGTTTGAAACATCAACTCTTCCACTTCACACACCACTCATTTAAAACTTATTAACAACTCACTCAATTAAATTTATTTCAATCAACTCACTCACTATAATTATTCTAAATCAGCTCACTTATTTAACTCAACTATATAATTTTCTTTCAAACTCCAAACAGCCCCAATTTAATCAATCTTGGACTCACTTAGTGGTCAACAAAGTCAAACCCGACCCATTGGATCCAAATTAACCATTTTGACCCATTTATCAAATTATGACCCATTTAAAATTCTTGACCCACTTGAGTATACATTACCTATTTATTTAATTTCCAACACATAACCCATAGTCATTGGGTCTTAATTGGGCCATTGCCCAACATCTTACCCATTTAAATAACTATGAAATAATTCACAATGGCAATTCCGTAAAATTCATGTAAATTGATATCTTTCAAATTCCGGGGTGTTACATTTCCGTCAAGAGGAAGACCTTGATGTGCATTATCCCATCAAGAGGTAACCGGAGTTCATGCTCCGTCGGGGCGTCCATGAGGCAACCTTGGGGGATACCTTGATGAGGAGTTTTCCATCAAGAGGATACTATGTTTTGTGAGGATACCTTGATGAGGAGCTTTCCATCAAGAGGATGTTTTGTGATTGTGTTATGGCTGATGGGTGGGACTCATGGCATATGGCACCCATGGCATGGCATTGCATAAGCATGATTATGATCTCTATTATCATGCATTGTTTCTGGTTTTTATCTGTATGATTGGATCTTTATTATCATACACCGTTTTGGATATGATGTTTTACAGATACGACATGATGTATTATATCTAGATTTTTATACTAACCCATGTGTTTGACCCTAATTGGAATACCTACTGGGCGCGTTGTCTAACGCCCTACTTCTACCCTATTTGATGACACAAGGAATGGACTGAACGAGGACGTGATCGGAGCCAAGCTTAGGAGCTTGGATGATTAAGTTGCATTTTGTTTAAGTTACTCATGGATAATGTATTTGAGTAATTAGTTCGTGGGACTGTAATAACGTAGATTATCCGCTATGGTTTGGAATGTTAATTTTGTATATTTTAACGTAAGATAATTATGATTAAGTGATGGATATCCTTGCTATCTAAAATGGAATAGAATTGTTATTCTATTATAATTCCGCATCTATGATTTATTCCGCATGTTTAACTTGAGTACGTGTGAACCGTTTTAGTGGACTTGGTCCACGCACACATATGGTTGGCCAGTTAAAGGTCGGGCTTTGGAAGCTCAGACTAAGCTCGCGTCGTGGCGTCCTGCTCTCTCTCTCTCACTCTTCTATTAAAAAAAATAGACTCTGATTTTCTGCGAGTAAAAAAGGGCGGGGTGTTACATTTCCCGTCTCCTTCTTTCTTTCTCTCTGTCTTTACTCCTTACGCCTTCTCCTTCCTTGGTGCTTCACTGATCCTCTAAGTTTAGAGATGGAGAGAGAGAAAGAATAGAGAAATCTCTTTGTTTTAATGAGATAGAGTCGGCCAAGGGGTGTGAGTGGCCCCTTGGTTGTGTCCCTTTGTATACCAGGCTAACCCCTCTCACTTCCCTTCATTATTATTTGTCCAACCAAGGAGTCCCTTGGTTTAACCAAGGAGACCCTTAGCCTTCCAACGTGTGTACCTTGAGCTTCATCCATTGAGTTGGAAACCCTCCATCTCCCACTCAACTCACCTTGAGATGGAAGTCTCCACAACTTCCATCTTAACTCATACTCAACTCAAGCATTATTTACACAATTGAATTCATTCATGGTTGACCAAGTCAACCATGACTTAGCCGACCATGCATATGGTTACATGGTCGCTACATGGCACGTGGGTCCCATCCTTGCCATGTCCCTTGATGATGTGGCCCTTTGCCTAGTTGGCTTCCATGCATGCCACATAGCAATGCCACCTCACATACATGCCACCTCACTTGATGAGGTGGATTTATGGATTGGTTCTTAATTGGGTTGTGATGTAATAGTCCGGAATTTTTAAATCAATATATATGTGCCCATTATTTATTTTAATGACGAAAATCGAGAAATTTGATGGAATAAATGTTAAGTGGATCAAAATATGGGCAAAGGCCCAAATATAGTCCAATGGACCATGGGTTGGATGAAATTCATTCAAATGGTCAATGATAGTTAATTGGGCCAAGGTGTAACGCCCGCCCATTTTCACCGAAATCAGAGTCTATTTTTATTTTTTTTGAATTACGAAATGACAACGGGCGCGGACGTCACGACGCGAGTTAAGTCCGAGCTTCTAAAGCCCAGCCCTTAACTGGCCAACCCCACGCGTGCGCGGAACGAAGTCCACGAGTACGGTTCACGCATAGGAAGTAAGCTCGCGGAATATTATTACATGCGGAACACTATAATAGATACTACCCTACCGGTTTTAGATAGAAGGGAAGATACATCATTAAATTACCAAATTTTCTCATAATCATAAAGTCCAAATATGAGATCCATACCATAACAGGAAATCCAAAATTATTACAATCCGACAAAACTAAGCTACTTAAATTACAACTTTTCCAAAATAAAACTTTAATAAACAAAGTAGCCGCTTCTCCAAGCTCCTAAGCTTGGCTCCCTTCGCGTCCGCCGTTTCTGCAGTCCCCTGCGTCATCAGCTAGGGTAGAAGTAGGGCGTTAGACAACGCGACCAGTAGGACTCCGAGTAGGGCTAACACATGGATTAATGATAACAAGCATACCAAATAATAATAAAGTAAACATATGATGAATGCCATGCCATGGGTGCCTATGTCATGTGTCCCACCCATCCACCGTATCATCATAAAATATCGTATCCCCCTTGACAACAAGGCCTCGTCAAGGTGTCGCCATGTTTGCTTCTCGGTCGCCCCGACGGAGCATGGACTCCGGTTTCATTATTTTCCGGCCCATGCCATGCATGAGATGTACGTGCATTATGCTATGTAATATATATAAAATCCATATAAAATCCATAGCATCTAAGTATAGTCCATAGTCTTAAAAAAATATTATCCATAGCATTAAATCATAATGCATAGTACTTAAACATATAATTCATAATTCGAAATCCCATCATAAGATAAATCATATAATCATCAAATTAAAGAACCATCACATACCCAAGGCTTACAAAAAGGTAAGAATCCTACCGAATACCGCTTAGCGTCCCGTTACGTTTCCGTTCGATAATCCGGTCGCCGATGGCGTACCATTTTGCGACGTCCCGATACCTTATTACACATTTACCGAATTAGTCCATTTGTTATCCATGATTAAGTTCCTAACTGATTACAACCTTAGATCCATTAATGATCCCTAAATACATTACAAGTTTACCAAGATCAACTCTTAACTTAACCACATTTCTCATTGGCTTAACCATATGCATAATTCCCATTTTGCCCATTTTAAATATTCCGATTTGCGAGCCTAAAATGCAGCAACTGTCCGTTTCATTTATTCATTCATAATATATCCATTTTCATGTCCAACCCACATAAGGTTCGGCCATGGTTTCTCAAGGTGGCTAATAATTACCATTTTGCCACTCTCTCTTCTATGGTTAATCATCCATTCATTTATGTACATTCTAAGTCCAAAATTCATTCATACTTAGATCCATTAGTGATTCATTAATCATGACCTAGCATCATAAAACAGCCACCTATTTTAATTAATTTTGCAAACATTTAATCCTATACCTAATTCCACATTTGGCCTAAGATGTGGCCCACATAAGGGGTCATGGGTTCATTTTATCCCCTTTACTCCTATCTCTAATGAAATTAAATCATCCATTTAAATCTCCATTTTTCATCCCATTTAAGACATCACATACCTTACTCATAAATCTATTAAAATTATCATCTCTCTCCATAATTTTCCACTCTTTTTACTTTCATCAAAATCACCGAACCTCACCATAGGGTTCGACCATACACCATGGCCAAACCCATGGTTCATGGTTCACTTTCATGGGTGCCATTTTAAGGCCATTATCTCACCCATGTTTGTCCATGGTTTTTCTTCACTAAAAATCCATTTTTAAAATCAATAACCCTCATTCATTTTGGCCCTTTTAAAACTTCCAAAATATTAACATATTAATCCATCATTTCCATCCTTTAAACCCATTTAAAAAAAATATCTTTTCAACACCATAGGGTTCGGCCATACCCCATGGCCGAACCCATGGTTTTCTCATTAAAAATTCCTTAAAAAAATCATCAATAGTTACTCATTTAAAACCTTAAGGTCATTAATCATTCTCCATAATTTTAATTCTCAAAACCCTAATAAAATCATTACTCATTTACCATGGTATGGCCGAACCCTAAGGTCCATCAATCCATCAAAAATTCCATTTTTTTCCATGCTTAATCCATTCATTTTATTTTTCCTTAAACCATCTCTTCCATCTCATCCATTTCTTATCCTACCATTGGATGGATCTTAGATCCATGGCCCACAACATTTTTGGCCATATTTAGTCTAAGAAATGGATTCCATATCCTATCTTAAAAGAATATATAAACTCTTGTTTTAAGAATTCTTACCACCTGACGACTCCTCCGGTCCTTCTTTCCTCTTTACTCTCCTTAGCCTTCTCTTCTCTTATTCTCCTTGATGTACGGTCAAGGTGAGCTTGATCAAATGGTGAGGCCCTCTAAGCTTAGGATCGGCCAAGATTGAGTGGGTTTTCTTGAGAGAGGGAGAGGGGAAGGTGATGAGAAACAAGATCCCAACCTTTGATCTTGGAGGGGTGGACCAAGATTTTACTCCTTTCTTCTCTTCTTTTTCTTCTAAGTTTTCTTTTCTTATTTTCTCTTGGTGTAGGACGGTGGAGAGGTGGTGAGAATGAGAGAGTGAAATGAGAGGGATGAGATGGAAAACCCATCTCATTTCTTTGGTCTTACTTGGACCATGCTCCTCCATTATGGCTCCACCGACCAAGCATGGGCTACTTTGACTTTGGTGGTGGTGGTTGAGACAAAACCACCACTAGCCAATGGTTTTGGGTGTTTGAATTTGGTGGTTTGGTCTTTCCATGTTGACCCCTTGACCAACACATGGCTAGGTATGGGTCACCATACTTTGGGTGGTGGTGGTTGAGATGAAACCACCACGCAAGACCATGGTATTTTTCTTATTTTTCTTAGGTGGTTTCAATGAGATGAAACCACCATTGACTTGTCCCCTTTGACTTGTCTATGTTGACCCTAATTGACCAACCTAATTAATTAAATTAAATCCTCACTTAGGTTAATTAATTTCTATCCAATTTAATTTCATAAAATTTATCTATCTAAGAAATCCACCCATGGTTGACCAAGTCAACCATGGTGGACGGCCCCCACCTATACCTACCCCACTCGCCACCTCACTTGATGAGGTGGAGGTGGGCCCCACTTGGCCATGTCACTTTAATTCCATTAATTTTAACTTAGATAATTTTACAATAATTTTAATCAATTTAATTCTCTTTAATCCACCTTAGTCCTCTCAATTTATCCATGGTTGACAAAGTCAACCATGATGGTTGGCCCCACCTTTGCCTTGGTCCACACGCCACCTCACTTGGTGAGGTGGAGGTGGGCCCCACTTGGTCATGCCATTTCATTTCATTACTAACTTAGAGGGTTTAATTCCAATTCACCCTTTTTAAATCAATTGGGCCACCATTGGGCCCGCCGCCCAACCAAATTATTTTCTACCCTTTACCTTAGAGTTTGGACCAACTTTGATCCATTGGGTCCCACATGGTGATCGGGCCCACTTTGACCATCGTTGACCCTTCCAGCGAATTCCATTCACTCTATGGTCCATTGGGTCCTTCTTGGGCCTTTGTCCCAAAATTTGATCCATTTGGCATTCCATCATATCAAAATTCAAATTAAAGTAAATAAATGCCAAATATATATTGATTTAAAATTTCAGGCTATTACACAAGGATGGTCCAAGTGGGCCCAATACCCATTTGGGACCCAATGGGTCAAAATGATTTAAGCTCTAAGGTAAATGGATAGGAAGGAATTTAATTGGGCCATGGGCCCAATGGTGATCCAATACGGGGAATGGATTGAATTGATTTAAAATCACCTAAGTTAGTGATGAAATAATCAAGATGGCATAACCAAGTGGGGCCCACCTCCACCTCATCAAGTGAAGTGGCGTGTGGACCAAGGTTTAGGTGGGGCCGACCATCATGGTTGACTTGGTCAACCATGGATAAATCAAAGGGGATTAAGGAGGATTAAAGTGGATTAAGTTGATTAAATTATTTTAAATCATCTAAGTTAATATTAATTGGGCCTAAGTGACATGGCCGAATGGGGCCCACCTCCACCTCATCAAGTGAGGTGGCGGGTAGGCAAGGAGTTGGTGGGGCAGGCCACCATGGTTGACTTGGTCAACCATGGGTGGACTTCATAGAGGGAATTTAATAGAATTAAATTAAATGGCAATTAATTAACCTAAAGGATCCAATTAATTAAATTAATTAGATTAGTCAAATTGGGTTAAAATGGATAATTCAAAGGGACAAGTCAAGGGGTGGTTTCATCTCATTGAGACCACCCAAAGGAAACACAAACTAAACCATGGGCTTAGGTTGGTGGTTTCATCTCAACCACCACCACCCAAAGTATTGTGACCCATACCCCCCATGATGTGGTCAAATGGTCAAAGTGGGAAGACCAAACCATTCCCCCACAAGGCACCAAAACCGTTGGCTTGGTGGTGGTTTGGTCTCAACCACCACCACTAAGGTCAAGGGAGCCCATGCTTGGTTGGTGGAGGCCATCATGGAAGAGAGTGTGGTCTAAGTGACCAAAAATGAGATGGTTTTCATCTCACCTCTCAAGCCCACTCTCATCTCACTCTCTTCCTCTCCTCCTCCCTCTCATTGCCGACCCACATCCAAGAAAAAAGAAGGAGAAAAACTTAGAAGAAAGGGAAGAAGAACCCAAGTGTTGGCCGACCACCTCAAGACCAAAGCTTGAGATAATTTTTCCATCCCCTCCTCCCCTCTCCCTCTCTCAAATCTAACCGTACCTTAGCCGAACCCAAACCTTGGAGACTCCATCTTGATCAAACACATCTTGGCCGAACATCAAGGAGAAGAAGAAGAGAAAGGGCTAAGGAAATCAAGAGGAAAAAGAAAAGAAGGAGGAGTCGTCGGAGTGGTAAGTAATTCTTAAACAAGAATTTACATTTTAAGGGTTAAGAGGTAATTATGGAATCCATTTCTTAGATTAAATGGTGGCGACAAATGTTATGGGCCTTGGATCTAAGATCCATCCAATGGAAAGATGAGAAATGGATGAAATGGGAGAGATAAATTAAGAAAAATAAATGGATATTAAGGACACTATGTATTAAGGTTTAATTGAGTATGGAGGTATGGGTGTTTTAAGGAATTATAGGCCATAGGGTTCGGCCATGTGAGCAATTAAGTAAATTTAAATGGGGTTTTTGGGATTAAAACCATGAAAGGGTAATTTATAATGTTAAGGTGTTAATGAGTAAATATTAGTGATTTTTAAAGGGGTTTTAAATAAGAAAAAAATCATGGGATATGTAAATGATTTTAATGGCCTCAAAAATGGTGGATGAAGGTGAACCATGAACCATGGGTTCGGCCATGGTGTATGGCCGAACCCTGTGGTGATGAAATGGTGGATTTAATGGGTATAAAAATATGGAAATTAATGGAGAAGGTTCATTGTTTTTAAGTGGATTTTAAGTATTATAAATAAGGTTTAAAAAAAAAAAAAACCATGGACTATGGGTTCGGCCATGGTGTATGGCCGATATGGGGAGACTTTGATGGATTAGGTATTTTGGAACCCATGACCCAATTGTGAACCATTTGATGGGCTAAGATTAAGGTCTATGTATGTGCTCAAATTGATGGGAATTAGATTAAGTATTGGCTGTTTTTAAGATTTTCATGTCATGGTGGATGGATCATTACGGGATCCAAGTTTTATGGATCAGTTATGAGTCTAAGGATGGAAAAAAAAATGAGAACTTAACCATAGAAGAAAAGTGGCAAAATGGTAAATATAGGCCAAAATCAAGAACCATGGGTTGGGCCATGGTACATGGCCGAACCCCATGGAGGATGATCATGGACTTAGGTGTGTTTAAAGATGGCCTTATGTATGGTTAAATGAAGCATAGGTTGCTGGATTTTAAATCCACTTGTAGGTCATTTTATGGGCTAAATTTGGAATTGTGCATGTATTTAGATGAATGGAAATTAGGCTAAGTTAAGGGCTGATTTTTAATAATCTTGTAACATGGTTGAGGGGTCATTAATGGGTCTAAGTGTATGGATCAATTATGGACGAAAAATGTACATGGTTAAGTGAATGATTAACCATGGAAGAGGTAGTGGCAAAATCGAAAATATTGTCCAAAATGAAGAACCATGGGTTCGGCCATGTGTATGGCCGAACCCTATGAGGGATGTTTGTGGACTTAAGGGCTCTAAGTAATAGTCTTAATTGATGATTTATGGAGTCTAAGGTTGCTGATTTTTAGACTCACTAATTGGAATATTTAATGGGTTAAGATGGGACCCATAAACCTAGATAGTGAGGTTCGACCATGGTATATGGCCGAACCCCACTAAGGCATGTATTAGGGACTTAATCATGGATAAAATATGGGCTGATTATTAATATGTAATAAGGTATCGGACATCACAAGCGGTGCACGTTTGGGTGACCGGATTCGTGAACAGAAATGTAAAGGAATGCTAGTCGGTATTCGGTAGGATTCCTACCTTTTTGTAAGCCATGGATTATTTGTTATGTAATGGTTCCTTTGATTTATTTTGGTAATTAGATGGTTTGTTTTAAGATGGATTTTTATGGCTATGATTTAAATACTATATGGCATATTACATTTACAATGATTTAAATACTATATAGCATATTGCAATTACATCTCATGCATGGAATGGGCGGGAAAATAAAGGAACCGGAGTCCATGCTCCGTCGGGGTGATCGAGAAGCAAACATGGGGATACCTTGATGAGGCTTTGCCATCAAGGGGGATACTTGTGTTGATTGATCTTGATGAGGTTTTTCCATCAAGGGGGACTTTATGAATGATTAAAAAAGGGCAATGGTACAATGGTACTGGATGATGGGTGGGACTCATGACATAGGCACCCATGGCATGACACTAATTTCATGTTTTGTTTGATATTATTCCCTATATGCTTTATTACTAATCCATGTGTTAGCCCTACTCGGATTCCTACTGGGCGCGTTGTCTAATGCCCTACTTCTACCCTAGCTGATGACGCAGGATACGGCGGAAATGGTGGACGCGACGGGAGCCAAGTTTAGGAGCTTGGGAAAACGAGTTACTTAGTTTATTTAAGATTTATTTTGGAAATGTAATTTGAGTAGCTTAGCTCGTCGGCCTGTAATAATTTATATTACTTGCTATGGTTTGGATTTTATTTTGGACATTATGGCTTGGGGTAATTTAGTAATTTAATGATGTAATCTTCCCTGCTATCTAAAATTAGTAGGATAGTCTCTATTATAATTCTGCACTTAGTTTAATATTCCACGAGCTTACTTTTATGTGTGAACCGTTCTTCGTGGACTTAGTTCCACGCACACGTAGGGTTGGCCGGTTAAGGCCCGGGCTTTAGAAGCTCGGACTTAACTCGCGTCGTGACGTCCCGCGCCCTTTGTCACTATTTAATTCAAAAAAAAAAATAGACTCTGTTTTTCGGATAATTAAAAAATAAGCGAGTGAAAAGGGGCGGACGTTACAGTTGGTATCAGAGCGAAATCGGAAGAATGAATCTTTCGAAGTAGGATTGAGACGGTTGCATGTCTCACTGGCAGCTAAGAATCCCAACTGACCGACTCTTCGGAGTCCGCTGCACGGGGGCCGGATTAATTTAATTTGTTAGACTCAGACTGAAGCATTCAATCTGAGAATAACATTTGACGAAAAGGAATGATAGCAAGGGAAGTGTAATCACTTTAAGTTGGAATTATCAAATATAGCAAGATAGAGCTTACTTCCCCCAAAAATGAGAACACAATATTTTGGTACTTAGAAAATTTCCCCCCAAATGGAAAGAAAAAATATTTGATACTTAGGAAATTTTCTCCCTAAAAAAAAAACATGCTCACTTAGCAATTTTTCCCAAATTGGAAAGAAATACATGGCACTTAGGGAGTTTTATGAAAACCAAGTATGCTTATTTGGTAATTTCCCCCAAGCAAAATACAATGTACTATACATAAGAAATCCCCTAAAATGAGAAACAATGCTTAGGTGATTTTTCCCCAAAAACTAAGTATGTTTATTTGGCAAAAGTTCCCCAAAATATGAACACGACGATTCTATGAAGAAACTAAGTCAATAAATATTTTTCGATGACTTAGGAAATGCCTCCGGAGAGAAGGACTCGCCGAAACCTACGGGTAGAGGAAGAGGTGCCACCACCTCATCAGGAAGAGGAGTTACAGCCACCTCATCAGGAGGAGGGACAAAACAGTGTGAACATACCTGTTGTGCCTCCCAGGTTGAAGAATTGGTTCAAGCAGTGGTCACCTCTGTCCTTCAACAACACTTGAATGGGAATGCGACAACCAGCGACTCCAACAACCGGAACATGTTTAGAGATTTCCAGCAACAACGCCCTCCTTACTTCAACAGGAGAGAAGGGGTTGTCGGAGCAGAACATTGGTTGAAAAAGATCACTCAGATCTTCAATCTGCTTCTGATTTCTAGTCCTGCTGATAGGATCTTACTGGCTACATCTCAACTGATCGAGGATGCCGGTAATTGGTGGGAAGTTGTAGAAAAACAGCAAACACTGGTGTCGGAAGGGGAAAGGACTACCATGACATGGGAATGGTTCTCAGCTTTCTAGAGCAGTATTTTCCGGAGGAGGAAAGAGAGAGCCAGACTCAAGCCTTCCTATCATTGGTACAAGGCAATATGACGGTGGCAGAATATCACAGAGAATTCCTTAGGCTATCCGTCTATGCATTTTATATGGTGGATACCGAGCACCGGAGGGCCCGTAAGTTTGAGTGGGGCCTTCGGCCGAGCATCAAGGCTAGGGTCACCATCTTCAAGGAACCTACACTAGCAGAGGTGGTCAGCAGGGCCACTATAGCGGAGCGAGAGTTGAATGAGATAGTGCGGTTTGACAATTGCCGAGGGAAAAGTGGGCGGGGTGCATTTCAACCCAACAAGAAATTCTGCCCGAACTTTAGCAGACCCTCACCCTCCATTGGATCTACAGGGGGCTGTCGCCCTAATCAGCCCTCCCCATCAGCATCAGTCACTCAGGTTCCTCGGGGTGGGAACACTTGCTACCAGTGTGGCCAACAGGGCCACTTCAAGAGGGAGTGTCCACAGATTAGCAAGCCCTCTCACTTCAGGGATTTTTTCCGCCCTCCAACTAGACCAGCTCAGTCATGAGGAGCGAGGGCTTACAACCAGACGGGACGGGCGCCAAACCCTACAGGATCTGGATGACTTTTTACTATACCTCCTCCAGTAACGGTGGATCGCTCGGTGATTCAAGGTATGGCCGTAGTTGGTAGTTCCTATGTTGTTGCATTATTTGATTCTGGGGCTTCCCATTCATTTATATCTGCTGCATTCATATCTGCTATGGGCACATTAGTACAAAACCTGTCCACATCATTTACCATTGTATCCCCCGTCGGAGACACATCTTTGGGACTCATATGCACGGCATTGAACATTGAACTCGCTGGATTCAGATTCGAGTTCAACTATTTGGTACTCGATATGGCTGAGTACGATGTTATATTTGGCATGGACTGGTTGGCTACATTTCAGGCTCATATCAATTGCCATCTTCGTAGGGTGATATTTTGGTCATCCGAGGGAAAGCGGTACGTGGTACACGCTGACAGATAGGGCATCCCTAGAAGGCTGCAGGAAGAGTTGAACCACCTTGTCTTAAACAACATCAGATTAGACAAGGCACTAGTGGTTGAACTTCAGGCAGTAGTGGCAGACTATGCTGAGGTATTCCCAACAGAGCTCCCTAGTTTGCCACCCAAGAGGGAGATAGACTTTGAGATCAAGTTATATCCCGGTACTGCTCCAGTATCATTGCCCCATTATAGGATGGCACCAGCTGAGATGACCGAGTTGAAGAAGCAGATTGATGAACTGCTCAGACTAGGTTTTATTCGAAACAGCACATCCGCATGGGGAGCCCCAGTGTTATTTGTGAAGAAGAAAGACGGTACCTTTCGGATGTGTGTGGACTACAGGAAATTGAACCAGCTGACTGTCAGGAACAAGTATCCCCTACCCAGGATTGATGATCTATTTGATCAACTTAGGGGTTCCTCTTACTTCTCCAAGATTGATCTGATGTCCAGATACCATCAAATCTGGGTTAGAGAGGAGGACATAGTGAAGACAGCCGTCAGGACATGGTATGGCTTATATGAGTATGTGGTCATGCCATTTGGACTTACTAATGCACCAGCTGTGTTCATGGACCTAATGAATAGGATATTCCGTCCTTACTTGGACCAATTTGTGATCGTATTTATTGATGACATCCTGATCTATTCCAAAAGTCAGGAGGAACATGCCGAACACCTGCGGATAGTCTTGGACACCTTGAAGAAGAACCAGTTGTATGCCAAAGCCAGCAAGTGTGAGTTATGGCTATCTAAGCTCAACTTCTTGGGGCACATTATATCAGAGGAAGGTATAGCTGTGGACCCAGCTAAGGTAGCGCAGTGAGGGAGTGGAAAGCACCGACGAATGTGACCGAGATCTGAAGTTTTCTGGGATTGGCCGGTTACTATAGGAAATTCATCATGGACTTCTCCAAGGTTGCAGCTCCACTTACCCGACTCACTCAAAAAGGAGTCAAATTTGAGTGGTCGGATCTGTGCAACCAGAGATTTGTGGAGCTAAAGGAGAGGCTTACAACCGCTCTTATTCTGATCTTGCCGGAAAGAGGCAGAAATTATGAGGTGTACTGTGATGCCTCAGGTGAGGGACTGGGTGTACACTCAGTCAAGGTAATCGTACGGTGGCGTACGGATCAAGACAGTTGAAAATTCATGAACGCCATTATCCCACACATGATCTGGAACTAGCAGCAGTGGTTTTCGCTCTCAAAAGCTGGAGACACTACCTTTATGGTGAGAAGTTGAGGTATTCTCATTTCACAAGAGCCTGAAGTACTTATTTGATCAGGAGGAACTCAACATGAGACAGCGCTGATGGATGGAATATCTGGCAGATTATGAGTTCGCACTTCGGTATCATCCGGGCAAGGCGAACAAGGTGGCAGATGCCCTCAGCCGCATGTCACATGCGACAGTAGCCAGCTTGATCAGGACGGAATGGGAGGTATTGAATACCATTAGAGAGTTTAAACTCTACCGCAATAATCATGGGATCATATATAATCTGATCATACGATCCAACATGGTCTCCGAGATTGAACGGGAGCAACGGACAGATCCAGAGGTGGAGGAGATATGGACTACGACGTCTACCGGTGAGGTTGTACCGGAGTGAGAACTACGACCAGGACAGGGCCTTGTGTTCCGAGGCAGGACATACGTGCCTAAGAGTTGCAGAAGGAGTTGTTGATTGAAGCACACCAAACCAAGCTCTCTATCCATCCGGGCAGCAGCAAGATGTATCATGATCTTAAGAGGCACTATTGGTGGCGTGGACTCAAGAAAGAGGCGGCAGAGTTTGTTGCTCGTTGCCTAAGTTGTCAGCAGGTCAAGGCGGAACATCAGAAACCACCTGGTTTACTCTCACGCTTACCAGTGCCGGAGTGGAAGTGGGAGCACATATCTATGGATTTCGTAACAGGGTTGCCAAGGTCATCAAAGGGCAACGATGCTATATGGGTCGTAGTGGACCGGCTGACTAAGTCTGCGCATTTCCTTCCCATCAAGATGATAGATTCATCGGAGACATTGGGTCGACAGTACATCCGGGATATCATCAGACTACATGGTATTGCCCGGACTATTGTGTCCGACAGAGATGGCCGATTCACCGGCAGAGTATGGCAGGGCATGCAGTCAGCTTTGGGGACAGACATATTGACTAGCACAGCATTTCATCCACAGACTGATGGACAGTTAGAGAGGACGATACAAACACTAGAGGATATGTTGAGAGCATGTATGCTAGACTTCAAGGGTGGATGGGAGGATCATTTTCCACTGGTGGAGTTCTTCTACAACAACACTTACCAGACAAGCCTCCAGATGGCTCCATTTGAGGCCATGTAGATCACCAGTGTGCTGGACAGAGGCCGGTGAGCCTGCACTGATTGGACTCGAGCTAGTCGCAGAGACTTCAGAGCAGATCAAGTTGATACAGCAACACCTACTCACTGCGCAGAGCCGTCAGAAGAGCTACGCCGACAAGAGGAGAAGGTTCCTCGAGTTTGAGGTGGGAGACTTGGTGTTCTTAAAAGTCTTACCACTGAAGGGACACATGAAATTCGAGAAGAAGGGGAAACTGTCACCTAGATTTGTGGGACTGTTTCCAATCATGAGGAGGGTTGGGGGGTAGCTTATCAGTTGGCGCCCCTCCATAGTTATCATCTCTACATGATGTGTTCCATGTGTCCATGTTGAGGAAGTACAACCCCGATCCTTCACATGTCCTGAGCGTGCAAGACGTCGATGTGCAAAGTGACGTGACCTATGTGGAAAAGCCTATCAGAGTGATCGAGAGAGAACAAAAAGTCTGCGGAACCGCGCTATTCAGTTGGTCAAGGTGGTATGGGAACGACATGGCAATGAGGAAGCCACCTGGGAACTTGAATCAGAAATGAGAGCCACTCATCCGGAGCTCTTTGTATGAGTTGTTTTAAACCTCTACTTAACTCGAATTTTCGGGACGAAAATTTCAAAAGACGATTGTATTGTAATAACCCGGAATTTTTAAATCAATATATATGTGGCCATTATTTATTTTAATGACGAAAATCGGGAAATTTGATGGAACAAATGTTAAGTGGATCAAAATATGGGCAAAGGCCCAAATATAGTCCAATGGACCATGCGTTGGATGAAATTCATTCAAATGGTCAATGATAGTTAATTGGCCCAAGGATGGTCCAATTGGGCCCAATACCCATTTGGGACCCAATGGGTCAAAATGATTTAAGCTCTAAGGTAAATGGTTAGGAAGGAATTTAATTGGGCCATGGGCCCAATGGTGATCTAATACGGGGAATGGATTGAATTGATTTAAAATCACCTAAGTTAGTGATGAAATAATCAAGATGGCATAACCAAGTGGGGCCCACCTCCACCTCATCAAGTGAAGTGGCGTGTGGACCAAGGTTTAGGTGGGGCTGACCATCATGGTTGACTTGGTCAACCATGGATAAATCAAACGGGATTAAGGAGGATTAAAGTGGATTAAGTTGATTAAATTATTTTAAATCATCTAAGTTAATATTAATTGGGCCTAAGTGACATGGCCGAATGGGGCCCACCTCCACCTCATCAAGTGAGGTGGCGGGTAGGCTAGGAGTTGGTGGGGCCGGCCACCATGGTTGACTTGGTCTACCATGGGTGGACTTCACAGAGGGAATTTAATAGAATTAAATTAAATGGCAATTAATTAACCTAAAGGATCCAATTAATTAAATTAATTAGATTAGTCAAATTGGGTCAAAATGGATAAGTCAAAGGGACAAGTCAAGGGGTGGTTTCATCTCATTGATACCACCCAAAGGAAACACAAACTAAACCATGGGCTTAGGGTGGTGGTTTCATCTCAACCACCACCACCCAAAGTATGGTGACCCATACCCCCCATGATGTGGTCAAATGGTCAAAGTGGGAAGACCAAACCACTCCCCCACAAGGCACCAAAACCGTTGGCTTGGTGGTGGTTTGGTCTCAACCACCACCACTAAGGTCAAGGGAGCCCATGCTTGGTTGGTGGAGGCCATCATGGAAGAGTGTGGTCTAAGTGACCAAAAATGAGATGGTTTTCATCTCACCTCTCAAGCCCACTCTCATCTCACTCTCTTCCTCTCCTCCTCCCTCTCATTGCCGACCCACATCCAAGGAAAAAGAAGGAGAAAAACTTAGAAGAAAGGGAAGAAGAACCCAAGTGTTGGCCGACCACCTCAAGACCAAAGTTTGAGATAATTTTTCCATCCCCTCCTCCCCTCTCCCTCTCTCTCTCTCAAATCTAACCGTACCTTAGCCGAACCCAAACCTTGGAGACTCCATCTTGATCAAGCACATCTTGGCCGAACATCAAGGAGAAGAAGAAGAGAATGGGCTAAGGAAATCAAGAGGAGAAAGAAAAACAGGAGGAGTCGTCGGAGTGGTAAGTAATTCTTAAACACGAATTTACATTTAAAGGGTTAAGAGGTAATTATGGAATCCATTTCTTAGATTAAATGGTGGCCACAAATGTTATGGGCCTTGGATCTAAGATCCAGCCAATGGAAAGATGAGAAATGGATGAAATGGGAGAGATAGATTAAGAAAAATAAATGGATATTAAGGACACCATGTATTAAGGTTTAATTAAGTATGGAGGTATGGGTGTTTTAAGGAATTATAGGCCATAGGGTACGGCCATACCATAGTGGGCAATTAAGTAAATTTAAATGGGGTTTTGGGATTAAAACCATGAAAGGGTAATTTATGATGTTAAGGTGTTAATGAGTAAATATTAGTGATTTTTAAAGGGGTTTTAAATAAGAAAAAAAATCATGGGATATGTAAATGATTTTAATGGCCTCAAAAATGGTGGATGAAGGTGAACCATGAACCATGGGTTCGGCCATGGTGTATGGCGGAACCTTATGGTGATGAAATGATGGATTTAATAGGTATAAAAATATGGAAATTAATGGAGAAGGTTCATTGTTTTTAAGTGGATTTTAAGTATTATAAATAAGGTTTTTTAAAAAAAAAAAAAAAAACCATGGACCATAGGGAGACTTTGATGGATTAGGTATTTTGGAACCCATGACCCAATTGTGAACCATTTGATGGGCTAAGATTAAGGTCTATGTATGTGCTCAAATTGATGGGAATTAGATTAAGTAATGGTTGTTTTTAAGGTTTTCATGTCATGGTGGATGGATCATTAGGGGATCCAAGTTTTATGGATCAGTTATGAGTCTAAGGATGGAAAATAAAAATAAGAACTTAACCATTGAAGAAAAGTGGCAAAATGGTAAATATAGGCCAAAATCAAGAACCATGGAGGATGGTCATGGACTTAGGTGTGTTCAAAGATGACCTTATGTATGGTTAAATGAAGCATAGGTTGCTGGATTTTAAACCCACTTGTAGGTCATTTTATGGGCTAAATTTGGAATTATGCATGTATTTAGATGAATGGAAATTAGGCTAAGTTAAGGGCTGATTTTTAATAATCTTGTAACATGGTTGAGGGGTCATTAATGGGTCTAAGTGTATGGATCAATTATGGACGAAAAATGTACATGGTTATGTGAATGATTAACCATGGAGAGGTAGTGGCAAAATCGTAAATATTGGCCAAAAATGAAGAACCATGGGTTCGGCCATGTGTATGGCCGAACCCAATGAGAGATGTTTGTGGACTTAAGGGCTCTACGTAATAGTCTTAATTGCTGACTTATGGAGTCTAAGGTTGTTGATTTTTAGACTCACTAATTGGAATATTTAATGGGTTAAGATGGGACCCACAAACCTAGATAGTGAGGTTCGGCCATGGTATATTAGGGACTTAATCATAGATAAAATATGGGCTGATTATTAATATGTAATAAGGTATCGGACATCGCAAGCGGTACGCGTTTGGGTGACCGGATTCGTGAACGGAAACGTAAAGGAACGCTAGTCGGTATTCGATAGGATTCCTACCTTTTTGTAAGCCATGGATTATGTGTTATGTAATGGTTCCTTTGATTTATTTTGGTAATTGGATGGTTTGTTTTAAGATGGATTTTTATGGCTATGATTTAAATACTATATGGCATATTACATTTACAATGATTTAAATACTATATAGCATATTGCAATTACATCTCATGCATGGAATGGGCGGGAAAATAAAGGAACCGGACTCCATGCTCCGTTGGGGCGACCGAGAAGAAAACATGGGGATAGCCTGATGTGCTATAACCGGAGTCCATGCTCCATCGGGGCGACCGAGAAGCAAACATGAGGATACCTTGATGAGGCTTTGCCATCAAGGGGGATACTTGTGTTGATTGATCTTGATGAGGTTTTTCCATCAAGGGGGACTTTATGAATGATTGAAAAAGGGCAATGGTACAATGGTAATGGATGATGGGTGGGACTCATGAGATAAGCACCCATGGCATGACATTGATTTCATGTTTGTTTGATATTATTCCCTATATGCATTATTATCACTAATCCATGTGTTAGCCTACTCGGAGTCCTACTGGGCGCGTTGTCTAACGCTCTACTTCTACCCTAGCTGATGACGCAGGAGACGGCGGAAATGGTGGACGCGACGGGAGCCAAGCTTAGAAGCTTGGGGAAGCGAGCTACTTAGTTTATTTAAGATTTATTTTGGAAATGTAATTTGAGTAGCTTGGCTCGTTGGCCTGTAATAATTTATATTACTTGTTATGGTTTGGATTTTATTTTGGACATTATGGCTTGAAGTAATTTAGTAATTTAATCATGTAATCTTCCCTGCTATCTAAAATTGGTAGGATAGTCTCTATTATAATTTCGCACTTAGTTTAATATTCCGCGAGCTTACTTTTACATGTGAATCGTTCTTCGTGGACTTAGTTCCACGCACACGTAGGGTTGGCAAGTTAAGGGCCGAGCTTTAGAAGCTCGGACTTAACTCGTGTCGTGACGTCCCGTTCCCTTTGTCACTATTTAATTCAAAAGAAAAATAGACTCTGATTTTCGGATAATTAAAAATTAAGCGAGTGAAAAGGGGTGGGCGTTACATGTGAGGCCCCGCCCTCTTTTTCACTAGCCAAAAATCAGAGTGTATTTTTTTTTTAATAAAGAGTGAGAGAGATAGAGATGCCACGATGCGAGCTAAGTCCGAGCTTCCAAGCCCGGCCCTTAACTGGCCACCCATACGTGTGCGTGGATTGAGTCCACTAAAACAGTTCGACGCAATAAAGTTATACTTGCGGAATAAACACATTGCGGAATTAATATTTGATTATATGAACCAACCATAACCTTTACTTAGCAAGGAAGTCAATCACCCAAAACTTAAATGAACTTAATATACGAAGGTAACGTCAAACCATAGCGAAATAATATCTAAGTTGTTACAATCCCAAAATGCAATTAACTCAATATACGTTGTCCAAAACTAAAACTTAAAAATAAGCACTAAGCTGCCCAAGCTCCTAAGCTTGGCTCCTTTCGCGTCCATCGTCTGTTTCGTTCCCTGCACCATCATCTAAGGTAGAAGTAGGGCGCTAGTCAACGTACCCAGAAGGAATTCCAAGTAGGGTCATACACATAGGATTAATATAAAGTCAAGATTCAAAACATCATACCGTACTTTTAAAACATAATACCTAAAAATAGAGCATGATAATAGAGATCATAATCATGCTGATAAAACCAAAACAGTGCATGATACTCATAACAAAATCTTGCTAATGTAATGCCATGTCATGGGGTCATATGCCAATGATCACCACCCATCAACCATATCTCAAACACATAGATAATCCTCTTGATGAACAAGCCACATCAAGTATTTCTGTCATACCTCCCCACGAATGCCTTATTGGTCCCACCGAATGGAGCGTGGACTCCTTTTACATTGACATAATACATCTCTCCCCACGAACGTCTTATTGGTCCCACCGAATGGAGCGTGGACTTCTCTTACATTTCAAACATAGTATATCTCTCCCCACGAATGCCTTATCGATCCCACCGAATAAAGCGTGGACTCCTCTTACAATACAATATCATACATCTCTTCCCGTATGTCCATTGGAATCATTGTGGATTCCTCCCCACGAATTGAATGGAATGTGGACTAAACACCTGCATTTCCCCCATGCCATGCATGAGATGCGAGTGCAAACATGCTATTTCATATTAAGTTACATAATAACCTTGAAATCCTTTCGTAAAACATAAGCATTTTTTATGCCAAAACTAGATCATCAATCATGGAAATAGAAACCATTGCATGTACATAATCTAAGTATTTCAACAAGGTAGGAATCCTACCCACGTCTGATCTACTGCCCTTATCTTGTTTCTCATGAACAATCGCTAACCGTCACGTGAAAGTGAATCATGTCTCTTTACCTTATCAATTTAGATCATACACATATATCAATTTAAAATCAACATTTCATTTCAGTCGCATCTACGCATCATAATCCTTAACCCGGTTAAGACCCTCAATGGGGTTCGGCCATACGACGTGGCTAAGATGTGTTCATGATCACCAAGACCCATCAATGGGGTTCGGTCATACAACATGGCCGAACCTCACTCCTTGGTTTTTGACCCCTTTTCTTTAATCCTTGTTTTATTTTAAATACCGCGGTTCCACCATCATTCCTTTCTTTATTTCATAACTTGATAATCCATAGTTAATCAATTAACTTTCAAATATTCATGGACTCATAAAATCATTCATGGATTCATAAAATCATTCATGGGGTTCCCGTCCGCCACCCATCCGGCTGATGATAAAAATCCGAAATCAGTCCTCATTTGTTTGATGTTAGACTTAATCCTTCCTCTAAAAATTTATTTCCTTATTCTTTAAAAAAAATTTAAAAATCATCCATATTTCTTCATTCCATCTCTTGATTGTTGGTCCTCAACACCTACCCATTCCTTGAATGGATACCGACTCTTTGATCATTTATTTCAAAACATATTCCATCTTCAAATGGATATCCACCTTCATGGCTTGTCCTTTCCTTATGAAATTTATTTCGTATATTCAACATATCTAATGTCATCCATTAATCATGTCTAAACATAGTCCTTATTATCATAACTCATTTGCACAACTTATCTTACCCACCAACAAGGTTAGGGTTTTTTCTTTTCATTCCAAACGCTTAACCATTTTCTTGGATGGGTTTTTCTTTTACATTCTATGGCCCATAACATTTTAGCCAATCTTTTAAATCCAATATGGAACCCCATGGTTTCGGCCATTCCATATTCGAAACCATGGTTTCCTTAGCCTCTTTTTAACCATTAAACCCTCGTTAAACATTACATACCTTTCCCGCGTCTCCTCCGTTTCTTTAGGTCTAATTTTTCTCCTCCATCCTTCTCATTCCTTAGTGCTTTCTTCTTCCTTCAAGTCTAGAGCCGAAACATGAGAGGGAGAGAGATGAAAAGAGGCAATGCAACCTCTAGTTCCACCTTGAGAATTCGGCCAATGATGATGAGAGATGGAGAGAGATTGAGATGAAAAACTCCTAATGGAGGGTTCGGCCAAAGAGGTCACTTTGAAATCAACCCCCAAACTCCTTCTTTTCTTTGTTAATTCCTTTCTTTCCTTGATACTTTGCTGGCCCTCTAAGTGTTAAAACCAAAAGTGGGAGAGAAAGGGAAAGAGAGACAAGAATTGGCTAAGTGTAGATTGAGGGAGGGAGAGAGAGAGATGGGAGTGGAGATGAGATTTGTTTTGCTCAAGAGGGAGGGAGAGGATGAGATGAAACTCTATCGCATTTCTCTCCAAGAGAGGACCGGCCAAGGGTGTAGTGTGGCTCTTTGAAATCTGCTCAACACCCTCTCCACCATCTTTATTAAGGTGTGGTCTTTCCCATGTGTCCCTTGGTCAAACAGAAGGTGCATGGCTTACACTTGGGGCTTTGTCTTTCCCATGTGTCCCAACGAAGGAGACACATGGCTTACACTTGAGGCTTGTCTTTCACATGGCTTACACTTGTCCCTTGGTCAAACAAGAAGGTGCATGGCTTACACTTGGGGCTTGTCTTTCACATGGCTTACACCTGGAGCTTGTCTTTCACTTGGCTTACACTTGGAGCTTGTCTTTCACATGGCTTACACTTGTCCCTTGGTCAACCAAGAATATGCATGGCTTACACTTGGGGCTTTGTCTTTCACATGGCTTACACTTGTCCCTTGGTCAACCAAGAATATGCATGGCTTACACTTGGGGCTTTGTCTTTCACATGGCTTACACTTGTCCCTTGGTCAACCAAGAATATGCATGGCATACACTTGTCCCTTCGTCAACCAAGAATATGCATGTGCATTAAATCATTTGCCACCTCACTTGATGAGGTGGATTTGGGTCCCACTTGGCCATGTCACTCACATGCCATCTCACTTGATGAGGTGGATCCCATTTCTTGGGTCTTAATTGGGTACATGACCCAATTAAATCAATTCCTTGCCCATTTACCTTCAACATCAATTCATCTTGACCCATTCGGTCCCAATTGGGTATTTAACCCAATTGAATCAATTCCTTACCCATTTACCTTAAACATCAATTCATCTTGACCCAATTAATTAAAATCAAACTCTATCCATGATCCGTTGGATCCTAATTGGGTCATTGCCTCAATTTTTACCCATCTAACCTTCATTCCGTCTATCAATCTTAAATGTAACAATTAAAATAGATAATACCCAATATAATAATGCATTTGGAAACCTGGGATGTTACATGGGTAGTTGACCCAATTAAATTAATTTTACCCATTTTCTTTAAAATCAGTTCATCTATGACCCATTGGGTCCCAATTGGGTAATTGACCCATCTAATTAAACTTTACCCAACTAATTTAAAATCAAAATCTATCCATGATCCCTTGGGTCTTAATTGGGTTATTGACCCAACTCCTAACCCATCTAAGGTCCATTTCAACCATTAATCTTAAATTCAATCAATCTGTAATTCAAAATAGACCAAATCCAACATATTATAAGTGATGAAAATTCAGGGTGTTACATGTCTTCTTAAATGTGATACCTGTCTCATAGAGTAATACCATTTGAAATATTAAATATCACATTTTAATGGTTTTTTGTCATAAAAAATACCCATATATCCCTGGGTTGAAACCTTGGGGCTAACATGACTCATTGTATAAGAAACCAAGCAAAGTCCGGACAGTTCCTTCTTGGCTCGATATTTCAAATCACTCTCATGTAAAATCAAGCAAAGTCTAGACATTTCCTTCTTGGATTGCTAATGTCAACCCTCCCATGCAACCATGCATGAGGTAATGTGTGCAATCATGATGACTAAATCATAAATCAAATAATTTCTCATCAAAATCATTTCCATGTACATAATAAAATCATATTCTCATAAATCCATATTAATGCTTTAAAAGATATAACATATAATAAAATCATTCACCTCATTGTGCTTCAATAATGTAGGAACTCCTACCTGATCGAAAGTGATCAATCAAAGAAGATTCATGCATTTGTTTGAACGGCGTCGGAATTACCCTCAACTCCTTTTGTCCATGTAAATGTTCAAATCATAATAGGTAGGTTATTATCACATAAAGTCCTTGTCTACTTTGTGTAGGTGTAATCCAGACCTAAAGATCAACTGAATGATCTCCCAAGTCTAAAAGATTCCATTTGTATTTGGTTTTAAATAACAAATACATAACCTTGTCAAATTGACACTATCGATACGTCGCAACTGTTGATACATCACCACTGGACACAATCAACTCATCGATAGTCTCGATATGTCGACTAGACTATGTCTGTTTCAATTCATATTTTTCAAGTTCCACTTCGGGTCCCATATATCGATACAATCGATACATCTAATGGTACACACAATCGATATGTCGAGTCTGTCGACATATCTTCCTGATTTGATTTATCAATTTCTTAAGTTGTCGTTTGTTTCACGATTATATGTATCGATTCACTCGATACATCTATACATGCTTTTGCCGATACGTCGACATAGTTGATGCATAGGTTTTGAATCGATTCATTGCCTTTAATCTCATTTTCAGTTTACTCAGGCCGATATGTTGGCCTTGGTCGATACATCGGTCAGGGATCCATTCATACTTATGTTTGTTCTCTATTCCTAACAGTACGCATTGACCCAGTCGATACATACACAAATGTATATATTTGATATGTCGACTTAGTCGATGCATTGTCCTTGCATACTTAGACAGATTATTTCATTTCAAGGTCAACATATCAATCTGGTCGATACATCATACAAAAGTCAGTCCCTTATGTCTACTTTATCATACCCAGGCCGATGCATCTATCGGGTCGATACATCATCCTGGTGTAAGTTCATCATCTTCATATTTCTTTTCCATTTTAGTCATACCCAGGCCGATATGGTGGTCTGGTTGATGTATCTGTAATGCCCCGCCCTTTCTCACTCGCCAAAAATCAGAGTATATTTTTTTTTAAAATGAGTGAGAGAGAGATGGAACGTCACGACGCGAGTTAAGTTCGAGTTTCCAAAACCCGACCCTTAACTGTCCACCTTTACATGTGTGTGGATTAAATCCACTAAAACATTTCACACGCTTTATTGAATACTTGCAGAATTATCATTAAGCATGGAAACCAATCACCATATAATTAACTGAAACTTAAATATCATCAAACCATAGCAAAATATTTCTAAGTTATTAAAATCCAAAATTTCAGTCGTCCCAATACAACTTTCGAAATCATAAATGAAATAAGCATAAAACTGCCCAAGCTCCTACGCTTGACTCCCTTCATGTCCCATGTCCTTGTCATTCCTTGTTCCATCATCTATAGGGTAGAAGTAGGGCATCAGTCAACATGCCCATTAGGAATTCCAAGTAGGGTTATAGTATACCTAGGATCAATATAAAATCAAGAGTATAAATATCATATCATAATCGTGAAACATCTCATTAGTCAAAAGAATGCATGATGTCTATATCAAAATCATGCTTACTTATGCATCATGCCATGGGTGTCAATGCCAAATGATTATTCATCCAATTCCATACCCAATCACATCATATAAAGACAGTTTCCTTGATAAATCACTATATCAAGGTGTTCCCTTGGCCAATTACGTCTGCAGTATTTTGTGATGGCACCACCAGGTCACTGTTATACCTCCCCACATATGTTAATCGGAATTACCGATGGAGTGTGGACTCCTCCCTCTGCGCAGGGTTTCGGGACTGTTTACCCAGGAGCTCTTTGGCCCAGACTACGCCGTACCCATTCTTAGCAATATCGAACAAGGCCAACATATCAATAGTTCACATAGCTTCATACAAGCTAGTCTCAAGCCCTAAGTCATGTCCAGACAGCTCATAAGTTGGCTTGCTGGTCCCATAGATTCCCTCCCATGCCATGCATGAGATAATGAATGCATGAATGCCACTTCATATCAAATTACATAATACCATTGAAATTCAGTTCATAAACATATACCATTTGTTTAACAAAAGTAAATCATCATGTTTGGAAATAAAAGCCAGTAACATATATATAAGATCCATATGTATCTCAATAAGGTAGGAATCCTACCAACGTCCGATTACTGTCCTTTTCTTGTTTCACAAGAACAACGCTAACTCTCACGTGAAAACGAATCGAACCTCATTACCCTAACAAATTCAACCACATTTATATCAATTTGATTATCCATTTAATTTCATCACCCTTTACATCCCACTGGATAAACAGAGATATCTAGAAACCTAACCAAAATTAAACTTTTCAATTCAGTCGACTGAATCATGCCCAGTTACTGTTCTCTGTCTTACCCGCAGATTTTCAGTCGACTGAATACAATATTCAGTCGGCTGAAACCCAACTAAGTACTGTATATATTTAACCCGCAACCTTTCAGTCGGCTGACTTTGGGTCAAATCCTCTGTGTTCTTGCTCAATCCATTTTCAGTCGACTGAATCACAGATTCAGTCGGCTGACTTTGGATCAGATCATCTGTGTGTTCGGCCAGTATACATTCAGTCAGCTGAATCAAGGATTCAATCGGCTGAATCATCAATCAACCGATTATGTTTTTGGTAAGTATACTTTCAGTCGACTGAATCATAGATTTAGTAGGCTGAAACACACCAGATCACTTTACTTGTTTGATAAGTCTATGTTCAGTGGGCTAAAACATCAATAAACCACATATATTTTAATCCAGTCCATGTTCAGTCGATTGAATCATAAGATTCAGTCGGCTGAAACTCCCAGATAACCCTTGTCTGCTTCAGCCAGTAACAGTTCAGTCGACTGACTGTACTTCAGTCTTCTCTGTTTGTATGTATGGCTAGGCCCTTCCTCTTGAAATCCATTTCTTATCATTTTTTTTAAACATAAATATCATCATTCATATAATTGTTAATGATTTTACTCTACTCTCTAGCCAAGGTTAGGATCATTTCCATAATACATTCAATCTTTGTATCATTATAACATGGTCTTGGATTTAAACCTGTGGTTGTTTGCTTCAACACATATCCATTCCTTGAATGGATTACCAATTCCATAGCTTTAACATAGTTTGGCCATCCATTCCAACCCATTGTGGAACCCATACCTTCTTTCCCGTCTCCTTCTTTTCTTTTGGTCTGTTCTTTCCTTCCTTAACCCTTCTTCTTCCTTCCTTGCTCTACGATTTCTCTAAGTACAGAGGTGTAGGTGGGAGAGAGAGAGAAGAGAAGAAGAAACTCTTGTGTGCAAGAGATGGAGTGATCGGCCAAGGGGTGTAGAGTGCCCTTTGGTTGGTATCTTTTAAGTAACAACCTCATCTCTTCAACTTCCCTCATTATATTTTTGACTAACCTATGTGTCCCTTGACTTAAACAAGGAGACTCTTGGCTCAAGCCAAGAAACTCTTTGACTTCCATCGATTCCTCTTGATTCGTGACCTTTGAGATGGAAACTCTCCATTTTCCCAACTCAACTCAAACAATTAAATCTTAAACTCAATTGAACTCACTCATGGTTGACCAAGTCAACCATGACATGGCCGACCATGCACCACATGGCATTGGGGTCCCACCTTGGCCATGTCACTTGATGATGTGGCACCTTGCCTAGTTGGTTTCCATGTGATGACTTGTTATGCCACATGGCAATGCCACATCACCCACTTGCCACCTCACTTGATGAGGTGGATTTAATGTATTGGATCTTAATTGGGTAGCTAACCCAATTACTTTGACCTTACCCAATTACCTTAAAATTAAGTTCACTATGACCCATTGGGTCACAATTGGATAGTTGACCATTTAATTAGACTTATCCAATTTAGTTAAAATCAAGTTTACCCATGATCCATTGGGTCTTAATTGGGTAATTGACCCAATTCCTTACCCATCTAAGGTCCATTTCAACTATTTAATCTTAAATTCAATCAATTTGTAATTCAAATAGAACAATCCAATATATTTATAAGTGATGAAAATCCGAGGTGTTTCAATATTACCCTCTTTTGAAATTTTCATCTCGAAAATCGAGTGAAGTAGGGTTTCAAACAAATTACACAAATGGCTCAGGATGAGCTGCTCCCATTTCTGACTCAAGTTCCCAAGTAGCTTACTCATTACAATGTTGATCCCATACCACTTTGACGAACGAAATTGTTCGGTTCCATAACACCCTTTGTTCTATCTCAATCACTCTGATAGGCCTTTCGACATAAGATACGTGGCTTTGCACCTCTATGTCTTGCACATTCAGTACGTACGAGGGGTCAGGATTGTACTTCCTCAACATAGAAACATGGAACACATCGTGTAGTGATGACAACTGTGGAGGGAGTATCAGACGATAGGCCACTTCCCCCACCCTCTCATGGATTGGAAAGGGTCCCACAAATCTGGGTGACAGCTTTTCTTTCTTTCCAAACCTCATGTGTCTCTTTCGTGGTGAGACCTTCAAGAACACTAAGTCTCCCACTTCAAACTCAAGAAATCTTCTCCTTTTGTCAACATAGCTCTTTTGACGAGTCTGCGCTGTGAGCAGATGTTGTCGTATCACCTTAATTTGTTTCGTGGTCTTTGGAACCAGATCCGGTCCAGTAAGTGCAAACTCACCAGCCTCTGCCCAACACACTGGTGATCTACAGGGTCTACCATACAATGCCTCAAATGGAGCCATCTTAAAACTTGCCTGGTAACTGTTGTTGTATGAAAACTCAACTAGTGGTAAATGATCTTCCCAACCACCCTTGAAGTCTAGCATGTCAGCTCTCAGCATATCCTCCAACGTTTGTATTGTTCTTTCAGACTAACCGTCAGTCTGTAGATGAAAAGTTGTGCTGATTAATAAATTAGTTCCCATAGCCGACTGCATGCTTTGCCACACTCTGACGGTGAATCGACCTGTAATAGCCCAGATTTTCAATGCAATAAATATATTGGCTATTATTTATTTTTTAATTGCTAAAATTTTAGATTCATAGATGGAATGGATATTGAATGGATAAGAATTGGGGTAATGGCCCAAGTGTGGTCCAATGGACCATGGATAGGACTAATTGTATTTAATTGGGTCAATGATGATCAATTGGGTCAAATGCCCAATTGGGACCCAATGGGTTAAGATGGATTCATGATTAGGGTAAATGGGTAAGGAGTGGATTTAATCGGGTCATGGACCCAATTAAGATCAAAGGCATGGGGTCCACCTCATCAAGTGAGGTGGCAAAGGGATGAGGTAATATCCAAGTGGCATAACCAAGTTGGGTCCCACTCCACCGCATCAAGTGAGGTGGCGTGTGGACTATGGCCCAAGTGGGGCCGGCCACCATCGTTGACTTGGTCAACCATGGGTGAGTTCATGGGTAATTAAAGAGGATCAAGTGTAGTGAGTGGAATTAAATTATTTAATTAAAATCACCTAAGTTAATTTATAATAAATCCAAGTGCTTGAGTTAGGAGTTGAGTTCATTTAATTGGAGTCAGTCAAATGGGTGGTGAGTCACATGCGGAAAAGATGGAGTGAGTCAAAGGAGAGGTGGGTGGTTTCCATCTCATGTCCACATCACTCACCATTGTATCCCCCGTCGGAGACACATCATTAGGACTCATATGTACGGCATTGAACACTGAACTCGCGGGATTCAGATTCGAGTTCAACTACTTAGTAATCGATATGGCCGAATACGATGTTATATTTGGCATGGACTGGTTAACTACATATCAGGCCCATATTGATTGCCAACTTCGTAGGGTGATATTTTGGTCACCCGACGGAGAGCTGTACGTGGTACACGCTAATAGGCAGGGCATCCCTAGAAGGCTGCAGGAAGAACTGAACCATCTTGCCTTGAACAGCCTCCGATTAGATAAGACACCAGTGGTAGAACTTCCGGCGGTAGTAGCAGATTATGCCGAGGTATTCCCAGTAGAACTCCCTGGTTTGCCACCCAAGAGGGAGATAGACTTTGAAGTCAAATTATACCTCGGCGCCGCTCCAGTATCATTACCCCATTATAGGATGGCACCAGCTGAAATGACCAAGTTGAAGAAGCAGATTGATGAACTGCTCAGACTAGGCTTTATTTGGAACAACACATCCGCATGGGGAGCCCCAGTGTTATTCGTAAAGAAGAAAGACGGTACCCTGTGAATGTGTGTGGATTATAGAAAGTTGAACCAACTGACTGTCAGAAATAAGTATCCACTACCACGGATTGATGATCTATTTGATCAACTTAGGGGTTCCTCCCATTTCTCTAAGATTGATTTGATGTCCGGATACCATCAAATTCGGGTTAGAGAGGAGGACATAGAGAAGACAGCCTTCAGGACACGGTATGGTCTATATGAGTATGTAGTCATGCCGTTTGGACTTACTAATGCACCGACGGTGTTCATGGACCTGATGAATAGGATATTCCGTCCATACTTAGATCAGTTTGTGATCGTATTCATCGATGATATTCTGATCTACTCCAAAAGTCAGAAGGAACATGCCGAGCACCTACGGATAGTCCTAGACACCTTGAGGAAGAACCAATTGTATGCCAAAGCCAGCAAGTGTGAATTTTGGCTATCTGAAGTCAACTTCTTGGGGCACATTATATCAGAGGAAGGTATAACCGTGGATCCGGCTAAAGTAGCGGCAGTGAAGGAGTGGAAAGCGCCAACGAATGTGACTGAGATCCGCAGTTTTCTGGGATTAGCCGGTTACTACCGGAAATTCATCATGGACTTTTCTAAGATTGCAGCTCCACTTACCCGACTCACTCAGAAAGGAGTCAAATTTCAGTGGTCAGATCTATGCAACCAGAGATTTGAGGAGCTAAAGGAGAGACTTACGACCGCTCCTATTCTGATCTTGCCGGAAAGAGGCAGAAATTATGAGGTGTACTATGATGCCTCCAATGAGGGACTGGGGTGTACACTCAGTCAAAGTAATCGTGCGGTGGCGTACGGATCTAGACAGTTGAAAATTCATGAACGCCATTATCCCACACATGATCTAGAACTAGCAGCGGTGGTCTTCGCTCTCAAAAGCTGGAGACACTACCTCTATGGTGAAAAGTTTGAGGTATCCTCGGATCACAAGAGTCTGAAGTATTTATTTGATCAGAAGGAACTCAACATGAGACAGCGCAGATGGATGGAATATCTGGCGGATTATGAGTTCGCACTTCGGTATCATCCTGGCAAGGCGAACAAAGTGGCGGATGCCCTCAGCCTCATGTCACATGCGACAGTAGCCAGCTTGATCAGGACAGAATGGGAGGTATTGAATACCATCAGAGAGTTTAAACTCTACCTCAATAATCATGGGACCATATATAATCTGATCATACGATCCAACATGGTCTCTGAGATTGAACGGGAACAACGGACAGATCCAGAGGTGGAGGAGATTTGGGCTAAGATGTCTACCTGCGAGGTTATACCGGAGTGGGAGTTATGACCAGGACAGGGTCTTATGTTCCGAGGCAGGACATATGTGCCTAAGAATTGCAGAAGAGAGTTATTGATTGAAGCACACCAAACCAAACTCTCTATCCACCTGGGCAGCACCAAGATGTATCATGATCTTAAGAGGCACTATTGGTGGCATGGACTTAAGAAAGATGTGGCAGAGTTTGTTGCTCGTTGTTTACTTGTCAGCAGGTTAAGGCAGAACATCGGAAACCACCGGACTTACTCGTACCCTTACCGGTGCCAGAATGGACATGGGAGCACGTATCCAGGGAGTCATCAAAGGGCAACGATGAGATATGGGTCATAGTGGACCGGTTGACCAAGTCTGCACATTTTCTTCCCATCAAGATGACAGATTCATCAGAGACTTTGGGTCGACGGTACATCCGGGAGATCATCAGGTTACATGGCATTCCCCGGTCTATTGTGTCCGACAGGGATGGCCGATTCACCGACAGAGTATGGCAGGGCATGCAATCGGCTATGGGGACCGACGTATTGACTAGCACAACATTTCATCCGTAGACTGATGGACAGTCAGAGACGACGATACAGACACTGGAGGATATGCTGAGAGCATGCATGCTAGATTTCAAGGGCGGATAGGAAGATCATTTACCACTGGTAGAGTTATCTTACAATAACAGTTACCAGGCAAGCCTCCAAATGGCCCCGTTTGAGGCCTTGTATGGTAGGCCGTGTAGATCGCCAGTGTGTTGGACAAAGGCCGGTGAGCCTGCGTTGATTGGGCCGGATTTGGTTGCGGAGACTACAACACAGATTAAGTTGATACGGCAACATCTACTCACTGTACAGAGTCATCAGAAGAGCTATGCCGACAAGAGGAGAAGGTTCCTCGAGTTTGAGGTGGGAGACTTAGTGTTCTTAAAAGTCTCGCCACGGAAAGAGCACATGAGGTTCGGAATGAAAGGGAAACTGTCGCCTGGATTTGTGGGGCCTTTTCCGATACTGAAGAGGGTGGGAGGGGTAGCTTATCAGTTAGTGCTCCCTCCACAGCTATCATCTCTACATGATGTATTTCATGTGTCCATGTTAAGGAAGTACAACCCCGATCCTTCTCATGTATTAAATGTTCAAGACATCGATGTACAAAGCGATGTGACATATGTGGAGAAGCCGGTTAGAGTGATCGGGAGCGAACAAAGGGTACTGTGGAACCGCGCCATTCAGTTCGTCAAGGTGGTATGGGAACGACATGGCAGTGAAGAAACCACCTTGGAACTTGAGTCGGAGATGAAAACCGCTTATCCGGAGCTCTTCGCATGAGTTGTTTTGGACCCCTACTTCGCTAGAATTTTCAGGACGAAAATTTCAAAAGAGGATTCTATTGTAATAGCCCGAATTTTGGATCAATATATAGTAGCATTTATTATTTTAATTTGAAGTTTGATGTGATAAAATGTCAAATGGACCAAATTTTGGGACAATGGCCAAGTGTGGTCCAATGGGCCATGGATTTGATTTATTCATTTAAATGGGTCAATGATGATAAATTTGGGTCAAGGGTGGTCAATTGTGTCAAATAGCCATATGGGACCCAATGGGTGAAGGTAGCTAAGCCCTAAGGTAAGTGGATAGATGGGAATTTAATTGGACCATGGACCCAATGGTAATCCAATAAGAAGGATAGATTTAATAAAATTTAAATCACCTAAATTGGTGATGAATTGAACAAAGTAATATGGCCAAATGGGGCCCACCTCCACCTCACCAAATTGAGGTGGCGTGTGGACCCAAGGGTAGTGGGGCCGACCACCATGGTTGACTTAGTCAACCATGGGTGGATCTTAGAGAGAATTTAATGAGATTAAATTAAGTGGGAAGTAATTAATTAACTTAACCTAAGGATCAAATTGATCTAAGTTAATTAACCTAAATTAAAATGGTCAAATGGTCAAAACCATCCCAACAAACACAAACCACCCCAAACAAACACAAACCACTTTGAAGAAACTCAAGATTGAAACCATGGGTTTAAATGGTGGTTTTACCCCAACCACCACCATTAATGCCATGTTGGTTGGTGGGAGGAATGAATGACAACCAAAAAAAGATGAGATGACTTCCCATCTCATTCCCATCTAACCACTACACTCTCTCCATCTCTTTGCACTCTCAAAACCGTCCCCTACCTTCACAAGAGGAAGAAAGAAGAAAACTTAGAAGAAAAAGAGAAGAAAAGAGAATAAAAGAAAAGGAAAAGGCTAAGTGTTGACTCACCACCTCAAGGTAAACACTTGAGACACCTTTCTCATCACCTTCCCCTCTCCCTCTCTCAAGCAAACCTACTCAATCTTGGCCGATCCTAAGCTTGGAGAACCTCACCATTTGATCAAACTCATCTTGACCGTACATCAAGGAGAAGAAGAGAAGAGAAGGCTAAGGAGAGCAAAGAGGAAAGAAGGACCGGAGGAGTCGTCGGGTGGTAAGATTTTCTTAAAACAAGAATTTATGTTTTCTAGATAGGATATGGAATCCATTTTCTTAGATTTAATATGGCCAAAAATGTTGTGGGCGATGGATCTAAGATCCATCAAATGGTAGGATAAGAAATGGATAAAATGGAGGAATGGATTAAGAAATAGATGAAATGGAAGAATGGAATTTTTAATGAAATTTCAAGTCTTTATTAAGCATAGTGTAATAGCTCGAATTTTTGAATCAATATATAGTTGGCATTTATTGATTTTAATTTGAATTTTGACATGATGGAATACCAAATGGATCAAAAGTTGGGACAAGGGTCCAAGAATGGTCCAATGGGCCATGGGTTGGATGAAATCCATTTAATGGGTCAATGAGGACTAATCGGGTCAAGGATGGTCAAATTGGGCCCAATACTCATTTGGGACCCAATGGACCCAATTGAGGTAAGCCTAAGGTCAGGAGGGAATTTAATTGGGCCATGGGCCCAATGTCTACCCAATAAACCATGAATTGAAATTAATACAATTAATGGGTCAATGGTAAGTAAGTGGGTCAAGATAGTCAATTTGGGTCAAAGGGGCCATATGGGACCCAATGGGCCAAAGTAGGTAAGCCCTAAAATAAATGGGAAAGACAAAATATAATTGGGCCATGGACCCAATGGTGATCCAATTAAGATAAATTAAATAGATTAGATAATTATAAAACTATCTAAGTTAAGATGTATCAAGATTAAGTAATATGGCCAAATGGGGCCCACCTCCACCTCACCCATTGAGGTGGCGTGTGGACCAAGGAAAAAGTGGGGCCAACCATCATGGTTGACTTGGATAAATTTAAGAAGACTAAGGTGGATTAAGGTAAATTAAATTGATTAAAATTATTGTAAAATTATCTAAGTTAAAATCAATGGAATTAAAATAACATGGCCAAGTGGGGCCCACCTCCACCTCATCAAGTGAGGTGGCGGGTGGGGTAGGTATAGGTGGGGGTCGTCCACCATGGTTGATTTGGTCAACCATGGGTGGATTTATTAGATAGATAATTTAATGAAATTAAATTGGATGGAAATTAATTAACCTAAGTGAGGACTTAACTTAACTAATTAGGTTGATTAATTAGGGTCAACATAGACAAGTCAAAGGGGACAAGGGAGCCATGCTTGGTGGTTGGGTCTTAACCAACACCACCAAAGTCAAGCTAGCCCATGCTTGGTTGGTGAGGAAGTTAATGTTTGAGTGAAGGCTACTCCAACCATCTCCATCTCATTTCAAACAAACATTTTTCACTCTATCTCTCCCTCCCACTCTCAAAAACCGTCCCATGCATTGGAGGAAAGAAAAAGAGAAGAAAACTTAGAAGACGAAGAGAAGAAAAGAGAAGGAGAGAGCAAGCCTTGGTCCACCCCTTCAAGATCAAAGGCTAAGATCTTGTTTTCCATCACCTTCCCCTCTCCCTCTCTCAATCTAACCCCATCTACCATAGCCGATCCAAGCATATCTCACCGTTGATCAAGCTCATCTTAACCGTACATCAAGGAGAAGAAGAGAAGAGAAGACTAAGGAGAGCAAGAGGAGAAGCAAAGAGAGACCGGAGGAGTCGTCGGGTGGTAAGATTTTCTTAAGACAAGATTTTATTTTTTTTAGGATATGGAATCCATTTCTTAGACTAAATGTGGCCAAAAACGTTGTGGGCCATGGATATAAGATCCATCAAAAGGTAGGATAAGAAATGGATAAAAATGGAGGAATGGATTAAGTAATGGATTAGGGATGTTAAGTATTTAAAATAATTGTTATGGATTTGTGATGAAACTTTGGGCCATAGGGTTCGGCCATGTAGCATGGCCGAACCCCATGGTGGCAAATTAAATGATGGATGATGGAAGTATGGAAAAATATGGAGAAAAGGTTAGGTTTCCTAAATGCAAAGTAATTGATGATTTTATTAAGGTTAGAAGGTTTAAAATGTTGGAGAATGATTTATGATAATTAGTTTTCAAGTGATTTAAAATAGGTGATTTTAAATAGGGTTTAAAAGCTATGAATGGAATGAATGGATGACCTTAGGGTTCGGCCATGTAGCATGGCCGAACCCCATGGTAAATAATGGGTAATTTATTAAGATTATGAGGTTTAAAGATAATGGAGAAAAATGATAGATTTAAATGGATTTATTGAGTATAGAATGTGATGTTTAAATGGGATGAAAATGGTGATGTAAATAGATGATTTAATTCAAATGGGGGTATGATGTTTTAAAGAAATCATGGACTATAGGGTTCGGCCATACAAGGTGGCCGAACCCCATGGTTAGTGATCTATGAAGGTTAGGGCTTTTAGATGCTCAATGGTTGATGTTTTCTAAAGTTTGAAAATTATGAGTATGGTAAGTGATTTTAAAATGGATTATTTTTGGGACCAAACATTAGTCTTTGAAAAATGGCATCCATAAAGGTGAACCCTAGGGTGGTGATTAGTGGTTTTAATAAATGGAAAATGATGTAGAAGAATGCTAGATTTGAATGGATTTATGAAAATGATATGTGAGGTTTTAAATGGGATGAGAATGGGGACTTAAATGAATAAATTAAATTCATTGGTGATAGGATTAAATGAGACAAAATGGACCCAAAAGAAGGGAGATAGGGTACCATGGGTTCGGCCATGGTGTATGGCCGAACCCATCCCTTTGTGGGCCACCTTTAGGGCCAAATATGAAATGACATATGGGATTAAATGTTTTTCAATTAAATAATAGGTGGCTGATTTTAGATATGTTATGGAATCATAAATGGGTCTAAGTTATGGATGAAATTTAGACTTAAAATAGACATGAGTGGGTGAATGATTAACCATAGAGGAGAGAGTGGCAAAATGGTAATTATTAACCACTTTGAAGAACCATACCATGGCCGAACCCTATGTGGATTAGACATGAAATCGAATGCATTATGAATGATTAATTGGAACGGATAGTTGCTGCGTTTAGGTTCGCAAATTAGAGTATTTAAATGGCCAAAGAAATTGGATTTATGTATGTGTTTTAACCAATGGATAATGGGCTAAGTTAAGGACAGATTTTTGATAAACTTGTAATATACTTAAGGATCATTGAATGGATCTAGGGTTATGACCAGTTAGGAACTTAATCATGGATAACGTATGGACTAATTCGGTAAATGTAATAAGGTATCGGAACGTCGCAAACGGTACGCGATCAGCGACCGGATTATCGAACAGAAAGCGTAACGGAACGCTACGTGGTATTTGGTAGGATTCCTACCTCTTTGTAAGCCGTGGATATGTGATGTTTATTTTAATCTATTTTGATGATTATGGGACTTGTATTATGATAAGTTTTAATTTATGAATTATATGATGGTGTTATGGATTATATTTTACATTATGCATTATATGGCTATGTATGGTATATTAAATTTATGGTTTATCTATATACTACATAGCATAATGCACGTACATCTCATGCATGGCATGGGCGGAAAATAATGAAACCGGAGTCCATGCTCCGTCGGGGCGACCGAGAATCAGACATGGGGATAGCCGGAGGGCTATAACCGGAGTCCATGCTCCGTCGGGGCGACCGAGAATCAAACATGGGGATAGTTCTATAACCGGAGTCCATGCTCCGTCGGGGCGACCGAGAAACAAACATGGGGATAATACATTGTATGATCATACGGATGATGGGTAGGACACATGACATAGGCACCCATGGCATAACATTCATTACATGCTTATTTTGTTATATTTTATTGTATCGGTATGCGTGTTATCACTAATCCATGTGCTAGCCCTACTCGGAGTCCTATTGGGCGCGTTGACTAACGCCCTACTTCTACCCCAGCTGATGATGCAGGGGATGGCGGAAGCGGTGGACATGACAGGAGCCAAGCTTAGGAGCTTGGGAAGCGCAATCTTAGTTTATTTACGTTTACATTTTGGAGATGTAATTTTAAAGTAACTTAGCTTGTCGGGTTGTATAAATTTACATTTCTTGCGATGGTTTGGACGTTACTTATTGACAATTACATTTGGTGATATAAATATGATCATAGGGGTATTTTGTTAATTTAATGTTGTATCTTCCCTTCTATCTAAAAACCGGTAGGATAGACTCTATTATCATGTTCCGCAATGATTATAATCCGCGAGCTTACTTCCTACGCGTGAACCATTCTCGTGGACTTAGTTCCGCGCACGCGTGGGGTTGGCCAGTTAAAGGTCGGGCTTTAGAAGCTCGGACTTAGCTCGCGTCGTGGCGTCCGCGCCCTCTCTCACTCTTCTATTTCAAAAAAAAAAAAATAGACTCTGATTTTCGTAAAGCGGGTGAAAAAGGGCCAGGCGTTACACATAGAGAATTTGGATTTTTTTTTTTAATGGATTGATGGGCCATAAGGTTCGGCCATGTAGCATGGCCGAACCCCATGGTAAATGATGGATGATTTTTAATTAGGGTTTGAGGTCTAAAATTATGGAGAAGGGTTAAAGATGTTGAGGTTTTAAGTGATTGAGAAGTTGGTGATTTTTAAGGAGTTTTAATGAGAAAACCATGAGGAATGTAAATAGGTATGTTGGTTTTAAAGATGGCATGGATAAGATGGACCATGAACCATGGGTTCGGCCATGGTGTATGGCCAAACCCTATGGTGTTGAAAAGTGATTTTTTTTAATGGCTTTAAAGGATGGAAATGATGGATTAATATGTTAATATTTTGGAAGTTTTTAAAGGGCCAAAATGAATGAAGGTTATTGATTTTAAAAATGGATTGTTTTTGGACAAAGCATTGGTCTTAAAAGGGCACCGATGAAGGTGAGCCATGAACCATGGGTTCGGCCATGGTGAATGGCCAAACCCTATGGTGATGATTTAGTGATTTTTAATGAAGGTAAAAAGAATGGAAAATGATTGAAAGAGATGATAAATTTAAATGAATGATTTAATTTCATTGGAGGTGGGATTAAAAGGGGATAAAATGAACCCAATAAAATGGAATTTAGGCCGTACACCATGGCCGAACCCATGACCCCTTATGTGGGCCACATCTTAGGCTAAATGTGGAATTAGGTATGGGATTAAATGTTTGCAAAATTAATTAAAATAGGTGGCTGATTTTATGATGCTAGGTCATGATTAATGAATCACTAATGGATCTAAGTATGAATGAATTTTTGGACTTAGAATGTACATAAATGAATGGATGATTAACCATAGATGAAAGAGTGGCAAAATGGTAATTATTAAGCCATCTTGAGGAACCATGGGTTCGGCCATGGTACATGGCCGAACCCTGTGTGGGTTAGACGTGAAATTTGATACGATATGAATGATGAAATGAAATGTATAGTTGCTGCGTTTTAGGCTCGTAAATTGGAATATTTAAAATGGCCAAAAAAATGAGATTATGTATGTGTTTTAACCCACGGAAAACGAGGCTAAGTTAGGGGCTGATTCTGATAAACGTGTAATGTATTTAGGAATCATTAATGAATCTAAGGGTGGGATCAGTTAAGGATTTAATCATGAAATAAAATACGGACTAATTCGGTAAATGTGCAATAAGGTATCGGGACGTCACAAATTGTACGCGATCGGCGACCGGATTATCGAACGGAAACGCAACGGGACGCTAAGCGGTATTCGGTAGGATTCCTACCTTTTTGTAAGCTTGGATATGTGATGGTTCTTTCATTTGATAATTATATGATTTATCTTATGATGGGATTTCGAATTATGAATTATATGTTTAAGTACTATGGATTATGATTTAATGCTATGGATAATATTTTTTTAAGACTATGGATTATACTTAGATGCTATGGATTTTATATGGATTATATATATATTACAAAGCATAATGCACTTACATCTCATGCATGGCATGGGCGGGAAAATAGTGAAACCGGAGTCCATGCTCCATCTGGGCGACCGAGAAGCAAACATGGGGATAGCCTGAGGGGCTATAACAGGAGTCCATGCTCCGTCGGGGCGACCGAAAATCAGACATGGGAATAGCTCTTATGCTATAACTGGAGTCCATGCTCCGTCGGGGCGACCGAGAAGTAAACATGGGGACACCTTGACGAGGCTTTGCCGTCAAGGGGGATACGATATTTTATGATGATACGGTGGATGGGTGGGACACATGACATAGGCACCCATGGCATGGCATTCATCATATGTTTACTTTATTATTATTTGGTATGCATGTTATCACTAATCCATGTGCTAGCCCTACTCGGAGTCCTACTGGGCGTGTCAACTAACGCCCTACTTCTACCTTAGTTGATGACGCAGGAGATGGCAGAAACGGTGGACACGCCGGGAGCCAAGCTTAGGAACTTGAGAAGCGGATATCTAGTTTTATTTAAGTTTCATTTTGGGGATATAATTTAAAGTAGCTTAGCTCGTCGGACTGTATAATTTATATTTCTTGCTATGGTTTGGACTGCATTATGGACAATATCGTTTTGAGGCATAAATGTGAACATAGTGGTATTTTGGTAATTTAATGTGTATCTTCTCTTCTATCTAAAAACCGGTAGGATAGTCTCTATTATCACGTTCCGCATGTAATTATATTCCACGAGCTTACTTCCTACGTGTGAACCATTCCCGTGGACTTAGTTCCGCGCATGCGTGAGGTTGGCCAGTTAAGGGTCGGGCTTTAGAAGCTCGGACTTAACTCGCGTCGTGACGTCCGTGCCCTCTCTCACTCTCCATTTCAAAAAAAAAAAAAATAGACTCTGATTTTCGAAAAGCGAGTGAAAAAGGGGCGGGCGTTACAGATCACTCACCTAATTCCATATCCAATTACATCATATAAAGATAGTTTCCTTGATAAATCACTATATCAAGGTGTTCCCTTGCATGGCCGAACCCTAATTTCTATGTATATGGATCATGGAGGACAAGAATGGACTGGATGAGGTTCGCCATGATGTATGGCCGAACCCCATCAAATGGTATAAACATGTTGTGTATGATTTTAAGAAAAGACCATTTCAAAATGATATTAAAAGGAGATGATGAAGAACCATGGATAATATTTGATGGACTTGGGTATTGTTTTTATCAAGTTAAATGATACTTAGGTGATGGGATTAGCAAATCAAAAGATGGAATGATGTTGGACCCATTTTGTTTAAAATAAAACAAGGGTTAAAAAGGGGGTCAAAACCAAAAAGTGAGGTTCGGCCATGTTGTATGGCCGAACCCCACTAGTGAGTTGTAGTGGACAGTGGGTAGTGGACAGTGGACAGTGGACAGTGGGTAGTGGATAGCGGGTAACCGGCTGATTTTAAAAATGAAATATTTATATGATTTTTCAAATGGTCAGGTTAAATTGGAAGGATGAGGGGAATGGTTTAAATCAATTGGAATAATTAATTTGGTTATTTTATGGAATTAAATGGATCACCAAGTTGACGTATGTATATGTGTTAAATGTAATAAGATAACGGGAATTCATAAACGGTGTACGATCGGCTTGACCTGATGGGTGATCGGTTTTTGGACGGAAACACAAGGACCCGATATTTGGACGTTGATAGGATTCCTACCTCATTGAAAACCATGGAATATGTATATGTGATGATTTTACTTCATGTTTTGATGATTTATTTTGGTATCAAATGATATGTTTCAACTATGGGATTTTAATGCTATGATGTTTATTATTACATAGCATGTTTGCACTTGCATCTCATGCATGGCATGGGAGAGATCAAATGAGGGGAGTCCATGCTCCATTCAAATTCGATAAACAATCGTGGGGATGAATCCACACTGATTCCAATGGATGTATGATTGAATTGTAACCGGAGTCCACGCTCCGTTCAGGAAGACCGATAAGGCATTCGTGGGGCTATACTGTGTTTGAAATGTAATCGGAGTCCGCGCTCCGTTCGGTTGGACCGATAAGGCATTCGCGGGGAGTCATGACAATACCTTGATGTGGATTATCCATCAACAGGAATACTATGTGATTGTGATATGGATGATGGGTGGGGCTCATGGCATATGACACCCATGGCATGGCATTGACTTGTATGCTTTTGATATTATTTATATCTATGTGATTTTGTTTGTACTAATCCATGTGTTGACCCTACTCGGAGTACCTACTGGGCGCGTTGTCTAACCCCTACTTCTACCTTAGATGAAGACATGAAATGGATGGAACGAAGGACGTGATCAGAGTCAAGCTTAAGAGCTTGGATGAGCTAGATCTATTTTATTTAAGTATTTATTTTGGACATGTAATTTGAGTAATTAGCATGTTGGGACTGTAATAACTTAGATTATTTGTTATGGTTTGGATTTTAATTTTGGACATTTTAAGTTAAGGTGATTATTATTAAGTGATGGACTTCCTTGCTATTTAAAATTGGATAGGATAGAACTCTATTATAATTCCACATTATGTTTTATTCTGCAAGCTTAACCTTATCGCATGTGAACCATTTTCGTGGGCTTAGTCCACGTACACGCATGATTGGCCAGTTAAGGGTCGGGCTTTGGAAGCTCGGACTTTGCTCGCGTCGTGACGTTCCCGCTCTCTCACTCTCTTTCAAAAAAAAAAAAATAGAGTATGATTTTCGGCGAGTGAAAAAGGACGGGGCGTTACATTCCAAGTCTCCCACTTCAAATTCAAGGAATCTCCTTCTCTTGTCAGCATAACTCTTCTGATGACTCTGAGCAGTGAGTTGATGCTGTCATATCAACTTAATCTGTTCTGTGGTCTCTACAACCAATTTAGGTCCAATAAGTGAAGGCTCACTAGCCTCTGTCCAACACACTGGTGATCTACATGGTCTACCATACAACGCCTCGAATGGAGCCATCTGGAGGCTTGCTTGGTAACTTCTATTTTAAGAGAACTCAACCAGTGATAGATGATCTTCCTAACCACCCTTGAAGTCTAACATACAAGCTCTCAGTATATCCTCCAAGGTTTGTATTGTCCTCTTTGACTGTCCATCAGTCTGTGGATGGAAAGCTATGCTGATCAGCAAGTTGGTCCCCATAGCCGACTGCATGCTCTGCCACACCCAGCTGGTGAATCAGCCATCTCTGTCGGACACTATAGTTTTCTGGGTATACCATGTAGCCTGATGATATTCTTGATGTATCGTCGTCCCAAAGTCTCAGATGAATTTGTCATCTTGATTGGAAGAAAGTGTGTAGACTTGGTCAATCGATCTACCACGACCCATATTGCATCGTTGCCCTTGGAGGACCTTGGCAACCCTGTCACAAAATCCATGGAGATGTGTTCCCATTTCCACTCTGGCACTGGTAAGGGTTTGAGTAACCCTGGTAGTTTTTGATGTTCCGTCTTAACCTACTGATAAGTTAGGCAATGAGCAACAAATTCTGCCACAGCTCTTTTGAGCCCATGCTACCAGTAGTGTCTATTCAGGTCGTGATACATCTTAGTGCTGCCCGGATGAATAGAGAGTTTGGTTTGGTGTGCCTTAATCAACAACTCTCTTCTGCAGCTCTTAGGCACGTATGTCCTACCTCGGAATACAAGACCCTGTCCCGGTCATAATTCCCATTCCGATATGACCACACCAGTAGACATCTTAGCCCATATCTCCTCCATTTCTGGATCTGTCCATTGCTCCTATTCAATCTTGGAGACCATGTTAGAACGTATGATCAGATTATACATACTCCCATGATGTTGATATATAGATTGAACTCTCGAATGGTATTCAGCATCTCCCATTCTTTCCTGATCAAACTGCCCACTGATGCATGTGATATGCGGTTGAGGGCATCCGCCACTTTGTTCGCCTTGCTAGGATGATATTGAAGCGCGAACTCATAATCTTGCAGATATTCCATCCATCTGCGCTGCCTCATGTTGAATTCTTTCTAATCAAACAAGTATTTCTAGCTCTTATGATCTGAAAACACTTCAAACTTCTCGCCATAAAGATAGTGTCTCCAGCTTTTGAGAGCGAAGACCACTGCGGCTAGTTCCAGATTATGCGTGGGATAGAGGCGTTCATGAATTTTCAAGTGTCTTGAACCATAAGACACCACACGATGACTTTGACTGAGAGCACACCTAAGTCCCTCTCCTGAAGCATTGCAATATATCTCATAACCCTTGCCTCTTTCCGGCAAATTCAGGATAGGAGCAGTTGTAAGTGTCTCCTTCAGTTTCTCAAATCTCCAGTTGCATACATCCGACCATTCAAACTTGACTCCTTTCTGAGTGAGTCGAGTAAGTGGAGATGCAATCTTGGAAAAGTCTATGATAAACTTCCTATAGTAACCAGCCAATCCCAAGAAGCTACGGTTCTCAGTCACATTTTTCGGTGCTTTCCATTCTCTCACTATCGCCACCTTAGCCTGATCCATAGCTATTCATTCACACTTGCTCGCTTTGGTATATAGCTGGTTCTTCCTCAAGGTGTCCAGGACTATCCGCAGGTGCTCAGTATGTTCCTCCTGACTTTTGGAATAGATCACGATGTCATCAATAAATACAATCACAAACTCGTCCAAGTAAGGACGGAAGATCCTGTTCATTAGATCCATGAACGCAATCGGTGCATTGGTGAGTCCAAACGGCATGATTACATACTCATATAGTCCATACCGTGTCCTGAAGGCTGTTTTCTCTATGTCCTCATCCCTAACCTGGATTTGATGGTAGCCGAACTTCAGATTAATCTTTAAGAAGTGGCTGGAACCCCTAAGTTGATCGAATAGATCATCGATCCTGGGTAGAGGTTACTTGTTCCTGACAGTTAGCTAGTTCAATTTTCGGTAATCCACACACATCTGGAGTGTACCGTCCTTCTTCTTCACAAATAACACCGGGGCTCCCCAAGACGATATACTGTTTCGGATGCATCCCAGTCTAAGCAGTTCATCAATCTGCTTCTTTAGCTCGGACATCTCAGCTGGTGCCATCCGGTAATGTGTCAATGACACTGGAGCAGTGCCAGGGTACGACTTGATCTCAAAATTAGCCTCCCTCATGGGTGGCAAGCCAGGGAGTTCTGATGGGAATACATCCGCATAGTCTTTCACTTTCGCCGGAAGTTCAGCCACCGGTGCATTGCTTAATCTGATACTGTTCAATACCAGGCAGTTCAACCATTTATGCAGTCTTCTTCTTATAGGGATGCTCTGTTTTTCAGCATGTACCACATATTGTTTTTCCTCGGGTGACCAAAATTTCACCCTGCGAAGATGGCAATCGATGTTGACCTGAAAGCTAGTCAATTAGTCCATGCCAAAGATGATGTCGTACTCAGTCATATCGAGTATCAGATAGTTGAACTCAAAGTTGAATCCAACGAGTTCAGTGTTCATTGCTGTGCATATAAGCCCCAATGATGTGTTTTCGGTGGGGGATACAATAGTAAGTGATGTGGATAGTTTTTGTACTAATGTACCAGTAGCGGATATGAATGCAGCAGATACAAAGGAGTGGGATGCTCCAGAATCAAATAATGCAAAGGCATAGGAACTGCTGACTACTGCCATACCTTGAATCACAGAGTGATCCACTGCTGCTGGAGGAGCTAAGGTATACAACCATCCAGATCCTGTAGGGTTAGGCGCCCATCCCGCCTGGTTATATGCCCTGGTTCCTCGTGAATGAGTTGGTCTGGCTGGAGGGCGAAAGGAACCCCTGGAATGAGAGGGTCTGCTAAGATGTGGGCAGTCCTTCTTGAAATGACCCTGCTGGTCACAATGAAAACAGTTGCCCACAATTTGGGGAACCTGAGAGATTGATGCTGATGGGGAGGGATGGTTGGGACGAAAGCCCCCTGTTGACCCAGTGGAAGGTGAGGGTCTCCCAAAGTTAGGTCGAAACCTCTTAGTGGGACGAAATGTACCTCCCCCACTCTGACCTCGGAGGTTGTCCACAAACTGCAATGTCTTAGCCATCTTCTGCTCTGTTATAGTGGCCCTGCTGACCACCTCTGCCAGTGTAGATGCCTTGAAGATGGTCACTTTGGCCCTAATGCTCGGTCGAAGGCCCCGCTCAAACTTGCGAGCCCTTCGGTACTCCATATCTATAATATATAGGGCATAACAGGACAGACTGAGGAACTCCCGCTCGTACTCTACCACTGTCATGGTGCCCTGCACCAAAGATATGAACGCTTGGGTGTGGCGTTCCTTCTCCTCCTCGGGGAAGTAGTGATCCAAAAACATAGTTGAGAACTGCTCCCATGTCATTGTAGTCATTTTCCTTTCCGAAATGAGCGCTCGTTATCTCTCTATCACCTCCCACCATTTACCGGTATCATCAATCAGTTGTGATGTAGACAACAATATCTTGTCTTCATGACCCGAGATCTTTAGTAGGGTCAGGATCTGAGTAATTTTCTTTAACCAGTTTTCTGCTCCTACAGGCCCTTCTTTCCCTTTGAAGTAAGGGGGGCGCTGCTGCTGGAAATCCCTAACCATCCTCCAGTCATTGGCCTCGCTGGTGGTCCCATTTCCGTTCATGTACTGTTGAAGAACAGAAGTGACAACTGCTTGGACCAAGTGTTGTAGTTTAGGAGGCACCACGGGTATGTTCATGCTATTTTGTTCCTCCTCCTGGTGCAATTCTTCATCCCCATGCGGGTTTTGTCAGGTTTTTCTTCTTCTTGGAGGCATTTTTCCTATGTCATTGAAAACATCGTTGACTTAGTTTCTTCGTAAAGTATGTGTTTTCACATGTTGGGGAAATTGCCAAATAAGCACTCTTTGTATTTCTTTGTTTTTGGAGAAACTTCCTAATATCAACTGTTTGTTTCTCAATTTGGGAAAATCGGGGAAATATTTCCTAATTTGCTTTGTTTGGTAAATCCAATTTATAATAATTGTCCTTCCCTTGCTATCATTCCTTTTTCGTCAAATGTTGCTCTCAGATTGAATGTTTCAGTCTGAGCCTAACAAAGTAAATTAATCTGGCCCCCGCGCTGTAATAACCCGATTTTTTTATAAATATATATATATATATATATTGGCATTTATTCGTTTTAATTTGAAGTTTGATATAATAAAATGCCAAATGGACCAAATTTTGGGACAATGGCCCAAGGATGGCCCAATTGGGCCATGGATTGGATGAAATCCATTTAATGGATCAATGAGGACTAATCGGGTCAAGGATGGTCAAATTGGGCCCAATACTCATTTGGGACCCAATGGACCCAATTGAGGTAAGCCTAAGGTAAGGAGGGAATTTAATTGGGCCATGGGCCCAATGTTTACCCAATAAAACATGAATTGGAATTAATACAATTAATTGGTCAATGGTAATTAATTGGGTCAAAGATAGCCAATTTAGGTCAAAGAGCCATATAGGACCCAATGGGCCAAGGTAGCTAAGCCCTAAGGTAAAAGGATAAGACAAAAATTTAATTGGGCCATGGGCCCAATGGTGATCCAATAAGAGGGATACATTAAATAAAAATTTAAATCATCTAAGTTAGGTGATTAATGGACCAAGGTAACATGGCCAATGGGGCCCACCTCCACCTCACCCATTGAGGTGGCGTGTGGACCCAAGAGTAGTGGGGCCGATCACCATGGTTGACTTGGTCAACCATGGGTGGATCTTAGAGGGAACTTAATGAGATTAAATTAAGTGGAAAATGATTAGTTAAATTAACCTAGGGAGCAAGTGATCTAAGTTAATTAACTTAATCTAAATTGGTCAAAGGGTCAAAACCATCCCAACAAACACAAACCACTTGAGAAAACACAAATTGAAACCATGGATTAAAGGTGGTGGTTTTATCCCAACAACCACCATTAATGCTTGGTTGGTGAAGAAATTAATGTTTGAGCGAAGGCTACTCCAACCACCTCCATCCCATTTCCAAGCTAACCAATTTCACTCTATCTCCCCACACACACAAGAAAAAACGGCACTCACCTTGCAAAGGAGAAGAGAAGAGAACTTAGAAGAGGAAGAGAAGAAAAGAGAAGGAGAGAGCAAGTCTTGGTCCATCCACTCAAGATCAAAGGCTAAGATCTTGTTTTCCACCATCTTCCCCTCTTCCCCTCTCCCAAACCTAGCTCTACCTTAACCGATCCAAGCATGTCCCACCATTGATCAAGCTCATCTAGCCGATCAAAGACCAAGAAGAAGGAGAGAAGAGGCTAAGGAAGTTGACGGGAGCGACAAAGACCGGAGGAGCCGTCGGATCCGTAAGTATTTCTAAACAAGAGTTTAGATTTTTGTTTATGGTTAAAAAGGGAATTCATTTACTAGATAATGGCCAAAAACATCATGGGCCTTGGATCTAAGATCCATCAATGGAAGATTAAGAAATGGATGAACTTAGAGAGAAAAAGATTAAATGAATGGATGACCATAGGGTTCGGCCATGTAGCATGGCCGAACCCCATGGTGAATGATGGGTAATTTAATTGAGATTACATGGTTTAGAATGTTGGAGAATGCTTAATGATTTTTATGAGGAGTTCAAGATTTTAAAATGATTGAAAAATTGGTAAGTTTTAAAGGTGTTACATAAAAAAAAAAAAAAAAAACTATGAGGTATGTAGATGATTTTAAGTGGCCTCAAAATATTGGAAATGTGATATTTTAAAGAAAATCATGGACCATAGGGTTCGGCCATACAAGGTGGCCGAACCCCATGGTTAGTGATTATGAGGGTTAGGGTTCTTAAATAATGTTTTTTTTAAGGTTGGAAAATGATGGAGAATGGTTAGGGTTTCAAGGGTTAAATGTAGGCAAATTTTTGGAAAAAGTTTTATGATGAAGTCCATGAATGATGTGTTAGAATTTTTTTATGGAACTATGGTGATGGTTAATTATATTTTTATAAGAATAGAAATATGGAAGTGGTGGAGTAAATAATTTTGAATTATGGAGGTAATGAGGAAATGATGGGTGGTAGAAGTGGATTTTAAATCTAATTAAAAATCCAAGATAAAAATGAGGGAAAGACATCATGGGTTCGGCCATGGTGTATGGCCGAACCCTTGGTGGTAATTAATAATTTTTTTTATGACGGGAAAGTATAGAAATTGGTTAAGAAAAATGGATAGATTGTATGGATGTTTCAAGTATGATATGTGATGTTGGTGATTTAAATGGGTGATTTAATTTTCATTAGAGGTATGTTTAAATGGGTAAATGAAACCAAGAAAAATGGGGGAAAGAAACATCATGGGTTCGGCCATGGTGTATGGTCGAACCCATGACCCAAATTTTGACCAATTTTAGACTAAGGTTAATGCATGTATCAATGCCTAGGAGTTGGTTTTAAAGGGCCAAAAAGAATGAAGATTTGTGATTTTAAATTGGATTATTTTGGGACAAAACCTAGTCTTTGAAAATGATATCCATAAAGGTGAACCTTAGGGTAGTGATTAGTGGATTTAATAAATGGAAAATATTGTAGAAGAATACTAGATTTTGATGGATTTATAAAAATGATATGTGGGCCACACCTTAGGCCAAAATATGGAATTAGGTGTGGGAGTAAATGTTTTTCAAAAATTAAATATTAGGTGGCTGATTTTATGATGCTAGGTCATGATTGAAGGGACCGAAGTATGAATGAATCTTGGACTTAGAATGCACATAAATGAATGGATGATTAACCATGGAGGAAAGGATGGCAAAACGGTAAATAAGTGCCACATTGAAAAACCATAGATTCGGCCATAGTACATGGCTGAACCCTATGGGGATTAGACATGGAATCGGATATTATGAATGATTTAAATGAAAAGGATAGATGCTGTGTTTTAGGCTCGTAAATCGGAATTTTTAAAATTGGCCAAAATCGGATTTGTGTATGAGTCTAAAACCAATGGATAATGGACTAAGTTAGGGACTTAATCATGGATGATGTATGGACTAGTTCGGTAAATGTAATAAGGTATCGGACGTCGTAAATGGTACGCGATCGGCGACCGGATTATCTAACGGGATGCATAACGAAACGCGACACGGTATTCGGTAGGATTCCTACCTTTTTGTAAGCGATGGATATGTAATGGTGTTTTAAATTATTTTAATTTAGCCTATGATAGATCTATGATTATGATTTATCTTATGATGAGTTATAAGTTTATGAAGCATATGGTTTATATTTTAATATTACGCGTTATATGGCTAAGTATGATATGTCAAATTATGGTTTATCTATATATTACATAGCATAATGCATGTACATCTCATGCATGGCATGGGCGGGAAAATAATGAAACCGGAGTCCATGCTCCATCGGGGCGACCGAGAATCAGACATGGAGATAGCCTGAGGGCTATAACCGGAGTCCATGCTCCGTCGGGGCGACCGAGAAGCAAACATGGGGATAATACTTTGTATGATCATACGGATGATGGGTGGGACACATGACATAGGCACCCATGGCATAACATTCATCACATGCTTATTTTGTTATATGTTATTTTATCGGTATATGTGTCATCACTAATCCATGTGCTAGCCCTACTCGGAGTCCTACTGGGCGCGTTGACTAACGCCCTACTTCTACCCTAGCTGATGACGCAGGGGATGGCGGAAGCGGTGGACATGACAGGAGCCAAGCTTAGGAGCTTGGGCAACGCAGTCTTAGTTTATTTATGTTTACATTTCGGAGATGTAATTTTAAAGTAACTTAGCTTGTCGGGTTGTATAAGTTTACATTTCTTGCAATGGTTTGGACGTTACTTATGGACGATTATATTTTGCGATATAAATATGAACTAGGGGCTTTTTGGTAATTTAATGTTGTATCTTCCCTTCTATCTAAAAACCGGTAGGATAGACTCTATTATCATGTTCCGCAATAATCATAATTCACGAGCTTACTTCCTACGTGTGAACCGTTCTCGTGGACTTAGCTCCGCGCACACGTGGGGTTGGCCAGTTAAGGGTCGGGCTTTAGAAGCTCAGACTTAACTCGCTTCGTGGCGTCCGCACCCTCTCTCACTCTTCTATTTCAAAAAAAAAAAAAAAATAGACTCTGATTTTTGGAAAATGGGTGAAAAAGGGCGGGGCGTTACACGCGCTACGAACTCCGAAGAGTTGGTCAGTTGGGATTCTTATCTGTCAGTGAGACATGATACATTCTTACTCTTACTTCGAAATATTCATTCTTCCGGTTTCGCTCTGGTACCAACTATAACACCCCGCCCTTTTTCACTTGCCGAAAATCAGAGTCTATTTTTTTTATTTAAAATGAAGAGTGAGAGAGAGCGGGACGCCACGACGCGAGCTAAGTCCAAGCTTCCAAAGCCCGACCATTAACTGGCCAACCATACGTGTGCGTGGACCAAGTCCACTAAAACGGTTCCCACGTACTCAAGTTAAACATACGGAATAACTCGTATATGCGGAAAATATAATAGAATGACCATCCTATTCCATTTTAGATAGCAAAGAAGTCCATTACTTAAACATAATTAGTTAAGTTAAAATATCCAAGATTAACATTCCAAACCATAGCAAATATATCTACGTTATTACAGTCCTGAATGTCAGTTACTCAAATTACATTGTCCATGAATAACTTAAATAAAACGAAACTAAAACATCCAAGCTCCTAAGCTTGGCTCCGATCTCGCTCCTCGTTCCGTAGATTCCCTGTGTCATCAACTAGGGTAGAAGTAGGGTGTTAGACAACGCGCCCAATAGGTACTCCAAGTAGGGTTAACACGTGGGCTAGTACCAAAAATCACATAGATAATACAATATCAAAAACATGCAAGTCAATGCCATGCCATGGTGTCAAATGCTATGTGTCCCACCCATCAGCCATATCACAATCACATACATCAAGTATCCCCACGAATGCCTTGCGGATGCCTCGACGGAGCGTGGATCTCCGGTTACAAATAAATATACATCATACGCTCACGAATGCCTTACGGACGCACCGACGGAGCGTGGGTCTCCGGTTATATTTCATCCCTCTCATGCCATGCATGAGATGCAAGTGAACACACGCTATGTAATAATACAAATCATAGCATTAAAATCCCATCACTAAGATATACATTTGATACCAAAATAATTCAAGTAAAACATTCACATATACATATACTCCATGGTTTTCAATGAGGTAGGAATCCTACTAATGACCAACTAATGTGTCCTTCCGTTTTTGTCCGAAAATAGCTCACTGATCGCGTCAAGCCGATCATACACCGCTTGTGAGATCCCGTTACCTTATTACATATCAATAAATCAAAACAATGATCCCTTTTGATTTCCACCCATGTTTAAGTCCATAAACATGCCTTAGTGGGGTTTGGCCATAAAAGATGGCCGAACCTCACTCACTTGGTTTGGGTCGCTCTTTTGATTCCTTAATCAATCATACATGAGTTAGTCACTTAGCATTAATAAAACCTAAGTCCACAAAACCTTCTCCATGGGATTCAGCCATACACATGGCCGAACCCTATGGTTCATCATCTTCTCTTCAAATCATATAACCGTGTTTATATATCCTTTGATGGGGTTCGGCCATACATCATGGCAAACCTCATCTAACGCTTCCTTTGTCTTTAATGGTCCATGCATATCAACCTTAGGGTTTGGCCATGCAAGGCCAACCCATGATCTTTGATCATAATACCTTATCTTAGACATGCATGAGATCTTTTCCATACATACATAACAATTAGGGTTCGGCCATGCAAGGGCCGAACCATGATCCTTGACCATTCTTTTCTTACATAATAAAATCTCATCATGTACTTACCGATTTTGCCACTCCCCCGGTTTCCTTCGCTCCTTCTTTCTCCTCCGATCTTCTCCCTCCTTAGCCTCTTCTTCCTCCTTGATCCTTGGCCGAGAGTGAACTTGAGAGGTCTTGAGATGAAAACCCAAAGAGAGGGTTCGGCCAAAGAGTGTAGGTTTGAGAGAGGGTCGACCTTGAGTGAGAGGGAGAGGAGCTTGAGATAGAAAATAATCTAAGTGTTTCTTGTCTTGAGAGGGGGATCGGCCAAGAGAGAGAGGAAGAGAGTGAAATGAAACTCCAATTCTTTTCTTGTTCAATGAGAGTGGTCGGCCTTAAGTGGTGTCTTTTGGGTGATACCCCTTTGTAACCACTATACCTCTTCACCTCCCTCATTAATACTTTCTTTGGGGTTTCATCCCATGAGATGAAACTCCAACCGTGTGCTTGATGGAAGCCCTCCATCTCCCCAATGTAAGGCCTTGGATATCCTTGTAATAGCCCAAATTTTTAAATCAATACATATATTGGCTATTATTTATTTTAATGGTTGAAAATTAGAATTTTGATGGAATGAATGGTAAATGGATCAAAATTTGGACAATGGCCCAAGTATGGTCCAATGGCCATGGATTGGATTAGTTTCATTTAATTGGGTCAAGGATGATCAATTGGGTCAAATACCCACTTGGGACCCAATGGGTCAAGATGGTTTGAGCATTAGGGTAAATGGGTAGGAGGTGAATTTAATTGGGCCATGGGCCCAATGGTGATCCAATTAGATGGAATGGAATTAATTAATTTAAATCACCTAAGTTAGTGGTGAATCAATCAAGATGGCATAGCCAAGTGGGGCCCACCTCCACCTCATGAAGTGAGGTGGCGTGAAGACCAAGACTTAGGTGGGACCAACCACCATGGTTTACTTGGTCAACCATGGGTGAGTCAAAGGTGAATTAAGGAAGATCAAAGTCAATTGAGTGGAATTAATTAGTTTAAATCACCCAAGTTAATTTTAAATAAATCAAGGTGGCATGATCAAGTGGGACCCACCTCCACCTCATCAAGTGAGGTGGCGGGTAGCCTAAGGCATTGGTGGGGCCGGCCACCATGGTTGACTTGGTCAACCATGGGTGGATTCATGGAAAATTTAAGGGAAAATAAATGGAATTGAATTGTGTAATTAAGTGACCTAAGTTAAATATCAAATTAATCAAATAAGTTACATTTTATGAGGTGAGTTAAATGGGGTGAGTCAACTAGGAAATGGGTGAGTCAAATGGGTGATTTCCATCTCATTTGACCCACCCAAACCACCCAACTTAGACCCACCAAAACCGTTGGCCATTGTAGAGTGGTATGGCTAAAGACATGATCCACAAAATGGGGCCTAGCTTGAGCATGCATTGGCTCATGGTGGGTTAGTGGTTCCATCCCATCCCCAACCACCACCACTAGGGGACATGGGGCCTAAGTTTAAGGGCATGCAAGGCCATGCAACCATTGATTTGGTCAAGGGGCTCATGGGGAAGACTCCACCTTAATGAGGGTGGAGTCTAACCCAAGCTACCAAGACAAGATGGGAAAGTCTAAGGTCCCATCTCTTTCCCATCTCTCCATCTCATCTCACTCTCTCACTCTCCAAACCGTCCCCCTCTCTTCCAAGACCAAAAGAAGAAGAGACTTAGAAGAAAACACCAAAGAGAAAGAAACTTAGAAGAAAAGAGAAGAACCAAGCTTGGCCGATCACACCTTCAAGAACCAAGACTTGAGATATCTTCCTTTCTCTCCTCCTCTCCCTCTCTCAAACCTACAACACCTTGGCCGAACCAAACATTGGAGATTGCATTGGATCAAGCCCACACCTTGGCCGAAGATCAAGGAGAAAGGCTAAGGATCAAGAGGAGCAAGAGACAACCGGGAGAGCCACGGATTGGTAAGTATCTCCAAACAAGATGTTATGTTTTTAAGGATTAAAATGGAGTCCATTTTCTTGGATCAATGGTGGCCAAAAAGTCCTGGGCCATGGATCTAAAATCCATCCAAGAAAATAAGATGAAATATGGACAAACTCTAAGGGGTAAGGTAGGATATTAATGATGGAACAAATAAGGACAATATGTATATCTATGGGATTATGTATGCATGCATGTCTTAAGCATGAAGAATGGCCAATAATCATGGTTCGGCCCTTGCATGGCCGAACCCTAATTATTTGGTAAAGACCTCATACATGTCTAAGATAAGGTAAAGGATCAAGGTTCACGGTTTGGCCTTTGCATGGCCAAACCCTAGGGGTTTTTCTTGTATGAGAACCATCATGTAATAAGCATGGAAATATGAATTTTGAAGGACCATAGGGTTCGGCCATGTTGTATGGCCGAACCCCATGGAAGGTGATTAAGTAATTCTTAAGAGGTTTTAAAGGATGGAAAACCATGGAGTGATTGGTTAATGGTTTTAGGGTTTTTGAAGGGTTAAATGTTTGTAAATTTTAAAGGAGTTTTAATGAGGAAAATCGTGGAAGATGTTAATGATTTTTATGGCCTCGAAAGTTGTAGATGAGGATGAACCATGAACCCCTATGGTAATGTATTAGTGACTTTAATGGGTATGAAATATGAAAAATAATGGGGGAATGTTGGTAGCTTTAAATGGACTAAATGATGATAAAAAATGGTGATCTAAATATATGATTGAAACCTCCTCAAGAAGGGACTGTTTGTGAATCTAAAATGTAGTAAAAGACCCAAAAGGAAATGAGGAAAAGACATCATGGGTTCGGCCATGGCGTATGGCCGAACCCATGACCCATTTTTATGAGCCATTTTATGGGCTAAGTTAGGTCTATGCATGTGTTTAAATGAATGGGAATTAGGTTAAGTAAGTGGCTGATTTTAATGATTTTTATGTCATGGTTAAGGAGTCATTGATGGATTCATATTTATGGATCAGTTATGGACCTAAGGATATAAAGATAAAATGAGAGTTAGCCATAGAAAAGAAGAGTGGCAAAAATGTAATTAAGGTCGAAATGGAAGACCATGGGTTCGGCCATGGTGTATGGCCGAACCCCATGGGGGATGGTTATGGACTTAGGGACTCTATGATAACATTATGTGTTGGTTAATGGAGCATAAGGTTGCTGGTTTTTAGACTCATGTAACTAAAATGATCCAAGGATTAAAATGGAACCCCACTAAGGTATGAGAAATGGACTTAGGCATGGTTGAAACATGGGCTGATTTATTGTTGTGTACTAAGGTATGAGTAATGGACTTAGGCATGGTTGAAACATGGGCTGATTTATTGATGTGTAATAAGGTAAAGGGATATCGCAAGCGGTGCGCGATTGGTGACCGAATTTGTGGACGGAAATGCTAAGGAACACTAGTTGGTATTTAGTAGGATTCCTACCTTATTGTAAGCCATGGATTATGTGTGTATGAATGTTTTACTTGATTTATTTTTGGTAATCAAATGACATGTTTTAAGATGGGATTTAATGCTATGGTTTGTAATATTATTATATGGCATATTGCACTTACATCTCATGCATAGCATAGGAGGGATACTATGGAGTTGCGGAGGGATGAAATGAAACTGGAGTCCATGCTCCGTCGGGGCGACCGATAAACAAATATGGGGATACCTTGATGTGTTTTTTCCATCAAGGGGGATACTTTGTGTTTATTATATCTTGATGAGGCTATTCAAACAAGAAGGTTACTTTGTGTCTATTATATCTTGATGAGGCTATTCAAACAAGAAGGTTACTATGTGTTTATGATTATCTTGATGAGGCTATTCAAACAAGAAGGTTATTATGTGTTTATAATTATCTTGATGAGGTTTTTCCATCAAGGGGGACACTTTGAGTTTATTATATCTTGATGAGGCTTTTTCCATCAAGAGGGGCATGATATGATGATGATAGGGATGATGGGTGGGATTCATGACATAAGACACCCATGGCATGGCATTGATTGCATGATTTTACTATTCTATTACCTATGCGTTTTGTTATCACTAATCCATGTGTTGGCCCTACTCGGAGTACCTACTGGGCGTGTTGTCTAACGCCCTACTTCCACCTTAGATGATGACGCAGGAAATGGAGGAAATGAAGGACATGATGGGAGCCAAGCGTAGGAGCTTGGAGGAGCGAGCTAGTTGGTTTGTTTAAGTTTATTTTGGAAGTGAAATTTGAGTAACTTAGTTCGTTGGACTGTAATAATTTAGATTACTTGCTATGGTTTGGACTTTATTTTGGACATTTTAATTTTGAGGTATTTTAGTAATTTAAGTGATGTAATTCCTTACTATCTAAAATTGGTAGGATAGACTCTATTATAATTCCTCAGTTAGTTAATATTCCGCAAGCTTACTTTCTACGTGTGAACCGTTCTCGTGGACTTACTTCCACTCACACGTAGGGTTGGTCAGTTAAGGGCCTGGCTTTGGAAGCTCGGGCTTAACTCGCGTCGTGGCGCCCCGCCCTCTTTGTCACTCTTTATTTCAAAAAAAAATATATATATATATACTCTGATTTTCAAGCTTGAGCATGTAGTGAAAAGGGGCGGGTGTTCCACAATCCTTGTGTAACAACACCAACCTTTCACCTCCCTCATTTAATGCTTCCTTTGGAGTTTCATCCCATGAGATAAAACTCCCATCTCCCCAACGTGTGTACACTTTGGGTTTAGTTTTATAAGATGCAACTCTCCATCTTCCCACTCTACTCACTTAAAATGAAAGTCTCATTAACTTCCCATTCAACTCATCTCTTTAGCTCAACTCATATATTTAATTCAACTTATTTAACTCACTTAAAATCAACTCAATTACTTGATTCCATTTCCTATTTAATTCAGCCACACCTTAATTAAATTTGAACCCATTTGGTGGTCGACCAAGGAAACCATGACCCATTGGGTCCCAATTGGGCATTTGACCTAATTGACAACCTTGACCCAATTAAATAAATCTTACCCATTTATTTCAATTGAACTTTATCCATAATTTCGTTGGGTCTTAATTGGGAAATTGACCCAACACCTTACCCATCTAAGGTCTATCTCCATTAATTCACAAACTAAATTGACAATTTTCATATATATTCATGAATTGAACATCCGGGGTGCTACAACTAAGAAATCAAGAAGTATGGGGGAGCTTAAATACAAATCTTATTTAGTCTAGGAATGAATATTTATATTTAGGGACTAATCCCTCTAATGATTTTCTAGTGTCACTTGCTTATGTACTTGAACAGGAAAATGAAATAAAGCAAGCTGAACAAGGATATACGAAGACGATAGCCTTGTTTTCCATTTGAATATGTACATGTAATTATTGTAATATTTTTGTATTCAAATGTGTTGTAATAAGGGTGAGATTGTAAATGTGTTAGCTTCTAGGTTTTTTCATGAAATTGACAAAGGGAGAGATTCTTACTGCCTCGGCTTGGCCAAGACCCTATTTTTGTCAATTCCATCACTCGGAATGAAGCACTTACCAAAAGCTTGAAGACCTAGGATGATCAAGAATAAGATTAAAGCTCACCGTTATGGAAATCACAAAACATGTATGTTGGCCATAAATGACCTTACATGGTACCCACACCCTAGAGAGGACTATCCGTAGGCTTACAAAAACAAATGGTTAAAATCATATGAATTCTAGTCAAGAAGCTTGATAGTGAATTGGAATTAAACTTGGAAATATGAATTATGATTCAATGTCAGCTCGACCAGTCTTATCTCACTGACCCCTCGGTGCAGTCAGTATCGACCCATCATGGTCAAAGACTGGTCGCCCGAATGACATTAGTTTCGGGAACATTAAACTGTCATTCTTGGTTTGCCTCAGATTGAGAGTCTCGTATGCACCGACCCCTCGGTGAAAAGCTGAAACGACCCCTTGTGGTCAACGACTCATCGATCAAGATCTTGAGTTCTGAAACCTTGAACCCATATGGACTCTCAAAGAAACAGACATATCGGTAATCAAAAATCGATCAGGAGTACCAGGACCGACCCCTCAGTAAAGGGCGACATGTCATTCTGGATAACAGGTTTCTAAAGTTAAAACTATTGTCAAGCATGTTTTGCACCAGAACGAGCCACTCGGATGGATCGAACCGTCGGTACCATAAGTGTCGACCCATCGGCGACAACGACATGTCGAACGAGAAATAATATTACTGTTGAGAGTGCAATTAATGCACAATGGTCAGAATTGTAACGGTAACATTTCTAGTCACCGACCCCTCGGTGCGCCCGACCTGTCAGAACATTACCGTTACTTCAACTGTTTGCCTTGGCTATATAAACCAATCTTTATGCAACCAGTTGGTATCCTTCAGAGGATCAATTGGACCCTCATCTTCAACAGTGAGCTTAAACAAGGGCCAACAGAAGGATCACTCTCTTTCTCTCTCGTGCTTACACTAAGGGAATCAAATATAACCAATCAAATGAATTGAGTTTTGAGAGAGAGAGGTAGGGAGAAAAATCATAAACAACCAATCTGAGAAGTGAGTTGTGAGAGAGTGCGGTAGGAAGAAAAATCATAAACAACCAATTTGAGAATTGAGTTAGAAAGTGATAAGGAGAGAAACCTAAACTAGAAAACCATTGGTAGAACCAGTTTCCTTGACACCCTTGATTGAGATTGCTCAAAGGTGGCTAAAAGGAGGAGCGTCGGCACACATTGGGTGGGCTCTTGTAAAAGCACACATTAGGAGAAAGAGTTTCAAAGGCAAGTTTTTTTTTTACTTTTTTTATTTTATTTAAAACCTTTGTTTCGAAAGTGGATTAAGGGGAGGTACCCGGGAATCATGTTTTGCACCAGAACGAGCCTCTCGTATGGACTGACCTCTCAGTACCATACGTGCCGACCCATCGGCGACAACGGCATGTCGATCGGGAAATAACATTACCGTTGGAGTGCACTTAATGCACAACGGTCGAAAATGTAAAGGTAACATTTCTAGTCACCGACCTCTCGGTGAGACTGACATGTCGGTACATTACAGTTACTTCAACTGGTTGCCTTCGTTAAATAAATGAATCTTTATGCAACCAGTTGGTATCCTTCGAAAAGATTAGTTGGACCATCATCTTCACCAGTGAACTTAAACAAGGGCCAACAGAAGGATCACTCTCTCTCTCGTGCTTACACTAGGAGAATCAAATACCCCAATCAAATGAATTGAGTTATGTGAGAGAGAGGTAGGAAGAAAAAAAATAAAAAACAATCTGAGAATTAAGTTGTGAGAGAGAGAGGTAGGAAGAAAAATCATAAACAACCAATCTGAGAATTGAGTTAGTAAGAGATAAGGAGAGAAACCTAAACTAGGAAACCATTAGTACGCCCATTTCCTTGACACCCTGGATTGTGATTGCTCAACGGCGGCTATAAGGAGAAACGTCGGCACACAGTGGGTGGGATCTTGAAGAAGCACACATTAGGAGAAAGAGCTTCAAAGGCAACTGTTTCTTGGTTTTAATTTTATTTAAAACCTTTGTTCTGAAAGTAGATTAAGGAAAGGTACCCCGGAACTACTATAAAAAATTCTGGAGCGGTGTCTCTAGCATAAAGGTGGGTGGAACTCCCGGCCAAATGGATAGGTGGAATTCCTATTCTACTGTGGTGGATGAATTTCCAACCAATTGAGTGAGGTGGAATTCTTGCTCTAATTGTGAGGGTGTAAGTCCCCACTTAGTGGATTTTGGAGATAACTCAAGGTTGAGCGTATCCTAACAGTGGATGTAGGTCGGCAAACTGAACCACTAGAAAATGGTCTTATGGTGTTTGATCTATGTGTGTTTGTATTTAGTATTTAAGTACTCTTCTTAACACGTATCACTTTACATATTGATTATCTCATTATACATATTGTGCACAAGTATCAATAATCAAAGTTTATGTAAAGAGTCATAATCTTAGTGTGATCGCTTAATGAAATTATCACACTAAACAAATCTCTTGATAAACATTCCGCTGCACTTTAAATCAAGAAATTTGTAAACACCATTAAAAATGGGATTGACCTATTCACACCCCCTCTAGGATCAATCATGATCTTCTAGCACATTGAAAATGGGAACTTTCATGACCGCTTAAAGAAATTATCACACCAAACAAATCTCTTGATAAACATTCCGCTGCACTTTAAATAATCAAGAAATTTGTAAACAGCATTAAAAATGGGATTGACATATTCACCCTGCACCCCCCCCCCCCCCCCTCTCTTCTTTCGGGTCAATAAGATGTTCTAGCACATTGAAAATGGGAACTTTCAATTGGTATCATAGCAAGATGCTCTTGAGAAAGGATCTAACCATCTGAGTAGATCCGTACTAGAACAATTGCTATAAGAGAAAGCCATGATATTTCCAAAACTCTATTTTTGATAAAAAAAAATGGAATGCAGAACTATAATCATCATAAAAACATAGTTGTAAATAGGTGAATAGAAAGTGGTCTGTGCTTATGGAAGAGGTATTGGATAAACCTTCAACTTACGTGACCACTTAGCCCAAAGACCAAAACTGCTTGGACTTGTGATGAATTAGCTATGCACGTAAACCAAACATATGTAGCATTCATCAGTGTTGTTTTATAATATGCTGTCAAAAATATTTAAAATACATGAACAACAAAAGAGGCTGAAAGAATCCACTGAAAAATTTCCTATTTTACCCCAATGCATAACATCACCTATCAATGAAAAGTACAGGTGATTGATTAAATTCATCCATTGAAAAAGTCCAAGCTATATCCTCTAAGAGAAGAAGATGATGGATTAAATGAATTTGAGGAAAATAGCAACTTCCAAGTGTCCTTTATGGCTGTGTACTGAGATGTTTAAAGACCAACATCATGGTATAGAATCTGGAATGTTGAACCATAAGATCAAATTGGAAGGCACCCAAAATTAAAACCAGATTTGAGATAAGGCCAACGCTGAATTGTGAACTTAGATTCAAAGTCTCACAATGATTGTGTTCAAATGTGTAAAGGAATTCACATTTGAAACATGTTTTTGGAATCACCTTATATCTTGCCTTCAATCCATGTTCTTGTTTGATTGTTGGATTGATCTTATGCAAGATACTTGTTTATACATGTAGGTTTGCACTCTAGTATTGAATTATACTTGTCTCTTTTCATTTAATATGCATGTGATTTGTGCATCTTTTAGAAATGAATGTAATTTGTGGATTACCTCATGTATAGGGTGTGTATGGTACACATACACAGTGTCGTTTCATTCCAAGTTCATGAACTCGTGAATCCCATGTGGAATAAAACATGCTCTATGTCCTTAAATGAATTATCTTAGGTGTAACCTACCAAAAGTGCTTGTTAAAATCCATTTATGTACCAACTCTTTTTAATGAATTGGAAGAATGGTACAAGTGTTTATCATATTTTGGGTAATAAAATGATAACAGGCATAAGAGCTGTGTGTGAAGGATCATACTTCATTCTTGTATGCTTGATCAGTACTCAAATCCAGAATTGAATATATGACTTGTGTGCTTTGAATTTCATTCCAGTATACATTAATTTATACATTATGTGGAATGAATTATGTTCATATACGTCTTGCCTTGCTAAAGCCTGGAAATGCAGCATCTTATGACATCACACACTTGGATAATATACTCAACATGGTGAATTAAATGTGTCGAAGAATCTTGGATTGATTTGGATTCAGAAAAGAGATCCGTAATCCATGATTTGTGCCTACTTTCAAAATGGTGAATCGAATCTTCAAATGGCACAGACACGGTGTATTTCATCACTAGCATTAAAAGGTATATAAACAAAGCTTGAAGAACTATAAACATCACAAGCACACACACACACACATACCCAGTCTTTCTTCATTGAAACACCTAGGTCGAAGGATAAACTAGTCAGAGGAACAGACAGGTCGGTACTGTTGGATTTCAGAACACTGTTTGAAAGGGGGAAAAATTGTAAAGGGAGACAGGTTGGTATATATCGACATATCGACAAAGACAGATCGTTGGTCATGATCGGCCGGTATATCATAAAGAGTAAGTTAAAAAGGTCTCTTTTTGAAAAACAATAGATCACATCAAAATCGTTGTTTCCCTCACACTGAGCTCTGGCAATTTCCTCATCTCCTTCCGTGCCCTAGACCAGCCATTAAGACCTTCAGGAGTAAAATCTCACCGTAAAACCTTAGGGTTTTTACTTCCTTCACTTCCAGAAGAAAGGGTGTCATGGTGTTCATGAAATTTAGTGATCGGAAAAGCCTTGGTCAGCTCTTCCCCTACGACCATGCCGAAAAGGGGACAACTAAATCTCGGTCTTCGACCACCGGAAAAATCCCTAATCCCAGACCCCATTTTCTCATGAGGTCATCTAGGTTCATACAGGATGCTCCAGAATCTATGCTGCCGGCTCTACTTAGAAGAGTACCCCTCGCAGAAAGTGTAACACCCCGCCCTTTTCACTCTAATAATCAGAGTTTATTTTTTCTTTTTATAATGATAACCAAGTGATCGAGGCGGAGTGTCACGACGCGAGTTAAGTTCAGACTTCTAAAGTCCGACCCTTAACTGGCCAAGCCATGTGCGTATGAATTAAGTCCATAAGAACTGATCCACACATGGTACCAATGAGACATGCGAAATAAACTTAATCTTAGTCTAATTGCGGGTTATAATAGATCCTAAAACTACTCCATTTTACATCATTAGATAGCAAAGTACATATTCATATTCTCCAAAATTACTATAATACCCTTATATTAACATTCATTCCAAACCATCCAAAATAAACCAAACCATAGTAACTAGTTAACTACATTATTACGTGCCGACATCAACTAACTATCAAATTACATGTCTATATAAAAGTCCATAAGTCAATCCATTAAAAGTCCATTTCAAGCCCAAGCTTCTAAGCTTGATTTCCTTCACGATCCTCATTCTTCCCCTTTCCTGCGTCATCCACAAAGGATAGAGATAGGGCGTTAGATCAACTCGCCCAGTACGTCTTTCCAATTAGGGCTACCATAAGGTTAGTATAAAAACATGCAAATATATAATAATACATGTTCATCAAAATCTCATAAAAACAATGCTATGTATGAAATGAATAAGTAATGAGTAATGAGTCCCACCCATCACCATTATACATAGCCTCCTCTTGACGGGATTCTCATCGTCAACCGTACAGTGGTCTTTCGGACGTCCCGACCGAGTGTGGCATCCAGATTCCTCTTGATGAGATTCTCATCATCAAGGTACCCCACAGTGGTCTTACGGACGCCCCGAAGGAGTGTGGCCTCCGGTTTCAATAATCACCACCCCATGCCATGCATGAGATGTCCATGATGTCATGCCATTTGTAAATATATAACACCATACAAAACTACTTTGAAACACGATAACATAGCACATAACTCATCAAAATTATGATAAAACATCAAATATAAATGTGGTTCAAAAAGGTAGGAAACCTACTCAAATGTCACTTAGATTAACCGTTCCTTTGAACCATCAACTGATCACGACTTTGTACACCGTTCAAGCAATTCCCGTGGCCCTATTATATAATAGCAAATCAAACATTCATCCATGTGATTCCAATTTAGTCTAAGTCCCAAAAATCCACTTTGTGGGGTTCGGCCATACCCCATGGCCAAACCTCACCCATTTAAATTTTGGTCTCTTTTATTTACTTAAAACCATCCAATTAAACCAAACTTCCAAATGAACCTTGGTACGGTTCGGCCATACAACATGGCCGAACCTTACCATTTTGGTTTTGACCCATATTTCAAATTCTTTGATCATTCATCTTTGATCATTTCACCTTTGATAATTTCCTTCATATTTACAATAATGCCACCATTCTAACCCTTTGTTTAATTTTGTTTAAAAAACCAAAGTCCATAACCAAACCACCTTAGTAGGGTTCAGCCATACAACATGGCCGAACCTCACCACTTAGTTTTTGTCCTTTAAATCCTTCATTAACCCATCTCCAATTACATTATAACTTAGCCTAAGTCCACCAAATGATCATTGATGGGGTTCGGCCATACCACATGGCCGGACCTCATCCTATGGATTTTTATCCCATATTCCATCATCTACCATGATCGGTTATTTACTTACACTAAGTCCATAGATAATCATATCATCATCCATAATTTTCAACCATGATCCTATCCTAATTAATCCATAAAAACAGTCCATGGGGTTCGGCCATACACTTAGCCAAACCCTATGGTTTCCTTGATGTAAACCCTCCAATATTTGTCCATGGTTTTGATCAGCAAATTAGCCATAACATTAACATGGTTCAGCCATGCCATAGCTGCTCCAAAACAGTAAACTTATCTTCATTTTAAATCCTTTAAAACCTTCATTACATAATATGGATTTTATCTCTCAAACACCCTAAAGATTCACCAAATCTTTTCATGGGGTTCGGCCATCCAAAGTGGCCGAACCCTATGGTCCATGTTTTTGCCATTTTTAGACAGCATAATCTTTGATCTAAACCTTTGGTAAATTCGCCCATGTAATGGCTGGATCATAATCTTTAATCCATTTTATTCGACAAAGGTTATGATGTACTTACCAATACCGACGACTCCTTTGGTTCTTTGACTCCTTCCTTGGTCCTTTACTTCCCTAGCCTCTCCTTCTTTCTTCTTGTTCTTTTGGCCGAGACTGGCCTTGCTACCAACTCCTTGGAATAATTTGGCCAAGGTATAAATTTGAGAGAGAGAGAGATAGAAATTTGGTCTTAAACCTTGATGCCAAACTCCTTTGCTCTATGTGTACTTTGACTGGAAAGATGATAAGCCAAGGACTGATTGGTATGAAAGACAATCAGCCAATGCCTTAGGTCTTGAAAGATGAGCAACGTCTAAGAGAGGGAGAGAAAGATCCAAGTCTTTTGTTCCAAATGTGGTGGTCGGCCAATGTGATGATTTTTTATTAAACCCTTGTGTAACTCATATCACCTTAACAATCCTTTATGTTACTTGGGGGTTTCATCTATGAAATGAAACTCCCCAAGCATCCAACGTCTCCCATGCAAGGTCTTGAGTAACCTCCACAAACCCCATTCATCTTCCCTCTTGAAGTTTCATCCAACATGTGAAACACCCATGTGCCCCAACGGCATGTATGGGTTTGAAATCTATAACTGTCATTCCTCATTTACTTACCCATGTGGGGGTTTCATCCATGAGATGAACCTCCCACCAACCAAGGGTTTTGTATTGTCTTAGACCACCAAACCGTCCAGCTCCTTTTGATCCTCATCAATGCCCCATATGAGAGTTTCATCATTGAGATGAAACTTCCCCCCTCCATGTGTGAACCCATTTTGTAACTCCACCAAAACGCCACCTTCCATTTATCACCTATCATGGAGTTTCATGCATGGGATGACCTCCCATGCATCCAACGTGTGGACCATCTTATTTGAATATGAAACACCAGCCCTTCAACCTCATACTCCACTCATAACTTATTTCAAATCAACTCACTCACTTATAATTTATTTCCAATCAACTCACTCACTTATAATTTATTTCCAATCAACTCACTTATTTAACTCAATTCTTTAATTCCAGTTCAAACTCCAATCAGCCCCAATTTAATCAATCTTGGATTCACTTAGTAGTCAACAAAGTCAAACCCGACGCATTGGATCCAAATTGGCCATTTTGACCCATTTATCAAATTATGACCCATTTAAAATTCTTGACCCACTTGAGTATACATTACCCATTTATTTAATTTCCAACACATAACCCATAGCCATTGGGTCTTACTTGAGCAACGGGTCCCACCATCTATGATCATCACCCTTCAATTTATAACTCCAATGGCATTTTCGTAAATATTGATATATTGAAAAATCTAAGGTATTACAGAAAGATCCCTGCTCAAATACTACTAAAGAAAAAGTGATCTTAATCGAGGATCCAGAAAAGAAAAAATCACATATGTCTGAGGTATTTCTAAAAGAGTTTCAATCTATTCGACAAAGGATCCCTCTCGTTGAAAGAGTCTCCTTGCTTGAAAGGAGTATGAATGACCTTGAAGAATTAGTATACGAGATCATGGTGTTGGTCTAGAACTCTACGGAGAGGATATTGTTCCTAGATCTCAACAAACATCTTCCTCAGATGAATCTACTTGGGATAGTCTTTCCCCCCTCATAACCTTTGAATCATATGTAATGAACATGCTAATCAATGAAATGATCATTTTAGTATGTGTGCTGATTTGATGCATTTTGCTATCTATCTCATGTCAATTGTTTACATGGATTTAGTAAAACTGTGCAGACTGTTAGGGAGATAAAAATCTGACTCTGAAATTCCACACATTTTGGAGAATGGGGGAGCACAAAATCTGTGATGATTAGTACCTGTCACTGGTCATGACAGCTTAAGGAGGTAGATAATGCAAGCTTGAAAGGGAGCTTAGAGAAAAATAAACTTAGAGGCAGCTAAATTTTATGGGAACCTGGTCGAGAAAGTTGAGGGAGACAGCTTGAAAAATGGGGGAGAAGACTCTAGGAATGCTAGGACAATTGCTCCACTCATGGCTGATATCAGTAATGCTAAAATCTTAGTTTGTGCTGGGACGAACTAATCTTGATACACGAGAGTGTACATTAAATCTGTAACACCCCAATTTTCTCAATGAAGTGGATAATTACGAAAATGCCCCTGGTTTGTTAAATTAATTAATTTTGTGATGTTAAATAAGGAAATGGTGGGGCCCATTGCTCAAATTAAGATCATATGAGCAGATTATAAATGTCAAATTTGATTGGATGGGTAATGTACATCAATTGGGTCGAAAATGGCTAAATGGGTCAAAGGGCTCAATTGGGACCCAATGGGTCATAATGGATTATTTGACCATTGGGTGTACTCAATTTAAATGGGGTTAAGCTGAAATGATTGGAAATAAATTAGAACAAAAATGGGTTGGTTTGATGCATAAGTGAAAACCATTTAAAAATGGCAAAAATCAGCCATTAATGGGTCATGTTGTCAAAACGGGTCAAGGGGTTAATTGGGGACCCAATGGGTCGGGTTGACTAAGTTGACCACGGATGACCGTGTGGGCCCTCAATTGAACTCAAGTGTGAGTTAGTTCAGCTTGAGTTGTAGTGATTTGGAGTGAGTTTTAATTAAGAATAGAGTTGACTCAAATATGGTGCATTAAATGTGTTGAGTTGGATGAGTTGAGTTGGAATAAAAGGATCATGAGTCAAGTGAGTCAAGAGGAAGTGGAAAGGAGTTCTAATCTCACACAACTCTTAATCAAACAAATCCTAGCCGTTGGAGTGAAAAGGTGCCTTGGCCAAAGCCAAGGGACACCAAGGTTGGGCGGCATCATCTCATCTCATGAGATGCATGTGTTGAAGATGAATGGATGCAACATTTGGTGCCAAGGGGTGCCTTGGATGGCACCCAATATCCCATCGTTTTTGCCAAGAACTAATGAGGGAAATGAATGGATGTTGTGGCTGAATTACAAAAGGGATAGACCATCTCATATGGTGGTTTTTCACACAAGAAATCCTAAGGAAATCCTCATCTCTCTCCCTCTCTCCAAACTCTTCTCTTGGCCGAACCAGTTGCTGTTCTTCACCTTTGATCAAGCACCATTTCGGCTAGAAGCTAAGGAAGAAGGAAGGAAACAAGAGGGAAGAAGGCAAAGAGCAAAGACAAGAAGAAAAACTTGGAATTTGGTAAGCATTTCCATGGATTTTTGTTTAATAAAATGGGATAAATGAAACATGATTTGGCCATGGGTTTGTAAGGGCCCGGAATTTTTAAATTAATAAAAATGTGGATATAAGTTAATTTAATGATGAAAATTGGGAAATTGGTGGGATAAAAGGTAATGGGCCAAAATTTGGACAAAGGCCCAAGTATGGCCCAATAGACTAATGTTTGGATTTAAATTTATTTAAGTGGTTAATGAGGGTTAAATGGGTCAAGAATGGCCAAATTGGGTCAAATACCCATTTGGGACCCAATGGGTCAAGATGGTTGTGCTCTAAGGTAAATGGGCTAGATGGAAGTGTAATCGGGCCATGGGCCCAATGGGGATCCATTTAGAGTGAATTCAATGAAATTAAATCACCTAAGTGGTTTAAAAAAATTAAACCAAGATGGTGTGGCCAAGTGGGACCCACCTCCACCTCATCAAGTGAGGTGGTGTGTGGACCAATATTTGGTGGGGCCGACCACCATGGTTGATTTGGTCAACCATGGGTGGAATAATGGAATTAGGTTAAGTATAATGAGTTAACCTAAGGTGATTAAATAAATAAATGGGAATTAAAGTAACTAAAATATCTAAATATTAAATGATTAAAATTATAAAAATAAAGTAGTTAAATGGGAGACCAAGCTACCCCACTTCAAATGAGAAAAAACGTTGGGCTTGGGTGGTGGTTTGGATAACCACCACCATAAAGCAAATAAAATATCTAAAAAAAATATCTTAAGGTTGGTGGGATCATTAAATTAAAGTGAAAAAATGGAGATAAGTCTTATTGGTTATCTCATTCTCATTTTTTCTTCACAAACTCCATCCCTCCCATTTCCCATTGCCGTCCCATGCTCTAAGGAAGGAGAGGAAGAGAGTTAAGGAGAAGAGAAGAGAAGGAGAGAAGAAAAAAGTGGAAATTGGAGGGAAATCACTCTAAGGTTAGGGTTTAACATCTCTCCTCTCATGATTTTTCCCTCTCTCTCTCTCACACAAACCCTACCATGGCCGATTCTAGGGTTGGGTATTGCCACCATTAATCAAGAGTCTTGACCTATCAAAGATCAAGAGGAAGGAGAGAGGAGGCTAAGGAGACCGACGGCAACAACGGAAATCGGAGGAGACGTCGGATTGTGAGTATTTCTTAAACAAGAAATTTTGGATGTTCAGTGTCTAAGAATTGGAATTTATTTTTGTAGAATTTAATGGTGGTTACATAAATGTGTGTCATGGATGTTAAACGCATCAAATGAGAGGGTGGAAGATGGAGGAAACCCTAAATGGGTAAATTAGGGTTAGGGAAAGAAAATGAAAATGGGTTATGTGCATTATGTAAATTATGAGATTAAGCATAGAATGGGATGATTGGAAGAAAAATTATCGGCCATAGGGTTCGGCCATGTAGCATGGCCGAACCCCATAGTGGGTGATTAGCCAATTGATGTAAAATGGTTAGGGTTAATGAATGGAAGATAATGAAGGTGGCTAATGGATTTTTGGGTTGTAAATGAATGAATGTGGATGAGTATTAAAATGGTTTTATGATGGAAAATGCAATGGGATTTTATGGCATTAAGAAGGCATAAAAGAGAAGGAATTGTGAACCATGGGTTCGGCCGTGGTGCATGGCCGAACCCTAGGTTGTTATGTGTGAAATTAGCTAGGGTTTTAGGGTTTAAAAAGCCATGGAAAATGGGAAGATGGGTGGATTTAATATTTTGGGTGAATATAGGTATTATGGAGCAATGAATGATGAATCATGAACCATGGGTTTGGCCATGGTATATGGCCGAACCCTATGGTGATGAAATGATGATTAAATGGTGGGTTTAAAGGATAATGTGTTGATGAATTTTGGGTTTCAAATGAACAAAAGTAATGATCCAAATGGGGCTAAGAATATGGTTTAGTTGCATGATGTAAACCCCTCAAGGAGGGATTATTGGTGGATCTAAAGTGTAACAATGGACCCAAGAAAAAAAATGGGGAAAGGACACCATGGGTTCGGCCATGGTGTATGGCCGAACCCATGGCCCAATCATGGCCGAACCCATGGCCCAATTGGGATCCATTTGGTGTAACGCCCCGCCCTCTCCGAGAATTTCAGAGTCTATTTTTTTTATAAAGTAATAATAAAACATCGAAAGAGAGCGGGCGGCATCATGACGCGAGTTAAGTTCAGACTACCCAAGTCTGAACCTTAACTGGCCACCCATGTGTACATGGAATAGACCAAGATAGTGAATCACACATGGAACTAACATCAACATGCGGAATAATCTAGATTAATTGCGGAATAGAAAGACGAGATAGCAAGTAACAGTCCTAAACATTATTTATCATAGATCAAACATCCAAATGTTATCAACCTACTCAACCATAGCAAGTAGCGAATTATTACATGTCCCACAAAATATTCAAAAGACAGTAATATAAAGTAGTTCAGCCCTTCATTCAAGCACTTAGGCTTGGCTCCCCTCCCGGTCAACGACCTTTCCTTTCCCTTTGCTTGTACCTGCAATCTCCTCTGAGGATAGAATTAGGGCGTTAGATCAACGCGCCCAGTAGGTTTCCGAATCAGGGCTACCATATGTTAGCATATAAAACATGCATATACATATCATAATATATGATAATCAAAACAGGTAAAACAATGCTATGATGTATGCACATGCAATGAGCCTCCCCCATCATGTACATCCATAGCCATCACTTGTCGTGCCATGCACCGACAAGATAAATCACAATACAACTTCCATCTCTTCATCACTGACTGATTCATATCACGTATTAGTCCTCCTGCGGGACTCTCTTCGCCGAAGGAGACCATTGTGACTATGATCATCATGTTACTCTTCCTGGCGGAACTCTCATCGCCTAAGGAGGACGTAACCCATAATTGTAACACTGTAGAACCTCATTCATCATCCCATGACCATGCATGAGATGCCAATGCCTGTATGCCATTTGTTAATGCATAATATATCATTTTGAAACACATATATTAAAACAAGAATCTCATAAGAAAACTGAGTAAATCTGTGGTTACAAGTAGGTAGGAAACCTACTGAAGAATCTCTTCAGTAACTGATCTTTCTTTCGCGTCACCTGGTCACGACTCGCAAGTCGTTCGACTTCCGGTACCTTATCCATATACCAATCAGCAAGTCATAACATCATTTACTTATTCAATCACATCTACGACCCATCCACATCATGTGGGGTTCGACCATGCCCTTGGCCAAACATCACCAACTTAGGATTTAACTTCCTACTTTATTTAATCAACTCTTAAACACTTAACCCTTTTAAACATGTCTTGCTAAGGTCCATACAACCATACACATGATTATTCCACCTTTGATCAATAATCACTCTTTCCCATAATTTCAATCACAAAGTCGGCTACACAATAGGGTTACCAAAGACCCTTAGTGGGGTTCTCTTGGTTCAACTAGTCCATGATTTACCCCTGATTTGAATCCATAACTTAACCCTAAAAAAAATGACATGGTTCAGCCCTATGTTGGCCAACCAATAACAGCAAGTTAAACTTCCATAAATCACATCAAACACCATATTTTATATGGTTTAAAACTCACCAACATCATCAAAACTAACATGGGGTTCGGCCATCCAAAGTGGCCAAACCCTATGTCCATGTCATGGTCCTTATGTATGTGTTTTAAATCCTCATTTAGACAAGTATTAATCAGTATATTACTACTGCATTTTTACCTCTCAAAACCATCGAAATAAGTTAATCACTTTGTCCGAATGCACAACATTTCATGGGATTCGGCCATCCAAGATGGCCGATCCAAATGGTCCATAATATCAATTTAAATCTACTGTTTAAACCCATATTAACTTCAGTCTTCTTGTCATTCAGATCCATGTTTATCATCCCTTCTATAGCATGTATTTGATTCTTAAATAAAAACCCAAAAATAGTCCACAAAAGCTCTATGGGTTCCATGTTTCAAACACCTTAAAACCAACCATCATTTGCATGGGGTTCGGCCCTCCATGGTGACCGAACCCTATGACCTTTGGTTTTGCATTTCTTTATCATTCAACTAGGTCTAAATCAAACTCTTTATTTGTGATTTAACCTTTGTAAAACATACACCTTTAATCATCTAAAAACAGTCCATAAAATTCCATGGTTTCCATGTTTCAAAACATGAAAAACCACCCATCTTTTACATGGGGTTCGGCCCTCCATGGTGGCCGAACCCAATGGTTAACTTTACCATTTTAAATCCTTCATTTATCAAGGCTAGACATTGGTGTATTCGGCCATGACCATGGCCCAATACATACCTCACTTGTTTCATGTTATTAAACCAAAATAACACATGGATACTTACCAAATTTTCCAAACTTCTTTCTTGCCTTTGATCCTTGGTTTCTCCCTTTTATTTCTTCTTTCTTTCCTTAATTCCTTGCTGGTTTATACTTGACTAACTGGTTCCAAAAACCTCTGCTGTTCAGCCAAGAAAACGAATTGGAGAGAGGGAGAGAGAGATGGGAATTCTTGGATTCCTTTGTGTGAAAAACGGCCATGTATGGTAAGGTTTTTCTTTTATAGTTTCAGCCCCCCAACTCCCATTCATCCTCCCTCATTAATGTTGTTAAAAACGATGGGGCAAAGGGTGTTAACCAAGACACCTCTTGGTGCCAAACGTTGCACCCCTTGGTGCCAAACATTGTATCACATGGGAAATGAACCAATGCAACCCTTCATGAAAAGGTGTCGCCCAACCTTGGTGTCTTTTGGCTTTGCCAAAGCACCCCTTTCATACCAACGGCTGAGATTGATTCTGATTAATTGTTGTGTGAGATTACAACTCATTTCCATCTCCTCTTGACTCACCTAACTCGGAATATTTTTATTCTAAACCAACTCATCCAACTCATCACTTTTAATGCACTAAGTTTGAGTCAACTCATTTCTTAAATCCAACTCATTTCAAATCAACCCAACTCAAGCTGAATTAACTCACACTTGAGTTCAATTGAGGGCCCACACGGTCATCCATGGTCAAACTGGTCAACCCGACCCCATTGGGTCCCCCCTTTAGCTCCTTGACCCGTTCTTGACTCTATGACCCAATTATGGTATTTTGGTCATTTGTAAGTGGTTTTCTCATATGGATCATGCCTACCCATTTCTTCTCTACTTGATTTCCAATCAAATAGGCTTAACCCTATTTAATTTAAGCTTACACAATGGTCAAATCATCCATTTTGACCCATTGGGTCCAATTGGCCCTTTGACCCATTTAGCCATTTCCAACCCAATTGATGTAGATAACCCATCCAAATCAACTTGATATATATATAATGTGCTCATAAGACCTTAATTTGAGCAATGGGCCCCAACATTTCTTATTTTGACATCACAAAATAATTAATTTAATAATTCAGGGGCATTTTCGTAATTTTCCATTTTATTGAAAAATTGGGGTGTTACATTTGGTGGGTTAAATTGGATGATGAATGGTGATTTAATTGCATGATGTAAACCTCTCATGGGAAGACTTGTGATAGATCTAAAATGTGCCAAAAGATTCAAGGAAAATGGGGAACAAGACATCATGGGTTCGGCCATGGTGTGTGGCCGAACCCATGACCCATTTTGTAGGTCATTGTATGAGCTAAGGTTGGGTCCATGTTTGTGTTTAGATGATGGAGAATCTTATTAAATGAGATGGCTGATTATGTTTCATGTTGAGTCATGGTTAGTGAATCCTTAATGGATCTAAGTTATGGATGAATTTTAGATTTAAAATATACATGAATAGAGGAGATATTAAACCATGGAAGTTTAGTGGCATAACCGTAATTATTGGCCACAATGGAGAACCATGGCCGAACCCCATGTATGTTGGACATGAACTTTGGTGCATTAAGATGACCTTATGAATGATTAAATTAAGCTTGGGGTTGATGCATTTTAGTTTCATAAATTAGAATGCTTAAAGGGCTAAAATTTGGAATTATCATGTGTTTAAATCAATGGAAATGAGGCTAAGTTAAGGGCTGATTTTTAATGACCTTTTAACGTGGTTAGGGATCATTAATGGACCTAGGTTGTGGATCAATTTCAGGACTTAATCATGCATGGATAAATGGGTGATTAACCATGGAAAATGAGGTAGTGACAAAACCGTAATTAAATGCCAAATTCAAGAATTCCATGGAGATTGATCATGGAATGAGGGGCTCTAATGTAATAACCTTATAAGTGGTTGATCAAGCCTAGGGTGGCCAAATTTTAAGACTTATGGGAGTAAAAGGTTTAATAGATGACATGGGACCGGACCCACAAAACCTAAATAGTGACCGGTTTTTCATATGGGCTTAGAAATGGTTAAAACATGGACTAATGATAAATGTGTAATAAGGTACTGGACATCGCAGGCAGTGCGCGATCAGCGACCGGGTTTATCGAACGGAAAACGTAAAAGGATGCGAGTCGGTATTCGGTAGGATTCCTACATTTTTGTAAGCCATGGATTGGGTGATGTTTTCTTTAATTTATTTTTGAAAGCATGTGGTTGCCTTTAAAATGAGTTTTGGATTATGTATCTTGTGATGTTTTCCTCTAAATTATTTTTGGAAATCATGTGAATGTCTTAAGATGGGTTTGGATTAAATATTATGGGATGTTTTTCCCTTTGATTTATTTGATAATCAAGTAATTGTTTTAAGATGGGTTTTTGTGTTACTATTGAACTACATATATTACATGGCACATGGCATCTACATCTCATGCATGGCATGGGAGGGATATGACAGGGGAAGGATGAAATGAAACCAGAGTCCATGCTCCGTCGGGGTGACCGATAAACGCATGGGGATGTTCATTATGTATTATTATACCTTGATGATGGTTTTCCATCCAGGGGGATGTTGTATTTATTGTTATACCTTGATGATGGTTCTTCCATCAAAGGGGATGCCTAGTGTGGATCGCATCTTGATGAGGCTTTTCCATCAAGAGGATCATGGCACGATGATGGTATGGATTTTATTTGGAACACTGTGTATGGTTGAAAAAGGGACATTATACGATGAGGATGAGATGGATGGGTGGGGTTCATGACATAGAACACCCATTGCATAACATTGCCCAAAGTGCATGGTTTTACTATAATATTATCTGCATGCTGTTATTACTAATTCATGTGCTAGCCCTACTCGAAGTCCTACTGGGCGCGTGGTCAACGCCCTACTTCTACCCTAGCTGATGACGCAGGAGGTGACGAAACGGACGGACGGGACGGGAGTCAAGCTTAGGAGCTTGGGAAGGCAGATTAATTATGTTGTTTAAGTGTATGTTGGAAAAATGTAATTTGAGTAGCTTAGCTTGTCGGAATGTAATAAATTAGATTACTGGCTATGTTTTGGGATTTTATCATGGACATTATGGTTTTGAGGTATTATAGAAATTTAAATGAATGTTATCTTCCTTGCTATCTCAAATCTGTGGGATAGTCTTTGTTGTTAATTCCGCACTGAGAAGTAATATTCCTTGACCTTACGTCTACACGTGAACCGTACTCGTGGACTTGGCTCCACGTACGCGTAGGGTTGGCCATTAAGGGCCGGGCTTTAGAAGCTCGGACTTAACTCGAGTCGTGACGTCCGCGCCCTTTGTCACTTTTCTTTTTTTAAAAAAAAATAGACTCTGATATTTCGGTGAAAAGGGGCGGACGTTACAGGTATGGCTTACCCCATGAAAACTATTGTTGGTTTTAAATATTTAAGTACGGTTAAGGTTAGAAGGTGAGGTTCGGCCATGTTGTATGGCCGAACCCCACCAAGTTGTATTTGGTAGATTGTAGTTTTTGTAAATGAGTCACTTGAATGGAATTATTAAATCAAGAGATAAAAGTGGACTCAAGTGAAATAAGTGAGGTTCGGCCAAGGTGTATGGCCGAACTCCACCTATGAACATTGGTTTTGGGATATTAAATTTAATGGATTAATGTTTATTCCCATAGGTTGTTAACAATGTTAAATAAGGGTATGATCAATGGCAAAACCGTAAATACAAATCACAGTGTAATATGAAAGGATTGATCAAAGAACTTGAAAAGAGGGGTCCAAAATCAAAGTGGTATGGTTCGGCCATGTTGTATGGCCGAACCTACCAAGATATGTTTGAAGGGTAAAGTGTTTAAGGGTTGATCAAATGAACAGGGAGATTAAATCCTAAGTTGGTGAGGCTCGGCCATGGGTATGGCCGAACCCCACACGGTGGTTTTTGGGATTTAAACCTAATAAGAAATCAAAAGATTAAGTATTAACTTGCTGTTGTGTAAACAAGGAAACGGAAGTTGAACGGCGTGCGAGTCGTGATCAGGTGAAGCTTAGAAAGGAACGGACACTTAAGCGGAGTTTAAGTAGGTTCCTACCTTCCTCTAACCACATTTATACTTGGTTTTATGATGGCTTTTATGAGACATTTGTTATACTATTATTTATCATCTTAGATTTGAATTACGAGTTTCATTTACATGCTTCATATATTCATTGGCATCTCATGCATGAACATGGGATGATGATTATGGAAAGCCTCCTTAGGTGACGAGGGTCCCGCCAAGAGTAGTATCATGATGATAAGAGTGACAACGGCCTCCTTAGGCAATGGGGGTTCCGCCAGGAGGAATATTATGATGATGAGAGCCACATCGGCCTCCTTAGGCGATGAGGGTCCCGCTAGGAGGAATATCATCAAGAAGAAATGAAAGAGTATTGAGGTTTACCTTGACGATGAGAGTCTCGTCAAGTGATGGCTATGTATATGTGTGATGGGTGGAACTCATTACATTTGCATTTACATACATAACATTGATTTCAGATGTTTTGTTGATCATATACTATGATATATGCATGTTTTATATACTAACCATGTGGTAGCCTTAATCGGAAAACCTACTGGGCGCGTTGATCTAACGCCCTAATTCTATCCTTAGAGGATAATGCAGGAAAAGGAAAAGGGAAAGAGAAGGTCGTGGATCAGGAGGGGAGCCAAGCTTAAGCGCTTGAGTGTTGGAATGGATTTATATTTTACTGTCGTTTGAATTACAATTTTATGGACATGTAATAGCTAGTAACTTTGCTATGGTTTGTTTATAGTTTTGATAATGGATCTTTGGTTTAAATAATTTTAATGGGAGACTTGTACTTGCTATCTTTTCAGTTTATTTCCGCAATTGGTCTAGTTTATTCCGCATGACTTATTTAGTTCCGTGTGTGTAATGTTTATCATGGATTAGTCCATGCACAAATGGTTGGCCAGTTAAGGGTCAGACTTTAGAAGTCCGGCTTAGCTCGCGTCATGACGTCGTCCGCCCTTTTCCGATGTTATTATATTATTAATAAAAAAATAAAAAATTAGACTCTGAATATCGAAAAGGACGGGGCGTTACAGTCGGTATCAGAACGAAACGGGAAGTTGAATCATCGAAGTAAGATTAAGACGGTTTCATATCTCACTGACAGATAAGAAACCCAACTGACCGACTCTTTGGAATCCGCTGATTGGGGGCCGGATTAATTTACTTCGATTGACTCAGACTGAATAATCAATCTGAGAACGACAATGAAAGATAGCAAAGTAAAGTACAGTCATCATAACTGGACATATTAAACATAGCAAAGTAGGATGCACTCCCCTGATATCCGCACATTGAGAAACAAACAATAGGAATTTAGAGATTTCCCCAGAAACAAAAGAAAACAAAATGTGAAAATTTGGCAATTTCCCCAAACACAATGCATGATATGATACATAAGAAATCCCCCAAAACCAAGATTGGTTTTATTAGAACTGTTGTTGATTATTTATGAGTTCTATGTTATGATACAGATATGTCGAGTAACGTAGAGTATACGGAGTTGTGGGACAGCGGAACCCCTAGCAATCCCGTAGATTTGGTGTCTGCTTCCAACAACTCCAATGTGGAAGTCAACATGGACAATCAAGAGGGATTACCCGAGGAGGTGGAAGTGGATTTAGCACCTCTTCCAGAAGAGTTATGGAAGATTATCCAACGATAAGAGAGGTGGTGGGGGAAATAGATCCTGACTATATGTACGAGTTGTGCAATCAGGATGGGCACAGCTGTACATACTGCCCCCACCCTCTTGAAGTTGTGTGTCCGGTTTGTGGACTTCATGGGCACGGGAAAGAAAGGACTAACAGTCATTATATTGGAAGACCGGGGTTAATACCCTGCTTGACGTGTGGAGTATTGGGACACATGTCGATGACATGCCCTAATAGTTTCTTTATGTTTGAGGATGATGTAGGGTCTTCTACGGAAGACTAGGCTAAGAAGTAATAAGAAAGGTCATGAAAAAAAGGGTTATTTTGTAATGGTTGTGGGTGCATTTTGTTATTTGAAGGGTTTATTTTAACCCTACCAACCCTTGTACAAAGATGAAATATGAATATATATAAAATATGCAGTTTTTATGATTCTATGAGGATTTATAGCATTTAATGTATGTTCCGAAGAAAACTAAGCCAATAATGTTTCCATGAATTAGGAAAAAATGGCTCCAACGAGAAAGAGCCTACAGAATCAAAAAGGGAAGGAGAAAGTATTACAAATTGGCTTTGGCGAAACGGCTCCAAAAAGAAAGACTCGACAAGACGGTAAAGGAAAGGTAAAAGAGATATCATTCATTCCACATGAAGAGGAGTTATCTCAATATGATAAGGAGAAATCGGTGCATGATAAGGAGAAATCAGTACATGAGAAAGAAAAATCGCTCAATGAGGAAGAGTCGCATCATTCTCGGCGAGAAGAGGAGGATAGTGACCCTTCATATCGACGGGAGGAAGAAGGGAACAACAACAACAATGTGACTATACCATTTGTGCCTCCTGAACTACAAAGCTTGGAACAAGCAGTAGTTACTTCTGTCCTCCAACAACATATGAATGGAGGTGGAAGCACAAGTGAGGCTAATGACCGGAACATGGTCAGAGACTTCCAACAACAGCGCCCTCCTTACTTCAAAGGGAGAGAAGGGCCTGTTGGAGTGGAGAACTGGTTGAAGAAGATCTCCCAAATACTGACTCTACTGAATATCAAGAGTCATGCTCACAAGGTTCTACTGGCCACGTCACAGCTAATAGACGATGTTGGTAAGTGGTGGGAGATAGTGGACAAACAGCAGGCACTTGTGCCAGAAAGATAAAGGACTGCTATGACCTGGGAGCAATTCTCAACGACGTTCCTAGATCACTATTTTCCGGAGGAGGAGAAGGAACTTCAGATTCAGGCCTTTTTGTCATTGGTGCAGGGCTCCATGACGGTAGCTGAGTATCATCAGGAATTTCTTAGTCTATCAATTTATGCATTTTATATTGTGGACATGGAGTACCGGAGGGCTTGTAAGATCGAGCGTGGTCTACGGCCAAACATTAGGGCCAGAGTGACAGTGTTCAAGCCAGCCACGTTGGCTGAAGTGGTCAGCAAAGCCACCATTGTAGAATAGGAATTGGCTGAGTTCACACAAGTTGACAACCGTCGAGCACCGAGTGGGAGGGGTATGTATCAGCCTAAGAAGAAGTTCCGACCGAACTTCAGCAGACCGTCACCATCTGTTGGATCCACTGGGGGCTTTCGTCCCAACCAGCCCTCTCAATCTGTAGCAGTCACTCAGGCTTCTTGAGGGATGGGCAACTGCTTCTACTATGACCAGCCGGGACACCTCAGGAAGGATTGTCCAAAACTCAACCGAATCGAGGATCGTTTCGTCCACCAACCAGACCAGCTAACTCTCGGGGAGGCAGGATGCATAATCGGGGAGGACGGGTAACTAATCCTACTGGAGCTGGACGAGTGTTTTCTCTAGTACCTCAAGCGGATGAGGATCACTCAGTAATACAAGGTATGGCGGTAGTGAGTAGTTCTTATGCATAAGCACTATTTGATTCGGGAGCTTCACATTCCTTCATAACTGCATCATTTATAATTGCTACAGGTACCTTAGTTCAAAGATTAGCCAAAACACTCACAATTGTGTCCCCTGTCGGAGACTCGGCATTGGGACTTATATGCACGACAGTTAATACTGAACTAGCTGGACTCAGATTTGTGTTCAATTATCTGGTACTCGACATGACAAGGTATGATATAATCTTCGGCATGGATTGTTTGGCTAAGTTCCAGGCAACATTGATTGTTATCGCCGAAGAGTGACATTTTGGTCACCCGAAGGAAAGCAATATGTGGTTCGTGCAGACAAGCAGAGTGGACTGCAGGAAAGGTTGAACCACGTGGTATTGAATAATATCATCATAAATAAAGAACCAATTATTGAACTTCCCTCAATTGTGAAAGAGTTTGAGGATGTTTTTCCAAAGGAACTCCCTGGTTTACCACCCATGAGGGAGCTCAATTTCGAAATCCAGTTGTATCCTGGTACTGCACCAGTGTCCTTACCACATTATCGGATGGCACCAGTAGAGATGTCTGAGCTAAAGAAGCAAATTGATGAACTGCTTAGGCTAGGATGCATCTGAAACAGCACATCATCTTGGAGAGCTCCAGTCTTGTTTGTAAAGAAGAAAGACGGTTCACTCCGAATGTGTGTGGATTACCGGAAGCTGAATCAGCTAACGGTACGGAAAAAGTACCCTCTACCGAGGATCGATGATCTATTCGATCAATTGAGGGGTTCCAACTACTTTTCGAAGATTGATTTGATGTCCGGATATCATCAAATCTGTGTTAGAGAGGAAGATATAGAGAAAACAGCCTTTAGGACGCGGTACAGACTATACGAATTTGTAGTCATGCCGTTTGGACTCACAAATGCACCGGCGGTGTTCATGGATTTTATGAACAGGATCTTCCGTCTGTATTTGGACCAGTTCGTTATCGTGTTTATTGACGATATCCTCATCTTTTCCAAAAGTAAAGAAGAACATGCTGAGCATCTACGAATAGTTTTGGACACCTTGAGGAGGAACAAGTTGTATGCCAAAGCAAGCAAATGTGAATTTTGGTTATCTGAGGTCAAATTCTTGGGGCATGTCATAACAGAAAACGGTATAGCCGTGGATCCAGCTAAGGTGGCAGTAGTAAGTGAATATAAAGCGCCAAAGAATGTAACCGAGATCCGCAGTTTCTTAGGATTGGCCGGTTATTATCGGAAGTTCATCATGGACTTCTCCAAAATTGCATCACCATTGACTCGACTCACTCAGAAAGGAGTCAAATACGAGTGGACAGATCTATGCAATTAGAGGTTTGAGGAGCAGAAAGATAGACTTACAATTGCTCCCATCTTAGTTTTGCCAGAAAAAAGGCAGGGGATATGAAGTAGAATGCGACACTTCAGGAGAGGGACTGTAACGCCCCGCCCTTTTCGAGACAAAAATTCAGAGTCTATTTTTTTTTAAACTTAAACACCGGACAAGGGCGGAGGAACGTCACAACGCCAATTAAGTTCAGACTACTCAAGTCTGAACCTTAACTGGCCACTCATGTGTACATAGACTAGACCATGATAACAAATCACACATGGAACTAAACAATAACTTGCGGAATAACTAGACTAATTGCGGAAATAGAATGAATATATAGCAAGTAACAGTCTCAATTAATAAATAACATAAAACAACCACCCATAGTTAATAACCTAACCAAACCATAGCAATGTATTAAATTATTACATGTCCACCAAATATAACTCAAATGACAGTAATAAAGAAGTCTTGTCCATCAATCAAGTGCTTAGGCTTGGCTCCCCTCCCGGTCATCGACCTTCTCTTTTCCCTTCCTTGTTCCTGTATTATCCTCTAAGGATAGAATTAGGGCGTCAGATCAACGCGCCCAGTAGGTTCCCGATCAGGGCTACCACATGGTTAGCATATAAAACATGCATAATAGTACATGATTATCAAAAACATATAAAACCATGCTATGTATGTATGCAAATGTAATGAGCTCCACCCCATCACACATACATAGCCATCACTTGACGGGACTCTCACCGTCAAGGTAAATCACAATACACTTTCATCAGGAACTCACACGATAAGGTAATCCACAGTAATCCTCGTTACCTGTGGAAAGACACTTCATCATTGAGTTGTTTCATATCACAAATTAGTCCTCCTGGCGAGACTCTCATCGCCAAAGGAGACCAATGTGACTCTTATCATCATGTTACTCCTCCTGGCGGCACTCTCATCGCCTAAGGAGGATGGTAACTCATAATTGCAACACAGCATATCCTCAATCATCATCCCATGTCCATGCATGAGATGCCAATGCATTGTATGTCATTTGTAAGTACATAACTCATCATTCAAAATATGATAAATAATAGTATGACAATATCTCATAAAAACCATCATGAAAACAAGTGTAAATGTGGTTACAAGTAGGTAAGAAACCTACTGAAGATTCTCTTCAGTGTTCGATCCTTCTTACTCGTCAGCCATTCACGACTCGTACGCCGTTCTCGCAAGTCTCGATACCTTATTTTCATAGCAACAAATTAAACATTCATTATGTAATTCCAACTTGGTCTTAGTCCCAAAATGCACTATGTGGGGTTCGGCCATACCCATGGCCGAACCTCACCTATTTATCCTTTGGTCTCTCATTCATTTAATCCCTATTAAGCATCAATTTCTACAAAAATACCTTGGTAGGGTTCGGCCATACAGCATGGCCGAACCATACCCCTTTGTTTTGGGTCCATACAACCATAACTATGATCATTCTACCTTTGATCATTTCTCCCATAACTACCATTATGCCATTGAGACCAACCTTTTCCTTAAACAACCTTGACTATGACCAAACCACCTTGGTGGGGTTCGGCCATACCCATAGCCGAACCTCACATCTTTATTTGCTCCTTTAAATCACATAATTAGCTAAACATTAAGGCCACCAATGACCCATAGTGGGGTTCAGCCAATGAGCATGGCCGAACCTCACCAAATCTGATTTTTGTCCCCATTTTTTATCTTATTTACGATTAATCAACTTGATATTAAATCCATACTTAAACCTAGGTAATTCTTAAATCAATACATAAACACATCATAGTTACCCATGGAATTCAATCCAATCTTTTCACCCAAAAATAGCCCATGGGGTTCGGCCATACCCATAGCCGAACCCTATGGTTCACTTGGTTCAATATTCACCATGATTGCTCATGGTTTTAACATGCTAATTCAACCATGAACCATACATGGTTCAGCCATATATTGACCAACCAAAAACAGTAAACATATCCTCATTTAATTCCCATAATACACCATAATCTTATATGGTTTTTATCTCACAAAATCATCAAATACTTTCATGGGGTTCGGCCCTCCATGGTGGCCGAACCTTATGTCCATGACTTGATCCTCATAAACATACTTTTATGTTTCAATAACCATGTAATAAACAGCATAACATAACCGAGTCTTACCACTTAAAAATCATCCAATAACCAACCTAATTACATGGGGTTCGGCCATGCTCATTGGCCGAACTCTATGACCTTTGGTTTTGAACTCCTTAATCATTCATCTAGGTCTAAATCAAACTTCCATATCTATGTTTTAACCTTTTTAAAACATACACTTTAAGTCTAATAAAACATCTAAAAACAGTCCCATATTTGTATGGTTTTAAATTCCAAAAACCATCCAAATCAACCAATTATTTCCATGGGGTTCGGCCATCCAAAGTGGCCGAACTCCATGTTCTAAATTTCCATCCTTTAAACCTTATCAACACACTTTACAACCTTACTTAATTCGGCCACAAAATGACCCAATTAACATGTGTATAATTCACCATGGTTTGACATGGTTTTTGACCTTTAAGAACATCAAATCCAATCCGGTTCGGCCAACCGAGATGGCCAAACCTAATGGCATAATTTTCTTATCCTTTTAAGCCATCTAATCCAAGGTTAAAACCTTGATGCATTCGGCCATAACCATGGCCCATTACATGCTCCATTTGTTCCATTTTATTAAACCAAAATAACAACACTTACCAAACTTCCTTGCTTTTAATCTTTACTTCCAATCCTTCTTTGTCTTCCTTCCTTTGCTGTTTTATGCTTGACCAGTTGTGCAAACAGCTCTGCTATTTCAGCCAAGAAAACAAATTTGGAGAGAGGGAGAGAGAGATGGGAATTCTTTGGATTTTCAATATGAAAATCAGCCAACAATGGTGGTCTTTCCCTTTTGTAATTTCAGCCCCATCTTCCATTCATTTTCCCCATTAAATTTTGCCAAAAACGATGGGATATTGGGTGTCATCCAAGACACCCCTTCACCCAAACGTTGCATCTCTTCATATTTGACACATGGATCTCATGAGATGCATGGTGCTGCCCAACCTTGGTGTCCCTTGGCTTTGCCAAGGCACCTCTTCATTCCAACGGCTGGGATGGGTTTGATTAAGTGTTGGGTGAGATTAAAACTCCTTTCCACCTCCTCTTGACTCACTTGATTCATGATATTTTTATTCCAACTCAACACATTTCATGCTCCATATTTGAGTCAACTCTTTTCTGAATTCAAACTCACTCCAAATCAGTCCAACTCAAGCTGAACTAACTCATACTTGAGTTCAATTGAAGGCCCACACGGTCATCCGTGGTCAACCTAGTCAACCCGACCCATTGGGTCCCCAATCAGCCCTTTGACCCGTTTTGACAACATGACCCATTAATGGGCTGATTTTGCCACTTTTAAATGGTTTTCACTTATGCATCAAGCCTACCCATTTTTGCTACACTTGATTTCCAATCAGTTCAGCTTAACCCCATTTAATTTGAGCTTACACAATGGTCAAATCATCCATTATGACCCATTGGGCCCAATTGGGCCTTTTGACCCATTTAGTCATTTTCGACCCAATTGGTGTACATTACCCTTCCAATTAAACTTGACATTTATAATGTGCTCATATGATATTAATTTTGAGCAATGGGCCCCACCATTTCCTTATTTAACATCACAAAATAATTAATTTAACAAACAGGGGCATTTTCGTAATTATCCACTTTATTGAGAAATTGGGTTGTTAGAAGGACTGGGGTGTGTCCTCAGTCAACGTCATCGTGTGGTGGAATACGATTCAAGACAACTAAAGATACATGAACGTCTCTTTCCCACGCATGATCTTGAACTGGCCACAGTGGTCTTCGCTCTCAAAAGTTGGAGACATTATCTCTATGGTGAGAAATTTGAAGTGTTTTCTGATCATAAGAGTTTGAAATACTTGTTTGATCAGAAAGAACTCAACTTGAGGCAGCACAGATGGATTGAGTATCTGGCAGATTATGACTTCGCACTACGATACCATCCGGGCAAGGCAAACAAAGTGGCGGATGCCCTCAACGGCATATCACATGCATCTATGGCATGTTTGATTAGAACGGAATGGGAGATGTTGCATAACATTCGTGAGTTCAATCTGTATATCAACAACCATGGGAGTATGTATAATTTAATCATACGGTCCAATATGGTCACAAAAATTGAACAAGAACAACGAGCAGATCTGGAGGTGGAAGAGATATGGGCTAAAATGTCTACGGGCATAGTAGTACCGGAATGGGAATTACGACCAGGACAGGGTCTTTTATTCCGAGGAAGTGTATATGTGCCAAAGAACTGTAGGAAAGAGCTATTGATTGAGGCACATCAATCCAAGCTCTCCATTCATCCGGGTAGCACCAAAATGTATCATGACCTGAAGAGACATTATTGGTGGCACGGACTCAAAAGAGATGTGGCGGAATTTGTGGCGCTTTGTTTAACTTGTCAGCAAGTTAAGACTGAACATCAAAAGCCACCAGGGTTACTCAAACCCTTACGAGTGCCGGAATGGAAATGGGAGCACATTTCCATGGATTTTGTGACGGGGTTGCCAAGATCCTCAAAGGGCAATGATGCCATATGGGTCGTAGTAGACCGACTAACCAAGTCTTCACATTTTATCCCTATCAAGATGACGGATTCATCGGAGACTTTGGGTCGGCGGTATATGAAAGAAATAATTCGGCTACATGGCATTCCCCGAACTATAGTATCTGACAGAGATGGCCGATTTACCGGCAGAGTGTGGCAAAGTATACACTCAGCTATGGGGACAGATCTACTGACTAGCACCGCATTTCATCCACAGACTGATGGACAGTCAAAAAGGACGATACAAACCTTGGAAGATATGCTGAGAGCATGCATGTTAGATTTCAAGGGTGGATGGGAGGACCACTTGCCACTGGTAGAATTCTCGTATAATAATAGTTATCAGGCAAGCCTTCAGATGGCCCCATTCGAGGCATTATATGATAGACCGTGTAGGTCACCAGTGTGCTGGACAGAGGCTGGTGAACCTGCACTAATAGGACCTGAGTTGGTTATAGAGACTACAACACAAATTCAGTTGATACGTCGACATTTATTGACTGTACAAAGTCGGCAGAAGAGCTACGCTGACAAAAGAAGAAGGTTTCTGGAATTTGAAGTGGGGGACATGGTATTCTTAAAGGTCTCGCCACGGGAAGGACACATGAGGTTTGGGAAGAAGGGGAAATATCAGCAAGATTTGTGGGACCGTTTCCTATCATAAGAAGAGTGGGGGATGTGGCTTATCAGATAACACTTCCTTCACAACTAGCAGCTCTACAGGATGTGTTTTACGTGTCGATGCTGAGGAAGTATAATCCCGATCAGTCCCATGTATTGCATGTGCAAGACATAGAAGTGCAAAACGACGTGACATACGTCGAGAAACCGGTCAGAATATTAGAGACTGAGCAAAGGGTGTTGCGAAATAAAGCGATTCAGTTCCTAAAAGTGGTATGGGACCGACATGGTGTTGAAAAAACCGCATGGGAACTCGAATCGGAGATGAGAACAGCTCACCCTGAGTAATTCACGTAATTTATTTTGGAACCCTACTTCGCTCGATTTTCGGGACGAAAATTTTAAAAAGAGGGTTATATTGTAACACCCCAATTTCTCAATAATATGAATATTTACAAAAATGCCATTGGATTGGTGAATTTAATAAATGTGATTGCAAATGAGAAAATGGTGGGGCCCATTGTTCAAATTAAGACCATAAGAACATATTATAAGTGTCAATTTATCATGAATGGGTAATGAACATCAAATTGGGTCAATGTGGTTAATTGGGTCAAATGACCCAATTGGGACCCAATGGGTCATAATGGACTTGTTTGCCATTGGGTGAGCCCAAATTTAATTGGGTTAAGATGAAATGATTGGAAACTAAATGGAGCATAAATGGTTAGGCTTGAGGCACTTATGAAAATCACATGCAAATGGCTAAAACTACCCATAATTGGGTCATGGCGTCAAACTGGATCCATGGGCTAAATGGGGACCCAATGGGTCGTGTTGATCATGGGGACCATGGTTGACCATGTGGACTCTCTAGTGAGCTCAAATGTGAGTCAAATTAGTATAAGTTGGGACCGAAGTGAGTTGAATTTAATCAAATAATGAGTTGACTCAAATGCATTAAATGAATGGCATTAAATGGAGTGAGTTGGGTTATTGAGTTGGATGAGTTGAGTTGGAAATCAAAGGGACCTTGTAATTACATTGAGTCAAATGGGAGATGAAGGAGTTGCCATAGTCTTAAACACCACAAAACAAGTCCCACACGTTGGGTACTTGTGGTGTGGATTTCCATGCGTGGAATTCAAGGGAGGAGATAAGAATCACATGGGTTATTGCCAAAGGATGCAATGGTTAGTGCCAAGGGATGCCTTGGTTGGCACCAAGTGCCTCCTTGGTTTGATCAAGAATTTATGAGGAGTAATGAGATAATATGGGGCTGTTTAACAAAAACAAAACACCCTTTATTGGCCGAGTTTTACATTGCCAAAACCTTGGAATTCTCATCTCTCTCTCTCTCAAGAACACACCTCCTTGGCCTAACCAGCTATTGGTGTTATCACCATTGACTCAAGCTTCTAATCACCTAGAGACTAAGGAAGTAAGAAGAGGGAAGCAAAGATCAAATGCAAGAGGAAAGGCAAAGGAAATTGGTAAGTACTCCATGGAATTTGGTTTAATTAAATTGGTAAAAAGGGAGCATGTTTTGGGCCATGGAATGGCCGATTGCATCAAGAAATTAAACCTTGGATTAAGATTGTTTAAAATGGTAAAAATGTATCATTGGGTTCGACCACTTTGGATGGCCGAACCCCATGAAATGATTTGGGTATTTTGATGGTTTTTGGAAGGCTAAAAACCATGCAAAATTATAGAGACTTTATGTGTTTTAATAAGACTCAAATTATATATTAAAGACGTTCAAAACATAGGCCATAGGGTTCGGCTATTGGGGATGGCCGAACCCCATGAAAGGATTAATAGGCTTATGGTTAATTTTAATGGTTTTGGAAGATAAAACCATACAAGTTATGAAGGGTGTTAAAATGTGTTGAATGAAGATAAGTTTGTTATTTTGGGTTGGCCATTGGATGGCTGAACCATGTAGTTATTATGGTTAAAGAGTAGAGCGTAAGTTAGGTACATATGATGGAATCATTGAACCAAGGGAACCATTGGGTTCGGCCATGTGTATGGCCAAACCCCATGGACCACTTTATATGGATGTAAGGTTTCTTGGTTTTGGAAATTAGTGGACTGTTTTTATTAATTTTAAAAAAGGGTCTTGTTTTGGGATGTATGGTTCATGCATGTTAAAGAATTTCAAGGGTTCAAAAGGACCCAATTATGGACCATTGCTATGATTGTTATGAATCAATTTTAATGGAAATAAAGGACCATGGGTTCGGCCATGGGGTATGGCCGAACCCCTTGAGAAATAGTTGTTGGTTTTAAATATTTAAGTATGGTTAAGGTTAGAAGGTGAGGTTCGGCCATGTTGTATGGCCGAACCCCACCAAGCTGTATTTGGTGGATTGTAGTTTTTGTAAATGAGTACTTGAATGGAATTATTAAATCAAGAGATAAAAGTGGACTCAAGTGAAATAAGTGAGGTTCGACCAAGGTGTATGGCCGAACCCCACCTATAAACATTGGTTTTGGGATATTAAATTTAATGGATTAATGTTTATTGCCATAGGGTGTTAACAATGTTAAACAAGGGTATGAACAATGGCAAAATCGTAAATACAAGTCAAAGTGTAATATAAAAGGATTGGTCAAAGAACTTGAAAAGAGGGGTCCAAAATCAAAGTGGTATGGTTCGGCCATGTTGTATGAAAAGGGAGATTAAATCCTGAGTTGATGAGGTTCGGCCATGGGTATGGCCGAACCCCACAAGGTGGTTTTTGGGATTTAAACCTAACAAGAAATCAAAAGATTAAGTATTAACTTGTTGTTGTATAAACAAGGAAACGGAAGTTGAACGGCGTGCAAGTTGTGATCTGGTGAAGCTTAGAAAGGAACGGACACTTAAGCGAAGTTTAAGTAGGTTTCCTACCTACCTGTAACCACATTTATACTTGGTTTTATGATGGTTTTTTTGAGACATTTGTTATACTATTATTTATCATCTTGGATTTGAATGACGAGTTTCATTCACGTGCTTCATATATTCATTGGCATCTCATGCATGGACAAGGGATGATGATTATGGAAAGGCTCCTAGGCGATGGGGTCCTGCCAGGAGTAGTATCATGATGATAAGAGTTACAACGGCCTCCTTAGGCGATGAGGGTCCCGCCAGGAGGAATATTATGATGATGAGAGCCACATCCGCCTCCTTAGGCGATGAGGGGCCCGCCAGGAGGAATATCATCAAGAAAAAATGAAAGAGTATTGAGGTTTACCTTGACGATGAGAGTCTCGTCCAGTGATGGTATGTATATGCGTGATGGGTGGAACTCATTACATTTGCATTTACATACACAGCATTGATTTCAGATGTTTTGTTGATCATATACTATGATATATGCATGTTTTATATACTAACCATGTGGTAGCCTTTATCAGAAAACCTACTGGGCGCGTTGATCTAATGCCCTAATTCTATCCATAGAGGATAATGCAGGAAAAGGAAAAGGGAAAGAGAAGGTCGTGGATCAGGAATGGAACCAAGCTTAAGCGCTTGAGTGTTGGAATGGATTTATATTTTACTGTCGTTTGAATTACAATTTTATGGACATGTAATAGCTAGTAACTTTGCTATGGTTTGTTTATAGTTTTGATAATGGATATTTGGTTTAAATAATTTTAATGAGAGACTTGTACTTGCTATCTATTCAGTTTATTTCCGCAATTGGTCTAGTTTATTCCGCATGACTTATTTAGTTCCGTGTGTGTATTGTTTATCATGGATTAGTCCATGCACACATGGTTGGCCAGTTAAGGGTCGGTCTTTAGAAGTCCGGACTTAGCTCGCGTCGTAACGTCGTCCGCCCTTTCCTGGAGTTATTATATTATTAATAAAATAAATAAATTAGACTCTGAATCTCGAAAAGGGAGGGATGTTACAATATTTCTCCGATTTCCCCAAATTGAGAAACAACACTTGATACTTAGGAAGTTTCCCCAAAAACAAAGATGTTTATTTGGCAATTTCCCCAAAATATGAAAACACAGATTCTACGAGAAAGCGAAGTCACTGATGTTTCAATGACATAGGAAATGCCTCCGAGAAGAAGAACCCGACAAAAACCACATGTGGATGAAGAGGTACAGCAACCACACCGGGAGGAGGAGCAGAATAACTTGAACACTCCAGTGGTACCTCTCAAGCTGCAGAACTTAGTGCAAGCGGTGGTCACTTCCGTTCTGCAGCAACATATGAACGGCAACGGAAATACTACCACCCAAGAGGCAAATGATCGGAGTATGGTTAGAGATTTCCAACAGCAACGTCCCCCTCATTTCAAAGGGAAAGAATGACCTGCCGAAGCGGAAAATTGGCTGAGGAACATCACCAAGATCTTGACATTGTTAAAGATCACTGGAAACGAAGATAGGATATTACTGGCTACCTCACAATTGATTGATGATGCCGACAATTGGTGGGAAGTGATTGAGCGACAGCGGGCACTAATTCCGGAAGCGGAAAGGACAGAGATGACGTGGGACCAGCTCTCGGCTATTTTCCTGGACCACTACTTTCCAGAAGAGGAGAAGGAGCGGCAGACTCAAGCGTTCATATCTTTGGTGCAAGGCACCATGACTGTGGCGAGTATCATCAGGAGTTCCTCCGTCTATCATGTTATGCTTTATACATGGTGGACACGGAGTACAGGAAGGCTCGCAAATTTGAGCGCGGCCTTCGACCGAGCATCAGGGCCAAAGTGACTATCTTCAAGTCACCTACATTGGCGGAGGTGGTCAGTAGAGCTACCATAGCGGAGCAAGAGCTGACAGAGACAGCGCGGTTTGTGGACAATCGTCGAGGCCAGAGTGGGGGAAGTGTTTTTCGTCCTAACAAGAGGTTCCGACCTAATTTTGGGAGACCATCACCTTCTACTGGGTCGAGTGGGGGCTTTCTTCCCAATCTGCCCTCCCCATCACCATCCGTCTCTCAGGTCCCCCGAGGTGTGAGCACTATTTCCAGTGTGACCAACAGGGCCATTTCAAGAGGGAATGTCCACAGAATAGTAGACCCTCTCACTCCAGGGTTTCATTTCGCCCTCCAGCCCGATCAGCTAATTCACAAGGATCCAGGGCGTACAACCAGACAGGACGGGCACCTAAGCTGACAGGATCTGGACAGCTGTATACCTTAGCTCCTCATCTAGAGACGGTGGATCACTAGTGATTCAAGGTATGGCAGTGGTTGGTAGTCCCTATGCTTTCGTATTATTTGATTCTGGTGCATCCCACTCAGTTGTATCTACTGCATTTATAACTGCTACTGACACCTTAGTACAAAAATTGTCCACATCACTTACTATTGTATCCCCCATCGGAGACACATCATTGGGACTTATATGCACAGTAGTAAACATTGAACTCGCTGGATTCAGATTTGATTTCAATTATCTGGTACTTGAGATGACTGAGTACGACATCAGCTTTGGCATGGATTGGTTGGCTAACTTCCAGGCCAGCATTAACTGCCATCTCCGCAGGGTGATATTTTGTTCACCCGAGGGAAACGATATGTGGTACATGCTGATAAACAGAGCATCCCTATGACCAGAAGATTGCATGAAGAATTGAACCACCTTGTATTGAACAACATCAGATTAGACAAGGCACCGGTGGCTGAATTTCAGGCAGTAGTGAAAGACTATGTGGAGGTATTCCCGACAAAACTCCTTGGCTTGCCACCCAAGAGGGAGATTGATTTTGAGATCAAGTTGTATCCTGGCACTACTCCAGTATCATTGCCGTAATAGATAGCCCCAGCTGAGATGTCAAAGTTAAAGAAGCATATTGCTGAAACTGCTCAGACTAGGATGCATCCGGAACAACACATAATCTTGGGGAGCACCAATATTATTTGTGAAGAAGAAGGATGGTACGCTTCGGATGTGCGTAGATTACAGAAAATTGAACCACTGACTGCCAGAAAGAAGTACCCTCTACCCAGGATTGTAAGGTCTCGGAATTTTGGAATTAATATAAATGTGAATATTATTTATTTTAATGATGGAAATTAGAAAATTGGTGGAGTAAATGGTAAATGGGCCAAAATTGGATAAAAGCCCAAGTGTGGCCCAATAGACTATGGTTTGGATTTAAATTTATTTAAATGGGTCAAGAATGGTCAAATTGGGTCAAATACCCATTTGGGACCCAATGGGTCAAGTTAGTTATGCTCTAAGGTAAATGGGCTAGATGAAAATGTAATTGGGCCATAGGCCCAAAGGGAATCCACTTAGAGTGAATTCAATGATTTTAAATCACCTCAGTTATTTGGAATTAAACAATGGTGATGTGGCCAAGTGGGACCCACCTCCACCTCATCAAGTGAGGTGGCGTGTGGGCCAAGGTTTGGTGGGGCCGACCACCATGGTGGAATTAGTCAATTATGGGTGGAAGTATGGAGGAAATTAAAGAGGTGGAATTAGGTTAAGTGGAATTAAATTAACCTAAATTAATAATCTAATTAATTAAGTGATTAAGTTAAACAAATGGGGTCAAATTGGTAACATGGGAGACCAAGCTACCCCACCTTATCACCATGAAAAACGTTGGGCTTGGTGGTAGTTATCTAAACCACCACCAAAAAGCAAATAAAATATCTTGCTTTGGTTGGTGAGAGTAGTTAATGTAAAGGGTAAGTTTAAGTCACCAAGTGGGGGGGTTAAGTCTTGAGTTCTTTTCCATTTTTTTTTTCTCTTCTCCTTCCTAGTCTGGGACGGTCATGGAGAATGACAATGGAGAGAGTTGAAAAGAGGATAAAAAAAAATGGAAAAGAACTCAAGACTTAACCCCCCACTTGGTGACTTAAACTTACCCTTTACATTAATTACTCTCAGCAACCAAAGCAAGATATTTTATTTGCTTTTCGGTGGTGGTTTAGATAACTACCACCAAGCCCAACGTTTTTCATGGTGATAAGGTGGGGTAGCTTGGTCTCCCATGTTACCAATTTGACCCCATTTGTTTAACTTAATCACTTATTTAATTAGATTATTAATTTAGGTTAATTTAATTCCACTTAACCTAATTCCACCTCTTTAATTTCCTTCATACTTCTACCCATAATTGAGTAATTCCACCATGGTGGTCGGGCCCACCAAACCTTGGCCCACACCACCTCACTTGATGAGGTGGAGGTGGGTCCCACTTGGCCACATCACCATTGTTTAATTCCAAATAACTGAGGTGATTTAAAATCATTGAATTCACTCTAAGTGGATTCCCTTTGGGCCTATGGCCCAATTACATTTTCATCTAGCCCATTTACCTTAGAGCATAACTATCTTGACCCATTGGGTCCCAAATGGGTATTTGACCCAATTTGACCATTCTTGACCCATTTAAATAAATTTAAATCCAAACCATAGTCTATTGGGCCACACTTGGGCCTTTATCCAATTTTGGCCCATTTACCATTTACTCCACCAATTTTCTAATTTCCATCATTAAAATAAATAATATTCACATTTATATTAATTCCAAAATTCCGAGACCTTACAATACAATCCTCTTTTAAAATTTTCGTCCCGAAAATTCGAGCGAAGTAGAGGTTCAAAACATCTTACACAAAGAGTTCCGGATGAGAGGCTCTCATTTCCGACTCAAGTTCCCAGGTGGTTTCTTCATTATCATGTCGTTCCCATACCACCTTGACGAACTGAATGGCACGGTTCCGCAGCACTCTTTGCTCACTCCCGACTATTCTGACCGGCTTCTCCACATATGTCACATCACTTCGTACATCGATGTCTTGAATATTCAACACATGTGAAGGATCAGGGTTGTACTTCCTCAACATAGACACATGGAATACATCATGTAATGATGATAACTGCGGAGGGAGCGTCAACTGATAAGACCCCCCCCCCCCGCCCACCCTCTTCAAGATTGGAAACGGTCCCACAAATCTAGGTGACAGTTTCCCCTTCTTTCCAAATCTCATGTGTCCCTTCCATGGTGAGACTTTCAAAAACACCAAGTCTCCCACCTCAAATTCGAGGAACCTTCTCCTCTTGTCGGCGTAACTCTTCTGACGGCTCTGTGCAGTGAGTAGATGTTGCCGTATCAATTTAATTTGCGTTGTAGTTTCTGCAACCAACTCCTGTCCAATCAGCGCAGGCTCACCGGCTTCTGTCCAACACACCGGTGATCTACATGGCCTACCATATAAGGCCTCAAACGGAGCCATCTGGAGGCTTGCCTGGTAACTATTATTGTAGGAAAACTCTACCAGTGGTAAATGATCTTCCCATCCGCCCTTGAAATCTAGCATGCATGCTCTCAACATATCCTCCAGTGTCTGTATTGTCCTCTCTGACTGTCCATCAGTCTGCGGGTGAAATGCCGTGCTAGTCAATACGTCGGTTCCCATAGCCGACTGTAGGCCCTGCCATACTCTGCCTGTGAATCTGCCATCTCTGTCAGACACAATAGTCCGAGGAATACCATGTAGTCTGATGATATCCCGGATGTACCGTCGACCCAATGTCTCCGACTAATCTGTCATCTTGATGGGAAGGAAATGCACAGATTTAGTCAACCGGTCTACTACGACTCATATCGCATCGTTGCCCTTTGATGACCTAGGCAACCCTGATACAAAATCCATAGATATGTGCTCCCATTTCCACTCCGGCACTAGTAAGGGTGCGAGTAAACCCGGTGGTTTCTGATGTTCCGCCTTAACTTGCTGACAAGTTAGATAATGAGCAACAAATTCTGCCACATCTCTCTTGAGTCCATGCCACCAATAGTGCCTCTTAAGATCATGATACATCTTAGTACTGCCCGGATGGACAGAGAGTTTGGTTTGGTGTGCTTCAATCAGCAACTCTCTTCTGCAATTCTTAGGCACATAGGTCCTGCCTCGGAACATAAGACCCTGTCCTAGTCGTAATTCCCACTCCGGTACAACCTCACCGGTAGACATTTTAGCCCAAATCTCCTCCACTTCTAGATCTGTCCGTTGCTCCCGTTCAATCTCGGAGACCATGTGGGATCGTATGATCAGATTATATATGGTCCCATGATTATTGAGGTAGAGTTTAAACTCTCTGATGGTATTCAGTACCTCCCATTCCGTCCTGATCATGCTGGCTACTGTTGCATGAGACAAGCGGCTGAGGGCATCCACCACCTTATTCGCCTTGCCGGGATGATATCGGAGTGCAAAGTCATAATCTGCCAGATATTCCACCCATCGGCGTTGTCTCATATTGAGTTCCTTCTGATCAAACAATATTCAGGCTCTTGTGGTTGGAAAACACCTCAAATTTCTCTCCATAGAGATAGTGTCTCCAGCTTTTGAGAGCCAAGACCACTGCTGCTAGCTCCAGATCATGTATGGGATAGTGGCATTCATGGATTTTCAACTGTCTTGATCCGTATGCCACTGCCCGATTATTTTGACTGAGTGTACACCCCAGTCCCTCTCCTGAGGCATCACAGTACACCTCATAATTTCTGCCTCTTTCCTGCAAAATCAGAATAGGAGCGGTTGTAAGTTTCTCCTTTAGCTCCTCAAATCTCCGGATGCACAGATCCAACCACTCAAATTTGACTCCTTTCTGAGTGAGTCGGGTAAGTGGAGCTGCAATCTTGGAGAAGTCCATGATGAATTTCCTGTAGTAACCGGCCAATCCCAGAAAAGTACGGATCTCGGTCACATTTGTCGGTACTTTCCACTCCTTCACTGCCGTTACTTAGCCGGCTCCACGGCTATACCTTCCTTCGATATAACGTGTCCTAAGAAGTTAACCTTAGATAGCCAGAACTCACACTTGCTGGCTTTGGCATACAGCTGGTTCTTCCTCAAAGTGTCCAGGACTATCCGCAAGTGCTCGACATGTTCCTCCTGACTTTTGGAATAGATCAGGATGTCATCAATGAATACAATCACAAACTGATCCAAATAAGGACAGAATATCCTATTCATCAGGTCCATGAACACAGCCGGTACATTAGTAAGCCCAAACGGCATGACTACATACTCATATAGACCATATCTCGTTCTGAAGGCTGTCTTCTCTATGTCCTCCTCTCTAACCCGGATTTGATGGTATCCAGACATCAGATCAATCTTGGAAAAGTGAGAGGAACCCCTAAGTTGATCAAATAGGTCATCAATTCTGGGTAGGGGATATTTGTTCCTGATAGTCAACTAGTTCAATTTTCTATAGACCACACACATCCGAAGGGTACCGTCTTCTTAACAAACAATACTGGGGCTCCCCATGCGGATGTGCTGTTCCGAATAAAGCCCAGCCTGAGCAGTTCATCAATCTACTTTTTCAACTCAGTCATCTCAGCCGGTGCCATCCTCTAATGAGGTAAGGATACTGGAGCTGCGCCGAGGTATAATTTAATCTCAAAGTTTATCTCCCTCTTAGGTGGCAGACCAGGGAGCTCTGTTGGAAATACCTAGGCATAATCTGTTACCACCGCCGGAAGTTCAACTATTGGTGCCTTATCTAATCTGAGGGTGTTCAAGGCAAGATGTTTCAATTCTTCCTGCAGCCTTCTAGGAATGCCCTGTCGATCAGCGGGCACTATATACCGCTTTCCTTCGGGTGACCAAAATATCACCCTACGAAGATGGCAATCAATATGGGCCTCATATGTAGCCAACCAGTCCATACTAAATATAACATCGTACTCAGCCATATCTATTACCAAATAGTTGAACTCGAATATGAATCCAGCGAGTTCAGTGTTCAGTGCCGTGCATATGAGTCCCAAGGATGTGTCTCCGATAGGGGATACAATAGTAAGTGAGGTGGACAGATTCTGTACTAATGTGCCCGTAGCAGATATGAATGCAGCAGATATAAATGAATGGGAAGCTCCAGAATCAAATAATGTAACTGCATAAGAACTACCAACTACAGCCATAACTTGAATCACTGAGCGGTCCACTGCTACTGGAGAAGGTATAGCAAAAAGTCGTCCTGATCCCATAGGGTTTGGCGCCCGTCCTGCTTGATTGTATGTTTTGGCCCCTCGCGGCTGAGCTGATCTAACTGGAGGGCGGGAAGAACCCCTGAAATTAGAGGGTCTGTTGAGCTGTGGACACTCTCTCTTGAAGTGGCCTTGTTGGCCACACTGATAGCAAGTGTTCCCACCCCGAGGAACCTGGGTAATTGATGCTGACGGGGAGGGCTGATTGGGGCGAAAGCCCCTGTAGATCCAGTAGAGGATGAGGGTCTGCTGAAACTCGGGCGGAACCTGTTGTTGGGTTGAAGTGCACCCCGCCCACTCTGCCATCCGCGGTTGTCCGGTCGCGCTATCTCATTCAATCCCCGCTCCATTATAGTGGCCCTGCCGACCACCCCTGCCAATGTAGATTCCTTGAATACTGTCACCCTAGCCTTGATGCTCGGCCCAAGGCCCCGTTCAAACTTACGGGCCCTCCGGTGCTCAGTATCCACCATATAGAATGCGTAGACAGATAGACGAAGGAACTCCCGATGATATTCTGCCACTGTCATATTGCCTTGTACTAATGATATAAAAGCTTCAGTCTGGCTCTCCCTTTCTTCCTCCGGGAAATACTGCTCTAGAAAAGTGGCTGAGAACCATTCCCAAGTCATAGCAATTCTTTCCCTTTTCGGCACTAGTGATTGCTGTTTTTCTACCACTTCCCACCAATTACCGGTATCCTCAATCAGTTGAGATGTTGCCAGTAAGATTCTGTCAGCCGACTGGAAACCTGAAACAGATTCAAGATCTGAGTGATCTTCTTTAACCAATGATCTGCTCCTACAGCCCCTTCTTTTCCTCTGAAATAGGGAGGTCACTGTTGCTGGAAATCTTTTACCATCTTCCGTTTACTGGTGTCACTAGTAGTCGCATTTCCGTCGCTAGTAGTCGCATTTCTGCTCAAATGTTGTTGAAGAGCAGCAGCGACTGCCGCTTGAACTGCATCTTTTAGCTCGGGAGGTACACCTTGTATGTTTATATTATTTTGTCCCTCCTCCCGATGGGGTACCTCCTCTTCCTGGCGAGGTGGTGATACCTCTTTCTGGTTGCGACGAGTCCTTCTCTTCGGAGCCATTTCCTAGTTATCAAAAAAAACATTGACTTAGCTCCTTTACAAATTTGGGGAAAGAAATACTAACCCAACATACTTTGTTTCTCATTTTTGGGGAAAGTTACCAAATAAGCACACTTGATTTGGGGCAAAACTTCCCAAGTATCTATGTTTTGTTCCATCTGATGAAATCGGGGAATTCTCTCCTATGTTCAATAAATCTATCATTATTCCGTCAAATTTGGGGAAGACCTAGATTTGTTTTCTCATGTCGGGGAAATGTAACCCTACTTGCTATGTTTGATAATTACAACTTAAATTGATTTTTTTCTTCCCTTGCTATCATCCCTTTCCATCAAATGTTGTTCTCGTATTAAACACTTCAGTTTAAGTAAATCGAAGTAAATTAACCCGGCCCCCGTGCAGCGGACTCCGAAGAGTCGGTCAGTGGGGATTCTTAGCTGCCAGTGAGACATGCAACCGTCTTAATCTTACTTCGAGAGATTCATTCTTCCGATATTCGCTCTGATACCAACTGTAACGCCCGCCCCTTTTCACAGAAAATCAGAGCCTATTTTTTTTTTTTTTTAAAGTGACGAAAGGCGCGGACGTCACGACGCGAGTTAAGTTTTGAGCTTCTAAAGCCCGACGTTTAACTGGCCAACCCTACGCGTGCGTTGAACATAACTCCACGAGTACGGTTCACGCGTAGAAGTAAGCTCGCGGAACATAAAAATAACTGCGGATGATAATAGAACTATCCTACCAGTTCTTCAGATAGCAGGGAAAAAATACCCAATTAATTACAAAAATGCCATTATACTGTATTATCCAAAATAATACCTAAACATAGCAAACTACCTAAATTATTACATTTCCGACAAGCTAACTATACAAATACATCTGTTCCAAAATAAACGTAAAACAAAATAATTAATCCGCCTCCCCAAGCTCCTAAGCTTGGCTTCCGTCTCCCCCTTCCATTCCGCCATTCTTGCATCGTCAGCTAGGGTAGAAGTAGGGCCTTAGAACACGCGCCCAGTAGGATTCCGAGTAGGGCTAGCACATGGTTAGTAATAACCACATACATAATAACACAGTGAAAACTATAAACCACCATATACTGAAAATATAAGTAAATGATATGCCATGGGTGTAAATGTTAATCCCACCCATCATTCCTGCCATATACTGTCATATCCCTCTTGACGGAAAAACCTCGTCAAGATATGTCCAACCGTAAAATATCCCCCTTGACGGCAAAGCCTCGTCAAGGTGTCCCCATGCCTGTTCTCGGTCGCCCCGACGGAGCATGGACTCCGGTTTGTTTATTTTTTTCCGCCCATGCCATGCATGAGATGTAATGCATTATGCTATGTAATATGTATATCTCATACCCTTAATATACCATACATATCCTTACCATATAATGCATAACCTTAGAAATAATAAACCATAGTATTAAACATAATGTCCATAATCATAGAACAATTCTTTTTTTTTTAAGATCAATCCCAAAATCAACCAAAATAAGATAAATATACCATTACACATCCATGGCTTACAAGTAGGTAGAAATCCTACCGATTACCGATTCGCGTCTTTTTTTCGGTATTCGTTCGACAATCCGGCTACCGACTCGCGTACCGCTCGCGCTATCCGACACCTTATTAAATTACCAAATTAGTCCATATTGTCCCATTTGCAAGCCCATAAATCATATTTTAGTGGTTTCTTCATTTTAGCCAATAATTACCATTTGTGCCACTACCCTTCACATAAACAATTTTTCATTAATTCATGCCTACCTAAGCCCAAAATTTAATCCACAACTTAGGTCCTTAACTTACCCAAATCCCAATCAATCTAAACACCTTCATACTCCAACCTTACCCATCAAAAGACTCATAAATGGGCCATGGGTTCGGCCATACACCATGGCCGAACCCATGGTGTCCTTTTCCCATTCTTTTCTTGGACCTATTGTTCACGTTTGAATTTATCACAAGTCCTTCTATATGGAAATTTCATCATTTAGTTAGATCATTCATTTGATCAACATTTGTTTCATCTCTTGAGCCCATCAAAACTAATAATATTCCCCCTCATCTTTTCATGGTGTCAAACATACTTCACCCATTGAATCTTCCCATTTTCCTCCTTTTTAAACCCCTTTAAAATTTTATGCATGACCATAGGGTTCGGCCATACACCATGGCCGAACCCATGGTTCATGTTCCATTATTTTTTCTATGCCTCTTAAGGCCACAACATTACTCATTCAAAACCCTAAACTCATTAATACATTAGTCCCTTTTTTGCATCCCTTAAACCCATTATTTGATCACCATTACACCACCATAGGTTTCGGCCATTTACCATGGCCGAACCCATGGTTCATGATCCACCATTCATTGCTCCAAGAACACCTACATTCACCCATTTAAAATCCTAATTTTCATTTGCTACCCTCATTGTCTTCCATTTATCAAAACTTAACCAATTAAATTAATTAGCTAATTACTCACAACATGGCCGAACCCTATGGCCCATGATTTTCCTTCCAATCATCCACTTCCATGCTTAATTTCATAAATTACCCAATGCACATAATCACTTATTTATTTCTTTTCCCTACTCCTAATTCACCCATTTAGGGTTTTCTCCATCTTCCACCCTTCCATTTAATGTATCTAAATTCCATAGTATAAAATCACCTATCCACCATTAATTTCACAAAAAAAAAAAATTCCATTTCTTAAACCCTAAAATCCAAAATTCTTTTATTTAAGAAATACTCACTATCCAACGTCTCCTCCGATTTCCGCCGCTCCCGTCGGTCTCCTTAGGCTCCTCTCTCCTTCCTCTTGATCTTTGATAGGTCAAGATCTCTGATCAAGGGTGGCAACTCCCAACCCTAGAATCAGCCATGTTAGGTTTAAATTGAAAGAGGGAAGAGGAAATGATGATGAGAGGGGAGATAATCACCTTGACCTTAGAGTGATTTTGTGTAAATTTCCATTTCTTTCTTCTCTCCTTCTCTTCTTAGCTTCCTTTCCTTAATTTTTTTTTTCTCTTCTCCTTCCTAGTGTGGGACGGTCATGGAGAATGACAATGGAGAGAGTTGAAAAGAGGATAAAAAAAAAATGGAAAAGAACTCAAGACTTAACCCCCCACTTGGTGACTTAAACTTACCCTTTACATTAACTACTCTCACCAACCAAAGCAAGATATTTTATTTGCTTTTTGGTGGTGGTTTAGATAACTACCACCAAGCCCAACGTTTTTCATGGTGATAAGGTGGGGTAGCTTGGTCTCCAATGTTACCAATTTGACCCCATTTGTTTAACTTAATCACTTAATTAATTAGATAATTAATTTAGGTTAATTTAATTCCACTTAACCTAATTCCACCTCTTTAATTTCCTTCATACTTCCACCCATAATTGACTAATTCCACCATGGTGGTCAGCCCCACCAAACCTTGGCCCACACGCCACCTCACTTGATGAGGTGGAGGTAGGTCCCACTTGGCCACATCACCATTGTTTAATTCCAAATAACTTAAGTGATTTAAAATCATTGAATTCACTCTAAGTCAAATCAAAATAATCTAAAATACCATCACATATCTATTGCTTACAAAAAGGTAGGAATCCTAGCGAATACCACGTAGCGTTCCGTTACGCTTTCCGTTTGATAATCCGGTCTCCGATCGCGTATCGTTTCCGACGTCCCGATACCTTATTACATTTACCGAATTAGTCCATACATTATCCATGATTAAGTTCCTAACTGATCATAACCCTAGATCCATTCAATGATCCTTAAGTATATTACAAGTTTATCAAAAATCGGTCCTTAACTTAACCCATTGCCGTAATAGATAGCCCCAGCTGAGATGTCAAAGTTAAAGAAGCATATTGCTGAACTGCTCAGACTAGGATGCATCTGGAACAACACATAATCTTGGGGAGCACCAATATTATTTGTGAAGAAGAAGGATGGTACGCTTCGGATGTGCGTAGATTACAGAAAATTGAACCACTGACTGTCAGAAAGAAGTACCCTCTACCCAGGATTGTAAGGTCTCGGAATTTTGGAATTAATATAAATGTGAATATTATTTATTTTAATGATGGAAATTAGAAAATTGGTGGAGTAAATGGTAAATGGGCCAAAATTGGATAAAAGCCCAAGTGTGGCCCAATAGACTATGGTTTGGATTTAAATTTATTTAAATGGGTCAAGAATGGTCAAATTGGGTCAAATACCCATTTGGGACCCAATGGGTCAAGTTAGTTATGCTCTAAGGTAAATGGGCTAGATGAAAATGTAATTGGGCCATAGGCCCAACGGGAATCCACTTAGAGTGAATTCAATGATTTTAAATCACCTAAGTTATTTGGAATTAAACAATGGTGATGTGGCCAAGTGGGACCCACCTCCATCTCATCAAGTGAGGTGGCTTGTGGGCCAAGGTTTGGTGGGGCCGACCACCATGGTGGAATTAGTCAATTATGGGTGGAAGTATGAAGGAAATTAAAGAGGTGGAATTAGGTTAAGTGGAATTAAATTAACCTAAATTAATTATCTAATTAATTAAGTGATTAAGTTAAACAAATGGGGTCAAATTGGTAACATTGGAGACCAAGCTACCCCACCTTATCACCATGAAAAACGTTGGGCTTGGTGGTAGTTATCTAAACCACCACCAAAAAGCAAATAAAATATCTTGCTTTGGTTGGTGAGAGTAGTTAATGTAAAGGGTAAGTTTAAGTCACCAAGTGGGGGGTTAAGTCTTGAGTTCTTTTCCATTTTTTTTTATCCTCTTTTCAACTCTCTCCATTGTCATTCTCCATGACCGTCCCACACTAGGAAGGAGAAGAGAAAAAAAATTAAGGAAAGGAAGCTAAGAAGAGAAGGAGAGAAGAAAGAAATGGAAATTTACACAAAATCACTCTAAGGTCAAGGTGATTATCTCCCCTCTCATCATCCTTTCCTCTTCCCTCTTTCAATTTAAACCTAACATGGCTGATTCTAGGGTTGGGAGTTGCCACCCTTGATCAAAGATCTTGACCTATCAAAGATCAAGAGGAAGGAGAGAGGAGGCTAAGGAGACCGACGGGAGCGGTGGAAATCGGAGGAGACGTCGGATAGTGAGTATTTCTTAAATAAAAGAATTTTGGATTTTAGGGTTTAAGAAATGGAATTTATTTTTTTTGTGAAATTAATGGTGGATAGGTGATTTTATACTATGGAATTTAGATACATTAAATGGAAGGGTGGAAGATGGAGAAAACCCTAAATGGGTGAATTAGGAGTAGGGAAAAGAAATAAATAAGTGATTATGTGCATTGGGTAATTTATGAAATTAAGCATGGAATTGGATGGTTGGAAGGAAAATCATGGGCAATAGGGTTCGGCCATGTTGTGAGTAATTAGCTAATTAATTTAATTGGTTAAGGTTTTGATAAATGGAAGACAATGAGAGTAGCAAATGAAAATTAGGATTTTAAATGGGTGAATGTAGGTGTTCTTGGAGCAATGAATGATGGATCATGAACCATGGGTTCGGCCATGGTAAATGGCCGAAACCTATGGTGGTGTAATGGTGATCAAATGATGGGTTTAAGGGATGCAAAAGAGGGATTAATGTATTAACGAGTTTAGGGTTTTGAATGAGTAATGTTGTGGCCTTAAGAGGCATAGAAAAAATAATGGAACATGAACCATGGGTTCGGCCATGGTGTATGGCCGAACCCTATGGTCATGCATTATAAATTTTAAAGGGGTTTAAAAAGGATGGAAAATGGGAAGATTCAATGGGTGAAGTATGTTTGACACCATGAAAAGATGAGGGGGAATATTATTAGTTTTGATGGGCTCAAGAGATGAAACAAATGTTGATCAAATGAATGATCTAACTAAATGATGAAATTTCCATATAAAAGGACTTGTGATAAATTCAAACGTGAACAATAGGTCCAAGAAAAGAATGGGAAAAGGACACCATGGGTTCGGCCATGGTGTATGGCCGAACCCATGGCCCATTTATGAGTCTTTTGATGGGTTAGGTTGGAGTATGAAGGTGTTTAGATTGATTGGGATTTGGGTAAGTTAAGGACCTAAGTTGTGGATTAAATTTTGGGCTTAGGTAGGAATGAATAAATGAAAAATTGTTTATGTGAAGGGTAGTGGCACAAATGGTAATTATTGGCTAAAATGAAGAAACCACTAAAATATGATTTATGGGCTTGGAAATGGGACAATATGGACTAATTTGGTAATTTAATAAGGTGTCGGATAGCGTGAGCGGTACGCGAGTCGGTAGCCGGATTGTCGAACGAATACCGAAAAAGGACGCGAATCGATAATCGGTAGGATTTCTACCTACTTGTAAGCCATGGATGTGTAATGGTATATTTATCTTATTTTGGTTGATTTTGGGATTGATCTTAAAAAAAGAAAGAATTGTTCAATGATTATGGACATTATGTTTAATACTATGGTTTATTATTTCTAAGGTTATGCATTATATGGTAAGGATATGTATGGTATATTAAGGGTATGAGATATACATATTACATAGCATAATGCATTACATCTCATGCATGGCATGGGCGGAAAAAAATAAACAAACCGGAGTCCATGCTCCGTCGGGGCGACCGAGAACAGGCATGGGGACAACCTTGACGAGGCTTTGCCGTCAAGGGGATATTTTACGGTTGGACATATCTTGACGAGGTTTTTTCCGTCAAGAGGGATATGACAGTATATGGCAGGAATGATGGGTGGGATTAACATTTACACCCATGGCATATCATTTACTTATATTTTCAGTATATGGTGGTTTATAGTTTTCACTGTGTTATTATCTGTATGTGGTTATTACTAACCCATGTGCTAGCCCTACTCGGAATCCTACTGGGCGCGTGTTCTAAGGCCCTACTTCTACCCTAGCTGACGATGCAAGAAATGGCGGAATGGAAGGGGGAGACGGAAGCCAAGCTTAGGAGCTTGGGGAGGCGGATTAATTATTTTGTTTTACGTTTATTTTGGAAAAGATGTATTTGTATAGTTAGCTTGTCGGAAATGTAATAATGTAGGTAGTTTGCTATGTTTAGGTATTATTTTGGATAATACAGCATAATGACATTTTCGTAATTAATTGGGTATTTCTTCCCTGCTATCTGAAGAACGGGTAGGATAGTTCTATTATCATCCGCAGTTATTTTTATGTTCCGCGAGCTTACTTCTACGCGTGAACCGTACTGGCATGGACTTATGTTCCACGCACGCGTAGGGTTGGCCAGTTAAGGGCCGAGCTTTAGAAGATCGGAACTTAACTCGCGTCGTGACGTCCGTGCCTTTTGTCACTTTTAAAAAAAAAAAAATAAGGTCTGATTTTCGGTGAAAGGGCGGGCGTTACAAGGATTGATGATCTATTCGATCAACTCAAGAGTTCCAGTCACTTCTCCATGATTGATCTGATGTCAAGCTACCATCAAATCCAGGTTAGGGATGAAGACATAGAGAAGACGGCTTTCAGGACGCGGTATGGACTACATGAGTATGTGGTAATGCCGTTTGGACTTACCAATGCACCAGCTGTGTTCATGGATCTAATGAACAAGATCTTCCATCCTTACTTGGACAAGTTTGTAATTATCTTCATTGATGACATCCTGATTTGTTCCAAAAATCAGGAGGAGCATGCTGAGCATTTGCAGATAGTCCTGAACACCCTGAAGAAGAATCAGTTGTATGTCAAAGCAAGTAAGTGTGAATTCTGTCTATCTGAGATTAACTTCTTGGGGCATGTCATATCAGTGGAAGGTATAGCCGTGGACCCAGCTAAAGTGGCCGCAGTTAGAGAATGGAAAGCACCAAAGAATGTGACCGAGATCCGCAGCTTTCTTGAATTGTCAGGTTAGTATAGGAAGTTTATCAGGGACTTCTCCAAGATTGCATCTCCACTTACCCGACTCACCCAGAAAGGAGTCAAATTTGAATGGTCTGATGTATGCAACCGGAGATTCGAGGAACTGAAGGAGAGGCTTACGACTGCTCCTATTCTGATTTTGTCTGGAAGAGGCAAGGGCTATGAAGTATATTGTGATGCTTCAGGAGAGGGACTTGGGTGTTCTCTCACTCAAAGTCAACACGTGGTGGCTTATGGTTCAAGACAGTTGAAGATTCATGAACGCCACTATCCCACACATAATCTAAAATTAGCCGCAGTAGTCTTCGCTCTCAAAAGCTGGAGACACCATCTTTATGGCGAGAAGTTTGAGGTATTTTCAGATCACAAGAGCCTGAAATATTTGTTTGATCAGAAGGAACTCAATATGAGGCAGCGCAGATGGATGGAATATCTACAAGATTATGAGTTTGCGCTTCGATATCATCCTGGCAAGGCAAACAAAGTGGCGGATGCCCTCAGCCGCATGTCACATGCAACAGTGGCCAGTTTGATTAAGAAGGAATGGGAAATGCCAAATACCATTCGAGAGTTCAACTTGTATATCAAGAACCGTGGGAGTATGTATAATCTGATCACACGAACCAACATGGTTTCCAAGATTGAACAGGAATAACGGACAGATATGGAAGTGGAGGAGATATGGGCTAAATGTCTACTGGTGAGGTTATACCGAAATGGGAGTTACGACCGGGACAGGGTCTTTTATTCCGAGGCAAGACATATGTGCCCCAGAGCTGCAGAAGAGAGTTATTGATCGAGGCACACCAAACCAAACTCTATTCATCCAGGTAGTACCAAGATGTATCATGATCTGAATCGACACTATTGGTGGCATGGACTCAAAAGAGAGGTGGCAGAGTTTGTTGCTCACTGCCTAACTTGTCAGCAAGTTAAGACTGAACATCAGAAGCCACCAGGGTTAATCAAACCCTTACCAGTGCTAGAGTGGAAATGGGAACATATCTCCATGGATTTTGTGACAGGGTTGCCAAGGTCTTCACAGGGCAACAATACAATATGGGTCATGGTAGATCGATTGACCAAGTCTACACACTTCCTTCCCATCAAGATGATAGATTCATCTGAGACTTTGGGGGGTCGACGGTACATCAAGGAAATTATCAGACTACATGGTATTCTCCGGACTATTGTGTCCGACAGAGATGCCGATTCACCTGCTGTAACGTCCCACCCTTATTCACTCGCCAAAAATTAGAGTCTATTTTTAAAAATAAAAAAATAAAAGAGTGAGAGAGAATGGGATGTCACGACCCGAGCTAAGTCCGAGCTTCCAAAGCCCAGCCCTTAACTGGCCAACCATACGTGTACATGGACTAAGTCCACGAAAACGGTTCACACGTACAAAGGCTAAGCTTGCGGAATTAAACATAATACGAAATTATAATAGAGTCTATCCTATCCAATTTTAAATAACAAGGAAGTCTATCACTTAAAAATAATCACCTTAACTTAGAATGTCCAAAATTAAAATCCAAACCATAGCAAATAGTCTAAGTTATTACAGTCCCAAATACTAGCTACTCAAATTACATTGTCCATGAATAAACTTAAATAAAATAGATCTAGCTCATCCAAGCTCCTAAGCTTGGCTCAGATCGCGTTCTTCGTTCCGTCCATTTCCTGTGTCATCATCTAAGGTAGAAGTAGGGCGTTAGACAACGAGCCAAATAGGTACTCTGAGTAGGGTCAAACACATGGGTTAGTATAAAAATCACCTAGATATAGATAATATCAAAACCATGCAAGTCAATGCCATGCCATGGGTGTCATATGCCATGAGTCCCACCCATCATCCATCTCACAATTGTATTCCTCTTGATGGAAAGTCCTCATCAAGGTATTGTCATGACTCCCCGCGAATGTCTTATCGGTCACCCCGAACGGAGCGCGGACTTCGGTTACATTTGAAACACAGTATAGCTCTCCCCACGAATGCTTTATCGGTTGCCCCGAACGGAGCATGGACTCCGGTTACAATTCAATCATACATCCATTTGAATCAATGTGGATTCCTCTCCACGATTGTTTATCGGAAATCCGAATGGAGCGTGGACTTCCCTCATTTGATCCCTCCCATGTCATGCATGAGAAGCAAGTGCAACATGCTATGTAATAATAAATATCATAGCATTAAAATCCCATAGTTGAAACATATCATTTGATATCAAAATAAACCATCAAAACATGAAGTAAAATCATCACATATACATATTCCATGGTTTTCAATAAGGTAGGAATCCTACCAACGTCCAAATACCGGGTCCTTGTGTTTCCATCCAGAAACCGATCACCGATCTCGTCAAGCCGATCGTACACTGTTTGTGAAATCCCTTTACCTTATTACATTTAACACATATGCATGCATCAATTTGGTGATCCATTTAATTCCATCAACCCTTGCATCATCATAGGTTCATTTCCATTTACAACTATAGTCTTTTATCCGGTTAAGTCCCCTAAGAGGTTTCCATCATACATTGGGCTGAACCATGTTTAAGTCCACAAAAATACCTTAGTGGAGTTCGGCCATACAACATGGCCGAACCTCACTCTCTTGGTTTTGGGCCCCCCTTTTTAGTCCTTGATCTTTTTAATTAATGTGGGTCCAAGATCATTCCATCTTTTGACTTATTGATCCAATCACATAAGTTAGTTATTTTACATTAATAAAAACCCTAAGTCCATAAAACATTCTCCGTGGGGTTCGGCCATACAACATGGCCAAACCCATGGTACTTTACTTTCACCACATTCCCATCTTAGCTTCACTCTTTCCATAGCTAAACATTTAATTTATTTACACATAACTTAGGTCCATAAATGATTTATTAACATAACATAGATCCATAATAAATCCCTCCATTTCCTAGCTTGATCATTCCATCTTTTAAACATGCATGGATCTACCAAATGATCCATCAAAATGGTTCATGGGGTTCGGCCATACAACATGGCCGAACCCATGATGTCACATTTTCATCCTCTCCTTTAAATCATTTACAAACTTTAGGTCTATAAACAAAGTCCCTCCATGGGGGTTTAGTCATACACTTAGGTCCATCATTTTAAATCATCATCTACCACATTTAAAACCCATTTAAAATCACCAACACTCCATCATTTTCATCCTTTAAAACCATTAAAATCAATAACCTACTTCCATGGGGTTTGGCCATACAACATGGCCGAATCCTATGGTTCATCATTTTCTTTTTAAAAATCATACACCCATGATTAGATCCTTTAATGGGGTTCGGCCATGATACATGATTAGATCCTTTGATGGGGTTCGGCCATACATCATGGCCGAACCTCATCCAATCATTTCTTTGTCCTTAATGGTCCATGCATAAAATCAAAGGTTTGGCCATGCAAGGGCTAAACCATGATCTTTGATCATATTCCTTATATTGGACATGCATGAGGTCCTTAGCCATATATACATATTGTCCTTAATAATCTATCTTACCCATTAGGGTTTTGTCCATTTTTCCATCTCATTTCTTGGATGGATTTCAAATCCATGGCCCATAACATTTTTGGCCAACTTTCTAATCCCAAATGGAATGTTCCCTTAACCTCCTTTTAATTTATAAATCTTGTCAAGCAATACTTACCGATTCTGTGACTCCTCTGATTTCTTTCATTCCGCCTTGCTCTTCTGATCTTTTCCTTCCTTAGTCTTTCTTTCTTCCTCCTTGGACTTCGGTAAAGGTGTGTTGCAAGAGAGGGTTTAAGATGAAAACCCCAAGAGATGGTTCGGCCAAGGAGAAGGTTTGAGAGAGGGAGAGGAGGAGAGTGAGATGAAAACTTCTAAGTTATTTTTGTCTCAAAAGGAGGGGTCGGCCCTAGGGTTGGGAGAGGAGTTGAGATACAAAACTCTAAGTCTTTTTCCTTTTTCTTAGAGGGGGGTTGGCCAAGAGTGAGAAGGAGAGAGTGAGAGAGTGAATGAGATGGAAAGCTAGCCCTTTCCATCCTGTCTTAGGGTTTCTTGGGCAAGACTCCACCTCCAACCACCTTCATCAATGTGGAGTCTTCCCTATGAATCCCTTGACCAAACAAGGGAATGCATGCCCTCCACATGGCACACACCACCCTCTCCAACGATTTTGGGTTCCATGAGATGGAACCCTCCACCTCCCTTTGACTCACTAAGTGAATGCATGCCCTCCACATGAGTTCTTTGTCTAGCCAAGAGGGTGCATGCCCGCCACATGGCACACACCACCCTCTCCAACGGTTTTGTGGCAAGTGGTTTCCATGAGATGGAAACCACCCACCTCTCCTTTGACTCACTCCATCTTTTCATCTTCCATGTGACTCACCCCCATTTGATTCACTCCATTTAAATGAAACTCAAGTCCTAACTCAAGCACTTGGATTTATTCTAAATTAACTTAGGTGATTTTAATTAAATAATTTACCTCAATTCATTTCACGTGATCCTCTTTAATTTACCCATGAACTCACCCATGGTTGACCAAGTCAACCATGGTGGCCGGCCCCACATGTGCCTTAGTCTACACGCCACCTCACTTGATGAGGTGGAGTTGGGTCCCACTTGGCTATGCCACTTGGATAATTCCTCATAGAGTTGCCACCTCAATTGATGAGGTGGACCCCATGCCTTTGATCATAATTGGGTCCATGACCTGATTAAATCCATTCCTTACCCATTTACCCTAATCATCAACCCATCTTGACCCATTGGGTCCCAATTGGGCATTTGACCCAATTAAATAGAATTAATCCTATCCATGGTTCATTGGACCTACTTGGGCCATTGCCCCAACTTTGATCCATCTACCATCCATTCCATCTATAAATCTAAATTTTTAACAATTAAAAATAAATAATAGCCAATATATTTATTGCATTGGAAATCCGACCATTACACCGGCAGGGTGTGGCAGAGCATGCAATCGGCTACAGGGACAGACCTATTGATTAGAACAGCGTTCCATCCACAGACTGATGGACAGTCAGAGACGACAATACATGTAACACCCCGGATTTTTAGGTTATCAATATATATGAATTTGCCCATTTAATTTGTGAATTTAAATTAGATGGGTTGGGTGTTGGGTCAATTGCCCAATTAAAACCCAACGGTTATGAATATGGTTTCAATTGAAATAAATGGCTAAGATGTATTCAATTGGGTCAAGATTGTTAAATGGGTCAAAGCTTGTTAATTGGGTCAAAGTGCCCAATTGGGACCCAATGGGTCGTGGTGGACTTGGTTGACTACCAAGTGAGTTCAAGCCTAACTTAATTGGGGCTGAATTAAATAGGAATGCAATCAAGTGATTGAGTTGTTTTTAAGATGATGAGGTAAGTGAGTTGAATAGATTTGAATTAAAATGATGTTAGGTGAGTTGGATGAAAGGGTTTTGGGGTTACACAATTCAAAACCTAAGGGTACACGTTGGAATGAGAGTTTCATCTCATGGATGAAACCCCACTTGAATAATTAATGGAGAGGTGAGGGGTTTTGGTTATTTCAAATTCAAACAAAGGGTACATGTTGGAGAGGGAGGGGGGGGGGGGGGGGTGTGGAAGTTTCATCTTATGGATGAAACCCCCAAGATGGAACATCAATGGAAGGTGGACCGTTTGGTGGGGGTTACACAAACCAACTCAAGAGACAAGACCATTGGGCACATGGGAGTTTCACCCCATGGATGAAACCCCCAAATGGTCATTAATGAGAGCGGATGGTTTTGGAGTGGTTACCCAATTCAAACAAGGCTACACCGTTGGAGCCTTGGGAGTTTCATCTCATGGATGAAACCCCCAAGTGGAGTCTTAAGGAGGGAGGTTAAGGAAAATGGGAGTTACACAAAGGGCTTCACCAAAGCCATCACCCTTGGCCTACCACATCATTGGAACAAAACAAATTTCATATTCATCTCATTCTCTTCCTCTCCCGTTTGGCTGTTTTTCTCTCCTTCAAACCATCTCTTGGCCAACCAATCCTCAGGCCAAAAGACTTAGAAATTTTTTTGATCTCAAGCTATCACACAAGGCCGATCTCTCTCTCTCTCTCAATCTCACTCTCGGCCAAAGAAGTAAGAAGAAAGGAGGAAGAGGCTAAACAAAGAAAGGATTGAAAGAGCAAGTCGGAGCGAAGGAAAACCGGAGGAGTCACGGAAATAGTAAGTGCTCAATAAGATTTCATAAATAAGAAATAAAATAAAGGGGGGGTCAAAGACATGGTTCGGCCATTGCATGGCAGAACCGTGATTTTATAATGGCAAAGGACTTAATGATGAACCATAGGGTTCGGCCATATTGTATGGCCGAACCCCATGAAGGTCATTAGTTAGTTTTATGGGTTTTTGAAGGATTAAAACCATGGAAGGTTATGAATGTTTTAAAAGGGTTTAAAATGGATGTATTGTTAAGGACATTAACTATGTTAAATGGATTGAAAAGATGGAAATCATAGATGTATGTTTAGGATTTCAAAAGGTTTAAAAAAGATTCAAAAGGATGTTTGCATGGGAATTCCATCAAAGGATTATAATCTTGGATTAATGATTTTTAAAGATAAGATTATGAACCATAGGGTTCAGCCATCGTGTATGGCCGAACCCCATGGAAGATGGTTAATAATTTAAAAAGGTTTTAATGATGGACTTTTGGATAAAAAAGAATGAACCTAAATGTATGATTAAACCCATGGAGGAACTTTGATTTATGGATTCAAGGATGGTAATTGATATAATGGAGAAATTGGAATTTAGACATCATGGGTTCGACCATGTGTATCGCCGAACCACATGAAGCTATTTTATAGATATTATGTTTATGAATATGTTAAATGAACGGAGAATTAATTGGAGGATGCAAATATATGCTTATGGATTATTTTATTGGATTATGGGTTTTTGTTTATGTTCATGGATTAGTTAGTCGTAAACATATGTTGTTGGACCTAGAAATAAGGAGATGAAAGATCATGGGTTCGCCCATGATGTATGGCCGAACCCCATGAGGTGGCTTTGTGGATCGAAACATGGACTTAGGCATGTGTTAATGAATGAAATTTTTGGTTATGGATTTGTACAAATGGCAAGGATGTAAATAAGTAAAAATAATGGACCATGGGTTCGGCCATAGTGTATGGCCGAACATCATGAGGAATGTTTGGTGAACTTAAGGTTTGATGTAAGTTAGATGATTAATTTGTGTATGATTAGATTAATGAATAAAAGGGGTATGATCTTTGAATTAAGTTAAAAGATCAAAGGACTCAAAGAGGGACTAAAAACCAAGTGGGTGAGGTTCGGCCATGTTGTATGGCTGAACCCCACCAAGACATATTTATAGACTTAAATATTGTAAATAAAGGGGGACATGGTTTTAATTAATTGATATATTATAAGGTAACGGACCTCACAAGCGGTATACGATCGTGAGCGATTTCCAGACGAAAGTGCAAGGACACGTTAGTAGTCTTTGGTAGGATTCTACCTCTTTGAAACCATGGTTATGTAATATCGTTTAATTTCTTATTTTGATGGTTTATGTTGTAAAAATTATATGTTTAAAATATGAAGTTTTGATGCTATGATTTGAATAATTGCATAGCATATGGACATTTGCATCTCATGCATGGCATGGGAGGGATGATATGTAACCGGAGGCCACACTCCGACGGGGCATCCGTAAGACCACTGTGTGGATACCTTGATGTGTATTATCCCATCAAGAGGTAACCGGAGGCCACACTCCGACAGGGGGTCCGCAGGACCACTGTGGGGATACCTTGATGATGAGAATCCCATCAAGAGGTTATATGTATTTGTGATGGGTGGGACTCATTGCATTTGACATCATGACATGGCATTGTTTTTATATGGTTTTGGTATTATGTTATTTATATGATTTTTGGTACTAACCCATGTGTTAGCCGTACTTAGAATTCCTACTGGGCGCGTTGTTCTAACGCCCTACTTCTATCCTAGTGAATGACGCATGAAATGATGATCGTGAACGAGGCCAAGCATAGGAGCTTGGATATATTTAATATTATTTTATTTAAGTTACTCATGGACTTGTAATTTGAGTAGCTAGAATGCGGCATGTAATAACTTAGATAATTTTGCTATGGTTTGAATGGTTTATTTTGGATATTTAATTTAAGGTAATTTGGTTAAGTGACGAAGTACTTTGCTATCTAAAATGGAATAGATTTAGGTTCTATTATAATCCGCAGTTTATGATTTAATCCACATATATATATATATATATATATATATATATATATATAAATATATATATATATATATATATATATATAATATATATTACTACGTGTGAACCGTTTTCATGGACTTAGTCCGTGCACACGTATGGTTGGCCAGTTAAGGGTCGGAATTTAGAAGTTCAGACTTAGATAGCGTCGTGTCGTCCCGCTCTCTATCACTCTTTGTTTATTTTAAAAAAAATAGACTATGATTTTCAAAAAGCGAGTGAAAAAGGACGGGGCGTTATAGTTGGTATCAGAGCGGAACTGGAAAGTTAAATATTTCGAAGTAAGATTAAGACGGTTTCATGTCTCACTGACAGATAAGAATCCCAACTGACCGATTGTTCGGAGTCCGTTGCACGGGGGCCGGATTAATTTACTTCGTTGGACTCAGACTGAAATATTCAATCTGAGAACAACAAAGAATGATAGCAAAGGAAGTACAGTCAAAATAACTGGATTTACCAAACATAGCAAATTAGGAGATACTGCCCCGATATACCCAAATTGAGAAACAAACAAAAGATACTTAGGAAGTTTTCCCCAAAACAAAGAAATACAAAGAGTGTTTATTTGGTAATTTCCCCAAATAAGAGATATTATATGATACATAGGAAAGTTTCCAAAAGAGGAGACATTATGTGATACATAGGAAACTCCCCAAAACAAGAAATACAAGATGATGATTAGGGAAATTCCCCAAAATAAAGAATATTTTGATTAGAACTGTTGTCGTCATTGATATGTTTCTGTTGTTGTGATACAGATATGTCGAGCAACATAGAGTATACAGTGTTGTGGGACAAAGGAACTCCTAGTTGTCTTATAGATCTGACTTCTTCTTCCAACAACTCCAACAGGCCAGACCGCGTTGTGGAAGTTAACGTAGACGTCCGGGTAAGATTCCCCGAGGATGTCGAAGTGTACCTAGCCCCTTTTCCAGTAGAGTATATGGGAGATATCCCAATGATAGGAGAATCAGTAGGGGAGATAGCGCCCGGGTATATGTGCGAGTTGTGCAAACAGAAGGGGCACAACTGTATTTTCTGCCCCTACCCCCCTTGAGGTTATTTGCCCTGTCTGTGGACTTCATGGGCACGGGAAGGAGAGGACTAACTGTCCTTACATTGGGGGACCGGGAATAATACCCTGTCTAACTTGTGGAGTGTTGGGACACACGTCGACGACATGCCCTGACAGCTTCTTCGATTTTTTATGATGATGCAGGGTCTTCTACGGAAGGTTAGGCTAAGAAATGGTAAGAAAATGCCGGGGAAAAAGGAAAGATTTTGTAAGGGTTACGGGTACGTTAAGAAGGGTTTGTTCTAACCCTACCAACCCTTGTATTGTGATGGAAGTTTGAATGATTTTTAATAATGTATGCAAACTTAAGAGTTTATGAGGACTTTGGCATTGAGATGTAAGTGACGAAGTCACTTGATTATATTGAGACGTGGTATGGGTGCGTCCCTCACGTGATATTGATGATTGAGATGTAGTATGGGTGCGTCCCTCACGTGATATTGATGAGATAAGTATATAAATTCCATGAGTATGGCCTAGAGTAGCCGTAAGACCGTGGGAATCTCGATATGAAATACGGAGACTTAGTCCTGTGGGGTTGCCGTTGAGGAGTGGATCCCTCGTAAGCTACGCGTTGGAGGGCACTCTCACGGCTATTTCGCATACTTGTTGTGCGTGGATGCGCAGAGCTAGATATTATTTTCCCCTTGGGGGTGGTGCTAGCTTCATTAGACGCGGTTCGACCGCCTTAGAGCTTGACTGAATCACCCTTGGAGTGAAGAGATGCAGGGCGGGGTAGACTTGATGACGTTGGACGTGGGTCTTCCGCCTAGTAAGTCATGGGCCCTAAGTCTTGCTAGGGGTCAGGGTCTATTTATGATTTGATATTGTTGCCACAGTCAGGTAGTGATTCATTCGAGTGTTGTTCCTACGGATAAAATATCTCATGGTGGATGATGCGCTCTGGATTAATTATGCCCAATGATGGATTATACCCATGAATGGATTATACCCATATGAAGGTTATATTCATGGATGGTTATTAACCATGGATAGATGATACTCACTGATAGAGAGATACCAGGGATGGATGAGTATAACCGTGGATGATGGTTCCCATGGTGGTTTGGATTGATGTCGGGTATCGGTACCATGGTAGACATGTTGGTAGTATGATGGACCTGTTGGTCTCATAGATGACATATTGATCTAATGATTGGGACATGTCTCGATTTACATCCCACGTTATAAGAAAAAGGTGTTAGAAGTATTACGACTTGTATCACAGGAAAGTTAGTGTTGAAAGATACTTGGTATCGTAGAAGTTGTGAACAAAGGGTTAGTCACATAGTGACTTATGTGCAAAAGAAGATATGTTTAATTTTGGTGATGTACTTAGTGGAAGAGATAATAGTCTAGTCAAACTCGAATGGGAAGCTATGGGGGACTACCGAGTTAGACTGATCAGCTGAGTCTGTAGTTAGGCGATGGAGTTCCAGGAGAGTGCAGCTAGAAACCTAGTTAAAAAGGGAGTCAGCGAAAGCCTTGAGCATAGGCTCGCATTGGTAGGCTACCTCACTAGCAAATTTTTAATGAGGGGCAAGGTCATTACTAACCTCACACAGAGAGTAGATGAATGCACGTATTGAGCGAGTAAGTATGGAAAATACCTTGGTAGCAGGTTAAGACGGAACATCAGAGACCACCAGGGTTACTCAAACCCTTACCTGTGCCGGAGTGGAAATGGGAACAGATCTACTGACTAGCACAACATTCCATCCACAGACTGATGGGCAGTCTGAGAGGACAATACAAACATTGGAGGATATACTGAGAACATGTATGGTAGATTTCAAGGGTGGATGGGAGGATCACTTGCCGTTGGTAGAGTTTTCCTATAACAATAGTTACCAAGCAAGCCTCCAGATGGCTCCATTTGAGGCTTTATATGGTAGACCATGTAGATCACTCGTGTGCTGGACAAAGGCCACTGAGCCTGTACTGATTGGACCCGAGTTGGTTGCAGAGACTACAGTGCAGATACAGTTGATACGGCAGAACCTATTGGCTGCACAGAGTTGTCAAAAGAGCTACGCTGATAAGAGAAGGAGGTTCCTTGAATTTGAGGTGGGGACATGGTGTTCTTGAAAGTCACACCACGAAAGGGACACATGAGATTTAGAAAGAAGGGGAAACTGTCGTCTAAATATGTGGGACCGTTTTCAATCATAAGGAGGATGGGGGAGGTGGCTTATCAATTAGCACTTCCTTCACAATTGGCATCTTTGCACGATATGTTCCATATATCGATGTTGAGGAAGTACAATCTTGATCCCTCACATGTACTGAATGTACAAGACATAGAGGTGCAAAGCGATGTGACCTTCATTGAGAAGCCTGTCAGAGTGGTGGAGACAGAGCAAAGGGTGTTACGAAACCGAGCGATTCAGTTCGTCAAGGTGGTATGGGATCGACATGGTATTGAGGAAGCTACTTGGGAACTCGAGTCAGAAATGAGAACAGCTCATCCTGAACTATTTATATAATTTATTTTGGAACCCTACTTCGTTCGATTTCCGGGACGAAAATTTTAGAAACAGGGCTATATTGAAACACCCCGGATTTTTAGGTTATCAATATATATGAATTTGCCCATTTAATTTGTGAATTTAAATGATATGAACCTTAGATGGGTAAGGTGTTGGGTCAATTGCCCAATTAAAACCCAACGGGTTATGAATATGGTTTCAATTGAAATAAATGGCTAAGATGTATTCAATTGGGTCAAGATTGTTAAATGGGTCAAAGCTTGTTAATTGGGTCAAAGTGCCCAATTGGGACCCAATGGGTCGTGGTGGACTTGGTTGACTACCAAGTGAGTTCAAGCCTAACTTAATTGGGGCTGAATTAAATAGGAATGCAATCAAGTGATTGAGTTGTTTTTAAGATGATGAGGTAAGTGAGTTGAATAGATTTGAATTAAATTATGAGTTAGGTGAGTTGGATGAAAGGGTTTTGGGGGTTACACAATTCAAAACCTAAGGGTACACGTTGGAATGAGAGTTTCATCTCATGGATGAAACCCCACTTGAATAATTAATGGAGAGGTGAGGGGTTTTGGTTATTTCAAATTCAAACAAAGGGTACATGTTGGAGAGGGAGGGGGGGGGGGGGGGGGTGGAAGTTTCATCTTATGGATGAAACCCCCAAGATGGAACATCAATGGAAGGTGGACCGTTTGGTGGGGGTTACACAAACCAACTCAAGAGACAAGACCATTGGGCACATGGGAGTTTCACCCCATGGATGAAACCCCCAAATGGTCATTAATGAGAGCGGATGGTTTTGGAGTGGTTACCCAATTCAAACAAGGCTACACCGTTGGAGCCTTGGGAGTTTCATCTCATGGATGAAACCCCCAAGTGGAGTCTTAAGGAGGGAGGTTAAGGAAAATGGGAGTTACACAAAGGGCTTCACCAAAGCCATCACCCTTGGCCTACCACATCATTGGAACAAAACAAATTTCATATTCATCTCACTCTCTCCCTCTCCCGTTTGGCTGTTTTTCTCTCCTTCAAACCATCTCTTGGCCAACCAATCCTCAGGCCAAAAGACTTAGAAATTTTTTTGATCTCAAGCTATCACTCAAGGCCGATCTCTCTCTCTCTCTCAATCTCACTCTCGGCCAAAGAAGTAAGAAGAAAGGAGGAAGAGGCTAAACAAAGAAAGGATTGAAAGAGCAAGTCGGAGCGAAGGAAAACCGGAGGAGTCACGGAAATAGTAAGTGCTCAATAAGATTTCATAAATAAGAAATAAAAAAAGGGGGGGGGGGGGGGGGGGGGGGGTCAAAGACATGGTTTGCCCATTACATGGCCGAACCCTGATTTTATAATGGCAAAGAACTTAATGATGAACCATAGGGTTCGGCCATTTTGTATGGCCGAACCCCATGGAAGGTCATTGGTTATTTTTTTGGGTTTTTGAAGGATGAAAACCATGGAAGATCATTGGTCATTTTTATGGGTTTTTGAAGGATTAAAACCATGGAAGGTTATGAATGTTTTAGAAGGGTTTAAAATGGATGTATTGTTAAGGACATTAGCTATGTTAAATGGATTGAAAAGATGGAAATCATAGATGTATGTTTAGGATTTCAAAAGGTTTAAAAAAGGTTCAAAAGGATGTTTGTATGGGAATTCCATCAAAGGATTATAATCTTGGATTAATGATTTTTAAAGATAAGATTATGAACCATAGGGTTCCGCCATGGTGTATGGCCGAACCCCATGGAAGATGGTTAATAATTTAAAAAGGTTTTAATGATGGACTTTTGGATAAAAAAGAATGAACCTAAATGTATGATTAAACCCCATGGAGGAACTTTGATTTATGGATTCAAGGATGGTAATTGATATAATGGAGAAATTGGAATTTAGACATCATGGGTTCGGTCATATGTATGGCTGAACCCCATGAAGCTATTTTATAGATATTATGTCTATGAATATGTTAAATGAACGGAGAATTAATTGGAGGATGCAAATATATGCTTATGGATTATTTTATTGGATTATGGGTTTTTGTTTATGTTCATGGATTAATTAGTCATAAACATATGTTGTTGGACCTAGAAATAAGGAGATGAAAGATCATGGGTTCGCCCATGATGTATGGCCGAACCCCATGAGGTGGCTTTGTGGATCAAAACATGGACTTAGGCATGTGTTAATGAATGAAAGTTTTGGTTATGGATTTGTACAAATGGCAAGGATGTAAATAAGTAAAAATAATGGACCATGGGTTCGGCCATAGTGTATGGCCGAACCTCATGAGGAATGTTTGGTGATCTTAAGGTTTGATGTAAGGTAGATGATTAATTTGTGTATGATTAGATTAATGAATAAAAGGGGTATGATCTTTGAATTAAGTTAAAAGATCAAAGGACTCAAAGAGGGACTAAAAACCAAGTGGGTGAGGTTCGGCCATGTTGTATGGCTGAACCCCACCAAGACATATTTATAGACTTAAATATTGTAAATAAAGGGGGACATGGTTTTAATTAATTGATATATTATAAGGTAACGGACCTCACAAGCGGTATATGATCGTGAGCGATTTCCAGACGAAAGTGCAAGGACACGTTAGTGGTCTTTGGTAGGATTCTACCTCTTTGAAACCATGGTTATGTAATATCGTTTAATTTCTTATTTTGATGGTTTATGTTGTAAAAATTATATGTTTCAAATATGAAGTTTTGATGCTATGATTTGAATAATTGCATAGCATATGGACATTTTCATCTTATGCATGGCATGGGAGGGATGATATGTAACCGGAGGCCACACTCCGACGGGGCGTCCGTAAGACCACTGTGGGGATACCTTGATGTGTATTATCCCATCAAGAGGTAACCGGAGGCCACACTCCGACGGGGCATTCGCAGGACCACTGTGGGGATACCTTGATGATGAGACTCCCATCAAGAGGTTATATGTATTTGTGATGGATGGGACTCATTGCATTTGACATCATGACATGGCATTGTTTTTATATGGTTTTGTTATTATGTTATTTATATGATTTTTGGTACTAACCTGTAACGCTCCGCCCTTTTTCACTCTATACTTTCCGAAAATCAGAGTCTATTTTCTTTTTTTAAAGTGATAGAGAGCGGGACGTCACGACGCGAGCTAAGTCCGAATTTCTAAAGTCTTTCCCTTAACTGGTCAACCCTATGTGTGCATGGACTAAGTCCATAAAAATGGTTCACACATAACAATATAAATATGCGGATTAAAATCATAACTGCGGAATTATAGTAGGACTTAATTCTATTCCATTTTAGATAACAAAGTACGTCAAGTCTTATCTATAATTAATATAACATAATTATCCAAATAAACATCCAACCATAGCAAATCATCTAAATTATTACATGCCCGAAGTCTAGTTACTCAAATTACAAGTCCATAAGTAACTTAATCAAAATATAAACTAAAAGCATCCAAGCTCCTATTCTTGGCCCTTTTCGCTTTTATCGTTCCCCTTGTTTCCTGTATCATCCACTAGCGTAGAAGTAGGGCGTTAGAACAACGTGCCCAGTAGGTATTCCATTTAGGGCTAACACATGGTTAGTACAAAACATATATAATAATATCATAATGATAAAAATCGTGCCATGTCATGAGTCCCACCCATCACAAGTACATATAAGTACCCCCCACATAGGTCTTTCGGATGCCCCGACGGAGTGTGGCCCCTCTGGCTTCTTCTTAATGGAAAAGCACATCAAGGTATCCCACATAGGTTTTTCGCACGCCCCGACGAAGTGTGGCCCCTCCGGTTACATATCCTTCAACCCATGCCATGCATGAGATGCTAATGAAACACATGCTATTTTATATTGTAAACATACCATTACAACTCACAATTTGAAACATAACTTTTACAACATAAATTCATCAATTTAAGATAAAAACATTGTACATAAACCAGTTTCAAAGAGGTGGAATCCTGCCGAAGACCGCTAACGTGTCCTTCTGCTTTCGTCCGGTAACCGCTCACGATCGTAAACACCTTGTGAGGTCCCGTTACCTTATAATATAGGAATCAATTAAAGCCATATCCCATTTGATTTCTAATCATGTTCCAATTCCATAACCACATCCTTGTGGGGTTCGGCCATACAACATGGCCGAACCTCACTCACTAGGTTTTAACCCCTAAGTTTGTAATAGCCCGGATTTTTAAATCAATACATATATTGGCTATGATTTATTTTAATGGTTGAAATTTAGAATTTTGATTGAATGAATGGTAAATGGATCAAAATTTGGACAATGGCCCAAGTATGGTCCAATGGGCCATGAATTGGATTAATTTCATTTAAATGGGTCAATGATGGTTAATTGGGTCAAGGATGGTCAATTGGGTCAAATACCCATTTGGGACCTAATGGATCAACATGGTTTGAACATTAGGATAAATGGGTAGGAAGTAGATTTAATTGCGCCATGGGCCCAATGGTGATCAAAGTAAATGGAATGGAATTAATTAATTTGAATCACCTAAGTTAGTTGTGAATAAATCAAGAGAGCATAGCCGAGTAGGGCCCACCTCCACCTCATCAAGTGAGGTGGCGTGTGGACCAAGACATTGGTGGGGCCGGCCACCATGGTTGACTTGGTCAACCATGGTTAGATTCTTGGAGAAAGTAAAGACAAATAAATGGAATTAAACTATGTAATTAAATGACCTAAGTTAAATATCAAATGAGTCACATTATATGGGGTGAGTTAAATGGGGTGAGTCATTTAGATAATGAGTGAGTCAAGTGGGTGGTTTCATCTCATGGAAAACACACCAAACCATCAAACTTAGACCCACCAAAACCGTTGACATGGGTGGTGGTGTCAGCTCATCCAACAGGATCCATAAAATGGGGCCTAACTTGGGCATGCATTGGCCCATTGTGGGGTGGTGGTTCCACCTCATCCCAGCCACCACCACTAAAGGACAAGGGGTCTAGGATTAAGGGCATGCAAGGCCATGCACCCATTTGGTTTGGTCAATGGGCTCATGGGGAGGACTCCACCTTAATGAGGGTGGAGTCTAACCCAAGCAACCCAAGTTGAGATGGAAAATCTAGGGTTCCCATCCCATTTCCCATCTCATTTCCATCTCTCCATCTCTCACTCCCTCTCCTAGACGTCCCCCCCTCTCTTCCAAGACCAAGAAGAAGAAAAGACTTAGAAGAAAAACAAGGAGTTCCAAGCTTGGCCAACCACACTCCAAAGACCCAAGACTTGAGATATTTTTCTCATTCTCTACTCCTCTCCCTCTCTCAAACCTACTCCATCTTGGCAGAATCAGCCCTAGATTTCATTGGATCAAGCCTACCCATTGGCCGAACATCAAGGAGAAAGAAGGAAGGAGAAAGGCTAAGGATCAAGAGGAGCAAGAGGAAATCGGAGGAGCCGCGGGATCGATAAGTTGCACTCAACAAGATGTTATTTTTTTAGGAATTAAAGAAAGTCATGAAGGTCCATTTTATTGGGTTGAAAAGTGGCCAAAATATTATGGGCCATGGATTTAAAATCCATCCAAGAAAGGGGATAGGAAGTGGACAAACCCCAATGGGTAAGGTAGGCTATGAATAATGAAACAAATAAGGACACTATGTATGTATATGGATTATCATGCATGCATGGCAAAGATGGGTAAAAGACCATGGTTCGGCCATTGCATGGCCGGAACCCTAACTATTATGGAGATGTGGAAAGGACCCCATGCATGACTAAAATAAGGTGTATGGTCTAAGATGTAACACCCCGCCCTTTTCACTCTAGTAATCAAAGTTTATTTTTTATTTTTTTAAATATAATAAACTAGTGATCGGGGCGGAGTGTCACGACGCGAGTTAAGTTCGGATCTCTAAATCCGACCCTTAACTGGCCAAGCCCATGTGCGTATGAACTAAGTCCATAAAACTGATCCACACATGGTACAAATACAACTTGCGGAATTAACTTAATCTTAATCTAAGTGAGGTTATAATAGAACCTATGACTATTCCAATTTTCCATTCTTAGATAGCAAAGTACATAATTTATTCTCCAAAATTACTATATAACTTTAGTCTACCATTCATTCCAAACCATCCAAATAAACCAAACCATAGTAGCTACTTAACTACATTATTACATGCCAACATCATCTAGCTATCAAATTACATTGTCCAAATAAATCAGATAACAAGTTCATAAATAGTCCATTCAAATCATTCAAACCGCCCAAGCTTCTTTGCTTGGTCCCCTTCTCGATCCTCATTCGTTGTCTTTCCTGCATCATCCACTAAGGGTAGAGATAGGGCGTTAGATCAACGCGCCCAGTAGTGTTTCCAAATAGGGCTACCACGAGGTTAGTGTAAAAACATACAAATAATATAATAATACATGTGTGTCAAAATTCCATAAAACATGCTATATATGAAATGAACATATAATGAGTCCCACCCATCACCATTCTACATAGCCTCCTCTTGACGGGATACTCATCGTCAAGGTACCCCACAGTGGTCTTTCGGATGCCCCGACGGAGTGTGGCCTCTGGATTCCTCTTGATGGGATTCTCATCATCAAGGTACCCCACAGTGGTCTTTCGGACGCCCCGACGGAGTGTGGCCTCCGGTTACAACACCATCATCCCATGCTATGCATGAGATGTCTATGCAAACATGCCATTTGTAAATATAACATTTCATTCAAAAAACTTATTCAAATAAACATAAAACAGCAAATAACATATGTGGTTACAACAAGGTAGGAAACCTACACTATGTTACTTTGTTTGATCCTTCCTTTGAACCGTCTTCCGATCACGGCTTGTACACCGTTCTAGAAATCGAAATACCAATTATCGCGACTCCTTCGGCCTTTCACTCCTTCCTTGGTCCTTTATTTTCCTAGCCTCTCCTTCTTTCTTCTTGTTCTTTTGGCTGAGACAAACCTTGCTGCAACCTCCTTGGAATACTTCAGCTAGGTGATATGAATTTGAGAGAGAAAATGAGAGAGAGGAAGAGAACTTGGCCTTTGATGAATGTGCTAAGCCTTGATGCCAAACCCTTTGGCTGAACTTCTCTTGATGAAAGAGATCAGCCTAGGATTGATTGAAGCTAATCAACCAGCTGTTGTTCTTGGTTGTGAGAATGTAGAAAAGGGCAAAGAGAGAAGATAGAGAGTGAAATGAGCACTATTTTTGTAATCAAAACCAGCCCAAGAGGTGGTCTCTAAGTGCCAACATTTGTAACTCCCATTTGCATTCAACATAAACCTTTATGCTCACTTGGGGGTTTCATCTATGCAATGAAACCTCCCCAAGCTCTCAACATCTCCCATGGATGGTGTTTGTGTAACCTCCCCTTTCCTTAAGGTCTCACATGGGGGTTTCATTTTGAGATGAAACTCTCATGTGTTGCACCGCCCCTCCATTGCCTCTTTGTTTTGGCTTGTGTAACAGCCACCTCTCTAATGTGTAACTCCATAGACAGCAGCTCCATTCAGCTCCATTTGAACCTCATCAACGTCCCATGTGGGAGTTCCATCATTGAAATGAAACTCCCCTCCTCTAAGTATGAACACACTTTGTAACTCCCATTGGTTTAATATCTATTTTGAATTTGAAATGCCATAATCTATTGTGTGTAACTCCACCAAACAACAACTCCATTTATTCTCCATCCTTGGAGTTACATGCATGAACTATCAATCCATCTATTGGCTGTCCTTTGAAGACTCAAGCATGGCATAAACCCTATACCATCTCCAACGTGCATATTGATTTGAAATTCAACTCTCACCCAAGTAACTCCCATGTAACGCCATTTCATTCTTCACTTGGGTGGGAGTTACATGCATACAAAGCTTCCCATGCAGCCAACGTTTCTTAGTTTTTCAATTGGAATTTAAGACACTATATTCTCATTCACACACCTCACCTATTTGAAATAAATATTCCATCCAATTTATTTAATTCACTCCCCAACTCAACTCATTCATTTTAATGCAACTCAACCCATAAATTCAACTCAACTATTATCCATCATTTAATTTATCTCAATCCCACTCAAACATTAAATAAACTTAACCCAATTAAGTTTTGAACTCAATTAATGTTCAAACATGTCAACCACGACCTAGTGGGTCCAATTTGGCCATTTTGACCCATTTGACCCAATTATAACTCTTGACCCGTTTGAGTACTTTTCATCCATTTATTTGTCTTGTAAACAAAACTACTAACCATTGAGTCTTGATTGGACCATTGGCCCAACACCTTACCCATTTAAATTCATATCCAAATAAATCACAATGGCAATTTCGTAAATATGAATAAATTCATGTAAATTGATATCTTTGAAATTCCAGGGTGTTACATAAGATTTATGTTTTGGCCTTTGCATGGCCAAACCCTAGGTTTCTATGTATGTGGATCATAAGGACAAAAAATGGATTTGATGAGGTTCGGCCATGGGGTATGGCCGAACCCCATCAAGTGATCTAACCATTAGATTTGGACTTTTTAAGGAAGATGATGAACCATAGGGTCCGGCCATGGTATATGGCCGAACCCCATGGAGATGTATTAATGATTTTGAGGTTTGGAATGGTTAAAGGTTAGTAAAAATTTTAAGGGGTTTTAGTGAAGGAAACCATGGAGAAATATTGATGATATTTATGGTCCTAAACCTTACAACTAAAGATGAACCATGAACCATGGGTTCGGCCATACAACATGGCCGAACCCTATGGTGGTGTGTTAGTGACTTTAATGGGTGAAAAGATGGAAAATGATGAAGAATGTTGGTAGTTTTAAATGGATTTGAAGTTTGTAAATAATGTTTTAAAATGGTGGAAATAATGATAAACCATGGACCATGGGTTCGGCCATGTTGTATGGCCGAACCCCATGGAGAGATTTTATGGACTTAGATGTGTTTGGAACCCTAGAGGATGGGGAATATGGTCAAGTTAATAGACTCAAAATGTAGTTAAGATTGATAAAAAATGATGATCTAAATATATGATTGAAACCCCCTCAAGAAGGGACTTTGTGTGGATCAAAAATGGTGTAATAGGTCCAAGAAAGATGAGGAAAAAACATCATGTGTTCGGCCATGGTGTATGGTCAAACCCCATGAGCCAATTGTGAGCCATTTTATGGGCTAAGTTAAGGCCTATGCATGTATTTAAATAAATGGGAATTAGGTTAAGTAAATGGCTGATTTTTAATGATTTTATGTCATGATTGATGAGTCATCAATGGATCCATGCTTATGAATCAGTTATGGACATAAATGTACATGGATGGAAGAAGTGTTTAACAATGGAAGAAGGAGTGGCAAAAATGTAAATATGGCCAAAAATGAAGAACCATGGGTTCAGCCATGGTGTATGGCCGAACCCCATGGAGGATGGTTGTGGACTTAAGGACCTCTATGATAACCTTATGTGTTAGTCAATGAAGCATAGGGTTGTCGGTTTTTAGACTCATATGACTAAAATAATCTAAGGATTAAAATGGGACCCGAAATCAAGTGAGTGAGGTTCGGCCATGGTGTATGGCCGAACCCTACTAAGGTATGAGTAATGGACTTAGGCATGGTTGAAACATGGGTTTAATTGGTTGATGTGTAATAAGGTATCGGGATCTCGCAAGCAGTGACCGAATTCGTGGACGGAAACGCAAAGGAACACTAGTTGGTATTTGGTAGGATTCCTACCTTATTGTAAGCCATGGATTATGTGTATATGGATGTTTTTCTTGATTTATTTCGGTAAGCAAATGACATGTTTTAAGATGGGTTTTAATCCTATGATTTGTATTTTATATGGCATATTGCATTTACATCTCATGCATGGCATGGGAGGGATGAAATGAAACCAGAGTCCATGCTCCGTTGGGGCGACCGATAAACATACATGGGGATACCTTGATGTACTTCATCCATCAAGGGGGGGGGGGAGGGGGGGGGGGTACTATGAGACTGTGATACCTTGATGAGAGTTTTTCCATTAAGGGGGATATTATGTATGATTGAAGAGGGATATTGTATAATGATGATATGCATGATGGGTGGGACTCATGACATATGACACCCATAGCATGGCATTGATTGCATGGTTTTGCTATAAATTACCTATGTGTTTTGTTATCACTAATCCATGTGTTGACCCTACTCTGAGTACCTACTGGGCGCGTTGTCTAACGCCCTACTTCCACCTTAGATGATGACGTAGGAAATGGAGGAAATGAAGGACGCGACCGGAGCCAAGAGTAGGAGCTTGGAGGAGCGAGCTAGTTTATTTACTTAAGTTTATTTTGGAAATGTAATTTGAGTAACTTAGCTCGTTGGACTATAATAATTTAGACTATTGCTATGGTTTGGACTTTTATTTGGACATTATAATTTTGAGGTATGATTATTAATTAAGTGATGTAACTTCCTTGGTATCTAAAATTGGTAAGAAAGATTCTATTATAATTCCACATTAAGTTATATTTCGCAAGCTTACTTTCTACGTGTGAACTGTTCCCGTGGACTTAGTTCCACGTACACGTAGGGTGGGCCAATTAAGGGCCGGACTTTGGAATCTCGGACTTAACTCGCGTCGTGATGCCCCACGCTCTTTGTCACTCTTTATTTCAAAAAAAAAAAAATTAGACTCTGATTTTCGGCTAATAGCATAGTGAAAAGGGGCGAGCGTTACAAAGTTATCATTAATCACTTATTTACAACATTGCCGTTATACATATCCATAGCCAACATTCCATTACTAACCATTCATGCATTAAATCCATAAGTCATTTCCCATGGGGTTCGGCCACACATCATGGCCGAACCCATGGTCCATCATTTTTTTTTCACCTATTTACATCCTTGCCATTGCTTAATTCATGAAACCAAACACTTATAGATTAATCATCTAACCTTATCAAGTCCATAAAATCCATAAATTATTCCTCATGGGGTTCGACCATACACCATGGCCGAACCCATGGTCTATCCTTTCCTCCTATTTACAACTTTGCTATTGGTTCCATCACCTCATGTTTAGGTCCATAAATTTAGACATTACATACATGGATCCACCAATGATCCACAACCATAGAACCATAAATAAAACCCTCCATAAACGATCCATTAAGAGTGACATAAACACCCAAATGACCCATTAAGTTGGTTCATGGGGTTCGGCCATACATCATGGCCGAACCCATGATATTATTGTTCCATCCTCCTTCTTAATTTATTTACAATAATAAATCCATAATTGATACATAAAATTGATTCATGGGGTTCGGCCAAACACCATGGCCAAACTCTGTGATGTCTAACTATACAATTTATACATTTTATCAATTACCATCCTTGAATCCATAAATCAAGGTTCCTTCCTTTTTTATCCAAATGTCCATCATTATAACCTTTCTAAATTAATAACCATCTTCCATGGGGTTCGGCCATACACCATAGCCGAACCCTATGGTTCATAATCTTCTCTTTAAAAATCATTCAACTAAGATTACATCATTTGATGGTTCTCATTCATACATTCAACCCAACCTTTTAAAACCTTTTAAAACCATAAGCATACTTCTATAATTTCCAGCTTTCAAATCCATTAAAAATATTAACAATTTCTTTCCATGGGGTTCGGCCATACATCATGGCCGAACCCTATGGTTCATCCTTTTCATTTAAACCTCAACATTCATCCCTCAATTTTCTTCCATGGGGTACGGCCATACACCATGGCCGAACCCTATGGTTCCTTTCTTTAAACAAAATTATCGAAATTACTTACCGGTTCCGCGACTCCTCCGGTTTTCCTTCGCTACTACTTGTTCTTGCTCTTCCAATCTTCTCCTTCTTTAGCCTCCTTGATCTTTCACACTTGCGAGCTCCCCTCTCCTTCTCTTGATTGTGTATTTTCGTGCGCCCCTCCCTACCTCTCTCTTATAATTTCTTTCAATCGGTCCTATCTTAGAAGGTGCCATGCGCCCCTTGCATTTTAGCAATTGCCTTAGTGTTGCTCTCAACAAGGAAAAGACTCCTTTTAGCGCATCCTGATGGATTGCGCACATTTTCATACACGGCCATGCAATCTTTATTTATCTTTAGACATCTTCTTTATTTAGCATCTCCTAATTTCACTCTTAACCAAGGAAAAGACCCCTTTTAAAAAGATTCTAGCGCATAATCTTGGATATGCAAATCTTCATACACGGCCATGCTATCTATATTTAATTTTTAGACATCTTCGTTATTTGGATTAGGCAATGAGATTTCATTGCCTAATCCCAACTTATCTATGTGTGTGTGTCATCTTAGGATAATCCTAAAATCTTTCCATCAATACCTTCCATTCCAAGTCTCTTTATGCGCATGACAATTAATCCAAATCCCTTATTTATATGTATATTGCATTACTATTTTAATTTAGCCCCATTTGATTTAAATTATTACTCACTTGGTGGTCAACCAAGTTAACCATGACCCATTGGATCCCAATTGAGCATTTTGACCCAAATAACAACCTTGACCCAATTAAATGTGCCTTACCCATTTACTTTAAATTGAACCTTATACCATAACCATTTGGTCCTAATTGGGCCATTGATCCAACACCTTACGCATCTAAGGTTCATGTCCGTTAATTCATAATTAAAATGGCAAATCCCGTAAATATTAATAACACGGAATTCCGAAGTGTTACAATACAACCCTCTTTTTAAAATTTTTGACCCGAAAATCGAGTGAAGTAGGGTTTCAAACATTTACATAAATAGCTCAGGATGAGCTATTCTCATTTTCGACTCGAGTTCCAAGTGGTTTCCTCAATACCATGTCGATCCCATACCACCTTGACAAATTAGATCGCTTGATTCCTTAATACCCTTTGTTCTGTGTCCACCACTCGGACAGTCTTTTCGACATATGTCACGTCGCTTTGGACCTCTATGTCTTTTATATTCAGTACATGAGGGGGATCAGGATTGTACTTCCTCAACATCGATATATGGAACACATCGTGCAAAGATGCCAATTGTAAAGGGAGTGCCAATTGATAAGCCATGTCCCCCATCCTTCTTATGATTGAAAACGGTCCCACATATCTTGGCAACAATTTCCCTTTCTTTCCAAATCTCATGTGTCCCTTTCGTGACGAGACTTTCAAGAACACCATGTCCCCCACTTCAAATTCAAGGAACCTCCTCCTCTTGTCAGCATAGATCTTCTGACGACTTTTCGCAGTCAATAGATGCTATCGTATCAACTGTATTTACGCTGTAGCCTCTGCAACCAACTCAGGTCCAATCAGTGAAAGCTCACAGGCCTCTGTCCAGCACACAGGTAATCTACATGGTCTACCATATGATGCCTCAAATGGAGCCATCTGGAGGCTTGCCTGGTAACTGTTGTTGTATGAGAATTCTACCAACGACAAGTGATCCTTCCATCCACCCTTGAAATCTAGCATGCATGCTCTCAGCATATCCTCCAATGTTTGTATTGTTCTCTCAGGCTGCCCATCAGTCTGTGGATGGAATGTTGTACTAGTCAGTAAATCTGTTCCTATGGCCGACTGCATGCTCTGCCATACTCTGCCGGTGAACAACCATCTTTGTCGGACACAATAGTCCGAGGAATACCATGCAATCTGATGATATCCTTGATATACCGCCGACCCAAGGTCTCAGATGAGTCGATCATCCTGATGAGAATGAAATGTACAGACTTGGTCAGTCGGTCTACCACAACCCATATCGAATCGTTGCCCTTTGAAGACCTTGGCAAGCCTGTCACAAAATCCATGGAGATGTGCTTCCATTTCCATTCCGGCACTGGTAAAGGTTTGAGTAACCCTGATGGCTTCTGATGTTCCGTCTTAACCTGCTGAAATGTTAAGCAATGAGCCACAAATTCTGCCACATGCTTCTTGAGTCCGTGCCACGAGTAATGTCTCTTCAGGTCGTGATACATCTTGGTGCTACCCGGATGAATTGAGAGTTGGTCTGATGTACCTTAATCAATAACTCTTTTCTGCAGCTCTTAGGCACATATATCCTTCCTCGGAATACAAGACCTTGTCCTGGTCGTAACTCCCATTCCGGTATGACTTCACCAGTAGACATCTTGGCCCATATCTCCTCCACTTCCGGGTCTATCTGCTGTTCCTGTTCAATCTTGTCAAGTACCATTTAATTACATCAAAGTCACTCATATCAACCTATGAGTTTCATTCTCGCAGAATTTACTCTGTCTCATGTTTTCTCTTTTTCTTGTGAACCCATTTGCGATCTTATGTAAATCAATGTATTCTATTTCACTTTACTTGCTTCCAAGATATTTTCCATACGTACTTGCTCAAAACGTTCATTCGTCTACTCTCTGTGTGAGGTAGCCTGCCAATACGAGCCTATGCTCAAGTCTTTTGTTGATTCCATTATAACTAGATTTCTAGCTTCACTCTCCTGGAACTCCATCAGCTACCTACAAAGTCAGGTGATCAGTTTAACTCGGCTGTAGCCCATAGCTTCCCATTCGAGTTCACTAGACTCTTAACTTTTCCACTAAGTACATCTCCAAAATTTAGCATATCTTCATTTGTACATAAGTCACAATGTGACAAACATCTTTTGTTCAAAACTCCTATGATACCAATACTGGCATCAATCCAAACCACCATGGGAATCATCATCCACGGTTATACACATCCGTTCCTGGTACCACTCTATCAGTGAGTATCATCTATCCATGGTTAATAACCATCCATGAATATAACCCTCCTATGGGTATAATCCATTCATGGGCATAATTAATCTAGGGCACATCATCTACCATGAGATATTCTATCCATAGGAACAACACTCGAATCCATCACTACGTGACTGTAGCAATAATATCAAACATAAACATACCCCGATCCCTAACAAGACTCAGGGCCCATGAATTACTAAGTGGAAGACCCACGCCCAACGTGATCAAGTCTACCTCGCCCTGCATCCCTTCACCCCAAGGGTGATTCAGTCAAGATCTAATGCGGTCGAACCGCGTCTAACAAAGCTAGCACCTCCCCCATGGGATAAAGTAGTAACTAGCTTTGCGCATCCACGCACGTCAAGTGTGCGAAATAGCCGTGAGAGCGTCCTCCAGCGCGTAGCATGCGAGGGACCCACTCCTCAACGGTAACCCTACGGGACCAAGTCTCCGTATTTCGATCGAGGTTCCCTCAGTTTCACAGCTACTCTAAGCCATACTCATAGAATCTATATACATATCTCATCAATATCACGTGTGGGATGCACCCATGCCACATCTCAATATACTCAAGTGACCTCGTCACATACACCTCAGTGTCAAAGTCCTCATAAACTCTTAAGTTTGCATACTTTATTGAAAATTATTCAAACTTCCATCACATTACAAGGGTTGGTAGGGTTAGAACAACCCTCCAAAACGCACCCACAACCCTCACAAAATCTCCCTTTCCCCATCATTCTCTTACCACTCCTTAGCCTAACCTTCCATAGAAGACCCTGCATCATCATAAAAATCGAAGAAGTTGTCAGGACATGTCGTTGACGTGTGCCCCAACACGCCACAAGTCAGACAGGGTATTAATCCCGGTACCCCAATGTATGGACATTTAGTCATCTCCTTACCGTGTCCGTGAAGTCCACAAACAGGGCAAATAACCTCAATAGGGTGGGGGCAATAAGTACAGTTGTGCCCGTCCTGATTGCATAATTCGCACATATAATCTGTCAACTCATCTGAAGTCAGAGTAGCCGGAGTATACTCGGGTGAGCCTATCTCCCTACGGATTCTTCTAAGTTTTGGACATCTTCCTCGTCCTCTTCGGGTACAAAGGCTTAAGCAACCCCAACATTGTACTCGGGCAATTCTACTTTCATGTCCTGACTGATTACAATGAAGTTTGGTACGCTGGAATCGTCAGAAGAATAAACCAGATCTATCGGACAGCTAGGGGTGCCTTTGTCCCACAACTCTGTATACTCTTTGTTGCTCGACATATCTGTATCACAACAACCGAAGTATGTTAATGCCAACAACAGTTCTAATCAAACTAAATCTTTGTTTTGGGGAATTTCTCTATGTATCATATAATGTCTCTTGTTTTGGGGAAATTCCCAAATAAACAACTTGTGTTTCTTGTCATTGGGAAAATTGCCAAAACAACACTCTTTGTATTTCTTTGTTTTTGGGGAAACTTCCTAAGTATCAATTGTTTGTTTCTCATTTCGAGTATATTGGGGAAATATATCCTATTTTGCTATGTTTGATAAATCCATTTATTTTGACTGTACTTTCTTTGCTATCATTCATTGTTGTTCTCAGATTGACTGTTTCGTCTGAGTCTAATGAAGTAAATTAATGCATGGGGGCCGGATTAATTTACTCCGAAAGATTCAATCATTCTGGTTCGCTCTGATACCAACTGTAACGCCCTGCCCTTTTTCACTCTATGCTTTCCGAAAATCAGAGTCTATTTTTTTTTTTAAAAAAAAGGTGATAGAGAGCATGACGTCACGACGCGAGCTAAGTCCGAACTTCTAAAGTTCGACCGTTAACTGGCTAACCCTATGTGTGCATGGACTAAGTCCATGAAAATGGTTCACACATAACAATATAAACATGCGGATTAAAATTATAACTGCAGAATTATGATAGAACTTAATTCTATTCCATTTTAGACAGCAAAGTACGTCAAGTCTTATCCATAATTAATATAACATAGTTATCCAAATAAACATCCAACCATAACAAATCATCTAAATTATTACATGCCCGAAGTCTAGTTACTCAAATTACAAGTCCATAAGTAACTTAATCAAAATATAAACTAAAAGCATCCAAGATCCTATTCTTGGCCCTTTTCGCTTTCATCGTTCCCCTTGTTTCCTATATCATCCACTAGGGTAGAAGTAGGGCGTTAGAATAACGCGCCCAGTAGGTATTCCATTTAGGGCTAACACATGGTTAGTACAAAACATATATAATAATATCATAATGATAAAAACCATATAAACCATGCCATCTCATGATGTCAAATGCAATGAGTCCCACCCATCACAAGTACATATAAGTACCCCCACATAGGTCTTTCAGACACCCCGACGGAGTGTGGCCCCCTCCGATTTCTTCTTGATGGAAAAGCACATCATGGTATCCCACATAGGTTTTTCGGACGCCCCAACGGATTGTGGCCCCTCCGGTTATATATCCTTCACCCCATGCCATGCGTGAGATGCTAATGAAACACATGCTATTTTATATTGTAAACATAGCATTAGAAACACAACTTTTACAACATAAATTCATCAATTTAAGATAAAAACATTGTACATAAACCCATGGTTTCAAAGAGGTGGAATCCTACCAAAGACCACTAACGTGTCCTTGTGCTTTCGTCCAATAACCGCTCACTATCGTACACACCTTGTGAGATCCTGTTACCTTATAATATATCAATCAATTAGAACCACATCCCATTTGATTTCTAATCATGTTCCAATTCCATAACCACATCCTTGTGGGGTTCGGCCATACACCATGGTCGAACGTCACTCACTTGGTTTTAACCCCTAAGTTAATCAGTTAATCACTTATTTAAAACATTGCCATTATACATATCCATAGCCAACATTCCATTAATCTAACCATTCATGCATTAAATTCATAAGTCATTCCCCATGGGGTTCGGCCATACACCACGGCCGAACCCATGGTCCATCATTTTTTTTAACCTATTTACATCCTTGCCATTGTTTAATTCGTGAAACCAAACACTTATAGATTAATCATCTAACCTTATCAAGTCCATAAAATCCATAAATCATTCCTCATTGGGTTCGGCCATACACCATGGCCGAACCCATGGTCTATCCTTTCCTCATATTTACAACTTTGCCATTGGTTCCATCACCTCATGTTTAGGTCCATAAACATAGGTCCATAAATTTAAACATTACATACATGGATCCACAAATGATCCACAACCATAGAACCATAAATAAAACCCTCCATAAACGATCCATTAAGAGTGACATAAACACCCAAATGACCCATTAAGTTGGTTCATGGGGTTCGGCCATAATATTATTGTTCCATCCTCCTCTTAATTTACAATAATAAATCCATAATTGACCCATAGAATTGATTCATGGGGTTCGGCCAAACACCATGGCCGAACCCTATGATGTCAAACTTTCCAATTTATACATTATATCAATTACCATCCTTGAATCCATAAATCAAGTTTCTTTCATCTTTTATCCAAAAGTCCATCATTAGAACCTTTCTAAATTAATAACCATCTTCGGAGTATGGCCGAACCCTATGGTTCATACTCTTCTCTTTAAAAATCATTCAACTATGATTACACCATTTGATGGTTCTCATTCATACATTCATCCCAACCTTTTAAAACCTTTTAAAACCATAAGCATACTTCTATAATTTCCATCTTTCAAATCCATTAAGAATATTAAGAATGTCTTTCCATGGGGTTCGGCCATACATCATGGCCGAACCCTATGGTTCATCCTTTTCATTTAAACCTCAACATTCATCCCTCAATTTTCTTCCATGGGGTTTGGCCATACACCATGGCCGAACCCTATGGTTCCTTTCTTTAAACAAAATTATCGAAATTACTTACCAGTTCCGCGACTCCTCCGGTTTTCCTTCGCTCCGACTTGTTCTTGCTTCCAATCTTCTCCTTCTTTAGCCTCCTTGATCTTTCACACTTGCTGGCTGCCCTTTCCTTCTCTTGATTGTGTATTTCCGTGCGCCCCTCCCTACCTTTCTCTTATAATTTCTTTCAATCGGTCCTATCTTAGAAGGTGCCATGCGCCCCTTACATTTTAGTAATTGCCTTAGTGTCGCTTTCAACAAGGAAAGGACTCCTTTTAGCGCATCCTCATGGATTGCACACATCTTCATACACGGCCATTCAATCTTTATTTATCTTTAGACATCTTCTTTATTTAGCAATCCCCTAATTTCACTCTTAACCAAGGAAAAGACCCTTTTTTAAAAAGATTCTAGTGCATAATCATGGATATGCAAATCTTCATACACGGCCATGCTATCTATATTTAATTTTTAGACTTCTTCTTTATTTGGATTAAGCAATGAGATGTCATTGCCTAATCCCAACTTATCTATGTGTGTGTGTCATCTTAAGATAAGCCTAAAATCTTTCCATCAATACCTTCCATTCCAAGTCTCTTTATGCACATGACAATTAATCCAAATCCTTTATTTATATGTATATTGCATTACTATTTTAATTCAGGCCCATTTAATTTAAATTGTTACTCACTTGGTGGTCAACCAAGTTAACCATGACCCATTGGGTCCCAATTGGGCATTTTGACCCAAATAACAACCTTGACCCAATTAAATGTGCCTTACCCATTTACTTTAAATTGAACCTTATACCATAACCGTTGGGTCCTAATTGGGCCATTGACCCAACACCTTACCCATCTAAGGTTTATATCCGTTAATTCACAATTAAAATAGCAAATTCCGTAAATATTAATAACATGGAATTCCGAAGTGTTACATAACCCATGTGTTAGCCGTACTTGGAATTCCTACTGGGCGCATTGTTGTAACGCCCTACTTCTACCCTAGTGAATGACACAGGAAATGAAGGAAATGATGATCGTGAACAGAGCCAAGCATATGAGCTTAGATATATTTAATGTTATTTTATTTACGTTACTCATGGACTTGTAATTTGAGTAGCTAGAATGCGGTATGTAATAATTTAGATAATTTTGCTATGGTTTGAATGGTTTATTTTGGATATTTAACTTAAGGTAATTTGGTTAAGTGACGAAGTACTTTGCTATCTAAAATGGAATAGATTTAGGTTCTATTATAATCTGCAGTTTATGATTTAATCCACACATATATATATATATATATATATATATACATATTAGTACTTGTGAACCGTTTTCATGGACTTAGTCCATGCACACCTATGGTTGGCCAGTTAAGGGTCGGACTTTAGAAGTTCGGACTTAGCTCGCGTCATGACGTCCCACTCTATCATTTTTTGTTTATTTTTTTTTTAAAAAATAGACTCTGATTTTCGAAAAACGAGTGTAAAAGGGCGGGGCGTTACAATACAGACATTGGATGATATACTGAGAGCATGTATGTTAGACTTCAAGGGTGGATGGGAGGATCACTTACCGCTGGTGGAGTTCTCTTACAACAACAGTTGCCAGGCAAGCCTCCAGACGACTCCATTTGAGTCACCAGTGTGTTGGACAGAGGCCGGTGAATATGCACTTATTGGACCCGAGCTAGTTGCAAAGACTACGGAGTAGATTAAGTTGATAAGACAACATCTACTTACTGCACAGAGTCGTCAGAAGAGCTACGCTGACAATAGGAGTAGGTTCCTTGAGTTCGAAGAGGGAGACTTAGTGTCCTTGAAACTCTCACCACGAAAGGGACACATGTGATTTGGGAAGAAAGGGAAACTGTCGCCAAGATTTGTGGGGCCGTTTCCAATCCTAAAGAGGGTGGGGGAGGTGGCTTATCAATTGGCACTTCCTCAATAGTTGTCATCTTTGCACGATGTATTCCACGTTTCTATGTTGAGGAAATACAATCCTGATCCATCACACGTGTTGAACGTGCAAGATGGTGATGTGCAAAACGACGTAACTTATGTGGAGAAGTCGGTCATAGAGATCGGGAAGGAACAGAGAGTACTACGGAACCGAGCCATTTAGTTCGTCAAGGTGGTATGTGATCCACATGGTAATGAGGAAGCCACCTGGCAACTCGAATCAGAAATGAAGGCAGTTCATCCTGAGTTTTTTGTATAAGTTGTTTGAAACCCTACTTAGCTCGATTTTCGGGACAAAAATTTCAAAAAAGGGTAGTATTGTCATAGCCCAGATTTTCAAATGCAATAATTATATTGGCTATTATCTATTTTAATTGTTAAAAATTAAGATTTCAAGGTGGAGTGGGTATTAGATGGATAAGAATTGAGGCAAGACCCAAGTATAGTCCAATGGATCATGGATAGGGTTAATTTTATTTAATTGGGTAAATGTGGTTAATTGGGTCAAATGCCCAATTGGGACCCAATGGGTCAAGATGAATTGAGGTTTAAGGTAAATGGGTAAGGAATTGACTTGACCCGGTCATTGACCCAATTAAGATCTAAGGCATGGGACCCACCTCATCAAGTGAGGTGGCAAGTGTAGGAGTTGACATCAAAGTGGCATAGCCAAGTGGGACCCAACTCCACCTCATCAAGTAAGGTGGCGTGTGGTCTAAGGTAATTTGTTGGGCCGGCCACCATGGTTGTGGGGGGGGTCAGTGAAAAACAAATGAAGTTGAGTTAAATTATTCAATCAAAATCACTTGAGATAGGTGGAAATAAATCCAAGTGCTTGAGTTGGGAGATTGAGTTTCATTTAAGTGAGGTGAGTTGAATGGGTGGTGAGTCAATTGGAAGTTGAAAAGGCTAGGTGAGTCAAAGGGGAGGTGGAGGGTTTCCATCTCAATCGAAACCCTAAACACAAAAATGTTGGAAAGGGAGTGTTGGCCAAGTGTAAGCCATGTGCCCTCTTAGTTAGCCAAGGGACACATAGGAAAGACCCCATCTTGATGAGGGTGGTTGGGGAGATTAAGGTTAGCAACAACCAAAACCCTAGGGCAAGATAGAAAGGGCTTACACAAGAAGAAGCCTCCTTTGGCCGAACCACTCATTGGGAGAAAAAAATAGAAAATTCCCATCTCATTCTCTCTCTCTCTCCCTCTCTCAAACCTTCACTCCTTGGCCGAACCCTCTCTTAGGGTTTTCATTTCAAACCCTCTCCCTCTCAAGCAACACTCTTTGGCCGAAGATCAAAGAGGAAGAGGAAAAGACTAAGGAAAGAAAAAGACGAAGGAACAAAATCAGAATTAAAGAAACGAAGGAGTCGCGGAATCAGTAAGTATTGTTTAACAAGGTTTGTTAATTAAAAAGAAGGTTAAGGGAACCATGGTTTCGGCTATGGAATGGCCGAAACCATGGGGTTCCATATGGATTGAAAATGGTTGGCCAAATGATTATAGGCCATGGATTTGAAATCCATCCAAGAAACATCAATGTGATGGTTAAGTATTTGAAGTGACAAAACCCAAATCTTGTTAATGGGTAAGTTAGGTTATGGAAATAAAAATTATGATGAGGAAGACAATGATAATGCATGATTAATGGATGACAACATGGTTCGGCCCCTTGCATGGCCGAACCCTAATTTTTATATATATGGATCATGGAGGACAAAAAGGGATTGGATGAGGTTCGGCCATGATGTATGGCCGAACCTCATCAAAGGACCTAAACTTGTTGTATGTAATATTTTGTAAGAGAACCCATCCTCATGATGATTAAAATGGAGGAAGAATGGAAAATGATGGACCATGGGTTCGGCCATGTTGTATGGTCGAACCCCATGGAGAAAATTTTATGGATCTATGTTTATGTTAATCAAGTTAGGAACTAAGATGACAAAAATGAAGCACCATGGGTTCGGCCATGTTGTATGGCTGAACCCCATGGATAATTTTATGGGTTAACAAGTTAAGAAATGAAAGGGGAAGGAAATGATGCCTAAGATGGAAAGAGGATAAGATGGAAGAACCATGGGTTCGGCCATGTTGTATGGCCGAACCCCATGGAGGAGTGTTTATAGATCTAAACATGTTTTAAATAATTAATGTTGGACCATCAAGTAAGAAATGAAAAGACGAAAATAAGGAACCATGGGTTCGGCCAGTTGTATGGCCGAACCCCATGAATCATTTTGATGGATCATTTTGTGGATCTATGTATGTTTAAGAGATTGAATGATCAACTAAGTTGACTTGGATCAGTTAAAATAATCAAGGACTAAAAAGAGGGGCCAAAACCAAAAGGGTGAGGTTGTATGGCCGAACCCCACTAAGGTGTATTTTGTGGACCTATCATGTTTAGATGAATGATTATGATAGGAGATGGAAAGATTTGATTGTGGGTTTTTATGTTGATGGATTACTTGTACATAAGATGTTTAGTCATGAACCTATATTTTTGGACCTAAACATAAGGTGATGGAAATAATGGCAAAGAAGTAAATATGTGTAAAAATGAAAGATCATGGGCTCGACCATGGTGTATGGCCGAACCCCATGAGGAATGCTTTTGTAAACTTAGGTTGTTATCAATGTTAGATAATCCTTGTATAAGTGTTTGGATTTATGAATCAAAGATGGCATGATCTTGGATTTAATTTAAAATATCAAAGGATTACAAAGAGGGACCAAAATCAAGTGAGTGAGGTTCGGCCAGGTTGTATGGCCGAACCCCACTAAGGTGTATTTTATGGACTTAGGGTTTAAATGATTAAATTAGTGGTGATTGATTAATAAATCAAAATAAGGACTAAAACCAAGTGAGTGAGATTCGGCCATGGTGTATGGCCAAACCCCACAAAGATATGTTTATGGACATAGACATGATTGTAAATCAAATGGAACATGGGATTGGTTGATTGACATGTTATAAGGTAACGGGACCTCACAAGGGATGCACGATCGTGAGCCGTTTCTGGACGAAAACGAAAGGACACTTTAGTGGTCATTGGTAGGATTCTACCTCTTTGAAACCATGGGACAAGTAATATGATTTTAGTTCATGTTTTTGATGAGTTATTTTGTATCAAATGGTATGTTTCAAATATGGAAGTTTTATGCTATGTTTTATACTACTACATAGCATGTGGACATTTACATCTCATGCATGGAATGGGAGCCATGATTGTAACCGGAGGCAACACTCCGTCGGGGCGTCCGTAAGGCATCCTTAGGAAGACCTTGATGTGCATTATCCATCAAGAAGTGTAACGCCCCGCCCTTTTTCACCCGTTTTCCGAAAATCAGAGTCTATTTTTTTTTTTTTTAAATAGAAGAGTGAGAGAGGGCGCGGACGCCACGACGCGAGTTAAGTCCGAGCTTCTAAAGCCCGACCCTTAACTGGTCAACCCCGCCCGTGCGCCGAGCTAAGTCCACGAGAACGGTTCACGCGTAAGAAGTAAGCTCGCGGATTATAATTATTGCGGAACATGATAATAGAGTCTATCCTACCGGTTTTTAGATAGAAGGGAAGATACAACATTGAATTACCAAAATGCCCCTAAGTTCATAATTATATCACAAAATGTAATCGTCTATAAGTAACGTCCAAAACATCGCAAGAATGTAAACTTATACAACCCGACAAGCTAAGTTACTTCCAAATTACATCGCCAAAATGTAAACGTAAATAAAACTAAGACTGCACTGCCCAAGCTCCTAAGCTTGGCTCCTGTCATGTCCACCGCTTCCGCCATCCCCTGCGTCATTAGCTAGGGTAGAAGTAGGACGTTAGTCAACGCGCCCAGTAGGACTCCGAGTAGGGCTAGCACATGGATTAGTGATACACACATACCGATAAAATAAAGTACAACAAAATAAGCATGTGATGAATGCTATGTCATGGGTGCTTATGTCATGTATCCCACCCATTATCCGTATGATCATACAATATCCTGTTCCCCATGTTTGATTCTCAGTCGCCCCGACGGAGCATGGACTCCGGTTATAGCCCTCAGGCTATCCCCATGTCTGATTCTCGGTCGCCCCGACGGAGCATGGACTCCGGTTATAGCCCTCAGGCAATCCCCATGTCTGATTCTCGGTCGCCCCGACGGAGCATGGACTCCGGTTTGTTTATTTTTTTTGCCCATGCCATGCATGAGATGTAGGTGCATTATGCTATGTAGTATATAGATAGACCATATTCGATATACCATACATAGTCATATGATGCATAATATTAAAATATAATCCATGATACTCTCATGTAATTCATAAGTTAAAACCCATCATAGTGCAAGTCCCATAAATCATAAATTATAATCATAAATCCATAATAAGCCAAGTCAAAATAATTTAAAACACCATCACATATCCATCGCTTACAAGAAGGTAGGAATCCTACCGAATACCGTGTCGCGTTCCGTTACGCTTTCCGTTCGATAATCCGGTCGCCGATCGCGTACCGTTTGCGACGTCTGATACCTTATTACATTTACCGAATTAGTCCATACATTATCCATGATTAAGTTCCTAACTAATCATAACCCTAGGTCCATTCAATGATCTTTAAATACATTATAAGTTTATCGAAAATCGGCCCTCAACTTAGCCCATTATCCATTGGTTTAATCACATACATAAATCCGATTTTGACCATTTTAGATATTTCCAATTTGCGGCCTAAAACGCAACAACTAATCGCTTCACTTAACCATTCACAAAATATCCGATTTTTTATGTCTAATCCCTAGGGTTCGGCCATGTACCATGGCGAACCCATGGTTCTTCAATATGGCCACTTATTACGGCTTTGCCACTCTCCTTCCATGGTAAATCATCCATTCATTTATGTGCATTCTAAGTCCAAGATTCATTCATACTTAGGTCCATTCAATCATGACCTAACATCATAAAATCAGCCATCTAATATTAATTTTGAAAAAAATTACTCCCACACCTAATTCCACATTTTGGCCTAAGGTGTGGCCCACATATCATTTTTATAAATCCATCAAAATCTAGTATTCTTCTACATTATTTTCCATTTATTAAATCCACTAATCACTGCCCTAAGGTTCACCTTTATGGATACCATTTTCAAAGACTAAGTTTTGTCCCAAAATAATCCAATTTAAAATCACAAAACTTTAATCATTTTGGCCCTTTAAATCAAACTCCTAAGCATTGATACATGCATTTAACCTTAGCCTAAAATTGATCAAAATTTGGGTCATGGGTTCGGCCATACACCATGGCCGAACCCATGATGTTTCTTTCCCCATTTTTCTTGGTTTCAATTACCCATTTAAACATACCTCCAATGAAAATTAAATCATCCATTTAAATCACCATCTTTATTCCATTTAAACATCACATATCATACTTGTAACACCCATACAATCTATCCATTTTTCTTAACCAATTTCTCTACTTTCCCATCATTCAAAATTATTAATTACCACCATAGGGTTTGGCCATACACCATGACCGAACCCATGGTTCATGGCTCACCATCCATTGATGCCATTCTTAGACCAATGTTTTTGTTCAAAAGACATCCATTTTTAAAATCAATAATCCTCATTCATTTTGGCCCTAAAAAATATCATACACTTTGTAAATCCATTTAAATTTCATCATTAACCTAACCTAATTTCTATTTTGTTTAACCACATATATAAACCATACTTAGCCCATGAATGACCTAAAAACATGGGTCATGGGTTCGGCCATACACCATGGCCGAACCCATGATGTCTTTCCCTCATTTTTATCTTGGATTTTTAATTACATTTAAAATCCACTCCTACCACCAATTATTACCTCCATAATTCAAAATTATTTACTCCACCACTTCCATCTTTTAGCACCATTTGAAAATCACATACCATACTCAAATTTTCAATTTTTAGAAAATATCAACCATTGAGCATCTAAGGGTCCTAATCCTCATAGATCACTAAAAATCATCACCATTTAAAACTTACCAACTTTTCAATCATTTTAAAATCTTGAAATCCTCATAACAACCATTAAGCATTCTCCAACATTTTAAACCATATGATCTAAATTAAATTATCCATCATTCACCATGGGGTTCGGCCATGCTACATGGCCGAACCCTATGGTCATCCATTCATTTAATCTATCTCTCTCTAAGTTTATCCATTTCTTAATCTTCCATTGATGGATCTTAGATCCAAGGCCCATGATGTTTTTGGCCATTATCTAATAAATGGATTCCCTTTTTAACCATAAACAAAAATCTAAACTCTTGTTTAGAAATACTTACGGATCCGACGGCTCTTCCGGTCTTTGTCGCTCCCGTCAACCTCCTTGGCCTCTTTTCTCCCTCTTCTTGATCTTTGATTGGCTAGATGTGCTTGATCAATGGTGGGACATGCTTGGATTGGCTAAGATAGTGTTAGGTTGAGAGAGAGGGGAAGAGGGGAAGAGGATGGAGAATGGTAGCTCTTGATCTTTAAGAGGTGAATCCAAGGTTCCACCTCTTTTCTTATCTTCTTCTCTTCTTTTTCTTCTAAGTTTTCTTCTAAGTTTTCTTCACTCTCTCCTTTGCAAGGTGGGGAACGAATTTCCTTGTGTGTGTGGAGGGCTAGAGTCAAATGGGTAGTTTGAAATGAGATGGAGGTGGTTGGAGTGACTTAGACTCCTCATTAATTTTCCCCACCCACCAAGCATGGGCTAGCTTGACTTGGGTGGTGGTGGTTGAGACCCAACCACCAAGCATGGCTCCCATGTCCTCTTTGACTTGTTTATGTTCACCCTAACTAATCAACTTAATTAAGTTAAGCCCTCACTTAGGTTAATTAATTTTCATCTAATTTAATTCCCTTAAATTATCTATCTAATAAATCCACCCATGGTTGACTAAGTCAACCATGGTAGACGGCCCCCACATATACCTACCCCACCCGCCACCTCACTTGATGAGGTGGAGGTGGGCCCCACTTGGCCATGTTATTTTAATTCCCTTGATTTTAACTTAGGTAATTTTACAATAATTTTAATCAATTTAATTTACCTTAATCCCACCTTAGTCTTCTTAATTTTATCCACCATAGTTGACCATGATGGTTGGTCCCACTTTCTCCTTGGTCCACACGCCACCTCAATGGGTGAGGTGGAGGTGGGCCCCATTGGCCATGTTGCCTTGGTCCATTTATCACCTAACTTAGGTGATTTAAATTTTATTAATTGTATCCCTTTTATTGGATCATCATTGGGCCCATGGCCCAATTTGATTCTTGTCTTACACATTTATCTTAGGGCTTAGTTATCTTGGCCCCTTGGGTCCCATATGGCTCTTTGACCCAAATTGACCATCTTTGACCCGATTACTTACCATTGACCAATTACATGTATCAATTCCAATTCAAGGCCTATTAGGTAACCATTGGGCCCATGGCCCAATTAGATTCCCTCCTTTTCCACTTACCTTAGGATTTGAACCGATTTTGATCCATTGGGCCCCACATGGCTATCGGGCCCACTTTGACCATCGTTGACCCGATTAGTCCCCATTGACCCATTTAATGGATTTCATCCAACCCATGGCCCAATTGGGCCATCCTTGGGCCATTGTCCCAAAATTTGGTCCATTTGGCATTTTATTACATCAAACTTCAATTTAAAATGAATAAATGCCAATATATATATTTATCAAAAATTCGGGTTATTACAAGAAGTAACCGGAGAACACACTCCGTCGGGGCGACCGTAAGGCAACTGTGGGGATACCTTGATGAGGAGAATTCCATCAAGAGGATCCATGTGTTTGTGATTGGTGGGATTCATTGCATATGACACCATGGCATGGTATTGTTTTACATGGTTTTATTTATATGTTATTGTAACGCTTGCCCCTTTTCACTATGCTACTTAAGCTACTTAGCTTGAAAATCAGAGTATTTTTTTTTAAATAGAGAGTGACAAAGGACGCGGGACGTCACGACACGAGTTAAGTCCGAGCTTCCAAAGCCCAGCCTTTAACTAGCCAACCCTACGTGTACGTGGAACTAAGTCCATGAAGAACGGTTCACACGTAGAAAGTAAGCATTGCGGAATGTAACTTAAAGCGGAGTTATAATAGAGTTTATCCTACCAATTTTAAATAGCAAGGAATTACATCACTTAAATTACTAAAATACCTCAAAATTATAATGTCCAAAATAAAAGTCCAAACCATAGCAATAGTCTAAGTTATTACAGTCCAACGAGCTAAGTTACTCAAATTACATTTCCAAAATAAACTTAAGTAAATAAACTAACGTGTTCCTTCAAGCTCCTACGCTTGGCTCCGGTCGCGTCTTTCATTTCCTCCATTTCTTGCGTCATCATCTAAGGTGGAAGTAGGGCGTTAGACAACGCGCCCAGTAGGTACTCCGAGTAGGGCCAACACATGGATTAGTTATAACAACACATAGGTAATAGTATATCAAAACCATGCAATTAATACAATGCCATGCAATGGGTGTTTTATGTCATGAGTCCCACCCATCATCCATATCATCATTATACCATGTCCCTCTTGATAGACAAAGCCTCATCAAAATATAATCAACATAAAGCGTCCCCCTTGATGGCAAAGTCTCATCAAGGTATATAATAAACACAAAGTATCCCCATGTATGTTTATCGGTCACCCCGACGGAGCATGGACTCCGGTTCCATTTCATCCCTCCCATGCTATGCATGAGATGTAAGTGCAACATGCCATATAATAATATTTTAAACCATAGCATTTAAATCCCATCTTAAAACATATCATTTGATTACCAAAATAAATCAGGCAAAACATGCATAAACACATAATCCATGGCTTGCAATAAGGTAGGAATTCTACCAAATACCGACTAGTGTTCCTCTACGTTTCCGTCCAAGAATTCGATCACCAATCGCGCACCGCTTGTGAGGTCCCGTTTACCTTATTACACATCAACAATTAAACCCATGTTTTAATCTTGCCTAAGTCCATTATACATGCCTTAGTGGGGTGCAGTCATACCCCATGTTCGAACCTCACTAATTAGGTTTTTGGGTCCCTTTTTAATCCTTAGATTATTTTAGTTACATGTGTCTAAAATCAGCAACCCTATGCTTCATTTATCCAGCAAATAAGATCCTTATTACAAGCCCTAAGTCCACAAAAATCCCCCATGGGGTTCGGCCATACACCATGGCCGAACCCATGGTTCATTTTGGCCATAATTACATTTTTGCCACTCTTCTTTTCTATGGCTAACTCTCATTTTATTTTTATATCCTTAGGTCCATAACTGATCCATAAATATGAATCCATCAATGACTCCTTAACCATGACATAAAAATCATTAAAATCAGCCATTTACTTTACCTAATTCCCATTCATTTAAACACATGCATAGACCTAACTTAGCCCATAAAATGGCTCATAAAATGGGTCATGGGTTCGGCCATACACCATGGCCGAACCCATGTTGTCTTCTCCTCATTTTTTCTTGGGTCTTTTACTACATTTCAGATCCACCACAAGGTCCCTTCATGAGTGGATTCCATCATACATTTGGATCATCACTTTTTGATCAACATTAAGTACATTTTGAGCCCATTGAAGGTACCAACATTCCTCCATCATTTTTCATATTTTATACCCATTAAAGTCACTAATACATTACCATAGGGTTCGGCCATACACCATGGCCGAACCCATGGTTCATGGTTCATCCTCATCTACAACTTTTGAGGCCATAGAATCATTAACATCTTCCATGATTTTCCTCATTAAAATTCCTTTAAAAATTACAAATATTTAACCCTTCAAAAACCCTAACAACCATTAACCACCATTCCATGTTTTCTATCCTTTAAACCCATGGAGAAATACTTAACATCTTCCCATGGGGTTCGGCCATACAACATGGCTGAACCCTATGGTTCACCATTTCTTCAAAACAAACATATTTCCATTTATTATTTGATGGTTCCTATACAAAGAAAAATCCTAGGGTTTGGCCATGCAAAGGACAAACCATACATCTTGATTATTCACCATACTTTTGCCATGCATGGGGTCTTTTCCACATCTCCATAATGTTTAGAGTTCGGCCATGTAATGGCCGAACGATGGTCTTTTACTCATCCATGCATGCATGCATAATCCATATACCTAATGTCCTTAATATTCCTTTATTCATAGCCTACCTTACCCATTAGGGTTTGTCCATGTTTCATCCCCTTTCTTGGATGGATTTTAGATCCATGGCCCTTGACATTTTGGCCACTAATTAATCCAAGAAAATGGACTCTATGGTCTCCATTTTTATCCTTAAAAACATAACATCTTGTTTGAAGATACTTACCAATCCGTGGCTCTTCCGGTTGTCTCTTGCTCCTCTTGATCCTTAGTCCTTCTTCTTCCTTCTTTCTTCTTGATATTCGGCCAATGGATGAGCTTGACCAAGGTGAGATCACCAAAGGTTGGTTCGGCCAAGATGAAGGTAGATTGAGAGAGGGAGAGGAGGAGAGAAAAGAAGATATCCTAAGGTCTTGAGAGTGGTGGTCGGCCAAGCTTAGGGTGCTCTTGTTTCTTATTATTATTTTTTTCTTCTAAGTCTTTCCTTCTTTCTCTTCTTTCTCCTTGGTGTTTTCTTTTCTTTTGGTTTTGGGAGAGAGAGGAAGACGGCTAGGAGAGGGAGTGAGAGATGGAGAGATGGAAATGAGATGTAACCTCGACTTTTCCCATCTTGCCTTGGGTAGCTTGGGTTAGACTCCACCATCATTAAGGTGGAGTCTTCCCCATGAGCCCATTGACCAAACCAAATGGGTGCATGGCCTTGCATGCCCTTAATCCTAGGCCCCTTGTCCCTTAGTGGTGGTGGTTGAGATGAGGTGGAACCACCACCCCACAATGGGCCAATGCATGCCCAAGGTAGGCCCCATTTCATGGATCTTGTCTTAGCCATACCACTCTTCCATGGCCAACGGTTTTGGTGGGTCTTATCTTGGTGGTTTGGGTGGGTCAAGTGAGATGGAAATCACCTATTTGACTCACTCATTATCTAAGTAACTTACCCCATATAATGTAACTCATTTGATTATTTTGATATTTAACTTAGGTCATTTAATTACATAGTTTAATTCCATTTAATTTCCTTAATTTTCTCCATGAATCCACCTATTGTTGACCAAGTCAACCATGGTAGCCGACCCCACCAATGTCTTGGTCCAGACCCCACCTCACTTGATGAGGTGGAGGTGGGCTCCACTTGATCATGCCACTTTGATTTCATTCCCACTTAACTTAGGTGATTTAAATTAATTTAACTCAACTTATTTTACTTTGACCCTCCTTAATTCCCTTTGACTTATCCATGGTTGACCAAGTCAACCATGGTGGTCGGCCCCACCTAAGTCATGGTCCACACGCTACCTCACTTGATGAGGTGGAGATGGGCCCCACTAGACCATAACACTTGGATAACTCCAATTTAACTTAGGTGATTTTAATCACTTCAATCCATTCCATCTAATTGGATCACCATTGGGCCCATGGCCCAATTAAATCTACTTCCTACCCATTTACCCTAAAGTTCAAACCATATTGACCCATTGGGTCCCAAATGGGTATTTGACCCAATTGACCATCCTTGACCCATTTAAATGAAATTAATCCAATCCATGGCCCATTGGACCATACTTGGGCCATTGTCCAAATTTTGATCCATTTACCATTCATTCCATCAAAATTCTGAATTTCAACCATTAAAACAAATAACAGCCAATATATGTATTAATTTAAAATCCGGGCTATTACAGTTATCTATATGATTTTGTATTAACCATGTGTTAACCCTACTTGGAATACCTACTGGGTGCGTTGTCTAACGCCCTACTTCTACCCTAGTTGATGACGTAGGAGTTGATCGGAATGATGAACGTGAACAGAGCCAAGCGTAGAAGCTTGGATGTCTTTAATTTCATTTTGTTTAAGTTACTCATGGACTATGTAATTTGAGTAGCTAGCATTTGGGCATATAATAACTTAGATATTTGCTATGGTTTGGAATGTTTATTTTGGATATGTTAACTTAAAATAATCATTGTTAAGTAATGGATCCCTTTGCTATCTAAAATGGAATAGAATTAGGTTCTATTATAATTCCGCATATATGATTTATTTCGCAAGTTAACTTGAGTACGTGTGGACCGTTTTAGTGGACTTGGTCCACGCACACGTGTGGTTGGCCACTTAAGGGTTGGGCTTTAGAGGCTCGGACTTAACTCGCGTCGTGGCGTCCCGCTCTCTCTCACTCTTCTATTAAAAAAAAATAGACTCTGTTTTTCGGAAAGCGAATGAAAAAGGGCGGGGCGTTACATTAACCGGGCGAAGGACTATAATCATAGGTGGAAATGAACATGGAATGATGGGAATCAAACGGGTCATCAATCTGATTTATTTATGTGTGATAGGGTAACGGGATTTCACAAATGGGCGTACGATTGGCTTGACGTAATCAGTGGTCGATTTTTGGACGAAAAAGCAAGGACACGATATTTGGACGTTGGTAGGATTCCTACCTCATTGATACACTTGGATCTATGTATATGAATGGTTGTTTTAACTTCATGTTTTGATGATCTATTTTGGTATCAAAGTGTTGTGTTTTAATAATGGGATTTCTATTATGAAATGGCATGTGTGCACTTACATCTCATGCATGGCATGGGAGGGATCACATGAGGGGAGTCCACACTCCATTCGGATAGCCGATAAACAAACGTAGGGAGGAATCCGTACTGATTCTGGATATAATATTTGAAATGAAAAGAGGAGTCCACGCTCCGTTTGGTGGGACCGATAAGGCATATGTGGGGAGTCATGACAATACCTTGATGCGGATTATTCATCAAGAGGAATACTATGTGATCGTGATATGGTTGATGGGTGGGATTCATGGCATATGACACCCATGGCATGGCATTGACTTCCATGGTTTTGACATTATATATATATATATATATATAACTATGTGATTTTTTAAACTAATCCATGTGTTTGACCCTACTCGGAGTACCTACTGGGCGCGTTGTCTAACACCTTACTTCTACCTTCGATGATGACACAGGGAATGGACGGAGCAAAGGACGTGAACGGAGCCAAGCTTAGGAGCTTGGATGATTTAGATTTATTTTATTTAAGTTTTCATTTTGGACATGTAATTTGAGTAATTAGCATTTTGGGACAGTAATAACTTAGACTATTTGCTATGGTTTGTTTTATTTTGGACATTGAAACTTAAGTTATTTAATGTGGTAGACTACCTTGCTATTTTACAATTGGATATGATAGTAACTCTGTTATAATTCCGCAACTACGTTTGTTCCGCATGTTTAGCCTTATTACTTGTGAACCGTTTTAGTAGACTTAGTCCACGCACACGTATGGTTGGGCAGTTAAGGGCCGGGCTTTGGAAGCTCAGACTTAACTCTCATCGTGATGTCCCGCTCTCTCTCACTCTTTATTTAAAAAAAAAAAAAATAGACTGATTTTCGGCGAGTGAAAAAGGGCGGGGCGTTACATTGAAACTCATTGTTATGACAATCACAAAATAGATAAAATGGCCATAGATGACTTTAGGTGGTACCCACACCTTAGACAGGACTATCCCTAGTCTTAAAAAAAAAAAATAGTTAAAACATATGAAGCCTAGTAAGAAAGGTTGACAGTGAATTGGAACCCAACTTGGAAGTGGAGCATTGACATACATGGGTGGGATCTCGAAGAAGCACACATCAAAAGAAAGTGCTTCAAAGCCAAGTGCTTATTGGTTTTAATTTTCTTTAAAACCTTTGTTCCTAAAGTGGATAAGGGGAGGTACACCGAAACCACTATAAAAAAATTTGGAGCGGTGTCTCTAGCATAGAGGTGGGTGGAACTCTCGATCAAATGGATAGATGGAATTCCTATTCGACAGTGTTGTGTGAAATTCACAGCCGATTAAGTGAGGTAGAATTCATACCCTAATTGTGAGGGTGTAAGTCCCCACTTATTGGATTTTGGGGATAGCTCAAGGCTGAGCGAGTCCTAACAGTGGATTTAGGTTGGCTAACCGAACCACTTAAAATTGGTCTTGTGGTATTTGATTCATATGTGTCTGTATTTAATATTTAACTACTCTTCTTAACACACAACACTTTGTATATTGATTATCTCATCATATATATTGCGCACAAGCATCGATAATCATAGTCTATGTAAAGGGTCATAATCTTAGCGTTATCGCTTAAAGAAATTATCACACTAAGCAAATCTCTTGATAAACATTCCACTGCACCTTAAATAATCAAGAAATTTGTATACACCATTAAAAATGGGATTGATCTATTAACCCCCCACCCCCCACCCCACTATAGGGTCAATAAGATGTTCTAGCACATTGAAAATTAGAACTTTCAAATAGTTTTTCATAAATTATGGTTTATGTAAGAAACTATGTTGATATTCTGACTAAGCCTCCATTTGCCTCCTCTCTTAACCATATGTACCAATGTTTCACGAATGAAATTATATGGTTTAGTTTGTTGTGTGCATTGTTATTTACCTTCTATCTCATGTCTATTGTTTACATAGATTTTGTAAAATAAACTAACATGCAGGTTAGGATGAGTTGGTTTTGCATTTGCATGTTAAGGAGATAAGGATCGAAATGAGATATTACACACATCTTTGTAGTTTTGGGGAGCACAAAATATGTGGTGATTAGCACCTATCACTGGTCATGACGGTGTGACGGTGTGAGGAGGAAGAGTGACACAAGCTTAAATAGAAGCTTGATGAAAAAATAAAATTAGAGGCAGCTAAGTTTATGGGGGAGATGGGTCGAGAAAACTGAAGGAGACAACTTGGAGAATGGGGGAGAAGACTCTAGGGATGCTAGGACACTTGCTCCACTCATGGAAGAAATCAGCAAAGCTGAATCTTAGTTTGTGCAGGGACAAACTAATATTGATACACGAGATGTGTACATTGAACCACAGAGGAGAACCATGAGTTAGAGAAGAACCTAGTCAAGCACTAAATGTGAAGAAGCATGGAGGAGTGCTTAAAACTCGATGTCAGCCTCCTAATCTTTGTCAATTGGATGACAAAATGGGGGAGAAATTAGTAGAAGCAAAAATATATCAAAGCCAATGGACATAGGAAGAATGTCTATACTTGGAGTTTGGGAGATCAAACTCAAGAAGATTGGGGGAGAAATCTTCTCAACACTGTAAGTTTGGATAAGCTATGGGTAGTGTTGGCCTCTAGGAAATCAGAAAATATGGAGGAGCTTGAATTCAAATCTTGTTTAGTCAATGGATGAATATTTATGTTTCGGGACTAACCCCTCTAATGATTTTCTTGTGTTGCTTGCTTATGTACTTGAATAGGAAAATGAAATGAAGCAAGCTAAACAAGATTATGCGAAGACCATAATCTTGTTTTCCATGTGCATATGTACATGTAATAAATGTAATATTTTGGTATTCAAATGTGTTGTAATAAGGGTGGGTTTTTAAATCGGTTAGCTTCTAGGTTTTGTCATGAAATTAGCAAAGGGGGAGATTGTTATTGTCTCGGCTTGGCCAAGCCCCTATGTTTTTCAATTCCATGACTCAGAAAGAAGCACTTATCGGAAGGTTGAAGACCCAAGATGATCGAGAGAAAAGATTATGCTCCACCGGATTGAAGCTCATCGTTATAACAATCACAAAACATGTAAAATGGCCATAGATAACTTTAGGTGGTACCCGCACCTTAGAGATTACTATCCCTAGGCTTAGAAAAACAAATGGTTAAAACATATCCCGGATGATATCGGAGCGCAAATTCATAGTCCGCCAGATATTCCATCCCTCTGCGCTGCCTTAGGTTGAGCTCTTTCTGATCAAATAAATACTTCAAGCTCTTGTGATCTGAAAAGACTTCAAACTTCTCACCATATAGATAGTGTCTCCAGCTTTTAAGAGCGAAGACCACTGCAACTAATTCCAAATCATGTGTGGGGTAGAGGCGTTCATGTATCTTTAGTTGTCTTGAACCATATGCCACCACACGATGACGTTGCATGAGTGAACATCCTAGTCCCTCTCCTAATGCATTGCATTGAACTTCATAACCTTTGCCTCTTTCCGGCAAAACTAAGATTGGAGCAGTCGTAAGTCTACTTTTCAGCTCCTCAAACCTTCGATTGCACAGATCTGTCCACTCATATTTGACTCCTTTCTGCGTGAGTCGAGTCAATGGGGATGCAATTTTGGAGAAGTCCATGATAAACTTCTGATAGTATCCAGCCAAAACCAGAAAGCTACGGATTTCAGTGACATTCTTTGGTGCTTTCCACTTGCTTACTGCTGCCACCTTAGCCGGATCCACGGCTATACCATTTTCTATTATGACGTGCCCCAAGAATTTGACCTCAGGTAGCCAAAATTCGCATTTGCTTGCTTTGGCATACAGCTTGTTCTGTCTCAAGGTGTTCAATACTATTCGTAGATGCTCAACATGATCCTTCTGACTCTTAGAATAGATCAGGATATCGTCGATAAACACTATAACAAACTGATCCAGATATGGACGGAAGATTCTGTTCATTAAGTCCATGAACACAACCGGTGCGTTGGTAAGCCCAAAAAGCATGACTACAAATTCAAATAGTCCATACCGTGTCCTGAAAGCTGTCTTCTTTATATCTTCCTCCCTGACCCGGATTTGATGATAACCGGGCATCAGGTCAATCTTGGAAAAGTGACTGGAACCCCTCAACTGATTGAATAAATCATCGATCCTGGGTAGAGGATACTTGTTCCGGACAGTTAGCTGATTCAACTTCCGGTAGTCCACACACATTCTAAGTGAACCGTCCTTCTTTTTCACGAACAACACTGGAGCTCCCCATGATGATGTGCTGTTCCGAATACAACCCAGTCTGAGTAATTCATCAAGCTGCTTCTTCAACTTGGACATTTCTGCTGGTGCCATCCGATAATGGGGTAGAGACACTGGTAAAGCACTAGGATACAGCTTGATCTCAAAATTGAGCTCCCTCATAGGTGGTAAGCCAGGGAGTTCTTTTGGAAAGACATCAGTAAATTCTTTCACAATTGCTGGAAGTTCAGTGACTGGTGCTTTGTTGATGACAATATTGTTCAACACCAAATGATGCAACCCTTCCTGCAGTCTGCTTTGCTTGTCGGCACGAACTATATATTGCTTTCCCTTGGGTGACCAAAATGTCACTCTTCGGTGATAAAAATCAATATTGGCTTCATAACTAGCCAACCAGTCCATGCCGAATATAATATCGTACTCAGTCATGTCGAGCACCAGATAATTGAACTCAAATCTGAGTCCAGCGAGTTCTGTATTTATGGCCGTGCATATGAGTCCCAAAGACGTGTCTCCGACAGCAGATACTACTGTAAGTGTGGTGGACAGCTTTTGAACTAGTGTACCAGTAGTAATTATAAAGGATGCAGATATAAAAGAGTGCGAAGCTCTAGAATCAAACAATGCATAAGCATAAGAACTATTGACAACGGCCATACCTTGAATCACAGAATGATCCACATCCTCAGGAGGTTCCAGAGCAAATAGTCGTCCAGATCCGGTAGGATTAGGCGCCCGACCCGCCTGATTATAAGTCCTGCCTCCTCGGGAGTTAGCTGGCCTAGCTGGTGGACGGAAAGATCCTCTAGAATATGAGAGCTTATTGAGCTTTGGACAGTCTCTCTTGAAGTGACCTGGCTGATCATAGTGGAAAACAATTGTTCACCCCTCTGAATGACTGGGTGACTGATGTAGATGGGGAGGGCTGGTTGGGACGAAAGCCCCCCGTGGACCCCGCAGATGGTGTGGGTCTGCTGAAGTTCGGTCGGAACCTCTTGTTGGACTGGAACCCACCCCTCCCACTTGGAGCTCGACGGTTGTCAAACTGTACCATTGCATTCAATTCCTGTTCTTCTATTGTGGCCTTGCTGACCACCTCAGCCAATGTGGTGCACTTGAATAAGGTCACTTTGGCCCTGATGTTTGGCCGTAGACCCCTTTCAAACTTCCTTGCCCTACGATGTTCCGTGTCCACCATATAGAATGCATAGATGGATAAACTGAGAAATTCATAGTGATACTCTGCCACCGTCATAGAGCCCTGTACCAAGGACAAAAAGGCTTGTGTCTGTCGTTCCTTCTCTTCCTCTGGAAAGTAGTGTTCCAGAAAGGTTGCTGAAAACTCATTCCATGTCATGGCCGTCCTCTCCCTAACTGGTATGAGTTCCCTCTGCTTCTCCACCACCTCCCACCATTTACCGGCATCTTCTATCAGTTGTGAAGTAGCCAGTAGCCTGTCAGCACGGCTCGAGATCTTAAGTAAATTTAAGATCTGAGTGATCTTCTTCAGCCAGTGCTCAACTCCGACAGCCCCTTCCTTCCCTTTGAAATAGGGAGGACGCTGTTGCTGGAATTCTCGAGCCATACTCCGGTCACTGGCATCCCTGGAACTTTCACTCCCATTCACATGTTGCTGGAGTACAGAGGTTACCACTGCTTGAACTAAGCCCTGAAGTTCAGGTGGCACATGTGGTATATGTAAACCACTGCTCCCTTCTCCCTCCTTCCGAGATGAGTATTCTCGCTCCTTCCTTTCTCTCCGAGAATGATGTGACTCTTCAGAATGGTGTGACTTTTCAGAGTGATGTGACCGTTCAGAATGATGTGACTCTTCCTCATTATGTGATTTTCCAGCCCCTTCTTTAGGCTGAGACTGCTCTTCCTCTGGTGGAGATCTTTCCCTTCCTTCCTCATACTGAACGAGTGGTATCTCTTTTCCTTTCCCTTTCTTGCTTTGTAGGATCTTTCTTTTTGGTGCCATTTTCCCTAAGTCATGAAAACATAATTGACTTAGTTTCTTCATACAGTTTGTGTTTTCACTATTTTGGGGAGATTTCCAAATAAGCAATCTTGATTTTCTTTTGTTTTGGGGGGGAAATTTCTAAATACCTATTTGTTTGTTTTTCTCAAATTGGGGGAAAATTGGGGAATGTATATCCTATTTTGCTACGTTTGATAGATCAATTATAATATTGTACTTTTGCTATCTTTCACTGTTGTTTTCAAATTGATTTCTCCAGTCTAAGTCTACGAAGTAAATTAATCCGGCCCCCAATCAGCGGACTCCGAAGAATCGGTCAGTTGGGATTCTTATCCGTCAGTGAGCATGAAACCGTCTTAATCTTACTTCGGAAGATTCAACTTCCCGTTTCGCTCTAATACCAACTGTAACACCCCGCCCTTTTCACTCTAATTTTCAGAGTTTTTTTTTTAAAAAAAAATATAATAATCAAGTGATTGGGGCGGAGTGTCACGACGCGAGTTAAGTTCGGACTTTTAAAGTCCGACCTTTAACTGGCCAAGCCCATGGGCGTATGGATTAAGTCCATAAGAATGATCTACACATGGTACAAATACAACTTGCGGAATTAACTTAATCTTAATCTAACTGAGGTTATAATAGAACCTATAACTATTCCAATTTTCCATTCTTAGATAGCAAAGTACAAGATCTTATTCTCCAAAATTACTAAATAATATTAATCTACCTCACCTTAATCAAAGTTCTTTATGTTACTTGGGGTTTCATCTATTGTGTGTTACTCCTCCAATCAGCTACCCATTTATTCTCCAACCTTGGAGTTACATGCATGAACTATCAATCCATGTATTAGTTGTCTTTTGAAGACCCAAACCATGAACTCCAAACCATTTCTAACGTGCATACAATTTGAATTTGAAATAATCTTCTCACCTTTGTAACTCCCATAACGGCAACTTCAATTACTCTATGACTAAATGTTTTATGCTAGAAGTAAACCCCCATGCAGCCAACGTGGGATATTTTTTTGAATTTGAAACCCACAAACCTTTTATCTACTCACCTCACTCATTTTGATATTCCATCTATCCCATTTATTTGACTCACCCACTTAACTCATTCATTTAATTTAACTTAACTAATAACTTCAACTCATTCAAACTCCATCATTTACTTCAACTCAAACCCAACTCAAACATTTAATTCATCTTAACCCCATTAAGCTTTAAGCTCACTAAATAGTCAAATATGTCAACTATGACCCATTGGGTCCCATTTTGGCCATTTTGACCCATTTAACAAAATTTGACCCAATTATGATTCTTGACCAGTTTAAGTACATCTTATCATTTATTTTTCTTATAACAAAACTACTAACCATTGGGTCTTGATTGAACCATTAACCCATTTAAATTCAAATCACATATATCACAATGGCACTTCCGTAAATATGAATTAATTCATATAAATTGTTATCTTTGAAATTCCAGGGTGTTACAATTAATATTTACAAAAATGCCATTGGAATGGTAAAATAGAAGGTTATGATTGTAGATGAGAAAATGGTGGGACCATTGTTCAAATTAAGACCCAATGTGCATATTATAAGGATCAAATTAAATTAAATGGGTATTGTACATCTAATTGGGTCAAGATGGTTATTTGGGTCAAAGGACCCAATTGGGACCCAATGGGTCAAGATGGACTTATTTGACCATTGGGTGAGCCCACTTTTAATTGGGTTAGGCTGAGTTGATTTGAAATTAAATAAAGGATAAATGGGTAGGCTTGATGCAAGTGTGTAAACCACATTCAAAAGGCTAAATCACCCATAAATGGGTCATGGCACCAATTGGGTCAATGAGCTAAATGGGGGCCCAATGGGTCGAGTTGACCATGTTGACCATGGTTGACCGTGTGGACCCTCATGTGAGCTCAAAGGATGAGTCAAATCAGGTTGAGTTGGGACTGAAATGAGTTGGATTTGAATTAAGCAATGGAGTTGACTCAAGTGCATTAAATGAATGGCATCAAATGTGGTGAGTTGGGCTAATGAGTTGGGTGAGTTAAGTTGGAAACCAAAGAGACCTTAAATTCCATTGAGTAAAATGGGGACGTGAGGAGTTGCCATGATCTTAAACACCACAAAACAAGTCCCACACGTTGGGTACTTGTGGAGTGGGTTTCCATGCATGGAATTCAAAGGCATGAGATAAGATTCACCTTGGAAGATTGGTTGGGTTTCCATCTCATAATGGAAACCCAAGACCCAACATGGGAAGCTGAAAGGATGGTCTAAGCTGAGGCCAAGTGTCCCATAGTTAAGCCATGGGACTCCTTGGTTTGATCAAGGATTGATGAGGGTAAATGAGGGGCTCAAGGGCTGTTTAATAAAAGCAACAAACCACATCCCTTGGCCGAATTTGATCACAAAGAAAACATAGAATCCTCATCTCTCTCCCTCTCTCAAAAACCCATCCTCTTGGCCGAATTATCCTTTGGTGTTTTCACCATTGTTCAAGCTTTCAATCAGCTAAGGACTAAGGGAGCAAGGATCAAAAGGAGAGGAGAAGCAAAGGAAATTGGTAAGTGTTTACATAAGAATTTAGTTAAATAAATTGGTAAAAGGGAGCATGATTTGGCCATGGAATGGCCGAATCCATCAAGGGCTTAAACCTTGGATGGTGCTGTATAAAAAGGATAAAAAATGATCATTGGGTTCTGCCACTTTGGATGGCCGAACCCCATGAAATTATTTGGGTATTTTGATGGTTTTTGAAGGCTAAAAACCATGCAAAACCATGGAGATTTTTACATGTTTTAATGAGATACAAAGTATATGTTAAAGAGGTTTAAATCATAGGCCATAGGGTTCGGCCACTTGGGATGGCCGAACCCCATGAAAGGATTTGACAAGCTTATGGTATTTTTGATGGTTTTGAGAGATAAAAACCATACAAGGTATGGAAGGGTTAAGGTGTTAAAAAATGGAGATAAGGTGTATGTCTTGGGTCGGCCAATGTATGGCTGAACCATATTTTTCTTATGGCTAAATTATTATGTCAAAACCATGAATAAGTATGGAAGGATTGAGCCAAGAGAACCATAGGGTTCGGCCATGTGTAGGGCCGAACCCCATGGACCCTTGAATGGGTATTTGGATTCAAGTATATGAGTAGAAATTATTGTTGGTTTTGTAATGTTTTTAAAGGGTCTAAAATATGACTAACTGGTGAAGTATGATTAATGGATTTTTAGTATGTTAATAGATGGAAATAAAGAACCATAGGGTTCGGCCATATGTATGGCCGAACCCCATGGAGTAGTTTTGATGGATGTAAGTGATGTTGGAACCAAGAAAATGATGGAAGATTAAGGGCTAGATAATCACATGGATAGATGGGTAACTAGTCTTAATTATGAAGGATTAAGAGATCCAATTTGGATTGGTGAGGTTGGCCATGTTGTATGGCCGAACCCCACTAAGGTGGATTTGTTTTGGATACTAGTGGTTAGTAGGATTAATTATTGGTTAGCCTAATGGCAAAACCGTAAATATAAGTTATAATGGAATGGAGGATTAAAGGACTTGAAAGAGGGGTCAAACCGAAGTGGTATGGTTCGGCCATGTTGTATGGCGAAACCCTACCAAGTTATATTATGTAATATAAGGTGTTTATATGGATGGTATTGATCAAATGAAAAGGAAGATCAAATCCAAAGTGGGTGAGGTTCGACCATGGGTATGGCCGAACCCCACAAGATGGTTTTTGGGACTTAGATGTAAATGGAAATTAAATGATAGTATATTGACTTGCTGTTATATAAACAAGGTAACGGAACTTGAACGGCGCACGAGTCGTGAACGGGTGACAGTTAAGAAGAACGGACACTTAAGTGAACACTGTAGGTTTCCTACCTACTTGTAACCACTGCTATATTTGATTTTATCATGGTTTTTATGAGTTATGCTGTTATTGTTTTATGTTTCAAATGGGTTTTGAATGTTGAGATATATTTACAAATGATATATATTCATTGACATCTCATGCATGGCATGGGGTGATGATTATGGAAACCGGAGCCCACACTCCGTCGATATGCCCGTGATGCATCTGTGGGGCCTCCTTAGGCGATGAGAGTCCCGCCAGGAGGAATAACTTAATGATGAAGTCCTATCCATAGGAAATGAGGAGTACTATGGATTACCTTGACGTGAGAGTCCCGTCAAGTGATAGCTATGTATACTTGTGATGGGTGGGACTCATTACATTTGCACATACATACATAGCATTGATTTTATATGTTTTTAATGATCAAATATTATGATATATGCATGTTTTTATATACTAACCATGTGGTAGCCCTGATCGGAAAACCTACTGGGCGCGTTGATCTAACACCCTATTTCTATCCTTAGAGGATAATGCAGGAGAAGAGAAAGGAAAAGAGAAGGTCGAGGATCATGAGGAAAGCTCAGTATAGATGCTTGGGTGTTGGAATGGGTTTCTATTTACTGTTGTTTGGATACATTTTTATGGACATGTAATAGTTTAGTAATTTTTGCTATGGTTTGAATTATAGTTTGATGAAGGTTATATGATTTAAGTTATTGTAAATATAACATGTGCTTTGCTATCTAAGAATGAATGGTTGTCTTAGGATTGATGATATTTCGCAATCAGTATAGTATGTTTCCGCATGATTTAATTTAGTTCCATGTGTGTATTATTTATCATGGGTTTAGTCCGTGCACACATGGGTGGCCAGTTAAGGGTCGGACTTTGGAAGTCCGAACTTAGCTCGCGTCGTGACGTCTCCCCGTTCTCTTCCACTTGTTGATTTAAAAAGAAAAAAAAAATAGACTCTGATTTTTGGAAGGTTGGAAAAGGCCGGGGCGTTACAGACCAACCCCTCCGTAACATAAGTGTCGACCCATCGACGACAACGACATGTCGACCGAGAAAGAATAATACCGTTGGCAGTGCAATTAATGCACAACAGTCGAAATTGTAATGGTAATATTTATAGTCACCAACCTCTCGGTGCGACCGACCTATCAAAACATTACCGTTACTTCAACTGGTTGCTTTCGCTATAAACCAATCTTTATTGAACCAGTTGGTATCCTTCGGAAGGATCTGTTGGACCCTCATCTTCACCAGCTAGCTTAAACAAGGGCCAACAAAAAGGATCACTCTCTCTCTCGTGCTTTCATTAGGGGAATCAAATATAACCAATCAAATGAATTGAGTTGTAAGAGAGAGAAGTAGGAATAAAACTCATACACAACCAATCTGAAGATTGAGTTAAAAAGTGAGAAGAAGAGAACCCTAATCTAGGAAACCATTCGTAGAACCAGTTGCCTTGACACCTTGGAATGTGATTGCTCAACAGCTGTTACAATGAGCGTCGACACACATTGGGTGGGATCTTGAAGAAGCACACATCAGGAGAAAGAGCTTTAGAGGCAAGTGCTTCTTAGTTTTCATTTTCTTTAAAACCTTGGCTCCAAAAGTGGCTTAAGGGGAGGTACCCTGGAACGACTATAAAAAATTCTGGAGAGGTGTCTTTGGTACAAAGCTAGGTGGAACTCCCAGCCAAATGGATAGGTGGAATTCCTATTCAACTGTGATGAGTGAAATTCCCAACCGATTGAGTGAGGTGAAATTCCTAGTGTAATTGTGAGGGTGTAAGTCCCCACTTAGTGGATTTGGGGATAGCTCAAGGTTGAGCGAGTCCTAACACTGGAGAAGGTTGTATAACCGAACCACTTTAAATTGATCTTATGGTGTTTGATCTATGTGTGTTTGTATTTAGTATTTAAGTACTCTTCTTATCACACATCACTTTGCATATTGATTATCTTATTCTACACATTGTACACAAGCATTGATAATCAAACCATATGTAAAGGGTTATAATTTTAGTGTGATCGCTCAATGAAATTATCACACTAACAAATCTCTTCATTAAATATTCCACTACACCTTAAATAATCAAGAAATTTGTAAACATCAGTGAAAATGGGATTGACCTATTCACCCCCCTCTAGGGTCAATCATGTTGTTCTAGCACATTGAAAATGGGAACTTTCACACACGATTTATAGTGGTTAGGTTAAACAACCTACAACTACTGTTGACACTCACCCAACCTTGGGCTATCTCCAATTCACTAAGCGTTGGAATTACACCAACACAATAGAATAGGACTTCCACCTATCCAATTGATTGAGACTTTCACCCAATTCCTATCCCACTATTTTTTATAGTGGTTCAAGAGAAATGTAGTCTCTTTAATCCACTTCACAATCAACAAATGTTTTTTAAAGTAAAAATCTAAAACTACGAAGCACTTGTCTTTGAAGATCTTTGCAAATGTACATGTGCTCCGGGAATCACTCCGAATGTGAGCTCGAACAATCCCGACGATCCGCCATGTAGAACAATCACAATCCTTGGGAGACTCTCTAGAAGATTGGGTTCTCAATCTCTACCCTAGAGGTTGAATTGATCGTTCTCTCTTAATCTCAATCTTAAAGGATTGGATACTTGAATGATTTGCTTTTGATTTTCCAAGAGAAAACAAGTCTAAGATTTAGCCTTTGGTACTTGGGAGATTTTCGCAATGGTAGATGACCCAATTAATTGTTATTCACTCCTCTACCAACACCCAAAACAGTGTTTGTAATTATAGCCAAAACTAAAATTTCGTAAGGCCGAGGCACATGATCGATCGTGTACAGGGGATCGATCGTTCGTCTTTGAAATCGTTTCCACCAACCCGACCGTTGAGCATTTAATGCAAAGTAATGGTAACAAAACGGTAACCTCATGATTAATCGTACCACACGACTGATCGTCAGTGTTTCCAACGACTGATCGTGGGTTGGAGATTGTATTGGCTGGAGACTGACTGTATTTTCCAGTGTCAAGTCCCATCTAGGCCAAGGGTGATTGGTCGTGCGCCAGATATGTTATTGCCATGTCTTGGCGATTTGTCGTGCGACCGACTAATCATGCTACACCACACGAAGAGTCGCTGCCAGACGAAAGAATCATCATGAGCCTGACTGTATTTTTCAGTGGGTGTCTGACCCAGCCTCTAGGCAATTGATCGTGTGGACGATTGGTCGCCACAACACCAGATGAAGGATTGTTACACGATCAGATGTTCGAGAAATGACTGTAAATGACAGTTCAAATTTTCCTAAGCCCAGGTGATCGATCGTATGCACGTTTGGATCGACCCTGTCCCAGCAATACATCGTGAACATGAATGTATCGTCCTGAGACCTCAAGTGTTTGACGGTCCATTCCAACCAGACCTTTTGATTTTTCTACACGATTGGTCGTATGACCATGATTGATCGTCCTTGCCATATGGCTATTGATCACCGACACGATGTGTCGTCCATAACAACAAATTTACATATTTCCAAGTTGGGCTTGATTAATTATCCAGATATGATATATAAGCCTAGGGATGGTCCACCTAAGGTTTGGGTTCCACCTAATGGTCATATATGACTAATTACCTTCTGTGATTGCCTTACACATGTTCATCCATTGAGTCTTCATGCTTCAATCAACACGTGAGTTCTTGAGTCTTTAGCTTCTCTCTTCAAAGCATTGCTTCACCTAAGTCATAGAATTGATAAATAGGTGACTCGGCAAGCCGGGACACTAACAATCTCCCCCTTTGTCAATTCAGGACAAAACCTAGAATCTAATCAAATACAGACTCAATATACATCTCATCCCAATTATATATCATATAGATACAAAAATACACATTTTACAACGAATATGAAATGACACATAGACATAGCTTAGCTTCATATTCTTGATCTATCTTCAAAACCTGTAAACACACAAGCAAGGTACAAAGCAGTAGCAAATCATTAGTGGGGTTAGTCCAAACATAAAAATGTATACATGGACTAAAACATATGAACTCCCATATACTTCATGATCAACACAATTACCCCATAGCTCAAGCTCTATACCAAGCTTTCCAAGCTATGACTTCAACTTTTCTCCCCCCATACACCAAGCTTCCCAAGCTAACTCAAGCTTGCAATTACTCCATTAAAATCTTTCGCTTCTAGTAATTTCTTCCCACAAGCATTAGCTTCTCCAAATTTCTCCCCCAATTTGCCAGCAATTGGCAAAGGCTAATCAAGCACATATTTTGTGCTTCCCCTAACTTCATAGCCAAGCATAATGCCATTCAAACCACTAAAACATCCATGCATCCATATTGAAAATCCAGCCATTCAATACACATGAATAAATAAAAAATAACCATGGCATCAAATAACAAGGAGAGAGATGGAGATAAACATGACATTAACATATAAACCACACCAAAACATTGACAAAAAGATTATCATTCCATGAAACACGGTTTTAAAAGGTACATGCCCAAAATACATAAGTTTTTTCAAAACATAAGATAAACTATCCTAAGCTGTATCATTTGGAGGAGACGAGGAACGACGAGGATCAGTGTCATCCTTGCTGTAGGACATAGCGGAGATGAAGCTCTTGATGGATTCCTTCACATAGGTTGCCAAGGCATCAAACTTGGCTTCTAATATGACTTCCAAGGCACTGTGCCTTGCAAACTGCCTATTTCAAGAGCTTGAAAGTGATCCTCAAAGACTTGTCGACTGACTGGGTCGAAGTCAAGTTCTTCATCTACTTCCCCTGATGGTTTTGTTCCCTTGTAGGAGAGAAAGAAGCTAGAGTCGATGTTGTGACATGAATCTGCTCAGACAAATTCTTCCCAAGAGACTTTCTAACATTAGCTGGAGAACCTTCGGCACATCTCCTTATGAGGGTTGCACTACATAGTGCAGGGCTATTCGATACATGAGGTAGTAGAAGGGAGGATGACTGGACATGGAGTGTAACGCCCCGCCTTTTTTCACTAGCCAAAAATTAGAGTATATTTTTTTTTTTTTTATAAAAGAGAGAGAGAGAGAGGGAACGTCACGACGCGAGCTAAGTCCGAGTTTCCAAAACGTGACCCTTAACTAGCCACCCATACGTGTGCGTGGACAAGGTCCACTAGAACATTTCACACGCTTTATGAATACTTGCGGAATTATTATATGAGTAAGGTACCCTTCATATACATATCATCATTATTAAGCAAGGAAGCCAATCACCATATAATTAACTGAAACTTAATTATCATCAAACCATAGCAAAATAATTCTAAGTTATTACAATCCAAAATATCAGTCCTCCCAATACATCTTTCAAAATCAAACTAAGTAATAAAACATAAAACTGTCTAAGCTCCTACGCTTGACTTCCTTCATGTCCCATGTCCTTGTCATTCCCTGTTCCATCATCTACAGGGTAGAAGTAGGGTATTAGTCAACACGCCCAGTAGGAATTCCAAGTAGGGTTATGTACACATAGGATCAATATAAAATCAATATAGAAACATCTCATCATATTTGTAAAAATATCTCATAAGTAGTAAATACAATGCATGATATCCAAAACATAATCATGCTTACTTATGCACCATGCCATGGGTGTCAATGCCAATGATCACTCACCCAATTCCATATCCAACCATATCATATATAGATAGTTTCCTTGATAAGTTACCATATCAAGGTGTTCCCTTGGCCAATTACATCCGCAGTGCTATGTGACGGCACCACCAGGTCACTGTTATTGTAATAGCCCGGATTTTTAATACAAATTATAGATGGAGTGGATGTTAGATGGATCAAAATTGGGACAATGGCCCAAGTATGGTCCAATGGACCATGGGTAGGCTTGATTGTATTTAATTGGGTCAATGATGGTCAATTGGGTCAAATGCCCAATTGGGACCCAATGGGTCAAGATGGATTGAGCATTAGAGAAAAATTGGGTCATGGATCCAATTGTGACAAAAGGCATGGGGTCCATCTTAATTGCAAGTGTAGGAATGGAATTATCCAAGTGGCATGGCCAAGTGGGGTCTAACTCCACCTCATCAAGTGAGGGTGGCGTGTGGACCAAGGCACTTGTCGGGCCAACCACCATGGTTGACTTGGTCAACCATGGGTGGGTCAAAGATAAGTTAAAGGAGATTAAATATAGTAAATGGAATTAAATTATTTGATTGCAATGACCTAAGTTAAATATCAATTTAAATGAATGAGTTGCATTACATGGAGTGAATTAAATGGGGGTGAGTCACCTAGATAATGGAGTGAGTCAAGAGGATTTTTTCATCCCATTTAATCCATCAAAATCGTTGGGATAGTGTGGAGTGCCATGTGGAAGGCATGCTCCCCTCTTGGCTAGATCAAAAGCTTAGGTGGAGAGCATGCATTGGCCAAAAATGAGGTGGTGGTTCCACCTCATCCCAACCACCACCACCATGGGATAAAGCCAAGACAAAAATCGTTGGGAGGAGAATGGTGGCCATGTGGAGGGCATGCAACCATTGGTTTGGTCAATGGGCTCATGGGGGAAGACTCCACCTTGATGAGGGTGGAGTCTAACCCAAGCAACCCAAGACAAGATGGGAAAAACTAGGGTTTTTCCATCTCATTTCTCATCTCACTCTCTCCCTCTTTCCCTCCCTCCCTTAGCCGACCCTCTCTTTTTAAAGACAAAGAAAACACTTAGAGAAAATTGGATCTCATCTCCTCTCCCCCTCAAGCTTGACCGACCACTCATTGAAACAAAGAAAAAGACTTAGGGTTTCCTTTCTCTCCTCCTCTCCCTCTCTCAAACATTCACCTAGGCCGAACCATCTTCTTGGGGGTTCATCTTAGACCGTCTCTCTCTCAAGGCCGAAGATCAAGGAGCAAGGAAGAAGAAAGACTAAGGAGAAGATCGGAGGAGCAAGAAAGAGCAAAGGAAACCGGAGGAGTCGCGGATCGGTAAGTGGTACTCAACATGATTTTACTAATTTGAAGGAAACATGAAATCCCATTTTTTGGATTGGAGAGTTGGCCAAAATATCATGGGCCATGGATTTAAAATCCATCCAAGAAATGGGGTAAGAAATGGACAAACCCTAATGGGTAAGTTAGGCTATGATTAATGGATATCATTAAGGACACTATGTATATAAGGCTTAAGCATGGAAAATGGTTAGGGATCATGGTTCGGCCCTTGCATGGGCGAACCCTAATTTTATTATGGCTAAGGACCTTGTGCATGTTCCATGAAAGGAATGGTGAATGATCAAGATGCATGGTTTGGCCTTTGCATGGCCAAACCCTAGGGTTTTTTGTATGAGAACCATCAAGGTAACAAATCATGGAAATATGTTGTTTTAGAGGAAATAATGAACCATAGGGTTCGGCCATGTTGTATGGCCGAACCCTATGGAGGGAAATTAAGTGATTCTTAACGAGTTTAAAGGATGAAAACCATGGAATGTTGGTTAATGATTTTAAGGTTTTGAATGGATGAATGTTAGTAATTTTTAAAAGGGTTTTAAATGAGGAAAATCATGGAGAAATGTTGATGATTCTTTATGGTCTAAAATGTTGTAAATAATGATGAACCATGGACCATGGATTCGGCCATGTTGTATGGTCGAACCCCATGGAGAAAATATTAATGGACTTGAGCTATTTTGACCATGAAATGATGGAGGAAATACTTAAGGGATTATGGGTTGCAAAATATTGGACCAAAGTGCATTATTAAACCCCCTCATGGAGGGACTTTGTTATGGGTCTAAATATGGTAAATGATTTAAGGGGGGATGAAAAATAAGACATCATGGGTTAGGCCATGGTGCATGGCCGAACCCTATGACCCATTTTATGGACATGGTAGGTCCATGCATGTTGAAGAAATCAAATGTTCAAATGAATGGATTATCAAGCTAAAGAATGGAGATAATTATTATGGATTTGCTAGGGTTTTATGTCATGATTAATGAGTCATTTATGGATCCATGTTTGTGGATCAACTATGGACCTAAACATGTATAAATCAAAGGAGTGCTTAGCCATGGAAAGAATAATGGCAAAAAGGTAAATAATGGTGAAAATAAAGGACCATGGGTTCGGTCATGTTGTATGGCCGAACCCCCAACATGGCCGAACCCCATGGAGAATATCTTATGGACTTAGGTGGTTTTTATTAATTTAAAATGATTAACTTATGTGATTGGATCAACGAATCAAAAGATGGAATGATGTTGGAGCCACATTGATTAAAATGATCAAAGACTAAAAAGAGGGGCCCAAAACCAAGAGAGTGAGGTTCGGCCATGTTTGTATGGCCGAACCCCGCTAATGCATTTTGTATGGACTTAAAACATGGTTCAGCCCCAATGTATGATGGAAACCTCTTAGGGGACTTAATCAGATAAAAGACTAAGATGATAAAGGGAGATGAACCTAGGATGATGTAGGGGTTGATATAATTAAATGGATTAGATGTATGTATATGTGTTAAATGTAATAAGGTAACGGGATTTCACAAACGGTGTACGATCGGCTTGACGCGATCAGTGATCGGATTTTGGACGGAAACACAAGGACCCGATATTTGGACGTTGCTAGGATTCCTACCTTATTGAAAACCATGGAATATGTATATGTAATGATTTTACTTCATGTTTTGATGATTTATTTTGGTATCAAATGACATGTTTCAACTATGGGATTTTGATGCTATGATGTTTATTATTACATAGCATGTTTGCACTTGCATCTCATGCATGGCATGGGAGGGATCAAATGAGGGGGAGTTCACGCTCCATTCGGATTTCAGATAAACAAACGTGGGGAGGAATCCACACTGATTCCAATGGATGTATGATTGAATTGTAACCGGAGTCCACGCTCCGTTCGGGGCGACCAATAAGGCATTCGTGGGGATATACTGTGTTTGAAATGTAACCGGAGTCTGCGCTCCGTTTGGCTCGACCGATAAGGCATTCACGGGGAGTCATGACAATACCTTGATGAGGATTTTCCATCAAGAGGAATACTATGTGATTGTGATATGGATGATGGGTGGGACTCATGGCATATGACACCCATGGCATGGCATTGACTTGGTTGGTTTTGATATTATCTATATCTATATGATTTTTTATACTAACCCATGTGCTTGACCCTACTTGAAGTACCTGCTGGGTGCATTATCTAACCCCCTACTTCTACCTTAGATGATGACACAGGAAATGGACGGGACGAAGGACGCGATCGGAGCCAATCCTAGGAGCTTGGACGAGCTAAATCTATTTTATTTAAGTTTATTTATGGACAACGTAATTTGAGTAATTAGCTTGTTGGGACGGTAATAACTTAGACTATTTGCTATGGTTTGGATGTTAATTTTGGACATTGTAACTCAAGGTAATTATCATTAAGTGATGGACTTCCTTGCTACTTAAAATTGGTAGCATAGAACTCTATTATAATTCTGTAAGCTTAACCTTAGTACGTGTGAGCCGTTCTCTTGGACTCGGTCCACGAACACGTATGGTTGGCCAGTTAAGGGCGGGGCATTGGAAGCTCAGACTTAGCTCGCGTCGTGCGTCCTGCTCTCTCTCCCTCTTTCTTTTCAAAAAAAAAAATATATATATATATACTCTGATTTTCGACGAGTGAAAAAGGGCGGGGCGTTAGAACTTATTCTTGACCGTCAACTGATTCAACTTCCTATAATCCACACACATCCGAAGAGAACCATCCTTCTTCTTTACAAATAATACCGATGCTCCTTAGGATGAAGTGTTCTTCTGGATGCTGTAACGCCCCGCCCTTTTTTTCACTTACTTTCCGAAAATCAAGGTCTATTTTTTTTTAAAAGTGATAGAGAGCGGGACGTCACGGCTCGAGTTAAGTCCGAGCTTCTAAAGCCCGACCCTTAACTGGCCAACCATACGTGTTCGTGGACTAAGTCCACTGAGATGGTTCACACGTATTAAGTTTATATTTGCGGTAACATAAACTAATTGCGGATTATAATAGAACCTAAGGCTACTCCATTTTCGATAGCAAAGTACTTAGTCACTTAACCGAATTAACTTAAATTAAATATCCACACCAAACCATTCACAAACAATAGCAAATATCTAATTATTACATACCGGAGTCTATCTACTCAAATTACATGTCCTTGAGTAACTTAATAAAATAACAAATAACAATCCAAAGTCCTTATGCTTCGCTTTGTTCACGATCATCATTTCCTTCATTTTCTGGTTCATTCACTAGGGTAGAAGTAGGGCGTTAGAACAACGCGCCCGGTAGGAATTCTAAAATAGGGGTAACACATGTGTTAGTAACAAAATCATATATAATATCATATCATCAAAAACATATGAAAATCATGCCATACCATATGTCTTATGAAATGAGTCCCACCCATCACAATACAAGTAACCTCTTGATGGAATTCTCCTCATCAAGCTATCCCCACAGTGGTCTTTCGGATGCCCCGACGAAGTGTGGCCTCCAGATTCATCTTGATGGGATTATACACATCAAGGTCTTCCCACGATTGCCTTACGGATGCCACGACAGAGCGTGGCCTCCGGTTACAAACTTCCTTCCCATGCCATGCATGGAATTGACATGTCCATATGCCATGTAATTTAAATAACCATAGCACTAAAACTCCACATTTGAAACATAATATATTTACAACATAAATCAGCAAAATAAAGATAAAAACATATTACATAACCATGTTCCAATGAGGTAGAATCCTACCCAAGACAACTAAGGTGTCCTTAAGCTTTAAATTGGCAACCGCTCACGATCGTGCCCCCTTTGTGAAGTCCCGTTACGTTAAAACATATCCATATCTCAAACCAACAACCCAATTGATTTGTAATAGTGTCTAAGTCCCAAAACACAATTTGTGGGGTTCGGCCATACACCATGGCCGAACCTCACTTATTTTGATTTTTAACCCTTCTTTTATTTATTACTTAATCACCTCCAAACTAATTACTTAACCCTTAGTCCACCAAAATCCACCTTAGTGGAGTTCGGCCATACAACATAGCCAAACCTCACCATCTTAATTTTGGTCCCTCTTTCAAGTCTTTTAGTCCTTTTTAATTAAGTCCAATCACCAATCTATTAATCTAATCGTTCACACATTAAGCATCTAACACACATAACAACATAAGTCCATAAAATTCATTAGTGGGGTTCGGCCATACACCATGGCCGAACCTCACTCTTGATGTTATGCTCATTTTTCAATCCTTTGATCTTTAGGTTAGATACAAGATCATGACCTCTTGATTCATACATCAATCACTTATACCACAATTGTTTATCATTTATAACCATTTATACCCACCAAATATTTTCCATGGGGTTCGGCCATACACCATGGCCGAACCCATGGTTCATCATTTTCACCCTTAATTACATCCTTGCCATTGTCTTTTCATGGCTTATCATTTAGCCTAATCCTCCATTTATTTAAACATGCATAATACTTCAAATAATCCATCAAATAATTCATGGGGTTCGGCCATACACTATGGCCGAACCCATGTCCATCATTTTATTTAATCATGCATAGTATAAAACCTTAATAAATCCCTCCATATTTGATTGATCCTTCTTTCATTTCTGACATACAAAATACATAATTGACCCATAATTTTGATTCATGGGGTTCGGCCACACACCATGGCCGAACCCTATGATGTCTATATTCCATCTTTAAAATCCATTAAAAATATATACCCCATGTCCTTCCATGGTTATCATCTTTCACAAATTTATTAATCACCAATGTTCCTTTATGGGGTTCGGCCATGCACTATGGCCGAACCCTATGGTTCCTTCTTTCAAATTAAAATACCAAGATCATCTCCTATTTTCTTCCATAATAAAAAATTAGGGTTCGGCCATTCATGTCCTTGACCTTTGATCTAATTTATAAAATTTGTCGAGCACTTACCGTTTCCGCGACTCCTCCAATTTATCCTTTGCTCCGGCTTGTTCCTTTCCTTAGCCTCTCCTTCCTCCCTTCTTGATCTCTAGCCGAGACTAACCTTGCTGAAAACCCCTTGGAGTGGTTTGGCCAAGTGATATGGATTGAGAAAAGTTTGAGATCAAATTATCTTAAGTCCTCTTTGGTCTTGAGAAGAATTTGCCTTGAGAGGAAAGAAGAGAACATGATAAAATTTTCTAAGTGTTTGGTCTTCTTTCTTCTAGAGTGCTGGTCGGCCAATAGATGTTTTTGAGGGAGAAAAGAACAGCCAAAGGAGATAGAGGGAGAGAATGAAATAATTTTGTTTTGTTCTCATGGAGTGGTCGGCCAAAGATAATGCCTTTTGGGTTAAACTCTTGTGTCACTCCCATCTCTTTAACCTCCCTCCTTAATGTTTCCCTTGGGGGTTTCAACCATGAGATGAAACTCCCAAGGCTCCAACAGCTGCAATGGGTATCTTGGCTTACAAAACCGTCCTCTCTCATTAGTGATCATTTTGGGGGGTTTCGTCCATGAGATGAAGCTCCCACCTCCATGTGTGGACCCCTTGTTTAAATTTGAAATAGCCATAACCCCTCACCTTTCCATTAACGATTCACATGGGGGTTTCATGCATGAGATAAAAAGTCCCCATGCATCCAACGTGTGCTTACCTTGATGTTACCTTGTGTAACCTCCACAAAACGTCTACTCTCCATTTAATTCCCATTTGGTTTTCATGCATGCAATATACCTCCATGCAACCAACGTGTTCCATTGTTTGAATTTTGAAAACAACTAAACACCTTTCATCTACACACTTCACTCACTTAAAAATAAATATTCTATCCAACTCATTTAATTCAAATTTATTTAACTCACTTAACTCAGCTCATCCATTTAATTCAACTCAACCATTTAATTCCATTTCCAACTCAAATCAACCCCAACCAAATTAAGCTTGGACTCACTTGTGGTCAACCAAATCAACTATGACCCATTGGGTCCTTTTTGGGCATTTTGACCCAAATAACAACCTTGACCCAATTAAACACATCTTACCCATATAAGGTCCGTGTCCATTAATTTCTAATTTAAATAGACGAAATTCATGTAAATTGATATCTTAAAAATCCGGGGTGTTACAATACAATCTTCTTTTTAAAAATTTCATCCTGAAAATCGAGCGAAGTAGGGTTCCAAATAACTCAGGTTGAGCTATTCTCATTTCCGACTCAAGTTCCCAAGTGGCTTCTTCAATACCATGTCGATCCCATACCACCTTGATGAACTGAAGCGCTCGGTTTCGTAATACTCTTTGCTCAGTTTCCAATATTCTGACAGGCTTCTCTACGTATATCACGTCGCTTTGGACATCTATATGTTGTATGTTCAGTACATGGGAGGGATCGGGATTGTACTTCCTCAACATCGATATGTGGAATACATCGTGTAAAGATGCCAACTGTGAAGGGAGTACCAATTGATATGCCACATCCCCCATTCTTTTTATGATTGAAAATGGTCCCACATATCTTGGTGACAGTTTCCCCTTCTTTCTAAATCTCATGTGTCCCTTCCGTGGCGAGACTTTTAAAAACACCATGTCCCCCACTTCAAATTCAAGGAACCTCCTCCTCTTGTCGGCATAGCTCTTCTGACGATTATGTGCAGTCAATAAGTGTTGTCGTATCAACTGTATCTGCACTGTGGTCTCTGCAACCAATTCGGGTCCAATCATTGCGGGCTCACCGGCCTCCGCTCAACACACCGGTGATCTACATGGCCTACCATATAAAGCCTCAAATGGTGCCATCTGTAGGATTGCTTGGTAACTGTTGTTATATGAGAACTCTACCAGTGGCAAGTGATCCTCCCATCCACCCTTACAACCTAGCATACATGCTCTCAGCATATCCTCCAACGTTTGTATCGTCCTCTCCGACTGACCATCAATCTGTGGATGGAATGCTGTGCTAGTCAGTAGATTTGTCCCCATGGCCGACTGCATACTCTGCCATACTCTGCATGTGAAACAGCCATCTCTATCGGACACTATAGTCCGGGGAACGCCTTGTAATCTGATGATATCCTTGATATACCGCCGACCCAAAGTCTCAGAAGAGTCTGTCATCTTCATTGGAAGGAAATGCGCAGACTTGGTCAGTCGGTCTACCACAACCCATATCGTATTGTTGCCCTTTGAAGACCTTGGCAACCCCATCACAAAATCCATGGAAATGTGCTCCCATTTCCATTCCGGTACTGCTAAAGGTTTGAGTAACCCTGGTGGCTTCTGATGTTCCATCTTAACCTACTGACAAGTTAAGAAATGAGCCACAAATTCCGCCACATCTCTTTTGAGTCCGTGCCACCAGTAATGTCTCTTTAGGTCGTGATACATCTTGGTGCTGCCCTGATGAATGCAGAGTTTGGTCTGATGTGCCTCGATCAACAACTCTTTTCTGCAGCTTTTAGGCACATAAATCCTACCCTGAAATACAAGACCCTGTCCTGGTCGTAACTCCCATTCCGGTACGATTTCACCAGTAGACATTTTGGTCCATATCTCTTCCACTTCAGGATCTGTTCGCTGCTCCTGTTCAATCTTGGTAACCATGTTGGATCGTATGATCAAGTTGTACATACTCCCATGGTTGTTGACATATAAATTGAACTCTCGAATGGTATTCAGCATCTCCCATTCTGTCCTGATCAAATATGCCACTGATGCATGTGATATGCGGCTGAGGGCATCTGCCACCTTGTTCTCCTTGCCAGGGTGATATCGAAGCGCGAACTCATAATCCGCCAGATATTCCATCCATCTGCGCTGCCTCAGGTTGAGTTCTTTTTAATCAAATAAGTACTTCAAGCTCTTATGATCTGAAAATACTTCAAACTTCTCACCATATAGATAATGTCTCCAGCTTTTGAGAGTGAAGACCACTGCGGTTAGTTTAAGATCGTGAATGGGATAGAGATGTTCATGTATTTTTAATTGTCTTGAACCATAAGCCACCACACGATGAGTTTGACTAAGGACACACCCGAGTCCTTCTCTTGAAGCGTCGCATTGTACTTCATAACCCCTGCCTCTTTCTGGCAAAATCAAAATAGGAGCCCTTGTGAGTCTCTCTTTCAACGTTTCAAATCTCCGGTTGCACAAATCTGACCACTCAAATTTGACTCCTTTCTGAGTGAGTCGAGTTAGTGGAGATGCTATCTTAGAGAAGTCTATGATAAACTTCCGATAATAACCAGCCAAACCCAGGAAGCTACGGATCTCGGTTACATTCATTGGCGTTTTCCATTCGCTCACTGCCGGCAGCTTAGCCGGATCCACGGCTATACCTTCTTTGGATATAACATGCCCCAAGCAATTAACCTTGGACAACCAAAATTCACATTTACTGGCTTTGGCATATAGCTTGTTCTTTCTCAAGGTGTCCAGGACTATCCGTATATGCTCAGTTGTTCCTCCTGGATTTTGGAATAAATCAGGATATCATTAATAAATACAATCACGAACTGGTCCAGGTAAGGATGAAAGAACCTGTTCATTAAACCCATGAATACAGCTGGTGCATTGGTGAGTCCAAACGGCATGAGTACAAACTCATATAGTCCATACCGCGTCCTAAATGTTGTTTTCTTTATGTCCTCCTCCTTAACCCGGATTTGATGACAACCGGACATCAGATCAATCTTCGAAAAGTGGCTGGAACCCCTTAGTTGATCGAATAGATCATCGATTCTGGGTAGGGGATATTTGTTCTTGATAGTTAACTGATTCAGTTTCCGGTAATCCACACACATTCGGAGTGATCCGTCCTTCTTCTTCACAAACAACACTGGAGCTCCCCAAGACGATGTGCTGTTCCGGATGCAACCCAGTCAGAGCAGTTCATCAATCTGTTTCTTTAACTCGGACATCTCCGCTGGTGCCATCCGATAGTGTGGTAATGACACAGGTGAAGTGCCAGGGTACAGCTTGATTTCAAAGTTGATCTCCCTCATGGGCGGCAAGCCAGGGAATTCTTTTGGAAAAACATCCTCATAGTCCTTTACTATTGCCGAAAGTTCAGCCACCGGTGCCTTGTTGATTCTGACACTGTTCAATACCAGATGATTCAACCCTTCATGTACTACGCTTTGTTTGTCAGTTCGCACCATATGTTGTTTTCCCTCGGGTGACCAAAATGTCACTCTGCGGCGATAGCAATCAATGTTGGCCTGAAAGCTAGCCAACCAGTCCATGCCAAATATAATATCGTACTCAATCATATCGAGTACCAGATAATTGAACTCAAATCTGAGTCCAGCGAGTTCAGCATTCACTGCCGTGCATATAAATCCCAATGACGTGTCTCCGACAGGGGATACAATTGTGAGTGATGTGGACAGTTTTTGAACTAAAGTACCAGTAGCAATTATGAATGCAGCAGATATAAAAGAGTCTGAAGCTCCAGAATCAAATAGTGCAAAACCGTAGGAACTACTGACTACAGCCATACCTTGAATCACAGAATGATCCACATCTACTGGAGGAGCTAGAGTAAACAACCGTCCAGATCCAGTAGGGTTAGGCGCCTGTCCCGCCTGATTACATGTCCTGCCTCCTCGTGAGTTAGCGGGCCTAGCTAGAGGGCATCTATTTATGATTTTCCATTTCATTCTTTAAAACATGCTAATAATAACCTAAGTCCATAAAAGACCTCATGGGGTTTGGCCATACATCATGGCTGAACCCATGATCCTCCATTTTACCATGTATTTACAACTTTGCCATCATCTCCATGATCTCCTTTCGATCAATCACCAATTTAAGTCCATCTATATTTTTCCATGGGGTTCGGCCATACACCATGGCCGAACCCATGGTCCATGATTTTTATCCTCCAAACTTCCATTAAAAAAATTTGCCAAAGTCCTTCCATGGGATTCGGCCATACAACATGGCCGAACCCTATGGTTCATAAATTAGACATTACATACATGGATCCACCAATGATCCACAACCATAAAACCATAAATAAAGCCCTCCATTCCTTTAATCATATTAGGTCCAAAATTGATCCATTAACCGTGACATAAAAACCCCAAGTCCACCAAATATTTCCCATGTGGTTCGGCCATACACCATGGCCGAACCCATGGTCTAACATTTATTTACATCCTTGCCATTCATACAAATCCATCACCAATAACTTTCCATGGTTTTCATGATCAAATTGCATCTAAAAACCATCAACCAAACATCATTTAAAATAAATCATAATTAACCTTTCACATGGGGTTCGGTCATACAACATGGCCGAACTCTATGATTCATCATTTCCTCCCATAAATCAAATTAAATTTAACAATCATCATCCATAAAACATAACCAATGTTCCTCCATGGGGTTCCTCCTTTCATCATAGCCGAACGCTATGGTTCAACAACTTCTCTTAAACCATTTAAACCCATATAAATTTATTAACCAACTCCCATAGTTTTTATGATTAAAAATCCATAAATTAAACCATGTCTTTCCGAACCCTATGGTCCACCCTTGCCATTAAACTTGCTATATTCATCTCCCAATTTTCTTCCGTGGGGTTCGGCCATACACCATGGCCGAACACTATGGTTCTTTTCTTTAAACAAAATTATCAAAATTAGTAACCGGTTCCGCGACTCCTCCGGTTTTCCTTCGCTTGTTCTTGCTTTTCCGATCCTTTTCTTCCTTAGTCTCCTCTCCTCCTTAATCTTTCACAAAGCTGAGAATGATCTTGATGTTATGTGTATTGCCGTGCGTCCCTCGTTTCTTCTCTTTATTACTTCCAAATGGTCCTAATTTAGAAGGTGCCATGCGCCCCTTCTTCCTTATGCGTCTCCCTTCTATAAAACTTCCACTCGGCCAATCTTAGAAGGTGCTTGAGATAGCAATTGCCGTGCGCCCTTCTCATATTTTGTGTATGCCGTTTTCAACCAAGGAAAGGACACTTTTCCATGATGCACTTAGCGCATAATCTTGGATATGCAATGTCACACACGGCCATGTAATCTTCTATTAATTTTAGACATCTTATTTACAATACAATCCCCTTTTTAAAGATATTCTAGTACATCATGCTCATATCTCATAGATGTGCAAATCTTTCATGCACGACCAAGACAATCTTCCAAGTTTCCTTTAATTCAATTGAATCCTTTTACGAAAACCGTTGGGTTTAATTGGGCAATGATCCAACACTTTACCCATCTAAGGTCCATATTTAATAATTCACAAATTAAATGGGTAACTTTCATATATATATTAATAACTTGAAAATCCGGGGTGGTACAATACAACCCTCTTTTTAAAAATTTCGTCACGAAAATTCAGTGATGAAGGGTTTCAAGCGTTTACATAAATAACTCAGGATGAGCTGTCCTCATTTCCGACTCGATTTCCCAAGTGGCTTTCTCAATGCCATGTCGATCCCATACCACCTTGACAAACTGGATTGCTCGATTCCGTAATACCCCTTGTTCTGTGTCCACCACTAGGACAGGCTTTTCGACATATGTCACGTCGCTTTGGACCTCTATGTCTTGTTGTTTAGTACGTGAGAGGGATCAGGATTGTACTTCCTCAACATCGATATATGGAACACATCGTGCAAAGATGCCAACTGTGATGGGAGTGCCAATTGATAAGCCACGTCCCCCATCCTTCTTATTATTGAAAATGGTCCCACATATCTTGGCGACAATTTCCCCTTCTTTCCAAATCTCATGTGTCCCTTTCGTGGCGAGACTTTCAAGAGCACCATGTCCCCCACTTCAAATTTAAGGAAGCTCCTCCTTTTGTCACTATAGCTTTTCTGACGACTTTGTGCAATCAATAGATGTTGTGGTATCAACTGTATCTGCGCTGTAGTCTCTACAACCAACTCAGGTCCAATCAGTGTAGGCTTTCCGTAATAGAGAGCGGGACGTGACGACCAGGGCTAAGTCCGAACTTCCAAAGTCTGACCCTTAACTGACCAACCCTATGTGTGCATGGACTCAGTCCATGAAAACGGTTCACACATAGCAATATAAACATGCGGAATAAAAATCATAACATGCGGAAACATAATAGAACACAGTTCTATTCCATTCAGATAGCAAAGTACGTCAAGTCTTTAATCATCATTATCATAATGCAATTATCCAATAAAACATCCAACCATAGCAAATTCATCTAAGTTATTATAATCCGAATTCTAGATACTCAAAATACAAGCCCATGAGTATCTTAAAAAAAATATAAATTAAAAGCACCTAAGCACCTATGCCTGGTCCGTTTCGCGTTCATCGTTCCCCTCGTTTCCTATATCATCCACTAGGTTAGAAGTAGGGCGTTAGAACAACGCGCCCAGTAGGTATTTCAATTATGGTTAACACATGGGTTAGTACCAAAAATCCAGATATAATATATATATATATCAAAACTAGTTATAATAAATCACTCCATACTTATAAAGCATCATATCCAAAACAGTGTATGATAATAGAGATCCAATCACACCGATAAAAACCAGAAACCTTACATGATAATAAAGATCATAATCATGCCGATTCAATGTCATGCCATGATATCATATGCAATGAGTCCCACCCATCACATGTACATAAAAATACCCACCACATAGGTCTTTCGGACGCCCCGACGGAGTGTGGACCCTCCGGTTACATTTCATACATAATATCCTCTTGATGGAATGCTCCTCATCAAGGTATCCCCCAAGATTTTATTACGGACACCCCGACGGAGTGTCAATCTTCGGTTACAATTCATACATAGTGTCCTCTTGATGGAATGTTCCTCATCAAGGTATCCCCCCACGAATGTTTTACCGACGCCCCGACGGAGTGTGGGTCTCCGGTAACCGTTCATCCCTCCCATGCCATGCATGAGATGCAAATATACACATGCTATGCAATTATACAAATCATAGCATTTAAAAGCTCTTATTTGAAACATATACAACATATGCTATTTTATCATATAAACATAGCATTTAAAACTCACATTTTGAAACATAACCTTTGCAATATAAATTCATCAAATAAGATAAGAAAACATTGTACATAAACCCATGGTTTCAAAGAGGTGGAATCCTACCAAAGACCGCTAATATGTCCTTGAGTCTTTCGTCCGGTAACCTCTCACGATCATACACACCTGGTGAGGTCCCGTTACTTTATAATATAACAATCAATCAAAACCAAGTCCCACTTGATTTACAATATTTAAAGTCCATAAACCAATCCCCATGGTTTATCATTTTCAGCCGAAATTACCAAATTGCCATTGGTCTAATCTTTAATTAACAAGTCATTCATTTAATCCAACATACGTATCCCTATGTTCATCAAAACAATCCCCATGGGGTTTGGCCACACACCATGGCCAAACCCATGGTCCCTTATTTTTACTTAATTATCAAAATGCCATCCACGGCTATCATTCCATAATCCAACCCTTTCAATCATTAAAATTTTCCTAAGTTCATGTTTGATCCACAAACCATCTTAGGTCCATAAATGGCCCATAATTCCTTAACCACTTAGGTCCATAAAGAACCTCGTGGGGTTCGGCCATACACCATGGCCGAACCCATAATCCTCCACTTTGGCCTTTAATTACACTTGCCATTACCTTCATCACCTTAGGTTTAGATTCGAAGACATTATCCACCATTGATTCATGGGGTTCGGGCAAGCACCATAGCCGAACCCTATGATGTATAAGTTTCCATTTTCATCATCTTCCATTATTAGAAAATCCATAAATAGCAAGTCCATAATTAGAAGCTTCATAAATAGAATGTTCCTAAATTTAATATACAACTTCCATAATTAGAAAGTTTCCAAACTTAGCATCCATCCTTCCATAATTAGAAGGTTTCCAAATTTAGCATCCACCTTCTATTTTAATCACCATGCTTAGATCCTTTCTAAATTAATATCCAACTCCATAATTAGAAAGTCCTTAAATAGAAACTTTCTAAATTTAACATTCACTAAAATACCAATCCAACTCCATGGGGTTCGGCCATACACCATGGCCGAACCCTATGGTTCAACCCATTTTATTAAATGATTTAAACCCCTATTAACCAACTCCAATATAAATTCCTTAATAATTTAAATCATAATTAAACCTTATGGGGTTCGGCCATACACCATGGCCGAACCCATGATCTTTTAATTTGGCCAACATTTACAACTTTGCCATCCATGGTTTTTAACCCATAAACTAACCAACAACCTTTCATGGGTTCGGCCCTTCATCATGGCCAAACCCTATGGTTTATCAATTCCTCTTAAACCATTTAAACTCATGTAAATTTATTAACAAACTCCTATTGTCTTCATCATTAAAAATCCATACATTCAACCAAGGTCCTTCCATGGTTTCTATCAAACGGTTCATTAAAAACAACATAATTTTCCATTCCCTTTTTTCCATGGGGTTCGGCCATACATCATGGCCGAACCCTATGGTTCCATACTTCTTCTTGAACATCATTTAAACCCTTTTTAAACCATATAATTATTCCATGGTTTTCATTTAATCCCTTCAAAAATCATAAACCATTAACATCAACTTCCCTTTAAAATTAACCAATAATCTTCCATGGGGTTCGGCCATGCATTATGGCCGAACCCTATGGTTCTTTCTTTCCATTAAATTAAACTATAATCCTTACCAATTATTTTCCATGGGGTTTGGCCATACACCATGGCCGAAACCTATGGTTCTTTTCTTAAACAAAAACATCTAAACCACTTACCGGTTCCGCGACTCCTTCGGTTTTCCGTCGGTTGATCTTGCTCTTCCAATCTTCTTCTTTCCTTAGCCTTTTCTCCTCCTAGATCTTTCACTCGGCTGGCTGCTCTTGTGCTTGCTGCTGCCTCTCTTTGATAGCAATGTGAATGTCGTGCGCCCCTCTCCTTCTCTCCTTATATTACTTACAACTTGTCCCAATTTAGAAGGTATCAAGATAGCAATTGCTAATGCCTTTTTCCTTTGGTCGGCTGCACTTTCTTTTCTTAATTAATCCCATTTTAGACAATGCCGTGTGCCCTTGTTGTGGTTCTTCATTGTTTAATAAAACTCCACATGGTTCCATATTAAGAAAGTGCCTAAATACCACTTTCAACAATGCAAGGACCCCTATCTTATGCGCATCCTCTTGAATGTACAAATCTTCCATATTCGGCCAATCAATATCCCATACACGGCCATGCATAATTATTTAATTTTAAACATCTTATTATTTGGCAATCCTTGTTAAATTAGAACTCCTAAAATCTAGTCATCCATATCTTCCAAATTTTCTTTATGCGCATAATCATAGATATTCAAATCTTCATACTCGACCATAGTAATCTATCTTTATTTAGATTAGATAACTTCCTCATTTGGATTTAGACAATCGAATGGCATTCCCTAATCCAACTTATCCCAACGTGTGACCCATTTTAAGACCATCCTAAAATCTTTCCATTTAATCTTAGATATCTTCTCAAGATATTCTAGCATAAAATCATGGATATGGATATCTACAACTCGGCCATGTAATGTATATTCCATTAAAAATATTCATATCCTTTCTATGTTCCGTCGATACGCATGTCACTTAATTTATATCCCTCATTTATAGATATTGCATCACTAATTAAATTCAGCCCATTTAATTTTATTAAAACCTTTTCCATAATCCGTTGGGTCATAATTGGGCAAAGACCCAACACTTTACCCATCTAAGATCCATATTTAATAATTCACAAATTAAAATGGGTAATTTCCGTAAATATTTATAACTTGAAAATCTGGGGTGTTACATACATGGTCTACCATATAATGCCTCAAATGGAGCCATCTGGAGGCTTGCCTGGTAACTGTTGTTGTATGAGAATTCTACCAACGGCAGGTGATCCTCCCATCCACCCTTAAAATCTAGCATGCATGCTCTCAGCATATCTTCCAATGTTTGTATTGTCGTCTCAGACTATCCATCAGTCTCTGAATGGAATGTTGTACTAGTCATTAGATCTGTTCCCATGGCCGAATGCATACTTTGCCATACTTTGCCGGAAAATCGACCATCTCTGTTGGACACAATAGTCCGAAGAATACCATGTAATCTGATGATATCCCTAATATACCGCCGACTTAAAGTCTCAGATGAGTGTCATCCTGATGGGAATGAAATGTGCAGACTTGGTCAGTCGGTCTACCACAACCCATATCGCATCGTTACCCTTTGAAGACCTTGGCATCCTTGTTACAAAATCCATTGAGATGTGCTCCCATTTCCATTCCAGCACTGGTAAGGGTTTGAGTAACCCTGGTGGCTTCTGATGTTCAGCATTAACCTGCTGACACGTTAAGGAATGAGCCACAAATTCTGCCACATCTTTTTTAAGTCCGTGTCACCAGTAATGTCTCTTCAAGTCGTGATACATCTTGGTGCTGCCCGGATGAATAGAGAGTTTGGTCTGATGTGCCTCAATCAGTAACTCTTTTCTGCAGCTGTTTGGCACTTATATCCTTCCTCGGAATACAGGACCCGGTCCTGGTCGTAACTCCCATTCCAGTATGACTTCACCAGTAGACATCTTGACCCATATCTCCTCCACTTCCGGGTCTGTCCGCTGTTCCTGTTCAATCTTGGTAACCATGTTGGACCTTATGATCAAATTGTACATACTCCCATGGTTATTGATATATAAATTGAATTCTCGTATGGTATTCAGCATTTCCCATTCTGTCCTGATCAAACATACCACTGATGCATGTGATATGCGGCTGAGGGCATCCGCCACCTTGTTCGCCTTGCCAGGGTGATAATGAAGTGCGAACTCATAAACCTGTAGATATTCCATCCATCTGCGCTGCCTTAAGTTGAGCTCTTTCTGATCAAATAAGTACTTCAAGCTCTTATGATCTGAAAACACTTCAAATTTCTTGCCATATAGATAATGTCCCCAGCTTTTGAGAGCGAAGACCACTGCGGCTAGTTCAAGATCGTGGGTAGGATAGAGGAGTTCATGCATTTTCAATTGTCTTGAACCATATGCCACCACACGATGAGTTTGACTAAGGACGCACCCAAGTCCTTCTTTTGAAGCATTGCATTGTACTTTATAAACCTTGGCTCTTTCCTGCAAAATTAAGATAGGTGCAGTTGTAAGTCTCTTCTTCAACTCTTCAAATCTCCGGTTGTACACGTCTGACCATTCAAATTTAACTCCTTTTTGAGTGAGCCGAGTCAGTGGAGATGCAATCTTAAAGAAGTCCTTGATAAACTTCCTGTAGTAACCAGCCAATCCCAAGAAGCTATGGATTCGGCTACATTCTTTGGCGGCGCTTTCCGTTGTCCCACTGCCTCTACTTTAGTTGGATCCACAGCTATACCTTCTTCTGATATAACATGTCCCAAGAAGTTAACCTTGGGTAGCTAGAATTCACACTTGCTGGCTTTGGCATACAACTTGTTCTTCCTCAAAGTGTCCAAAACTATACTCAGGTGCTCAGCGTGTTCTTCCTGAGTTTTGGAATAAATCAAAATGTCATCAATAAATAGAATGACAAATTGGTCCAAGTAAGGACGGAAAATCCTGTTCATTTAGATCCATGAACACAGCCGGTGCATTGGTGAGTCCAAACGTCATGACTACAAACTCATATACTCCATATCGCGTTTTGAAGGTTGTCTTTTCTATGTCCTCCTCCCTAACCCGGATTTGATGGTATCCGGACATCAGGTCAATCTTAGAGAAATGACTGGAACATCTAAGTTGATCAAATAAATTATCGATCCTGGGCAGAGGGTACTTGTTTCTGACAGTCAACTGGTTCATTTTTCGGTAATCCACACACATATGGAGTGAACCATCCTTCCTCGGTCACAAATAAAATCGGAGCTCCCCAAGCCGACATATTGTTCCGAATGCAACCCAGTCTGAGCAGTTCATCAATCTGTTTCTTTAGATCGAACATCTCTGCTGGTGCCATCCGGTAGTGTGGTAATGACACTGGTGCAGTGCCAGGGTACAACTTGATTTCAAAATTAATCTCCCTCATGGGAGGCAAGCTAGGGAGTTCCTTTGGAAATACATCCGCATAGTCCTTTACTATTGCTGGAAGTTCAGCCACCGGTTCCTTGTTGATTCTGATACTGTTCAATACCCGATGATTCAACCCTTCATGCAGTCTGCTTTGTTTGTCAACACGCACCACATGTTGTTTTCCCTCGGTGACCAAAATATCACCCTGCTGCGATAGCAATCAATGATGGCCTGAAAGCTAGCCAACCAGTCCATACCGAAGATAATATCATACTCTGTCATATCGAGTACCAAATAGTTGAACTCAAATCTGAGTCCAGTGAGTTCAGTATTCACTGCTGTGCATATAAGCCCCAATGATGTGTCTCCGACGGGGAATACAATGGTGAGTGATGTGGACAGTTTTTGTATTAAAGTTCCAGTTGTAGATATGAATGCAACAGATATGAAAGAGTGAGATGCTCCAGAATCAAATAAAGCAAAGGCGTAGGAACTACTAACTACCGCCATACCTTGAATCATAGAGTGATCCTCTGCTGCTGGAGGAGCTAAGGTAAATAACCGTCCTGTAGGCGCCCATACCGCCTGGTTAAATGTCCTGCCTTCTCGTGAATTAGCTGGTCTAACTGGTGGGCGAGATGAGCTTTTGGAATAAGAGGGTTTGTTCAGTTGTGGGCATTCCTTCTTAAAATGGCCAGGCTGATCATAATGGCAGCAGTTGTTCATCTAACACCCCGCCCTTTTCACATGAAAATCAGAGTTTTTTTTTTTAAAAAAAAAATAATAAACAAGTGATCGAAGCGGAGTGTCACGACGAGAGTTAAGTCCGGACTCATACCCTTAACTGGCCAAACCTATGTGTGCATGGACTAAGTCCATGCGAATGGTTCACACATAGTATTTTATAATTCTTGCGGAATATTATTACTTAATCTAACTACGGATTATAATAGAACCTAAGTCTACTCCATTTAGATAGCAAAGTACAAGTCTTATATCCAAAATTACTTTAAACTAAACATTCATTCAAACTAATCCAAACCATAGGAAATATTAACTAAGTTATTACATGCCAATATCTAACTAACAATTTACAAGTCCATGTAAACTTAAACCAAATATCCATAAATAAGTCCATTCAAATGCCCAAGCTCCTATGCTTGGTTTCCTTCGCGATCCTCGACCTTTCCCTTTCCTGTGTCATCCACTAAGGATAGAAATAGGGCGTTAGATCAACGCGCCCAGTAGGTGTTTCCGATTAGGGCTACCACAAGGTTAGTATAAAACATGCATATAACATAATAATATATGATCATCAAAATCTTACAAAAACAATGCTATGTATGTATACAAATGTAATGAGTCCCACCCATCACAAGTATACATAGCCTCCTCTTGATGGGATTCTCATCATCAAGGTACCACCACATAGGTTGTTCGGACGCCCCGACGGAGTGTGGACCCTCCGGTTTCCTCTTGATGGGATTCTCATCATCAAGGTACCACCACATAGATTTTTCGGTCGCCCCGACGAAGTGTGGACCCTCCGGTTACATAACCATCACCCCATGCCATGCATGAGATGTCAATGAATACATGCCATTTGTAAATAAATCTTAGCATTCAAATCCTCTTTGAAACATAATAATTTAACACATATCTCATAAAAATCCACATAAAAATAGCAAGTATAAAACGTGGTTACAAAGTGGTAGGAAACCTACACAAAAGTCACTTAACAATATCCACTCTTCTTAAACCGTCACTGCGTTCACGATTGCGCACCGTTCAAGAAGTCCCCATACCTTGTTACAAAATGACAAGTCAAACCCATATTCCTTTTGTTTTAACATTAAGGCTAAGCCCACTAAATACACCTTTGTGGGGTTCGGCCATATTACATGGCCGAACTTCAGTATCTTGAATTTAGTCCCTTCTTCAAGTCCATTAATCTCCTTACTTAGACAGCAATCATTTATAATAACCTATATCCATAAACATATTACCCATGGGGTTCGGCCATACATCATGGCCGAACCCATGATCCAACAATTTCACACATTTACATTCTAGCTTGTATTTACGATTTTTGCCATTAGTCTAACCCTTGTTTAATGTTGCTAACAATCATTGTCCATAAAAATCCACCTTAGTGGGGTTTGGCCATACAACATGGCCGAACCTCACCATCATAAATTTTGGTCATTTAATCCTTTTTAATCATGACCAATTACCAATCCATTAAGCATTCACATCTTACTCATCTAACCCTTAATCATCCACCATTGTCACTCCATTGGGTTCGGCCATACACATGGCCGAACCCTATGGTTCCTTATTTCCATTTAAACATTTTATCCATCTATAATTGATTTTCACACTTCCATCCATTTGAATTCTTTTAGACCCTTTTATAAATAAAATACCACACATAACACTTGGTGGGGTTCGGCCATACACCATGGCAGAACCTCACCCTTTTGGTTTTGGTGCTCCTCTTTTCCATTCTTTTTTATAAACAAAATACATCCAAGTCCATCACTTTCCAAACATTTTAAACTTTTTAAACATCAATAACCCTCATGGCCGAACCCTATGGTTCTTTATTTTCCTTCAAAATGTAACATACAAATATAGTTTGATGTTTTGATGTTTCCCATTCATACCTCCATTTAGTCCCTTTAGAGATCTATGATAACCTTCCATTTAACATATCATTTGTCCCTTCATCTTTCTTCCATCAATTTAAATCCTTTTAAATAAAACCAAACACCTACACTTATGATTTCTTTTCTTCAAATCCATAAAATTAAACCAATATCTTTTCATGGGTTCGGCCATACAAAGTGGCCGAACCCTATGATCCATGTTCTTCCCCTTTTAAACATCATTAGCCATGATTTTAACCCTTGATAGGTTCGGCCATACAATGGCTGGATCATGCTTCCTTAACCATTTTATTTAACAAGTGTTTATTGAGCACTTACCAATACCGCAACTCCTCCGGTTCCTTCACTCCTTCTTGATCCTTTACTTCCTTAGCTTCTCCTTCTTCCTTGTCCTTTAGCCGAGACTGACCTTGCGTAGTCCTTGAGGTGGTCGCTAAGTATAGATTTGAGAGAGAGAAAAAACTTGAGATGGAAAAAAATACCCAATCCTTGACTTGAGAGGAACGCCAAGAGAGGGAGAAAATGAGATAAAATTCTCCAAATGTTTGATCTTCTTTCTTAGGTGCTAGCCCGCCAAGAGAGGGAGAGAATGATAGAGTGAATGGAAATGAAAACTGCCCCTTGGTTAATCAAATTCAGCCCCAATATGGTGTCTCTTGGTGCCACCACTTGTAACTCCCATTCCATTAACCATAGTCCCTTTATCTCACTTGGGGTTTCATCTATGGAATGAAACTCCCAATGCATCCAACGTCTCCCATGGTTTGCATTGGTGTAACTTCCCCCTTGCCTCCTCCTCTCATTAACATCTCAAATGGGGGTTTCATCTTGAGATGAAACTTTTCCCCTTCCTCCAACGTGTAGACTAGAATTTGAATTTGAAATGCTATAACCCCTTATGTAACTCCACAAAACGGCAACTCCATTCATTCTCCATCTTTGGAGTTTCATGCATAGGTTAGAAACCCCCCCCCCCCCCCCCCCCCCCCCCCCAATGCATTCAACGTGTACATATTTGAATTTGAAATCAACCACACCTTTCCATTACTTCTCCATGTGTGAACCCATTTTGTCACTCCCACAAAACGCCCCCTCATTCATTGTTTATCTTGGAGTTTCATGCATGAGGTAAACCACCCCCCCAATGCAACCAACGTGTAGTGTTGTTTTGAATTTGAAACCACCCAAACACCTTTCATCTACTCACTTCACTCACTTAAAATAAATAATCCATCCAATTCATTTATTTAACACACCCAACTCAATTCATCCATTTAATCTAGCTCAACCATTTAATTTGAATCAACTTAAACACTTGTTTGCATTCCCATTTAATTCAGCCTTAACCTAATTAGACTTGAGCTCACCTAATGATCAACCAAGTCAACCATGACTCATTGGGTCCAAATTGGCCATTTTGACCCAATTAACACACTTTGACCCAGTTAGTACTCATGACCCAATTAAACATACATTACCCATTTATTTTTAATTTGATCCTTATAACATGTACATTGGGTCTAAATTGAACAATGGGCCCCACAATTTTCTCATCTACGGTCATAACCTTTTTAATTCATAATTTCAATGGCAATTTTCGTAAATATTGATATATTGAAAATCTGGGATATTACAGTCCACCCCTCTGGGAGCTTGAGTGACTGATGCAGATGGGGAGAGATTATTGGGACAAAAGCCCCCCGTTGACCCAGTGGATGGTGAGGGTCTACTAGAGTTCGGTCGGAACCTCTTATTGGGCTGAAATGTACCCCTCCCACTCTGAGCTCGGCGATCGTCAAAACACACTAACTCAGCCATCTCTTGCTCTGCTATAATGGCCCTGCTGACCACCTCTGCCAATGTAGCTGCCTTAAATATGGTTACCTTGACCCTAATGCTTGGCCGAAGGCCCCGCTCAAACTTGCGTGCCCTTCGATACTCTGTATCCACCATATAGAATGCATAGTAGGAAAAACTGAGAAACTTCTGGTGGTACTCTGCCACCGTCATGGTACCTTGTACTAAAGATAGAAAAGCTTGAGTCTGGCGCTCCTTCTCCTCCTCAAGAAAATAATGGTCCAAGAAGGTAGCTGAGAACTGATCCCAAGTCATTGCAGTCCTCTCTCCTTCCGGAAGAAGTGCTCGCTGCTTTTCTACAACCTCCCACCATTTACCAGCATCGTCGATCAATTGTGACGTGGCCAGTAAAATCTTGTCAGCATGACTTGTGATCTTCAATAGAGTAAGGATCTGTGTAATCTTCTTCAGCCAATTTTCTGTCCCGACAGCCCCTTTTCTCCCTTTGAAGTAAGGAGGGCGTTGTTGCTGGAAGTCCTTGACCATGCTCCTGTCATTGGTCTCATTGGTGGTTCCATTCCCGTTCAAGTGTTGTTGTAGCACCGAAGTGACCCCTGCTTTAACCAAGCTTTGTAGTTCAGGAGGCACCACCGGTATATTCACGCTGCTTTGCTCCTCCTCTTTTTTGGTGGGATGGTTGTTCTTCCTCTTCATGTCGAGATTGTCGTTCCTCCTCTTCATGTGAGATTTTTCCACCTCCCTTTCATGTTGAGAGGTTTCTACCTCTTTTTCCTTCCCTTTTTTGGTTCTGTCAGGTATTTCTCTTTGGAGGCATTTTTCCTTTAGCCATTGAAAAATATCAAGACTTAATTTTCATTGTAAAGTTTGTATTTTCCTACTTTTGGGGAAATTTCCAAATAAGCACTCTTGATTTTGTTCTTTGGGGAAATATATCATATTTTGCTATGTTTGATAATCCAATTATTTTCACTGTACTTCATTTGCTATCATCCATTGAGTCTAACGAAGTAAATTAATGCACGACGGCCGGATTAATTTACTACGAAAGATTCAATCTTTCTGGTTCGCTCTGATACCAACTGTAACGCCCCGCCCTTTTTCATTCTAATCTTCTGTAAATCAGAGTCTATTTTTTTGTTTTTTAAAATAACAGAGTGAGCAAGAGCGGGACTTCACGACGCGGGTAAGTCCGAACTTCTAAAGTCCAACCCTTAACTTGCAAACCCTATGTGTGCATGGACTAAGTCCATGGAAATGGTTCACACATAACAATATAAATATGCGTAATTAAAATCATAACCGCAGAATTATAATAGAACTCATTCTATTCCATTTCAAAAAACAAAGTACGTCAAGTCTTTAATCGTAATTAACATAACATAATTATCCAAAAAAACATCCAACCATAGCAAACCATCTAAATTATTACATGTCCGAAGTCTGGTTACTCAATTTACAAATCCATAAGTAACTTACATAAAACATAATCCAATCACATATCCAAGCTCCTATGCTTGGTTTTTCGCGTTCATCGTTCTCCTTATTTCCTGCATCATCCACTAGGGTAGAAGTAGGGCGTTAGAACAACGCGCCCAGTAGGTATTCCAATTAGGGCTAACACATGGTTAGTACAAAACATATATAATAATATCATAATGTCAAAAACCATATAAACCATGCCATGTCATGATGTCAAATGCAATGAGTCCCACCCATCACAAGTACATATAAGTACCCCCATATAGGTCTTTCGGATGCCTCGACGGAGTGTGGCCCCTCCGGTTTCTTCTTGATAGAAAAGCACATCAAGGTACCCCACATAGGTTTTTCGGACACCCCGACGGAGTGTGGCCCCTCCGGTTACATATCCTTCACCCCATGCCATGCATGAGATGCCAATGAGACACATGCTATTTTATCATATAAACATAGCATTAAAACTCACAATTTGAAACATAATCATTTACAACATAATTCATCAAAATAAGATAAAAACATTGTATATTAAACCCATGGTTTCAAAGAGGTGGAATCCTATCAAAGACCACTAACGCGTCCTTGCGCTTTCGTCCGGTAACCTCTCACGATCGTGCACACATTGTGAGGTCTCGTTACCTTATAATATATCAATCAATTAAAACCATGTCCCATTTAGTTTACCATAAAGTCCAAATCCATAAAAATATTCCTCACAGAGTTCGGCCATACACCATGGCCGAACCCATGATCTTTCATTTTTACTTATATTTACAACAATGCCATTCATACCACTTCATTCATTTAATATGCATAAACCTTAAGTCCATCAAACCTTCCCCATGGGGTTCGGCCATACACCATGGCCGAACCCATGGTCCATTACTTCTACTTATTTACAACATTGCCATTATACATATGCATAACCATTTACCTTGCTTATTTTCATAAGGTTTATGTTCCAAAATAATCCATACAAATAGTTCATGGGGTTCGGCCATACACCATTGCCGAACCATATGTCCATTATTTTCACCTATTTACGTTTCTGTCACTGTTCTATCTATGATTTTCCATTTCAATCTTTAAAACATGCTAATAATAACCTAAGTCCATAAAAGACCTCATGGGGTTTGGCCATACATCATGGCCGAACCCATGATCCTCCATTTTAGCATTATTTACAACTTTGCCAAGATCTCCATGATCTCCTTTCGATCAGTCACCAATTTAAGTCCATCTATATTTTCCCATGGGGTTCGGCCATACAACATTACCGAACCCATGGTCCATGATTTTTATCCTCCAAACTTCCATTAAAAAAAATCACCAAAGTCCTTCCATGGGGTTCGGCCATACAACATCGCCGAACCCTATGGTTCATAAATTAGACATTACATACATGGATCCACCAATGATCCACAACCATAAAACCATAAATAAAGCCCTCCATTCGTTTAATCATATTAGGTCCAAAATTGATCCATTAACCGTGACATAAAAACCCCAAGTCCACCAAATATTTCCCATGTGGTTCGGCCATACACCATGGCTGAACCCATGGTCTATCATTTATTTACATCCTTGCCATTCATACAAATCCATCACCAATAACCTTCCATGGTTTTCATGATCTAATTGCATCTAAAAACCATCAACCAAACATCATTTAAAATAAATCATAATTAACCTTTCACATGGGGTTCGGCCATACAACATGGCCGAACTCGATGATTCATCCCTTCCTCCCGTAAATCAAATTAAATTTAACAATCATCATCCATAAAACATAACCAATGTTCCTCCATGGGGTTCGACCCTTCATCATAGCCGAACCCTATGGTTCAACAACTTTTCTTAAACCATTTAAACCCATATAAATTTATTAACCAACTACTATAGTTTTCATCATTAAAAATCCATAAATTAAACCATGTCTTTCCATGTGCATGGCCGAACCCTATGGTCCATCCTTTCCATTAAACTTGCTATATTCATCTCCCAATTTTCTTCCGTGGAGTTCGGCCATACACCATGGCCGAACCCTATGGTTCTTTTCTTTAAACAAAATTATCAAAATTACTAACCAGTTCCGCGACTCCTCCGATTTTCCTTTTCTTGTTCTTGCTCTTCCAATCCTTTTCTTCCTTAGTCTCCTCTCCTCCTTGATCTTTCACAAAGCCGAGACTGATCTTGATGTTGTGTGTATTGCCGTGCGCCCCTTGTTGCTTCTCCTCTATTACTTCCAATTGTTCCTAATTTAGAAGGTGCCATGAGCCCCTTCTTCCTTATGCACCTCCCTTCTATAAAACTTCCACTCGGCCAATCTTAGAAGGTGTTTGAGATAGCAATTTCCGTGCGCCCCTCTCTTATGTTGTGTATGCCGTTTTTAACCAAGGAAAGGACACCTTTCCATGATGCACTTAGCGCATAATCTTGGATATGCAATGTCACACACGGCCATGTAATCTTCTATTAATTTTAGACATCTTATTTACAATACAATCCCCTTTTTAAAGATATTCTAGCACATCATGCGCATATCTCATAGATGTGCAAATCTTTCATGCACGGCCAAGACATTCTTCCAAGTTCCCTTTAATTCTATTGAAACCATTTACCAAAACCGTTGGGTCTTAATTGCGCAATGACCCAACACTTTACCCATCTAAGGTCCATATTAATAATTCACAAATTAAATGGGTAATTTTCATATATATTAATAACTTGAAAATCTGGGGTGTTACAGGTAGGGTTGGAACAAACCCTTCAAAGAACAAAACGTACCCACAACCCTTACAAAATTCCCCTTTTCCGACTTTTTCTTACCACTTTTTAGGCTAACCTTTCGTAGAAGATCCTGCATCATCACCAAAATCGAAGAAGTTGTTAGGGCATGTCGTCGACGTGTGCCCCAACACTCCACAAGTCAGACAGGGTATTATTCCCGGCCCCCCAATGTAAGGACAGTTAGTCCTCTCCTTCCCGTGCCCATGAAGTCCACAAACAGGGCAAATAACCTCAAGGGGGTAGGGGCAAAAAGTACAGTTGTGCCCCTCCTGGTTGCACAACTCGCACATATACCCGGGCGAGCCTATCTCCCCTACTGATTCTCCCATCATTGGGATATTTCCCATATTCTCTTCTCGAAAAGGGATTGGAATCACTTCGACATCCTCGGGTGATCCTACTTGGACATCTACGTTAACTTCCACAGCGCGGTCTGGCCTGCTGGAGTTGTTGGAAGAAGACATCAAATCTATAGGACAGCTAAGGGTTCCTTTGTCCCACAACTCTGTATACTCTATGTTGCTCGACATATCTGTATCACAACAATAGAAGCATATCAATGACAACCGCAATTCTAATCAACTAATCTTTGTTTTGGGGAATTTCCCTAATCATCATATTGTATTTCTTGTTTTGGGGAGTTTCCTATGTATCTCATAATGTCTCTTGTTTGGGGAAATTGCCAAATAAACATCTTGTGTTTCTTGTCTTTGGGGAAATTCACCAATGTATCAAGTGTTTGTTTTCTCAATTTGGGAATATCGGGGAAATATCTCCTTAATTTGCTATGTTTGATAAATCCAGTTCATAGTGACTGTCCTTCCTTTGTATCATTCCTTATTGCTCTCAGATTGAATGTTTCAATCTGAGTCTAACGAAGTAAATTAATCCGGCCCCCGTGCAGTGGACTCCGAAGAGTCGGTCAGATGGGATTCTTATTTGTCAGTGAGACATGATACCGTCTTAATCTTACTTTGAAAGATTCAACCTTCCTGTTTCGCTCTGATACCAACTGCAACGCCCCGTCCTCTTTCACTATGCTGAAAATCAGAGTTTATTTTTTTTTTTTTGAATAAAAGAGTGAGCGAGAGCGAGAGCGTCACGACGCGAGATAAGTCCGAACTTTCAAAGCCCGACCCTTAACTGGCCAACCATATGTGTGCGTGGACCAAGTCTGCTAAAACGGTTCACACGTACTCAAGTTAACATTCAGAATAAACATAGATGGGGAATTATAATAGAATAACAATTGTATTCCATTTTAGATAGCAAAGTAGTCCAACACTTAACGATAATTATCTTAAGTTAACATATCCAAAGTTAACATTCAAACCATAGCAAATAATCTAAGCTATTACATTCCCAACTGCTAGTTACTCAAATCACATTGTCCATGACTAACTTAAATATAACGAAACTAAACATCCAAGCTCCTAAGCTTGGCTCCGATCTCCTCCTTCATTCAGTCCATTCCCTGTGTCATCAACTAGGGTAGAAGTAGGGCATTAGGCAACGCTCCCAGTAGGTATTCCAATTAGGGTCAAACACATGGGTTAGTACCAAAAATCCAGATATAATATATCATACCATACTTATAAGGTATCGTATCCAAAACAGTGTATGATAATAGAGATCTAATCATACAGATAAAAACCAGCAACAGTGCATGATAATAGAGATCATAATCATGCTTATGCAATGCCATGCCATGGGTGCCATATGCCATGAGTCCCACCCATCACCCATATTACAATCACTAAACATCCTCTTGATGGAAAGCTCCTAATCAAGGTATCACAAACATAGTATCCTCTTGATGGAAAACTCATCATCAAGGTATCCCCACATTGTCTTACGGACGCCTCGATGGAGTGTGGCCTCGGTTACCTCTTGATGGATAATGCACATCAAGGTACCCCTCACGACTTACGGACGCCCCGACGAAGTGTGGTCTTCGGTTACCTCTTGATGGATAATGCACATCAAGGTACCCCCACAGTTGCCTTACGGACGCCACGATGAAGTGTAGTCTTCGGTTACATATCATCCCTCCCATGCCATGCATGAGATGAAAATGACCACATGCTATACAATTATACAAATCATACATTAAAATCTCATCTTTGAAACATATCATTTATACAAAATAATTCATCAAAATATGAATTTAAAACCATCATACATATCCCATGGTATCAAAGAGGTAGAATCCTACCAATGACTAACTTATGTGTCCTTGTGTTTTCATCCGGAAACCGCTCACTGATTGTGCACCATTTGTGAGGTCCGGTTACCTTATTACATTTCAATCAATCAAACCCATGTTCCATTTTGATTTCCATTCATGTCTAAGTCCATAAACACACCTTAGTGGGGTTCGGCCATACAACATGGCCGAACTCACCCACTTAAATTTGGGTCCCTCTTTTATTTATTAACAATCCACATAAGTTCAACCATCTAAGAAACCCTAAGTCCACAAATATTCCTTAGTGGGGTTCGGCCATACAACATGGCCGAACTTCACTCCCTTGGTTTTGTGCCCTTCTTTTCAATCCTTTGATCTTTTAAATTAAGTCCAAGATCATGCCATCTTTATTCATTACTCTAATCACTTATAGATTAATCATTTAACATTAATAACCACTTAAGTCCAGAAAAACATTCCTCACGGGGTTCGGCCATACACCATGGCCGAACCCATGATCTTTCATTTTTACCCATATTTACTTCTTTGCATTATTTCCATCACCTTATGTTTAGGTCCAAAAACATAGGTTCATGACTAAACATCTCATGCACAAATAATCCATCAACATAAAAACCCATAATCAAATCCTTCCATCTCCTAACATAATCATTCATCTAAACATGATACGTCCATGAATGACCTATTAAAATGGTTCATGGGGTTCGGCCATACAACATGGCCGAACCCATGATGTCATTTCTTTCCTTCATTTTCTTAAATCATTCCCAACACTAGAATCCATAAACCAAGTCCCTCCATTCCTTGGCTTGATCCTTCCTTTATTTAAAGTTGCATAGTTCCATAACGTCCATAAAAATTGGTTCATGGGGTTCGGCCATACAACATGGCCGAACCCATGATGTTCATCTTCATCCTCCCTTTGCATCGTTTACAATATTTAGACCCATAAATCAAGTCCCTCCATGGGGAAGTTTAATCATACCCTTAGGTCATCATTTACAACCCAAAGTCCATCAACATGATTTCCATTATTTTCATGATCCAAATGCATCTAAGTCCATCAACATCCCTCCATTTAAAACCTTTTAAAAACATTAATAACCTTTCATGGGGTTTGGCCATACACCATGGCCGAACCCTATGGTTCAATAAATCATGCCTCCATGATTTATCCTTTTAAAAACCTATTAAGATCATTAACCAACTTCCATCGTTTTCATCCTTCATAACCCATAACAATTACTAACATACTTCCATATTAAAACCTTTTAATATCCTTAACCCTTTTCATGGTTTAACCACCTTTAAAACCATTTACACCAAAGATATTCTTCCATGGGGTTCGGCCATCATACAACATGGCCGAACCCTATGGTTCATCATTTCCATTAAACTAAATGATACATCCATTTAAACCTTTTAAACTCATAAACATACATCTATGATTTTCATCCCTCAAAATCCATTAAAAATAACCAATGTCCTTCCATGGGGTTCAGCCATACAACATGGCCGAACCCTATGGTTCATGCATAAGGTCCTTTAACTATCACAAGATTCGGGTTCGGCCATTGCCCTTGACCATCTTTTTCTTACTTATACAATCTTAACTAGTACTTACTAATTCCGCGACTCCTCCAGTTTCTTTCACTCCTTCTTACTCCTCCAATATTCTCCCTCCTTAGCCTCCTCTCCCTCCTTGATCCTTGGCCGAGAGTGCTTGAGAGGTCTTGAATGAAAACCCAAAGAGAGGGTTCGGCCAAAGGGTGTAGGTTTGAGAGAGAGAGAGAGCTTGAGATCAAAAACTACTCTAAGTCCTTTGTCTTTGAGAGTGGTCGGCCTTGAGTGAGAGAGGGAGAGAGTGAGATAAAACAAGGAATTCTCCTTGCTACCCAATGTAAATTAGACAAGGGTGGTGTCCTTTGGTTGTTACTGTAACGCCTTGCCCTTTTTCACTTGTATTTTCCCGTATATTAAGAGTATATATTTTTTTCATAACATAGTAGAGTGATAGAACGAGGGACGTCACGACGCGAGATAAGTCCGAACTTCCAAAGTCCGACACTTAACTGGCCAACCCTATGTGTGCATGGACTCAGTCCACTAAAATGGTTCACACATAGCAATATCAAGATGCGGAATAAAAATCATAATCTGCGGAATCATAACATCAAAATGAAGAAACATAATAGAACCAAGTTCTATTCCAATCAGATAGCAAAGTACGTCAAGTCCTTGTCCATAATTAAAACACGATAATTATCAAATAAGTCATTCGAGCATCCAAGTTATTACATTCCAAAATCCAAATACTCAAATACAAGTTCATGAGTAACTTTTTTTAAAACATGTAAAATAAGTCTTCCAAGCTCCTATGCCTGGTCCGTCTTAAGTTCATCGTTCCCCTAATTACCTGTATCATCAACTAGGGTAGAAGTAGGGCGTTAGAATAACGCGCCCAGTAGGTAATCCAGTTACGGCTAACACATGGTTAGTACAAAACTTATATTATAACGTAATATATAAAATTAGGTAAAATCCATGCCATACAATGATGACAAATATGCAATGAGTCCCACCCATCACATGTGCATAAATGTACCCACCACACATAGGTCTTTCGGACGCCCCAGCGGAGTGTGGACCCTCCGGAATCTTTTTGATGGAAATTACATCAAGGTACCACACATAGGTTTTTCGGACGCCACGAGGGAGTGTGACCCTCCGGTTATAAATCCTCCACCCCATGCCATGCATGAGATGCCAATGAAACACATGTTATTTTAATAACATAAATATAGCATTTAGAATCACCTTTTAAAAACATATCCAACACATGCTATTTAAACAATTAACATAGCATTTGAAATTCAATAATAAAACATATCCTTTGAAACATATTTTCATCAAACATAAGATAAAAACAAAGTACATAGACTATGGTTTCAAAGAGGTGGAATCCTACCAAAGACCGTTCAAGAGTCCTTGCGTTTCCCGTCCAAGATTCGATCACCGATCGCGCACCGCTTGCGAAATCCGTTACCTTATAATATAATGATAAATCAACACCAAGTCCCACTTGATTACAAGGTTCTAAGTCCATAAACAAAACCCCATGGGGTTCGGCATACACCATGGCCGAAACCCATGGTCTACCATTTTTGTTCATAATTACAATAATGTCATTGAGCCTAACCATAGACTTCCTTCTTGCTTAGATTTCAAATAATCCATTCATGCTTCTTTTAATCCAAAATATACAGTCCATAAAATAACTCATGGGTTCGGCCATTCATCATGGCCGAACCCAATGTTCCATAATTTTCACATAATTACGAAAATGCCATTGTTTCCCTCTTTCCTTTAAATCTTCCATAATTAGACCCTATAAATTTCCTTAACCAAACAAGTCCATCAAACACTACTCATGGGGTTCGGCCATACATCATGGCCAAACCCATGGTTCTCCACTTTGGTGTGTAATTACATTTTTGCCATTACTTTCACCATCAATCCATAACATACATTGTATCCTTTATTTTATTTACAAAACACAAAGCCTAACCCACAATTTTTGATTCATGGAGTTCGGCCATCCACATGGCCCAACCCATGATATCTTTATTTCCAATCTTATCTCCACTTTCAAAATTAATAAACATAAGTTTATTTACACTAAAATACCAAACCACTTCCATGAGGTTCGGCCATACCCATGGCCGAACCATATGGTTTCCAAAATCCTTATTTAGAAAGTCCATAATTAGGTAATAGCAACCTTCTTCCATAAATGGAAACTTTCTAAATTTAGCAAGGGACACCAAGCATGGGCGGCATGAATCTCATCTCATGAGATGCATGGGCGGACATGAAAGGTTGCAACGGTTGGTACCAAGGGGTGCCTTGGATGGCACCCAATAACCCCTCGATTTTAACAAGGTTTAATGAAGGAAATTGAGAGGTTAAGTGGCTGATTATACAAAAGGAATACACCCATCATTTGGCCGTTTTTCACACAAGAAATCCTAAGAAATCTTCATCTCTCTCCCTCTCTCCAAACTCTTTTTCTTGGCTGAACCAGCAGTGGTGTTTTCACCAATTGATCAAGCATAAACCAGCAAAGGAAGGGAGGCTAAAAAAGATAGGAAGTAAAGGGCAAAGGCAAGAGGAAAAGCTTGGAAAACTTGGTAAGTATTCCCATGGGTTTTTTGTTTAATAAAATGGGATTATTGAATCATGATTTGGCCATGTCTTGGCCGAATCCATCAAGGATTAGACCTTGGATGGTATTTCATAAAAAAGATGGAAATTTGATCAATGGGTTCGGCCACTTTGGATGGCCGAACCCCATGAAAAGAATGGGTTAATTGTATGGTTTTTGTAAGACAAAACCATGGACTGTTTTTTATGTTAAGTTAGATTAAGTGCATGTTTTGAGAAGTTCTAAACTCATGGTTTTGAGTGTCATGTTTTGGGCCATGGAATGGCCAATTGTATCAAGGAATTTAGTCTTGGATAAAGGTTGTGTTTAATGGTAAGAAAAATATACCATTGGGTTCGGCCACCATGATTGGCCGAACCCCATGAAATGAATTTGGTTGGGCTATGGTTGTGAAGTCCACAAACCATACCGGTGGTGGAAGTATTTACATGTTTTAATTAGGTCATGTTATGCTGAATTTATCAATGGTTTGAAATATATGATGAGGTTGAAAAGGATAGAAATTTAGAGCATGGAGTTCGGCCACTTGGGATGGCCGAACCCCATGTAAATCATTGGTGAATGGTATGGTTTTTGGGGATAAAAACCATACCAAGTGTATAGATGTTTAAAAGGATTGTAAAATGGAATTAATTAACTGTATGGGATTGGCAATGGATGGTTAAACCTTGCTGTTTTATGGCTAAGATGCAGTGGATAAATTATGTATGATTATTGCAAGAATTGCATCAAAAGGACCATATGGTTCGGCCATGTGAATGGCCAAGCCCCATGGGTCATTTTATGGGTGCTTATGGGATTTAAAATGGAAATATGTTTGCTGTTTTTGGTCGGCCAATATATGGCTGAACCATGTTAATGTTGTGGTTAAGTTGGTGATCCTAATCCTGGATAGATGATGGACCAATTGAATCAAGAGAACCATGGGTTCGGCCATGTGTATGGCCGAACCCCATGGACCATTTTATATGGACTGTTTTGTGGATTCAAATGGTTTCAAATTTAAAGATCATGGAACATCTTGAGTGGTTGGTAAAGGATTTTTATGTGAACAATTGGACAAGTCATGGGTCGGCTATTTCATGGCCGAACTATGGGGTTCTATGACTAAGTTAGGACATGGAAGTTTAAATGCGAAAGCCATAGGGTTCGGCCATGTGTAGGGCCGAACCCCATGGACCCTGACCATGGGTTTAATGAATCCATTTCATGGAAAGAATCGTTGGTTATGGATGTTAGTTTCAATATGGTTTAAGGTCAATGGCAAAACAGTAAATACTAGCCAAAGTTCAATATCAAAGGATTGACCAAAGGAATTGATTTGTGGGCCAAAACCAAAGTGGTATGGTTCGGCCATGGTGTATGGCCGAACCCTACCAAGACATGTTTGAAGTATGAAATGTTTATCAAATGAGAAAGGAAGATTAAATCCCAAAGTGGGTGAGGTTCGACCATGGGTATGGCCAAACCCCACAAGATGTTTTTGGGTCTTAGATGTGAATGAACATTTAAATGATAGTATGATTTGCTTACTGTTATATGGACAAGGTAACGGAAGTTGAGCGACGTGCGAGTCGTGACCGGGTAAAGCCTAAGAAAGAACGGACGCTGAAGTGAATCTTCAGTAGGTTTCCTACCTACTTGTAACCACAGTTTTATCTTGGTTTTTATGAGACTCATGTTTTATTTTTTTGGTTTTGAATGATTTATATTATTTACATTGGCATCTCATGCATGGACATGGGATGATGATTGTGGAAACCGGAGCCCACACTCCGTCGGTATGCCCGTGATGCAACTGTGGGGCCTCCTTAAGCGATGAGGGTCCCGCTAAGCGGACTATCAGATGATTATGGATACGGGAGCCCACACTCCGTCTGTATGCCCGTGATGCAACTGTGGAGCCTCCTTAGGAGGTGAAAGTCCCGCCAAGAGGATTAATATGTTGATATAAGATACGTCAAGTGATGGTTATAAATATGTGTGATGGGTGGGGCTCATTACATTTGCATACATACATAGCATGGTCTTATACGTTTTTTATAGTCAGACATTTGATATATGCATGATTTATAAGCTAGCCATGTGGTAGCCCTGATCGGGAATCTACTGGGCACGTTGATCTAACGCCCTAATTCTATCCTCAGAGGATAATGCAGGAAATGGAAAAGGGAAAGAGAAGGTCGTGGACCTGGAGGGGAGCCAAGCCTAAGCGCTTGATTGTTGATTGGGATTTCTTTATTACTGTCTTTTTAGTTATATTTTGTGGACATGTAATAAGTTGATACCTTGCTATAGTTTGTTTATGATATTAACAATGGATGGTTGGTTTATATTATTTATTAATTGAGACTTGTACTTGCTATCTATTCAATCTATTTCCACAGTTTGTCTAGTTTATTCCGCAAGACATTGTTTAGTTCTATGTGTGGTTTGTTATCATGGGTTTAGTCCATGCACACATGGGTGGCCAGTTAAGGGTCGGACTTTGGAAATCCGAACTTAACTCGCGTCGTGACGTCTCTCCGCCCTTGTCCGGTTTTAATTTAAAAAAAAAAAAATTAGACTCTGAATCTCTGAAAGGGCGGGGCGTTACAATTGGTATCAGAGCAAAACGGGAAGTTGAATCATCGAAGTAAGATTAAGACGGTTTCATGTCTCACTGACAGATAAGAATCTCAACTGACCGACTCTTCGGAGTCCGCTGATTGGGGGCCGGATTAATTTACTTCGAGTGACTCAAACTGAACAATCAATCTGAGAACGACAATGAAAGACAGCAAAGTAAAGTACAGTCATCATAATTGGACATATCAAACATAGCAAAGTAGGATGCACTCCCCTGATTTCCCCACATTGAGAAACAAACAACAGGAATTTAGAGATTTCCCCAGAAACAAAAGAACACAAAGAGTGATGATTTGGAAATCTTCCCAAACAAAGTAGATGATATTATGCATAACCAAATTCCCCTAAAAACCAAGAGTGGTTTATTTAGAATTGTTGTTGAATATTCTTGTGTTCCACTGATATGATTCAGATATGTCGAGTAACATGGAGTATTCGGAGTTGTACAGTGGAACCCCTAGCAATCCCGTAGATTTGGTTTCTGCTTCCAACCACTCCAACGTGGAAGTTAACATGGACTTTCAGGAGGGGCCTCCCGAGGAGGATGAATTGAACCTAGCACCATTACCGGAGTATCTTATGGAAGATATTCCTTGGATAATGGAACCTCTCGAGGAAATTGAGGAGGATCTAACACTTTTTCCGGAGGATCCTATGGAAGATGTTCCTATAATAATGGAATCGGCTGGGGAGGTAGATCCCTAAGATACGTGTGAGTTGTGCAACCAAGACGAGCACAACTGTAGGTATTGTCCTCATCCTCTAGGCATTATCTGCCCCGATTTGTGGACTGCATGGGCACGGAGAGGCAAGGACTAGTTGTCCTTATATTGGAGGACCTGGACTAATACCTTGCGTGACATGTGGAGTGTTGGGGCACATGGCGATGACATGTCCTGATAACCGTTTCAGGTTCGCTGATGATGCAGGATCTTCTACGGAAGACTAGGCTAAAAAGTAGTATGAAAGGACATTAAAAAGAGGGTTATTTTGTAAGGGTGCATTTTGTTCTTTATAGGGTTTTGTTTAACCCTACCAACCCTTGTACAAAGATGAATTATGAATTTATATAAAGTATGCGATTTTATGATTCTATGAGGATTTATGGCATTTAATGTATGTTGTGATGGAAACTAAGTCTATGATGTTTCCATGAATTAGGAAGAAGTGGCGCTACAAAAAAAGATCTTAAAGAATCCGAAGGGAAGGAAAAAGTATTACAAATTGGATTAGGCGAAGGGCCTTCAAAAAGGAAGACCCGACAAGACGGTAAAAAGAATGAGGAAGTGTTAATAATCACGCAACAAGGGAAAGCGGTACCTCAACGTGAGAAGGTTGTACATAAGAAGGTGCAATCGGTACATGACAGGAAGCAGTCAATTCATGATGAGGAGAGATCAGTTCATGAAAGATCGCAATGAGGAAGAATCGCAACATTCTCGGTGAGAAGAGGACGATAGTGACCCTTCATATCGATGGGAAGAAGAAGGAAACAGCAACTGTAACGTCACTATACCACATGTGCCGCATGAACTACAGAGCTTGGTACAAGCAGTAGTTACTTCTGTCCTGCAACAACATATGAATGGAGGTGGAAGCATGAGTGAGACTAATGACCAGAACACGGTGAGAGACTTCCAACAACAGCGCCCACCTTACTTCAAGGGGAGAGAAGGGCCTGTCGGAGCTGAGAACTGGTTGAAAAAGATCTCTCACATACTGACTCTTTTGAATATCAAGAGTCATGCTCACAAAATTCTATTGGCCACGTCACAGCTGATAGATGACGCTGCTAAATGGTGGGAAATAGTGGAGAAACAGCAGGCACTTGTGCCAGAAGGAGAAAGGATTGCTATGATTGGGAACAATTCTCAGCGACGTTCTTAGATCACTACTTCCTAGAAGAAGAAAAGGAACGCCAAATCCAAGCATTTTTGTCATTAGTGCAAGGTTCGATGACAGTAGCTGAGTACCATCAGGAATTCCTCAGCTTATCAATTTTTGCATTCTATATTGTGGACACGGAGTATCGGCGGGCTCGCAAGTTCGAGCGTGGGTTGCGGCCAAACATTAGGGCTAGAGTGATCGTGTTCAAAGCAGTTACGCTGGCGAAAGTGGTCAGCAAAGCTACAATTGTGGAGCAGGAACTGGAGGAGTTTGTACGAGTTGACAACTGTCGAGCACCGAGTGGGAGGGGTACTTATCGACCCAACAAGAAGTTCCGACCGAACTTCAGCAGACCCTCGCCATCTGCTGGATCTACTGGGGGCTTTCGCCCCAACCAGCCCACTCAGTCTGTATCAGTCATTCAGGCATCTAGAGGAGTGAGTAACTGTTTCCACTGTGATCAACCAGGTCACGTCAAAAAGGACTGCCCAAAACTCAACAGGCTGTCATCCTCCAGAGGATCATTCCGTCGCCCGGCCAGACCGGTAAACTCCAGAGGAGGTAGAATGCACAATCGGGGAGGTCGAGGGCCTAATCCTACTGGAACTAGACGAGTGTTTTCTCTAGTACCCCCCAGAGGATGAGAATCACTCAGTAATATAAGGTATGGCAGTAATGAGTAGTTCTTATGCATATGCACTATTTGATTCAGGAGCTTCCCATTCTTCATAGCTGCATCATTTATAACTGCTACCGGTACTCTAGTTCAAAGATTAGCCAAAACACTCACAATTGTGTCCCCTGTCGGAGACTCGGCTTTGGGACTTATATGCACGGCAGTTAATACTGAACTAAGTGGACTCAGATTTGACTTCAATTATTTGGTACTCGACATGACGGAGTACGATATAATCTTCGGCATGGATTGGTTGGCTAAGTTCCAGACCAACATTGACTGTTATAGCCGAAGAGTGACATTTTGGTCACCCGAGGGCAAACAATACATAGTTCGTGCAGACAAACAAAGTGGATTGCAGGAAGGGTTGAGCCACGTGGTATTGAATAATATCACCATAAATAAAGCTCCAATTACTGAACTTCCGGCAATTGTAAAAGAATTTGCGGATGTGTTTCCAAAGGAACTCCCTGGTTTACCGCCTATGAGGGAGATTAACTTCGAAATCAAGTTATACCCTGGCACTGCACCAGTGTCGTTACCACACTATCGGATGGCACCAGCAGAGATCTCGGAGCTAAAGAAGGAGATCGATGAACTGCTTAGGCTGGGTTACATCCGGAACAGCACATCGTCATGGAGAGCACCAGTGTTGTTTGTGAAGAAAAAGGACGGTTCACTTCGGATGTGTGTTGTAACACCCCAATTTTTCAATAAAATGGAAAATTACGAAAATGCCCCTGAATTATTAAATTAATTATTTTGTGATGTCAAAATAAGAAATGTTGGGGCCTATTGCTTAAATTAAGGTCGTATGAGCACATTATATGTATATCAAGTTGATTTGGATGGGTTATGTACATCAATTGGGTTGGAAATGACTAAATGGGTCAAAGGGCTCAATTGGACCCAATGGGTCAAAATGGATGATTTGACCATTGTGTAAGCTTAAATTAAATAGGGTTAAGCCTATTTGATTGGAAATCAAGTAGAGAAGAAATGGGTAGGCATGATCCATATGAGAAAACCACTTACAAATGACCAAAATACCATAATTGGGTCATAGAGTCAAAAAATGGGTCAAGGAGCTAAAGGGGGGACCCAATGGGTTGGGTTGACCAGTTTGACCACGGATGACCGTGTGGGCCCTCAATTGAACTCAAGTGTGAGTTAATTCAACTTGAGTTGGGTTGATTTGAAATGAGTTGGATTTAAGAAATGAGTTGACTCAAACTTAGTGCATTAAAAGTGATGAGTTGGATGAGTTGGTTTAGAATAAAAATATTCCGAGTTAGGTGAGTCAAGAGGAGATGGAAATGAGTTGTAATCTCACACAACAATTAATCTGAATTAATCTCAGCCATTGGTATGAAAGGGTACTTTGGCAAAGCCAAAAGACACCAAGGTTGGGCGGCACCTCTTCATGAAGGGTTGCATTGGTTCATTTCCCATGTGATACAATGTTTGGCACCAAGGGGTGCAATGTTTGGCACCAAGAGGTGTCTTGGTTAACACCCTTTGCCCCATCGTTTTTAACAACATTAATGAGGGAGGATGAATGGGAGTTGGGGGGCTGAAACTATAAAAGAAAACCTAACCATACATGGCCGTTTTTCACACCAAAGAATCCAAGAATTCCCATCTCTCTCTCCCTCTCTCCAATTCGTTTCTTGGCTGAACAGCAGAGGTTTGGCATCAGTTAATCAAGCCTAAACCAGCAAGGAATTAAGGAAAGAAAGAAGAAAAAAAAGGGAGAAATCAAGGAGCAAAGACAAGAAGAAAACTTGGAAAATTTGGTAAGTTTTTATGTGTTATTTTGGTTTAATAACATGGAATGAATGGGGGTGTATTGGGCCATGGTTATGGCCGAATTCACCAAGGTTTTAACCTTGATTAAGAGAGGCTTTAAAATGGTAAAGATGACCATTGGGTTCGGCCATCATGGAGGGCCGAACCCCATGTAAAAGTTAGGTTGGTTTTCATATTTTGAAACATGGAAACCATGGAGTTTTTGGTGGACTGTTTTTGAGTTTTATTGAGACTCAAATGCATGTTTTAAACAGGGTTAAAAACATGGATCTGAATGATATAAGGACTGAAGGTACCATGGGTCTAAATCAACGGTTTAAAATTGATGAATTGGACCATCAGGATCGGCCATCTTGGATGGCCGAATCCCACGAAGTTTGATGGTCATTTGGACAAGTTGATGGACTTAGTTGGATGGTGTTGAGAGGTAATAAGGCAGCAATGTTATACGGATATTATGTTTTAAAATGACACCTAAAAATCATGTTGAAAGAACAAAACATAGACATGAGGTTCGGCCACCTTGGATGGCCGAACCCCATGTTAGTATTTGATGATTTTGATGAGTTTAAAACCATATAAAATATGGTGTTTGATGTAATTTGGTGAAGTTTAACTTGTTGTTATTGGTTGGCCAATGTAGGGCTGAACCATGTCAATATTAGGGTTAAGATTACTGATTCAAATTATGGGTAATTGATGGATCAATCAGATCAAGAGAACCATTGGGTTCGGCCATGTGCATGGCCGAACCCCATGGGCTGTTTTTGGAATAAATGGACTAAGTTCATAGTTTGTGTTTGATATTATTCCCATGATTTTGTAAAGGGTTTAAAGTATTGTAATGGAGAACCATTTGATGATGGAAGAGTGGGAATACAAGATTCGGCCAAGTATAGGGCCGAATCCCATAAAATGACAAACTCTAAGTTAATGATGTTCGGCCATGGGCATGGCCGAACCCCACATGATGTGGATGGGTCGTAGATGTGATTGAATAAGTTATGACTTGCTGATTGATATATGGATAAGGTACCGGAAGTCGAACGACGTGCGAGTCGTGACCGGGTGACGCGAAAGAAAGATCAGTTACTGAAGTGATTCTTCAGTAGGTTTCCTACCTACTTGTAACCACGGTTTTTACCCAGTTTTCTTATGATACTTTGTTTTAATATGTGTTTCAAATGATATATTATGCATTAACAAATGGCATACAGGCATTGGCATCTCATGCATGGTCATGGGATGATGAATGAGGTTCTACAGTGTTACAATTATGGGTTACGTCCTCCTTAGGCGATGAGAGTTCCGCCAGGAAGAGTAACATGATGATCATAGTCACAATGGTCTCCTTAGGCGATGAGAGTTCCGCCAGGAAGAGTAACATGATGATCATAGTCACAATGGTCTCCTTGGGCGAAGAGAGTCCCGCCAGGAGGACTAATACGTGATATGAATCAGTCAGTGATGAAGAGATGGAAGTTGTATTGTGATTTATCTTGTCGGTGCATGGCACGACAAGTGATGGCTATGGATGTACATGATGGGGGAGGCTCATTGCATGTGCATACATCATAGCATTGTTTTACCTGTTTTGATGATCATATATTATGATATGTATATGCATGTTTTATATGCTAACATGTGGTAGCCCTGATTCGGGAACCTACTGGGCGCGTTGATCTATAATTCTATCCTTAGAGGAGATTGCAGGTACAAGCAAAGGGAAAGGAAAGGTCGTTGACCGGGAGGGGAGCTGAGCCTAAGTGCTTTAATGATGGATTTGGATTACGTTTATTACTATCATTTGAATACTATTGTTGGACATGTAATAATTCGTTATTTGCTATGGTTTGATTAGGATAACCTTGGATGGTTGATCTATGTTATTTATATTTTAAGACTGTTACTTGCTATCTCGTCTTTCTATTCCGCAATTAATCTAGATTATTCCGCATGTTGACGTTAGTTCCATGTGTGATTCACTATCATGGTCTATTCCATGTACACATGGGTGGCCAGTTAAGGTTCAGACTTGGGTAGTCTGAACTTAACTCGCGTCGTGACGCCGCCCGCTCTCTTTTGAAGTTTTATTATTACTTTTAAACCTTACTTTAAAAAAAAAATTAGACTCTGAAATTCTCGAAAAAGGGCGGGGTGTTACATGTGTTGATTATCGGAAGCTGAATCAGCTAATAGTCCGGAACAAGTACCCTCTACCCAGGATCGATGATTTATTCGATCAATTTAGGGGTTCCAGCCATTTTTCAAAGATTGATTTGATGTTTGGTTATCATCAAATACGGGTTAGGGAGGAAGATATAGAGAAGATAGCCTTCCGGACGCGGTATGGACTATTCGAGTTCGTAGTCATGCCATTTGGACTCACAAATGCGCCGGTTGTGTTCATGGACTTAATGAACAGGATCTTCCGTCCATATTTGGATCAGTTTCTAATCGTGTTCATTGACGATATTCTGATTTATTCCAAGAGTCAGGAAGAACATGCAGAGCACCTACGGATAGTTTTGAATACATTGAGGCAGAATAAACTGTATGCTAAGGCCAGTAAGTGTGAGTTCTGGCTATCTCAAGTGAATTTCTTGGGACATGTTATATCCGAGGAATGAATAGCCATGGATTCGGCTAAGGTGACGACAGTGAAAGACTGGAAAGCGCCAAATAACGTAACCGAGATCCGCAGTTTCTTAGGATTGGCGGGTTATTATCAGAAATTTATTATGGATTTTTCCAAAATAGAGTCTCCATTGACTCGACTCACTCAGAAAGGAGTCAAGTATGAGTGGTCAGATCTGTGCAACCAAAGGTTTGAAGAGCTAAAAGACAGACTTACAACCTCTCCTATTTTGGTTTTGCCGGAAAAAGGCAAGGGTTATGAAGTAGAATGATACGCTTCGGGAGAAGGACTGGGGTGTGTCCTCAGTCAAGATCACCGTGTGGTGGCTTATGGTTCAAGAAAACTAAAAATACATGAACGCCTCTATCCTACACATGATCTTGAACTAGCCGCAGTGGTCTTCGCTCTCAAAAGTTGGAGACATTATCTCTATGGCGAGAAGTTTGAAGTGTATTCTGATCATAAGAGTTTGAAATACTTGTTTGATCAGAAGGAACTCAACTTAAAGCAGCACAGATGGATGGAGTATCTAGCAGATTATGAATTCGCGCTTCGATATCATCCAGGCAAGGGAAACAAGGTGGGTGATGCTCTTAGCCTCATATCACATGCATCTATAGCATGTCTGATCAGAACCGAGTGGGAGATGTTGAATACCATCCGAGAGTTCAATCTATACATCACAAACTGTGGAATTTTCCACAATTTAATCATACGGTCCAACATGGTTACCAAGATTGAACAAGAGCAAAGAACAGATTCGGAAGTGCAAGAGATTTGGGCCAAGATGTCCATTGGCGTAGACATACCTGAATGGGAATTATGACCAGGACAAGGTCTTTTATTCCGGGGTAGAATTTATGTGCCAAAGAGCTGTAGAAAAGAGCTATTGATTGAGGCACATCAATCCAAGCTCTCCATTCATCCGGGCAGCACCAAAATGTATCACGATCTGAAAAGGCATTATTGGTGGCACGGACTAAAAAGGGATGTGGCGGAATTCGTGGCACATTGTTTAACTTGTCAGCAAGTTAAGACTGAACATCAAAAGCCACCAAGGTTACTCACCCTTATCAGTGCCAGAATGGAAATGGGAGCACATTTCCATGGATTTTGTGACGGGGTTGCCGAGATATTCAAAGGGCAATGATGCCATATGGGTTGTGGTAGACCGACTAACCAAGTCTGCGCATTTCATTCCTATTAAGATGACGGATTCATCTGAGGCGTTGGGTCGGCGGTACATCAAGGAAATTATTCGGCTTCTTGGCATTCCTCGAACTATAATATCTGACAGAGATGGCCGGTTTACCGGCAGAGTGTGGCAAAGCATGCAGTCCGCCATGGGGACAGATTTACTGACTAGCACCGTTTTCCATCCACAGACTGATGGACAGTCAAAAAAGACGATACAAACCTTGGAAGACATGCTGAGAGCATGCATGTTAGATTTCAAGGGTGGATGGGAGGACCACTTGCCACTGTTGGAGTTCTCGTATAACAGTAGTTATAAATCAAGCCTTCAGATGGCCCCATTCGAGGCTTTATATGGTAGCCCTTGTAGATCACCAGTGTGCTGGACAGAGGCTGGTGAGCCTGCACTGATTGGACTTGAATTAGTCGCGGAGACTAAACACAAATTCAGTTGATACGTCAGCACTTATTCACTGCACAGAGTCGGCAAAAGAGCTATGCTGACAAAAGAATAAGGTTTCTGGAATTTGAAGTGGGAGCATGGTATTTTTAAAGGTCTCGCCACGGAAAGGACACATGAGGTTTGGGAAGAAAGGAAAGTTGTCACCAAGATTTGTGGGACCGTTTCCATCATGAGAAAAGTGGGGGAAGTGGCTTATTAGATAGCACTTCCTTCACAATTGGCAGCTCAACACGATGTGTTTCACGTGTCGATGCTAAGGAAATACAATCCCGATCCGTCCCATGTATTGAAGGTGCAAGACATAGAAGTACAAAGCGACGTGACGTACGTCGAGAAACCAGTTAGGATACTGGAAACTGAGCAAAGGGTGTTGCGAAATAGAGCGATTCAGTTTATAAAAGTGGTATGGAACCGACGTGGTGTTGAAGAAGCCACATGGGAACTTGAATCGGAGATGAGAACAGCTCACCCCGAGTTATTTGTGTAATTTATTTTTGAATCCTACTTCGCTCGATTTTCGGGATGAAAATTTTAAAAAGAGGGATATATTGCAACACCCCAATTTCTCAATAAGATGGATAATTATGAAAATGCCCCTGGATTGGTAAATTTATTAATTATGATGTTCAATGAGAAAATAGTGGGGCCCATTGCTCAAATTAAGACCCTATGAGCACATTATAAATGTCAAATTTGATTGGATGGGTAATGTACATCAATTTGGGTCAATATGGTTAATTGGGTCAAAGGACCCAATGGGTCATAATGGACTTATTAGACCATTGGGTGAGCCCAAATTTAAGGGGGTTAAGCTAGATTGACTGGAAATCAAGTAGAACAAAAATGGGTAGGCTTGATGTACATGTGAAAACCAAATGCAAATGGCTAAAACAGCCCATAAATGGGTCATATTGTCAAAACTGGTCAAGGAACTAAAAAGGGGACTCAATGGGTCGGGTTGACCAGGTTGACCACGGCTGGCCGTGTGGGCTCTCAAGTGAGCTCAAGTATGAGTTAGTGCAGCTCGACTTGGACTGATTTGGATTAGGTTTTAATTAAGAAAAGAGTTGACTCAAATATGGTGCATTAAGTGTGTTGAGTTGGATGAGTTGTGTTGGAATAAAAAGGTTCATGAGTCAAGTGAGTCAAGGGAAATGGAAAGGTGTTTTAATCTCACACAACACCTAGATGGACGAATCCTAGCCGTTGGATGAAGGGGTGCCTTGGCCAAAGCCAAGGGACACCAAGCATGGGCGGCATGCATCTCATCTCATGAGATGCATGCGCTTACATGAAAGGTTGCAATGGTTGGTACCAAGGGGTGCCTTTGATGGCACCCAATAACCCCTCGGTTTTAACAAGGTTTAATGAAGGGAAATTGAGAGGTTAAGTGGCTGATTATACAAAAGGAATACACCCATCATTTGGCCGTTTTTCACACAAGAAATCCTAAGGAATCCTCATCTCTCTCCCTCTCTCCAAACTCTTTTTCTGGGCTGAACCAGCAGTGGTGTTTTCACCAATTGATCAAGCATAAACCAGTAAAGGAAGGGAGGCTAAGCAAGATAGGAAGTAAAGGGCAAAGGCAAGAGGAAAAGCTTGGAAAACTTGGTAAGTATTCCCATGGGTTTTTTGTTTTATAAAATGAGATTATTGAATCATGATTTGGCCATGTCTTGGCCGAATCCATCAAAGATTAGACCTTGGATGGTATTTCATAAAAAGATGGAAATTTGATCAATGGGTTCGGCCACTTTGGATGGCCGAACCCCATGAAAAGAATGGGTTAATTGTATGGTTTTTGTAAGACAAAACCATGGACTGTTTTTTATGCTAAGTTAGATTAAGTGCATGTTTTGAGAAGTTCTAAAATCATGGTTTTGAGTGTCATGTTTTGGACCATGGAATGGCCGATTGTATCAAGGAATTTAGTCTTGGATAAAGGTTGTGTTTAATGGTAAGAAAAATATACCATTGGGTTCGGCCACCATGATTGGCCGAACCCCATGAAATGAATTTGGTTGGGCTATGGTTGTGAAGTCCACAAACCATACCGGTGGTGGAAGTATTTACATGTTTTAATTAGGTCATGTTATGCTGAATTTATCAATGGTTTGAAATATGATGATGAGGTTGAAAAAGATGGAAGTTTAGAGCATGGAGTTCGGCCACTTGGGATGGCCGAACCCCATGGAAATCATTGGTGAATGGTATGGTTTTTGGGGATAAAAACCATACCAAGTGTATAGATGTTTACAAGGATTGTAAAATGGAATTAATTAACTGTATGGGATCGGCAATGGATGGTTAAACCTTGCTATTTCTATGGCTAATATGCAGTGGATAAATTATGTAAGATCATTGGAAGAATTGCATCAAAAAGACCATATGGTTCGGCCATGTGAATGGCCGAACTCCATGGGTCATTTTATGGGTGCTTATGGGATTTAAAAGGGAAATATGTTTCCTGTTTTTGGTCGGCCAATATATGGCTGAACCATGTTAATGTTGTGGTTAAGTTGCTGATCCAAATCGTGGATAGATGATGGACCAATTGAATCAAGAGAACCATTGGGTTCAACCATTTGTATGGCCATGGCCGAACCCCATGGACCTTTTTATATGGATTGTTTTGTGGATTCAAATGGTTTCAAATTTAAAGATCATGGAACATCTTGAGTGGTTGGTAAAGGATTTTTATGTGAACAATTGGACAAGTCATGGGTCGGCTATTTCATGGCTTAACTATGGGGTTCTATGGCTAAGTTAGGACATGGAAGTTTAAATGGGAAAGCCATAGGGTTCGGCCATGTGTAGGGCTGAACCCCATGGACCATGACCAAGGGTTTTATGAATCCATTTCATGGAAAGAATGCTGGTTATGGATGTTAGTTTCAATATGGTTTAAGGTCAATGGCAAAACAATAAATACTAGCCAAAGTTCAATATGAAAGGATTGACCAAAGGAATTGATTTGTGGGCCAAAACCAAAGTGGTATGGTTCGGCCATGGTGTATGGCCAAACCCTACCAAGACATGTTTGAAGTATGAAATGTTTATCAAATGAAAAAGGAAGATTAAATCCCAAAGTGGGTGAGGTTCGACCATGGGTATGGCCGAACCCCACAAGATGTTTTTGGGTCTTAGATGTGAATGAACATTTAAATGATAGTATGATTTACTTACTGTTATATGGACAAGGCAATGGAAGTTGAACAACGTACGAGTCGTGACCGGGTAAAGCCTAAGAAAGAACGGACGCTGAAGTGAATCTTTAGTAGGTTTCCTACCTACTTGTAACCACAGTTTTATCTTGGTTTTTATGAGACTCATGTTTTATTTTATTGGTTTTGAATGATTTATATTATTTACATTGGCATCTCATGCATGGACATGGGATGATGATTGTGGAAACCGGAGCCCACACTCCGTCGGTATGCCCGTGATGCAACTGTGGGGCCTCCTTAGGCGATGAGGGTCCCGCCAAGCGGACTATCAGATGATTATGGATACCGGAGCCCACACTCCGTCGGTATGCCCGTGATGCAACTGTGGGGCCTCCTTAGGCGGTGAAAGTCCCGCCAGGAGGATTAATATGTTGATATAAGAAACGTCAAGTGATGGCTATATGTATGTACGATGGGGTGGGGCTCATTACATTTGCATACATACATAGGATGGTTTTATATGTTTTTGATAATCAGACATTTGATATATGCATGATTTATAAGCTAACCATGTGGTAGCCCTGATCGGGAATCTACTGGGCGCGTTGATCTAACGCCCTAATACTATCCTCAAAGGATAATGCAGGAAATGGAAAAGGGAAGAGAAGGTCGTGGACCTGGAGGGAAGCCAAGCCTAAGCGCTTGATTGTTGATTGAGATTTCTTTATTACTGTCTTTTTAGTTATATTTTGTGGACATGTAATAAGTTGATACCTTGCTATAGTTTGTTTATGATATTAACAATGGATGGTTGGTTTATGTTATTTATTAATTGAGACTTGTACTTGCTATCTATTCAATCTATTTCCGCAGTTTGTCTAGTTTATTCCGCAAGACATTGTTTAGTTCCATGTGTGGTTTGTTATCATGGGTTTAGTCCATGCACACATGGGTGGCCAGTTAAGGGTCGGACTTTGGAAGTCCGAACATAACTCGCATCGTGACGTCTCTCCACCCTTGTCCGGTTTTAATTTTAAAAAAAAATTAGACTCTGAATCTCGGAAAGGGCGGGGCGTTACAATCATGGTTCGGCCATGCCATGGCCGACCATCATCCCTATCCATGTCTCCATTAATCGATCATGAATCTTCCATTTAATCCCTTCAAAATCACATATTAAAAACCAAACACTTAATTAACAATCTCCGTGGTTTTCATTCTTAAAAACCAATAAACTAAATCAAGTCTTTGCACGGCCGAACCCTATGGTTCTTTCTCTCCATTTAAACCATTAAATCATCTCCAATCTTCCTCCATACTTCTTCCATGGGGTTCGGCCAAACACCATGGCCGAACCCTATGGTTCTTTGGTTTCAAAATAAAATTATACCATTAAGATACTAGCCTCTTTCCGATTGATTTCTTATTCTCTCCTTGCTTGATCTTTCTCTTCCAATCTTCTTCTCCTTTCTCCTTGCTCTTTGCCTTGAGAGAGAATGAGGAATTGAGGGAGATAGAGAGGGAATTCGAATGGAGTGTAAAAACCGTGAGCCTTGTCCGTCTTCTCCTTTTAAAGCCTTTCTTTGGTCCATCCTTAGAAAGTTCTTAAGATAACCAACCCCTTAGCAGTGCGCCCTTTGCCATAGATGGCAATGCCGACCTACCTTGCCTTAAATGGCAATTACCGTGTGGCCTCTTGCTTGGATTAGCAATTGCTGACTTCACTTGCTCTCCTTAATTAAATCCTTCCTTAATCCTATAATAGAGTGCACCATGCGGCCATATTTATTTTTGGCCATTGCCGACCTTGGTTTCCCATTCCATGCGCATTACATATAGATATTCATATCTATCATTCGGCCATGCACATCTATTTAATTTTTGATATAACCAATTCCGCATTTTAATTGGGTCCTAATTGGGTCATGGCCCAATTCCTTATCCATATAAGATCCAATCTAAAATTCACAAGAAAAATGGATAATTTTCACATAAAATAACAAATTGAAAATCCAGGGTATTACAGTTACCCCTTAGTAACTCCCATGACCTTTCATCTCCCCATTGATACTTACTTTGGGGGTTTCATCCCATGAGATGAAACTCCCAATCTTATGTCCCTTGGGATTCCATGTTCCAACGTGTAGCCTTGTGTGTCTTTGTGTAACAACACAACTCTCCAACTTCCTCAGCTTTGATCAATGAGGGACAGCCAAAGGTGGTGTCCTTTGGTGATACCCCTTTGTAACCACCATGCCCCTTCACCTCCCTCATCAATGATCTATTTGGAGTTTCATCCCATGAGATGAAACTCCCATCTCCAACATGTATGCCTTGTGTAGGCTTGTGTAACCACCACAAAACCCTCCAAGTTCCTCATAATGATGGTGTCCATTGAGATGGAACTCTCCATCTTCCAACTCCACTCATTAAATTCAACTCAACTTAAATGAACTCATTTTCCAACTCAAGCACTTGAATTCACATTAATAAATTCTCAACTCATGTGAATTCACTTTCCAACTCAAGTATTATTTATCCCACTTGAGCTCATTCATTAACTCAATTCTATTGAACTCACCCATGGTTGACCAAGTCAACCATGGTTTAGTCGACTATGAACCATATAGTATTTAGGGTCCCATTTAGCCATTTCATTTACATGCCACCTCACTTGATGAGGTAGATCTCATGTCATGTATCTTAATTGGTTATTAGACCCAATTATCAGACCTTACCCATTTACTTCTAACTAGCTCATATATGATCCATTGGGTCCCAATTGGACTTTTGACCCAATTGACAACCTTGACCCTGTAACACCTCAGGAATTCCATGTTATCAACATTTACGGATTTTGCCATTTTAATTGTGAATAAACGGATATGAACTTTAGATGGGTAAGGTGTTGGGTCAATGGCCAATTAGAACCCAACGGTTATGGTATAAGGTTCAATTTAAATTAAATGGGGCTGAATTAAAAAGGTAATGCAATATATCTAAAAATTAAATATGGATTGCTTTGGCTGTGTATGTGAGGTTGACATGGAAACATATATTGACTAGATTTTAGGAGTTATAGCCGAACAAGGTTTGTCCTAAATTGGGCAAAACGTGTAGATGGGATTGGGATTAGGCAATGATCATATTGCCTAATCCAAATAAAGAAGATGTTTAAAATTAGTATAGATTGCCTTGGCCGAATATTAGATACCCATATCTATGATGATGCGCTAAAGGTGTCCTTTCCTTTGATTAGAAACGACACTAGGGGAATTGTTAAATGAAGGGTCACGGCATCTTCTAATTATAGATAGGACCGAGTGGAAGAATTAGAAAAAAAAAAAAAGACACAGGAGGGGCGCACGGCACTAGACAATTGCTAAATTAAAGGGTCTTGGCGTCTTCTAAATAGAGGACCAATTGGAAGTATTAAAAAGAGAGGCAGTAAGGGGCGCACGGCATACACGAAGCCGACCACCCTCAAGACAAGGACTTGGAGTATCCTCCTATCCCAAGCTACTCTATCTCTCTCAAACATTTATCTCTTGGTCGAACCACTTCAAGGGACTTCATCAAGATCAACTTCGGCTAAAGATCAAGGAGGAGAGAAGGCTAAAGAAGGAGAAGATTGGAAGAGTAAGAACAAGTGAAGGAAAACCGAAGGAGTCGCGGAATCGGTAAGTAAATGATTAAGTTTACATAATCAAGAAAAGAGAGTCAAGGCAATGGCCGAACCCTAATTTTATATTGGTTAAAGACCCATTGATGAACCATAGGGTTCGGCCATGTTGTATGGCCGAACCCCATGGAAAGTGATTAAAGAATTTATATGGGTTTTAAGGATTTTTAAGAGGAAGTAATGAACCATAGGGTTCGGCCATGATGTATGGCCGAACCCCATGGGAAGGATATTAATGAATTATAATGGATTCAAAGCATGGAAAATAATAGATGTATGTTAATGATATTAAAAGGGTTTAAAAGGATGTATCATTTAGTTTAATGGAAATAATGATTTCCATGGAAGAAAAATTAATGGATCAATGGGAACTATCAAATGATGGTTGTATGATTTCTAAAGAAATTAAAGAACCATAGGGTTCGGCCATAGTGTATGGCCGAACCCCATGGACGTGTATTGGTATTGTTAATGGATTTTGAATGATGAAAACTATGGAAGATGGTTATTAATTTAGAAAGGTTTTAATGATGGACTTTTGGATCAAAAAGGAAGGAACCTTGATTTATGGATTCAAGGATGGTAATTGATATATGTCTATGAATATTTTAAATGAATGGTGGATTAATTGGAGAATGCAAATATATGCTTACGGATTATATTATTGGATTATGGGTTTTTGTTTATGTTGTTGAACCTAGAAATAAGGAGATGAAAGATCATGGGTTCGGCCATGATGTATGGCCGAACCCCATGAGAATTTGGGATATGGATCAAAACATGGACTTATGCATGAGTAAATAAATGAATGGACCTATGTTTTGGAAACTTAAAGATAAGTTGATGGAGGTAATGGCAAAATTGTAAATAAGAGTGAAAATGATAGACCATGGGTTCGGCCATGGTGTATGGCCAAACCCCATGGGAAATGATTTATGGATTTAATGAATGAATGGTTAGATAAATGGACTGTTGGCTATGGATATGTATAATGGCAATGTTGTAAATAAGTAAAATTAATGGACCATGGGTTCGGCCATGGTGTATGGCTGAACCCCATGGGGAAGGTTTGGTGGACTTAGATTTTTATCAATGCTAAATTATTATGGTATAATTGATTAGATGTATGAATCAAGGGTAATATGATCTTGGTTTTAAATTAATGAATCAAGTGAGGCACTAAAACCAAGAGGTGAGGTGAGGTCATAGTGAATGGCCGAACCCCACAAGTTGAGTTTATGGACTTAGACATTATTATAAATTAAATGGGACATGGTTTTAATTGATTGATGTATTATAAGGTAATGGGACCTCATAAGGTGTGTACGATCGTGAGCGGTTACTGGACGAAAGTGCAAGGACACGTTAGTGGTTTTTGGTAGGATTCCACCTCTTTGAAACCATGGGTTTATGTTTCAATTGTGAGTTTTAATGCTATGTTTACAATATAAAATAGCATGTGTTTCATTAGCATCTCATGCATGGCATGGGGTGAAGGATATGTAACCGGAGGGGCCACACTCCGTCGGGGCATCCGAAAAACCTATGTGGGATATCTTGATGTGCTTTTCCGTCAAGAAGAAACCAGAGGGGCCACACTCCGTCGGGGCGTCCGAAAGACCTATGTGGGGGTACTTATATGTACTTGTGATGGGTGGGACTCATCATTTGACATCATGACATGGCATGGTATATATGGTTTTTGACATTATGATATTATTAAATATATTTTGTAATAACCATGTGTTAGCCTTAAATGGAATACCTACTGGGCGTGTTGTTCTAACGCCCTACTTCTGCCCTAAATATAGAAAGTGGAAATAAATTTGGAAACCTTCTAATTATGGAAGGGTGAATGATTGATTTGGAAACTATTTAATTATGGATTGGATAATAATGGAAGGTAATGGAAAAAGAAAACTTAGACATCATAGGGTTCGGCCATGGTGCTTGGCCGAACCTCATGAATTAATTCTATTGGTTTAGGTTTATGTGTTAATGAATGGAAGTTGGAAATAATTAGGCTAATGGCAAAGTTATAATTACATGCCAAAATGGAGGATCATGGATTCGGCCATGGTGTATGGCCGAACCCCATGTGGTGTATTTTATGGATCTGATTTGGTTAAGGAATGTTTATAGGATCTAATTATGGTAGATTTAAATGAATGAGGGAATCAATGGCAATCTTGTAAATATATGGAAATATTGAACATAGGGTTCGGCCATAGTGTATGACCGAACCCCATGAATTATTTATTAGACAATGTGTTTGGATTAAAAGAAGTATGTATGGATTATTTTGGAACCTAAGCAAGGAAAAGGGCTATGGTTATGAACAATGACATAATTGTAATTAACTAAAGATTAGACCATGGGGTTTTGGTTTATGGGCTTTAAATATTCTAAATCAAGTGGGACTTGGTTTTGATTGGTTATTATATTATAAGGTAACGGGATCTTACAAGGCGTTTACGATCGTGAGAGGTTAAAGGACGAAAGAAGCAAGGACACGTAGCGGTCTTGGGTAGGATTCCACCTCTTTGAAACCATGGTTTATGTACTTTGTGTTTATCTTGTTTTGATGAATTTATGTTTCAAAGGATATGCTTATATTGAATTTTAAATGCTATGTCTATATGAGGAAAGAGAATGTGTTTTAAATATGAGTTTAAATGCTATGTTTATGTTATAAAATAGCATGTGTTTCATTGGCATCTCATGCATGACATGGGGTGGAGGATTTCTAACAGGAGGGGTTACACTCCGTCGGGGCGTCTGAAAAACCTATGTGGGATACCTTGATGTGCTTTTCCGTCAAGAAGAAACCGGAGGAGCCACACTCCGTCGGGGCGTCCAAGAGACCTATGTGGGGGTACTTATATGTACTTGTGATGGGTGGGACTCATCATTTGACGTCATGACATGGCATGGTTTATATGGTTTTTGACATTATGATATTATTATATATGTTTTGTACTAACCATGTGTTAGCCCTAAATGGAATACCTACTGGGCGCGTTGTTCTAACTCCTTACTTCTACCCTAGTGGATGATACAGGAAACGAGGAAAACGATGAACGCGAAAAGGGCCAAGCATAGGAGCTTGGATGCTTTTAGTTTATATTTTGCTTAAGTTACTTATGGACTTGTAATTTGAGTAACTAGACTTCGGGCATATAATAATTTAGATAATTTACTATGGTTGGATGTTTATTTGGATAATTATGATATGTTAATTATGATTAAAGACTTGACGCACTTTGGTATCTAAAATGGAATAGAATTAGGTTCTATTACAATTCCGTAATTATGATTTTAATTCCGTATGTTTATATTGTTATGTGTGAACCATTTTATGGACTTAGTCCATGTACACATATGGTTGGCCAGTTAAGGGTCAGACTTTAGAAGTTCGGACTTAGCTCGCGTTGTGACGTCCCGCTCTTGCTCACTCTGTTATAAAAAAAAAAATAGACTCTGATTTTCTGAAAGCATAGCGAGTGAAAAAGGGCAGGGCGTTACAAACCCAATTAAATAAATCTCACCCATTTATTTCAATTGAACCATATCCACAATCCGTTGGGCCTTAATTGGGCAATTGACCCAACACTTACCCATCTAAGGTCCATATCCATTAATTCATAATTTAAATGGGCAATTTCCATAAATATTCCTAACTTGAAAATCCGGGGTGTTACGCAAACCATGATCTTGATTATATACCTTATCTTAGACATGCATGAGGTCCTTTCCATATATCCATAACAATTAGGGTTCGGCCATGCAAGGCCAACCCAGGATCCATGATCATAATCCTCATATGGTTCATGTAAGAGGTCCTTAGCCATATATACATAATGTCCTTAATATTCCATCATTTACATAGCCTATCTTACCCATGAGGGTTTGTCCATTTTCTATCTCATTTCTTGGATGGATTTTAAATCCATGGTCCATAATATTTTGGCCAACTCTCCAATCCAAAAATGGGATTTCTTGGTTTCCTTTAACTCCTTAAATTAATAAAGTCTTGTCAAGTGATACCTACCGATTCCGCGACTCCTCCGATTTCTTTCACTCCTTCTTGCTCCTCCGATCTTCTCCTTAGTCTTTCTTCTTTCTTCCTCCTTGATCTTCGGCCTTGAGAGGGAGAGGGTCTAAGATGGAACCCCCCAAGAAGATGGTTCGGCCTTGGTGAATATTTGAGAGAGGGAGAGGAGGAGAGAATGGATGAAACTCCAAGTCTTGTTCAATGAGAGTGGTCGGCCTTGAGTGGGAGGGAGAGGAGCTTGAGATCCAAATTTCTCTAAGTCTTTTTCTTCTTTCTCTTAGAGTGATGGTCGGCCAAGAAAGGGAGAGGGAGAGAGTGAGATGAGAGGAATGAGATCAAAAGTCCTCTTTCCCATCTTGTCTAGGGTTTGCTTGGGTTAGACTCCACCCTCATCAATGTGGAGCCTTCCCCATGAGCCCATTGACCAAACAAAAGGGTGCATGCCCTCCACATGGCACACACCACTCTCCTCCCACGGTTTTGGCTTGGTTTCATCTTAGTGGTTTGGTGGTTTGGATGAGGTGGAACCACCACCTCTCTTTCGCCCAATGCATGGTCTCCATCTAAGCTTTTGGTCTAGCCAAGGGGGAAGCATGCCCTCCAAATGGCATACCAACCCTTATCCCAACGGTTTTGGTGGAGTGGTTTCCATGAGATGAAACCACCCACTTGACTCACTCCATTTATATGTGACTCACCCCCATTTAACTCACCTTATTTTAATGTAACTCAACTCTCAACTCATGCATTGATTTTATTTCCATCTAACTTAGGTGATTCAATTAAATAATTTAATTCCACTTATTTCACTTGACTCACTTTAATCTTTTTTAATTTATCTTTGACTCACCCATGGTTGGCCAAGTCAACCATGGTGGCCGGCCCACTTGTACCTTAGCCCCCACTCCACCTCCCTCGATGAGGTGGAGTGGGTCCCACTTGGCTATGCCACTTGGATTTATTCAAAACTAACTTAGGTGATTTTAATTAAATAATTCAACTCAATTCACTTGATCCTCCTTAATTCACCCATGGTTGACCAAGATGGTCGGCCCCACTTGTGCCTTGGCCCACACGCCACCTCACTTGATGAGGTGGAGTGGGACCCAACTTGGTAATGCCACTTCGATATCCACTCCTACACTTGCCAATGAGATGGACCCCATGCCTTTGATCCTAATTGGGTCCATGACCCGATTAAATCCATTTCTTACCCATTTACCCTAATGCTCAATCCATCTTGACCCATTGGGTCCCAATTGGGCATTTGACCCAATTGACCATCATTGACCCAATTAAATGGGATTAATCTAATCCATGGTCCATTGGACCATACTTGGGCCTTTGCCCCAACTTTGATCCATCTAACATTCATTCCATCTATGAATCTAAATCCATTCCTTACCCATTTACCCTAATCATCAATCCATCTTGGCCCATTGGGTCTCAATTGGGCATTTGACCCAATTGAATAGACTTGATCATATGAAAGTCTTTTTTTTAAAAAAAAAAAAAATAAAGAGTGAGAGAGCGCGAGACGTCATGATGCGAGCTAAGTCTAAGCTTCCAATATAACGCCCCGCCCTTTTTCACTTGATTCTTCCTGTAAATTCAGAGTCTATTTTTTTTTTTATAACAGAGTAGAGTGATAGAGCGCGGGACGTCACGCCTCGAGCTAAGTCCGAACTTCCAAAGTCCGACCCTTAACTGGCCAACCCTATGTGTGCATGGATTAAGTCCACGGAAAATGGTTCACACATAGCGATATCAACATGCGGAATAAAAATCATAACATCAAATTGCGGGATCATAATAGAACCAAGTTCTATTCCATTCAGATAGCAAAGTACTTCAAGTCCTTAATCATCATTCAGATATCATGATTATCAAAATAAGCATCCGACCATCTAAGTTATTACATCCCGAAATCTAGATACTCAATACAAGTCCATGAGTAACTTTTATTCAAAACATATAAAATAAAACATAAACTAATTCATCAAAGCTCCTATGCTTGGCCCTCCTTGAGTTCCTCGTTCACCTGTTTTCCTGTGTCATCAACTAAGGTAGAAGTAGGGCGTTAGTATAACGTGCCCAGTAGGTATTCCATTTACGGCCATCACATGGTTAGTACAAAACATATATTATAACATAATATCCAAAACCATGTAAAACCATGCCATGCAATGATGACAAATGCAATGAGTCCCACCCATCCCATGTACATAAAAGTACCCACCACATAGGTCTTCCGGACGCCCCGGCGGAGTGTGGACCCTCCGGATTCTTCCTGATAGAAAATCACATCAAGGTACCGCACATAGATTTTTCGGACGCCCCGACGGAGTGTGACCCCTCCGGTTACAAATCCTCCACCCCATGTCATGCATGAGATGCCAATGAAACACATACTATTTTATAACATAAACATAGCATTTAAACTCATATTTAAAACACATGCTCTTTCCTCATATAGACATAACATTTAAAATTCAATATAAGCATATCCTTTGAAACATAAATTCATCAAAACAAGATAAACACAAAGTACATAAACCATGGTTTCAAAGAGGTGGAATCCTACCAAAGACCGCTACGTGTCCTTGCGTCTTTCGTCCTGTGACCGCTCACGATCATAAACGCCTTGTAAGATCCCGTTACCTTATAATATAATAACCAATCAAAACCAAGTCCCACTTGATTTAGAATATTTAAAGTCCATAAACCAAAACCCCATGGTCTAATCTTTAGTTAATTACAATTATGTCATTGTTCATAACCATAGCCCTTTTCCTTGCTTAGGTTCCAAAATAATCCATACATACTTCTTTTAATCCAAACACATTGTCCCATAAATAATTCATGGGGTTTGGTCATACACTATGGCCGAACCCTATGTTCAATATTTCCATATATTTACAAGATTATCATTGATTCCCTCATTCATTTAAATCTACCATAATTAGATCCTATAAACATTCCTTAACCAAATCAGATCCATAAAATACACCACATGGGGTTCGGCCATACACCATGGCCGAACCCATGATCCTCCACTTTGGCATGTAATTATAACTTTGCCATTGGCCTAATTATTTCCAACTTCCATTCATTAACACATAAACCTAAACCCATAGAATTAATTCATGGGGTTCGGCCAAGCACCATGGCCTAACCCTATGATGTCTAAGTTTTCTTTTTCCATCACCTTCCATTATTATCCAATCCATAATTAAATAGTTTCCAAATCAATCATTCACCCTTCCATAATTAGAAAGTTTCCAAATTTATCTCCACTTTCTATATTTAGAAGGTTTCCAAAAATAAACTCCACCTTCCATTATTAGAAGGTTTCCATAATTAGATAGTTTCTAATTTAAGCAACCTCCTTCCATAAATAGAATGTTTCCAAGACAATCATCCAACCTTCCAAATTAGTAACCATCTCCATAATTAGATAGTTTCCTAAATTAGAAACCATCTTTCCATAATTGGAATGCTTTCCAAATTTAGCAACCAAAATCCATCTACCATTCCAAAACCACCCCATGGGGTTCGGCCATGCACCATGGCCGAACCCTATGGTTCATGATCTTGACCATTGAATCCCTTATTAATTTCCTTTCCATGGGGTTCGGCCATACCCATAGCCGAACCCTATGGTTCCTTTCTTTTCCCCTTTTTAAATCCAAACCATCTAACCGTACAAGGTTTCCATGATCTAAAATCTAAGATCATAAACCCATAATTAGATCATGACTTTCCATGGTTTCGATTCAACAAAATGAACCATGTCTTTCCATTAATCAATCAATGTTCCTCCAGGGTTTTCAATATTCATAACCCAACAAAATAAACCAAAACTTTCCATGGGATTCGGCCATGCACTATGGCCGAACCCTGTGGTTCTTTCTTTCCATTCAAATCATTAAACCCATCTCCAATCTTCTTCCATTGGGTTCGGCCATACACCATGGCCGAACCCTATGGTTCTTTTATTTCAAAATAAATTACTCAAATAAGATACTAACCTTTTCTGATTCCTTGCTCTTCCAATCCTTCTCCTTTCTTGTTAATTTTTCCAACCAAGAACGTTCTCTTGCTGGCTGCCTTCTTCTTCTCCTTGCTCTTGCCGTGAGAGAGAACTTGAGAGAGGGAGAGAGAGAAATAAAACTCGGCAATGAAGTGTGTAAAACCGTGTGCCCTTGTTCTCCTCTCCTTTTATAATCTTCCCTTGGTCCATAATTAGAAGGTTCTTAAGATAGCCAACCCCCTTAGGCCGTGTGCCCCTTGTGTTTAATTTTAGTAATGGCCGACCTCCCTATCTTATTTAGATTGCACTTGCCGACCTTCTTATCTCTCTTTTAGTAACCTCCCATTCGGCCAATGCTAAAATAATAATAGCAATGTCGTGAGCCCTTGCCTTGTTTGCCATTGTCGAGTTTAGACTTCCCACTTTGGGAGAGTCCTAATTTAATTTTAGACACTTCCCTAATACTATTTTTAAATCAAGGGCAATACCCCCTTTTTAAAAGATCTCATGCGCCTATCATAGATATGGAATATCTTTATACACGGCCAATGAAATCCTCATTTGATTTTTGAACATCTCCTTGGATATTCAATTCCAATAATCGGCCATGCACAATCATTTATTTAATTTTGCATTACTAATTAAATTCATCTCCATTTAATTTTTATTGCAACCAATTCCAAAACCGTTGGGTCCTAATTGGGCTAATGACCCAACTCTTTACCCAATTTGAGATCCATAACTAATGTTCACAAATTAAATGCATTATTTTCATACAAAATATTTAACTGAAAAATCCGAGGTGTTACATCCAAAGCCCGGTGCTTAACTGGCCAACCCTACATGTGCGTGGACGAAGTCAACGAAAAACGGTTCACACATACAAAGGCTAAACTTGGGGAATTAAACTTAATTGCGGAATTATAATAGAGTCTATCCTACCAATTATTAAATAGCAAGGAAGTACATCACTTAACAGATATTACCTTAACTTAAAATGTCCAAAGTAAAAAGTCCAAACCATAGCAAGTAGTCTAAATTATTACAGTCCCAAATACTATCTACTCAAATTACATTGTTCAATTTAAGTTAACCATTTGAAAAATCACATAAGTATTTCAATTTTAAAATCAGCTGGTTACTCGCTATCCACTGTCCACCGTCCACTGTCCACTGTCCACTAGTGGGGTTTGGCCATATCTTAGGGCTGAAATATGTTCTAAGTCTACAATCACCCATGAGTGGGGTTCGGCCATACAACATGGCCGAACCTCACCTTTTTGGTTTTGGTCCCTTTTTAATCCTTATCATCTTAATCATGTGGGTCCAAGATCATACCATCTTTTTGATTCATTAATCCAAACACACATAAGTTGATCATTTAACATCAATAAAACCTTAAGTCCACAAAACATTCCCCATGGGCTTCGGCCATACACCATTGCCGAACCCATGGTCCTTTCATTTTCACCATTTTGACATCTTAGCCATTATTTCCTTCCATAGCTCATCACCTAATTCATTTACCCATAACTTAGGTCCAAAACATAGAACTATAGCTAAACATTACATGCATGGATCCACAAATAATCCATAAACATAGATCCATAAATGATTCATTAATCATGACATAAATCCCTAACAAATCCCTCCATTCATTAGCTTGATAATCCATTCATTTAAACATGCATAGATCCATAAATGACCCATTAAAATGGTTCATGGGGTTCGGCCATACAACATGGCCGAACCCATGATGTCATTTTTTTTCCTCCTCTTTCTTAAATCATTTACAACATTAGATCCATAACCCAAGTCCCTCCATGGGGGGGGGGGTTTAATCATACACTTAGGTTCATCATTTTAGATCATCATTTACCACATTTAAAACCTATTAAAATTACCAACATTCCCCCATCATTTTCATGGTCCAAATACATCTAAGTCCATCAATACCTCTCCATGGGGTTCGGCCATACAACATGGCTGAACCCATGGTCCATGGTTCTTCACCATTTACAACATTTGAGACCATTTACAATCATTAACATTCCTCCATTATTTCCCTCCTTTAAAACCCTTTAAAATCACCAACATACATCCATTTAAAACCTTTTAAAATCATTAATACCCTTCCATGGGATTCGGCCATACAACATGGCCGAACCCTATGGTTCATTATGTTCTCTTATCCATCAATTACCAATGGTTAGATCACTTGATTGGGTTCGGCCATACTCCATGGCCGAACCTCATCCAATCCCTTTTTAGTCCTCATGATCCATATACATAGAAATCTAGGGTTTGGCCATGCAAGGGGCAAACCATGATCCTTGACCATTCTTTCTTCTTTAAGCCATGCATGCATACATATTGTCCTTAATCTTCATTCATGACATCTATCTCACCCGTTTAGGGTTTTGTCCATTTTCCCATCTTATTCCTTGGATGGATTTTAAATCCATGACCCATAATATTTTGGCCAACTCTCCAATCCAAAAATGGAAATCCATGGTTTCCTTTAACTCCCTTTTAATTTATAAACCATACTAAACCATACGTACCGATTCCGCAACTCCTCCGTTTTCTTCCGTTCCGACTTGTTCCTGTGCTCTTTTCTTTCCTTAGTCTTTCTTCTTTCTTCCTCCTTGATCTTCGGCCAAGAGTGTGTTGCTTGAGAGGTCTTGAGATGAAAACCCAAAGAGAGGGTTCGGCCAAAGAGTGTAGGTTTGAGAGGGGGAGAGGAGGAGAGGATAGAAAGCCCTAAGTCTTTTTCTTTTGTCTTGTGAGAGAGGTCGGCAAGCTTGAGAGAGGGAGAGAGTGAGATAAAACTCTTAAGTGTTTTTTCCTTGTTCAATGAGAGAGGGTAGGCCTTGAGAGAGAGAGGGAGAGTGAGATGAGAAGAGATGGAAAACCTAGCCTTTTTCCATCTTGTCTTGGGGTTCCTTGGGTTAGACTCCGCCCTCATCAATGTGGAGTCTTCCCCATGAGCCTTTGACCAAACAAGGGAGTACATGCCCTCCACATAAGCTCTTTGTCTAGCCAAAGGGAGTGCATGCCCTCCACATGGCATACACCACCCTCATTCCATGGCCAAATCATGCTCCCTTTTACCAATTTATTTAACTAAATTCTTATGGAAACACTTACCAATTTCCTTTGCTTCTCTTCTCTCCTTTTGATCCTTGCTTTCTTCCTTCTTGCTCCCTTAGTCCTTACCTGATTGAAAGCTTGAACAATGGTGAAAACACCATAGGATAATTTGGGCAAGAGGATGGGTTTTTGAGAGAGGGAGAGAGATGAGGATTCTATGTTTTCTTTGTGATCAAATTCGGCCAAGGGATGTGGTTTGTTGCTTTTATTAAACAGCCCTTGAGCCCCTCATTTACCCTCATCAATCCTTGATCAAACCAAGGAGTCCCATGGCTTAAATATGGGACACTTGGCCTCAGCTTAGAACATCCTTTCAGCTTCCCATGTTGGGTCTTGGGTTTCCATTATGAGATGGAAACGCAACCAAGCTTCCAAGGTGAATCTTATCTCATGCCTTTGAATTCCATGCATGGAAACCCGTTCCACAAGTACCCAACGTTTGGGACTTGTTTTGTGACATTTAAGATCATGGCAACTCCTCACCTCCCCATTTTACTCAATGGAATTTAAGGTCTCTTTGGTTTCCAACTTAACTCACCCAACTCATTAGCCCAACTCACCACATTTAATGCTATTCATTTAATGCACTTGAGTCAACTCCATTACTTAATTCAAATCCAACTCATTTCAGTCCCAACTCAACCTGCTTTGACTCATCCTTTGAGCTCACATGAGGGTCCACACGGTCAACCATGGTCAACATGGTCAACACGACCCATTGGGTCCCCATTTAGCTCATTGACCCAATTGGCGCCATGACCCATTTTATGGGTGGTTTACCCATTTGAATGTGGTTTACACACTTACATCAAGCCTACCCATTTATCCTTCATTTAATTCCAAATCAATTCAGCCTAACCCAATTAAGATTGGGCTCACCCAATGGTCAAATGAGTCCATCATGACCCATTGGGTCCCAATTGGGTCCTTTGACCCAAATAACCATCTTGACCCAATTAGATGTACATTACCCATCTAATCTAATTTGATCATTATAATATGCACATTGGGTCGTAATTTGAACAAGGCCCACCATTTCTCTTCTACGATCATATCTTCTTATTTTACCATTCCAATGGCATTTTTGTAAATATTTATATCTTTGAAAAATCGGGGTATTACAGAGTTATCGAGAAAAGTAAGGAAAAAGAAGAAGAAGACGACCACGGCTTGGGAGGGGGAGCGGCGGCACTGTAGCGTGAGCGGCTACAGTGTCGCGGAAAGGTAAGGTTTATAAGAGTTAGGGTTTAGGGTTTCTGCCCCGTAACTCTTTTTTTTTTTTTTCAAAATCATTTAAGAAGAGTAGAAAAAAAAGTTCAAAAAAAGAATACAAAAGATCTCGGGCGAGAAAATGTGTGACTTTTGAACAAGTTTTCATGACAAATACGCAATAATTATAAAATTACCAAAATGCCCTTCGAGTTCCCGAACACTAAAACAAGTAAACTGGGCCCACCACGGCGTCCACACTCTCTTCACTGCTACCAAGGTCCCTAAAACAACTCAGAGATCTGAAAATCTCTTCGAAAATTAGAAAAATTCGGGACAGGTCATTACAACACTACCCCCTTTAAAGAAATTCGTCCTCCAATTTAAAACTGAACTCATACCTCTAGTCTCAAATAAGGTTGGAAATTGTTTCCGCATCGTTGCCTCATTTTCCCGAATAAGAGTCTCCCTGCCTTTACGTCGCCAAACCACTAAAACTAAGCAGATGGTCGTGCCACGAAGCGTCTGCTCCCTAGAGCCCTCGAGCCGCACTGGTCTTTCATCATAGGTACATCCTCATTGATTTCCACATCTTCTAAGTTAATCACATTCGACAGATCTTGATGATTCTTCTGAAGCATTGAAACATGGAAGACGTTATTCACTCGGGCGAGACTCGGAGGAAGTGCAAATCTATAAGCCACTTCCCCGAACCTCTCTATCACCTCAAATAGACCAACATAGCGAGGCGACAGCTTCCCTCGCCGCCCAAACCTCTAGATTCCATGATGGGGAGAAGCCCGAAGGAAGACGTGGTCTCCAACAACAAACTCAAGCGCCCTCTTTTGACGATCGGCTTAACTCTTCTGCCTACTCTGGGCAGTCAACAACGTCTGCAAGATCTGTCTCACCTGCTCAGCAGTCTCCCAGATCATCTCTGGTCCTGACATCACTGTACCACTAGCCTCTGCCCAACACGAGGGTGATCTACACAACCTGCCATACAAGGCCTCATGTGGTGCCATCTTGATACTGGACTGATAGCTTTTGTTGTAAACAAAATCAACCAAATGTAAATGGCTTTCCCAGCCACCACCATAGTCCAAAACACAAGCTCAGAGCATATCCTCTAAGATCTGAATGGTTCGCTCTGACTGACCATTTGTCTCGGGGTGGAAAGTTGTACTGAAACATAGCTGTGTGCCCAACTCTTGCTGCAAGCTCTGCCAGAACCAAGAGACAAACCTCCTGTCCCGATCTGAAACAATTGACTTAGGCACACCATGTAGTCTGACAATGTCCGTCAAATATATCTGACTCAAAGTCTCGAGATAAGCAGTTGTCTTTATACCAATAAAACAGACCGAATTAGTCAATCGATCCACTATGACCCACACTACATCATGTCTCCAAGAAGACTTCGGTAAACCAGTCACGAAGTCCATAGTAATGTGGTCCCACTTCCAATCGGGGACCAGGAGAGGCTGCAACTTGCCAGCGGGTCTCAAGTGTTCTACTTTGACTTGCTGACAAGTCAAACAGTGGGTCACAAACTCGGTTTCCACTCTCTTCATACTCCTCCACCAGAACTGTTGATGCAAGTCGTGATACATCTTTGTACGACTCGGATGTACTACGAATCTGTAACACCCCGATTTTTCAAATATATAAATATTTACAAAAAAACCATTGGAATGGTAAATTAGAAGGTTATGATCGTAGATGAGAAAATTACGGGGCCCATGGTTCAATTAAGATCCAATGTACATATGTTAAGGTTCAAATTAAAATAAATGGGTAATGTACATATAATTGGGCCAAGATGGTTATTTGGGTCAAAGGAACCAATTGGGACCCAATGGGTCAAGGTAGACTTATTTAACCATTGAGTGACCTCAATTTTAATTGGGTTAGGTTGAATTTATTGGGAATTAAATAAAGGATAAATGGGTAGGCATGATGCAAGTGTGTAAACCACATTCAAATGGGTAAACCACCCATAAATGGGTCATGGCATCAAATTGGATCAATGAGCTAAATTGGGACCCAATGGGTCGAGCTGACCATGTTGACCATGGTTGACCATGTGGACCACCAAGTGAACTCAAAAGGTGAGTCAAAGCAGGTTGAATTAGGACTGAAATGAGTTGGATTTGAATTAAGTAATGGAGTTGACTCAAGTGCATTAAATGAATGGCATTAAATGGGGTGAGTTGAGCTAATGAGTTGGGTTAGTTAAAATGGAAACCAAAGGGACCATGTAATTCAAGTGAGTCAAATGGGGAGGTGAGGAGTTGCCTTGATCTCAAACACCACAAAGGCAAACTCCCACACGTTAGTGGCATGGAGTGGTTTCGCATGCATGAGATTTAATGGAATGGGATAAGAATCACATGGGGAATTTGGAGGGTTTCCATCTCATGATGGAAACCCAAAGCCCAACGTTGGGAGTGCCAAGGGATTCCTTGGTTAGTATCAAAAGACTCCTTGGTTAGATGAAGAATTCATGAGGGTGAATGAGAGGTTATGGTGGCTGATTAGCAAAAGGGATACACACCATCACTTGGCCGAATTCCATCTCAAAGAAAGCATAGAATTTCATCTCTCTCTCCCTCTCTGAAAACCTATCTCCTTGGCTGAACCAGTCCTTGGTGTTTTCACCATTGATCAAAGCACACAATCAGCTAAGAGCTAAGGGAGCAAGAAGGAAGGAAGCAAAGATCAAAAGCAAAAAGGAGCCAAGGAACTTCATTAGTTTTTGCTAATTATCATGATCAAGGATCATGGTTTGATCTTTGGCCAACCCTAAGTTATAAGTGTAAGAACCTTCAAAGATAAAAATGGTGGATGAGGTTCGGCCATGGGTATGGCCGAACCCCATCAAAGAAGGTGATCATGCTAATCTAATTGTATGAAAAAAAGTAAATATCCATGAAGGGTTTTTCCGATATTGTATGGCCGAACCCCATGGGTCAGTTTAGGGGTGTTTAGAGTTAATAACATATTTGGAAGTTATAAATGAATCTTAGTATGTAAATAGATGGAAATAAAGAACCATAGGGTTCGGCCATATGTATGACAGAACCATAGGGTTCGGCCCATGGAGTGATTTTGATGGACTTAAGCATTTGTGGAACCATGAAGATGATGAAAGATTAAGGGATAGTTAATTACATAGATTGATGGGTAAGTAATCTTATGAGTGAAGGATTGAAATAGACCAAGTATGAGATAGTGAGGTTCGGCCAAGTGGTATGGCCGAACCCCACTAAGGTGGATTTGTTTTGGATAATAATGGTTGGCAAGATTAAATATTGGTTAGCCTAGTGGTATAACCGTAAATACAAGTAATAATGTAAATATGGATGAAAAAGAGTAAAGGACTTGAAAAAGGGGTCAAACCAAAGTGGTATGGTTCGGCCATGCTGTATGGCCGAACCCTACCAAGTTATATTAGTTAATATAAGGTGTTTATGTAAGTTATATGGATGGTATTGATCAAAAGAAAAGGAAGATCAAATCCAAAGTGGGTGAGGTTCGGCCATGGGGTATGGCCGAACCCCACAAGGTGGTTTTGGGGACTTAGATTTAAATGGAAATTAAATGATTGGTACCTTGAACGGAGCACGAGTCGTGGACGGGTGACGGTTAAGAAGAACGGACACTTAAGTGAACTTTTTGTACGTTTTCCTACCTCTTTGCAACCACATTTTATATTTGGTTTTATCTTGTTTTATATGAGATATTTGTTAAAGTATTATGTTTTCAAGTTAAGTTAGAATGCTATGATTAATTTATAAATGTCATATACTCATTGACATCTCATGCATGGCATGGGGTGATGAATATGGAAACCGGAGCCCACACTCCGTCGGAATGTCCGTGATGCAACTGTGGGGCCTCCTTAGGCGATGAGAGTCCCGCCATGAGGAATATCTTGATGATGAGAGTCCCATCAAGAGTAAACGAAAGAGCACTGTGGATTACCTTGACGATGAGAGTCCCGTCAAGTGATGGCTATGTATAATTGTGATGGGTGGGACTCATTACATGTGCATACATAGCGTTGTTTTATAAGTTTTTAATGATCATATAGTATTATATATGCATGTTTTTATACCAACCATGTGGTAGCCCTAATCGGAAGACCTACGGGCGTGTTGATCTAACGCCCTATTTCTATCTTTAGTGGATGACGCAGGAAAGGGAAAGGCAAAGGCTGAGGATCATGAGGAAAGCTAAGCATAGAAGCTTGGGTGTTGGAATGGACTTTAGTTAATGACATTTGAATATTTTTTATGTGAACTTGTAATAATTTAGTAACCTTGCTATGGTTTGTGAATAGTTTGATGATGGTTATTTAGTTTAAGTAATTTTGGATGGATGACTTGTACTTGCTATCTACACAGTGTAATTCCGCAATCAGTTTAGTATTATTCCGCATGATTTACTTAGTTCCATGTGTGGATTGTTTTTCATGGGTTAGTCCGTGCACACATGGGTGGCCAGTTAAGGGTCGGACTTTGGAAGTCCGGACTTAGCTCGCGTCATGACTCTCCCCGCTCTTGTAACGCCCTGCCCTTTCCGAGATTTAGAGTCTAATTTTTTTTTTTAAATAATAATATAATAACACCGAAAGAGGGCGGACGACATCACGACGCGAGTTAAGTTCAGACTTCCAAAGTCTGACCCTTAACTGGCCACCCATGTGAGCATGGACTAAACCCATGAAAACAAACCACACATGGAACTAATCAAGTCATGCGGAATAAACTAAACTAAATGCGGAAATAAATTGAATAGATAGCAAGTACAAGTCTCCCATTTAAATTACTTAAACCAAGTATCTATTATCAAACTATAAATAAACCATAGCAAAGTTACTAGCTATTACATGTCCATAAAACTGCAATTCAAATGACAGTAAAATATAAATCCACTCCAACACTCAAGCGCTTAAGCTTGGCTCCCCTCCTGGTCCACGACCTTCTCTTTTCCTTTCCCTTTTCCTGCATTATCCTGTGAGGATAGAACTAGGGCGTTAGATCAACGCGCTCAGTAGGTTTTCCGATCAAGGCTAGCACATGGTTAGTATATAAAACATTCATATATCATAGTATATGATCAACAAAACATCTGAAATCAATGCTATGTATGTAAATGCAAATGTAATGAGTTCCACCCATCACACATATACATAGCCATCACTTGACGAGACTCTCATCGTCTAGGTAATCCACAATACTCTTTCATTTCTTCTTGATGATATTCCTCCTGGCGGGACCCTCACCGCCTAAGGAGGCCGATGTGGCACTCATCATCATAATATTCCTCCTAGTGGGACCCTCATCGCCTAAGGAGGCCGTTGTAACTCTCATCATCATGATACTACTCCTGGCAGGACCCTCATCGCCTAAGGAGGCTTTCCATAATCATCATCCCATGTCCATGCATGAGATGCCAATGAATATATGAATCATGTAAATGAAACTCGTCATTCAAATCGAAGATCATAAATAATAGTATAACAAATGTCTCATAAAAACCATCATAAAACCAAGTATAAATGTTGTTACAAGTAGGTAGGAAACCTACGGAAACTTTGCTTAAGTGTCCGTTCCTTTCAAGCTTTACTCGATCACGACTCGCACGCCGTTCAACTTCCGTTTCCTTGTTTATACAACAGCAAGTTAATACTTAATCTTCTTGATTTCTAATCAAGTCTAGATTCCATAAATCATCTTGTGGGGTTCGGCCATACCCATGGCCGAACCTCACCAACTTTGGATGTAATCTCCCTTTTCATTTGATCAACCCTTAAACACTTTACCCTTCAAACATATCTTGGTAGGGTTCGGGCATACAACATGGCCGAACCTTATCACTTTGGTTTTGGACCCCTCTTTCCAAGTCCTTTGATTAATCCTTTCATATTACATTTTGACTTGTATTTACGGTTTTGCCATTGATCATATCCTTGTTTAACATTGTTAACAACCTATGGCAATAAACATTAATCCATTAAATTTAATATCCCAAAACCAATGTTTATAGGTGGGGTTCGGCCATACACCTTGGCCGAACCTCACTTATTTCACTTGAGTCCACTTTTATCTCTTGATTTAATAATTCCATTCAAGTGACTCATTTACAAAAACTACAATCCACCAAATACAACTTGGTGGGGTTCGGCCATAAAACATGGCCGAACCTCACCTTCTAACCTTAACCATACTTAAATATTTAAAACCAACAATTATTTCTCATGGGGTTCGGCCATACTCCATGGCCGAACCCATGGTCCTTTATTTCCTTTAAAATTGATTCATAACAATCATAGCAATGGTCCATAATTGGGTCCTTTTGAACCCTTGAAATTCTTTAACATGCATTAACCATATATCCCAAAACAAAACCCTTTTTAAAATTAATAAAAACAGTCCACTAATTTCCATAACCAAGAAACCTTACATCCATATAAAGTGGTCCATGGGGTTCAGCCATACACATGGCCGAACCCAATGGTTCCCTTGGTTCAATGATTCCATCATATGTACCTAACTTATCTTCATTCAACACATTTTAACACCCTTCATAACTTGTATGGTTTTATCTTCCAAAACCATTAAAATTGACCATAAGCCTATTAATCCGTTCATGGGTTCTGCCATGCCCAATAACCGAACCGTATGGCCTATGTTTTGAACCTCTTTAACATATAATTTGAGTTTTATTAAAATACATAAAATCTCTATAATTTTGCATGGTTTTTAGCCTTCCAAAAACCATCAAAATACCCAAATCATTTCATGGGGTTCGGCCATCCAAAGTGGCCGAACCCAATGATACATTTTTACCATTTTAAACAATCTTAATCCAAGGTTTAATTCCTTGATGCATTCGGCCATTCCATGGCCCAAAACATGCTCCCTTTTTACCATTTTAATTAAACCAAATTCCATGGAGTACTTACCAATTTCCTTTGCCTTTCCTCTTGCCTTTGATCTTTGCTTCCCCCTTCTTGCTTCCTTAGTTTCTAGCTGATTAGAAGCTTGAATCAATGGTGAAAACACCAATAGCTGGTTCAGCCAAGGAGGTGTGTTCTTGAGAGAGGGAGAGAGATGAGAATTCTAAGGTTTTGGCAATGTAAAACTTGGCCAAGTGAGGGTGTTTTGTTTTTGTTAAACAGCCCCATATTATCTCATTACTCCTCATCAATTCTTGATCAAACCAAGGAGGCACTTGGTGCCAACCAAGGTATCCCTTGGCACCAACCATTGCATCCCTTGGCAATAACCCATGTGATTCTCATCTCCTCCATTGAATTCCACGTATGGAAATCCACACCACAAGTACCCAACGTGTGGGACTTGTTTTGTGGTGTTTAAGACTATGACAACTCCTTCATCTCCCATTTGACTCAATGTAATTACAAGATCCCTTTGATTTCCAACTCAACTCATCCAACTCAATAACCCAACTCACCCCATTTAATGCCATTCATTTAATGCACTTGAGTCAACTCATTATTTGAATAAATTCAACTCACTTCAGTCCCAACTTAAACTAATTTGACTCACATTTGAGATCACTAGAGGATCCACACGGTCAACCATGGTCCCTATGATCAACACGACCCATTGGGTCCCCATTTAGCCCATGGATCCAATTTGACGCCATGACCCAATTATGGGTTGTTTTAGCCATTTGCATGTGATTTTCATATGTGCCTCAAGCCTACCCATTTATGCTCCATTTAGTTTCCAATCATTTCAGCTTAACCCCATTAAATTTGGGCTCACCCTATGGTCAAACAAGTCCATTATGACCCATTGGATCCCAATTGGGTCCTTTGACCCAATTAACCACATTGACCCAATTTGATGTTCATTACCCATTCATGATAAATTGACCCTTATAATATATTCATATGGTCTTAATTTGAACAATGGGCCCCACCATTTTCTCTTTTACAATCTCATTTATTAAATTCACCAATCCAGTGGCATTTTCGTAAATATTCATATTATTGAGAAATTGGGGTGTTACAGCTCTCTTCTACTTTACTTATTTATAAAAAAAATAATTAGACTCTGATTTTCGGAAGGGTGGAAAAGGGCGGGCATTACAGAATCTGGAGTGGTGAAAGTGTCGTAATACCTCCTCGCGACACTTCCTTGACAGGGGTACGAAAAGCCTGTCTTGAAAGGTCAAACCACCATCTCGTCTAATAGACCATCCAAAAGGTCCATTGCCACTGGCCACAGCGTTCCTCAATGTGACGCACCTCTCATCCATTTGTTGAGCTCTCAAAACTCTATCATAAATCCCTGGCCGAACAACCATCTGCAAAGTCTAGATGCTTTGTATTCTGAGATCAAACTTGATAAGGTTGCCCTCGTCCTGCGACTCAAGGCATCTGCAACTACGTTTGCCTTACCTAGGTGGTAAGACAACACGAAGTCGTCGTCGCAGAGGTATTTATCCACCTTTTTTGTCTCATATTCAGCTCCTTCTGTGTGAATAGATACTATAGGCTATGGTGATCTGAGAAAACTTCGAACCTCTCCCCATATAAGTAATGTCTCCAGATCTTAAGCCAAAAACTACAGCTGCTAACTCCAAGTCATGAGTAGGATAATTCTGTTCATGGATCTTAAGCTGTCTTGAACTGTAAGCTACCACATTTCCATCCTAAATTAAAACACAGCCGAAACCATCACCGCAAGCATCACAGTAGACTGCTTAGCCACGACCTCTCTCTGGTACTATCAACACTGGAGCGGAAGTCAAACTCTTCTTCAATCTGCGGAAGGCTGCCTCACAGGCTTCGTCCCAGATGAATTGCACATATTTGCGAGTCAACCCTGTCATGGGTGTGGCGATCTTGGAGAAATCCTTGATGAACCATCGGTAGTAGCCAGCAAGACCAAAAAAATTTAGTTGGATCCACGGCCACACCATCAGCTGGCACCACGTGTCCAAGAAACTGAACCTTTGGCAACCAAAACTTACACTTGCTGTACTTTGCATAAAGCTTGTGATCCCTAAAGACTCGGAGTACTGTCTTCAGATGTTGCTCATGGTCCTCCTCCGATACTAAATATATCAAGATGTCGTCGATGAACACCACTACAAACCGATCCAGATACGGCCTGAAAATTCAGTTCATCAGGGCCATGAACGTCGTCGGGGCATTAGTCACCCCAAAAGGCATCATCACGAACTCAAAGAGTCCAAAACGAGTGCGGCAAGCGGTCTTCTCAATATCACACTCCCGTACCCTCACTTGATGTAACCTGAATGAAGGTCTATTATGGAGAAGCACTTAGACCCACTCAACTGGTCAAACAGATCATCGATTCTTGGCAAGGGATACTTGTTCTTCACTATAACTCTATTCAATTGCAGACAGTCGATACACAGTCTCATGGAGCCAACTTTTTTCTTGGCAAACAACGCCGGTGCACCCGAAGATGAAGTGTTATGACGAATGAAGCCAAGAGTCTCTAACTCCCTGAGCTGTCTCTCCAATTCCAAAGTCTCTGCCGGTGCCATCCAATAAGGAGTGATAGTGATAGGTGACGTACCGGGTAGCAGGTCAATAATGAACTCCACCTCTAGGCGTGGTGGTAAACAAGGGAGCATCTCTGGAAAAATGTCCAAAAACTCTCGAATCACGCGAGGCATCTCAGCACCTGCTGGCCTCGAACCTTCCCAATTCAAACTCGCAACCAAACTGCACAACTCCTCCACTTTCAGACTAAAGGTTGGGCTAGGCTTCTCAACGAACACATCGCCTGTGAGTGTGCGACCCACTACTCTGTAACGCCCGGCCCTTTTCACCGAAATCAGAGTCTATTTTTTTTTCTTTTTGAAATAAGAGTGATAAAGGGCGCGGACGTCACGACACGAGTTAAGTCCGAGCTTCTAAAACCTGATACTTAATTGGCCAACCCTACGTGTGCGTGAGACTAAGTCCACGAAGAACGGTTCACACGTAGAAGTAAACTTGCTGATAATTAAACTAAAATGCGGGCTGTAATAGAATCTATCCTACCAGTTTTAGATAGAAGGGAAGATACATCATTAAATTACTAAAATATCTCATAATCAAAATGTCGAAAATAAAATCCAAACCATAGCAAGAAATCTAAAATTATTACATGCCGACAAGCTAAGCTACTTAAATTACAATTTCCAAAATAAAACTTAAATAAACTAAGTAGCCGCTTTCCCCAAGCTCCTAAGCTTGGCTCCCGTCGCGTCCGCCGTTTCCGCCGTCTCCTGCGTCATCAGCTAGGGTAGAAGTAGGGCGTTAGACAATGCGCCCAGTAGGACTCCAAGTAGGGCTAGCACATGGATTAGTGATAACAAGCATACGGATAACAATATAATAAAACCTATAAAATGAATGCCATGCTATGGGTGCCTAAGTCATGTGTCCCACCTATCATTCATACCATCATACAATATCATATCCCCCTTGACGGCAAGGCCTCATCAAGGTGTCCCCATGTTTGCTTCTCAGTCGCCCCGACGGAGCATGGACTCCGGTTATAGCATATCAAGCTATCCCCATGTTGCTTCTCGATCGCCCAGACGGAGCATGGACTCCGGTTATAGCACCTCAGGCTATCCCCATGTTTGCTTCTCGGTCGCCCTGACGGAGTATGGACTCCGGTTTCTTTATTTTCCCACCCATGCCATGCATGAGATATAAGTGCATTATGCTATGTAGTATATATATAATTCATATCCTTAATATATATTCCATAGCATTGAAATATAATCCATAGGATTAAAAATATCATCCATAGCATTAAAATATAATCCATAGCATTTAAAACCCATCTTAAAATAAATCATATAATTACCGAAATAAAACAAGGAAACCATCACATGCACATAATCCACGGCTTACAAAAAGGTAGGAATCCTACCGAATACCGACTAGCGTCCTTTTTCGTTTCCGTCCGATAAATCCGGTCGCCGATCGCGTACCGTTTGCGATGTCCCGATACCTTATTATACATTTACCAAATTAGTCCATATTTTTAATCATTTCTAAGCCCATTAATCATTTCCAAGTCCATATGAATAATCGGTCACTATTTAGGTTTTGTGGGTCCCATTTAGTCCATCAACCTTTTTTTATCACATAAGATCATTTTTGAACATACTTAAGTCCATGGTCATCCTCCCATGGGGTTCTTCATTTTGGCCAATATTTACCATTTTTGCTACTACTCCTTTACATGATTAATTACTCATTTATCCATGCACACTTAAGTCCAAAATTGATCCATAACCTAGATCCATTAGTGACCCATCAACCATATCATAAAATTATTAAAATCAGCCACTTAATTGACTTAATCCCCATTCATTTAATCATCTACATAGACCCAATCTTGGCCCATAAAATGGCTCTCATATGAGTCATGGGTTCGGCCATACACCATGGCCGAACCCATGATGTCTTTTCCTTATCTTTCCTTGGACTTATTTATATTACTTAGATCCAAAATGAACCCTCCCATGAGGGAGTTTACATCATGCATTACATCATCACTTTGATCATTATTTGGTACATTTTTGAGTCCATTAATGACTCCTTTAATCATACCACATTCCCCATTCTTTTCATGGTTTCAAACATACTTAAACCATCAAATTTCCCCATTATTTTTCGTATTTACCTATCCTTTAAAATTATGAATACATTACCATAGGTTCATCATTCATTGGTGACCTTTAAGACCATAAAAACGCTAACCTTCATTCATGGATTCCTTCATTTAAAAATCCTTTTAAAAAAAAATCACTAACATTCATTTACTTAAAACTTTAAAAAATTATTAACTACTTAACATAGCCTCCATTCTCTAAACCCATTAAAATTTCTAACATCATCACCATAAGTTCATGGTCCATTCATTTCATGCCTTTTAAGGCCACAAAAATCATTCACATATCCCATACATTTCCTTATTTAAACCCCTTTAAAATTTCCAACATTTAATCATTAAAATCTTAAAACTCATAAATTAACCCCCATGGCTTTCATTCTTCAAAACCCTACCAAAATCATTTAATCAGCTACCATCGGGTTCGGCCATACTACAAGGCCGAACCCTATGGTCAATCAATCCATTCAAAAACCCATACTTCCATGCTTAATTAAATCTAAATACATAGTGTCCTTAATATCCATTTACTTTTCTTAATTTATCTCTCCCAATTTATCCATTTCTTACTTCATCTTTGGATGGATCTTAGATCCAAGGCCCATGATGGTTTTGGCCACATCCAATCCAAGGAAAATGGATGTCATGATCTCTTTTTAAATCTTTTAAAAAATGTAACCTCTTGTTTAAGAAATACTTACAATCCGGTCGGTTCCTCCGACTTTCTTTCTCCTTTTGATCTCCTTAACCTTCTCTTCTCTTCTTCTCCTTGATCTTTGGTTAAGATGCTTGATCAAGATGGAGTCTCCAAGGTTTGGGTTCGGCTAAGGTAAGGTTGATTTGAGAGAGGGAAGAGAGGAGAGGATGGGAAAAACACCTAGCCACCTTGGTCTTAGGTGGTGGCTTTTGCTTGTACTTCTCTTCTCTAAGTCTTCTTCTCCTTTCCTCCTTAGTTTTTCTTCTTCTTTCTCTTGTTGGATGTAGGGGACGGTTTTTGAGAGTGTAAGGGAGGGAGAACGTGTGAAATGGGAGTGGGATTGGAAGATGAGATGAAAACTATCTCATCTTTGGTTTCTACCCTCAATCATTAGGTCCCCCACCTACCATACATGGATTTATGTGCTTAATGGTGGTGGTTGGGATAAAACCACCACTTAAGACAATGGTTTTGTTTCGTGTTTCTTTAGAGTGGTTTGTGTTTGTTTGGGTGGTTTTGACCATTTGACCATAATTAGATTAGCTTAATTAATTTAATTAATTTGATCATTAGGTTAAGTTAATTAATTCCCACTTAATTTAATTCCATTAAATTCCTATATGAACTCCACCCATGGTTGGTTGACCAAGTCAACCATGGTGGCCGGCCCCACCAATTCTTGGTCCACACGCCACCTCAGTTGGTGAGGTGGAGGTGGGCCCCACTTGGTTATACCATTTTGATCAATTCACCACTAACTTAGGTGATTTAAATTTAATTAAATCTATTCCAACTAATTGGATTACCATTGGGCCCATGGCCCAATTTATTTCCTACCCATTTACCTTAGAGCTTAACTCTCTTGACCCATTGGGTCCCAAATGGGTATTTGACACAATTTGACCATTCTTGACCCAATTAATCATTATTGGCCAATTAATGAATCTCATCCAATCTTTGGTCCAATTGGCCATAATTGGTCCATTTGCCCATATTTTGATCTATTTTACATTTACTCCATCAAATTTCCAATTTCCACCATTAAAATAAATAATATTCACCTATATATTGATTTACAAATTCTGGGCCATTACAATACAATCGTCTTTTGAAATTTTCATCCCGAAAATTCGAGCGAGGTAGGGGTTCAAACAACTCATACAAAGCGCTCCGGATGAGCAGTTCTCATCTCTGACTCAAGTTCCCAGTGGCTTCCTCATTGCCATGTCGTTCCCATACCACCTTGACCAACTGAATAGCGCGATTCCGCAGCACTCTTTGTTCTCTCCCGATCACTCTGATCGGCTTCTCCACATGCGTCACGTCGTTTTGCACGTCGACGTCTTGCACGCTCAGGACATGTGAAGGATCGGGGTTGTACTTCCTCAACATGGACACGTGGAATACATCATGTAGGGATGATAACTGTGGAGGAAACGCCAACTGATAATCTACCCCCCCCCCCCCCCCCCCCCCCCCCCCCCACCCTCTTCAAGATTGGAAACGGTCCCACAAATCTAGGTGACAGTTTCCCTTTCTTCCCGAATCTCATATGTCCCTTCCGAGGTGAGACTTTCAAGAATACTAAGTCTCCCTCCTCAAATTCGAGGAACCTCCTCCTCTTGTCGGCGTAGCTCTTTTGACGGCTCTGCGCAGTGAGTAAGTGTCCCGTATCAATTTGATCTGCACCGTAGTCTCTGTAACTAACTCCAGTCCAATCAGCGCAGGCTCACCGGCCTCTGTCCAACACACTGGCGATCTACACGGGCTACCATATAAGGCCTCAAATGGAGCCATCTGGAGGCTTGCTTGGCAACTGTTATTATAGGAAAACTCCACCAGTGGCAAGTGATCCTCCCTTCCACCCTTGGAGTCTAGCATGCATGCTTCCAGCATATTCTCCAATGTCTGTATTGTCCTCTCCGACTGCCCATCAGTCTGTGGATGAAATGCTGTGCTAGTCAATATGTCGGTCCCCATAGCCGACTGCAAGCCCTGCCATACTCTGCTGGTGAATCGGCCATCTCTGTAGGACACAATAGTCTGGGGAATACCATGTAGTCTGATGATATCCCGGATGTACCGTCGACCCAATGTCTCCGATGAATCTGTCATCTTGATGGGAAGGAAATGTGCAGACTTAGTCAACCGGTCCACTACGACCCATATTGCATCGTTGCCCTTTGATGACCTTGGCAACCCTGTTACGAAATCCATAGATATGTGCTCCCATTTCCACTCCGGCACTAGTAGGGGTGCGAGTAAAACCGGTGGTTTCTGATGTTCCGACTTAACTTGCTGGCTAGTTAGGCAACGAGCAACAAACTCCGCCACATTTCTCTTGAGTCCCCACCACCAATAGTGCCTTTTAAGATCATGATACATCTTGGTGCTGCCCGGATGGATAGAGAGCTTGGTTTGGTGTGCTTCAATCAATAACTCTCTTCTGCAGCTCTTAGGCACATATGTTCTACCTCGGAGCACGAGACCCTGTCCTGGTCGTAATTCCCACTCCAGTACAACCTCACCGGTAGACATCTTACTCCATATCTCCTCCACCTCTGGATCTGTCCGTTGCTCCCGTTCAATCTCGGAGACCATGTTGGATCGTATGATCAGATTATATATGGTCCCGTGATTATTGAGGTAGATTTTGAATTCTCTGATGGTACTCAACACTTCCCATTCCGTCCTGATCAAGCTGGCTACTGTCGCATGTGACATGCGGCTGAGGGCATCTGCCACCTTGTTCTCCTTGCCAGGATGATACCGAAGTGCGAACTCATAATCTGCCAGATATTCCATCCATCTGCACTGTCTCATGTTGAGTTCCTTCTGATCAAATAAGTATTTCAGGCTCTTATGATCTGAGAATACCTCAAACTTCTCACCATAAAGGTAGTGTCTCCAGCTTTTGAGAGCGAAGACCACTGCTGCTAGCTCCAGATCATGTGTGGGATAGTGGCGTTCATGAATTTTTAACTGTCTAGATCCGTACGCCACCGCACAATTTCCTTGACTGAGTGTACACCCCAGTCCCTCACCTAAGGCATCACAGTACACCTCATAATTTTTGCCTCTTTCTGACAAGATTAGAATAGGAGTGGTTGTAAGCTTCTCCTTTAGTTCCTCAAATCTCCGGTTGCACAGATCCGGCCACTCAAATTTGACTCTTTTTCTGAGTGAGTCAGGTGAGTGGAGCTGCAATCTTGGAGAAGTCCATGATGAATTTCCTGTAATAACCGGCCAATCCAAGAAAACTACGGATCTCGGTCACGTTCGTCGGTGCTTTCCACTCCTTCACTGCTGCTACCTTAGCCGGGTCCACAGCTATACCTTCCTCCAATATGACGTGCCCCAAGAAATTTACCTCAGATAGCCAGAATTCACACTTATTGGCTTTGGCATACAACTGGTTCTTCCTCAAGGTGTCCAAAACTATCCGCAGGTGTTCAACATGTTCCTCCTGACTCTTGGAATAGATCAGGATGTCATCAATAAATACGATCACAAACTGATCTAAGTAAGGCCGGAATATCATATTCATCAGGTCCATGAACACAGCCGGTGCATTAGTAAGCCCAAACGGCATGACTACGTACTCATATAGACCATACCGTGTTCTGAAGGATGTCTTCTCTATGTCCTCCTCTCTGACCCGGATTTGATGGTATCCGGACATCAGATCTATCTTGGAGAAGTGAGAGGAAGCCCTAAGTTGATCAAACAGATCGTCAATCCTGGGTAGGGGATACTTGATCCTAACAGTCAGCTGGTTCAATTTCCTATAGTCCACACACATCCACAGGGTACCGTCTTTCTTCTTCACAAATAATACTGGGGCTCCCCATGCGGATGTGCTATTCGGAATAAAACCCAGTCTGAGCAGTTCATCAATCTGTTTCTTCAACTCGGTCATCTCAGCTGGTGCCATCCTATAATGTGGCAACGATACTGGAGCCGTGCTGGGAAATAATTTGATCTCAAAGTCTATCTCCCTTTTTGGTGGCAAACCGGGGAGTTCTGTTGGGAATACCATAAAAAGTCTGCTACTACCGCCTGAAGTTCAGCCTCTGGTGCCCTGTCTAATCTAATGTTGTTCAAGACAAGGTGGTTCAACTCTTCTTGCAGCCTTCTAGGAATGTCTTGTCTGTTAGCGGGCACTATATACCGCTTTCCCTCGGGTGACCAAAATATCACCCTACGAAGATGGCAATCAATATGGGCCTGATATGTAGCCAACCAGTCCATACCAACTATAACATCGTACTCAGCCATATCGATTACTAAATAGTTGTACTCGAATCTGAATCCAGCGAGTTCAGTGTTCAGTGCCGTGCATATGAGTCCCAAAGATGTGTCTCCGACGGGGGATACGATGGTAATTGATGTGGACAGTTTTTGTACTAATGTACTCGTAGCAGATATGAATGTAGTAGATATTAATGAATGGGAAGCTCCAGAATCAAATAATGTAACAGCATAGGAACTACCAACTACAGCCATACCTTGAATCACCAAGCGATCCACCGCAACTAGAGAAGGCATGGTAAAAAGCCGTCCAGATCCTGTAGGGTTTGGCGCCCGTCCCCTCTGGTTGTAAGTCCTGCCTCCTCGTGACTGAGCTGGTCTAGTTGGAGGGCGGAAGGGACCCCTGAACTGAGAGGGTCTACTGATCTGTGGACATTCCCTCTTGAAGTGGCCCTGCTGGCCACACTAATAACATGTGTTCCCACCTCGTGGGTCCTGAGTGACTGATGCTGATGGGGAAGGCTGATTGGGGCGAAAGCCCCCTATAGATCCAGTGGAGGGTGAGGGTCTGCTGAAGTTTGGGCGGAACTTCTTGTTGGATTGGAATGCACCCTGCCCACTCTGCCCTCAGCGGTTGTCAAACAGTACTATCTCATTTAGCTCTCACTCCGCTATAGTGGCCCTGCTGACCACCCCTGCCAGTGTAGGTTCTTTGAATATTGTCACCCTAGCTCTGATGCTCGGCCGAAGGCCCCGCTCAAACTTACGGGCCCTCCGGTGCTCGGTATCCACCATATAAAATGCATAGACGGATAGACGAAGGAATTCCCTGTGGTACTTTACCACCGTCATATTGCCTTGTACCAATGATAGGAAGGCCTGAGTCTGGCTCTCTCTTTCCTCCTCCGGAAAATGCTGCTCTAGGAATGTGGCTGAGAACCATTCCCATGTCATGGTATGTAATGGCCCGAAATTTGTAAATCAATATATAGGTGAATATTATTTATTTTAATGGTGGAAATTGGGAAAATTGATGGAATAGATGGTAAATGGATCAAAGTTTGGACAAAAGGCCCAAGTATGGCCCAATGGACCATGGATTGGATTAAATTTATCTTAATGGTCAGTGATGGTCAAATTGGGCCAAGGATAGTCAAATTGGGCCCAATACCCATTTGGGACTCAATGGGTCAAAATAATGCAAACTCTAAGGTAAATGGATAGGAGAGAACTTAATTGGGTCATGGGCCCAATGGTGATCCAATAAGGGAAGGGGATTGAATTGATTTTTAATCACTTAAGTTAGTATTAATTAGACCTAAGAAACATGGCCAAATGGGACCCACCTCCACCTCACCAAGTGAGGTGGCGTGTGGACCCAGGGATTGGTGGGGCCGGCCACCATTGTTGAATTGGTCAACCATGGGTATATGTATGAGGGCAATTTAAGCCAATGGAATTAAGTTCAAGGGGGAATTAGTTAACTTAACCTAATGACCCAATTAAGTAATTAAGTAAGCTAATAAAAAAAAAGTTGGTCAAAGAGGGGAGACCAGCCACCTTATCTCTAACACCATGAAAAAACGTTGGGCATGGTGGTGGTTTGTCCTAACCACCACCATAAAGCATATAAAATATCTTATGGGTGGTTGGGAGATTTAATGTTAAAGTGTAGTTTAAGTAACCAAAGTGATAAGATAAGTTTGTATCTTATTCTCTTCATTTCACCCTCATCTCATTCTCTCCATATCTTTCACTCTCTCATGGCCGTCCCACACTAGGAAGGGAGAAGAAGAAGAAGAGCTTAGGGAGAGGAAGAAAAGCACAAGAGTTGGCCCACCACCTCAAGGTAAAAACCTTGAGACACTTTTCTCATCTCCATTCTTCCCTTCTCACTCTCAATCTAACCTTACCTTGGCCGAACCCAAGGCTTGAGGTTTTCACCATGGATCAAGCATCCTAGCCAATCAACAAAGGAGAGGAAGAAGAAAGGAGGCCAAGAGTCCGACGAGAGCAAAGAAAGACGGAGGAGACGACGGATTGTAAGTATTTTCTAAAACAAGAGATTTGGATTTTCTTAGGGTTTAAGAGTCTATGAAATCCATTTCTTGGATTTAGAGGTGGCCAAATCATGGCCTTGAATCTCAAATCCATCAAATGAAGGGAGGAAAGATGGACAAAACCCTAATGGAGAAAAAATTAGGGTTAAGGAAAATAAATAAAAGGATTAAGGATGTTATGCAATTAAATGGATTAAGCATGGAAGTAAGGGTTTTTGAATGGATTGATGGACCATAAGGTTCGGCCATGTAGTATGGCCGAACCCCATGGTAGAGGATTGATTAATTAATTAGGGTTGTAAAGAGTAGAAGCTATGGAGGGTGAATTGTGATTAATAGGGTTTTAATGGTTGAATGAGGTAATTTTTAAAGGGATTGTAAATGAGGAATTGATGGGAGATATGAATAATTTTGTGGCCTTAAAAGGCATGAATGAATGAAGATTGGACCATGAACCCTATGGTAATGCATTCATAATATTAATGGATATGTAAGTATGGAAAAATAATGGGAAATGTTGGTAGTTTTGATGGACCAAGAAAGTGAGCCTAATGTTGATTAAAATGGGCTGCTTTTAATGATCCTATAACATGAAGTGGTAAGGCATTAAGGGATCTAAGATGTGGATCAAAAATGTGGGAAAAGATCCCAGAGGAATAAGGAAATCAACATCATGGGTTCAGCCATGGTGTATGGCCGAACCCATGACCCAATTATATGAACCACTTACTGTGGCTAAGTTAATGGACTTAAATGTGATTAAGGAATGATGAATTAAATGTGTGGTTTAGGTTCTCTCAATGGAGGGACTTATGATGGGTTCAAATGTATAAATAGGCCAAAGAAAAAAATGGGATAAAGACATCATGGGTTCGGTCCATGGTGTATGGCCGAATCCATGACCCATTGGTGGGTAAACTTATGGATTAATTTTGGTATGTGTATGTTAAATTAATGGAGCTTAAGTAAATTAAATGGCTAATTTTAATGGTCATATGACATGGTTGAATGGGTCATTAACGGACCTAAGTTAGGGATCCAAGTTTATGATCAATTATGAACTTAGTTAGGCAAGGGTGAATGGGTGATTAACCATGGAGAAGAGGTAGTGGCAAAACCATAATTAATGGCCAAATTCAAGAATTCCATGGAGATTGATCATGGACTTAGGGGCTCTAATGTAACAACCTTATATGTGGTTAGTAAAGCCTAAGGTGGCTGGTTTTTAGACTCATTATGATTAAAATGTTTGATGGACTAAATGAACTTAAAAGGTTAAAAACATGGATTAATTATTAATGTATAATAAGGTACTGGACATCGCAAACGGTGCGCGTTTGGCGACCGGGTCTATCGGACGGAAACGAAAGAAAGAACGCTAGTCAGTATTCGGTAGGATCCCTACCTTTTTGTAAGCCATGGATGTGTGATGGTTCTTTTAGTTTATTTTATTTGATAATTATTTGATTTGCTTTATGATGGGGTTTAAGATATGAATTATGTTTTCATGTTATGACTTATATTTTAAGGTTATGCACTATATGTTAAGGCTATGTATTATATTTTAAGGCTATGATCAATATATATTACATAGCATAATGCATTACATCTCATGCATGGTATGGGCGGGAAAATAAAGAAACCGGAGTCCATGCTCCGTCAGGGCGACCGAGAAGCATGATGGGGATAGCCTGATAGGCTATAACCGGAGTCCATGCTCCGTCGGGGCCACCGAGAAGCAAGCATGGGGACACCTTAACGAGGGCTTGCCGTCAAGGGAGATACATTGTGATTGGTTATGTCTTAACGAGGTTTTTCCGTCAAGGGGATATGGCATCAAGATAGTAAGGATGATGGGTGGGACACATGACATAAGACACCCATGGCATGGCATTCACTTTATAATTTTCATTGTATGATTATCTGTATACTTGTTATCACTAATCCATGTGTTAGCCCTACTCGGAGTCCTAGTGGGCGCGTTGTCTAACGCCCTACTTCTACCCTAGCTGATGACGCAGGAGATGGCGCAGCAGAAGGGCGCGACGGGAGCCAAGCGTAGGAGCTTGGGAAAGCGAGATGTTTAGTTTATTTAAGTTTTATGTTGGAAATGTAATTTGAATAACTTAGCTCGTCCGAATGTAATATTTTAGATTACTTGCTATGTTTTGGATTTCATTTTGGACGTTGTAATTTTGAGGTATCTTAGTAATTAAATGAATGTTCTTCCCTGCTATCTAAAATTTGTAGGTTAGTCTCTATTATCATTCCGCATCTAATTTAATATTCCTCGAGCTTACTTCTACGTGTGAACCATTCTTCATGGACTTCGTTCCACGTACACGTAGGGTTGGCCAGTTAAGGGCCGGACTTTAGAAGCTTGGACTTAACTCGCGTCGTGACGTCCGCGCCCTTTGTCACTTTTTATAAAAAAAAAAAAAAAAAAAATACTCTGATATTTCGGTGAAAAGGGGCGGGCGTTACATGGTAGTCCTCTCCCCTTCCGGCACCAGTGCTTGTTGTTTTTCCACCACTTCCCACCAATTACCGGCATCCTCGATCAATTGAGATGTAGCCAGTAAGATTCTGTCAGCAGGACTGGAAATCTGAAGCAGATTCAAGATTTCGGTGATCTTCTTCAACCAATGATCTGCTTCGACAGCCCCTTCTTTTCCCCTGAAGTAGGGAGGGCGTTGTTGCTGGAAATCTCTAACCATATTCCGTTTGTTGGAGCCGCTGGTGGTTGCATCCCCATTCAAGTGTTGTTGAAGGACAGAGGTGACCACTGCTTAAACCAATTCTTTCAACTTGGGAGGCACAACCGGCAGGTTCACACTATTCTGTCCCTCCTCCTGATGTGGTGGTTGTACTCCCTCTTGATGCGGTGGTTGTACCTCCTCTTGATGCGGTGGTGGCACCTCTTCCTCCACCCGTGGATTTTGTCTCGTTTTTCTCTTCCGAGGCATTTCCTAAGTCATTGAACAATATTTATTGACTTAGTTCCTTCATAAAATTGTCATGTTCATAGTTTGGGAAAAAAAATTTCCTAAGTATCAAATATTTTCCTCAAATTGGTGGAGAATTATCGACTAAGTATACTTCATTTTATTTTGGGGGGGGGGAATTTCCTAAGGATCAAATATCGTTTTCTTTCCATTTGGGGGAGATTGCCAAATAAGCACACTTGGTTTTCGTAAAACTCCCTAAGTGTCATGTCTTTCTTTCCAATTTGGGGAAAAAAAATTCCTAAGTATCAATGTTTGTTTCATTTGGTGAGATCGGGGAAACTTTCCTACGTTTGATAAACCCATCAATGTTCCATCAATTTGGGGAAAAATCTAGATTTTGTTTTCTCATTTTGGGGAAAGTAAGCCCTATTTGCTATGTTTGATAAATCCATTACTTATAATGATTGTCCTTCCCTTGCTATCATTTCTTTACGTCAAATGTTGCTCTCAGATTGAATGCTTCAGTCTGAGTCAATCGAAGTAAATTAACCCGGCCCCCGTGCAGTGGACTGCGAAGAGTCGGTCAGTTTGGATTCTTAGCTGTCAGTGAGACATGCAACCGTCTTAATCTTACTTCGAGAGATTCATTCTTCTGATATTCGCTCAGATACCAACAGTAACGCCCTCCCTTTTCACCGAAATCAGAGTCTATTTTTTTTTTCTAAATAAGAGTGATAAAGGGTGCGGACGTTACGACGCTAGTTAATTCTGAGCTTCTAAAGCCCAGCCCTTAACTTGCCAACCCTACGTGTGCGTGGGACTAAGTCCATGAAGAACGGTTCACACGTAGAAGTAAGCTTGCGGATAATTAAACTAAAATGCGGGTTGTAATAGAATCTATCCTACCAGTTTTAGATAGAAGGGAAGATACATCATTAAGTTACTAAAATATCTCATAATCATAATGTCCAAAATAAAATCCAAACCATAGCAAGAAATCTAAAATTATTACATGTCGACAAGCTAAGCTACTTAAATTACAATTTCCAAAATAAAACTTAAATAAACTAAGTAGCCGCTTTCCCCAAGCTCCTAAGCTTGGCTCCCGTCGCGTCCGCCGTTTCCGCCGTCTCCTGCGTCATCAGCTAGGGTAGAAGTAGGGCATTAGACAACGCGCCCAGTAGGACTCCGAGTAGGGCTAGCACATGGATTAGTGATAACAAGCATACGGATAACAATATAATAAAACCCATAAAATGAATGCCATGCCATGGGTGCCTATGTCATGCGTCCCACCCATCATTCATACCATCATACAATATCATATCCCCCTTGATGGCAAGGCCTCGTCAAGGTGTCCCCATGTTTGCTTCTCGGTCGCCCCGACAGATCATGGACTCCGGTTATAGCATATCAAGCTATCCCCATATTGCTTCTCGATCGCCCCGACGGAGCATGGACTCCGGTTATAGCACCTCAGGCTATCCCTATGTTTGTTTCTCGGTAGCCCCGACGGAGCATGGACTCCGGTTTCTTTATTTTCCCACCCATGCCATGCATGAGATGTAAGTGCATTATGCTATGTAGTATATATATAATTCATATCCTTAATATATTTTCCGTAGCATTGAAATATAATCCATAGCATTAAAAATATCAGCCATAGCATTAAAATATAATCCATAGCATTTAAAACCCATCTTAAAATAAATCATATAATTACTGAAATAAAACAAGGAAACCATCACATACACATAATCCACGGCTTACAAAAAGTTAGGGATCCTACCGAATACCGACTAGCGTCCTTTTTCATTTCCGTCCGATAAATCCGGTCGCCGATCGCGTACCGTTTCCGATGTCTCGATACCTTATTATACATTTACCAAATTAGTCCATATTTTTAATCATTTCTAAGCCCATTAATCATTTCCAAGTCCATATGAATAATCGGTCACTATTTAGGTTTTGTGGGTCCCATTTCGTACATCAACCTTTTTTTATCACATAAGATCATTTTTGAACATACTTAAGTCCATGGTCATCCTCCCATGGGGTTCTTCATTTTGGCCAATATTTACCATTTTTGCCACTACTCCTTTACATGATTAATTACTCATTTATCCATGCACACTTAAGTCCAAAATTGATCCATAACCTAGATCCATTAGTGACCCATCAACCATATCATAAAATTATTAAAATCAGCCACTTAATTGACTTAAGCCCCATTCATTTAATCATCTACATAGACCCCAATCTTGTCCCATAAAATGGCTCTCATATGAGTCATGGGTTCGGCCATACACCATGGCCGAACCCATGATGTCTTTTCCCTATCTTTCCTTGGACTTATTTATATTACTTAGATCCAAAATGAACCCTCCCATGAGGGAGTTTACATCATGCATTACATCATCACTTTGATCATTATTTGGTACATTTTTGAGTCCATTAATGACTCCTTTAATCATACCACATTCCCTATTCTTTTCATGGTTTCAAACATACTTAAACCATAAAATTTCCCCATTATTTTTCCATATTTACCTATCCTTTAAAATTATGAATACGTTACCATAGGTTCATCATTCATTGGTGACCTTTAAGACCATAAAAACATTAACCTTCATTCATGGATTCCTTCATTTAAAAATCCTTTTAAAAAAAATTCACCAACATTCATTTACTTAAAACTTTAAAAAATTATTAACCACTTAACATAGCCTCCATTCTCTAAACCCATTAAAAATTCTAACATCATCACCATAAGTTCATGGTCCATCATTCATTTCATGCCTTTTAAGGCCACAAAAATCATTCACATATCCCATACATTTCCTCATTTAAACCCCTTTAAAATTTCCAACATTTAATCATTAAAATCTTAAAATTCATAAATTATCCCCCATGGCTTCCATTCTTCAAAACCCTACTAAAATAATTTAATCACCTACCATGGGGTTCAGCCATACTACATGGCCGAACCCTATGGTCAATCAATCCATTCAAAAACCCATACTTCCATGCTTAATTAAATCTAAATACATAGTGTCCTTAATATCCATTTATTTTTCTTAATTTATCTCTCCCAATTTATCCATTTCTTACTTCATCTTTGGATGGATCTTAGATCCAAGGCCCATGATGTTTTTGCCACATCCAATCCAACGAAAATGGATTTTATGATCTCTTTTTAAATCTTTTAAAAAATGTAACCTTTTGTTTAAGAAATACATACAATCCGGTCGGCTCCTCCGACTTTCTTTCTCCTTTTGATCTCCTTAACCTTCTCTTCTCTTCTTCTCCTTGATCTTTGGGTTAAGATGCTTGATCAAGATGGAGTCTCCAAGGTTTGGGTTCGGCTAAGGTAAGGTTGGATTTGAGAGAGGGAAGAGAGGAGAGGATGGGAAAAACACCTAGCCACCTTGGTCTTAGGTGGTGGCTTTTGCTTGTACTTCTCTTCTCTAAGTCTTCTTCTCCTTTCCTCCTTAGTTTTTCTTCTTCTTTCTCTTGTTGGATGTAGGGGACGGTTTTGAGAGTGTAAGGGAGGGAGAACGAGTGAAATGGGAGTGGGATTGGAAGATGAGATGAAAACTATCTCATCTTTGGTTTCTACCCTCAATCATTAGGTCCCCCACCTACCATACATGGATTTATGTGCTTAATGGTGGTGGTTGGGATAAAACCACCACTTAAGACAATGGTCTTGTTTCGTGTTTCTTTAGAGTGGTTTGTGTTTGTTTGGGTGGTTTTGACCATTTGACCATAATTAGATTAGCTTAATTAATTTAATTAATTTGATCATTAGGTTAAGTTAATTAATTCCCACTTAATTTAATTCCATTAAATTCCTATATGAACTCCACCCATGGTTGACCAAGTCAACCATGGTGGCCGGCCCCACCAATTCTTGGTCCACATGCCACCTCAGTTGGTGAGGTGGAGGTGGGCCCCACTTGGTTATACCATTTTGATCAAGTCACCACTAACTTAGGCGATTTAAATTTAATTAAATATATTCCACCTAATTGGATTACCATTGGGCCCATGGCCCAATTTATTTCCTACCCATTTACCTTAGAGCTTAACTCTCTTGACCCATTGGGTCCCAAATGGTTATTTGACCGAATTTGACCATTCTTAACCCAATTAATCATTATTGACCAATTAATGAATTTCATCCAATCTATGGGTCCAATTGGCCATAATTTGTCCATTTGCCCATATTTTGATCTATTTTACATTTACTCCATCAAATTTCCAATTTCCACCATTAAAATAAATAATATTCACCTATATATTGATTTACAAATTCCGGGCCATTACATACTCGTTTATGATAACAGTCCAAGGTGACCTGATGGAAGGACAACTAGTGCATCCCCAAGATGACGTCAAAACCTGACATCTCCAAAACCGACAGATCAAACTCCAACACTACACCTCCAATGGTCAAAGCAAACGACCGACAAATCTGATCTATGACTTCAGTCAGAAGAAAGCTCTTTCTTTCGGAAAGAACATCTGTTGGCAGTTCGGTATTGAGCCCGAAAAGGAATGGAAGGCTGTTTATAGTAAGGGGCTATCGATGTTCAAAGTATCGTCGGACCTCCTACGGTGTACTGACAGAGATAGGGGCCCTTACCAGTTCTACCACTAAACCATAACTAACAGCAAAACTCAAGGCAATAAAGGAGTGTGAAGCACCAGAATCAAATAAAACTCTACACCACGCACCCTGAAGGACTAACGTACCTTGCCTCACTATCGGTGGTGTGTACTCCTCTGTCTGCTGGGTGATGGCGTAAGCTCTGCCACAGATCACTGGTCCAGGTCTGCCACGACCTCTGCCTCTCTGAGGTGGTGCTGCACCCCTGCCCGTGGGGATGCCGGGCGTCACCTGCACATGGGTGGGGACTGGCATGATCGCTCTCTAGGGTACCACCGCTACGGCCTGACCTCTGCCCTCCTGACAGCCTCCGGTGAAATGCCTTGGCCCACCACAAGTGTAGCACTAAAGGCCCCGAGTCTAGCTTTGAACTTGTCTCTGAACTGAGGACAGTCCCTCATGGTGTGGCCTGCTTGCTGATAGTGGAAGGTACACATACTGTCTGGGCTGGCCACCTGACACTGCACAGTTTGAATCTGCTGAGATGGGCCTAAAGGTAACCTCTGACTCGAGTAGATGGGTGGCCTCTTCATCTTTTTATAAAAACCTCTGCTCTGCCTAGGGGTAAAAATCGATGTCGGCTGATAAACCATCCTGCTGCTCCAAAAGGCGGTGGTCTCTGCCAAGACTTCCCTCTGCACCACTTCAGTATAGGTAGTGCTCCTCGCAGTAACCACCACATGGGCGACTACTGGATGAAGGCCTTGCTCAAAACGGCGTGCTTTCAATAGATCAGTCGTAACCATTCTAGCGTAAAGTGACACAACTTAGAGAACTTGGCCTCATACGGAATAATTGTATCATCACCCTGTATTAGGTTGGCGAACTCAATGCTCTTGGCTTCTTTGACTACTGATGGAAAATACTTAGCCAGAAACACTTGGCGAAAAAAGTCCCAATCCCTCAAGGCTGTGGCTTGGAGGGACTCCTGGGTCCACCAACGGGCTGCTTCTCCCATGAGGTGATGTGTGGCCAAGGTCACCCGTAGGTCTCCCTCCCTGACGTCCAGCGTATCTAGAAGATTGCCAGTCTCATCGATCTACTCCTCTGCTGCGATTGGGTCAGACCTTCCTTTGAACACACAGAGGTAATGGCGCTTAAACTCCCTCAATGCAACCATCTCTCTAGTCTCGCAGTAGACCTCGCTAGGTGGAGGTGGTGGTGCAGGGTGCAGAGATGGAGGTGGAGGCGTACGTGTAGGAGGTGTTGCCTGCCTTTCCAACAAGGTCTGTACAGTTCTCTCCACTGTCCTCTCCGTGGCTCTCTCAAAGTTGGTCACCATCCCAGCCAACATCTCTATCAGATGTCCCTGGTTGATGGGCTCCTGCGCAGGTCTGGGTCTCAAAGCTGACGTCTCTGCCAAACTCTCCAGTCCGTCCTGATCCACTGGTCCTTCCCTGGCTGGAGAAACCCTAATCGTACTGGCATCGCCGTTGCCACGGCCTCCCCCATTCGAACCGGTGTTGTATCTCGACATTGCTTGTTTAATAAAGATACTGATGTGTCGCCCCGCCCTTTTTCACTCCCCGAAAATCAGAGTCTATTTTTTTCTTTTTTAAATAAAGAGTGACAAGAGAGCGGGACGTCACGACGCAAGCTAAGTCCGTGCTTCCAAAGCCCGGCCCTTAACTGGCCAACCCTACGTGTGCGTGGAACTAAGTCCACGAGAACAATTCAGACGTAATAAGTTAAGCTTGCGGAATGTAAAGTTAATGCAGAATTAAAATAGAGTCTATCCTACCAATTATTAAATAGCAAGGAAGTATATCACTTAATTAATAAATACCTTAACTTAGAATGTCCAAAAGTAAAGTCCAAACCATAGCAATAGTCTAAGTTAATACAGTCCAATGAGCTAATTACTCAAATTACATTCCCATAAATAAAACTTAAATAAATCAATCTAGCTTCTCCAAGCTCCTAAGCTTGGCTCCGATCACGTTCTTCACTTCCTCCATTTCCTGCGTCATGTAAGGTAGAAGTAGGGCGTTAGAGAACGCGCCCAGTAGGTACTCCGAGTAGGGTCAACACATGGATTAGTATAACAAAAACACATAGATATAATTAATATCAAAACCATGTAAGTAAATGCCATGCCATGGGTGTGTGTCATATGCCATAAGTCCCACCCATCATTCATATCATCATCGCATAGTATCCCCTTGATGGAAAATGCACATCAAGGTACCCCCACAAATGCCTTACGGACGCCCTGACGGAGTGTGGATCTCCGGTTACAAATCAATCATACATTCCTCTTGATGGATAATGCACATCAAGGTACCCTCACAAATGCCTTATGGACGCCCCGACGGATTGTGGATCTCCGGTTACAAATCAATCATACATTCCTCTTGATGGATAATGCACATTAAAGTACCCCCACAAATGCCTTATGGATGCCCAGACGGAGTGTGGATCTCCGGTTACATTAGATCCCTCCCATGCCATGCATGAAATGTAAGTACAAACATGCTATGTAATAATATAAATCATAGCATTAAAATCCCATCATTAAGACATATCATTTGATACCCAAAATAATTCAAGTAAAACATCATATACACATAATCCATGGTTTTCAATGAGTTAGGAATCCTACCAATGACCAACTAATGCATCCTTACGTTTTCGTCCGAAAACCGCTCACCGATCGTACACCGCTTGTGGAGTCCCGTTACCTTATTACATTTCAATAAATCAAACCAATGTTCCATTTAATTTCCAACCATGCTTAAGTCTACAAAATGCCTTAGTGGGGTTCGGCCATACAACATGGCTGAACCTCACTCCCTTGGTTTTTGGGTCCCTCTTTTTAGTCCTTGATCATTTAATTAAATGTGGGTCCAAGATCATTCCATTAGTTAATCATTTACATTAATGAAAGCCCTAAATCCATTAGACATTTTCCATGATTCAATCATACATTTAGGTCACTTATACATACCTAGATCTAAAAATATGATCCATGGGGTTCGGCCATACACCATGGCCGAACCCATGGTCCTTTCATTTTCACCATATTTACCTATTAGCCATTATTCTTTCCATAGCTAATCACTCCTTTTATTTATACATACCTAGGTCCATAACTGATCCATAAACATAGATCCATAAATGATTCATTAATCATGACATAAAACACTAACAAATCCCTAACAAATGCCTCCATTCCTTAGCTTGATAATTCATTCATTTAAACATGCATGCATAGATCCATGATGTCCATAAAATGGGTCATGGGGTTCGGCCATACAACATGGCCGAACCCATGATGTCATTTTTCATCCTCTTTCTTAAGTCATTTACAACATTATATCCATAACCTAGGTCCCTTCATGGGGGGTTTAATCATACACTTAGGTCATCATTAACCATATTTAAAACCTATTAAAATTACCAACATCCCCCCATCATTATCATGGTCTAAATACATGTAAATAATTCAATATTTCTCCATGGGGTTCGGCCATGGTGGTCCATGGTTCTCCACCCTTTACAACACTTGAGACCATTTAAAATGATTAACATTCCTCCATTATTTCCCTCCTTAAAACCCTTTAAAAATCCTTAACATACATCTATGATTTTCATCCTTTAAAACCCATTAAAAATCATTAATATACCTCCATGGGGTTCTGCCATACACCATGGCCGAACTCTATGGTTCATTATTTTCTCTTATCCATCAAATATCAATGGTTAGATCACTTGATGGGGTTCGGTCATACACCATGGCCGAACCTCATCCAATCCCTTTTTAGTCCTCATGAGCCATATACATAGTATATCTTATCTTAGACATGCATGAGGTCCTTTCCATATACACATAACAATTAGGGTTCGGCCATGCAAGGGCCGAACCATGATTCTTGACCTTTTTTCATACTTAAGCAATGCATGCATACATAAACCATACATAGTGTCCTTAGTATTCCATCTTACCCATTAGGGTTTTGTCCATCTTTTCCATCTCATTTTTTGGATGGATTTTACATCCCCATAACACTTTTGGCCAACTTTCTAATCCAAAATGAAATGTTCCCTTAACCTCTTTCCAATTAATAAAATCTTGTTGAGTACTACTTACCGATTCCGTGACTCCTCCGGTTTCTTTCACTCCTTCTTGCTCCTCCGATCTCCTCCTTAGTCTTTCTTCTTTCTTCCTCCTTGATCTTCGGCCAAGAGTATGTTGAGGTCTTGAGAAGAAAACCCAAAGAGAGGGTTCGGCCAAAGTGTGTAGGTTTGAGAGAGGGAGAGGAGGAGAGGATAGAAAACCCTAAGTCCTTTTCTTTTGTCTTGTGAGAGAGGTCGGCCAAGCTTGAGAGAGGGAGAGTGAGATGAGATCAAAAATTCTCTAAGTCCTTTGTCTTGAGAGGGGGATCGGCCTTGAGAGAGAGGGAGAGAGTGAGATGAGATGGAAAGCTCCCTTTCCATCTTGTCTAGGGTTTGCTTGGGTTAGACTCCACCCTCATCAATGTGGAGTCTTCCCCATGGCTCTTTGACCAAACAATAGGGTGCATGCCCTCCACATGGCACACACCACTCTCCTCCCACGGTTTTGGCTAGGGTTCCTTTGGTGGTTTGGGTGGTTTCCATGAGATGGAACCACCACCTCTCTTCTGACCAATGCATGGTCTAGCATGTCCTTCATTTAAGCTCCTTGTCTAGCCGAGGGGGGGGGGGGGGGGGGGGGGGGGGGGGGGGGGGGGGGGGGGGGTGCATGCCCTCCACATGGTCCCAACGGTTTTAGTTTGTTTGTTTCCTTGGGTGGTTTGGTGATTTCCATGAGATGGAACCACCACCTCTCCTTTGGCCAATGTATGCCCTCCAACTAAGCATCCTTGCGTAGCCAAGGGGGTGCATGCCTTCTACATGGCACACACCACCCCCAACGGTTTTGATGGAGTGGTTTCCATGAGATGAAACCACCCTCTTGACTCACTCCATCTTTTTGTCTTTTATGTGACTCACTCCCCACTTGACTCACTCCATTTAAATGCAACTCATTTCCCAACTCAATCATTTGAATTTATATCTAACTTAGGTCATGACAATTAAATAATTTAATTCCACTTACTACATTTAATCTTCTTTAATTTATCATTGACTCACCCATGGTTGACCAAGTCAACCATGGTGGCCGGCCCCACTTGTACCTTAGCCCACACGCCACCTCACTTGATGAGGTGGAGTTGGGTCCCACTTGGCTATGCCACTTGGATTTCCACTCCTACACTTGCCACCTCACTTGATGAGGTGGACCCCATGCCTTTGATCACAATTGAGTTCATGACCCAATTAAATCCATTTCTTATCCATTTACCCTAATGTTCAATCCGTCTTGACCCATTGGGTCCCAATTGGGCATTTGACACAATTGACCATCCTCGACCCAATTAATTGGAAATAATCCAATCCATGGTCCATTGGACCATACTTGGGCCATTGCCCCAACTTTGATCCATCTAACATTAATTCCATCTATGAATCTAAATCCATTCCTTACCAATTTACCCTAATCATCAATCCATCTTGACCCATTGGGTCCCTATTGGGCATTTGACCCAATTGACCACATTTGGCCCATTAAATAAAATTAATCATTTCCATGGTCAATTGGACCATACTTGGGACATTGCCCCAACTTTGTTCCATCTAACATCCATATCATCAATGAATCTTAATTTTCAACAATTAAAATAATAATAGCCAAGATATTTATTGCATTAAAAATCCAGGCTATTACAACTGAAGGTCAGACACCTTAACATGCGGAAATCCAAAATAGTACATATCTCAAACATACTACCTCAAGGGATGCGTACTAGGTATATCATACAAACCTAGAATATCTACGCGTTGCCCAAGAACCCGGTTCCATTTACCCTACCACACAGGGGATGAACCTAATCTCTAGTTGTCATCTCATCCATTTCTAATCCATGCACAGTCCGAGAGTTTAACAACGTTCTGATACCAACTATAACGCCCCGTCCCATTACGGGCGCTTATCTCCGAAAAACCTCAGAAACTCACAAAAGAAATATATCGATTACAATAGTAGTAGAATTTTTTTTATTTTAAAACGGGGTAACTGCTTCCCGTCCAACAAACCATAAGTCCAAAACTAGGAAAACACAACGAAGCACAAATGTAAATTAATCAAGTGGTTATACAGTCATCCAAACAAACATGTAATATTGAGTCCATGTGACTAAAAGTTCTCAAATTTCAAACATAACTTAAACATAAATTCTATTCTCTACTACTCCTGTCCAGGTACTTACTTAAGGGGCCCGCCTGGACACTTCGCTACTGGGGCACCTAAAAGGTAAGGGGTGAACAAAACAGCCTAGTGAAGGGATCAAAAATACCATATATTAACAAAATAGTTATAGATCACATATGAAAGGGGTAGTGAACATCATAAGTGAATAAAATATCCATGCCTACGGTACTCAATTACTCTAGTAACCGATGTTTCCACTAACCAAATCCAAGAAATCATCTCCATAGCCCACATCGGGTCCTCCAACAAACTCTGGTCTCCCTATCAGTACCATCGGGAGACTAAAGAATACATAACTGCCTCATCCACACGAGCCGTGTCGGAAAACCACCTCGACCACGCCCGACTGCAGAATACACAATTGCCTCAACCACACGATCTGTGTCGGAAAACCACCTTTATAACACCTCGAATTTTCAATTTATTATTTTGTATAAAAATTATCCATTTAATTGGTGAATATGAGATATGGATCTTATATGGATAAAGAATTGGGCCATGACCCAATTAGGACCCAACGGTTTTGGAATTGGTCTCAATAAAAATTAAGTGGGTTGAATTAATTTAGTAATGCATTATGTTCAAAATTAAATAAAAGATTATGCATGGCCGTGTATGGGATAAGATTGGCCGAATGTGAGATTTATTTACTTATGTGATGCGCATAAGAGCAATTCTAAAAAGGAGTTCTTTCTTGGATTGGAATAATAGTAGGGTAATTTCTAAATTAAAATGGGCACATGTTATATTTTATTTAGAACTCTCCAAAGAGAAAAATACAAGGGGCGCACGGCATAGGGGTTTGTTTAGCTATAGCACCTTCCAAATATGGGAAGGTCGGCCATTCCAATTTAGATACAAGGAAGGGGAGCACGGCCTAAGGGGGAGAGTAGCTATCTTAAGCACTTCCTAAATATGGACCAAGGAAAGATTATAAAAGAAGAGAAGGACTAGGGGCGCATGGTTTACACACCATAACCAAATTTTATCTCTTCCTTTCTCTCTTAATCTCTCACTCACGGCAAGAAGAAGAGGAAGAAAAGGCAGCAACAAGAAGGTGATCACGGCTTGAGAAAGATCAAGAGCAAGGAGAAGAAGAAAGGAGAAGGATTGGAAGAGCAAGAAATCAAACGGAAAAGGTTGGTATTCTTATTTGATAATTATGTTTTGAAATAAAGAACCACAGGGTTCGGCCATGGTGTGTGGCCGAACTCCATGGAAGAAGATTGGGTGATGTTTTGATGATTTTAATGGAAAGATATGATTTATTTTATTGGGTTATTAAGAATGAAAACCATGGAAGTGTTAACAAGTTTATGGGGTTTTCAAACATGAAGATAAAGGATTTATAGTTATGTTTTTAAGAGGATTTTAAATGGAGATATGGTTAAGGATATGGGTTGGCCATTGCATGGCCGAACCATGATTTGATTGTGGCTAAGTTATTATAGTGCAGAATTAAATAAACATTAATAAAGTGTGTGATTTCAATGTGTGCAAGAACAAAACAATCACAGAAAGAGACAATGCACACGCTTTGTAGTGGTTCAGTTAAACAACCTATATCCACTGTTAAGACTCACCCAACCTTGGGCTATCTCAAATTCACTAAGCGTTGGAATTACATTAACACAATGGAATAGGACTTCCACCTGTCCAATTGATTGGGACTATCACCCAATTCCGATCCTACTATTTTTATAATGGTTTAAAAGAAACTCAATCTCTTTAATCCAATTCACAATCAACAAATGATTTTTAAAGTAAAAATCTAAAACTACGAAGCACATGCCTTTGGAGATCTTTGCAAATGTACATGTGCTCCGTGAATCACTCCGAATGTGAGTTTGAACAATCCCGAAAATCTGTCGTGTAGAGCAATCACAATCCTTGGGAGACTCTCTAGAAGATTGGATTCTCAATCTCTATCCTAAAGGATGACTTGATCCTTCTCTCTTAATCTCAATCTCAAAGGATTGGATACTTGAATGATTTTCTTTTGATTTGCCAAGAGAGAACAAGTCTAAGATTTGGCCTTTGGTACTTGGGAGATTTTCTCATTGGTAGATGATTCAATTAATAACTATTCACTCCTCTACAAACTCCTAAAACAGTGTTTCTATTTATAGGAAACACTACAAATTTCGGAAGGCCGAGACACACGATCGATCGTGTATAGGCGATCGATTGTTCGTGTTTGAAATCCTTTCCACCAACCCGACCATTGAGCATTTAATGCAAAGTAAAAGGTAAAAAAATGGTAACCACAAGATTGATCGTGCCACACGACTGATCGTCCGTGTTTCTGTCGACTAATCGTGGATGGGCTAATGTATCGGCCTGAGAGTGACTGTATTTTCCAGTGCCAAGTCCCATCCAGGCCTTGGGCTACCTGTCGTGCGTCCGATATGATATTTCCTTGTCTTGGTGATTGGTCATGCGACCGACTGATCGTGTTACACACAAGGGTCGCCGCTAGGCGAAAACATCGTCGTGAGCCTGATTGTAATTTTCAGTGGGTGTCTGACCCAGGGTCCAGACGATTGATAGTGTGGGAGATTGGTCGCCACTGAACAAGGCGAAGGTTCATCTGCACCATCTGATGTTCAGAAATGACTATGTATGACAGTCTAGATTTTCCTATGCCCAGCGATCGATTGTATGCAAGACTTGATCAGCCCTATCCCATCAATACATCGTGAACACCAATGTATCGTCCTGAGACCTGAAGTGTTTAACAGTTCATTCCAACCCAAACCTTTAATTTTTCCACACGATTGGTCGTATGACCATGATTGATCATCCCTGCCTAATGGCAATTGGTCGCCGACACAATGTATCGTCCATGACAGCAGATGTACATTTTTCCAAGTGAGGTTCTAATAGGTGTCAAACACATTTTACGCTTGATTAATTACCCAGATATAATTTCTAAGCCGAGGGATGGTCCACCTAAGGTTTGGGTTCCACCTAATGGTCATCTATGGCCAATTGCCTTCTCTGATTGCCATACATATGTTGATCCATTGAGTCTTCATGCTTCAATGAACACTTGAGTTATTGTGTATTGAGCTTCTCTCTTCAAAGCATTGCTTCACCTAAGTCACGGAATTGACAAATAGGTGACTCAGCAAGCCGGACCACTAACAAGAACCAGAAGCACACAAAACATAATCATTTCACATTTTATATACCAATAAGAAGCATAGAAGTGAAGTATGCAAAAAATATGGCATTCAATAAGTATGCAATAATTTAAAGTACTCATGATATGCCATAAACACAAACATTTGCAAAAACATTTTCAAATGCACCAAGATATACCAATAAGAGAAGGTGCAAGAAAGAAATGATCTCCATGTAAAGCATACAAGTGTTTTCCATTCACCATTTTAACTCCCATGCATTTGATCACATTTACCATTCACTCAAGAATACTCCAATGACGCTCTAAATATTTGAATGGTATGTGAATGGATACCATTAAAAACATTTGACCACATTTGCATTGACAATACTATTTACAAGCATGGAGCAAGTTTTATGCCACAAGAGATTCACAAATTTTGTAACTTGGAATGAAACAACACATTGTATGTGCATAAGATCATCTCACAATAAAGATTCTACCAATTAAGATCAGAGATGAGAAGAACATATAATATAAACACATATAAGAACAATACATGAAGCAATGCACAAGGTTCATTCTTTTCCAAAAGATACACAAATTACAGGACATATGGAATGAGATGAAACAAGATACAATCCAATTTAGAGCATAAAAGTGCAAGCGTACATGTAAACGCACATTCCATAAATACATATGCCAGTTTGTGAATATCGAATGCAACAAAAAAATTCAGAAGAGGGATTCTTAACCAAAATCTTCTGTGCATAGGAGATACATCGTCCTGACAATCAATCGCAGAACCGATCCATTGTAAACTGGCGATTGGTCTCCATGACAGCACATGTAACCACCTACCTCGACCTTCTAGTAAAATATTGTTCACTTTGGTCCCTCACCTAGGCCCGTACGACTTTGCATTTGAGGATGTATGCCAAGGCAGCCCCCAAAAGGCTTTGTCTAGATGAAGAGAAGCTAATTACTTATATACCCAGGGATCCAGAGCTCCCCAGTCGATGTGGGACTTGCAAACATGCCCAAGGGCGTGAATCCCGATACACTAGCGATTTTTTCTCTCCTATATACGACTCTGTCTCTTGGTCAGTCCCCCTCTGGGGTGGGGTACTACAACCTACGCCCTTAAGACTAGAGCCACCCTCGGTTCAATAGCTGGTTGAGAGTCGCACCAGCCCACTCCCTCAGTCCGAGAGTTGAATCGTACTCTGATACCAATTGTAATGACCTGCTCCAACCTTCTAATACAATATTGTCCGTTTTGGTCCTTCACCCGGGCCCGTACAACTTTGCATCTGAGGACCCACGCCAGAGGAGCCCTTAAAATGCCTTGTGATGGAGAGAAGCCAACTACTTATATACCTAGGGATCCAAAGCACCCTAGGCGGTGTGGGACTTACAAACACACCCAAGGGCGTGAATCCCCATACACTGGCAATTTTATCTCTCCAATATGTGCACTCTATCTCTTTGCTAGACTCCCTCTAGGGCGGCGTGCTACAACACATAATTTTTTCCTTTTTAAAGTCCATTTCAATTTGAAATCACCCTCTTGATTTTCAAAAATGCGTGGCATAGATATACATGATTCTGCCAATTTAAAATGATATACCACACAAATATCTTGACCCAAATTCAATCCACAAAACATAGCCCAATAGTGAACATGGAAAGAAAGCAAGGTACAACTTAGATTCCAAACATGTTTCAAATGTGTTAAACATTTTGATAAACATAACACATCTGAGCTACCAATGTAGGACTTGGAATAGAAGTCCACACATGTATGAATCATCAAGAATGACTAATACTAGCCAGGAAAAGTACAATCAAATGCTTATAAGAGTCAAATGTGCCATTCCACAACACATGGGTTGTTTTAACTCTCATGAATGAAGATTTGAGTTCAACTACAATGGTCTAGAGATACAACAATTAGGCTCAAGTCTTAGACCAATGTAGGGTATGAGCAAGGTCCTACCCTTTAGGGATCTGTACAAATTTTTTATCCAGACCTTTCCTCTCAAATCCTTGGAATTTAGGCAATTTGATTCTTCCATTTTTAACATTTGACCCAATTCCGAAGATTTGAGACATGACCCTCATAAACATATTCCTATCCAAGGTATGAGGAGGTCTTTAACTTATCCCTAATAGATGTGCCAATGTAGGGATGATTCATGGAGTGAGGTGCAATGTATTTCCTAGGATAATTCACATAATCATATAGATTTACCTTTTTCTTCTTTGCATAGTGTGAATTTCCAATAACCTCATTCTTTCTCTTCTTTGCTCTTTGAGAAAGATCCTTTCTTGTCTTGCACTCATGCTTGAAATGCTCGATTAATCCACAATAAAAACATTTTACAATTGAAGAGTGTGTGGTGTGGCTTTTAGCAATTTTGGATTGGTTCATGTATCTCATTAGGTGTGTTGAGAGTGACAAAAACCATGCCAATCACAATGAGCTTTACCGAACATAGGTTTTTTCCAATTTTAGCTCACTTTGGGTAACCATGTCTTGACATTTCTTAAGACTTTTATCACAAAGACATTTTCTAACTTCCTTAAGCTTCAAGATATCATTCTCATAAACTTTTAAAGTTTCTTGAAACAACTTTTGATTTTTCTCTCAAAGTCAAGATTTCATCATTTGCATTTTTCAAATTAGATGAGAAAAGATCATTCTCAACATTAACACTTTGAAGTTGGATAGAGAGTTTTGCATTCTTAATTTTCACCTTATCAAGATCCTCAGCCAATCTCATACTCTCTAAGTACAATGCATCATAGGATTATTGGAGGTCATTTTCCTCTTCAAGATCCACTTCACTATCCTTTTCTTCACTTGAGGATGCATTTTGTACATCAATAATGGAGGCAATAAAACATTTCAACTTTTCATTTTCACCTCTCTCTTCATTCTCCATTTGATTATGAGATGGAGCCTTCCATTGAGCTATCCAAAAATTGCAAAAGTTTTCAATAAACTCATCTTGGATAGAGGTCCAATCTTTTTCATCATGGGGTGCAAGTATATTCTCTATTTTTGTTTTCAAATACACCAACATAGAATAAACAAACAATAGAGATCTATAAAAAAAAAAATTGGGCATCCATGATTGGAGTTCTAGCACGGATCAACTAGGGTGGTTAGCATCTTATGAAGAGCACGAGGCTCTAATACCAATTGAAAATTCCCGGTGTGCTAGAACACGAGTCAAGATTCACCCTGGAGGGGGGGTGAATAGGGCAATCATCAATTTTTGTTGTCTTCACAAATTTCTTGATCAATTAAAGTGTTTGCACCTGAATCAACAAATTAACCAAGATAAATGTGTTGTGTGATAAGAGAATACACCACTTAAAGATCAATCACACAAAGACAAGACCAAACACCCATAACAAAAGATGTATAGTGGTTCAGAGTAAATCCCTCCTACATCCGCTGTTGGACTCACCCATTCTTGGGCTATTCCAAATACACTATGTGGGGAATTACACCCTCACAAATAGAATAAGAATTCCACCTATCCAATTGATTGGAAATTTCACCTAATCACCTGAGATTTTGAAATGTTTGACCAACCCAGGTCTACGTCCTTATCCCTCTATTTTTTAGAGCGGTTCGATCACCTTGACCTACTCCACTGTACAATGATGTTTAGAAAATATAAGAACACTAAGAAACACTTGCCTTGTGAAAGCTCACTTGATGTAGATGTTGTGCTTCTTGAAGATTCCTTCCCAATGTGATGTCGTTCGTAGACATAGATGCGCCGAGTGTAGAAAAATCACAATCCTTGGGATGGTTCTAGGATTTAAGCTACGCCAATTGATAACCTAGATGGTTTTCTCTCTTTCTCTTAATCTCAATCAAGATGATAGGATTCTCTAATTGATTCACCTATGTGAAGGGCATGGAGAGGAGATGGGATCTCTAGGAATGCCCTTAGATTTTCCTATGTTAAAAGCTCCAACCATTTTCTCGAAAATCCAGAGTGAAAGTTCTGTCTTTGGTCCTAGATCACGATTGACCCTAGAGGGGGGTGAATAGGTCAATCTAAATATCGTTGGTCCTTTTAAAAATTACTTGATTAATTAATTAAGTGCAGCGGATATAACAATCAAAAGTGTGTGTATGTTAGCAAATATGATTAAGCAATCAACACAAGCAATTAGCTCTAACACCACAAGCACAAAGACACAAGATATAGAGTCGTTCGGTTAGCCAACCTACATCCACTGTTAGGACTAGCTCAACCTTGAGTTATCCCCAAATTCACTAAGTGGGGAATTACACCCTCACAATTAGAGTAAGAATTCCACCTAACTCAATCAGCTGGGAATTCCACCCACCATGTGTGCAAAGACGAAGCTATAGATTTTTTATAGTGGTTCTGGAGCCAAACCTTCTTAATCCACTTTCACAGGATAAAGGTTTTAAAACAAAATTAAAACTAAGAAGCACTTTTCTTTTAGTTCTTTCTTGAAGATGTGTGCTTCTCAAAGATTGACCCAATATGTGCCCGAGTTAATCTTGATGCTCCGCCTTGTAACCGTCGTTGAGCAATCACAATTTCAGGGTGACTAGGAAACTGATTCTGTCCTAGTTTATATCTTTTTTTTTCTCCTCTCTTTCCCTCTTTCACTAACTCAATCAATAGATTGGTTGTATTTGATTCTCAGGTGTAGGCACAAGAGAGTTGATCATTCCTTAGAGTGTGTAAACTTTCTCAGTTCAAGGAAGATGATTAAATGACCACACAACTCTCATATTCATAGAGGAGTCAACACAGTTTTTCAAACTGTCCAGTACTGACAGGTCGGGGGCACCGATGGGGCGGTGTTCATATTTATTATCGTTTAAGCACCTGACAGTTGCACATTAAATGCACTCCCAACGGAATAATTAATTCCTAGTCGACAAGTCGATGCCACCGATGGGTCGACAGTCATGGCACCGAGAGGTCGGTCCATACGAGGGTCTCGATCTGGGGCAACACCATGCATACAGAGTTTAATGTTCCAAAACTTGTCCTGTAACGCCTCGCCCTTTTTCACTCGCCGAAAATTAGAGTCTATTTTTTTTTTAATAAAAGAGTGAGAGAGAGCGGGACTCCACAACGCTAGCTAAGTCCGAGCTTTTAAAGTCTGACCCTTAACTGGCCAACCATACATGTGAGTGGACCAAGTCCACTAAAATGGTTCACACGTACTAAGGTTATACACGCGGAATAAATCATAATTGCAGAATCATAATAGAATAACAATTCTATTCCATTTTAGGTAGCAAAGAGGTCCATCACCTAATAATTATTACCTTAAGTTAAATATCCAAAATCAACCATCCAAACCATAGCAAATATATCTACGTTATTACAGTCCCGAATCCTAGTTACTCAAATTACATCGTTCATGAATAACTTAAATAAAACGAAACTAAAACATCCAAGGTCCTAAGCTTGGCTCCGATCTCGTTCCTCGTTCCGTTCAATTCCTGTGTCATCAACTAGGGTAGAAATAGGGCGTTAGACAGCGGGCCCAGTAGGTACTCCAAGTAGGGTTAACACATGGGTTAGTACAATCACATAGATAATGTAATATCAAAAACCATGTAAAACAATGCCATGTCATAGGTGCCATATGTCATGAGTCCCACCCATCATCCATATTACACACACATACTATCCTCTTGATGGAATCTCCTCATCAAGGTATCACAATCACATAGTATCCCTCTTGCTGGAAAACTCCTCATCAAGGTATCACGATCACATAGTATCCCTCTTGATGAAAAGTCCTCATCAAGGTATCCTCACGAATGCCTTACGGACGCCCCGACGGAGCATGGACTCCGGTTACCTCTTGATGGGATAATGCACATCAAGGTACCCTGACGAATGCCTTACGGACGCCCCGACGAAGCGTGGTCTCCGGTTACATATCATCCCTCCCATGCCATGCATGAGATGCAAATGTCCACATGCTATGCAATTATACAAATCATAGCATTAAAATCTCATCATTGAAACATATTATTTGATACCAAAATAACTTATCAAACATGAATCAAAATCATCATATATATACATATCCATGGCTTTCGATGAGGTAGAATCCTACCAATGATCAACTAAAGCATCCTTGCTCTTTTGTCCAGAAACCAATCACCAATCGTACACCGCTTGTGAGGTCCCGTTACCTTATTAAATATCAATCAATCAGACCCATGTTCCATTGGATTTCCAATCATGTCTAAGTCCATAAACACACCTTAGTGAGGCTCGGCCATACAACATGTAACACTTCGGAATTTCATGTTATCAATATTTACGGAATTTGCCATTTTAATTGTGAATTAACGGATATGAACCTTAGATGGGTAAGGTGTTGGGTCAATGGCCCAATTAGGACCCAACGGTTATGGTATAAGGTTCAATTTAAATTAAATGGGGCTGAATTAAAAAAGGTAATGCAATATGTCTAAAAATTAAATATGGATTGCTTTGGCCGTGTATGTGAGGTTGACATGAAAACCATGGAATATTATAAAGATGTTAAAGGGTTTAAATGGAAGTTTGTTAGTGAAGAACCTTAGACCATGGGTTCGGCCAAGGGGTATGGCCGAACCCCATAAATAATTATGGATATCAACAACTAAAAGAAGGGCACAAAACCAAGGGGTGAGGTTCGGCCATGGTGTAGGGCCGAACCCCACCAAGGAGTATATATGGACTTAGGGTTTTAGATATTGAATTTAAGTGGACTGTTTTAATAATTTTAATGGATGAAAATAGTAGATGAAGGTTAATGATTTAAATGATCTTAAACATTGCAAATGGTGAAGAACTATGGACCATGGGTTCGGCCATGTGGCATGGTCGAACCCCATGAAGAGTTATTGGTGGACTTAGATGTTTATGAACCTATGTTTTGAACCTAAACATAAAGTGATGGAGGAAATGGCAATATTGTAATTTAAATGGAAATAAGGGACCATGGGTTCGGCCATGGTGTATGGCCGAACCCCATGGGAATTATTTGGTGGACCTAGGGTCTATGTATGGTAGATTAAAATGAATGAAAGGTTAACTAAGGAGTAGACCAATGGCAAAGTTGTAAATAGGAGGAAATGATAGACCATGGGTTCGGCCATGGTGTATGGCCGAACCCCATGGGGAATGATTTATGGATTTTATGGACTTGATAAGGTTAGATGATTAATTTATAAGTGTTTGGTTTCATGAATCAAGGATGGCATGGTTGTGGAATTAGTTGAATAAATCAAAGGAGGGACTAAAACCAAATAAGTGAGGTTCGACCATGGTGTATGGCCGAACCCCACAAGTCGGGTTTATGGACTTGGACATAATTGTAAATCAAATGGGACATGGTTTTAATTGATTGATATATTATAAGGTAACAGGACCTCACAAGGTGTGTACGATCTTGAGCGGTTACCGGACGAAAGCGCAAGGACATGTTAGTGGTCTTTGGTAGGATTCCAACTCTTTGAAACCATGAGTTTATGTACAATATTTTTATCTTATTTTGATGATTTAAGTTGTAATGATATGTTTCAAATGTTAAGTTTTAATGCTATGTTTACAATATAAAAGAGCATGTGTTTCATTAGCATCTCATGCATGGCATTGTGTGAAGGATATGTAACCGAAGGGGCCACACTCTATCGGGGCATCCGAAAAACCTATGTGGCATACCTTGATGTGCTTTTCCATCAAGAAAAAACCGGAGGGGCCACACTCCGTCAGGGCGTCCCAAAGACTTATGTGGGGGTACTTATATGTACTTGTGATGGTTGTGACTCATTGCATTTGACATCATGACATGGCATGGTTTATATGGTTTTTGACATTATGATATTATTATATATGTTTTGTACTAACCATGTGCTAGCCCTAAATTGAATACCTACTAGGCGCGTTGTTCTAACACCCTACTTCTACCCTAATGGATGATACAGGAAACAAGGGGACGATGAACGCGAAAAAGGCCAAGCATAGGAGCTTCGATGCTTTTAGTTTATATTTGGATTAAGTTACTTATGGACTTGTAATTTGAGTAACTAGACTTTGGGCATATAATAATTTAGATATTTTGCTATGGTTGGATGTTGATTTGGATAATTATGTTATGTTAATTACGATTAAAGACTTGACGTTCTTTGCTATCTAAAATGGAATAGAATCAGGTTCTATTATAATTCCGCAGTTATGATTTTTAATCCGCATGTTTATATTGTTATGTGTGAACTGTTTTCATGGACTTAGTCCATACACATATAGGGTTGGCCAGTTAAGGGTCGGACTTTAGAAGTTCGGACTTAGCTCGCGTCGTGACGTCCCGCTCTTGCTCACTCTATTATTTTATTTTTTTTTAAAATGGACTCTGATTTTCGGAAAGCGAGTGAAAAAGGGCGGGGCGTTACTCAACATGGCCGAGCCTCACTCACTTGATTTGGGTCCTTCTTTTTAGTCCTTTGATCCTTTAATTTAAGTCCAAGATCATTCCATTAGTTTTACATTAATGAAAGCCCTAAATCCGCAAACAACCATTCTCCATGGTTCAATCATACACTTAGTCACTTATTCATACTTAGATCCAAAAACATGATCCATGGGGTTCGGCCATACACTAAGGTTTTAACCTTGATTAATAGAGGTTTAAAAATGGTAAAGATGACCATTGGGTTCGGCCACCATGGAGGGCCAAACCCCATGAAAAAGATAGGTTGGTTTTGATGTTTTGAAACATAGAAACCATGGAGTTTTTATGGACTGTTTTTGAGGTTTCTTTAAGATTCAAATGCATGTTTTTAAAGAGGGTTAAAAACATGGACTTAGATAACATAAGGACTGAAGTTATCATGGGTCTAAACAGTGGAGTAAAATTGATGAATTGGACCATTTGGATCAGCCATCTTGGATGGCCGAATCCCATGAAATGTTATGGTCATTTGGACAAAGTGATGAACTTATTTGGATTGTTTTGAGAGGTAAAAATGAAGTAGTGCTATACTAATTAATACTTGTCTAAATGAGACTTAAAACATATACATAAAGACCAAGACACGGACATAGGGTTTGGCCACTTTGGATGGCCGAACCCCATGATAGTTTTCGATGATGTTGGTGAGTTTAAAATCATATAAAATATGGTGTTTGATGTGATTTGTTGAAATTTAACTTGCTGTTATTGGTTGGCCAACATAGGGTTGAACCATGTCAATATTAGGGTTAAGTTATGGATTCAAATCGTGGGTGAATGATGGACAAAATAAATCAATAGAACCATTGGGTTCGGCCATGTGCATGGCCGAACCCCATGGGGCTGTTTTTGGAATAAATGGACTAAGTTCATGGGTTGTGTTTGATATTATTCCCATGATTTTATAAGGGTTTAAAGTATTGTAATGGAGAACCATTTGATGATGGAAGAGTGGGAATACAAGGTTCGGCCAAGTATAGGGCCGAACCCCATGGACCATTCTATATGGTTGAAAAGTTTCTAAGTTATGGGATTTAGTGAACTTAGTGTAAGCAAATAACAAATCATGGTCGATGAAGGAAAGTGGGATAAAAACCCATAGGATGTGGTTCGGTCATGTAGTATGGCCGAACCCCATCAACAATTATTTGATGGAATGGGTTAAGTAATTAAGAGTTGATTAAATGAAAAAAGAAGTTAAATCCTAAGTTGGTGATGTTCGACCATGGGCATGGCCAAACCTCACATGATGTGGTTGGGTCTTAGATATGAATGAACAAGTAAGTGATAGTGTGATTTGCTGATTGTTATATGGACAAGGTACCGGAAGTTGATGACGTGCGAGTCGTGACCGGGTGACGCTAAAGAAAGATCAGTTACTGAAGTGAATCTTCAGTAGGTTTCCTACCTACTTGTAACCACAATTTATGATTTGGTTTTGTTATGTTCTTATGAGATATGTCGTATTTGAGTTACGTTACAAATGTGGTTTTGAATGATGAGTTAAGTATTTACAAATGACATACAATGCATAGACATCTCATGCATGGCATGGGATGATGATTATGGAAACCAGAGCCCACACTCCGCCGGAATATCTGAGATGCAACTGTGGGGCCTCCTTCGGCGGTGCAAGTCATGCCAGGAGAATTGACAGGTGGTTATGGAAACCGGAGCCCGCACTCCGTCGGAATGTCTGAGATGCAACTGTGGGGCCTCCTTCGGCGGTGAAATGTCACGCCAGGAGAATCCAAGAGGTCTATATGAGACACGGCAAGTAAAGGTTATATGTATGTGTGATGGGGTGGGACTCATTACATTTGCATACATACATAGCATGATTTTTATATGTTTTTGGATAATCAGATATTATGACATATGTGCATGTTTTTATATGCTAACTATGTGGTAGCCCTGATCGGGAACCTACTGGGCGCGTTGATCTAACGCCCTAATTCTATCCTTGGAGGATAATGAAGGATCAAGGAAAGGTAAAGAGCAGGTCGATGACCGGGAGGGGAGCCAAGCCTAAGCGCTTGAATGATGAACAGGATTACTTATTTACAGTCATTTGATTTATATTTTTGATGGACATGTAATAAGTTAATACTTAGCTATGGTTTGATTAGGCGATTAACTATGGATGGTTGTTTATCTTAATTATCAATTGAGACTGTTACTTGCTATCTATTCATATTATTTCCACAGATAGTCTAGTTCTTTCCGCATGTTGTTGTTAGTTCCATGTGTGATTTATTATCATGGTCTAGTCCATGTGCACATGGGTGGCCAGTTAAGGTTCAGACTTGGGTAGTCTGAACTTAACTCGCGTCGTGACCCCCCCCCGCTCTATTCACTCTGTGTTTCTTTCAAAAGAAATTTTCAGACTCTGATTTTTAAGAAGGGTGAAAGGGCGGGGCGTTACAGTTGGTATCAGAGCGAAACGGGAAGTTGAATCATCGAAGTAAGATTAAGACGATTTCATGTCTCAATGACGGATAAGAATCCCAATTGACCGACTTTTCAGAGTCCGCTGACTGGGGACCGGATTAATTTACTTCGAGTGACTCAGACTGAACAATCAATCTAAGAACGACAATGAAAGATAGCAAAGTAAAGTACAGTCATCATAACTGGATATATCAAATATAACAAAGTAGGATGCACTCCCCTGAAACTCCCACACTGAAAAACAAACAACAGGAATTTAGATATTTCCCCAGAAACAAAAGAACACAAAGAGTGATGATTTGGTATTCTTCCCAAACAAAGTACATGATATTATGCATGATCAGATTCCCCTAAAAACCAAGAATGGTTTATTTAGAATTGTTGTTGAATACTCTTGTGTTCTACTGATGTGATACAAATATGTCGAGTAACGTGGAGTACTCGGAGTGGTACAGTGGAACTCCTAGTAATCCCATAGATTTGGTGTCTGCTTCTAACAACACCAATGTGGAGGCTAATGTGAACCTTCAGGAAGGGTCTCCCGAGGAGGAGGAATGGAATCTAGCACCATTGGAAGAATTGAACTTAACACTAATGGAGGAGGTGAACTTAGCACCATTACCGGAGTATCTTATGGAAGATATTCCTTGGTTAATGGAACCTTTCAAGGAAATAGAGGAGGATCTAGATTCTTTCATGAGGATCCTATGGAAGATGTTCCTATAATATTGGAATCGGTAGGGGAGGTAGATCCCTACGATACATGTGAGTTGTGTAATCAGGACGACCACAACTATAGGTATTGTCCTCATCCTCTAGGCGTTGTTTGCCCGGTTTGTGGATTGCATGGGCATGGAGAGACGAGGACTAATTGTCCTTATATTGGTGGACCTGGGTTAATACCTTGCACAACATGTGAAGTATTGGGGCACATGACATGTCCTGATAACCATTTCAAGTTCGCTGATGATGCAGGATCTTCTACGGAAAACTAGGCTAGAAGTAATATGTAGGGGTATTAAAAAGAGGGTTATTTTTGTAAGGGTGCATTTTGTTCCTTATGGGGTTTTGTTTAACCCTATCCACCCTTGTACAAAAATGAATTATGAATTTATATTAAGTATGCGATTTTATGAGTTTATGAGGATTTATGTCATTTAATGCATATTGTTGATGGAAACTAAGTCTATGATGTTTCCATGAATTAGGAAGAAATGGCGCCATAGAAAAAGGTGGTAAAGGATCCGAAGGGAAAAGAAAAAGTTTTACAAATTGGATTAGTTGAAGGGACTTCAAAAATGAAGACCCGTCAGGACGGTAAAAAGAAAGATGAGGTGTTCATAATCACACCACAAGGGAAGGTGATACCCCAACGTAAGAATGTGGTTCATGAGAGGGTGCCATCGGTACAAGACAAAGAGTGGTCCGTTCATGATGAAGAGAGATCAATTCATGAATGAACTCACAATGAGGAAGAGTCTCACCATTCTCGGCGGAAAGAGGAGGAGAGTGACCCTACGTATCAACAGGATGAGGAGGAGGAATATGACTCGTCATATCGACGAGAGGAGGAAGAGAACAGCAACCTGACCGTACCCTATGTGCCTCCTGAACTGTACAACTTGGTGCAAGTTGTAGTAACATCTGTCTTCCAACAACATATGAACGGAGGGGGAAGCACGAGTAAAAATAATGACCATAACATGCTCAGAGATTTTCAACAACAGTGCCCACCTTACTTCAAGGGCAGAGAAGGGCCTGTCGGAGCCGAGAACTGGTTGGAGAAGATTTCTCACATACTGACACTTTTGAATATCAAGAGTCATGCTCATAAAATTTTGTTGGCCACTTCACAGCTGATAGATGACGCTGCCAAATGGTGGAAAACAGTGGAGAAACAGCGGACACTTGTGCCAGAAAGAGAGAGAATTGCTATGACTTGGGAGCAATTCTCAGCGACATTCTTAGAGAGCTACTTTCCGAAGGAAGAGAGAGAACGTCAGATTCAGGCCTTTATGACATTAGTGCAAGGCTCGATGACGGTGGCTGAGTATCACCAAGAATTTCTCAGCCTGTCAATTTATGCATTTTATGTTGTGGACAAGGAATATCGGAGGGCTCGCAAGTTCGAGTGTGGTTTACGGCCAAACATTAGGGCCAAAGTAACTGTGTTCAAAGCAGCCACGTTGGCGGAGGTAGTCAGCAGAGCTACCATTGTGGAGCAGGAACTGGCGGAGTTTGTACGAGTTGACAACCGTCGGGCACCGGTGGGAGAGGTACTTATCAACCCAACAAGAAGTTCCGATCGAACTTCAGCAGACCCTCGCCATTTGTTGGATCTACTGGGGGCTTTCTCCCCAACCAGCCAACTCAGCCTGTATCAGTCATTCAGGCATCTAGAGGAGTGAGTAACTGTTTCCACTGTGATCAACCAGGTCACTTCAAAAGGGACTGCCCAAAACTCAACAGGTTGTCATACTCCAAAGGATCATTCCGTCCGCCAGCTAGACCGGTAAACTCCAGAGGTGGCAGAATGCAAAGTCGGGGAGGTCGAGGTCCTAACCCTTCTGGAGTTGGACGAGTGTTTTCTTTAGTACCACCAGAGGATGAGAATCACTCAGTTATACAAGGTATGGCAGTAGTGAGTAGTTCTTATGCATATGCACTATTTGATTCAGGAGCTTCACATTCCTTCATAGCTGCATCATTTATAACTGCTACTGGTACTCTAGTTCAAAGATTAGCCAAAACACTCACAATTGTGTCCCCTGTCGGAGACTCGGCACTGGGACTTATATGCACGGCGGTTAACACTGAATTAGCTGGATCAGATTTGAGTTCAATTATCTGGTGCTTGACATGTCTGAGTATGATATAATATTCGGCATGGATTGGTTGGCTAAGTTTCATGCCAACATCGATTGTTATCACCGAAGAGTGACATTTTGGTCACCCGAGGGCAAGCAATACATAGTTCGTGCAGACAAACAAAGTGGATTACATGAAGGGTTGAACCACGTGGTATTGAATAATATCACCATAAATAAAGCTCCAGTTACTGAACTTCCGAAAATTGTACAAGAATTTGCGGATGTGTTTCCAAAGGAACTCCCTGGTTTACCACCTATGAGGGAGATTAACTTCGAAATCAAGTTGTGCCCTGGCACAGTACCAGTGTCGTTACCACACTATCGGATAGCACTAGCAGAGATGTCGGAGCTAAAGAAGCAGATTGATGAGCTGTTTAGGCTGGGTTGCATCTAGACCAGCACATCGTCATGGGGAGCACCTGTGCTGTTTGTGAAGAAGAAGGACGGTCACTTCGGATGTGTGTTGATTATCAGAAGCTGAATTAGTTAACAGTCCGGAAAAGTATCCTCTACCCAGGATCGATGATTTATTTGACCAATTGAGGGGTTCTAGCCATTTTTCAAATTGATTTGATGTCTGGTTATCATCAAATACGGGTTAGGGAGGAAGATATAGAGAAGACAACCTTTTGGACGCGGTATGGACTATTCGAATTCGTAGTCATGCCATTTGGACTCACAAATGCGTTGGCTGTCTTTATGGACTTAATGAACAGGATCTTCCGTCCATATTTAGATCAGTTTGTAATTGTGTTCATTGACAATATTCTGATTTATTCCAAGAGTCAGGAAGATCATGCAGAGCATCTACGGATAGTTTTGAATACTTTGAGGCAGAATAAACTATATGCCAAGGCCAGTAAGTGTGAATTCTGGCTATCTCAAGTGAATTTCTTGGGACATGTTATATCCGAAGAAGGAATAGCCGTGGATCCGGCTAAGGTGGGGGCAGTAAAAGTCTGGAAAGCGCCAAAGAATGTAACCGAAATCCGCAGTTTCTTGGGATTGGCGGGTTATTATCGGAAATTTATTATGGATTTTTCCAAAATAGCGTCTCTGTTGACTCGACTCACTCAGAAAGGAGTCAAGTATGAGTGGACAGATCAGTGTAACCGGAGATTTGAAATGCTAAAAGAGAAACTTACAAGTGCTCCTGTTTTAATTTTGCCGGAAAGAGGTAAGGGTTATGAAGTACAATGCGATGCTTCACGAGAAGGACTAGGGTGTTCACTCATGCAAGATCACTGTGTAGTGGCATATGGGTCAAGACAGTTAAAAATACACGAGTGTCTTTATCCCACACATGATCTGGAGCTAGCTGCAGTGGTCTTCGCACTCAAAAGTTGGAGACACTATATTTACGGCAAAAAATTTGAGGTATTTTCTGATCATAAGAGTTTAAAATATTTATTTGATCAGAAGGAGCTCAATCTGAGGCAGCGTAGATGGATGGAGTATCTGGCGGATTACGAGTTTGAGCTTCGATACCATCCAGGCAAGGCAAACAAGGTGGCGGATGCCCTCAGCCGCCTATCTCATGTGTCGGTAGCATGCTTGATCAGAACGGAATGGGAGATGTTGCACACCATTCGAGAGTTCAATCTTTATATCAACAACTGTGGAAGTATGTATAATTTGATCATACAGTCCAATATAGTCACCAAGATTGAACAAGAACAAAGAGCAGATCCAGAAATGGAGGAGATATGGGCCAAGATGTCCACTGGCGTAGACATAGCAGAATGGGAATTACGACCAGGATAAGGTCTATTATTCCGGGGAAGAGTATATGTGCCAAAGAGTTGTAGGAAAGAACTATTGGTTGAGGCACATCAATCCAAGCTCTCCAATCATCCGGGCAGCACCAAAATGTATCATGATTTGAAAAGGCACTATTGGTGGCACAGTCTGAAAAGGGATGTGGCGGAATTCGTGGCACATTGTCAAACTTGTCAGCAAGTTAAGACTGAACATCAAAAGCCACCTGGGTTACTCAAACCCTTATCAGTACCAGAATGGAAATGGGAGCACATTTCCATGGATTTTGTGACCGGATTGCCAAGATCTTCAAAGGCAATGATACCATATGGGTTGTGGTGGATCGACTAACCAAGTTCGAGCATTTCATTCCTATTAAGATGACGGATTCATCTGAGACATAGGGTCGGCGGTACATCAAGGAAATTATTTGGCTTCATGGCATTCCCCAAACAATAGTATCCGACAGAAATGGTCGGTTTACCGGTAGAGTGTGGCAAAGCATGCAGTCAGCCATGGGGACAGATTTATTGATTAGTACCGCTTTCCATCCACAGACTGATGGACAGTCAGAAAGGATGATACAAACCTTGGAAGACATGCTGAGAGCTTGCATGTTAGATTTTAAGGGTGGATGGGAGGACCACTTGCCACTGGTGGAGCTATGCTGACAAAAGAAGAAGATTTCTGGAATTTGAAGTGGGAGACATGGTATTTCTAAAAGTCTCGCCACGGAAGGGACATATGAGGTTCCGAAAGAAAGGAAAACTGTCACCAAGATTTGTGGGACCGTTTTCCATCATGAGAAGAGTGGGGGATGTGGCTTATCAGATAGCACTCCCATCGCAGTTAGCAGCTCTACACGATGTGTTTCACGTGTCGATGTTAAGGAAATATAATCGGATCCGTCGCATGTTTTAAATGTCCAGGATATTGAAGTAGAAAGCGACGTGACGTACGTCGAGAAGCCGGTCAGGATAGTGGAGACCGAACAAAAGGTGTTACGAAATAGAGCGATTCAGTTCGTAAAAGTGGTATGGGACCGACATTGATGAAGATGCCACATTGGAACTGGAATCGGAGATGATAACAGCTCACCCCGAATTATTTATGTAACTTACTTTGAGAACCCTACCTCACTCGATTTTCGGGACGAAAAATTTAAAAAAGAGGGTTATATTGTAACACCCCATTTTCTCAATGAAGTGGATAATTACGAAAATGCCCCTGGTTTGTTAAATTAATTATTTTGAGATGTCAAATAAGGAAATGGTGGGGCCCATTGCTCAAATTAAGATCATGTGAGCACATTATAAATATCAAGTTTGATTGGATGGGTTATGTACATCAATTGGGTTGAAAATGGCTAAATGGGTCAAAGGGCCCAATTGGACCCAATGGGACAAAATGGATGATTTGACCATTGTGTAAGCTCAAATTAGATGGGGTCAAGCTGAACTGATTGGAAATCAGGTATAGCAAAAATGGGTAGGCTTGGAACACAAGTGAAAACCAATTAAAAATGGCAAAAATCAGCCCATGAATGGGTCATGTTGTCAAAACGGGTCAAGGGGCTGATTGGGGACCCAATGGGTCGGGTTGACCAAGTTGACCACGGATGACCATGTGGGCCCTCAATTTAACTCAAGTGTGAGTTAATTCAGCTTGAGTTGGACTGATTTGAAGTGAGTTTGATTTAAGAAAAGAGTTGACTCAAGTATGGAGCATTAAATGTGATGAGTTGGATGAGTTGGGTTAGAATAAAAATACCATGAATCTAGTGAGTCAAGGGGAGGTGGAAATGAGTTGTAATCTCACACAACACCTGATCAAACCCATCTCAGCCGTTGAGTGTGAAGGGGTGCTTTGGCAAAGCCAAAAGACACCAAGGTTGGGCGGCGCCCATCCATTGAATGGATGCAACGTTTGGCACCAAGGGGTGCAACGTTTGGCACCAAGGGGTGTCTTGGTTGACACCCAATGCCCCATCGGTTTTGGTAAAATTAATTGAGGGAAATAAATGGGAGTTGGGGCTGAAAACTATAAAAGGAAAATATTGCCTTTCTTGGTCGATTCTTACATTGAGTATTCAAGAAATTCCCATCTCTCTCTCCCTCTCTTCTAGTTCGTTTTCTTGGCTGAACAACAGAGTTTTTGGCACCAGTTATTCAAGCATAAACCAGTAAGGAATTAAGGAAAGAAAGAACAAATAAAAGGGAGAAACCAAGGATCAAAGACAAGAAGAAAGCTTGGAAAATTTGGTAAGTATTTATGTGTTATTTTGGTTTAATAACATGGAACAAATGGGGTGTGTATTGGACCATGGTTATAGCCGAATACACCAAGGTTTTAACCTTGACTAATAGAGGTTTAAAAATGGTAAAGATGACCATTGGGTTCGGCCACCATGGAGGGTTGAACCCCATGAAAAAGATAGGTTGGTTTTGATGTTTTGAAACATAGAAACCATGGAGTTTGTATGGACTGTTTTTGAGGTTTCTTTAAGATTCAAATGCATGTTTTTAAAGAGGGTTAAAAACATGGACTTAGATAACATAAGGACTGAAGTTATCATGGGTCTGAACAGTGGAGTAAAATTGATGAATTGGACCATTTGGATCAGCCATCTTGGATGGCCGAATCCCATGAAATGTTATGGTCATTTGGACAAAGTGATGAACTTATTTGGATTGTTTTGAGAGGTAAAAATGCAGTAGTGTTATACTGATTAATACTTGTCTAAATGAGACTTATAACATATACATAAGGACCAAGACATGGACATAGGGTTCGGCCACTTTGGATGGCCGAACCCCATGATAGTTTTTGATGATGTTGGTGAGTTTAAAATCATATAAAATATGGTGTTTGATGTGATTTGTTGAAGTTTAACTTGCTGTTATTGGTTGGCCAACATAGGGCTGAACCATGTCAATATTAGGGTTAAGTTATGGATTCAAATCGTGGGTGGATGATGGACAAAATAAATCAATAGAACCATTGCGTTCGGCCATGTGCATGGCCGAACCCCGTGGGGCTGTTTTTGGAATAAATGGACTAAGTTCATGGGTTGTGTTTGATATTATTCCCATGATTTTATATGGGTTTAAAGTATTGTAATGGAGAACCATTTGATGATGGAAGAGTGGGAATACAAGGTTCGGCCAAGTATAGGGCCGAATCCCATGGACCATTCTATATGGTTGAAAAGTTTCTAAGTTATGGGATTTAGTGAATTTAGTGTAAACAAATAACAAATCATGGTCGATGAAGGAAAGTGGGATAAAAACCCATAGGATGTGGTTCGGCCATGTAGTATGGCCGAACCCCATCAACAATTATTTGATGGAATGGGTTAAGTAATTAGGAGTTGATTAAATGAAAAAAGAAGTTAAATCCTACGTTGGTGATGTTCGACCATGGGCATGGCCAAACCTCACATGATGTGGTTGGGTCTTAGATATGAATGAACAAGTAAGTGATAGTGTGATTTGCTGATTGTTATATGGACAAACTACCTGAAGTTGACAACGTGCGAGTCGTGACCAGGTGACGCTAAAGAAAGATCAGTTACTGAAGTGAATCTTCAGTAGGTTTCCTACCTACTTGTAACCACAATTTATGATTTGGTTTTATTATGTTCTTATGAGATATGTCGTATTTGAGTTACGTTACAAATGTGGTTTTGAATGATGAGTTAAGTATTTACAAATGACATCTCATACATGGCATGGGATGATGATTATGGAAACCGGAGCCCACACTCCGCCGGAATATCTGAGATGGAAATGTGGGGCCTCCTTCGGTAGTGCAAGTCACGCCAGGAGTATTGACAGGTGGTTATGGAAACCGGAGCCCGTACTCCGTCGCAATGTCCGAGATGCAACTGTGGGGCCTCCTTCGGCGGTGAAATGTCACGCCAGGAGAATCCAACAGGTCTATATGAGACACGGCAAGTAAAGGCTATATGTATGTGTGATGGGGTGGGACTCTTTACATTTGCATACATACATAGCATGAATTTTATATGTTTTTGGATAATCAGATATTATGATATATGTGCATGTTTTTATATGCTAACCATGTGGTAGCCCTGATCGGGAACCTACTGGGCGCGTTGATCTAATGCCCTAATTCTATCCTTAGAGGATAATGCAGGATCAAGGAAAGGTAAAGAGCAGGTCGATGACCGGGAGGGGAGCCAAGCGTAAGCGCTTGAATGATGAACATGATTACTTATTTACTGTCATTTGATTTATATTTTTGATGGACATGTAATAAGTTAATACTTAGCTATGGTTTGATTAGGCGATTAACTATGGATGGTTGTTTATCTTAATTATCAATTGAGACTGTTACTTGCTATCTATTCATATTATTTCCACAGATAGTCTAGTTCTTTCCGCATGTTGTTGTTAGTTCCATGTGTGATTTATTATCATGGTCTAGTCCATGTGCACATGGGTGGCTAGTTAAGGTTCAGACTTGGGTAGTCTGAAGTTAACTCGCGTCGTGACGCCCCCCGCTCTTGTTCATTCTATGTTTCTTTCAAAAGAAATTTTCAGACTCTGATTTTTAAGAAGGGTGAAAGGGCGGGGCGTTACAGATTTTTAATGATTTTATGTCATGGTTAATGAATCAATCATGGATCCCTGCTTATGGATCAGTTATGGATTTAAAGATAGAAAAATAAAATGAGAGTTAGCCATAGAAAAGAAGAGTGGCAAAAATGTAATTATGGCCAAAATGAATCATGGGTTCGGCCATGGTGTATGGCCAAACCCCATGGGGGATTTTTGTGGACTTAGGGGCTTATATTAAAGATCTTATTTGCTGGATAAATGAAGCATAGGGTTGCTGATTTTTAGACTCATGTAACTAAAATAATCTATGGATTAAAAAGGGACCCAAAAACCTAGTTAGCCCCATGGCCGAACCCCATTAAGGCATGCATAATGGACTTAGGCAAGATTAAAACCTGGGTTTAATTGTTGATGTGTAATATGGTAAACGGGACATCGCAAGCGGTGCGCAATTGGTGACCGAATCCTTGGACGGAAACGCAAAGGGAACGCTAGTTGGTATTTGGTAGGATTCCTACCTTATTGTAAGCCATGGATTATGTGTTTATGCATGTTTTACTTGATTTATTTTGGTAATCAAATGATATGTTTTAAGATGGGATTTAAATGCTATGGTTTGAAATATTATTATATGGCATCTTGCACTTACATCTCATGCATAGCATGGGAGGGATGAAATGGAACCGAAGTCCATGCTCTGTCGGGGCGACCGATAAACATACATGGGGATACTTTGTGTTTATTATATACCTTGATGAGGCTTTGCCATCAAGGGGGATGCTTTATGTTGATTATATCTTGATGAGGTTTTTTCCATCAAGAGGGACATGGTATAATGATGATATGGATGATGGGTAGGACTCACGACATAAAACACCCATTGCATGACATTGTATTAATTGCATGGTTTTGATATACTATTACCTATGTGTTTGTTATCACTAATCCATGTGTTGGCCCTACTCGGAGTACTTACTAGGTGAGTTGTCTAACGCCCTACTTCCACCTTAGATGATGACGCAAGAAATGAGGAAATGAAGGACGCGATGGGAGCCAAGCGTAGCAGCTTGGAGGAGCGAGCTAGCTTATTTATTTAAGTTTATTTCATGGTTATGTAATTTGAGTAGCTTAGCTCGTTGGACTGTAATAACTTAGACTTTTGGTATGGTTGTGACTTTTATTTTGGACATTATAATTTTGAGGTATTTTAGTAATTTTAGTGATGTAATTCCTTGCTATCTAAAATTGGTAGGATAGACTCTATTATAACTCCGCTTTAAGTTACATTCCGCAATGCTTACTTTCTACGTGTGAACCATTCTTCGTGGACTTAGTTCCATGCACACGTAAGGATGGCCAGTTAAGGGCCGGGCTTTGGAAGCCCGGACTTAACTCGCGTCGTGACGTCCCGCACCCTTTGTCACTCTTTATTTACCAAAAAAAAAATAGACTGATTTTTCGGCTAAGTAGCATAGTGAAAGGGGGCGGGGCGTTACAGGGTCGATCCTGTCTCCACCGAGGGATCGGTGAGAATGACTGCTCGAACTGACAGTGAACTTAATTCATATTTCCGAGTTTGATTCCAATTCATTGTCAAGCTTTCTCTCTAGGCATTTTATGATTTTACCATTTGTTCAACTAAGCCTAGGAATGGTCCTCCTAAGGTGTGGTACCACCTAAAATTATCTACGGCCAAATACCTTTTCAGTGATTGCCATAACGATGAACTTTAATCCGGTGAGGCATGATCTTTAATCTTGATTACCTTTAGTTTTTAAGCTTCTAGCAAGTGCTCCTTCCCAAGTCATGAAATTGACAAACATAGGGACTCGGCAAAGTCGGGGCACTAACAATCTCCCTTTTTGTCAATTTCATGACAAAAACCTAGAAGCTAAGCCAATTACAAGCCCACCCTTATTACATCTCATTTGATTAAAAAAAATGTTACAGTCATTACATGTACATATGCAAATGGAAAACAAGATTATGATCTTCACATATTCTTGTTCAGTTTGTTTCAAGTCATGATTTCCTGTTAAGTACATAAGCAAGCAACACTAAAAAAATTGTTAGTGCCCCGTCTTTGCCGAGTCCCTGTTTCTCAATTTCATGGCTCTGGAAGAAGCACTTGTTAAGAAGCTTGAAAACTCAAGATGACAAAAAAAAAGATCGTACTCCACCAAGTTCAAAGCTCATCGTAATGGCAATCACAAAAGGGTATTATGGCCATAGATGACCTTAGGTGGAACTCACACCTGAGAAAGTACTATTCGTAGGCTTAGTTGCATATGTTGTTAATGAGCATAACAAGCCTAGTGAGGAAGCTAGACAGTAAAATAGAAGCGAACTTGGAAATATGAATTAAGTTCACTGTCAGCTCCACCAGTCGTTCTCACCGACCCCTCGGTGGAGACAGGATCGACCCATCGTGGTCAAAGATTGGTCGGCCAGTTTGACAGAAGTTCTTGATCATTGAACTGTCATTCTAGGTATGCCTGCCTCTGACCGAGAGTCTCGTATACACCGACCCCTCGGTGATGAATTTAAACGAACCCTTATGGTCGACGACTCGTCGGTAGAATACTTGTGAGTTATGGACTGTCAACTCAAATAGGCTCTCGAAGAAACAAACATATCGGTAGATCAAGACCGATCGAGAATATCAGGACCGACCCCTCAGTAAAGGGTGACAGGTCGTTCTGGGTAGGACAAGTTTCGGGACATGAAACTCTGTCAGCATGGTGTTGCCATAGACTGAGCCTCTGGTATGGACCAACCCCTCAGTGCCATATTTGTCGACCCATCAGCGACACCGACATGTTGACAGGGAAGTAATAAAGCCATTGGAAGTGCATTTAATGCGCAACGGTCGAGTGGTTGAACAGTAATAAAATATAAACATCGACCCATAGGTACCACTGACCTGTCGGTTCTGAACAGTCAGAAAGACCGTTAAGACTCCTCTATAAATATGAGTGTTTTGTGATCGTTTTACTATCTTCCTTGAGCTGCAAAGAGTTATACATTCTAAGGAATGATCAACACTTTTGTGAGAAGAATCTTAAACAACCAATCTATTGATTTTTTTTTGAAGTGATAAAGAGAGGAGGAAAAAAATAAAAATAAACAACCAATCTATTGATTGAGTTTGCAAGTGAGGAAAAGAGAAAAGAAAGACATCAACTAAGAAAGATTTGGTTAAACCAAGTTTCCTTGGCATCCTGAGATTGTGATTGCTATACGACAGCTACAAGGAGGAGCGTCGGCATACATTGGGTGAAATCTTCAAGAAGCACAAATCAGTAAGAAAGAGCTTCAAAGGCAAGTGCTTTGTAATTTTAATTTTGTTTTTAAAACCTTTGATCTGAAAGTGGATTAAGGAAGCTTGGTTCTGGAACCACTATAAAAAAGCTCTAGAGAGTCGTCTCTGGCACATGTTGTGGGTGGAATTCCCAGCCAATTGAGTGAGGTGGAATTCCTCCTCTAATTTTGAGGGTGTTAGTCCCCACTTAGTGAATTTGGAGATAGCTCAAGGTTGAGTTAATTCTAACAGTGGATGTAGGTTGGCGAACGGAAACACTATATATCTTGTGTCCTTGTACATGTCGTGTTAGAGCTAATTTCTTGTGTTGATTGATTAATCACATTTGCTAACAAACACACACTTGATTGTTGTATCCACTGCACTGAATTAATCAATCAAGTTAATTTTAAAAGGACCAACGAATTTAGATTGACCTATTCACCCCTTCCCCTCCTCCTCCTCCTCCTCCTCCTCCTCTAGGGTCTATAGTGTTGTTCAAGCACCCATGGGAACTTTCAATTGGTATCAGAGCCTAGTGCTCCTTATAAGGATTTAACCATCCGAGTAGATTCAAGCTAGAACACCATGGGAGACAGTCATGCAATATCCAAACCTCCATACTTCGATGGAACAAACTATGCCTCATGAAAGGACAAAATGAGAAGTTTCTTTGTTTCCATAGACTCGTCGGTATGGGATATTATAAATACTGGATGGCAGGAACCAATGGAAGCACCACAACCGTTTTGTTAAACCTAAACCTTTTTTCCTCTTGGAGCCTCATTGAGAAAGTTGCTCAGACAGTTGATTGCAAAGCCATGAATGCCCTTAATTGTGTAGTTTCTGACACTGAATACAGGCGGATCATGACCTGTAAAACTGCAGAGGATGCATGGGAAGTCCTTGAGAGAACCCATGAAGACACCTCAATAGTCAAATGGTCCAAACTTCATATCCTCCATAATCAGTTTGATACTCTTAAAATGAGGGAGGATGAAGTCTTCATGGATTTCTATTCCAAGTAAGAGACATTGTAAATCAAATGTATACTTTAGGAGAAGGGATACCCGAGGACAATGTATGTACCAAAATTGTCCGGAATCTTGCTGAAAGATTCAAGCCTAAGGCTGTGGCCATGGAGGACAATTGAGATGTGACCTTTATGAATATTGATGATTTTGTTGGTTCATTACAAACCTATGAACTACACTTTGAACAACCAAAGGATAAATGCATTGCCTTGAAATCCCCTAAAACAGAAGAAGATTAAAGAAAATTCATCAGATGATGAACTCTCAAGTGATGAAATGACAATGTTCGACAAAATGTTTTACAAAAGCTTTGTGAAAAGAAATAACTTGAGAAGAATGGGTAAGGGTGAAATAAGTAAAAGATACCCAAGAAGGCAAGAAGAAAACGGAGGAAAAGAAGTGGAGGTAATCAAGGAACAGACTTATTACAACTGTGGGGGAGAGGACACTTCATGAATAAATGTCCTTCAGACAAAATAAAAAGGCTATGAATGTGGGTGTAACCCATGTGGAAACTTCTGAATCAGAGAGCGATTTAGATGAGGAGACCCAACAAAAAGTTGTATATCAAAAGGTCTCATAGCCTCAATCATTTGTGATCAAGAAAATCTCATAATTGTGACAGAGGAAGATGAAAGTGAAGAAGATGAAAATCTTCAAGCTTCCTACAGTACCTTGTTCCTTGAGAGTGAGAGGTTGGCTAAAAAACTTAATAAGGTTAAAAATGAAAACCTAAACCTCTCTAACCAAGTGAAAGAATTGAAAAATGAAAAATTTCTTCTAAACTCTTCTAACGCCCCGCCCTTTCCGAGATTCAGAGTCTAATTTTTCTTTTAAATAATAATATAATAACACCGAAAGAGGGCGGACGACGTCACGACGCGAGTTAAGTTTAGACTTCCAAAGTCTGACCCTTAACTGGCCACCCATGTGAGCATGGCTAAACCAATGAAAACAAACCACACATGGAACTAATCAAGTCATGCGGAATAAACTAAACTAAATGCGGAAATAAACTGAATAGATAGCAAGTACAAGTCTCCCATTTAAATTACTTAAACCATGTATCTATTATTAAACTATAAACAAACCATAGCAAAGTTATTAGCTATTACATGTCCATAAAATTGTAATTTAAATGACAGTAAAATATAAATCCACTCCAACACTCAAGCGCTTAAGCTTGGCTCCCCTCCTGGTCCACGACCTTCTCGTTTCCTTTCCCTTTTCCTGCATTATCCTCTGAGGATAGAATTAGGGCATTAGATCAACGCGCCCAGTAGGTTTTCCGATCAAGGCTACCACATGGTTAGTATATAAAACATGCATATATCATAGTATATGATCAACAAAACATCTGAAATCAATGCTACGTATGTAAATGCAAATGTAATGAGTTCCACCCATCACACATATACATAGCCATCACTTGAAGAGACTCTCATCGTCAAAGTAAACCTCAATACTCTTTCATTTCTTCTTGATGATATTCCTCCTGGCGGGACCCTCATCGCCTAAGGAAGCCGATGTGGCTCTTATCATCATAATTTTCCTCCTGGCGGGACCCTCATCGCCTAAGGAGGCCGTTGTAACTCTTATCATCATGATATTACTCCTGGCGGGACCCTCATCGCTTAAGAAGGCTTTCCATAATCATCATCCCATGTCCATGCATGAGATGCCAATGAATATATGAAGCATGTAAATGAAACTCATCATTCAAATCCAAGATGATAAATAATAGTATAACGAATGTCTCATAAAAGCCATCATAAAACCAAGTATAAATGTGGTTACAAGTAGGTAAGAAACCTACTTAAACTTCGCTTAAGTGTCCGTTCCTTTCTAAGCTTCACTCGATCACGACTCGCACGCCGTTCAACTTCTGTTTCCTTGTTTATACAACAACAAGTTAATACTTAATCTTTTGATTTATTTCCTTTAAAATTGATTCATAACAATCATAGCAATGGTCCATAATTAGGTCTTTTTGAACCCTTGAAATTCTTTAACATGCATTAACGATATATCCCAAAACAAGACCCTTTTTAAAATTAATAAAAACAGTCCACTAATTTCCATAACGAAGAAACCTTACATCCATATAAAGTGGTCCATGGGGTTCTTACCAATTTCCTTTGCCTTTCCTCTTGCCTTGATCTTTACTTCCTTCCCTCTTGCTTAGTCTCTAGCCGAATATACGCTTGATCAATGGTGAAAACACCAATAGCTGGTTCGGCCAAGGAGGTGTGTTCTTGAGAGAGGGAGAGAGATGAGAATTCTAAGGTTTTTGGCAATGTAAATTCGGCCAAGTGATGGTGTTTTGTTTTTGTTAAACAGCCCCATATTATCTCATTACTCCTCATCAATTCTTGATCAAACCAAGGAGGCACTTGGTGCCAACCAAGGCATCCCTTGGCACCAACTATTGCATCCCTTGGCAATAACCCATGTGATTCTTATCTCCTCCATTGAATTCCACGCATGGAAATCCACACCACAAGTACCCAACGTGTGGGACTTGTTTTGTGGTGTTTAAGACTATGAAAACTCCTTCATCTCCCATTTGACTCAATGTAATTACAAGGTCCCTTAATTTCCAACTCAACTCATCCAACTCAATAACCCAACTCACCCCATTTAATGCCATTCATTTAATGCACTTGAGTCAACTCATTATTTGATTAAATTCAACTCACTTCAGTCCCAACTTAAACTAATTTGACTCACATTTGAGCTCACTAGAGGGTCCACACGGTCAACCATGGTCCCCATGATCAACACGACCCATTGGGTCCCCATTTAGCCCATGGATCCAATTTGACGCCATGACCCAATTATGGGTTGTTTTAGCCATTTGCATGTGATTTTCATATGTGCCTCAAGCCTACCCATTTATGCTCCATTTAGTTTCCAATCATTTCAGCTTAACCCCATTAAATTTGGGCTAACCCAATGGTCAAACAAATCCATTATGACCCATTGGGTCCCAATTGGGTTCTTTGACCCAATTAACCACATTGACCCAATTTGATGTTCATTACCCATTCATGATAAATTGACCCTTATAATATGTTCATAGGGTCTTGATTTGAACAATGGGCCCCACCATTTTCTCATTTACAATCACATTTATTAAATTCACCAATCCAGTGGCATTTTCGTAAATATTCATATTATTAATAAATTGGGTTGTTACAATATAACCCTCTTTTTAAAATTTTCGTCCCAAAAATCGAGTGAAGTAGGGTTCCAAAATAAATTACATAAACAATTCGGGGTGAGCTGTTCTCATCTCCGATTCGAGTTCGCATGTGGCTTCTTCAACACCATGTCGCTCCCATACCACTTTTACAAACTGAATCGCTCTATTTCGCAACACCCTTTGCTCAGTCTCCACTATCCTGATCGGCTTCTCGACGACGTCACGTCGCTTTGCACTTCTATATCTTGGACACTCAATACATGGGACGGATCAGGATTGTACTTTCTTAGCATCGACACGTGAAACACATCGTGTAACGCTGCCAATTGTGAAGGAAGTGCTAACTGGTAAGCTACATCCCCCATCCTTCTTATGATGGAAAATGGTCCCACAAATCTTGGTGACAGTTTTCCCTTCTTCCCAAACCTCATATGTCATTTCCGTGGCGAGACCTTTAAGAATACCATGTCCCCACTTCAAATTCCAGAAACCTTCTTCTTCTGTCAGCATAGCTCTTTTGCCGACTCTGTGCAGTCAATAAGTGCTGACGTATTAACTGAATTTGTTCTATGGTCTCTGCGACCAACTCAGGTCCTATTAGTGCAGGCTCACTGGCCTCTGTCCAGCGCACTGGTAATCTACAAGGTCTACCATATAAAGCCTCGAATGGTGCCATTTGGAGACTTGCCTGATAACTGTTGTTATACGAGAATTCTACCAGTGGCAAATGGTGCTCCCATCCACCCTTGAAGTCTAACATGCATGCTCTCAGCATATCTTCCAAGGTTTGTATCGTCCTCTGACTTCCATCAGTTTGTGGATGGAATGCGGTGCTAGTCAGAAGATCTGTCCCCATAGCTGACTGCATGCTTTGCCACACTCTGCCGGTAAAACGGCCATCTCTATCAGATACTATAGTTCGGGGAATGCCATGTAGCCGAATGATTTCTTTGATATACCACCGACCTAACATCTCAAATGAATCCGTCATCTTGATAGGAATAAAATGCGCAGACTTGGTCAATCGGTCTACCACGACCCATATAGCATCATTGCCCTTTGAAGATCTCGGCAACCCCGTCACAAAATCAATAAAAATGTGCGCCCATTTCCATTCTGGCATTGATAAGGGTTTGAGTAACCCTGGTGGCTTTTGATGTTCAGTCTTAACTTGCTGACAAGTTAAACAATGTGCCACAAATTCCGCCACATCTTTTTTGAGTCCGTGCCACCAATAATGTCTCTTCAGGTCGTGATACATTTTAGTGCTGCCCGGATGAATGGATAGCTTGGTTTGATGTGCCTCAATCAATAGCTCTTTCCTACAGCTTTTTGGCACATATATTCTACCCCGGAATAAAAGACCTTGTCCTGGTTGTAATTCCCATTCCGGTACAACTATGCCAGTAAACATCTTGGCCCATATCTCCTCCACTTCCGGATCTGCTCGTTGCTCTTGTTCAATCTTGGTAACCATATTGGATCGTATAATCAAATTGTACATACTCCCATGGTTGTTGATGTACAGATTGAACTCACGAATGGTATGCAACATCTCCCATTCTGTTCTGATCAAACATGCCACCGATGCATGAGATATGTGGCTGAGGGCATCCGTCACTTTGTTTGCCTTGCCCGGATGATATCGTAGCGCGAAGTCATAATCTGCCAGATATTCCATCCATCTGCGCTGCTCAAGTTGAGTTCTTTCTAATCAAACAAGTATTTCAAACTCTTATGATCAAAAAACACTTCAAATTTCTCACCATAGAGATAGTGTCTCCAACTTTTGAGAGCGAAGACCACTGCGGCTAGTTCAAGATCATGCGTGGGATAGAGACGTTCATGTATCTTTAGTTGTCTTGAACCATATGCCACCACACGATGACGTTGACTGAGGACACACCCCAGTCTGTAACGCCCCGCCCTCTCCGAGAAATCAGAGTCTAATTCTTTTTTTTCTAAATAATAATAACATCGGAGGAGAGCGGGCGGCGTCACTACGCGAGCTAAGTTCGGACTTCCCAAGTCCGCCCCTTAACTGGCCACCCATGTGTGCATGGACTAAACCCACGATAACAAACCACACATGGAACTAAACAATGTCTTGCGGAATAAACTAGACTAACTGCGGAATAAGTCAAATATGCGGAATTATAATCAATACTCAGAATGTTCCATTATCAGATAGCAAAGTACAAGTCAAATACTTGATCTACTTGATTTCTAATCAAGTTTAGGTCTCATATACCATAAAAATACCTTGGTAGGGTTCGGCCATACAACATGGCCGAACCATACCACTTTGGTTTGGGTCCATACATCCAATCCTATGATCATTCCATCTTTGATCAATTCATCAATAATTACCTTTATGCCATTTAGGCTAACCTCTTGTTTAATTTTCTTAAACACCACTAACCATATCCAAACCAACTTAATGGGGTTCAGCCATACAACTTGGCCGAACCTCACCATTTAATTTGGTCCTTCATTCATCATCTCTAATTCCATTATGACTTAACCCAAAACCATCAAATAGTCATTGATGGGGTTCGGCCATACCACATGGCCGAACCACATCCTATGGATTTTTATCCCATATTCCATCATCTACAATGATTGATTATTTTCTTACACTTAGTCCATAAATTATCATGTATGATTCCTTAATTCAAATCATAAAATAAACCATAATCTCCAACAAAATAATCTTTGGGGTTCGGCCATTCACATGGCCGAACCCTATGGTCCTCTTACTCAATGATTCCATCATTTGTATACAAGTTAAGCTCTACTCTTTAGCCATGTTAACTACACGGTTCAGCCATCCAATGGCTGACCCAAAATAGTAACCATAATTCCATTTTAAATCACATAACATCCAATAAGATGACCCATGGGGTTCTGCCATTGATGGGTTATATTCATGGATGGATATTAATCATGGATAGATGATGCTCATGGTCAGAGTGTTACCAAGGATGGATGGTTTCCATGAATGGAATTGTAGGAGGGCTATTCATGGATGATTATTAGACAGGGATAGATGATATTTACTGAAAGAGTGATACCAGGGATGGATGTATTTAACCATGGGTGATTATTCCCATGGTGGTTTGGATTGATGCCGGGTATTGGTATCGTGGAAGTTGGAACAAAAGATGTTAATCCCATAGTGACATATGTGCAAATGAAGATCTGCAAAATTTTGGAGACGTATTTAACGGAAAAGATAAGAGTCTAGTGAAACTTGAATGGGAAGTTATGGGCGACTGTCAAGTTAGACCGATCACCTGACTCTGTAATTAGCCGATGGAATTCTAGGTGAGTGAAACTAGAAACCTAGTTAAAATGGAATCAGGAAAAGCTTTGAGCATAGGCTCGCATTGACAGACTACCTCACACAGAGAGTGGATGAAAGAACATATTGAGTAGGTACGTATGGAAAATACTATAATAGCCTGAATTTTTTTGGATCAATATATAGTGGCATTTATTATTTTAAATTTGAAGTTTGATGTGATAAAATGCCAAATGGACCAAATTTTGGGACAATGGCCCAAGTGTGGTCCAATGGGCCATGGATTTGATTTATTCATTTAAATGGGTCAATGATGATAAATTTGGGTCAAGGGTGGTCAATTGGGTCAAATAGCCATATAGGACCCAATGGGCCAAGGTAGCTAAGCCCTAAGGTAAGTGGATAGGAGGGAATTTAATTGGGCCATGGGCCCACCCAATAGACCATGAATTGAAATTAATTCATTTAATTGGTCAATGGTAAGTAATTGGGTCATGGATAGTCAAATTGGGTCTAATACCCATTTGGGACCCAATGGATCAAATTAATATAAGCCCTAAGGTAAATGGGTAAGACAAAAATGAAATTGGGCCATGGACCCAATGGTAATCCAATAAGAAGAGTAGATTTAATAAAATTTAAATCACCTAAATTGGTGATGAATTGAACTAAGTAATATGGCCAAATGGGGCCCACCTTCACCTCACCAAATTGAGGTGGCGTGTGGACCCAAGGGTAGTAGGGCTGACCACCATGGTTGACTTAGTCAACCATGGGTGGATCTTAGAGAGAATTTAATAAAATAAAATTGAATAGGAATTAATTAACTTAACCTAATGATCAAATTAATCAAGTTAATTAATCTAATCCAAAGATTGGGCAAAGGGTCAAAACCACTCCAACAAACACAAACCACTCTTAAGAAACACAAGAAATAAAACCATGGACTTAAGTGGTGGTTTTATCCCAACCACCACCATTAATGCCATGTTGGTTGGTGAGGAAAAATTACTTGTGGAGTCTAGGTTACTCCCATCTCCATCTCTTTCCAAACAAACCCACTTCATTCCATCTCTCTTTCCACTCTCAAAACCGTCCCATACACTAAGAAAGTGGGAAGAAAACTTAGAAGAAAAAGAAGAGGAGAAGAGAAGAAAAGAGGTGAAACCTTGGATTCACCACTTGAAGATCAAGAGCTACCATCTTCATCATCTCCCCCTCTTCCCCTCTCCCAAACCTAACCCTACCTTAGCCGATCCAAGCCTTGAGGTTTTCACCATGAATCAAGCATCCTAACAAATCAAGCAAGGAGAGGAAGAAGAAAGGAGGCCAAGGAAATCGACGGGAGTGACGAAAGCCGAAGGAGTCGTCGGATTGTAAGTATCTTCAAAACAGGAGGTTAAACTTTCATGATTTAAGAATAGAATCCATTTCTTAGATGATGGCCAAAAACATCATGGGCCTTGGACCTAAGATTCATCCAAAGATAAACTAAGAAATGGATGAATTTGGGAGAGATAAATTAAGAAAAAATAAATGGATTAAGGATGGTTTGGATTTAAATTTTTAAGCATGGATTTGTGTAGTTTGAAAGAAAATCATGGACCATAGGGTTCGGCCATGTAGCATGCCCGAACCCCATGGTGGGTGATTAGGTGAAGTATGAACTTAATTAGGGTTTTCAAGTACTAAAATGATTAATGATTTTATGAGGATTTCAAAGTTGGAAAAAATATGGAGAAAGGATTAGGGTTCTTAAATGCTAAGTGATTAATGGTTTTATTAACATTTTAAGGTTTGAAAATTATGGGAATGGTTAATGATAATTAGGTTTCAAATGATTTAAAGTTGGTGATTTTAAAGGATTTTTAAAATGAGAAAAATCATGAGGAATACACATGGTTGTTAGGGTTTCAAAAATGGCATGGAGGAGATAAACCATGAACCATGGGTTCGGCCATGGTGTATGGCCGAACCCTATGGTGATAATTAATTATTTTAATGAGAGTGAAGAGATAGAAGATGATGGAGGAAATGATATTTTAAATGGATTTACAAAATGTATGATATAAGTTTTAAAGGGACCAAATGAATGATGTTATTGATTTTAAAATGTACCTTTTTAGCAAAGAAAAATCATGGACAAAAATTGATAAAACATTGGTCCTAATGGCACTAATAAAAGTGAGCCATGAACCATGGGTTCGGCCATGGAGTATGGCCGAACCCTATGGTGGTGATTTGTGATTTTAATGAATAGGAAATGATGGAGAGGAATGGAAATTTTAATGGATTGGTATATAGTATTTTAAATGGGATGAAAATGAGGATGTAAATGAATGATGTAAATTCATTTGAGGTATGATTAAATGAGGCAAAATGGACTCAAGAAATGGGAAAATGGACATCATGGGTTCGGCCATGGTGTATGGCCGAACCCATGACCCTTTTTGTGGGCCACATCTTAGGACAAACATGGAATGATTTATGGGATTAAATGTTTTCAAAATTAATTAAATTAAGTGGCTATTTTATGGATATTAGGTCATGGTCAATGAATGCCTAGTGGATCTAAGTTATGGATGAATTTTGGATTTAAAATACACATAAAAGAGGGAATGATTAACCATAGAAGAGAGAGTGGCAAAATGGTAATCATTAGCCACTTTGAAGAACCATGGGTTCGGCCATGGTACATGGCCGAACCCTATGTGGATTAGACATGAAATCGAATACATTATGAATGATTAAATGAAGCGGATAGTTGATGCGTTTAGGTTCGCAAATTAGAATATTTAAATGGCAAAAAACAAAAAAAAAGAAATTGGATTTATGGATGTGTTTTAAAACCACGGAAAATGGGGCTAAGTTAGGGGCTAATGTTGATAAACGTGTATCGTAATTAGGAATTTAAAAATTGTAATCAGTTAGGGGTTTAATCACGGATAACAAATAGATTAATTCGATAAATGTGTAATAAGGTATCGGGACGTCGCAAAACGATACGCGATCGGCGACCGGATTATCGAACGGAAACGTAACGGGACGCTAAGCGTATTCGGTAGGATTCCTACCTCTTTGTAAGCCATGGATATGTGATGGTTATTTTAATCTATTTTGATGATTATGTAATTTGTATTATGATGGGTTTTTTATTTATGAATTCTATATTCATACTATGGTTTATATTTTTAATGTTATGCATTATATGGCTATGTATGATATATATTAAGTTTATGGATTACATATATATTACATAGCATAATGTACTTACATCTCATGCATGGCATGGGCGGGAAAATAATGAAACTGAAGTCCATGCTCCATCGGGGCGACCGAGAAGCAAACATGGGGATAGCCCGAGGGGCTATAACCGGAGTCCATGCTCCGTCGGGGCGATTGAGAATCAGACATGGGGATAACACGTTATGCTATGACCGGAGTCCATGCTCCGTCGGGGCGACCGAGAAACAAACATGGGGATACCTTGATGAGGCTTTGCCGTCAAGGGGGATACGATACTTTTATGACATGGAGGATGGGTGGGACACAGGACATAGGCACCCATGGCATGGCATACATCATGTGATTTTACCTTATCATTATATTATTGTCGGTATGCATGTTATCGCTAACCCATGTGCTAGCACTAATCGGAGTCCTACTAGGCGCGTTGACTAACGCCCTACTTCTACCTTAGCTGATGACGCAGGAGACGGCGGAAACGGTAGACACGCCGGGAGCCAAGCTTAGGAGCTTGGGAAGTGGATATCTAATTTTATTTAAGTTTCATTTTGGAGATGTAATTTAAAGTAGCTTAGCTCGTCGGACTGTATAATTTATATTTCTTGCTATGGTTTGGACTGCATTATGGATGTTATCATTTTGAGATATAATTATGAACATAGGGGTATTTTGGTAATTTAATGTTGTATCTTCCCTTCTATCTAATAACCGGTAGGATAGACTCTATTATCATATTCCGCATTCAGTTAGTTTCCGCGAGCTTACTTTCTACGCGTGAACCGTTCTCGTGGACTTTGTTCCGCGCACGGGTGGGTTTGGCCAATTAAGGGTCGGGCTTTAGAAGCTCGGACTTAACTCGCGTCGTGACGTCCGCGCCCGTTATTACTTTTTTTTTAAAAAAAAAAAAATAGACGCTAAAAAGAAGGTTATATTGTAACACCCCAATTTCTCAATGAAATGGATAATTATGAAAATGCCCCTGGATTGGCAAAGTTAATAAATGAGATTATAAATAAGGAAATGGTGGGGCCCATTGCTCAAACTAAGATCCTAAGAACAAATTATAAGGGTTAAATTAAAGTGAACGGATAATGTACATCAATTGGGTCAAAATGGTTAATTGGGTCATAATGGACTTACTAGACCATTGGGTGAGCCCAAATTTAATGGGGTTAAGCTGAATTGATTGGAAATTAAGTGGAGCATAAATGCGTAGGCTTGATGCACTTGTGAAAACCAAATACAAATGGCTAAATCAACCCATAAATGGGTCATGGAGTCAAAACGGGTCAACAAGCTAAATGGGGACCCATGCGTCGGATTGACCATGTTGACCATGGCTGACCGTGTGGGCCCTCAAATGAGCTCAATTGTGAGTTAAATCAGGTTGAGTGACACTGAATTGAGTTGGTTTGGAATTAACAAATGAGTTGACTCAAGTGCATTAAATGAGTGTCATTTAATGTGGTGAGTTGGGCTTGTGAGTTGAGTGAGTCAAAATGGAAATCAAAGGGGCTGTAAATTCTGTGAGTTGAAGAGAAGGTCGTGGACCTGGGGGGGAGCCAAGCTTAAGCGCTTGATTGATGATTGGGATTTCTATATTACTGCTATATTGAATACATCTTTATGAACATGTAATAGCTAGTATCTTTGCTATGGTTTGAATTATAGTCTTGATATTGGGTATATGAATTAAGTTATTGTGGATAAATGCTAAGTTTGAGAATAGTTTAATGAGGTTATTATGTTAAAGCAAACTTGACTTGTACTTTGCTATCTGATAATGGAGCAGTCTGAGTATTGATTATAATTTCGCATATTTGACTTATTCCGCAATCAGTTATGTCTATTCCGCAAGTTTTACTTAGTTCCATGTGTGGTCTGTCTTTCATGGGCTTAGTCCATGCACACATGGGTGGCCAGTTAAGGGTCGGACTTGGGTAGTCCGAACTTAGCTCGGGTCGTGGCGCCTCCCGCTCTTGTTCACTCTATGTTTCTTTCAAAAGAAATTTTCAGACTCTGATTTTCGGAAGGGTGAAAAGGGCGGGGCGCTACACAGTCCCTCTCCTGAAGCGTCGTATTCTACTTCATATCCCTTGCCTTTTTTGGCAAAACTAAGATGGGAGCAGTTGTAAGTCTATCTTTCAGCTCCTCAAACCTCTGATTGCATAGATCTGTCCACTCGTATTTTACTCCTTTCTGAGTGAGTCGAGTCAATGGTGATGCAATTTTGGAGAAGTCCATGATGAACTTCTGATAATAACCGGCCAATCCTAAGAAACTGCGGATCTCGTTTACATTCTTTGGCGCTTTCCATTCACTTACTGCTGCCACCTTAGCTGGATCCATGGCTATACCGTTTTCTGTTATGACATGCCCCAAGAATTTGACCTCAGATAGCCAAAATTCACATTTGCTTGCTTTGGCATACAACTTGTTCCTCCTCAAGGTGTCCAAAATTATTCGTAGATGCTCAGCATGTTCTTCCTTACTTTTGGAAAAGATCTGGATATCGTCAATAAACACGATAACGAACTGGTCCAAATACGGACGGAAGATCTGTTCATTAAATCCATGAACACCGCCGGTGCATTTCTGAGTCCAAACGGCATGACTACATACTCGTATAGTCCGTACCGCGTCCTGAAGGCTGTCTTATCTATATCTTCCTCCCTGACCCGGATTTGATGATATCCGGACATCAAATCAATCTTCGAAAAGTAGCTGGAACCCCTCAATTGATCAAATAGATCATCGATCCTGGGTAGAGGGTACTTGTTCCAGACCGTTAGTTGATTCAGCTTCCGGTAATCCACACACATTCGGAGCGAACCGTCTTTCTTCTTTACAAACAAGACTGGAGCTCCCCAAGATGATGTGCTGTTTCGGATGCATCCCAGCCTGAGCAGTTCAACGATCTGCTTCTTTAGCTCAGACATCTCTGCTGGTGCATCCAGTAATGTGGTAAGGACACTGGTGCAGTACCAGGATACAACTGGATTTCAAAATTGAGCTCCCTCATGGGTGGTAAACCAGGGAGTTCCTTTGGAAAAACATCGCAAACTCTTTCACAATTGAGGGAAGTTCAATAATTGGTGCTTTATTTATGATGATATTATTCAATACCACGTGGTTCAACCCTTCCTGCAGTCCACTCTGCTTGTCTGCACGAACCACATATTGCTTTCCTTCGGGTGACCAGAATGTCACTCTTCGGCGATAACAATCAATGTTGGCCTGGAACTTAGCCAACCAATCCATGCCGAAGATTATATCATACTCAGTCATGTTGAGTACCAGATAATTGAACTCAAATCTGAGTCCAGCTAGTTCAGTATTAACTGTTGTGTATATAAGTCCCAATGCCGAGTCTCCGACAGGGGACACAATTGTGAGTGTTTTGGCTAATCTTTGAACTAAGGTACCGGTAGCAGTTATAAATGATGCAGCTATGAAGGAATGTGAAGCTCGAATCAAATAGTGCATATGCATAAGAACTACTCACTACCGCCATACCTTGTATTACTGAGTGATCCTCATCCGCTGGAGGTACTAGAGAAAACACTCGTCCAGCTCCAGTAGGATTAGGCACCCCTCCTCCCCGATTATGCATCCTGCTTCCCCGAGAGTTAGCTGCTCTGGCCGTTGGTAGGAATGATCCTCGGGAGTAAGAAAGTCGGTTGAGTTTTGGACAGTCCTTCCTTAGGTGTCCCGGCTGGTCACAGTGGAAGTAGTTGCCCATCCCTCTAGAAGCCTGAGTGACTGCTATAGATTGAGAGGGCTGGTTGGGACGAAGTCCCAGTGGATCCAACAGATGGTGAGGGTCTGTTGAAGTTCGATCAGAACTTCTTGTTAGGCTGATACGTACCCCTCCCACTCGGTGCTCGACGGTTGTCAACTCGTGCAAACTCAGCCAATTCCTGCTCCACAATGGTGGCTTTACTGACCATTTCCGCCAACGTGGCTGCCTTGAACACTGTCACTCTGGCCCTAGTGTTTGCCGTAAACCACGCTCGAACTTACGAGCCCTCCGGTACTCCATGTCCACAATATAAAATGCATAAATTGATAGACTAAGAAATTCCTGATGATACTCAGCTACCGTCATGGAACCCTGTACCAATGACAAAAAGGCCTGAATCTGACATTCCTTCTCCTCCTCTGGAAAATAGTGATCTAGGAACGTCGCTGAGAATTGCTCCGAGGTCATAGTAGTCCTTTGTCTTTCTGGCACAAGTGCCTGCTGTTTCTCCACTATCTCCCACCACTTACCAGCATCATCTATCAGCTGTGACGTAGCCAGTAGAATCTTGTGAGCATGACTCCTGATATTCAGTAGAGTCAGTATTTGGGAGATCTTCTTCAACTAGTTCTCCGCTCCAACAGGCCCTTCTCTCCCCTTGAAGTAAGGAGGGCGTTGTTGTTGGAAGTCTCTGACCATGTTCCGGTCATTAGCCTCACTCGTGCTTCCACCTCCATTCATATGTTGTTGGAGGACAGAAGTAACTACTGCTTGTACCAAGCTTTGTAGTTCAGGAGGCACAAATGGTATAGTCACGTTGCTGTTGTTGTTCCTTTCTTCCTCCCGTCGATATGAAGGGTCACTATCCTCCTCTTCTCGCTGAGAATGATGCGACTCTTCCTCATTGAGCGATTTTTCTTTCTCATGTACTGATTTCTCCTTATCATGCACCGATTTCTCCTTATCACGTTGAGATAACTCCCCTTCATGTGGAATGAATGATATCTCTTTTTCCTTTCCTTTACCGTCTTGTCGAGTCTTTCTTTTTGGAGCTGTTTCGTCAAAGCCAATTTGTAATACTTTCTCCTTCCCTTTTTGATTCTGTAGGCTCTTTCTCGTTGGAGCCATTTTTTCCTAATTCATGGAAACATTATTGGCTTAGTTTTCTTCGGAACATACATTAAATGCTATAAATCCTCATAGAATCATAAAAACTGCATATTTTATATATATTCATATTTCATCTTTGTACAAGGGTTGGTAGGGTTAAAATAAACCCTTCAAATAACAAAATGCACCCACAACCCTTACAAAATAACCCTTTTTTCATGACCTTTCTTACTACTTCTTAGCCTAGTCTTCTGTAGAAGACCCTACATCATCCTCAAACATAAAGAAGCTATCAGGGCATGTCATCGACATGTGTCCCAATACTCCACACGTCAAGCAGGGTATTAACCCCGGTCCTCCAATATAAGGACAGTTAGTCCTTTCTTTCCCGTGCGCATGAAGTCCACAAGCCGGGCAAACAATCTCAAGAGGGTGGGGGCAGTATGTGCAGCTGTGCCCATCCTGATTACACAACTTGCACATATAGTCAGGATCTATCTCCCCCACCACCTCTCTTATCGTTGGATAATCTTCCATAAGCTCTTCTGGAAAAGGTGCTAAATCCACTTCCACCTCCTCGGGTAATCCCTCTTGATCGTCCATGTTGACTTCCACATTGGAGTTGTTGGAAGCAGACACCAAATCAACGGGATTGCTAGGGGTTCCTCTGTCCCACAACTCCGTATACTCCACGTTACTCGACATATCTATATCATAACATAGAACTCATAAATAATCAACAGCAGTTCTAATAAAACCAATCTTGGTTTTGGGGGATTTCTTATGTATCATATCATGCATTGTGTTTGGGGAAATTGCCAAATCTTCACACTTTGTTTTCTTTTGTTTCTGGGGAAATCTCTAAATTCCTGTTGTTTTGTTTCTCAATGTGGGGATATCAGGGGAGTGCATCCTACTTTGCTATGTTTAATATGTCCAGTTATGATGACTGTACTTTACTTTGCTATCTTTCATTGTGTTTCTCAGATTGATTGTTCAGTTTGAGTCACTCGAAGTAAATTAATCTGGCCCCAGTCAGCGGACTCCGAAGAGTTGGTCAGTTGGGATTCTTAACTCTCAGTGAGACATGAAACCGTCTTAATCTTACTTCGATATTCAACTTCCCGTTTCGCTCTGATACCAACTGTAACGCCCCGCCCTTTCCGAGATTCAGAGTCTAATTTTTTTTTAAAATAATAATATAATAACACCGAAAGAGGGCGGACAACGTCACGACGCGAGTTAAGTTCAGACTTCCAAAGTCTGATCCTTAACTGGCCACCCATGTGAGCATGGACTAAACCCATGAAAACAAACCACACATGAAACTAATCAAGTCATGCAGAATAAATTAAACTAAATGCGGAAACAAACTGAATAGATAGCAAGTACAAGTCTCCCATTCAAATTACTTAAACCAAGTATCTATTATCAAACTATAAACAAACCATAGCAAAGTTACTAGCTATTACATGTCCATAAAATTGTAATTTAAATGACAGTAAAATATAAATCCACTCCAACACTCAAGCGCTTAAGCTTGGCTCCCCTCCTGGTCCACAACCTTCTCGTTTCCTTTCCCTTTTCCTGCATTATCCTCTGAGGATAGAACTAGGGCGTTAGATCAACGCGGCCAGTAGGTTTTCCGATCAAGGCTACCACATGGTTAGTATATAAAACATGCATATATCATAGTATATGATCAACAAAACATCTGAAAACAATGCTATGTATGTAAATGCAAATGTAATGAGTTCCACCCATCACACATATACATAGCCATCACTTGACGAGACTCTCATTGTCAATTTCATTTATTCTTGATGATATTCCTCCTGGTGGGACCCTCATCGCCTAAAGAGGCCGATGTGGCTCTCATCATCATAATATTCCTCCTGGAGGGACCCTCATCACCTAAGGAGGTCGTTGTAACTCTTATCATCATGATACTACTCCTGGCGGGACCCTCATCGCCTAAGGAGGCTTTCCATAATCATCATCCCATGTCCATGCATGAGATGCCAATGAATATATGAAGCATGTAAATGAAACTCGTCATTCAAATCCAAGATGATAAATAATAGTATAACAAATGTCTCATAAAAGCCATCATAAAGCCAAGCATAAATGTGGTTACAAGTAGGTAGGAAACCTACTTAAACTTCGCTTAAGTGTCCGTTCCTTTCTAAGCTTCACCCGATCACGACTCGCACGCCGTTCAACTTCCGTTTCCTTGTTATACAACAACAAGTTAATACTTAATCTTTTGATTTCTTATTAGGTTTAAATCCCAAAAACCACCTTGTGGGGTTCGGCCATGCCCATGGCCGAACCTCACCAACTTAGGATTTAATCTCCCTTTTCATTTGATCAACCCTTAAACACTTTACCCTTCAAACATATCTTGGTGCGGTTCGGCCATACAACCTGGCCGAACCTTATTACTTTGGTTTTGGACCCCTCTTTCCAAGTCCTTTGATCAATCCTTTCATATTACACTTTTGACTTGTATTTATGGTTTTGCCATTGATCATACCCTTGTTTAACATTGTTAACAACCTATGGCAATAAACATTAATCCATTAAATTTAATATCCCAAAACCAATGTTTATAGGTGGGGTTCGGCCATACACCTTGGCCGAACCTCACTTATTTCACTTGAGTCCACTTTTATCTCTTGATTTAATAATTCCATTCAAGTGACTCATTTACAAAAACTACAATCCACCAAATACAACTTGGTGGGGTTCGGCCATACAACATGGCCGAACCTCACCTTCTAACCTTAATCATACTTAAATATGTAAAACCAACAATTATTTCTCATGGGGTTCGGCCATACTCCATGGCCGAACCCATGGTCCTTTATTTCCTTTAAAATTGATTCATAACAATCATAGCAATGGTCCATAATTGGGTCTTTTTGAACCCTTGAAATTCTTTAACATGCATTAACCATATATCCCAAAACAAGACCCTTTTTAAAATTAATAAAAACAGTCCACTAATTTCCATAACCAAGAAACCTTACATCCATATAAAGTGGTCCATGGGGTTCTTACCAATTTCCTTTGCCTTTCCTGTTGCCTTGATCTTTGCTTCCTTCCCTCTTGCTTAGTCTCTAGCCGAATATGCGCTTGATCAATGGTGAAAACACGAATAGCTGGTTCGGCCAAGGAGGTGTGTTCCTGAGAGAGGGAGAGAGATGAGAATTCTAAGGTTTTTGGCAATGTAAATTCGGCCAATGTGTGGGACTTGTTTTGTGGTGTTTAAGACTATGGCAACTCCTTCATCTCCCATTTGACTCAATGTAATTACAAGGTCCCTTTGATTTCCAACTCAACTCATCCAACTCAATAACCCAACTCACCCCATTTAATGCCATTCATTTAATGCACTTGAGTCAACTCATTATTTGATTAAATTCAACTCACTTCAGTCCCAACTTAAACTAATTTGACTCACATTTGAGCTCGCTAGAGGGTCCTCCCGGTCAACCATGGTCCCCATGATCAACACGACCTATTGGGTCCCCATTTAGCCCATGGATCGAATTTGACTCCATGACCCAATTATGGGTTGTTTTAGCCATTTGCATGTGATTTTCGTATGTGCCTCAAGCCTACCCATTTATGCTCCATTTAGTTTCTAATCATTTCAGCTTAACTCCATTAAATTTAGGCTCACCCAATTGTCAAACAAATCCATTATGATCCATTGGGCCCCAATTGGGTCCTTTGACCCAATTAACCACATTGACCCAATTTGATGTTCATTACCCATTCATGATAAATTGACCCTTATAATATGTTCATAGGGTCTTAATTTGAACAATGGGCCTCACCATTTTCTCATTTACAATCACATTTATTAAATTCACCAATCTAGTGGCATTTTCGTAAATATTCATATTATTGAGAAATTGGGGTGTTACAACTCTAAGCTTGAACTCTCAGATGTTGAAAACACTAAGCTTAAAGAGGATAATAAAAGACTTCAAGAATAGATAATGATCCACTGTAAGGATGTAAAAAATTTATGGCATCACAACAATCTTCTGGAAGAAGATGTTAAAAAACTATCTTTAGAAATTAAAGAATTAAAACTTCATAAAAAAAAAATTCCAAGATAGGTTTACCCAAGGAGATGAAAGACTTAAAAGACTCTAGTTTCGGGTAAACAATATGGTGATAGGTCTGGTCTTGGTGTCTCATCCACCAAAGAGCCTATATACATCACGTGGTGTTTAGTAAAACAAGTGTCTCTCACCTCCTTAAGGATAAGTGCAATTTCTACCACAGAGAAGGGCATTTCAAAAGAAATTGCTATCATTTTAAGAGATACATGGAAAAGAAAGCATTAAGGCACAAATAAGTAAAATCTATGCCTAAAAGATATCCACCCACACCTAACCTTAAAAGAAATTTAAGGAAGGTGGACACAAGGCATGACTCTTTGTTAAGACATATGAATCATGTCTTATAAGAGTTGATGGATCCCAGGGTTGGTCATTAAAGGTACGATCGTAGGGGTGTGTATGCAACACCAAATGCCACAATCTTCGTACCTAGGAGATAGACCATTAATCATGTTTTGTTTTGGTTTAAGATTCACTTTCATATCTTAGACCACTACAAATAAACTCACAAGAGACCATGTGAGTTCACATAGCAAAAATTGCTATGACATGAGGAGCGAAACTGGCTAACTACATGTCTAGAATGTACTCTTCCTGGCTATAGTACATATTCTACTAGGAAAGCCATACATTCCATTCGAAGTATTTTGAATTGTACATGTTTTGGAATGTGAATTTTTTATTGTGTGCATGTTTAATGATTTGATGAATTATTTTTGGCATATCTATGCATTGAAATAAGTATATATATGCCATGCTTAGAATAGGATTCCACCATGTTACACGTATCAAGGATGATTACTCTGCAATCTGAACTCTTGGTGTAGTAGAAATGTCGGTGAATAGACCTGCCAGTGTGACAGACATGTCGATACTGTGCTAAATCGAGCACCGCACTGTTAAAAAAATGGGGAAATGTGAAAAAGGTCGACCTGTCAATGGAACCGACATATCGGTGAGACAAAAAAATTGAATTAAAAGGGGACCCTTTCTGCGATAGCGACAATTCATTTGAATCTGTCGTCCCCTCTCCCTCAAAGGTCTAGTGGTCCCTCATTTTCCTCCCGTACCCTAGACCAGTCAATAGGACCTCTTGAAGTGACTTTCCACTAGAAAACCATAGGTCTTTCGTTCTTCCAGTCTCTAGAAACCTGAAAATCACGTTTCTTGTGATTTTCAAAGATCAGGTTAGGCTCAGTCTTCATCTCTTCCATCTCCAAGTCACTGGTTGAGATTCTCCTCTTGGAAAAACCATGCATAGAAAGATGGCAGCTCAGACACGTCCTAGCCCTCTATAGAACAAGGAGAAACCAGTCATACAAATCGATGGGCCAAATGAACCAAAAGGACAACCTGTCGTTCTTGCCCTGTGTCGAGCTCTAAAAATCCTGTATATGTTCATGATGAATAGGATACCCAACCAAAGGTGGAAGAAGACCCCATCGTTGACAAAGGTGTCATCTTCGTCGAAGAGCGACGTCGAGAAAGGAGAGAATAAATAAAAGATAAGAGTGCTCCTCGAACTGGTAATGAAGACCATGTTAATATTCCTGTTGACACCAATGAGGAGGACAGTCTTGGCTCTGAGGATTTTTGGAGAGACTCATATGAAAAAGAAGAATATGAATATCCTCCTCAAAGAGGATGTCAATCTAGGCAGGAGAGTCTTCAGACTTGAACGAAGAATAGACTACCTTGAAAGGAGTCTAGATAGTCTTGTGTTGATTGTTCGGGATCCAGCCTCTATTGTCTCCTTCTCTGAAAGAGTTCCAGATTTTCTCCTCCTCCTCCAGCAGTTCCTCAAGAGGGCTATGCCTAGGGTAGTTTTTCATGTTATCTATTTTTGGAAAAACTATACTTTTGATATTTTCACTAAGCATCCATGATGTCCCCACCTAAACCATATGTACTAAATGCACATTTTGTTTTAATGAAATGATATGGTTTTTTTTTTTTTTTATGTGTGTCTTACTATGTTTTGTATGCCTTCTATATCTAAGTCTAAGGGTAACATGGTTTTGTTAAATAAGATTAACATGCAGAATTAAATAAGCTGGTTTTGTATTGGCATGTTAGGGAGATAGAGTTCGGACTGTGATGCTACACACATCCTTGGAGTATGGGGAGCACAAAACTTTTGCTAATTGGCTGCTGTCACTGGTCATGATAGTGTAGGGAGGAAGGCTAATGCAGACTTTAAAAAAAAAAACTTGATGAAAAATGAACTTAGGGGCAACTAAGTTTATGGGGGAATTGGGTAGAAAAAGCTAAAGAAGATAGCTTAGAGAATGGAAGAGAAGATTCAAATGAAGCTAGGTACATGAGCTTAACCCATGAAGAAATCAGCTAAGATAAAACTTAGCTTATACAGGAGCAAAGAAAAAAAGTAATGCATAAGGTATGCATTGGACTGTAAAGAAAATTACTTGAATGGGAAGAAAAACTCAAGAAGCACTAAATGCAAAAAACATGGGGGGAGTGCTTGATCTCGATGTCTGCCAACTAATCTTTGGCAATTATATGACAAAATGAGGAGAAATTTGTAACACCCCGGATTTTCAAGTTATTAATATATATGAAAATTACCCATTTAATTTGTGAATTATTAGATATGGACCTTATATGGGTAAAAGTGTTGGGTCATTGCCCAATTAAGACCCAATGGATTGTGGAATTGGTTTCAATAAAATTAAATGGGGCCGAATTAAAATGGTAATGCAATGTCTAAAATTAAAAATAGGTGGCTTGGCCGTGCATATGACATATCTAATCCATGATACGCACATGGAGTGGAAGCCAAGGAAGGATATACGTATGAGGTCTATGGAGATATTGTGCATAACAGATGGAAAGATTTTAGGATTGCTTGGCCGAATATTAGATATCCATATCCATGATTATGCGCATGGAGAGAATTAGAGATAGATTGCATGGCCGAATATGAGGATAAGCATATCCATGTTAGAGTATTTTTTCAAAAGGAGTCCTTTCCTTATTAGGAGTAATAATAGGGAAGGTGCTAAAAGCAAAGGGCGCACGGCAATTGCTATTGCACCGTGTGGAATTTTTATAAAAGAAGGGTAGCAAGGGGTGCACGGCACACACAACAACAAGAAGGTGTTCTCGGCTGCGGGAAAGACCAAGAAGAAGTGGAAAGAGGCTAAGTAAGAAAAGGATTGGAAGAGCAAGAACAAGCGAAAGAAAACCGGAGGAGTCGAGGAACCGGTTAGTATTTTGATGTTTTTGTTTAAAGAAAGAAACCATAGGGTTCGGCCATGGTGTATGGCCGAACCCCATGGAAGAAAATTGAGGGAATAACTATGGAGTTTCAATGGGAAGGATAGACCATAGGGTTCGGCCATGCACCATGGCCGAACCCCATGGAAAGACATGGTTTAATTTATGGATTTTTAATGATGAAAACTATGGGAGTTGGTTAATAAATTTATATGGGTTTAAATGGTTTAAGAGAAGTTGTTGAACCATAGGGTTCGGATATGATGAAGGGTCGAACCCCATGGAGAAGCATTGGTTATGTTTTATGGATGCCAAAGTTGTAAATATAGGCCAACTTGAAAGATCATGGGTTCGGCCATGGTGTATGGCCGAACCCCATGTGGTCTTTTTATGGACTTAAATTATTAAGGAATTTATATTGAATGAATGATTTTTAAAGAGAGGATTATGAACCATAGGGTTCGGCCATGGTATATGGCCGAACCCCATGGAGGATGGTTATTAAATTAGAAAGTTTCTAATTATGGACTTTTGGATCAAAAAGGAAGGAACCTGAATTATGGATTCAAGAATGGGAATTGATAAATTTGGAAAGTTAGACATCATAGGGTTCGGCCATGGTGTTTGGCGGAACCCCATGAATCAATGTTAAGGATCGGTTTTGGGCATAAACATAAGGTAATGGCAAAAATGTAAATATGGTCGAAAATGAAAGACCATGGGTTCAGCCATGGTGTATGGCCGAACCACATGGGAAATATTTGGTGGATCACGTTTGGATTAAGAATCGGTTATGGACTTAATATAGTGATTGATTAAATGGAGAATTAATTGGAGGATACAAATATATGTTATTGGATTATGGATTATGTTAGCCATGGATGGCAATGTTGTAAATAGTTGAAAATAATGGACATAGGGTTCGGCCATGGTGTATGGCCGGACCCCAAGAACTATTTGATGGATCATGTGTTTGAATTAAAGAATTATGTATGGTAGAATAAAATGAATGAAATGTTAACTAAGGATTAGACCAATGGCAAAGTTGTAATAAAGGGTGAAAGTGAAGGATCATGGGTTCGGCCATGGTGTATGGCCGAACCCCATGAGGAATGGTTTATGGACTTAAACATAATTGGAAATCAAATGGAACATTGTTTTAATTGATTGATTTATTATAAGGTAACGGGACCTCACAAGGTGTGTACGATCGTGAGCGGTTACCGGACGAAAGCGCAAGGACACGTAGTGGTCTTTGGTAGGATTCCACCTCTTTGAAACTATGGGTTTATGTACAATGTTTCTTATCTTATTTTGATGAATTTATATTGTAAAGGATATGTTTCAAATGTGATTTTCAATGTTAGTTTTATGATATAAAATAACATTTATTTCATTGGCATCTCATGCATGGCATGGGGTGAAGGATATGTAACCGGAGGGGCCACACTCCGTCGGGGCGTCCGAAAAACCTATGTGGGATAGCTTGATGTGCTTTTCCATCAAGAAGAAATTGGAGGGGCGACACTCCGTCGGGGCGTCCGAAAGACCTATATGGGGGTACTTATATGTACTTGTGATGGGTGGGACTCATTGTATTTGACATCATGACATGGCATGGTTTATATATTTTTTGACATTATGATATTATTATATATGTTTTGTACTAATCATGTCTTAGCGCTAAATGGAATACCTACTGGGCGTGTTGTTCTAACGCCCTACTTCTACCCTAGTGGATGATACAGGAAACGAGGGAACGATGAACGCGAAAAGGGTCAAGCATAGGAGCTTGGATGCTTTTAGTTTATATTTTGATTAAGTTACTTATGGACTTATAATTTGAGTAACTAGACTTCGGGCATGTAATAATTTAGATATTTTGCTATGGTTGGATGTTGATTTGGATAATTATGTTATGTTAATTATGATTAAAAACTTGACGTATTTTGCTATCTAAACTGGAATAGAATCAGGTTCTATTATAATTCCGCAGTTATGATTTTAATTCCGCATGTTTATATTGTTATGTGTGAACCATTTTCATGGACTTAGTCCATGCACACATAGGGTTGGCCAGTTAAGGGTCGGACTTTAGAAGTTCGGACTTAGCTCACGTCGTGACGTCCCGCTCTTGCTCACTCTGTTATTTTTTTTAAAAGGAAAATAGAGTCTGATTTACGGAAAGCGTAGAGTGAAATAGGGTGGGGCGTTACACAAACTTCTGGGTCTCATTCCGAATGGAGCACCGAATCTGTGGTACTACAGAGCACCAAATTCAAAGAGTTTTGTGGTCCTGTAAACCACAAAAATGTAGATCATGTAGTCGTACAGGACTACCTGAAATTGTGTTCCAGCCGGAGTACACTAATTGGTAGTCTTCATATCACCAAAAATGAGAAAAGGACAAAAGAAACTTGCCTTTTTTTGTTTTTCTTTCCTCTAAAAAAGAAATCGATGCCCACCTTGTTGTTTTACAAGAAAAACGTTTCGGTTCAACCTTTCAATGATCAATGGGGGCAGGCGAGAAGGTCTTTGCAAATTTTTTTCATTCTCCAAACAACGCCTCTCTCTACTTCAAAGTGAACCTCTCATGGATCATCCATGCAGAGAGATTGTCGACGAAGGCCAAAAAGATTGAGATCAGTTGTTAATATCCAAAATGATAATCTAAGCATACCATTTTGGCAATTGATCACTGCTTTTGCAGTGGCCAGAAATGGTCATCCAAGAATGACTGGGATATGTCCATTATCGTCCTGAGTTGATTGTATATCCAATACCTCAAAATCTACAGGGAAGTAGAAATTGTCAACCTTAATCAAAACATCTTCTATCACACCTCTAGAAATTTTTACTGAGCGATCAGCTAACTGTAGTGTGATTGAAGTAGGTTTCAATTCTCCCAAGCCTAACTGCTTATAGAGAGAATATGGCAGTAGGCTGACACTAGCTCCAAGATCTAATAAGGCCCTGTCAATTGTGTATGTACCAATTGTACAAGCAATGGTTGGACATCCAGGATCCTTATATTTGATTGGAAATGTTTGTTTGAGTAGTGCACTCGCATTTTCTTCTAAGAAAGCCTTTGTAGGAACATTGGTTGTCCATTCCACCATACATTGGTCTTTGAGAAATTTGGCATACGAAGGTACCTGATTGATGGCATCCAATAAAGGGATATTGATGTTGACATGTTTAAAAACCTATAGTACGTCACCATAAGGTATCTTTTACTTTTTGGATAACCTATGAGGATATGTAGCCCTTGGTGAAAATGTTTGCTTAGCAGATAAATTCGATGGATTTTGGACAGGGGATGAACTCAGTGAGTTATCCTATTGGTTTGATTGATCATTGATAGGCATTTCCACTTTGTTATCTACCTATTTCCCTGATCTCAAGGTAGTAATTGATTTAACATCGTCTGGTTTGGATGATGAAACTTCATACTGTCCCTTAAGATTTGGAATAGGTTGACTAGGAAATTTGCCTTGTTCCCTATCACCAATAGCAGTGGCTAATTGTCCAACCTATGTTTCAAGCTTGTACATAGCCTGCGTGGATGATATTGCTGATTTTGAGGTGGTGGCTGATATGGTGGAGGTCGAAATGACTGATTTTGATATTAAGGAAAATTTTGATTCATTGGTGATTGATTCTGTTGCCAAGAAAAATTGAGATGATTTCACGAATTAGGATTATATGTAGTAGAGAACGGGGTTCCTTGCTGTCTTCCAAAATTATTACGTGCATTTACTTGTTCAGTTGAACACTCAGAATTTGATTCTAGGGAAGAGCAATTTTTAGCGGTGTGTCCTGGACTAAAATACATAGCGCCAAATTCAACATTTGTTCCTATTGATGGATTTATCGCCTGAGTCATTACTAATGAGTCGACTTTTTCGTTAGGTTTGCGATTGCTAACTTAACGTCAAAATCACTATTGACTTCGTATAAACCCCCTTTTTTGAGGTTTGTGCTAGAATATCTTTCTTGGAAAAATCCCATCGCTGAGAATTTTCCGCCAATGTTTCCAGGAATGTCCCCCTATTGTTTTCAGTTAGCTTCAAAAAGTCCTCATTTTTCATTGACTCAACCATTTGAAGGGTAGGTGTGGTTAAACCATCATAGAAAATTGGACAAGTCGCCACGTTCCAAAACCATGGTGGGGGCATTTTGTTAATATTTCTTTGAATATTTCCCATGCTTCACAGATTTGTTCACTCTCATTTTGATTGAAGCTCATCATTTCCTTCTTGAGGGCGTTTGTTTTTTATATTGGGAAAAAATTATTAAAAAATTTATTAACTAGCTGATCCCAAGTGATGATGGTATTCGCAAGTAAAGTATTTAGCCATGATTTCATTTTTTCTTTGAGAGAAAAAAGGAAATAATCGAAGTCGAATAGATTTATCTGTGATTCCTTGGATTTTAATGGTGGCACAGATCTCTAAGAATTATTTCAAATGGAGGTACAGATCATCTCTATCAAGACCATGAAAGGCTGGTAGTAGATGTAAAAGCCCTGACTTAAGTTCAAAGGTAACATTGGTTGCAGGTACAACAATGCCTGATGGTGTGTTCGCTGTGACTCGTGAGAAGTAATCTTGGAGAGTTTTCTCGGCAACTTCTTCTACCATGGGTGATGATGGAGGAGTAGATGAGGTTGATGATGATGGTGAAATAAGTGAATCCTCTATGTCTTTGACTGAGCTGGACTAAGCTCCGGAAGCAACAATCGATGTACTAACGAGAAGTGTAACTCTAACCAAGCGATTGGAGGAGTTACGTGACCAATGATGCATACACTGACACGATCATTCACGCTAAAACAAATTCAGAAAAGCCTAGATCTAAATTTAAATTACACTAATGCTATCAATTTTTTTTTATTGGCTGATAGGACCCTAAGAATTGTCTCTAGACTTAAGTCCCAAAACAAATGATCCACACATGATTCATTAATCCTAACATAAAACCCTAGTAAATCCCTCCATTCCTTGGCTTGATCATTCATTCATTTAAATCATACATGGATCTATCAAATGATCTGTCAATGGTCCATGATTGGTTCATGGGGTTCGGCCATACAACATGGCCGAACCCATGATGTTTGTAACGCCCCGCCCTCTTCGAGAATTTCAAAGTCTAATTTTTTTTTTTAAATAATAATAAAACATCGGAAAAGAGCGGGCGGCGTCACGACGCGAGTTAAGTTCAGACTACTCAAGTCTGAACCTTAACTGGCCACCCATGTGTACATGGAATAGACCATGATAGTGAATCACACATGGAACTAACATCAACATGCGGAATAATCTAGATAATTGCGGAAAAGAAAGACGAGATAGCAAGTAACAGTCTTAAATATTTTATAACATAGATCAACCATCCACAGGTTATTATCCTAATCAAACCATAGCAATAACGAATTATTACATGTCCAACAATAGTATTCAAATGACAGTAATATAACGTAATCCAAATCCATCATTAAAGCACTTAGGCTCAGCTCCCCTCCCGGTCAATGACCTTTCCTTTCCCCTTGCTTGTACCTGCAATCTCCTCTGACGATAGAATTAGGGCGTTAGATCAACGCGCCCAGTAGGTTCCCGAATCAGGGCTACCACATGTTAGCATATAAAACATGCATATACATATCATAATAAATGATCATCAAAACAGGTAAACAATGCTATGAAATATGCACATGCAATGAGCATCCCCTATCATGTACTTCCATAGCCATTGACGTGCCTTGCACCGACAAGTAAATTACAACACACCTTCATCTCTTCTATAAGCGATGTACATGTAATAAGCAACCCCATCATGTACCATCGTAGCCATCACTTGACGTGCCTTGCACCGACAAGGTAAATTACAACAACATTCATCTCTTCTATACAATATGTGCATGCAATGGGCAACCCCCATCATGTACAATCGTAGCCATCACTGTAGAACTTCATTCATTATCCCATGACTATGCATGAGTGCCAATGCCTGTATGCCATTTGTTAATGCATAATATATATTTGAAACACATATATTAAAACAAGAGTATCATAAGAAAAACTGGGTAAAACCGTGGTTACAAGTAGGTAGGAAACCTACTGAAGAATCACTTCAGTGTCCGTTCTTTCTTAGGCTTTAACCGGTCACGACTTGTTCGTCGTTCAACTTTCGGTACCTTATTATGCAACAATAAGTAAATCATAATCTTATTTACATGTCCATTCACATATGAGACCTAAGACATCTTATAAGTCCTTTTGATCAATCTCTTCATTTGGGTATTTTAAACCTTTTAAAAACAACATAGAACCATTACCAACTACTACTCATAAGCTTAGGCTATTTAACCCATTCATTTATGAATTAGCATAAAGTCCAATTCTCCTAATGATCTCATCATTTATCATACATCTTAGCCATAAAAACAGCAACCATAATTCTATTTAAAATCACATATACATCCATAACTTGACCCATGAAACAGTCCATTAATTATCAAAACCCCATGGGGTTCGGCCATACTCATAGCCGAACCCTAGGGTTCACTTGATCCAATCATCACCATGATCACTCATGGTTTAATCATGCTAACTCAACCATGAATTAACATGGTTCAGCCACATATTAATCCACTAAAACAGTAACATATTAATCCATTTATTACCATAAGAACCATATTTTCATATGGTTTTTAACTCACCAAAAACATGAAAGACTTACATGGGGTTCGGCCATCCAAGGTGGCCGAACCCTAGGTCCATGTTTTGGTCTTTCATACATATTTTTTGGTGTCACTTATTCATATAAAAATCAGCACATCATTGCTGCACTTTAACCTCTCAAAACCATCTAATAAATTCATTATTTTGTCCAAATAACCATAACACCTCATGGGATTCGGCCATCCAAGATGGCCGATCCCCATGGTCCATTTTTCCAGTTTTAATCCACTGTTTTAGATCAGTAACTTAACCATAACATTATCATGGTTCAGCCATATATTGGCCAACCAAAATCAGTAAACAATCTTCATGTAAATCACATAAAAACCCCATGGTAATGTATGGTTTTTATCTCTCAAAACCATCACCATTACCCATAAAATTATCACACCATTTCATGGGGTTCGGCCATGCTCATTGGCTGAACCCTATAGCCTTTGGTTTGAACCTATTAAACATTTCACCTTATGTCTAATCTAATCATCCAAAACAGTAAAACATTTGCATGGTTTGACTTACAAAACCATCAAAAATTCCAACATCAATTCATGGGGTTTGGCCATCCAAGGTGGCCGAACCCAATGAACCCTTTCATCATTTGATACCCAAGGTTTTAGACCCATGATACATTCAGCCATTCATCATTCAGATCCATGTTTTAAACCTTTCTAAAACATGCATTTGCACCTTAAATAAAACCCAAAACAGTCCACCAAAACTCTATGGTTTCCATGTTTCAAAAACATCAAAACCAAACATCATTTGCATGGGGTTCAGCCCTCCATGGTGGCCGAACCCTATGACCTTTAGTTTTGAATTTCTTAATCTTCTTCTAGTCTAAATCAGACTTCCTTTACTTATGTTTAAACCTTTTTAAAGCATATAGTTTAAATCATTTAAAAACAGTCCATAAAACTCCATGGTTTCATGTTTCAAAACATGAAAACCACCAATCTTTTACATGGGGTTCGGCCCTCCATGGTGGCCGAACCCAATGGTTATTTTCACCATTCTTAAACCTCTGTTAATCAAGGTTAAAATCTTGGTGTATTCGGCCATAACCATGGCCCAATACACACCTCATTTGTTCCATGTTATTAAACCAAATAACATAAAAATACTTACCAAACTTCCAATCTTTCTTTCTTGCCTTTGGTCCTTGGTTTCTCCCTTTTATTTCTTCCTTTCTTTTGCTGTTTTTGCTTGATCTACTGGTGCAAAATCCTCTGATGTTCCAGCTAGGAAGAAAAACGAATTGGAGAGAGGGAGAGAGAGATGGAAATCTCAAGATTTTCAATGTGAAAATCGTTCAAGTGTGTGGTCTATTACTTTTGTAATTCAGCCACTTAATCCATTGATTTCCCTCATAAACTCTTGTTCATTTCAATGAGACACATGCTGCCAGTCAAAGTACCATTGGCACTACCCAATGTAACCATTCAGCTCCCAAGCAACACCTCTCATTTCCATGTGTTTCATTTAAAGTTTAACATGGAAAATCACCCCAACAAGTCCCCAACGTGTGGGACTTGTTTTGGTGGTTAAGACTAAGCCAAAACCTCCTATTCCCTCTGAATCAGTGATTTACAGTCCCATTGACTTCCACTTTGACTCACCCAACTCAAGGTATTTTTATTCCAACCCAACTCATCACATTTAATGCATTTCATTTAATGCACATGAATTAACTCACCTTTTGATTTAATTCCAACTCACCTCAGCCCACTCAACTGATTTGACTCGTGTTTGAGCTCCCTTGAGGGTTCACACGGTCAACAATAGTCAACTCGACCCGTTGGGTCCACTTTTAGCTCCTTGACCCGTTTTGACAACATGACCATTTATGGTATTTTGGTAATTTCTAATTGGTTTTTACATATGGATCAAGCCTACCCATTTTTTCCTCCACTTGATTTCCAATCAAATAGGCTTAACCCCATTTAATTTAAAATCACAAACGGTCAAATAACCCAGCAAGACCCGATGGGCCCCATTTGGGCCCTTTGACCCATTTAGCCATTTTTGACCCAAATGATGAAAATTACCCAACCAATCAAACTTAACATTCATAATGTGCTCATATGATTTTATTTTGAGCAATGGGCCCCACTATTTCCTTACTTAACATCACAAAATAATTAATTTAACAACTCAGGGGCATTTTGGTAATTTTCCACTTCATTGAGAAATTGGGGTGTTACAATGTTCATCTTCATCCTCCCTTTGCATCATTTACAACATTTAGACCCATAATAAAGTCCCTCCATTGGGGTTTAATCATACACTTAGATTCGTCATTTAAAACCCAAAATCCATAATAAATCCACTAATGTTTTTCCATGGGGTTCGGCCGAACCCATGGTCCTTGGTTCTTCCTTATTTCCTCATTTCAAGTTCATCATTTACCACATGTAAACCCTATTTAAAATCATTAATATATTTGCATGATTTTCATCCTTTACCACTCATTAACATTTACCAACATCCATCCATCATTCTCATCCCTAAAACCCTTTAAGCATCAACAATATACCTCAATGGGGTTTGGCCATGGTGTATGGCCGAACCCATGGTCCAAGCTTCTTCACCATTATAACATTTTAGAGTATTTAAAATGATTAACAATTCTCCATTATTTCCCTCCTTTAAAACCCTTTCAAATCATTGACATACATCCATTTTAAAATCTTTTAAAATCCTTAATACCTTTGCATGGTTTAACCACCTTTAAAACCATTTAAACCAATGATATTCTTCCATGGGGTTCGGCCATACAACATGGCCGAGCCCTATGGTTCATCAATTTATTCTAAAAATCATACTTCCAAGAATTAATCCTTTGATGGGGTTCGGCCATACATCATGGCCGAACCTCATCCAACCCTTCATTTGTCCTTAATGATCCATCTTACCCATTAGGGTTTTGTCCATCTTTTCCATCTCATTTCTTGAATGGATTTTTACATCCATGGCCCATAACATTTTTGGCCAACTTCCCAATCCAAAATGAAATTTTCCCTTAACCTCTTTCCAATTAATAAAATCCTGTCAAGTACTTACCGATTCCTCGACTCCTCCAGTTTCTGTCACTCCTTCTTGCTTCTCCAATCTTCTCCCTCCTTAGCCTCTTCTTCCTCCTTGATCCTTGGCCGAGAGTGAGCTTGAGAGATCTTGAGATGAAAACTCAAATAGAGTGTCCGGCCAAGAGAGTGTAGGTTTGAGAGAGGGAGAGAAGCTTGAGATAGAAAACTCTAAGTCATTTCTCCCTTGTCCATGAGAGTGGTCGGCCTTGAGTGAGAGAGGGAGAGAGTGAGATAAAGCAAAGAACTGTAATGCCCCGCCCTTTTTCACTGGCTTTCCGAAAATCAGAGTCTATTTTTTTTATATAAATAGAAGAGTGATAGAGAGAGGGACGTCACGACGCGAGCTAAGTCCGAACTTCTAAAGTCCTGTAATAGCCCGGATTTTTAATTCAATAATATATTGGGTATTATTTGATTTAATTGTGAAAAAATTAAGAATTATAGATGGAGTGGATGTTAGATGGATCAAAATTGGGACAATGGCCCAAGTATGGTCCAATGGACCATGGATTGGATTAATTTCATTTAATTGGGTCAATGATGGTCAATTGGGTCAAATGCCCAATTGGGACCCAATGGGTCAAGATGGTTTGAGCATTAGGGTAAATGGGTAAGTAGTAGATTTAATTGGGTCATGGGCCCAATTAAGATCAAAGACATAGGGTCTATCTCATTGGCAAATGTAGGAGTGGAATTATCCAAGTGGCATGGCCAAATGGCATGACCAAGTGGGACCCAACTCTACCTCATCAAGTGAGGTGGGGTGTAAACCAATACAAGGTGGGGCCGACCACCATGGTTGACTTGGTCAACCATGGGTGGGTCAAAGATAAATTAAAGGAGATTAAATATAGTAAGTGGAATTAAATTGTGATTGCAATGACCTAAGTTAGATATCAATTTAAATGAATGAGTTGCATTACATGGAGTGAGTTAAATGGGGGTGAGTCACCTAGATAATGGAGTGAGTCAAGAGGATTTTTTCATCCCATTTAATCCATCAAAATCGTTGGGATAGTGTGGAGTGCCATGTGGGAGGCATGCTCCCCCCTTGGCTAGACCAAAAGCTTAGGTGGAGAGCATGCATTTGCAAAAAATGAGGTGGTGGTTCCACCTCCTCCAAACCACCAAACCACCCATGGTAAATGAGCCAAAACCGTGGGCCATGAGGGGTTGGGTGTGCCATGTGGAGGGCATGCACCCTCCATGGCTAGACAAGATCCTTAGAAGGTGGACGTGCTAGGGCATGCATCGGCTCAAGGAGAGGTGGTGGTTCCACCTCATCCCAACCACCACCATCAAGGGATAAAGCCAAGATAAAAATTGTTGGGAGGAGAGTGGTGGCCATGTGGAGGGCATGCAACCATTGGTTTGGTCAATGGGCTCATGGGGAAGACTCCACCTTGATGAGAGTGGAGTCTAACCCAAGCAACCCAAGACAAGATGGGAAAAAATAGGGTTTTTCCATCTCATTTATCATCTCACTCTCTCCCTCTCTCCCTCCCTTTCCTAGCCGACCCTCTCTTTCAAGACAAAGAAAACACCTTAGAGAAAATTGGATCTCAGCTCCTCTCCCCCTCAAGTTTGGCCGACCACTCATTGAAACAAAGAAAAAGACTTAGGGTTTCCATTCTCTCCTCCTCTCCCTCTCTCAAACATTCACCAAGGCCGAACCATCTTCTTGGGGGTTCATCTTAGACCCTCTCCCTCTCAAGGCCGAAGATCAAGGAGCAAGGAAGAAGAAAGACTAAGGAGAAAATTGGAAGAGCAAGAAAGAGCAAAGGAAACCGGAGGAGTCGCGGATCGGTAAGTGGTACTCAACAAGATTTTACTAATTTGAAGGAAACATGAATCCCATTTTTTGGATTGGAGAGTTGGCCAAAATATCATGGGCCATGGATTTAAAATCCATCCAAGAAATGGGGTAAGAAATGGACAAACCCTAATAGGTAAGTTAGGCTATAATTAATGGATATGATTAAGGACACTATGTATATAAGGCTTAAGCATGAAAATGGTTAAGGATCATGGTTCGGCCCTTGCATGGCCAAACCCTAATTTTATTATGGCTAAGGACCTTGTGCATGTTCCATGAAAGGAATGGTGAATGATCAAGATGCATGGTTTGGCCTTTGCATGGCCAAACCCTAGGGTTTTTGTATGAGAACCATCAAGGTAACAAATCATGGAAATATGTTGTTTTAGAGGGAATAATGAACCATAGGATTCGGCCATGTTGAATGGCCGAACCCCATGGAGGGAAATTAAGTGATTCTTAACGGGTTTAAAGGATGAAAACCATGGAATGTTGGTTAATGATTTTAAAGTTTTGAATGGATAAATGTTAGTAAGTTTTAAAAGGGGTTTTAAATGAGGAAAGTCATGGAGAAAGGTTGATGATTCTTTATGGTCTTAAATGTTGTAAATAATGATGAACCATGGACCATGCATGGCCGAACCCCATGGAGAAAATATTAATGGGCTTGAGCTATTTGGATCATGAAATGATGGAGGAAATGTTAAGGGATTATGTGGTTGATGGTGATCTAAAATAATAATCTAAATGTATGATTAACACCCCCCCCCCCCCTAGAGGGACTTGGGTTGATGATCTAAAATGTTGTAAAGGATCTAAGAAAGAGGAGGAAATGACATCATGGGTTCGGCCATGGTGTATGGCCGAACCCCATGACCCATTTTTGGACATGGTAGGTCCATGCATGTTGAGGAAACTAAATGTTTAAGAGAGGGAATGATTAAGCTAAGTAAATGGATGAGTTATAATGGTTTTTATGTCATGATTAATGAGTCATTAATGGATCCATGTTTATGGATCAGTTATGGACATAGATATGTATAAATGAAAGGAGTGATTAACCATGGAAGGAATAATGGCAAAAAATGTAAATATGGTGAAAATGGAAGGACCATGGGTTCGGCCATGGTGTATGGCCGAACCCCATGGGGAGTGTTTTAGGGACTTAGGGTTTTTAATGATGAACTTATGTGTATTTGGGTTAATGAATCAAAAGGTGGCTGATCTTGGACCCACATGATTAAAATGATGTAAGGATTAAAATGGGACCCAAAAACCAAATGGGTGAGGTTCGGCCATGTTGTATGGCCGAACCCCACTAAGGCATGTGTTATGGACTTAGACATGGTTGGAACATTGGTTTGATTTGTTGATGTGTAATAAGGTAACGGGATATCACAAGCGGTGCGTGATCGGTGATCGATATTTGGATGGAAAAACCCAAGAACCCGGTGTTAGGCATTGGTAGGACTCCTACCTCAATGAAAGCCATGGATTATGTGTATTTTGAATGTTTTACTTCAATTATTTTGGTATCAAATGGTATGTCTTCATGATGGGATTTTAATGCTATGGCTGTATTATTATATGGCATATTGCACTTACATCTCATGCATGCCATGGGAGGGATGAAATGAAACCGGAGTCCATGCTCCGTCGGGGCGACCGATAAACAAACATGGGGATACCTTGATGTGCTTTATCCATCAAGAGGGAGACTATGAGATTGTGATACCTTGATGAGGGTTTTCCATCAAGAGGGACAATATGTGATTGTGGTTATAGCCGGAGTCCACGCTCCGTCGGGGCGACCGATAAACAAACGTGGGGATACCTTGATGTGCCTTTTCCATCAAGAGGGATATTATGTGATGATGATATGGATGATGGGTGGGACTCATGGCATATGACACCCATGGCATGGCATTGATTGCATGGTTTTGATACACTTATATCTATGTGTTTTGTTTATACTAATCCATGTGTTGACCCTACTCGGAGTACCTATTGGGCGCGTTGTCTAACGCCCTACTTCTATCTTAGACGATGACGCAAGAAATGGAGGAAGCGAAGGACGTGATCGGAGCCAAGCATAGGAGCTTGGAGGAGCTAGCTTAAATTATTTGAGTTTTATTTATGGAAATGTAATTTGAGTAACTTAGCTTGTTGGACTGTAATCATTAGACTACTTGCTATGGTTTGGACTTTTTAATTGGAGGTATTTATTAATTAAGTGATGTAATTCCTTGCTATCTAAAATTGGTAGGATAGACTCTATTATAATTTCGCCTTAAGTTTATATTCCGCAAGCTTACTTTCTACGTGTGAACTGTTTTCGTGGACTTAGTTCCACGCACATGTAGGGTTGGCCAGTTAAGGGCCGGACTTTGGAAGCTCGGATTTAACTCGCATCGTGACGTCCAATGCTCTTTGTCACTCTTTATTTCAAAAAAAAAAAAAAATAGACTCTGATTTTCGGCGAGTAAAAAGGGGCGGGGCGTTACAAGTCCGACCCTTAACTGGCCAACCCTACGTGTGTATGGACTAAGTCCACAAATATGGTTCACACGCAATAAGTTAACTTGCGGAATTATAATAGAACCTAACTCTACTCCATTTTAGATAGCAAAGTACTCCAAGTCTTAACCATAATTATCTTAATTTAAATATCCAAAGCAAACCATTCAAACCATAGCAAAATATCTAAGTTATTACATGCCCAAATGCTAACTACTCAAATTACAAAGTCCAGAAGTATCTTAAACAAAATATAATCAAAACACATCCAAGCTCCTATGCTTGGCTCCGATGACGATCATCGTTCCCTTCATTTCCTGTGTCATTCACTAGGGTAGAAGTAGGGCGTTAGACAACGCGCCCAGTAGGTATTCCAAATAGGGTTAACACATGGTTAGTACAAAACACATAGATAACATAATATTAAAACACATGTAAAACAATGCCATGCCATGTGTCTTATGCAATGAGTCCCACCCATCACAAACACTTGTAACCTCTTGATGGAATTCTCTCCATCAATGTATCCCCACAGTTGCCTTACGGACACCCCGACGGAGTGTGTTCTCCGGATTCTTCTTGATGGATAATGCACATCAAGGTCATCCCACGAATACCTTACGGATGCCCCGACGGAGCGTGGCCTCCTGTTACCAACATCCCTCCCATGCCATGCATGAGATGTAGTGAACACATGCTATGTAATAATATAATCATAGCATTAAAAACCTCATATTTGAAACATATCATTTTTACAACATAACTCATCAAAATAAGAATGAAAACCAACATACATAAGCCATGGTTTCAAAGAGGTAGTATCCTACCAAAGACCACTAAAGTGTCCTTGCATTTTCTTCCGAAAACCGTTCATGATCGTACACCCCTTGTAAGGTCTCGTTACCTTATAACATGTCAATACATCAATCCCATGTTCCATTTGATTTACAATTAAGCCTAAGTCCATAAACCCAACTTTGTGGGGTTCGGCCATACACCATTGCCGAACCTCACTCATTTGGTTTAGTCCCTCCTTTGATTTGTTAATCAAACACCACTAAGGTAATCATTTAAACCCTAAGTTCACAAAATCATTCCTCATGGGGTTCGGCCATACACCATAGCCGAACCCATGGTCCATTATTGTTACTTATTTACAACATTGCCATTATTTTATCCATGGCTAACATTTCATTCATTTAAGCATACCTAAGTCCATATTTTGATCCACAAAATGGTTCATGGGGTTCGGCCATACACCATGGCCAAACCCTATGATGTCTAAATCCAATTTCTCCCTTGAATCACTTACCCTCCTTAGGTCCATAAACCAAGGTCCCTCCATGACTAACTTTTCATGTACAAAACCTTCTTCGTGGGGTTCGTCCTTCAAAAACCCATAACCATTACCAACACACTTCCATGGGGTTCGGCCATGTTATGGTTCTTTAATTTCTTTAAAAATCATACAACCAAGATTACATCATTTGATGGTTCTCATTCATACATCCATCTAAACCCTTTAAAACCTTTTAAAACCATAAGCATACTTCTATGATTTCCATCTTTCAAATCTATTAAAAATATAAACAATGTCCTTCCATGGGGTTTGGCCATTCCACATGGCCGAACCCTATGGTTTATCCTTTCCATTAAAACACAACATTCATCCATTAATTTTTCTTCCATGGGGTTCGGCCATACACCATGGCCGAACCCTATGGTTCCTTATTTTCTTTTTTAAATCCAATCACCATGATCATAACCTTTGATGGGGTCCGGCCACACATATGGCCGAACCTCATCTGCCCTTTTTGTTCATATGAAAGGTCCTTAGTCATAACATGACTAGGGTTCGGCCATAGAATGGTCGAACCATATTCCTTGACCCCATATTTCCTTACTCATTAAAAATCTATCAAACTACCTACCGGTTCCGCAACTCCTCCGGTTTTCCTTCGCTCCGACTTGTTCTTCCGATCCTTTCCTTCCTTAGCCTCTTCCTCCTTCCCTTCTTAATCCTTTGGCCGAGAGTGAGACCTTGAGAGAGAGAGAGAGAGTTCGGCCTTGAGTGATAGGGAGAGAACCTTGAGATGAAGCTCTAAGTCTTTTGTCTTGAGGAGTGGTCGGCCAAGAGAGGGTTTGAGGGAGAGAAACAGCCAAGAGGGAGAGGGAGAGAGTGAGATGAAAACCAAACTTGTTTTGATCCAAGGAGGGTGGTCGGCCAAGGGTGATGCCTTTGGTAAAGCCCTTTGTGTAACTCCTATTCTCATTTACCTCCCTCCTTAGTGCTCCACTTGGGGGTTTCATCCATGAGATGAAACTCCAAGGCTCCAACGGTGTGGCCTTGTTTGAATTGTGTAACCAACTCCAAAAACCGTCCTCCTCCCATTTAATTCTCCATTTGGGGGTTTCATCCATGAGATGAAACTCCCATGTCCAACGTGTGGACACCTTAGGTTTGACCTTTTGAGATGTAACTCTCCAGTTTATCACCCAACTCACTTGATATGAAAATCCCATTAACTTCCCCTCAACTCACCATAACTCAATTTTAATTCTTTTAAACTCAACTCACTTAACTCACTTAAAATCAAGTCAATCACTTGATTCCATTCTAACTCAATTCAGCCCAAATTAGTTAGGCTTGAACTCACTTGGTGGTCAACCAAGTCAACCATGACCCATTGGGTCCCAATTGGGCATTTTGGCCCAAATAACAACCTTGACCCAATTAAATACATCTTACCCATTTAATTTCAATTGAACCTTATCCAATATCCGTTGGGTCTTAATTGGGCAATTGACCCAACACCTTACCCATCTAAGGTCCATATCTGTTAATTCACAAATTCAATGGCAAATTCCGTAAATATTTATAACTTGAAAATCTGGGGTGTTACAAGAATTCTCTTTGGTGCCCAATGTAGTTCGGCCAAGGGTGGTATCCTTTGGTTGATACCCCTTTTGTAACTCTCATGACTCCTCACCTCCTCATTGATAATTCCTTTGGGGGTTTCATCCCATGAGATGAAACTCCCAACCTTATGCCTCTTGGGTTTCCATCATGAGATGGAAACCCTCCATGTCCCAACGTGTAGCCTTGGATGACTTTGTGTAACAACCAAAACCCTCCAACTTTCTCATAATGATGGTGTCTTCCCAAGTGTCCCTTGGCTTGGCCAAGACACCACTTGAGATGGAACACCCCTCCATCTTCCAACGTGTATGCCTTTGGATATGGTTTGTGTAACAACAAAACCATTCAACTTCCTCATAATGATCCCTTTGGAGTTCCATCCCATGAGATGAAACTCCCCTCTCCCCAACGTATATGCATGGATAAACTTTGTGTAACAACAAAAGCCTTTCACCTTCTCATTAATGTTCCCTTTGGAGTTTCATCCCATGAGATGAGACTCCCACCCTTTCCAACGTGTGTCCATTTTGAGTTTGGTCTTATGAGATGTAACTCTCTATCTTCCCACTCCACTCATTAAAATGAAAGTCCCATTAACTTCCCATTCAACTCACCTCTTTAACTCAACTCATACCTTTAAATCAACTCTAGTTAACTCACTTAAAATCAACTCAATTCCTTGATTCCATTTCCAATTTAATTCAGCCCTAATTTAATTAAGCTTGAACTCACTTGGTGGTCAACCAAGTCAACCATGACCCATTGGGTCCCAATTGGGCATTTGACCCAATTAACAATCTTGACCCAATTAAATAAATCTTACTCATTTATTTCAATTGAACCTTATTTAATATCCGTTGGGTCTTAATTGGGCCATTGACCCAACTCCCTACCCATCTAAGGTCCATCTCCATTAATTCACAAATTAAATGGATAATTTCCATATATATTCATAACTTGAAATCCGGGGTGTTACAATATTACCCTCTTTTGAACATTTGCATCCCGAAAATCGAGCAAAGTAGGGTTTCAAACAACTTACATAAATAGCTTAGGGTGATCTGTTCTCATTTCCGGGTTTAAGATCCCGTGGTGTTACATCTCCTTGGTTGGGACACATGGGAAAGACCAAGCCCGAGTGTAAGCCATGTGTCTCCTTGGTTGGGACACATGGGAAAGACCAAGCCTCAAGTGTAAGCCATGTGTCTCCTTGGTTGGGACACATGGGAAAGACCAAGCCCAAAGTGTAAGTTGTAATAGCCCGGATTTTTAAATCAATACATATGTTGGCTATTATTTATTTTAATGGTTGAAATTAAGAATTTTGATGGAATGGATGTTAAATGGATCAAAATTGGGGCAATGGCCCAAGTATGGTCCAATGGACCATGGATTGTATTATTTCCAATTAACTGGGTCAATGATGGTTAATTGGGTCAAGGATAGTCAATTGGGTCAAATACCCAATTAGGACCCAAATTGGTCAAGATGGTTGAGCATTAGGGTAAATGGGTAGGAGGTGAATTTAATTGGGCCATGGACCCAATGGTGATCAAAGTAAATGGAATGGAATGAAGTGATTAAAATCACCTAAGTTAAATTGGAATGAATCAAGATGGCATAATCAAATGGGGCCCAACTCCACCTCATCAAGTAAGGTGGCGTGTGGACCAAGACATAGTTAGGGCCAACCACCATGGTTGACTTGGACAACCATGGATAAGTCAAAGGGAATTGAGGAGGATCAAGGTGAATTGAATTGAATAAATTGATTAAAATAACCTAAGTTAAGTTGGAATAAATCAAGGTGGCATAATCAAATGGGACCCAACTCCACCTCATCAAGTGAGGTGGCGGGTGGGCCAAGGTATTGGTGGGGCCGGCCACCATGGTTGACTTGGTCAACCATGGGTGGATTCATGGAGGAAGTAAAGATGAATAAGTGGAATTAAATTATGTAATTAAATGACCTAAGTTAGATATCAAATTAAATAAATGAGTTGTATTACATGGAGTGAGTCCATTGGGGGTGAGTCACCTAGAAAATGGGTGAGTCAAATGGTGGTTTCATCTCATGGAAACCACCAAACCATCAAGACAAAACCACCCAAAATCGTTGGATAATGTGGAGTGCCACATGGAGGGCATGCTTCCCCTTTGGCTAGACCAAAAGCTTAGGTGGAGAGCATGCATTGGCCCATTGTGAGGTGGTGGTTCCACCTCACCCAAACAACCAAACCACCCATGGTAAAGAAGCCAAAACCATTGGCCATGGGAGGGGTTGGGTGTGCCATGTGGAGGGCATACACCCTCCATGGCTAGACAAGATCCTTAGAAGGTGGACATGCTAGGGCATGCATTGGCCCATTGTAAGGTGGTGGTTCCACCTCACCCAAGCCACCAAAACACCAAGGAAGCCCAAGCCCAAAAACATGTACATGGGGTGGTATACTAGACAAGAGGCCTAAGATTAAGGGCATGCATGACCATACATTGGTCAAAGGGGAGGTGATGGAGTCTAACCCAAGCAACCCAAAACAAGATGGAAAAATCTAGGGTTTCCATCTAATTTTCCATCTCATTCTCTCTCCCTCTCTTCCTCCCTCTCTTGGCCGACCCTCACACAAGGAGAAAGACAAGAAAAAGACTTAGAGAAAAGGAGAAGATCCGAAGCTTGACCAACCACACTCCCAAGACCCAAGACTTAGGATATTTTCCATTCTTTCCTCCTCTCCCTCTCTCAAACCTACCTCCATCTTGGCCGAACCAACCCTTGGTGATCTCATCTTGATCAAGCTCATATATTGGCCGAAGATCAAAGAGAAGAGGAAGAAGGAAGGCTAAGGATCAAAGGGGAGCAAAAGGAAACCGGAAGAGCCGCGTGATTGGGAAGTAGTCCTCAACAAGAGTTTATTTTTAAAAGAGTTAAAAGGAGACCATGGAGTCCATTTTTCTTGGATTAAATTGGTGGCCAAAATATTATGGGCCATGGTTCTAAAATCCATCCAAGAAAGGGGATGAGAAATGGACAAACCCTAATGGGTAACATAAGTTAAGTAAAATAATGGAATACTAAGGACACTATGTATATCTATGGGTTATGTATGCATGCAAGGCAAAGATGGGCAAAAGACGCAATGGCCGAACCCTAAATGTTATGGATACATGGAGAGGACCTCATGCATGTAAAAAATATGGTGATCAAGATGTATGGTTTGGCCTTTGCATGGCCAAACCCTAGGGTTTCTTGCATGAGAACCATCAAATAACAAAGCATGGAAATATGATTTTTGAAGGAATAATGGACCATAGGGTTCGGCCATGTTGTATGGCCGAACCCCATGGAAGGAGATTAAGTAATTCTTAAGGGGTTTAAAGGATAGAAACCATGGAATGATGGTTAATGATTTTGAGGTTTTTGAATGGCTAAATGATAGTAAGTTTTAAAGGGGTTAAGTGAGGGGATCCATGGAGAAAGGTTAATGAGTATTTGTGGTCTTAAATGTTACAAATAAAGATGAACCATGAACCATGGGTTCGGCCATAGTGTATGGACGAACCCTATGGAGGTGTATTAGTGACTTTAATGGGTGAAAAAGATGAAAAATGATGAGGGAATGTTGGTGGCTTCAATGGACTCAAAATGTACTTAATGATGATAAAAAATGATGACCTAAATGTATGATGGAATCCCCTCATGGAGGGGCTTGTTGTGGATCTAAAATGTGATAAAAGATCCAAGAAAAAATGAGGAAAATAGCATCATGGGTTCGACCATGGTGTATGGCCAAACCCCATGACCCATTTTATGAGTCATTTCATGGGTTAAGTATGGAGCTATGCATGATTAAAATGAATGGATATTAAATTAAGAAAATGTATGATGTATACTGATTTTTAAGTCATGATTAATGAGGCATTGAGGGATCCATGTTTATGGATCAGTTAGGGATATGGACATGCCTAAATGAAAAGTGATTAACCATGGAAAGGAGTAGTGGCAAAAACGTAAATATGGCCAAAAATGAAGAACCATGGGTTCGGCCATGGTGTATGGCCGAATCCCATGGGGGGATGGTTGTGGACGTAGGGACTTTTAATGATGACCTTAGATGTTGGATAATGAACCAAAGTATGGCTGACCTTAGACCCACATGATTAAAATGATTAATGGATCAAAAAGGGACCCAAAAGCCTAATTAGTGAGGTTCGGCCATGGTGTATGGCCAAACCCCACTAAGGCATGTGTTATGGACTTAGACATGGTTGGAACATTGGTTTGATTTGTTGATGTGTAATAAGGTAACGGGGATATCGCAAGCGGTGCGCGATTGGTGATCAATATTTGGACGAAAACCCCAAGAACCCGGTATTAGACATTGGTAGGATTCCTACCTCATTGTAAGCCATGGATTATGTGTATATGAATGATTTACTTGACTTATTTTGGTATAAAATTATATGTATTAATGATGGGATTTTTAATGCCATGGTTTGTAATATTATATAGCATGTTAACACTTGCATCTCATGCATGGCATGGGAGGGATGAAATGTAACCGGAGTCCATGCTCCGTCGAGGCAACCGATAAACAAACATGGGGATACCTTGATGAGAGTTTTTCCATCAAGAGGGACATTGTATAATGATGATATGGATGATGGGTGGGACTCATGACATAGGACACCCATAGCATGACATTGATTGCATGGTTTTGCTATACTATTATCTATGTGTTTTGTTATCACTAATCCATGAGTTGACCCTACTTGGAGTACCTACTGGGCGCATTGTCTAATGCCCTACTTCCACCTTAGATGATGACGTAGGAAATGGAGGAAATGAAGGACGTGATGGGAACCAAGCGTAGGAGCTTGGAGGAGCGAGTTAGTTTATTTGCTTAAGTTTTATTTTGGAAATGTAATTTGAGTAACTTATCTCGTTGGATTGTAATAATTTAGACTATTGCTATGGTTTGGAATTTTATTTGGACATTCTAATTTTGAGGTATTTTAGTAATTTAAGTGATGTAATTCCTTGCTATCTAAAATTGGTACGATAGATACTATTATAATTCTGCATTAAATTATAATTCCACGAGCTTACTTTCTACGTGTGAACCGTTCTCGTGGACTTAGTTCCACGCACACGTAGGGTTGGCCAGTTAAGGGCCGGGCTTTGAAAGCTCGGACTTAACTCGCGTCGTGACGTCCCGCTTTTCTTGTCGCTCTTTATTTCAAAAAAAAAAAAAAGACTCTGATTTTCGGCTAAGCGAGTGAAAAGGGGCGGGGCGTTACATAAGCCATGTGTCTCCTTGGTTGGGACACATGGGAAAGACCAAGCCCAAGTGTAAGTCATGTGTCTCCTTGGTTGGGACACATGGGAAAGACAAAGCCCCAAGTGTAAGCCATGTGTCTTCTTGGTTGACCAAGGGGCACATGGGAAAGACCATACCTTAATGTGGGTGGTTAGGGCTACCCAAAACCCATAGGGCCGATCCTTTCTTGGAGACAAAAAAAGATAGAGTTTCATCTCATCCTCTCCCTCCATCTTGAGCAAAAGAATCCTATCTCTCTCATCTCTCTCCCTCTCTCTACACCCTTGGCCGATCCTCTCCTTTGGAAGAAAAAATAGAAAGTTTTCCATTTCATTCTCTCTCTCTCCCCCTCTCTCTACACCCTTGGCCGATCCTCTCCTTTGGAAGAAAAGATAGAAAGTTTTCCATCTCATTCTCTCTCTCTCCCTCTCTCAACCTACACACCTTGGCTGATCCTTCCATAAAGACTTCCATCTCATTTCCTCCCTCTCTCAATCAACACCTTGGCCGAATGCTCCATTGAATATCAAGGAGGCTTTCAATCTCTCTCCCTCCCACTTCGGCTCTAGACTTGTAGGAAGAACAGGGACTAAGGTAGGAGAAGGACGGAGGAGCAAGATCAGACCTAAAGAAATGGAGGAGACGCGGAATAGGTATGTAGTGTTTAACGAGGATTTATTGGTTAAAAGAAGCTAAGGGAAAACATGGTTTCGGCTATGGAATGGCAGAAACCATGGGGTCCCATATTTGATGGATAGGATTGGTTAAACCGTTGCAAGCCATGAAGTGTAACGCCCCGCCCTTTTCACTCACTCTATTTTTTATTTTATTTTTGAAATAAAGAGTGAGAGAGAGGGGGACGTCACGAAGCTAGTTAAGTCCGAGCTTCCAAAGCCCGGCCCTTAACTAGCCAACCATGCTGTGCGTGGACTAAGTCCACGAAAAACGGTTCACACGCATTAAGGCTAAGCTTGCAGAATAAACGTAGTTGCGGAATTATAATAGAGTTACTATCCTATCCAATTTTAAGCAAAGAAGTCCATCACATAAATTAATCTTAAAATGTCCAAAATTAAAACCAAACCATAGCAGGATAGTTCTAAGTTATTACAGTCCTAAAATGCTAATTACTCAAATTACATTATCCAAAATAAAAACCTAAATAAAATAAATCTAGATCATCCAAGCTCCTAAGCTTGGTCCGCTCACGTCCTTCGCTCCGTCCATTCCCTGTGTCATCATCTAAGGTAGAAGTAGGACGTTAGACAACGCGCTCAATAGGTACTCCGAGTAGGGTCAAACACATGGATTAGTATAAAAATCATATAGATATATATAATGTGAAAACCATGCAAGTCAATGCCATGCCATGGGTGTCATATGCCATGATTCCAACCCATCAACCATATCACAATCACATAAGTAATCCTCTTGATGTACAAGCCACATCAAGGTATTCAATTGTCATGACTCCCCACGTATGCCTTATCGGTCCCACCAAATGGAGCGTGAGCTCTTCATTCATTTGAAACATCATAATCGGAATCAGTGCAGATCCCTCCCCACGTTTGTTTATCGGATACCCGAATGGAGCGTGGACTCCCCTTATAAGTTCCCTCCCATGCCATGCATGAGATATGAGTGCATCATGCTATTTCACTCCTTTACACATATAGTATTGAAATTCCATTCCTTTAAACATAGCATATTGATACCAAAAATAAATCATAACACATAGGAATAAAACCATCCATATGCATAAATCCAATGTATCAACAAGGTAGGAATCCTACCAATGTCCAAATATCATATCCTTGCATTTTCCTCAAAACCGATCGCCGATCGCGTCAAGCCAATCATACACCCGTTTGTGAAACCCCGTTACCTTATTACATTTAACACGTAAATAAATCAAACCGACGATCCATTTGATTTCCATCAACCCCTACATCATTCCATATTCTTTTCCATTTACGATCATAGGTCTTAAGCCGGTTAAGACCTCCAAGGGGTTTCGGCCATACCTTAGGGCTGAAACATGTTTAAGTCCACAAAACTCATTAGTGGGGTTCGGCCATACAACATGGCCGAACCTCACTCCTTTGGTTTGACCACCTTCTTTTAACCCTTGCTTATTTTAAACCAAGCAGTCAACCATTATTCATAATCAAATATTCTATAGTTAATCATTTACTTTGATAAACAACCTAGGTCCATAAAAATATCATTCATGGGGTTCGGCCATACAACATGGCCAAACCCATGGTTCTCTCGTTTCATCATTTAGCCATCATCTTCTTAGCTAGATAATCCAATGATGATCATTTAAACATGATTAGATCCATAACATGATCCATGGGGTTCGGCCATACAACATGGCCGAACCCATGATTCCTCATTTCCATCTTCTCCTTTCTTATCTTGATAGTCCATAATTAAATTATTTAAAACATATTAGGTCCACAAAAAACTCTTCCATGGGGTTCGGCCATACAACATGGCCGAACCCTTGGTCATCATTTTTCCTCCTCTTTCCATTTTAATCATCTTTTCTTTTCCATTTCATATCATCATGAGGATGGGTTCTCTTAAAAATCACATGCGACATGTTTAGATCATTTGATGGGGTCGGCCATACATCATGGCCGAACCTCATCCCATCTTTCTTTGAGCCCTCATATGATCTCCATATATACAAATAAGGTTCGGCCATGCAAGGGGCCCAACCATGTTGTCATCCATTAATCATGCATTATCATAGTCCTCCTCATCACAATTTTATTTGCACAGTCTAACTTACCCATCAACAAGATTAGGGTTTTGTCCATTTTTCAATCTCTTATGGAACCCCATGGTTTCTTATATTTTTAGTAACATGAAACATAAACCTTACCTTTTCCGCGTCTCCTTCGTTTTCTTTCGTTCCGTCTTGCTCCTCTATTCTTCTCCTTCCTTAGTCCTTTCTTCTTCCTCCTCCATTCTTCGGTTTCTCCAAGTTTAGTGCCGAAATGTGAGGAAGAGAGATTGAGAGCCTTCTTGATGTATTCGGCCAAAGAGGTTACTTGAGAGGGAGAGGGTTTGAGGTGAAACCCTAAGGGAGGGTTCGGCTTAGGTGAAGCTTTGAGAGAGGGAGAGAAAGAGAGAAGGAGATGGGAATTTTTTCTATCTTTTTCTCCAAAGGGTGGATCGGCCAAGGGTGAAAGAGATGAAACGTGTCATTGTCTCAAGGAGAGTTAGCCCTAGGGTTTTGGTGTGAGCCTTTGTTACTAACCCTGATCTCCCCAACCACCCTCATCAAGGTGTGGTCTTCCCCATGTGTCCCTTGGCTAACCAAGAGGGCACATGGCTTACACATGGCATTCTCCCCCTTCCCAACAGTTTTGTGTCTAGGGTTTCCATGAGATGGAAACCCTCCACCTCCCTCCTTGACTCACTTAGAGTCCCTTCCACTTCCATTTTAACTCACTTGATTAGTTGAACTCACCTCCCATTCAACTCAATTTTGATTTGAACTCATCCAAGCAACTCTTAACTCAAGACTTAAATTTATTTCTTTAATTAATTCCTTAATTCAACTCTCTTCATTTAACCCTCTTGAACTCACCTATGAACTCACCCATGGTTGACCATGGTCGCCAGCCCTACATGTGACCTTAGACCACACGCCACCTCACTTGATGGAGTGGACATGGGTCCCACTTGGCTATGCCCCTTTCATGTCAACTCCTACACTTGCCACCTCACTTGATGAGGTGGATCCCATGCCTTAGATCTTAATTGGGTACATGACCCAATTAAATCAATTCCTTACCCATTTATCCTAAACCTCAATTCATCTTGACCCATTGGGTCCCAATGGGGCATTTGACCCAATTGACCACATTTACCCAATTAATTTGAATTAACCCTATCCATGAGCCATTGGACCATATTGGGCCATTGCCCCAATTCTTATCCATCTAACATCCATTCCATCTATAAATCTTAATTTTTAACAATTAAAATAGATAATAGCCAATATAATTATTACATTGAAAATCCGGACTATTACATGAAGGTGGATATCCATTTGAAGATGGAATATGTTTTGGAATAAATGATCAAAGAGTCGGTATCCGTTCAAGGAATGGGTAGGTGTTGAGGACCAACAACCAAGGGATGGAATGAAAAAATATGGATGATGTTTAAAATGTTTTTAAAGAATAAGGAAACAAATTTTAAGAGGAAGGGTTAAGTCTAACATCAAACAAATGAGGACTGATTTCAGGTTTCCACCGTCAGCGGACGGGTAACAAACATAACATGGTGTTGTTTGCGGACGGGAGATATGCATGTAGAACGGCTCACTGTCTATACAAATGGGTTTCTGTCGTCCACATGATGGGCTACGGACGGGTACCCGACTGATTCTAAAAGTAAAGTTTTTGTATGATTTTCCTTTTCCAATTGGTTAAGTTTAAATGGAAGGATGTACGGAATGATTTAAATTAATTGGATAAGTTATTTGACTATTTTATATGATGGAATTAATTTAAGGTAATGGGATTTCACAAACGGGTGTACGATCGGCTTTGGCGTGATCGGTGATCTATATCTTCACGAAAACATCAAGGATATAATACTTGGACGTAGGTAGGATTCCCGCATTGTTGAAACACTTGGATTATGTACATGCAATGATTTTTCTTTCCACGATTGATGATCTATTTTTGGTATCAAAATGCTTATGTTTTAAGAATGGATTTCAAGGCTATTATGTAATTTAATGTGAAATAGCATGTTGCACTCACATCTTATGCATGGCATGGGAGGGAACATATAAGAGGAGTCCACGTTCCATTCGGGGTATCCGATAAACAAACGTGGGGAGGGATCCGCACTGATTCCAATTGAGAAATGGTATATGATGTTTTGAAATGAAAGATGAGTCCACGCTCCGTTCGGTGGGACCGATAAGGCATATGTGGGGAGTCATCACAATGAATACCTTGATGTGGCTTGTTCATCAAGAGGTTTACCTATGTATTTTTGAGATATGGTTGATGGGTGGGAAATCATGGCATATGACACCCATGGCATGGCATTGATTTAGCATGATTTGATATTATGTATCTATTCTGATTTTTATACAAATCCCATGTGTTTACCCCTACTCGGAACACCTACTGTGTGCATTGACTAACGCCCTACTTCTAACTTAGATGATGATACAGGGAACGGAACGGACGATGGACGCGAAAGGAGCCAATCTTAGGAGCTTTGGCAGCTTATTACTTATTTTTAAGTTTTAGTTTTGGACAATGTATATTGAGTTAATTGCATTTTTGGATTGTAATAACTTAGGTATTATTTTGCTATGGTTTGACGTTACCTTTAGATATTTAGTTCAGTTAAGTTTTGGGTGATTGACTTCCTTGCTAAGTAAAGGTTATGGTTGGTTTATGTAATCAAATATTAATTCCACAATATGTTGATTTCCACAAGTATAACCTTAAGCGTGTGAACCGTTTTAGTGGACTCGATCCACGCACATGTATGGTTGGTCAGTTAAGGGCGGGGCTTTGGAAGCTCGGACTTAGCTCGCTTCATGGAGTCCCGCTCTCTCTCACTCTTTATTTCAAAAAAAAAAAAATAGACTCTGATTTTCGGCGAGTGAAAAAGGGCGGGGCATTTACAGTTGGTATCAGAGCGAAACCGGAAGTACGAATCTTTCAGAGTAAGATTAAGACGGTATCATGTCTCACTGAAAAGATAAGAATCCCAACTGACCGACTCTTCGGAGTCTGCTGCATGGGGGTTGGATTAATTTACTTTGTTAAGAATCAGACTGAAGCATTCAAACTGAGAACAACACTATAACAACAAGGGAAGGACAATCACTATAAAAAAAAATGGATTTATCAAACATAGCAAGATAGGACATATTTACCCGAAACAAGAAACATCAGGATTTCCCCAAATTGAGAAACAATACTTGATACATAGGAAAGTTCCCCAAAAACAAGAAATACAAGATGTTGATTTGGCAATTCCCCAAACTATGTAAACACAAAAATTTAGGAGAAAACTAAGTCAAACGATGTTTCAATGACTTAGGAAAATGCCTACGAGAAGAAGAACTCGACAAAACCCGCATGTGGAGGAAGAGGTGCAGCAACCACACCAGGAAGAGAAGCAAAAAAGTGTAAATATTCCTGTGGTGCCCCTTGAGCTGCAAAATTTAGTGTAGGTTGTGGTCACTTCCGTTCTACAGCAACATATGAACGGCAATAGATGTGCGACCACCAATGAGGCACATGATCGAAGCATGGTTAGAGACTTCCAACAACAGTGTCCCTTTCATTTCAAAGGGAAAGAAGGACCTGCAGGAGCGGAAAATTGGTTAAGAAATATCACCAAGATCTTGACATTACTGAAGATCACCAGTAATAAAGATAGAATACTGCTGGCTACTTTGCAGTTGATCGATGATGCCGGCAAGTGGTGGGAAGTGATTGAACGACAACGGGCACAGATTCCAGCAGGGGAAAGGACTGAGATGACATGGGATCAGTTCTCTGCAATGTTCCAAGATCACTATTTTCCAGAAAAGGAGACGGAGCGCCAGTCACAAGCGTTCATATCTTTCGTACAGGGCACCATGACTGTGGCTGAGTATCGTCAGGAGTTTCTCCGTCTATCATGTTATGCTTTATACATGTGGACACAGAATAGAGGAAGGCTCGTAAATTTGATCGGGGCCTTCAACCAAGCATCAAGGTCTAAGTGACTATCTTCAAGTCACCTACGTTGGCGGAAGTGGTCAGTCGAGCTACGATAGCTGAGCAAGAGCTAGCAGAGACAGTTTGGTTTGTGGACAATTGCCGAGGGCAAAGCGAAGGAAGTGTTTTTCGCCCAAACAAGAGATTCCGACCCAACTTTGGGAGACCATCACCTTCTACTGGGTCAACCAGAGGCTTTCGTCCCAATCAGCCCTCCACGTTTCAAGAGGGAGTGTCCGCAGAACAATAGACCTTCTCACTCCAGGGGTTCATTTCGTCCTCCAGCTCGACCAACACATTCACAAGCATCCAGAGCATATAACCAGACAGGACGGACACCTATTCTGAGAGGATCTGGATGACTGTATACTTTGGCTCCTCCTCAAGAGACGGTGGATCACTCAATGATTCAAGGTATGGCAGTAGTTGGTAGTTCCTATGCTTGAGCATTATTTGATTCAGGACATCCCAATCCTTTGTATCTGCTGCTTTCATATTTGCTACTGGCACTCTAGTACAACAACTGTCCACTGTACTAACTATTGTATCCCCTGTTGGAGACACATCACTGGGACTAATATGCACATTGGTAAACACTGAACTTGCTAGAGTCAGATTTTAGTTCAATTATCTGGTACTCGAGATGACAAAGTACGATGTCATTTTTGGCATGGATTGGTTGGCTAACTTCCAGGCCAGCATTGACTGCCATCTCTGCAGGGTGATAGTTTGGTCAGCCGAGGGAAAACGATATGTAGTACATGCCGACAAAGAGAGCATTCCTATGACCAAGAGACTGCATGAAAAATTGAACAATCTTGTATTAAATAGCATCAGTCTAGACAAGACGCCAATGGCTGAACTACCTACTGTAGTGAAAAACTACGCAGAGGTATTTCCAACAGAACCCCTTGGGTTGCCACAAAAAAGGGAGATTCATTTTGAGATTAAGCTATACTGGCACTGCTCTAGTGTCATTGCCGCATTACCGGATGGCCCCAGCTGAGATGTCGGAGCTAAAGAAGCAAATTGATGAACTGCTCAGACTAGGATGCATCCGGAACAACACATGATCTTGGGGAGCATCGGTATTATTTGTGAAGAAGAAGGATGGTACACTTCGGATGTGTGTAGATTATCAGAAGTTGAATCAACTGACAGTCAGAAACAAGTATCCTCTACCCAGAATTGATGATCTATTCGATCAAGTTAGAGGTTCTAGTCATTTCTCCAAGATTGATCTGCTGTCAGGCTACCATCAAATCCGTGTCAGGGATGAAGACATAGAGAAGACGGCATTCAGAACTCGGTATGGACTATATGAGTATGTGGTCATGCCGATTGGACTCACCAATGCACCAGCTGTATTCATGGACTTGACGAACAGGATCTTTCGTCCTTACTTGGACAAATTTGTAATTGTTTTCATTGACGACATCCTGATTTACTCTAAAAGTCGAGGGGAGCATGTTGAACATTTGCGGATGGTTCTGGACACCCTGAAGAAAAATCAATTGTATGCCAAAGCAAGCAAGTGCAAATTCTACTATTTGAGGTTAACTTCTTAGGGCACGTCATATCAGCGGAAGGAACAGCCGTGGACCCATGGCGACAGTTAGAGACTGGAAAGCTCCAATGAATGTGACTGAAATCCGCAGCTTTTTGGGATTCGCTGGTTATTATAGGAAGTTTATTATAGACTTCTCCAAGATTGCATCTCCACTTACCCGACTCACTCAGAAAGGAGTCAATTTTGAATGGTCTGTTGTATGCAACCGAAGATTCAAAGAACTAAAGGAAAGGCTTACGACTGCACCTATCCTGATTTTGCCAGAAAGAGGCAAGGGCTATGAGGTATATTGTGATGCTTCAGGTGAAGGACTTGGGTGTTCTCTTACCCAAAGTCATCACGTAGTGGCTTACTGTTCAAGGTAATTGAAAATTCATGAACGCCACTATCCCACACATGATCTGGAATTAGCCGCAGTGATCTTCGCTCTCAAAAACTATAGAAACTATCTCTATGGCGAAAAGTTTGAGGTATTTTCATATCACAAAAGTTTGAAATATCTGTTTGATCAGAAGGAACTTAATATGAGGCAGTGCTGATGGATGAAATATCTGCAAGACTATGAGTTTGCGTTTCGATATCATCCTGGCAAGGCAAACAAAGTGGCAGATGCCATTAGTCGCATGCCATATGCAACAGTGGCCAGTTTGATTACGAAAGAATGGGAAATGCTAAATACCATTCGAGAGTTCAATTTGTACATCAAGAACCATGGGAGTATGTATAATCTGATCGTACAATCTAACATGGTTTCCATGATTGAACAGGAACAACGGACAGATCCGAAAGTAAAAGAGATATGGGCTAAAATGTCTACTAGTGAGGTTGTACCGGAATGGGAATTACGACCGAGACATGGTTTTTTATTCCGAGGTAGGACATCTGTGCCTCAGAGCTGCAGAAGAGAGTTATTGATCGAGGCACACCAAACCAAACTCTCTATTCATCTGGGTAGCACCAAGATGTATCATGATCTGAAGAGACACTATTGGTAGCATGGACTTAAAAGAGATGTGGCAGAGTTCGTTGCTCACTGCCTGACTTGTCAGTAGGTCAAGACTGAACATCAAAAACCACCAGGACTACTCGAACCATTACCAGTACCAGAGTGGAAATGGGAACATATTTCCATGGATTTTGTGATAGGGTTGCCAAGGTCATCAAAGGGCAACGATGCAATATGGGTCGTGGTAGATCAATTGACCAAGTCTGCACACTTTCTTCCCATCAAGATCATAGATTCATCTGAGACTATGGGACGACGATACATCAAGGATATTATTAGGCTACACGGTATCCCCAGGACTGTTGTGTTAGACAGAGATGGCCGATTCGGCTATGGGGACGAATTTGTTGATTAGCACAGCTTTCCATCCACAGACTGATGGTCAGTCAGAGAGGACAATACACACATTGGAGGATATGGAGAGAGCATGTATGTTAGACTTCAAAGGTGGATGGGAGGATCACTTACCACTGGTTGAGTTCTCTTACAACACAGTTACCAGGCAAGCCTCCAGATGGTTCCATTCGAGGCGTTATATGGTAGACCCTGTAGATCACCAGTGTGTTAGACAGAGGCCAATGAGCCTGCACTTATTGGACCCGAGCTAGTTGCAGAGACCACGGAACAAATTAAGTTAATACGACAGCATCTACTCACTGTATAGAGTCGTCAAAAGAGCTACGCTGACAAGAGAAGGAGGTTCCTTGAGTTTGAAGTGGGAGACTTAGTATTCTTGAAAGTCTCGCCACGAAAGGAACACAAGCGATTTGGGAAGAAAGAGAAATTGTCGCCTAGATTTGTGAGACCGTTTCCAATCCAAAAGAGGGTGGGGGAGGTGGCTTATCAATTGGCACTTCCTCCACAACTGTCATCTTTGCACAATGTGTTTCACGTTTCTATGTTGAGGAAATGCAATCCTGATCCTTCGTACGTGTTGAATGTGCAAGATGTTGATGTGCAAAGCGACGTGACTTATGTTGAAAGGCCGGTCAGAGTGATCGGGAAACAACAGAGGGTGTTATGGAACCGAGCCATTCAGTTCGTCAAGGTGGTATGGATCGACATGGTAATGAGGAAGCCACCTGGGAACTTGAATTAGAAATGAGAGCAGCTCACCCTGAGTTTTTTGTATAATTGTTTGAAACCTACTTCGCTGAATTTTCGGGACGAAAATTTCAAAAGAGGGTAATATTGTAGCATCCTGGATTTTCAAATGCATTATTATATTGGATATTATCTATTTTAATTGTTAAATTTAAGATTTATAGATGGAATGAATGTTAGATGGGTAAGAATTGGGGCAATGGCCCAATTACGATCCAACGGATCATGGATAGAGCTTGATTCTAATTAATTGGGTAAATATAGTTAATTAGGTCAAATATCCAATTGGGACCCAATGGGTCAAGATGAATTGATGTTTAAGGTAAATGGGTAAGGAATTGATTTAATTGGGTCATGTACCCCATTAAGACCTAAGACATGGGATCCACCTCATCAAGTGAGGTGGCATGTGTATGAGGTGGCATGTGTATGAGGTGGCATGTAAGTGGCCTTGCCAAGTGGGACCCAAATCCACCTCATCAAGTGAGGTGGCGAGTGGTCTAAGGTAACATGCACAGTTGGCTACCATGGTTGACTTGGTCAACCATGGGTGAGTTTAAAAGGGGTGAGTTGAATTATATTGAGTTGAAAATTATATTGAGTTATATGGAAATGAGTTCAAGAAAATTAAGTGAGTCATAGTGAATTCGGATTGAGTTGAATGGGAAAGACCAAGCCCCAAGTGTAGGCCATTTGTCTCTTTGGTTGGGACACATGGGAAAGGCCAAGCCCAAGTGTAAGCCACGTGTCTCCTTGGTTGGGACATATGGGAAAGACCAAGCCCCAAGTGTAAGCCATGTGTCTCCTTGGTTGGGACACATGGGAAAGACCAAGCCCAAGTGTAAGCCATGTGTCTCCTTCGTTGGGACACATGGGAAAGACCAAGCCCAAGGTAAGCCATGTGTCTCCTTGGTTGGGACACATGGGAAAGACAAAACCCCGAGTGTAAGCCATGTGTCTTCTTGGTTGACCAAGGGGCACATGGGAAAGACCACACCTTAAGGTGGGTGGTTGGGAGGTTAGGGCTACCCAAAACCCATAGGGCCAATCCTCTTTTGGAGACAAAAAAAGGATAGAGTTTCATCTCATCCTCTCCCTCCCCCTTGAGCAAAATAATCCTATCTCTGATCTCTCTCCCTCTCTCTACATCCTTGGCCGATCCTCTCCTTTGGAAGAAAAGATAGAAAATTTTCCATCTCATTCTCTCTCTCTCCCCCTCTCTACACCCTTGGCCGATCCTCGCCTTTGGAAGAAAAGATAGGAAGTTTTCGAATTCATTCTCTCTCTCTCTCTCAACTTACACACCTTGGCCGATCCTTCCATAGAGACTTCCATCTCATTTCCTCCCTCTCTCAATCAACACCTTGGCTGAATGCTCCATTGAAGATCAAGGAGGCTTTCAGTCTCTCTCCCTCCCACTTCGGCTCTAGACTTGGAGGAAGAACAAGGACTAAGGAAGGAGAAGGACGGAGGAGCAAGATCAGACCTAAAGAAACGGAGTAGACGCGGAATAGGTATGTAGTGTTTAACGAGGATATATTGGTTAAAAAAAGCTAAGGGAAAACATGGTTTCGGCTATGGAATGGCCGAAACCATGGGGTCCCATATTTGATGGATAGGATTGGCTAAACCGCTGCAAGCCATGAAGGTGGATATCCATTTGAAGATGGAATATGTTTTGGAATAAATGATCAAAGAGTCGATATCCATTCAAGGAATGGGTAGGTGTTGAGGACCAACAACCAAGGGATGGAATGAAGAAATATGGATGATGTTTAAAATGTTTTTAACGAATAAGGAAACAAATTTTAAGAGGAAGGGTTAAATCTAACATCAAACAAATGAGGACTGATTTCAGGTTTCGACCGTCAGCGGACGGGTAACAAACATAACATGGTGTTGTTTACGAACGGGAGGTATGCATGTAGGACAGGTCACTGTCTATAGGATGGGTTTCTGTCGTCCACATGATGGGTTGCGGACGGGTACCCGACTGATTCTAAAAGTAAAGTTTTTGTATGATTTTCCTTTTCCAATTGGTTAAGTTTAAAAGGAAGGATGTACGGAATGATTTAAATTAATTGGATAAGTAATTTGACTATTTTATATGATGGAATTAATTTAAGGTAACGGGTTTTCACAAAAGGGTGTACGATCGGCTTTGGCACGATCGGTGATCTATATCTTCACGAAAACATCAAGGATACAATACTTGGACGTGGGTAGGATTCCTACCTTGTTGAAATACTTGGATATGTACATGCGATGGTTTTTCTTTCCATGATTGATGATTTATTTTTGGTATCAAAATGTTTATGTTTTAAGAATGGATTTCAAGGCTATTATGTAATTTAATGTGAAATAGTATGATGCACTCACATCTCATGGATGGCATGGGAGGGAACATATGAGAGGACTCCACGCTCCATTTGGGTATCCGATAAACAAACGTGGGGAGGGATCTGCACTGGTTCCGATTGAGAAATGGTATATGATGTTTTGAAATGAAAGAGGAGTCCATGCTCCGTTCGGTGGGACCGAGAAGGCATACGTGGGGAGGCATGACAATGAATACCTTGATGTGGCTTGTTCATCAAGAGGTTTACCTATGTATTTTTGAGATATGGTTGATGGGTGGGAAATCATGGCATATGACACCCATGGCATGGCATTGATTTAGCATGATTTGATATTATGTATCTATTATGTTTTTTATACAAATCCCATGTGTTTACCCCTACTCGGAATACCTACTGTGCGCATTGACTAACGCCCTACTTCTAACTTAGATGATGATACAGGGAACGGAACAGACGATGGACGCGAAAGGAGCCAATCTTAGGAGCTTTAGCAGCTTATTGCTTATTTTTAAGTTTTAGTTTTGGACAATGTATATTGAGTTAATTGCATTTTTGGATTGTAATAACTTAGGTATTATTTTGCTATGGTTTGACGTTACCTTCGGATATTTAGTTCAGTTAAGTTTTGGGTGATTGACTTCCTTGCTGAGTAAAGGTTATGGTTGGTTTATGTAATCATATATTAATTCCACAATATGTTGATTTCCACAAGTATAACCTTAAGCGTGTGAATTGTTTTAGTGGACTTGGTCCACCCACACGTATGGTTGGCCAGTTAAGGGATGGGCTTTGGAAGCTAGGACTTAGCTCGTGTCGTGGCGTCCCGCTCTCTCTCACTCTTTATTTCAAAAAAATAAAACAAACTCTGATTTTCGGCAAGTGAAAAAGGGTGGGGTGTTTACATGGGCTACGACTAATAATCAAAGAGGATTTATTTGACGATGTCCACTTTTGGAGAACTCAATCAAAATGGTCCATGTAAACCATGGCCATCTGCTATGTTTGATCAAGGTCCATTGATGATGCGTCCGAGTGTGGATCGAGTGGATAATTGGACTTGATTTCTCATCATCTCCCCCCAACTGAGGAGAACTCGACCTCGAGTTGGGCTGGGCGTCGATCTGAAGGGGATCATCTGCGTGATAGGGCTTCAGATCTTGAATGTTGAAGGTGTTTGAAAGGTGGAGATCTACTGGCAACTCAACTTTGTATGCGTTGTCGTTGATACGGCGCAAGATCTTGCATCGCCCAATGTTGCGTTGCTTCAACTTAGTGTATTTTCCTTTTGGAAGTCTTTCCTTCCGGATATGGACCCATACCAAGTCACCTTTGTTAATACAGACCAATCGTCATTTCTAATTAGCATCTGCCATGTACCTGTTGTTGCTTTCCTCGATCCTTGCTGACACATCTTTGTGGATCTTCTAGATTTCAATAACTCTATCATCTACGGTCTTGTTTGTGGTACCATAATGTGGCGAGGTGCCAAGTCCAAAACAGAACACAGATTGGATCCATACACAACCTCAAATGGGCTGTGTTTTGTAGTGCGGCTCCGTGAGTTGTTGTAGGTAAACTCGGTTTGAGGCAAGACTTCATCCTGCTACCTTAGTTTGGTTCCAACAAGACTCCTGAGAAGGTTTCCCAGAGACCTGTTGACAACCTCTGTCTGGCCATCAGTTTAAGAGTGGAAAGCGCTTCTGAACTTGAGCTCCCTCCCCAACTTACGCCATACACACAACCAAAAGTAGCTTAAGAATTTGGTGTCTAGATCAGAGACAATGGACTTGGGCACACCGTGTAATCTCACTACTTCGCACAAGAACAAAGTAGCGACATGGGTAGCATCGACTGACTTTCTGCATGGAACGAAGTGGGCCATCTTGGAGAATTGGTCCACCACCACAAAAATAAAATCAAACCCTGCTTGGTCCGTGGAAGGCCCAATACAAAGTCCATGGAAATATCTTGCCATGGGGCTACTGGAACTGGCAAAGGGGTGTAAAGGCCTGAATTTTGGGTTGAATCTTTCGCTTTGTTGCAAATGTGGCATCTTTGTAGGGGTCGAATCACCTCTTTTTTTCAGTTTTGGCCAGAATTATTTCTCTTCCAATGCTACAAGGGTTTTATTTCGGCCAAAGTGGCCTGCCAAGTCGCCGCCATGAACCTCGTGCACCAGCTTGTCGTGGAGAGAACTTACTAGCACGCACAGTCTGGATCCTTTGAAAAGGTACCCATAGAAATATGGTACTCCTTCTTGGGCCCATTTTGTACATCTGACCATTTGGAGTCGAAATCAGCATCTTGTTCATACAAGTCCACCAAAGAATCAAAGCCCACCACCTGGGCCCGCAAGCTAGCAAGTAAGTTCGCCCGGCGGCTGAGAGCGACAACCACCTTATTCTACATCCCGGACTTGTGTGGCACGAAAAAAGTAAACTCCTGTAGGTAATAGACCCACTTGGCATGACGTGCGCTCAATTTGTATTGTCCACAAATGAAGGATAAAGCCTGGTGATCAGAGTTTAACACAAAAGGCTTGCTGATTAGGTAATGTCTCCACATCTTCAAGCTTCAATAATGGCTAAGAACTCAATGTCATATGTGTTGTAGTGTGACTGGATACCATCAATCTTTTGGCTAAAAAACGTTAGGGCCTATTATCTTGTGACAATACACCACCAAGGCCCACGTTAAAGGCATCACAATCGACCACAAACTGCTTGGAGAAGTTTCGAAGGGCTAGCACTGGGGTAGTCGAAAGCTTCTGTTTGATGGTGTTGAAGCCTTTTTTCTGCCGCAGGAGTAATCTTGAACACCTTCTCTTTGAGAGAATCGGTATATGGGGCCACAATGGTGCTAAAGTCACAACTAAACCTCCGATAGAACGAGGTGAGCCCAAGAAAGCTACGGGCCTCGGACATAGTCTTCGGAAGTGGCCAGTGCCGAACTACATGTATCTTTGACGGATCCACCTTGATGCCATTTGCAGAAACAATGTATCCCAAAAAATTTATAGATTCAATAGTAAAAGTACATTTCTTAGGATTGGCATACAACTTTTCTCTACGTAGTACATCAAACACTTGTCTTAGGTGGTCTTGGTGCTCCGCCTCAGATCTGCTATAAATTAATATGTCATCAAAATACAAGACAACAAACTGTAAACACCCCGCCTTTTTTCACTCACCGAAAATCAGAGTCTATTTTTTTTTTTTAAATAAAGAGTGAGAGAGAGTGGGATGCCACGACGCGAGCTAAGTCCGAGCTTCCAAAGCCTGGCCCTTAACTGTCCAACCATACGTATGCGTGGACCGAGTCCAATAAAACAGTTCACACGCTTAAGGTTATACTTGTGGAAATAAACATATTACGGAATTAATATTTGATTACATAAACCAACCATAACCTTTACTTAGCAAGGAAGTTAATCACCCAAAACTTAACTGAACTAAACATCCGAAGGTAACGTCAAACCATAACAAAATAATATCTAAGTTATTACAATCCCAAAATGCAATTAACTCAATATACACTGTCCAAAACTAAAACTTTAAAAATAAGCAATAAGTTGCCCAAGCTCCTAAGCTTGGCTCATTTCGCGTCCATCGTCCGTTCCGTTCCCTGTATTATCATCTAAGGTAGAAGTAGGATTTTAGTCAACGTACCCAGTAGGTACTCCGAGTAGGGGCAACCACATGGAATTAGTATAAAAATAAGAATAGGTACATAATATCGAATCATGCTAAATCAATCCCATGCCATGGGTGTCATATGCCATGATTTCCCACCCATCAACCATATCTCAAAAATACATAGGTAAACATCTTGATGAACAACCACATCAAGGTATTCAATTGCACTGACTCCCCATGTATGCCTTATCGGCCCCACCGAACGGAGCGTGGACTCCTCTTTCATTTCAAAACATCATATACCATTTCTCAATCGGAATCAGTGCGGATCCCTCCCCACGTTTGTTTATCGGATACCCTAAATGGAGTGTGGACTCCTCTCACATGTTCCCTCCCATGCCATCCATGAGATATGAGTGCATCATGCTATTTCACATTAAATTACATAATAGCTTTGAAATCCATTCTTAAAACATAAGCATTTTTATACCAAAAATAGATCACCAAACATGGAAAGAAAAACCATTGCATGTACATAATCCAAGTGTTTCAACAAGGTAGGAATCCTACCCACATCCAAGTATTGTATCCTTGATGTTTTCGTGAAGATATAGATCACCGATCATGCCAAAGCCGATCGTACACTCGTTTGTTAAATCCCGTTACCTTAAATTAATTCCATCATATAAAATAGTCAAATTACTTATCCAATTAATTTAAATCATTCCATACATCCTTGCTTTTAAACTTAACCAATTGGAAAAGGAAAATCATACAAAAACTTTACTTTTAGGATCAATCGGGTACCCGTCCGCAGCCCATATTGCGGAGGATGAAAACCCGTCCTACAGACAATGACCCGTGCTACATGCATATCTCCTGTCCGCAAACAACACCATGTTATGGTTGTTACCCATCCACGGACGGTCGAAACCTGAAAATCAGTCCTCATTTGTTTGATGTTAGACTTAACCCATCCTCTTAAAATTTGTTTCCTTATTCTTTAAAAACATTTTAAACATCATCCATATTTCTTCATTCCATCCCTTGGTTGTTGGTCCTCAACACCTACCCATTCCTTGAATGGATACCGACTCTTTGATCATTTATTCCAAAACATATTCCATCTTCAAATGGATATCCACCTTCATGGTTTGCAACGATTTAGCCAATCCTAACCATCAAATATGGGACCCCATGGTTTCGGCCATTCCATAGTCGAAACCATGTTTTCCCTTAGCTTCTTTTAACCAATAAATCCTCGTTAAACACTACATACCTATTCCGCGTCTCCTCCGTTTCTTTAGGTCTGATCTTGTTCCTCCGTCCTTCTCCTTCCTTAGTCCTTATTCTTCCTCCAAGTCTATAGCCGAAATGGGAGGGAGAGAGAGATTGAAAGCCGCCTTGATCTTCAATGGAGCATTCTGCCAAGGTGTTGATTGAGAGAGGGAGGAAATGAGATGGAAGTCTCTATGGAAGGATCGGCCAAGGTGTGTAGGTTGAGGGAGAAAGAGAGAGAGAGAGAGAGAGAGAGAGAGAATGAAATGGAAAACTTTCTATCTTTTATTCCAAAGGAGAGGATCGGCCAAGGGTGTAGAAATAGGGAGAGAGATGAGATGAAACTCTATCTCTTTTGTCTCCAAGAGAGGATCGGCCTTATGGGTTTTAGGTAGCCCTAACTGTAATAGCCCAGATTTTTAAATCAAGAAATATATTGGCTATTATTTATTTTAATTGTTGAAATTGAGAATTTTGATGAAATGGATGTTAGATGGATCAAAGTTGGGGAAATGGCCCAAGTATGGTCCAATGGACCATGGATTGGATTATTTCCAATTAATTGGTCAATGATGGTCAATTGGGTCAAATACCCAATTGGGACCCAATGGGTCAAGATGGATTAAGCATTAGGGTAAATGGGTATGAAATGAATTTAATTGGGTCATGGACCCAAGTGTGGTCAAAGGCATGGGGTCCACCTCATCAAGTGAGGTGGCAAGTGTAGGAGTGGAAATCCACGTGGCATAGTCAAGTGGGACCCAACTCCACCTCATCAAGTGAGGTGGCGTGTGGGCTAAGGCACAAGTGGGGCTGGCCACCATGGTTGACTTGGTCAACCATTGGTGAGTCAAAGTTAAATTAAAGAAGATTAAATGTAATAGTGGAATTAAATTATTTAATTGTAATGACCTAAGTTAGATATAAATTCAAATGATTGAGGTGGGAAATGAGTTGCATTTAAATGGAGTGAGTCAAGTGGGGAGTGAGTCACATAAAAGACCAAAAGATGGAGTGAGTCAAGAGGGTGGTTTCATCTCATGGAAACCACCAAACCACCAAAGGAAACCACTCCACCAAAACCGTTTGGGATGAGGGTGGTGTGTACCATGTGGAGGGCCTGCTCCCCCCTTGACTAGACGAGAAGCTTGAATGGAGGACATGCAAGACCATGCATTGGTCAAAGAGAGGTGGTGGTTTTATCTCATGGAAACCACCAAACCACCCAAGGAAACCAAGCCAAAACCGTTGGACATAGGGGTGGTATGCAAGACAAGAAGCTTAAAATGAGGACATGCAAGACCATGGATTAGTCCAAGGGGAGGTGGTGGTTCCAACTCATCCAAATCACCAAGCCAAAACCATTGGGCATGGGTGTGGCATGTGCCATGTGGAGGGCATGCACTCCCTTGTTTGGTCAAAGAGCCCATGGGGGAAGACTGCACGTTGATGAGGGTGGAGTCTAACCCAAGCAAACCCTAGACAAGATGGAATGGAGACTTTGATCTCATTCATCTCATCTCACTCTCTCCCTCTCCCTCAAGACCGACCCTCACTCTAAGAGAAAAAAGAAAAAGACTTAGCGAAGTTTGGATCTCATCTCACTCTCCCTCTCTCAAGCTTGGCCAACCTCTCTCACAAGACAAAAGAAAAGGACTTAGGGTTTCCATTCTCTCCTCCTCTCTCTCTCTCAAACCTACACTCTTTGGCCGAACCCTCTCTTTGGGTTTTCATCTCAAGACCTCAACACACTCTTGGCCGAAGATCAAGGAGGAAGAAAGAAGAAAGACTAAGGAGAAGATCGGAGGAGCAAGAACGAGTGAAAGAAACCGGAGGAGTCGCGGAATCGGTAAGTATCACTTGACAAGATTTCACTAATTTGAAGGAGTTAAAGGAAACCATGGAATCCCATTTTTTGGATTGGAGAGTTGGCCAAAAATATCATGGGCCATGGATTTAAAACCCATCCAAGGAATGAGATGGAAAAATGGACAAAACCCTAATGGATAAGATGGATTACTAAGGACACTATGTATATATGGTCTATGTATGCATGAAAAATAGTCAAGGATCATAGTTCGACCCTTGCATGGTTGAACCCTAATTGTTATGGATATATGGAAAGGACCTCATGCATCTTTAAGATAAGGTATATGATCAAGATCATGGTTTGGCCCTTGCATGGCCAAACTCTAGATTTCTATGTATATGGATCATGAGAACTAAAAAAGGTTTGATGAGGTTTGGCCATGATGTATGGCCGAACCCCATCAAGGGATATAATCATAAGTATGTGATTTTTACGGGTAAGTGATGAACCTTAGGGTTCGGCCATGTTGTATGGCCGAACCCCACGGAAGGATATTGGTGATTTACAATGAGTTTTAAATGATGGAAATCATAGATGTATGTTGGTAATTTTAAATGGTTTTAAATGGATGTATGTTAGTGATTTTAAAGGGTTTTAAAGGAGGGAAATAATGGAGGAATGCTATGATTTTAAATAGTCTCAAATGTTGAAATGGTGAAGAACAATGGACCATGGGTTCGGCCATGTTGTATGGCCAAACCCCATGGAGAGATATTGATGGACTTAGATGTTTTTGGACCATGAAGATGATGGGGGAATGTTGATAATTTTAATAGGTTTTAAATGTGGTTAATGATGATCTAAAATGATGACCTAAGTGTATGGTTAAACCAACACACACCCCCCCCCCCCCCCCCCCCCCCGGCCCACATGAAGGGACTTGGGTTATGGGTCTAATGTAGTAAATGATTTATGGATCTATGCATGCATGTTTATATGAATGAATGATTAAGCTAGGAAATGGAGGATTCATTTATGGATCTACGTTTGGTCATGGATCATTTACGGACCTAAGTATGGGTAAATAAATTAGGTGATGGAAATAATGGCTAAGATGTAAATGGCGTGAAAATGAAGGACCATGGGTTCGGCCATGGTGTATGGCCGAACCCCATGGGGAATGTTTTTGTGGACTTAGGGTTTTATTAATGCTAAATGGTTAACTTATATGCGTTTGGATTAATGAACCAAAAGATGGCCTGATCTTGGGCCCACATTGATTAAAATGATAAAGATTAAAATAGGACCCAAAACCAAGTGAGTGAGGTTCGGCCATGTTGTATGGCCGAACCCCACTAAGGTATTTTGTGGACTTAAGCATGGTTGGAAATCGAAATGAACATTGGTTTGATTTATTGTCTGTAATAAGGTAACGGCATCTCACAAGTGGTGTGCGATTGGTGAGCGGTGTTCGGACAAAAACGCAAGGATACATTAGTTGGTCATTGGTAAGATTCCTACCACATTGAAAACCATGGATTATGTGTGTATGATGTTTTACTTGAATTATTTTGGTATCAAATGATATGTCCTAATGATGGGATTTTAATGCTATGATTTGTATTATTACATTGCATGTTTGCACTTGCATCTCATGCATGGCATGGGAGGGATCAAATGTAACCGGAGACCCACGTTCTGTCGAGCGTCCGTAAGGCATTCGTGGGGGGTACCTTGATGTGCATTATCCATCAAGAGGGATGTATGATTGATTTGTAACAGGAGTACAGGCTCCGTCGGGGCGACCGATAAACAAACGTGGGGATACTTTGATGAGGGTTTTCCATCAAGAGGGATATTATGTGATTGTGATTGTAACCGGAGTCCACGCTCTGTCGGGGCAACCGATAAACGAACGTAGGGATACCTTGATGAGGATTTTCCATCAGGAGGGATATTATATGATTGTGATATGGATGATGGGTGGGACTCATGGCATATGACACCCATGGCATGGCATTTACTTGCATGGGTTTGATATTATTTATAACTATGTGTTTTGTTATACTAATCCATGTGTTGACCTTACTCGGAGTACCTACTGGGCGCATTGTCTAACGCCCTACTTTTACCTTAGATGATGACGTAGGAAATGGATGAAGTGAAGGATGTGATAGGAGCCAAACTTAGGAGCTTGGAGGAGCTAGATTGATTTATTTAAGTTTTATTTATGGAAATCTAATTTGAGTAATTAGCTCGTTGGACTATAATAACTTAGACTATTTGCTATGGTTTGGACTTTACTTTTGGACATTATAAGTTAAGGTATTTATTAATTAAGTGATGTACTTCCTTGCCATTTAATAATTGGTAGAATAGACTCTATTATAATTCCGCATTAAGTCTACATTCCGCAAGCTTAGCCTTAGCGCGTGTGAACCGTTCTTGTGGACTTAATTCCACGAACAAGCTTGGTTGGCCAGTTAAGGGCCGTGCTTTGGAAGCTCAGACTTAGCTCGCATCTTGACGTCCTTGTAACGCCTCGCCCTTTCACCCTTCTTAAAAATCAGAGTCTGAAAATTTCTTTTGAAAGAAACATAGAGTGAACAAGAGCGGGGGGGTCACGATGCGAGTTAAGTTCAGACTATCCAAGTCTGAACCTTAACTGGCCACCCATGTGCACATGGACTAGACCATGATAATAAATCACACATGGAACTAACAACAAAATGCGGAAAGAACTAGACTATCTGTGGAAATAATATGAATAGATAGCAAATAACAGTCTCAATTGATAATTAAGATAAACAACCATCCATAGTTAATCGCCTAATCAAACCATAGCTAAGTATTAACTTATTACATGTCCATCAAAAATATAAATCAAATGACAGTAAATAAGTAATCCTGTTCATCATTCAAGCGCTTAGGCTTGGCTCCTCTCCCGGTCATCGACCTGCTCTTTACCTTTCCTTGATCCTGCATTATCCTCTAAGGATAGAATTAGGGCGTTAAATCAACGCGCCCAGTAGGTTCCCGATCAGGGATACCACATGGTTAGCATATAAAAACATGCACATATATCATAATATCTGATTATCCAAAAACATATAAAAATCATGCTATGTATGTATGCAAATGTAATGAGTCCCACCCCATCACATATACATATAGCCTTTTTGCCTTGTCTCATATAGACCTGTTGGATTCTCCTGGCGTGACATTTCACCGCCGAAGGAGGCCCCACAGTTGCATCTCGGACATTTCGACGGAGTGCGGGCTCCGGTTTCCATAACCACCTGTCAATTCTCCTGGCGTGACTTGCACCGCCGAAGGAGGCCCCACAGTTGCACCTCGGATATTCCGGCGGAGTGTGGGATCCGGTTTCCATAATCATCATCCCATGCCATGCATGAGATGTCTATGCATTGCATATCATTTGTAAATACTTAACTCATCATTCAAAACCACATTTGTAACGTAACTCAAATACGACATATCTCATAAGGACATAATAAAACCAAATCATAAATTGTGGTTACAAGTAGGTAGGAAACCTACTGAAGATTCACTTCAGTAACTGATCTTTCTTTAGCGTCACCTGGTCACGACTCGCACGTCGTCAACTTCCGGTACCTTGTCCATATAACAATCAGCAAATCACACTATCACTTACTTGTTCATTCATATCTAAGACCCAACCACATCATGTGAGGTTTGGCCATGCCCATGGTCGAACATCACCAACTTAGGATTTAACTTCCTTTTTCATTTAATCAACTCTTAATTACTTAACCCATTCCATCAAATAATTGTTGATGGGGTTCGGCCATACTACATGGCCGAACCACATCCTATGGGTTTTTATCCCACTTTCCTTCATCGACCATGATTTGTTATTTGCTTACACTAAGTTCACTAAATCCCATAACTTAGAAACTTTTCAACCATATAGAATGGTCCATGGGGTTCGGCCCTATACTTGGACGAACCTTGTATTCCCACTCTTCCATCATCAAATGGTTCTCCATTACAATACTTTAAACCCTTATAAAATCATGGGAATAATATCAAACACAACCCATGAACTTAGTCCATTTATTCCAAAAATAGCCCCATGGGGTTCGGCCATGCACATGGCCGAACCCAATGGTTCTATTGATTTATTTTGTCCATCATCCACCCACGATTTGAATCCATAACTTAACCCTAATATTGACATGGTTCAACCCTATGTTGGCCAACCAATAATAGTAAGTTAAACTTCAACAAATCACATCAAACACCATATTTTATATGGTTTTAAACTCACCAACATCATCAAAAAACTATCATGGGGTTCGGCCATCCAAAGTGGCCGAACCCTATATCCATGTCTTGGTCCTTATGTATATGTTTTAAGTCTCATTTAGACAAGTATTAATCAGTATAACACTACTGCATTTTTACCTCTCAAAACCATCCAAATAAGTTCATCACTTTGTCCAAATGACCATAACATTTCATGGGATTCGGCCATCCAAGATGGCCGATCCAAATGGTCCAATTCATCAATTTTACTCCACTGTTTAGACCCATGATAACTTCAGTCCTTATGTTATCTAAGTCCATGTTTTTAACCCTCTTTAAAAACATGCATTTGAATCTTAAAGAAACCTCAAAAACAGTCCATAAAAACTCCATGGTTTCTATGTTTCAAAACATCAAAACCAACCAATCTTTTTCATGGTGTTCGGCCCTCCATGGTGGCCGAACCCAATGGTCATCTTTACCATTTTTAAACCTCTATTAATCAAGGTTAAAACCTTGGTGTATTCGGCCATAACCATGGCCCAATACGCACCCCATTTGTTCCATGTTATTAAACCAAAACAACACATAAATACTTACCAAATTTTCCAAGCTTTCTTCTTGTCTTTGATCCTTGTTTTTCCCTCAATTAATTTTACCAAAACCGATGGGCCATTGGGTGTCAACTAAGACACCCCTTGGTGCCAAACGTTGCACCCCTTGGTGCCAAACGTTGCATCCATTCAATGGATGGGCGCTGCCCAACCTTGGTGTCTTTTGGCTTTGCCGAAGCACCCCTTCACACTCAACGGCTGAGATGGGTTTGATCAGGTGTTGTGTGAGATTACAACTCATTTCCACCTCCCCTTGACTCACTCGATTCATGGTATTTTTATTCTAACCCAACTCATCCAACTCATCACATTTAATGCTCCATACTTGAGTCAACTCTTTTCTTAAATCAAACTCACTTCAAATCAGTCCAACTTGTAACACCCCGCCCTTTCCTAGAATTTCAGAGTCTAATTTTTTTTAAAAAAAATAATAATAAAACATCGAAAGAGAGGGGGCGGCGTCACGACTCGAGTTAAGTTCAGACTACCCAAATCTGAACCTTAACTGGCCACCCATGTGTACATGGACTAGACCATGATAATGAACCACACATGGAACTAACATCAACTTGCGAAATAACCTAGATTAACTGCGGAATAGAAGGACGAGATAGTAAGTAACAGTCTTATACATTAAATAACACAGATCAACCATCCACAGGTTATTATTGTAATTGCCCGGAATTTGTAAAGTAATATATATGTGTTATTATTTATTTTTTTATGGTGGAATTTGGAAATTGGATGGAATAGATAGTAAATGGATCAAAATGTGGACAAAGGCCCAACTAGGGCCCAATGGATTATGGATTGGATTTAAGTTTACTTAAAGGGTCAATGGTGGTCAATTGGGCCAAGGATGGTCAAATTGGGCCCAATACCCAATTGGGACCCAATGGATCAAGATGATATAAGCCCTAAGGTAAATGGGTAAGGGTGAATGTAATTGGGCCATGGGCCCAATGATGATCCAATTAGTTGGAATGGGTTGAATTAAATTTAAATCACCTAAGTTAATTTGAATTAAGCCAAGGTGATGTGGCCAATTGGGACCCACCTCCACCTCACCAAGTGAGGTGGCGTGTGGACCAAGAATTGGTGGGGCCGGCCACCATGGTTGACTTAGTCAACCATGGGTGGATTTTATGGAAGAAATTTAATGGAATTAAATTAAATGGGAATTAACTTAACCTAATTATCTAATTAATTAAATGATTAAATTATTCAAATGAGGGTCAAATGGTCAAAAGGTGGAAAACCAAAAGCCATCTTATCTTAAGGCAAAAAGAAAAAAACGTTGGGTAATGTGGTTGGGTCAAAAAGCATGAAAAATATCTAAGTTTGGTTGGTGGGAGAGTTATTGTGGAGTGTTTTTTAGACAACCAAGAGATGAGATGACTTTTCATCTCATTCTCTCCACTCCAACGATCTCATACTCTCTCCCTCTCTTGTTCTCCACCACCGTCCCACACCCAAGGAAAAGGAGAGGAAGAAAACCGAGAGAAAAAATAAGAAAAGCTTGGAAGAAAAGAGAGGAGAAAGGTGTAAGCTTGGGCTCATCACTCCAAGATCAAGACCTTGGGTTATTTATCTCCATCTTTTCCTCCCTTCTCTCTCTCAAATCAAACCCTATCATGGCCAAACCCAAGCTATGGTGTTTTCACCATGGATCAAGCATCTTAGTTGTTCAAAGAAGGAGAGGAAGAAGAAAGGAGGCCAAGGAAGCCGACGGGAGTGACGGAAGTCGGAGGAGGCGTCGGATTGTAAGTAATTCCTAAACAAGAGATTTGGATTTTTAGGATTTAAGTTTTGGGATCCATTCTTGTTAAATTTGATGGTGGCCAAATAATCATAGGCCTTGGATCTCAAATCCATCAAATGGAAGGATGGAAAAGTAGATAAATTAGGTTAAGGAAAAATAATTACATTAAGGACATTATGTAATGAAATTTATTTAAGCATGAAATGTGTGTGATTGTTGGAAGGAATTATGGTGAGTAATTAAGTAAGCTTAAATGGGGTTTTTAAGGTCAAAACCATGGAAGGGGGATTTATGATTTTAAGATGTTAATGAATAAATGTTAGTGAAGTTAAAGAGTTTTAATGAGAAAAAGAATGGAGGATGATTTAGGGTTTGTAAGTGTTTAATGATTAAATGTGGTAGTTCTTTTTAAAGGGATCTTGAATGAAAATCATGGAAAGATGGCTTATGTTTTTTTTAAGGTGCTAATGATTAAATGTGGTGATAATTTTAAAGGGGTTTAAATGAGGAAATGCATGGGAATGTGAATGATGTTAATGACCTCAAAAATGGTAGGTGTTTAAGTGAATTATTAGGGTTTATAAATAATGGAAGCCATGGAGGATGATTTAGGGTTTTAAGATTTTAACGGTTAAATGTAGGTAATTAAGGATCTTTAATGGAGTTTTTAGGGTTATGTGTTTGTAAATTTAAATGGGTTTGGAAGGATGGAAGGTATGGAATAATGTACTAATAAATTGGAGGCTTAAAAGGGGTCAAAGGTTTGTAAATTTTAAGGGGTTTTTAGTGAAGGAAATCATGGAAGGTGGCTAAGTGATTTCAATGGGGAGATTGGGATGAATTTGGTGTTTTGGAACCATGAAAAAATAAATGGGAGTTATGGTTAAAACTAATGGACCAAAATGTATTTCATGATGATTAAGGAAGGATGATTTAAATGTATGAGTTAAAATCCCTCATAGTTGGACTTATGTGTGTGTTTAAATTAATGGGGAATAGGTCATGATTAAAAGGGTCATTAATGGACTCAAGAATGTATCAAGTGATGATCAAAATTGATGATTTAAATGCATGATGTAAACCTCCTCATGGGAGGGCTTATTATGGATCTAAATGTGGTGAAAAAGACCCAAGGAAAAGTGGAGATTAGGTTGAATTAAAGGGGCTAGTTTTAATAAAGCCCATGACTCATTGAGAGTCCTCTTCGGGCTAAGGTTTAAGGTGTGTGCATGTGTTTAAAAATTAATGGAATTAGGTTAATTAGATGGTTGAGGTAAGTGGTCTTGTTGTATGGTTGATGGATCAATTAGGGACCCAAGATGTGGTTAAGAATGATGATTCAATTGTAAGTCATGTTATGGACTAAGGAAGGGTGTGTGTATGTGGTTGGATGAATGGAAAAATTAGGCTAAGTTAAGGACTAAATTATTAATATGCATATCATGGTTAATGAGACATCAATGGAACCATTTTGTGAATCAATTAATGGGTCTAAGTTATGGATCAATTATGGACCATAATGTACATGGATTAAGTAAATGAGTAACCATGGAAAGGTAGTGGCAAAATCGTAAATATTGGCCAAAATGAAGAAACCCATGGGAGGTGGTCATGGACTTAGGGACTCTAAGTAACAACCTTATGAGTGATTAATAAAGCGTAGGGTGGCTGGTTTTTAGACTCATATGATTAAAATATTTAAATGGACTAAATGGGACCCGTAAAACTTAGTTAGTGAGGTTCGGCCATGGTATATGGCCGAACCCTACTAAGATGTGATTTATGGACTTAAATGGTTAATACATGGACTAATTGATATGTATAATAAGGTACCGGACATCGCAAGCGGTGCGTGATCGGCAACCGGGTCTGTCAGACGGAAACGGACGAAAGAACGCTAGTCGGTATTCGGTAGGATTCCTACCTTTTTGTAAGCCATGGATTGAGTGATGGTTTCTTTGAATTAGTTTGGAAATTATATGGTATGTTTTAAGATTAGTTTTGACTTATGTATTATGTAGGGTTTTTTACTTGATTTATTCCGGTAAGCATATGATTGGTTTAAAATGGGTTTTAATGCTATGATGTCATTATTGAGGCTTTGCTTGATCTATTTTGGGTAATCAAGTTATATGTTTTATTGATGGGATTTTTTTTAAATGTCATGGTTTGTTATTATATTCATTACATGGCATATGGCATCTACATCTCATGCATGGCATGGGAGAGATATGACAGGGGAAGGATGAAATGAAACCGGAGTCCATGCTCCGTCGGGGCGACCGATAAACAGACATGGAGATATTTTGATGTGTTCGATGTATCAGGGATGTTGTATGTAATTATGATACCTTGATGATGGTTCTTCCATCAAGGGGGATGATTTGTGATTGTTTTATATCTGGACGAGGTTTTGCCGTCCAGGGGGATGAATTGTGATTGTTTTATATCTGGACGAGGTTTTGCCGTCCAGGGGAATGATTTGTGATTGTTTTATATCTGGATGAGGTTTTGCCGTCCAGGGGGATGATTTGTGATTGTTTTATATCTGGACGAGGTTTTGCCGTCCAAGGGGATGATTTGTGATTGTTTGTATCTTGACGAGGTTTTGCCGTCAAGGCGGACATGACAGCATGATGTATGGATGATGGGTGGGATTCATAACACAGACACCCATGGCATAGCATTCATTTTATGGTTTTCGTTATACTATTATCTATATACTTTGTTATCACTAATCCATGTGTTAGCCCTACTCGGAGTCCTACTGGGCACGTTATCTAACGCCCTATTTCTACCCTAGCTGATGATGTAGGAAATGCAGGAGCAGAAGGACGGGACGGGAGCCAAGCTTAGAAGCTTGGGGAAGCAGACTGTTTACTTTATTAAAGTTTATTTTTGGGAAATGTATATTTGAACAGTTTAGCTTATCGGACTGTATAACTACATTACTTCTTATATTTTGGAAGTTGAGACGTTGTGATATTTTGGTGATATTATGAATGTTATCTTCCCTGCTATCTCAAATTTGTAGGATAGTCATTATTGTTAATTCCGCACTTAATTGTAATATTCCTTGAGCTTACGTCTACGTGTGAGCTGTTCTTTGTGGACTTCGTTCCACGCACACGTAGGGTTGGCCAGTTAAGGGCCGGGCTTTAGAAGCTCGGACTTAACTCGCGTCGTGACGTCCGTGCCCTTTGTCACTATTAAAAAAAAAAAATAGACTCTTATTTAAGGTGAAAAGGGGTGGGCGTTACAATTATCCTAATCAAACCATAGCAAATAACGAATTATTACTGTCCAACAAAAGTATTCAAATGACAGTAATATAACGTAATCCAAATCCATCATTAAGCATTTAGGCTCATCTCCCCTCCTGATCAATGACCTTTCATTTCCCTTTGCTTGTACCTGCAATCTCCTCTGAGGATAGAATTAGGGCGTTAGATCAACGCGCCCAGTAGGTTCCCGAATCAGGGCTACCACATGTTAGCATATAAAACATGCATATACATATCATAATACATGATCATCAAAACAGATAAAACAATGCTATGATGTATGCACATGCAATGAGCATCCCCCATCATGTACATTCATAGCCATCACTTGACGTGCCTTGCACCGTCAAGGTAAATTACAATACAACTTCCATCTCTTCACCATTGACTGATTCATATCACGTATTAGTCCTCCTGGCGGGACTCTCATCGCCTAAGGAGACCAATGTGACTATGATCATCATGTTACTCCTCCTGGCGTGACTTGCACCACCGAGGCAGGACGTAACTTATAACTTGAAACACTGTAGAACATCACTCATAATCCCATGTCTATGCATGAGATACCAATGCCTGTATGCCATTTGTTAATGCATAATATATCATTTGAAACACATATATTAAAACAAGAGTATCATAAGAAAAACTGAGTAAAAACCGTGGTTACAAGTAGGTAGGAAACCTACTGAAAATTCGCTTCGGTGTTTGTTCCTTTTCACTTGATCACGACTTGCCCGCCGTTCACGTTCCGTTACCTTATCATGTAACAACAAATCCATATTCAATCTACTTGATTCCTAATCAAGTTTAGGTCTTATATACCATCTTGTAAGTTCTTTGATCAATCCCTTCATTTGGCTTGTATTCACAGATTTGCCATTGGTCTTAAACCATATTTGAAACTAACTCCACAACTATTCTTCCTTAGTGGGGTTCGGCCATACTACTTGGCCGAACCTCACCACCTTTCTTTGGTCCTTTACATCATACATACCTACATCTCCCATTCATTATCAATTATCACAAAGTCCATCAATAATCATTGGTGGGGTTCGGCCATACTACATGGCCGAACCTCACCCTATGTATTTTTTTATCCCATACTCCCTTATCTATCATGCTTGGTTATTTACTGATAAAGTACATAAATACAAACATGATTCTTGAATCAAAATCATACAACCCAATTAGTAACCATAACCCTATGTAAACCAAATGAAAATCGTACAAGAAACCCATGGGGTTCGGCCATTCTCATGGCCGAACCTCATGGTTCTTTGGATTCAATTAGTCCATGATTTGTCCCTGATTTAAATCAGTAACTTTACCATACCCTTACCATGGTTCAGCCATATATTGGCCAACCAAAATCAGTAAACAATCACATAAAAAATCTCCACCATCGGTATGGTTTATCTCTCCAAAAACATACCAAATATCAAACACTTTTATGGGGTTCGGCCACACTGATTGAGGCACATCAATCCAAGCTCTCTATTCATCCGGGTAGCACCAAAATGTATCACGATCTGAAAAAGCATTATTGGTGGCATGGACTAAAAAGGGATGTAGCAGAGTTCGTGGCACATTGTTTAACTTGTCAGCAAGTTAAGACTGAACACCAAAAGCCACCAGGGTTACTCAAACCCTTAGCAGTGCCAGAATGGAAATGGGAACACATTTCCATGGACTTTGTAACGAGGTTGCCGAGGTCTTCAAAGGGCAATGACGCCATATGGGTTGTAGTCGACCGGCTGACCAAGTCCGCACACTTCATTCCTATCAAGATGACAGATTCATCTAAAACGTTGGGTCGGCAGTATATTAAAGAGATCATTCGACTACATGGAATTCCCCGAACGATAGTATCGGACAGAGATGGCCGTTTTACTGGCAAAGTATGGCAAAGCATGCAGTCAGCCATGCAGACAGATCTACTGACGAGCACCGCATTCCATCCTCAGACTGATGGACAGTCTGAAAGAACAACACAGACCTTGGAAGACATGTTGAGAGCATGCATGTTAGATTTCAAGGGTGGATGGGAGGACCACTTACCACTGGTGGAGTTCTCGTATAATAACAGCTATCAGGCAAGCCTTCAGATGGCTCCATACGAGGCCTTATATGGTAGACCGTGTAGGTCACCGGTATGTTGGACAGAGGCAGGAGAGCCTGCATTTATCGGACCGGAACTAGTCGCAGAGACTACTGCACAAATTAAGTTGATACGTCAACACCTGTTGACTGCACAGAGTCGGCAGAAGAGCTATGCTGATAAAAGGAGACGGTTTCTGGAATTTGAAGTGGGAGACTTGGTGTTTCTAAAAGTCTCACCATGGAAGGGACATAAGAGGTTTGGCAAGAAAGGAAAACTGTCACCAAGATATGTGGGACCGTTTTCCATCATAAGAAGGATGGGGGATGTTGCTTACCAGTTAGCACTTCCTTCGCAGTTAGCAGCTCTACATGATGTGTCGATGCTAAGGAAATACAATCCGGATCCGTCCCATGCTTTGAATGTTCAGGATATTGAAGTACAAAGCGACGTGACGTACGTCGAGAAGCCGGTCTGGATAGTGGAGACCGAACAAAGGGTGTTGCGAAACAGAGCGATTCAGTTCGTGAAAGTGGTATGGGATCGTCATGGTGATGAAGAGGCCACGTGAGAACTTGAGTCGGAGATGAGAACAGCTCACCCCGAATTATTTGTGTAATTTAATTTGAGAACCCTACTTCACTCGATTTTCGGGACGAAAATTTTAAAAAGAGGGTTATATTGTAACACCCCAGTTTCTCAATGAAGTGGAAAATTACCAAAATGCCCCTGAGTAGTTAATTAATTATTTTGTGATGTTAAGTAAGGAAATAGTGGGGTCCATTGCTCAAATTAAAATCATATGAGCACATTATGAATGTTAAGTTTGATTGGTTGGGTAATTTACATCATTTAGGTAAAAAATGGCTAAATGGGCGGCCAGTTAAGGTTCAGACTTGGGTAGTCTGAACTTAACTTGCGTCGTGACGCCGCCCGCTCTCTTCCGATGTTTTATTATTATTTAAAAAAAAAATAGACTCTGAAATTCTCGGAAAGGGCGGGGTGTTACACAACTCAAGCTGAATTGACTCACACTTGAGTTCAATTGAGGGCCCACACGGTCATCCATGGTCAACTTGGTCAACTCGACCCATTGGGTCCCCAATCAGCCCCTTGACCCATTTTGACAACATGACCCATTCATGGGCTGATTTTTGCCATTTTTAATTGGTTTTCACTTGTGTTCCAAGCCTACCCATTTTTGCTATACCTGATTTCCAATCAGTTCAGCTTGACCCCATCTAATTTGAGCTTACACAATGGTCAAATCATCCATTTTGACCCATTGGGTCCAATTGGGCCCTTTGACCCATTTAGCCATTTTCAACCCAATTGATGTACATAACCCATCCAATCAAACTTGATATTTATAATGTGCTCACATGATCTTAATTTGAGCAATGGGCCCCACCATTTTCTTATTTGACATCTCAAAATAATTAATTTAACAAACCAGGGGCATTTTCATAATTATCCACTTCATTGAGAAAATGGGATGTTACAGTCTTGCTCTCTTGTCACTCTTTTATTTAAAAAAAAAAAATATACTCTGATTTTCGGCATAGTGAAAAAGGGCGGGGCGTTACAGTTGGTATCAGAGCGAAACCGGAAGAATGAATCTTTCGAAGTAAGATTAAGACGGCATCATGTCTCACTGACAGATAAGAATCCCAACTGACCGACTCTTCGGAGTCTGCTGCATGGGGCCCCCATTAATTTACTTCGTTAGACTCAGACTGAAGCATTCAATATGAGAGCAACATTTGACGAAAATGAATGATAGCAAGGGAAGGACAGTAACTATAAATTGGATTTATCAAACGTAGCAAGATAGGGCATACTTCCCTGCAAATGAGAAACAACATTGATACATAGGAAAATTTCCCCCGAAAATGAGAAAGATCCGGACTTTTCCCCAAATTGAGAAACAGTGATCGATATATCAAACATAGCAAAATAGGAAAATTTCCCTGATTTCCCCAAATTGAAAAAGAACACTTGATACTTAGGATGTTTTCCCCCAAAATTAAGTGTGCTTATTTGGCAATTTCCCCTAAAAATACGTAAACACAAACTTTACGATGAAACTAAGTCAACGATGTTTTTCAATGACTTAGGAAAATGCCTCTGAGGAGAAGAACCCGACAAAATCCACACGTAGAGGAAGAGGTGCAGCAACCCCAACAAGAGGAGGTGCAACCACCTCATCAAGAGGAGGAACAAAATAGCGTAAACATACCCGTGGTGCCTCCCGAGCTGCAAAACTTGGTCCAAGCAGTGGTCATTTCCGTTCTTCAACAACACATGAACGAAAACAGGAATGCGACCACCGGTGAGGCAAGTGACCGGAGGATGGTCAAGGATTTCCAGCAGCAGCACCCCCTTACTTCAAAGGGAAAGAAGGGCCTGTTGGAGCATAAAACTGGTTGAGGAAAATTACTCAGATCTTGACCCTACTAAAGATCTCGAGTCATGAGGACAAGATATTGCTGGCTTCCTCACAACTAATAGACAATGCCAACAAATGGTGGGAGGTAATAGAGCGACAATGGGTGCTCATTCAGGAAGGAGAGAGGACTGCGATGACGTGGGAGTAGTTCTCAACTATGTTTTTGGACCACTACTTCCCCGAGGAGGAGAAGGAGCGCACATCCAGGCGTTTATATCTTTTGTGCAAGGCACCATGACTGTGGCGGAGTACCACAAGGAGTTCCTCTGTCTATCCTGCTATGCTTTATATATCGTGGATACAGAGTACAGAAGGGCTCGTAAGTTTGAGCGAGGCCTTCGACCGATCATTAAGGCCAAGGTGACCATCTTCAAGGCACCTACACTGGCGGAGGTGGTCAGCAGAGCCACTATAGCAGAGTAAAAGATGGTCGAGACAGTGCGGTTTGTGGACAACCGCCGAGGTCAGAGTGGGGGAAGTTCATTTCGTCCCAACAAGAGGTTCCGACCTAACCTTGGGAGACCCTCACCTTCCACTCGGTCCACAGGGGGATTTCGTCCCAACCAGCCCTCCCCATCAGCATCAGTCTCTCAGGTCCCCCGAGGTGTGAACACCTGTTACCAGCGTGGCCAACACGGCCACTTCAAGAGGGATTGTCCACAGAACAGCAGACCCTCTCACTCCAGGGGTTCCTTTTGCCCTCCAGCCAGACCAGCTAATTCACGAGGAACCAAGGCATACAACTAGGCGGGACATGCGCCTAACCCTATTGGATCTGGACGGTTGTATATCTTAGCTCCTCTAGCAGCGGTGGATCACTCCATGATTCAAGGTATGGCCGTAGTTGGTAGTTCCTATGCCTTTGCATTATTTGATTTTGGAGCATCCCACTCATTTGTATCTGCTGCATTCATATCTGCTACGGGCACATTAGTATAAAAATTGTCCACATCACTTACTATTGTATCCCCTATCGGAGACACATCTTTGGGACTTATATGCACAGCAGTGAACACTAAACTCGCTGGATTCAGATTTGAGTTCAGCTATCTGGTACTCGATATGACTGAGTACAACATTATCTTTGGCATGGACTGGTTGGGCCAACATTGATTGCCATCTCCGCAGGGTGATATTTTGGTCACCCGAGGGAAAGCGGTATGTGGTGCATGCTGACAAGCAGAGCATCCCAGTGACCCAAAGACTGCATGAAGAGTTGAACCACCTTGTCTTGAACAACATTAGATTAGAGAAGGCACCGGTGGCTGAACTTTCGGCGGTAGTGAAAGACTATGCGGAAGTATTCCCAACAGAGCTCCCTGGCTTGTCACCCAAGAGGGAGATTGACTTTGAGATCAAGTTATATCCTGGCACTGCTCCAGTGTCATTGCCACATTACAGGATGACCCCGGCTGAGATGTCTGAGCTAAAGAAGCAGATTGATGAACTGCTCAGACTGGGATTCATCCAGAATAACACATCGTCTTTGGGAGCCCCGGTATTATTTGTGAAGAAGAAGGACAGTACACTTCGGATGTGTGTGGATTACAGAAAGTTGAACCAGTTGACGGTCAGGAACAAGTACCCTCTACCCAAGATCGATGATCTATTCGATCAACTTAGGGATTCCAGCCACTTTTCCAAGATTGATTTGATGTCCGGTTACCATCAAATCCGGGTTAGGGGAGCAGGACATAGAGAAGACAGCTTTCAGGACACGGTATGGTCTATATGAGTATGTGGTCATGCCGTTTGGACTTACAAATGCGCCGGCTGTGTTCATGGATCTGATGAACAAGATCTTTTGTCCTTACTTGGACCAGTTTGTAATTGTATTTATTGATGACATCCTGATCTATTCCAAAAGTCAGGAGGAACATGCTGAGCACCTGCGGATAGTCTTGGACACCTTAAAGAAGAACCAGTTTATGCCAAAGCCAGCAAGTGTGAGTTCTGGCTATCCGAGGTTAACTTCTTGGGGCATATTATATCAGTAGAAGGTATAGCCGTGGACCCGGCTAAGGTAGCGGCAGTGAGAGAATGGAAAGCATCGACGAATGTGACAGAGATCCGTAGCTTTCCCGGATTGGCAGGTTACTATAGGAAATTCATCATGGACTTCTGTAAGATTACATCTCCACTTACCCGACTCACTCAGAAAGGAGTCAAATTTGAGTGATCAGATGTGTGCAACCGGAGATTTGAGGAGCTGAAGGAGAGGCTTACAACTGCTCCTATTCTGATTTTTCTGAAAAGAGGCAAGGGCTATGAGGTGATTTGCGATGCTTCAGGAGAGGGACTTGGGTGTTCTCGCACTCAAAGCCAACGCATAGTGGTCTATTGTTCAAGACAGTTGAAGATTCATGAACGCCACTATCCCACACATGATCTGGAACTAACCGCAGTGGTCTTCACTCTCAAAAGCTGGAGACACTATTTTTATGGTGAGAAGTTTGAGGTGTTCTCAGATCACAAGAGCATGAAATACTTATTTGATCAAAAGGAACTCAACATGAGGCAACACAGATGGATGGAATATCTGCAAGATTATGAGTTCGCGCTTCGGCATCATTCTGGTAAGGTGAACAAAGTGGCGGATGCCCTTAGCCGTATGTCACATGCAACAGTGGCCAGTTTGATCAGGAAGGAATGGGAGATGCTGAACACCATTCGAGAATTCAACTTGTATATCAAGAACCATGGGAGTATGTATAATCTAATCATTCGGTCCAACATGGTCCCCAGGATTGAACAGGAGCAACGGACAGATCCAAAGGTGGAGGAGATATGGGCTAAGATGTCTACTGGTGAAGTTATACCAGAATGGGAGTTACGACCGGGATAGGGTCTTGTATTCCGAGGTAGGACATATATGCCTAAAAGCTGCAGAAGAGAGTTATTGATCGAGGCACACTAGACCAAACTCTCTATTCATCCGGGCAGCACCAAGATGTATCATGATCTGAAGAGGCACTATTGGTGGCATGGACTCAAGAGAGATGTGGCAGAGTTTGTTGCTCACTGCCTAACTTGTCAGCAGGTTAAGACAGAACATCAGAAGCCACCAGGTTTACTCAAACTTTTACCAGTGCCGGAGTGGAAATGGGAACACATCTCCATGGATTTTGTGACAGGGTTGCCAAGATCATCAAAGGGCAACGATGCCATATGGGTCGTGGTAGATCGATTGACCAAGTCCGCACACTTCCTTCCCATCAAGATGACAGATTCATCTGAGACCTTGGGTCGACAGTACATCAGGGATATCATCAGACTACATGGTATTCCCCGGACTATTGTGTTCGACAGAGATGACAGATTCACCGGCAAAGTGTTAGAGCATGCACTCGGCCATGGGGACAGACTTATTGACTAGCACGACATTCCATCCACAGACTGATGGACAGTTAGAGAGGACGATACAGACATTGGAGGATATGCTGAGAGCATGTATGCTAGACTTCAAGGGTGGATGGGAGGATCACCTGCCGCTGTTGGAGTTCTCTTACAACAACAGTTACCAGGCAAGCCTCCAGATGGCTCCATTCGAGGCCTTGTATGGTGGACCATGTAGATCACCAGTGTACTGGACAGAGGCCGGTGAGCCTGCACGTATTGGACCCGACCTAGTTGCCGAGACTACGGCGCAGATTAAGTTGATATGACAGCAGCTACTTACTGAGCAGAGTCTTCAGAAGAGCTACGTTGCCAACAGGAGAAGGTTCCTTGAGTTTGAGGTGGGAGACTTAGTGTTCTTGAAAGTCTCGGCACGAACGGGACACATGCGATTCGGAAAGAAAGGAAAATTGTCGCCTAGATTTGTGGGGCCGTTCCCAATCCTGAAAAGGGTGGGGGAGGTGGTTTATTAGTTGTCACTTCCTCCACAGTTACCATCTTTGCACGATGTGTTTCATGTCTCCATGTTGAGGAAATACAACCCTGATCCTTCACACGTATTGAACATGCAAGATGTGGATGTTCAAAGCGAAGTAACATATGTGGAGAAACCGGTTAGAGTGATCGGGAAAGAACAAAGGGTGCTACAGAACCGCACCATTCAGTTCGTCAAGGTGGTATGGGATCAACATGGTAATGAAGAAGCCACCTGGGAACTTGAATCGGAAATGAGAACAGCTCATCTGGAGCTTTTTGTATAAGTCGTTTGAAACCCTACTTCGCTCGATTTTTGGGACGAAAATTTCAAAAGAGGGTAATATTGTAATAGCCAGGATTTTTAAATCAAGAAATATATTGGCTATTATTTATTTTAATTGTTGAAATTGAGAATTTTGATGAAATGGATGTTAGATGGATCAAAGTTGGGGCAATGGCCCAAATATGGTCCAATGGACCATGGATTGGATTATTTCCAATTAATTAGGTCAATGATGATCAATTGGGTCAAATGCCCAATTGGGACCCAATGGGTCAAGATGGATTGAGTATTAGGGTAAATGGGTAAGAAATGAATTTAATTCGGTCATGGACCCAATAGTGATCAAAGGCATGGGGTCCACCTCATCAAGTGAGGTGGCAAGTGTAGGAGTGGAAATCCAAGTGGCATAGCCAAGTGGGACCCAACTCCACCTCATCAAGTGAGGTGGCATGTGGGCTAAGGTACAAGTGGGGCCGGCCACCATGGTTGACTTGGTCAGCCGTTGGTGAGTCAAAGTTAAATTAAAGAAGATTAAATGTAATCAGTGGAATTAAATTATTTAATTGTAATGACCTAAGTTAGATATAAATTCAAATGATTGAGGTGGGAAATGAGTTGCATTTAAATGGAGTGAGTCAAGTGGGGAGTAAGTTACATAAAAGACCAAAAGATGGAGTGAGTCAAGAGGATGGTTTCATCTCATGGAAACCACCAAACCACCAAAGGAAACCACTCCACCAAAACCGTTTGGGATGAGGGTGGTGTGTGCCATGTGGAGGGCATGCTCCCCCCTTGACTAGACAAGAAGCTTGAATGGAGGACATGCAAGACCATACATTGGTCAAAGAGAGGTGGTGGTTTTATCTCATGGAAACCACCAAACCACCCAAGGAAACCAAGCCAAAACCGTTGGACATAGGGGTGGTATGCAAGACAAGAAACTTAAAATGAGGACATGCAAGACCATGGATTAGTCCAAGGGGAGGTGGTGGTTCCAACTCATCCAAATCACCAAGCCAAAACCATTGGGCATGGGTGTGGCATGTACCATATGGAGGGCATGCACTCCCTTGTTTGGTCAAAGAGCCCATGGGGAAGACTCCACGTTGATGAGGGTGGAGTCTAACCCAAGCAAACCCCTAGACAAGATGGAATGGAGACTTTGATCTCATTCATCTCATCTTACTCTCTCCCTCTCCCTCAAGGCCGACCCTCACTCTAAGAGAAAAAAGAAAAAGACTTAGCGAAGTTTGGATCTCATCTCACTCTCCCTCTCTCAAGCTTGGCCAACCTCTCTCACAAGACAAAAGAAAAGGACTTAGGGTTTCCATTCTCTCCTCCTCTCCCTCTCTCAAACCTACACTCATTGGCCGAACCCTCTCTTTGGGTTTTCATCTCAAGACCTCAACACACTCTTGGGCGAAGATCAAGGAGGAAGAAAGAAGAAAGACTAAGGAGAAGATCGGAGGAGCAAGAACGAGTGAAAGAAACCGGAGGAGTCGCGGAATCTGTAAGTATCACTTGACATGATTTCACTAATTTGAAGGAGTTAAAGGAAACCATGGAATCCCATTTTTTGGATTGGAGAGTTGGCCAAAATATCATGGGCCATGGATTTAAAATCCATCCAAGGAATGAGATGGAAAAATGGACAAAACCCTAATGGGTAAGATGGATTACTAAGGACACAATGTATATATATGGTCTATGTATGCATGCATGGCTTAAGCATGAAAAATGGTTAAGGATCAAGGGCCGAACCCTAATTGTTATGGATACATGGAAATGACCTCATACATGTCTAAGATAAGGTATATGATCAAGATCATGGTTTGGCCCTTGCATGGCCAAACCCTAGATTTCTGTGTATATGAATCATGAGAACTAAAAAGGATTTTGATGAGGTTCGACCATGATGTATGGCCGAACCCCATCAAGGGATATAATCATAAGTATGTGATTTTTACGGGTAAGTGATGAACCATAGGGTTCGGCCATGTTGTATGACCGAACCCCACGGAAGGATATTGGTGATTTACAATGAGTTTTAAAGGATGGAAATCATAGATGTATGTTGGTAATTTTAAATGGTTTTAAATGGATGTATGTTAGTGATTTTAAAGGGTTTTAAATGAGGGAAATAATGGAGGAATGCTATGATTTTAAATGGTCTCAAATGTTGAAAATGGTGAAGAACAATGGACCATGGGTTCGGGCCATGTTGTATGGCCAAACCCCATGGAGAGATATTGATGGACTTAGATGTTTTTGGACCATGAAGATGATGGGGGAATGTTGGTAATTTTAATAGGTTTTAAATGTGGTTAATGATGATCTAAAATGATGACCTAAGTGTATGGTTATACCAAACCAACCCCCCCCTCCACATGAAGGGACTTGGGTTATGAGTCTAATGTGGTAAATGATTTAAGAAAAATGAGGAAAAATGACATCATGGGTTCGACCATGTTGTATGGTCGAACCCAATGACCCATTTTATGGACATTATGGATTCATTTATGGATCTATGTTAGGTTATGGATCATTTATGGACCTAAGTATGGGTAAATAAATTAGGTGATGGAAATAATGGCTAAGATGTAAATGGGGTGAAAATGAAGGACCATGGGTTCGGCCATGGTGTATGGCCGAACCCCATGGGGAATGTTTTTGTCGACTTAAGGTTTTATCAATGTTAAATGGTTAACTTATATGTGTTTGGATTAATTAACCAAAAGATGGCATGATCTTGGGCCGACTGAATTCACTACTGTTTGTACAAAATTTTGGAGCTCGGGAGTCACGAGTGGGATATTGCCACTTGTCTCCTCAGTGCATTCCACATTGCGTAGGGTGCTCCTTCTTCGTGGCGGCATATTTCTTAAGTCACGAAACAGTCGCTTCGTAACCTAAAAAAGATGCTTCTTCAAGCAACCACGATTCATATATAGTCAATTACATATTGATTGGACTGGCGCAATGTCCTAGGTATTATTGAATTCGTTGTTTTGAGGGGAACTTTTCTCTAAATTTGTTGGATATGTTTGACTTATAGTAATTTCCTTCCTTTGTTTTTTCATTCTGCTCTAATACGAACTTTAATGACCCGCCCTATTTCCATTAATTAAATCAGAGTATTTTTTTTTACACAGAAAAAGAACGGATACGTCACGACGCGAGCCGAGTTCAAGTCCGAAGACCCAACCCTCGACTTGCCCAACTCTGGCACATACGTGAGTCAATTCACCAAACATTTGTGTATGTGCCAGCACAACACTGCAAAAATAATATTTTGCGGAATTATAATATCAACTTTTTTAATAGCAAAGATGGAAATAACTTATCCATATAAGTCAAACATCAAATCATATAAAAAAATAAGAGTTATCTAAATTATTACATCAATGATCCTATGAAATTACATAAGTCTATTAAAAAGTTCAAAATAAGAACTATGATATTCTTTAAACATCTTCTGATCCATCTCTTTGTCAAGCATGACTTCCACTAGGTCCAGATTCATCTCCTTTAACCTGATCTATGTTAACATCTAGGGAAAAATGTAGGAGCTTAGTCAACTTGCCCAGTAAGAAGCTCCGATCATAAAATGCACAAAAAAAAATCTCAAAATATCATATAATGAGGATAATAATGAAATAAAATTTCAAAGTGTGATTAACATACATTTCTCAAATATACGATAAAAAATGTACCAAAAATTTGATAACTCATAAATCATAGAAAGATATGCCAGGGTGTCATGCATCAATGATATGCCCACCCACTTCCATACATCAGATCATAACAACTAACTTAGAAGAATATTTCTCAATATTTTCCACTTATATCCACAACATTTGAGGCGGCAACCACCTGGGTGCTGTTACCCATCCACAAATTAACCGAGACTATCGGTGGAGTGTGGTCTCCTCCCTCTGCGTAGGGTTTCGGGACTTCCCAGGAGCTCTTTGGCCCAATTAAATTGTATTATTCATATCAAGGGACGGGGCCAAAGTCTAATACTTTTAACATTTTACATGAGTCCAAGAGAGGTCCAGACATTTCCTTCTTGGCTCAGTACCAACCTTGCCATGCAAGCATGCATGAGGTAATGTGTGCAAGTATGATGACAAAATCATAAATCCAATAATTTCTCATCAAAATCATTTCCATGTACATAATAAAATCATAATTCCATAAATCCATATTTATGCTTTTAAAAGACATAACATATAAAATCATTTATCACATTGTGCTCCAATAAAGTAAGAACTCCTACCTAATAGAAAGTGATCAACCAAAGATATTCATGCGTTTGTTCAAATGACGTTGGAATCCCCCTTCACTCCTTTTGTCCATGTACATGTTCCAATTACAATTTATATGCCACTATCACATAAAATCCTTTGTCTACCCTATGTAGATCTAATCCATACCTAAAGGTTCACTCTATGATTTTCCCAAGTCTAAAGGATTCAATTTTATATCTGGTTTTAAGTAACCAATACATTGATCTTGTGAAATTGTCTTTGTTTTAGGCCTACATATCAACATTGTCGATATATCGCCACTGGACATAGTCGACACATCAATCATCTTGATATGTCGACTTCACTCTGTCTGCTTTAGTACATATTTTCCAGTTCCTCTTCGAGTCACATATATCGACACAATCGATACATTTGATTATATATACAATCGATATGTCTAGTCTGTCGACATATCCTCCTGATTTGATTTATCAATTTCTTAAGTCATCCTTTGTTTCCCGACCACATGTATCAACCCATCCGATACATTTATACATGTTTTTGTCGATACATCGGTATAGTCGATGCATAGGCCTTGAATCATTTCATTGCCTTTAATTTCATTTCCAGTATACTCAAGCCGATACGTTGGCCTTGGTCGATACATCGGTTAATGATCCATGGGCATATCGACACAGTGGATATGTCCACAGACTCATTCTTCCTTTTTTCATCTTTTCATTCCTTTCTGGTTATTTCCAGATCAATATATCTATCTGCTCGATATATCATACTGGAACTAATTTCATTCCTATTTTATCATACCCAGGCCAATGCATCGACCTAGTTGATACATCGTCCCGGCGTAAGTTCATCATCCTCTTATTTCATCTACGGTTCTACCATACTAAGACGACATATAGACTCTGTCGATGGGTCATGCGGAGACCAGCTCTATAATTCATTCGTTCCATATTACATCTGTTGTACCTCAAGCCGACATATCGACATTGTTGATAGGTCGTCCTAAGATCAGTTCGTCATTTGTATGTTTTACTTTCATTCTGTCCCTTTGCTGAATACTCATCCCAGACGATACAACGACAAAGTTGATATGTCGACCGGGTTGAGTCAGAAGATTAATTCGTTGTTCATTGGTCCTTTTTCATTACTGTCATACCCAGACCGATACATCGACACAGGCGATGTGTCGTTCTGGGTTTCAGTTTCATACTGATCCTTTTCTATGTGCTGGATTCTCGCTCTAGACGACACATCGATGAAGTCGATATGTCGACTGGGTTGAGTCAGAAGTGATGGACCCATCATCCATGGCTTCCCTTTACTTATGAGTTCATCATTCTTGGGTTGTTTCTTTTCAAACCCATGCACACTTATTTTCTAATTACCCTAGTATCATTATTTTATTTAAAAGAACCATAGATTCACCTACCTCAAGCGATTCATAGGTGTAGTCGAAATGAGTGAAATCTGATTTTCCTTTTCTCCTTGTTCTCCACCCTCCTTGTTAGGTCAATTTTTCATTCCCCTTGCTTTGTCTCTCCTTCCATTCCCGGAACAGAGGAAGTCCATGAGGAAGTGAAGAGATTCTCTGGTCGAGTTGAGGGTTATGATGTAAGTGAGAGGGTAAACTCAGGTGAATAAGAGAGGTGGTTAGGCACTCTGGTTCTTCTTTCCCTTTCACTGTTTTTCCTCTTCTTTTCTTTCTTTCTTTTCTTCTCTTTCCCTTCGTTTTCCTTTCTTTTTATCTTCATCTTTTGATTTTCCTAGACTCTTAATTGAGTAATGGGAAAATGGAAGAGGCATTGTGAATTCCATGCATAGAAAAATGAAGCGTTTGGGCGGTGGTAGGCAGAGCGTCTGCTGAAGACGTTCTGGCTACTCGACACATTGACTTTGTCGATGTGTCGACCCATTTGATTGTCTTTTCAGCGATACATCGACCACGTCGATGTACTCTCTGGAAGTATTCAGTTTTGCTGACACATCGACCAAGTCGATGTATCGTTTGAGGGGAATTTAGTTTCCCATATTTCTTTTGATAAGTATTTAAATTTTTTGGATAAAAATCATATATTCCATTTATATAATGACCAAATTACATAAAATAAGGATTTAAAATTCCGGGTCCTTACAAATCCTCCCAACTCAAACTAGCCACAAAAGTCTGGCCAACTCATATGCACTCGGACAAACAACAATGCTCAGTTGCTCAATTAAAATCCTAACCAAAGTTGTACTACCTGAAACTCTCTTGCGATAGCAGTCAATGACGACACGGTGGGAGTACAATAAGTCCATCTCGAGGATAACATAAAACTCTGACATATCCATGATCCGCAGGTCAAACTTAAGGTGCAAGCCACCAATGGATAAAACACAACGCCGACAAATTTGATCAACAACTTCCTCACTACCCAAAGGGGAAATAATCAGTAACGAATCTTTAGTTCTCTATATTTTTAAACCAGAACTAAGGGCAAAATCCAAAGCAACATAAGATTACGAGGCACCAGAACCATATAAAACACAAGCCAAAGAACCATGAAAAACCAACATACCCTGCATAATTGTTGGTGGCACAAACTCCTCAGGCTGCTGTATAAGGGCATACATCCTCCCCGGAGCTGACTGGACGTGCCTGCCTTGACCCCTGCCTCTCTGCAGAGGCGCCGCTCTCTGTGCCTGAGGTTGTACATGTGCCATCTAACTGTAACCAACCGCAGGAACCATCACCTGAGTGGGCTCCACCGTAGTGCCTGGGCTGCCCCTCTGAGGGCAGTTCCGCGAGATGTGCCCATCATCACCATAGATATAGCAGTAGAAGGTCCCGGCTTGGCGTTACGGCTGTAGGAAATTTCTCTGAATGTGACTGGTCTGGCAAGTGTAACACTTACCGGGCTCGGGCCGACCATCCACTGCTGGCACAATCGAACTGGGATGTGGTCACCCAAGAATAACTCCTCGAGTTTGATAAGATGTTGGCCGCCTTATCTTCCTCTCGTGGCCTCTACTAGGCCTATAAGTACTCATTGATGATGGTTGGTAGACTGTGCTATTAGATCTCATGATGGCGTCTTCCTCAAACTTGCGGGCCCTCCCTCTTCCTTTGCCACCAAATGTGGAGCATAGTGTGCCAGCTCCACAAAACAGGAGTCATACTCCCGCACAGTACTGCTACCCTGCTCCACCTTAATGAACTCGTTGATTTTTATTGCTTCACCACTGATGGAAAGTATTTGGCTAAAAAGAGCTCCTTGAACCTGTCCCAGTCGACTCGGCCCTGCCTAGAGGGGCTCCTCGAGCCACCAATTGGAAGCCTCTCCCTGAAGGTGATACGTCGCTAGAGTGACTCTCAGATCAGGCTCTACAATACCCAATGAATCTAGCAGGCAGTCCATCTTCCCTACCCATCTCTCTGTAACACCCTGGATTTTCAAGTTATGAATATTTATGGAAATTGCCCATCTAAATTATGAATTAATGGATACGGACCTTAGATGAGAAAGGTGTTGGGTCAATTGCCCAATTAAGACCCAACGCATTGTGGATATGTTTCAATTGAAATAAATGGGTAAGATTTATTTAATTGGGTCAAGGTTGTCAATTGGGTCAAATGCCCAATTGGGACCCAATGGGTCATGGTTGACTTGTTTGACCACCAAATGAGTTCAAGTTCAATTACGGTATGGCTGAATTAAATTGGATTGAGTTCAAAATGGAATCAAGGAATTGAGTTGATTTTAAGTGAGTTAAATGAGTTTGAATTAAAGTTATGAGTTGAGTTAAAAATATGAGTTGAATGGGAAGTTAAGGGTTGGGCTTTGGAAGCTCAGACTTAGCTCGCGTCGTGGTGTCCCGCTCTCTCTCACTCTTTTATTCAAAAAAAAAATATAGACTCTGATTTTCGGTGAGTGAAAAAGGGCAGGGCGTTACACTCTCAGCCTCCAAGGGGTTCGTAGCCCCATAATATACAAAAAGAAAATGACGCTTGAACTCTCTAAGCACCACCATCTGCATTGTCTCGAATTGTCCAACTGCACGCAAGGGGTTGACGGGTTGGTTGATATGTTAAGCTGTCAGATCTTCTTGTCTTTTCATATTCCTTTCATAAGTCTCGATCATCCTCTCATATCGGACGAACATCACCTTAGGGTCTCGAGGTCTTTGAGCAGGGCCCATAACTAGCACAGGGACCACCGGAGGCTACCCCAATGCTCCCTCGGGTACTACCACTGGCGTGTTCTCCACCTCAGTTTGTGGAGTCTCCACTACCTCTGGAATCTCCGGCATCCCATACGACTTTGGACGGCCTCCCCCATTGGAACGAGTGTTTACCATAGCCTATTCACAAATCAACTACCGATCAGTCTTAAAGCCAAGTAGGAAATCAAAAATGAAAACACCGCAAGCATCCGAAGTCAAACAATCTTATGAACACACCACAACAAGACTAGGGTGTCTAGTCTCAACCCCCTACTTGGTCCCATTCACCCTATCTCACAGGGGATTAACCTAGCCTCTAATCATCAACAACACTCAATCTAGCCCAAAAGCACAATCTGAGAGTGGAATTGCGATCTGATACCAAATGGAACACCCCTTCCGGCTATGGGCATGTTACCATTGATGCCGAACTACAAAGTAATGAAACAAAAATACAGTCATTTTTTTTTCTGAACCACCATCAACAACTATAAACGTTCAACAAAAGTACCATAAAATTCAACCAACACAACAGTGTAATAAATAGTTATTACAGTTGTCCATAACATTAAACAACATCTGAAATAAACACACAATGTTCTCTATAGATAACAAAAAGGGAAATAAGCCAAGCAGTCCTCGACTATCACTACCTAGACCTAGTCTTGGGACCCGCTGGGTTCTGCCTTTGCCAAGCCACTTGAAAGGCAAGGGGTGAGTACTACATACCCAGTGAAAGAACATATATATAATCACACAACATAAATCATACACTGTGTATCTAATACCATGAGGTATCAAAATAGTCTACATACATAGTCCCACATGACACACACACGACTCACCGTGCGAACCATCTAGCACGTACTCGATGTAACCGATCATCACCCTACCATGGGACCAACCCATCTACCATGGCTCATACCGATCATACCACCCTCAGGCCATAGCTCTGAGTATCTTATTACACCTTAGGTTATCCCTATCTTGAAGCTTTCCTAGACTGAAACATCGTACAACATCACATCGCAGGCAATCCCCACCCTGCAGTTGTCGTAGCCTGGAATATCATATCACACCACTCCTCAGACTGTCTCCACCCTGTACGTGTCATAGCCTGGAATAACACATCACACCACAACTTAGACTGTCCCAACCCTCTAGGTGTCATAGTCTGGAATAACACATCTACCACAACTTAGACTATCCACACCCTGCATGTGTCATAGTCTGGATTAACTCATCATACCGTAACTCAGATTGTCCCCACCCTACATGTGTCATAGCCTGAAATAACACATCACACCACACCTTAGACTGTCCCGACCCTGCAGGTGTCATAGTTTGGTATAACTATGTCACACTCCACCTCAAACTACCCTGGGTGAACCAACACTCTGCCAAGAGTCAAATGGTTGAGAATGGAAATCAAATATGTCTTGAGTTCCTCCTCACCAAGGACTCCTTTATCATCTACGAGTTCATCTTCTTTAAGTTCTTCATCTTCGTCTGGGACACCACCAAGGAAGATGAGGTCCTTGAGAGAAATATATCAAAGGTGTCAATTTACCCAAATTGAAGAACCAACCAAATTTGAAGAAGCCATGTTGCATAAGGAGTGGTATGATGCCATGGATGATGAGATTAAAGCTTTGGAAAGAAAATAAACATGGGAACTTGTAAATTTGCCAAAAGATAAGGATGTAAATTGTATGAAATAGATTTACAAGGTGAAATACAAATTTGATGGCTCAATTCAGAAGCTTAAGGCAAGGTTAGTAGCCAAGGGGTACATGCAGCAAGAAGGTATTGATTTCTTTGAAACTTATGCCCCCGTTGTACGTTTTGATACAATTTGAATCATTTTATCCATAACTGCTTATCATAAATGGAATGTTTTTCAATTTGATGTAAAATCATCTTTTTTGAATGGTTTTTTGGATGAATAAGTGTATGTGCAGCAACCACATAGTTATGAAATTCAAGGTGAAGAGGAGAAGGTGTACCGGTTGAAAAGTGCTCTCTATGGCTTGAAACAAGCTCCAAAGGCCTGGTATAACAGAATTGGTGGACATTCTTTTACATAATGGTTTCAAAAGAAGTGTGAATGATCCCACTTTATATGTCAAATCAAGAGGTACAAATGAGCTATTGGTTGTTTGTTTATATGTTGATGATCTAATCTACACCAGTAATAATGTTGCATTGTTTGAAGAATTTAAGGATTGTATGATCCATGAATTTGAGATGACAAACTTGGGTCAAATGAACTATTTTCTTGGGTTGGAAATGAAGCAATGTGATGAAGGAATTTTCCTTTCACAAGAGAAGTATGTGGTGGATCTTCTCAATAAATTTAGCATGAAGGATTGCAACACAGTGACGACTCCTATGGTCACAAATCAAAAGTTTAGTAAGGATGATGGAGAAGAAACGATTGATCATCATGTTTATAGAAGCTTGATTGGTAGTTTGTTGTATTTTACAAACACATGGCCTGATATTATGCAGCTACAAGCCAATTGTCAAGATATATCCAAAGTCCAAGCAAGATCCATTATGGGGCTGCCAAAAGAGTGTTGAGATTTAACACTAATGTTTTCAAATTGTGTGGTTTATGTGTTAGTGATTGGGCATGTCCACTTGATGATCGAAGAAGAACTACAGGATATGCATTCAATCTTGGACTGGGTGCTATTTCATGGTCTTCAAAAAAGCAATAATCAGTTGCTTTATCATTAGCGGAGGGTGAATATGTTGTGGCAACAACAACAACATGTCAAGCTATTTGGACAAGGAGAATCAAGGCCAACATGATGCAAAATGAAGATGAGGCAACCACCATCTATTGTGACAATCGATCCACAATTGCTTTGATAAGAAATTTAATGAATCTGAATCACACAAGGCACATAGAGACTCAGTATCACTTCATCCGTGACTTAGTGGAAAATAGAAGCATTGATATGGCACACATCAGAACCAATGATCAAGTGATTGATATTTTCACAAAGCCATTGCCGCTAGACAAGTTCATCTACTTCAGAGATTTTCTTGGAGTGTCTATATTTATGCATTAAGGGGGGAGTGTTGAAATTAATGCATAAAATGACTAAGTCTACATTGACTTGGTCTCATGTGTGAGTCATAGTTTGTTTTATGAGTCATCCCACTACCCCATCATTTAAGGGTATGAGTTGTTAGTCTCATGGATGTGGGATTAGGTGTCCTCCAATAAAGATTAGGTGTCTCATGTTTGTTAGTAATGAGTAATGAGGTGTCCCATGTTGTGTCAATGGATCCCTAGACTTAGGCATGTTATGGTGATGTGTGTGTTTAATTAGTTGTTGTGTATTTCCTATTTAAAAAATGTGTAGAAGTTAATGAAGCAACACTTAGTTTATATTTCATTTAATTTTGTCCCATATTTTTCCTTTGTAATTTCATGCTACTAAATTGATAGACTTGGAATTATTCTAAGTGTGTGTTACCTCTCCCAATCTAACAAGTTGTGAGAGAGAAGAGCGAACTTGCCTCATAGCTTAAGGAAGCTAACAAACCCTTGTCTTTGTAAACCCAAAGGCAAGACACAACAAAACCCGGGTCACCTCTCAGCAGTAACACAACTGTATGTCAATCTTGTAACACCTCGGATTTTCAAGTTATAAATATTTACAGAGATTACCCATTTAAATTATAAATTTTAGATATGGTTCTAAGATGGGTAAAATGTTGGGTCTTTGCCCAATTAAGACCCAACGATTTTGATAAATGGTTTCAAATAAATTTAAATGGGATTGAATTAAAAGAGTATGCATTATGTCTAAATTAAATAAATGATTGTGCATGGCCGAATTATTGGATTTGAATACCCAAGGGGATGTTTAAAAATCAAATGAAGATTACCTTTGTCGTGTATGAGAGATTTTTCATAGCGACATTAATATGTTAGAATATCTTGAGAAGATATCTAAGATTAAATAAAGAAGATATCTAGAGATAAATATAGATGGCTTGGTCGCATGATAGATATGAATATCTATATGTTATGCGCATGGAATGGAAGCCAAGGAAGTTATCCAATCTAAATAAAGATAGGATTGAGGGAAGGTTTTAATAAAAGAAAGGCATCAAGGGCGCATGGCACTATCTAAGTTAAGAACCCATGGGAGATTAATTAAGGCAATGACTAAATGGAAGGGGTGCATGGCATATTTTAAAGGGAAACAAGGGGCACACGGCATAGGGAATGATCTATCTTAGCACCTTCTAAGATGGGATTAATGGGAAGGATTTAAAGAAAGGCAGCCACAAACAAGGGGCACACGACATAGGGAATGATCTATCTTAGCACCTTCTAAGATAAGATTAATGGGAAGGATTTATAGAAAGGCAACAAGGGAGAAGGGGCGCATAGCACCTTCCAAGTTTGGATCAATGGGAACAAATAAAGGAGAGGCAATGGGGGTGCACGCCATTCACATTGCATTCAAGGAGACGGCAGCACACACACAGCAGCAAGAAGGTGGTCACGGCTTGGGAAAGATCAAGAAGAAGTGGAAAGAGGGTAAGGAAAGAAGAAGGATTGGAAGAACAAGAACCGGTAAGTGATTTTATGGTTTTGATTAATTTGTTTTAAGATAAAGAACCATAAGGTTCGGCCAAGGTCTATGGCCGAACCCCATGGAACAAGATTAAGGGATGATTATGGTTAAGTTTAATGGAAAGACATGGTTTAAATAATGGATTTTTATGGATTAAAAACCATGGATTAATTATGCATGTTTTAAAAGGGATTTAAAGTGGTTTAAGAAGAGGTTGATAAACCATAGGGTTTGGCCATGGTGAAGGGCCGAACCCCATGAAAGGTTGCTGATTATATTTTTTGGAGGTTGAACTCCATGGAATATTATTCATATCTTAAAAGGTTTACATAGAGATGATCATGGATGAACCATAGGGTTCGGCCATGGCGTATGGCCCCATGGAAGGTCATTGGGTAATTTTAAATAAGAGTTGATGTTAATGTTATATGATTTTTGAAAGGATTAAATGGATAAGAATCATGAATAAATTGAATGGGTCTTATTGAATTTTAATGGATTAAATGTAAGATCAATGTTTAATAATTTGTAGAAGGAGGATGGTGAACCATAGGGTTCAGCCATGGTGTATGGCCGAACCCCATGGAGTTGTTTTGTTAAGGTTGTTGGATTTTGATTGATTTAATGGAAACTATCTAATTATGGAAGAAATGATGCTAAGTTTGGAACCTTCTAAATATGGAGAATGGTTATTAAATTAGTGAGTTTCTAAGTTTGGAAGGAAGAGTTTAAATTAGTAAGTTTCTAATTTTGGAAAGAGGACTTTAAATTAGTAAGTATCTAATTTTGGAAGGTAGAGATTAAATTGGAAAGTCTCTAATTTTGGAAGGTAGAGATTAATTTGGAAACCTTCTAATTATGGAAGGATGGATGCTAAGTTTGAAAACTTGCTATTTATGGATTTTCTAATAATGGCAAAGTGGTAATTAAAGGCTAAAATAAAAGATTATGGGTTCAGCCATGGTGTATGGCCGAACCACATGAGGTCCTTTATGGACTTAGTGGTTAAGGAATTTTTATGGGTCATTCATGGACCTAAGATGATGAACCATTTTTATGGGCTAATTGGAGATTCATAAGTAGAAATTATAAATGGTTCTATGTTTTGGGTTAAGGAATCATGGTTGATTACTTTGGGACTTGGTATTAAGTAAGTAAACCAAGTAATTACCCATGGATGGATGATGGCTTAAGGACTTGAAAAAGGGACTAGAATCAATATGGTGAGGTTCGGCCATTTGGTATGGCCGAACCCCACAAATGGGAAATATTTGGTGGACTTAGGGCCTTTGTGTGAAAGATTAAGGTGAATGAAATGTTTGATGGAAACAATGGCATAAGTTGTAATTAGGTGAAAATAATGGACATAGGGTTCGGCCATGGTGTAGGGCCGAACCCCATGAACTGGTTAAGGGACCATTTGGTAGGCCTTTGTGTATTTTAAATAAGTGAATTATCAAACCAGGGAATGAAGGAAATCATTAGGTTGTCATTAGTTGATTTATGAATCAATGATGAACCTATGTTATGTATTAACTTGGGATCTAAACATAAGGTGATGGAAAGGGTTATGAATTATTTGGTGAACTTAGGTGTTTATGAATCTATGTTTCTAACCTAAACAAGAGGAATGTTTTGGTTATGATTAGACCAATGGCAAGGTTGTAAATACTTGCTAAAATGGAAGGTTAGCCATGAATGGCAATATTGTAATTAAAATGAAATATTAACTAAAGTTTAGACCAATGGCAATTTGGTAAATAAATGTGAAAAATGGTAGGTCATGGGTTATGTTAGCCATGGATGGCATTGTTGTAATTATGATAAAAAATAAGGGACCATGGGTTTGGCCATGGTGTGTGGCCGAACCCATGGGGATTGGTTTATGGACTTAAAATATTGTAAATCAAGTGGAACTTGGTTTTGATTGATTAATATGTTATAAGGTAACGGAACTTCACAAGGTGTTTACGATCGTGAGCGGTTACGGGACGAAAGGCCAAGGACACGTTAGTGGTCTTTGGTAGGATTCCACCTCTTTGAAACCATGGGTTTATGTGCATTGTTTTATCTTATTTTTGATGAAATTTATATTGCAAAGGATATGTTGCAAATGATGATTTTAAATGCTAGGTTTATATGATAAAATAGCATGTGTTGGTTATGTTTTAAAAATATGATTTTAAATGCTATATTTTGTATTTCTATATAGCATGTTGGCATTTGCATCTCATGCATGGAATGGGAGAGAGGAACGGTAACCGGGGATCCACACTCCGTCGGGGTGTCCGTAAAGCACTAGTGGGGAATACCTTGATGAGGAGAATTCCATCAAGAGGATACTATGTAGCCGGAGATCCACCACTCCGTCGGGTTGTTCGTAAAACAATCGTGGGGGATACCTTGATGAGGAGAATTCCATCAAGAGGATACTATGTATGAAATGTAGCCGGAGGGTCCACACTCCGTCGGGGCGTCCGAAAGACCTATGTGGAGGGGTACTTTTATGTACATGTGATGGGTGGGACTCATTGCATATGATAGCATGGCATGGCATTGAATAGGCATGATTATGATTTTTATTATCATGCAATGTTTTCGGTTTTTATCTGTATGATTGGATCTCTGTTATCATACACTATTTTGGATACGATGCTTTATAGTTATAATATGATTTATTATAACTGGATTTGATATATATATATATTATATCCGGATTTTTGGTACTAACCCATGTGTTAACCCTAATTGGAATACCTACTGGGCGCGTTGTACTAACGCCCTACTTCTACCCTAGTGGATGATACAAGAAATAAGGAGAACGATGAACGTGAAAAGGGCCAGGCATAGGAGCTTGGAAGATTAAAGTTTATATTTTGTTTAAGATACTCATGGGCTTGTATTTTGAGTATGTAGAATTCGAATTATAATAACTTAGATGAATTTGCTATGGTTAGATATTTTATTGAATAATATGATATGATAATGATGATTAAAGACTTGACGTACTTTGCTATCTGAATGGAATAAAATTGTGTTCTATTATGTTTCCGCATGTTTATGTTGCTATGTGTGAACCGTTTTTCATGGACTAAGTCCATGCACACATAAGGTTGGCCAGTTAAGGGTCGGACTTTAGAAGTTCGGACTTAGCTCGCGTCGTGACGTCCCGCTCTCTATCACTCTTCGTTCATAAAAAAAAAAATCGACTCTGATTTTTAGAAAGAAGCGAGTGAAAAAGGGCGGGGCGTTACAAATCTTACTCTCCTTTCTGCTATATATTGTGCAAGAAATCCAATACAGTTAATGTAGTATTCTTCATAAAACCCAACTATCCCTTATACTGGCAGCATCCATGCTCTGTGTATATGTCCTACCTCCTTCTCCCAAACAGTTCTGAGAACAATATATTACAGCACAACACTCTTTCTCCTTGCTGAGAGAGAACTCACGTTGCCCCTCTCAGATTCTTGTATATAAGAAATTCAAGTTCAAATAATCATGTTTAACCATTCATGTTTTGAGCATAAAATAATCATTCACTACACTCATCTACCATGAAAAAGGTAAACCATTCAAACCATTTGATCATAACCTGAAAAGTATCAGGGTAGAGCCGTTGTAAGTTATCCAAGGATCACCTTATAATGCACCAAAATAGAGTCATTTTAACCCTTTCTTAATCCAAAGGAAATACCCAAAAGATCATAAACGTTATGATCGTAGCAAAGCTTATTCTTAATTCCATTCTATTCCTAAATACCATTCTTCTATGTCTACAGCAAAGCTCATTCTTAATATCATTCATATTCATTCTTCTCCCCCTTTTTGTTATTATAAAAAATATTCTCATGTTGAAGCCCAGGGGTCTTGCTAGAGTGACATTAAGTCTTCAAGTTATCATAATTTGATCAAGGCACTCATTCCATTTAAGCATGGTATAAACCACATAAGCATGAAGTCCAACCAATCATGATAATCTTATTCAGAAAAATAAAATACTCAACAAGGCACTCAAATGAAATTTCCATGTTAATGCATTGATGAGTTTTTAATCCATTGAAATGCATTGTTCATGAAGCCATGAAAGCGTTCAGCTTATAGATATATTGTAGATGTAACACCCCAATTTTTCAATAAAATGGAAAATTACGAAAATGCCCCTGAATTATTAAATTAATTATTTTGTGATGTCAAAATAAGAAATGTTGGGGCCTATTGCTCAAATTAAGGTCGTATGAGCACATTATATGTATATCAAGTTGATTTGGATGGGTTATGTACATCAATTCCGTTGGAAATGACTAAATGGGTCAAAGGGCTCAATTGGACCCAATGGGTCAAAATGGATGATTTGACCATTGTGTAAGCTTAAATTAAATAGGGTTAAGCCTATTTGATTGGAAATCAAGTAGAGAAGAAATGGGTAGGCATGATCCATATGAGAAAACCACTTACAAATGACCAAATACCATAATTGGGTCATAGAGTCAAAAACGGGTCAAGGAGCTAAAGGGGGGACCAACGGGTCGGGTTGACCAGTTTGACCACGGATGACCATGTGGGCCCTCAATTGAACTCAAGTGTGAGTTAATTCAACTTGAGTTGGGTTGATTTGAAATGAGTTGGATTTAAGAAATGAGTTGACTCAAACTTAGTGCATTAAAAGTGATGAGTTGGATGAGTTGGTTTAGAATAAAAATATTCCGAGTTAGGTGAGTCAAGAGGAGATGGAAATGAGTTGTAATCTCACACAATTAATCTGAATTAATCTCAGCCATTGGTATGAAAGGGTGCTTTGGCAAAGCCAAAAGACACCAAGGTTGGGCGGCACCTCTTCATGAAGGGTTGCATTGGTTCATTTCCCATGTGATACAATGTTTGGCACCAAGGGGTGCAATGTTTGGCACCAAGAGGTGTCTTGGTTAACACCCTTTGCCCCATCGTTTTTAACAACATTAATGAGGGAGGATAAATGGGAGTTGGGGGGCTGAAACTATAAAAGAAAACCTAACCATACATGGTCGTTTTTCACACCAAAGAATCCAAGAATTCCCATCTCTCTCTCCCTCTCTCCAATTCGTTTTTCTTGGCTGAACAGCAGAGGTTTGGCATCAGTTAATCAAGCCTAAACCAGCAAGGAATTAAGGAAAGAAAGAAGAAAAAAAAAGGGAGAAATCAAGGAGCAAAGACAAGAAGAAAACTTGGAAAATTTGGTAAGTTTTTTATGTGTTATTTTGGTTTAATAACATGGAATGAATGGGGGTGTATTGGGCCATGGTTATGGCCGAATTCACCAAGGTTTTAACCTTGATTAAGAGAGGCTTTAAAATGGTAAAGATGACCATTGGGTTCGGCCATCATGGAGGGCCGAACCCCATGTAAAAGTTAGGTTGGTTTTCATATTTTGAAACATGGAAACCATGGAGTTTTTGGTGGACTGTTTTTGAGTTTTATTGAGATTCAAATGCATGTTTTAAACAGGGTTAAAAACATGGATCTGAATGATATAAGGACTGAAGGAACCATGGGTCTAAATCAACGGTTTAAAATTGATGAATTGGACCATCAGGATCGGCCATCTTGGATGGCCGAATCCCACGAAGTTTGATGGTCATTTGGACAAGTTGATGGACTTAGTTGGATGGTGTTGAGAGGTAATAAGGCAGCAATGTTATACGGATATTATGTTTTAAAATGACACCTAAAAATCATGTTTGAAAGAACAAAACATAGACATGAGGTTCGGCCACCTTGGATGGCCGAACCCCATGTTAGTATTTGATGATTTTAATGAGTTTAAAACCATATAAAATATGGTGTTTGATGTAATTTGGTGAAGTTTAACTTGTTGTTATTGGTTGGCCAATGTAGGGCTGAACCATGTCAATATTAGGGTTAAGATTACTGATTCAAATTATGGGTAATTGATGGATCAATCAGATCAAGAGCCATTGGGTTTGGCCATGTGCATGGCCGAACCCCATGGGCTGTTTTTGGAATAAATGGACTAAGTTCATAGTTTGTGTTTGATATTATTCCCATGATTTTGTAAAGGGTTTAAAGTATTGTAATGGAGAACCATTTGATGATGGAAGAGTGGGAATACAAGATTCGGCCAAGTATAGGGCCGAATCCCATAAAATGACAAACTCTAAGTTAATGATGTTCGGCCATGGGCATGGCCGAACCCCACATGATGTGGATGGGTCGTAGATGTGATTGAATAAGTTATGACTTGCTGATTGATATATGGATAAGGTACCGGAAGTCGAACGACGCGCGAGTCGTGACCGGGTGACGCGAAAGAAAGATCAGTTACTGAAGTGATTCTTCAGTAGGTTTCCTACCTACTTGTAACCACGGTTTTTACCCAGTTTTCTTATGATACTCTTGTTTTAAATATGTGTTTCAAATGATATATTATGCATCAACAAATGGCATACAGGCATTGGCATCTCATGCATGGTCATGGGATGATGAATGAGGTTCTACAGTGTTACAATTATGGGTTACGTCCTCCTTAGGCGATGAGAGTTCCGCCAGGAAGAGTAACATGATGATCATAGTCACAATGGTCTCCTTGGGCGAAGAGAGTCCCGCCAGGAGGACTAATACGTGATATGAATCAGTCAGTGATGAAGAGATGGAAGTTGTATTGTGATTTATCTTGTCGGTGCATGGCACGCAAGTGATGGCTATGGATGTACATGATGGGGGAGGCTCATTGCATGTGCATACATCATAGCATTGTTTTACCTGTTTGATGATCATATATTATGATATGTATATGCATGTTTTATATGCTAACATGTGTTAGCCCTGATTCGGGAACCTACTGGGCGCGTTGATCTAACGCCCTAATTCTATCCTCAGAGGAGATTGCAGGTACAAGCAAAGGGAAAGGAAAGGTCGTTGACCGGGAGGGGAGCTGAGCCTAAGTGCTTTAATGATGGATTTGGATTACGTTATATTACTATCATTTGAATACTATTGTTGGACATGTAATAATTCGTTATTTGCTATGGTTTGATTAGGATAATAACCTTTGGATGGTTGATCTATGTTATTTATATTTTAAGACTGTTACTTTCTATCTCGTCTTTCTATTCCGCAATTAATCTAGATTATTCCGCATGTTGACGTTAGTTCCATGTGTGATTCACTATCATGGTCTATTCCATGTACACATGGGTGGCCAGTTAAGGTTCAGACTTGGGTAGTCTGAACTTAACTCGCGTCGTGACGCCGCCCGCTCTCTTTTGATGTTTTATTATTGCTTTAAAAAAAAAAAAAAATGGACTCTGAAATTCTCGAAAAAGGGCGGGGCGTTACAGTAGAGAAGCTGACATTCAAGTTATGTAAGCAATAGAACTTATTGGTGCAAGCTAACATGATTAACTAGTTAAGGCCAATTAAGACATCATGGTAATGAAGTATTTAAGCACATAATCCATCCGCAATCATATGCAGGCAAATAAAGACACCACGTATAAATTCAAACCATCCATAGTCATACAAGCCATCATACAATGTGCATGGAAGAAAAAGTTTCTCTCAATGCATTATTGCAGTAGGCATATAAGCTAATTAAATTAATCAAGTGTGGACATAAGCCCATCATGATAAAGAGAGCATGCAACATATATTTTCACATTGATGCAGTCATGATCATTTCATCCAGAATTAATGTCAACCATAAAATCATTCCACCCATTCTCAATATGTAAAGACAAACCATCATGGAAAGACAAACTATTTAATACTAATTAAATCAAAATCTATACTGAAAGTTCCATTGGGAGTTAGAACAACACGATTGACCCTAAAGGGGGTGAATAGGTCAATTTTAAAATCGTCGGTCCTTTTTTTAAATTTTTTGGTTGATTTTATTTTAAGCACAATGGATATAACAACCAAGTGAGTGTGTGTTAGCAAATGTGATTAAACAATCAACACAAGAAAATAGCTCTAACACCACAAACATAAGGATACAAGATATATAGTCGTTCGGTTCGCCAACCTACATCTACTGTTAGAATTCGCTCAACCTTGACCTATCCCCCAAATTCATTATGTGGGGACTTACACCCTCACAATTAGACTAGGAATTCCAATTGACTCAATCAGCTGGGAATTTCACCCACCACTGTCGAATAAGAATTCCACCAACCACTGTGCTAGAGACAACACTCTAGAGTTTTTATAGTGGTTCCGGAGCAAATCACCCTTAATCCACTTTCGGGTCAAAAGTTTTAAAAACAAAATTAAAACCAAGAAGCACTTGCCTTTGAAACTCTTTCTCGCTGATGTGTGCTTCTTCAAGATCCCACCCAAAGTGTGCCGACGCTCCTCCTCGTAGCCATCGTAAAGCAATCACAATCTTTGGGTGACATGGAAACTGGTTTCACCATAGGTTTCCTAGTTTATGTGTCTCATCTCTTTCTCACTTTCAAACTCAATCAAAAGATTGGTTGTTTATGATTTTCCTCATCTCTTTCTCACTTTCAAACACAATCAATAGATTGGTTGTTTATGATTTTCCTCCTCTCTTTCTCACTCTCAAACACAATTGATAGATTGGTTGTTTATGATTCTCACTACCAGATTGTTGATCGTTCCTTAGAGTATATAACTCTTCTCAGCTCAAGGAAGAAGGTAAAACGATCACCCAACACCCATGTTTAGAGAAGAGTCTTAACAGTTTTTCCGACTCCTCAGTACCAACAGGTCGGTGGTACTGATGAGTTGGTGTTCATATTTAATACCGTTCAACCACCCGACCGTTGCACATTAAATACACTCCAAATAGTTTTATTACTTCTCAGTTGAGAGGTAGGTGTCGCTAATGGGTCGACACTTATGGCACCGAGAGGTCGGTCCATACGAGTGTTTCGATCTAGGGCAACACCATGCTGACTAAAGTTTCAAGTCAGAAACTTGTTTTACCCAGAACGACCTGTCGTCTTTTACCAAGGGGTCGATCTTGATACTCTCGATCAATCATGATATACCGATATGTTTATTTCTTCGAGAGCCCATTTGAGTTCATAGTCCAGAACTCACAAGTCCCTTACCGATGAGTCGTCGACTATGAAAGGTCGTTTAAGTTCATCATCGAGGGGTCGGTACATATGAGACTCTCGTTCAGAGGCTTTCCCAGAATGATAGTTCTTTGATCCAAAACATTTGTCGATCTGGTTGACCAGTACTCGACCACGATGGGTCGATCCTGTCTCCACCGAGGGGTCGATGTGAACGACATGTCAAGCTGACAGTGAACTTAATTCATATTTCCAAGTTTACTTCTAGTTCACTTTCCAGCTTCATCTCTTAGGCTTCTTTATGAATTTACCATTTTTTCAACTAAACTTAGAGATAGTCATCTCTTAGGTGTGGGTACCACCTAAGGTCATCTATGGCCAAATACTTGTTTTTGTGATTGCCATGACGATGAGCTTTGAACCAGGTGGAGCATGATCTTCACTCTTGATCATCTTGAGTCTTCAAGCTTCTTTAGCAAGTACTTCTTCCCGAGTAATGGAATTGACAAAAAACGACTTGGCAAAGCCGATGTGCTAACAATCTCCTCCTTTGTTAATTTCATGACAAAACCTAGAAGTTAACCCAATTATAAGCCCACCCTTATTACATTACATTTAAATACATAATATTACATCAATTACATATTCAAATGGTACAACAAGACTATGGTCTTCACAGATTCCTGTTTAGTTTGCTTCAAATCATGATTTCCTGTTTAAGCATACAAGCAAGCAACACTAGAGAAATCATTAGAGGAGTTAGTCCAAAACATAAATTAAAGGACTAAACGAGATTTCCTAGCCAACAACACTACCCAGTGTTGAGAAGATTTTTCTCCCCCATTATTCTTGAGTTTGATCTTCCAAACTCCAAGCATAGACATTCTCCCCATGTCCATTGGCTTCTTCATATTTCTCCCCTTTATGACTCTCTCTTTCTAGAGGACCAAGTACTTCGGCTTTACCATACGCTCCCCCATGTTTATAGCTTTTACTAATTTCTCCCCCATTTTGTCATACAATTGACAAAGGTTTAGTAGATATCAGTAACACTTCCTCTATGCTTCTTACACCTAGTGATTAACTAAGTTCTGCTGCAACTCATGGTTCTTCCCCACAGCTTAATGCACTTCATTGTGCAGCAAGTTTTATTTTCCCCTGCTCAAGCTAAAATCCAGTTTAGCCGATTTCTTTCATGGGACAAGCTCATTTACTTAGCTTCCCTAGAGTCTTTTCCCCATTCTCAAAGCTATCTTTTATAACTTCTTTGACTCATCTCCCCCAATGAGTAAGCTATATTTTCTGACTTTTCCAGATTATCTCCCCCATAAACTTAGCAGCCTCTAATTATATTTTCCATCAAGCTTCCTTTCAAACTTGCATTCTCCTTCCTCCATAAGCTGTCATGACTAGTGACAGTAGCTATTCAACACATATCTTGTGCTCCCCAAAACTCCAAGGATGTGTGCCACCTTAGCCCGATCCCTATCTTCCTAACATGCCAATACAAAACCAACTTAATTAATCCTGCATGTTAGTCTTATTTAACAAAACCATGTTAACCTTAGACTTAGAGATAGAAGGCATACAAAACACAATAATACACACATCATACAAAACCAAACCATATCATTTTATAAAAAAATGTGCATTTCGTACATATGGTTTAGATGGGGACATCATGGATGCTTAGTCAAAATATCAAAAGTATAGTTTTTCGAAGATAGAGAACATGAAAAACTACCCTAAGCAGAGCCATCTTGAGGAGGTACTGAAGGTGTAGGAGGTGGGGAATCTGGAACTCTGTCAGAGAGGGAGACAACAGAGACTAAATCCCCGACAGTCAACCATATACTTTCTAGACTATTTTCAAGATAGTCCATTCTTCTTTTTTTGTCTGAAGACCTTTTTTCCTTGATTGACATTTTCTTGAGAAGGATATTCGTATTCTTCTTCTTCCTCAGAGTCTCTCCAAAAGTCCTCAGAACTGAAGTTTTCTTCTTCATTTCTTTCATCAGGGATATCAACATGGTCTTCATTACTAGTTCGAAGACCATTCCCTTCTTCTACATCTTCTCTCCTTTCTTCACGTCGCTTTTCGATGAAGATGACACCTTTTTCAACAATGGGTTCTTCTTGCACCTCTGGTTGGGTTTCTTGTTGATCTTGAACATAAGCAGGATTTTCAGAGCTCGACCTTTTGGTTCATTTGGTCCATCGACTAGCACGAATGGATTCTCCTCGTTCTACAGAGGTCTTAGGACATGTTTGAGCTAACATCTTTCTAGGCATGATTTTTCCTAGAGGGGATCCTCAACCAGTAGTTCGAAAGTGGATGAGATGGAGATTGAGCCTAACCTGATTTAGGAGAATCACAGAAACAATGATTTTTAGCTTCTAGGGAAGCAAGGACCAAAAACCCTATGGTTTCCGGCACAGAAATCACTCCGAGAGATCCTATCGACTGGTCTAGGGCACGGGAGGAGAATGAGGGACCACCAGATCTTTGCGGGAAAGGGGATGACAAATTCGAATGAATTGTCGCTTTCACAGAAAGAGTCCATTTTTAATTCAAACTTTCTGTCTCACCGACACATCGGTTCCATTAACAGGTTGACATTTTCGATAATGCTCGATTTAGCACAGTGCTCATTTCCCCCTTTTCAAATAGTGCTCAATTTAGCACAGTATCGACATGTCTATCACAACGACCGATCTTATTTATCGATATATCGATTACACCGAGGTCTAGATTGCAGAGCAATCATCCTTGATTTGTGCAACTTGATAAAGTTCTATTCTATGCACGGCATATATAGATTCATTCTAAGGCATAGATATGCCAAACATGATTCATCAAATCATTAAACATGTACATAATAAAAAATTTACGTTCCAAAACTCATATAATTCAAAATACTTTAAATGGAATGTATGACTTCCCAAGTAGAATATGTACTATAGCCATGAAGAGTACATTTTAGACTTCTAGTTAGCCAATTTTTCTCTCTTCATGTCACAACATTTTTCTGCTATGTGAACTCACATGGTCTCTTGTGAGTCCATTTGTAGTGGTCTGAGATATATAAGTGAATCTTAAACCAAAACAAAACATGATTAGTAGTCTATCTCTTAGGTACGAAGATTGTGGAATTTAATGTTGCATACACACCCCTACGATTGTACCTTTGATGACCAACCTTGGGATCCATCAACTCTTTTAAGACATGATTCATCTATCTTAACAAAGAGTCGTGTCTTGTGTCCACCTTCCTTAGATTTCTTTTAAAGTAAGGTGTTGGTGGATGTCTTTTAGGCATATGCTTTACTTGATTGTGCCTTTGTGCTTTCCTTTCCAAGTATCTCTTCAAGTGATAACAATTTCTTTTAAAATGGCCATCCTTGTGACAGAAATTGCACTTGCCCTTTGAAGGGTGAGAGATACTTGTTTTACTAAACACACCATGATATATAGGTTCTTTGGTGGATGATGCACCAAGACCAGACCTATCACCATATTGTTTACCCGCTCCTAGGAGTCTTTTAAGTCTTTTTTCTCCATGGGTAAACCTATCTTGGATTTTTTCTTTATGAAGTTTTAATTCCCTAACTTCCAAAGACAATTTTTTAACATCTTCTTCAAGAAATTTATTGTGATGTCATAGATTCTCGACATCCTTATAGTGGATACTTATTTTTTCTTGAAGTCTTTTATTATCCTATTTAAGTTGATTACTTTCAACATCTGAGAGTTCAAGCTAAGAAATTAAAAGAGATTTATCATTTTTCAACTCTTCCACTTTACTAGAGAGGTTTGGTTTTTCGTTTTTAACCTTGTTAAGTTTTTTAGCTAACCTATCACTCTCAAGGAACAAGGCATTGTAGGAGGCTTGAAGATTTTCATCTTCTTCACTCTCATCTTCCGTTACAATTGTAAGACTTTCTTGACCACATATGATCAAGGCTATGAGACCTTTTGATACATCAACTTTTCGCTGGGTCTCTTCATCTGAATCACTCTTTGTAATGGCCCGAAATTTGTAAATCAATATATATATATATATATATGATATTATTTATTTTAATGGTGGAAATTGAAAAATTTAATGGGATAGATGGCAAATGGATCAAAATATGGACAAAGGCCCAAGTATGGCCCAATGGACCATGGATTGGATTTAAAATCATTTAAATGGTCAATTGGGCGAAGGATGGTCAAATTGGGCCCAATACCCATTTGGGACCCAATGGATCAAGATGATGTAAGCTTTAAGGTAAATGGGTCGGAAGTGAGTGTGATTGGGCCATGAGCCCAATGGTGATCCAAGTAGTTGAAATGGATTTAATTAAATCACCTAAGTTGGAATTTATTTAAAACCTAGGTGACATGGCCAAATGGGACCCACCTCCACCTCACCAAGTGAGGTGGCATGTGGACCAAGGATTGGTGGGGCCGGCCACCATGGTTGAATTGGTCAACCATGGGTGTATGCATGAAGGGAATTTAAGCAAATGAAATTAAGTTAAATGGAATTAATTAACCTAATGATCTAATTAATTAATTAATTAAGATAATCAAATGAGGTGGTCAAATGGTCAAGTGGAGGACCCAAAAGCCATCTTATCTTCAAACACCAAAAACGTTGGCTAAGGGTGGTGGTTTATCCCAACCACCACCATAAAGCATGGAAAAAATCCCATGTTGGTGGTTGGAAGCCTTAATGGTGGAGTAAAATTTAAGAAACCAAAAGGTGTTGTTTTTTTTTATCTTATCTTTCAAATCCCATTCTTATCTCATTCTCTTCCTCTCTTGCTCTCCACCACCGTCCCACACCAAGGAAGAAGGAAGAAGAAAAATTTGGAAGAAGAAGAGAAGAAAAGAGAGGAAAAATTCAAGCAATTAGCCACCACTCCAATATTAAAGCTTGGTATCTTCTTTCTCACCATCCTCTCCCTCTCTCAAATCTAACCCTACCTTGGCCGAATCTAAGCTTGGAGGTTTTTCATCTTGATCAAGCATTCTAGCTGACCAACAAAGGAGAAGAAGAAGAAAGGAGGCCAAGGAGTCTGAAGGGAGCAAAGAAAGTAGGAGGAACCGACGGATTGTAAGTATTTCTAAATAAGTGATTGGATTTTTTTTTAGGGTTTAAGATTGGGGGTCCATTCTTCTTGGATTTGATGGTGGCCAAATTATCATAGGCATTGGATCTCAAATCCATCCAATGGAAGGATGAAAAATGGACAAAACCCTAATGAATAAATTAGGGTTAAGAAAAATGAATGGATGTATAAAGGACATTATGTGTTAATTAAGCATGGATGTATGTATTTTATTGGAAGGAATCATGGGCCATAGGGTTCGGCCATGTAGTATGGCCGAACCCCATGGTAGGTGATTGATAAATTTATCAGGGTTTATAACAATGGAAGCCATGGAGAATGATTTAGGGTTTTAAGTTGTTAATGATTAAATGTGGGTAATTTTAAAAGGGGTTTTTATGAGGAAATTCATGGGAGGTGTAAATGATTTTTATGACCTTGAAAGGCATAGATGGGAATGAACCCTATGGTGATGAAATGGTGGATTTAATGGGTATGAAATTATGGAATGATGATGGATGTAAGGTAATAGAAAAATAAATGGGGAATGTTGGTGGTGTTGATGGACCAAAATGAACCTAATGTTGATAGTTGTAATGGGAATGTGGCTAAGTTAATGGACTTAAATGTGATTAAGGATGATGGTTTAAATGTGTAAATTAAACCCCTTCATGGAAGGGCTTATGATGGATTCAAATGTGTAACAAAGGTCCAAGAAAATGGGAAAAAGACATCATGGGTTCGACCATGGTGTATGGCCGAACCCATGACCCATTGGTAGGTCATGCTATGGGCTAAAAATCGGAATTATGTATGTGGTTAGATGAATGGAAAATTAGGCTAATTAAGGACTGATTTTAATGTACATATCATGGTTGATGAGTTGTTAAAGGATCCAAGTCTATGGATCAATTATGGGTCTAAGAATGGAGGAATGAAGTGAGAACTTAACCATGGAGGAAGAGTGGCAAAACCGTAAATAATGGCCAAATTCAATAACTCCATGGGAAATGATCATGGACTTAAGTGCAATTATGGTAATCTTAAATATGTGATTAATAAAGCCTAGGGTGGCTGATTTTTAGACTCATGTAATTAAAATAATTAGTGAACTTAAATGGTTAAAAACATGGGCTGATTATTCATATGTAATAAGGTATCAGACATCGCAAGCGGTGCACGATTGGCGACCGAATTATGGGATGGAAAACGAAAAAGGACATTAATCGGTATTCGGTAGGATTCCTACCTTTTTGTAAGCCATGGATTGTGTGATGGTTTCTTTGATTTATGTTGAAAATTATATGTTTTGTTTTATGATGAGTTTTAAGATCATGATTTATGTATCTCATATGGCATAATGCAAGGCTATGAATTATATACTAAGTTATGAACTCTATATTAAGACTATGGATTATATATATTACATAGCATAATCCATCTACATCTCATGCATGGCATGGGTGGGAAAATAAAGGAACCGGACTCCATGCTCCGTCGGGGCGACCGAGAAGCAAACATGGGGATAGCCTGATGTGCTATAACCGGAGTCCATGCTCCGTCGGGACGACCGAGAAGCAAACATGGGGATAGCCTGATGCGCTATAACCGGAGTCCATGCTCCGTCGGGGCGACCGAGAAGCAGACATGGGGCTATCTTGATATGTGGAGATATAACCGGAGTCTATTATCCGTTGGGGCGACCGAGAAGTAAACATGGGGATATCATGATGGTATGGATGATGGGTGGGACTCATGACATAGACATTCATGGCATAACATTCATTTTATGGTTTTCATATATTATTATCTGTATGTTTGTTTTCACTAATCCATGTGTTAGCCCTACTCGGAGTCCTACTAGGCTCGTTGTCTAACGCCCTACTTCTATCCTAGCTGATGAGTAGAAGGACAAGACGGGAGCCGAACTTAGGAGCTTGGGGAAGGCGGCTACTTAATTTATTTAGATTTGTTTTGGAAATGTATTTGAGTAGCCTAGCTTGTCGAAAATGTAATATTTTAGATTACTTGCTATGTTTTGGATTTTATTTTGGACGTTGTAATTTTGAGCTATCTTAGTAATCAAATGAATGTTCTTCCCTGCTATCTAAAATTTGTAGGTTAGTCTCTATTATCATTCCGCATTTAATTTAATATTCCTCGAGCTTATTTCTACGTGTGAACCATTCTCCGTGGACTTCGTTCCACGCACACGTAGGGTTGGCCAGTTAAGGGCCGGGCTTTAGAAGCTCGAACTTAACTCACGTCGTGACGTCCACGCCCTTTGTCACTCTTCATTTTAAGAAAAAAATAGACTCTGATTTTGGTGAAAAGGGGCGGGCGTTACACTCTTTGATTCAGAAGTTTTCGCATGGGTCACACCCACATTCATAGCCTTATTTATTTTATCTGAGGGACATTCATTCATGAAGTGTCCTCCCCCCCCCACAATTGAAACAGGTCGGCTCCTTAGCCACTTCTCGCTCCTTCCCTTTTCCTTTGTTTTCTTCTTACCTTCTTGTGTAATTTTTACTTGTTTCACCCTTACCCATTCTTCTCAAGTTGTTTCTTTTTACAATTTCTTTTGTAAAACTTCTTGGCAAACATGCCATTTCATCACTTGAGAATTCATCATCAGATGAATTTTCTTTGATCTTCTTTTTTTTTAGGGAAGGTTTTAAGGTAATGAATTTATCTTTTTGTTGTTCAAAATGTAGTTTATAGGTTTGTAATGAACTAACCAAATCATCAATATTCATTAAGGAGACATCTCTGTTGTCCTCCATAGCCACAACCTTGGGTTTGAATCTTTCAGCAAGATTCCAGACAATTTTGGTGCATACCTTGTCCTCAGGTATCCCTTCACCTAAAGCGTACATTTGATTTACAATGTCGCTTATCTTGGAAAAAAAAATCCAAGAAGACTTAATCCTCCCTCATTTTAAGAGTATCAAACTGATTCTGGAGGATCTAAAATTTGGACCTCTTGACTATTGAGGTGCCCTCATGGGTTCTCTCAAGAACTTCTCATGCTTCCTTTGCAGTTTTACAGGTCATGATCCGCCTGTACTCACTATCAGATACTGCACAGTTAAGGACATTCATGGCTTTGCCATTAGCTGTTTGAGGAGCTTTCTCAACAAGGGGCCAATAACTATAAGGTTTGGGCATCATCACCACGGTTGATGTGGTTCCTATCGTCTTTTCTTCCATGGGTTCATACCATCCAATTTTTGCAATATCTCATACTGACGAATCTATGGAAACAAAAAACTTCTCATTTTAGCCTTCCATGAGGCATAATTTGTTCCATCGAGATAAGGAGGTTTGGATATTGCATGAATATCTCCCATGGTGTTCTATCTTGGATCTACTCGGATGGTTAAATCCTTGTACGGAACACTAGGCTCTGATACCAATTGAAAGTTCCATTGGGAGCTAGAACAACACGATTGACCCTAGAGGGGGGTGAATAGGTCAATCTAAAATCGTTGGTCCTTTTTAAAATTACTTGATTGATTTTAGTTTAAGCACAACGGATATAACAATCAAGTGAGTGTGTATTAGTAAATGCGATTAAACAATCAACACAAGAAAATAACTCCAACACCACAAACACAGACACAAAATATATAGTGGTTCGGTTCGCCAACCTACATCTACTGTTAGGACTCGCTCAACCTTAAACTATCTCCAAATTCACTATGTGGGGACTTACACTCTCACAATTAGAGTAGGAATTCCACCTCACTCAATCGGTTGAGAATTTCACCCACCACTATCAAATAGGAATTCCACCTATCAATTGGCTGGGAATTCTGCCCACCACTGTGCTAGAGACAACGCTCTAGATTTTTTTATAGTGATTCTAGAGCAAATCCCCCTTAATCTACTTTCGGGTCAAAGGTATTAAAAACCAAATTAAAACCAAGAAGCACTTGCCTTTGAAGTTCTTTCTTGCTGATGTGTGTTTCTTCAAGATCCCACCCAAAGTGTGTCGACGCTCCTCCTTGTAACCGTTGTAAAGCAATCAGAATCTTGGGGTGACAAGGAAAATGATTTCACCACAGGTTTCCTAGTTTATGTGTCTCCTCTCTTTCTCACTTTCAAACTCAATCAAAAGATTGGTTGTTTATGATTTTCCTCCTGTCTTTCTCACTTCCAAATATAATCAATAGATTGGTTGTTTATGATTTTCCTCATCTCTTTCCACTCTTAAACACAATCAATAGATTGGTTGTTTATGATTCTCAGTACCAGAGTGTTGATCGTTCCTTAGAGTATATAACTCTTCTCAGCTCAAGGAAGAAGGTAAAACGATCACCCAACACCCATATTTAGAGAAGAGTCTTAACGATTTTTCTGACTGTTCAGTACCAACAGGTTGGTGGCACCGATGAGTTCATGTTCATATTTATTACTGTTCAACCACCCGACCCGTTGCGCATTAAATGCACTCCCAATGACTTTATTACTTCCCTGTCGACAAGTCGGTGTTGCCGATTGGTCGACACTTATGGAACCGAGAGGTCGGTCCATACGAGTGTCTCGATCTGGGGGCAACATCATCATGACAGTAGTTTTAAGCCAGAAACCTGTCTTACCCAGAACGACTTGTCGCCCTTTATCGAGGAGTCGGTCCTGATACTCTCGATCGGTCATGATATACCGATATGTTTGTTTCTTCGAGAACCTATTTGAGTTCACATTCCAGAACTCACAAGTCCTTTACCGATGAGTCGTCGACCACGAGGGATCGTTTAAGTTCATCACCGAGGGGTCGGTGCATACGAGACTCTCGGTCATAGGCTCTCCCAGAATGATAGTTCTTTAATCCAGAACCTCTGTCAGTCTGGCTGACCATTACTTGACCACGATGGGTCGATCCTGTCTCCACCGAGGGGTCGGTGAGAACGACTGGTCGAGCTGATAGTAAACTTAATTCATATTTCCAAGTTCACTTCCATTTACTGTCCAGTTGCATCTCTTAGGCTGTTATGGATTTACCATTTGTTCAACTAAGCATAAAGATAGTCCTCTCTAAGGAGTGGGTACCACCTATGCTCATCTATGGCCAAATACTTGTTTTTGTGATTACCATGGCGATGAGCTTTGAACCAGGTGGAGCATGATCTTCATACTTGATCATCTTGGGTCTTGAAGCATCTTTAGGAAGTGCTTCTTCCCGAGTCATAAAATTGACAAACAGGAACTCGGCAAAGAAGGGGCACTAACATATACGCATAAAATATAGAGGTTTGAAGGTTTAAAAGATTAAATATATTCCCAAAAAGATCATCATATTGATCTTTTCTCATTATGTCATTATTAACAATAGGATCCTACTTTTGGAGCTAACTTAGCGTAAACAAAAACTAATCCATTTTTACTTTCACACCTTCAAAGCAGGGATGCAAATCTCGGCAAGACCGAGATATCGGCTGATATCTGGGCCGATAAAATTCTCTCTCCCCTTTTGTATTTTTTTTAAAATATCGATTTTTTTTTCTGAATTAAAAAATAAATAAAAAATCCAAAAGGAAGCTTTTTTAAAAAAAAAAATGAAAACGAATATATCGGCCGATATTTTGAATATCGACCGATATCTGGTCGATATTGGTCGGATATTGGCCGAGATATCAACTCAGACCCACCACCGTTTTGATTTTTTATTCTTTTTTTAAAAAGTCCGATATTATAGATATTGGCCGATATCAGACCGATATATATTGGCCGAGAAATATCCTATACTTCCGATACAATACGTATCGGCCAATATGATAAGGGACTGATAGCCCGTACGTATCGACCGATATTTGCACGCATGCTTCCGAGTCTTCCCGAGAAGCCTGCAATCTTCGATCGATAAAGTCATGTATCGTATTTGACTTTGAGAACATCAACCTCGGATGCCAAATTATTAATAGTTCTAGACAGAGCTCGCATTTCAGATTTGAGGGAGTTAAGCCCTTCAAGTACTTATTGAAGAACCTCGTTTAGGCCTGTCAAAGATTGGGAGGACTGTCCAGAGGGCCTTGGTTGAGCGGGAGGGAAACGATGACTGATATGTTCTCTTTCTTCTTCTTCTGCTTCCTCTGAAACAACAGGGTGACCTTTACGAACCCATTGACCATTAATACATTGTATCCCATGAATTTCAAAGTTCCTGCGGGGTATTCCTCAATTGTTTGTCAAGACTCTTCTAATCCAGAAGGTCAGGGGACGTTAAATTTGTCAAAGAGAAACGAGAGTAGAAGTCTATTGCTCAAGGCTTTCTTTCTTCCTTGACAGTAAAACTCATGATAATGAAAGGAAGATCAATTTTGAGTGCCCAGATAATGAAGACATCAAAATATGCGACATGGTCGCGACCTCCAACTCTTGCCATGATGTCATAGGTGATGATATGATGGATCAAGCGGTTTCCAAAGTCAAATCAGATGCTTTGGGTTTATAGGCATCTTGAATCTCCGGTTTCTCACAGATTTTCCTAAGAGCCACAACTTCATTGAAGCCTAATTCATTTGTCCAATTGTTTGTTTTATAGAGTTGAGGTACATCGATGGGAGTTTGAAGGATGACCCCTAATTCTTTTGTATTGAAGGAAATTTTGACGCCTTTCACTAGGGAGTGTACTATTTTGTTTGAAATTTGTATAAAAGTGCCTAACCAAAGTTAGAAAGTAGGGACAATGTAGTTGAATGAAGAACCCCCATCCTTGAAACTCAAATAGCTCCTTTAAGTCTGAAATTATATTGATCAAAGAATCTTAGCGGGACAACTTTACCATAAACGACGGTCCTTAGAGAGAAATCATCTTTATAGTCTTTGACCACGTCATTGGAGATGAATTCTCTGTTATCCTCACGTTGCTTTTTCCTTCGTTCCTCCTCTTGAGAAGTTTACCTCTTTTTCGCTGTTGTCTTCTTTCTTGAAGGTCCAGGAGCGGTGGATTGGGATACCATTGAGATAGAGAAAGGTTCTACAGACGATTTCCTGGAGTAATTTTTGAATTTGAGGGTTTGGACGAGGAAAAATCGTCTGATAGTTTTGGCATTTTGTGAAAATTGAAACTGAACCTTAGAGCCAATATATACTTCCGCTAAGTTAGTCGACGTAAATGTTGTGATATATATATATATATATATTAGGGCTGTAAACGGATTTGGGTCTGCCCGTTCGGCCCAGCCTGAATATTAACAAAATGGGCCAGATCCTAGAGTCCGTTATTTATGTATGGACAATCTGGTAAGAGTCCGATAGAGCTCGGACGGGTTGCGGACGCTCTAAAAACCCGTCGGACAATCCACGGAATAAAATAAAAATGAGTTACGGGAACGTTCTTTCATCTTTTCCGCTTTCTATCTCTTTCTTCTCTCCCTCTCCCTCGCCGCGGGTCTCCATCTCTTCTCCTCTCTCACCGCGGGTTTCCATCTCTTCCCTTCTCTTGCCAATCTCTCTCTCAAACTCCCTTTCAGGCTCGTCGCCGATCTCTTTCTCTATCTCCCTCTCACTCTAGTCGCTCTCGATCTCCCTCTCACGCTCTGGATCTACCTCCCCTGAACCTCTCTCTGGGTCTTTGGGTCTCTCAGTCTCACTCTCTGGGTCTCTTCATTCTCCACCATCTTATTTTCCATTCCCTCATCAAAGACCCTGAAGAACCTTATGAAGGAAAGGAGGAATCAAAGGCAGATGCCAGAGAAGTATCTGTACAGGGGTAAGAGCATCGAGTGCCCTGGAAAGCACTGCGATTCCTGTGAGGTATTGGGACATCACGGTCCGATACGCCATCAAAGAAGCCCTCTTTCTCCGGTACCCCTCTTTTCTTTTTCTTTTGCTTGGAAGCTTGCAAAATAACCATTTTGAACTAAATTTCAAAAATGGGGTTTAGCTTTGAAAATGGTTGTTTTCCTATGGAAGCCGTTTTCCTATGAATCTAAGTCCGTCCTTATTTGAAGCACACGTATATGTAAATGAAGAAGCCCCAGGTGAACAGGGATCCTTTCTTCTCTTGTGTCTCTTTCAGTGTCTTAGGGTATTCTAAATGAACGATAAGATGCATCAAATGAGCTTGCTTCCATCGTATTTTACCAGGAAAATCATTGTCGGTGCACAGGCAAAGTTTGATTCAAGTCACTTGGAGGATCAAATGAACTGGCTTTGACTGCAATAAAAGCCTTGTTTTCGGCAATACATAATATTATTGAATGTTACTGCTATTGCTTCTCTAAATTGAGTAATAAAAATATGGAAAATTTGCAGCAATGTTTCTTCTGGGGAAGGTCATCCCTTGGACATCGTCCTAGCAAATAAAATTGTTCGACTTCTTTTATTCCAGATCTGTTTTTGGCCTTGATTTTCAGAGTTTAAAACAGAATTGGGCTTTTATGACACCTCTTTCATGGAAATTTTAACAAATTTAAAAACGTTTGGGCTCATATTATGAGAAAAAATATCTAAAACAATGTGATTTCTCTCAGACTCGACTTAGGAAATTTGATTTCAGACCATGAAAGCTGATGCTCTAAGTGTAAAAATTATATCCATCAGGGCAGGCATGAATAGCCTTTGACAATAAATATTGATACATAGCCATGAAAATGGATCCCACTTTCTGAGTGACTTTAGGACTTTGTCTCATCAGCTTAATATGAATAAATTATGAGTACCCTTGGATTGATGGGGAATAACGAACATGATAAATTATAGAGTGAAGGACAACCTGATACATTATAGAGTTGCATATTCCCCCTCTTTGTTAATGATTCTTTTTTATCTGAACATCTTAATTGGCAAGTTTTCCATTGTTTTTGTGATTAGATAGGTTATTCTTTGAAAGTTCCCTGCGTCCCATGATTTGGGCACCTAACCTTTAGTTTTTATACACCAGTATGTAGTTGCACCTATCCCTGCAACTTTCAACTCATGGCTTCTTGTTACCTGTCTCCTGGTACATTTTTCATGGCATCATCTTGCAGTCCTCTCTATTTCCACAATGGAGGGCTCGGGATTTTTAAACTGCAGATGAAAAACTTTATATGCCTTCCAAGGACTTTGTTGAATTTTTTCTGATTTGATAATTCTTGTTTCTTTAAAAAGGCCAACTCTCATTAATAATTGACTATGGACTGCAGCAATCTTATTTCCTTATTGTATACTTGGAATATATTTTTACTGTTGAGATTGTCACTTTATATAAATGCCATTTTATCCCTTATCTTTCATATTTAGTAGGCCGGTAAACGGATTTTTTTATCCGGTCTGTGGATGGTCTGGCCCGATCGAATGAGTCCAATAACGAGCCAGATTCTGGAGTCGGTAAGGACTTGGGGATCGGATCCTGAGAGTCCGAGAAGCACTCGGGTGGGCCGTGGACAACGAACACCCTCAACCGTTGAATTTTTCATTCCCTCAGCAAAGACCCTTTAGACCCAGAGGCATCTTCAAGAGAAGTGTGAAGAGGATCGATTGCCCTGGAAAGAACTGTGATTCCTGCAAATTATCATCTCATATCATTTGTTTTGCATGAATTTTTGTCACCTTTATCGTTATCAAAGAACATATGAATGACATTTTTTTTTTCTTAGTGTCTCATCAATCCTCTATTTTCCACTTGCTACTTCCATCATATTTAAAGGAACAAGGTCAGGCAGATTTGATTGTTTGAGGGTTATAATTCCGGCTGAGGATCTGAAGTTAGCTAAAGCAATGAAAGAGAGGATACAAAAGGAGAGCCTCAATTCAGAGATAATTTAATTTGAACTTAATATCATAGAAGTTGCACAACCGAAGCAGTGGATTGTAATATTATTATTATGTATTTGTTTGTCTCATTGAAGTTACCTAAGTAGTGGATTATAATATTATTATCATGTATTTGTCTCTCTCATTAAAGTTAAAGAGTAGTTTAAAAGCAATTTGGACTTCATTTGAAGGAAAGGATGCAAACTACAAAATTCTTTTTTGAATTTAGATATTTAGACTTGTTTACTTAGAAAAAAAATCAATTGAAAATTTTCAAAAAAATATCAATTTAAAAGTTTAAATTTAAGATTTTTTCTTCAATTTTTTAAATTAAATTAAATTTCTCAATTTGATAGAATTTTAAATTTTCAAATTCTAATAAAATATGTAATTTATTGGGCTAAGTCTGATAAAAAAATTAGGTTAAAAAGGTTTTATTTTGGGCTTGGCAGTGTGATGGGTCAAAACAAACAATCGGACCCTTATCGGGCCATGGACGGTCCGATAGGCTTATCGGACCAAGCCTGATCCGAATATTTTCGGACCTTGTGTTATTGGGCAGGGCCATGACTGTCCGATAAGGTTATCGGGCCGGGTCGGATCTAGGTCCATTTACAAGCCTAATATATATATATTTAAACATGTTCAGAGAAGTCAGTTGGGTCAATTGTTGACTGATGTGGCGACTGATAATTTGAGCAATGGTCACAATTGGAAGTCAGACGGGTCAATTGTCAACTGATGTGGCGACTAATAATTTGAACAATGGTCACAGTTAGAAGTCAGTCGTGACAATCTTTTCATTCAGCGCAAAGTCAATCGATTCATGAGTGGACCTGTGTATCGACTGACATACAATTTTTTTTGAAAAATATGAAATGTTCAATCAGAAACACATGAAATAAAAAATTCAACATGTCACCCTTATAAGAGATATTCCCAATCTTTTCCTAATGGTGCTACTCCTATCTTCTTTGAAGAGGATTGGTGAGAATTTCTTCTATATGATGATCAAAGTTGCCAAATTCTAATTTTGTATACCATGCACAAGGTCTCTATAAAATGATGTCTGATTTCAATCTGCAACGTTCTAAAGTGCTAGATGGATTCTTTGAAAGGCTTTAAATACACTTGTGTTGTTGGACCAAATAAGGATATAATCATAGTTCAGCTTAAACAGGATCTTGCTGAACCAGACTATAAGAAAATGCCCTAGAAAATGACATGTTTCACTAGTCCTTTTCCTATCAAATCTACAGTCTGCTGGGTCAACATCTGAAAAACTTATTTACTCAAATGAAGTGAACTTTGGATACCTCAGGCCTAGGTCAATGGAGCTAAGAAGATATTTGAAGTTTTTTTTTTTATGTCAGTCTTGTGAAATACCTTGAGGCAAGAATGAAAGTGAAATAAAAAAAACTTTCTGAGTTTCTCAACGATGGGTTTATCACTTTCATCTTTGTCAATCATGGTGGATGAGCTCATAGGAGTTTCAATCATTCTGATCTCAATCATTCCGAATTTATTGAGAAGGACTTTAGCATATTTAAATTGGTCTTTTAAATATGCCTTTACAATCATTTATAATTTGTAAAGAAATGAGTTCGCCTATCAAATTTATGCATAATGTTTGAAGATTTATGATATAGGCACTCATTTGTGAAGCTCAAGATGATGTAAATTTAAGAAAAAAATCATCATCATTAGGTTGGATAAACTAGACGGAGTCAATTTTTCTTCTTGCAAAGGCTATCAAACCACATAACTTTTTTGTCAATTTTAAACATGGTTTGAACATGCATGATTTTTCAAATCAGGGTTCTATTCTAGCTGAAGGTTTCCTCATGATCTATTTTTTCTTCTTGGTTGAAACCTTGGGCTACTAATCTACATCTATTTTTAACAGTATTCCTGGTTACAATACCTTGATTTATGAAATCCAATTGGACCCAATACCAGAATGATCAAAAGCACATACTTTTAGGCATAATCCCTCTTGACCGATTTCTTCTTTATAGCTAAAAAGAGTTATGATTTTCAAATTTTTCAACATCTGTGGGTTTCATTAGGGATGCAAGAGCCTTAATGTTGAAAGAATTTTCTAGCCTAAATCTGGTTACAGTTTCTTGGGAAGCCTTTCCTATAATTTTGATCTTGAAAGTTTAATTTATCTTTTGAATGAAGATGGTTTACTGTAATTTCTTAAGAATCAATATCATCTTCCAGCAGATTCTTTTTTATTTTCTTCTTTTTCAAATCTCAAAAGTGTGAGAATGGTTTCAATCTTTTTGTAACAACCCAACCTTCATAGATCATAATCAATTCCAAATATTTAATTGAGCCTTGATTGCTCACAAAAGTTCCATGCGTTGGAGTTTGTTCTAATAAGATTCATCATTTTGAAGCTCAACATGTCTCCATAACTCACATTCAATATGAGCTTTAAATGCTGAAAAGATTTATCAATGAAAAACTTGGAATGTGCAAGGGAGTGTATTTGATGAACTAAGATGACTTTTCAAATCACAATGAAGGAGAGCATTGAATCCTCCAGATTTACTAATATAAGATTGGAATGTGAGTGAGAAAGCAACTAATAAGGTATGCCAATTAAGCTCAATAACTGTCTTAAGGGACTCAGATAGGTGGCTAGGGATGTTTTCTTAAATTTTTTAACTCAAAAGACCATTTCACTTTAAAGCTTTTCATATCTTGATAAACAACAATCTTAGAAGAATCAAGAATTTTGGCTCAAAATAGCAACCCCTATTTGAGTCAAGCAAATTTATATGCAATGGTCCTAGAAACACAGGTAGAGGTAAACATTTTTATGTAACAACCGATATTTTAATATCAAAAAGTATTTTTAATCAAACATTTGTTTAACTAAAGCATAACATCATGACATTCATCACACAGTTGAATAATTAGGCTATCATAACGAATCAAGATACATTTTATGTATTTTAAACTTAAAAAGAAAGGACTTCAGAGGAAATACATGTATTACCTTCTCATGATTACCCGTTGTGAAGGAAACAATATCTTTGCATCTCATAAGGCAAGTGTTGGCCATTTCATGGTCACTGGAGTCTTCATTTCATTTACTTCCTTTGAAGTCATCCTGAATGACCTTGATGAATATATTTTTGACCTTTTTCTTTAAATGGGGACAGTTCAACTTGATGTGTCTCGGTTTGTTGCAACCAAAGCATATAAGGGGATCCTTCTTACTTAATTCCCTTTTGAATGGCTTCTTCCCCACATCAATGTCCATCTTTATGAAATTTTTGAAGCTTTGGAAATTTTATCAAAAGATTTTAAACTATTAATAATATTGGTAAATCTTGAGAGCATACTAGGAATAGATTCATTGAGTGCCATTTTATAAGAATCGTAATTATGAATAAGCATGACAATCCTTGAGTCCATGTCATGATTTGTGCTATCATAGGTTATTTCCAATTTGTCCCATGAAATTGAACTCAATTTCATCTAGTGAGCAATATAAGAAGCTCAAGGCCATAACATTTATTTGAATGAGAATAATGTCATTTTCATCCCATTCATTTTCAGCTTTGGGAAGAATTTGATTTTCAACAGTTTTGATGGGGACATGAGGACCATCATCAATTGTTTTCCATAGCTTATAGTCTTGAGCTTGAAGAAAAAATTTCATTTTAATCTTCCAACGTGTGTAGATGTGTTCACTAAGTTGTGGTGATCTAAGATTGGATTGTCCTTTCGCAAAGGATGGTCAGTTTGTTATTGGATCAATTTCTCGAACGATTGAGTTTTTCAGAGAATCTAAACTTTGATACTAATTGTTGCCCAGATATTGACCCAAGAGGTGAGGCGAGGGGAGGGGTGAATTCAGTTTTAGCAGTCTTTTCTCAATGATATGTGTGTTCTTAGTGTCTGTGGATGCCATATTGTGAAGCTACTCATTAGTGCATTATAAACATTGTTTAAAATGATGCTGGTTTCAGAATCATGTGTTATTTGTTGAAAATCTTCATCGCCATCACATTATCACCATTTGGCTAGTAACCCATCCATTTGAATCTACCCAGATTCAACCTCACCGTGTTAACCTTAGGCTGAGCCTAAAAACCCTTAATGCTAACTCACCAAATCATGGTACCTTTAGCTAGATGTTTACTGTCGACCACCAAGGGTGTCCTAAAGTTCCTCCACCGAATTGTAGTACAGAATCATCCCCAAAGATCTCGGTCAGGGCAGGCATATGCCAAACGTGAATACCCCTGAAGCCACGGGCAGAACACCTGGCATAGAGACCCAATCTTGAGTGAAATAAATGCCACGACTTCGGTCTTTTTACCAATTTGACCCTTAGCCCAAGTGTTATATTTGGTTATTTACTAAAATCTCCCTTTGGGGGAGAAGGATGGATTGTTAGTGTGGACGATTTGGAAGATATCATTGGAGGACATGTATGGTTAGGTTCCATTTTATTAACTCCTTTGATTGTTTAATTCAATTTATTTAATCGGTTATTTAGTTGACTTTCGGAATCATTCTTATTATTCTTTTCCCACTTGGTTTTCTTTTGACTTAATCGAGTCAGGGCATTGAGTTGTGACTAAGTGAGACCGAGTCAATTGATTAGGAGCCCCCTTCAATCCAAGTAGATTCATTTTTATTGAACGGCAATTTCGAAAAGTACATCTTACGTGAGGGTTTCAGACACACTTTAATCTATAATTTAATTACTGCACTCTAAATTCCTTATTGATGAATTTGATGAGATTATTTATATACGTGAATGAAAATATCATGCCATGACATGATGTGTATGATTAATGAATCTAAACGTTAAACAAACCACACATATTGGAAGAGCACAAAATAAAATAGATAAAGTAAATGCTTGAATGAAATGAAGAGATGAGAAGGAGAAAGAAAGCAAACACAATATTTTAATGAGGTTTGGCTCCAGTCTATCTCCTCGCCCCAAGCTCCTTGCTTGAGGATTCAAATCCACTATTGCTCCTTCTTTGGGTGGAGAAGAAACCACATACACATAAGAGTTTCCAACTCTTTTTCAGCTCTGAAGCTGAAGACATCCCTTCTGAAAGTCCCTTTATCCACGGTGCTAGAACAACATGATTGACCGAGGAGGGGGGGGTGAATAGGTCAATCCCATTTTCCATAGTGTTTACAAATTTTTTGATTGTTTTAAGTGCAGTGAACATTAATCAAGAGATTTGTTTAGTGTGATAGATTGTTTCTAATTTCTTTAAACAATCACACTAAGATTTAGACCATTTACATTTTTCTTGATTATCGATGCTTGTGTACAAAATGTAGAATATGATAATCAACATGCAAAGTGATGTATGTTGAAAAAAGTACTTAAATAGTAAATACAAACACACAAAGATCAAACACCATAAAACCAATTTAAAGTGGTTCGGTTAGCCAACCTACATCCACTGTTAGGACTCGCTCAACCTTGAGCTATCCCCAAATCCGCTAAGTGGGGACTTGCACCCTCACAATTATAGTAGGAATTCCACCTCACTTAATCGGCTGGGAAATTCACCCACTACTGTAGAATAGGAATTCCACCTAATCAATTGGCTGAGAATTCCACCTACAACATGTGCCGGAGATGCCACTTCAGATTTTTTATAGTGGTTCCGGAACCAAGCTTCCTTAATCCATTTTCGGAACAAAGGTTTTAAAACAAAATTAAAACCAAGAAGCACTTGCCTTTGAATCTCTCTCTTGATGTGTTCTTTTTCAAGATTCACCCAATGTGTGCTGGTGCTGACGCTCCACCTTATAGTCGTCGTAAGGCAATCACAATCCAGGACGGCAAGGAAACTGGTTTTACCAACGGTTTCCTAGTTTATGTTATTTTCTTTCTCTTTTCCTCCCTTACAAACTCAATCAATAGATTGATTGTTTATGGTTTTTCTTTCATCCTCTCTTTCTCACTTCCAAACACAATCAATAGATTGGTTGTTTATGATTTTACTTTCTCCTCTCTCTCTCAAACTCAATCCATATGATTGGTTGTATATGATTCCCCAAGTGTAAACATGAGAGAGAGAGAGAGTGATCCTTCTGTTGGCCCTTGCTTAAGCTCACTAATAAAGATGATAGTTTAACTGATTTTGCCGAATGATACCAACTGGTTGCATAAAGATTGATTTTATAGAGAAGAAAACCAGTTGCAGTAACGGTAATCTACCGACAAGTCGGTCACACCGAGGGATCGGTGACTAGACATGTTACCATTACAATTCCGACCGTTGTGCAATAAGTGCACTCCCAACGATAATATTCTTTCCTGGTCGACATGTCGATGTCGTCGATGGGTCGACAGTTATGGCACCGAGAGGTCGGTCCATACGAGAGGCTCAGTCTGGGGTAAAACTATGTTGATAGTAGTTTCAAGTCCAGAAACTTGTCTTACCTAGAACAACCTGTCGCCCTTTACTGAGGTGTCGGTCCTGGTAATCTCGATCGTTCTCAACATACCGATATGTCTGTTTCTTCGAGAGACCACTTGAGTTCAAAGTTCTTGTAACGCCCTGCCCTTTTATACTCGCCGGAAATCAGAGTATATCTTTTTAAAATAAAATAAGAGTCAGAGAGAGCGGGTAAACGTCACGACGCGAGCTAAGTTCGGGTTCCCAAACCCGACCCTTAACTGGCTAACGATACGTGTGCGTGGACCGAGTCCACTAAAACAGTTCACACGCTATATAAATTAACTGTGGAAATAACATATGAATAGAATACTATCCATAGACTTGATATTAAAAAACTAGGTAGCCAATCACTATTAAATTAACTTACGATTAAATATCCAAAAATCATCAATCAACTATAGCAAAATAAACTAAGTTATGACAATCCCAAAATGCAATTATCTCAAATACATTGTTCCAAAATCAATATTAAATAAAGTAAGCATAAGTTGTCCAAGCTCCTAAACTTGGCTACTTTCACGTCCATCGTCCTTTCCATTCCCTGTTCCATCATCTAAAGGGTAGAAGTAGGGCGTTAGTCACCGCGCCCACTAGGAATTCCAAGTAGGGTTATACACATAGGATCAATATACAAATCAAAATAAGAATATGATATTAAAACTGTAAATATATCATAGTACCAAAAACAACGCATGATAACCATATCCAAGTCATGCAATGTATGTGTCATGTCATGGGTATCATATGCCAATGATCCCCCACCCAATGTCCATATCATTACCATACAAATTAAAATCAAGTGTTCCTTTGGCCAATTACTTCCACATTGTTTTGTGATGTACCACCAGGTCACTGTTATACCTCCCCACGTATGTTAATCGGAAAAACACAGAATGGAGCGTGGACTCCTCCCCACATATGTTAATCGGAATCACCGAATGGATGGTGGACTCCTCCCCATGTATGTTAATCGGAATCACCGAATGGAACATGGACTCCTCCCCACATAAGTTACTCGGAATCAGTGTGGACTCCTTCCCACGTATACTAATCGGATATACCGATGGAGAGTGGACTCCTCCCCATGTATGTTAATCGGAATCACGGAATGGAGTATGGACTCCTCCCTCATGTTCCCTCCCATGCCATGCATGAGATCATGAATGCAGAAATGTCATTTCAAATCAAATCATATTGAAATTCAGTTCATAAAACTTTCACCATTTGATTTACCAAAATAAACATTGTATTGAATTAAAAACCCATAACATATAAGATCCATATGCATCTCAACAAGGTAGGAATCTACCAACGTCCAAGATAATATCCTTGCTGTTTTTGTGAAGGTCACGTTCAATGATCACGTCGAAACCGAATTGCAAACCCCTTTACGAATCTTCTTTCCTTATTAAATTCGATCACATATTTCAATCAATTTGATTTTTTTTTTAATTTCAATTAATTATTCCATACATCATTCTAGATAAACTGAACCTTTGGAAAAATTATTTAAAATTTTCACTTTTAAATTCATTCAACTGAATCAAGGATTCAGTCGACTGAACCCTGCCTGATTACCGTCCGTTACCCATCCCGCGGACAGTCGAAACACGTCCGCGGATGGTAAAACCCGTCCCAAGGACAACACAACCCTTGTTCAGTCTTTTTTTGTTTGTATGTTTTGCTTGGCTTTTCTCCATGAAATTCATTCCTTAATCATGTCTAACCATGTATTAATCATTCATGCATAAAATTAATAAGTATACTCTACCCACTGGCCAAAGCTAGGGTCTTGTCCATTATTCTTTCAATCCTTGTTTCATAATATGAATCAAACATCACCTTTCCTTCTGTTTCAACCATTTCCATCCTTTGGATGGCTTTACCATTCCATGGCCTTAACATAATTCGGCCATCCATTTCAAATCAATATGTGAAACTCATGGGTTTGACCACTCCATGGCCAAAACCATGGTTTCCTTAAGTTTCTTTCACCCATTATTAAACTCATCCATACAACTCTCAGTTGGTTTTCAATATCTATCCATTCCTTGAATGGATACCAACTCCATGATCATTTAATGGTTTGACCATTTTATTCTAACACTCTTGGAGCCCATGGATTCGGCCACCTATGGTCAAATCCATGATTTCCTTAATCTCATTCCTATTTACATAAGCATGGGACATACCTTTACCCGCTGGTCTTTCCTCCTTAATCCTTCTCCTTTCTTGGTGTTTTGCTGGTCCTCTAAGTGTAATGACGAAATGTGGGTGAGAGAGAGAGAAAATAAGATAGAAATCTCTTTGTTCTCAATGTAGAGGTGTCGGCCAAGGGGTGTGAAGTGCCCCTTGGTGGTGTCTCCTTGTGATCAGCTCAAACTCCTTTCAATCCCTTCCTTTCCTGTTCTTCACTGTTTTCTCTAAGTCTAGAGACGAATTGGGAGAGAGAGAGATGAGAAGAGAATGAAAATCTCTTTGTTTCAATTTGTGGAATTCGGCCAAGGGGTGTGAGCAGCCCCTTGGCTTGTATCTCTTTGTAATCCTACCTAAAACCATTCACTTCCCTCATTAAGGTTTCATCTTACCAAGGTGTCCCTTGGCTTAACCAAGGCACCTCTTGACTCCAACGTGTCCTTTGGGGTTTCATCCCATGAGATGGAAGCTCAGTGCCATACCAAATTCCCTACACGCACTCAAAGGTAAAACTTCCAAGTTCAGTCTCATCTCACATCAATGCAACCATAATTCATAATGTAACTGAGTACATGTAAGCATCTCCATTCACATGAAAGTCACAACGTTACTTAAACGGCTTAACTTTATAATCTCATCTTAGATCAATAAAATCAATCACAAGCATTATGGGTATCAAAGCACGCCATAATTCAAACAAAATCTATTGTTCTCAATTGAATTAGTAAATTCCAATATTCGTTATTCAGCACTCCAACATCTAGGTCTTGAAACATGTGACAAATGGGAACAATCTCTCTACAACTCACCTCCTTAAATAATTTAAAAGGTTCGATGGGTGAATCTCCAATTCACGCCCACATTAACCTCGCATCCTGACATATCCAACAGTAATGAATCAAACACCCACTTATAACCAGGCACATGCCTATCAACTGAGTCTTCCTTAGTCGATGAATAAATCAATACATCATCAATAAAGACTTTCACAACTGATCCAGATATGGTCTCAAGATTCTATTTATAAGATTCATGAATGTTGCAAGAGCATTAGTTAATCCAAACGCTATTATTACAAACTCATAATGACCAAGAACAATCTTCACAATTTCACATTCCCCAATCTCAACTGTTGATATCCTTACCGAAGATCAATCTTGGAGGAATATCGAGATCCTCTCAACTAATCTAACAAATCATTAATTCAGGGGAGGGATACTTGCTCTTAATTGTGGCTTTATTCAATGGTCTGTACTTGCTACAAAATTCCATAGAGCCATCTTTTTTTTTTCCTCTACAAACTGAGTTGGTGCAACTCAAGGTGATGCACTAAGTCAGATGAAACCAACCTTCATAAAACCATCCAATTGACTTTTTAATTCTACCAACTCAATCAGCGCCATTTTATATGGAGGTATAGAAATAGGCGACATACCAGGAAACAAGTCAATAGGAAATTCAACATCTTCATGAGGTGGCAATCCCGTCAACTTCTCCAGAAACACATATGAGAAATCGCATATCACTTTGGGTACTTCATATCCAAAACCAAAAGATCACACTCTAATTCAACTCCACCAATGGCTATCACACAAGTCTGATACCTTACACACACTAGTGGATCGACCAACTCCAACCCGCAACAAACCATGATTTACGAGCCCAAACACTTCAAGCCTTGCCATCCATCAAAGTGTCTCCTCTAGGCTGATTAAGCTACACCACTAACACAAAACCAACATTCCGTTCTAAGAAGGATTTCTACCCCACTCAGCCTAAGGGGAAAAACTAAGATTCAACCTCTAACCATGGCCCTACTCACAGCTGTAGAGTTGAACCTAAGCTCTGATACCATATTTTAAGGCCCCGTCCGATTAACTTCATCAAACGGGTCCTCACATTGATGAAAGACCAAATAACATGGGACGTTCAACATGGCTGATATTTTGGTTTTTAAATTATCATCAACATGATAACACTTAAATTGTTCACAAACTGTTTCAGAATTGCAGAATAATATCAATAATCCATGATCGAACAACTCAACATCCCATATTAATTCTATCTATTAACATGTATGAACCATCAAGCCAAACCACACTAAACTAACCACATAATGAGAATTAAAAACTAAATCTCACTATCTCACACCTAAGGCAAATAAATAACCATAATAATCCAAATCTCAAATCAACTAAAATTGTTACAATCCTCAATGATACTTAAAGTGCCTCAAATGAACCAAATCAACTAAACCATTAGTTTCTGTTGTAAAATAAATAACCTACAATTGGCATCTAATAGCTCCAAGATCTAGTCCTGTTTCTGCGCCGCTCCCTGATCTAACTCCAAAGAAACTCCTGAAATTTAGGGGTATGAGCTTGATGAGGGCATAAACCCAATGATCCACTCGATCCACACTCGGACTCAACATAAGTGGACCTTGATACAGCAAAGCAGATGGCCATGACTTACATGGACGATTTTGATCGAGGTCACCATAAGTGGACACCGTCTAATAAATCCTCTCTGATTATTAGTTGTGGCCCTGCTCATCCAAGTGTAGCAGGCCGGCCTGTTAAGCAAAAGCCCACTTCTAAAAAGGCCAGACCTCAACAAGCCCACTCCAATAAGTCCAAGAAAGGTTCATATTCTACAACCTCTCATAGTGTGCCAAGTGTCCGAAGGAGAATGCATTGGCAAAGAAAGAAATAAGAGTGCATAGATAAGAAGATGAGGTGGGCGAGCGAATCCTAAAATCCCTCTCCGTTTCTTCCAACGCATGGAGGTCTAAACAATCTCCCCAAATTCTCTCCACCGTTCCTAGCCTAAAATCAATCCAAGTTGGCATGTGAATTTTGGAGGAAGTCAACTACACACACCTCATCAACGTGTGTTATTTTTGGTGGACCTTTGACACATTTTTAGAATGTGTTTTGGTAAACTTATACTTGACCGTCCAAAGCCATATTAGGTAGGTATGTTTTTTTATTTTATTGCTTTAGTATTTATTTGTTTCCTTTTTTATAAGATTGTTTTACTAGGATCAAATATCATAATGATGATATTCTTTTATGCATTGTAAACCTTAAATAAGCCACACCCTTGGCCGTATGAGGTAGATATTGGAATAAAAATTATCTTTTGAGAAAAACCTCTTTGAGTATTTGATGGCTTCTAGCCTTTGGAGGTCCAACTTTTGGATTGCTCTTACAAGTAAGTACTGGGTTTTTTGGTTTAATTATTGCTATGGAATTTTAGATTAAGAATTTTTATTCATAATTTCTTATCTTTTTAATCACGTGCTTCCGCAATTAAAAATCAAATTGGATTGATGAGACCTTAATTTGAAATCCATTGGCATAATTAAATTCCTAGGAACCTTGTTTGGTTTTGGATCTATTTAACGGATCCTTGACTAAGGTAGAATCCTTTCACAGATTGTGATTGGCTACGTGGGCTCTCAGACGCCATAGATCTGAATCATCTAGCACTCTGAAATTGCGACCTACTGGCGAATTCTCACGGATTTGACCCTAGGCATGCATCAAGTGGATATTAGAGCCACAAATCTTGGGACTGCTGTGGATTTCTTTTGTGATCTATCACTCTTATGTTGTCAAAGTCTATTGTACTTTTCATTGCAGCATTGAAAAAAAAAATTTGAACTTTCGGGACATTGATGCTATGAGCCCGTATATTTGAGCTAGATCATACTTGTATGACTCGACTGGACTTTTGTTTGTGATTCATTTCTTTATTCGCACCATACACTCAACCCAATTTCAAGTGCTCTTTTTCTTGTTTCATCATGCCTCACGGGTACAACACTCTCAAAACAGGCAAGAACGACGAAGTTGCTCTTGATGGTACCTCCAACATCCCACATCAGGACAACAAACAACCAGAGACGGTGGACTTAGGAGAGACGATTGCGGCATTAGCACACCAGATCGCTACCATGCAAGCATCCATGCAGCATCAAGCGGATATACTTCATGATTCTATGGAGAAACTTTTCCATGACCGACGCTGATCATCTTCATCCGTCCGCAGGTCTTACGCCTCTCATCATGTACCCACTTTTGATGAATCGAACCATAATAGTGACGATTGCACAAATACAAATCGCGTGCATCGTCGTCAAACAAAGAAACCACATCCCATCAAAGTTAACATTCCTGAAAGAGTTAACAAAACACGACGGCGTCAAGAACCTGTTCACCTTCTTCAAAGACGACACCAAATACACCTTGGGTCCTATGACAGAGTTAGATCGGCGGAAGAGTAAAGCGGAAGAAAGCCTTGTCACTCTTAGCCAATTGTGAGAGGAGTCACGTAGTGGTAGAGGAGGATTGTACGCCTTGGTCCCACACGAGGTTATTCCTGACTCCCCCATCCCTCCAGCAATGGAGCCAGTATTAAAAGAGTTAGCAGATATCCTTCCAAAGGGGCTTCCAGCAAGGCTACCTCCCATGCGCAACATTCAACATTGCATCGATCTTATGCCAGGGGTGGCCTTGCCCAACAGGCTCGCCTACCAGATGTCACCTACAGAGAGTGCGGAGTTGAACCAACAAGTTTAGGAGTTGGTGGGTCAGGGTTTCGTTCGTGAAAGCCTCAGTTCATGTTCAGTGCCGGCCCTACTCACTCCAAAGAAATATAGCAGTTTACGGATGTGTATAGATAGTAGGGCTATAAACAAGATCATCGTTAGCTACAACTTACCCATCCTGCACCTAGATGACATTCTAGACGAATTGGCAGGATCTAAGGTCTTCTCAAAAGTAAAATTTCTAAGCGGGTATCATCAGATCTGTGTCCGCCCGGGCGACGAGTGGAAGACAACATTCAAGACCCGTGAAGTCCTGTTTGAGTGGTTAGTCATGCCTTTTGGACTATCCAATGCTCCCAGCACCTTCATGCGAGTGATGAACAAAACGTTGCGCCCTTTTGTTGGGAAGTTTGTGTAACATCCTTGATTTTTCAATGCAATAATATATTGGAATTTGATTATTTAAATAGTTTAATTTGTTGAATTTAAGATTTATGGATGAAATGGATTTTCAATGGGTAAGAATTGGGTCAATAGCCCAATTATGACCCAACGGGTCATGGATAGAGTTTGAATGGAAAATAAGTGGGTAAGTGTAATTAAATGGGTCAATTACCCAATTGGGACTAATGGGGCAAAATGAATGGATTTTGGGAAGTAAATGGGTAAGGGATTAACTTAATTGGGTCATGTACCCAATTAAGACCCAATACATGGGATCCACCTCATCAAGTGAGGTGGCATGTAAGTGGCATGGCCAAGTGGGACCCAAATCCACCTCATCAAGTGAGGTGGCATGTGGTCTAAGGTAACATGCATGGTCGGCTACCATGGTTGACTTGGTCAACCATGGGTGAGTTCAAATGGGGTGAGTTGAATTATATTGAGTTGGAAATTAAAATCACTTGAGTTATAAGGAAATGAGTTAAAGAAAATTAAGTGAGTCAAAGTGAATTGGGATTGAGTAGAATGGGAAAGACCAAGCCCCAAGTGTAAGCCATGTGTCTCCTTGGTTGGGACACATGGGAAAGACCAAGCCCCAAGTGTAAGCCATGTGTCTCCTTGGTTGGGACACATGGGAAAGACAAAGCCTCAAGTGTAAGCCATGTATCTTCTTGGTTGACCAAGGGACACATGGGAAAGACCACACCTTAATGTGAGTGGTTGGGAGGTTGGGGCTACCCAAAATCCATAGGGCCGATCCTCTCTTGGAGACAAAAGAGATAGAGTTTCATCTCATCCTCTCCCTCCCTCTTGAGCAAAAGAATCCTATCTCTCATCTCTCTCCCTCTCTCTACATCCTTGGCCGATCCTCTCCTTTGGAAGAAAAGATAGAAAGTTTTCCATCTCATTGTCTCTCTCTCTCTCTCTCTCTCTCTCCCTATACACCTTGGCCGATCCTTCCATAAAGACTTCCATCTCATTTCCTCCCTCTCTCAATCAACACCTTGGCCGAATGCTCCATTGAAGATCAAGGAGGCTTTCAATCCCTCTCCCTCCCATTTCGGCTCTAGACTTGGAGGAAGAACAAGGACTATGGAAGGAGAAGGACGGAGGAGCAAGATCAGATCTAAAGAAATGGAGGAGACGCGGAATAGGTATGTAGTGTTTAACGAAGATTTATTGGTTAAAAGAAGCTAAGGGAAAACATGGTTTCGGCTATGGAATGGCCGAAACCATGGGTCCCATATTTGATGGTTAGGATTGGCTAAACCGTTGCAAGCCATGAAGGTGGATATCCATTTGAAGATGGAATATATTGGCTAAACCGTTGCAAGCCATGAAGGTGGATATCCATTTGAAGATGGAATATGTTTTGGAATAAATGATCAAAGAGTCGGTATCCATTCAAGGAATGGGTAGGTGTTGAGGACCAACAACCAAGGGATGGAATGAAGAAATATGGATGATGTTTAAAACGTTTTTAAAGAATAAGGAAACAAATTTTAAGAGGAAGGGTTAAGTCTTACATCAAACAAATGAGGACTGATTTCGTGTTTCGACCGTCCGCGGACGGGTAACAAACATAACATGGTGTTGTTTGCAGATGGAGATATGCATGTAGGACAGGTCACTGTCTGTAGGATGGGTTTCTGTCCTCTGCAGGATGGGATGCGGACTGGTACCCGACTGATTCTAAAAGTAAAGTTTTTGTATGATTTTCCTTTTCCAATTGGTTAAGTTTAAAAGGAAGGATGTACGGTATGATTTAAATTAATTGGATAAGTAATTTGACTATTTTATATGATGGAATTAATTTAAGGTAACGGGATTTCACAAACGGGTGTACGATCGGCTTTGGTGTGATCGGTGATCTATATCTTCACGAAGCATCAAGGATACAATACTTGGACGTGGGTAGGATTCCTACCTTGTTGAAACACTTGGATTATGTACATGCAATGGTTTTTCTTTCCATGATTGGTGATCTATTTTTTGTATCAAAATGCTTATGTTTTAACAATGGATTTCAAGGCTATTATGTAATTTAATGTGAAATAGCATGATGCACTCACATCTCATGCATGGCATGGGAGGGAACATATGAGAGGAGTCCACGCTCCATTCGGGGTATCCGATAAACAAACATGGGGAGGGATCCGCACTGATTCTGATTGAGAAATGGTATATGATGTTTTGAAATGAAAAAGGAGTCCACGCTCCGTTTGGTGGGACCGATAAGGCATATGTGGGAGTCATGACAATGAATACCTTGATGTGGCTTGTTCATCAAGAGGTTTACTTGTGTATTTTTGAGATATGGTTGATGGGTGAGAAATCATGGATATGACAACCATGGCATGGCATTGATTTAGCATGATTCGATATTATGTATCTATTCTGATTTTTATACTAATCCCATGTGTTTTCTCCTACTCGGAATACCTACTAGGCGCGGTGACTAATGCCCTACTTCTACTTTAGATGATGATACAGGGAATGGAACGAACGATGGAAGCGAAAGGAGCCAAGCTTAGGAGCTTGGCCAGCTTATTGCTTATTTTTAAAGTTTTAGTTTTGGACAGTGTATATTGAGTTAATTGCATTTTGGGATTGTAATAACTTAGATATTATTTTGCTATGGTTTGACGTTACCTTTGGATATTTAGTTCAGTTAAGTTTTAGGTGATTGACTTCCTTGCTAAGTAAAGGTTATGGTTGGTTTATGTAATCAAATATTAATTCTGTAATATGTTTATTTCCACACGTATAACCTTAAACGTGTGAACTATTTTAGTGGACTCGGTCCACGTACACGTATGGTTGGCCAGTTAAGGGCTGGGCTTTAGAAGCTCGAACTTAGCTCGCGTCGTGCATCCCGCTCTCTCACTCTTTATTTAAAAAAAAAAATAGACTCTGATTTTCGGCGAGTGAAAAAGGGCGGGGCGTTTACAGTTGGTATTAGAGCGAAACCAGAAATATGAATCTTTCAAAGTAAGATTATGACGGTATCATGTCTCACTGACAAGATAAGAATCCCAACTGACCGACTCTTCAGAGTCAGCTGCACGGGGGCAAGATTAATTTACTTTGTTAAGAATCAGGCTGAAGCATTCAAACTGAGAACAACACTATCACTATAAAAAAAAATGGATTTATCAAACATAGCAACATAGGACATATTTCCCCGAAACAAGAAATATCAAGATTTTCCCAAATTGAGAAACAATACTTGATACATAGGAAAGTTCCCAAAAATAAGAAATACAAGATGATGATTTGGCAATTCTCCAAACTATGTAAACACAAAACTTTATGAGAAAGTTAAGTCAAATGATGTGTCAATGACTTAGGAAAATGCCTCCGAGAAGAAGAACTCGACAAAACCCGCATGTGGAGGAAGAGGTGCAGCAACCACACCAGGAAGAGGCGTAGAACAGCGTAAATATTCCTGTGGTACCCCCCGAGCCGCAGAATTTAGTGCAGGCTGTGGTCACTTCCGTTCTATAGCAACATATGAACGGCAATGGAAGGGCGACCACCAATGAGGCACATGATCGAAGCATGGTTAGAGACTTCCAACAGCAGCGTCCCCCTCATTTCAAAGGGAAAGAAGGACCTGCAGGAGTGGAGAATCAGTTAAGAAATATCACCAAGATCTTGACATTACTGAAGATCACCAGTAATGAAGATAGAATACTGCTAGCTACTTCGCAGTTGATCGATGATGCCGACAAGTGGTGGGAAGTGATTGAATGACAACGGGCACAGATTCTAGCAGGGGAAAGGATTGAGATGACATGGGACCAGTTCTCTGCAATGTTCCTGGATCACTATTTTCCAGAATAGAAGAAGGAGCGCCAGACACAAGCGTTCATATCTTTGGTATAGGGCACCATGACGGTGGCAGAGTATCATCAGGAGTTTCTCCGTCCATCATGTTATGCTTTATACATGGTGGACACGGAATACAGGAAAGCTCGTAAATTTGAGCGGGGCCTTCGATCAAACATCAGGGTCAAAGTGACTATCTTCAAGTCACCTACGTTGGCGGAAGTGGGCAGTCGAGCTACCATAGCTGAGCAAGAGCTAGTAGAGACAGTTCGGTTTGTGGACAATCGCCGAGGCCAAAGCGGAGAAGTGTTTTTCGTCCAAACAAGTGAGTCCGACCCAACTTTGGGAGACCATCACCTTTTACTTGATCAACCGGAGGCTTTCGTCCCAATCAGCTCTCCACATCAGTATCCGTCTCTTAAGTTCCTCGAGGGGTGAGCACCTGTTTTCAGTGTGGTCAACAGGCCATTTCAAGACGGAGTGTCTGCAGAACAATAGACCTTCTCACTCCAAGGGCTCGTTTCGTCCTCCAGCTTGACCAGCTCATTCACAAGCACCCAAAGCACATAACCAGGCAGGATGGGCACCTATTCCGATAGGATCTGGACGACTGTATACTTTGGCTCCTCCTCCAGAGACGGTGGATCACTTAGTGATTCAAGGTATGGCAGTAGTTGGTAGTTCCTATGCCTATCTATTATTTGATTCAGGAGCATCCCACTCCTTTGTATCTGCTGCTTTAATATCTGCTACTGAAAGTCTAGTACAACAACTGTCCACTGCACTTACTATTGTATCCCCTGTTGGAGACACATCACTAGGACTGATATACACATTGGTAATGTAACGCCCCGCCCTTTCCGAGAAAAATTCAGAGTCTAATTTTTTTTTTTTTAAAATAAACATCGGAAGAAAGCGGGCGACGTCACGACGCGAGTTAAGTTCAGACTACCCAAGTCTGAACCTTAACTGGCCACCCATGTGTACATGGAATAGACCATGATAGTGAATCACACATGGAACTAACATCAACATGCGGAATAATCTAGATTAATTGCGGAATAGAAAGACGAGATAGCAAGTAACAGTCTTAAACATTAAATAACACAGATCAACCATCCACAGGTTATTATCCTAATCAAACCATAGCAAATAACGAATTATTACATGTCCAACAAAAGTATTCAAATGACAGTAATATAACGTAATCCAAATCCATCATTAAAGCACTTAGGCTCAGCTCCCCTCCTAATCAATGACATTTCCTTTCCCTTTGCTTGTACCTGCAATCTCCTCTGAGGATAGAATTAGGGCGTTAGATCAACGCGCCCAGTAGGTTCCCGAATCAGGGCTACCACATGTTAGCATATAAAACATGCATATACATATCATAATACGTGATCAATAAAAATAGGTAAAACAATGCTATGAAATATGCACATGCAATGAGCATCCCCCATCATGTACTTTCATAGCCATCACTTGACGTGCCTTGCACCGACAAGGTAAATTACGACACACTTTCATCTCTTCTATAAAATATGTACATGCAATGAGCAACCCCCATCATATACAATCGTAGCCATCACTTGACGTGCCTTGTACCGACAAGGTAAATTACAACACACTTTCATCTCTTCTATAAAATATGTACATGCAATGAGCAACCCCCATCATGTACATTCGTAGCCATCACTGTAGAACTTCATTCATTATCCCATGCCTATGCATGAGATGCCAATGCCTGTATGCCATTTGTTAATGCATAATATATCATTTGAAACACATATTTTAAAACAAGAGTATCATAAGAAAACTGGGTAAAAACCGTGGTTACAAGTAGGTAGGAAACCTACTGAAAATTCGCTTCTGTGTTTGTTCCTTTTCACTTGATCACGACTTGCCCGCCGTTCACGTTCCGTTACCTTGTCATGTAACAACAAATCCATATTCAATCTACTTGATTCCTAATCAAGTTTAGGTCTTATATACCATCTTGTAAGTCCTTTGATCAATCCCTTCATTTGGCTTGTATTCACAGATTTGCCATTGGTCACAAACCATATTTGAAACTAACTCCATAACTATTCTTCCTTAGTGGGGTTCGGCCATACTACTTGGCCGAACCTCACCACCTTTCTTTGGTCCTTTACATCATACATACCTACATCTCCCATTCATTATCAATTATCACAAAGTCCATCAATAATCATTGGTGGGGTTCGGCCATACTACATGGCCAAACCTCACCCTATGTATTTTTTTTTCCCATACTCCCTTATCTATCATGCTTGGTTATTTACTGATATTAAGTACATAAATACATACATGATTCTTGAATCAAAATCATACAACCCAATCAGTAACCATAACCCTATGTAAACCAAATAAAAACCGTACAAGAAACCCATGGGGTTCGGCCATTCTCATGGCCGAACCTCATGGTTCTTTGGATTCAATTAGTCCATGATTTGTCCCTGATTTAAATCAGTAACTTAACCATAACCTTACCATGGTTCAGCCATATATTGGCCAACCAAAATCAGTAAACAATCACATAAAAAATCTCCACCATCAGTATGGTTTATCTCTCCAAAAACATACCAAATATCAAACACTTTTATGGGGTTCGGCCAACAAATGTGGCCGAACCCTATACCCATGATTTGAACCCTTCTTCACTTACATTTCATGTCCATTGCATCATGTAAAAATCAGTATAATAATTACATGGTTTTAACTTTCAAAAACCATCCAAAAACAGTCCATAAAAGTTTATGGTTTCCATGTTTCCCAACATGAAACCAACACTCTTTTACATGGGGTTCGGCCCTCCATGGTGGCCGAACCCAATGGTTATTCTTACTGTTTTTAAACCTCCAATCATCATGTAATTAACAGCGTATTAACATCAGGTTTTAATTTTAAAAGAAACCATACAAAAACCAACATCATATCATGGGATTCGGCCATCCAAGATGGCCGATCCCCATGGTCCATCTTTTCCAATTTTAATCTACTGGTTTAGACCACATAACTTCCACCTTTTCTGATATCCAAACCCATGTTTTAACCCTCTTTAAAATATGTATTTTAAATCTAATAAAACATGTAAAAACAGTCCCCACATGGATGGTTTTAAATTTCAAAAACCATAACCATTAACCAATTCTTTCCATGGGGTTCGGCCACTCAAAGTGGCCGAACCCAATGGTCCATTTCCACTCCTCTTTGACACTATCTTCCATGGTTTAGACCCATATCAAATTCGGCCATGGCTTGGCCAAATTATGACATGCAAATCCATGTTTCCAATCTTTCCAAAGCATGTATCTTAAACCTCCAAAATCAGTCCTATTCTTGCATGCTTTATCCCTTACAAAACCATCAACATTAACCATAAAATTTCATGGGGTTCGGCCATCCAATGTGGTCGAACCCTATGTCCATGTTTTCCATCTAATTGGGCATAAAAGAATCATATTTTAACCCTTTGATAGATTTGACCATCACATGGCCGAATCATGTCTTATTTTTCCCATTTTATTAAACATAAATCAATGGAAAAACTTACCACTTTTCCTTTGCCTTTGGCTCTTGACTTTTAATCCTTGCTTCCTTAATTCCTTGCTGGTTGTATGCTTGATTCAATGGTACCAAAAGCCTCTGCTGTTCCAGCCAAGAACACCGATTGGAGAGGGGGAGAAAGATGGGATTGTAAGGCTTCCACAATGATAAAACACGCCCAAAATGGGTGTTGTTTGCTTTTGTATTTTCAGCCACCAAGACTCCTCAATTCCCTCATAACTTCTTGTACACAACGATGGATCTTGGGTGCTATCCAAGGCAACCCTTGGCAGCTACCCATGCAGCCTTACAGCTTCCCAAGTAACTCACCTCAAACCCATGCATTTCCATTAATACTACACCATTGAACTCACCAAAACAAGTCCCCAACGTGTGGGACTTGTTTTGGTTGGGTTGAGGCCAGCCAACCTCTTCAAATTACCATTAAACTCACTGATTTACAGTCCCTTGGATTTCCATTTTGACTCACCCAACTCAAGATATTTTTTATTCCAACCCAACTCATCACATTTAATGCATTCATTTAATACACATGTGTTGACTCACTATTTGATTTAATTCCAACTCACTTCAGTCCCACTCAACTGATTTGACTCGTGTTTTAGCTCCCTTGAGGGTCCACACGGTCAATAATAGTCAACTCGACCCGTTGGGTCCACTTTTAGCTCCTTCACCCGTTTTTGACTCCATGACCCAATTATGGTATTTTGGTCATTTGTAAATGGTTTTCTCATATGGATCAAGCCTACCGATTTCTTCCCCACTTGATTTCTAATCAAATAGGCTTAACCCCATTTAATTTAAACTCACAAAACTGTCAAATCATCCATTTTTGACCCGAGGGGTCCCATTTGGGCCCTTTGACCCATTTAGCCATTTTTGACCCAAATGATGTAAATTACCCAACCAATCAAACTTAACATTCATAATGTGCTCATATGATTTTAATTTGAGCAATGGGCCCCACTATTTCCTTACTTAACATCACAAAATAATTAATTAACTCCTCAGGGGCATTTTGGTAATTTTCCACTTCATTGAGAAACTGGGGTGTTACAGGTAAACACTGAACTTGCTGGACTCAAATTTGAGTTCAATTATTTGGTTCTCGAGATGACAGAGTACGATATCATTTTTGGCATGGATTGGTTGGCTAACTTCCAGGCCAGCATTGACTGCCATCTCCGCATGGTGATATTTTGGTCACCTGAGGGAAAGCGATATGTAGTACATGCCGACAAACAGAGCATTCCTATGACCAAGAGACTGCATGAAACATTGAACCATCTTGTATTAAACAACATTAGGCTAGACAAGATGCCAATGGCTGAACTACCTGCGGTAGTGAAAGACTACGCAGAGGTATTTCCAACCGAACTCCCTGGGTTGCCACCAAAGAGGGAGATTGATTTTGAGATTAAACTATACCCTGGCACTGCTCCAGCGTCATTGCCGCAATACCGAATGGCCCTAGTTGAGATGTCAGAGATAAAGAAGCAAATTGATGAACTACTCAGACTAGGATGCATCGGGAACAACACATCATCTTGGGGAGCACCGGTATTATTTGTGAAGAAGAAGGATGGTACACTTCGGATGTGCGTAGATTATCGGAAGTTGAATCAGCTAATAGTCAGAAACAAGTATCCTCTACCCAGAATTGATGATCTATTCGATCAACTTAGAGGTTTCAGTCATTTCTCCAAGATTGATCTGATGTCAAGCTACCGTCAAATCCGTGTCAGGGATGCAGACATAGAGAAGACGGCTTTCAGAACTCGATATGGACTATATGAGTATGTGGTCATGCCATTTAGATTCACCAATGCACCAGCTGTATTCATGGACTTGATGAACATGATCTTTCGTCCTTACTTGGACAAATTTGTAATAGTTTTCATTGACGACATCCTGATTTATTCTAAAAGTCGGGGGGAGCATGCTGAACATTTGCGAATGGTTTTGGATACCCTGAAGAAGAATCAGTTGTATGCCAAAGCAAGCAAGTGCAAATTCTGACTATCTGAGGTTAACTTCTTAGGGCATGTCATATCAGCGGAAGGGATAGCTGTGGACCCAGCTAAAGTGGCGGCAGTTAGAGACTGGAAAGCTCCAAGGAATGTGATTGAAATCCGCAGCTTTCTGGGATTGGCTGGTTATTATAGGAAGTTTATTATGGACTTCTCCAAGATTGCATCTCCACTTACCCGACTCACTCAGAAAGGAGTCAAATTTGAATGGTCTGCTGTATGCAACCGATGATTCGAAGAACTGAAGGAGAGGCTTACGACTGCACCTATCCTGATTTTACCAGAAAGAGGCGAGGGCTACGAAGTATATTGTGATGCTTCAGGTGAAGGACTTGGGTGTTCTCTTACCCAAAGTCATCACGTAGTGGCTTATAGTTCAAGGCAGTTGAAAATTCATGAACGCCACTATCCCACACATGATCTGGAATTAGCCGCAGTGGTCTTCACCCTCAAAAACTGGAGACACTATCTCTATGGCGAGAAGTTTGAGGTATTTTCAGATCACAAAAGTTTGACATATCTGTTTGATAAGAAGGAACTTAATATGATGCAGCGCAGATGGATGGAATATCTGCAAGACTATGAGTTTACGCTTCGATATCATCCTGGCAAGGCAAACAAAGTAGAAGATGCCCTCAGTCGCATGTCACATGCAACAGTGGCCAGTTTGATTATGAAGGAATGGGAAATGCTGAATACCATTCGAGAGTTCAATTTGTCCATCAAGAATCATGGGAGTATGTATAATCTGATCGTACGATCCAACATGGTTTCCAAGATTGAACAGGAACAATGGACAGATCCGGAAGTAGAAGAGATATGGGCTAAAATGTCTACTGGTGAGGTTGTACTGGAATGGGAATTATGACCAGGAGAATGTCTTTTATTCTGAGGCAGGACATATGTGCCTCAGAGTTGTAGGAGAGAGTTATTGATCGAGGCACACCAAACCAAACTCTCTATTCATCCGGGTAGCACTAACATTGTAACACCCCAATTTCTCAATGAAATGGATAATTACGAAAATGCCCCTGAATTGTTAAATTTAATGCTTGTGATGTTGAATGAGGAAATCGTGGAGCCCATTGCTCAAACTAAGATCCTAAGAGCATATTATAAGGGTTGGATTAAAATGAACAGATAATGTACATCAATTGGGTCAAAAATGGTTAAATGGGTCAAAGGGCCCAATTGGGACCCAATACGTCATAATGGACTTATTTGACCATTGTGTGAGCCCAAATTTAGTGGGGTTAAGCTGAATTGATTGAAAATCAAGTGGAGAAAAAATGGGTAGGCGTGATGTACATGTGAAAACCACATACCAATGGTTAAATTAGCCCATAAATGGGTCATGGCGTCAAAACGGGTCAGCAAGCTAAATGGGGACCCAATGCGTCGGATTGACCATGTTGACCATGGCTGACCGTGTGGACCCTTGAGTGAGCTCAATTGTGAGTCAAAACAGGTTGAGTTGGATTGGAATGAGTTACATTTAAATTAAATGGTTGAGTGGACTCAAGTGTATTAAATGAATGGCATTTAATGTGGTGAGTTAAGCCATTGAGTTAGGTGAGTCAAAATGGAAACCAAAGAGACTGTAAATTCAGTGAGTTAAAGGGGAAGATGAAGAGTTATTTGGGTCTCAAACCATACAAGACAAGTCCCACACGTTGGGGACTTGTGGTGTGAGCTTCCATGCTAAGTCTTAAATGGAATTGATGGAATGAGATAAAAATCTCATGGGAATATGGAGGGGTTTCCATCTCATATGGAAACCCAAGCCTCCAACGTTGGGATGCCAATGGGTGCATTGCTTGGCAGCAAATATCCCATTGGTATGAGCAAGATTTTATGAGGGAAATGAGTGGATTAAGTGACTGATTTAACAAAAGGAAAACAACCATCACATGGCCGAATGCACATTGCAAACCTTGGAGTTCCATCTCTCCCTCTCCCTCTCTCTCCAAACTCATTCTCTTGGCCGAACCAGCAGTGGTGTTTTTCACCTTTGATCAAGCATCAATTCGGCTAGAAGCTAAGGAAGAAGGAAGGAAACAAGAGGAAGAAGGCAAAGAGCAAAGGCAAAAAGAAAAGCTTGGAATTTGGTAAGCATTTTCATGGATTTTTGTTTAAAAAAAAGGGGATAAATGAAACATGATTTGGCCATGGGTTGGCTGAATCTACCAAGGGTATGGAGTAGGTATATTGATGGTTAAAAGATAGGAAACATGGACCATAGGGTTCGGCCACCTTGGTTGGTCGAACCCCATGAAGTGTGATGGTCATGTTGATAGTTTTTATAAAGTGAAAACCATGCAAAGTTTTGGACTGATTTGGATGTTTTATTTAGACCTAAGATGCATGTTTTGAAAAGAATTGAGTGTCATGTTTTGGTCCATGGAATGGCCGAATGTATCAAGGAATTTAACCTTGGGTAAAGGTGGTATAGATTGATAAAATGCATCATTGGGTTCGGCCACCTTGGATGGCCGAACCCCATGAAATTGGGTTGGTTATTGGATGGTTTTTGAAAGGTAAAAACCCGGTAATATTATACTGATTATTACATGGTTAATGAGACATAAAATATGCTTAAGAGGACCAAGTCATGGACATAGGGTTCGGCCACTTTGGATGGCCGAACCCCATGAAAGTAATTTGATAAATGGTATGGTTCTTGGGGGATAAGAACCATACCATGTGTTAAGATTTTAAAGGATTGTAAAATAGAATTAAGTTATTATTATGGGGTCGGCTATGGATGGTTAAACCTTACTGTTTTTATGGCTAAGATACAATAGATAAATAATGTAGAATTGTTAGAAGAATTGCATCAAAAGAACCATAAGGTTCGGCCATTCACATGGCCGAACCCCATGGGTCATTTTATGGGGGTTTATGTGATTAAAAATGGAGAAATGGCTATTGTTTTGGGTCAGCAATTGGATGGCTGAACCATGTATTTATCTTGGTAAAAGAGTAGAGTCTAAGTTAAGTACATAGGATAAATTATTGAACAAGGGAACCATTGGGTTCAGCCATGTAACAGCCCGCCCTTTTCACTCTAATATTCAGAGTTTATTTTTTTTTTTTAAATATAAATCAAGTAATCGGGGCGGAGTATCACGACGTGAGTTAAGTTCGGATCTCTAAATCCGACCCTTAACTGGCCAAGCCCATGTGCGTATGAACTAAGTCCATAAAACTGATCCGCACATGGTACAAATACAACTTACGGAATTAACTTAGTCTTAAACTAATTGAGGTTATAATAGATCCTAAGACTAATCCATTTGTAACTTAAGATAGCGAAGTACAAGATTTATTTTCCAAAATTACCAAATAACCTTAGTCTACCATTCATTCCAAACCATCCAAAATAGAGCAAACCATAGCATCTACCTAACTACTTATTAAATACCAACACATCTAATTACCAAATTACATTGTCCGAATAAATCAAATAACAAGTCCATAAATAGTCCATTCAAAGTTCATTCCAAATCATTCAAACCGCCCAAGTTTCCTTGCTTGGTCCCCTTCTCAATCCTCAATCTTTGACTTTCCTGCATCATCCACTAAGGATATAGATAGGGTGTTAGATCAACGCACCCAGTAGTGTTTCCGAATAGGGCTGCCACATGGTTAGTCAAAAACATGCAAATAGTATAATAATAATACATGTGTGACAAAATTCCATAAAAACATGCTATGTATGAAATGATCATGTAATGAGTCCCACCCATCACCATTCAACATAGCCATCATTTGACCGGATTCTCATCGTCAAGGTAACCCACAATGGTCTTTCGGATGCCCCGACGGAGTGTGGCCTCCGGATTCCTCCTGATGGGATTCTCATCATCAGGGTACCCCACAATGGTCTTTCGGATGCCCCGACGGAGTGTGGTCTCCGATTACAACACCATCATCCCATGCCATGCATGAGATGTCTATGCAAACATGTCATTTAGAAACATAACTTTACAATCATATAAGTTATCGAAATCAACATAAAACAACATATGAAATAGTGGTTACAATAAAGGTAGGAAACCTACACAATGTTACTTAGTTTGAACTTTCTTTTGAGCCGTCTCCCGTTTACGACTAGTACACCGTTCAAGCAATACCGATACCTTATTTACATAGCAGCAAGTCAAGATACTAATCGTGTGATTCCCATTTACATCTAAGACACAACCACATCATGTGGGTTTGGCCATGCCCATGGCCGAACATCACTAACTTAGGATTTAACCTTTTAAAGCTACAGATCCATTCCATGTAATGAATCCACACCAAAACCTATTGTCATGATCCATGATCTTTACATTTGAAACCTTTTTAATTCAATACAAGCCTTCCACACAAAATACTCCATATGAAGTGGTCCATTTTACCCATACCATGATCCATGGGGTTCGGCCCTATACATGGCCGAACCCTATGGTTTCACTTGGTCCAATAATCACCATGATTACTCATGGTTTTAACATGCTAATTCAACCATGAATAATACATGGTTCAGCCATGTATTGGCCGACCCAAAACAGTAAACTTATACCTTCATTTAAATCACATAAAAACCCCATAATTTCACATGATTTCCAACTCTCCAAAACCATACATTCATCAAATTCTTTCATGGGGTTCGGCCCTCCAAGGTGGCCGAACCCTATGTCCATGACTTGATCCTTATAAACATTTTTTTATGTTTCAATAATCATGTAATAAAACAGTAACATATTACCGAGTTTTACATTTAAAAATCATCCAATAACCAACCCAATTTCATGGGGTTCGGCCATGCTCATTGGCCGAACACTATGACCTTTGGTTTTGAACCACTTAACCCTTCATCTTAGGTCCGAATTAAACATCCAAATCCATGTTTTAACCTTCTTAAAACATGCATTTTAAATCTAATAAAATATATAATAACAGTCCCAAACTTGTATGGTTTTAAATTCCAAAAACCATCAAAAGTCCACCAAATATCTTCATGGGGTTCGGCCATCCAAAGTGGCCGAACCCTATGGTCCATTTCCATCATTCTTTGACAGCTAATTAATTTCTTATATTAAGTCCATAGATAAACCTATCTTATTCTTAAATCAAAGCACATAATGATTACATAATATCCATCAAAAACAGTCCATGGGGTTAGGCCATACACATGGCCGAACCCCAAGGTTTCCTTGATGTAAACCCTCCAATATTTGTCCATAATTTTTTATCAGCACTTAGCTTAATAACCACATAATTCAGCCATGTAATAACTGGTCAAAATCAGTGACCTTATCTCCCTTTAAAATCCTTTAAAAGAACTTTATTACATAATATGAATTTCATCTCTCAAACACCATACAAATCACCAAGTTTTCCCATGGGGTTCGGCCATCCAAAGGGCCGAACCCTATGGTCCATATTTTACTACTTTTAAACATCATAATCCTATATTTAAACCATTGATGGATCTGGCCATACGATGGCCAGATCTCATTTTCTTAACCAATCTATTAAACAAGGGTTCAAAATGCACTTACTAATACCGCGTCTCCTTCGGTTCTTTTGACTCCTTCTTTGACCCTTTATTTCCTTGACCTCTCCTTCTCTCTTACTGTTCTTTGGACTGAGATTGATCTTGTTGCAAGCTCCTTGAGATAATTCAACCAGATGACAAGGATTTGAGAGAGAGAGAGAGAGAGAGAGAAAGAATTTTGGCTTTGGATGGGAAACCCTGATGCCAACTCCTTTGCTTAATGTATGCTTTTGTCTTGGTGAAATAAATCAATCAAGGACTGATTTCATATCAGTAACCAGTTGTTGTTCTTGATCTTAGAGAGATGATAACAGTCCAAGGAAGAGAGATAGAGAGAGTAAAATGAAAGCCCTTTGTTTAACCAAAACCAGCCCAAGGTTAACCTTGTGTAACTCACCTCACCTTAATCAAAGTTCTTTATGTTACTTGGGGGTTTCATCTATGAAATGAAACACCCCAAGCAACCAACGTCTCCCATGCAAAGTCTTGAGTAACCCCCAAATCCCATTCATTTCCCATCTAGAAGTTTCAACCAAAATGTGAAACACCCATGAGCCCCAACGTTGTAGCCTTTGCTTGGTTTTAGTAACTGCCACCTCCATTACACTCCTTAATGCCCATGTGGGGGTTTCATCTTTAAGATGAAACTCACCCATTCCTTCCCTCCAACTTGTAGCTTAACCCATTTGAATTTGAAATGTTATAATCTTTTATGTAACTCCATAAAACATCAAACCCATTCATGCTCCAACTTTGGGAGTTACATGCATGAAATAACCATCCCATGCAACTTCAAATGTAACTCTCATTTGTTTAATACTTCCCTTAGGGTTTCATCCTTGAGATGAAAACTCCCAAGGTGTCCAACGGTCATGTTTGAAATGGGTAATCCATAACAGCCACCTTTCATTAGATACTCATGTGGGAGTTTCATCATGGAGATGAAACTCCAACATGCCAACGGTTCTTGTACCTTAGCCCTTGGACTATCAAATTCCCTTTTAATCTTCATGCATATACTAATCTCCCATGCATAACCTAACATCTCCATGCAATCCCAACGTGTAACAAAATGTTTGAATTTGAAACCTATCTCCTCTCATTATGTAACTCCCAAAAAAAAACCGCCATCATATTCATTTTTAAAATAGGAGTTACATGCATGGAAAACCTCCCATGAGCCAACGTTTTCCTTGCTTAAAATTTGGAATTAAAACACTTCCACTCTCATTCACACACTTCACTCACTTACAATAAATTTAACTCTCTCAACTCACCCATTTAACTCATCATTTAATGCAACTCAACCCATAAATTCAACTCATTCCAACTCAACCATTTAATTTATCTCAATCCAAACTCAAACATTTAATTTAAACTTAAACCAATTAAACTTGAGCTCATCTAAGGTCAACCATATCCTCAACGACCCATTGGGTCCTATTTGGGTCCTTTGACCCATTTAACCACTTGACCCAAATAATTGTACATTACCCATTAAATTTCCATAGATCCACATCTACCATCCGTTGGATCTTATTTGGACATTTGACCCAACATTTACCCATCCAAGGTTCATATCCATTTAATTTACCATTTCAGTGGCAATTTCCGTAAATGTTGCCATATTGAAAATTGAGGATATTACAGGCCATGTGTATGACCGAACCCCATGGATCATTTTATGTGGACTGTTTTATTGAATCAAATGGTTTCAAATTTAAAGATCATGGAACATCTTGAGTGGTTGGTAAAGGTTTTTTTGTGAACATTTGGACAAGTCATGGGTCGGCCATTTCATGGCCGAACAATGGGGTACTATGGCTAAGTTAGGACATGGAGGTTTAAATGGGAAAGCCATAGGGTTCGGCCATATGTATGGCCGAACCCCATGGACCATGACTATGGGTTTTATGGATCCGTTTCATGAAACTAATTGGTAGTTTTGGAGTTTAAAGTGTGATATGATTATGTATTAGAACCAATGGCAGTTTGGTGATTAAGGGTAACAATCAAGAGATGAAATAAGGGACCAAATTTAGATGATGAGGTTCGGCCATGTTGTATAGCTGAACCCCATCAAAATAAATGCTTGGGATTAAAGTTGATTCATGGTTTAGGTGAACAAGGTGACGGATCTCTTTGACGGCACGCTAGTCGTGAACGGGTGACGCTAAAGAAAGAACGAACACTGAAGTGAATCTTCTGTAGGTTTTCCTACCTACTTGTAACCACTATTATGATTGGTTTTATCATGATTTAAATGAGATATGTTTTTATCATTATTATGTTGCAATTGTTTTTGAATGATGAAATTTACATTTACAAATGATATATAATGCATTGGCATCTCATGCATGGCATGGGGTGATGACTATGGGAAACTGGAACCCTATCCATAGGAAATGAGGACTACTATGGATTACACTGTGAAATACTTTGACATAAGAATCTTAACCAGAGGAAATGTGGATTACTCTGGCTTACCATGACATTGGACTTCTAATCAGAGGAAATGCAGATTACTCTGGATTACTTTGACATGAGAAACCCGTCAAGTGATAGCTATGTATACATGTAATGGGTGGGACTCATTACATATGCACTTTGATACATAGCATTGTTTTCAGATGTTTTATTGATGATCATGTACTATGACATATATGCATGTTTTATAAGCTAACCATGTGGTAGCCCTGATCGGGACCCTACTGGGCGCGTTGGTCTAACGCCCTAATTCTATCCTTAGAGGACAATGCAGGAACAAGGAAAGGGAAAGAGAAGGTCGAGGACCAGGAGGGGAGTCAAGCTTAAGTGCTTGATTGATGATTGGGATTTATTTATTACTGTCTTTTGAGTTACAGTTTATGGACATGTAATAGCTAGTTAACTTTGCTATGGTTTGTTTATGATATTGACAATAGATGTTTGGATTAAGTTATTTTAATAATTGCGACTTGTACTTGCTATCTATTCAGTTAATTCCGCAGTTAGTCTAATTTATTCCGCATAACTTGTTTAGTTCCATGTGTGGATTGTTATCATGGGTTTAGTCCATGCACACATGGGTGGCCAGTTAAGGGTCAGACTTTGGAAGTCCGAAATTAACTCTCGTCGTGACGTCTCTCCGTACTTGTCCGGTTTTAATTTAAAAAAAAAAAAATTAGACTCTAAATCTCGAAAAGGACGGGGCGTTACAAAGATGTATCATGATCTGAAGAGACACTATTGGTGGCATGGACTTAAAACAGATGTGGAAGAGTTTGTTGCTCACTGCCTGACTTGTCAGCAGGTCAAAACTGAACATCAAAAACCATCTGGACTACTTAGACCCTTACAAGTGCCAGAGTGGAAATGGGAACATATTTCCATGGATTTTGTGACAGGGTTGACAAGGTCATCAAAGGGCAACGATGCAATATGGGTCGTGGTAGATCGATTGACCAAGTCTGCACACTTTCTTCCCATCAAGATGACAGATTCATCTGAGACTTTGGGATGACGATACATCAAGGATATTATCAGGCTACACGGTATCCCCAGGACTATTGTATCTCGGATTTTTCAATGAAACAATATATTGGAGTTTAACTATTTAAATTGTTGAATTTGTTGAATTTAAGATTTATGGATGAAATGGATTTTTAATGGGTAAGAATTGGATCAATAGCTCAATTATGATCCAACGGGTCATGGATAGAGTTTGAATGGAAAATGAGTGGGTAAGTGTAATTAAATGGGCCAATTACCCAATTGGGACCAACAGGTCAAAGTGAATGGATTTTGGGAAGTAAATGGGTAAGGGATTAATTTAATTGGGTCATGTACCCAATTAAGACCCAAGCCATGGGATCCACCTCATCAAATGAGGTGGCATGTGTATGAGGTGGGATGTAAGTGGCATGGCCAAGTGGGACCCAAATCCACCTCATCAAGTGAGGTGGTGTGTGGTCTAAGGTAACATGCATGGTCAGCTATCATGGTTGACTTGGTCAACCATGGGAAGTCAACCATGGGGAGTTGAATTATATTGAGTCGGAAATTAAAATCACTTGAGTTATATCGAAATGAGTTCAAGAAATAAGTGAGTTTGTAACACCCTAATTTCTCAATGAAATGGATAATTACGAAAATGCCTCTGATGTGTTAAATTAATTATTTTGTGATGTTAAGTAAGGAAATGGTGGGGCCCATTGCTCAGATTAAGATCATATGAGCACATTATGAATATCAAGTTTGATTGGATGGGTAATATACATCAATTGGGTTAAAAATGGCTAAATGGGTCAAAGGGCCCAAATGGGACCCATCGGGACTTACTGGATTATTTGACCGTTTTGTGAACTTAAATTAAATGGAGTTAGGCTAATTTGATTGGAAATCAAGTGGATGAAAAATGGGTAGGCCTGATCCACATGTAAAAACCAATTACAAATGACCAAAATACCCATAATTGGGTCATGGGGTCAAAAACGGGTCAAGGAACTAAAGGTGGACCCAACGGGTTGGGTTGACTTTGTTGACCACAGCCGACCATGTGGGCCCACAAATGAGTTCAATGGTGAGTTAAATCAGGTTAAGTGGAACTGCTTTTATTTAATTTGAATTAAGAATGAGTTGACTCAAATGCATTAAATGATTGTCAATTAATGAGGTGAGTTGGACATGTGAGTTGGACATGTGAGTTGGGTGAGTCAAAATGAAAGTCAGTGGGACTGTAAATCAGTGAGTTTAGAGGGAATATGAATAGGTTGGCTCAGCTTTAACCACCAAAACAAGTCCCACACGTTGGGGACTTGTTGGGGTGATTTTCATGATGGGTTTTAAATAAAAATACATGGAAATGGGAGGTGATGCTTGGGGAGTTGGGAGGCTGCATTGGCAGATGCCAAGAGGTGCTTTGGATAGCACCCAAGACCCATCATTTTTGGTAAGAATTGATGAGGGAATGCAGGGGTCTTGGGGGCTGAAGTACTAAAGGAAAACAATCACCAAGGTTAGCCGATTTTTGTCATTGCAAACCCAAGTTTTTCCCATCTCTCTCTCCCTCCCTCTCTCCAATTCGTTTTTCTTGGCTGGAAAAGCAGAGGTTTTGGCACCAGTTATTCAAGCTTAAACCAGCAAGGAATTAAGGAAGAAAGGAAGAAATAAAAGGGAGGAAGCAGGGATCTTAGGCAAAGCAAGTTTGGTAAGTATTTATGTGATATTTTGGTTTAATAACATGGAACAAATAAGGTGTGTATTGGGCCATGGTTATGGCCGAATACACCAAGGTTTTAACCTTGATTTATAGAAGTTTTAAAATGCTAAAGATGACCATTGGGTTCAGCCACCATGGAGGGCCGAACCCCATGTAAAAGATTGCTTGGTTTTCATGTTTTGAAACATGAAAACCATGGGTTTTATGGACTATTTTTGGGTTTGATTTAAGATTCAAATGCATGTTTTAGAAAGGGTTAAAAACATGGATCTGAATGACAGAAGGACTGAAGGTATCATGGGTTTAAAACAGTGGTTTAAAAATGATAAAAATGGACCATTGGCCATTTTGGATGGCCGAACCCCATGGAAGTTGTGTGGGTATTTGATGGTGTTTGAAGTGTAAAAACCATACAGTACTATGGGGATTTTTACATGATTGAATGGACATGATATGTAAGTTAAAAAGGTCAAACTAATGGGCATAGGGTTCAGCTACATGGGATGGCCGAACCCCATAAAAATATTTGATAATTTGGTATGGTTTTTGGAGAGATAAAAACCATACCAATGGTGGAGAGTCTTATATGATTTTTATGTGATAAGGTTACTGTTTTGGTTTGGCCATAGGATGGCTGAACCATGTGGTTAACATGGCTAAAGGGTAGAGTGCAATTGGTATATAAATAAGGGAACCATTGAGCAAAAGAACCATAAGGGTTCGGCCATGTGTATGGCCGAACCCCATGGACTGTTTTATGGTTATATGGAGTATGAACATAGTGGAGATTTTGAATGAATCCATGCCTTTGATTTAAGAGTTATGTATGTATATTATGTACTTAATATCAGTAAATAACCAAGCATGATAGATAAGGGAATATGGGATGAAAGTACATAGGGTGAGGTTCGGCCATGTAGTATGGCCGAACCCCACTAATGATTATTTGATGGACTTTGTGATAATTCATAATGAATGGGAGATGTATGTATGAATGATGTAAAGGACCAAAGTAAGGTGGTGAGGTTCAGCCAAGTGATATGGCCGAACCCCACTAAGGTGGAATAGTTATGGATGTTGTTTCAATATGGTTTAAGGTCAATGGCAAAACCGTAATACTAGTCAAAGTTCAATATGAAAAGATTGACCAAAGGAATTGATTGGTGGGCCAAAGCCCAAGTGGTATGGTTCGGCCATGGTGTATGGCCGAACCCTACCAAGACATGTTTGAAGTATGAAATGTTTATCAAATGAAAAAGGAAGATTGAATTCCAAAGTGGGTGAGGTTCGGCCATGGGGATGGCCGAACCCCACAAGTTGGTATATGAGACCTAAAAGACAACATAAAAATAAAATTTACAATTCTCACTTTGTAAATTCGAATGGTGCTCCTGCCTTCTTGTCTTTTCCTCCAGCCTTGGTCCTCTCAAGTTCCTGGTCAAATTTGAATTCTATGGTGTGCTTAGTGCTCTATTTATAAGCTCAAGGTTGGCACGAACGGCTAGGATTTAATTTGGGTTTAAGTTATGAATTGATGGCTTGGATTAAATCTCATGAAATTTGGATGGATCGGATTTAAGATTGAAAACTAGGGCTTACAATAGGGTATACACAAAATTTGAGTGGCTTGGCTTGGCTTGGTGGCTAAGCAATGGTGAAGAAAAAATTGAGATTGAGATTTAGGATTAGTTTGGAAAGTGGAGTGCAAATCCCGTTTTTCTACATATGTACCATCTTTCAGCTCCATTTTGCCCTAGTAAACTTCCAAATCATTAAATTTTGTAAACTACAAAGTTGTAACTCTTGACTTCTTCTTTCAAACGCAATAAGAATAAACACAATCGGATATTAGAGTGGAAAGTTATGGTCAAAATACTAAAGTTGTGTCAAAACTTGTTTTCCAAATCCCATTTTTTTCTCCATTTCTTCCTCCACAAGGCTTCACACGAAATTGACAAGTGTCTCATTGCCTTGGGTGAATTTGGATTGCTTGGAGGAGGGGTGATGAGGTGTAGGTGATGTGGCATGAACCTAGATGGAATTTTGGGTCAAGTGCATAGAGAGATTTTAGTTGCTTGGGTTCAAAGTTGTTTTATATCTAGGGTCTTTATGAATGAATGGCTATGATTGAATGGGTCATAGATCCAATGGGTCTAAGGTAAGTTGATTAAAATAGATTATTATATATAAATGGTAGGTTTCCTAATGGAGGGCTGAGATTCAAAGGTTGATCAAGATAGATGATAAAATGCATGGCTTAAATCTAAGATGATGAATGTATGCATTGGATAAGTAAGGTGGCTCTAGGGTTTTTCCTAGGTTTATAAATGATATGAATGGATGTGATGAATTGTCCTAAGATCTAATGATTTAGATGGTTGATGGAGATCTAATGGAATGGATGCATAGGTGATATATGAATGCATGTGATCCTAAGGTAAATCTAGAATAGTCTAGATCTAATGTTAATGCATGTATGGGTTGGATTCGATAGGTGGATCTAGGGTTTTATCTAATTTTGGTATGAGAGAAGGGTTAGGTTTTAAGATGAAGATTGGATGGTGTGAATGACATGGAAATGGACAAGACTTGGGCGTGTGAATGGGTTATGGACTTGGGTTTTGAACCTATAAATGAGCACATGGGTCTCCAATGGGCCTTAGACTTGATCTTGAGGACTTGGGCCTTTGTTGGAGTTTGGACTGCACATTGGCCTAACCCATCTTGTAATATGCGCATGGACTGCATGTGGCCTGGCTCAATGTATAGTAGCCCGGAATTTGTAAATCAATGAATATGTGAATATTATTTATTTTAATGATGGAAATTGGAAAAATTGATGGAATAAATGGTAAATGGACCAAAATTTGGACAAAGGCCCAAGTATGGCCCAATAAACCATGGATTGGATTTTAAAATCATTTAAGTGGTCGATGATGGCTAATTGGGCCAAGGATGGTCAAATGGGGCCCAATACCCACTTGGGACCCAATGGATTAGGATAATGTAAGCCCTAAGATAAATGGGTATGGATAAATGTAATTGGGCCATGGGCCCAATGAGGATCCAATTGGTTGGAATGGACTAAGTTAAAGCTAAATCACCTAAGTTGGTGATGGAATTAGACCAAGGTGATGTGGCCAATTGGGACCCACCTCCACCTCACCAAGTGAGGTGGCGTGTGGACCCAAGGTTTGATGGGGCCGGCCACCATGGTTGACATGGTCAACCATGGGTGGATACATAGAGGGAAGTTAAGAAATGGAATTAAATTAGGTGGGAATTAATTAACCTGAGGTAATTAGTTAATTTATTAAATGATTAAAATAATCAAGTGAGGGTCAAATGGTCAAAAAAGTGGAAAACCAAATGCCATCTTATCTTAAGGCATCAAAAAACGTTGGCAAGTGTTGTCGGCGTCAAAAAAGCATGAAAAATATCTATGTGTGGTAGGTGGGAGTAGTTAAAGTTGGAATTAATGAACCAAATGAGATAACTCTCATCTCATTCTCCGACCCCCTTTGCATCTCACGTTATCTATCTCTTTTGCTCCCTCTCAAGATCGTCCCACACCCAAGGAAGGAAGAAGAAGAAAAAGCAAGAGAAAGAAGAAGAAAACTTGGAAGAAGAAGAGAAGAAAAGAGAGGGAAGTGCAAGGATAAGCCACCACATCAAGGTCTACTATCTTCTTTTCTCATCTCCATCCTCTCCCATCTCTCTCTCAAATCAAACCCTAGTATGGCCAAACCCAAGTTTGGAGGTTGTCACAATTGATCAAGCATCTTAGCCGATTAAACAAGGAGAGGAAGAAGAAAGGAGGCCAAGGAAGCCGAAGGGAGTGGCGGAAGTCGGAGGAGACGTCGGATTGTAAGTATTTTCTTAAACAAGAAATTTTGGATTTTTAGGGTTTAAGATTTGGGATTTATTTTGTAAATTTAATGGTGGCCAAATGATTTTATGCCATGGATTTTAAATCCATCAATTTGAAGGATGGAAAGTGGACAAAACCCTAATGGGTAAATTAGGGTTAGTTTAAGGAAAAATAAATGGATTAAGGAATGTAATGTAATTAAGTTATTAAACATGGAATTATGTAGAATTGGAAGGTAATGTGTGATTTTCTTAGGGTTTTAAGGTATGGAGGACATTGTGTAATTTAATTATGTAAAAATGGAAGCATGGAGAATGTTTATAGTTTTAGGGTTTAATGATTAAATGTTGGTAAATTGTTTTAAAGGGATGGTAAATGAAAAAATGCATGGGAGAAGTGCATCATGTTGATGGCCTTAACAATGGTAGATGATGGAGTATTTTATTAGGTTTTGTAAAAATGGTAGAGGGGGATGAACCCCATGGTAGATGATTGGGTTAATTATTAGGGTTTATAAGAATGGGAGACAATGAGGGTGGCTAATGATTTTAGGGTTTTAAAATGATTAAATATAGGTAATTGAGGAAATTATAATGGGGTGTTTAAGGTTAAAATTATTGGATCATGAACCATGGGTTCGGCTATGGTGAATGGCCGAACCCTATGGTGGTGTAATGGTAGTTTAAATGAGTACAAAAAATGGGGAAAATGATGGTTTTATGATGGTTTGATGATGGTTGTAAATGGATTTAAAGTGTGATAAAGGATGATGATTGAAATGTATAAGTTGAGCCCCTTCATGGAAAGGCTTATGATGTGTTCAAAGGTATAAGTAGGTCAAAGAAAAAAAAATGGGAAAAGGACACCATGGGTTCGGCCATGGTGTATGGCCGAACCCATGGCCCAATTGTGAGCCTTTTGGTGTGTTAAATTGGATGGTGAATGATGTTTGTGGCCTCCAAAGGGAATGAGTGGGTAATGGACTCATTGTAGTTAAATGCATAAGGTAAACCCCATGGGAAGATTTGATGAATTGGGTATTTTGAACCCATGGCCCATTGGTGAACCATTTAAAGGGTTAAGTATCGGGTTTTGGATGGGTTTAAATGAATAAGGTTAGATTAATTAAATGGCTAATCTTAATGGTCATGTTACATAATTGAATGGATCATTAATGGACCTAAGTTAGGGATCCAAGTTTATAATCAATTATGAACTTAGTTAGGCAAGGGTGAGTGGTTGATTAACCATGGAGAAGAGGTAGTGGCAAAACCGTAATTAATGGCCAAAATGAAGAACTCCATGGGAGAGGACCATGTATTTAGGGGCACTAAGTGATAAGTTTATGTATGGTTAAATAAAGTCTAGGAGGCTGATTTTAGACTCATGTACTTAAAAATATATAATGGATTAAATGGGACCCGCAAAACCTAAATGGTGACTGATTTTCATATGGACTTGGAAATGTGAATGGACTTAGAAATAGTTAAAATGTGAACTGATTATGTGTATGTAATAGGGTATTGGATATCACGAGCGGTACGCGTGTCGGTAGCCGGATTATCGGAAGAAACCGTAAAAGGACGCGAGTCGGTATTCGGTAGGATTCCTACCTATTTGTAAGCCATGGATTAGATGCTATGTGATTGGTTTATTAGTTTATTTTTAGTACTTATATTGATTGGTTGTATGATGGGTTTTAAGATTATGACATGTTTAAGATGGATTATTATGGCTATGATTAAGTGCTATATAGAATATGGCTATGAATTATGTTTAAAGTTATGCATTAGAAGTTTAGGCTATGTATGATATGTTAAGGTTATGAGTTATAAATATTACATAGCATAATGCATTACATCTCATGCATGGCATGGGCGGAAAAAAATAAACAAACCGGAGTCCATGCTCCGTCGGGGCGACCGAGAACAGGCATGGGGATAGCCTGATAGGCTATTACCGGAGTCCATGCTCCGTCGGAGCGACCGAGAACAGGCATGGGGATTGCCTGATAGGCTATTACCGGAGTCCATGCTCCGTCGGGGCGACCGAGAACAGGCATGGGGATACCTTGACGAGATCTTGCCGTCAAGGGAGATATGACATCATGATGGGTGGGATTCATAATATAGACACCCATGGCATGGCATTCATTTTATAGTTTCATTATATGATGGTTTACCAGTTTTTATTGGGTTATATCTGTATGCTATTATTACTAATCCATGTGCTAGCCCTACTCGGAGTCCTACTGGGCGCGTGGTCTAACGCCCTACTTCTACCCTAGCTGATGAAGCAGGAAATGCAGGAGCAGAAGGACGAGACGGGAGCTAAGCTTAGGAGCTTGGGAAGGCGGACTAATTATTTTTGTTTAAGTTTATTTTGGGGAAATGTGTATTTGTATAGTTTAGCTTGTCGGAATGTAATATTTTGGACTTATTGCTATGTTTTGGATTTTATTGTAGACATATGGTGTTATGGCATTTTAGCAATTAAATGATGAAATCTTCCTTGCTATCTAAAAATGGTAGGTTAGTCTCTATTTTAATTTCCGCACTTAGGGTAGTTTTCCTCGAGCTTGCTTCTGCGTGTAAACCGTTCTTCGTGGACTTCGTTCCACGTACACGTAGGGTTGGCCAGTTAAGGGCCGGGCTTTAGAAGCTCGGACTTAACTCCGTCGTGACGTTCGCGCCCTTTGTCACTTCTTAATTCCAAAAAAAAAACTCTGATTTACGGTGAAAAGGGCGGGAGTTACACAATATTGGCCTGTGGAGCTTAGCTTGGCCCAATTGAAGTGGATCTCTGGCCCATTTGATCTTAATTTTCGGTCTTTGGCACTTGAATTCATGTTCTCTCTCCCGGAATTAAATAATTAACTCCACTACTTTAAAATCTAAAATATTGATTAAGTCTAGACTCTCATAACCGAATCTAAACTAGCCAATTTACACGAAAAAACTAAAAGTGGCCCGAATTAATTACTAAAATTCCGGATCTTTTATTTTAGGCTCAAAACTAGCAATTATCCACTGACTTAGCTTGATTTCCTGTATTCTCTATTTTTAATCTAAAAAACTACGAAATTGTATTAAATGCACTAATATACACAAAATCGAGAGCTAGCTGGTCCAATAATTATGAGTAAAAATGTAAGATTTCAGTGCTCAACAGATGACATTCTTATTTATTCCACCAGCACAAAAGAGAATGCCAAACACTTGAGAATTGTTCTGAACACATTGAAAAAGAACAAGTTGTTTACAAAAGCTAGTAAGTGTCAATTCTGGTTATCCAAAGTGAACTTTTTGGGCCATGTGGTGACAGCAGAAAGAATAACAGTAGACCCAACAAAGGTAGCGGCAGTAAAAGATTGGAAGGGGAAGGACTTGGGTGCTCTCTTACTCAAGGTCCACATGTAGTGGCCTACGGATCTCGAAAGTTAAAAATCCATGAACGAAATAATCCTATCCATGATCTTGAATTGTCCTCAATGGTATTCGCACTCAAGATTTGGTGACATTACCTCTACGGAGAAAAGTTTGAGGAATATTCGGATCACAAGAGTTTGAAATACTTATTTGATCAGAAGGAACTCAATTTGAGACAAAGCAATGGATGGAGTAACTCCAGGATTATGATTTTACCCTTCGCTATCATCCAGGCAAAGCAAATAAAGTTGCAGATGCACTTAGCCGTATAACTCATGGAACTATAGCAAATTTAATCATGCAGGAGTGGGAGATGTTGTCAGTAATTAAAGAAATGAACTTGCACATAAATGGCAGCAGAAGTATGTACAATCTGATAGTGCATTCCATCATGGTATTGAAGATTGAACAAGCACAGAGATCTGACCCAGAAATCTCAGAGATATGGGCAAAGCTGTCTACAGGAGAGATAGTACAAGATTGGCAATTACGACCTGGACATGGTCTTATGTTCAGAGGTCGAGTCTATGTGCCACAGGAATGTAGGGAAGAACTATTGACAGAAGCTCACAAGTCTAGATTCTCCATACAGCCTGGAAGTACAAAGATGTTCCAAGATCTTAAAAAACAATACTGGTGGTGTGGACTTAAGAAAGACGTAGCAGATTTCGTCTCAAGGTGTTTGACATGCCAGAGAGTCAAGGCAGAACATCAAAAGCCACATGATTTACTCAAACCTCTGTCTAGATCTGAATGGAAATGTGAGCAATTGCAACGGATTTTGTGACCAGACTACCTAAATCTTCAAAAGGCAATGACGCAATATGGGTTATAATTGACCGTCTAACAAAATCGGCACATTTCATGGCTATCAAGATGGCAGATTCATCTGAGGCGTTGGGTAAGCGGTACATCAGAGATATTGTTAGATTGCATGGGATACCCAGGACCATTGTGTCCGATCGAAACGGCAGATTGACAGACAGGGTGTGGCAGAGTTTACAAACAGCACTGGGAACAGATCTGTTATACAGTACATCATTCCATCCTCAGATGGATGGATAGTCAAAAAGGACCATACAAAAATTAGAAGATATGTCGAAAGCTTGTATGTTAGACTTCCAGGGCAGTTAGGAGGATCATCTTCCACTGGTGGAGTTCTCATATAACAACAATTATTAGGCAAGTCTTCAGATGCCTCCATTTGAAGCATTATATGGTCGACCATGCAGATCTCCAGTTTGCAGGACCGAAGCAGGAGAAGCGGCACTCATTGGACCGAATTTAGTCGCAAAAACAACCAAGCAAATCAAGGTTATTCAACAACATTTGTTGACTGCTTAGAGTAGACAAATAAGCTATGCAAATAAAAGAATGAGACCTCTGACTTTTGAAGTGGGAGATTTAATATTCCTAAAAGTCTCACCGAGAAAGGGACAGATGAGGTTTGGGAAGAAAGGGAAACTAACTCCAAGGTTTATAGGACTATTCTCAGTCCTTGATAAAATTGGTGAAGTTGCATACCGCATAGCACTTCCTTCACAGTTATCCAACATGTACGATGTTTTTCACGTCTCAATGCTATGAAAATACAATCCTGATTCTTCGCATGTTTTGGATGCACAAGAATTGGATATTCAAGGCGACAGAACCTACATCGAAAGACGAATCAAAATCATAGATGCAGAATAAAAGGTACTAACGAATCGAGTGATTCCTTTCGTCAAAGTGGTCTGGGAGAGATATGGATATCAAGAGTCTACTTGGGAAGTGGAATCAGAAATGAGAGCCTCTCATCCTGAGTTATTTGTATAGAATTTGTTTTTCTTGTGCAATCCAACTTTCGTCTAATTTTCAAGACAAAAATTCCAAAAGGTGGAAGTATTAGAAGGACCCAGAATTTTAAAGCCTTATTTTATGTAATTTAGTCATTATAATAATGGAATATATCATTTTGATCCATAAAATTTGAGTACTTATAAAAGAAATAAGGGAAACTAAATTCCCCTCAGATGATACATCGACTTGGTCGATGTGTCGGCAAAGCTGAATATTTCCAGAGAGTACATCGACGTGGTCTATGTATCGGGGAAAATACAATCAAATGGGTCGACACATCGACAAAATCAATGTGTTGAGTAGCCAGATCGTCTTCAGCAAATGCTCTGTCTACCACCGTTCAAACGCATCATTTTTCTATGCATGGGCATTCACAATGCCTTTTCCGTTTTCCCATCACTCAATTAAGAGTCTAGGGAAATCAAAAGATGAAGATAAAAAGAAAGGAAAATGAAGGGAAAGAGAAGAAAATAAAAGAAAGAGAATGATAGGAAAAACAGTGAAAAGAAAAGAAGAACCAGAGTGCCTTACCACCTCTCTTAATCACCCGAGTTTACCCTCTCACTTACATCATAACCCTCAACTCGACCGAAGAATCTCTTCACTCCTCACGGACTTCCTCTGTTCAGGGAATGGAAAGAGAGATCAAGCAAGGGGAATGAGAAATCGACCTAGCAATGAGGGTGGAAAACAAGGAGACAAAGGAAATCAGATTTCACATTTCGGATACACCTATGAATCGCTTGAGGTAGGTGAATCTATGGTTCTTTGTAATAAAATAATGATACTAGGGTAATTAGAAAATAGGTGTGAATGGGTTTGAAAAGAAGCAACCCAAGAATGATGAACTCATAAGTAAAAAGAAGCCATGGATGATGGGTCCATGACTTTTGACTCAGCCCAGTAGACATGTCAACTTCATCGATGTGTCGTCTAGGGCGAGAGTCTAGAACACAGAAAAGGATCAGCATGAAACTGAAACCCAGAACGACACATCGATTGTGTCCATGTATCGGTCTGGGTATGGCAGTAATGAAAAAGGACCAATGAACGATGAATTAATCTTTTGACTCAACCCAGTAGACATATCGATTTTTTCGATGTATCGTCTGGGATGAGTATTCAGCAAAGGGATAAAATGAAAGTAAAACGTACAAATGACGAACTGATCTTAGGATGACCTATCAACAATGTCGATATGTCGGCCTGAGGTACAACAGATGTAATATGGAACGAATGTATGATGAATTGGTCTCAACAAGACCCATCGACAGAGTCGATGTGTCGGTCTGAGTATGGTAGAACCGTAGATGAAATAAGAGGATGATGAACTTACGCCGGGACGATGTATCAACCAGGTCGATGCATCGGCCTGGGTATGATAAAATAGGAATGAAATTAGTTCCAGTATGAAATTAATTCCAATATGGAGAACTATTGTTCTAAGTTAGTTGTTATGATCTTATGTATGGAAGTGGGTGGGCATATCATTGATGCATGACACCCATGGCATATCATTATATGATCTATGAGTTATCAGATTTTTGGTACATTTTCTATCTTATATTTGAGAAATGTATGTTAATCACACTTTCAGATTTATTTTATTATTATCCTCATTATATGATATTTTGAGATTTTACGCTATGTGCATTTTATGATCGGAGCTTCCTACTGGGCAAGTTGACTAAGCCCATACATTTTTCCTTAGAAGTTAACACAGATCAGGGTAAAGTAGATGAAACTAGACCTAATGGAAGTCATACTTGACAAAGAGATGGATCAGGAGATGTTTAAAGAATATCATTGTTCTTATTTTGACATTTTGATAGAACTATGTAATTTTACACGATCATTGATGTAATAATTTAGATAACTCTTATTTTTTGGTATGTTTTGTTGTTTGACTTATATGGTTAAGTTATTTCCATCTTTCTTATTAAAAAGTTGATATTATAATTCCGCAAAATATTATTTCCGCAGTGTTATGCTGGCACATACACAAATGTTTGGTGAGTTGATTCATGTATGTGCTAGAGGTTGGCCAATCGAGGGTTGGGTCTTCGGACTTGAACTCAGCTTGCGTCGTGACGTATCCGTTCTTTTTCCGTATATAAAAAATACTCTGATTTAATCAATGGAAAATTAGGTGCTGAGATGCCCCGCGTGGTATGTGATTTCCAGATATCTTCCCAAAGAAGCTCAATTAATTGCCGCCACGAAGGGAGGTTGAGTTCGTTAAAGAGCTGCTCCCCTGTACTGCCCCTATCTTCGTCACTCCCTTTCAGATGGCACCTACTGAGATGCTTGAATTGGGGAAACAACTGTCAGAGCTGCTATCAGTTTGTTTTGTCCATCCTAGTACTTCACCTTAGGGCACTCCGGCCTTGTTTGCTAAGAAAAAGGACGAGAATATGAGGTTGTGCATAGATTATCGGTAGTTGAATCATGAGACTGTAAAGAACAATTATCCACTGCCTAGGATTGATGATTTGTTTGATCAACTGAGAGGATCCAGATGTTTCTCGAAGATTGATCTTCGTTTTGGTTATCACCAAGTGAGGGTGCGGGATTGTGACATAGCGAAGACAATTTTCGGCACGCGGTTTGGACACTTTGAGTTTGTCGTAATGCCTTTTGGAGTGACCAATGCTCTGGCCACTTTTATGGATCTCATGAACCGGATTATTAGGCCTTACCTGGATCGGTTTGTGGAGGTATTTATCGATGACATCCTTGTGTACTCGGCATCAGAAGAAGACCATGAGCAGCACTTGAGAATTGTACTACAAATTTGATGGATAATATGTTGTTCGCAAAGTACAACAAGTGTAAATTTTGGTTGCCAGAGCTACAGATTTTTGGGACATGTAGTATCAGCGGAAGGGGTGGTTATTGATCCGGCCAAGGTAGAGGTCTGTAGTGACCCGACCCAGAGTAACGGGTCAGTAATAGTGGGTCGATTCAATCAAAATTTGACATTGTGTATGCTAGTGTATTATTGTATTTTATTAAAATTTATTTGGAAAATCAACTTTAAAATTAGAAATCTAAAATAAATTGAGAACAATTGAAATTATGATAATGGCAAATAAAATATAAATTCAACTAATTTTTTGTAGGATTTAGTATTCAAATCCTTATTTGTAAGAAGTTAAATTAGATAAAAAAAAACTTATTTAAAATAAAGAAGGAAGAAGGTTTACATGGAAAAAAATTTAGTTGTCAAATAAAATTTTAATTCCCCAAAGTTGAAATCTCAATTAGAAATTTACGAGTACATCCCCTTATAGTTAAAAATTGAGTGAATGAAGAAACTTAGTTACCAAATTAAATTTTCAAGTCCTAAGGTTAAAATTCCAATTAAAATAACCCGATTTAAAATTTGAGATTAATTTAGGGGGATGTATTTTTTTTAATACACATATTTTAATATGTATTTACCTAAGCCGTGTGGGCCCCTTGGAACCCACACCCTTTTGTTTCCTTTTAATCCCTTAACCCACGATGGAAACACAAGGTTCCACCGCCGCACCTATCAGGAAGTTTTTCCCCAAAATTCGATTTCTTCTTTCTTTTCCTTGCTCAATTGGGACTCAAATCCCTACCTTCCTTTTCGAAAATGGAAACTACCCAAAATTCGTTCATGGAGGAAATTCCCTTCTCATACGACTCTGCTGCTCTTCCATCTTCTTCGATAAGAAAACCCTGGATTTTCTCACCGACCCCTTTCCCCTCCCTTTAAGGGACCATGTGAAGCCTTCTCTTCCTTTACCCTTTCGAAACGACAACCGCAAGATCCTTGTGTCTCCCTATTCCGATCGGCATCTTCTTCGCCCTCTCTCATAGCCGACAAAGGTAGCCACTTGGAGGAGCGTCTGCCGCTGCCTACAAGCAACCAATCCGGGATTTTGTTCTTTTTCTGGTAAGACCTTAAATTCCTCTCTACTTCTTTAATTTCTTCTCTTCTCCCCTTTGTAAATCTAGAGCCAGTCAACCAGCCTGAAACTATCAGTAATCGAGACTGGTCTTAGTCCCCTTGCTGCCAGCACCTTGACCAAATTTTCTCCCATCCCTACTGAGTTTACATATTTTAATATATTCTCGAGATCTATAGCATATTGTATATTATTTTACTTCATTCGTTTATAATTATAAATCTCTAGATTCAGTTGTTACCTCACAGCTTCCATATGTTTTTTTTATTATTTAAACTGGTTGTTGTTTGAAACCTTTTTGTTAAAATCGTGTACTTCACAATTCCTTTATAAACACTCCTATTCTTTAAACAGAAGCCGGACTCAGATTTACAACTACCATATTCTCTCCTTCTTATTTCAAAAATTGATTACTTATGTGATGCCCAAACTACGTATTTTTTTTAGTTATATAGTAATCTCCCTTACTTAAATCACCCAAAGGGGTTTCCTATATATATATACAGATGTACATACTGGAATTTGTTTTAAAAGACCTATATATTATTATGCTTTGGGATTCTCTATATCTCACCTATATTAATGATTGGTTTATTTAAGAAGTAGTTGAGATTTTAAGTATTACAAGTGTTGCAGTATTTATAAGATTTATCATCTTATTTAGTCTTATTTACAAATTGATTAAATGATGGTTATATAATATGCCTTTCAATTTATTTTACGAAAAATGGTTTAAATCACTATTATTGAGTTATTATTTATTTTGGACACAGCATTAGACTAACCATAGTAATAATGTTTTGAACCTTCAAACCAATTTCAGTATGTAGTTACTATACCTTATCATTGTTACTGTGTTACCTTATAAGGTTTAACACTATGATTTTATAATTAGATTGTGAGTTTTTCATATGAGTATCTCATAAACCCAAAATCATTTTATAGCTGGTATTTTCTAAGGTGTCATTTATTTTTCCAAAAGTGTTTGATGATTTTATTTATTATATTTAAATTGATCAATTATTTTAAAACGTAGGTATTTATTTTTACAAGGCATTTATGATTCTCACTCCATTTATTCAGTTGATTTTTTTTTTAAAATTATTATTCCATTTAGATAGAGTATTTGTGTTTTTAAAGATATCACTCTAGATATGTATTTACTTACGTTATTTGGATGAAGTGACTAGTTTCATGAACAAGGTTTCCATTAACTTATTGGTGTCAAGTTGGATTAGGCATGGTTCGCCCATGCAGTGTTTGTGGACTCAAACTTCACCCTTAACTTTGGACCTTAGGATAACCTTGATCATAGTTGGGGCAACAACATACCATACTTGTAAATAAATGAAAATTTCCAAAGAGACTAAATAATCCTCATATTAATAATACGTGGAATCTTTAAATCATATTCGCAACAAAACTTGGTATTCAAGGCTAACCATCACTTGGAAGCTACGTGGACTTCCCATTCGCAATACGAAAACTTCTAGGTGAGGGAAATAATTCACTACATACTTTTTGACATGATTCTCTATGTTATGTGGTTAGCCAATGAAAATATTGCATTATTGTTGTGTGATTGGAATACAATTGTTGGATCTAGAATAAACTGAGTGCATATTAATAATGGTGGTAATCCAGTGTTCACTCACAGTAGTGTAAGGGAGATCTTGGCTAAACATTCTATTAGCCGTGAGGAGACTCAGTCCGCCCAAATAATAGAACCTAACCATTAATATTATTGAAAGATCCAATGATTTTATATTCGTAGATTGATGATTATTTATATGATCGTTGAATTATTAATCTTGATTGCGCATGTTTGAAAGTTGTTTATATCGTTTTAATATTATGATGCTTGGACTATTGCTATGTTGTAATCGAGCTATATGCATGTTATGGTGGATAAGATGTTGGCTACGTTATAATCTGCGTAAAATGGAATTCATAATTATATAAGCATGTTATGATTAATTAAGTGTAACACCCCGGATTTTCAAGTTATTAATGTATATAAATACAACCCATTTAATTTATAAATTATTAGATATGGATCTTATATGGGTAAAGTGTTGGGTCATTGCCCAATTAAGACCCAACGGATTATGGAAATGGTTTCAATAAAATTAAATGGGGCTTAAATAAATTAGTAATGCATTATGTCTAAAATTAAATAAAAGATTATGCATGGCCGAATATTGGATTTACATATCCAAGAAGATGTTTAAAAATTAAATAAAGATTACATTGGTCGTGTATAGGGATTTCCATATCTATGTGATGCACATAGAATATTTTAAAGAGGGTCTTTCTTGATTAAAAAAAGGCATACACAAAATAAAGAAGGAGCGCATGGCACCTTCTAATTAAGCATAACAAGGGCGCATGGCACCTTCTAAATATGGGATCAAGAGGAGTTTTCATTAAAGAAAGAGGGAAGGGGCGCACGGCAATACATACATACACCAACGCCGAATTTTATTTCCCTCTCAAGTCTCATTCACGGCAAGAACAAAAGAGAAGGAGAAGGCAGCCAGCAAGGGTGAAAGATCTAGGAGGAGAGAAGGATTGGAAGAGCAAGAACCAATCGAAGCAAAGGAAAACCGAAGGAGTCGCGGAACCGGTTAGTATTTGATAATTTTGTTTAAAAAAATAAGGAACCATAGGGTTCGGCCATGGTGTATGGCCGAACCCCATGGAAGAGAATTGGGAGATGATCTTGGTATTTTTAATGAAAAGGGATGAACACCATGGTAGAACCCCATTGAAGAACTTTGGTAAATTTTAATGGAAGTTTAGAAGGATGAAAACCTTGGACAGTTAGGATGTTTTAATTGAATTTAAAAGAGGGAATATGGAACCATAGGGTTCGGCCATACACATGGAGAAACATGGTTTAATTTATGGGTTTTTGAAGGATGAACTCCATGGAAAAATATGTAGATGGATTTAATATGGTGAATGATTAAATGGAAGATCGAGGATTAATAATTGTAAAAGAGAATATTATGAACCATAGGGTTCGGCCATGGTGAATGGCCGAACCCCATGGAGGTGGATATTAATTTAGAAAGGATCTAAGGATGGTTATTAAATTAGAAACTTTCTAATTATGGAAGGAACCTTGATTTATGGATTCAAATATGGAAAGTAATATAATTGGAACTTAGACATCATGGGTTCGACCATGTGTATGGCCGAACCCCATGAACCAATTTTATGGGTTTGTATGTGACGGTTAATGGATCAGTTTTGGACTCAATACAGTGATTGGTTAAATGGAAACTATGGCAAAATTGTAAATAGGAGTGAAAATGATAAACCATGGGTTCGGCCATGGTGTATGGCTGAACCCCATGGGAAATGATTTATGGATTATGTATGGGATTATGGGTTTTTGTTTATGTTGTTAGACCTAAATTTAAGGAGATGAAAGATCATGGATTCGGCCATGATGTATGGCCGAACCCCATGAGATGGGTTTGTGGATCAAAACATGGACTTAGGCATTTGTTAATGAATGAAAGGATTGGATTATGGGTTATGTTAGCAATGGATGGCAATGCTGTAAATATGTGAAAATATTGGACATAGGGTTCGGCCATGGTGTATGGCCGAACCCCATGAACTATGTATGGATCATTTTTGGAATGTTTTGGTTATGGTTAGGTATAATGGCAATTTGGTAATTAAGTGAAATCAATGGACCATGGGTTTGGCCACGGTGTATGGCCGAACCCCATGGGGAATGTTTGGCGGACCTAGGATTATGCATGTTTGATTAAAATGAATGGAATATTAACTAAGGTTTAGACCAATGGCAAAGTTGTAATAAAGGGTGAAAGTGATGAATCATGGGTTCGGCCATGGTGTATGACCGAACCCCATGGGGAATGGTTTTATGGACTTGGACATTTTTTGTAAATCAAGTGGGACTTGGTTTTATTTGATTGTTATATTATAAGGTAACGGGACCTCACAAAGTGTGTACGATCGTGAGCGGTTACCAAACGAAAGACGCAAGGATACGTAGTGGTCTTTGGTAGGATTTCACCTCTTTGAAACCATAGGTTTATGTACAATGTTTCTTATCTTATTTGATGATTTTATGTGGAAAAAGATATGTTTTAAATGTGAGTTTTAATGCTATGTTTATATGATAAAATAGCATGTGTTTTATTGGCATCTCATGCATAAATGGGGTGAAGGATTTGTAACCGGAGGGACCACATTCCGCCTGGGCGTCCGAAAAACCTATGTGGGATACCTTGTTGTGTTTTTCCATCAGGAAGAAATCGGAGGGTCCACACTCCGTCGGGGCATCCGAAAGACCTATGTGGGGGTACTTTTATGTACATGTGATGGGTGGGACTCATTGCATTTGGCATCATGACATGGCATGGTTTTTATGGCTCTTTGGACTATTATGTTATAATATATGTTTTGTACTAACCATGTGTTAGCCCTAATTGGAATACCTACTGGGCGCGTTGTTCTAACGCCCTACTTCTACCCTAGTGGATGATATAGGAAACAAGGGGAACGAGGAACACGAAACGGGCCAGGCATAGGAGCTTGGATGCTTTTAATTTATATTTTGATTAGGTTACTTATGGACATGTATTTGAGTAACTAGACTTCAGACATGTAATAGTTTAGATGGTTTGCTACCGTTGGATGTTTGATTGGATAATTATCTTATGTTAATTATGGAATAAAGGCTTGACGTACTTTTCTATCTGAAATGGAATGGAACTAGGTTCTATTATGATTCCACATGTTTTGATTTTAATTCCGCATCTTTATATTGTTATGTGTGAACCATTTTCATGGACTTAGTCCATGCACACATAGGGTTGGCCAGTTAAGGATCGGACTTTAGAAGTTCGGACTTAGCTCGCATTGTGACGTCCCACCCTCTATCACTCTTTGATTATAAAAAAAAAATAGACTCTGATTTTCGAAAAGGAAAGCAAGTGAAAAAAGGCAGGGCGTTGCAATTGGTATCAGAGCGAACCAGAAACATTGAATCTTTCGGAGTAAATTAATCCAGCCTCCGTGCATTAATTTACTTCGTTAGACTCAGATGGATGATAGCAAAGGAAGTACAGTAAAAATATTTGGAATTATCAAACATAGCAACATAGGATATATTTCCCCAGAAACAAAGCAAAATCAAGAGTGCATATTTGGAAATGTCCCCAAAAAGTAGGAAATACAAATTTTTATAAATGAAACTAAGTCATGATATTTTTCAATGGATTAGGAAAAATGCCTCCAAGGGGAAGGCTGAAGAGAAATACCCGACAAAACCCAAATGGGGGTGAAGATGAGGTAGAACAACCTCGAAATGAGGAGGAACGACAATCTCATCATGAAGATGAACAGCAACCATCCCACCAAGAGGAGGAAGAAGAAAGTAGTGTGAACATACCGGTGGTGCCTCCTGAACTACAAAACTTGGTTCAAGCGGTGGTCACTTCAGTGCTTCAATAGCACTTGAACAAGAATGGAACCACCAAAGAGACAAGTGACAGGAGTATGGTCAGGGACTTCCAGCAACAGCGTCCTCCTTACTTCAAAGGGAGAGAAGGGGCTGTCAGAGCAAAAAATTGGCTGAAGAAGATCACACAGATCCTGACCCTACTCAAGATCACGAGTCATTCTGATAAGATTTTACTGGCCACGTCACAACTGATCGACGATGCCGGTAAATGGTGGGAGGTGGTAGAGAAAAAGCGAGCACTCCTTCGGAAGAAGAGAGGACTACAATGACTTGGGAGCAGTTCTCAGCTACCTTCCTGGATCATTATTTCCTTGAGGAGGAGAAGGAGTGCCAGATTCAGGCTTTTCTATCTTTGGTACAAGGTACCATGACGGTGGCAGAGTACCACCAGGAGTTTCTCAGTTTGTTTGTATATGCATTCTATATGGTGGATACAGAGTATCGGAGGGCACGCAAGTTTAAGCGGGGCCTTCAGCCTAGCATAAGGGCCAAGGTAACTATATTTAAAGCAACTACATTGGCAGAGTGGTCAGCAGGGCCACTATAGCAGAGCAAGAGATGGCTGAGTTAACGCATTTTGACAATCGCCGAGCTCAGAGTGGGGGGGTACATTTCAGCCCAACAAAAGGTTCCTACCGAACTTTAGCAGACCCTCACCATCCACTGGGTCAACAGGGGGCTTTCGTCCCAATCATCCCTCCCCATCTGCATCAGTCACTCAGGCTCCCAGAGGGGTGAACAACTGCTTCCATTGTGATCAGCTGGGTCATTTTAAGAGGGAATGCCCACAACTCAGCAAATCCTCTTATTCCAGAGGTTCATCTCGTCCACCAGTTAGGCCAGCTAACTCACGAGGAGGCAAAACATTTAACCAGGAGGGACAGCCGCCTACAGGATCTAGACGGTTATTCACTTTAGCACCTCCAGCAGCAGAGGATCATTCTGTGATTCAAGGTATGGCAGTAGTCTGCAGTTCCTACGCCTTTGCATTATTTGATTCAGGAACATCCCACTCTTTTATATCTGCTACATTCATATCTACAACTGGAACTTTAGTACAAAAACTGTCCACATCACTCACCATTGTATCCCCCGTTGGAGACACATCATTGGGGCTTATATGCACAGCAGTGAATACTGAGCTTGCTGAACTTCGATTTGAGTTCAATTATTAGGTACTCGATATGACCGAGTATAATATTATCTTCGACATGGACTGGTTGGCTAGCTTTCAGGCCAACATTGATTGCTATCGTCGAAGAGTGACATTTTGGTCACCCAAAGGAAAACAACATGTGGTGCATACTGAAAAGCAAAGCAGACTGCATGAAGGGTTGAATCATCGGGTATTGAACAGTATCAAAATCAACAAGGAAACTGTGGTTGAACTTCCAGCAATAGTAAAGAACTATGCGGATGTATTTCCAAAGGAACTCCCTAGCTTGCCTCCCATGAGGGAGATTAATTTTGAAATCAAGTTGTATCCTGGCACTTCACCTGTGTCATTACCACACAACCGGATGGCACCAGCAGAGATGTCCGAGCTAAAGAAACAGATTGATGAACTGCTCAGACTGGGTTGCATCTGGAAGAGTACATCGGCTTGGGGAGCTCCAGTTTTATTCGTGAAGAAAAAGGATGGTTCACTCCGTATGTGTGTGGATTACCAAAAACTGAACTAGCTGACGGTCAGAAACAAGTACCCTTTACCCAGGATCGATGTTTTATTTGATCAACTTAGAGGTTCCAGTCATTTCTCTAAGATTGACCTGATGTCCAGATACCATCAAGTTCGGGTTAGGGAGGAGGACATAGAAAAGACAGCCTTCAGGACGCGGTATGGACTATTTGAATCTGTAATCATGCCATTTGGACTCACCAATGCACCGGCTGTGTTCATGGATTTTATGAACAGGATTTTCCGTCCTTACTTAGACCAATTTGTCATTGTATATTTATTGATGACATTTTGATGTATTCCAAAACTCAGGAAGAACATGCTGAGCACCTGAGGATAGTTCTGGACACTTTGACGAAGAACAGGTTATACGCCAAAGCCAGTAAATGTGAATTTTGGCTACCCAAGGTTAACTTCTTGAGACATGTTATATCAGAAGAAGTAATAGCTGTGGATCCGGCTAAAGTGGCGGCAGTGGGATAATGGAAAGCACCAAAGAATGTAACTGAGATCCGTAGTTTCTTGGGATTGGCTGGTTACTACAGGAAATTTATCATGGACTTCTCCAAGATTGCATCTCCACTGACTCGATTCACTCAGAAAGGAGTCAAATTTGAGTGGACAGACGTATGCAACCGGAGATTCGAAGAGCTGAAGAAGAGACTTACAACTGCACCTATTTTAATTTTGCCGGAAAGAGGCAAGGGTTAATGAAGTAGAATGCGACGCTTCAGGAGAAGGATTCGGGTGTGTCCTAAGTCAAAGTCATCATGTGGTGGCTTATGGTTCAAGACAATTGAAAATACATGAACGTCTCTATCCTACGCACGATCTTGAACTAGCTGCAGTGGTCTTCACTCTCAAAAGCCGGAGACATTATCTATATAGCGAGAAATTTGAAGTGTTTTCAGATCATAAGAGCTTGAAATACTTGTTTGATCAGAAAGAGCTCAACCTGAGGAAATGCAGATGGATGGAATATCTGGCGGATTATGAGTTCGCACTTCGTTATCACCCTGGCAAGGCGAACAAGGTGGAGGATGCCCTCAGCCGCATATCACATGCATCAGTGGCATGTTTGATCAGGATAGAATGGGACATGCTGAATACCATAAAAGAGTTCAATTTATATATCAATAACCATGGGAGTATGTACAATTTGATCATACGGTCCAACATGGTTACCAAGATTGAACAGAAACAGCAGACAGACCCGGAAGTGGAGGAGATATGGGCCAAGATGTCTACTGGTGAAGTTATACCGGAATGGTAGTTACGACCAGGACAGGGTCTTGTATTCCGAGGAAGGATATATGTGCCTAAGAGCTACAGAAAAGAGTTACTGGTTGAGGCACATCAGACCAAACTCTCTATTCATCAGGGCAGCACCAAGATGTATCACGACTTGAAGAGACATTAGTGGTGGCACGGACTCAAAAGAGATGTGGCAGAAATTGTGGCTCATTGCTTAACGTGTCAGCAGGTTAAGACGGAACATCAGAAGCCAACAGGGTTAATCAAACCCTTACCAGTGCCGGAATGGAAATGGGAGCACATCTCCATGGATTTTGTAACAAGGTTGCCAAGGTCTTCAAAGGGCAACAATGCGATATGGGTCGTGGTAGACCGACTGACCAAGTCTGAACATTTCATTCCCATTAAGATGACAGACTCATCTGAGACTTTGGGTCGGCGGTATATCAAGGATATCATCAGATTGCATGGTATTCCTCGGACTATTGTGTCAGACAAAGATGGCCGATTCACCGGCAGAGTATGGCAGAGTATGCAGTCGGCCGTGGGAACAGATTTACTGACTAGTACAGCGTTCCATCCACAGACTGATGGGTAGTCTAAGAGGACAATACAGACATTGGAGGATATGCTTAGAGCATGCATGTTAGATTTCAAGGGTGGATGGGAGAATCACTTGCCATGGTAGAATTCTCATACAACAACAGTTACTAGGCAAGCCTCCAGATGGCTCCATTTGAGGCATTATATGGTAGACCATGTAGATCACATGTGTGCTAGACAGAGGCCGGTGAGCCTGCACTGATTAGACTTGAGTTGGTTACAGAGACTACAACGCAGATACAGTTGATACGGTAGCATCTATTGACTGCGCAAAGTCGTCAGAAGAGCTATGCTGACAAGAGGAAGAGGTTCCTTGAATTTGAAGTGAGAGACATGGTGTTCTTAAAAGTCTCGCCACGAAAGGGACACATGAGATTTGGAAAGAAGGGGAAACTATCGCCAAGATATGTGTGACCATTTTCAATCATAAGAAGGATGGGGGACATGGCTTATCAATTGGCTCTCCCATCACAGTTGGCATCTTTACACGATGTGTTCCATATATCAATGTTGAGGAAGTACAATTCTGATCCCTCTCATGTACTGAACATAAAAGATATAGAGGTCCAAAGCGACATGACGTACGTCAAAAAGCCTGTCCGAGTGGCGGACAGAGAACAAAGGGTATTACGGAACCGAGCGATCCAGTTTGTTAAGGTGGTATGGGATCAACATGGCATTGAGGAAGCCACTTGGGAACTCGAGTCGGAAATAAGAACAACTCATCCTGAGCTATTTATGTAAATGTTTGAAACCCTACTTCACTAGATTTTTGGGACAAAAATTTTAAAAAGAGGGTTGTATTGTAACACCCCAGATTTTCAAGTTATTAATGTATATAAATATTACCCATTTAATTTGTAAATTATTAGATATGGATCTTATATGGGTAAAGTATTGGGTCATTGCCCAATTAAGACCCAACGGATTAGGGAAATGGTTTCAATAAAATTAAATGGGGCTTAAATAAATTAGTAATGCATTATGTCTGAAATTAAATAAAAGATTATGCATGGCAAAATATTGGATTTGCATATTCAAGAAGATGTTTAAAAATTAAATAAAGATTACATTGGCCGTGTATAGGGATTTTCATATCTATGTGATGCGCGTAGAATATTTTAAAGATGGTCTTTCTTGATTAAAAACGGCATACACAAAATAAGGAAGAAGGAGCGCATGGCACCTTCAATTAAGCATAACAAGGGGCGCATGGCACCTTCTAAATATGGGATCAAGAGGAGTTTTTATTAAAGAAAGAGGGAAGGGACGCACGGCAATACATACATACACCAAGGCCGAATTTTATTTCCCTCTCAAGTCTCATCCACGGCAAGAACAAAGAGAATGAGAAGGCAGCCAGCAAGGGTGAAAGATCTAGGAGGAGAGAAGGATTGGAAGAGCAAGAACCAATCGGAGCGAAAGAAAATCGAAGGAGTCGCGGAACCGGTTAGTATTTGATAATTTTGTTTAAAAAAATAAGGAACCATAGGGTTCGGGCATGGTGTAAGGCTGAACCCCATGGAAGAGAATTGGGAGATGATCTTGGTATTTTTAATGAAAAGGGATGAACCATAGGGTTCGGCCATGGTGAATGGCCGAACCCCATGGAAGAACTTTGGTAAATTTTAATGGAAGTTTAGAAGGATGAAAACCTTGGACGGTTAGGATGTTTTAATTGGATTTAAAAGAGGGAATATGGAACCATAGGGTTCGGCCATATGTATGGCCGAACCCCATGGAGAGACATGGTTTAATTTATGGGTTTTTGAAGGATGAACTCCATGGAAAAATATGTAGATGGATTTAATATGGTGAATGATTAAATGGAAGATCAAGGATTAATAATTGTAAAAGAGAACATTATGAACCATAGGGTTCGGCCATGGTGAATGGCCGAACCCCATGGAGGTGGATACTAATTTAGAAAGGATCTAAGGATGGTTATTAAATTAGAAACTTTCTAATTATGGAAGGAACCTTGATTTATGGATTCAAATATGGAAAGTAATATAATTGGAACTTAGACATCATGGGTTCAGCCATGTGTATGGCCGAACCCCATGAACCAATTTTATGGGTTTGTATGTCATAGTTAATGGATCGGTTATCGACTCAATACAGTGATTGGTTAAATGGAAACCATGGCAAAATTGTAAATAAGAGTGAAAATGATAAACCATGGGTTCGGCCATGGTGTATGGCCGAACCCCATGGGGAAATGAGATGGGTTTGTGGATCAAAACATGGACTTAGGCATCTGTTAATGAATGAAAGGATTGGATTATGGGTTATGTTAGCCATGGATGGCAATGCTGTAAATATGTGAAAATATTGGACATAGGGTTCGGCCATACACCATGGCCGAACCCCATGAACTATGTGTGGATCATTTTTTGGAATGTTTTGGTTATGGTTAGGTATAACGGCAATTTGGTAATTAAGTGAAATCAATGGACCATCGGTTCGGCCACGGTGTATGGCCGAACCCCATGGGGAATGTTTGGCGGACCTAGGATTATGCATGTTGGATTAAAATGAATGGAATATTAATTAAGGTTTAGACCAATGGAAAAGTTGTAATAAAGGGTGAAAATGATGAATCATGGGTTCGGCCATGGTGTATGGCCGAACCCCATGGGGAATGATTTTATGGACTTGGACATTTTTTGTAAATCAAGTGGAACTTTGTTTTAATTGATTGTTATATGATAAAACAGCATGTGTTTCATTGGCATCTCATGCATGGCATGGGGTGAAGGATTTGTAACCGAAGGGACCACACTCCGTCGGGTCGTCCGAAAAACCTATGTGGGATACCTTGATGTGTTTTTCCATCAGGAAGAAACCAGAGGGTCCACACTCCGTCGGGGCATCCGAAAGACCTATGTGGGGGTACTTTTATGTACATGTGATGGGTGGGACTCATTGCATTTGACATCATGACATGCCATGGTTTTTATGGCTCTTGGGACTATTATGTTATAATATATGTTTTGTACTAACCATGTGTTAGCCCTAATTGGAATACCTACTGGGCGCATTGTTCTAACGCCCTACTTCTACCGTAGTGGATGATAAAGGAAACAAGGGAACGAGGAACGCAAAACGGGCCAGGCATAGGAGCTTGGATGCTTTTAATTTATATTTTGATTAAGTTACTTATGGACATGTATTTGAGTAACTAGACTTCAGACATGTAATAGTTTAGATGGTTTGCTACGGTTGGATGTTTGGTTGGGTAATTATCTTATGTTAATTATGGAATAAAGGCTTGACGTACTTTGCTCTGAAATGGAAAAGACTAGGTTTTATTATGATTCCGCATGTTTTGATTTTAATTCCGCATCTTTATATTGTTATGTGTGAACCGTTTTCATGGACTTAGTCCATGCACACATAGGGTTGGCCAGTTAAGGGTCGGACTTTAGAAGTTCGGACTTAGGTCGCGTTGTGACGTCCCGCTATCTATCACTCTTTGATTATAAAAAAATAGACTCTGATTTTCGGAAAGGAAAACGAGTGAAAAAGGGTGGGGCGTTACATTAAGCGTGTTTATTTGCATTGAGTATAGCATTCTCATATTCATAGCATTGGGTATGAGGGTGTGATCCATGATTATCACGAAGACCACGACGATGGTAGTGTTGCTAGCCTCACTTTAAGTGGGAGGACCACTATGGTGGAAGAGATGTGATATCCATGACAAGTCATGAGGGTTGTTATTTAGTGGTAGGTTGTGTTATCCTCACTTAAGGTGGGAAGGCCACTAAGGTAATATTGTGTTATCCTCGATTCGTCGGGAAGACCACAAATCCCAGTAGACGTAAATGATGGGTTGGAATATGGTATTTTGTATTAAGCATTACATTCTTGCAAAGGCATGAACATGAAATAAATTGTTATATAAGTTTACTTGAAATATCATGTCAGAAAGTAGAGATATCATATTCTATGTTTGTGTTGTTGTTTTCTTCACTGGGCATGGAGCTCATCCCTTACATTGCAGGCAATCCCTTGAATTTGGGTCTGGATGTGAACGCCCGCACCTTTTCACTATACTATTAGCTGAAAATCAGAGTCTAATTTTTTTTTTTTTTGAAGAAACAAAGAGTGACAAAGAGCGCGGGGCGTCACGACGCGAGTTAAGTCCGAGCTTTCAAAGCCCGGCCCTTAATTGGCCAACCCTACATGTGCGTGGAACTAAGTCCACGAGAACGATTCACACGTAGAAAGTAAGCTTGCGGAATATAAACTTAAAGCGGAGTTATAATAGAGTTTATCCTACCAATTTTAGATAGCAAGGAAGCTACCACTTAATTAATAAAAATACCTCAAAATTATAATGTCCAAATAAAAGTCCAAACCTTAGCAATAGTCTAAGCTATTATAGTCCAACGAGCTAAGTTACTCAAATTACATTTCCAAAATAAACTTAAGTAAATAAACTAGCTCGCTCCTCCAAGCTCCTATGCTTGGCTTCGGTCACGTCCTTCATTTCCTCCATTTCCTGCGTCATCATCTAAGGTGGAAGTAGGGCGTTAAACAACGCGCCCAGTAGGTACTCCGATAGGGCCAACACATAGATTAGTGATAACAAAATACATAGATAATAGTATAGCAAAACCATAAAATCAATGCCATGCCATGGGTGTCATATGTCATGAGTCCCACCCATCATGCACATCATCATTATATAATGTCCCTCTTTAATCATACATAATGTCCCCCTTGATGGAAAAACCCTCATCAAGGTATTACAATCTCATAGTACCCCCTTGATGGATGAAGCACATCAAGGTATCCCCATGTGTGTTTATCGGTCGCCCTGACGGAGCATGGACTCCAGTTTCATCTCATCCCTCCCATGCCATGCATGAGATGTAAATGCAATATGCCATATAAAATACAATTCATAGCATTAAAACCCATCTTAAAACATGTCATTTGATTACCAAAATAAATCAAGAAAAACATCCATATACACATAATCCATGGCTTACAATAAGGTAGGAATCCTACCAAATACCAACTAGTGTCCCTTTGCGTTTCCGTCCACGAATTCGGTCACCGTCGCACACCGCTTGCGAGATCCCGATACCTTATTACACATCAACCAATTAAACCCATGTTTCAACCATGCCTAAGTCCATTACTCATACCTTAATGGGGTTCGGCCATACCCCATGGCCGAACCTCACTAACTAGGTTTTTGGGTCCCTTTTTAATCCATAGATTATTTTAGTTACATGAGTCTAAAAACCAGCAACCCTATGCTTCATTAACTCACACATAAGGTCATCAAAAAGGTACCTAAGTCCATAACCATGCCCCATGGGGTTCGGTCATACACCATGGCCAAACCCGTGGTTCTTCATTTTGGCCATAATTACATTTTTTGCCACTCCTTCTTCCCATGGTTAATCACTCATTTATTTTTACATCCTTAGGTCCATAACTGATCCATAAACATGGATCCATGATTGATTCATTAACCATAACATAAAATCATTAAAAATGGGTAGACCTTAACTTAACGCATAGACCTTAACTTAACCTAATTCCCATTCATTTAAACACATGCATAGACCTTAACTTAACGCATAAAATGGCTCCTAAAATGGGTCATGGGTTCGGCCATACACCATGGCCGAACCCATGATGTCTTCTCCTCATTTTTTTTCTTGGATCTTTTATCACATTTTAGATCCACAACAAGTCCCTCCATGAGGGGATTCCATCATACATTTAGATCATCACTTTTTGATCAACATTAAGTACATTTTGAGTTCATTGAAGCTACCAATATTCCCCATCCTCTTCATGGTTCCAAAACATCTAAGTTCATCAAAATCTCTCCATGGGGTTCAGCCATACAACATGGCCGAACCCATGCTCCATGGTTTATCATTATTTCCACCCTTTTAAAACATTATTTACAATACTTAAAATCCATTTAAAACTACCAACATTCTACATCATTTTTCCATCTTTTCACCTTTTAAGGTCACTAACACACCACCATAGGGTTCGGCCATACACCATGGCCGAACCCATGGTTCATGGTTCATCTTCATTTGCAAGGTCTAAGATCATAAATATCATCAACATCTTTCATGACTTTCCTCATTAAAGACTCCTTTAAAATTTACAAATATTTAACCATTCAATACCCTAAAATCATTAACCATTACTCCATGGTTTCCATCCTTTAAACCCATGGAGGAAAACTTAGTATCATTCCATGGGGTTCGGCCATGGTGGTAGATTATATCTTCCAAAAAATCATATTTTCATGCTTTATTCTTTGATAGTTTTCATACAAAAAAAACCCTAGGGTTTGGCCATGCAAATGCCAAACCAATACATCTTGCTCACTCATCATATTCTTGCCATGCATGGGGTTCTCTCTACATCTCCATAACAGTTAGGGTTTGGCCATGCAATGGCCGAACCATGGTCTTTGAACCCTTCTTACCATGCATGCATGCATAATCCTTATGCATACATAGTGTCCTTATTTGTTCCATTATTCATAGCCTACCTTACCCATTAGGGTTTGTCCACTTCCTATCCCCTTTCTTGGATGGATTTTAAATCCATGGCCCATAATGTTTTGGCCACTTTTCAACCCAAGAAAATGGACCTTCATGACTTCCTTTAATTCCTAAAAAAACTAACATCTTGTTGAGTGCAACTTACCTATCCCGCGGCTCCTCTGGTTTCCTCTTGCTCCTCTTGATCCTTAGCCCTTCTTCTTCCTCTTCTCCTTGATGTTCGGCCACTACATGTGCTTGACCAAGGTGAGATCACCAAGGTTTGGTTCGGCCAATGATTGAGGTAGGTTTGAGAGAGGGAAAGGAGGAAATAATGGAAAGTCTTCTAAGTCTTGATCTTAGGGTGGTGGTCGGCCAAGCTTGGAAAGTTTCTTGTTTTTCTTCTAAGTCTTTTCTTCTTCTTGGTCTTGGAAGAGAGGGGAGGACGGCTAGGAGAGGGAGTGAGAGATGGAGAGATGGAAATGAAATGAACCCTAGACTCTTCCCATCTTGCCTTGGGTAACTTGGGTTAGACTCCACCCTCATTAAGGTGGAGTCTTCCCCATGAGCCCTTTGACCAAACCAAATGGGTGCATGGCCTTGCACGTCCTTAATCCTAGGCCCCTTGTCCCTTAGTGGTGGTGGTTGGGATGAGGTGGAACCCCCACCCCACCATGGGCCAATGCATGCCCAAGCTAGGCCCCATTTTGTGGATCTTGTCTTAGCCGTACCACTCTTCCATGGCCAACGGTTTTGGTGGGTCTTATCTAGGTGGTTTGGGTGGGTCAAGTGAGATGGAAATCACCCATTTGACTCACTCATTATTTAAGTGACTCACCTTATTTAACTCACCTCATATAATGCAACTCATTTGATTAATTTGATATTTAACTTAGGTCATTTAATTACACAATTTAATTCCATTTAGTTTCCTTAAATTTCTCCATGAATCCACCCATGGTTGACCAAGTCAACCATGGTGGCCGGCCCCACCAATGCCTTAGCCCACCCGCCACCTCACTTGATGAGGTGGAGGTGGGTCCCACTTGATAATGTCATCTAGGTTTATTCAATATTAACTTAGATGATTTAAATTACTTAATTCAACTTAATTTATTTTGATCCTCCTTAATTCCCTTTGACTTATCCATGGTTGACCAAGTCAACCATGGTGGTCGGCCCCACCTAAGTCATGGTCCACACGCCACCTCACTTGATGAGGTGGAGGTGGGCCCCACTAGACCATAACACTTGGATAATTTCCAATTTAACTTAGGTGATTCTTAATCACTTCAATCTATTCCATCTAATTGGATCACCATTGGGCCCATGGCCCAATTAAATTCACCTCCTACCCATTTACCCTAATGTTCAAACCATCTTGACCCATTTAAATGAAATTAATCAAATCCATGGCCCATTGGACCATACTTGGGCCATTGTCCAAATTTTGATCCATTTACCATTCATTCCATCAAAATTCAAAATTTCCACCATTAAAATAAATAATAGCCAATATATGTATTGATTCAAGAATCCAGGCTATTACACTGGATGATGATCAAAACTGAGTTTAGAAGGCGAGGAGTCGTCGAAGAATACTTGAAACTGCGTAGCTTATTGAAGAATTTAGTATTTAGACTATAAATTGGATTTTTATTTGATTTGAGACTTTGAGGAATTTGTTTATTTATTTAATTTAGTTTGTTGAAACTTAGATAATAAATTCAAGTATTAAGTAAATTTGAGAATGTTATGTACTTAGTTAGTATGGGAATGTGAGTAAGTTGATGATTTTAGAAATCCTTATGTGATTGATATTTTCTCTCTACGTTATATGGAATTATGAATGAAAATGTCATGTTGTAAAGCAGGTTGTGGACGTGAGAAATTCGATGGCTTGTGAATGTAGATTTTTTTTATTGAAAAAAAATATATATAGCCACGGATTTATGATGTAAGACCCGTGTAGGGCAGTAGGTGATCTAAAATTGTACAGTCAGATCACGCCCGTTTAGGTGTTGGAAGGCAAGGCGTGACAGTTTGGTATCAAAGCCAAGTTCAACCCGCTGACTGTGAGTAAGAGGTAGGCGAGAGTAGAGATGAGTAGACCCTTTACACCCTAGAATGAGTGAGGGTAGCAAGATTTAAGTAGGGTAGAAATTGTTTAGTTTTAATGTGATGTTGCATTTAGTATTACGTTTAAAGTAGATTGTAGTATTATTGAAGGGATAGTGTTGGTCTCAGTAAAGTTACAGTGCATGCTCCGTTAACTTTTGGAGTTTGCCTGATTGTTGTACTGATTAAATATTTGTCTTGATAGGTAATGGTCGACAATGTCTACCAACGCAGAACTGGAGTCCATATTTACGACATGGAGATGGACGCAGGAACATCCTCAAACCCTCCTCCTCCTCCTCCTCCTGAAAATGTGGACCCCAACAACGTGTTGAAGATTGTACAGGAGGCGATGACAATGATACATCAAAACGCCGTGGACAAAAGGAATAAAGTTGCAAATCACCCTCCTCAGGAAACGAGGGAAATCGCAGCCATCCGAGAATTCAAGCGTCAACACCCTCTGGCCTTTAGAGGGGATGAAGAACCAGTAGATGCAGAGCGTTAGGTAAAACAGGTTGAAACACTGATGGACAATATAGGTGCGAAGGAAGATGATCTTCGTATCATCCTGGCCATGATGCAGTTGAGTGGAGAAGCAATGAGGTGGTGGGCCGACAAAAAGGACATTAATGCGGGATGATTGAAAACTTGGAAGGCTTTCTTAGATGCTTTCCTGAAAGAATATTTCCCTTCTGCAGTTCGTCGGGCCAAGGTACGAGAATTTTTTAGCTTGAGGCAGGGCAATGACTCGGTAATGGTATACGCTCAAAAGTTTAAAGAACTGGTTTGATATGCCACAGATATAGTGACAACAGAAGATACGAAGGCCCGCAGGTTTAAGGAAGGACTCAATCTTGTCGTACAGTACCCTATAGTGAGCCTGGAACTCTCGACCTTTGTTGAAGTACTTTACAAGGCCCTTGCAATGAAGGCATCGGCAACTCAGGCCTTCAAGGTATAGAGTTAGACATCTTCTGGTAGCAGGAGGTATGATGATCGTGACAACAACGAAAGGAAAAATCCAGATGCTCAGTCCAATCAAAGGTCTTCTTTTAGGCAGGTACAATCTTCTGATGGGTGAAGTCAAGTACAATGTTATAATTGCAAACGATGGAGACATGTGGCCAAAGAATGTCGTCAGCCTCAGAGGCAACGTCAACAACAGAGAGGACCAGTGCAGTGTTACAATTGCAATGAATTGGGCCACATCTCTACTTATTGCCCACAAAAGACTAGATTTTCTAAGCCTACTCTTATTGCTCCAGCAGTTCCCGGTGCACTAATGACACAAAGAGGTGGTCAGCAACAAAATGCAGGGCGTGGACGCCCAATGACTCAAGGGCATATAAACGCAATTGTTTCGCCGGATGATGAGACTCCATCAACTACAGTTATGCAAGGTATGCATTTATTATTCGGTGTATGGTCTAAAATACTATTTGACTCTGGAGCTTCTCATTCCTTTATATCTAGCATGCTTGTGGGTCAGATAGAGTTATGTACAAATAAGCTAGAAGAATCCTTGTTTATCAAAACCCCTGTAGGGAGAAGTACGGAAGTAACACACTTTTGTCGATCTTGTATTTTGGCTATTGGTGGTGTAGAGTTAGAATTTGATCTACTAGTTTTGGATATGACTGGATTTGAAGCAATATTAGGGATGGACTGGTTATCAGCGTACCAAATCACTTTAGATTGTTCCAAGAAAAGAGTGTCGGATTGTACATCTTCAGGAATTGTATTCACTGAGAAGTTGAGTATGACTCTTGGACCATGTTTAAAGAAGTCTAGACCATATGGTCAGTTAGCCAGTATGGGTTGGGAGAATGCAGAACCTTTAGGGTTAGAAATGCCCAAAGTTATATGTGAGTTTCCAGATGTGTTTCCTGAGAAATTGACACAGTTACCCCCACATAGAGAGGTGGAGTTTTGCATAGACTTAATTCCTAGAACACCCCCAATCACACTCCCTCCATATAGAATGGCGCCAATTGAGACAGAAGAGCTAAAGAAACAGTTGAACGAATTAAGCGAAGTCGGTTTTGTCCGACCAAGTACATCTCATTGGGGCGCACCAACCCTGTTTGTGAAAAAGAAAGATGGATCCATGAGACTTTGTATTGACTACAGACGGTTAAATAAGGTCACTATTAAGAACAAATATCCCATTCCTCGGATTGATGACTTATTTGATCAGTTGAGGGGAGCAAAATATTTTTCTAAGATAGACCTTCGATCGGGATACCACCAGGTAAAAGTCAGAGAGTGTGACATAGCAAAGACAGCTTTCCGCACGAAGTTTGGTCACACTGAATTCGTGGTTATGCCGTTTGGTGTGACAAATGCACCTGCGACATTCATGGACTTAATGAGTAGAACTTTCGGGGATACTTAGATCATTTTGTGATAGTGTTCATTGATGACATATTAATCTATTCAAGATCTGAAGAAGCGAATGAACATCACTTAAGCATAATCTTACAGTTACTAAAAGATCATCAATTATATGCTAAGTTTAGTGAGTGTGAATTCTGGCTAACAGAGGTACAATTCTTAGGTCATGTTGTTTCAGTCAGTGGCATATCGGTGGATCCAGCTAAGTAGAAACAGTATTAAAATGGGAGACACCTCTCAGTGTTTTGAGATCCGCAACTTCTTAAGTTTGGCAGGCTATTATAGACGGTTTATTAGAGACTTTTCAACACTTGGCTTCAATGACCAGGTTAACGAGGAAAAGTGCTAAGTTTGTGGGGACTGAACAATGTAATAAGGTATTTTCAAAACTAAAGGAAAGATTGACAACTTTACCAGTGTTGATCATTCCAAAAAGAGGCTTCGATTATGTCGTCTATTGTGATGCTTCCCGAGATGGATTGGGGTGCGTACTGATGCAAAAGAACCAGGTGGTGGCTTTGGGTGTCGACAATTGAAAACACGTGAATGTTGTGCAAATTTTAAATTTATAACTCGCAAGCCGACGAATCGAATTGGAGTATAGAGTTATGCAAGTGCGAAGTCGAACCCACAGGGACTTGATTTAGAATGAACGGGAAAACAAATTAAAAAGCCTAATATTTTAACCTTAACCTAGTTAATAATTTTTCTAAAGAATAATTGAATTGAAATTACAAAATTAATTAAAACAACTAAAAATGAAGATTAAATCAAGTGAGAGAAATTACTAAGGTATCGGATTTCACCACCATTAAATCCATAATATTCCAATTACTTATTTATTAATTCCCAGTTTTAAAGATTTAAACATTTAAGTTCATTAATATGGTGTTCAAAATTTAGATTTCCCTTCGCTTTTAAAGATATAATTTCTTAGAATTCAATGTATCATATCTTAATTCAAAAGTCAATAGATCAAAGTATTAATCTAAGCATCCAATGTATTTAAATTAAAATAAAAGAAAACAATGAATCAAAGGGTTTACTTTTATCAATTAAAAATCAAGCATTAATTAATTAGATATTAATATTAATAACCAAAAATACATGGCATTGATGGTGAAAATAATTAACATCTATTAATTTGATGAAGTCAAAATCATAAATAATCAAACACACATAATTGGAATTAAATAAATAAATAAAAGAAAATTATTTCATTAATGGGCTTTCATCCTCAACCTCAGTATAAGAAATTATCCAGATATTTTGAAATTAAACACAAAAAGAGATAAGAAAAATAAAACCCGAGCCATGTCAGAGATCCTAAGCCGATTGTCTCGACGCCTCTTCACTGTCTCCCTATTCTTCTCCTTCTATACAGTTCCTTTTATTATGCGATGCGCCTCTATTTATAATGGTTAGAAGAGGTATATTAAGCAAGGCCAAGTGGGACCTCTCAATTCAGTCGATACTGTGTTTCTAAATTTCAATCGGGCTCTCCTTCCTTTCTTTCTTTTATTCTCAGTTAGCCGTCCCTTCCATTCCGCTGTACACAATTCCGTAGGATTAGACTCACACGACCTTCTATTTTCATTTTCTTTCTTTTCTCATCTTTAGGCATCACTGTCCTTCCTCTTCAATTTTCAGTTATAGCCACCGAATCAACCAACACTTTCTTCTTACTTTCTAGTTTCTGCAATTGCCTCTTTTTTTTCTCTCTACTGAGTTGGCTGGAATTTGGCCGATTCTCACTGCTGTATTTTTTTCTGTGTTTCCTCTTTCCTCCTGCTGTCCCTTTCTTAGTAGCACGTTGGCTGCAAGGTGGGTTGCTCTCTTGCTGGTAGCAAATTCTCTTTTGGCTGCTTTTGTTCTAACCTCTTGCTGATACTAGGTGCTAAGGATCAGGCCCAGTGCTCTTGTTTAGACAAACTCAATTCATCTCTGGTGATGCTTCACAAGATGGGTTGCTGATTTTTTTATTTGCTTGCAATCTCCATGGATTTTGGCTGCCTCTGTCTGCTTTAAGTGTCGTCTCCCACTCAAATACTAATATCATCGTTCTGAGCCTTAATCCAAGCATCATATCATCCATCAACCTGAGCACACGTCGGAGTTAAGAAAATAATTCAACCTAAAAACATACAAAACACATCAATTAAATAAAATAAAATACTAACAAATATAATTTTTAAGTATATAATATATTACAATAATAATACAAAATAAACAAGATTTAAAAACTAACTAATCCAATATTAAAGAGTAAAATTATAATTTTCAGTGCTTATCAAATACCCCGAAACTAAAATTTTTGCTAGTCCTCGAGCAAAACTAAAACTAAAAATTATAAAAACAAAAATAAAAATCCAAACCACTTTCGCTGGCACTCTCGATTGCATTTAGCACATGCAACAAGCCTCTAAACCCCTAGCTCACCACTAGTGGATGAGTTATAGTCTCGTGAGGGCTTCTAGTGATGATACCCACAAACATCAAATTTCAGCAAGAATATATTAACAAAAATTTAAACATCATACAACTCCAAATTTATTTTACAAAATTTATACTCGGAGTATAGTGTGTGATAGCCAACATTAACTTAACCTTCCTTTTCAAAGTACACATAAGTTTTGTAACCACCAGCTGAAAATGCGCTTTGACTCCAAATCTCACCAGATATATCTCTCAGAAAGTTCGCTCATAGATTGGGCAATTTTTTTTTCTAAAATATATGTGAACATAATAATTTATCAAATGCAAATATCTCACATATTTATCATCAAAGAAAGGCTAATATCAAAGAAAAACATAGATCTCATGAAAGGATGTCATTTTCCTGAGAATGTTGAATAATACACCATTATTCTTTTTCATCTATTCTCCACTTTAAATACCATAATAACTGAGGATCAATAGGACTTCCAGTAGGACAAAACGTGGCTTAGGACCGGGTCATTTCAAAGAAGGATAACAAGACTCTAAAATAAATATTTTGAATAGAAAAAGTTAGAGATCTTCAATAATTCATAAACGGGATATTCTTTTCTCTATTTTTCTCTCAACACTTCCAAAGTATTATGTTTTTTTTGTCTTATTTTTTTCACTTTTTTTTTTTACATCCTTTTTTTCTGCGTTATGGATGTTCCCATTTTTTTCTTTTTTTTTTATGCTAATTTTTTCAAATGCCATATTTTTTAGAGTACCATCCCAATAACATTCATCTCTAACCTTCTATAGGTCCTTAGAATAGGTCATAGATATTTCAATTTTGGCTCAAACTCCACAACCGGAGTTGGGTATGGATAACATGGCTAATCAATAAAAATAGGCTAAATTTACATTCAAGGCTCAAAAGTGGGAACAACATGACAATATATGACCAACATAAGTAGGCTTGAAAGGTTCAAACGGTCCAAAATAATGGCTTATATCACTTCTAAGTTTCATATGAATATTTTATTAGATTCAAATAAATTCAGAAAAAATTCTGGCGTAATAATACAATTTTAATGTCATTCTCAGTAATTTGACCAAAAATAAAGAAAAAATGAGATCTTCAGCAAATAGTAATGTTGCGCATCAAAGAAAATAAGAATTTACTTATAACCCTCATAAAAATCAAATAACTCAAAAGCTCACTAGGTCACAAGTATCCACTGGTATTCTTTCGGTGATTACTTAACTCATGAATACTCTTCTTTTTCCAGCTAAATTAATATGTCTAGTGCAAAAAAAATTCAAGATAAATTTCATAAAATTCAAATGGAAAAGTATGATATAAAAATTTTGATCCACATATTAATGCTGAAAAATCAAAATTTTCAAAAGTTTTAAAAAAAAAAAAAAATTGTTAACTCAAAACACACAAAACTAACACAGTGTAACCCCTCAATACCCCCAATCTACATGTGCACCTGCAAATTAGAAGAAAATACCAGAAAAAGAACAACTTGAGTTGAGAAATACCTGAGATGGCTCACTTTATGCAAAACCTGCAAAAACAAAGACACAAAAACACAAACGCAACAGCAATGACTCTTGACTGACTCTCACACAAGACGGACAGGCTCAAACAAATTAAAAAAAATCCTAGACTAGACTGACTTAACAAAATTAAAATCTACAAATACACTAACACACCGACAGACTGACGCGGACTCAACTAACAGACATACAAATCAACCCTGGTCCAATACAGGTGGATTTTCACACTGACGGAGAGAGACTCAAATTTTTCCTTCCATTTACTGGTCTCCAAAAGTGGAGTGATTTCCAGTAGAGCATTCACTTCGTTGACCCCTTTTTCATTGAAATTAGTGTCAAAATTTGATAAGCATTCCTCAAATGGGTCATCGCATGTAAAGTTCAGAAATGACTCATGGATTGTACTCTCAACCATATTTACCTCACGTAGGTCATTTGTATCTAGAGGCTGGTGGCCACAATTAAACACATTGAGGTCTATAGTCATGTTACCAAAAGACAATTAGAGCACTCCATTCCTGCAATTAATGATTGCATTAGAGGTAGCCAAGAAGGGTCGACCCAAAATTACTAGAATTTGCACTTGACATGAATTTTCTGTTGAATAATAGTGCTCACATGTTCAGCCAAAAATGCTTTCTTTGGAACATTCGTCTTCCTCTTTATCATACAGAGTTCTTTCAAGAATTTTGCATAAGAAGGTATTTGTTTAATAGCGTCGAGAAGAGGAATGTTTATACAGACTTGCTTGAACACCTCTAACACATCGTTATGTGGTGTACCTTTCTTAATTGGAATAAATCTCTGTGGGTAAAGAGCTTTTGGGACAAAATCAGTCATGACTGACTCTTTGGGTTCCTTCTCAGGCAGGCAATCAGTGCCTTTGATGGCTCAGATTGATCATGGCTTTGGTTATCCTGTTGTTTTTCTTCTGGCATCTTAACCTGATTATCAATTGTTTTCCCTGACCTAAGAGTGATGATAGATTTAACATCTCCATGATGCACGTTGGAAGTAGTTGAAGGGCCCACTTCGAACTGACCCTTAGGATTGGGACTGGGTTGGCTGGGGAATTTGCCATTTTTCCTCTCTCCGATAGCACTTGCAAGTTGCCCTATCTGTGTTTCAAGTTTCAGTATGGCTTGGGAATTTGATTCCAAGGCTTGCTGAGTGGACTGCATGAATTGTTGCAGTGTATCCTCCAGAAATGGTTTATGCTGTTGTGGACCAGGTTGATAGGACTGACTCTGGAGTGGATGGAATGGTTGGTTTTGGGGTGGATGGAATGACTGACCAGGTGAGTGGAATGGCTGACCAGGTTCTTGAAACTGATGAGGTCCCTGATTCATGTGTTGGTTCTGACTCCAAGAGAAATTAGGGTGATTCCGCCAATTGGGGTTATAGGTAGCAGAGAAGGGACTCCCCTGTTGCTTCCCAAAATTATTTAGTGCGTTAGCCTGTTCGACTAGGCACTCTGGATTTAAGTTTAGGGAAGGACAAGTTTGTGTTGTGTGTCCTGGATTAGTACACAAGGCACACACCTTAGAGTGCACGCTCATTGACGGACTCACCCTCTGAGTCATTGCTAAGGCTTCTACTTTTTTAGTCAGATTTGCAATTGCGACCTTAACCTCAAAATCATTATTAACTTCGTACAAACCTCCTCTTTTGGAAGTTTGTCCTAAACTCACTCTTTTGGAAAAGTCTCATCGCCGAGAATTCTCCGCCAAATTTTCCAAGAAATTCCATCCGTCAACTTGACTTTGTTCCAAAAATGCCCCACTTTTCATAAACTCGACCAAAGTACGGCTAGATGTGGTTAAACTATCATAGAAAAATTGAATGAGTCTCCAAGTTTCAAAACCACGATGGGGACATTTACTAAATAGATCCTTGAATCTTTCCCATGATTCCGAGAATTGTCCACCCTCTTTCTGAATAAAATTTGAAATTTCTGTTTTGAGGGCGTTCGTTTTACATATCGGGAAAAATTTATTCAAGAATTTATTAACCAACTGATCCCATGTGTTGATGGAATTTGCGGGGAGGGAGCTCAGCCATGATTTTGCTTTTTCTTTGAGAGAAAAAAGGAAATAGGCGAAGTTTAATAGATTCATCAGTGACATTTTGAAGTTTGATAGTAGCGCAAATCTTTAAAAATTCCTTAACGTGTAAGTAGGGATCCTCACGATCAAGGCCATGGAAAGCGGGGAGTAGATGTAAAAGGCCTGGTTTTAGCTCATAGGTGGCATTGGTGGCTGGGATGATTATGCTGGATGGTATGTTGGCTACGACCGATGAAAAATAATCTCGAAGAGTTTTCTCCTATTCTTCGGCCATTTTGGGTGATGGTGGTGGTGATGACAATGGACTGTCTATATCTATGACTGAGCTGGACTGAGTTCGGACGTAACAATCGGTAAATCGACGGAAAACGTAACTCGAACCCAACGATTGTTAGAGTCATGACACCAATAATTTATACACAGACACGATCATTCACTCTCAATCAAATCCATACAAAATATGACCTAAACCTAGACTGACACAGGGATCCTAGACTCTAGACGGCTCCTAATCTCTTTTCTAGAAAATTTTAGCCTTCGAGGAGACTTTAACCACAAGCACGGCCAGGTAAATGGAGGAGCACAATGGCAATCGACTTAAGCTTCCACTTATCCTTACGGCTATTCACACCTTGGTGTCAAAACTAGCTTAGACACCGTACTCGAAGAAAAACTATTCACCGGTGAAGTAAAAATAACTGAATCAAAGATGGTCCTAATGAGCATGAACAACCCTAAACAATGGTTCTAGATTAATTTTAATTGGATAATGCATGAACCAATTTACTAATTTTTTTTAATTTTTCTATTGTGTGAATGCAAGCCTAAATTACCAATGTTAGATTCAAGCAAATAGAAGACAATAAGCAAACAATTTAATCTAATGCATGAACTAGAAAAATGCATGAATAAATTAAATAAGCAATTTTTTTTTATGCAAAATAAATACAAGACAACCTAATAAAATCTATATGAATGCATGAAAATAAAAAATTTAAAGAAAGTGGTTTAGACACTTACCTTGGCTTGTTGTAGCTTTGCAAATTTTTTTTTTTTTAAGCGTCTAATTCAAAATCCTACAAAACTTAATCAACAAAACCTAGGTGAAGACATCAAATCACATCAAAATATGCATGAACCAAGATCTAGATGCAAAATTCCTAAATCTACAACTAGTGGAAAGATTAAACTAATAGAATTTTTAATTTTATTTTTCCGTTTTATCTCAAGTTCCCCGGCAACGGCGCCATAAACTTGTTGTGCAAATTTTAAATTTATAACTCGCAAGCGCACGAATCGAATTGGAGTATAGAGTTATGCAAGTGCGAGGTCGAACCCACAGGGACTTGATTTAAAATGAACGGAAAAACAAATTAAAAAGCCTAATATTTTAACCTTAACCTAGTTAACAATTTTTCTAGAGAATAATTGAATTGAAATTGCAAAATTAATTAAAACAACTAAAAACGAAGATTAAATCAAGTGAGAGAAATTACTAAGGTATCGGATTCCACCACCATTAAATCCATAATACTCCAATTATTTATTTATTAATTCCTAGTTTTAAAGATTTAAACATTTAAGTTCATTAATATGGTGTTCAAAATTTAGATTTCCCTTCGCTTTTAAAGATATCATTTCTAAGAATTCAATGTATCATATGTTAATTCAAAAGACAATGGATCAAAGTATTAATCTAAGCATCTAATGTATTTAAATTAAAATAAAAGAAAACAATGAATCAAAGGATTTACTTTTATCAATTAAAAATCAAGCATTAATTAATTAGATATTAATATTAATAACCAAAAATACATGGCATTGATGGTAAAAATAATTAACATTTATTAATTTGATGAAGTCAAAATCATAAATAATCAAACACACATAATTGGAATTAAATAAATAAATAAAAGAAAATTATTTCATTAATGGGCTTTCATCCTCAACCTCAGTACAAGAAATAGCCAGACATTATGAAATTAAGCACAAAAAGAGATAAGAAAAATAAAACCCGAGCCATGTCGGAGATCCCGAGCCGATTGTCTCGACGCCTTTTCACTGTCTCCCAATTCTTCTCCTTCTGTACAGTTCCTTTTATTATGCGATGTGCCTTTATTTATAATGGTTAGAATAGGTATATTAAGCAAGGCCAAGTGGGACCTACTCAATTCAGTCGATACTGTGTTTCTAAATTTCAGTTGGGCTCCCCTTCTTTTCTTTCTTTTATTCTCAGTTAGCCGTCCCTTTCATTCTGTTGTACACAATTCTGTAAGATTAGACTCACACGACCTTCTATTTTCATCCTCTTTCTTTTCTCATCTTTAGGCATCACCGTCCTTCCTCTTCAATTTTCAGCTATAGCCACCGAATCAGCCAACACTTTCTTCTTACTTTCTAGCTTCCGCAATTGCCTCTTTTTTTTCTCTCTGCTGAGTTGGCTGCAATTTGGCCGATTCTCACTGCTGTATTTTTTTCTATGTTTCCTCTTTCCTCCTGCTGTCCCTTTCTTAGTAGCACGTTGGCTGCAAGGTGGGTTGCTCTCTTGCTGGTAGCAGATTCTCTTTTGGCTGCTTTTGTTCTAAACTCTTGCTGATACTAGGTGCTAAGGATCAGGCCCAGTGCTCTTGTTTAGACAAACTCAATTCATCTCTGGTGATGCTTCACAAGATGGGTTGCTGATTTTTTTATTTGCTTGCAATCTCAATGGATCGTTGGCTGCCTCTGTTTGCTTTAAGTGTCGTCTCCCACTCAAATACTAATATCATCGTTCTGAGCCTTAATCCAAGCATCATATCATCCATCAACCCGAGCACACATCGGAGTTAAGAAAATAATTCAACCTAAAAACATACAAAACACATCAATTAAATAAAATAAAATACTAAAAAATATAATTTTTAAGTATATAATATATTACAATAATAACACAAAATAAACAAGATTTAAAAACTAACTAATCCAATATTAAAGGGTAAAATTATCATTTTTCAGTGCTTATCAGTGAACAGAACTACCCAACTCATGATCTGGAATTAACAGCAGTATACTTTGCACTAAAAATATGGAGATGCTACCTATTTGCTGAGCGCTTCGAAGTATTCTCGGACCACCGCAATCTCAAATACTTGTTTACACAAAAAGATTTGAACTTGAGGCAACGCAGATGGTTAGAATATTTGAGTGATTTTAATTTCGAAATCTCATATCACCCAGGTAAAACCAACGTGGTAGCTGATGCACTGAGTCGTAAGGTTCGAGGTGTGATCACCAGATTGATGGAGGACCGAAATCCGGACGAGATAGGCAGCATAGTATCATGTCCACCAATCATTGATAAGGTATTGACAGCTCAGAAGGCGGATGAGGTAGCAGTGAAAATTTGGAATTCCATCAGTTACGGTAACGGACCAACGGGATGGATAGTAAGAACAGACGGGGACTAACATACCAAAACAGACTCTATGTCCCACTGTTGGAAAATTGCAGAAAAGAGGTACTTGAACATTTTCACCGTACTCGTCTCGCAATACATCCAGGCGGTACGAAGATGTACCAAGATTTACGTAGACAATTTTGGTGGAGAAGTATGAAGAAGGAAGTTGCAAAATTTGTAGTCAGTTGTCTGACATGTCAACAAGTGAAGGCTGAACACCAGAAACCTACAGGAAAATTGCAGCCCCTAAGTATCCCCGAGTGGAAGTGGGATAACATTACCATGGATTTCGCTACTGGATAGCCAAGATTGCAAAAGGGTAACGATGCAGTTTGGGTGGTGGTTGATAGACTAATGAAATCAGCTCACTTTATTGCAATGAAAATGACAGATCCTATGGAAAGATTGGCTAAACTATACATGGACAGGATAATCAAGTTACATGGAATACCAGTTACCATTGTGTCTGATCGAGATTCAAGGTTCTTGTCCCAGTTCTGGCAGAGTCTTTAAAAATAGTTGGGCACTCAGCTTTATTTTTGTACGGCATTCCACCCTCAAACTGATGGCCAGTTTGAGCGGACTATCAGATTTTGGACGACATGCTTCGTGCTTGTGTGTTAGATCCAAAGGATAACTGGGAAGATCACTTACCCACCGTAGAGTTCATATATAACAACAGTTATCAGTCAAGTATCAAGATGGCGCTATTTGAGGCACGTTATGACAGACCATGCAGGTCACCCCTATGTTGGGAAGAGGCAAGTGATAAGGCAACCATAGGACCTGATTGGGTGCGAGAAAAGACGGAAAAGGTCAAGATAGTTCGCCAAAGGTTGCGAACAGCGCAAAGCCGTCAGAAAAGCTACGCAAACCGTAAACGTAGACCTCTGGAGTTTACAGTGGGTGATCATGTGTTTCCTCATGTATCACCCTAAAAGGCATTCAACGGTTCGGAAGCAAAGGGAAGTTAGCTCCTCGGTTCATAGAACCATTTGAAATTTTGAGTCATGTGGGGGAGGTGGCATACACACTTGCCCTTCCACCCAAGCTTGCTCGAGTTCACAATGTCTTGTATGTATCAATGCTTAGGAAGTATCATGCAGACCCTTCCCATGTGCTGAATTGGTAAGATTTGGACGTCAACGAGGATGCTGCTATGAAGAGAAGCCTGTTAAAATTTTGGATTCAAGAGATCAAGTGCTCCGCACAAAGACCATTCCCTTGGTCCAAATCCTTTGGCAACATCATGGAGTAGAAGGTTCAACGTGAGAACGGAAAGCAACAATGCAACAGGCATATCCAGAATTATTTGATGAGCAAGGTACGTACGCTAGCTAAATTTCGAGGATGAAATTTCTTTAAGGGGGGTAGGATGTAGTGACCCGACCCACAGTAGCGGGTCAGTAATAGTGGGTCGATTCAATCTGAATTTGATATTGTGTATGCTAGTGTATTATTGTATTTTATTGAAATTTATTTGGAAAATAAACTTTAAAAATTAAAATTTAAAATAGATTGAGAACAATTGGAATTATGATAACGGCAAATAAAATATGAATTCAACTTAGGATTTAGTACTCAAATCCTTATTTGTAAGAAGTTAAATTAGATAAAAAGGTTATTTAAAATAAATAAGGGAGAAGGAATAAATGGAAAAAGATTTAGTTGTCAAATAAAATTTTAATTCCCCAAAGTTGAAATCTCAATTAGAAATTTACGAGTATATCCCCTTATAGTTAAAAATTGAGTGAATGAAGAAACTTAATTGCCAAATTAAATTTTCAAGTCCTAAGGTTAAAATTCCAATTAGAATAACCCGATTTAAAATTTGAGATTAATTTAATGGGGTGTATTTTTTTTAATACATATATTTTAATATGTATTTACCTAAGCCATGTGGGCCCTTTGGAACCCACACCCTTTCGTTTCCTTTTAATCCCTTAACACACGATGCTAAGCAAGGATGACACATCTTCAAGTGACATTGCCAAAGTGGGACCCAAGTGCCATGTGGTGACCACATGGGTTGACTTGGTCAACCACTTGTGAGTTCAAATATTGAATTAAGGTTTCGCTGAGTTGAGAAGATGAATGGATGAGATGGATGTCTTGTCTAAGTACTTAAACACTTGGGAACCCAAGGGTCTTCATCTCAGGAGCCATGAAGCCACCTTTGGGAAGCCAAGGGACTCTTTGGTTAAGTCAATGGTCTCCCTGTTTAGACCAAGCTATTATGAAGAGGGGTGGAAGATTTTAAGGCTGTTATATAAAAACACAAACCCAAGGGGCACTTCAAACCCCTTGGCCGACTCCTCCTCCTCCTTGAGCAAGGAATTTCTCTCTACTCCTCTCCTCTCTCTCTCCTACCTCTACCTCCATACATTGGAGACTTTGAAGAACAAAGAAAAGAAAAGAAGAATTAAGGAAAAGAAACAGATCAAAAGAAAAGAAGGAGATTGAAGGAAGGTATATCTAAGACTTAATAATATGGAAATGAATCCAAGGAAACCATAGGTTTGGCCATGGTGCGGCCGAACCCATGGGTTCCATGATTGGTTGGAAAGAATGACCAAAATTGTTATAAGGCTATGGAGTTGGAAATCCATCCAAAGGATGATTATGGGTTGAAATATAAGAACCATAATATTAATCCGAACCCATGCTATGATGATACAATGATTGGATGGATTATGAAAAACCCTAACCTTGGCTAGTGGGTAGGATAAGTTCATTAAGTTAAGTATCGAAAAATAGAATTCATGTTTAAATATGATTAAGAATGGATTTCAAGAAGAAAGGCCTTACAATGCATGCAAACACAAAGAACTGACAAAAAGTCAGTCGACTGAATCTTAGGATTCAGCCGACTGAAAGTTTGCTGGCCGAGAACACAAAGGATCTGTTGGTGTTTCAGCCTACTGAATCTTATGATTCAGTCGTGTGAAACCCCTGCCACCGATGTGGGAAGAGTTCCACATCGGAAGTGGAGGCAAAATGGAGAGGCTATATAAGAGGTCATGCCCTCTTAAAACACACAAGACGCGTTTTGGGCCGAGTCACGTGGGCCCTAGCCCAAAGGCAAAAACCATGCTGATTCGAGCTATGTACGAGACCCAAAGCAGACAATATCTTGCTGAGTTGAGTCCTAAGCCCTGTATTTGGGTTGGGTTGTTACAAATTTGGTATCAGAGCCGAGTTCAACACTCGAACTGTGTGGGCCTTTCCTCTTTCCCTGATGTTGTCGAGCCGGGGGCGGCTCGAGGCTTTAGGGGGCGTGATTGTGAAACTCCTACCACCGATGTGGGAAGAGTCCCACATCGGAAGTGGAGGCAAAATGGGGAGGCTATATAAGAGGCCATGCCCTCTTAATACTCACAAGACGCGTTTTGGGCCGAGCCAAGTGAACCCAGGCCCAAAGGCGAAAACCGTGCGGGTTCGAGCTGTTTGAGAGGCCCAAAGTGGACAATATCTTGTTGAATTGAGCCCTAAGCCCTGTATTCGGGTCAGTCGTTACAAGTCGACTGAAAGTATACTTACCAAACACATAAGGGATCTAGTTGTGTTTCAACTGACTAAATATATGATTTAGTCGACTGAAAGTATACTAGCCAAACATGTATGACATCTAGTTCTATTTCAGCCGACTGAATCTATGATTTAGTCGACTGAAAGTGTACTGGCCAAAACATGTATGATATCTGGTTGTATTTCAGCAAACTGAATCTATGATTCAGTCGATTGAAAGTGTACTGGCCAAGCACGTATGATATCTGGTTGTATTTCAACCGATTGAATCTGATGATTCAATCGACTGAAAGTTTACGAGTCAAACACATATGGTATCTGGTTGCGTTTCAGTCGACTGAATCCCATATTCAGTCGACTAAATTAGAAGGTTGTATTTTTTTATTATCTTCCAGAGCTTCTTGTAGGGCGTAAAGGGTGATGAAATTAAAATGGAACATAAAACTAAAATGTATGTTTGAATTTGATGAGGTAAAGAGGTTTGCAAAGGGATTACGATTCATCTCATGCGACCGTTAGCGATATCCTTGTGAAACAAGAAAGTATAATATATTGGACATTGGTAGGATTCCTACCTCGTTGAGAACATTATGGAGTATAATATGACATTGGTTTATATTCAAAATATGATGATTATTTTGGTTAAATAAATGTTATATGATTATGATCTAATGATCAAATGATATGATGTATTTTAAATGATATGGCATTTTTGCATACATTACCTCATACATTGCATGGGAGGGAACGCATATGACCAATAAGCCAAGTTCTGAGCGGTCCGGACATAACTTGGACTTGTGATTAGCTTATATGAAGCTATATGAGCTGTTGAGATTTGGCCGCGTCCAGTTGATAGAAAGGGTACGGCGTAATTGGGCCAAAGAGCACCTGGGAAGGTCCCGAAACCCTGCGCAGCAGCAGGAGTCCACACTCCATCATTAATCCCGATTAATTTGTGGATGGGCATACAGTGCCCTGGTGGTTGCCGCCTCAAACACTGTGGACATAATTGGCCAAGGAAACTATTGATTGACTTATGACGTGATTGAGTATGGACATTGGGTGGGATATCATTTGGCATTGACACACATGACATGACACTTATGTTAGCATGATTATGATATGGACATCATGCATTGTTTTGTCATTTACAACATGTTTTACGAATATGACGTTAATGATGTATATACCCTTGATTTATGTTAATCTAATATTACTCCTATGTGTACCATAACCTTAATTGGAATACCTACTGAGCATGTTGACTAATGCCCTATTTCTACCCTATAGATGATGAAACATGAAATGATAAAGGAAAGGATTTTGGACCGAAAGGGAGCCAAGCTAAGGAGCTTGGGAAGATTTAAGTTTATATTATTTAGTTTTTTTTATTAAAATGATGTATTCGGAGGACTTACATTTTGGATTATAATAACTTAGAACTTATTTACTATGATTTGATAATCCGTAAGTTTATTGATATTGCATGGTGATTGGCTTTCCTTGCCTAATGATGACAAGAGTATGAATAACATCTTATTAATATAAATTATTTCGCAAACAATAAGATAAGCGTGTGTAAATATTTAGTGGACTTAATCCACGCACACGTAATGGTGTCCAGTCAAGGGTCGAGGTTTGGAATCTCGGACTTGACTCACGTCGTGATGACCTGTCCTCTTTCACTTATTTTCAAAAAAAAAAATATATACTATGATTTATGCAAGTGAAAAAGGGTGGGGCGTTACAATGACAAGTCATGAGGGTTGTTATTTGGTGGTACGTTGTGTTATCCTCACGTAAGGTGGGAAAGCCACTAAGGCGATGTTGTATTATCCTCGATTCGTCGGGAAGGCCACCAAATCTCAGTAGACGTAAATGATGGGTTGGAATATGGCATTTTGCATTAAGCATTACATTCTTACGAAGGCATGAGCATGAAATAAATTATTATATAAGTTTATATGAAATATCATGTGAGAAAGTAGAGATATCATATTCTATGTTTTTGTTGTTGTTTTTTTCACTGGGCATGGAGCTCATCCCTTACACTACAGGCAATCCCTTGAACTTGGGTCTGGATGATGATTAAAACTGAGCTTAGAAAGCGAGGAGTCGTCGAAGAATACTTGAAACCGCATTGCTTATTGAAGAATTTAGTATTTAGATTATAAATTGGATTTTTATTTGATTTGAGACTTTGAGGAATTTGTTTATTTATTTTATTTAGTTTGTTGAAACTTGGATAATAAATTCAAGTATTGAGTAAATTTGAGAACGTTATGTACATGGTTAGTATGGGAATGTGAGTAAGTTGATGATTTTAGAAATCCTTATGTGATTGATATTTTATCTCTCTAAGTTATGTGGAAGGATGAATGAAAATGTCATGTTGTAAAGCAAGTTGTGGACGTGAGAAATTCAATGGCTTGTGAATGTAGATTTGTTTGTTTGAAGAAAAAATATATAGCCACGGATTTATGATGTAAGACCCATGTAGGGAAGCACGTGATCTAAAATTGTACAGTCAGATCACGCCCGTTTAGGTGTTGAAGGGGGGAGTGACAAGGTTGTGATGAGTTGGACGAGACCGCGTAGTGTGACCGAGATCTGTAGTTTCCTGGGTCTGGCAGGCTACTACCGGCGGTTCAAATAAGACTTTACTAAGATAGTTGCCCCTATGACGAGCCTGACTCGTAAGGACTAGCCTTATGAGTAGACTGATGCTTGTGAGTCAGCTTTTTTGGAGTTAAAGAAGAGACTGAGACGCCCCAGTGTTGGTCATACCCGAGAGACGTTTGGGCTATGTAGTCTTCTGTAATGCTTTCGGAGATGGATTGGGTTGCATCTTGATGCAAGATGGACGCGTGGTAGCGTATGGTTCTTGACAACTCATGAACAAAATTATTCCACTCACGATTTGGAGTTAGCAATAGTGGTCTTTGCACTTAAGATTTGGAGACACTATCTTTACGGAGAGAAGTTCGAGGTATTCTCGGACCACCACAGCCTCAAGTATCTGCTCACACAGAAAGAGCTGAATATGAGACAGCGTCATTGGAAAGAGTACGTTGGAGATTATGATTTCGAGCTTTCTTATCACCCCGACAAGGTGAAAGTAGTTACAGACGCCTTAAGCCGAAAATCTCGAGGAGTACTAGCTAGTTTGATTGGTGAGGCCAGAGCAACGACCTTGTGCAATATGGTGGTACGATCAGAGTTGGATGACCTAGTTTTGAGAGCTCAACAGACTGATTCAGATTCGAAGGGGTATTGAGATCGAGTGGCTGCTGGGGACAGACCACATGGTTGTACAGTTAGAGCTGATAGTGTAGTGACTTTTGATGGCCGATTGTATGTGTCTGAGTAGTGTCGTGAGGAGGTTTTATGACATTTCCAGCATACGAGGTTTGCAGTACACCCTGGATGTGCTAAGATATACAATGATCTGAACCGTCAATATTATTGGGTCGGCACGAAGAGGGCAGTGGCTAAGTTTATGGCCCGAAGTTTGACATGTTAGCAACTCAAGTTTGAGCACCGGAGACCAGCTGGTGTAGAGAAACCATTTAAGATATCTGAATGGAAGTGGGAGCACATCACCATGGATTTTGTGACTGGACTACCAAGATCGCCTAAGGGTCACGATACCATATGGGTCATAATGGATAGATTAACCAAGTCGGCATGCTTTATTGGCATGAAAGAGACTGATTCTTGGGAGAAGCTGAGTCGGTTGTATATGGAGCATGTAGTTAGACTACATGGAGTGTCAGTGTCGATTGTTTCGGATCGAGACCCGAGGTTAGTCTCATCGTTTTGGCAGAGTTTACAGAGAGAGATGGGTACTCAGTTATGCTTCATCACGGCTTTTCACCGACAGACAGATGGCCAGTCGGAGTGGACCATTAAGATCTTAGAGGATATGCCCGTGCTTGTGTTCTGGATCATGTGGGTAGCAGGGAGGATCACTTACATCTGGTTGAGTTTGTTTACAACAACAGTTATCAGTCTAGCATTCAGATGGCACCATATGAGGCATTGTATGGTCGACCGTGTAGATCACCCCTGTGTTGGGTAGAGACCAGTGAGGTTGTGTAACACCTCGACCCGGAGGTGGGCCCGGAACGCTACTAATTTTTTTAATCATTTTAATAACTCCTAACTAGGCTGGGTCAATTGATAGGCCCAAAAATAAATGTTACACATGTTCTTTACATGTGGAATCAAACATGTACCATATGTCTACCCATTTACAAGCACATATCATACAAACAAATATTTTTATCATAAAAATATATCCTTCATTCCTATCAGAGTTACTAATGGTAACATAGTAGTTCATACATGATTTTAACATAATAAGTACCACATGAAGTACTTTACACAAAACATGATTCAAATGAACCAATAGTCAAAATAAGAATAAAATTCCCGTCCGTGGGAATCAAAAAGAAACTGCAACAGCTTATCCATTCTAAGCTTGAAATGGAGATTCCTCCTCCTTGGGTACATCTCCTGAAATGTGAGTTGTGTGAGCTAACCAACCTAGTGAAAAGAACATAACAATGTAGTGTAATGAATATCAGGTTAGCCAAAATCCACATTTTCATCATAATAGGTCCAGCATGCTAAATTATCAAATCATCTTCATATTACTACTGATATCCAACGAAACACCTAGACACTACCCTGACTTAAGACTTAAGTCCGAAAGCGGTCAAAATGCAGAATCTTGCAAGTACATCTCTGACACACTTGGCCCGGTACTGACACGCCTGGGTCAGCAACTGATACACCTGGGCCAGTAGACGCAAACCAACACACCTGGGCCGGTAATTGACACACCAGCCGATAATAGTTCAGTAGTTAAAGGTACGTGGAAGCAGTATCATTATCATCATAGCTCATAAGCATTTCATATTATAATCACAATATACGATAAACATCATTAGTATTAATAAGCATTTTTCACAAGAGTGCATCATGTCTAGGCAGATAAGTGAGTTCATTAAATCTGATCCTTAAAACCGCTCATTGCAATAGATCCTTTTAACCTGATTTACTCCTACTGCAATGTTAAGTCTCCTCACTGAAAATGTGGGGTATCGAAATATCCGTCAAATACACAAACAAGGATACAACGAATTATTCAAACATTAATCAAACGTAATACATAGAACAATAGAACACAGATTCATAGTATTTCAAATCTTTCTATCCTATTTTCTAGAAAACTCCAAGGGAATTGGATTTGAATCTCCTATGTGGGTTACTAACCATTTTAAATTACAATAATCAGCAATATATAATAAAGTGCTCAGGCCACTTCTCATATTATCTTCTACAAGTGACCATGTAGATGTATTGAATTAGGCCTAGAGATATAAGATGCTCAGGCCACTACTCATATAGCGAGTTAGGCCTAGAGATCACTCAGTGCCGGAACCCTTCTTTTCTACCGAGCGGCGAAACTAATCGCACAGCTACTGATAGCTACCGAGTTGCATCTCCGTTGCACCACAGATAGAGAGTATCGACCTTGAAGTGAATACATAATACATGCTTACATAATAGTATCAAAAAAAGGGGTTAGTATCACTTTTAATTTATAAAAATGGTATAACCATAAATAAAAACCTAGGGTCTAAGTTTGAACATAGGATTCTAACTTAGACTATGCTTCAAAAACCAATTCTTGGTCCCTCAAAACATGCCTGGAACAAGGTATTGTGGCTTCGGACCTTCCAAGCCACTGCCTAAATATGGGCTTTACAAAGCCTTTGGAACTTGGGTTCTATACTTCGGAACTTCCAAAGTTTAGGTCTCAGAATTTCCGAGCTTGCTTCAGAACAGAAGTAAAGAAAACAGAAAAATCAGTCGGTCTCAGAGTGTCTCGGAACCTTCTAATGTCTGCTCGGAACTTCCGAACAGTTCGGGCATCCGAGGTGTCCGGAATGTCAGGGTCTGAACAAGAGAGGCAGAAAGAAACATTTGGCCTCTGAACTCTTCGGAACCCCGAACAGAGGTTCAGAACTTCCGAAGTCTTACCTTCGGAACTTCCGAAGGCCGATTCTGGGATCTTTCGAGAGCCGTTTTCTTCCTCTGTCACCTGCACCAGAGCAGTGACATGAGGGACTGTGTGAATTACGAATCCATAAATAGTGGATTTTCTGGGTTCGTTTTTCACACCTTTCTGATCAGATGGACTCTTCAATGAGTCTTCTTCACTTTGGGAATCAATTGGACCATTAATACTGATTAAAAACATCATATTTTGATTGGAAAACCAGTGAAACACATGAAAATTCAAGTTAATCACTAAACTTCAAATCTGTTTTTAGGATTCAAATCTTAACCAAATTGACTTCTATTTGATCCTAAACTGACTAGAATTTGAAAATAAACACAATGGTTACCTTCGCTTTTGTTCCTGGATTGGAATTCAGCGACTGGGAAAATCTTCAAACTCAAACCAATGGTGAAAAAACAAACAGAGGAGCAGTGGTTTTCTCTTTGAAAATTCAGTGGAGAATCCTAGTAGGAGATGGCCTGAATTTATAGCCAAAGAGTGATAGGGTGGTAGGCCTTCTATCAGGGCCATGGGAAGAACACATCATCTGTAAGCTACCTCTATAGCTTGCATGAGTCGATGTTGAAGCAGCACCTTCAACGGCCACGTAGGTGGTTTAATGATTTGAAAATTTTCCATTTTAGTGCTCCAACTTATTTGCATATAAGTCCATTTTAATTCATTTTAAATTTTAACTAATTAAAAGATTTATCTAACTTAATTAATTTAATCCATCTTAACTAAAATGTTGGATTCTATAAACTCTACACATTATAAATTTTTGGAGATTTATATTTTACCAAAATTTATTTATTTAAAGAAAAATCACATTTTTGTCACTATATCCTTAATTCAACTTGTATTTATTTAAAGGCTTTAAAAACTTTATTTTAAAATTTTGAAAACATAAAACAATGAGTTAAAACAAAATCTAAAACACATATTTTTCTTAAAATTTTCTTTCTCAAATTGTTTAAAAATAATTATTTCCTAACTTTCGGAGTCTTTTCGGGTAGTTTTTTAATAACATTTTCTGAAAATAATATAATAAAATACTTATAAATTTTAGAATTTCAATCCTTAATTAACAAAATCAATATCACTCAACAATAATCAAATAATTAGATAAATAATAAAATAACACTGTTAAAGATGAATTACCATTTTGCCCTTCCAACTTAAATGAGTTGGATCATCGAGCTATCGAGCTCTGATTGGGCCATACCTGAACTTTTCACAAAGCCTTAACTGTAATCTTCATGATTAACAGGTTAAAATATGATTTATTAAAATAAATCATATTAATTAAGCCGAATTGGGGTCAGGGTATTACAAGTTGTCTTGGCAGGACCAGAGATGGTTAAAGACTACAGAGCAGATCAAACTCATCAGGTAGAGGTTGTTAACTGCCCATAGCGGGCAGAAGAGTCATGCAAATCGCAAGAGGAGGCCACTGGAGTTCTCTGTGGGTAATCATGTTTTCCTCAGAGTCTCGCCCCATCCTGGTGTTCAGAGGTTCGAACAGAAAGGAAAGTTGTCACCGCTGTTTATGGGCCTCTTTGAGGTGTTGGAGAAAGTCGGAAAGTGTCTTACAGGAATGCCCTTCTGCCTCAACTCGCTAGGGTGCACAACGTTTTCCACGTTTCCTTGCTTCGGAAGTATTATTCTGACCTGTCGCATGTACTTAACTGGGATGACGTGGACCTTAGTGAGGTTGTCGGTTTCAACGAAGGCCCCTTGCAGAACAAGGATAGGATAGATCAAGTGCTCTATGCCAAGATTATTCCTAAGGTTCTTGAGATATGGAAGCGTGAAAAAAGAGAAACAGCTATTTGGGACTAGAGTCGGTGACCCGGAAAAGAAATCGTAGTTTCTTTGAGGACCAAGGTATGACTTTTAGTGTAATTTCGAGGATGAAATCTCTTAAAGGGGGGTAGATTATAATTACCAGACCCGATTTATCGAGACTTTAGGGTCTTAGTAGCAATAGAGAGAGTGTGGGCTCCGTGGTGAGCCCCGGTTTGTCCGATTTCGAGTTCAGAGACTCGTAGGGCGTTTTAGCAATTTGAATTATTTAATATTTTGTCATGACAAAATAAATGAAAATCACTCATTTTCTCACCCAATATTCGATATCTGATTCTTCTTCTGGTTTTAAATTTTTTTTGAAAAGTAAACCTGAGTATTTCGAGATTTTGATTTTTGTGTGCTTTGAATTAAAAAAAAAAACCCCTAAAAACCCTAAACCCTAGAGAAACCCTAGATCCCACTCCTTAAATCCTCTCTTGCGCCGCACTATAGCACACAACAAAAGTGTCACGGCGCCCTTGCTTCTACCGCTCCCTCATTCCGGCTCCCATCTCTCTCCCTTCTTTCTCTGATCTTCCTTGTTTCTCTCTCCCCTCTGCTCTCTCATCCTCCTTCCCTCTCTAATTTCTCTGATCTCTCCCCCTCTCTGCTGCTCCCTCCCTCGCCTGGACCCAACCGAGTGCCATCTCCGAAAGCCACTGTTGCCGCTTCTTCTCCCTACCAAATCAGGTATTTCTCTCCTTCTTATCCTCCAGCCCTTCTCCTCCCCCTTTTTCGTGTTCTTCATTTCCTCGTTTTCTTCCCTTTTCCCTGTTTTCACTTCCTCATTTTCCCTCATCTTTTTTCTTTCCTTTCCCGTTTGGTTTTTCATTCTCTCTCCTTTGTTTTTCTTCTTACCCTTATCTTCTTTTCCTTTTTTCTTTGATTTTCTCGAATTTTAGTAGGTTTCCCTAGTTTTCCCCTATTTCCCCCTTCTTCCTCCTTTTCCCTTCATTTTCCTCTCTTTTCCTTTGACTGGGTTGGTGAGGCAACTCGGCTGAGTCGCCAAACCGACTCAGTTGAGTCCAAATCTAGACCCCGATGAATCGGGCTCAGCTCGGCTCGTCTTTGGGCCTATTTTGGCCTAGCTTCAGTCTGGCCCAGCCCAGTTCGGCCCAACTTCTGGGGCCCGGCTCAGTTTGTACTTAACCCATTCCAGTCATTGGTCCGGCCCGACCCAGCTCGGCCCGGTTTGGGCCCGGCCCGTTTTTAAGCCCATTTGCAGCCCAGATTATTTTTGACCCGTTTTAACCCGTTTACTCTTCCTTGTGTCCTTGTTTCAACAGATCGAGCCCCCTTCATCCCAGCGGACCCATTTTCTCATTGTTGATTTCAAAAGTCACACAACTGAGGGAACTATCACACTTTTAACATTCGCAATTCTGTATATCTATATTTAACCATATGAACAACACGGAGTACGCGGAATGGGACCCCTCATATTATTTAGCCACTCAGCAAGGGAACCGTTCTGGTAACTACACGGTAGGGGGACCACTCCGTGTACATGTATCTAGTGATAATATAAGTATGACGAATGGATATGATATTGTTGTATATGTACACGCTTAACTGTTGGAATGTGATTGATCGATAACATGATGGAATGATAACACGCAAATGTGTGATAGATGGTGATGTATATGTATGATGTTCTTACATTTCAATAACATGCCAAGAATTAAATGTGTTCATATAATTGGTGTATTTCTGAACCACTCAGTAGCGGGACTTAAGTGAGTATACTCCCTAGTGTGGATTAGACGGTCGGATCTATCTCGTTTTCCCCAGACACACCTATGAGAGAGGTGCAATCCGGTTGGGCGGGCGTGGTCCCTGGGAGTCCCGATGAGGGACAAGTTGAGAGGTGGTTATGGTGGTTCTAAGGAAATCTTTGGGCTGAGTGTTGGTTTACCTAGGGTAGTCTGAGGTGGAGTGTGACATAGTTATACCAGACTATGACACCTGCAGGGTGGGGACAGTCAGAGTTGCGGTATGATGTGTTATTCTAGACTATGACACCTGCAGGGTGGGGACAGTCTGAGTTGTGGTATGATGTGTTATTCCAAACTATGACACCTGCAGGGTGGAGACAGTCTGAGTTGTGGTATGATGTGTTATTCCAGACTATGACACATGTAGGGTGGGGACAGTCTGAGGAGTGGTGTGATGTGAAATTCAAGGCTACGACACCTACAGGGTGGGGATAGCCTATGATGTGATGTTGTACGATGTTTCATTCTAGGACTCCTTCGGGATAGGGATAACCTGAGGTGTAGTAAGATACTCAAGGCTACGGCCTGAGGATGGGTATGATCGGAATGAGCCGTGGTAGACAGGTTGGTCCCATGGTAGGGTGGTGATGGGTTACATCGAGTACATGCTGGATGGTTCGCACGGTGAGTCATGTGTGTGTCATGTGGGACTATATAAACTTTTTTGATACCTCATGGTGGTAGATACACAGTATATGATTTATGTTATGTGATTATATATATGTTCTCTCACTGGGCATGTAGTACTCACCCCTAACCTTTTAGGTGGCTCGACGGAAGCAGGACCCAGCGAGTTCCAATCCTAGGTCTAGGTGGTGATAGTCGAGGTTTGCTTTGCTTATTTCCCTTTTTTGTTATCTAGAAAGAAGACTGTGTGTTTATTTCAGATGTTGTTTAATATTATGGACAATTGTAATAACTGCTTATTACACTGCTGTGTTGGTTGAATTTTGTGGTACTTTTGTTGAACCTTTATAGTTGTTGATGGTGGTTTAGAAAAAAAATACATGTATTTTCGTTTCATACTTTGTAGTTCGATATCAGTGGTAACATGCCCATAGCGGGATCGAGTGTTACAGAAAGTAAAAAGACATGAAAACTCTAAAGTTTTGTTGTATGGAGTGGTCAGAAATCAGGTGTTTATCCTTTAAGTAAAAGAACGAAAAAATCAAGGAGTTCACTCTTAAATAGAAGAAAAAAAAAATCAAGGTGTTCACTCTTAAGTAGAAGAAAGAAAAATCAAGGTGTGGTCGTGTAGAATCCCGGTGGAAATAAAGGCATTGCATGCATGCATGCTATTGGAAATGGAGAGCATGCATGCATGCCTGCAGTTGGAAATGGGAGCTTGTTGTTGGATAAAAGAGCATCTATGCAAGTCTGCCGTTGGAAATGAGAGCTGCTGGAAATGAGAGCTTGCATTCATGGTGTTAAATGCCAATTATTCTCTCCATTCCATTGGATGGAGTTAAATGCCAATTCTTCACTGCATGCCATTGTAAAGGGATTATGCTTCGAAAGTTCCCGGTGTGCTAGAACAGGGTCCAAGAATGACCCTAGACAGGGGTGAATAGGGAATCACCACTTTTTATGGTCTTCACAAATTTCTTGATTAATTAAAATGATTTGTAGCGGATAAAACAAATTAATCAAGATAAATGTGTTGTGTGATACAATAGTGTGCCAATAAAAGATCAATCACACAAAGATAAGACCAAACACCCACAACATAAGATATATAGTGGTTTGGTTTAAACAAACCTACATCCACTGTTGGACTCACCCAACCTTAGGCTATCTCAAATACACTATGTGGGGAATTACGCCCTCACGTATAGAATAAGACTTTTGTCTATCCAAATGATTGGAAATTTCACACAATCGCCTAAGGTTTTTGAAAGGTTCGACAAAACCCCGATCTACGTCATTATCCTTCTATTTTTTAAAGTCATTCGATCACCTTGATCTACTCCACTATATAATTAAGATTTCAAAAATAAAATAAACCTAAGAAGCACTTGCCTTATGTAAGCTCACTTGTAGATGATATGCTTCTTAAAGACTTCTCCCAATGCGATGTCGTCTGATAATGATGATGTGCCTTTTGTATGTGCAACACAATCTATGGGAGGTTGCCAGGATGTGGATTTGTAAATTGATCCTAGGCTTAGTTGTTCTCTCTCTCTTAATCTCAATCAAGATGATTGGGTTGAAAATGATTCTCCTAAGTGAGGTATATAGAGAGGAGGGAGGAGCTATGGTTTTGCCTTGTGATTTTCCAAGTGGGAGGTTCAGTATATCCAACAAAACTCTTCAAGGTTTGGAGAATATATAGGCAAATACAAATTTTTGAATCAATTCTGAAAGTTCCATTATCCTTGGTGCTAGAACAACATGATTGATCCTAGAGGGGGTGAATAGTTCAATCCCATTTTTAATGGTGTTTACAAATTTCTTGATTGTTTTAAGTGTAACGGAACAATTGTCAAGAGATTTGTTTACTGTGATGTTTCCATTAAGTGATCACACTAAGATTATAACTACCTATATTTTGTTTGATTATCCATGCTTGTGCACAATGTATAAAATAAGATAATCAATATGAAAAATGATGTGTGTTGAGAAGAGAACTTAAATAATAAACACAAACACACAATGATCAAACACCACAAGACCATTGTTAGGACTCGCTCAACTTTAAGCTCTCCCCAAATCCACTAAGTGGGGACTTACACCCTCACAATTAGAATAGGAATTCTACCTCACTTAATCGGCTGGGAATTTCACCCACCACTGTCGAATAGGAATTTCACCTATCCATTTGCTGGGAATTCCACCCACCACTATGCTGGAGACATTGCTCCATATTTTTTATAGTGGTTCCGGAACCAAGCTTCCTTAATCCACTTTCAGAACAAAGGTTTTAAAACAAATTTAAAACCAAGAAGCACTTGCCTTTGAAGCTCTTTCTCCTGATGTGTGCTTCTTCAAAACCCACCCAATGTGTGCCGGTGCTGACGCTCCTCCTTATAGCCGTCATAAGGCAATCATAATCCAAGGCGACAAGAAAACTGGTTTTACGAAGCTTTCCTAATTTATGGTCATGTCCTTCACTTACTCACTTTCGAACTCAATTCGTAGATTGATTGTTTATGAGTTTTCATTTATCTTCTCTCTCACACAACTAAATTCATCTGATTGGTTGTATTTGATTTACCAAGTGTAAGGACGAGAGAGAGTGATCTTTCTGTTGGCCCTTGTTAAAGCTCACAGATAAGTATGAGGGTCCAACTGATCTTGCCAAAGGATGCCAACTGGTTGCATAAAGATTGATTTATATAGAGAATGCAACCAGTTGCAGCAACGGTAATGTAACAACAGGTCGGGCGCACCGAGGAATCGGTGACTAAAAATGTTACTGTTACAAACCCGACCATTGTGCATTAAGTGCACTCCCAACGGTAATATTCTTTCCCGGTCGACATGTTGTTGTCGCTGAATGGTCGACATTTATGGCACCAAGAGGTCGGTCCATACGAGAGGCTCGGTGTGGGGCAAAAACATGTTGACAGTAGTTTCTAGTCTAGAAACCTGTTACTCAGAACAACATGTCGCCCTTTACCGAGGGGTCGGTCCTGCTACTCTCAATCGGTCCTGAAATAACGACATATCTGTTTTATCGAAAGCCCTTATGAGGTCACAATCCAAAACTCATAAGTTTTATACCGATGAGTCGTCAACCACGAGGGGTCGTTTAAATTCATCACCGAGGGGTCGGTGCATAAGAGACTCTCGGTCAGAGGCTTTCCCAGAATGACAGTTTAATGATCCAGAACCTATGCCAATCTGGTCAACCAGTCTTTGACCACAATGGGTTGATCCTGTCTCCACCGAAGGGTTGATGAGAACAACGTATCGAGCTAACAGTGAAACCAAATACATATTTCCAAGTTGGGTTCCAATTCAATGTCAAGCTTTCTCTCTAGGCTTTTTATGATTTAACCATTTGTCCCAGTAAGCCTAGGGATAGTCCTCAATGAGGTATGAGTACCACCTAAAGTCATTTATGGCCATACTACTTATTTTGTGATTGCCATAACGTGAGCTTCAATCCGATGGAGCATGATTTTTACTCTTGATCACTTTTAGTTTTCAGGTTTCTAGCAAGTGCTTCTTTCCGATTATTGAAATTAACAAACATAGGGACTTGGCCAAGCCGAGGCACTAACAACCTCCCCTTTTGTCAATTTCATAACAAAACCTAAAAGCTAACCCATTTAGAATCTCACCTTATTACATCTCATTTGAATACAAAATATTACATTAATTACATGTATATATTCAAATCGAAAACAATACTATAATCTTAGCATATTCTTGTCCAGTTTGCTTCATATCATTTTTCTTGTTCAAGTACATAAGCAGGCAACACTAAAAAAATCATTAGAGGGGTTAGTCCCAAAACATAAATATGTCGTGTTCCCTAACAGGTTGAACCTGATTATCAGAGAGCAGACCGAATTTATAGTCTTCTTTTTTCAGATACTGCCCAAATCCAGTCGACATATCGATGACCACAATGGGTCAGTCCTGGTCCTGATGGGTTGGTGCACTCTATATGCTCAAACTTAGAGTAACCATGAGTCACATTATTTCCAGTCCGGAACCCCTGTCAATCCAGTCGACATGTCGATGACCTCAATGGGTTTGTCCTGTCTTTACTGATGGATCGGTGGACTCAACGGGTCGACCTGACAGATTACCAGATTTCCAATGTTTATCCCATTTGGTTTTGTGACTGTCTAGGCACCACTTAGACTTAAATTAATTTTTACCAATATGATCCCTGAGTCTAAGCAAGGTCCACTAAGGGTGTGGGTTCCACCTAAAGTCATCTATGGCCAATTTACCTTTGTATTGCCATACACTTGATAATGCTTGAATCCACACTTGATCTTCCATTCTTGAAGCTCCTGATTCAACCTTCATCACACCTTGAGTCTTGTTCATAGCTTCAACCTTCCAAGGCAATACTTCACCTAAGTCTTGGAATTGACAAATAGGTGACTCGGTAAGCCGGAGCACTAACATGCCTGAATGCAGTTGAAAAGATAGCTTGGATGCATGCACTTGGAAAAAAGATGCATGCATTAATTGTTTGTTTCTTCAATTGACTGTGCAAGGAGATAGAAATACACTAGAAATGTTTGATGGGGTCATGAAGATGGAACTAAAAAAGGTTGGTCTCGGCGTATTATACTTGAGAAACTCCCCCTAAAATATTATAAATAGTCTATCCAATATCTGTACTAAGCAGATGAGAGTAAAATATTTGAAGGGCTAGCCCATTTGGGAAGTGGACTCCAAATTCCTTTTAAGTGTAAATCAAAATTAATTTTCATGTTTTTTTAATCACTTGAAAACTAAAATTATGCTCGCCTAAAAAAAATCATTAATCAAACTCTATCCTCTTTGCAACAAACGGAAGAATCTACATGCCACTTATATATATTCAATGCAGGTATGTTTTTTGATATAAAATGAGTTTTTGAAGCTTTTGGTTGTAGTTTTTATTTTCAATTGTTTTTTTAAATATGGAATTTAAAAAACAGAAAATCAGACTGATACCGACATTTTTTTAATTTAAAAAATTTCTAGAAATTACAAAACAGAAAATCATTTTTAAAAAATAATTTTTTTTCACCGATATCATCCTTTATTATATAATATCAGCTATATCCTGGATGATATATCGGCCAATATCGCCTTATATATGTATGGCCGATACAATATGTATCGGCCGATATTTTAACCTCTCATACAAAATAGACAGGTTTTAAATGGTAAACTCAGGCTTTGAATTTAAAAGCCCGACGGACTTCGGATGGACTCAGGCTTTTGTAGATATAAATGGACCTAAGCATTTTTTTACAAAACCTGGCCCAAATGCGGCCCGTGAACAAGCCTAGGCCCAATGCAAGGGGAAAAATGGGTTTAAAAGTTACTTTTAGTATAGTACTTCTTATAAAAATCAAGTCAATTGGATATGAAATGCCATGATTTTTTAGGCCCAAAGATTAATAGTCAAAATGAGGTTAGTTTTGGATGGACTTTTAATCCAATGGTGAGATCAACTCAAAATGAGTTTAAATTGGATATGGATGAAATTTACAGGGATAGATGGGTCTCAGAATAAAAGGGAGTGAATACAAACCTTAGGGGGCTCCACGTGGGACCTAGGGGACCCATGTTAATTTTTTTTCTTATAATTTCTTACTGTAATCTATATTTTTCTACAAATTTAGGTTTTACTATTTCTTTTATGCACCTTTATAGTTCTTTTTCTTTTCTTTTTCTCTTTTTTCAAACTTAAATATTTTTGTGTTCAGATGGGAAGATAAAGATTAATCATTGATGGTTTTTCAATTTGATTTGCAAGTCCAAATTTTTTCTAGAGCTTGCATTTTTTTCTAAGGAAAAGTAACTTGTCATTTTTATTTAAAAAGAAAAAGAAATTACATATGTTTCATTGAGGCAAAGAGAGTTTTCTAAGAGATTCCCTTGGGTAAAGAATTCCCTTGAGTATGGGAATCTCCTAGTAAGGAGTTCTCTTATATTTTGTTTGGTAATTTTACGGAAAAAGACATGATAATAGAAGGGGTAAATAGAGGACTAAAGAAGGTGAAACCATATGGTTTATCTTCCTTCTTGGAAGTTGCATTTGGGTGAGAGGTAAATCTTATAAAGGTTTTCCTTATACAGGGGTTTCCCTTGAACATGGGTTTCCTTTGAGGAAGGGTTTCCCTTATCTTATTTAGTAATTATAGTGGAAAAGGTATATTATGAAAAGAATTTACTCTAAGGGAAAAAAATGTTGTTCGGTAACTATAAACAGGGGAAACTTGATCAATTTTATGAAAATCAATGATTTTTAGTGAATTCATATAATATAAAAATGAAATTAAAATTTTATAAAACATAATTAGTAAATAATATGCTCCAAATAAAAACTAACAATATATCTTATTATAATATTATACATTTTTCTATGAATTCCTTCCCATATTTATGATTTAAAATAAAGTTTGTGCACTTGCATTTCAACTGTAAGAAGTGCGATGAAGAAAAATATTTTCTCGATATAATTTTTTAAATCCAAAAAAATGAATTAAACATGGCAATACATCTCTTCATAACAATTCATAATATGTTCATTGTTGATGTGAAAGACATAATATAATAATTTATTCTAACAATTTATAAAAAAATTCAAGTTAATAACTCTCATCTAAGACAAAATGAATATTAAGAACCCATAACTAATAGTCAAAATGGAGTATATTTTAAAAAATTATGCAACATTTCCAAAAAAAAACTAATATTTCTTAACTATAGATATTTTCATTTATATTTACATAAAAACTAAGGTAAATATAAAAATGTTAGCAATATTGACAAAAACTGATTGAGATTTATGAAAAATGGATATTATGATTTATATTTAGACCAAAAAAAGTCCAAAATTATAGGACTTTTTCGTTCAAAATACTTCAAAAGATGTGCAATCTAGAAAACATGCTTAAAAATTATGAAATTGGGTCAAAGTGCCTATGGCACTTTTTCAGACTTTTTTTGGATGAAATTGTCCATGTTGCTTTTTAGAATCACAACAATGTACACAAAAGCCAACACAACGATAGAACCCACAACGCGAGCATTTTAATATGAAAATGAGCGCTTTAAGATGAAAACGCTATTTAGATAGCATTTTTTCATGTTAAAGCATTCATTTTTATTTTAGCACTTAAACATGAAAATTAGTGCTTTAATATGAAAAAAATGCTTTAACATGAAAAAAAAAGTTTTAACATAAAAACAAATGTGCTTTAATATAAAAAAATGTACTTTAACATGAAAAAATGCTTTAATATAAACGAATCCGTTTTAATATGAAAAAATGCTTTAACATAAAAAACTGTTTTAACATAAAAAAATAATTTTAAAATAATAAAAAAACACTTTAATATAAAAAAAGCCTCTTTAACATAAAAAAATTCACTTTAACATACAAAGTTCACTTTAATATGAAAAAACACTTTAATTCTGCTTTGTAATTTTTAGAATTTTTTTAATTTAAAAAAGGGTCGATATCAACATGACTTTCTGTTTTTTAAATTCCATATTTTTTATAAAAAAATACCGATATCGGCCCAATATTGTTATTCAAATTATAATTCTAATTTAAATAGTCGCATTATTAAAAATATTAAAAATAAAATTTACCAAATTCTTTATCTGCAAATAGCACTTTGAAGTCTTGTCCCACCAAAAGCTTCAAACTTATTTTACATATCCACTGCATCACTAACTTTGTGGTTACTTGAAGGGGAGATAAATAATGGTCAGAGAAAAATTAGCATCGATAAAGAATGGGCAGAGAAGAATTAGCTTTCAATAGCAAGCCTACACCCCTCTTTCCAATGGCATGCATTAGGCATTCAATGGCAAGCATGCACTCTCTTTCCAACGACATGCAATGCATGTTGTCTTGCATGTTGGCCTTGCATAGGGCTCCTACACCCTCTTTTCCAACGACATGCAACTCATACAGTCTTGCATGCTGGCCATGCATGGGGCTCTTTTTCCCAACGGCATGCATGCATGTTGGCCTTGCATGGGGCTCTCTTACCCAATGGCATGCATGCATGCGGCTCCTTTATCCAACGACGTTCATGGATGCTTAAATACAAAATCTATTTTACAACGTCATGCATGCATGCTTAAATGTCAACTCTCCTTTCCAACGTCATGCATGCATGCTCAATTTTCGAACGGCGTTGGAATGGAAAGCGATTGCATGCTTAAATTTGAGTGTTTGCCTTCGGTCAAACAAATCTGGGGACGGATCTGCATCGAAGGCTCACATGGAGATGAACGGTTGCACGTCGGGGTTTGCTATTTGCAGATCTGAAAAGGAGCGATGACGGAATAGAGGCAGCGATGAATGCAATTGGCACGAGGTTGAGGCTCAAAATCTAGAACAGATCGGAGCAGCAAGAGGTGGTGGCGTCCTATGTGAGAACGGTGAACGTGAAGACTTCAGATCTGGGAAGCACAAAATAGAGAGAGAGAGACATGCAGGGTCTGGTAGTTTCTGAGATGGAGAACTCGTCCAAAAGGGAAAACGATAGGACAACAAAACTGGGCGGAAACTAGGAGGAATCAAGCAGCGCTTCGAAGACAATCTAACAGGGTTGGAGCGCGACAGAACTGCAGGTAGGGAAACAAGTGCTGGGGTTTTCTCGCTTGTATAAATTGCAGAGAATAGAGGCGAACGAAGACGGAAGGCGATGGATGCAACAATAGACCAGTCGAGGATGATGTTGGGAGGAAAAGACGCTCCATGGGCGTGCGATGGTGCGATGACACGACTCTGTGGATAGGGCCCAATACAGAGTGCCGTGCACAAATAGAGAATGAAGGAGAATCGGTGGGTAGTGTAGATCTAGGGCTGCAAGGGAGAATGGAGGAGAGTCGGTGAGTAATATAGATCTAGGGCTGCAAGGGTGCATGGGCGGAACTCTTATTGGTTAGATCTAATCTCGTCCAAAATGAACATATCTGAGAGCAATCTGTCTGTGAAGAAGATGGGTTGTGTCTCAGATCTGATATCTGGGAAGAGAAGATGGGAGCAATGCAATTTTTTTTTGGGCACTGCAGAAACATGGTCTCCTATTTTCTTGACATTGAGATCCAAATCAAGGAGGGTTGAGAGAACAAGTGGGTAATCCGCCTAATTGAGATGTCCCTCCCTCCCTTTATCGATCTATCTCCTCAGACATTGGGAGAGAAGAAAAGGGGCCCACCAATTCCAATTCAGCTAGGTGGATCCATGCCTTTGCCATATCCAAGTACCTGCCTGCTACCGGAAGCGTTGTCGGTTAACTTTCTGATAAAAAGCATATTCCTGTTCGAGTTTATAAAAAAAAAAAAAATTGAAATATTTTAAAAAAATGGCTAATCTTTTTGAAAATAATATTTTAATTGACCAACATTTCTAACGAAACGCAAGTTTTAGTGCACTTTTATAATAAAAAGTTTTGTTGAAAATCAATGAAAATGATGAAAAAATTAGAACAACATAATTATTAAATAATATTCATCAAATAAAAATTATAATCTTCAATTACTGAACGTTAATCTCCTATCGGAGGGGTTCCACGCACACATGGGGAAACTTAACGTGATTCTGCGTTCATCAAATACTGGATCACTCTAACCCATAACTCTGTAGAGTTCCATTAAAATGGGACACCGAAGACAATCCTCCCTCGGTCCTATCAATTTGACTACTAATCCTAGCATACAATCATTTCCCATGTTGGCTGTGCATCTCATGCGACTCAACACGTGGACTCACATGCACAATAATAACATAAATCGCAGGAGCATAAATGAGTATAAGTATATTACCCCGTAGGGCTTTAAATTCATCCAATGTTTGAACAAGTATACTCTAATTATTACAAACCATAGAGTGCCATGTTTCTCAAAAGAAACTAAATAAAATACTGGGGTCGTCAAGGCTCCAACTTGTCCACGCCAAACTCCTGGGGTACGTTTGGCCCCACCTCAAGTTACGTTCCTGAAATCCATAAGGGGTGAGTTAAACATGTCTAGTGGACATACAATCTCTATAAGATATTATTCTATAAAACACGTGCTTTTATACTTATTAAATGCATCAACAGGTGTTATTAATTATCATTCTCTTGCAATCAAACCACACCAAACTGTCAAATCAACATTCCACGTCCTTAGCTCATAACAAAGGATTACTCACCCTCGGATCACACGAGGGAAGTACTCATCCTCGGGATACACATTATGACCTGCACACATACCTGCATGAGGGAATGCCATCTTCGACCTATAAACGAGGGATCTCCTGTCCTTGGATTACACGAGGGAACTATCCATCCTCAAGATGCACAAACACATAAACGAGGGATTCACACACATGGATGTTCACATGAGGGTTTACCCCTCCTCTGTGTAAGATAAGAGAAAATTGTATTCATTAAAGAGTATTACACAACTATATATAGCCTTAGCCAACCTTAGGGCTATATCACTTCTAATCTAAATAGATCTCTTAATAGAGATAAACCCAAACTAGAATCCTAATTACATTATAATTAGGATAATCTAAATATATTCCAACACGCTCCCGCAAGCTAAGCGTGGATGAACACGAAGCTTGGAAGGTGAAGAAACGGCAGGTGAACTGCAAAAGTGGCACACCAACTGGCCACGAAGATTTGTTGAAGCAGCATACTAATTGGCTGCAAAAGTTGTTGAAAAGGCAGCGTTGACTAGCTGCAAATATGTGTTTATATGGCAGCGTTGATTGGCTGCAAAATGTCAGGCGGCGAACACCAATGGCAGCCTGAAATAGAAAAAGAGCCTCGGACCACGACAATGGCCGTAAGACAATTGTTCAGCAAACAATGATTGCAATATACGACAAATACAGGCGATGAATGACCTGAAAAACAAGGGGCTGAAGCCATCACATCGATCAATCAGATCGTAAAGACCAGCAAATAAAGACTGAAGTCATAAAGACCAGCAAATAGGGATCTAACCATAAAAGGCCAGCAAATGAGGTTATAATCATGAAAGGCCAGCAAATGGGGCTAGCCATGAAAGGCCAGCAAATGTTGGGGACGAATCAGTCTCCAGATAAAAGGAGTGGATGAATTCCACAATAAAAATACATGTATCCAAAACATGCCGTCTCATTTTCGAGAAACGACAAAACAAGGCGTGCTCGAACGAAAGGCAAGTTGGGTCCCTTTCTTCAGCTAAAGAGGCCGTCTCATGTTGGAAAAACAGCAAAACAAGGCTGCTCGAAAGGTAGCTGAGTAGGAGGAAAAGGGCAATTTGTGTCCCTTCTTCAGAGCGTCAACGAAAGTAGGAGGAGAAGGGAAATTTGTGTCCCTTTCATTAGCTCTCCCCCTTACTTTTTGGCACATAACTCGCAAATTGTGGCGAGAAGAAACAACAAAACTACGAGGTTTGAATCGTGATTGGTGAACGATGATCGAGTGACAATAAATCGCCCAACTGTACATACATGCACGATTGCAGCAACAACAAAAGGGCAGTGTGAGTCCTCTTAGAGAGCTTCCAAACATTATTTTCCAAATTCTTTGTGTCTCTCTTCAAATCCATTTTTTTTTTTTTTTTTGAACTCCTGCTTCAATGGAGAAGGAAACAATGCTGCCCTTGCACTGTTCTCCAAATCCAGGTGCTTTCAGGGCAGCAATTTTCAAATCCCCTCTAAGGTTATTAACAAGAAGGGTTGCAAGAGCTTCTTGTTCGCTGGGAAGAGAATCTGTTGCAAAACTCAGTAGAAATGTGCAACAAGAACAAATCTGATCTGCAATCAGATCTGGCCGAACGACAGTAAGAAAGTTGCAGCGGCTGCGAGTGGTCTGAATCTCAGGAGACAACAATAGGATCTCCTAACAGTGTGTCTCTGCACGGCAGGCGAAACCCTGGCACTGTTGCAAAGGGGTTTGCACCGAAACTGAAAGCAGATCTAGAATAGACAGAGGTGTCTGTGTCTGTCTGTCCCTTTGGCTCGCTGTCTTTATTTTCTTACGTCTTCCCTCGAGTCAGCAAGAGGGAAACAAATCTGGGCTTTATTCTAGTTGTAGCGGCAGCAATGTGAAGCACCGTTGGGAGCGCAGGTCTGCTGTAGATCTGATCTGAGAAGACGATGGAGAAAACAGCAGCAGGATGAAACTGGAGGCAGCAAACAGAGAAACTCTCTTGCTCAAAAACGGCAAACAGAGAAACCTGCATGAGGAAACAACACAACGATCTAATGTCGAAAGGATACAGATCTTCAACCAGATCTGGATAAACTGAGATGCAGATCCGACAGATGGGGTTTCTCACTGTTTCTCTCCCTCTCCCAACAAGAGAAAAGAGTAGCAGAAGAGGGCGGTAATCGCAGGTGTACAGGCCAGAACGCAGTAGGAAAAAACAGATCTGATGAACAATCGATAAGAACAGTGCTACAGGCCACGGTCAACATCAGAGGGTGTTGTGGCAGCAAAAACAGGATCTGATGACAGACGATGTGTGGAGTGCTGGCTGTTGCAAAATGAAAATCTGTCTCTTGTAGTTGCAGTTTGTAGTCTTCAAACTGGTCAAGCCGATTCACAAATAAGGTTGCTGCTGAAAATCTAAGAGTAGCATCAAGGAGATCTGGGTTTCTTCGAGAACAAACCAGCAAGGGGTGTCAACGACAGCAGGCGTGGAAGAGAGAGAACCAGATCTTCAGTCTCAATCTGATAGAGACTAGATCTGATAGAGGCCAGATCTGATAGAGGCCGGTAGGGTGTTGCGGCTGATTCAAATCTCGCCTTAGAAGAGGCATAGAACAACCACCAATCAGACGCACAACCAGTGGATAGTCGGACGGACGTGATAGATGTCGGAGAGGGCAGCAACAACAACGTATGTGAGCAGCAGGAAACAACAGATCTGGCAAGAAGCTCCCTACAAAGATTCGGCAAGAAGCAGATTTGAGAGCAAAAGCTTTTCAAGGGCCACCAAGTTGAAAAAAAGGCAGCGGCAAATAGATCTTGGGCGCTGATTAAGGAGCAGGGGGTGAGGCGATATGACTGGAACAGGTGAAGGACTGCCGCTGGAGGCTGCTGGGTTGCAGTGGAATCTGGAGTTGTCAACGGCAGGGAACCAAAAGCAATAGCAGCGACAGGCAGCGGAAAATAGAGTGGGTGAAGGACGTTGACAGAGCAACGAAAAACTGTCTCAGATCTAAGAATATCCGAGAAAATGAAGAGAGATCCAAACACAAGATCAATTCGACACAATATGGGACGGGAAAGTCTTGTCTTAGATGTCCGTCTCTCCCTCTGTCGATTTATCTCCTCCGGCAGAGGGAGAGAAGAAGATGTCTGTTTAGAAAGGCCCACTCAGGAACGTACTTTGCTCTGATACCATATAAGACAAGAGAAAATTGTATTCATTAAAGAGTATTACACAACTATATATAGCCTTAGCCGACCCTAAGGCTATATCACTTCTAATCTAAATAAATCTCTTAATAGAGATAAACTCAAACTAGAATCCTAATTACATTATAATTAGGATAATCTAAATATATTCCAACAAGTGTTATGCAAACAATCATCATATGCATCCATAATAATGTTAAAAACATGCATTCAACTCAAGCATATTCAACCGTGAGGGTTGACTTGGCAGTCAATAATTTGCCTGAGATACGAGATGTCTTGGATTCAAGTTATGATCAAAATAAAAGGGCTACTTCCCATAGTGTTACCCGTTATGTGTGGATAAGGATATTTGCACATACTCCAAGAATTAGTCAAGTGCTCTAAGGGCCTAGACACCTTGGTTATAAAAAAAAAAACTCAACCATATTCAATCCAAACAGAATCATACAGCATGATAGATAAATTAAATTTAAATTGAAGTAGAATTTGAGAAAGGGGAGGTGATAAATACTTAAAACCATTTCTCGATTGTCATACATAAAAGTGAGAAAATGAGAGAAGTCCCTTTTTATTATCATCCAATTGAGAGAGAGTGGCTTGGCCACATCAGCGATGGAAGTGCATCTTTGGTAGATCAGGGTTGGGACTAGTGTTTTAGGCCATGCTAAATTCAAGATTTCTAAATGTTAGGAGATTAGATGGGATAACATGTACAAGAATTTGACTTCACAAATGATTTTAAAATTTATGAATTCTAGTTGCACCAAATGATGAAAATTAGTGTTTTAAGATTTTAAATTTTAAATTTATGAACTTTGATGTGTAAAAATATGTTTTAAAAATATTTTAATATTTAATCTTTTTAATTTTATATGCCTTATAAATATGAGCTAGTTAATCAACACGTGAAAATCATTTATTAAATATAAATATAAAAGTCAACTTTAAAAATTGATAAAATGAATGAATTAAATGATGATTATACCACTTCTTCAATTTATGTGACATTTGCAATTCGAGATTGATAAAAGTTTACTTTAGTTTGATGGTTCAAATCTTATTTTTAAACTCTTTAAATTTTAAATATATCTTGATATTTATTTAAGGCGCGACTTATAGACACCTGAATTTTCTGCATCTACACACCCGATTCCGGATTTTCGTGGTAAATTACTATTATACCTCCGCTTTTTTAATCATTCAAACGAACTGCCAGTTCATTTCGGCATTCGAATGAATAACGAATGCCGAAGTATAAATTTAGTTCATTCAAACGAATGGGCTGAACAGTGTTCCGTGTTATTGTTCAGTCCATTCGTTCGAATGAATGGATGGTTCGTTCGAACCAATTCATGCTATAGTATGCACAGAGTAATGCATAGTGCATTATTTAAATAATAAAATTTCCTTTAAAACTTTAAAGTTATTTTTTAAATACTGTGTATTTTCAAAATTTCTCAAATTGAATATCCGGACTAATTACGATAACCTGATAAAAATACTTTAAGACTTTAAGGTCTTTTGACACTCCCAAATGCTTAAAACACAGTATTTTACAAATAAAGGTATCCTTCGGTGCCGAAAACACATTTCAGAGTGTCAAAAGACCTTGAAGTATTAAAGTATTTTAAAAAAATTGTTATAATTAGTCTGAATATTCAATTTGAATTTTTTTGGAAATACACAGTGCTTAAAAAATAACTTTAAAGTTTTAAAGGAGATTTTATTATTTAACTAATGCACATGCATTAGTGTAGTATCTGCAAACCGTTATTTTTTAAGCACTGTGTATTTTCAAAATCTCTCAAATTGAATATTCAGACTAATTACGATAACCTGAAAAAATACTTTAAAATTCAACCTCTCTTGACACTCCCAAATGCGTTTTCCGCACAGCCGAGAGATACCCTTATTTGTAAAACACTGTGTTTTGAGATTTGGGATTGTCAAAAGACCTTAAATTCTTAAAGTATTTTTATCAGGTTATCGTAATTAGTCCAGATATTCAATTTGAGAAATTTTGAAAATACACAGTGCTTAAAAAATAACTTTAAAGTTTTAAAAAAATTATTATTTAAATAATACACTACTCATTACTGTGTGCATACTGTAGCATGAAGTGGTTCGAATGAACCATCTGTTCATTCGAACGAATGGGCTGAACAGTAACACGAAATACTGTGAACTAAATTTATACTTCGACATTCGTTCGAATGAACGTTGAAATAAACTGACAGTTCGTTCGAATGAGTAAAAATGCGGGGGTACAATAATAATTTGCTACGAAAATCCAGAATTAGGTGTGTAGAGTCAAAAAATTTGGTTGTCTATTAGTCGCGTCTTATTTAAACCTTTTCATCTAATGTGAGACTCTATTATTCTATAGACTACCATAAATAAGAGACTTAAAAAATATTTTAATTGAATTATTAATATTTTCTTATTCAACTCTACTATATTATTATTGAATGAAAAAGTTAAATATTATAATTATATTGAATTAAGACAAATTCTATCTTTTTCATTATCTAAAATTTTATATTATTACTTTCAATGAATATTAAAATTATCTAATAAATTCTACTTCGCCATCACTTATTATTTTTCGAAGAATTTATCAGTGTGAAGTAGTTAAGTTAACAATTAACTGATTTAGTGTCATATAATAATTTTCATTCAATCAAAATATTTGAATATCTAGTTTTTATCAAATGGAGGGGAATCCGACGGATGGTGGAACCCACGTTAATAATAATAAAATAATAAAGATTATAGTAACACGTGTCAAAAGCGACGAGAATTCCAATCCATCCATCCAAAATGTAGACTGGTGAGACTTTTTGAGATGGATGGAAATTGGAATCCAACTTTCAACTCTCTTGGCAGTGGTGGGTCCCACATAAGACTAAATTGAAATGGATAACTGAGCCCCCTTACGCCCACCGATTCTGGGCGGACGGGACATCCCATCTCTCGCGCCATAAAAATCCTGATGTCCGAAGAGAAAAATCCACGTACGTAAGGGAAAAAAAATTCAATTGTTCCCACTCCGACGAGGAAAAGAAAAGAAAAATTCGTCGAAAACCCTAATTCAATTGTTCCTTCTGTCGCGTAATCTTCCTCTTCATTCTCCACCTTTCTCTCTCTACTCTCTATCTCTGCAAATGGAGCGAATCCGTAGCTCTAAAAGCGTCCATGTCAAAGACTTGATGATACCCGTTCCCTGTCGTTTCCAACGAGGTACGGACTCTCACGAACTGTGAAGAATTGGGAAAAATAATATTAAAAGCACCAGTCCTGGCAGACGAACGAAAAGATGCTATTGCTTCCTTAGCTGGATTTGTAGAGGGAATAAAAGGGCCCATGGTTTTGGAAAGTGAGTGGTGAAATTCGATCTGGAATTTGTCCCTCCTGCAGGTTTTGAGGATTTTTCTAGTCGAATCGAGAAGGCAGCTGTTTTAATTGGGCAGTTACGGTTTTTTTTTTTTATATATTTCATTTTGTGAGCCGAAGAGTTTAGGGTTTTTCAAGAAATAGATGAGTTTGGCGGGCTTATGAATTGGGACTTCATTATTATCATTTCTACTGCTCGTGAGCTTGAAATTTGGGCCTGATTAACATTTGAGCTTGAGTGATTGCTTTTTTGGCCTTGTGCAAAAGTTTCGGCATTTTTAGATGAATTTGAGTAGATGATGATTGGGTGGAGGATTTTAGGTGTTCAAGGTTTTGAATGAGAGAGATGAGTTACTCCCTAGTTTTGAGGTGGAAATTCAAAGAATTGAGAGCTTTTACTAGAAAAGATTGCTGAATTGAGCAGATTGTTGTATTTTTTTTTTTTGAGCAGATTGTTGTATATAATAAAAACAGCAATAGAAGCATTGATTTCCATTTCCCATTTGAATAATTGAATTGCTACCGTGGGAAAGGAAAAAAAAGGGAAATGCATCCCCGGCGCTGCAATACTGGAGATGGAGTGAGATCCAATTCGGTAGGTATTGGTTTAGCGTCTGGTCGGATTTCTCCTGAAGGGTCAATCCGAGGACACAGAATGTACACTTCTGAGTACCGAAATTTCAATCGAGCCTTTGGACGAGGTACACCAAAGCCTTATCCACCACCTCCACAACCGCTTCGCAAAGGTGATATCTTGATGGAAGCTGGTCGGCTGGCAGCAGAATACTTAGTTTCTAAAGGCTTGCTCTCTCCCAATTCACTTCCAGGGAAATGGTGGAACAATAATACAAAGGGCGGTCAGATGGGGGATTATCAAGAACTCAGAGTGCAAGATCATGAGAATGTACCTTTGCCTTCTGAAGGCAGGAATTTGGGCTTAGCTCGGGTAGGGAATGTTGTTCTGGATGGGGGTTCTGGTCGGAGAATTTTTCCTGATGACTTCAGTCCTGTGGGGCCTCGAAATCATACGAGAAGAAGGAGGAGAATGGGGCCTTTTCACAAAGAAAATGGAAGAAAAGGACCATGGCCAGAGTCAACCAAGATGTTTCCTGTTATGGTGGAGAATGGGGATGATTTTATTGGCATGACATACCATGGAGAACAGAAAATTGGTTCAGATGTCAGTGGCGGGGCATCAAAAGTTGTCACCAATGAATTGCCATTGAAAGATGAAATTCCAGGTGATTCAGATTCAGAGCTAGAAACTTTTGAGTTCCCGGATGATGCTGGTTCCAAGGCAAGTTCTTCTAGCACAAGGAAAGGTCCACCTCCTGAGACAGATGAGGAGTTGAGCAAGGGACTTGATGTTGCTAACGTACTTACCTCTGAGACAATGGAAGTGAACAACAACAAAGCTGGTGACAAAACTGAGAAGGATAGTACATGGGAAGACAGAAATTATCATGCCTCAGTAGAGGGTGCTCCAATAGGCAAGCATAGCAGTGATTTGCTACGATGGTGCAGCTTTGCAAAAGTGCCAACCAAGGTCCGCTCTTCTTTGTCATTGAGAGGGTCAAGGGTTGATCAGGGTCCCATTACTGTAGAGCGGATGACCTGTGATTTTGCTCCTGCAAGTGGATCCAAAGTCCCTATAGGAGATGATTCTTTTGGGGCCTCCACACGAAATTCCAAAAGCCTCAAACCTGATATTTCTATAGTCCTCTCTGCCCGTTCTATGGATGAAGCTGCACATCAGGATGGTGCATTTGTTGTGGACAGGGAAAGATGCACTCAGTCACCGTCCTTCTCAGATGGATCTTCCTCTATGAACCAAGAGGAATCAAATGAGGGTCCACCAGGGTTTGAAAGATGGAGCTCGATGGTTTTGCCAAACAAAAACGATGGTTTTGTTCACCATGTTGAGACATGGGAGTCAAATAAGAGACCTAGGGAGTCTTCGTCTGGGATTTCACATGACAATGAAGACATATTCCTGCATGACTTGAGAGCAAAACAGCCATGCTCAGAAGTTGAGAGGCTTTCACCTGATGAGAAAATGGTTAAGGCTCATGACAATGAGGATGTTCTCCTGCGTGACTTGAGAGCAAAACAGCCATGCTCAGAAATTGAGAAGCTTTCACCAGATGATAAAATGATTGAGGCACAAGACAATGAAGATGTCCTCCTGCATGAGTTGAGAGCAAAAGAACCATGCTCAGAAGTTGAGAAGTTTTCACCTGATGAGAAAATGGTTCAGGTAGTTGATCAAAATGTCATAGAAGATGGTTTAGTTCCGAAAATTGGAGTCGAGGCCGACTTGGAAACTAGAGAAGAGAAGCAGCTTTTACCAAGTTCATTTAAAATTTGTGATCTTAACCTTATGGATGCATCTGAGATTACTGAGAGTACTGATGATCTTTTTCGGAATCATATTTCTACTACTTCTTCTCCAAAAATTGAAAAGGAGGTGCTGTTGGATGCTGGTTTGTCTATAAATAATAATCTCAGTGGTTTCGTTGACGTCCATGGACTTTCAAGTGATGCTAAAGAGGTTGCAGTCATTGATGTCGAAAATGGTTCTATTATAGAAGACAAGGTCTTTGATGCTTCAGTGCCGAAGTGAGTTTCTTTCTCAGTCTAAAATGCTTCCTTCTTTACTGTTTTGTTTTCTGCTATTCTCATATTCAAATTGATAAATTGTGCAACTCTTGAAATTATTTTGCATGTCTATGTTCTACTCATTAAAAAAGAAAAAAAAATTGTGCCTATTGGATTTTAATTATTGAGGAAGCTATAGAAGCATGCAAATTGCAGTGGGGACTGATAACCTTGGTACCTATTACATTTGTATGAATAGGTCATTGCTGTTTTCTAAGTCAAAATGTTTCTGATACAGGACTGAAGCTATGTATTCAAGCCTAGAAAGTTTTCTGCACCACACAGAGAATACAGTTGATCTCACTGATGTTCAGGATGGCTATGGTCATGCAATTTCTGAGTTGCTTGGGACTGATATCTCAAATTGTTCGTCAGTACCCACAGATATAGATGACCTGCAGACTCAAATGTCTCTCCATGGTCAAGAGGTACCACTATTATCTTGTGTCAAATCCTGTTTTGTGTGTTTATGACCAGTGGCTATGTTGTTGTTGCGATGTACCATTCACTGCTTTCTGATAGTTCTGTACTTTCAAGTGATCATTGGTTTGTTTCATTGGACCTTTTCAGGGGATCCCTGGTGATGATGATCCAATCTATCTATCTCTGGGAGAAATACCAATAAGTATGTCGGATAATTGGTTGAATGGTACTCATTTTTTACTAGTTTTAAATAATAATCTAATCATCATCATCATTATCATCAATGTCATTTGTCCCATCTAAGTAGGGTTGGTTTTGTGGGTCATACAAACTTTATCAACAACGCATTGCTTATAAGGAAGATCTTGATTTTAAGTTAGAATGACAAGTAGAACTCATACATGGATTTTACCAGTTGTTTTACATTGGTCAATTTGCTTTCTTAATTCTGATGCCTATAACATTCATTTATCCTGCCCTTCAACATGCACCTTATGGAATACCAACAGTGAAGCTTACTAATAAGTCTCGTTAATTGCTTCAATTTTCAAATATCTTTGCTGTGAGCCTTTCATGTATGGTCTTGAATTTTTCTACTTTAGAAGACTCAACTGTCATTAAAAAATAAAAAGAGAAGATCCTTCTACTGGTAACTTCTTAACTTGATGATATATACATAACTTTTGAATGATACAACATGGCTAGACACCATCACTGTTTGCAACTGTAGACAAACAAATTGTTTGGTGGCTTAACTATGGGCAGGGGCATTGTGTTTTAACGATTTTAACTATGGGTGCAAGCCAGATTGGGTTGGTTTGGATTTTTAGTAACCTAGCCTGAACCACTTTTTGTAATTGGAAGTAAATTGGCCCAAGATAGCTGACTTCCAAGAAACGACTTGACCATGAAGAACCTGAATTAAAAAAAAAATTCAAGGGAGCAAAAGTTGTTATTTTCATTGATTAAGTGTCAATCCCGCATGGAGGGGTTACATCATATATATAATGACTTAAAAATATGAAAAAGACCAAAATACCCTCAAATAACGAATACCAAACTACCCCCAATGATTAGAAAGCTTTAATTACATGTAAAATCACTAAATTTTCCCAAACAAAACCAACTATTGGACTAAATAAATAAATGAAAGAAAAAAATACAATTATGAAAAGCTGGAAATCCTAAATCTAAATATTGAAACTTGCTAAATATGGAAACTCGTGTGGTGCTCTGCATCAGCTGCCTTCATCCAGACGCCCCTCGTCTGGCTGCCCTCGCCCGGGTTTCCCTTGTAGGGGCTGCCCTCGTATAGGCTGCTCTCTCCCCGGGCTGCCCTTGTCCAGGTTTCCCTCACCTGGGTTGCTCTCATTTGGTTTGCCCTCGTCGGGCCCTCTCAACCCATAAACTATACATTCTCCATGGCGCCTAGAGGGGAGGATCCCTTGGGCCTGGCATTCTTTAGACACACTACAAGAACATGCGAGAAAGAGACTTTCTCCGACAACCAAACATAGTGTGGTTACCTGATGCGGAGCATTTCGGAGCCTTTGATTTCTCGTTTATTTTATTTTATCATTTATTTGGTGATGTATTTTTTAGTCTATTTGAGGGTATTTTAGTCATTTTGTAACTAGGGGTATTGTGGTCTTTTGCATGTTCTGTTTATTACAAATACAGTGTAAGCCTCATTAGGGCTTTGCTAATGAATACAAGAAGAATTGATTTTGCTGTGGAAAAAAAAAAAATCCATTCGCATGTTTTGTTGGTGAGAAATCAACGAGCCTCGGTCAGAAGCCAAGGACGGCGAGAAGCCATGGAACGGGGTGCGAAGCCTCTTCCTCTATCCAGGCACACATCTTCTATCTTTTCTATCTCTCTTCCTCTCTCTCTTTTCCTGTCTCTCTTTCTTTTCTTTTTTAATCCCACTCAAGAACTTTTTGCTACCGTCCCTCATAAACCAGTCCCATCCCCTTTGCTATTGCACTCCCTTGTCCATCCCGGACTTCTGGCCCCCTGTAGCATCCCAAACCCTGCCGTCCCCACCCTTGCTACCATCTGCTATTTTCGCCACCCCCTTTTGGGTCTATTAAGCCACCCAGATCTGTCATACAACCACTTCCGCCTTCCCCATCGACCACTTATCTGCCCTTGCTGACCTTTATAGCCTTCCTACTGTCACCGCTAGCCTTCTTCTTATCTTCCCCCATTAAACTGTAGCCCATACAAGCGTTCCCTGTTGTCGTGACCTTCCTTACACCCATATTCTTGCTGCCGCTACTTATCCTAAGCCGTACAGTGGTGTCGTCAATCCTTCTCTTTACCTGTTAAGCCCAAATGGCCTCATCCGTTCCTCTTTGAGTCCTGAAAAGACAAAACCATTATGTAAACTCTTTCCTAAGCCACATGCCTAATCACTCTATTTAAGACCCATCCAATACTCGTGACCATCCCTTGACTTTTGTCCCGATAATCGCCGGGATTGATTAATTGCTTAAATTTAATATCTTTTAGATCCCATGATTCCCATTAAACACATTATATTCTTAGTATTTGGATGATTATGTTTAGTAATTTTATATTAATTAATTGCCATTATTAATTGACTGATTAATTTCAGCCCATTTTAGATTTAGGGTGCATTATTTTTCATCATTTTTAATATTTTCATAACCACATTAGGCATTTAGGGTTACTCTATCCCCTGTCCTACATCAAATTTGGTATCAGAGCAAGGTTAAGTTGTTTCCTTAAACACCCACTGTCCTAGGTTGTATCTTATTTTTTTTAAAAAAATGGTCATCATTATGTCATTATTCATTCATCTCATATAGAGTTAGGACACAACCTCTAGAACCATCTAGAGAAATCTCAAGAGAAATGTACTTGGAAGACTTGAAAATTTTTCTATTGTCAAACCATCTTGAAACTCTTCAGCTTGTTGTTCTAATTGTCCAAGAATATTCAGATAAATTAGGAATGGATGCATGTATTGAATTCTTTTAGCAATCTAAGTCTTATGAGGGACTTTACTTGTTCTTGGGTCCATATTTGAGCTCCAGTGAGGATCCTGACATACATTTCAAATAGATAGAGGCTGCTGTTAAAACTGGCCGCACCGAAGAAGTTGAAAGGTTAACGAGAGAATCGAAATTCTATGATCCTAAGAAGACATGGGACTTCTTGATGGAAGCTAAGCTTCCCTTGACTTCTTTGATACATGCCATTGGTTGTCTTCTGCCACCTATGCCACCTTCATCTACACCACACACTCATGATTTGCATGCTGAAATTAACCGTCAAATTAATATAAGCGATGAATAATATAAGTTTGCTGTAGATACTCATTGCAAGGAATTTGATGTGGATGATCATGTGGAGGACCTTACATCCTGTCCAGGTCCAACACCTTCACCACCAAGCCCCACCCTACATCAGCATGACCCTAACACACATATTGGCCTTCCTGATCCATTCCATGAACCACGGCATGCACCTGTCCAGCCCACTCAGCCTGTACCTCCCTTACTTTCCTTGCCACCCAAGAGAATGAGATAGAATTAATCCTGGTCGAGGAAGTTGTTTCCCCAGATGCAGAAGGACATCAGCTATACCCTGTGACGAGGAAGCTCAGGCCCATGACAGATGTTACTTGGTTGCCTGAGTCTGAGCTACAACAATCTGATCCAGATCTCCTAGAGCGATATCAGAGTTTTGTTACATCGGAGGTGCATTCTACTCACATCTTGTTGCTGCCGCCATCCAGAGTTGATCGTGACGTCAGTGTAGGATCCGAGGATACATCGATGGCGGAGGAGAGCCGATCCAGCATTATCATTGTGACTAGATGACGCTTCGACTGTTGGACACCTGAAAGCCGGACATGCGTGCAATTACACATTGAAGACCCCATATTGGGATGACACGTGGGTGGGTAGATTTTTGTCTTTTCATATGCTTGAACTCGAGGTCGAGTTCTTTCTCAGATGGGGAGATTGATGCGCAGCATTTCGGAGCCTTGATTTCTCGTTTTTCATTTTATTTTATCATTTATTTGTTGATGCATTTTTTTAGTCTATTTGAGGGTATTTTAATGATTTTGTAACTAGGGGTATTGTGGTCTGCTTATTATAAATACGTTGTAAGCCTCATTAGGGCTCAGTTAATGAATACAAGAAGAATTGAGTTTGCTGTGGAAAAAAAATGACTCCTCCATGCACATCTTTTGTTGGTGAGAAATCAACGAGCCTCGGTGAGAAGCCAAGGACGGCGAGAAGCTACGAACGGGGTCTGACGCCTCTTCCTCTATCCAGTACACATCTTCTCTCTTTCTCTCTCTCTCTCTCTCTCTCTCTCTCTCTCTCTCTCTTTTCCTCTCTCGCTTTCTCTTTTTTAATCCCACCCAAAAACTTTTGGCTGGCGTCCCTCATAAACCAGTCCCATCCCCTTTACTGTTGGACTCCCTTGTCCATCCCGAACTTTTGCCCACCCTTTAGCATCCCAAACCCTGCCGCCCCCACCCTTGCTACCCTATGCTATTTTCACCATCCACTTTTGGGTCTATTAAGCCACCCAAATCTGCCATACAGCCACTTTGGCCTTCCCCATCGATGACTTATCTGCCCTTGCCAACCTTTATAGCCCTCAAACTTTGAGTTTCAGTTAAATCGTTGATTTAAGCCCTAAAATCTCAAAACTTGCATGCACTCTTTCCCCCAGTTAACTGAACATAGGGAAATTTGAAACCCGCTTAGAGTTGCCTTGTTTTTCTCTAAAACTCGCGTTTAGTGTGACACATCCCGTATTTTTATTATCTCTGGGTTTTCATTTTTAATAAAACTTATTTTAGAGAACTGTCTTCAAATTATAGAAACTACCAGAACTTTCTCGAAGTTGGACTTTTAGACGTCATGTTTCGTTTTAACTCATGACCCTAAAACTCGTTTGACCCAATTAGTTTTAAAAGCTCGAAATCGGTTTAAATCAAGTGGAAGTGGCTTTAAGCTTCATTTTTCAACCATAATTGTCAGGTAGCCCGCTTTTAATATTCTGAACCTATTCGAGAGGTTAGATTTCGTAGAGGGCCCCTTCGAGTTAGTTTTCTGGGGTATGCTTAGTAAACCCCGAAGCTTGACTCGTTGGACCAGAATTCAGTTCCTGCAGAAAAATGAAGGAAAGCCTCGTGGCCTTCCCTCTCTTGCCCGCAAGCCGACTACCTTCTCTCCTTTTGTTGTTGGAGGCTTCTCCATTCCCTCAGTTGAGCTTTTCTTCCTCTGTAAAAGGAACGGGATCCCAATCCCTTTCGATTACCGTCCCTCTCCTTCTTCCTGTTGTCTCTCTCTCACTCTTCTTTTTCAAAGAGCAGAAACTCTCTCCCTTCTCTCAGTGTTCAAAACTTCAAAATTGTAGAAGAAAGGTGCTCCTCTCCCTCTCTTTACTTTAATTTAATGATTTAAACTTGATTAAGTAGAAGGGATTTGAATTAAAAAATGAAAATTTAGCAACTGTGTTGCTGTTTTTCTTAAAATCTTGAGTTTTTCCACTTTATTTTGATGGATATAATCTTTGCCGATTTTAATCAAACTCGTGTTTTAATTCGTCCATTAAGCTTGAAATGGATTTTTAGAACTTCTTGTAAGGTTAGATTTCAAAATTGGGTTAAAAACCAATCCAAAAATCCATTCTCCTCTTTTGTTTTCTGTCGTTTCTGCAACTTTCTATGTAGAACAATGCTCGATCGAACGATCAGATGCCTTGCATTGGAAGATCCGAATAACCGGGTGGTCTGAATCATCGGATGGTCTGATGCCTTGCATCAGAAGATCCAGACCCTCGAACAATCTGATCCTTTTCCTCTAAATTTTCTTTTAAAAAGGTTTTTAAATCTAATATGGTTTTTAACTCTATCAATGCTTGATCGGAAGATTCCATCCTTGTGATCGGACGATTCGATCCGTTGGACAGACCGGTCTTATCCTTCGGTTGGACTGACCTTCGGACAGACCAAACCTAGTAATCGGATGATCCAATCTTGTTGGTTGACTGATACTTCTGATCAAATGACCGATCAGTGAACTTTAAAGACAGTCTTTTAAGCAGTTTTCCTTTTATTTCAGTTATATTCTGATATTTAGGACCGCTATCTCACCAAGACCTAGGTGAGGAAATTCAACCACACTTAATGTTTTAAGTATTTTAAATTCCGTATTGCGTTGCATATTGTATTAAAAGCGGCGTAAAATGAATGTCATTAATTTTAGTGCAATAATGGGTTCTAATGGACATTTTGACTAAATAGAAAAGATGTGAATGGGACCAAAGAACGATACCGAATATTACTTACACGTAAGGGAATAAATAATCGGTTCTGGACACTGAATGTAAGTACAGACAAGTATCTGGGAGTTCTCCCTACCAAACCTTTGGCAAGGAGCAGATTCAGAGGACGAGAAAGATGAGAGGCTACCCCTTTTGCTGTTTGATTCAGATGCAGAGGAAGGGATCTTGGTTCTTTCGGACACAGAGGTGGTGAAATGCACTGAGAAATTCACACAGCCTAGCAATCGGGTAGTCGCTGAACCAAGCGGTGTTAAGACTGTGAACATGGCAACTGTTAAGGATTCCGGTGGCATTAAGGTATACCGTGCGGGCGAGGCAGTGCTGGCCTCAAAGTTGGGCTGCAGTAAAGATGATGCTAGTAAAATATTGTATGCAGGAAGCAAGATGGGAATAAAATTTCAAGAGTTGGAGTCAGCCGAAGCAACACTGAAATGGATAGATGAAAGAGATCGACTATCATTGGACTCGAGGCACTCTAACAGATCCTCCAAAATAGAGGGACTGGCAGATACATCAAACCTCCTCAAAGTTTAGGCTAGGGCTTAGGCTTAAAAGGAAAGACATTCTTGGAGTTTTCAGAAAAAAATTTGGTTGATGTTATTCTTCTCCAAGAGACAAAAAGGGAGGAGATAGCTAGGTGCAGAACTGTTTAGGCGACAACAACACATGGAGATGTCTCTACTTGAATCAGGTGCTACCCAGCCCCTTGCTTTTCTACACTCTGTTTTTGTTAATGCACATCATTCCACGAGGGGAATCTGACCTAGAGCGGCCGGGGGGAGGGGGCTAAGGTTGAACCAACTAGAGAGGGGGTTACCGGTGCTAATTCTAGTCCTATATCTGAACCACTCCCGTTGAATCTTCCAGTGTTGCCTTGAGTGATAGGCTTGGCGTTAGAGTGGGGACTGGGTCTCCGCTACTAGAGGGGGTTTCATTCTGCTCTATTCCAAGGGAGAAGGTTTTGTGGTTAGAAAGGGAGTTTGAGGAGTTAGAAGTGTTAAGAGGCGTTACATAGTGTAGATGGGTATAAGGCTCCAAGTCCCGATGGGTTCAATTTCAAATTTCTAAGGAGCTGTTGGGATACCCTTAGGGTTGACTTTCTCAAATTCTTTAGGGAGTTCGATAGGAGAGGGGTTCTAAATAAAAGCCTGAAACACTGTTTGGTAGCCCTAATCCCCAAAAAGGAAGGGGCTTCAGAGTTTTCCCACTACAGGCTTATAAGTCTAGTAGGGTGTGTGTGTAAGCTATTGGCGAAAGTCCTAGCTGCGAGGCTTCGTTAAGTTCTTGGGGGGCTAATTGGGGAGTCGCATGGTGCATTTATTGAAGGAAGTCAGATTCTGGATGGAGTACTGATAGCAATTGAGTTAATCCATGCTAGCCGTAAGGAGGGCCGTAGAGGTGTGCTTTTAAAATTAGATATGGAGAAGTCCTATGATCATGTTTGTTGGGAGTTTGTAGACTATTTGTTTTGGAGGATGGGCTTCGGCATCAAGTGGAGGGGCTGGTTGAGGGCATGTGTTCAAAGCTCGTCCTATTCAATATTGGTTAATGACTCAACCCACAGATCCAATTAGGGCTACGAGGGGTTTAGGACAAGGCGACCCACTTTCCTCATTCCTGTTCACCATGGTAGCCGAGGCTCTTAATGGCCTTATGAGACGAGCCAAAGAGATAAACCTCATCACAGGTCTTCATGTCTCCTCTAGGACTTTCGCAATCAGTCATCTACAGGTTGTAGACGATACCTTATTGTTCTGCGAAGTCTCTAGTCAGGAGCTATTTGGGGTAAGAGCTGTCCTTAGGTGTTTTGAGTTGGTTTCGAGACTTAGAGTAAACTTAGGGAAGAGCAACATTATAGGCTTGGGTGTAGAGTTAGAGGAATTTGAAGCACTAGTGAGGGAGATTGGGTGTGGAGTGGGCAAAATCCCATTTATTTACCTTGGGCCTCCAATAAGGGGAATACGAGATCCAAACCTTTTTGGGATCCTGTGCTAGAAAGGATTTCAAAGAAGCTAAATGCCTGGAGTAAGTCTTACCTCTCACTTGGAGGTAGACTAACTCTTATTAAATCATGCTTGGTGAACCTTCCTACCTACTGTCTCTCTTTGTATGAAGTGCCTAAGGGAGTGGCTAGAAAGATAGAAAAGTTACAAAGAGACTTTCTGTGGGAGGGGAAGGGGGAGTCTAGAAAAATCCATCTAGTAAAATGGGAAGAGGCTTGTGATATTATGGAGAAAGGAGGATTGGGGATTTATAGCATTAGGGATAGGAATCACACCCTGCTATGTAAATGGTTGTGGAGATTCTCTTCTGAGAAAGAAGCCCTTTGGAGAAAGGTTTTGGAGCTAGATACGGCGAGGGAGATCTTGGGGGATGGAGTATAGGGAGTAGAGCCACTAGGGATGGCTTGTCCGTAGTGAAAGCCTTGGTGAGACTAGGTAGCGGGCTATGAAAAATCGGGGAGATTTTATGAAGAGGGGTTAGGTTTCTAATTGGGAATGGCAATAGGGTGCCGTTTTGGAGAGACATTTGGGCGGGGGAGACCACTAATGGAAGTATTCCTAGATTTTTCAGAGTGGCTCTAAATTGTGAAGCTTTGATCAGTGATTTCTACAATGAAGTCAATGATAATCCACAATGGTCCATTTCTTTCATAAGTACCATGCGGGATTTCGAAGAAATATCCCATCAAGCCTTGTTAGGAATCCTAGGAGACACTAGGTTATGGTTGGAGGAGGATGACAAGTGGGTTTGGTCCCTGAATCCTTCTGGGTTCTTCTCGGTAAAATCAATACTAAGGTCAGCTTATGCAGGAAACCCGCTCTCACCACCTATGTGCAGCCTTGCCTGGAAAATAAGATTCTCCCTAGAATTCAGATCTTTTTGTGGATGGCCCTTAAGGAAAGGATCCTTGTTAGACATAATCTCAGGAGGAGGGGTGTCCTACCTGAAGATGCTCCAATAGTTTGTCCTCTCTGTGAAGAAGAAGAGGAGGCTCTTGACCACTTGTTATGTAAATGTCGATTCACGTGGTTTGTCTTGTGCTCCTTCTTGTCCTTGTTCGGTTGCTCGTGGGTTATGGGAAATGGGTTGGAGGACTCAATGTCGGCATGGTTAGGAGGGCCTTATACAAGTAGACATAGGTTAGCTTGGAAAATGGTTCCGTCTGCGGTGTCTCGGGCAATTTGGAAAGAGCGCAATGGGAGGATCTATGAGGGGAAGCGAGGGGTACCTAGAGAGATTTTTGAAAGGGCGAAATGGCATTTGGGTGGGTGGTTGTCAGTGTGTAAAGAATTCTCGGGTCTTGCCCCCGAGGACTTCTATTTGTCGTGGGAAGGATGCATGAAAGGGGTTGGAAAACCTAGGAAACGTAATGTTGAATGGGTTGTACCACCCTTAGGTTCATACAAATTCAATGTGGATGGGTCAGCAAGGGGTAAACCAGGTCCGGCTGGTATTGGAGGGGTGTTGCATGATGATAGGGGTAGGATGCTTCTAGCATTTTCTGAGCCAGTAAGGTTATGGAGTCAAATGAGGCAGAATTGAAAACAATCAGGAGAGCGCTCCAGGTTTGGGCTAGGTTTAGGATTGATAATCTCATTATTGAAGGTGATTCGACCAATGCCATATCCTAGGCTAGTAATAGAAATCCCCCGTGGAGGTTGATAAGCATTACTAGAGACATCAGGAGACTTTGCAGGTTAGGAGACATTTCTTTCATTCAAACACCTCGTTCGGCGAACAGTGTGGCTGACTTCCTAGCGAAAGTGAGTGTTGACAAACGAAGACCTGATTTGAAGTTGTTTTCATCACATCAATCTTGGGAGAATAGGGAGTAGGGGATTCCTCTTTGTATCTATTGTTGGGAGGGGTGTTTGTTCTTATTTTGGTGTTCGATCTCGTTTACTTTTTGTCTTTGTTTCTTCTTAGTTTTTCCTCTTTCTTCTTCTTGGAGCCTGGTATATCTCTCCTATACTTGGTTCCCTCTCATGTATTCATCTCTTGTTCTTTCTAATGAATGAAGTCGTTAATATTTCAAAAAAAAGGGCCTAGCCATCTAAACTCTAAATAGAGCCCACTCATGTGCCTGAGATGATTAATATGCCATGGATGTTGGATTGAACGTGTTATAAACACAAGTCTCCAACATGGACGTACTGGACTATGGGCGTAATTGTATAAATGGAATAATAATATTGTCTATAAAAACATGTTTACGACAGCTTTATCGACTTGATAGTGATGTTGGCTATATGAGTATGATATTAATCATGTGGAGACGCGTTAATTTATCTTTGTGTTATTAATAGTATTTGTTTTGTGCATATGTGATAGCACTCTTAAATTGATTGTCTAAGTGGATTATAACATGTTACCATATGTGATATACATTTTTTTTGTTGGATTGAAATGCTAGTAGAAATGTATGCTCCAATAAGTGGTTGAGTGATATATGTTGTATGTGGATTGTGTGAAATACTGGGTTGTGACTTGCGATGGGTTATTCTGCAAAGGTCTGCAGTGTGAATTGTGGATTGTGTGAAGCAATGGGTTGTGACTTGCGAAAATGATACCGCAAATGTTCGCAGTATAGTTTTGCCCGCAATAGGAACTGAGTCGTGTGATTGTGACTGTGGGATGACCAGCGTTGCATATCGCAATAGGAACTGGGCCTCGCATGTTAACTAGGCAATGACTAGCGTTGCGCGGAGACTAGGAATGACGTAGGACCTCGTGTTTGGGACACGGGTTGACTAGCATTCTGGTTAGTGTGCGTTGATGTTACGGCTCAATCCAACGGACAAGTGAGAAACAATAAATTTTTTTATTTTTTTTTAATTCTGAAGCATGCACAACTCATAGTCCAAACACGTGACACGTACACGTGTTGCGAGACCCCTACGGATCCTAGGACTTGTTGGACCCTTGATTTGATCGAACTTAATTATCAGTTGCGTACGTACTCCAATGTAGATCATATATTGCGTAGTTCTCAATTCATTTATTTCATAGCACTAACCCCGTGTTATTCATGATGTCACATCAAGATATTCTAATTATCCAATCGTGGACCTCATCAGCTGAATAGATCTCATCTATCACGGTCTAGCCAATCACGGGTCTATACCAACTATGGGAACACTGTCAACCATGGGGTCAATGTCACACATGGGATAAACTCAACTATGGGACCTATACCCGAACATAAGTACATACCTCCTCGGGGACAATATTCCAAATGTGAGTCCAATCACCTATGGAATCAATGGCCTCTGTGAGAATATCCTTCCACGGTAATAATATCCATCTATGGTCACAATGCCCTCTATGAGGATAACCATCCATGAGAATAATCCTTCATGGGAATAATATCTATCCATGGAACCACCAAGTCTACTATGAGACCAATACGTCTATCATGGGACCAACATGCTTATCATGGGGCCAATATACCTACCATATAATTAATATCCAGGCATGAATCCAATATGTCTACCATGGGAACAATATCGATATGACTAATCATCCATCTCTGGTAATACTCCGTCAGTGAGTATCATCTATCCATGGGTATAAATCATCCATGAATATAATCCCTCCATGGGTATAATCCATCCATGGGCATAACTCATCTAGGGAACACATCATCTACCATGAGATCTTCTATCCGTAGGAATAACACTCGCATGAATCACTACGTGACTGTAGCAAAAATATCAAATCATAAACGTACCACGACCCCTAGCAAGACTTAGGGCCCATAACTTACTAAGTGGGAGACTCACGACTGGCTTGATCAAATCTACTTCTCCCTGCATCCTTTCATCTCATGGGTGATTCAGTCAAGCTTTAAGGTGGTCGGACCGCGACTTACAAAGTTAGTACCGTTTCCATGGGGTAAGCAAGTATCTAGCCCTACGCATCAACGTATATCAAATGTGCTATATAGCCGTGAGAGCACCCTACAGCGCATAGCATGTGCGAGATCACTCCTTGACGGCAACCATATGGGACCAAGTCCCCGTGGACTACCCCACCGTCTAGAATACCTCTTTGGAATGGACAGTCAAACATCATAATCACGTGAAGGACGTACCCGTACCACGTCTTAATATCAGTATCACATGAGGGACACACCCACATAATAAGAATGTATAAATAGAATATAAACAATACTATGCAATCATGTCATGCTATCAATATTATCTGTGGGAAAGGTAAACTCACAGAAGGTCACCACTATGGAACGACAGTCATATAAAATCATAATATGTAGATCTCTAGCGTGACTTAGGGTCCATGACTTACTAAGTGGGTGACTCATGCCTAGTGGGTATCAGTCCACCTCGCCCTGCGTCCCTTCTGTCCTATGCCAAGGTGATCCAAAAATTGCGCCTTATCAGGCTGGCATATCATCCAACAACGGTGTAATGCCAAACCCTACACACAAACATGGGCGCCTTATCAAGCTGACTCGTCATCTAAAGATGCGCAATGTCTAACTCTGCGTCCAACCATCACGTCTTATTAAGCTAGTACCACCCTCATGGAGTGTACACGTATCTAGCCCTGTGCATAAACATAAACGTCTTACCAAGTTGACTTGTCATCTAAGGATGCGCAATGTCTAACTCTGCGTCCAACCATCACGTCTTATTAAGCTAGTACCACCCTCATGGAGTGTATACGTATCTAGCCCTGCGCATAAACATGAACGCCTTACCAAGTTGACTCGTCATCTAAGGATGCGCAATGTTAACTCTGCGTCTAACCATCACATCTTATTAAGCTAGTACCACCCTCATGGAGCGTACGTGTATCTAGCCCTGCGTATAAACATGAACGCCTTACCAAGTTGACCCCATTACCCAACTGTGCGTCCAACACGTCTTAGTAAGTCAGTACCGTCCGCATAGGCTCACGAGTATCTCACCCTGCGCAATGCATCTTACCAAGTTAGTACCGCCTGCATAGGCTCACGAGTATCTGACCCTGCGCAAACTGTACACCAAGTGTACAAAATAGTCGTGAGAGCGACCTACAACGCGAAGCGTGAGAGGGGCTATACTCCTCAACGATAACCACAAATAAGAGTAAGTCTCATAGCCGACGCCATCGTTCCAATAGGGTTCCTTAAACAAATCATCGTCCTATCACACCAATCTCCTCATGGGAGTGGGGACTACTACTAGTGGGGCCCAAACAAGAGAAAGGTACATTCTCAAGTCCTATATACTCTTTGGATCTCATCCCAACACTAGTAATTTTCAATCTCATCATGCCCATTACCACAACATCCCATGCTCACCTCCTAGATAACCTCACACATCGGTGAGTAATGCAAAAGGGATCGTATTCACAATTATATGGGCAACATATATGGCATAATCACATGATGACCATAAGTTCACAAGGATAGCAGCATAGCGTATTCCATTACGTTTCATACATTCAACATATTTATCACATTGGGTTATTTTAGGGACATGGACTACACACCAACCCTGAGATACACAAATCGGGTTTATTTAACATATTCTTAGTCCTTGCAATTCATTCAACCCATCTCTGAGTGGTTTATCATCCTAAGTCCAATTACTCCCTTTTTCACCACAATAATCCAATTAAATTAATCAATAATTCATCTCAACCCTTCACAAGGTCTCCAACAATTAACACAAATTATCCATCATCCTTAATATAAATGGATGAGACACAATGCATCTTTTGATCGAGCTGATGTATAATGTTCTCAGTTGCTTACGTACCATATGGTGGATCAAATTAGCCGTAGTTCATTATTTTCACATTTGGGTTGACATTAGGGAGGGGTTATACTTTTACTTCGGGGAAATCAAACAAGGCTTTTTTTAGCATTTACATTGCATTCAATGCATTCTCGATCATACTAGCTCATCCCCATTGTAGCATAAGTTAACTCCCTTGGGTTATAAAATACTTGACCTTAACGCACCCATTTCACATAGTCTAACCCTTCATCAAATTCCTCTTCAAATCATAGAAATTCATTCTACACTTGGCTAGATTGGTCCACCACAACTATTATCAATATAGGTACTCGCTAGTGATGTACACATCATCACAAAATCCAAGCATGACATAAGGAGGTCAAGCCATAACCTTACCCTCCTTTGCATTTGAATGTGCACAAAGCAACATTCACTCAAAACATATTATCACACACCTTGTAAGCATGGAATTTTACAAATATTCCCAATACTCTAAATGTATGGCATTCTCCAATTTTACCCAATGTTGTCAAACTTGAATCGTATCGAAAATTGGTTTAGGGGTGTGAATCGTGAATAAAAAATCGTAAAATCGTACGATTCATATATCCTCTTATTCCCATAACCATTTTGTTGACCTGGGCCATTACAGTTGAGTTCATGCTGACTATGGTTATGTGTTTGGGTGTTATTTTGTAAACCCTATGTAATCTGCTGTTGCCATGAGATGCATATGTTGACTAATAACATGTGTAGGTTATTGAACATGCTTGGTTGATAACATGTATATATATTGTTTCTCTTCACTGGGTTGGTTAGCTCATTCCTTTACGATTTCAGGAACTTTGCCAGAGGAGGGGTTAGAAGAACCCCCGTTGTTGACATAGGGATATGGGACCACCTACTTTCTCTGTTGGGCGAGAACTAATTTTATATATTAGAGAAACTTTATGAAGGATTGTAATAATACTTCGCATATTTGAATCGTTGCTTTAGATATGTAATAAAACCTCTATGCTTCCGTTATGTTATGCATTTATGTGTAAGTTAGATTATGTGTTTGGAATCCACGTGTGGACCTGGATGGTCACATGTGAGTTGATGTTATTGTATTGGGATCATATATCAGATGATCCGGTTGCAAGGATCATTATGTCGATATCCCGTTTGTGGACAGAATGCTGCCGAGATTACGGTATGACTTCTGATGGTCAATGTATTCTAGTGACAAGATAGGTTTCCCCTGTGTGAGCGTAGAAACCCTCCCATGGGAGGATTAGTATTGATTGAAATTTATGTAAAAAAAAAAAAAAATCTCGCGTCTTGTTGGCCCGTGGGGAGGGGCACGACAAAATAAGTTCCTTGGGGTCTCCCCAAAACACACACTCGAGTTTGGTTGTAACTTCAAAGGAAGTAAAGGAAGAGGCGAGTCTTCAAGCTTGGGATAAGTCCCAATTTATCAAGTAAGTTCTCCAATTGAAGCTATGTTTCCAATGTTGTTTTGGATTGTTATTTAATTGCATTTTCAATTATTTCAGCACTTTTTGGGTTTAATTTTCCAATTTGGGAATCATATTTTCCAATTTAATTCAATCCAAGAAACTATTTCTTTGGGAACTTGTTCACCAAAGACTGTTATTAGCGACGTTTTGGTAAGGAACCATTTTGAGGAGATCAATTTGGTTTGGGAATTCCAACGACCAGAAGATCGTTGGGTCCGAATTGTCTGTGAGTCAAGGACAGTTTTTGACACTACCTTGGTATACATCAGCTTGGGTTTTGCACCCCCTAATTTTACTAGTAAGTACCTTTACATCAGTCTTATTTAAAAAATATCATTCATTACCTTGACCATGTTTTCATTGATGGACTATGCACGACGTTAGTTTCAAATGGCGATGTGGACTTCATTTTTAACTTGCATTTGGGACTGAAACTAATCTGAAGAGAATTGTTTCTTTCATTTCAAAAGTTGTGATCATTGTTATCACTTTAGAATTGTTGGACTCTGCTGTTATTTTTGACAGTGATCACAGTTTTAAATTGTTTTCCTTGCAAGTCTCTTTGATTTAAGGAGCACAGTTCAGTAAACCTGGGAGTTGTAGTAAAAACTCACACCCCATTTTTTGGACCAATGATAGGTGTCCATGTCATTTACATCATATGGATGCTATCACCTTTTTAAGGCTGCTTCTCAAGTTTTTTGTCCTTTTATGTGGTGTGGAATGGGATCTTGACTACACTCGGGTTTATTGTAGTTTTTCTCTTCATTCAATTGTTATATTTATTGCCTAGGGATTCATTGTATAGCTCTGCAAAGTATAATCATTTTCATTTTTTACTTCTGAATGCTGTCTAATTTGCTTCTAGGTTTTCTGGGAGTTTGGGACCCGCCTTCTCAAGACTATGGAAAGCCTTTCTAAATTGTTTTTGATCCATTGCAACATCATCTTTTGGCCAATGGATAGTTTCTCCAGCTGTTGCTTGTGGTTGGCTCAAGCAATCTAGATTTATGTGGTATGCTTCTAGTAGTCAAAGTTGCAAAATTTCATTATCTAATCACCATCTGTACAATTATACAATTTCTTTTATGACAAAGGTTCTTATCATTCTTACTCTGTTATGCAATTTAGGTTTTACGAGTCTCTTAAAGCTATTGTTCTTTGGTTTAACCTTTCTGTTATACACAACTTTTCTTGGAAAGGACAGTTGTTGATTTACTGGTTTCATAACACTTTGCTGGAATGAGATATCTTACCGACATGAAGTGACAAGGTTGCAATTCATATTGAAGGGAGCTGAATGTGACACACTTATGCTTGCTGAATGAGTCTTGGGTTCCTGCTTATGAATTAGCCTAGGTGAACCTTCAAAGTTGGAATTAGATATTTCTACATCATTCTAGCTGTGATTACAGACAAAATAGTGAATGGTTACTCATCACATGCAGCCCCTCGTGTCCATGACATTGCTGTTAGGCCAACTTTTGTGGGCCATAGAGGTCATTTAAAACTTTAATCTAGTTGTTTAATTCGAAGGATTCTCTGTCATTAATTTACCTGACCACCTCTGCTGTTAGGATTTTGCAGCTCAAACGTGACATTTTGTTGGTTATTCACTTGGTTGAAGTGACATTGAAAAGTCTTATCCTTGATAATTTGGAACCAGATCCCTCGTTTATTTTCTATGGCATCATTTTTAGTAACCATAATCTCTGTTCTCACTGAATTGCTCATGTGGCACTCAAATAATGCCCATGATCTCGTCAGCCTAACTCTCACACTCTTGATGTTAAAACCAACAAGCAAAGAGTGCTTGGAAAGACTACAATTCGTGAAGAGTAACTTGAAAATGAGGGACTCCTCCCTATTTATACTACAAGGATATGGAAATAATGGCCAAGTTCTTCCATTTCAAAAAGCATAATAGTGGCGAAGACTTTACTCATGTCAATCATCCAATGGCCAGGATTCTTGTAGGCTACTCCTGGATATTTCTATGCTACCACTCCATGATACTTCTATATACATTTTAGAATGCTTCTAAACTCTTCTCTACTCTAAGGAACTCTAGACCCTTTTAAGAATCTCTACAACTCTTTGAAAGTCCCGATATGCTACAATGGATTGTCTAAGGAGAGGAGGGGGGGGGGGGGGGGGGGGAGGGGGGGGGGGGGGGGGGGGGGGGGGGGGGGGGGGGGCGTGTGGGGGGGGGTGGTGGTGGTTTGGCTGTGTTGAATGGGATAATCCCCAATTTTTATGGTCCAAACAAATTACTTGATTAATTAAAAATGTTTGCAATGGATAAAACTAATTAATCAAGACCAAGTGTTGTGTGATTTAAGTAATGCATAAATGAGAAGATCACACCAATAACACTAACACCATAAGACCGATGTATAGTGGTCCAAACAAATTACTTGATTAATTAAAAAGGTTTGCAATGGATAAAACTAATTAATCAAGAAAAAGTGTTGTGTGATTTAAGTAATGCACAAATGAGAAGATCACACCAATAACACTAACACCATAAGACCGATGCATAGTGGTCCAAACAAATTACTTGATTAATTAAAAAGGTTTGCAATGGCTAAAACTAATTAATCAAGAAAAAGTGTTGTGTGATTTAAGTAATGCACAAATGAGAAGATCACACCAATAACACTAACACCATAAGACCGATGTATAGTGGTTCGGTTTAATCAAATCTACATCCATTGTTGGACTCACCCAATCTTGAGCTATCCCAAATCCACTATGTGGGGAATTACACCCTCACCAATAGTATAGGACTTTCACCTACACAATCCTAGATTTTGAAAGGTTTGACCAACCCTGATCTACTTCCTTCTCCCCTCTATTTTTTATAATGGTTCAAGAGTAGATCCCTCTTTAATCCACTTTACAAGATGATGATAAAAATAAAATAAAAACTAAATGAACTGTAACGCCCCGCCCTCTTTTTAAAATTTCAGAGCCTAATTTTTTTTTAAATAAACATCGGAAGAGAGCGGGCGGCGTCACGACGCGAGTTAAGTTCAGACTACTCAAGTCTGAACCTTAATGGCCACCCTGTGTACATGGAATAGACCATGATAGTGAATCACACATGGAACTAACATCAACATGCGGAAAACTAGATAATTGCAGAAAAGAAAGACGAGGTAGCAAGTAACAGTCTTAAATATTTTATAACATAGATCAACCATCCACAGGTTATTATCCTAATCAAACCATAGCAAATAACGAATTATTACATGTCCAACAATAGTATTCAAATGACAGTAATATACGTAATCCAAATCCATCATTAAAGCACTTAGGCTCAGCTCCCCTCCCGGTCAATGACCTTTCCTTTCCCCTTGCTTGTACCTGCAATCTCCTCTGACGATAGAATTAGGGCGTTAGATCAACGCGCCAGTAGGTTCCCGAATCAGGGCTACCACATGTTAGCATATAAAACATGCATATACTTATCATAATACATGATCATCAAAACAGGTAAAAACAATGCTATGAAATATGCACATGCAATGAGCATCCCCATCATGTACTTCCATAGCCATCACTTGACGTGCTTGCACGACAAGGTAAATTACAACACACCTTCATCTCTTCTATAAGCGATTACATGTAATGAGCAACCCCCATCATGTACTACCGTAGCCATCACTTGACGTGCCTTGCACGACAAGGTAAATTACAACAACATTCATCTCTTCTATACATATGTACATGCAATGGGCAACCCCCATCATGTACAATCGTAGCCATCACTGTAGAACTTCATTCATTATCCCATGACTATGCATGAGATGCCAATGCCTGTATGCCATTTGTTAATGCATAATATATATTGAACACATATATTAAAACAAGAGTATCATAGAAAAACTGGGTAAACCGTGGTTACAAGTAGGTAGGAAACTACTGAAGAATCACTTTAGTAACTGATCTTTCTTTCGCGTCACCCGTCACGACTCGCGTCGTTCGACTTCCTGTACCTTATCCATATATCAATCAGCAAGTCATAACTTATTCAATCACATCTACGACCCATCCACATCATGTGGGGTTCGGCATACTACTTGGCTGAACCTTACCCACTTTAACTTGATCTCTTTGGTTTTGGATTAACACCATCCAAATGATTTATTAACACTTCAAACCATAAATATCACTTGTTTACAGCTTTGCCACTAGGCCAAGCCTTGTTTAATTTTCCTTGATAAACCATGGTTCATAACAAAACTACCTTGGTGGGGTTCGGCCATACTACTTGGCCGAACCTCTTTCCCATTTGAATCTCTTAATCCATTCCAATCACATTCCATGACCATTCAAATTACTTGGTTCATTTACATCATTCATACATACATCTCCCATTCATTATGAATTAGTACAAAGTCCATCAAATAATCTTTGGTGGGGTTCGGCCATACTACTTGGCGAACCTCACCTATGTATTTTCATCCCATATTCCCTTATCTATCATGCTTGATTGTTTACTGATATTAAATACCTATTATACATACATAATTCTTGAATCAAAGGCACGGATTCATTCAAAATCTCCACTATGTTCTTACTCCATATAACCATAAAACAGTCCATGGAGTTCTTTTGCTCAATGATTCCCTTATTTCATATACCAATTGAATACTACCCTTTTGCCATGTTAACCACATGGTTCAGCCATCCCATGGCCAAACCAAAACAGTAACCTTATCTCTTAAAAAAAAAACTCCACAATTGGTATGGTTTTATCTCTCCAAAAACCATAACAATTTATCATACACTTTTATGGGGTTCGGCCATCCAATGTGGCCGAACCCTATGCCCATGTTATGGTCTTTCAACAGCTTTAGGCCTTATCTAACATGCAATATCAATATCATATTGCTGCCTTCATACCTCTTAGTAACCATCTAATTAAATTCATCCAAAACAGCCCTTGAAAGTTCATGGTTTCCATGTTTCAAACACCTTAGACCAACCATCATTTGCATGGGGTTCGGCCCTCCATGGTGGCCGAACCCAATGCTATGTTTGCTGTTTTTGAACCTCATATAAACATGCATAAACAGTATACTAATATCAGTTTTAACTCTCAAAGAAATCATCCAAAAACCACATGATATCATGGGATTCGGCCATCCAAGATGGCCGATCCATGGTCCATCTTCTCCAATTTTACTCACTGATTAGACCACATATCTTCAGCCTTTTCTGATATCCAAACCCATGTTTTAACCCTCTTTAAGTATGTATTTTAAATCTTAATAAAATAGGTAAAAACAGTCCCCAAATGGATGGTTTTAAATTTCAAAAACCATAACCATTAACCAACTCTTTTCATGGGGTTTGGCCACCAAAGTGACCAAACCCAATGGTTCATTTCATTTCTTTTGACACCTTCTTCCATGTTTTAGACTCTTGATGCATTTGGCTATTCCAAGCTGAATTATGCCATCCAAATCCAAGATTAAAAAATCCTTTATCTTTCATCTAAACACATACAATTGTTCATCATTTTTGCATAGTTTTTAGCCTCCAAAAACCATCAAAATACCCAAACAATGTCATGGGGTTCGGCCATCCAAACTGGCCGAACCCAATGTGATTTGTTTACCACTTAAGACAACTTTAACAAGGCTTAGGTCCTTGATAAAATCAGCCATTCCATGGCCAAATTCATGTTCACTTATCTAACTTATTAATAACATTGTAAGGAATTCTTACCAATTTCCTTTGCCTCTTGCTCCTTGCCTTCTTCCCTCTTGTTCCTTCCTTTCTTCTACTGTCTTGTGCTTGATCTAATGGTGAGAAAACACCAAGGTAAACTCGGCCAAGAGAGTGTGTTTTTCTTTTGAGTGAGGGAGAGAGATGAATTCTAAAACTTTTGCACAAGAAATTCGGCCAAGCATGGTGTTGTTTGCTTTTGCATTTTCAGCCACCAAGACTCCTCCACTCCCTCATAACTTCTTGCTCAAAACGGTGGGCATTGGGTGCCATCCAAGGCACCCCTTGGCAGCTACCAATGCAGCCATTCACATCCCTAAGTAACCCACCTCAAACCCATGCACTTGTATTTAATATGTACCATGGAACTCACCAAAACAAGTCCCCAACGTGTGGGACTTGTTTTGGCTGATTTGAGACCAGCTAAACTCCTCCAATTCCCCTTGGACTCACTGAATTTACAGCCCCTTGAGTTTCCATTTTGACTCACTCAACTCAAGGTATTTTTTTTTATTCCAACCCAACTCATCACATTTAATGCATTTCATTTAATGCATATGAGTTAACTCACCTTTTGATTTAATTCCAACTCACCTCCATCCCACTCAATTGATTTGAATCGTGTTTGAGCTCCCTTGAGGGTTCACACGGTCAACAATAGTCAACTCGACCCGTTGGGTCCACTTTTAGCTCCTTGACCCGTTTTGACAACATGACCCATTTATGGTATTTTGGTCATTTCCAATTGGTTTTTACATATGGATCAAGCCTACCCATTTTTCCTCCACTTGATTTCCAATCAAATAGGCTTAACCCTTTTAATTTAAAATTACAAAACGGTCAAATAACCCAGCAAGACCCGATGGGCCCCATTTGGGCCCTTTGACCCATTTAGCCATTTTTGACCCAATTGATGAAAATTACCCAACCAATAAAACTTAACATTCATAATATGCTCATATGATTTTATTTTGAGCAATGGGCCCCACTATTTCCTTACTTAACATGACAAAATAACTAATTTAACAACTCAGGGGCATTTTGGTAATTTTCCACTTCATTGAGAAATTGGGGTGTTACAATATAACCCTCTTTTTAAAATTTTCGTCCCGAAAATCGAGTGAAGTAGGGTTCTCAAATTAAATTACACAAACAATTCGGGGTGAGTTGTTCTCATCTCCGATTCAAGTTCCCATGTGGCCTCTTCATCACCATGACGGTCCCATACCACTTTTACGAACTGAATCGCTCTGTTTCGCAACACCCTTTGTTCGGTCTCCACTATCCTGACCGGCTTCTCGACGTACGTCACGTCGCTTTGTACTTCAATATCTTGAACATTTAAAACATGGGACGGATCCGGATTGTATTTCCTTAGCATCGACACGTGGAACACATCGTGTAGAGCTGCTAATTGCGATGGAAGTGCTAATTGGTAAGCTACATCCCCCATCCTTCTTATGATGGAAAACGGTCCCACATATCTTGGCGACAGTTTTCCTTTCTTACCAAACCTCATATGTCCCTTCCGTGGTGAGACTTTTAGAAACACCAAGTCCCCCACTTCAAATTCCAAAAACCGTCTCCTTTTATCTGCATAACTTTTCTGCCGACTCTGTGCAGTCAGTAAGTGTTGACGTATCAACTTAATTTGTGCAGTAGTTTCTGCGACTAGTTCCGGTCCGATCAATGCAGGCTCACCTGCCTCTGTCCAACATACCGGTGACCTACACGGTCTACCATACAAAGCCTCGTATGGAGCCATTTGAAGGCTTGCCTGATAGCTGTTATTATACGAGAACTCCACCAGTGGTAAGTGGTCCTCCCATCCACCCTTGAAATCTAACATACATGCTCTCAGCATGTCTTCCAAGGTCTGGATTGTCCTTTCAGATTGTCCATCAGTCTGTGGATGGAATGCGGTGCTCGTCAGTAGATCTGTCCCCATGGCTGATTGCATGCTTTGCCATACTCTGCCGGTAAAACGGCCATCTCTGTCCGATACTATCGTTCGGGGAATGCCATGTAGTCGAATGATCTCTTTAATATAACGCCGACCCAACGTCTCAGACGAATCCGTCATCTTGATAGGAATGAAATGTGCAGACTTGGTCAGCCGGTCGACTACGACCCAAATGGCGTCATTACCCTTTGAGGACCTCGGCAACCCAGATACAAAGTCCATGGAAATATGTTCCCATTTCCATTCTGGCACGGCTAAGGGTTTGAGCAACCCTGGTGGTTTTTGGTGTTCAGTCTTAACTTGTTGACAAGTTAGACAATGTGCCACGAATTCTGCCACATCCCTTTTTAGTCCATGCCCCAATAATGCCTCTTTAGATCGTGATACATTTTGGTGCTACCCGGATGAATAGAGAGCTTGGACTGATGTGCCTCAATTAGTAGCTCTTTCCTGCAACTCTGTGGCACATACGTTCTTCCCCGGAATAAAAGACCTTGTCCGGTCGTAATTCCCATTCCGGTACAATGCTGCCAGTAGACATCTTGGCCCATATGTCCTCCACTTCCGGGTCTGCTCTTTGTTCTTGTTCAATCTTGGTGACTATATTGGACCGTATGATTAAATTGTGCAAAACTCCACGGTTTGTAATGTATAGATTGAACTCTCGAATGGTATTCAACATCTCCCACTCGGTTCTGATCAGACATGCCACAGATGCATGCGATATGCGGCTAAGAGCATCAGCCACCTTGTTCGCCTTGCCTGGATGGTATCGAAGCTCGAACTCATAATCCGCCAGATACTCCATCCATCTACGCTGCCTTAGATTAAGCTCCTTCTGATCAAATAAATATTTCAAACTCTTATGATCAGAATACACTTCAAACTTCTCGCCATAAAGATAATGTCTCCAGCTTTTGAGAGCGAAGACCACTGCGGCTAGTTCAAGATCATGCGTAGGATAGAGGCGTTCATGTATTTTTAGTTGTCTTGAACCAGCCACCACACGATGATCTTGACTGAGGACACACCCCAGTCCTTCTCCGAAGCGTCGCATTCTACTTCATAACCTTTGCCCTTTTCCGGCAAAATCAAAATAGGAGCGGTTGTAAGTCTGTCTTTTAGCTCTTCAAACCTTTGGTTGCACAGATCTGACCACTCATACTTGACTCCTTTCTGAGTGAGTCGAGTCAATGGAGACGCTAATTTGGAAAAATCCATAATAAATTTCCGATAATAACCCGCCAATCCTAAGAAACTGCGGATCTCAGTTACGTTCTTTGGCGCTTTCCAGTCTTTCACGGCCGTCACCTTAGCCGGATCCACGGCTATTCCTTCCTCAGATATAACATGTCCTAAGAATTCACTTGAGATAGCCAGAATTCACACTTACTGGCCTTGGCATACAGTTTATTCTGCCTCAAAGTATTCAAAACTATCCGTAGATGCTTTGCATGTTCCTCCTGACTCTTAGAATAGATCAGGATATCATCAATGAATACGATTACAAACTGATCCAGATAGGGACAGAAGATTCTGTTCATTAAATCCATGAACACAGCCGGCGCATTTGTGAGTCCAAATGGCATGACCACGAACTCAAACAGTCCATATCGCGTCCGAAAAGCTGTCTTTTCTATATCTTCCTCTCTAACTCGGATTTGATGATAACCAGACATCAAATCGATCTTTGAAAAATGACTAGAACCCCTCAATTGATCAAATAAATCGTCAATCCTGGGTAGAGGGTACTTGTTCTGGACTGTTAACTGATTCAGCTTCCGGTAGTCCACGCACATCCGTAGTGAACTGTCCTTCTTCTTTACAAACAACACTGGTGCTCCCCATGATGACGTACTGTTCCGGATGCAACCCAGCCTAAGCAGTTCATCAATCTGCTTCTTTAGCTCCGACATCTCCGCTGGTGCCATCCGATAGTGTGGTAACGACACTGGTATTGTGCCAGGGTACAGCCTGATCTCGAAGTTAATCTCCTCATAGGTGGTAAACCAGGGAGTTCCTTTGGGAACACATCCACAAATTCTTGTACAATTTCCGGAAGTTCAGTAACTGGAGCTTTTTTATGGTGATATTATTCAATACCACGTGGTTTAACCCTTCCTGTAATCCACTTTGTTTATCTGCACGAACTACATATTGCTTGCCCTCGGGTGACTTAAATGTCACTCTTCGACCATAACAGTCGATGTTGGCATGAAACTTTGCCAACCAATCCATTCCGAATATATCATATTCCGACATGTCCAGCACTAAATAATTGAACTCAAATCTGAGTCCAGCTAATTCGGTGTTAACCGCAGTACAAATAAGTCCCAATGCCGAATCTCCGACAGGGGATACAATAGTAAGTTCTGTGGCTAATCTTTGAACTAATGTACCAGTAGCAGTAATAAACGATGCAGCTATAAAGGAGTGTGATGCTCCGGAATCAAATAGTGCATATGCATATGAGCTACTCACTACCGCCATACCTTGTATCACAGGATGATCCTCCTCCTCTTCCTCTGGAGAAGTTAGAGTGAATAATTCCCGCTCCGCAGGGTTAGACCTTCGACCTTCCCGACCCTGCATTCTGCCTCCTCTGGAGTATGCCGGTCTAGCTGGCGAACGAAATGATCCTCTTGAGTTAGACAGCCTGTTGAGCTTTGGGCAGTCCTTTTTTGTAGTGACCAGGTTGATCACAGTGAAAGCAAGTATTCACTCCTCGAGATGCTTGAGTGACCGCAACAGATTGAGTGGGCTGGTTGGGGCGAAAGCCCCCACTTGATCCAACAGATGGTGAGGGTCTGCTGAAGTTCGATCTGAACTTTTTGTTGGGTTGGTACACACCCCTCCCACTTGGAGCTCGGCGGTTGTCAACTCTGGCAAATTCCGCCATTTCCTGTTCCACAATGGTGGCCCTGCTGACCACTTCTGCCAGTGTGGCTGCTTTGAACACGGTTACCCTGGCCCTAATGTTTGGCCGTAACCCACGCTCGAACTTGCGAGCTTTTCGATATTCCGTGTCCACAATATAGTATGCATAGATTGACAGGCTGAGGAATTCCTGGTGATACTCAGCCACCGTCATTGAGCCTTGCACCAAAGTCATAAAGGCCTGAATTTGTCGTTCTCTTTCTTCCTCTGGAAAGTAGCGCTCTAGGAATGTCGCTGAGAATTGCTCCCAGGTCATAGCAACTCCTTCTCTTCTTGGCACAAGTGCCTGCTGTTTCTCCACCACCTTCCACCATTTGGCAGCGTCATCTACCAGCTGTGACGTGGCCAATAATATTTTATGAGCATGACTCCTGATGTTCAGAAGAGTCAATATGTGGGAAATCTTCTCCAACCAGTTCTCGGCTCCGACTGGCCCTTCTCTGCCCTTAAAGTAAGGTGGCCGCTGTTGCTGAAAATCTCTGACCATGTTACGGTCATTATTTTCGCTCGTACTTCCCCCTCCGTTCAAATGTTGTTGGAGGACGGATGTAACCACAGCTTGCACCAAGCTGTGCAGTTCAGGAGGCACAAAGGGTACAGTCATGTTACTGTTTCATCCTCCTCGCATCGATATGACGAGTCATATCCCTCCTCTTCGTCTGTTGATATAGGGTCACTCTCTTCTTCTTCCCGCCTAGAGTGGTGAGACTCTTCCTCACTGTGAGATCGTTCATGAACAGATCTCTCTTTGTCATGAACGGACGGCTCTCTTTCAGGTTCCGATGACGCCTTCTTGCGTCGGGGTACCACCTTCCTTGTGGTGTGATAATGAGCACGTCATCCTTCTTTTTATCATCCTGACGAGTCCTTCTCTTGACACCCCCTCACCTAGTCCGATCTGTAAAACCTACTCTTTTCCCTTCGGATCTTTTACCACCTTTTTCTGTGGCGCCATTTAGTCCTAATTCATGGAAACATCATAGACTTAGTTTCCATTAACAATATGCAACACATGCCATGAATCCTCATAAAACATGAAATCACATATTTATATAAATTCAAACTGCATCTTTGTACAAAGGTGGGTAGGGTGAAACAAACCCTATGTATAACAAAATATACCCCCTTACAAAAATAACCCTCTTTTTAATACCCCTACTATTACTTCCTATCCTAGTCTTCCGTAGAAGACTCCGCATCAAAAGCGAACTTGAATCGGTTATCAGGACACGTAATCGCCGTGTGCCCCAATACTTCACATGTCGTGCAGGGGATTATTCCAGGTCCTCCAATACAAGGACAATTAGTCCTCGCCTCTCCATGCCCGTGTAGTCCACAAACCGGACATACAACTCCCAATGGATGAGGACAATACAACCTGTTGTGGTCGTCCTGATTACACAACTCACAGGTATCATAGGGATCTACTTCCCCGCCGATTCCAGTATTATAGGAAAGTCTTCCATCGGATCCTCATAAAAGAAAAATCCCAGATCCTCCTCCTCTTCTTCCTCAGGAGGTTCCACCATCCCAGGAATATCATCCCTCAAATCCTCTGCAATAGGTGCTAAGTGCATCTCAACTTCTTCAGGAGGTCCCTCCTGAAGGTCCACTTGAGCTTCTACGTCGGTGTTGTTAGAAGCAGATACCAAGTCTATGGGATGGCTAGGAGTTCCGCTGTGCCATTCCGAGTACTCCACATTACTCGACATATCTGTATCATATCAATAGAACACAAGCATATTTAACAACAATTCTAATAAACCAACCTTGGTTTTCAGGGGAATTTGATCAGGCATAAAGTCATGTACTTTGTTTGGGAAGATTACCAATTCAACATCTCTGTTTTCTTTTGTTTCTGGGGAAATCTCTAATTTCCTATTGTCTGTTTCTCAGTGTGGGGATTTCAGGGGAGTACATCCTACCTTGCTACGTTTGATTTGTCCAATTATGATGACTGTACTTTACTTTGCTATCTTCATTCGTTCTCAGATTGATTGTTCAGTCCGAGTCACTCGAAGTAAATTAATCCGGCCCCCAGGCAGCGGACTCTGAAGAGTCGGTCAGTTGGGATTCTTATCCGTCAGTGAGACATGAAACCGTCTTAATCTTACTTCGATGATTCAAACTTCCCGTTTCGCTCTGATACCAACTGTAACGCCCCGCCCTCTTTTTAAAATTTCAGAGCTAATTTTTTTTTAAATAAACATCGGAAGAGAGCGGGCGGCGTCACGACGCGAGTTAAGTTCAGACTACTCAAGTCTGAACCTTAACTGGCCACCCATGTGTACATGGAATAGACCATGATAGTGAATCACACATGGAACTAACATCAACATGCGGAATAAACTAGATAATTGCAGAAAGAAAGACGAGGTAGCAAGTAACAGTCTTAAATATTTTTAAACATAGATCAACCATCCACAGGTTATTATCCTAATCAAACCATAGCAAATAACGAATTATTACATGTCCAACAATAGTATTCAAATGACAGTAATATAACGTAATCCAAATCCATCATTAAAGCACTTAGGCTCAGCTCCCCTCCCGGTCAATGACCTTTCCTTTCCCCTTGCTTGTACCTGCAATCTCCTCTGACGATAGAATTAGGGCGTTAGATCAACGCGCCCAGTAGGTTCCCGAATCAGGGCTACCACATGTTAGCATATAAAACATGCATATACATATCATAATACATGATCATCAAAACAGGTAAAAACAATGCTATGAAATATGCACATGCAATGAGCATCCCCCATCATGTACTTCCATAGCCATCACTTGACGTGCCTTGCACCGACAAGGTAAATTACAACACCTTCATCTCTTCTATAAGCGATGTACATGTAATGAGCCCCCATCATGTACTACCGTAGCCATCACTTGACGTGCCTTGCACCGACAAGGTAAATTACAACAACATTCATCTCTTCTATACAATATGTACATGCAATGGGCAACCCCCATCATGTACAATCGTAGCCATCACTGTAGAACTTCATTCATTATCCCATGACTATGCATGAGATGCCAATGCCTGTATGCCATTTGTTAATGCATAATATATATTTGAAACACATATATTAAAACAAGAGTATCATAAGAAAAACTGGGTAAAACCGTGGTTACAAGTAGGTAGGAAACCTACTGAAGAATCACTTTAGTAACTGATCTTTCTTTCGCGTCACCCGGTCACGACTCGCGCGTCGTTCGACTTCCTGTACCTTATCCATATATCAATCAGCAAGTCATAACTTATTCAATCACATCTACGACCCATCCACATCATGTGGGGTTCGGCATACTACTTGGCTGAACCTTACCCACTTTAACTTGATCTCTTTGGTTTTGGATTAACACCATCCAAATGATTTATTAACACTTCAAACCACTAAATATCACTTGTATTTACAGCTTTGCCACTAGGCCAAGCCTTGTTTAATTTTCCTTGATAAACCATGGTTCATAACAAAACTACCTTGGTGGGGTTCGGCCATACTACTTGGCCGAACCTCACCTTTCCCATTTGAATCTCTTAATCCATTCCAATCACATTCCATGACCATTCAAATTACTTGGTTCATTTACATCATTCATACATACATCTCCCATTCATTATGAATTAGTACAAAGTCCATCAAATAATCTTTGGTGGGGTTCGGCCATACTACTTGGCCGAACCTCACCCTATGTATTTTCATCCCATATTCCCTTATCTATCATGCTTGATTGTTTACTGATATTAAATACCTATTATACATACATAATTCTTGAATCAAAGGCACGGATTCATTCAAAATCTCCACTATGTTCTTACTCCATATAACCATAAAACAGTCCATGGAGTTCTTTTGCTCAATGATTCCCTTATTTCATATACCAATTGAATACTACCCTTTTGCCATGTTAACCACATGGTTCAGCCATCCCATGGCCAAACCAAAACAGTAACCTTATCTCTTAAAAAAAAAACTCCACAATTGGTATGGTTTTATCTCTCCAAAAACCATAACAATTTATCATACTTTTATGGGGTTCGGCCATCCAATGTGGCCGAACCCTATGCCCATGTTATGGTCTTTCAAACATGCTTTAGGCCTTATCTAAACATGCAATATCAATATCATATTGCTGCCTTCATACCTCTTAGTAACCATCTAATAAATTCATCCAAAACAGCCCTTGAAAGTTCATGGTTTCCATGTTTCAAACACCTTAGAACCAACCATCATTTGCATGGGGTTCGGCCCTCCATGGTGGCCGAACCCAATGCTATGTTTGCTGTTTTTGAACCTCATAAACATGCATAAACAGTATACTAATATCAAGTTTTAACTCTCAAAGAAATCATCCAAAAACCAACATGATATCATGGGATTCGGCCATCCAAGATGGCCGATCCCCATGGTCCATCTTCTCCAATTTTACTCCACTGATTAGACCACATATCTTCAGCCTTTTCTGATATCCAAACCCATGTTTTAACCCTCTTTAAGTATGTATTTTAAATCTTAATAAATATGTAAAAACAGTCCCCAAATGGATGGTTTTAAATTTCAAAAACCATAACCATTAACCAACTCTTTTCATGGGGTTTGGCCACCAAAGTGACCAAACCCAATGGTTCATTTCATTTCTTTTGACACCTTCTTCCATGTTTTAGACTCTTGATGCATTTGGCTATTCCAAGGCTGAATTATGCCATCCAAATCCAAGATTAAAAATCCTTTATCTTTCATCTAAACACATACAATTGTTCATCATTTTTGCATAGTTTTTAGCCTCCAAAAACCATCAAAATACCCAAACAAATGTCATGGGGTTCGGCCATCCAAACTGGCCGAACCCAATGTGATTTGTTTACCACTTAAGACAACCTTTAACCAAGGCTTAGGTCCTTGATAAAATCAGCCATTCCATGGCCAATTCATGTTCCACTTAATCTAACTTATTAAATAACATTGTAAGGAATTCTTACCAATTTCCTTTGCCTCTTGCTCCTTGCCTTCTTCCCTCTTGTTCCTTCCTTTCTTCTACTGTCTTGTGCTTGATCTAATGGTGAGAAAACACCAAGGTAAACTCGGCCAAGAGAGTGTGTTTTTCTTTTGAGTGAGGGAGAGAGATGAATTCTAAAACTTTTGCACAAGAAATTCGGCCAAGCATGGTGTTGTTTGCTTTTGCATTTCAGCCACCAAGACTCCTCCACTCCCTCATAACTTCTTGCTCAAAACGGTGGGCATTGGGTGCCATCCAAGGCACCCCTTGGCAGCTACCAATGCAGCCATTCACATCCCTAAGTAACCCACCTCAAACCCATGCACTTGTATTTAATATGTACCATGGAACTCACCAAAACAAGTCCCCAACGTGTGGGACTTGTTTTGGCTGATTTGAGACCAGCTAAACTCCTCCAATTCCCCTTGGACTCACTGAATTTACAGCCCCTTGAGTTTCCATTTTGACTCACTCAACTCAAGGTATTTTTTTTTATTCCAACCCAACTCATCACATTTAATGCATTTCATTTAATGCATATGAGTTAACTCACCTTTTGATTTAATTCCAACTCACCTCCATCCCACTCAATTGATTTGAATCGTGTTTGAGCCCTTGAGGGTTCACACGGTCAACAATAGTCAACTCGACCCGTTGGGTCCACTTTTAGCTCCTTGACCCGTTTTGACAACATGACCCATTTATGGTATTTTGGTCATTTCCAATTGGTTTTTACATATGGATCAAGCCTACCCATTTTTCCTCCACTTGATTTCCAATCAAATAGGCTTAACCCCTTTTAATTTAAAATTACAAAACGGTCAAATAACCCAGCAAGACCCGATGGGCCCCATTTGGGCCCTTTGACCCATTTAGCCATTTTTGACCCAATTGATGAAAATTACCCAACCAATAAAACTTAACATTCATAATATGCTCATATGATTTTATTTTGAGCAATGGGCCCCACTATTTCCTTACTTAACATGACAAAATAACTAATTTAACAACTCAGGGGCATTTTGGTAATTTTCCACTTCATTGAGAAATTGGGGTGTTACATGAACCACTTGCCTTTGAAGCTCTTCTTGAATGTAGATGTGCTTCGTAGTCTCTTCCTTGCTTTGATCTTCTTGATGTAGATGAAATACCAATGTATGCACAATCACAAGCTTTGGAGGTTCTAGGATCTAAGGTTTACCAATGTTGTCCTAGACAAGGTTTCTTCCTATCTCTCTATTTCTTGATTGAAGGTCAAGTGATTTTCCAAAATGAGGATTGATTAGAGAGAACGAGGTTGAGAGAGTGTAAAGCCTTCAGATGATTTCTCATGAGTTTGTTTTTCAAAAACCTCTTCCTCTCAAGGAAAAATTTGGAGCTTAAATAAGCAAACCAAACAAGTTCAAATATGAATTGTACCGACGGGTCGGTAGCACCGATGGGTCGGTGCGTCCCGAAAGTGACCCCTGCCAAGGTGACCGTTGTGCATTAATTGCAACTCAACGGATAGATAACGGTCACAACCGATGGGTCGGTGCATCCCGAAAGTGACCCCTGCCAAGGTGACCGTTGTGCATTAATTGCAACTCAACTAGGACTGCAACTCGGGTCAGGTTTTGGCCCGACCCTCATGACCCGACCCGAGAAATCATGTGGGTCGGGTCAAGAATTTCGGGCCAGCGGGTCGGGCCGGGTTGAGAAGATAAAAACCTGCATGAATTTCGGGTTGGGCCGGGTTGAGGATTTTACAAGTTAACCCGACCCGACCCGACCCGGCTCGGCTAAAAAGGGTTCATAATGCGGGTCGGGTCAGAATTCGGGTTGATTCGGGTTAGAATTCGGTTCGGGTCGGGTTGGGTTTTAAGAAACCCGACCCGAGTTGCAGCCCTAAACTCAACGGATAGATAACGGTCACACAACCGATGGGTCGGTGATGCAGGAAAAATGCGATAGGGTGACCCTAAATGTCCAATGTACTTTCCTAAAGATCAAAGGGGTGGAAATGATGCACCCTAAATCTAATATGGGCTGAAATTAAATTCAAACTTAATATATGCAATTAATTAATATAAAATTACCACAGATATTCATGCAAATATCCTCAGAATCCGACATAAACAAATACATGAAAGATTTAATAACAAAATGGGCCATGATTTTTGAATGAAATATGGCTATGTGGACTTAAATGAGATGGCCTATAGTTTTAAATTATAAAATGAGGGTAGGCTGCAACTGAAGGAGGCCAAAAGGAAAAAGGGCTTACGGCAAACAAAGAATGGGTTTGGGAGGATCGCAGAAGCAAAGGAGGGACAAAGGGATATGCGGCACCTCCTTATGGCTTTGGGTTGGTTGCGGTAGTGTAGGGAAAGGCTTAGGAAGGGGAACGACAACAATATGGGTGTAAGAAAGGGGCTTGTGAATGGTTTAAGAAGGATCACGGAAGCAAAGAGGAGAGGTTTGAGGCTCACGAAAGCAAGAAGAGGGGTTATAAAAAGAGAAGAAGAGAGAAGAAGAGAAAGAGCGGTAGAAGATAGAGGAGTACCTGAAGAAGATGTGAAAAGGAGAAGAAGTTGGCTTCATACCAAACTCTCAAGGGGAAATCACACCATGCGCAAGTTCATGGAGGAGCATTCGTATTTCCCAATCTTTCATCTGCCGCTGGAGTAGGGTTATAAAAACCCTTTAACATTAAGTGGTGGTTGGGCCTGGCTCAAAATTGGGCCCAGGCCCAGCTGGGTTGCTCTGCATCAATCCTCTCATCTAAGAAAAAACTCGACCTCGAGTTTTCAGATGAGAAGAAAGCATGCCAAATCACATGTGCGCCTTCCCTATGTGGGGTCTTCAAAGTGTAACTACGCGCATGTGAGACAAATCGAACCACGCGTGTGCCTGCACAGTGTGGGCTCTTCAAATGATATATGCACACGTGAGGCCGACATATGTCATCTAGTCGGGCTGACATCGAGCCACAATGATGGTGCAGTAGTGGCTCTCCTTCGCCATCGATGGTTACTCTGAATCCAAAAGTGTCGTCACAATCAACTCTCGATGGCATCAACAACAAGATGTAAGTAAAATACACCTCCGAAGAGACAAAACTCTGATGTTGCCCTAGGAGATCTGGATCAGGTTGCTGTAGCTCACACTCAGGCAACCATGTGACATCTATCATGGGCATGGGCTTCCTCGTCACAGGATACTTCCTGTAACCTCCGGAATGTGTAGAAACCTCGAGAAGAACTCGACCTTGAGTTCCAACGAACAAGAAGAAAGCAAATCAAATCTCACGTGCGCCTCCCCAGTGTGAGGTCTTTAATGTGTAGCTTGCGCAAGTGAGACAAATCAACCCACACGCGCATCTTCCTCCAGTGGGGTCTTCAAATGATATATGCGCATGTGAGGCCTTTAGTCGACATCCAACTGAACTATCATCGAACCACCAAGAGACCACTGGATCAACTCTATCCCGTCATCGATGATATATGTGGAAACCTGATCTATCGCCATTAGCATATCTCCCTAGGTGGAAAGAAGGCAACTCCGGTGAAGTGTCGAAACTCCAAAGTTGCTCCAATTAGTCTGGATCAAGTCGATGTGATTCATCCTCTATCAATCCCGTGGTGTCTGTCCTTGGCCGGTGCTTCCACTTGACAAGATACCATTGGAAACCTCTTGAAGATGTAGAAAACTCTTCCTCGTCCAGGATGAAATCTATCTTCTCTCTTTTGTGAAACAAGGAAGGTAAAGAAGAACTGATCGGTGAAGGCTGTATAGGTGTAGGCTGTGGGTTATGGATTGGGACAAGGTGATGGTCTGGATTGAGGGGCGTTCCAGGTTGTGAGGGCCAGCTAGATGGTGGGGACGACATGACAGTGTGAGGGTCAAGGTGAGGCGGATGTAGGGTGAAGCTAGAGGGTAAGGCCACTGGGTCATGGGATGGATTAGGAACGACAAACTGTAGTTCGGGGTCATGCTAATGTGAGATGAGGATTGGAGGTAAAGATATTGGGCTTGGACATGGTGTGAGGTCTCCCACATGATCATCCACATTGAATTCCTTGAATTCACAATAAGAATTTGCAACAAACTTATACTTTTCATTGCAATGCTGATGCTTGAATAGACTCACTAAACTTGCGTGACACTGGTACTGGAGTAGGGTCTATGGATGGGGATGGTATGGAAACACACCTAACCAAGGCAAGATAAGATTCTTTGTTCTCTTCATCATCACTGTGGTTCTCTTCAATTTCAACGATCTCCACATATTCAGTTAGAACAACTGCTACTGGTTCAAAGTCAATAGCTTGTTGAATATCACTCATGGGAGGGAGCTCATCTGGTAAATCGCCAGGGAAGACATCTTGAAACTCTCTCATAATCGGCTCAACCTCCCGCGGGCGATCAACACTAGGCTCGGAGAATGTTTCTCTTGTGACCAATGCAAATACAATGTCCTCCTCTTTAGCCTCTTTTTCAAACTTCGTAGGACTGAGAATATGCAGGGCTTTGGGTTTTGAGCCATTGTTGTTTGTGCCCTTGCTTGGCTTCTCCACCTCATTCTTTGATTCTTTGGGAGGGAGAGGATTTAACTTATTCCTTTTACCCTCAAAGATGAATGAGCACACGTTCGACCTACTGAACAGGGTGACATCCATGTCATACAACCATGGCCTCTCCAAAATAATGTTACCTACTTCCATAGGTATCACGTCGCACCATACAATGTCTTTGTAGGATGAAAATTGGACATGTACCTGACACTGTTGAGTCACGGGAATAGATGATGAGTCCACCCAAGCAACTCGATATGGGTGAGGATGGGCGATGGGTGACAACCCTAACCGGGAAATTGTCGACGAAGCAATGACATTTGTACAACTCCCACTATCAATGATAACCTTACAGGTCGTGTCACCGCTTTTAGCAAAGGTGTAGAAAATATTACTCCTTCGCCAATCGTCACTCTCTTTTGGTTGTGCTAGGGCACATCGACGCCGCACCATCACGCATGGTATTACCCTCCCCACGGGGGCATGAGTCTTCCTGCACAAAAGCCAAGCCATTCTCAAAGTCTTTTTACTCATCCTCATCGATGTCTTCCAAATTGGGCTCATGGACTTCTAGAAGCTTGACAAGTTGTGCGGTGTCCATGTTGGCTTGGTAGTCTCAGCCACTATGTGTGGGCAAGCACAGACACACATGCTAGACTCACAGATATGGGACAGACTAAATGCTATGCAATGGTATAACTAGAAATGCAATGCAAATTTTTTATTTTAATAAGGAAAATGCAACCCAAGACCGTGGGTGTTTAAGGAAACAACCCAACCTCGCTAGACGCTATGATGACAATGACAAAATTTAATTTTTTTTAATTAATTTTTTTTTTCTTTTCACTAAATGCAAATCTAAGACCGTGGATGTTTAAGGAAACACCCTAACTTGGCTCTGATACCAATTTGATGCAGGAAAAATGGGATATGGTGACCCTAAATGCCTAATGTAGTTCCCTAAAGATCAAAGGGATGAAAATAATGTGCTCTAAATCTAATATGGGCTGAAATTAAATTCAAACTTAATATATGCAATTAATTAATATAAAATTACCAGAGACAATCATGCAAATATCATCGGAATCCGACATAAACAAATACATGAAAGCAATGTTATAAAACCCGGCCCGACCCGCGGATCACGGTTGACCTGGCTGAAACAAGGGTCGGGGCATTAAAAACCCTTTGCGACCCGCGGGTCAATCCGGTTTTTCTAGTAAACCCGTGACCCTTGACTCTTAAAAACCCTTGGTTTCTTTAAATGAAGAAAATGAATATGAAGATGTTGGTTCTTTTGAGAATATGATTTTTGGATTATTAATTTTTGGTATTTATAATTGTATTTGTGAGAGAAAAAATATATTTTTATGAAATATAACCTTAGTTGATAATTTAATATTATTTATAATATTATATTAATAGCACATGTTTGACCGGGTTTGACTACGGGTCAACCCGGTTGAACCTTATTTAACCTACCCTTCCTCCAAGACGGGTTGCTCCATGGGTCGGATTTTAAAACATTGCATGAAAGATTTAATAACAAAAGGGGCCATGATTTTTGAGAATATGATTTTTGGATTATTAATTTTTGGTATTTATAATTGTATTTGTGAGAGAAAAAAATATATTTTTATGAAATATAACCTTAGTTGATAATTTAATATTATTTATAATATTATATTAATAGCACATGTTTGACCGGGTTTGACTACGGGTCAACCCGGTTGAACCTTATTTAACCCACCCTTCCTCCAAGACGGGTTGCTCCACGGGTCGGGTTTTAAAACATTGCATGAAAGATTTAATAACAAAAGGGGCCATGATTTTTTAATGAAATGTTCATATGTGGACTTAAATGAGATGGCCTATAGTTTTAAATAATAAAATGAGGGTAGGCTGCAACTAGAGGAGGAGGCCAAAAGGTAAACTACGGGTTTGGGAGGATCGCAGAAGCAAAGGAGGGACAGAGGGATAAGCGGCACCTCTATATGGCTTTGGGTAGGTTGCGGCAGTGTAGAGAAAGGCTTAGGAAGGGGAACGGCAACAGTATGGGTGTAAGAAGGGCCTTGGGAATGGTTTAAGAAGGATCACGGAAGCAAAGAGGAGAGGTTTGAAGCTCACGAAAGCAAGAAGAGGGGTAGGTTTTGGATGGAAACAGCGGCAACAAAGGGGAAGATATGGGAGTGGCGACAAGTAGATCTGGGTATAGGAAAGCAGCAGCAGCAAACAGCAGTAAGGGGATGGATCTATGGGTGTCATGGCAGCAAGGAAAAGAAAATCTGGTACTGGTAATGGCAGAAAGGGGTGTGGGAGGAGAGGAGGAAGAGAGAAAATAAGGGGCTGTAAAAAAGAGTATTGCAGCAGTAGGGAGGGCAAAGGGAAAGGAAAAGAGAGAATAGATGAGAAGAAGAGAGGAAGAAGAAAAGAGAGAAGTAGAAGAAGAAGAAAGAGAGAAGAAAAGAAAATAGGAAGAAAAGAAGAGAGAAGAAGAGAGAGAGGTAGAAGATAGAGGAGTACGTGAAGATGTGGAAAGGAGAAGGAGAAGGAGAAGAACTTGGCTTCACACCAAACCCTCAAGGGGAAATTACACCATGTACAAGTTCATGGAGGAGCATTCGTATTTCTCAGTCCTTTTTTTTTTTTTTTTTCTGTTCCCCGTCTTTCATCTGCCACTGGAGTAGGGTTATAAAAAACCTTTAACATTAAGCTAGGCCTGGCTCGAAACTGGGCCTAGGCCCAGCTGGGTTGCTCTGCATCAGTCAGTCTCACCGATGGGTTGACAGACTTATATTTGATATGTCTTTTTTGTCGATCGTATCGACCTGAGGCAAAGCCATGCAAACAAAGTTTCAGTTCTAGAAACTTGTCAAACCCAGGTCGACATGTCTGTCCATTGATGGGTCGGTCCTGGTACTCTCGATGGGTCGATTAGTTTGATGTGTTGTCTGAGAGTACTCCAGAATTTTTAAGGTCCAAAACACACTCAACCCAGTTTGACGTGTCTTGCGCACCGATGGGTCGGCTGTCCTCATCGATGTGTCGGTTGCACGAGACACTCGATCTGAGAGCAACCTGGTTTTAAAGTCTGTTTCCAACCAGAAGCTCGAATTTTCCAATCGATGTATCAATGACCTTGATAGGTCGGTCCTCTCTCCCCAAGGAGTCGGTGAACTCGATACACTCGATCTGAGAGCAACCCCGAATGACAGTCCTTCCAATCCAGAACCCTTGTCAATCCAGTCGATGTGCCGAAGGCCACCATGGGTTTGTTCTGTCTCACCGATGGGTCAGTGGACGTGAAGTGTCGACCTGATAATTTGTCATTTTTCAATGTTTGTCTCATTTGGTTCTGTGTCTGTCCAGGGTGCACTAAGGCTTGATTATGTATTTACCAACTTGTTCCACTAAGCCTAGGCAAGGTCCACTAAGGGTTTGGGTTCCAACCTACCGTCATCTATGGCCAATTTACCTGTGTGATTGCCATACATGTGAACTTGGAAACTTCAACTGATCTTCATTGTTTTGAGGCTTGTTTCATTGGCTTCAATCTTCCAAGGCAATGCTTCACTGATGTCACGAATTTGACAAATAGGTGACTCGGCAAGATGGGGCACTAACACTCTTCTATTATAGGTAAGGATGGGAATGGGTAGAAGTCAAGCTATCCAAGCCCAAGCCCAAGCCCAAGCCCAAGCCCAAGCCCAATTAGCAAGTGAAAAGCCCAAACCCAACCGTAACCTAATTAGCAAGTGAAAAGACTGAGTCAGGTTTGAGCCTGATTAGCCCGAAGAGCCTAATTAAAAGCTTGAGCTCAGATATGAGCGCCAAAACAAGTATTTTGTATGTACTGTTCTGCTTATAAGAATAAATACGAAGTAAGTTGTGTTTTTTATGAAGTATAGGTTTTTAATTATTATTTAGTTATTAAATTATTAAAATAAACATTAAGCTAACTGAATAATAAATAACAAGTTCAAATTTTCTGTTTTTATTTTTTATTTTTATAGAATAGTGAAAATCCAACCCGATGGATTAGGCAACTGAATTTCATACCTGTTGACCAAACTTTATCTTAGAAATTGGGAGCCACTTGATTTTATTGGTCAAAATCACCAGGCGTCATTAGGAAAAGAAAGATGCATGCTGATTTTTTACTACTAAGATCAAGTGACTTCCACTTGAATTTTTGGGTGAAACTTAGTATGCATTTATTGTTGTGGACCCAATAATGGATGACCAAGCGGGGCCCACAATCGCATTAGTGTCAACTAGAATTATCTTATTCTGGAAAATCAACTTTGTCTATAATGCTTAGATTTTATTGTAATTTATGTAATCCAACATTCATTTTTTTTTTTTTCTATTTTTGGCCACCTTGATTGGCTCCTTTTTTATTTATTCATGTATTCTCTTTCATTGTAATACACAAGATACAATCAAGAGAAGAACAACTCTTCTTCATTTCTCTCTTCTTCTCCTTGTTTTCTTATTTTCCTATTATAATTCTACATGGTATTAGCCAGAACAGTTTTCTGGACGCTTTAGGGGGTTTTGTTTTTGTTCCGTTTTACTGTTCTTCACCGGATTCTGACATCAACTTCGGCTCCGGGTTTTTCAAGGACTCCTATAGCGGCTAATCCTTCCTTTCTTTATCGATCTGAGATTTTTTTACCGTTGCTCTCACGGATCTGACATTTTTTTTTTTCAGATCTTGACTACGTCTCCCTGCAACAATTTCTTTTCTGCCGTTGATCTGCTTTTCCGGCGAAGCACCTGTCGGCGGGGACCTCCCTACCCCTGCCGTTTTTGATAGGCCTCTTCATGCGTAAGGTTGGATCCCTGCTTTGGACCTTCCTTCTCTAGTTTTTGGCTTGTTCTCTTCCAGCGGAACTTTCGCTCGAGAAAACTCTTTTTTGGGTTTTCTGCTCTGATCGCTTGTCTCCTTGCGCTGTTGGCTTTCGACCTTGGACCACTGCTTTCGCACCTGCCCCTTGCTGCCATCGGGTTCCACCTTTGGTGGGGCCTCCTCGTCTGCCCTCTTCAAAACGCCACCTAGACGTCAAACATTCCCATTTTTTGGGTTTTTTTCTTCAGAACTGAACAGAAGCTGCCTTTTCACCCCTGGGATTTGCTCTTTTCACTGTCGCCTATCCCTCTCTATTGCGTCTGAGTAGCCTTTGCTTCCGCTGGTGCTGGGTGGGGTCCACTGCCACTACTTTTCATCGATCTACTGTAGAAACTTGGGCCTTGGGTCAAGTTTTTTGGACTTTCTCTGCTTCTACAGTCTTGTGAGTTGATTCTTCCTTCAGCGTCATGGCCTCTTCTATTGGATCTTCTACTGTCTCTTCTTCTATGGCTTCGACTCCCGATCTAATCTCTTCTGGGTCCACTCATATTGGCAAGATCACCATCGTGTTGTTGAATGAGACCAATCACTTCCAATCGTGTCACTTCGCCAAAATGTTTCTTGAAGTCAAGCAGCTGTCCAACTATATTGATGTCACGACCACCGAACCGGCCAAGGATGATCTCTTTACCGACCTTGGAAAGCTAATAACTCCTTGCTCAAGTCGTGGCTTCTTCACTCTATGGAATATCATGTTTGTGGAACTGTTTATACTTTTTCGACGTCCAAGGATGTTCGGAACACAGTTCAAGCTCTCTATTCTGATGGTGACGATTCAGCCCATAGGGGGAGTTATTCTTGATTCAGTATTTTTCCAAACTGCGGACTTGTTGGTAAGAGTTGGATCAGCCCGAATCTGTCATGTTTGAGTGCCCTGGTGATACTGTCATCTATAGGTAGTTGGTTGCTAGGAGATGAATATTTGAGGAGTTGGCTGGATTGAATCAGGAATTTGAATCTATACGTGCTGAATTGCTTGGGCAATGACTTCTCCCTCTCTGGATGAGGTCTATTCTGCATTACTTCGGGATGACAGGTGTCGCCTTGTTATGACTCCTCTGTCGGCTGAATGCTCCGCGTTGGTCACTACTCGTTCCTTCGTATCTCCTTCCACTCATGGGGCTCCTGCTTTTCATAGCAAGGCTTTGTCTTCCGACACTCGTAGGCCCACGAAAGAAGAGTACCCGTTTTTGTACCTATTGCAAGATGACCAACCATTATGTTGATTCCTGTTATTAGCTACATGGCCCACAACAAGCTAATCTCTTCGTTGCTCCTCCTGTTATCTCTTCCTCTGGATTGGCTATTGCTAATGCCCCCGTGATCGGACAAGACTTTACGCTGCAAGGGTTGGAGTGTCTTCAACCCATCGAGGTTTCTAATGTTGTCTTCTCTACTTTAGGTGCTTTATCTCTTTCTTGGATAATCGATTCTGGGGCCACTGGTCATATGGTTGGTATGCCTACCCTTTTCTCTTCTCTTTCTCCCGTTTCTTGTGGTAAATTCAAATTAGCTAATTGCTCCTCTACCATTATTGTGGGTAAAAGGGACAATCCATGTCTCTCCGACCTTGCATCTCTCTTCCGCCTTACATGTTCCTCATTTATCTTGTAACTTGCTTTTTGTTAGTGCACTCACTGAGAATTTGAATTGTCCAGTCACCTTCTTTCCTTCTCATTGTGTCTTTCAGGATCTGATCACGAGGCAAGTGCTTTGTGGTGATCGTGAAGTTGGAGGCTTATATCTTTTCGATCAACAGACTGGTGCCTCTAAAGCTTGCTCGACCTCCGCTTCACCCAATATGTGGTTTTGACATTGACGACTAGGACATCCCTCTTACTTTGTGTCAAATAAACTTATTCCTTCTTTATCTTTTAATAAGTTTGAGTGTGAACATTGCCAGTATGGCAAACATAGTAGAACTTGTTTTCGTCCTTCAATTAATAAATGTGCATCTACATTGTTTTCTATTAGACACTCTGATGTTTGGCAATCTCCTTCTGCCTCTCGTATGGGTTTTCGTTATTTTGTTTCATTTATTGATGATTATTCACGAATGACATGGATATATACGATGAAATATAAATCTGAGGTGTTTGAGCATTTTCGCACGTTTTGTAAATGGGTTGAAACTCAATTTGCTTGTAAAATTAAAATTTCGCCCGAAAGAAATAACCGACACCTACTTGAGGTAGCCCGTCCTCTTCTCTTTACTAAGCATGTCCCACAGTCATATTGGCATGAAGTAGTCTTAACCTCATTTTATTTTATCAACTGCATGCCATCCTGTGTGTTACTAGACAAGTCACCTATTGATCTTTTCACACTACACAAAACCATCCGTAGTCCTCCCTTACATGTCTTTGCGTGTGTCTGCTTTGTTCACCAATTTTCTGGTGATAAATTCTCTCCTAAGGCCGTGCGATGTGTTTTCTTGAGTTATTCCCCTTTCTATAAAGGCTACAAATGTCTTGATTCCCTCATGGGCAAAACATACCTCTCCATGGATGTCACCTTTGAGACTGTCCCATACTTTTCCACACCATCCAATTTTTCTCCCTCTCCAGTTCTACCTCTTCTCCTTGTAGATATGGATCCGGTAGATACAAGTCCTTCTAGCACTGCAAAGCCCATTCTGGTATATCAACGCAGGCAGCCCCGACTTCGACTTCCAACAGATGCCACCACCCCCTTTGCCCTTGGTCCAGATCCATCCACCACTGTAGAGTCTGATCTTCCCATTGTGCTCAGAAAGGTAAGCGTACATGTATAAGTCACCCTCTTGCTTATTTTGTGTCATATCATGTTGTTTCTCATTCCTATTACAGTTCTCTTACCACTCTGGACAACATGAAGATTCCAAAGAGGATTGACTCTGCCTTCGTGATCCCTCCTGAAAAGTAGCCATGGAAGATGAATTAGCTGCACTTGAAAAGAACCATGCCTGGGACATGGTTTCTCTCCCTCTAGGAAAGACTCTCGTTGGGTGCAAATGGGTATCCAGATGGCTCCATTGTCAGATATAAAGCCCGCTTGGTTGCCAAGGGCTTCATGCAAACTTATGGGGTTGATTATCAGGAAACCTTCTCCCTTGTGGCAATGATTACCTCTGTTCGTGTCCTGATTTCTATTGCCACCACTCATAACTACCCTCTTCATCAATTGGATGTGAAGAACACTTTCCTACATGGTGATCTACAGGATGAAATGTATATGCTCCCCCCGTCCTTTGTCAAGCAGGGGCAGCCTAACTCTGTCTGCAGACTCAAGAAGGCTCTCTATGCCTCAAGCAGTCTCCACGAGCCTAGTTTGAGAAGTTCACCAGTGCTTTGTTACCTTATGGTTTATTCTGGTGTCAGATGAATCACTCCATTTTTATCTACCGTCTTCACTCTGTGGTAATGATTCTGGTGATTTACAATAATGCCAATATTTTCGATTATTTCACGAAATATCGGCAAAAAAATGTTATCGCGTTAAAAATGTGATATTTTCGCCAATGCCGTTAAAAACGAGATTTAAACGTAAATATCGCGTTTTTATCGCGCGAAACCATAATATCGCGAATAAAAACGTGACTTAAACCACGCACACACAAGTGACTTAAACCCCCTCTTAAAGACTTAAACGAGACTCTCGCTTGACCTAGGGTATTTAATTTTCAATTGTCCCTCTCGGTTCTCTATCTCTTGTTCTCTGCCTCTCTCGGTCTTAGCATATTAACGTCAATTGTTAATAGTAGGATATTTTCAAATTCTCGGGTTTTTATCGGGAATTTAATGGAAAATCTCGCGGAGAATATAATATTTAAATAATAATAAATAAATAATTCTCATCTAACATTTCTTGAGTAAAAAAATATCATACAATTCTACATGAGTTCATTGTTTAATATCATATCAAAGTCATCCAATGTCAAAATAACATTACAATCCACAATTGTTCACTTTCCAAGTTTCAAACTTTCAATTAATAAACCATCAAAAGAAAAATAGTATCATAAGGTCAACAAATATCATAAATAACATCAAATGTCAATAAAACAATCATTCTTATATTCTAAGAAATCAAAATTTTGTAAGCCTTCATACTCCAAAGAAAGTGCATCATCATCTTCAGCATCATCACTAGAATATTGATTTTCTTCATTTTCTTCGTTCAAACCATCAAATGGATTAATATCATCAAGTGAAATGTCCTTTGAGTCCTTAAATAATTTCTCTGCTGAAGTCTTTTTCATAAGCAAATTCACTTTCACATAAACCAAATCTTGAAGCTTTTCTGGATCCAGTTTGTTCCTCTTTTTCGAATAAGTTACTTCAAAAATGCTCTAAGTGCGCTCACATGCTAATGCACTACATGGTTGACACAAATTTTTTATCACAATGGACCGCAAATTTGGAATTGAAGTTCCACATATGTCCCACCACATCCCTAAGTGATTACAAGATTTAGATACACCTTACAAGATACAATTAATATAGACTATGAAATACTAAATCAAAATTAAATTAAGAAAACAAATGAAAAGAAACTTACTAGGATGAGCTGATTTGAGATCTCTCCAAAAAATGCTTGGATCTCTAGAATGATGAAGAGCGAACTTTTTAAATGTTTTTCTCAATTGTCCTCCTGGTGCTTTTTTCGTGATAACTTTATTGAGGCCATCTCTGATTTTTGGATCTGGATTGATAATGTTCTCATAAAATAACTTAGGATGAAAATATGCAGCTTTAGCATGCAAAGGGCTGATCTATTATGCTCAAAATTTCTTTGCATTCATCTTCATCATCATGATTTCGATAGAGACTTCTAATGGCTGCTAATACACGATTAAGTCCATCATACGAGTAACCCATGTTGGACTTATCACCATCTACCACTCTAATTATTCTAACAAGAGGTTCAATAATTTGGATTACCTTCTTTCTATCATTCCAAAATTCATCACCATGTAAAATGTTGTCACATTTTTTCCCTCAGTTTTTTTCATTGTGGCATGCTTCTCCATTCAACTGAAGCAACCATCAATTTTAATGCATCTTCTTGACTCGAAACAGATTGTAAACAAAAGAATTGAGTTGCAAACCTTGTAGTGGCGGGCCTTTGCAACTCTCTTCCTTTGGTATGTACCCTCAACAAATCAAGTACATGTTGATACCTATATAAAAACTTAACAATTCTTCGAGCACTATCCATGTAAGGCTTCACTTGTGGCAATTTGTCAATGTTTTTCAAAATTAAATCAATACAATGTGCAACACATTGTATCTTGTTTAATACTTATTTTCAATTATATCTCCTACATCTGTATAGTTTGACCCATTGTCTTTTACAAATTGTAAAACAATTTTTAGTCCAATCTCATCAGTCACAAAAGATATAAAATTAGCAATGAAAGCCCCACTTTTAATATTCCCTGTGCACATATAGACTTAAAGAAAACTGTGCCTTATGGACAAGTTACTAAGCAATTAATATAAAGTCGATTCTTCATATCTGTCCATGTGTCGGATACAGGTCTTTAATTCTTTTTAATATCTTTTACATATGATATTGCTAGGTCTTTCACATTCTTCAACAATTTGGTCCTTAACGTTTCACTACTAGGAGGGACATAGGTGGGCCCATATCGTGCAATGACTTCGAGTGCTTCTTTAAATTTTTCAGACCTCAACAAATTAAAGGAGATGTTATCCTTCACCATGGTTATACATAACAAATTATCAATGTGATCCTTATCATATTTCTTAATCATCGTATCAATAAATTGTTGTCCCGATGAAGATGTAAAAGCAACAGATGATGTTAAACTTTTCCCTCTGCAGGCAGATCCAATAGACATTCCTGTTGTCCCACTTCCTCTTATGTCTTTATTGCCTCTCTTTAAATGCTATGGCATCCTTTGCCATTTCACAAGGAACTTTATCACACATTTTGATATCGTGCAATGTTCTTTTTGCAAGATGATTTCTAAAGCGGGTGATGCCACCTCTAAAAGCATCTTCACAATATTTACACTTTATTTCACCTTCACCTAAATCCTCTCCATATCCCTAGAATTCATCTTTTTGTCGAGGAATTTTTTATGGAAAGTGGAAACAAAAATCTATAAAAAATATGAATATAAATTTTAGAAAATAATAAACAAGCAAAGGGTAATCAACTCAAAATAAGAAATACAAACCTAAGCGAGCATTCATATATCAAATTATCAATAACAAAGAACATAAGATAATTGGGTTTCTGCTGGGCTCAAAGGAATACAAATGATTTTCCTACTGGATTTAGTGGCTCTGGTGGTGTCGTTTTCATTCTTATTCTCTAGTTTTTCAAATCATTTCCAAGCAATCTAATAATTTCATTACTTTTACCAGATATCAACTATTCTAAGAAACTATAATAAAAAAAAACATCGAAATCAATGAACAAAAAGTGAAGTTACTTAGCAAATGACATATAGTACACAAAATCCCACTACAGTAACCTCTTTTGTCTAGGATTAATTGGACTTAAGAAGAAGTTAAAGAGAAGAAGAAGATGAATTTCTTTGCCTCCCAACAATGAAAATAAAATCAATTGAATTAGGGATTTTACCTTTGTTCCTATATGAATCGTCGGGACTGACTCAGGATCAGATGACTGCAAATCAAAGAAGAAGAAGCAAACCATGTTCAGATGAGAGGGCCGAAGAGGAGTTGAGGCGTATGGAGTGTGACTGTGAGCCATGGAGAGAGAGTGCTTGAGACTATGAGCAAGAGGAGCGAGAGAAAGAGCCGCAAGAAAGAGAGCGATGGTGAATGGTGATCAATGTAACAAATAGCACCGATATTTTCGACTATATCACAAAAATATCGGCAAAAAAACATGATATTTTCGCCAATGATATTTAGACGTTAATATCGTGTTTTTATCGCCAAAACCATAATATCGCGATGAAAACGCGACTTAAACCATGCATGCACGCGTTGAAGGTGTCAGTCACACATGAGTGACTCAAACTCCTTTTTAAAGACTTAAACAAGACTCTCGCTCGACCTAGGGTTTCTAATTTACTATATTCCCTCTTTCAGTTCTCTCTCTCTTGCTCTCTGCCTCTCCCAGTCTTAGGCTATCAGCCATTCGTCATCGCTCTCTTTCTCGCTGTTCTTTCTCTCGGTCCTCTTTCTCAGAGTCTTAGGCACTCTCTTGCTCCGTAGCTCATAATTGCACTCCATACGCCTCAGTTCCTTTTCGGCCCTCTGATCTGAACATGGTTTGCTTCTTCTTCCTTGATTTGCAATCATCTGATCCCGAGTCAGTCCCGATGATTCATATAGGAACAGAGGTAAAATCTCTAATTCAAATGATTTTATTTTCATTGCTGGGAGGCAAAGAAATTCATTCTCTTCTTCTCTCTAACTTTCTTCTCAAGTCCAATTAGTCCTAGACGAAAGACGTTACTGTAGTGGGATTTTGTGTACTATACGTCATTGGCTAAGTAACTTCACTTCTTGTTCATTGATTTGGATTTTTTTTTTTTTAATTATAGTTTCTTAGAATAGTTGATGTCTGGTAGAAATAATGAAATTATTAGATTGCTTGGAACTGATTTGAAAAACTAGAGATTAAGAATGAAACCGACACTATCAGAGCCACTAAATCCAGTAGGAAAATCATTTGTATTCCTTTGAGCCCAACAAAAACCCAATTATCTTATGTTCTTTGTTATTGATAATTTGATATATGAATGCTCACTTAGGCTTGTGTTTCTTATTTTGAGTTGATTATTAAAATGTACCTTTTGCTTGTTTATTATTTTCTAAAATTTATTTTCATATTTTTTCTAGATTTTTGTTTCCTCTTTTCATCTAAAATGCCCTGACAAAAAGATGAATTATGGCAATATAGAGAGGATTTGGGTGAAGGTGAAATAAAGTGTAAATATTGTGAAGAAATTTTTAGAGGTGGTATCACCCGCTTCAGAATTCATCTTTCAAAAAGAACATTACACGATGTCAAAATGTGTGATAAAGTTCCATGTGAAATGGCAAAGGCTGCCATAGCATTTAAAGAGAGGTAAAAAAGACATGGAGGAAGTGGGACAACTGGAATGTCTATTGGATCTGCCTGTACTGGGAAAAGTTTAACATCATTTGTTGTTTTTGCATCTTCATCGGGACAATAATTAGTTGATAAGATGATTAAGAAACATGATAATGATCATGTTGATAATTTGTTATGTATGACCATGGTGAAGGACAACCTCTCCTTTGATTGGTTGAGGTCTGAAGAATTTAAAGCAGCACTCCAAGCCATTGCAGGATATGGGCCCACCTATGTCCCTCCTAGTAGTGAAACGTTAAGGACTAAATTGTTGAAGAATGTGAAAGACCTAGCAATATCATATGTAAATGATATAAAAAGGAATTGGACGACATGTGGTGCACACTTATGTCTGACACATAGACAGATATGAAGAATTGCCTTATATTTAATTGTTTAGTAGCTTGTCTACAAGGCACAAATTTCTTTAAGTCTATATGTGCATGTGGGAATATTAAAAGTGTGGCTTTAATTGCTAATTTTATATCTTATGTGATTGATGAGATTGGACCAAAAAATGATGTGCAATTTGTTATGGGCAATGTGTCAACCTATACAGCTGCACATTGTATTGATTTAATGTTGGAAGATATTGACAAATTGCCATATGTGAAGTCTGACATGGACAATGCTCGAAGAATTGTTAAGTTTTTGTATCGATATCCACATGCCCTTGATTTGTTGAGGGTACATACCAAAGGAAGAGACTTGCAAAGGCCAGCTACTACAAGGTTTGCAACTCAATTCATTTGTTTACAATATGTTTTGAGTCAAGAAGATGCATTGGGATTGATGGTTGCTTCGGTTGAATGGAGAAGCATGCCACAATGTAAAAAAAGTGAGGGAGAAAACGTGGAAGACATTTTACATGGTGATGAATTTTGGAATAGTGGAAAGAAGGTAATCCAAATTATTAAATCTCTTGTTAGTAGATGGTGATAAGTCCACAATGGGTTACTTGTATGATGGACTTAAATCGTGTAATAAAGGCCATTAGAAGTTTCTATCTAAATCCTGATTGATGAGGATGAATGTAAGGAAATTTGAGCATAATAGATCAGTATTGGAAAAAAAAATTGCACAGTCGTTTGCATGCTGCAGCTGCATATTTTCATCCTAAGTTATTTTATGAGAACATTACAAGTCCATATCCAGAAATCAAAGATGGTCTCGATAAAGTTATCACGAAAATGGCACCAGGAGGAGAATTGAGAGAAACATTTAAAGAGTTCACTCTTTATCATTCTTGTGATCAAAGCATTTTTGGAGGACAGATCTCAAATCAGCTGATGCAAACAGCTCATCCTAGGAAGTTTATTTTCATTTGTTTTCTTAATTTATTTTTTATTTAGTATTTTATAGTTTATATTAATTGTATCTTGTAAGGTGTATCTAATTCTTTTAATTACTTAGGGATGTGGTGAGACATATGTGGAACTTCAATTCCAAATTTGCGGTCCATTGAGATAAAAATCTTGAGTCAACCATGTAGTGCATCAACATGTGAGCACATTTAGAGTGTTTTTGAAGTAACTTATTTGGAAAAAAAAAGGAACAAACTTGATCAAGAAAAGCTTCAAGATTTGGTTTATGTGAAAGTGAATTTGCTTATAAAAAAGACTTCAATGGAGAAATTTTGTAAGGACTCAAAGGCCATTTCACTTGATGATATTAATCCATTTGATATTTTGAACGAAGAAAATGAAGAAAATCAATATTCTAGTAATGATGCTGCAGTTTCTTTGGAGTCGTTCGAGGGCTTACAAAATTGTGATTTCTTAGAATATAACAATGATGGTTTTATTGACATTTTATGTTATTTATGATATTTGTTGACCTTAATGATACTATTTTTCTTTTGATGGTTTGTTAATTGAAAGTTTGAAACTTCACATTAGGGTTTCTTGGTGATTGATTGTATTTTTTAATGTTATTTTGATATTGGATGACTTTGATATGATATTTAACAATTAACTCATGTAGAATTGCATGATATTTTTTTCTCAAGAAATGTTAGATGAGAATTATTTTTATTATATTTATTTTTATTATATTTATTTTTATTATTTTTTAAATATTATATTTTTCGTGAGATTTTCTCATTAAATTTCCAATAAAAATCTGAGAATTTGAAAATATCCCACTATTAACAATTTCTTTAATATCCCGAGAATGAGATTTGTGACAATGTTCTCGAGTAACATCCTTGCATTGGCCAGATCTAAAATGCTTGGATTCTCTGGATTTGGAGATCAGATTGTCTTCAAAGTACTATACATAGCATGTCTTAAAAGTTAAATAGAAAATGTCCCCATATACGGCAACCTATTGTAGACATCAGGATTAGTAGTTCTTTCTCTGACCTCTCTCCAAAAAGGTGTTCATTCCCCACATGGGAGTTATTTGGACTTGGTAGTTACATGAGTATCAAACTCCTTTATCTTTTTGACAATTCACTTGGTTTAGTCAATAGATTTTTAGGGGGTCTCGATTGTTAGAATTTGTATGCAATTTGAAGCATGAAGCAATTGAAAGAATGTTTGAAGGGGTATGCAATGCGACAAGAAGGGTGTACATTTCAATGAAACAATGACTTCCTCATTGAGCAGAAAGGTATCTGCAAAGAAAAATGGGAGTAATTTAGAATGGCTTGTTTTCCACTAGAGGGACCATCTGGGCTAGAAGAAGTTGGGCGAGATGCCAACTCCCATGAACTTATGATCCGACTGTTGGATTTGCAACTGTTTTGGAAGCGTTGGATTTCTAGCAACAAGAACTATGTAATGGCAAATCAGGGTGAGGTTGGGGCTGTTTCGATAAGCAAAATTCAATTATTTCAGGGGTCAAGTCCAATTGTAGTGAAACTATTTTTGCTAAGGTCTGAACTTACTGTTTTGTTATTACTTTTTTGGGTTAGTGTGTCTTGTTTTCTAGGTTCTCATCATTAGTTGTTCTCTAGGAAAATTTATTATTTTTGGAAGTGAGTTGCACTTAAGGTTTGTAGTAATTCCATCTTGTCCATAAATTAGGGATTTTCTCTTGTCCTCCACATAACCTAAGGAGCATTTTTTAAGGTATTTGGTTGTAGTTCTCTTGTATCTGAAGGTGCTCCTCTCTATTCACGTTTACCAATCTCTCAAAAAGATTGAAGGGATCCATAATATGGTGGGTCATTCTAAAGGAACAAATTCGACTACCAAATTGCTCCCTCCCATTTCAAAGTCGTTGGGGGACAAAAGTGAAAGAATGAAAAGAAGGAAGAGAATGGAGAAGATTGGAGAGGAACTAAAAGAAAGGTCGAAGAGCATTGGCAAATTAAAGACGGGATGACATGAGCTAAAAATGGAGTCGCATCCAGAGATATTAGGATTCCATCTCGTGTGACTTGGAAGTATTCATGATGCATTAAAGGCTTAGGTTTTCAGCTGATTACAAAATGTTGGCTGTCTGGAAAAATGACATTGGCTGATACCCCAGTCTGTACAATGTCCGTACTATATTATATACTACTGTTGTATAGCCGAAAGATACTTGATTTTCATCTGCATATGAAAACCCGAAAAAATATCAGCTGGTATCTGTATCTAAGATTGAAGGACATGGGATTACTTCTCACAGTTTTTGTTTTCCTTTGAAATGCATTCGTTCTATTCAATTACAAAGAACCCTAGTAAGTGTTGTGTGGACATCTGTACGTTAGTGGTCGCTGTGCAAGTCTTCATAGTCCCACCTTAACAATAGTTTTGATGTGTCTGCTGCCACTCTGAACTCTGACAAAAAGTTAAACACTAAGTAATTCGATTCCATTCCTTTCATTAACGACTGCTTCCATGCAATTCAAATATGACTATCAAAGGAACGTGTTCAGATTTTGGGATATGTTTGCTTCGTGTAAGACGTGCTGGGGCATTTCTTAATTGTCTTGGTAGGGGAGTCACTAATCTGTGTTACCCATGTGTAAACCTGATGCATTTTAAATACAATGGTGAGTCCAATCCAATTGAAGTGAAGCTTGGGTATCAGTCATTTAATGGGGTTCAAGAGTTCAGTTTAATTGTTCGCGGCAACCAAGACTTGCTGGTCACACATAAAAAGCAGATTTACTGTTTGGATGATGAGAACTTAAGGTAGGAGAAGTTTCCCTACTTCTCCCATAGTAAGAGAAGTTGGGATAACCTCAGCTTCTCCTGGAGGTCAGTGGTTTGAATGCTTGTTTGGTGGAAACCTAATAAAGGGTTTATGAGTTGTATGTTGGTCTTTTATTTTTAAGAACAATTGTGAATGCTTAAAACAAAAATAGCCGATGAATGTGGATCAAATTGCGCTGCATGATCTTAATGGTTGAAATCACCATGTGTTTTTAAAGAAAAAAAAAAAGAAGCAAGAATGTTTAGTGTTTTTGACCAGCTGGGATTTGATTTTTCAGTTGAAATTCGGTTTACATGTCAAGTTCGAAATAAATTTTCATCTCCACTTCGTTAGTTTTTTTTTATTGAACTTGTAAGTATTAAAAATTAGAAGCAATATTGTTTGCAACCCATGTGGTGGATTACACACAACACCATCTTTTTTACAGCAGGAGAAAATGGTATTCTTGTGGAGGTGGAGAACATCTTCTCATGAAGAACTTTGCGTTTACATGTTTGGAAACCTTTCAATTGAACAGTAGATCAATGAAAGAGACGACAAAAGCATAATAATGTTGAAGAATTTGATGAAACTATTTTCAATGTTAAAATGGAACAGCTGTGCCAGCCCTATTGTGCTTGGAAGATGTTGACGATGCAAATGATTAATTGACTGGCCAGAAGAGATTTATCCAACTATCTGAGTTTAATGCAGTCCAAGATGTGATTTATAGCTGTGATGAGATGTGTAGGGGGTTTTATTTTACTTCATTTGATAGGATTCATTTGATGTTTGTAGGGGTTGTCCTCTCACTGTCTCTATGTCCATAAGTATGGCAGACTATCCCGTCTCTTGCATATCTATAAAATAAATACGGCACAATTGTTTGATACAGGTTACCGGTCGGCTCAGGGACTAGGACATTCAGGTTATCTGAACCAGTGTTTTTTTCATTGGCATATAGCAGCAGATACATGACAATATTGGTCTTGAAAAAGGTTCCATTTTGAAAAAAGGATGCAGATAAAATGTCAGAAAATAGGAAAAGTCAAAAACCCATCTTGTACATATTATGATTTAAAAAATGGCATTTTTATATAGCATCTCACCCTTAAAAGCAAGCATTTTGATACGAATATATAAATTTTTTGAAAGATGTTCAACAATTTAAGAAGATGGAAAATCAATATAATCAAACACCTAAAATGAAGTACATGTACTTATAATTCCTTGTCTTCATTACAATTCCTGAATGTTTCCAATAAACCTCAATATCATGAAGATGTTGAAAAATATTAGGAAAATCATGTTAATGTTTTACAAACTATATCAATTGTATTAAGCAGGGCCATCCTTGGGTATAGACGAAGTAGGCGGTCTTCTAGGGTTCCAAATAAATAGGGTTCTCAAGTCCATAAGGTCCTTTATTATATGTTAAATGGTTAGTAATATATAATTAAAGCATAAATTCATTGTTGTCCAGTTCGGTTAGAATGATCCCTTTATAAATACGAGGTCTGGGTTCAAATCTCGGTTGCGTATAATAATAATAACTAGTTTAATTTTTATCGAGTTATTTAATAATAATAATGAAAATAACAATAATTTGAATTAATACTACTTGAAATCATTCGACTATTTTTAACTATTTCGAATTTAGAACATTCAAAATTGATAATTTATATATTGATAATTTTTCCATTCAATTTAAAACGTAGGTTTTTAAAAAATTAAAATAATGATAGTAACAATTATAATAATTATTATTATAATTCTCATTTTATTGAGTTTAATAATAATAATAAAAAAATAATTTTAATTAATAAAGAATCTTTTAAGATATATCTATCATCTAAATAAAGAGAAAGAGAAATCTATATTGAGTTGATAATTTTGAATTAAAAATAATTTAAAGTTTTTAAAATTTGAAGAGATGAAAAAACATAACTTTATTCATTTGATCAATGTAGATTTTATTAGAAGTAATATAAAAGTATAAATCATTATAATTAATATAATTTTTAAAAAATACAGAAAAATTGAAAAATTAAAATAATAATAATATCTTCGTTTCAAATTAGCATTTGCATTAGTGTCGCACTCGAATATGATAAAAGATGCAATACCAAAAGAATGAATAGTCAAATTATATAAATAGAATGAATTATTGTTTTCCAAATGAATGAATTGTTTATATAATAATATTGATTATAGCAGTTACAGTTATCTATGTAGAAATAAGTTTAAAAAGTTAAACTGATAAAATCTTATCTTCGGTCTACCATGTCACAAGAAAGATTCCATGGATTAGATATCTTATTTATTGAAAAATAAATGTTAAAAAAACTTGAATATAGTAATTTAATTATTAATTTTGTATCTTAAAATAAGAATAAATTTTAAATAATACTTTGTTATAAATCTGATTATGATATTTTATTTAGTTTCACACATTGTAAAAAAAATTGTATGATTTTATTTTTTGTGAGTATATAAAGGCCCCATCTTAAAAACTCACCTAGGGGCCCTGAAATCTCAGGGCCGGCCCTGGTATTAAGATATCTTCATTCAATTTTGTAAGCATTCAGTATCATTTCACTATTTTTTTCAAAATGATAAAAATTGTCATGTATTGGTGATACACGGTAACCATTATGAGATTGATCATATAAGTCAATGTTTACCATGATTATCATCATCAAAATTACAATCTCATCTATTTTGAGTTGGCTTTTAGAGTTTTACTTTTTAATATAATGCTATCAAAATACATACTTATTTTTATATATTTTTTATCATTTTCTTTCATATTTTCTTAGGTGTACTCCTCCTCATTGTACTTGCAACCTTTATCCTCTCAACTCTTTGTATTGGAGTTGTCTCTGGTCTTCTACTTACATGTTCAAATTATTGTAAGTGAATTTTTTTTTTTAACTTGTTATCTATTTCGACTACTTTTAAACTATCTTTAATGTAGTCATTTCAAACTATAACCTTTAAAGGTACTCTACTCATCTAGACCTGGCAAAGTTTGAATTACCTTATTATTCAATTCGAATATGAGCATTTTAAATAGGTATGGATTTAAAGTTTTGTGATTCGAATTCAAAATAGACCTAATCTAGCTAACTCATTTAATAAATAAGTAATGGATTGTGAATTATTAACTCTGCTAAAAAATAACCCAACCTAACTGACCTGTTGCAAGGTCTACCTTGAATTAGACTTTTAGCAAAATTTGACCTGAATCAATTACTCCAATTGAAATCAAGCATTTTAAATGGATATTGGTTTAAAATTTTGCGACTTGAATCCAAGATAGACTCTAACCGATAAACTCATTCAATAAACAACTAAGTAATGGATTGAATGTTGTTGGCCCAAACCCAAATAAGACTTGACCTCAATCATTGCCAAGTCTACACTCATCCAATCTAACATTCATATCTTTGTTCGCTTATCGTTTTTTCATTACCCAATACTATGCTCCATAGAGTATTGTAAGTCAGATAATTATTTTATATAACCAATCTTTTACGCAACAAAGCACTCTTTTATCACAAAAACTCCACTAACCTGTCTATTTTCTACCTACCTTGAACTATTATGTTTGTTGTAGTTAAGTATAGTCCTTCAAGTGATTCTATCATAGATCTCCAATATCTAATCTTTTCATATTGTGCTATTAGGTCATTTCCAACATTAATCGGCGTGTCTTCCTTGTCTTCTATTCCACTATATTTATATTTCATATATTTTGTTTTATTTCTACTCATTTTTAGACCATTTATCTTAAAAAAATTCCTCCAATATTTTAACTTACCAATTAGTTATATTGTCTTGCTATTTAGTATCATGTCATATGTAGAAAGCATACACAATGGCACTTCATCTTGAATTTTAATTGTTAAGTTGTTTATAATTAACACAAAAAGGTAGAGACATAAAGCAAATCATTGGTGGAGTCCCACACCAATTAAGAATTTTATTTAATTCTTTGCAAATAATTTTAACATTGGCGGTTGCACCTTCGTGCATAACATAAATAATTTTTACATAACCGATAGGAATACATTTAAATTTTTTAAGTACTACAAATCAATTTTTTTTTGGCACTCTATCATTAGTTGTTTTTAGATCAATAAAAGCATGTGTTGATTCTTCCTTTTTCTCTTTGAATTTCTCTAAGTTGTCATAGTACGAGATGACTTTGGTTGTAGGTTTATTTTGATTTTCAAGATTATTTGACTCTTGTCTTAAATAAGTTAATGTGATTCATGAATTTAATTGCACAGCAATTTGCACAATTTAGAAAATATCCTTTGTTCTTGTAAAAAGAGATTACTATACTTTTTCCCTCTCATCTCTTTTAGAAATTAGAATGACTAAAACCCTTTGATTCTCGTCTTTAATGTATCTGATGTGATCAAGATCTTTATATTGCTACTTTGCACCTTACCAAGTTTATAAATATCTTTTTACCCCTCTTTCATCTCTAATTTTCCTTATAAGCCATCATAAACTTCATATTTAACTTTATTTACAACTTTATTTGCATCTTTGCGCACTATTTTAAAGATATGCATATTGATTGAATTTTAAACCCTTGAGTTTTTGAATGAAAAAGAGTGATGGGTGAGAAATGTAAAGAAATGATTAAATAGGTGTAACTCTTTTTTTTTAAGCAGTAAAAGAGGAAATTTTCGTTGAGAAAGAAAAATAATGAAAAATCTAAGAGACTTAGACTCAAAAGAAAAGACAAATAAGAAAACCACAACATGAAAGAAAACACTAAAAGTACAATAAAAACTATTATCTTTGTAAATTGGTGCAACTACATCTTAAATTATAATAAGATTGAGATAATTCTTACTTAAGTGGAACTATTTTTTACTAAAGAAATTCTACGGTCTTAACCTTCTTTCATCATAGATAAAACATTAACTATTCATGAGGTCTAGTTATTGTTTGATTGAGCTAAATTGTTGGTCGACCATGCACTACAGGTTACCTCAATCGAACAGTCAAATAATCCTTATGGATAGTTTGTGTTTGGGTGGAACAACAATCATAAAATAACATTTAAGATATAGGTTTTTTCTTTCATAAAATGTAGAGCTACATACAAAACTAGTTTAATTTTACCATAATTACAATGCAGTCAAGTTCATTAATACATATCACAACCATACATGTGTTTTGTCACAATATGAGGTTTATTAAATGAATTTTATATAAAGTAGCATATTCATGCTCTGGCAAAATTTTGATTAAATATGAATAATTATAAATTAATAATTAGTACCTTCATAAATGCTTTCGTCTTTAGTTACAAATTTTAGTCAATACTTGAAATTTAGGTTAAAATTCTGGGTCTAATCTCAGGTATGTATTTTTCAAACATATTGGCTGATATTTTTGAAATAACATCCATATTTTCTTAGCTGATTTTTTTTTTCCATACTTGGACTCAAGGGTAGATATTTGGCCGATAAATTTCTCACTTCTATTTTTTTTTTTTTAACAAAAATCACCTATATCGGCGATATATATCGGATATTGGCCGATATGTTTAAACTTTTATATATCTGCCAATACGATATGTATGGGTCGATATTAAAATCCCTGCTTAGACTGTAAAATTTCTCTCATCTAAAATTCGTAAATGAGCATCTACCTCTATTATTTCAAGAGTTCATTTAAACTTAGAGGATTGAATTGAAGGAGTTTAATAATAAATATTTTTTAATGAATTAAATACTCTGAATTTTAATAATTAAAAATTAATTTAAATTATCAAAATTTAGAGAAATTAAAAATGTGGCTTCTTTGGTACAATCAAAGGACAACTCATGTGAATTAGTCTAATTTACCTTTTGCCCTTCCTACTTACTTTTGGAAATAAAAAATCCTAATTTCATTAATTCAATTAAAATATTTTAAAAAAAAACTCATGTTGATTTTGTATCTTGCTATATAATCGTTGAATTAGTCTAAACGAGTCCGACATATAATGCAAAAATTTTAAATAAAGGGTGGCCATATAGACACATGTATTTTTTGCTAGGAGACACGAGATTTCAAAATCTTCTGTGAAATTACCATTTTGTCCTTCGTATTTTGCATCGTCCAAACGTCCCTTTATGAACATTCTTCATATGTACGGACGATCGGACAGTATATAAGATCGACCGTTAGAACGATCTAGCGAGAGTCAAAAGGTTTGGACTATGGAGAGGGATTTTCAAAAGAGGTTGTTTTTTGATCGATTTTTAAAAACAACGTATCAAAGTTCATCTATTCTGAATTTTATGAATTTCGGGACTGATTTTAAGTGAAAATTGTATAGTTTTGGACTTAAAAAACCATACCCAAAGAATTAAGGAAAAATAGCATTCCCTCTTAATTCTTTGGGTACGATTTTTGAAGCCCAAAGCTATATCATTTTCACTTAAAATCAGTTCCGGAGTTCATAAAATTCAGAATACATGACTCTGAATTTTGATACCTTATTCGTAGAAATTGGTTGAAAAATTACTTCGTTTGAAAACCCTAGCCCATGCTAAGATTATAGTTGGCAGGGAGGCAGTTTTTCAATCGATTTCTACAAACAAGGTATCAAAATTCATATACTTTGAATTTTATGAACTTTGGGACTGATTTTAAGTGAAAATGGTATAGTTTTGGACTTAAAAAATCGTACCCAAAGAATTAAGAGGGAATGCTATTTTTCCTTAATTCTTTGGGTATGGTTTTTTAAGTCCAAAACTATACAATTTTCACTTAAAATCAGTCCCGAAATTCATAAAATTCAGAATAGATAAACTTTGATACGTTGTTTTTAAAAATCGATCAAAAAACAACCTCTTTTGAAAATCCCTCTCCATAGTCCAAACCTTTTGACTCTCGCTCAATATAAGAGAGATCGTTGGACTTTTACATATAAATAAGCATTCGAATTGTCCGAGCGACCCGAACGCACGAAGAATGTTCATAAAGAACGTTTGCACGGTGCGAAATATCAAGGGTAAAATGGTAATTTTACATGAAATTTTGAAATCCCGTGTCTCCTAGTAGAAAATATCCGTGTCTATATGTCCACCTTAAATAAAAGGCATATTTGTCAATCTGCTAATCAATAGACGAATGACCCATGCTAACCAGCAGCAATGAATAGCTTAAATTACCTTTTTGCCTATTTAATTTAATTTAGAAAGTCTAAAAATTATGACTTTAATGATCCAACTAAAAGATTTTATAAAACTCATTGATATTTATATCTTGTCAATATAACTATGAGATCGGTAAAATGGCTCCTATAAATAATGTAAACCTTTTAAGAAAGGGCATAATCGTCTTTTTATCAGTGCACGTTGGTAAGAAATGGAGCACGTGTATTATGAGGAAACTGATGGTAGTGGTGGTCAATTAGTTTAATTTACATTTCCATCCTCCCTACTTATTATTTAAAAACCTAAGAGTAGTGACTTCAATGATTAAATAAAATAATTTTTAAACTCATGTTAATTTTTATATCTGGCTAATTGAATCATTCAATTAGTCAAAATGGGTTAGTATATGATACAATTGTTTTAAAGAAGATTGGAATCGTCAATGCACCCATCAAGAGAGAAGTGCATGGATGACCCATAATAGTTGTGACTGGTGAATACTTTAAATTATCTTTTTGCTTTTCTTATTTAATTTAAAAAGGAAAAATTATGATTTCAATGATCTAATTATAACTTTTAAATCAAAGTTAATATTTATATTTTGTCAATAGAACTATCAAATGGTCAATTTGGCTCCCATAAATAACATAAAAATTTGAAAAGGCATAATCGTCTTTTGATTGGTGCATATTAGTAAGAAAAATGAAACGCGTGTACTGAGTAGCTTACGGTAGTGGTGGTGAAGTAGTTTAATTTACCTTTTTTCCTTTCTACTTAGTTTAGAAAATTTTAAAATCACAGCTTCAATAATTGGTTTAAAATAATTTTTTTAAGCACATGTTGATTTTTTATATTTTTTTTAAGACCAAGTGATGAGCAGATTAGCGTTAATTTCTTTATTTTATTTAGTTATCATGATTGTATTTGTTTATTTTATTTTTCTCTAATTATATTAGTTGTTTGGAATTATTTGATTGACTTTCTTATGTAAATTTGGATTTAATTAAGGGTATTTGGGACATTTTTGTAATTAGGGATATTTTATGAGGTTATTATATATCAGTTGTAAGTCCTTTAGGGCAGATTTGATGAATGAATGAAAAGAAATGAAAACTTTTGCGGTAGAATATTGCCTCATGTGCATTATGTTGGTGAAAAGTTCACGAACCTTGGTACAAAGTTAAGGACGACGAGAGGCACCGTAAAAAATAAAAAGTCTTCCAAAATCCAAGTATTTATCTCTTATCTCTTTCTTTATTTTCTCTCCCCTCTTCTTTTTCATATTTTTTTTTTCCAAGACGTTCTCGTCAACCTCTCCACCCATTCTTCTTTGTTGTTGCCTTCTTTACCTATCCCTTACTGCCGCGTACACCTGCAGCCCATTCCCTCTTTGCCGTCACCTTCTAAACAACCCATATAACTTCCGCTTGCCCTCTCCTACTACAGATCCGTTTCTATCCCTCTAAACTGCTGCTACAACCCTTCTTTAAACCCCTACTACTGTCGCCTCCCCTTCCCTAAACCTACACCTTATTGTAGTCCTTTTTTTTATCGTTACCTTCTTGTTGTAAGGTCTGTCCACCTCTATGAAACACCGATAGAGGTACGCGTATCCGATACGACACGTATCCGATACAGAAATACGACAAATTTTGAAAAATTAAGATACGGGTGCGGCGGGATACGTCGAATTAAAAAATTATATATATATATATATATATATATAAATTCAACCATTAAAAAAAAATTATAAATTCTATTATGAGATAAAAAGAGTCAACATTTCAACAAATACTAAATTACTAAGTACATGATAAGAAATATAAGTCACTCACAAAATACATGTTATTACTTATTACAAAATCTGATTGAATGTTTCAATCTCTTCATTTCCTTCATCGGCATCAGTAAAAAAACTGCCTCCATATCTGGTTCATCAAGAGACAAACTTGCAACCTCTAAAACTCCAGCTCCTTCAAATGGATCCCACTGATCTCCCCCAATGTCTCACATCCTATTTGGTCCTTTTACATAGCCTCCATTCTTCCTTGACAAAAGACGAAGATTTGTATTTACGAACACCAAATCTTCAGCCCTTTTAGGATGTATCTTGTTTCTTTTCATGGAGTGGATGAAAGAGTAGGTGCTCCAATTCCTCTCACAACATGATGATGAACATGGTTGTATAAGAAGCTTAAGAGCCATCGTTTGCAGTCTTGGTATAGAAGTTCCTTAGGTCACCCACCATATTTTTGGATCTAAATCCCATTTATCTTGTAAACAATCCAAGGACCCAAATACATCAGTAGCTCCTGAGAACCTTGCATATTCTGTTAGAACAACTTTTCTCTCATTCACATCAGGGAAATACCTCCTCAAACATTTGTTTCTCTCATCAGATATCTCTACATCCTTATGTGGTACAACCCTATTCGGAGCTTGAGCAAGCCATTCCCTACTATAGTACCTATAGATTAGAAAAACATAACATTAGTTTGAAAAACATGAAGTTAAAAATCTAAAAAAATAATCGAAATAGATAAATTACCTTGGATTCAAAGAATGAGCCATGCAATGTAATGGTGTGCAACTTTTAGTTCATTGATCAATGAGTACATCATACACCATACCATAAAAAGTAGACTGCTCATCTAGCTCCTTCAACTCATGGCCATATATCGCCGCCTTCACTTGCTCTATCATTGAATCCCACATATCATAAACCAAATGAAGGGTTGACTTATGTGTGTCGCACAACCGAAGCATCTCATAGATTGAGTGTGTAAAAGGAAGAATATAGTCAACCTTCTCCCACCATACATCATTTAAAACCATCTCTTTCAGAGCTTGAACCTTTCCAACATCATCCTCCCTGTAGGCACTCTATTCCTCACTAATGACCATGTTCTGAAGGCCACGCTTGATAAGCTTCAATCTCTTCAACATCACAACGGTAGAAGCAAATCGTGTTTCGGCCACAGCAAGCAATTTCAATGGTACAAAGGAATTAAAAATAGCCAATCTCATAGAATAATTCATAATGAAATTGCGAATAAAACATGCATCATCTGAAACTTGAGTAATCCAATAGTATTCAGCAAAAATACTCTCATTCCTCTCTATATTTTTTGCTGCACATATATTTTTTAGTGCAAGATTTAATGTGTGCACCACACAAGGAGTCCAAAATATGTGAGGGTAATGACTTCAATAAGTAACCCCGCTGCCTTACATACAGGAGCATTATCAGTCATAATTTGCACCACATTCTCTAACCCAACCTCACGAATTGTGTCTATCATCAATTTGGCAATATAGTGTTTATCTTTATTTCTTTTGACCCATCAACAACTTTCAAGAAAATGGGGCCTCCCTCAGATGCAGCCATGAAATTGATTAATGACCTCCTTTGTGCATCACTCCACCCATCACTAACTAGGCTGGGTTCATCCCCTTCTCATGCCAAGTATTTTTGATTGGTTGGAGCAACATTTCAACATTTGCTCTCTCCTTTTCTAAAAGTATGGTTCTTAAAGCATTATAACCAGGAGGAACATACCCAGCGATCTGATTGTTGGCAGAAAAAGTATATGAACTAAGATAATATGGATTTCTAGCAAAGTGAAATGACAAACCATCCGAATAAAACATTTTAGCAATTTCACTTGTAAGCCGATCTCTAACATCATTTTTAAATGCTTGTTCCAAAGCACTTGTCCCTCCAACTGATCTTTTTTTCCCCTCACTAGTTGATGCTGAGGCTATATGAGTTGTAATGGAACGATTAGGTAAGGGAACATTTTTTGGTCTATACCTCTTTTCAGCTTCAGAAACAACTTTGAAGAGTTCTCTTAAATATTCTTCAGTCACAGAAGAACACATTTGAATCCCTTTACCAATTTGCCTCAATAGATGAGCCTTAATCATAGAGTATGAACCGTTGAAATCCTTATTACAGAAATTACACTTCCACTTCCTATTTCCACCTCCAAGAGTCGAATTTCTACCTTACAATATTGTAACATATGACCAAAGAGGACAATGATCATCCATAACCAGTGAAGAACAAAATCTACTTGTACCTATACTACTAGATAAACCACACCTACTACTATCATTGTCCTCAACACGAATAGCCATTTCAATTCACAAACAGCCTGAATGGCAAACATAGATAAGAAAAAAAACAAAAACAAAATGTCAGAATTTTAAATTTTAAATTTTATGATTGGTTCAAATCAGAATTTTAAATTTTATGATTTTTACCGGTTCAATCTTTAAAAAAATGAAATTAAAGAGTAATAATTAAAAAAAAAAAAAAGGCGCCCCATTCGGGCACCCCCTTTTTCTGCCACGGAACACCCATTTTCAAATTTTACATGCAAATTACGTTTTATCCACCCGCTGAAACTACTTCGAATGATTATACAGTCAAATTTTAACATTCTTCAAACGATAGAATCGTTCGAATGATGCTACAGTAAAAAATTTAAACAATAATTTTTTTTTTTAAACTTTAAAGTTATTTTTTAAGCACGGTGTATTTTTAAAATTTCTCAAATTAAATATCGGACTAATTACGATAGCCTGATATAAATACTTTAAGAATTCAAAGTCTTTTGACACTCCCAAATGCTTAAAATACAGTGTTTTACAAATAAGGGTATTCCTTGGCTGTATAGAAAATATATTTGGGAGTGTCAAAAGACTTTTAAGTCTTAAAGTATTTTTATCAGGTTATCATAATTAGTCCGGATATTCAATTTGAGAAATTTTGGAAATACACAGTGCTTAACAAATAATTTTAAAGTTTTAAAAGAGATATGGACAACATAGATAGTTATTTTTTAAGCACTATATATCTCCAAAATTTCTCAAATTAAATATCCGGACTAATTACGATAACCTGATAAAAATACTTTAAGACTTTAAGGTCTTTTGACACTCCCAAATATATTTTCCAGACAGCCAAGGGATACCATTATTTGTAAAACACTGTATTTTAAGCATTTGGGAGTGTCAAAAGACCTTAAATTCTTAAAGTATTTTTATCAGGTTATCGTAATTATTTCGGATATTTAATTTGAGAAATTTTGGAGATACATAGTGCTTAAAAAATAACTGTCTATATTGTCGATATCTCTTTTAAAACTTTAAAATTATTTTTTAAGTACTGTGTATTTCCAAATTTTTTCAAATTGAATATCCGGACTAATTACGATAACCTAATAAAAATACTTAAACACTTTAAGGTCTTTTGATACTCCCAAATATATTTTCTACACAGCCAAGAGATACCCTTATTTTTAAAAACACTATGTTTTAAGCATTTGGGAGTGTCAAAAGATCTTAAATTCTTAAAGTATTTTTATCCGGCAATCGTAATTATTCCGGATATTTAATTTGAGAAATTTTGAAAATACACCGTGCTTAAAAAAATAACTTTAAAGTTAAAAAAAAAAAAAATTTCTGTTTAAATTTTCTAGCATCATTCAATTTAAAAAACAATAAAAATAATATAAAATAAATGATTAGGTTTGTACCTGGCCAATACACGTCGAACACTAAAAACAAAATCAGTCCCCTTTTCTTTTTTATCTTTTTCACTTTCTGAGTTTCTTTTCTGCAAAAGAAATCACGGTTGTGGGTTCAGCCCTTTTGCGATGAGAACAAGAGCGGCGTTGAAATCAAACCTAGTTTACAAGAAGAAGACGAAGGAGAGAAAAAGAGAACACGAATTGGAAGTGGAAAGCTGGAGACGGAAGATAGGGTTTGATTTCGTTTTCTTTTTTCCCCTTTTTCTCTTTCACACTAAGCATCCCGTGATTTCTTCTTGGCCCGTGTCCCGGCCTTATCCCGGTTTATTTGTTTCCATATCCTAACTCAGATACGCGTATCCGAGGAGTATCCATAATTAAAACATTTTTTAATTAATTAGATACGTATCCGGTACGTATCCGCGCCGTATCCGACCGTATCCGTGTCGGATACGTACCGGATACGGGTACTTCAAGCATTTTGAAGTATCCGTGCTTCATAGGTCCCCCTTCCCTTAGCCCAAAACTCTCCCTAGTTCCTTCTATTCCCAGTTACAGCTGTCGCAAACCCCTACCTTAGACTCTTTACAGCTGCAACCCCTCTCCTACACCTCTACAGCAGTCGCCACCCCTCTTTGGGCCAATCCCTGCTGCCAAAATTCCCATATAGTCCCTCCTTTCGCTGTTTTCCTACAATTCTAGTATCTTCTTAGCCCTTTTTACCCCTTAAGTGCTGTACTACAACTTTTTACCCTCGTAGAGTGTTGTTCCATTTTGTTTTGGCATTCCATTGGCACCAAACAACCATGGTAATCTCGATTTGGTGATAGGTCTATGCTTTTGTGGGTCCGATAAACCCGTGATTTTGAGAGATCTTCACTTTGAGTATCAATTGTACTTGGTAAGTTACATAACTGCTTATATTAGATTTCCAAGAATTACTTTGATTATTTGTGTAATGACCAGAGTTTTAACTCTGGGGCCCATTGTATTTATCTTGGAATCTTTTAACTGAATTTTGGAGATTTAAACTCAATTTTGAGATTTATAGAAATCTTGATGTTAATTAACAAATTAGAGAGGTGATTAAGTAATTAAGTGAGATTTAAGAGAAACTAAATTAAGTGAGAATTTAATTAAATAAAGTTGAAGAAGAAATACAATTTAAATTATAATTTTTTTATTGGTGATGTGGCAACACACCACATAAGCGATGACATGGCAGGAGGTGGTGTGGTGGCATGCCACATGGCAAGGGAAGACAGCCACCCACCATCTCCTCTTGTCACCTCATGCCATTAAATGCATGAGGCAACACTACACTCAAACATGAGTGTGGTGTATTGACCAAGACAAGAAGAGAGAAGAATGAGCTGATGCTCATTCTCTCTCTTTTTTCTCCCTCCTCTCATACGATCCTCTCACTCTCTCCTTCCCTCTCCATAGGGTACCCTCTTCTCCTCCCTCATTTCACACGGTGGTACCCATACTCTCTTCCTCTCTTCTTCATCTTCATATTTGAGGCGTCAAGAAAGAGAAGAAAACAAGGAAAAAGTAAGAGAAAGGAAAATCAAAAGCAAATGACAAGCTCAACTCTTCCACTCTCTCTATCAAGCAACCTCCAAAATCTTCTCTCATTTGGATTTCTCTACGAATATTAGGTTGGTCCCCTTCTAACTTAGTGTTAGGACTTATTTTGAAGTTTAGAATAGTTTAGAATCAACCCTTGATGAATTTGGTTAAGAAATATGGAAATTGGAAGAAAATGGACACTCATGAGTTTCCACACACAAAACCCTTATAAGGTGAATGTCAACGATTTTATTACCGAATTGTATAATATTATTTTTCGAAAATGTAACTAATTGAATTTAGAACTAATCTGACTAGATAGATTTGGAAATCAAGGCCAATGACGAAACCATTGAAAGTTTCGAAAATTGGAAAATCCGGACATTTCTGCAGTTTTCTACAACTGTCTGTCTCAAGAAGATAGGCTTCGGAACCTGCCTTGGAGCCTGCCAGGATCTGAAACAACTGTTAATGATACAACAAACTGTCTGCCTCGAAACCTACCTCGGAACCTGCCTCAAAACTTGCCAGGTTTCGAAACAACTGTTAATGCTACAACAAACTGTTTGCCTCGGGCCCTACCTTAGAACCTGCTAGGTTATGGAACAACTGTTAATGCTACAACAAACTGTTTGCCTCTGAACCTACCTCAGAACGTGCTGTAGCGTCTGCTTTTTTCACTCGCCGAAAATCAGAGTATATATATATATATATTTTTAAAATGAAAGAGTGAGAGAGAGTGCGAACGTCACGACGCGAGCTAAGTACGGGTTTCTAAACCCGACCCTTAACTGGCCAACAATACGTGTGCGTGAACCAAGTCCACTAAATAGTTCACACGTTTTACAAATAACTGCGGAATTATAACATGAATAACAACTATCCATAAATATGATATTAAAAGTAAGGTAGCAAAATAAACCATAGCAAAATAAACTAAGTTATTGCAATCCCAAAATGCTAATTATCTCAAATACATTGTTCCAAAATCAATATTAAATAAAGTAAACATCATCTGCCCAAGCTCCTAAGCTTGGCTCTCTTCACGTCCATTGTCCTTTCCATTTCCTGTTCCATCATCTAAAGGGTAGAAGTAGGGCGTTAGTCAACGCGCCCAGTAAGAATTCCAAATAGGATCATACACATATAGGATCAATGTAAAAATCAGAATAAGAGTATCATATTAGAAACTATAAACATATCATAGTACCAAAATCAGCGCATGAAAATCATATCCAAATCATGCTCATGTATATGTCAATGCCATGGGTGTCATATGCCAATGATTCCCCACCCAATCTCCATATCAAACATCATACATATCATCACAACATTTTCCTTGATATAATGAAACCATATCAAGGTGTTCCCTTGGCCATTTACGTCCGTAGTGTTTTGTGACGGCACCACCAGGTCACTGCTATACCTCCCCACATGTATTAATCGAAATTACCGATGGAGCGTGGACTCCTCCCTCTGCGCAGGGTTTTTGGACTAGTTACCCTAGAGCTCTCTGGCCCAAATTACGCCGTGCCCCTATCTAGCAATCCCGGACAAGGCCAACAAATCATGGTTCACATAGCTTTACATAAGCTAGTCTCAAGCCCTAAGTCATGTCCGGACAACTCATAACTTTCCTTGCTGCCCTATATACTCCCTCCCATACTATGCATGAGATCATGAATGCAACATGCCATTTCATATCAAATCATATTGAAATCCAGTTCATAAAACACATTCCATTTGATTTATCAAAATAAACATTGTACTGAAATAAAAACCAGTAACATATTAGATCCTTATGCATCTCAACAAGGTAGGAGTCCTACCAACGTCTGATTTTCTGTCATTTCCTTGTTTCGTAGGAATAATGCTAACGGTTGCGCGAATTGAACCTCGTTACCTTATCAAATCCAACCATATATATTAATTTGATTGTTTATTTTTATTTCCATCAATATTACATCACACCAGATAACTAGAGGTTTCTGGAAATTTTACCAAATATATAACATTATATTTCAGTCGACTGAATCAAGAATTCAGTCGACTGAAACCTGCCCGATTACTGTTCTCTGCCTTACCCGTAGACTTTCAATTGACTGAAATATACTTTCAGTCGGCTGGACTCTAACTCGGAACTGTTCTTACCCTGACTCGTAACCTTTTAGTCGACTGAATCACAGATTCAGTCGGCTAACTCTGAGTCAAACGTTTCATATCCCTGGGCAATCCTCTTTCAGTCGACTGAATCAGAGATTCAGTCGGTTGACTCTAAGTCAAACCTTTCATATCCCTGGTCAATCCTCTTTCAGTCGACTGACTTTGGACCAGATAAACTGTGTGATCGGCCAGTGTGCATTCAGTCGACTGAATCAAGGATTCAGTCGGCTGAATCACCAACAACCTGAGTACGTGTTTGTTAAGTAATCATTCAGTAGACTGAATCCCATATTTAGTTGGCTGAAACCTCATTATACCCTTAATATTTTAATCCAGACATGGTTCAGTCGATTGAATCCAAAGATTCAGTCGGCTGAAACTCCTAGAATTGGTTTTCTGTCTTCAGCCACCCCAGTTCAGTCGACTGAATTCCTGATTCAGTCGACTGACCTATTTGCCAGTCTCTTTCATTTGATCCTTTGTAAAGTTGACCCCCCACAATGTACAGTTAACCGAACAGTTGCAGGAGTCTCACGCGGAAAATAAAAGATTGCGGACCAGACAAGGCAACAGATCCACAAGCAGATCCCACTGAGAAAGATTGGGGAATAGATGTACAAAATCTAGATCTAATTCTTCAAAAAGAAAAGAAGACGAAGAAGTTGGTCGTTCGTCAAAGATTTTGAGCATTGCAACCAGATTCTCTTTTTTCTTTGAAAGATATGCAGTAAGTGAACCTGTTGTTGATTTTTCACTTGAGTTTGATAAAGAATCAATCTTCAGTGACGAAGTTTTGACTTCTTCAGCGGATGAACAACCTGATCTATCTGAGCCAGTATACAATGATTATGGAGACACTGACGATTTTGTTAATGTCTTTGATTTAGTCATACAGGTGGATGATGATTCAATTGATGGGATGTTAGAGATGACAATCGACAATGAAAATCTGTCGGATGAGAAGCAGATACACAAGTTACTTGAACTGTCTATCGAAAAGAAGAAGCAAATCAAGAATCAATTGTGAACTTATTTTGAAGATATTGAAATTATGTTGAAACCATTATGTCGACCTTATCTGGGAACGATTTGTAAAAAAAGAATCATATAGTAAAATTATTTTGACTAATATGATGTTTGGCATACAGGGTTCTACTAGAAAGGTTCATGCTAAATAGGGAGGTGGTACCCACATCTACGTATTAACTCTAAAAAATCAATCAAAAAGACAATGGCGGGATTAATGGCCAAAAGTGCGACCTGACGTCTGCCTCAAATCAAATCAATTGAACTTGAGCGAAAGTTCTCTCCAACCGGGGGAGAATGATGTAGGCATCGGCTGCAATGAACCCGCTTCAATAACCACGTCAACTGCCACATCACCATGGGTCCCACTTCAAAATCTGGCCCACCTTTGTGTGGACCCCACTTTTGAGAGCCAATGGGTTGTCACCCAGTCAACTCAACGAACCCACGTTACTGACTTTGATTGGCCTCCATTCTTGATCGAATCTGAAGGACTTTCTTTGCAAATAAGGCAAGTTATTGGTGGCTAAAATCTCATCACACCATGGTGGATTCCAATAGGTGTGGGCAGCACCATTTGTAGAAAGGAAATCAAGGCTCACATCAATGTGTTTGCTGGCTGGATGGTATTGCATGAAGGAACTGTGTTGGCAGATTTGAGCCTGAGCAGAAATCGAGAAAATAGTCAAAAACAATAGAAAGAATAATCAGCATGAAGATATACCAAGCCGATGCTGCTGACTTCATGAATCCAAATCCATGGTACTGCTGTAGAAAGTTACTGAGTAAACTCAGGAAGAAGTGAAGAGAGAAATGAACAGAATTAGAAGAAGGAAAAACAGGAAGGGTCGTGTTTGACCAGATTTATTTGGTATTTTAGGTTTATTAATTCTCTTAATTTTAAATAAGGCCTATAAATACATGGTGTGGCCTAGCATTGTAATTAGACTGGAATTATTATTTTGAAGTTGACGTTAAGCAGAGATTTTCTTTTAACCATCTTCTCCTGAGGTCAGTGACTCGATTTTATCTTTTGAAATTAATTTAGTTATGTGTCTGAATTATTTTTAATTAGGGTATTGAATTATTTGCATGGTGAATGTGTTATTTATGTCTTGCGATTGTTAAAGCTTAATTAATTTTGAATTCTATACTCAAATGAAATTCATTAGAAGTTTTTCGAGTTGTCTCATGTGAGAACCTGAGAACACCTTATTTTGGATTTCTATCATTGAAATCCTTGATTTGGTGTAAAACCCCAGATCTAAATCTTCATAAGCACCTTGGCCTGCATCTTTTACTTTCTTCTTCATATTAAATTTTATTAAAAAAATATTTATATTCATCTATGTCTTCGAGTAGGTTTTAATGATATAAATATTTATTCAAGCTCTAACCAAAAAGTTAAAATAACTAATTAATAAATTTATAACTATGAGATTTTATACTCGTCTATAACAGAAGCCTATGTTAGATAATTTGTCAGCTGAGCCCAATATTTCAATTGATGTTTCTTTATTCATAAAATTGAACAAATTTGTTTTCTACACTTTAAAATTGCATGTATGAGAAACTTTCCAATAGTATTCAAGGTATTTCCATGAAATATGGATTCGCACTATTCATCAGTTTGAAATTCGGTACTTCTAAAATTAAATTAGAGGTTTTGAATTTGACTTTTCTCGAAGTTACTTGATCCATTATAAATTGTATGTAGTTTCGTGTATCCACATCTCCAATATATGATGAGAATATCCATCTGATCCAAAAATAATCAATGCTTCCAACAGTATCTCTACCATTTACCATGCTTCCTACACTCTTCTCTTTCCAAATTTGCAAAAGATAAAAACTAATACTATCATACTAAATTAGAAGACAATTCTTTCACAGCCAACAATTTAATTCAAATTTTATTATTTGAAGCAAATTTATATCTTTGCAATGTCTTCTCACATCTTTGTAAAAAATACATCCAAAAATGTGTGATGTATGTCTTCTTTTTGTGATGCAAAGCTTCCATCTTGTGTTTATTCTCTTGATAAGCTTTTACATCCTGTGTTTCACTGAGATTTTATTTTTAACCATTTCCTTAAAATATATATTTGGAAACATATACATATTAATTTTAACTTTTTAGAGTTTAGGATACAAAGTTTAGAGTTTAGAGATTCCTTTTTGGCCTCCACATTAGAAAATTATATTTGGTTTTGAGATAATCTTCCCTTAACAAATGCACTCACAAAAAATCAGAGAAAATGAGAAATTTCCAAGCTAGGCTACTAATGAAGGGAGAGTATTGTTTTCTTACATCTAAAATCCCCAACCTGTTGAGATTTAATCCCCGATCAATAGCGGAAGCCAAAAAAAAAAAACCAATCAAACAATCACACGATTTTAGCGTGGTTCGGCTAAAGCCTATGTCCACGGGCAACAATCAGAAAAAATTCACTAACATCAGAGGAGGTACAAAGTTTCTATCTCTCTTACTCTATACAAAGCCCTCTATCTGCTGTTGTCTCTCTCCGCACACAAACTCTTGGTTCCTCAAGAGGGGCCACTAACCAAGCCAATGAGAGAGGGGTCTCTCTCACTCTCTATCTTACACAAATTTCCAACCGACAATTTGCAAAACCTATCCCAAACGAAAAATATTAGAGAGAAGTTGGTGAAGGAGAGAAGAAGTTGAAGAGGAATAGGACTCCTAATCCTAGTCACACTTGAATCCTAATCGAGCCACGCCCAACAATCTCCACCTTGGCGAGATTTGCAAACAAATTAGTTCTAATAACTCCACATTGGCCTGAGTTCTCACGCCAACCAAACAAAGTGAATAACAAATGCTAAATGCTATCATCAAATGCACCCATAGGCACCATACACCCAAAGATGCTTCAAAATGCGCCTGTAGACGCCACATGCCCAAAAATGTCCAAAACACACGCGAAGGTGTTTCCAAATGCGTCTGTAGATGCCACACACCCAAAGATGTCAAAATGCGTTGACCAAATCCAAACGGTGCATTCTAAAGCACCCCACAATATGAGATTGATCTTCAAATCTGGTACACACCATATGACCAATTCTCTGATAGTTCCATCATACAAGTCCTAACGAATTTTACCTATCCAAATAATTTTACATGCATCATCACTACCCATAGAAATGAACCAACTATCTAACTCCTCAAAGCTAAAAACTAAATCCCTGTCGGGACACAAATGATAGGTACAACCCGCATCCTAATCCACTCATCAGAATGACATACAAATGATGAACCAATCAGAGCCAACTCAAAATCATCATCTTTAACACGTTCAACATCTACATCAACTTCAAGTTCAAATTCAAACAAACAATCACCAATAAAGTTTCAACTCAAATTCCAATGAAACTGTAGTCCCTCGGGAGCACCGATACTTGTGATCCTACAGATCACCGAATGCAGAGAGTTCTATAGCCCCACGGGATCACCTGAATTGATAGTCCTAGGGGACTACCCAAAAATGTGGTCCTGAGAGATCACCTGATATTGTGGTCATGCAAGAGGACCCAAACACGTGTTCCTTCTTTAAAGCCCCGTCCCGTTACAGGCGCATTAAGAATGATACCGGGCCAAAATACGCTACAACCAAAATAACAATTACTTTTTTTTTCTTACAACAATAATAATAAAGGGAGGGGATCAAAGTATCTCAACATAAACCAACGAAGTAGTGTAAAGTAACGTTTATTACAGTCATCCATAACATCATATCATAACTGAATCAAACACATGATAATCTCTCAAGAAGATAAAAGTGCAAATAAAACTAAACAACCTGCAACCACCGCTGCTTGGACTAACCATGGATCCTACTAGATCCCACCTCCATCAAAGCACCTGAAAGGCAAGGGGGTAAGCTTTACAAGCCCAATGAGGGTAACACCTGCATCATGTATTATCAAGCATACACTGCATACAATCATATGGACACATCAATGTCTAAGATGTTTATATGCACGATCATGCAAGACTGTGTCCTACCCCTAACACATGGGCCCACACTTACCTGGGCTCTAGTACATCCTCTAACCAACCCAATGTAACCCTAGGGAAACTCCCTCATGTGTCCATACTCTATGGTCCACCCACCCATGGGTACACACACCGATCCCCAACCAGATCAAGGTCTCTAGCCCTCAACTAGTCCTACGACTCTCCCAGGACAACCCGTGTGCATACCACAACAACTCATGAATTGGGCTCACTACAGTCCCACACAGGCTATCCTACAAGAGTAACCACCGCACAAGTCCACAATGGATTGCCAACCAAACCCATCTGTGGTCTCCTCAACCAAGTGTCAGACTCTCGGTAATCATACCTATAGTCTCGAGCCCCCTCTGCTCATCTCAACACAACCGACACATCAACCATTCACGGAATTCCATAGGCCTTCTACCGAATGAACCGACTGAACTCACTAGTTAGGTGCCCATAAAATTTTAGTGAGTCAACACCCACATCACAAGTCTCACCCATGAACCCCAAGGTAATAACCACTGGTAATCACACTACCACACCCCTCAGCTAAAATGTGGGCGAATAGACACTCAACCCACCTGGCACACAGGCCAACCAAGTACGTACTTGACGTACTCTACGACCACCCTACCTTTAGGGTCACCTCCATAGAAATCCACACACACACCACAGACCAACCACGAGTCGTGAACCATAACCTTGCCATCAAGCCTACGGGAGCTGTCCTCAACCGTACCGGCGGGAGTTGTCCTCCATTGTACCATCCCTCAACCGATGTGTGGACGAATACACACTCAACTCACTCGGCTATCCGTGGATCATAAACCATACGAGCGAGAGCTTTCCTCCACCCCACCATCCTTAGACTGATGTGTGGGCGAAGACACCCTCAACCCACTCAGTTATCCAGGGATCATAAACCATACCAGCGGGAGCAGTCCTCCACCGTACCATCCCTCGATCGATGTGTGGGCGAATACACCCTCAACCCACTGGCTATCTAGGGATCATAAACCATACCAGCAGGAGCTGTCCTCCACCGCACCATCCCTAGACCGATGTGTGGGCGAATACACCCTCTATCCACTCGACTAACCTAGGATCATAAACCCTACCAACGGGAGCTTTCCCTTACCGCACCATCCCTCAACCGATGTGTGGGCAAATACACGCTCAACTGACTTGGCAATCAGGGGATCATAAACCATATCATCCCACCCACTAGTCTTCACGAAAGCAAACCATTCAACCCATTAGACTACAGGGGATGCCTCATCCACCACACACTCTGGTACCATGTCTATGAGGACCTCTAAATCAGCCTTGGATGAGCCAACACTCAACCCAAGAGCTTCCCGGAGGTTTCCATGACCACCTCACAACATGTCCCTCCTGGAACTCCCGGGCACCTCGCCCTCCAAACCGGACCATGCCTTTCCCATAGGCATATTCGAAGATCACAATGATAGACCCGATAGTCAAACCACACTTCAAGTCCAACAAAGGCCCAAGTCCTCAAGCTCAAGTCAAAGGTCCATTTAAGGAGCATATGCTCATTTATATGTCCAAAACCCAAGTTCATAACCAAGTGACGCGCCCAAGCGTTGTCCATTTTCTTATCCATGCACATAATCCAATCTCCATCTAAAATCCTAACCATTCATCTCATGCATAAAAAATAGGTCGAAACCTAGAGCCACCTATCAAATCCAACCCATACATTCATGACATCAGATCTAGGCCATCCATCCTATCCATCACCAAGATCAACTTTAGGACCATAACCATCCATACATCATTTCATCATCCATCCATTTAGATCAACCATCACTCATTAAAACCATTAGATTTAGGACATTTCATCACAACCATCCATTTCATGCATACATTTTAGGTAAACCCTAGAGCCTCTATCCCATATCCATTGTATACATAAATCATCTTAGATCTAGGCCATGCATTTGACCATCCATGTAGATCAACCTTCAAATCATAACCCTCCATTAGAAAACTTACCATTCATATAATTTATTTCACCCAATAAACCTTAGAGCTATTTGATCTTAACCCAAAGTAATCTAAGCCATTCATTAATAAAAAACCTAGGATTAAGAATAAAGCCAAAATCCCATCTAGGTTCATGCCACACCTCATCATCCAATCCACAAAGCCTCCACACGGTTTTCTCTATCTCTCTCCTATCCATTCGAATTTCACAATCAACCCTAAGCAATGTCATCATGTTATCATCCATCCATTCATTCATTTTATCTTTAGATCTCCACCATCCATGCATTGCATCATTATACAAAACCCTAATCCCAAGCTACAAAACTGACCCATGCTCAATCCAGATCCTATTTTATTTCCTTCCCTTCTTGTTGTCCAAGTTAACTTGATCTCCAAGCTAGCTTGGATCCCAAGTAGCTAAAATCGTGTGCATGCCCTAGAAAACCGTAATCTTTTCAAATTTGAATCCTCTCCATCCATCCTTTAGATGATCTAATCCAAGCCTTTCATTCATAACTTAAACCAAGATTTAATCTCAACTGCCATTCCAACGCTGAGCCTGTAAATAGAGCACTAAAGCAAACAATAAATTTCGAATTTGACTTGGAGCTCAAGAGGACCAAAGGCTGAGGAGAAAAGATCAAGAGACAAGAAGACAGGAGGTCCCACATGATTTTACAAGTGAGAGTTGTAAATTTACATCTCCATTTTGTTTTCTTGTTCTCAATTTTATGAATGCTTGTACTTGAATTTTTCCATGAAATAAATAAGAAATGTGTTTTTAGAATGCAGGAAAGTCCGATTATTCAAACTTCTTTTTATGCTCACTTTTAATTTAATTTTGTATTCTTTATTTAATTAAAGGACTTAGGTTATAAGTGTTAAATCTAAGAACTATACTTTAATTAGATTAAAGATTATGAATTTTAAAAATTATATTTGAATTTTTAATTTCACATCTTGATCTCCTATTTGTTTATTTATTTTTGGCTATGAGAGAAAATTCCATAACCGTTTACATTTTGCACTTTTAAATTATCTCATTTACTTTATTTTCATTCTTCTAGTTACAATAGTTTCATTGTCTGTTTGTTGTATTCTAAATATTCATTTTATTTTCATGTACTCTATTATTTAATTCTTTGTATTCAAACTTTCTCTCTCAAGATTCTCTAACTAAGGCTGGAGATATGATATTTTGTTTTTAAAATATGTGATTTTAAATTAAGATGAGACTACCTTTATTCTTTTTTTCACCAATTTAATAAAAAGAAGATGGAATTGCTTCTCGATTTGTTAACTTCACAAGTTAGATAATAATGGTGTTAACTTTGACTTTCTAAGATCTAAATTAAAAGTGTAATTCCCTGAATTTAATTTGTTAAGATTACATCTTTTAAAGGTACAATTTAATTTAAGCATATGTTTTGTGGATTTCCTTTGGGTTCGACCTCGCACACATACTGTTATACTATACATGGTTCGTGTGCTTGCGAGATTATAAATGTAAAATTTGCACATCAACAAGTTTTTGGAGCCATTGCTGGGGAAATCAAAATTAAATTGTGTGCCAATAACATTATGTGATTTTAGGAATGATTGTTATTTTTGGAATGTTCTATTTTGGCAACTCTTTAAAATTGGAAACTTTTCTTTTTGGAAAGTTCTAATTTTAGAAAGTTTCTTTAAATAAGAAATTTTTGAAAATCTCAATATTTATGGAATTATGTTTTAATTTTTTTTTTTTGAAAGTTTCTATTGTTAGAAAAATATATTTTTGGTAATTGATCTATTTTTGGTAACCATCCAATTTTAGAAAAATCTCCAAACGTAGAAGTTTTCTAAATCTAGAAATCTTATCTAACTTATGAAAGTTTCAAAGTAATCAGATCTTGGAGACTATGGAATTATAGATTGATTTGGTGAAACTCAACTTTAAATTTTTATGGTCTTGTCTTATTTAAAATTCTTGTTTAGGATTGTAAATATTATATCTCCTTCATTAGTTGCAGTTTAGGAAAATTGCATCTAGATTATGTTTCATGCATTGTTTATGAGTGTCAGAATCTTCACTTTGTTTTGTGGTTTTTCAATGTACAGGGATTTTGAATAACGCTCTAAAAATTTTTGGCAGGACAACACTACAAGCCAAGGTGAGTGCCTATCCTCATTTTCTTTAATTTTTTTTAATTTTCCATGCATTCATAGATATTTTATTTAGGGTGTTTTGCATTTATTTTGCGTAAAAAATAAACAAAAATATTGCATAATTACGTTGTTCATGCATTTAGATTAGATTGTTTGCTTATTGGTTGCATATTTGCGATCAAGAAGATTCGAGATATAAGAAATTCTCTGTGACTAATCCCTCCCTTTTTTCAGTTAGTTAGGATAAAAGATCCTTCTCAGCAAGTCTTGGGCTCAGACGGATTCCTACCCTGCATCATCGCGGTGCCCATTTGAATGTGGTGGGCAAGGCTCCTCAAAAGGGCCTGACCTTCAAGGTTCCGCTTCCCGCGAGGACCGATTCTATTTTCCGTCGGGGAGGCCTTTTTTGGGTTAGTACGCGCCGACTGCGTGTTATGGTGGGCGTGAGGGGGACTTTTTCTTCGTTGCTGCACTGGACTTTTCTTCATTGGGTTGAGGCGCCCGTGTGTAAGAGTCTTGGCATTACCTCTCTTCAAACCTCAATGAGGTTGACGGGTGCTGATTTTCGACGTTATTCGTCACGTTTCGTCCTCCTATCTACCCAATTCTCTGTCTTCGTTTGTGATCATGTTGGGTGAAAGGTAGTTGTAGAAGGGCGGCTGTGTAACGGTGATTCCGCTACAGGATTTCATTGTAGTGACCAAAAAAGAGAAAAAGTGGAAGAGGTTCTGAAAGAAATGCAAATTCTATCATGGAATGGTTGGGGCCTTCCTCTACCAGAAAATATTAACCCCTAACGGGTAGAGGGGGGGTGAGAATTGGTTAATCTCCCCGATTGACTGAGCGAGAAAAACAAGTTCCAGAGGCATCTTCCATTCATATCAATTTGGGTCTTTCCGCACCATATTTAGATCTGCCCCTTCTTCGATTCAGAATTCCCGTATCCCGTACATCGTATTTCTCCCCCTGGGTCCCGTGGTTCCTATGCCGCCGCGCGTCCCATTGCAAGCTTGGCGAAAGGCGTGTCCATACGGATAGGACCGTGGGCAGGTACGACTAACCTTATGGTTGTTCCTATCAATGATTTCTAAATCGTATCGAAGCTAGTCTCCAGAAGAGTATTGCCAGAAAGAAGCGACGAGGAAGCGAAGCTGTCTACGAAGCTTTGTTTCCCACCCTGTAGTTGTACTCGGCTCGTTGCTACTTTGAATCAAAAGGTAAACGACACCACCCAGCATTCGTGGGGCAGTCTCTACTATTTGTGACCGAGCTGCCTTGCTGGTTTTAAATAAGAAAATAGTTGTGGTTCGGCCTTTAATTACTCTGCTTTCTGCTGGTCCGTACAATTGGGTTCGCAGGTAAACAACTGTCCTTTGGTTTGCATTGTTAGATTTAGGATTGCATTCACACAAAAAAAAGAAAAAAGAAAAAAAAAGAAGATTAGTAAATAAAAATGGTTTATGCATCTCCTAATAAAATTAATTAAGGAACCATTAGACTAGATTTTAGGTTTCATGCTCATTCGGAACTTTTTCAATCTAAATCAATTTTTATAACCAATGAACAATTTATCTTCAAGAATGGTGTCTAAGGCAAGTTCTGTCACTAAGGGGTGAGGTCGAGCACGTTTAAGGATAAGTTGGGACGAGATGCCGTCTGTGCTCCTCTACTTATCTGGGAACTTACATGGCCATCTTGTGGTTAAACTCTCATTGGAGACTTAGATTATTTGGAGAGAAAAGTAGGAACAAGTCTAGAGACAAATTTTAGGGTCCTATTAGCAGCCCAATAAAAATTCAAATTCTCTTAAAGAAATTCGAATCTAGATTTAGGCATTTCTTGTGTGATTTTTGTTTGAACGTGTGTGATTGTGTTTGTGTATGCATCATTGGTCTCGTGTGTAATATCTCCGATTTTCAGTATATCAATATTTACGAAAATTGCCATTGAAATGGTGAAAAGGATATGGCCTTAGATGGGTAAATTGTGGCGTCCATTGTTCAATTAAGACCCAAAGGTTATGGAATGGTTGTATGTAGAGTAAATAGGTAAGTTACAATTATTTGGGTCATGGTGACTATTTGGGTCAAAATGGCCAATTGGGACCCAATGGGTCGAATTTGACTTGATTGACCCTTAGGTGAGCTCAAGCCTAATTGGGTTAAGTTGATTAAATGATTGAGTTTAGATTGAGTTGAATTAAAGGATTGAGTTTGGATTGAGTTGAAGGAATGGAGTTTCAAGGTTAAGCAATACATCACACGTTGGAATTCATGGGAGGTTATCTCCCATGCATGAAACTCTTAGATAAGTAATCAATGATGTGGCAGTTTTGGGAGTTACATATGTGAGGAGTTGTATTTCAAATTCAAACATATTACACGTTGGAATTGCATGGAGGTTTTATGTTATGTATGGGACTCCAAATGAACAGCCAATGGGAAGGATGGTTGGGTAAAAGACTAAGACACAAAACCGTTGGCATGTAGGAGTTTCATTTCAAGGATGAAACTCCCATGAAATGAAACTCCCACATGAACACATAATGGAAGGTGGTGGTTATGGAGTTCAATATTCAAATATGACCGTTGGATGCTATGGGAGTTTCATCTCAAGGATGAAACCCCCAAGATGAAGATAAACAAACATGTGGAGTTACTCAAGGCCAATCAAAAGTTAGCCGTTGGAGCCTATGAGAGTTTCATTTCAATATGAAACTCTCACATGCAACGGTAATGAGAGATGGATGATGGGAGTAATGCAAATAGCAAGATGACCTTTGGGAAGCCGTTGGGTACCTTGGGAGTTTCATCTCAAGGATGAAACCCCAAGGGAGGCATTAAGCAAATGGGAGTTACAAGTAGGGTTCACACTTGAAGAAGGTTGCATCTAGGGCAACCAAGAGCCAAAATCCGTTGGAGGGTTTCATCTCAAGGATGAAAGCCCCCAAATGAAATAAATAATGGAAATGAATGGGAGGGGAGTTACATGTAGTGCCAACCTTAGGCTGAAGTGGATTAACCAAAGATAGAACTTCATCTCCATTCACTCACTCTCTTTCTCTCTCCTTTGGCCGTTCTCCATCCCTCAAGACCAAGAGCATTAGTTGATTGTCTCACACCAATCAGTCTTTGGCCGATCCCTCCACCAAGACAAAATACACATAGAGCAAAGGAGTTTGGCATCAAGGTTTTATCACTCTCATCCAAAGCCAAATTTCTATCCCTCTCAAATCAATACTTTGGCTAAACCATTTCAAGGAGTCTTCAAGCAAGTTCAATCTCGGCTAAAGGAGAAAGAAGGAAGGACTAAGAAAGGAACGGAAGAGCAAGCCGGAGTAAAGATCAAGAAGTAGTCAAAGAACCGAAGGAGTCGTGGTATTGGTAAGTGCACTATAAACCCTTGTTAAATAAATTGGTTAAGGGAATATGATCCGGCCATTGTATGGCCGAATCTATCAAGGGTTTAGATCAAGGATTATGCTGTTTAAAAATGGCAAAACATGGATCATAGGGTTCGGCCACTTTTGAGGGATAAAAACCATACCATGTAATGAAAGTTTTAAGGGGTTTTGAATGGAGATAAGTTTAATATTTTGGGTCTGCCATAGGATGGCTGAACCATATGGTTATTATGGCTAAAGTGTTGAGCCTAAATTATATATAAATGATGGAATGATTGAGTTAAGAGAACCATAGGGTTCGGCCATGTGTATGGCCGAACCCCATGGACTATTTTGATGGGATAATCAGATTAAGATTATGTTGGAATTTATGAATTGTTATATGCTTTTGATTTAAGAATCACATATGCTTAATTATGGATTTAGTATTAAAGTGATCATCACCAAGATAGATGATGGAACAAGGGATAAAAATCCATAGGGTGAGGTTCGGCCATGTAGTGTGGCCGAACCCCACTAATGGTCATTTGATGGACTTAGTGGTTAACTTATAATGTAATTGGGAAAAATTAAATGGAGATGTATGTATGAAGGGCCAAATTAAGATAGTGAGGTTCGACCATGTTGTATGGCCGAACCCCACTAAGGTGGGTTTTGTTATGGACATTAGTTATTAAGCAAAATTAAACAAGGGTTAGTCTAATGGCACAATTGTAAATATGGAATGAAATGACCAAAGGATTTGAAAGATGGGCCAAAACCAAAGTGGTAAGGTTCGACCATGTTGTATGGCCGAACCCTACCAAGGTACATTTGGAAGATTAAATTATTTGGATGGTTTTGGATTAAATAAAAAAGGAGATCAAAATTTAAGTGGATGAGGTTTGGCCATGGGGTATGGCCGAACCCCACAAAGTGGTTTTTGGGACTTAGACTTAGTTGGAAATTAAATGGACATGTATTTGACTTGTTGTTATATAAACAAGGTAACGGGACTTCTTGAACGGTGTACAAGTTGTGAACGGGTGACGGTTTAAAAGAGTGGTCAATCTAAGTGAACATTGTGTAGGTTTCCTACCTTTTTGTAACCATACTTATATTTGATGTTTTATCTTAATTTTGATGAAATATGTGCTAAGTTATTATGTTTCAAAGTGGTTTTGTATGTTAAGATGTATTTACAAATGGCATGAACTCATTGACATCTCATGCATGGCATGGGGTGATGATTATGGAAACCGGATGCCACACTCCGTCGGGGCGTTCAAAAGACCACTGTGGGGTACCTTGATGATGAGAATCCCATCAAGAGGAAACCGGAGGCCACACTCCGTCGGGGCGTCCGAAAGACCACTGTGGGGTACCTTGACGATGAGAATTCCGTCAAGAGGAAGCTATGTATATTTGTGATGGGTGGGACTCATTACATGTGCATAACATACATGGCATTGTTTGTATAAGGTTTTGATGATCATGTACTATTATGATATTTACATATTTTATACTAACCTTGTGGTAGCCCTAATCGGAAACACCTACTGGGCGCGTTGATCTAATGCCCTATCTCTATCCTTAGTGGATGACGCATGAAAGGGGAAGAACGAGGATCATGAAGGAAACCAAGCATAGGAGCTTGGGCTTTTGAATGGACTTTTAATTATGGATTGATTTATGGACTTTTATTTAAGTTTATATGGACAATGTAATTTGATAGTTAGATGATGTTGGCATGTAATAATTTAGTTAACTATTTGCTATGGTTTGGTATGTTTTGGATGGTTCGGAATGAATGTTTAGTTTAAGGTTATTTGAGTAATTTTGGAGAATATGATTATGTACTTTGCTATCTAAAAATGAAAAATGGAGTAGTCATAGGATCTATTATAATCCGCAATTAGATTAGGATTAAGTATATTCCGCAAGTTTTATTTGTACCATGTGTGATCGGTTCTTATGGGCTTAGTCCATACGTACATGGGCTTGGCCAATTAAGGGTCGGACTTTAGAAGTCCGAACTTAACTCGCGTCGTGATGTCTTGCCCCGATCACTTGATTATTGTTATTTAAAAAAAAAATAAACTCTGATTTTTAGAGTGAAAAGGGCGGGGTGTTACATCGTGTCTCCACCAATTGCTTGGTTAGAGTTACACTTCCCGTCAGTACATCGATTGTTGCGTCCTGGTTCAGTGAGGCCCAGTCATAGATATAGATAGTCCACCCTTATCACACCCATATCACCATCACCACCACAAATCAGCCATTTTCACGCACACCAGAACCATCACAGGATCCGCCCTATCAACTCATCCCTAACTTGATAGCCAACCTGTAGGTCCAACATCTGACCAGAACTAATAAGGAAGACCCATTTACCCATCCACCCATTTACACATTTACCCATTTACTTATCCGCCCATTTATCTATTTAGCCAATTACATATCCACCCATTTATCCATTTACCTATCCACCCACACTCATTTACCCATATTCGCCCATTCATTACCCAGACCCACCTATCCATCTGTCCATGTCAGAGTCAGTTTGAGTCCTTAGTGTCTAGTTTAGGTTTGCATTGAGTCAGTCTAGGATTTTAGTTAATTTGTTAGAGTCACACTAGCCTAGGATTTTTATCGAGTCAGTTTAAGAATTTCGTTTCTAGGTTTCGCGTTGTGAGCCCTTTTAGGTACATGCAAACCCAGTTTGCACTGTTCAGATTTTTTCTTATTTGCACGTGATGACTGTAGATTAATGAACATTGAGGACAATGTTCAATTCAAGTTTGGGGGTATTGAGGTGTTACACTTGATGTAACGCCCCGCCCTTTTTCATTCGCTTTCCAAAAATTAGAGTCTATTTTTTTTTTTAAAAAAAATAAAGAGTGAGATTAAGAGCGGGACGTCACGATTCGAGCTAAGTCCAAACTTCTAAAGTCCGACCCTTAACTGGCCAACCCTATGTGTGCATGGACTAAGTCCATAAAAATGGTTCACACATAATAATATTGTAACGCCCCGCCCTTTTCACTCTAATTTTCAGAGTTTATTTTTTTTTTAAATATAATAATCATGTGATCGGGGCGGAGTGTCACAATGCGAGTTAAGTTCGGATCTCTAAATCCGACCCTTAACTGGCCAAGCCCATGTGCGTATGAACTAAGTTCATAAAACTGATCCGCACATGGTACATATATAACTTGCGGAATTAACTTAGTCTAAATCTAACTGAGGTTATAATAGAACCTATGACTATTCCAATTTTCCATTCTTAGATAGCAAAGTACATAACTTATTCTCCAAACTTACTATCAATCTTAACTAATCGTTAATCAAATCATCCAACTTAAAACAAACCATAGCATCTATCTTAACTACTTATTACAAGCCAACATAACTAATTACCAAATTACATTGTCCAAATATATCAAATATCAAGTCCATAAAATAGTCCATTCATAATCCATTCCAATCATTCAAACCGCCCAAGTTTCTGTGCTTGGTCCTCTTCTTAATCCACGTTTTTCCCTTTCCCTGCATCATCCACTAAGGGTATAGATAGGGCGTTAGATCATCGCGCCCAGTAGTGTTTCTGAATAGGGCTACCACATGGTTAGTCAAAAACATGCAAGTAATATAATAATAAAACATGTGTGACAAAATCCCATAAAATATGCTATGTATGAAATGAACATGTAATGAGTCCCACCCATCACCATTCATCATAGCCATCACTTGACGGGATTCTCATCGTCAAGGTAACCCACAGTGGTCTTTCGGACGCCCCGATGGAGTGTGGCTTCGGATTCCTCCTGATGGGATTCTCATCATCAGGGTACCCCACAGTGGTCTTTCGGACGCCCCGACGGAGTGTGGCCTCCGGTTACAACAACATCATCATCCCATGCCATGCATGAGATGTTATGCAAACATGCCATTCAGAAACATAACTTTACAATCATATAAGATATCAAAATCAACATAAAACAACATATGGAATAGTGGTTACAATAAAGGTAGGAAACCTACACCAAATTCACTTAGATTGACTCTTCTTTTGAACTGTCTCCCGTTCACGACTTGTACACCATTTAGCAAATCCAATACCTTATTTACATAGCAGCAAGTTAACATTCAAAACTATACATTTCAATTCAGTCGACTGAATTACGCGTTCAGTCGACTGAACCACAGATTCAGTCGGCTGACTTCAGTCAGATTGTCTGTTTGTCTTGCCAGTTCAGTTTCAGTCGACTGAATTACAAATTCAGTCAGCTGAAACATGGTTCGTACCTTATCAGTCGACTGAATCACAGATTCAGTCGGCTGACTTTGAATCAGGTCATCTGTTTGTTCTGCCAGTTTATTTTCAGTCGACTGAATCATATATTCAGTCGGCTGAACTACCAATCATTCATTTACGTGTTTAACAAGCATCCATTCAGTCGACTGAATCGTATATTCAGTCGGCTGAAACTTCCAGAAACTCTTTCTGCTTTCAGTCACCGTTAGTTCAGTCGACTGAATCCCTGATTCAGTCGGCTGAAACTCCCAGAAACTTATTTCTAATTCGGTCATCATCAGTTCAGTCGACTGTAACCATAGTTCAGTCGGCTGAAACTCCCAGAAACTTGTTTCTGATTCATCCATTGTCAGTTCAGTCGACTGAATCAATGATTCAGTCGACTGACTGTTTTGTGAGTCTTCTCCATTGCATATTTTTGTTCATCCTAATCATCCACTTCCAACCAATATTTAACCCTTGTTAGATTCGGCCATCCAATGGCCGGATCATGATTTAAAAATTGTTTATCGAAAACCTACCGTTTCCGCGACTCCTCCAATTGATCTTCCCTCCAGCTTGTTCCTTTCCCTTTCTTAGCCTCTCCTTCTTCTGGATTCCTTGATGGTCAAGGACTGATTAAGCAACCAGCTGCTGCTCTTGGTGTTTGGGAAGATAAAGAACGGCCAAGAGAGAGAGATAGGGAGAGTAAAAATAAAACTTCTTTGGCTAAATTCCATTCAGTCCATGTGATCTCTTTGGTACCAAAAATTGTAACTCCTATTGCATTTATCTTTAACTCTTATTTCATTTGGGGGTTTCATCCTTGAGATGAAACCCTCCAACGTTTTTAACCCTTGACCTTCCATCTAAGGTGGTTAATCCTCATGGTTCCAACGTATGTAACAATTTTGAATATGAAACCTTTGTGTAACCTTCATTTCTTAATACCTTCCTTGGGGGTTTCATCTTTGAGATGAACCTCCAAGGGTACCCAACGGCCTCTTGCTGTATGCATTGGTGTAACCTCCTCCTCTCATTAACAACTCATATGGGGGTTTCATCTTAAGATGAAACTCTTCCCCTTCTCCAACGTGTTTAGACTAAAATTTGAATTTTAAAAAGCCATAAACTATTGTGTGTAACTCCTCCAATCAGCAACTCATTTATTCTCCAACCTTGGAGTTACATGCATGAATTATAAACCTATCTATTGGCTGTCCTTTGAAGACCCAAACCATGTACACCCAACCATTTCCAACGTGCCTACCATTTGCATTTGAAATAAACCTCCCACCTTTGTAACTCCTAAAAACGCCACCTCCATAAAATTTCTTATCTTGGAGTTACATGCATGAAGTACCTCTCCCATGCAATTCCAACGATTTTCATTGTTTAAAAACTTGTAATCAGCACACACCACTCTCATACACTCACTTAAAATATTTATTCATCCAAATCTTTTATTTAACTCACCCAAAACTCAACTCATTCATTAATGTAACTCAACTAATAAATTCCGCTCAACTCCATCATTTATTTCAACTCAAACCCAACTCAAACATTTAACTCATCTTAACCCAATTAAGCTTTGAACTCAATTAATGGTCAAACATGTCAACCACAACCCATTGGGTCCAATTTGGCCATTTTTGACCCATTTAACAAAGTTTGACCCAATTATGATTTTTGACCCGTTTATGTACATCTTATCCATTTATTGTTTTGTAATCAAAACTACTAACCATTGGGTCTTCATTGAACCATTGACCCATTTAAATTCAATTCAAATATTTCACAATGGCAATTCCGTAAATATGAATAAATTCATATAAATTGTTATCTTTGAACTTCCAGGGTGTTACAAATATAAACATGCGGATTATATCATAAACTGCGGATTATAATAGAACCTAAATCTATTCCTTTTTAGATAGCAAAGTACTTCAAGTCTTTAACCATAATTAAACTTAAGTTAAATATCCAACAAACCAATCAAACCATAGCAAAATTATCTAAGTTATTACATGTCCGAAATCTAGCTACTCAAATTACAAGTCCATGAGTAACATAAATAAATATAATCCAATCACATATCCAAGCTCCTATGCTTGGCCCGATCACGTTCATCGTCCTTTTCCTTTCCTATATCATCCACTGGGGTAAAAGTAGGGCATTAGAACAACGCGCCCAGTAGGTATTCCATTTAGGGTCTACATATGGTTAGTATAAATCATATACAATAACATAATGTCAAAAACATATAAACAATGCCATGTCATGATGTCAAATGCAATGAGTCCCACCCATCACAAGTACATATAAATCCTCTTGATGGGATTCTCATCATCAAGGTACCCCCACATAGGTCTTTCGGACGCCCCGACGGAGTGTGGCCCCTCTGGTTTCTTCTTGATGGAAAATGCACATCAAGGTACCCCATGTAAGTGCCCCGGTTCGTCTGAGTCACCCTTATTGTCAATTACGTGACTCATTTGAACTTGCCTTGGATGAATAAGAAGATCTACTATGGAGTTGAAGCGTCTACACCGAATACGATATTGGCACACAGGTAAGTGAACCATAGGAGACCTTAGGCTAAGTCATATACCTAGAAGTCAATTGGAAAATAAATTAAATACGTGACTTTCAGCCTCGAGGCCTCATGCAATCTGCCGAGGCCTCGCAGCCAGTTATGCTGAGCTGAGCTGAGTCTAGCTGACCTTGTGTCGAGCTGACTCAGTCTCTTACAGTTTTAGAAAGTTAAAATCTGTGACTGTTTAATTGAGAGGTAATTATGGTAAATTTATTGGAAGCTTATTATGGTAAATAAAATTATTCACATGTTGAGATGGGTAATTATGCTAAATTGATTGGAAGCTTATTATAGTAAACAAATTTATCCATGGTGAGATGTTGCCACCTCTCTTAAGTTTGAATTTGAATATCCTTGGAGAGTTGTCCATAACAATTATGGAAAGGCTCCTCCATGATTTGTAATCCACCTTGCAATATTCCCATCAAGTCCTTGATTTAAGGCTAAGATAAATGATTTGCAAGTCTTGCAAAGTAGAGATGAGTTGGCTGATATCTGATTGATATCTGGCTGATCTGGCTGAATCATTGACACAGCACATGTGTGCTGTCTTTCCAGCAAATACCGCTGGCGAGGCCTCGTCAGAATCAGCGAGGCCTCGCAGGCATGACTTACAGCAAAATTGCAAGCTGTCTTTCCAGAATTACCTCTGGCGAGGCCTCATCAGAAACAGCGAGGCCTCGCTGGCGTGACTTACTGCACTCCTTAAAACTGCTTATAAAATAACAGTAAAGGGGCTGTTTTAAGTACCGAATACACAGAGAAAACACTTTGGAACAAGATTACCAGTGAGTGATCATTCGGTCTTCCTTCTAGACACCATTCTTCATCATCTTCCTTAGTAAATGTTTGGGTAATAATACCCCAATCTTGATGAAGAATAAGGTGTTCATATAGGACTATAAAACCAGTCATACCCTTGTCCTATACTGCTGTGCCGATAGTCATTTTGATGGAGCTAAACTAATGGAAAGGAGCACGCAGATTCAGTAAAGAAGAAAAAGCTTAAAGGAAAACGGTTAAGGCCCAAGGCAAGTATTTCTTCTTTGTTTATTTCAAACATTGTAAAGTGGATTAGAACAGTGTGTTCGAACCACTCTAAAAAATAGGTGTAGAGGATTAGACCGATTGGGTTGAACCTTTATAAAAAACTAGGTTGTACTATTTGGGTGTGAGACCCTTACATAGTATATTTGGGATAGCCCTAGAGAGGAGAGTCCAATAGTGGATGTAGGTTCAGGTGAACCGAACCACTATATATCGTTGTGCATGTGCGGTTTGTATTAATGGTTTGATTCATTTGTTTATCACTTTTACACACGTTTATTCCGCTGCACATATTGTTAAATCTGATTTATTTTTAAAAGGGAACTAAAATTGAAACCGACCTATTCACCCCCTTCTAAGTCGTGCATACTTCTAGTAACGGAATTTCACCCCACATAGATTTTTCGGTCGCCCCGACGGAGTGTGGCCCCTCCTGTTACATATCCTTCACCCCATGCCATGCATGAGAAGCTAATGAAACACATGCTATAAACATAGCATTAAAACTTACATTTGAAACATATCTTTTACAACATTAATTCATCAAAATAAGATAAAAACCATCATACATAAACCATGTTTTCAAAAAGGTAGAATCCTACCAAAGACCACCAAAGTGTCTTTGCTTCTTACACCGGCAACCGCGATCGCACACCGTTTATGAGGTCTCGTTACCTTATAACATATCCATGAGTCAAACCAATAACCCATTTAACTTGCAATAATATGAAAGTCCAAAAATACACTTTGTGGGGTTCGGCCATACACTATGGCCGAACCTCACCTATTTGGTTTTAGTCCCCTCTTTGAGTTCTTTGATCTTTTAAGTCCAATCATTCATCACCAAGTTAATCTTTTAAACTCTTAACATAAATCCATAAACCAACCTTAGTGGGGTTCGGCCATACAACATGGCCGAACCTCACTCACTTGAGTTTGGTCCCTCTTTGTAACCCTTTGATCCAAAATCTTGCCATTTTTGAATCATAACTCTAATCACTTATACAATAATTATTAAACATTACTAACCACTTAAGTCCACAAAACTTTTCTCATCGGGTTCGGCCATACACCATGGCCGAACCCATGGTCTATCATTTCCTCCCATATTTACACATTTGCCATTCTTCTATCCATGGCTAACATTCCATTTATCTAAGCATACATAAGTCCACACTTTGATCCACAAAATAGTTCATGGGGTTCGGCCATACACCATGGCCGAACCCTATGATGTCTAAATCCCATTTTTTTCCATTGAATCATTTACCATGTTTAAACTAATTAAACTGATCACCATTCCCCATGATCTAAAAATACCTATGTCCAACAATATTACATGGTGGGGTTCGGCCATACACCATGGCCGAACCTCACCCTTTGGCTTTGTGCCCTTCTTTTCCATTCTTTATACACAGCAACTGTCTTTAACAATACTTCCCTTTTTAAATCCTTTTAAAACATCATAACCCTCCATGGTTTTCATCCTTTTCAAAATTATTAATAACCTTCCATCTCCTAACATAATTATTCATCTAATCATGATTGGTCCATGAATGTCTCATAAAAATTGATTCATGGGGTTCGCCCATACACCATGGCCGAACCCTTTGATGTCTATATTCCATCTTTAAAATCCATTAAAAATATATAACACATGTCCTTCCATGCATGGCCGAACCCTATGGTTCATCATTTCCATTAAAACACAATATTCCTCCCCTAATTTTTCTTCCATGGGGTTCGGCCATACACCATGGCCAAACCCTATGGTTCCTTACTTTAAACCAAATATATCAAAATACCTATCGGTTCAGCGACTCCACCTGTTTTCCTTCGCTCCAACTTGTTCTTCCGATCCTTTCCTTCCTTAGCTTTTTCCTCCTTCTTCTTGATCCTTTGGCCGAGTGTGAGAGCTTGAGGGAGAGAGAGAGAGAGAAAGAGTTCGGCCTTGTGTGCTAGCTTGAGATCAAAAACTTTTCTAAGTCTTTTGTCTCGAGGAGTGGTCGGCCAAGAGAGGGTTTGAATTTGAAATGTGTAACTGTGTTTGAATTTGAAATAAACCAAAACTCCTCCATCTCTCCAACGTGTAACCATTGTTTGAATTTGAAATAACCATAACCCCTCCATCTCTCTAACTTGTAACCATTGTTTGAATTTGAAATAACCATAACGCCTCCATCTCTCCAACTTGTAACCATTGTTTGAATTTGAAATGTGTATCCTTGTTTGAATTTGCAACAACAAACCACCTTCATTATCTCTCCATGTGGGAGTTTCATCCATGAGATGAAACTCCAAGGCTTCAACGTGTGCCTTGTTTGAATTTGAATTGCGTAATCGTCCACCTCCATCTTCACACTCCACTAACTTGAGATGAATATCCCCATAACTTCCCATCCAACTCATTTAACTCACTCATCTATTTAACTCAACTCACCTCTTTAATTCAACTCATTTAATTCACTTGAATCAACTCAATTATTTGATTGCATTCCCATTTTAATTCAGCCCCATTTAATTAGGCTTGAACTCACTTGGTGGTAAACCAAGTCAAGCACGACCCATTGGGTCCCAATTGGGCATTTTGACCCAATTAACAATCTTGACCCAATTGAATACATCTTACCCATTTATTTCAATTGCAACCATATCCACAATCTGTTGGGTCTTAATTGGGCAATTGACCCAACACTTTACCCATTTAAAGTCCACATCCAATAATTCACAAATTAAATGGCAAATTTCATATATATTGATAACATGGAATTCCGAAGTGTTACACCTGAGTCCAATATATATATATATATATATATATATATGAAGAGGCTTATTCTTTTTAAGGCAAGAGTAAGCGAGGGCTGAGACTCCTTGGTGCTTAATAAGTTTATCAATCTTAACTTGAAAAAAACATGCGTCTTGACAATCTGACATAAAAAGAGTCACATTTTTTGCATTAATACTTAGATAGAAATCTTTATATCATACTTTTCCAGAAATATTTTTATAGGATTTATACCTGGATCAATTTATACACACCTGTAACACCCCAATTTCTCAATGATATGAGTATTTACGAAAATGCCACTGGATTGGTAAATTTATTAGATGTGATTGTAAATGAGAAAATGGTGGGACCCATTGTTCAAATTAAGACCATATGCACATATTATAAGGGTCAATTTATCATGAATGGGTAATGAACATCAAATTGGGTCAATGTGGTTAATTGGATCAAAGGACCCAATTGGGACCTAATGGGTCATAATGGACTTGTTTGACCATTGGGTGAGCCCAAATTTAATGGGGTTAATCTGAAATGATTGGAAACTAAATGGAGCATAAATGGGTAGGCTTGAGGCATATATGAAGATCACATGCAAATGGATAGAACAACCCATAAACATCAACAAGAAAACAAGTCTTCATCGGAGACTTTGGGTCGGCGGTATATCAAAGAAATAATTCGGCTACATTGTATTCCCTGAACTATAGTATCTGACAGAGATGACTGATTTACCGGCAGAGTGTGACAGAGCATGCAGTCAGCTATGGGGACAGATCTACTGACTAGCACAGCATTCCATCCATAGACTGATGGACAGTCAGAGAGGACGATACAAACCTTCGAAGATATGCTGAGAGCATGCATGTTAGATTTCAAGGGTGGATGTGAGGACCACTTGCCACTGATAGAATTCTCATATAACAACAGTTATCAGGCAAGTCTCCAGATGACCCCATTCGAGGCTTTATATGGTAGGCCTTGTAGATCACCAGTGTGCTGACAGTGGCTGGTGAGCCTACACTAATTGGACCCGAACTAGTCGCAGAGATTACAACACAAATTCAGTTGATACGTCAGCATTTATTGACCGCACAGAGTCAGCAAAAGAGCTATGCTGACAAAAGAAGAAGGTTTCTGGAATTTGAAGTGGGAGACATGGTGTTCTTAAAGGTCTCGCCACAGAAGGGACACATGAGGTTTGGGAAGAAGGGAAAACTGTCACCAAGATTTGTGGGACCGTTTCCCATCATAAGAAGGATGGGGGATGTAGCATACCAATTGGCACTTCCTCCACAATTGGCATCTTTACATGATGTGTTTCATGTATCGATGTTAAGGAAGTATAATCCCGACCCTTCCCATGTGTTGAATGTGCAAGATATAGAAGTACAAAGTGACGTGACATACGGCGAGAAGCCTGTCAGAATAGTGGAGACTGAGCAAAGGGTGTTGCGAAACAGAGCGATTCAGTTCGTCAAAGTGGTATGGGATCGACATGGTGTTGAAGAAGCCACATGGGAACTCGAATCGGAGATGAGAACAGCTCACCCCGAATTGTTCATGTAATTTATTTTGGAACCCTATTTCGCTCGATTTTCGGGACGAAAATTTTAAAAAGAGGGTTATATTGTAACACCCCAATTTCTCAATGATATGAGTATTTACGAAAATGCCACTGGATTGGTAAATTTATTAGATGTGATTGTAAATGAGAAAATGGTGGGACCCATTGTTCAAATTAAGACCATATGAACATATTATAAGGGTCAATTTATCATGAATGAGTAATGAACATCAAATTGGGTCAATGTGGTTAATTGGGTCAAAGGACCCAATTGGGACCCAATGGGTCATAATGGACTTGTTTGACTATTGGGTGAGCCCAAATTTAGCGGGGTTAAGTTGAAATGATTGGAAACTAAATGAAGCATAAATGGGTAGGCTTGAGGCACATATGAAAATCACATGCAAATGGATAAAACAACCCATAATTGGGTCATGGCGTCAATTGGATCCATGGGCTAAATGGGGACCCAATGGGTCAAGTTGACCATATGGACCATGGTTGACCGTGTGGACCCTCAAGTGAGCTCAAATATGAGTTAAATCAGGTTGAGTTGGAACTGAAGTGAGTTGGAATTAAATCAAGTAAAGAGTTGACTCAAGTGCATTAAATGAAATGCATTAAGTGTAGTGAGTTGTGTGAGTTGAGTTGGAACTCAAAGGGACCTTGAGTTCAAGTGAGTCAAATGGGATATGAAGGGTTGTCTTGATCTCAAACATCAACAAGAAAACAAGTCCCACACGTTGGTGGGTTGGAATTAATTTTTGGTGCATGGAAACCAATGGAATGAGATAAAAATCTCATGGGAATTGGGAGGGTTTCCATCTCATATGGAAACCCAAGGCTCCAACATTGGGAGTGCCAAGGGATGCATTGGTTGGCATCAAGTGCCCCTTGGTTTGATCAAGAATTGATGAGGATTAATGAGCGGATATGGGGCTGTTTAACAAAAACAAAACACCATCACTTGGCCGAATTTACATTGCCAAAAACCTTAGAATTCTCATCTCTCTCCCTCTCTCAAGAACACACCTCCTTGGCCGCACCAGCTATTAGTGTTTTCACCATTGATTCAAGCTTCTAATCAGCTAGAGACTAAGGTAGCAAGAAGGAGGGAAGCAAAGATCAAAGGCAGGAGGAAAGGCAAAGGAAATTGGTAAGTACTCCATGGATTTTGGTTTAATTAAATTGGTAAAAAGGGAGCATGTTTTGGGCCATGGAATGGCCGAATGCATCAAGGAATTAAACCTTGGATTAAGATTGTTTAAAATGGTAAAAATGTATCATTGGGTTCATCCACTTTGGATGGCCGAACCCCATGAAATGATTTGGGTATTTTGATGGTTTTTGGAAGGCTAAAAACCATGCAAAATTATAGAGATTTTATGTGTTTTAATAAGACTCAAATTATAAGTTAAAGAGGTTCAAAACATAGGCCATAGGGTTCGGCCATTGGGGATGGCCGAACCCCATGGAAGGATTAATAGGCTTATGGTTAATTTTAATGGTTTTGGAAGATAAAACCATACAAGTTATAAAGGGTGTTAAGATGTGTTGAATGAAGATAAGTTTATTATTTTGGGTTGGCCATTGGATGGCTGAACCATGTAGTTATTATGGTTAAAGAGTAGAGCCTAAGTTAGGTACATATGATGGAATCATTGATCAAAGAGAACCATTGGGTTCGGCCATGTGTATGGCCGAACCCCATGGACCATTTTATATGGATGTAAGGTTTCTTGGTTATGGAATTTAGTGGAAAGTTTTTATGGATTAATTAGGATAAGATCATGGTTGAAAACTATGGATGATGATATGACTATCTATGGACTTAATGTAAGTAAATAACCAATCATGGTAGATGATGGAATATGGGATAAAAATCCATAGGATGAGGTTCGGCCATGTAGTATGGCCGAACCCCATCAATGATCATTTGGTGGACTTAGGCTAAGTTATAATATAATTGGAGATGGTGAATGAAGGACCAAATCAAATGGAGAGGTTCGGCCAAGTAGTATGGCCGAACCCCACTAAGGTGGTTTTTATGGATCTTGTTTTTCTAAGCAAGATTAAATATGGTTAGGTCAATGGCAAAATCGTAAATACAAGTCAAAGTGTAATATGAAAGGGTTGATCAAATGAAAAGGAAGATTAAATCCTAAGTTGGTGAGGTTCAGCCATGGGTATGGTCCCCACAAGATGATTTATGGAATCTAGACTTGATTAGAAATCAAGAAGATTAAGTATTAACTTACTGTTGTATAAACAAGGGAACGGAAGTTGAATGGCATGCGAGTCGTGATCGAGTAAAGCTTGAAAGGAACGGACACTTAAGTGAAGTTTCCGTAGGTTTCCTACCTACTTGTAACCACTGTTATATTTGGATTTATCATGTTATTATGTGATATGTTGTTATTGATATTATGTTTCAAATTGATTTTGAATGATGAGTTATATATTTACAAAGGACATATATATACATTGACATCTCATGCATGGCATGGGGTGATAATTATGGAACAACTTAATGAGGAGAGTCCTATCCAGAGGAAATGAGGAGTACTCTGGATTATCTTGACATAAAACTTCTATACAGAGGAAATGTGGAGTACTCTGACTTACTTTGACATGAGAGTTCTATTCAAAGGAAATGTGGAGTACTCTGGATTACCTTGATGTGAGAATTCCGCCAAGTGATAGCTATGTATACTTGTGATGGGTGGGACTCATTACATTCGCATTTACATGCATAGCATTGATTTCAGATGTTTTTGGATGATTAAATATTATGATATATGCATGTTTTTATACACTAACCATGTGGTAGCCTTGATCGGAAAACCTACTGGGCGCGTTGATCTAACGCCCTAATTCTATCCTTAGAGGATAATGCAGGAAAAGGGAAAGGGAAAGAGAAGGTCGAGGACCAGGAGGGGAGCCAAGCTTAAGCGCTTGAGTGTTGGAATGAATTGCTATTTTACTGTCATTTGAATTACATTTTATGGACATGTAATAACTAGTAACTTTGCTATGGTTTGTTTATAGTTTTGATAATGGATGCTTGGTTTAATCAGTTTTAATGGGGACTTGTACTTGCTATCTATTCAGTTTAATTCCGCAATTGGTCTAGTTTTATTCCACATGACTTGATTAGTTCCATGTGTGGATTGTTTTCATAGTCTAGTGCATGCACACATGGGTGGCCAGTTAAGGGTCGGACTTTGGAAGTCCGAACTTAACTCGCGTCGTGACGTTGTCCGCTCTTTTTCGGTGTTATTATTATTATTATTTAAAAAAAAATAGACTCTGAATTTCGGAAAGGGCGACGCGTTACGACACCAATATTAAGTTTAGTGTGAAAAAGAAAAATATTCACAAATCGAGTGATCACTAGAGGAATACTAGTGGAGACTTAACCCAGTAAACTTTAGAGACATTCTTTTCTTCTGAGGATTATAAGTCAATTCCATTTTCTTTGGTAGCGCAAATCAGTTGTTGTTGATCTCATCATTCTTCATCTTGGTCACATTACAGAGAGTGCCATCAAATTTGAGTTAGTATGCTTGAAATTTTTCAGAATTTATTTAAAACAATGAGACCACATGGTGAAGCTTAGATATGATTTAGGCCATTTTTGGATCGTTTGAGCCTTTCAAAGCCTACTTTTGGTCATTTATCCTAATAAGTTTCCATTTGAGTCTTATTGAAAAAATAACCTATTTTATTGATCAACCAGTTTACCATTCCCAACTCACGTTGTGGAGTTTGAGCCTCATTGAAATATCTGTGACCTATTCTAGTACTCAGAAAAGGTTAGAGATGAAAAATTGGGATGGTACTTTGAAAACTAAACAACACTAAAGAAAAAAAGGAAAGATAAAGAAAAAGAAAAAGAAAAAAGGGAACATCCGGACACCAAAAGAAGGATCTGAAAAAGAGGAGAAAAATAGAAAAGAAAAGGTTGAATATTTTGAAAAAGTACTGAAAGGAAAATAGAGGAAAAATATCCCATTCAATAATTGGGGGTATTTGTTGAGCACTAAAATATTACATTTTTACTCCTGAATATTGGACCAATTAGCTCTCAATTCTGTGTGTATTGGAGAATTTAATATAATTTCTTAGTTTTATAGATTAAAAATGGAGAATTCAGGAAATCAGGCTAAGTCAGTGGATAATTGCAAGTTTGGTGCTTAATTCGGAAGACTTGGAATTTTTATGATTAATTTCACTCCACTTTTAGGATTTTCATGTAAATTGCTTAGTCTAGATCCGTCTATGAGAGTCTAAATTAAATCAATATTTTAGATTTTCAAGTGGTGAAGTTGATTATTTAATTCTGGAAGAGCAAACTAGCAATTCAAAAGGCAAACGCTGGAATACAAGATTAATGGGCTAGAGATCCACTTCAATTAGGCCATGCTAAGCTCCACAGCCTATCATTGGGCCAAGCCACAAGCAGTCGAGGCACATATTACAAGATAGGCCAGGCCAATGTGCACTTCAAGTCCAAGAAAAACTCAAGTCCAAGGTCCATTGAAGGCCCATGTGCTCATTTAAAAGTCTAAAACCCAAGTCCATAACCAAGTCACACTCCCAAGCCTTGTCCATTTTCTTATCCATCCACACCATTCAATCTCCATCTTAAATCCTAACCATTCATCTCATGCATAAAAAATAGGTCGAAATCTAGAGCCACCTATCAAATCCAACCCATACATTCATGTCATCAGGTCTAGGCCATCCAACCTATCCATCACCTAGATCAACTTTAGGACCATAACCATCCATAAATCATTTCATTATCCATCCATTTAGATCAACCGTCACTCATTAAAGCCATTAGATTTAAGACATTTCATCAGAACCATCCATTTCATGCATACATTTTAGGTAAACCCTAGAGCCTTTATCCCATATCCATTGCATACGTAAATCATTTTAGATCTAGGCCATGCATTTGATCTTCCATGTAGATCAACCTTTAAATCATAACCATCCATTAGAAAACTTACCATTCATATAATTTATTTCACCCAATAAACCTTAGAGCCATTAGATCTTAACCCAAAGTAATCTAAGCCATTCATTCATAAAAACACTAGGATTAAGAATAAAGCCAAAATCCCATTAGGTTCATGCCACACCTTATCATCCAATCCACAAAGTCCCCACACGATTTTCTCTATCTCTCTCCTATCCATTCAAATTTCACAGTCAACCCTAAGCAATGTCATCATGTTATCATCCATCCATTCATTCATTTCATCTTTAGATCTCAACCATCCATGCATTCCATGTATTAAACAAAACCCTAATCCCAAGCTACAAAATTCGTCCATGCTCAATCCAGATCCTATTTTCTCTCCTTCCCTTATTGCTCACCAAGTTAACTTGATCTCCAAGCTAGTTTGAATCCCAAGCAGCTAAAATCGTGTGCATACCTTAGAAAACCGTAATCTTTACAACTTTTAATCCTCTCCATCCATCCTTTAGATGATCTAATCCAAGCCTTTCATTCATAACTTAAACCAACATTTAATCTCAGCCGTCCATTCCAACCATGAGCCTATAAATAGAGCACTAAAGCAAACAATAAATTTCGAATTTGACTTGGAGCTCAAGAGGACCAAAGGTTGAGGAGAATAGATCAAGAGATAAGAAGACAGGAGGTCCCACACGATTTTAAAAGTGAGAGTTGTAAATTTGAGTCTCCATTTTGTTTTATTGTTTTCAATTTTATGAATGCCTGTACTTGAATTTTTTCATGAAATAAATAAGAGATGTGCTTTTAGAATCCTGAAAAGTCCGATTATTCAAACTTCTTTTTATGCTCTCGTTTAATTTAATTTTGTATTCTTTATTTAATTAAAGGACTTAGGTTATAAGTGTTAAATCTAAGAACTAAACTTTAATTAGATTAAAGATTATGAATTTTAATTAAATAGTGTAAACTGATAATTGAGTTCTAAGCATGAACTCAGATCTAGATCTCCTATTTGTTTATTTATTTTTGGCTATGAGAGAAAAATTCCATAACCACCCTTTACATTTTGCAATTTTAAATTATGTGACTTACTTTACCAGTAATTTTATTTTCAGTCTTCTAGTTACAGTAATTCCTTTGTTTGTTTGTTGTATTCTAAATATTCAATTTATTTTCAAGTTTTTATTCTTGTATGTTCATGTGCTCTATTATTTAATTCTTTGTATTCAAACTTTCTCTCTCGAAATTTTCTAACTAAGGCTGGAGATATGATATTTTGATTTTAAAACATGTGATTTTAAATTAAGATAAGACTACCTTTTTTCTTGATTCATCAATTTAATAAAAAGAAGATGGAATTTATTCTCAATTTGTTAACTTCATAATTTAGATAATAATGGTGTTAACTTTGACTTTCTAAGATCTAAATTAAAAGTGTAATTCCATGAATTTGATTTGTTAAGATTATGTCTTTTTATAGGTACCAGTTTAATTTAAGAATATATTTTGTGGATTTCCTTTGGGTTTGACCTCGCAGTCATACTACTATACTATACATGGTTCGTGCGCTTGGAAGATTATAAATGTAAAATTTTCACATCAACAGAGGACATGTTAGAAGTATGGACAGTCGGGACATTTCATCAGAGATTGTCCTCAATGGAGAAATACTAGTAGAGGGACAGAATCACAATAGCCTTTTACGGCGGTACCCATGCACGCCCAGCAGACCCTCTCGCATCTGCAATCCCCAGTGGATCACATCAAAGACCTAGGCATAATAGGGGTCGAGAACATCAGGGACAAACCACGAGGGCAGAGCGTTTTCCGTGACATCTTAGGTGGGAGAGACAATGGAACCACCAATTTTGTAGTAGTTCGTGTTAGTTCCCCAGCTTAGCCGAGTCTCTATTTGTCAATTCCATGACTCGGGAAGAAACACTTGCTAAGAAGCTTGAAGACTCAAGATGATCAAGAAAGAAGATCATGCTCCCCCAAGTTCAAAGCTCATCCTAATAGCAATCACAAAAAGGTATTATGGTCATAGATGACCTTAGGTGGAACCTACACCTTAGAGAGGACTATCCCTAGGCTTATCTGAACAAATGGTTATGCAACGCCCTGCCCTTTTCACCCTTCCGAAAACCAGAGTCTGAAAATTTCTTTTGAAAGAAACATAGAGTGAACAAGAGCGGGAGGCGCCACAACGCGAGCTAAGTTCGGACTTCCTAAGTCCGACCCTTAACTGGCCACCCATGTGTGCATGGACTAAACCCACGAAAGACAAACTATACATGGAATTAAGTAAAACTTGTGGAATAGACATAACTGATTGCGGAATAAGTCAAATATGCGGAATTATAATCAATACTCAGACTACTCCCTTATCAGATAGCAAAGTACAAGTCAAGTTTGTTTTAACATAATAACCTCATTAGACTATTCTCAAACTTAGCATTTGTCCACAATAACTTAATTCATAATCCAACATCAAGACTATAATTCAAACCATAGCAAAGATACTAGCTATTACATGTCCATAAAGATGTATTCAATATAACAGTAATATAGAAATCCCAATCAACAACCAAGCGCTTAGGCGTGGCTCCCCTCCTGGTCATCGACCTTCTCTTTCCCTTCCTTGTTCCTGCATTATCCTCTAAGGATAGAATTAGGGCGTTAGATCAACGCGCCCAGTAGGTTTTCCGATTAAAGCTACCACAGGGTTAGTATATAAAACATGTGCTTATCATAGTATACATATATTATCAAAACATGTAAATCAATGCTATGCATGCATATGTAATGAGTCCCCACCCATCACGCATCTACATAGCAATCACTTGACGTGAATTCCATCGTCAAGGTAACACACAATACCTTCTTCATTTCATCTTGATGATCTACCTCCTGACAGGACCCTCATCGCCTAAGGAGGCCGATGTGGTTCTATCATCATATTACTCCTCCTGGTGGGACCCTCATCGCCTAAGGAGGACGGTAACTCGTATCATAAATACTCCTCCTGGAGGGACCTGCACGCCTAAGGAGGTCTCACAATTGCATCACAACATATCAACGGAGTGCGACTTCGAGTTCCACAATCATCATCCCATGTCCATGCATGAGATGCCAATGCATTGTATGTCATTTGTAAATACATAATTCATCATTCAAAACCACATTTGAAACATAAATCAAATGCAACATATCTCATAAAAACATAATAAAACCAAATCATAATTGTGGTTACAAGTAGGTAGGAAACCTACTGAAGATTCACTTCAGCGTCCGATCTTTCTTAATCGTCACCCGCTCACGACTCGTACGCCTTTCACGTTCCGTTACCTTGTGATGTAACAGCAAGTCAATCACACTATCATTTTCAATTTCCATTCACATCTTAAACCCAAAAGTCATCTTGTGGGGTTCGGCCATACCCATGGCCGAACATCACCAACTTAGGATTTAACCTCTTTTTCATTTGATCAATTCTTAAACACTTAACCCTTTAAACATGGCTTGGTAGGGTTCGGCCATACATCATGGCCGAACCACACCACCTTGGTTTAACCCTTCTTTCATGTCCTTTTAAACTTTCTCTACCCATATTTACATTATTACCCGTATTTACAGCTTTGCCACTAGGTTAAGCCATATCAAAAACCATTGTCCACAACAACCACCTTAGTGGGGTTCGGCCATACTACTTGGCCGAACACTACCAATCCAATTTGGATCTCTTAATCCATTCATAATTGTATCATACTTAAACTTTTGAACCACTAATCATTTCCATAAAATTGATTCATAAAACCCATAATCATGGTCCATGGGGTTCGGTCATACCCATGGCCGAACCCTATGGTTCACTTGGTTCAATACTCTCCATGATTACTCATGGTTTTAACATGCTATTTCAACCATGATCAATACATGGTTCACCCATATATTGTGCAACCAAAAATAGTAAACATATATTCATTTAATTCCCATAAAAACACCATAATCTTATATGGTTTTTATCTCACAAAATCATCAATTATTACAATAAAGACGTCATACCATTTCATGGGGTTCGGCCATCTCAATTGGCCGAACCTTATGGCCTATGATTTAGACCCCTTTTGTCAAATACTTAGCTTTATTTAAAACACGTAAACCTCTCCACAATTGATATGATTCTATCTCTTGAAAGCCCTACCAATCATCAAATACTTTCATGGGGTTCGGCCATCCAAGGTGGCCGAACCCTATGTCCATGACTTGGTCCTCTTAAACATATTTTGTGTCTCATTAACCATGTAATTATCAATATAATATTACTGGGTTTTTATTTTCGAAAAAACATCCAATAACCAACACAATTTAATGGGGTTCGGCCATCCAAGGTGGCCGAACCCAATGATGCATTTTATCAATCTATACAACCTTTACCCAAGATTAAATTCCTTGATACCCTTGGCCATTCCATGGCCCAAAACATGACACTCAATTCTTTTCAAAAACATGCATCTTAGGTCTAAATAAAACATCCCAATCAGTCCATCACTTTGCATGATTTCCACTTTATAAAAACCATCAACCATCAACATGACCATCACATTTCATGGGGTTCGGCCAACCAAGGTGGCCGAACCCTATGGTCCATGTTTTTTTCTATCTTTTAACCATCAATATACCTACTCCATACCCTTGGTAGATTCGGCCAACCCATGGCCAAATCATGTTTCATTTATCCCATTTTATTAAACAAAAATCCATGGAAATGCTTACCAAATTCCAAGCTTTTCCTTATTGTCTTTGCTCTTTGCCTTCTTCCCTCTTGTTTCCTTCCTTCTTCCTTAGCCTCTAGCTGAATTGGTGCTTGATCAAAGATGAAAAACACAGCAACTGGTTCGGCCCAAAGATGGTGTTCTTGAGAGGGGGAGAGGGAGAGAGAGATGGGAATTCTAAATTTTGGAATGTGCAATCGGCCAAATGAGGTGTGTTTTCCTTTTGTTAAACAGCCCAAAGCATCTCATAACTCCTCATTAATCTTTTGATAAAACTAAGGAGGTATTGGGTGCCATCCAAGGCACCCCTTGGTACCAAACGTTGCATACATTCATTTCAGCCCATGCAGCTCATGAGATGAGATGATGCCGCCCATGCTTGGTGTCCCTTGGCTTTGCCAAGGCACCCTTTCACTCCAACGGCTGGGATTGATTTCCCTAAGTGTTGTGTGAGATTAAAACACCTTTCCATATCCTTTTGACTCACTTGATTCATGGCCCTTTTTATTCCAACTCAACTCACCCAACTCAACATACTTAATGCATCATATTTGAGTCAACTCATTTCTTAATTAAAATCCAATCCAATTCAGTCCCAACTCGAGCTGAACTAAATCACACTTGAGGTCAATTGAGGGCCCACACGGTCAGCCGTGGTCAACTTGGTCAACCCGACCCATTGGGTCCCCATTTAGCTCCTTGACCCGTTTTTACAACATGACCCATTTATGGGTTCTTTTAGCCATTTGCATTTGGTTTTCACATGTGCATCAAGCCTACCCATTTATGATCCACATAATTTCCAATCAATTCAGCTTAACCCCATTAAATTTGGGCTCACCCAATGGTCTAATAAGTCCATTATGACCCATTGGGTCCAATTGGGTCCTTTGACCCAATTACCCATATTGACCCAAATTGATGTTCATTACCCATTCATGATAATTTGACCCTTATAACGTGCTCATAGGGTCTTAGTTTGAGCAATGGGCCCTACTATTTTCTCATTTAACATCATAATTATTAAATTTACCAATCCAGGGGCATTTTCGTAAATATTCGTATCTTTGAGAAATCGGGGTGTTATAGGTTAAATCATAAAAGCCTAAAGAGGAAGCTTGACAGTGAATTGGAACCCAACTTGGAAATATGTATTTAGTTTCACTGTCAGCTCGACCATATGTTCTCACCGACCCGTCGATGGAGACAGGATCGACCCATCGTGGTCAACATAGGTTCTGGATTTGATAACTATCATTCTGGGAAAGCCTCTGACCGACAGTCTCGTATGCACCGACCCCTCGGCGATGAACTTAAACAGCCCTTCGTGGTGGACGACTCGTCGGTAAAGGACTTGAGCATTTTGGAATATGAACTCATGTGGGTTCTCGAAGAAACAGACATTTCGGTATATAAAGACCGATCGAGAGTAACAGGACCAACCCCTTGGCAAAGGACGGTAGGTCAATTTGGGTAAGACATGTTTCTGGACTTGAAACTACTGTCAGTATGGTGTTGCCCAGATCGAACCTTTCGTATGTACCGACCTCTCGGTGCCATGACTGTCAACCCATCGGCGACACCGACCTGTCGACCGGGAAGTAATTATGTCGTTGAGAGTGCATTTAATGTGCAATGGTCGGGTGCTTGTACGGTAATAAATATGAACACTGACCTATTGGTGCCACCAACCTGTTGGTACTAGACAGTCTGAAAAACCGTTAAGGCTCCTCTATAAATATGAGTGTTGTATTATCATTTGATTATCTTCCTTGAACTGAGAAAAATCATACACACTAAGGAACATCTTCCTTGAACTGAGAAAAATCATACACACTAAGGAACGATCATCTATGTTGTGCCTATACCCAAAAATCAAATACCCAATCTTTGATTGAAAGTGTGAGAGAGAGAAAGAGAGGAGAGAAGTTAAGATATCAACAAGGATTTGAACCAAGTTCCTTAGTCACCCAAGAATTGTGATTGTTGTACGACGTCCACGAGAAAAAGCATTAATATACCTTGAGTGAATATTTGAGAAGCACACATCTTCAAGAAAGAGTTACAAGGCAAGTGCTTCTTGGTTTTAAGTTTGTTTTTAAAACCTTTGTCCCGAAAGTGGATTAAAGAGGATTTGCTCCGGAACTACTATAAAAACTCTAGAGTATTGTCTTTGGCACAGTGGTGGATGGAATTCCCAACTGATTGAGTAAGGTGAAATTTCTACTCTAATTGTGAGGGTGTAAGTCCCCACTTAGTGAATTTAGGGATAGCTCAAGGTTGAGTTAGTCCTAACAGTGGATGTAGGTTGTTTAACCGAACCACTATATATATATCTTGTGTCCTTTAGATTGTGGTGTTAGAGCTAACTTCTTGTGTTGAGTGTTTAATCATTTTTGCTAAAATACCCACTTGATTGTTATTTTAGCTACACTTAAAACTAATCAATCAAGTTAAGTTTAAAAGGAGCAATGAATTGAAATTGACCTATTCACCCCTCCTCTAAGGTCAATCGTGTTCTAGCACATTGGGAATTTAAGTTCGAGTATGTAAGGCTTGTGATTTAACAGTGGGTAATGTGATATTAGAATTTGATTTATTGTTTTTAGATCTGGTAGAATTTGACATTATTTTGGGTATGGATTGGATATTCGCACATCGAGTCACAATAGATTGCTATCAGAGGAAGATTACATGCAAAACTTTATCAAGAGTTGAATTCGTACGGAGGTTGAGTTTACCTTACACTTTGAGACCGATTGAGATAAGTAACAATCGAAGAATATACAGGCCAACGTCGTTGGGAAAATACTGAAATTGTGAATGTTAAATTACCTCGAGTGGTGTGTGAATTTCCAGAGGTGTTTTTGAGAAACTGACAGAGTTGAATTTGTGATTGACTCACTTCCAAGTACATCACTCATTTCTATTCAGCCATATAGAATGGCACCAGCTAAGTTGAGAGAGCCAATACTCGATTGAAGGAATTCAAAGAGTTGGATTCATTCACCTGAGTGCTTCACCTTGGGGTGCGCCAGTTCTATTTGTGAAAAAGAAAGATGGGTCCTCGAGAATATGCATTGATTAATCGGCAGCTGAATAAAGTAACTGTAAAGAATAAGTATCCATTGTCAAGGATCGATAATTTATTTGATCAATTGAGAGGAGCCAAGTATTTTTCCAAAATAGTCTTGAGATCAAGATACCATCAACTGAGAGTCTGGGAAAGTGATATTCAAAAGACAGAATTTCGGACTCGGTTTGGTCATTATGACTTTGTTGTCTTGTCATTTGGACAAACTAATGCACTGGCCACATTCGTAGACCTTAAGAATCGTGTTTTCATAATGTATTTGGATCATTTGTAAAGGTATTTATTGATGACATCTTGGTATATTTGGCATAGAGGAAGAACATCAACAACTTTTACGAACTATACTACAGACTCTGTCTAATCATAAATTGTATGTTAAGTTCAATAAGTGCGAATCTTGGATGGATAAAGTGCAATTCTTGGGGCATGTGGTGTCGGTAGACAGAATCGCTACAGATCCTACAAGAGTAGATGTAATGGCCCAGGTTGACAAAATAGTTATGTGAATAAGTGAATATATGAATCGTACGATTTTACGATTTTCGATTCATGATTCACTCCCCTAAACCAATTTCGATACGATTCGAGTTTGATAACATTGGGTAAAATTGGAGAATGCCATACACTTAGAGCATTTGTAGCGCCCCGCCCCTCTTCACTATGCTATTAGTCGAAAATCAGAGTCTATTTTTTTTTTTTTTTGAAATAAAGAGTGATAAAGAGCGCGGGACGCCACGACGCGAGTTAAGTCCGAGCTTCCAAAGCCCGGCCTTAACTAGCCAACCCTACGTGTGCGTGGAAACTAAGTCCACGAGAACGGTTCACACGTAGAAAGTAAGCTCACGGAATTCTAACTTAATGCGAAATTACAATAGAATCTATCCTACCAATTTTAGATAGCAAGGAAGTTACATCACTTAATTAATAATAATACCTCAAAATTATAATGACCAAATAAAAGTCCAAACCATAGCAATAGTCTAAATTATTACAGTCCAACGAGCTAAGTTACTCAAATTACATTTCCAAAATAAACTTAAGTAAATGAACTAGCTCACTCCTCCAAGCTCCTACGCTTGGCTCCGGTCGTGTCCTTCATTTCCTCAATTTCCTGCGTCATCATCTAAGGTGGAAGTAGGGCGTTAGACAACGCGCTCAGTAGGTACTCCGAGTAGGGTCAACACATGGATTAGTGATAACAAAACACGTAGATAATAGTATAGCAAAACACGCAATCAATGCCATGCCATGGGTGTCATATGTCATGAGTCCCACCCATCATGCACATCATCATTATACAATGTCCCTCTTCAATCATACATAATGTCCCCCTTGATGGAAAACCCTCATCAAGGTATTACAATCTCATAGTACCCCCCTTGATGGATGAAGTACATAAGGTATCCCCATGTGTGTTTATCGGTCGCCCCAATGGAGCATGGACTCCAGTTTCAGTTCATCCCTCCCATGCCATGCATGAGATGTAAATGCAATATGCCATATAAAATACAAATCATAGCATTAAAACCCATCTTAAAACATGTCATTTGATTACCAAAATAAATCAAGAAAAACATCCATATACACATAATCCATAGCTTACAATAAGGTAGGAATCCTACCAAATACCAACTAGCGCCCTTTGCTTTTCCGTCCACGAATTCAGTCACCGATCGCGTATCGCTTGCGAGATCCCGATACCTTATTACACATCAACCAATTAAACCCATGTTTCAACAATGCCTAAGTCCATTACTCATACCTTAGTGGGGTTCGGCCATACACCATGGCCGAACCTCACTCATTTGATTTCGGGTCTCATTTTAATCCTTAGATTATTTTAGTCATATGAGTCTAAAAACCAGCAACCATATGCTTCAATAACCCACACATAAGTTCACCATAGAGGTCCTTAAGTCCACAACCATCCTCCATGGGGTTCGGCCATACACCATGGTCGAACCCATGGTTCTTCATTTTTGGCCATATTTACATTTTTGCCACTCCTTCTTCCATGGTTAAACACTCTTCCTTCCATGTACATTTATGCCCATAACTGATCCATAAGCATGGATCCATTGATGACTCATCAACCATGACATAAAATCATTAAAAATCAGCCATTTACTTAACCTAATTCCCATTCATTTAAACACATGCATAGACCTTAACTTAGCCCATAAAATGGCTCACAAATGGGTCATGGGGCTCGGCCATACACCATGGTCGAACCCATGATGTATTTTTTCCTCATCTTTCTTGGATCTATTACAACATTTTTTATCCACAAAAAGCCGCTACTTGGGGGGGTTTCAATCATATATTTAGATCATCATTTTTTATCAATCTTAACTACATTTTGAGTCCATTAACTTAACCATATTCCCCATCACCTCTAGGGTTCCAAACACATTTAAGTCCATAAAATCTCTCCATGGGGTTCAGCCATACATCATGGCCGAACCCATGGTCCATGGTTTATCATTATTTCCACCCTTTTAAAACATTATTTACAATACTTAAAATCCATTTAAAACTACCAACATTCTTCATCATTTTCCATCTTTTCACCCATTAAAGTCACTAACACACGACCATAGGGTTCGGCCATACGCCATGGCCGAACCCATGGTTCATGGTTCATCTTTAGTTGTAAGGTTTAGGACCATAAATATCACCAATATTTCTCCATGGTTTCCCTCACTAAAACCCCTTAAAAATTTACTAACATTTAACCATTCTAAGCCTCAAAATCATTAATACATCTCCATGGGGTTCAGCCATATACCATGGCCGAACCCTATGGTTCATCATCTTCCTTAAAAAGTCCAAATCTAATGGTTAGATCACTTTATGGGGTTCGGCCATACACCATGGCCGAACCTCATCCAGTCCATTTTTTGTCCTTATGATCCACATACATAGAAACCTAGGGTTTGGCCATGCAAAGGCCAAACCATAAATCTTAGACCATACACCTTATTTTAGTCATGCATGGGGTCTTTTCCACATCTCCATAACAATTAGGGTTCATGGCCGAACCATGATCCTTGAACCCTTCTTGCCATGCATGCATGCATAATCCATATACATACATAGTGTCTTTATTTGTTCCATTATTCATAGCCTACCTTACCCATTAGGGTTTGTCCACTTCCTATCCCCTTTCTTGGATGGATTTTAAATCCATGGCCCATAATGTTTTGGCCACTTTTCAACCCAAGAAAATGGACCTTCATGACTTCCTTTAATTCCTAAAACAAATAACATCTTGTTGAGTGCAACTTACCGATCCCGCGGCTCCTCCGGTTTCCTCTTGCTCCTCTTGATCTTTAGCCTTTCTCCTTCCTTCTTTCTCCTTGATGTTCAGCCAATGGGTGAGCTTGATCCAATGAAATCCCCAAGGGCTGGTTGGACCAAGATGGAGTAGGTTTGAGAGAGGGAGAGGAGGAGAGAATGGGAAAAATATCTCAAGTCTTGGGTCTTTGGAGTGTGGTCGGTCAAGCTTGGAACTCTTTGTTTTTCTTCTAAGTATTTTCTTCTTCTTGGTCTTGGAAGAGAGGGGGGACAGCTAGGAGAGGGAGTGAGAGATGGAGAGATGGAAATGAGATGGGAAATGGGATGGGAACCCTAGATTTTCCATCTCATCTTGGGTTGCTTGGGTTAGACTCCACCCTCATTAAGGTGGAGTCTTCCCCATGAGCCCATTGACCAAACCAAATGGGTGCATGGCCTTGCATGCCTTTAATCCTAGGCCCCTTTCCCTTAGTGGTGGTGGTTGGGATGAGGTGGAACCGCGACCCCACCATGGGCCAATGCATGCCCAAGGTTGCCCCCATTTCATGGATCTTGTCTTAGCCATACCACTCTTCCATGGCCAACGATTTTGGTGGGTCTTATCTTGGTGGTTTGGGTGGGTCAAGTGAGATGGAAATCACCCATTTGACTCACTCATTATCTAAGTGACTCACCCCATATAATGTAACTCATTTGATTAATTTGATATTTAACTTAGGTCATTTAATTACATAGTTTAATTCCATTCATTTGTCTTTACTTTCTCCATGAATCCATCCATGGTTGACCAAGTCAACCATGGTGGCCGGCCCCACCAATGTCTTGGTCCACACGCCACCTCACTTGATGAGGTGGAGGTGGGCCCTACTCGGCTATGCTATCTTGATTTATTCCCAACTAACTTAGGTGATTCAAATTAATTAATTCCATTTCATTTACTTTGATCACCATTGGGCCCATAGCCCAATTAAATCTACTTCCTACCCATTTACCCTAACGTTCAAACCATGTTGACCCATTGGGTCCCAAATGGGTATTTGACCCAATTGACAATCATTGACCCATTTAAATGAAATTAATCCAATCCATGGCCCATTGGACCATACTTGGGCCATTGTCCAAATTTTGATCCATTTACCATTTATTCCATCAAAATTCTAAATTTCAACCATTAAAATAAATAATAGCCAATATATGTATTGATTTAAAAATCCGGGCTATTACAGCATTGGGAATATTTGTAAAATTCCATGCTCACAAGGTGTGTGATAATATGTTTGAGTGAATATTGCCTTATGCACATTCCAATGCATAGTTGGGTAAGGTTATGCTTTGACCTCTTTATGCCTATGTGTGATTGATGTGAATATATTGTATCAGATACAATATCTTAGAACCCAAGATGTGTAACGTAGGGCTTTGATAACTTTCCATACTTATGTATGGTTATGAGTAATGTATGTATCAAATGAATTCTCATATTGTGATTTGAATTCTTAAAAGGGTAACTCATATAATAAGCATGATGGATGTGTTTTAATGCCATGCTTGGATTATGTGATGATATGGACATTACTAGTGAGTACATGTGTTGATAATGGTTGTGGTGGATCGACCTAACCATATGTAGAATGAATTTCCATGATTTGAAGAGGAACTTGGTAAAGGGTTAGACTAAGTGATACGGGTGAGTTAAGGTCAAATATCTTAGAACCCAAGGGGGGTTAACTTGTGCTACAATGGGGATGGGCTAGCATGATTGAGAATGCATGGAATGCAATGTAAATGTTAGGAAAACCTTGTTTGATTTTCCCAAAGTAAAAAGTATGACCACTCCCCAATGTGAACCCAAATGTGAAAATAATGAACTACGGTTGATCTGATCCACTATGTGGTACGTAGGCAACTGAGAGCATTGTGCCTCAGCTCGATCAAAAGATGCATTGTGTCATCCATTTATATTAAGGATGATGTAAGATGTTGAGCAAATGTGAAGTGTAGAAAGGGGTTGGTGGGATATACCTTCTCTAATATGTCCCTCACATGATATTGATAAAGTTATGCCTCAGTCCTTTGAAAAAGGAACTTGTCCTATCAGTAGATCATTGTGTCTCACCTTTGTATAGTTAAAAAAGATGAGATAAGTATATAGATTCCATGAGTAAGGCCTAGAGTAGCCGTGAGACCGAGGGAGCCTCGATATGAACATACAGACTGTGGCATTGAGATGTATATATGACTTGGCCACTTGATATTAAGATGTGATATGGGTACGTCCCTCACGTGATTATGATGGTTGACTGACCGTTCGAAAGAGGTATTCGGGACGGTGGGGTCGGCTACGGAAACTTGGTCTCGTAGGGTTGCCGTCGAGGAGTAGGTCTTTCACATGTTACGCACTGGAGGGAGATCTCATGGCTATTTAGCACACTGGATGTGCGTTGATGCGCAGAGCTAGATACCATTTTACCCCATGGGGGTGGTGCCAGCTTCATTAGACGCGGTTCGACCGCCATAGATCTTAACTGAATCACCCTTGAGGTGAAGGGATGCAGGGTGAGGTAAATTTGATCACGCTAGTCGTGGGTCTCCCGCTTAGTAAGTCGTGGGCCCTAAGTCTTGCTAAGGGTCGTTGTATATTTATGATATGATATGATGATTTGATATTGTTGCCACAGTTACGTAGTGATTCATTCGAGTGTTGTTCCTACGGATAGATGATCTCTTGGTAGATGATGTACCCCTGGATTAGTTATGCCCATGGATGGATTATACCCATCGAGGGATTATATTCATGGACGGTTATTACCCATTGATAGATGATACTCATTGATATAGTGTTACCAGGGATGGATGTGTATACCCATGGATGATGGTTCCCATGGTGGTTCTTGGATGTTGGTGTTAGGGTAGACATGTTGGTCCCATGGTAGACGTATTGGTATTATGGTGGACATGTTGGTCCCATAGTAGACGTATTGGTATTATGTTAGACCTGTTGGTCCTATGATAGACATATTGGTTCTACGAATGTATGAGTTATGCCCATGGATAGATTATACCCATGGAGTAATTATATTCATGGATGGTTATTACCCATGGATAGATAATAATCACTAAAGGAGAGTTACCAGGGATGGATGATTAATCCCATGGATGTTGCTCCCACGGTAGACATATTGGATTTATGTCTAGATATTGATTATATGGTGGGCATATTGACCCCATGATAGATATAGTGGTCCCATTGTAGATGTATTAGTCTCATGGTGGACGTGACGGTTCTATGGATAAATATTATTTTCTCATGGAGGGCTTTGTGACTATGGATGAGTATTGTATATCGTGGATAGATATTCCCATAGAGGGCATTGATTCCATAGAGGATTGGACCCATATTTAATGTATTGTCCCCGAGGAGGGATGCATTTATGTTCGGGTATAAGTCCCATGGTTGAGGTTTATCCCATGTGTGACTTTGGCCCCATGGTTGATGGTGTTCTCATAGTTGATATAGACCCGTGATTGGCTAGACCCGTGATAGATGAGATCTATTCTATTGATGAGGCCCACGATAGGGTAATTATAATGTCTTGATGTGACATCATGAATAACAAGGGTTAGTGCTATGAAATAAATGAATTGAGAACTATGCAAGATCTAATCTCCATTGGAATACGTAGGCAGCTGATAATTCAGTTCGATCAAATCAAGGGTCCAATAAGTCCTGAGATCCATAGGGATCTCGCAACACATGTAAGTGTCACGTGTTTGGACTATGAGTTGTGTATGCTTCAAAAAAAAATTATTGTTTCTCACGTGTCCGTTGGGTCAGGCCGTGGCAGTGGAGGCAGTGTTAAAATGGGGCAAAATGAGGAATGTATCTGAGATCTGTAGTTTCTTGGTGCTAGTCGAGTACTACCGTCGATTCATACTAGACTTTGTGAAAATAGCAGCTCCGATGACACAATTGTCAAGAAAGGGAATGGAATTTGTACGGAATGAACCGTGTGAGAAAGCTTTTATAGAATTGAAAGAAAATTTGACTACTTCCCTCATTTTGGTTGTGCCAGAGAGTGGTCGGGAATATACAGTTTGTTGTGACACGTCGAGAAATGGCCTTGGGTGTGCATTGATGCAAAATGGGAGAGTGGTGGCTTATGGATCTCCGTAACTAAAGCCTCATTAACAAAACTACCCTACCCATGACTTGGAATTGGCTGCAGTAGTTTATGCAGTGAAGATGTGATGACATTATTTATATAGGGAACGACTCGAAGTATTCTTTGATCATCAGAGTCTAAAATACTTATTTACACAGAGGGATTTGAATCTAAGGGAAATAAGGTGGGTGGAATTCCTAGAAGATTGTGATTTTCAGATCTCTTACCACCCTGGTAAAGCCAATGTTGTAACACCCCGATTTCTCAATAAGATGGATAATTACGAAAATGCCCCTGGATTGGTAAATTTAATAATTATGATGTTAAATGAGAAAATGGTGGGGCCCATTGTTCAAACTAAGATCCTATGAACATATTATAAGGGTCAAATTATAATGGATGTGTAAAGTACATCATCAAAATGGTGAATTGGGTCAAAGAATTCTCAATGATTAGAATAATTACGGAAATGCCCCTAGATTGGTGAATTCAATAAATGTGATTGTAAATAAGGAAATAGTGGGGCCCATTGTTCAAATTAATACCCTATGAGCACATTATAAATATAAAGTTTGATTGGATGGGTAATGTACATCAATTGGGTCAAAAATGGCTAAATGGGTCAAAGGGCCCAAATGGGACTCAACGGGTCTTAATGGATTATTTGACCGTTGTGTGAACTTAAATTAAATGGGGTTAAGCTGATTTGATTGGAAATCAAGTGGAGTAAAAATGGGTAGGCCTGATACACATGTGAAAACCAAGTACAAATGACCAAAATACACATAATTGGGTCATGGAGTCAAAAAAGGGTCAAGGAGCTAAAGGGGGACCCAACGGGTCGGGTTGACTTTGTTGACCATAGCCGACCGTGTGGGCCCACAAATGAGTTCAATGGTGAGTTAAATCAGGTTAAATGGAACTGATTTTATTTAATTTGAATTAATAATGAGTTGACTCAAATGCATTAAATGATTGTCAATTAATGAGGTGAGTTGGACATGTGAGTTGGGTGAGTAAAAATGGAAATCAATGGGACTGTAAATCAGTGAGTTCAGAGGGAATATGAGTAGTTTGGCTCAGTGATAACCACCAAAACAAGTCCCACACATTGGGGACTTGTTGGGGTGATTTCCATGTTAAATCTTAAATGAAATGCATGGGAATTGGAGGTGATGCGTGGGAAGTTGAAAGGCTGCATAGGCAGGTACCAAGGGGTGCATTGGATAGCACCCAAGACCCATCGTTTTTTATAAGAATTGATGAGGGAATGGAGGGGTCTTGGGGGCTGAAGTACTAAAGGAAATGACCACCAAGGTTGTCCGTTTTTCACATTGGAAATCCAAGAATTTCCATCTCTATCTCCCTCTTTCCAATTCGTTTTTCCTAGCTGGAACATCAGAGGTGTTTGCACCAGTAGATCAAGCACAAAACAGCATAGGAAAGGAGGCAAAGAAGGATTGGAAGTAAAGATTAAAAACAAGGAACTTTGGTAAGTTTTTTACATAAGTGCTTGGTTTATTAAAGAGCTTGAAATTATAAATTTGGATAACATAATTTGGTCATGTATGGCCGAATTTGTCATAGGTCTAAAACTTGGATTAAATGGCTTAAAAGGATAAGAAAATATACCATTGGGTTCGGCCATCTTGGTTGGCCGAACCCCATGAAAAATGTGGATTTGGTTTGATGATCTTAAAGGTCAAAAACCATGTCAAACCATGGTGTGTTATGCACATATGTATTGGGCCATGGTTATGGCCGAATACACCAAGGTTTTAACCTTGATTAATAGAGGTTCTAAAATGGTAAAGATGACCATTGGGTTCGGCCACCATGGAGGTCCGAACCCCATGTAAAAGTTAGGTTGGTTTTGATGTTTTGAAACATAGAAACTATGGAGTTTTTGTGGACTGTTTTGAGGTTTCTTTTTGATACAAATGCATGTTTTAAAGAGGGTTAAAAACATGGATTTGAATGACATAAGGACTGAAGTTAGCATGGGTTTAAAACAGTGGATTAAAATTGATGAAATGGACCATGGGGATCGGCCATCCAAGATGGCCGAATCCCATGAAGTAATATGGTCATTTGGACAAGTTGACGAATTGATTTGGATGTTTTAAGAGGTAAAAAAATACAGTAATGTGATGCTGTTTATTACTTGTCTAAATGAGATCTAAAACATATTTAAGAGGACCAGAACATGGACATAGGGTTCGGCCACTTTGGATGGCCGAACCCCATGTTAGTATTTGATGATTTTGATGAGTTTAAAACCATATAAAATATGGTGTTTGATGTGATTTGGTGAAGTTTAACTTGCTGTTATTGGTTGGCCCATGTAGGGCTGAACCATGTCAATATTAGGGTTAAGTTACTGATTCAAATCATGGGTAATTGATGGATCAATTAGATCAAGAGAACCATTGGGTTCGGCCATGTGCAAGGCCGAACCCCATGGGCTGTTTTTGGAATAAATGGACTAAGTTCATAGGTTGTGTTTGATATTATTCCCATGATTTTATAAAGGGTTTAAAGTATTGTAATGGAGAACCATTTGATGATGGAAGAGTGGGAATACAAGGTTCAGCCAAGTATAGGGCCGAACCCCATAAAATGACAAATTCTAAGTTGATGATGTTCGGCCATGGGCATGGCCGAACCCCACATGATGTGGATGGGTCTTAGATGTGATTGAATTATGGGAAAGATTGATTTATTGATCAAAGGTCGAATGATCATCTGTATGTTTATATGAACCCTACCAAAGTATTTTGTAGGAAGTGATGCTTAATAAGGGATTAAATGAATGAGAGACCAAAAGGATAAATAGGTGAGGTTCGGCCATGGGCATGGCCGAACCCCACATAGTATATTTTGGTAAATTGACTAAATTGGAACTACATGATAAACGTTTGGTTTGCTGCTATTTAAATAGGGTATCCAGACTTGCGTATACGGCGTACGAGTCATGAACGGCTGACGATTAAGAAAGATCAAGTACTGAAGTGAATCTTCAGTAGGTTTCCTACCTACTTGTAACCACAATTATGATTTGCTTTTATTATGTTTTTATGAGATATGTTGTATTTGATATTATGTTTCAAATATGGTTTTGAATGATGAGATATGTATTTACAAATGACATACATGTACATTGACATCTTATGCATGGCATGGGATGATGATTATGGATTACCTTGACTTGAGAGTCCCAATGAAAGAATACCATGAAACAACTCAATGATGAAGTGTCTTTCAACAGGTAACGAGGATTACTGTGGATTACCTTATCATGTGAGTCCCAATGAAAGAATACCGTGAAACAACTCAATGATGAAGTGTCTTTCCACAGGTAACGAGGATTATTGTGGATTACCTTATCATGTGAGTTCCAATGAAAGAATACTGTGAGTCCCAAATGAAAGTGTATTGTGATTTACCTTGACGGTGAGAGTCCCGTCAAGTGATGGCTATGTATGTGTGATGGGGTGGGGCTCATTACATATGCACTTACATACATAGCATTGTTTTCAAATGTTTTATTGATAATCATGTACTATGATATATATGCATGTTTTATATGCTAACCATGTGGTAGCCCTGATCGGGAACCTACTGGGCGCGTTGATCTAACGCCCTAATTCTATCCATAGAGGATAATGCAGGAACAAGGAAGGGGAAAGAGAAGGACGATGACCAAGAGGGGAGCCAAGCTTAAGAGCTTGAATGATAAATGGGATTTCTTTATTACTCTCTTTTGAGTTACAATTATGGACATGTAATAGCTAGTATCTTTGTTATGGTTTGAAGTATAATATTGATGTTGGATATATGAATTAAGTTATTGTGGACAAATGCTAAGTTTGAGAATAGTCTAATGAGGTTATTATGTTAAAGCAAACTTGACTTGTACTTTGTTATCTGATATTGGAGCAGTCTGAGTACTGTTCATAATTCCGCATATTTGACTTATTCCGCAATCAGTTATGTCTATTCCGCAAGTTTTACTTAGTTCCATGTGTGGATTATTTATCATGGGTTTAGTACATGCACACATGGGTGGCCAGTTAAGGGTCGGACTTGGATAGTCCGAAATTAACTCGCGTCGTGACGCCCCCTGCTCTTGTTCACCTTGTGTTTCTTTCAAAAGAAATTTTCAGACTCTGATTTTTAAGAAGGGTGAAAGGGCGGGGCATTACAAATGTAGTTGTTGTTGCACTAAGTCACAAATCTTGGAGCATAATGGTTGGCTTGGGAATTGGACAATGGAGAATGCTCGAAACGGTAGCTAATTATGATTTGGAATTGAATAAAAGTGGTGGAATTGTGAGAATTCAAAACTTGGTGGTGCAACCTTCTCTTATTGATAGGCTGCTTCGAGCACAACAATTAGATACATAAACAAAGAGTATTAGGGGACTGATCGAGAAAGGGTAGGGCCTAAAAGGATGGGCCGTAAGAGCTGACGGTGGACTGACAATGCATGGTCAATTGTTTGTACCCTTAGCAGAAGTGCATCACTTTTTTCACCACTCTCGATTTGACGTACCAAAATGTATCATGATCTGCAACGGCAATAGGGGTGGAATGGAATGAAAAATGATATAGAAAATCTTGTAACCTGATGCCTCACTTATCAATAGGTGAAATCTAAACACCAGCGACTCGTTGGGGAATTGGAAAAGCTTTTGGTGTCCAAATGGAAGTGTGAAGATATCACGATGGATTTTGTTTTGGGTTTACCTAACTCCCCTCGACGTAATGACACTATTTGGGTAATAGTGGACCGGCTCACCAAATCGGCATATTTTTTAGTAATGAAGACCATAGACTCAATGGAAGTTCTAAGCAGCTATGTATTAAAGAGATAGTTAAGCGGCATGGAGTGCCGGTTACCATTTTATTGGATCATGACCCTCGTTTTGTATCTCAGTTTTGGTAAAGCTTACAATGAGAATTTGGAACCCAGTTATTATTTAGTACGACATTTCACTCTCATAAGGAAGGACAATCGGAGAGACCACTCAGATTTTGGATGATATGCTCTGTGCTTGCGTGCTAGATTTGAAAGAAAATTGGAAAGAACTCTTACCCCTGGTAGACTTTGTGTATAATAATAGCTACCAATCCCCTTTATGTTTAGTAGAAATTGGGGAAAAGACACTATTGGGTCCAGATATGGTACAACAAACGTTAGAAAAGATTGTGGTGATTAAGCAACGGTTAAAGACAACGCAGAGTTGTCAAAAGAGTTATGCTGATAAAAAGAGAAGACCCATTGAATTTGAGGTGGGTGATCATGTATTCCTTCAAGTGGCACCACGACCTGGCCTTTGGAGATTTGGAAAGAAAATGAAGTTGACCCCTCGATATATTGGGTCATTTGAAATTTTAGAGCGGGTGGGAAATGTGGCTTACAGATTAGCATTGCCACCACCAATAGCGTGTGTACATGATGTTTTCCATGTCTCATGCTCCGAAAATATCATCTGGATCCTTCGCATGTACTAAATTGGGAAGATGTGGAAATCTCTTAAGATGTTGTAACACCCCGCCCTTTTTCACTCGAAATCAGAGTCTATTTTTTTTAAAAAATAAATAAACAAGTGATAAGAGCGGAGTGTCACGACGCGAGTTAAGTTCGGACTTATAAAGTCCGACCCTTAACTGGCCAAACCTATGTGAGCATGGATTAAGTCCATGAGAATGGTTCTCACATAGTAAAGCATAAACTTTGCGAAATATTACTTAAATTAACTGCGGATTATAATGGAACCTATATCTACTCCATTTTATTAGATAGCAAAGTACATAGTCGATTATCCAAAATTATCTTAAACTTAAACGTTCATTCCAAACCACACCAAACCATAGCAAATATTACTAAGTTATTACATGCCCACATCTAACTAACAAATTACATGTCCATGTAAACTTAAACAAAATATCCATAAATAAAACCATTCAAATGCCCAAGCTCCTATGCTTGGTTTCCTTCGCGATCCTCGACCTTTCCCTTTCCTATGTCATCCACTAAGGATAGAAATAGGGCGTTAGAACAACCCGCCCAGTAGGTTTTCCGATTAGGGCTACGATAAGGTTAGTATAAAAACATGCATATAACATAATAATACATGATCATCAAAATCTTACAAAAACAATGCTATGTATGTATGCAAATGTAATGAGTCCCACCCATCACAAGTATACATAGCCTCCTCTTAATGGGATTCTCATCATCAAGGTACCTCCACAAAGGTTGTTCGAACGCCCCGACGGAGTGTGAACCCTGCGATTTCCTCTTGATGGGATTCTCATCATCAAGGTACCACTATATAGGTTGTTCGGACGCCCTGACGGAGTGTAGTCCCTCCGGTTACTTAACCATCACCCCATGTCATGCATGAGATGTCAATGAATACATGCCATTTGTAAATAAATCTTAGCATTCAAATCCTCTTTGAAACATAATAGTTTAACACATATCTCATAAAAATCAACATAAAACAGCAAATATAAATTGTGGTTACAAAAAGGTAGGAAACCTACACAAAAGTCAATTAGAAATATCTGCTCTTCTTAAACCGTCACCCGTTCACGATTTGCGCACCGTTCAAGAAGTCCCGTTACCTTGTTTATATAATAACAAGTCAAGATACTATCCATTTGATTTCCAATTAAATCTAAGTCCAAAAACCACCTTGTGGGGTTCGGCCATAGACCATGGCCGAACCTCACCTACTTGAATTTGATCACTCCAATACCATCCAATTAACTTAATTTAAACACCTCAAACTACAAACATTCCTTGGTAGGGTTCGGCCATACAACATGGCCGAACTTTACCACTTTGGTTTTGACCCCTCTTTCAAGTCCTTTGATCATTTCATTCCATATTTACAATATTGCCACTAGCCTAAACCCTTGTTTAAGATCGCTAACAACCAATGTCCAAAACAAATCCATCTTAGTGGGGTTCGGCCATACAACATGGCCGAACCTCACCATCTTAAATTTGGTCCTTTAATCCTTCATACATAAGACTAATTACCAATCCATTTATCTAATTATCTAGCCCTTAATCATCCACCATTGTCACTCTATGGGGTTCGGCCATACACATGGCCGAACCCTATAGTTCCTTATTTCCATTAAAACCTTTATCCATCTATGAATGGTTCTCATAATTCTATCCATTTGAATATTTTTAGACCTTTTAAAACAAAACACCATACATAGCACTTGGTGGGGTTCGGCCATACACCATGGCCGAACCTCACCCCTTTTGTTTTGGTGCTCCTCTTTCCATTCTTTTTATTGGTAAACAAAATATATCCAAGTCCATCACTTTCCCACATATTTTAAATCTTTTAAAAACATCAAAAACCCTTCATGGGGTTCGGCCATACACATGGCCGAACCCTATAGTTCTTTACTTTCCTTCAAACTATAACATACAATTTTATCATTTGATCCTTTGATGTTTCCCATTCATACTTCCATTTAGTCCCTTTAAAAATACATAATAACCTTCTATTTAACATATCATTTATCCTTCATTTTCTTCCATGGGGCTCGGCCATACACATGGCCGAACCCTATGGTTCCTTATCTCTTCCTTTAAACTTCATAGCCATGATCATACCTTTTGATGGGTTCGGCCATTCATCATGGCCGAACCTAATCAACCTCTTTTTCATACTTAATGGTTTTTGTATATCCCTTTTAGGATTTGGACATACAATAGCCTGAGCATGTTTCCTTGACTATCTTACTTAATAAAAGTTTATTGAGCACCTACCGTTTTCGCGACTCTTCCGATTTGATCTTTGATTCGGCTTGTTCTTCCATTTTCCTTTTGCTCCCCTTTAATCCTTAGCCTTCCTTCTTCTTCTTCTCCTTGATCTTAGGCCAATATATGAGCTTGATCAAGATAAGATCACCTAGGGTTGGTTCGGCTAAGATGGAGGCAGGTTTGAGAGAGAAGCTTAGCACAATGCTTCAACCCTTTTTGGTCTTTGAGAGGAGAACCGGCCTTGAGAGAGAGAGGGAGAGAATGAGATAGAATTCTCCAAATGTTTGATCTCCATTTCCTTAGAATGCTGGTCGGCTAAGAGAGAGTGTGAGGGAGAGAGATAGCCAAGTGGGAGAGGGAGAGTTGAGCCTTGTTTGAATTTGAAAATTAAACCATATCCATCTCCATTATCTCTCCATCGTGTGCCTTTGAATTTGAAATAAACTAATACTCCTCTATTTGTTTGAATTTGAAAATTAAACCATAACCATCTCCATTATCTCTCCAACATGTGCCTTGCCTTTGTAATTGAAATAAACCAATACTCCTCCATTTGTTTGAATTTGAGAATTAAACCAACACTCCTCCATCTCTCCAACGTATATCTTTGTTTTGAATTTGAATTAAACATAATTTCTCCATCTCATTTGTTTGAATTTCAAATATAAAACCGTCCACCCCATTTGCTTGAATTTCAAACGTACTCCATTTGCTTGAATTTCAAATGTAAAAAGGTCCACCCCATTTATTTTGAATTTGAATTTTAGACCACCTTCATCTCTCCAACGTATAACCATTGTTTGAATTTGAATTTGAAATGTAAACCGTCCACATTCAACTCATTCAACTCACCATTTTAATTTAAGCTTGAGCTCACCCAATGGTCAAACAAGTCAATCCACGACCCATTGGGTCCCAATTGGGTCTTTTGACCCAAATAATCACCTTGACCCAATTAAATGTACATTACCCATTTAATTTAATTTGATCCTTATAACACGTAAATTGGGTCTTAATTGAACAATGGGCCCCACAATTTTCTCATCTACGGTCATAACCTTTTAATTCATAATTTCAGTGGCAATTTTCGTAAATATTACTATATTGAAAATCTGGGATATTACAGATGTAACTTTTGAGGAGGGACCGGTTAGAATAGAAGGCTCATGAGAATGGGTACTCCAGGGCAAGACTATTCCTCTGGTTAAAGTGGAATGGCAACGCCATGGAGTGGAAGGAGCTACCTAGGAACAAGAATCCAAGGTGCGAGAACAGTATCTCGGGCTGTTCGAGAATAGAGGTAATTTTTTTTTTCCATTAAATTTAGACGACGAAATTTATTTTAAGGAGGGGAGATTGTAATAGCCTGTTTTAAAAAAGGTAAAAAAAAAAAATTAAAACAAATAATGAACTATTTCTATTTGGAAAATCTTAAGGGTTGCTCGTGTGGGAGTTGGAGTGAGGAGTATTTTCGATCTCTGGCATATTAGAAAGGGGATGAGGACTTGGCCAGAGGTTAATGGAAGGAGAAGTTGTGGAAGGGGTAGAGTTGGAGTTCGGATAAGAGGGTATCGGAGCTCCGACACTCAAGCAGCATCGGAGATCCGATACTTAAATGTTGGAACTCAGGAAATGGTTAGAGTATATAACCTTATTTCTGCATGAGAGAGAGATCATTTCATCTTTCTAGGATCAGAGACTCTCCCCAAAACACATTTCCACACCCCTTCTTCAACCCATGGTGGTGCATGTGTAGGATTGAGAGAGAAAACCTCTCCAAACTCTTTCTCATCTTGGATTCTTTCACTTTTCAGGTAATTCTTTTCTCAGACATACTTTTCTTGTATATGTTTGTTGTGTTTGGGCTGAAGAATGGGGATTTGATGATGGGATTTAGGAAATATATCTTTGGAAGAATGGGTGGATTAATTTGTGAGCTTTTAGATTGGGAAAAAGGTATGGATACAAAGATGGGATAGGAATTTGTGAAATTGAAGAAAGAAAATAAATTTTCCCTCTTGCATGTAATACATAGAGATGGGTTAAGCTTAAATCTAGGTATTAGGAGATTTAGTGTTAAAATTTGAGTTAGAGTTGGGAAAAACTGAAGCCTTCTCTTCATTATGGGGAAATTACAATTCCACTTAGTAGTGGGAACCCATGAGATGAAATTGGGTTTACATAAACTTTGGATTTTGAATTTGATAAGGTTACCCAAATTGAATTAATTGAAAAGTTGGAGTTGGGAACTTATTACCCAAAGTTGTCTCAACTGGCCCATTTACTTAAATTTGGAAAGGGGAAAGTGATGCAGGACAGGGGATAGGATAACCCTAAATGCCTAATATGGTTATCTAGATATTAAAAGAGGATGAAAAAGGAGATAGATCCTCCACATGGAAGTGTGTCCGAAAAGCCAAAATAAGGGTAAAAGTGATAATCAGGATTGAAGGGAGTTCTAGGCTTTGAATGTGGGCTAGATGGTGCAGTTGATGGGACCTAAAAGGGAGCTAGATCCTCCACATGGAAGGTAGGACTAGTAGCCACATCTGGTGGAAGATCTAACGCATATACATGGGGTTCAACTTGTCTCACAACTTTGAAAGGCTCCTAACTATGAGAGTGTAATTTTTAATAAATAAATAAATAAAATGCATCTTAAGACCGTGGATGTTTAAGGAAACAACCCAACCTTACTAGTGATACCAAATTTGATGCAGCACAGGGGATAGGGTAACCATAAATGCTTAATGTGGTTCCCTAAAAATTAAAAGGGGGTAAAAATAATTCTCCCTAAATCTAAAATGGGCTGAAATTAAATTCCAATTGATGTTTGCAATTAATTAATATAAAATTTAATACAGATAGTCATGCAAATAACATCCCCGGAATCTAATGTAAATAAATAAAGGGGAATGAATAATTTTGAAGGTAATGGGCATGAAAGACATGGTTTTAAATAAAAGGGGCATATGGTTTAAATAAGCACATGGATTTAAAAAAAGAAATAAGAAAAGGTAATAAAGAAAGAAAGGTACGATAGGTATGGAGAAGAAAAAGGGGCCTTGCGGCAACTGTATTGGAAAAAGAGGGGGTCACAAAAGCAACGGAGGCTTTGTCAACAAAGGAATAGGGTTCGTGGGGTTGCAGAAGTCACAGGGGATGGAAATACAGGTTGCGGCAAAGGGGAAAAGGGGTTACAAAGAGACACAACTATAGTAAAAGATGTATTTCGAGGTGACGGCTGTCATCAGAAAGGAAATAGGGGAAAATGAGAACATGTAATGGGTTTAGAGCTCACAACAGTGAAGGTTGGCTTTGAGTTGGGTTTGGGTAACCAAAAGAAAAGAGAAAATGAGAAGGGGAGAGAGAAGAGATTAGATTAGATAGAGATAGGTAAATACCTGGATTTGAAATAGCCATCTCGCCGTTCTCAGCTTCTCACCAAGGTTCCGTGGGCTTCTCACCAACACAAAATGCGTTGGAGACAATGTTCCAAAGCATTCGTTATTTTCATTTCATTCATAATCGATCTTTCTCTAATGAAGGTAAAGAGTATTTATACAAAACAATGTAAAGAAAGACCAAGATGCCCCTGTTACATCTGAATGCCCGCAATAACCTTAAACAAACCCAAAATTACAACTCTTAACAAAGGAATGGAATAATGAAATAAATAAAAATCTAACTCATGAGAAATAAAATAAATAACTTGATAAAATGAAGAAACTAATGCTAATCTTGTAGTGTTCGTCATCAATCTCCCCATCTGAGAAGAACTCAACCTCGAGTTCAAACAGACGAGAAGACATCAATCTTCCCATGCATGCATCTTCCTAATGTAGGGCCTTTACAGTGCAATCACGTGCACGTGAGGCCTTCAGTCATAATCCACCAAGATCACCGTCAAGCCACAATGATGCTGCTGAAGTGGCTCTCCTCTGCCATCGTCGAATATCTTCTCTGTCAATGCCTTTACCTCTTCCTAAATGAAAAGAATGCACCTCTGGCGAGACAAAGCTCTGATATCTCTCCAGAAGATCCAGGTCAAGCCGTTGTAGCTCATCCGCTGTCAACCACATGGCATCTGTCTTAGGCTTGTGCTTCCACTTCACTAGATACCTCTAGTAGCCTCCTAAATGGCTAGAAACCACTTCCTCATCTAGGATAGACTCTACCATATCTTTCTTGGGTGACAAGGAAGGTAAATAAGGTAGGACTGGTGAAGGTTGAATAGGTGCAGACCATGGGTTATGAAATGGGTCCGAAAAGCCAGAAGGAGGGTCAAAGTGATGATTAGGATTGAAGGGAGTTCTAGGCTTTGAGGGTGGGCTAGATGGTGTAGTTGTTGGGCCATAAAAAGGAGCTAGATCCTCAACATGGAAGGTAGGACTAGTACCCATTTATGGTGGAAGGTCTAGCACATATACATCGGGTTCAACTTGTCTCACAACTTTGAAAGGCCCCTCACTATGAGAGTGTAATCTTTTTAAAAAAAAAATAATAATGCAACTTAAGACCGTGGGTATTTAAGAAAACAACCCAACCTTGCTACTGATACCAAATTTGATGCAGGACAAGGGATAGGGTAACCTTAAATGCCTAATGTTAGTGCCCCGGCTTTGCCGAGTCCCTACGTTTGTCAATTCCATGACTCGGGAAAAATCACTTGCTAGAAGCTTGAAAAGTCAAGGTGATCAAGATTGAAGATCATGTCCCAGCAGATTGAAACTCATCATTATGGCAATTACAAAATAGGTATTTGGCCATAGATGACTTTAGATCATACCCACACCTTAGGAGGACCATTCCTAGGCTTAGTTGAACAAATGGTAAAATCATAAAAGCGTAGAGATGAAGCTTGATAGTGAATTGGAAACGATCTTGGAGATATGAATACAAGTTCACTGTCAGCTCGACCAGTCGTTCTCATCGACCCCTCGGTGGAGACAGGATCGACCCATCATTGTCATAGACTGGTCAACCAGACTGACAAAATTTCTTGATCATAGAACTGTCATTTTGGATATGCCTCTGATCGAGAGTCAAGTATGCTCCGATCCCTCGGTGATGAACTTAAAGACTCCTCGTGGTCAACGACTCGTCGATGAAAAACTTGTGAGTTCTAGACTTTGAACTCAAATGGGCTCTAAAAAAAATAGAAATCTCGGTATTTCAAGACCGATCGAGAGTACTAGGATCGACCCTTTGGTAAAGGGCCACAGGTCGTTCTGAGCAGGACAAGTTTCGGGACATGAAACTCTGTCTGCATGGTGTTGCCCTAGATCGAGACCCTTGTATGGACCGATCTCCCGGTGTCATGACTGCGGACCCTTGGTGATATCGACTTGTCGACCGGGAAGTAATTATATTGTTGGGAGTGCATTTAATGTGCAACGGTCAGGTAGTTGAATGGTAATAAATATGAACACCGACCCATCAGTGCCACCGACCTTTCGGTACTGGGTAGATTGAAAAACTATGTTACCTCCTCTATAAATATGAGAGTTGTGTGATCATTGAATCATCTTCCTTGAACATGAGAAAATTCACACACTCTAAGGACCGATCATCTCTCTTGTGCCTACACGTGAGAATCAAATACAACCAATTTATTGATTGAGTTAGTGAAAGAGAAAAAGAGATGAGAAAAGAAAAGATACAAACTAGGACAGAATCAGTTTCCTAATCACCTTGAAATTGTGATTACTCAACGACGGCTATAAGACGGAGCATCGGGATTAACTAGGGCCAAATTGTGTAGATCTTTGAGAATCACACATCTTCGAGAAGGATCTACAAGGCAAGTGCTTTTTGGTTTTAATTTTATTTTATAACCTTTATCCTGTGAAAGTAGATTACGGAGTCTTCGCTCTGGAACCACTATAAATGTAACACCTCGGATTTTCAATTTATTATTTTATATGAAAATAATCCATTTAATTGTGAATATTACTTATGGATTTTAAATTGGGAAAAGAGTTGGGTCATTTGCCCAATTAGGACCCAATGGTTTTTGGAATTGGTTTCAATAAAAATTAAATGGGGTTGAATTTAATTAATAATGCAATATTAAATAAATATTGCATGGCCGAATTTTAGATATGCATATCCAAGAAAGATACTTAGGCCGTGTACATAGATATTCCATATCTATGTTAGGCGCATAAGATAATTTAAAAAGGGTATGTATATTGTCTAAAATTAAATAAAGAACATGTCTAATTAAAGAGACATTGCATGGCCGTGTGTGACATTACCAATGGCAAACAAGGCAAGGGGCTCACGGCAATTGCTATCACAGCAATATTGGCCGATTGGAAAGTATTCAAAAAGAGAGGTAGCAAGGCGCGCATGGTTTACACACCATAGCGAAATTTTATCTCTCTCTCTCTCTCTCTCTCTCTCAAGATCTCATTCACGGCAAGAGCAAGAAGAGAGGGCAGCCAGCAAGAAGAGAAGGCCAAGGAAGAAAAGGATTGGAAAAGCAAGAACCAACCGGAGCGAAGAAAAACCGAAGGAGTCATGGAATCGGTAAGTGATTTTATAATTTGTGTTTAAAAGAAAAGAACCCCATGGAAGAAGATTGGGAGATAATCATGATAATTTTAAATGGAGATATGGTAAAGGATATGGGGCGGCCATTGCATGGCCGAACCATGATTTGATTATGGCTAAGATATAAGATCCAAGGAATGGAAGAAAAGGGGTGAGGTTCGGCCATGGTGTATGGCCGAACCCCACCAAATATGTTCATGAATTTTTATGGGAGTTGTGGATAATGTAATATGATGTTTGGAGGGGTGAGGTTCGGCCATGGTGTATGGCCGAACCCCACCAAATAAATTATGAATTTGGGGTTTTTCTTAGACATTGAATTATATGGACCAAGGTTAATGATTTAAATGAATGTTTTGATGGAGAACCAAGGACCTTAGGGTTCAGCCATGGTGTATGGCTGGACCCCATAGAGAATTTTGGGATAATGTTAATGCAATTAGATTATGGAATTAATGGAAGAAAATTGTGGAGTTATGTTCAAGGAAAGAAATTAAAGAACCATAGGGTTCGGCCATGGTGTGTGGCCGAACCCCATGGAGGTGAATTGTTTTGGTTATGGATTACTTCTATGAGTGAGGTTCGGCCATGGTGTATGGCTGAACCCCACTATGGCCGAACCACACTAGGGTTTATTTTATGGAGGAGGTAATTAAATTAGAAACTATCTAATTATGGACCTTAGACTAAAATGGAAGGAAGTGATTAAATTAGAAACCTTTTAATTATGGAAGGTTGTTTATTAAGAAACCTTCTAAAAATAGAAAGAGGAGATTAAAAAAATGGGAAAGTTTCTATTTATGGAAGGAGGTTGCTAAATTAGAAAGCTTTTATTTATGGAAACCTTCCAATTATAGAAGGGTGAATAATTAAGTTGGAAACCTTCTAATAATGGAAGGGTGGATGATTAATTTGGAAACTATCCAATTATGGATTGGCTAATAATGGAAGATGATGGAAAAAGGAAACTTAGACATCATAGGGTTTGGCCATGGTGCTTGGCCGAACCCCATGAATTAATTTTATGGGTTAGGTCTATGTGTTAATGAATGGAAGGATGGAAATAATTAGATAATGGCAATTTGATAATAAAGGCCAAAATGGAGGATCATGGATTCGGCCATGGTGTATGGCCGAACCCCAAGAGGTTTATTTTATGGACCTAAGATGGAATTAAGATGTCATAGGGTTCGGCCATGGTGTGTGGCCGAACCCCATGAATCAAGTTGAATGGATTGTAAGGATTTAATATGATGATTGGATTAATGGGGAGATATAAACCTAAGCTAGTGGCAAAAATTGTAAATATCCCCTAAATTGAAAGATCATGGAATGGTTTGTGGATCAAACATGAACTTAGACAATTTTTAATGATTGAAAGGATGTGATTATGGAATGATAGCCATGGATGGCATTTTCATAAATAAGTGTGAAAATGGTAAGCCATGGGTTCGGCCTTGGTGTCACCATGGCTGAACCCTATGGAGATTGGTTATGGACTTTAAATATTTTAAATCAAGTGGGACTTGGTTTTGATTGATTATATTATAAGGTAACGGGACCTCACAAGGTGTTTACGATCGTGAACGGTTACCGGACGAAAGACGAAAGGACACGTTAGCGGTCTTTGGTAGGATTCCACCTCTTTGAAACATGGGTTTATGTACATTGTGTTTATCTTATTTTTGATGAATTTATGCTACAAAGGATATGTTTCAAATGTTGATTTTAAATGCTATGTTTATTTGAAGAAAGAGCATGTGTTTTAATTATGATTTTAAATGCTACGTTTATGTTATAAAATAGCATGTGTTTCATTCGCATCATGCATGGCATGGGGTGAAGGATTTGTAACCGGAGGGGTACACTCTGTCGGGGCGTCCGAAAAACCTATGTACGGTACCTTGATGTGCTTTTCCATCAGGAAGAAACCGGAAGGTCCACACTCCGTCGGGGCATCCGGAAGACCTATGTGGTGGGTACTTTTATGTACATGTGATGGGTGGGACTCATTGCATTTGTCATCATTACATGACATGGTTTTATATGGTTTTAGATATTATGTTATATTATATGTTTTGTACTAACCATGTGTTAGCCGTAACACCGGGCGCGTTGTTCTAATGCCCTACTTCTACCCTAGTTGATGATACAGGAAAGCAGGGGAACGATGAACGCAAGGAGGGCCAGGCATAGGAGCTTGGATGATTTATTTTATATGTTTTGAATAAAGTTACATATGGACATGTATTTGAGTAACTAGTTTCGGAAATGTAATAACTTAGATGGTTGGATCTTATGTTGAATTATTATGATATTTTAAATATGATTAAGGACTTGACGTACTTTGCTATCTGAATGGAATAGAACTTGGTTCTATTATTATTCCGCATGTTATGATTCCGCAGTTATGACTTTTATTCTGCAGGATAATATTATTATGTGTGAACCATTTTCATGGACTTAGTCCATACACACATTGGATTGGCCAGTTAAGGGTCGGACTTTGGAAGTTCAGATTTAGCTCGCGTCTTGACGTCCCTCGCTCTATCACTACTCTGTAATTAAAAAAAAAAAATAGACTCTGTTTTACGGGAAAAAGCGAGTGAAAAAGGGCGGGGCGTTACAATAAAAAATCTAAAGTGTCGTCTCTTGCACACGTGGTGGGTGGAATTCCCAGCCAAATCAAGTAGGTGGAATTCCTATTTTACATGTGTTGGGTGAAATTCTCAGCCGATTGAGTTAAGTGGAATTCCTACTTTAATTGTGAGGCCACTTAGTTAATTTGAGGATAACTCAAGGTTGAGTTAGTCCTAACAGTGGATGTAGGTTGGCTAATCGAACCACTCTATATGTTGGGTCCTTGTGCTTGGGGTGTTAGAGTTAATTCCTTCTGTTGATTGCTTAATCACATTTGCTAACATACGCATACACTTGATTGTTATATGCGTTGCACTTAATTAATCAATCAATAATTTTTAATAGGACCAACGATTTTTAGATAGACTTATTCACCCCCCCCCCCCCCCCTCTCTAGGGTCAATCGTGTTTTAGAACTAAAGGGAGTACTTTCAATTGGATCAAAGCCTCATGCTCTATATATTTGGATTTAATCATCCGAGTGAGATCTGGTTGCTAGAACAGCTGTCATGGATACCTGTATGTCGATGTCCGGAGAAGAAAATAATTGGGGTTAATATCGAGTCGGAATTATTGAAAAATTATGCCTAGAAGACCCACATTCACAATATCATGCATACAATTCTGTAGTAGGTCTTGCTCTTATGATCTCTGTGATAGGAAGGCTAATTCATCATCAAAAGGAAGAAGACTCAAACAAAATAAAAAGAAAGTTAAAGAATGCAGAAGAATCTGAATCTGCATCAATTGTGGGTAAAGAAATTAAAGGTACATTTCTTGGTCTTATTGCTTCGTTTCCTTGTGATAAACAAGAACATTTTAGTAAATTTGAAAATGAAGAGACTCTTGATGATCTCCAAGAATCATACATTGCCCTGTATCTTGAGAGTATGGAATTGACTAAGAAAGCTCACAAACTTGGAACTGAGAATGCCTACCTGACCAAACTCCTTGAAATTGAAAGAACTAAAAAAGAAGCTTTCTCAACAAAATTTGAAAAAAATCAATTGATGAGATATTCGTTCATGGAAATGAAAAATTGTGAAAGATCCTTAGCTCTGGAAAGAATTACAAGGATATGTCTAGGATAGAGTATTATAAAAACGTGAAAGTAACCCCCAAGGCAAACTACCATATTTGTTAAAAACCAGACACCCAAACTCTTTAAAATACAGTGCACTTATTGTGGAAAACGGTGTCATCCTGAATCTAATTGTTATTTCAAGAAAAATCTTCTAATGAGGTGTCCACTGGGAAATCAAAGTCGTAATGCCCATAGTCAAAATTTACAAACCATCCTAGAGTGGACGCTCACGACATATGACTGGAAACAGTTCTTACATGTCTGATTTGGTTAATTTTAAAGGAGGATCTATCGTTTTTGGTGATAGAAACATGGCAAATATAATTGGTAAGGGGTCACTGAATCTGCCATCCTCTGGAGTTATCAAAGATCTATATCTTATTGATCGACTTAAGCACAATTTACTTAGTATATCTCAACTGTGTGCTAATGATAGTAAAGTCACCTTTAGTAAGAAAGACTGCCAGGTTTATTCAAAAGAAAGTGAAGTTGTTTTGAGTGGCATCCTTACTTCTGATGATTGATACGTTTTGGACTGTACATCAACTCCTATCGCACATGAGTGCCTCTTGTCCAAAATCAGTGAAGATGAACTTTGGCATCAAAGGCTTGGTCATGTAGAACTTCAAAGACTTGTCCAAACTAAGTGAACATATAAAAAGGTCAACTAAAGTTAGACGATCTGAAAAAACCATCTATCAGGGCAGCTCATAAACATACAAATTTGATCACAACTTCTAGATCCTTAGAATTGTTTCACATAGACTTAGTTGGACCCACTCAACATGAAAGTGCTAGTGGAAAGAGATATTTCCTAGTAATAGTTGATGACTATATTAGACATACTTGGGTAGCCTTCTTGAGGGAAAAATGTGATGCATTTCATGAATTCAAAATCATTGCAAAACAGATTATGAATGCAAAAGAGTCAAATATTCACAGAATAAGGGCTGATCATGCGAGGGAATTTGAAAATCAGTCATTTAATAGATTCTGTGAAAAATGAGGCATCCATCATGAATATTATGCCCCCAAAACACCTCAGCAAAATGGTGTTGACGAGAGGAAAATTAGGGTCCTTCAAGAAATGGTCAACACCCTACTTGAAAGTAAGAATGTTCAAAAAAATATGTGGGTTGAAGCTGTTAACACTGCATGCTATATCATTAATCGAGTATATTTGAGAGTTGGGCTAAACAAAACTGTGTATGAACTTTGGAATGGTAGGAAACCCAACTCTAAGTACTTTAAAGTCTTTAGAAGCAAGTGTCACATATTGCGGGATAGAGAGCATGTAGGAAAATTTGAATCCAAAAGCGATGATGGCATCTTCCTAGGATATTCCACAAATAGTCATGTTTATAAGGTAAAGAATCTTAGAACTGGTGCCAACCAAATCAGTGAATGTTGTAGTAGATGACCAAGTAAGTACACCAGATAAAGAGTTAAAAGAAGAGGAAATCATCACGTTAGCTCAAGAAGAATAAAATCTAAAAAACAAAGATGATCCACATGATCCCCCACCTGAACCAAAACCTCTAAAAAATATAAAGGAACACCCTCTCAAATAAATCATAGAAGAACCCACTGCTGGAGTAAGAACAAGAAGACAACAAATGTTTCTACCAAAGGTTTCCTAGTTTATTGTTCTCTCCTTCTCACTTTCAAACTCAATCCTCAGATTGGTTGTTTATGAGTTTTCATCCTACCTTTCTCTCTCACAACTCAATTCATCTGATTGGTTGTATTTTATTCCCCTAGTATAAGCACGAGAGAAAGAGTGATCCTTCCCTTGTTTAAGCTCACTGGTGAAGATGAGGGTCCAATTGATCATTTCGAAAGTTACCAACTAGTTGCATAAAGGTTGGTTTAAATAGCAAAGGCAACCAGTTGAAGTAACGGTAATGTACGGTAGGTCAGTTGCACCGAGGGGTCGGTGACTTGAAATGTTATCGTTACAATTTCGGTCGTTGTGCATTAAGTGCACTCTCAACGGTAACATTCTTTCCCAGTCGACGTGTCGTTGTTGCCGATGGATATACACTTATGGTACCAAGAGGTCGGTCCATACGAGAGGCTCGTTCTGGTGCAAAACATGCTTAACAGTAGTTTCCACTTTGGAAACCTGTTACCCAGAACGACATGTCATCCATTACCTAGGGGTCGGTCCTGGTACTCTCGATCGGTCTTTGATTGCCGATATGCCTGTTTATTTGAGAGTCCACATGAATTCAGAGTTTCAGAACTCAAGATCTTGATTGAGGAGTCGTTGACTAAGAGGGGTCGTTTCTGCCTTTCACCGAGGGGTCGGTGTATACGAGACTCTCGATCAGAGGCATACCTAGAATGACAGTTCAACGTTCCAAAATCTATGTCATTCGGGCAGACTAGTCTTTGACCACGATGGGTCAATCCTGACTGCACTGAGGATTCGGTGAAATAAGACTGGTCGAGCTGACAGTGAAACTAAATACATATTTCCAGGTTGGGTTCCAATTCACTGTCAACCTTCCTCATTAGGCTTCATATGATTTAACCATTTATTTTTCTAAGCCTAGGGATAGTCCTCTCTAAGGTGTGGGTACCACCTAAAGTCATCTATGGACATTTTACATGTTTTGTGATTGCCATAACGATGAGCTTCAATCTGGTGGAGCATGATCTTTTCTCTTGATCATCTTGGGTCTTCAAACTTCCAACATAGGGACTTGGCCAAGCTGAGGCACTAACAAGAATTCTGCTCTCCATTGCATGCCACCTCAAGTTCAAACTCTACCAAATGGATGTGAAGAGTGCCTTCTTGAATGGTTTTTTAAAAGTGTTCGTAGAACAGCCGAAATGATTCATTGATCCAACATTTCCAAACCATATGTTCAAACTTAAGAAAGCTCTATATGGCCTCAAACAAGTGCTAAGAGCCTTATATAAGAGATTAACCCAATTCCTACTTGGTCACAATTTTCAAAGGGGGAGTGTAGACAAGATTCTGCTTGTCCAAATGACTAAGGAGTCTATCATTATCGCCCAAATCTATGTGGATGACATAATGTTTGGGTCTACAAGTGAAAAGGCTACACTGAATTTCTCCAAACTCATGAAATCTGAATTTGAATGAGTATGGTGGGAGAACTAAATTATTTCCTTAGTCTTCAAGTCAAGCAAAGTCATTGTGGACTTTTTATCTCCCGAATCCTAATATGCAAAGAACTTGTAAAGAAATTTGGTCTAGAAGGATGTGAACATGCGACCACCCCTATGATCACAACCATCAAATTGTTCAAAGATGAAAATGGGACAGATGTTGGTCGATTATGAGCTTAAGTAAGAATCCATGACATTGTACTACGAAAACACTAGCGCAATAAATATTTTCAAGAATCCAGTAAAACATTTCAGGACCAAGTACATAGACATAAGGCATCATTTCATAAGAGAATTGAAGGAGGAAAAAACTATTGAGTTTGTGCATATCTGCATGGAAAACCAATTGGCAGATGCCATGACCAAACCATTAGATTCATCACAATTTCTATCCCTACGAAAGGCAATTGGCGTGTGTGCATTGCCACAACTCCTCATGCTCATACATGTGCACATCTTATTTCTTGTACATACATATTATTTCATGTATATTTAAAACAAAAAAAAAAAACACTCAAAGGTAAGGGAAACACATCTTATGGGGGAGCAGTCCTTTCAGTACTATATGCACGAAAAATGTTGCAGTACTGCAAATGTCTGCCTACTTGCCTTTGTCCTACTTGCATTTGTCAATGTTATGACAAAATGGAGGAGAAATTAGTAGAAGTTAAATCTATGGGGAGTGGCTAGGGAATCACAATGTGTCAGGGAATATGCTTAGTCCCTGGATGCATATCTATGTATGTCTTGGTATTTTTAGTGTTGCTTGCTTATGTGCTTAACAGAAAATCATGACTTGAAGCAAACTGAATAAGAATATGTGAAGATCATAATCTTGTTTTCCAATTGAATATGTACATGTAATCAGTGTAACATTTTTTTTATTCAAATGAGATGTAAAAAAGGTGGGCTTGTAGTTGGGTTAGCTTCTAGTTTTTGTCATGAAATTGACAAAGGGGGAGATTGTAAGTGCCCCGGCTTTTACCGAGTCCTTATGTTTGTCAATTCCATGACTCGGGAAGAAGTACTTGCTAGAAGTTTAAAGACTCAAGGTGATCAAGATTGAGGATCATGCCCACCGGATTGAAGCTCATCGTTATGGAAATTACAAAACAAGTATTTGGCCATAGATGACTTTAGGTGGTACCCACATCTTAGGATGACCATTCCTAGGCTTAGTTTAACAAATGGTAAATCATAAAAAGCATAGAGAGGATGCTTGATTGTAAATTGGAAGCAAACTTGGAGATATGAATATAAGTTCATTGTCAACTCGACTAGTCGTTCTCACCGACCCCTCGGTGGAGACAGGATTGACCCATTGTGGTCATAGACTGGTCGGCCAAATTGACAAAATTTCTTGATCATAGCACTGTCATTTTGGTTAAGCCTTAATCGAGAGTCTCATATGCACGGACCCCTTGGTGATGTGAACGACTCGTCGATGAAAAACTTGTGAGTTCTAGATTTTGACTCAAATGGGCTCTCGAAAAAACAGACATCTCGGTGTTGCAAGACCGATCGAGAGTACTAGGACCGACCCCTCGGTAAAGGGCGACTAGTCGTTCTGGGCAAGACAAGTTTCGGGACATGAAACTTTGTCTGCATGGTGCCGGCCTAGATCGAGACCTTCGTATGGACCGACATCTTGGTTTCATGACTGTCGACCTATCGATGACACCGACTTGTTGACCGGGAAGTAATTATATTGCTGGGAGTGCATTTAACATGCAACATTCGGGTGGTTGAACACCGATCCATCGGTGCCATCCACCTGTCGGTATTGGATAGATTGAAAAATTGTGTTACCTCATCTATAAATATGAGAGTTTGTGATCATTTAATCATCCTCCTTGAACTAAGAAAATCCACACACTCTAAGTAACGATCAACTATCTTGTGCCTACACGTGAGAATCAAATACAACCAATTTATTGATTGAGTTAATGAAAGAGAGAAAGAGAGGAGAAAAGAAAATATACAAACTAGGACAGAATCAGTTTCCTAATCACCCTGAAATTGTGATTGCTCAACGACAGCTACAAGGCGGAGCGTCGGGATTAACTCGGGCACACAATAGGTGCATCTTTGAAAGCACATATCTTCGAGAAAGAGTTATAAGGAAAGTGTTTTTTGGTTTTAATTTTGTTTTAAAACCTTTATCCTGTGAAAGTGGATTAAGGAGGCTTAGTTCCGGAACCACTATAAAAAAATGTAGAGGGTCGTCTCTGGCACACGTGGTGGGTGGAATTCCTAGCCAAATCAAGTAGGTGGGATTCCTATTTTACATGTGGTGGGTGAATTTCCCAGCCGATTGAGTTAGGTGGAATTCCTACTCTAATTGTGAAAGTGTAAGTCCCCACTTAGTGAATTTGGAAATAGCTCAACGTTGAGCTAGTCCTAGCAGTGGATGTAGGTTGGCTAACCAAGCCATTATATGTCTTGTATCCTTGTGATTGTGGTGTTAGAGCTAATTCCTTGTGTTAATTGCTTAATCGCATTTGCTAACATACACACACACACACACACTCTTTATTATTATATCCACTGTACTTAATTAATCAATTAAGTAATTTTTAAAAGGACCAACGATTTTTAGTTTGACCTATTCCCCCCCTCCTCCTCTAGGGCCAATCGTGTTCTAGCACCAAAGGGAGAACTTTTACCTAATGTGGTACCCTAAAAATTAAAAGGGGTTGAAAATAATGCTCCCTAAATATAAAATGGGCTGAAATTAAATTTCAAATAATATTTGGAATTAATTAATATAAAATTTAATACAGATAGTTATGCAAATAACATCCTCAGAGTCTGATGTAAGCAAATAAAGGGTGGAATGGAATAATTTTGAAGGTAATGGGCATGAAAGACATATGGTTTTAAATAAATGGGGCATATGGTTTAAACAAGCACATGGATTTAAATAAAAAAAATAAGAAAAGGTAATAAAGAAGAAAGGCACGATAGGTATGGAGAAGAAAAAGGGGGCTTGCGGCAACTGAATTGGACACAAGGGGTCACGAAAGCAATAGAGGCTTCGACAACAAAGGAATGGGGTTCTTGGCGTTGTGGAAGTCACAGGGGATGGAATTGCAGGTTTCGACAAAGGGGAAAAGGGTTACAGAGAGACACATTTGCAGTAGAAGATGTATTTGGTGGTGGCAACTACCATGGAAAAGGGAATCAGGGATAACGGCAACATGTAATGGGTTTAGGGCTTAGGCAGTGAAGGATGGCTTTGAGATGGGTTTGGGTAACCAAAAAATAAAAGAAAAAAGGAGAAAGAGGAGAGAAGAAAAGTGATTAGAGAAAGATAGGTAAATACCTGGATTTGGAAGAGGCTTCTCACCTGTTCTGGTGGCTTTTCACCGTCCTATAACGCCGCCCCGCCCTTTTTCACTCGTTTTTTTCATAAAATCAGAGTCTATTTTTTTTTTATAAACAAAGAGTGATAGAGAGCGGGACGTCACAACGCGAGCTAAGTCCGAACTTCTAAAGTCTGACCCTTAACTAGCCAACCCTATGTGTGCATGGACTAAGTCCATGGAAATGGTTCACACATAATAATATAAACTTGCGGAATAAAATCATAACATGCGGAATTATAATAGAACCAAGTTCAATTCCATTTCAAATAGCAAAGTACGTCAAGTCCTTAATCATCATTAACATAACGCAATTATCCAAATAACATCCAACCATCTAAGTTATTACATGTCCGAAAGCTAGTTACTCAAATACATGTCCATAAGTAACTTTATTCAAAATATAAACTAAATCCTCCAAGCTCCTATGCTTGGCCCTCATTGCGTTCATCGTTCTCCTCATTTTCCTTTATCATCCACTAGGGTAGAAGTAGGGCGTTAGAACAACGCACCCAGAAGGTATTACACGTAAGGCTAACACATGGGTTAGTACCAAAAATTCAGATATAATATATATCAAATCCAGTTATAATAAAATCATACCATACTTATAAAGCATCGTATCTAAAATAGTGTATGATAATAGAGATCCAATCATACCGATAAAAATCAGAAACATAGCATGATAATAAAGATCATAATCATGCCGATTCAATGTCATGCCATGCTATCATATGCAATGAGTCTCACCCATCACAAACACATAGTAACCTCTTGATGGAAAGCTCCTCATCAAGGTATCCCCCACAATTGTATTATGGACGCCCCGACTGAGTGTGAATCACCGGTTACCTCTTGATGGAAAACTCCTCATCAAGGTATTCCCCACGATTGTATTACGGACGCCCCGACGGACGTGGATCTTCGGTTATATATCATCCCTCCCATGCCATGCATGAGATGCAAATGTCCACATGCTATGCAATTATACAAATCATAGCATTTAAAATCTCATATTTAAAACATATAATTTTTACAACATAAACCATCATAAATAAGATAAAAACAATGTACATAAACCTATGGTTTCAAAAAGGTGGAATCCTACAAAAGACCACTAACGTGTCCTTACGTCTTTCGTCCGATAACCGCTCACGATCGTACACACCTTCTGAGATCCCGTTACCTTATAATATAACAATCAATTAAAACCAAGTCCCACTTGATTTACAACAATGTTCAAGTCCATAAACCAAACTTGTGGGGTTCGGCCATACACCATGGCTGAACCTCACCCCTTTTGTTTTAATTTCTTTCTTTGTTTATTAATCAATAACCTCTAAGTTAAACATTTAATTCCTTCCCTTTTATTTAATCCCACATACATAAACCCTAAGTCCATCAAAACAATCCCCATGGGGTTCGGCCATACACCATGGCTGAACCCATGGTCTTTCATTTTTTTACCATATTTACATTTATGCCATTCATACGACCCTTATTCATTAATCTAATGATAAACCAATTAATCATCTAATATACATCAAACCTTAAGTTCAGCAAACATTCCCCATGGGGTTTGGCCATACACCATGGCCGAACCCATGGTCCATTGATTTCACTTAATTACCATTTTGCCATTATACATATCCATAGCCATTCACCTTTCTTATGTTCCAAAATAATCCATACATAGTTCTTTAATCCAAACACATAATCCAACACATAGTTCATGGGCATTTCCATTTAAATTACAATATTGCCATTCATGGCTAACCTCCCATTTTAGCATGTATTTACAACTTTGTCATTACCTTAGGTTTATGTCTCTCCATTAATCCAATCATCTTATTAAGTCCATACATGATCCATAAAATTGATTCATGGGGTTCGGCCAAACACTATGGCCGAACCCTATAATGTCTAACTTTCCAAATATAGCAATTGCCACCCTTGAATCCTTAAATCAAGGTTCCTCCCAAAAATAATCCAAGAGTCCGTAATTAGAAACTTTCCAAATTTAGCAATTCCATTCTTGAATCCATAATTCAATACCAATACACCTCCATGGGGTTCGGCCATACACCATGGCCGAACCCTATGGTTCCTAATGTTCTCTTTTAAATAATTATTCATCCAATATAAATTCCATATGACCCATTAAATTGATTCATGATTCTTATCCATTTAGTCCCTTCAAAAATCATATACCATTACCAACAACTTTTCTTTACACCATTTAAAATACATCACAAGTAACCTTTCCCATCATTTTCCATGATTTAATTTCATGAACATAATTCCATAAATATTTATGGGGTTCGGCCATACTCCATGGCCGAACCCATGGTCTAGGATCTTCAAAAAATTCATCCATTAAAAATCCATACATTAAACAATGTCTTTCCATGGTTTCTAACCCATAGAAATAACCAAAGTTCCTCCATGGGGTTCGGCCCTTGATCATGGCCGAACCCTATGGTTCATCAATTTCTCTTAAACCATTTAAACCCATATAAATTTATTAACCAACTCCCATAGTTTTCATCATTAAAAATCCATACATTAAACCATTGTTCTTTCATGGTTTTCATCCTTATTAAAATAACCATGTCTTTCCATGGGGTTCGGCCATACAACCTGGCAGAACCCTATGGTCCATTAATTCCTTTAAAACCCAACATTCATCCCTTAATCCTTTTCCATGGGGTTCGGCCATACACCATGGTCGAACCCTATGGTTCCTTATTTTAAACCAAAATAATCAAATCACGTACCAATTCCTTGACTCCTCCGATTTTCCTTCGGTTGATCTTGCTCTTGCAATCTTCTTTTCTTCCTTAGCCTCCTTGATCCTTCACAAAGCTGAGAACACCTCTTGCTAGAGCACACCAACGTCAATCCTTCTTGATGATTGTGTATGTGCCGTGCGCCCCATCTTCCTCTCTTTATAAAACCTCCATTTAATTCTAATTTAGAAGGTGCCTAGATCCTTCTATTTAGTACCTTTCTAGTGCCATTTTTAATTAAGGGAAAGGAACTCCTTTTGGCGCATATCTCACATACACGACTAAGACAATCTTTATTTATTTAGCAACCCACTTTTTAAAGATAGTCTAGCACATCTTCTTGGATGTGCAAATCTTCATACACGGCCATGCAATCCATCTTTAATTCTCCCCATGCGCATAATCATGGATTGCATATCTAATATTCAGTCATGCACAATTATCCCATTCCTAATCCTTTATTTATAGATATTATATTACCAATTAAATTCAGCCCCATTTAATTTATTTGAAACCATTTCCACAATCCGTTGGGTCTTAATTGGGCAATAACCCAACACTTTTACCCATATAAGGTCCATATCTAATAATTCACAAATTAAATGGATAATTTTCATATATATAATTAACTTGAAAATTCCGGGGTGTTACAGTCCTTAGCTTCTCACGAAGGTTCCGTTGGCTTCTCACCAACACAAGATGCGCAAGAGACAATGTTCCAAAGCATTTGTTCTATTCATTTCATTCATAGTCGATCTTACCATAATGAAGGTTAAGAGTATTTATACAAAACAATGTAAAGAAAGACCAAAATGCCCCTTTCTACATCAGAATGCCCAAAATACCCTTAAATAAACCGAAAATTGCAACTCTTAACAAAGGAATGGAATAATGAAATAATTAAAAATCCAACGCATGACAAATAAAATAAGTAGTTAAATAAAATGAAGAAACTAATGCTAATCTTGTAGTGCTCATCATCAGAAAGCTCAGATAATGTGGGTTACAACCCGAACTTAGAGTTAAAGCCCCAACTTTGGAGTTGTGATTTTATAAATCTATTTTGTGTTTGTTCTTGGAACAACTCCTAACCCCTCCGGCCTGATCGACCACCAGCTTGGAGGAGAAACTAACATTTCGACAGAGCCCTAGGTCAGGGAAGCTCTATCTTGAATTGTTGTTAAGATTAATGTCATGTATGCTACATGTTTGGATGTGAATTTGCATTTGTTATATGCATGACAAATGAGAGTGATATAAAATGTTCAAATGGAATATGACGTTTATAAAATATGCAATGGATGTTCCTACAAAGTAGAGCATGAGACTTGTGGATTGGGTATGCAGTACATGAATGTTAGTTATATGTGGAATGGTGTAGGAACGAAACTACATTAGAAATGTATGAAAATGTGAAGATTGTATATTGATTTACTCTTATGTATTGTATTTATCCAAGATAAAATGATTGGAACTAATGCATAGAAATATTATTGTGTGACGTGTGCATGTTGAGAATGGAGTAGGGGGTTTGTGTGACGTGTGTATGTTGAGAATGGAGTAGGGGGTTTATTCATGTGGATATAGAAGATAAAGGTTGGGACAATGTATGTGAAATTCATATGCGTAGAAGTGCACGGAAGGGACGTGCCACACATAAAATGAGATGAGTTTATTTTAGCCCATCATTAGGGGACTGATTATGCAAAGAAGTGCACGCAAGGGACGTGCCACGCATCGAGTGAATGGGAGAGTATGAATTGGACAATGAAATGATTGTTGAGAAGGTTGGAGTGTATCCTTTAATATGTAATGGGACATTAAATTTGGTAGTAGTAACACAAATGTGCTTGTTAACTTCTCTATACCTTCATTTTAATATGTGTGTGTTGGCTGATAATTGTTGCTACAAATATTATTAATTATTGGTGCACTTACCACTCATAAATGCAGGTAACGTCGCAGAAAGGGGTCCATCAGACCCCATGGACGGGATTAGAGAAAGATGCGGATTTACTCTAATCATGTTTTGTATTTTGAAGTGAAAAATATACCCAACTAAACATCTTATATTTTTACTTTGGGTTAATGTTGTGTATATTTTTGTTTGAGATATGCAGTTTGCTATTGACTTGCTCCTTGGTACATCGCCTATTTTTATACCTCCATATAGAATGGCACCAACTGAGTTGGTAGAGTTAAAAAGTCAGTTGGATGATGTAATACCCCAGTCCAATTTAGGGATTAATTATAATTAATTGTGATTAATTAAATAATTTTAGCCATTAATTATAAATTATTTTCTTCTAATCGAAAAGAGTATCAAATAAGCTTGCAACAGATCTGAGTTTGACTCGATCCAAATCCGATAACTCTTTTAATTAAGTTTCTAATGTATAAAGGCAAGTTGTGAATATAATAATAATATTATTTTAGGCTTAAACCTTGGCTGCTGTAGAAATTCAGTCATTTGACTTAGATTGAATTTCAAATTTTAGATTAGTAAATATTTTTAAATTTTGGACCTAATGATATGCCAATCTCATCAAAATTTTGCTAATTTATTTTACCCCTAAGTTTTTAAGTGGTAAAACCCCAATTTGATAGGGTAGAAAAAGTCCTAAAAATATACGGAGAAAGTCAGCAATCAATCTGTAGTATAACTAAGCTGTTTATTTCTTTACACTCCAAAATAATGAGTTTTTTATATTTACTTAAAGCCATGAAATATGGACTGCTGAATTTTCTTTCACTTGGAAAATGTGATTTTTGACTTCAAAATACTTTGAAACTTTAGAATATTTTTGTAATACCCTGCCCCAGATTAGGCGTGTTTTAGCTTATAAATTTAGTTTAACCATTTAATCTCGAAGATTTCGGTTAGGGCTTTAAGGAAAGTCCAGGTTTGGCCCGATCCGAGCTCGAAAGCTCAGTGATCCAGCTCGCCCAGCTGGAGGGGCATTTTGGTAATTTACCGCTTATATTTATTATTTTATAAATTATGTTGTTATGTGAATATTATTGGTGGATAATATTCTCCTTAATATAGGATTTGCATTTCTGATTTTAAAATAATTTTATTTTCAGAAAATGGTATTTTAAATCCGCCCGTCAAAACTCCGAAAGGGAGTATTAATTATTTTAAAGGGTTTTGGAAATGAAATAAATTTTGAAACTAGTATTTTGTGTTAGACCATTTTAAGAATGGTCTAGTTATTCTTTGGCATCCCAAAATGAGATTTCTAAATTGCTTATTTTAACATTTGTTTATTTAAATAAATAAGGTTAAAATATGATTTTTATTTAAATAAATGGTTTTTAGTGAGAGTTAAATTCCAAAATTTTTATGGTGATCAAATTTTTTAAAACCCAACCTATCTGTAAGGTTGGATTAAATTTTTGAGACTTTGAAATTAGGTTTTAAGTTAAAAATCCCGTTTTATAATAAAAAGGGACTAAATTGCAAAAACTGAAATTCAAGAGGGCTGATCTGCAACCCCCCAAATTGTTAGTGTTTGGGGCGTCACCAGGCACCGCATGCAGCCGCATGCAATGGCCGGTTCGCCCCTTTTCCCGGCCGATTTTTCTATAAAAGGAACTCTCTCCTTCAGATCAAACTCCCAGCAAACCTTTCCTCTCTCTCTGTCTCTCTCAGCCCAGCTGAAACCCGACCGGCCGACCCTTGTTTTTCTCTTTTTCAGTAACCGTAACTTTTAGAGAAAATTTTCAAAAGACCGAATTTCAGTCCAGGAACTCAATTAAAGGTAACCATTGCATTTCCCTTTCAATTCCAGTCAGTTTTGAATCTAGAAAATCTAAATTTGGCTCTGTTTTCACTGAGAAAAACCATTTCAAAAATCTAAGAAAATCTCGATTTTTTTATATCAGTAAGCTTTCGGTGCTAAGATCGGATGGCTTACTGAGTTTCAAAGCTCCAAACCTCTCCTCATGGAAAGAGGACTCCCGGAGGAATCAATCGGACCGGTCAGATATAAAAATCGAATCCGGGAAATCCCCTCATTTCTAAATTCGATTTTCACGTTTTTCCGGCCGTTCACTGTCTGTTGCAGACAGTGAAGGCAGGAAAAAAAAATTAGATATTGTTGATGCTTGTGATTTATGATGTTAGTACCTTTTGGAAAAAAATTATAAATAAATAAATAAATGATTGAATAAATAAATATTATTATTTTATTCAAAATTTTTTAATATTTTGTTAGATTACGTGATGTGATGTCAGTACCCTTTTTTGTTAATTAAAATTGTACTAACCCCTCTTCTCTTATTACTTATAGTGTAAATACTATTGTATTCGCTTCAAGGCCGACCCTATTGGTCGAGCACTGAGTGATTCACTTTCAGGCCGACACTATAGTCGGGCACTGGGTGACCTTGAGGTCTAGCTCAAAATGTCTGATCTGATCCTATCCAGAAGACAACCGAGAAGTGACCCGAGGATCTAGACCTAACTCAATAGTCAATCTGGTCAATGCACAGAAGACAATATGAGTTTTGGACTGAGCCCCTTTCTATTTATTATTATATTATGGATTATGATAATTTTAAAAGGATAGAAACCCAGTAGGAGATTCAATTCCATATACCTTGGATATTTTTGGGAAAACGTGAAATGTCAAAATACTACTTATGTGTACGTATTTGTTATGTATATTGATTGTGCACTTGTCTGTTTGTTTGAAAAGAGACCGCGTAACCACACAATCACGGTGAGGGAACTTAACTCTGCAGATTATGTAAACAGGTTTTATTATGAGATGGGTTTGGGCAATGGGTGGTTTCAGACTTGATGAACCCACTCATGTGCTTAAACATGATGCACTATAGTAAGAGTGCTGATGATGGTTGTGAATATTATGATGTTGATTGTATGACTATGTAAGACTTCTTCCACGTACCTGGGCTATTGAACCAATATCGGTCACATGGGAGATGGTTTATGTCTACTGGACCATGGGTGGACCATGAGTGTCAGTTGCTGACTTGATGATGTCGGTATCGGCTAAGTCAGAGCCGAAGATGTACTTGCAAGGATGTATTTTGACCGTGTCAGGACTTAATATAGGTCTCAATGTAGTCGGCAGGCGTTACGTTGGATGATAGCAGTAATTGATGAGAAATGATGATGATGCTTTACATAACATTATGCTTATTGGTTATCAAGCATGTGATATTATTGAACTGTTGCTAACCTGTTATTTTACTTAAATTGCATTGTTATAATTCCTTCACTGGGCTAGTTAGCTCACCTCACTCACCTTCCAGGCGATGAACCCGAGGAGGAGGACCCTCTTTATCAGGCTTAGGGTGGATAAGCTGCGACGGTGGTTTGGGATTCCCCCTAAGGGGAATACCCTTATTTGTGCTTTCTGGTTCTTAGAACCTTTTACTTTTGTTAAATACCGGATGTGGTACTTAGTCTTTGTAAACATTATATATTGAGACTACTACGTTACTGTAGTCATTATGATGTTATTTTGAATGAAATCAATGGTTGGATTTTATATGATCATGTTGTATTGATGTTGTTTATGTCTATTTTGTCGGGTAGACTTATGGTATGTGTGTGAGTCCACATGTTGGGATCATGTGTGACCTCTGGGCCTAACTGTTGATCCGGCCCAGTTAGAATGCTTGTGAATTGGTTTAGTTTATCTTTAAAAAAAAAAATCAGTCACGTTCTGGGCCCACCCTTCGGGTCGGGGCGTGACAATTTTTATCAGACAAATTTACTCTATCAACCTACAAGGTTGGATCTTTTCAAAGTGATTCTATAAAATTAGGAGATTTTGTTAAAACAGTGATTTTTAGCAAAAACACTGGATTTTTTACATAGATTTAACTCCAAATTTTAATACCATGCTTAGTTTTAATACCTGACCTATTTGACCAATTGTATCAGATAAGCGGGATCCTGAGATACCCAAATGAGAGATGGGATGTAGAAGTAATTAGTAAAAAGAATATAATAATAAAATATTATAAATATCTTAAGTAGATAAGTATTAAACCTACAGCTACGGCTGTAGGCAATGTGGAATCGGCCATTTCCACTAAAAGCCTACGGGTTTTGCTTATAAAAGGTGATAGAGAGGAGAGGTAAGTAAAAAAAAAAAAGGTTTTTTTTTTTACTACTTTCATTTCTTCTCTCTTTTACCCAATCATCCTTCTTCCTTTTCATTCCGTTATTCGCTTCAACGACAACAGATGCTCGGGTTTTCCCATGTTCCTTCGAGAATTCTCGAACTTAGCCAATCTTAGACGAAACTTTTCACCCAAGGTATCAAAAATGATCTTATTCTTATTTTTATTAACTCTGGAGCAAGTTAGGAGTAGAATGACTTAGTATTGGGGGTTTGAAAATGGGATTTTCTAAATGGAAGGAAAAATAGATTTCCTCTTAAAATTTAAATTTCCCCTTCAAGATTTGTATTATTTTATGTTCGAAATATAGGTTTCAACCCTCAGTAAAATTAGGGAAAAGATTAACCCCAACTGACTATTTTGTGTTTATTTTCCCGCACTGTGTGTTTAAATTCCTGTATTGTACCCTCTGGGCCAAGTTCTCAATACATCTTCATGGTCCTTCCAGAAGACAATACGAGGATAGGGCACTGAGTACTTTTATTTACATTACTGTCTCTATACCCTCTGGGCCTCTCACAATATGTCTCCTTAGTCCTTCCAAAAGACAATACGAGAGAAGGCACTAAGTACTTTACATTTTTTATTTTAATGTAACGTTTTGGATGGCTGACAACTAACTTTCTGACATAATGTAAAAGAGTAGAAAGAGCCTAAGTGACTCATTACACATATCATGTTTCTGGAAAATAGCATGGGGTTTGAGAATTTATTATGTGTATATATTGATAAATAGAAGATTTATACGTTTTACTCTATCTTACAGATTTTCTGTGAAAAACTTAGCCGGAGAAAGTGAGGAGACTCGAACCAATACTATACTGTATTGTATGTTAAACCCACTAACACCAGACTGAAATGGGACCCATGGACATTTAAGATGGAAAAGGCTATATAGGTCTAGAATACGATACCTCACACTGCCCACATGTAAGGGATGTAAAATGTTCTAACTGTGTAAAACGTAGGCTTTAATATTGGTGTCGGGGAGTCAAGGACTTGTAGCTTCCAACGCAGTATGGACACATGGAGTGTCTGGGAATTGTTGGGTAAAAACTGGGCGAAGGCACTCGTGTTATTAAATTCAGATTTATATGTTTGTATGAATATTGATTATTATTGATTATAAGACTGCTGACATAAATATTTCAAGTGGTAAGATCAAAACTTATTGGATTCTCTCGGGTAAGTCCCTATGTAAGAAGGGCACTAAGAGTCATGCATGGTTTTGCATTGTCATGCATTTGCACAGAATGAGTATGATATTCGGTTAAGTCTGTTAAAGATAATAACCTTAGAAAATTGATATTGGCCACTGGGCCGTAACTACTGATGTTGGCCGAGCGTCGTCTTGAACCACTAGGTTGGATGTGCTAGTAAGCCGGGTCGTGGAGACTTTATGCACTTGCAAGTTACTACATTATTTCCGTGGAGGATTTAATGTTAGTTTTGTTTGGGACTTAAAATGGGGGCTGACCCCGGTGTTGTTGACACGGCTGGGGACCGACTCCGGTGTTAGCACTACGCACAAACCTGATTAAATACCATGAAAAATGGTCTAAGGGTGAAAATGGTAACATGTGTTTCTAATTCTGAGGCATGCATTGCTTATTCATTGCTGCATTATAACCACTGGATTTTATGGTAAGTTTTCCTCACTGAGTTGTTGCTTACGTCCCTTATAATACAGGATATGAACCACATGATGGATTGGAGGGACCAATGGTGCCTCGTTGAAAGTTGAGACTTAGAAGTTTCTAAGGTTTTCCGCATGTTGAAACCATTTTCCTACTTGAATGTGTTTATGTGTTTGTAATAAATATGCCTTATATGGCATACGAACTTATGTTTGTAAGTTCTAACTTATTTATGTATATTACAGTAGTATGTTGAAATGCTTTAATATCATATCTCACGTGGTTCAACTTTAAAGCGAAGGGAAAGTCAAATGAGACGAACTGAACAGACAACACTTCTTATTGCTAGAACGATACCTCGACACGGGCGATATATTGCCAGACGTGTTCGACAACATGACATAACCGATGATATGTCGACAATGGTAGATTAGTTGCGTCGGCCAAAGTAAGGACAATTAAGTTAAGTTTAGTAGTGGTGACTAGAATGGCAGAACACACGTCTGACTCATGTGTGCATGGGAGATCTTTTAAAAGGATTAACAGGTTAGTGTTGTTTAAAAAAAATAAAAAAAATAAGTCGCATTCCCGCCCCACATGTGGGTTCGGGGCGTGATAGATGACTTGACTGAGGTTGGATTTATTCAACCTAGTGTATCACCTTGGGGTGCACCAACTTTATTCGTTAAAAATAAGGATGGTTCAATGAGACTTTGTATTGATTACCGACAATTGAACAAACTCACAATTAAGAACAAGTATCCGCTACCCCGGATCGATGACTTGTATGATCAGTTGAGAGCATCCCGATATTTCTCTAAAATTGATCTTCAATCAAGATATCACCAGTTGAGGGTTAGAGAATGTGACATTGAGAAGACTACTTTCCTTACCAGGTTTGGTCATTATGAGTTTGTAGTTATATGTTTGGAGTGACTCATGCTCCTGCAATGTTCGTGGACTTGATTAATAGGATCTTTAGACCCTATCTCGATAAGTTCGTGGACGTCTTCATTGATGATATATTGATTTATTCACCAACTGAAGAAGACGTTGAACAGATTTTAAGAGTTGTGCTTCAATTTTTGAGAGACCATCAACTCTATGTGAAATTCAGTAAATTCGAGTTTTGGTTAACATAAGTCCAATTCTTGGGTCATGTAATTTCAGCTGAAGGTGTGGCAGTGAACCCTGTTAAGTTAGAGATTGTGCTTAAGCAGAAGAGACCGCACAATATATTTGAAATTCACAGTTTCTTGGGTTTAGGAAGAAATTACTGAAGATTTCTCTAAAATTGCAATACCTTGACTCGATTGACCAGGGATGTTAAGTTTGTTTTAGGAGACGCCTGTGAGCAAGTGTTTCTAGAACTAAAGAAGAGATTGACTTATTCACCTGTTCTAATAATTCAAAAAAGAGGCCTTGGCTATGTCGTGTATTGTGACGCTTCAAAGGATGGACTTGGTTATGTACTGATGCAGAATGACCAAGTTGTTGCGTATGGGTCAAGACAGTTAAAAGTACATAAACAAAACTATCTAACTCATGATCTTGAATTGACCGCAATGGTGTTCGTTTTGAAAATTTGGAGGCACTACTTATTTGGTGAGTTTTTTGAAGTATTTTTTAATCATCGTAGTCTCAGATATCTATTCACACAGAAAGATACTAATATGAGGAAGCGCAGCTAGTTAGAATATGTGGGACATTTTGACTTTGAGATTTCCTATCATCCTGGTAGAGCTAATGCTCTGGCTGATGCCTTGAGCCAAAAATCTCGAGGTATGGTCGCTTGCTTGTTTGGTGACCGTGACTTGGCATAATTGGATAGCATGGTGACTCATCCCGATCTATATGACATTGTTTTGAAAGCCCAGCAGACCGATAACAGTGCAGTAAGGATTAAAGAATCAATTGCCAGTGATAATGGACGGAAAGGTTGGACTGTGAGATTTGACGGTGGATTGATCTTTCAAGGTAGACTATATGTGCTGAAATCTGAGTATTACATAGAAGAAGTGCTTAAACATTTCTATCATACTTGCTTTGTAGTGCATCCTTTGCCATCAACCTCAAGAACTTTCCTATCTTCTTTGAGAGATGGAGCCCTTGACATGAGCTTTTCAATCTATAAATGTTTTAATCCTTGTGTTAAACACAGTGAAAAGTAATATGGATAATACATCTCAAAAAATTGCACAATTGCTACTTTATGGTCATTGGACTTGATGCCAAGAATTATGCTACTCCAACTATTTAAATCTTAGATATTTTTACTGTTAAATTCACTAAATTAAATGACCAATAATATTAACTAAAGTTGATGATATTTTCTATAGATGTATTAATCCATACTGCCTCTTTTAATTATGAAGGCATGGGACCTCATGAACTTTCAAAAACAATAAATAAAAAGAAAATTGATTACAACGTCATTTTAAAACTATAACTCAACCTTCACTAGTTCTTAGAGGTTAATACTATTTCGTTGAGAGCTCAAGACATTACTGTAATAAATGCGTGACACTTATCTGTGGAGTAAATATGCAGATTTTACTCAATTCCATGACATCCATAGATAACAAAATCGGATGGGGATTTGAATCTGACTTAATCCTTGTTGCAAGATTAAATTTAGATTCTAATCTGATTCAGAACCTTGCCGTAGGATTTAAATCCATATTTACATCCAGACGCCTATGTCTAAATATGTATTCACATTTCACTCATGATCGAGATCTGTATTTGGATTCAAAGTTCTGATAATGTGTGTGTTTTCTCTTTCTTTAATTACCGCATTGTTCATATTTTTTCTATATTATCTTCATTTTATAAATTTATATAAATGCCTTTCATAATAAAGAATTTTTTTTTTGAATTTACGTGTAAAAAATTATAGAAAAGGTGGCATCTCTCACTTCTTGAGGTGAGTTACACTCATGTGGACACAATCATAATAAAGGGTTAATCAACTTAGATGTGACTATGTTCAAATTTGAATATGGAAATAGTCAGTCATATATTATATTCAGAAGATGGTTCAGCTAAAAAAATAAATGATCTAAATTTTATATTTAAAATTTATTTATTTTCTTTCAAACTTTTAGAATTTTCAAAATAGGAAAATGATGGATAAATATTTTTTAATAAAAAATAGATATCAGTGTATTTTCATACTATTTAAATGATAATAAGTGGAGAGGGGCAAGCCCAATAACAATGAATTAAAACTTCATTTTCCAACTACTGATATTTCAAACCTCATGAGAGGGATTAAAATTTTTTGGGCAATATGTAGTTTTCTGGGAAATGAGACTCAATTTACACTTTTTAGGAATTTTTGAGAAATTTTCGTACCGTATTTTGAACAGCTCCTACACATGATCTTAATATCATAAAATTTCTCAAAAATTCCTAAAAAGTGTAAATTGAGTCTCATTTCCCAGAATTTAATTTTATTTGGGAAAAGAAGAGGGTGGAGGAAACAGAGATGTTTTGAGACGTAAATGACAGCACAATAGACGTGCCTCTTTTTCTCTCTCATTAAACAATGTCATAAAGAAGGTTTGAAAATTAGAACAATGCCAAGATACAAATCGCCATCACCATTTATTCAAAGCTAAAAAGTACGATAAGCTACCAAGTTATTTGTGACGACCAGCGAGACCAGACGAGAATGGAGAGAGAATTTTTCTCTCGTGAAGTTGGAAACTTACTCAAATGAAATGCTGAAACGAATACAGGAGTAATTAATCACTCTTGAAATTAATTAAGATTTATGTAGGGCCATGTGGGACATGTTTAGGAGGCTTTTGGAAATTAGAACTTGACCAACTTTTTCTATGCTCTACAATTGAAAATCCCCCCTTTTTTATTTTATCTTTAATTCTTTTGGTAAACTAAAGTGAAAAAAATGCAGTGATTTTTTGCATCCTTATTTTTAGGGTTGAAATTGGGCCAGGTTGGATAGGATTTTCTAAAACTCAACTTGACCCGAGTTACTAAAATATGGAATCCAACCCGATTTGAACCGAACTTCGGACCCGAATGTCTTGACTTGACCCAATCCGACCAGAATTATAATCCGACTCAATTCGAATTCTGACATGACTGTATTTTGAAAATCCCTCAACTCGACCTGACCTGAATTCAATATGGGTCTCAACCCGACCCTGTTGATTTCTTGGGTTGGGTCATGCAGGTCGGGTCAAAACCTGACCCGAGTTTCACCCCTACTTATTTTCTTCTATAGTACAATCTTTTAAAAGGAATATTCAAATTTGCTCTTGTTTTTATGAAAGATGAAATTAGAGGGGAGGAGAGAAGTAGGGGCAAATTTGAAATTTATTTTAAAGGGAATTACCATAGGAGAAAATAGGAGTGCAAAAATCATTAACCAAAAAAAAAGAAGGAAAGAGTCTACATGAGAATACATGTTTCCTTGCTTGTTAAATAAATGACCCATTTAATTTCAAACTTTTGGAAATATGGAAAATAGTTTTATCAATGTAAGGTGGGTGGACTATGGGCCTTCTAGGCTGGCTCAAACATTATTCAAGCCTAGGTTCCTTTCTTATCGAGTTACTAGAAAGGGTTGGCAGAGCTTGATATTAGGCAGGGTCCAGCCATGTTGCAAATACTGGGCCTGTTTGCGTTAAATATGTCAAGCTCCTCTCACATTAGGGCTTTGGTTGAACGAGCAAGCAGATCAGACCTGTTTTCTTATTGCCCCAGCCATGCCGCTTTAGAATTTAGGTTTGCGCTGGCCCAACTATTCATTTAATTTAAATTAGGCTTCACAATATTTGGAGACATACATGGGAAAGTGAATGATATTTTAATGTCATTCGACATCACTCATTTGATATTAGCCTTTCAAATTAATAGTTTATAATAATTAAAATAAAAAAACTACGATTGCATGCTGAAAACAGTTTAAGACACTATAATCTTCCAAAAACAGGTTCTTTAGCACTATAATCTTTAATTTTTCTTACCACCAAGAGTTTATTTGTTGGCAAGCTATAATGGAAGAAGATTCCAAAACGCTAATATGATCTAATTGAGTGACGAGATTCTTATGAATTAGTTTTAATCTTAATAATATATTAATTTATTTGAGATAATAATCTTATCAAAATAAACTATAGATTTGCAATCTTTCAATTATAACAAAACAAGTTTCATTTAATTTTTTTAGAATCATACTATATTTAAATCTAATGACCAAACAACTTAGATTCTGAGTTCGATTCTCGCTCCACCCCAAATGATCAATTCTTGTAGAATTACCGGTGTGCAGAAATGTTCGCACATATCCTAAGAATTAGTCAAATACCCTACGAGATTAAGACATCTTAATCATGAAAAAAACTTATATTCAAAATGAATAGTTAGTTTTTGAGGTGCATGTTCTAAGCCTTAACGAAGTTACAAGTGCCTACACTCACAAAATAGTCTCCCAATCCATCGGGCATAATCCGTCTGGTGAGGCCTAAAAGCCCACCTGGTTTTCCTAGAAGAACCCATGCTAAGGATGGTTTGAGCAAGTCTTTCATTTCTCCTATCCTATAAATAGGGAAAGGAAGATGGAAATAAGAAAAAAAGACTATAAAGAGATTGATAGATGTTAGTTTATATCCCCTCTCTTTAGAGGTTGTTGCAGTTTTTCATTTTTTTTTTATTTCCTTATGTAATCTCCCATTGGTAATAAAAATAACAAATTGATCAATTTTTTTTGCCTCGTGTGTGATTTTCTTTTGTTTAAGCTTTATATTTGTGCTTTCTACACCATCGTCTATCCACCCATTGATCCATTGTCTCAGCTAAGAGATGAAACATCAAACTGAACCACTAATTTCTTTCAAATGCTTTACTCATGATCTGTCCATGTACTCACTATATTATTACCCCCATTTTTAAATTTCTTGAAAGTAGATTGAGAGACCTAATCACCTCTAAAATTTGAGAATTTTTGGAGAGGATTTGATACCCAAACCTTGTTTACAAGTCGGACCAATTTTGAGATCCGAGTCTGTATGACACTTCTCCAACAGTCTTTGAAATAAATTATAACTTGACTTGTAGACCTCATAATGTTGCAAAATTTAATATTAGTGTGAAGCTAACAAATAGATCTATCTCCAGTTAAATTTTGAGAAATTTTGGGTCTGACTTGATGTGTCAAATATTATCTACAATCTGAAATTTGATCATAGAGTGCAACATGTTTAACAGTGTGTAACTATCTATTAAAATGGCCATAACTTGGGTTAGAAAACTCAGAATGAGAAAACAAGATATTTCTAGAATCTCATTGAGAGATCCATCTAGTGTAAAAATATTTGAATTTTTTAATATTCACACTCACAGCAAAATTTTTTGCAATAATGTTAAACTTTGCATGGCTCGTCTTTGTAGTTAAACATTAGACCATCATCTTAAACCATTGATTTCTGGACTGTCATTGGTGGGATAATACCTTAATGGTTAGAATCAATCTACTAACATGATACTAAGAGAATAAATAAGTCTAATTTTAGTTGCTTAGAACTTGAAAATAAATTGCAGCGAATTTGGATTGAAGAATTGTTCTAAAAGCTTGGATTTTTTAGTGATCATTGCACTACACGAATTTTAGATGAGGAGAACAATTTTGAAAGTCCCCTTGCAAGCTAGAACAACACGATTGACCCTAGAGGAGAGAGGGAGAGGGGGGGGGGGGGGTTGAATAGGTCAATCTAAAATCATTGGTCCTTTTTAAATTTACTTGATTGATTAGTTTAAGCGCAACAGATATATCAATCAAGTGAGTGTGTGTTAGCAAATGTGATTACACAATTAACACAACAAAATAACTCTAACATCACAAACAGAAGGACACAAGATATAAAGTGGTTTGGTTCGCCAACCTATATCCACTGTTAGGACTCGCTAAACCTTGAGCTATCCCCAAATTCACTATATGAGGACTTACACCCTCACAATTAGAGTAGGAATTCCACCTCACTCAATCGGCTGGGAATTTCACCCAGCACTGTAGAATAAGAATTCCACCTATCCAATTGGCTGGAAATTCCATCCACCACAGTGCCAGAGACGACGGTCTAGAGTTTTTTTTATAGTGGTTCCAGAGCAAATCCCCCTTAATCCACTTTCGGGTCAGAGGTTTTAAAATAAAATTAAAACCAAAAAGCACTTGCCTTTGAAGCTCTTTCTCGCTGATGTGTGTTGGTGCCGACGCTTCGCCTTATAGCCATCGTAAAGTAATCACAATCTAGGGTAACAAGGAAACTGGTGTTACCGAAAGTTTCCTAGTTTATGTCTTTCCTCTCTTTCTCACTTTCAAACTCAATCAACAGATTGGTTGTTTATGATTTTCCTCCTCTCTTTCTCACTTCCAAACGCAATCAATAGATTGGTTGTTTATGCTTCTCAGTACAAGAGTATTGATCGTTCCTTAGAGTATATATCTCTTCTCAGCTCAAGGAAGATAGTAAAGCAATCACCTAACACTCATATTTATAGAGGAGTCTTAACCGTTTTTCTGATTGTCCAGTACCGACAGGTCAGTGGTACCGATGGGCCGGTGTTCATATTTATTACCATTCAGCCAACCGACTGTTGTACATTAAATGCACTCCCAACGGCTTTATTACTTCCCGGTCGAAAAGTCGGTGTCGCCGATGGGTCGACAGTTATGGCATCAAGAGGTCGGTCCGTACGAGTGTCTTGATCTGGGGCAACACCATGTAGACAGTTATTTCAAGTTAGAAACCTGTCTTACCCAGAACGATATGTCACCCATTACAGAGGGGTCGGTCATGTTACTCTCGATCGGTCTTGAAATACCAAGATGTCTATTTTATTAAGAGCTTATTTGAGTTCATAGTCCAGAACTCATAAGTCTTTTATTGATAAGTCGTCGACCACGAGGGGTCGTTTAAGTTCATTACCGAGGAGTCAGTGCATACGAGACTCTCGGTCAGAGGCTTACCTAAAATAACAGTTATTTGATCATGAACCTTTGTCAATCCAGTCGACCAGTCCTTGACCATGGTGGGTCGATCTTGTCTCCACCGAGGGGTCGGTGAGAGCGACTGGTCGAGCTGATAGTGAACTTAATTCATATTTCCAAGTTCACTTCCAGTTCACTGTCGAGCTTCATCTTTTACGTTTCTTTATGGATTTACCATTTGTTCAACTAAGCCTAGAGATAGTCCTCTCTAATGTGTGGGTACCACCTAAGGTCATATTTAGTCAAATACATATTTTTGTGATTGCCATGACGATGAGCTTTGAACCTGGTGGAGCATGATCACTTTTGATCATCTTGGGTCTTCAAGCTTCTTAGCAAATGCTTCTTCCCGAGTCATGGAATTTGACAAATAGGGACTCGGCAAAGCCGGGGCACTAACAATCTCCCCATTTGTAAATTTCATGACAAAACCTATAAGCTAACCCAATTACAAGCCCACCCTTATTACATTACATTTGAATACAAAATATTACATCAATTACATATTCAAATGGTACAAAAAGAATATGGTCTTCGCATATTCTTATTCACTTGTTTCAAATTATGATTTCCTGTTTAAGCAAATAAGCAAGCAACACTAGTGAAATCATTAGAGGAGTTAGTCTAAAACATAAATCAAAGGACTAAACGAGATTTCCAAGCCAGTAACACTACCGAATGTAGAGAAGCTTCTATCCCCCAATCTTCTTGAGTTTGATCTCCCAAACTCCAAGCATAGACATTCTCCTCATGTCCATTGACTTCATCATATTCCTCTCCTTTATGGCTCTCTCTTGCTAGAGGCCCAAGCACTTCGGATTTACCATGGAGAAGAAAAAAGAAATTTCACATACCTTTAGAGAAGAGAGACATAAATCCTAGAGTTTCAAATCAACCAAGCTTGGAAATGGAGACAGGAGAGAGACAGAGCCAATTTTCATTCGAAGGGAGAGAGAGAGAGGAGTTTCTCTTGTTGCAAAGGGCTTACCAACGAATTCTCTTGTTTAATAAAGAGGTAGGGTCAGCCAAGGGATTTCATCTTTTATTTTATCCACTTACTTTTCTAAAATCAAGGGGTTTTAACACAGTCTCAATATTTTGGCTCTAATTTTTTGGGCAACAATAAAGACACCCCATTTTCATTTCATCATACACCCCCTTGATTTTTTTTCCAATTTTATCCCTCCTACCTTGATTTCATTCACACTTTAGATATCTTTTTTTCCTAATTTTTTTCCTCTACTTCAGCTGCATTTAATGTTACTTCTTATCGTCACAAATCTATAAAAGTGGTATATCTCTTTTAAGTTTTTATATTTCATAAATTTATAGGTCTACTGTCAAATGTCAAATTTTCAATGTGAAATTCATAATCAAAGTTGAAAAAATCAAATGGAAAACTTAAAATACCTCTATACATTTGTATTTTGATAAATTTAGAATTTTAATTTTATTTTGTACAATACCATCATGTTAATGCCCCGGTTTTGCCGAGTCCGTGTTTGTCTATTCCATGACTCGGGAAGAAGCACTTGCTAAAAAGCTCGAAGACCCAAGATGATCAAGAATGAAAATCGTGCTCCACCAGGTTCAAAAAATCATCGTAATGGCAATCACAAAAACAGGTATATGGTTATAGATGACCTTAGGTGGAAGCCACACCTGATAGAGAACTATTCCTAGGCTTAGTTGAATGAATGGTAAAGCCATAAAGAAGTCTAGAGAGGAAGCTGGACAGTGAAATAGAAGCGAACTTGGAAATATGATTTAAGTTCACTGTCAGCTTGACCAATCGATCTCACCGACCCCACGGTGGAGACAAGATAGACCCATTGTGGTCAAGGACAGGTTGGCCAGTTTGACAGAAGTTCTTGATCATTGAACTGTCATTCTAGATATGACTCTGACCGAGAGTCTCGCATGCACTAATTCCTCGGTGATGAACTTAAACGACCCCTCGTGGTCGACGACTTGTCGTTAAAAGACTTATGAGTTCTGGACTGTGAAATCAAATGGGTTTCTTAATAAAACAGACATCTCGGTATTTCAAGACCAATCGAGAGTAACATGACCGACCCCTCAGTAATGGGCGATCTCATTCTGGTTAACAGATTTTAGTCTAGAAACTACTGTCAGCATGTGTTTACCCCAGACTAAACCTCTCGTATGGACCGACCTGTTGGTGCCATGACTGTCAACCCATCGGCGACACTGACCTGTCGACCAGGAACTAATTATGCCGTGGAGAGTGCATTTAATGCACAACAGTCAAGTGGTTGAACGATAATAAATATGATCACTGACCCATTGGTGCCACCGACCTGTCAGTCCTAAACAGTCAGAAAGACCGTTAAGACTCTTCTATAAATATGAGTATAGCGTGATCGTTTTACCATCTTCCTTGAACTGAAATAGTTATACACTCTAAGGAACGATCAACACTCTTGTGAGAAAGAGTGTAGGAACGAAAAACCATAATCAACCAATCTTTTGATTGAGTTTGTCAGTGTGGAAAAGAGAAAGAAAAGACTTAATCTAGGAAAGCTTTGGTTCTACCAAGTTTCCTTGTCACCCTAAGTTAATGATTTCTATACGACGACTAAAAGAGGAGCGTCGGCACTCAGTGGGTGGAATCTTCAAGAAGCATACATCAGCGAGAAAAAGCTTCAAGGGAAGTGCTTCTTGGTTTTTAATTTTTTTTTTTTTAAAACCTTTGACCCGAAAGTGGATTAAGGGGAATTTGCTCTTGAACCACTATAAAAAACTCAAGAGCATTGTCTCTAGCATAGTGGTGGGTGGAATTCCCAGCCGACTGAGTGAGGTGGAATTCTACTCAAATTGTGAGGGTATAAGATCCACATAGTGAATTTGGGAATGCCTCAAGGTTGAGCGAGTCCTAACAGTGGATGTAGGTTGACGAACAGAACTACTTTATATATTGTGTCCTTCTATTTGTGGTGTTAGAGCTATTTTCTTGTGTTAATTGTTTAATCACATTTGCTAACACACACTCACTTGATTGGTATATCCGCTGCACTTAATTAATCAATCAAGATAATTTTAAAAAAAGTCCAACGATTTTAGATTGACCTCTTCACCCTTCTCTAGGGTCAATCGTGTTGTTCTAGCTCCCAAGGGAACTTTCATTTGGTATCAAAACCTATTGCTCGTTACAAGGATTTAACCATCCGAGTAGATCCAAGATAGAACACCATGGGAGACAGTCATACAATATCGAAACCTCCACACTTCGATGAATCAAACTATGCCTCATGGAAGACTAAAATGAGAAGTTTCTTTATCTGCGTAAACTCGTCGGTATGGGATATTATAAAGACTGGATGGTAGGAACCCATGGAAGAGAAAACAGTAGCATCCACCACAACCGTGTTAAAAACACATAAACCTTTTTCCTCTTGGACCCCTACTGAGAAAGCTAATCAGACAACTGATGGTAAAGCCATGAATGCACTCAACTATGCAGTGTCTGACAGTGAATACAGGCGAATTATGACCTGTAAAATTGCAAAGGATGCATGGGAAGTTCTAGAGAAAGCCCATGAAGCTACCTCAATAGTCAAGAGGTCGAAACTTCAGATCCTCCAAAATCAGTTTGACACTGTTAAGATGAGGGAGGATGAAGTCTTCATGGACTTTTTTTCCAAAGTTAGCGACATTGTAAATCAAATGTACGCTTTAGGGGAAGGGATACCCGAGGACAAGGTATGTACCAAAATTGTCGGAATCTTGCTGAAAGATTCAAGTCTAAGGTTGTGGCTATGGAGGACAACAGAGATGTGTCCTTAATGAATATAGACGATTTAGTTAGTTCATTGCAAACCTATGAACTTCACTTTGAACAACCAAGGATAAACCCATTGTCTTGAAATCTTCCCTAAGACAAAAGAAGACTAAGGAAAAATAAAAAATTTCGAAAGATGAAATCTCAAGTGATGAATTGGCAATGTTTGCCAAAAGGTTTTATAAAAACTTTGCGAAAAGAAATAACTTGAAAAGACTGGGTAAGGGTGAACCAAGTAAAAATTACCCAATAAGGCAGATGAAAATAGAGGGAAAGGGATGGAGAGAGAGGTGACCAAGGAGCAGACATGTTTCAATTGTGGAGAAGACACTACATGAATGGATGTCCATCAGACAAGATAAAGAAGGCTATGAATGTGGGTGTAACCCATGTGGGAACTTTTGAATCAGAAAGTGATTCAGATGATGAGACCCAACGAAAAGTTGATGTATCAAAAGGTCTCGTAGCCTCGATCATATGTGATCAAGAAAATCTCATAATTGAAACAGAGGATGAGAGTGAAGAAGATGAAAATCTACATGCCTCCTACAATGCCCTATTCCTTGAGAGTGAGAGGTTAGCCAAGAAACAAACCAAGGTTAAGAATGAAAACATGAACCTCTCTAATCACGTGGAAGACTTGAAAAATGAAAAATCTCTCCTACCCTCTAAGCTAGAACCGTCCAATACTGAAAATGCAAAACTTAAAGAGAGAAATAAAAGCCTTCAAGAAGAAATAAGTATACATTGCAAGGATATCGAAAATTTGTGGCATCTCAACAAACTTTTTGAAGAGGATGTTAAAAAACTGTCTTTGGAAGCTAAAGAATTAAAAACTCATAAAGAAAAATTCCAAGATAGGTTTACCCAAGGAGATGAAAGACTTAAAAGACTCATTGGTGCAGTAAATGTAATAGTCTGGATTTTCAACGCAATTATTATATTGGTTATTATCTATTTTAATTGTTAAACATTAAGAATTATAGAGGGATGGAGGTTAGATGGATAAGAATTGGGGCTATGGCCCAAGTATGGTCCAATGCATCATGGATAGGGTTGATTCTAATTAATTGGGTCAATGTGGTCAATTGGCTCAAATGCCCAATTGGGACCCAATGGGTCAAGATGAATTGATGTTTAGGGTAAATGGGTCAAGAAGAATTGATTTAATTGAGTCATGTAACCAATTAAGATCTAAGGCATGAGATCCACCTCATCAAGTGAGGTGGCAAGTGTAGGAGGTGACATGAAAGTGGCATAGCCAAGTGGGAACCAAGTCCACCTCATCAAGTGAGGTGACGTGTGGTCTAAGGTAACTTGTGGGGCCCGCCACCATGGTTGACTTGGTCAACCATGGGTGAGTTCATAGGTGAGTTCAAGAGGGTTAAATGAAGTGAGTGGAATTAAGGAATTAATTAATTAAGAATGAATTCAAGTGGTTGAGTTAGGGGAATAAGTTTCATTTAAATGAAGTGAGTTGAATGGGTGGTGAGTCACATGGAAGATGTAAGGACTTAAGTGAGTCAAAGGGGAGGTGGAGGGTTTCCATCTCATGGAAACCCTAGACAAAAAACCATTGGGTAGTGGGAGAGTGCCATGTGTAAGCCATGTGCCCTCTTGGTTAGCCAAGGGACACATGGGAAAAACCCCATCTTGATGAGGGTGGTTGGGGAGATTAGGGTTAGCAACAACCAAAACCCTAGGGCTAACTCTCCTTGAGACATTCATCTCATTCACTCTCTCCCTCTCTCAAGCCCTCCTTGGCCGACCCTCTCTAGACAAAAGAAAAGTTAGGGTTTTTCCATCTCAACTCCTCTCCCTCTCACCAAAACCCTAGGGCAAGATAGAAAGAGCTTACACAAGACCAAGCCTACCTTGGTCGACCTTTCCATAGAGTTTTTCATCTCAAACTCTCTCCCCCTCAAGCAACACTCTTTGAAGGAAGATCAAGGAGGAAGAAGAAAAGACTAAGGAAGGAAAAGAACAGAGGAGAAAGACGGAACGAAAGAAAACGAAGGAGACGCGGAAAAGATAAGGTTTATGTTTCACGTTGCTAAAAATGTAAGAAACCATGGGGTTCCATTTCGGATTTGGAAAGATTGGCCTAATGGTTATAAGGCCATGGATTGGAAATCCATCCAAGGAATAGTAATAAGATGAACATAAGGCAAAGTATTGTTCAAATCCGAAATGTGGTATTTGGAGATGAAAAAATGGACAAAACCCTAACCTTATTGATGGCTAAAATGGGTTGAACAAAATGAAGTGATGATGATGAAGATTAGGGTTACATATATGATTAATGGATGATGTTAAGAACTATGGGTATGCATGATCTATGAAGGACCTTATGCATGTCCAATATAAGGGATAAAACTTCATAGGAGAATGATCAAAGATCATGGTTTGTCTCTTGCATGGCCAAACCCTAATTTTTATCTATGGATCATATGAAGGCTCAAAAAGGGATTGGATGAGGTTCGGCCATGATGTATGGCCGAACCCCATCAAATGATCTAAACATGTCGTATGTGATTTTAAGAGAACCCATCCTCATGATGATTTAAAATGGAAAGAGGAGGAAAAATGATGAACCATGGGTTCAGCCATGTTGTATGGCCGAACCCCATGGAAGAATGGTTATGGATTTAAATGGGTTTTAAATGATGGACCATGGGTTCGGCCATGTTGTATGGCCGAACCCCACGGAGCAAATTTTATGGATCTATGTTTATGTTAATGAACTATCAAGTTAGGAACTAAGATGACAAAAATGAAGCACCATGGGTTCGGCCATGTTGTATGGCCGAACTCCATGGATAATTTTTATGGGTTAACAAGTTAAGAAATGAAAGGGAAAGGAAATGATGCCTAAGATGGAAAGAACCTGAACCCCATGGAGGACTTTATGGACCTAGATGTGTTTAATAATTAACTATGGAATATTAGATTAAAATAATGAATGAGGATTGACGTGCATGGACTAAAATGAAATATGGATTAAAGGAATGGGACTAAAGCCAAAAGAGTGAGGTTCGGCCATGTTGTATGGCCGAACCCCACTAATAAGTTTTTCACGGACTTAAAACATTTTCAGCCCTAAGGTATGGCCGAAACCCCTTGAGGGACTTAACCGGACAAAAGGGCTATGATCGTAAATGCAAAAGATTATGGAATGATGTAGGGGTTGATGGAAATCAAATGGATCGTCGGTTTGATTTATTTATGTGCTAAATGTAATAAGGTAACGAGATTTCACAAACGGGTGTGCGATCGGCTTGACTCAATTGGTGATCGGTTTTTTGACGAAAACTCAAGGACACGATATTTGGACGTTGGTAGGATTCCTACCTTATTGAAAAACCTTGGACTATGTATATGTGATGATTTTATTTCTATGTGCAATGAATTATTTTTGTATCAAATGATATGTTTTAAGGATGGGATTTTCAATGCTATATGTGTAATATGAATAGTATGCTTGCACTCATATCTCATGCATGTCATGGGAGGGATCATATGAGGGGAGTCCACGCTCCATTCAGATATCCGATAAACAAACGTGGGGAGGGATCCGCACTGATTCTGGATATGATGTTTGAAATGAAAAGAGGAGTCCACGCTCCGTTCGGTGGGACCGATAAGACATACGTGGGGAGTCATGACAATACCTTGATGTGGCTTGTACATCAAGAGGAATACTATGTGATTGTGATATGGTTGATGGGTGGGATTCATGGCATATGACACCCATGACATGGCATTGACTTGCAAGGTTTTGACATTATATATATTTATGTGATTTTTATACTAATCCATGTGTTTGACCCTATTAGGAGTACCTTCTGGGCGCGTTGTCTAACGTCCTACTTCTACCTTAGATGATGACACAGGGAATGGACGGACGAAGGACGTGAACGGAACCAAGCTTAGGAGCTTGGATGATCTAGATTTATTATATTTAAGTTTTTATTTTGGACATGTAATTTGAGTAATTAGCATTTTGGGACTATAATAACTTAAAACTATTTGCTATGTTTTGTTTTATTTTGGACATTGAAACTTAAGTTATTTAATGTGATGGATTTCCTTACTATTTAAAATTGGATAGGATAGTAACTCTATTATAATTCCGCAACTACGTTTATTCTGCAAGCTTAGCCTTAATGCGTGTGAACCGTTTTAGTGGACTTAGTCCACGCACACGTATGGTTGGCCAGTTAAGGGCCGAGCTTTGGAAACTAGGATTTAGCTTCGCGTCGTGACGTCCCGCTCTCTCTCACTCTTTATTTATTTAAAAGAAAAATAGACTCTGATTTTCGACGAGTGAAAAAGGGCGAGGCGTTATAGTAAAACATCATGGTGATAGGTCTGGTCTTGGTGCATCATCCACCAAATAACCTAAACATCATGGGTTGTTTAGTAAAAAAAGTATCTCTCACATTTCAAAGGGTAAGTGCAATTTCTGTCACAAGGATGGGCATTTTAAAAGAAATTGTCGTCATCTGAAGAGATACTTGGAAAGGAAAGCACAAATGCATAATGAAATAAAGCCTATGTTTAAAAGACATCCACCAACACCTAACCTTAAAAGAAACTTAAGGAAGGTGGATACAAGGCACAACTCTTTGTTAAGACAGATGAATCATGTCTTGCAAGAGTTGATGGATCCCAAGGTTGGTCATCAAAGGTATGATCGTAGAAGTGTGTATGCTACACCAAATGCCACAATCTTCATACGTAGAAGATAGATCATTAATCATGTTTTGTTGTGGTTTAAGATTCACTTTCATATCTTAGACCACTATAAATGGACTCACAAGAGACCATGTGAGTTCACATAGCAGAAAAGTATTATGACATGAGAAGAGAAATTGGCTAACTACAAGTCTAGAATATACTTTTCCTGGCTATAGTACATATTCTACTTGGAAAGCCCTACATTCCATTCAAAGTATTTTGAATTATATATGTTTTGGAATGTGAATCTTGATTGTGTGCATGATTTGATGAATTATGTTTGGCATATTTATGCATGGGAATGAATCTATGAATACCATGCTCAGAAAAGGACTTCATCAAGTTGTACGTATCAAGGATGATTGCACAGCAATCTGGAACCTCTCTGTGTAATCGACATGTCGGTGTGACAGACATGTCGATACTGTGCTAAATTGAGCACTATTGAAAAAGGGACCTGTCGATGGAAACGACATATCGGTGAGACAGAAAGTTTGAATTAAAAAGGGACCCTTTCTGTAAAAGCGACAATACATTCGAATTCACTATCTCCCCTCCCTCGAAGGTCTGGTGGTCCCTTTTTCTTCTCCTGTGCCCTAGACTAGTCGATCGGACCTTTCAGAGTGACTTTCCACTGGAAAACCATAGGGTTTTTGCTATTTGCATCCCCTAGAAGTCAGAAAATCACTGTTTCAGTGATTTTCCTAAATCAGGTTAGGTTCAGTCTCCATCCCATCCACTTTCGAACTACTGGTTGAGGATCCCCTCTAGGAAAATCCATGCCTAGAAATATGCCAGCTCAGACACGTCCTAAGACTTCTGTAGAAAGAGGAGAATCCAGCCGTGCTGGTCGATGGGCCAAACTAACCAAAAGGACATCCTTTTGGTTTTGCCCTGGGTCGAGCTCTGAAAATCTTGTGTATGTTTAGGATCAACAAGAAACCCAACCAGAGGAGGAAGAAGAGCTAGTCGTTGACAAAGGTGTCATCTTCATTGAAGAGTGACGTGAAGAAATGAGAGAAGATGCTGAAGAAGGGAATGGTTGTGAAGTTGATAATGAAGACCATGTTGGTATCCCCCAATGACAGCAGTGAAAAGGATAGTTCCTGCTCCGATGATTTTTGGAGAGACTCCGATGAAGAAGAAGAATTCGAATATCCTTCTCAAGAGAATGTCAATCTCGGAAAATAGGTCTCAAGACTAGAAAAAAAATTGGACTATCTTGAAAATAGTCTGGAAAATATCCGGTTAACTGTATGGGATTTAGTCTCTGCCATCTCCCTCTCGGACAAAGTTCCAGATGCCCCGTCTCTTCCTCCAGCACCTCTTCAAGAAGGCTCTGCTTAGGGCAATTTTTCATGTTCTCTGTTTTTGGAAAAACTATACTTATGATATTTTGACTAAGCATCCATGATGCCCCCTTATCAAAAACCATATGTACTAAATGCACAGTTTGTTTTAATGAAATTATATGGTTTGGTATGATGTGTCTATTGCTGTATTTGAATACCTTATATCTCTTGTCTATGGTTAACATGTTTTTTTTAAATAGACTAACATGCAGGTTTGAACGAGTTGGTTTGTATTGGCATGTTAGGGACATAGGGTTCGGACTGTGATGCTACACACATCCTTGGAGTATGGGGGAGAACAAAACTTGTGTTGAGTAGCTGCTGCCACTAGTTTTGATAGAGTAAGGAGGAAGGCTAATGCAAGCTGAGGAAGAAGCTTGACGAAAAATAAGCTTAGAGGCAACTAAGATTATAGGGGAGATAATCTGGATAAGCTAAAAAATATAGCTTACTTCATCGGGGAAAGAGTCAAAGAAGCTACAAATGATAGCTTGGAGAAGAGGAAAAATACTCTAGGGAAGCTGAATGAGTAAGCTCGTCCCATGGAATAAATCAGCTAAACTGGATTTTACCTTGAGCAGGAGAAAACACGATCCTTGTTGCACAAAGAAGTTCATTAAGCCATGGGGGAGAACCATGTGGTGCAGCAGAACATAGTTAATCACTAAGTGCAAAAAACATAGAGGAAATGCTGATGTTATCTATTAAGTTCTTCTCAATTGTATGACAAAATGGGGGAGAAAATTAGTAGAAGCTGTAAGCATGGGGGAGTTCATAGTAAAGCCGAAGTCCTTGGGCCTCTAGAAAGAGAGAGCCATAATGAGGAGGAATATGATGAAGCCAATGGACATGGGGAGAATGTCTATGCTTGCTTGGAGTTTGGGAGTTCAAACACAAGAAGATTGGGGGAGAAAATCTTCTCAACACTAGGTAGTGTTGTTGGCTAGGAAATCTCGTCTAGTCCTTTGATCTATGTTTTGGACTAACTCCTCTAATGATTTCTCGAGTGTTTCTTGCTTGTGTGCTTGAACAGGGAATATGTGAAGACCATAGCCTTGTTTTTCCATTTGAATATGTACATGTAATGTAATATTTTTGTATTCAAATGTGTTTTAATAAGGGTGGGCTTGTAATTGAGTTAGCTTCTAGGTTTTGTCATGAAATTGACAAAGGGGGAGATTGTTAGTGCCCCGGCTTTGCCGAGTCCCTATTTGTCAATTCCATGAGTCGGGAAAAAACACTTGCTAAGAAGCTCGAAGACCCAAGATGATCAAGAATGAAGATCGTGCTCTAACAGGTTCAAAAGCTCATAGTAATGGCAATCCTAAAAGAGGTATATGGCCATAGATAACCTTAGGTGGAACCCAATCCTGAGAGAGGACTATTCCTAGGCCTAATTGAAAGAATGGTAAAACCATAAAGAAGCTTAGAAAGGAAGTTGGACGGTGAAATAGAAGCGAACTTGGAAATATGAATTAAATTCACTGTTAGCTCGGCCAGTCGATCTCACTGACCCCTCAGTGGAGACAGGATAGATCCATCGTGGTCAAGGACTGGTCGACCAGTTTGACAGAAGTTCTTGATCATTGAATTATCATTCTAGATATGCCTTTGATCGAGAGTCTCGTATGCACCGACCCCTCGCTGATGAACTTAAACGATCCCTCGTGGTGGACGACTCGTCGGTAAAAGACTTATGAGTTCTGGACTGTGAACTCAAATGGGCTCTCGATAAAACAGTCATCTTAGTATTTCAAGACCGATCGAGAGTAACATAATTGACCCCTAGGTAATGGGCGACAGGTCGTTCTGGGTAACAGGTTTCTAGTCTAGAAACCATGTGTTTTCCTAGACCGAGCCTCTCGTATGGACCGACTTATTGGTGCCATGATTGTCGACCCATCGACGACACCGACCTATCAACCAGGAATTAATTATGCCATTGGGAGTGCATTTAATGCGCAACGGTCGGGTGGTTGAACGGTAATAAATATGATCACTGACCCATCGGTGCCACCGGCCTTTTAGTCCTGAACAGTCAGAAAGACCGTTAAGACTCCTCTATAAATATGAGTGTAGTGTGATCGTTTTACCATTTTCCTTGAGCTGAAAAAAGTTATACACTCTAAGGAACGATCAACACTCTTGTGAGAAAGAGATGATGAACGAATAGCCATAATCAACCAATCTTTTGATTGAGTTTGTCAGTGTGGAAAAGAGAAAGAAAATACTTAATCTAAGAAATCTTTGATTCTACCAAGTTTCCTTCTCACCCTGAGTTAGTGATTTCTATACGACGGCTATAAGGAGGAGCGTCGGCACTCAGTGGGTGGAATCTTCAAGAAGCACACATCAGCGAGAAAGAGCTTCAAGGCAAGTGCTTCTTGGTTTTTAATTTTGTTTTACCCGAAAGTGGAATAAGGGGGATTTGCTCCGGAACCACTATAAAAAAACTCTAGAGCATTGTCTCTGGCACAGTGGTGTAATACCCTGCCCCAAAAAGTCCCACATTGCTAGTGGCGCTGGAAATTCCCTGATATATAAGTAATAGCCTTCCTCCTTCTAGCACAAGGCCTTCTAGGCTAGAATGGACGTATATGGGCCATGTGCTAGGAACAAAATCTTGAGGGTTGCCGGGTATGGAGCGAGGCTCTACTCGAGGGCCCAAAGAGGACAATATTGTGCCGCTGTATACTCTGATACCCGGACAAGGCCTTTTGGGAGCAACAGTGGGTTGGCTCGCCAAACCAAAACCGTGCGGGTTTGTGTGTAGGCCCAAAGCGGACAATATTGTGCTAGCGGGACGAGTCGTTACAAATGGTATCAGAGCATGGTTCAACTCTCTGCCTGAGGGTGTGGGCTTGGTTGTTGTGTGTGCAGAGCCGGGGACGGCTCTGGCTTTAAGGGGGGTAGATTGTAATACCCTGCCCCAAAAAGTCCCACATTGCTAGTGGCGCTGGAAATTCCCTGATATATAAGTAATAGCATTCCTCCTTCTAGCACAAGGCCTTCTAGGCTAGAATGGACGTATATGGGCCATGTGCTAGGAACAAAATCTTGAGGGTTGCCGGGTATGGAGCGAGGCTCTACTCGAGGGCCCAAAGAGGACAATATTGTGCCGCTGTATACTCTGATACCCGGACAAGGCCTTTTGGGAGCAACAGTGGGTTGGCTCGCCAAAGCAAAGCCGTGCGGGTCCGTGTGTAGGCCCAAAGCGGACAATATTGTGCTAGCGGGACGGGTCGTTACAAGTGGTGGGTGGAATTCCCAGCCGATTGAGTGAGGTGGAATTCCTACTCTAATTGTGAGTGTTTAAGTACCCACGTAGTGAATTTGGGGATAACTCCAGGTTGAGCAAGTCCGAACAGTGGATGTAGGTTGGCGAACCGAACCACTTTATATCTTGTGTCTTTCTGTTTGTGGTGTTAGATATATTTTCTTGTGTTGATTGTGTTAGCCCCAAGGTTTCAACCCAAGGATATATGGGTATTTTTTATGACCACAAACCATTTAAGTGTGATATTTAACATTTCAAATGGTATTACTCTATGAGACAGGTATCACATTTAAGAAGACATGTATTGGATATCATGAAGATCAAGTTGATGATATCAAGCCTTGTACATCAAGTCAAATCTTGGGGATCGAATAGCCTACAAAATTCAATGACTGAAAATCAAGAACTTGGAAGATCAAAGTCATGTATAGAGTCTAATCATGAGTGTTTAGGAAAGTGTGTTGTAAAGGTACTTAAACATTTGAACACCATGGCTCAAGTCACCCTATAGTGGACCTTAGGATACCAAGCTTAATCTTATGCATCCAAATGGAATTCTAGGATATGATTTACTCCCCAAGACCTATCAAGTGTGTTTGAAATGACAAAAAAAAAGCCAAAATTGAACAATATAGTCTAAGGGTCATTTCAGTCGACTGAAATAATGGATAAATTGGGGATGGGATTTTAGTCGACTGAAATGAAGTTTCAGCAGACTGAATTTCTGGATATTCACAGGGGTGTGATTTCAGTCTACTGAATAGAAGTTTCAGCTGACAAAAAATCTGGAATTTCATTGGATGTGATTTCAGTCAACTGAATTCTCAGGTTCAGCCGACTGAATTACTCGCTGATAAACTGTCCGAGATCCAAGACATTTTTCAGTCGACTGAATCTTCATTTCAGTCGACTGAGTCGCGAAACGGTAACATTTTTTGAATCATAAATGCTCTCCCCAACGGCCCTTTCCTTCATTTAATGCTTCGCAACGGGCTTAAACATGAAAAATTTATAAAACCAAGCATCAATGGGCATAAGGGGTGTTGACTTACTTGGAATCAAAAAGAATTTATTGAAGTCAAATCCTAAGCATACTCTAGCTCAAAAATCCGTCTCTTGCAATCTTACCTTGAGCCATTCCAGTTCAAATCTTTGTGTAACTCTTAGTACACTTGATTTGTAAACATTTGAGAGTTATTCTTAAGCTTTACATTGTATTCTTCTACATTTCCTTGATAGATAAAATTTGTAAAGGGTTGGTGTAACCCTTGTGAAGGAGAAGGGTGTCTTCACCTTCAAATCAAAGAGTGTTCTCTACAAGCATTGTAACAGGTTTCTTCTCCACCCTTGAATGAGAAGTTTAGTGCATTCAATCCTCAAGTGGTGTACTTGAGGTGAGGACATAGGCAAGAACGCCGAACCTCATAAAAATCTCGGGTTCAATCTCTCCATCTTTTCTCATCTCCTCTTTTATATTCTGGCATTTATTTATTACTTATTTGCATCTTATTTTTCAAAATTACGTAATTAAAAAGAATCCAAAAAGTTTGCATTGACCCAATTCACCCCCCCCCCCCCCCCCTCTCTCCTCTTGGATCAATTTCTGGGCAACAGATTGTTTTAATCACATTTGCTAACACACACTCACTTGATTGGTATATCTGCTGCACTTAATTAATCAATCAAGATAATTTTAAAAAGGACCAATGATTTTAGATTGACCTATTCACGCCCTCCCTTCCCTCCCTCCCTCCTCCCTCTTCCCTAGGGTTAATCGTGTTGTTCTAGCTCCCAAGGGAATTCAAATCATTCTATGCTACAAATTTGAAATTATAAATTTAAATCTATGTAATATGTGTTAAATTTGTGTAAAACTTATAAAAAACTTAGTCTTTATAATATATAAAATTATATAGTTTTGCATATTAAGCAAAAAGATTGAGATCTTTTCAAAAATTCTATTAAAAATTGATGTAATATATATTTGTAAATATTTATTTATTACATAGGTTAATTTATATAGATATGTAATCAACTAAATCAAATCATAACCAATAACTTAATTATCATTTTCATGGTTTAAAATTATCTTTTTTTAGAAAAATCATGTATGAAAGTACCACTCGAGGGAATTGTGGGATTAAAAAGATTTGGTTAAGTAAAATTATCCTGCAATTCCCTTGGGTGGTACTTTCATACATGATTTTTTCTAAATGAAAATAATAATTTTAAACCATAAAAATGATCAATAAGCTATTGGTTATGATTTAGTTGATTACATGTCTATATAAATTAACATATGTAATACATAAATATTCACAAATATAGATTACATCAAATTTTAATCGAAATTTTTAAAAAACCTCAATCTTTTTGCTTAATATGAAAAATTATATAATTTTTAATATTATAAAAGACTCTAAGTTTTTATAAGTTTTACTCAAATTTAATACATATTACTTAGATTTAAATTTATATTTTCAAATTTATAGCAGAGAATGATTGTATACCACATTCTATTGCACAAATACAATTAAAATTCTAAATTTATCAAAATACAAAAATATAGAGGTATTTTAATTTTTTTGCCATTTGGTTTTTTCAACTTTGATTATTAATTTCACAATGAAAAATTGACATTTGAAAGTAGACCTTTAAATGTATGAAATATAAAAAAATTTAAAGGCGATATACCATTTTTATAAAGATGTGATGATAGGAAGAAACATTAAATGCATTTGAAGTAGAGGAGAAAAATTAGGAAAAAAATATATCTGAAGTGTGAATGAAATCAAGGTAGGAGGGATAAAATTGGAAAAAAATTCAACGGGGTGTATGATGAAAAGAAAAGGGGGTGTCTATATCATTGCCCAATTGTTTACTCCGATCTTGGATTGACCAGATTCTTTTTGAGTTGGAAAGTACCTTCAAGGGCTGCAACTTTGTATTTCATGAAAATTTTGTACGTCCTAAATTTTCAGGGTCAAAATTGGGTTACAAGTCGGGGCATTTTTTGTAAGGATCCGCCCATCCAGAAAGTAGACGGAGATTCACTAAGTTAAAAAATAACCGATCTAATATGGGAATATCTGTACATGGCTCCATTTCTTTTTTTCCATTATTATTCCACAATATTCATTCACAATAATTCACATGGTTCACAAGATAATAAGAGTTTTAGAAACATAATTTATACAAAGACATGAAAAAATAAATAATTTTTCACATCAGATATGCCATTTAACATGTATAAGATATTAAGCCAACCACAAAAATAAACCAATAAAAATTAATTTCACTGTCTCACACCCAAGGCAAATATAAAGTCTCAAACCAAATTTAAACCTATTTCAAATCCTCAAATAAACTCAAAACCAATTCTAATTGTCACTAAATTAGAAATTCAAATGATCTAAGATTTTATTGCTCTAACAGCTCTAGAAAATCCTAAGCCTGCTTCTGAGCTTCACCTTGATCAAACTCCAAAGGAAATCCTGAAATATAATGGGAATGAGATCCCAGCCTAGTGAAAAAAACAAACACAACCATGTAGAATATTCAAACAGGAAATCCCAAGTAATCAAAATAATAAAAACACATGCAATTATATGAGAAATAATGCATGTAATGTAAAATGGCATTGATTATGCATGATCCCCAATCCCATGCCATCATCCAAACCACAAAACACCAATGTGCACATAAATGGTCCACAGACCAAGCCCATCGACCATAATTTGACCTTCACAACATACCATACGAATGCTGGTTTGTCAAACAACACGGTTGCCTCTCAGTCACCAGTATAGGCATATCCTGCAATGCAACCCTAACTTGGCTATTAGCTTAAATCGATGGTTATGGAGGTCCCTCCTCTGGTCATCAACTCAATCCAAGGACTTTACCTAACTTGGTCCAAGTAATAAACTGGACTGGTTGTTTGTTGGTCTCTAGACCAAGAAGCCACCAACAAATCACAGGGTTATCCACCCAAAATCTCCAACACCCACCCTAAAATTCCGTTACTAGAATGATGCAAGACCAGGGAGGAGGGGGGGGGTGGGGGAGGGCGGGGATTAGTAGGTCTGATCCGATTTTATTTTTCTTTTTAAAATAAATCAATTCAACAATATGTTCAGCGGAATAAACATGAGTGTAAGTGATAAACAAATAAATCAAACCATCAAAACAAACCACATTGCACAATCATTTATAGTGGTTCAGTTCACCTGAACCTACATCCACTGACAGACTACCCAACTCTTGGGTCGTCCCAATATACTATGAATGAGCTTCACACCTAGATAGTACAACCTAATTTTTTATAGTGGTTCGACCCCCATGGTCTAATCCTCGACACCTATTTTTTTTTTTTTTTTGTGGTTTGAACACAATGTCCTAATCTACCTTACAACTTTAATCAAAGAAAAAGTAAAAGACGAACACTTACCTTGGGCCTTAACAAATCTTCATAAAGTGTGTTCTTCTTTGCTCGATGTCTCTGTGCTTCTTCATTCAGATCAGGTCCATCAGAGTTGATTGTTGGGATGGCGGAATAAGGGTATTAAGACAATAATATGACTGATCTTTGGTCCTAGGTAAACACTCTCAACTTCATCAAACATAAGGTATTGATTACCCAAACATATCCTTGTTAGACGATGATGAAGAATGAGTGACAAGGAGCTGAAAATATTCTTGTTTTCAAGTGTTCAACACTCCCTTTTTTTAATTCAGCCAGCCGAGAATATATAAGACTGTTATATAACAATCCAGTCTCTAAGCCTCCAGGCTTGGGACCAAAGATTTTCACAGATTCAGTCAGACTGGTTTCCTCATATTTCAGTATCGAGGCCTCGAAGTTGAAACCTATTCTCAGATTTCCCAATTATTAAGCCATTGACTTCTAGGGTAATTTGGGCTTGACTAAGGTCCACTAGGGTCTACTTACCTGTGTGCCAATCATGTGTAGACTGTAGAACCTTTAATGTCTAGTAGATCTTCATGCGGTCTTCAGACTTTGACATCTTCTTAAATCTTCCAAGGCAAGGTCTAACACACACGGTCACACTCGGTCAAGGAATTGGCAATACATAGACTTGGTCAAAGTGAGGCCTTAACAATCTCTCCCTTTGTCAATTTCGTGACAAAACCTAGACTTTAACAAATACAACTCATTGAACCCCTTTTCAATGAATTACAAGTCTTTGACACAAAAAGATTACAACTCATACAAAGACCATGTGTAGACTTAAATTTCTTGCACTATCTCTTCTCTCCCCCTTTTTCTTTTTCTCCCCCTGAAATGAAGCCTAAAAAAATTCCTACGAAAGACTTGCAAAAGACATAGGCAACTAGGTGGGATTTTGAAAATTTCTCCACCTCAACATTAGTACCATTTTCTCCCCTTTTTTATCATAGATTGACAAAGGGTACTACACAAAAAATATCATGGAGATTAAAATTCAACAAAGCATAAGGTTTTTTAAATAAACATTTATTCCATTTTTTGAAACTAAGAAAGATCCACCAGCCAACCAATTTGTCAGATCCTCAAAAACACAATATCCTATTAGGCGCAAGGAGGAACTGAGCACATCAAGGGACCTAAACCAACCCTCTCACCTTTTAAACCCATTTTTTATTGAAGGATAAAGACCTGTTGTCACCCCTAAGATCTTTGAAACTTGCTCTCTTTTTGTCACATTTCATGGTGAGCTCGTTCACCAATTCTTTTAGCTTTTGGACCAAGGGATCATGTTGGTTTCCTCCATACACAATAATTTTATTATTGGCCAGAAGATTTACCTTTGTTTGAGAGATTTTATCTTTGAGGTGTTTCTTTCTCAGGTTGAATTCAAGGCTCAGATGACCCAGCTTTTCACATTCGTAGCATTTCACACTAGAAGATTTAAAGAAGTACTGCTCACCTTTCACAAACACAGATTTGGAGTTAGGTTTCTTATTCATTTTCTCATCAAAGCCTAAACCAGTTTTATCTCCAAATTGTTTTCCAATGTTTAGGAGTTTTTCAAGTTTTCCTTCCCCTTGAGTAAATTTATTTTCAAATTTTGCTTTATAGCTCTTTAATTTATTTAATTCAGCATCCAACCTTTGGTTTTCAGCTACAGATTTTTATCAAGCTTCTTTTAGTTTACAAATTTCATCTTGAGCCAATTTTAATCTTTGTTGAAGACATAGATTTTCTTCTTGAATCGTCTTCAAAATTTTTTCTCAGATATTACTTGATTTTCCAATTTAATAATTTCATTCTTAGATTTACCGAGTCTTTTAGCCAAATCTTTGCTTTCTAAGAACAAAACATCATAAGCTTCTTGTAAGCCATCATCCTCATTGTCTGATCCTTCACTATCACTTTCAACATTTGAAGCATTTTGAGGATCATAAGAGATGGAAGCAATGAAACCTTCGTCTTGACAACATCTTCATGGGTTGACAGATCGGATTCACTTTCAGATTGTGAAGTGTCTTCTTCCACCACAGTGGTCATGGCTTTCTTTTTAGATCTTCTCTTAAATGGACATTCATTAGCAAAGTGTCTATATCCATCACAGTTAAAACATTGAGTTTCTTTGGGCTTGTCCTTAAATGTTTCTTTGGATTGATCTCTTGATTTTTCTTTTGAAAATTGTGGTATATTTTTAGAAATTTCTCTAGAGTCTTATATTTTAACTCGTTTGTTTTTCCTCCTATTAAAGTGTTTTAAAAAATTCTTAGCAAGTATGGCAACATCTTTATCTGAATCACTTTCAGAGTCATCAGATTTTTCATCTATTTTATTTTCAATTTTTAGAGAAGATCTTAGAGCAATTGATTTCTTTTTAGGCATTTAATCTTTACAATGGAGCTCATAGGTTTGAAGAGATCCTACCAAGTTATCAACCCTCATTTGAGCCACATCTTTATATTCTTCAATGGTAGCTACTTTGGGCTTAAATCTTTTGGGCAGATTTCTTAGTATTTTGGTATAGATCTTAGATTCAGGGATTATTTCACGTAGGGCCCACATGGAATTACAATGTCACTTAGTTTCGAATAGAACTCCATAAACATTTCATTTTCCTCCATGTGTATGTTATCAAATTGTGACTGAAGGATTTGGAGTTTAGACCTTTTAACAACTGAGGTTTCCTCATGTGTTCTTTCTAAGATGTCCAATGCATCTTTGGCTATCATACATGTCATTATGCGTTTGAACTTATCTGGTGAGACAACATAGTTAATGGCATTTAAAGCCTTTCCATTTGCAGTATATAGAGTCTTTTTCATGTTTGTCCAGGTGAAGTAATCCTTGTGTTTAGTTCCAATGATCTGTTGTACTGATTTTCTTGCTTCATTTTGGCGGATTTTTCAGTGATTTCCTCAACAAGATGTTCCCAACCTCTTACTACTGATTCCCAGATGGCTCCATCAAGTGATATAAAAAAGTTTTCATTTTTGCCTTCCAGGAGGCATAGTTAGAGCCATCAAAGTAGGGAGGTTTGGAAACAGGGTGACTATCACCCCTATACATGATTCTAGTACAGAATCAACTCGGACGATTAAGTCCCACTCATATTAATCGACCTCTTGATGCCAATTTAAATTCCGTTACTAGAATGATGCAAGACCAAGAGGCGCCGGGGGGGGGGGGTAATAGGTCTGATCCGATTTTATTTCCCTTTTTAAAATAAATGAATTTAACAATATGTGCAGCGGAATAAACGTGTGTGCAATGATAAACAAATGAATCAAACCATCAAAACAAACCACATTGCACAATCATTTATAGTGGTTCGGTTCACCTGAACCTACATCCACTGACAGCTTTCCAACTCTTGGGTCATCCCAATATACTATGAATGAGCTTCACAGCTAGATAGTACAACCTAATTTTTTATAGAGGTTCGTGAGACTTTTTTTTTTTTGTGGTTCGAACACAATGTTCTAATCCACCTTACAACTTTAATCAAAGAAAAAGTAAAAAATGGACACTTGCCTTGGTCCTTAACAAATCTTCATAAAGTGTTTTCTTCTTTGCTCAATGTCTCGGTGCTTGTTCCTTCAGATCAGGTCCATCAGAGTTGATTATTGGCACAACAGAATAAGGGTATTAAGACAATAATATGACTGATCTTTGGTCCTAGGTAAACACCCTCAACTTCATCAAACATAAGGTATTGATTACCAAAACATATCCTAGAGGATGATGAAGAAAGAGTGACAAGGGGCTAGAAAGCACTCTGGTCTATGTTTTTTTTTTTAAAGTCTTCAACACTCCCATTTTAATTCAACCAGCTGAGAATATATAAGACTGTTATACAACAGTCAAGTCTTGAGGCCTCCAGGCTTGGGACCAAGGATTTTCACAGATTCAATCAATTGGTTTCCTCATATTTTAGTCTCGAGGCCTCAGAGGAAGCTCAAGGCCTCGAAGCTGAAACCTATTCTCAGATTTCCCAATTATTAAGCCATTGACTTCTAGGGTAATTTAGGCTTGACCTAAGGTCCACTAGGGTCTACTTACCAGTGTGCCAATCATGTGTAGACTGTATAACCTTCAATGTGTAGTAGATCTTCATGCGGTCTTCAGACTTTGACATCTTCTTAAATCTTCCAAGGCAAGGTCCAACACACATGGTCACACTCGGTCACAGAATTGACAATACATAGACTCGGTCAAATCGAGGCCCTAACACACCCAACTGTACATGCTTATGCATGATAACAAAATATATATGTAACACCCTGGAATTTCAAAGTTATCAATTTATATGAATTTATTCATATTTACAGAATTGCCATTGTGATATATTTGATTTGAATTTAAATGGGTCAATGGTTCAATCAAGACCCAAAGGATGGTAGTTTGTTTACAAAACAAATAAATGGATAAGATGTACTCAAATGGGTCAAGAGTTGTCCTTGGGTCAAATGGGTCAAAATGGCTAACTGGGACCCAATGGGTTGTGAATGGCATGATTAATCATGGATTGAGTTCAAGCTTAGTTAATTTAAGTGTATTAATTGCTTGAGTTTGGTTTGAGTTGAAATGAATGATGGGTTTAGTTGAATTGAATTTATTAGTTGAGTTACATTAAATGAATGAGTTGAGTTGAAAGAGTTAAATTTATTCTAAGTGAGTGAAGTGTGTGAATGAGAGTGGAAGTGTTTTAATTCCAAATTTTAAGCAAGGAAAACGTTGGCTCATGGGAGGCTTTCCATGTATGTAACTCCTATTTTAAAAATGAATATGATGGCAGTTTTTTTTGGGAGTTACATAATGTGAGGAGATAGGTTTCAAATTCAAACATTTTGTTACACGTTGGCATTGCATTGAGATGTTAGGTTATGCATGAGAGATTAGTATATGCATGAAGATTAAAAGGGAATTTGATAGTCCAAGGGCTAAGGTACAAGAACTTTTGGCATGTAGGAGTTTCATCTCCATGATGAAACTCCCACATGAGTATCTAATGAATGGTGGCCGTTATGGTTTACCCATTTCAAACATGACCGTTGGACACCTTGGGAGTTTCATCTCAAGGATGAAACCCCAAGGGAAGTATTAAACAAATGAGAGTTACATTTGAAGTTGCATGGGACGGTTATTTCATGCATGCAACTCCCAAAGTTGGAGCATGAATGGGTTTGACGTTTTATGGAGTTACATAAAAGATTATAACATTTCAAATTCAAATGGGTTAATCTACACGTTGGAGGGAAGGAATGGGTGAGTTGCATCTTAAAGATGAAAACTCCACATGGGCATTAAGGAGTATAATGGAGGTGGCGGTTACTAAAACCAAGCAAAGGCTACAACGTTGTTGGGGCTCATGGGTGTTTCACATTTTGGTTGAAACTTCTAGATGGGAAATGAATGGGATTTGAGGAGGTTACACCAACAACCATGCAAGGAGACGTTGGTTGCTTGGGGTGTTTCATTTCATAGATGAAACCCCCAAGTAACATAAAGAACTTTGATTAAGGATGGGAGTTACACAAGGGCTGAATTAACCTTGGGCTGATTTTGGTTAAACAAAGGGCTTTTCATTTTAGTCTCTCTATCTCTCTTTTCCTTGGACTGTTATCATCTCTCTAAGATCAAGAACAACAACTGGTTACTGATATGAAATCAGTCCTTGTTTGATTTATTTCATCAAGACAAAAGCATACATTGAGCAAAGGAGTTGGCATCAAGGTTTCCCATCCAAAGCCAAAATTCTTTCTCTCTCTCCCTCTCAAATCCTTGTCATCTGGTTGAATTATCTTAAGGAGCTTGCAACAAGATCAGTCTCAGTCCAAAGAACAGTAAGAGAGAAGGAGAGGTCAAGGAAATAAAGGGTCAAAGAAGGAGTCAAAAGAACCGTAGGAGACGCTGTGTTCGTAAGTGCATTTTGAACCCTTGTTTAATAGATTGGTTAAGAAAATGAGATCTGGCCATCTATGGCCAGATCCATCAATTGTTTAAATATGGGATTATGATGTTTAAAAGTGATAAAATATGGACCATAGGGTTCGGCCCTTTGGATGGCCGAACCCCATGGGAAAACTTGGTGATTTTTATGGTGTTTGAGAGATGAAATTCATATTATGTATTGGAGTTCTTTTAAAGGATTTTAAAGGGAGATAAGGTCACTGATTTTGACCAGTTATTACATGGCTGAATTATGTGTTTATTAGGCTAAGTACTGATCAAAAAATATGGACAAATATTGGAGGGTTTACATCAAGGAAACCTTGGGGTTCGGCCATGTGTATGGCCTAACCCCATGGACTATTTTTTATGGTCATTTGGGTTAAGTGTAGGATGGATATTATGTAATCATTATGTGCTTTGATTTAAGAATAAGATAGGTTTATCTATGGACTTAATATAAGAAATTAATTAGCCATCAAAGATGATAGATGATGGACCAATTGAATCAAGAGAACCATTGGTTCGGCCATGTGTATGGCTGAACCCATGGACCATTTTTATGGACTGTTTTGGTTGAATCAAAAGGTCTCAAGTTTGAATATTATGGAAGAATATGAGGTGTTTAAAAAGGGTACCAAGTGAGCATTTGGACAAGTCATGGTTAGGCCATCTCATGGCCGAACTATGGGGTACTATAGCTAAGTTAGGACTTGGAGGTTTAAATGGGAAAGCCATAGGGTTCGGCCATATGTATGGCCGAACCCCATGGACCATGAGCATGGGCTTTATGAATCCATTTCATGAAAAGGATCGCTGGTTTTAATGTTAGTAAAATTATTTATTGATAGCAATGGCATAAAGGTAATTACTGATGAAATGATCAAAGATGGTATGATGATGGGGTTGGATGTATGGACCCAAACCAATATGGTGTGGTTCGGCCATGTAGTATGGTTGAACCCCACCAAGTGATATTTTGTGGATTGAGGTTGTCAATAAATTATTTGGATGGTGTTAATCCAAAATCAAAAGAGACCAAAGTTTTAAATGGGTGCGGTTCGGCCATGGGGTATGGCCGAACCCCACAAAGTGGATTTTTGGGACTTAGATTAAGATGGAATCACATGGATGAATGTTTAACTTGCTGTTATGTAAATAAGGTATTGGGATTGCTAGAACGGTGAACAAGCCGTAAACGGAAGACGGTTCACAAGAGCGACAATCTAAGTGACTTAGTGTAGGTTTCCTACCTTTATTGTAACCACTATTCCATATGCTGATTTATGTTGATTTCGATATCTTATATGATTGTAAAGTTATGTTTCTAAATGACATGTTTGCATAGACATCTCATGCATGGCATGGGATGATGGTGTTGTAACCGGAGGCCACACTCCGTCGGGGTGTCCGAAAGACCACTGTGGGGTACCCTGATGATGAGAATCCCATCAGGAGGAATCGGAGGCCACACTCCATCGGGGCGTCCGAAAGACCACTGTGGGTTACCTTGACGATGAGAATCCCGTCAAGTGATGGCTATGTTGAATGGTGATGGGTGAGACTCATTACATGTTCATTTCATACATAGCATGTTTTTATGGAATTTGTCACACATGTATTATTATTATATTATTTGCATGTTTTTGACTAACCATGTGGTAGGCCTATTCGGAAACACTACTTGGCGCGTTGATCTAACGCCCTATCTATATCCTTAGTGGATGACGCAGGAAAAGGGAAGAACGTGGATCGAGATGAAAACCAAGCATAGGAGCTTGGGCACTTTGAATGGACTATTTATGGATGTGTTATTTGAATTATTTGGACAATGTAATTTGTTAACTAGTTTGGTTGACATGTAATAAGTAGTTAAGTAGATGCTGTAGATTGGTTTATTTTGGATGGTTGGATTGAATGGTAGATTAATATTATTTAGTAATTTTGGAGAATAAGATTATGTACTTTGCTATCATCCGATAAAATTGGAATAGTCATAGGTTCTATTATAACCTCAGTTAGTTTATGACTAAGTTATTTCCGCAAGTTGTATATGTACCATGTGCGGATCAGTTTTATGGACTTAGTTCATATGCACATGGGCTTGGCCAGTTAAGGGTCGGATTTAGAGATTCGAACTTAACTCGCGTCGTGACAGTCTGCCCCAATCACAGGATTATTTTATTTAAAAAAAAAATAAACTCTGAAAATTAGAGTGAAAAGGGGCGGGGTGTTACAATATAATCCATGCATGAATGTTATGACCAAATAAAAATATGGTGATTTTCACATAAATACATGCCATAATGAACCATAAATAATCCATAATTAATTTAGCATACTCAAGATACTAAATTAAATCCAATGCACATATATTCTAAAAAATAGACATGTGCATGCAGCATTGTCCAAAACACAAGGGATATCAATACTCAAATAAGCATATCACAAATCACCAAAGTTCACCAAAATTTCAAACATGGAAATTTCACCAAAAATTCCAAATCATAGCATAGGTCAAATCCTACACAAATTTTTCATTCATATCATGGGTTTTTCAACCAGATAAACAGGTAAAACCACAAGTCCGAACAGGCTAAGTTACTCACTGGCTTATACACTTTAGCCATAATTTATTCCCCTTTACATTCTGTGAGATGCACCAGGACTTTACCCATTTAAACCACAAACCATTTTTATCTAAACCCATTTTAAAGAGATTCCATAAAATCAGTAAATAACAATTATGAGTGTATTGATTCACTCACCTAGAATTTGCAAAGTGAAAACAAATGCCAAAATCCAGGCTTCAACCACTAGCTTTAAGTCCCAACTTTACTACAATTTATTTGAGGTTCCAAACCACTTGGATAAATTCCGTTCGCCCATTAAAATTAGACTAGTCCATCCTTTTAGATTAATAGGGTTCTATTTCCACAATTACAGACCCAAAGCACCAAGGTTTCCACAATTGGTCTAAGTTTCCAAGAAAATCAAACAATGCCAAATTTCGTTCTTATTGCAGAATTTTCTGGGAACAACACAGTTGTGAATAAATTCTCATATTTTACAGTAGATAGGTCTCTAATTGAAGATTCTGAAATATCTGGTTTGGCCCAAATGGGTTTTCTTAGCCCAAGTTATGGTCGTTTTACTCCTACGGTACACTGCCAAACATATTGCAATGCTTAAACGAAATTTTGGCTTGTAGACCTACTTTGACCCATCAAATCACCTTCTTTCTTTCTCAAAATTTTACTAGAGATAGATCTCCCTGTTTCCTTGAAAATATACACAAATTTTGCATTGTTTTGATTCCTACAGACCAAGTTATGATTTATTTGGTGAACTGCAGTAAAAGTGTATTACAGAACCGAACCAGAACTTTGGTCCGTCTTGCAGACCTGATTTAGGCGATCAATACTTACTATTTTACTCTCAATTTTTTATTAAAACTAGAACTATCTGTCTAGTTTCTATTAAATCAAACTTCATTGAAAAATTCGTTCAGGAGTCCCAGTTATGATTTTTTTCGTGACAGCATGCAGAAAATGAGATTATGAATATGAGAATTAGTCTTACAACGTTTCACCATTAAAGACATGCGTTTAAAATTTCACCATTGGTTTTTCAGAGATATAGAATCAATCTACAAAGAAATTGTATGGCTTACAAATCAAAATTTAGGTTGTCCATCCATGAAATCGAATTTGCAACATTAATTCCCCAAAAGTAGAAATTTAGAACTAAATTCCACAATTTATGGTTGCTTCTCACAACTCCAAAAAATCAATTCATGAAAACCCAATTTAATTCCAACTTTTCTATCATGGTAGAAATTTTCACTATTCCAAACCTAGATCAAATCACAATATTAAATTGGTTTCTTTAGGTCTTTCTCTTTCTTTCTCTTTTTCCTTTTTTCCTTTCTTGATCTCTTTTCTCTTTCTCTTTTTCTCTTTGTTCAAAATTTCTCAATAATAGTTTCACTGTGGCTGGTCGAATTTTGACAGAGAAGACATGGAGACAGAAGATAGGAATTAAAAGAAGAGAATTAGAAGGAAATATTAAAGAGAAGAGAAGAATTGCACATACCTATTGGAGAAGATGAAACCCAAAAAGAAAACTGAAGAGAAACCAAAGCTTTGGAGAGATAAAAGAGAGTCCAATATTCTCCCAAGGAGAGAGAGAGTTGCAAATTTTCGTGTGTTGTAATGCGTCACACGATTTCTCTCTTTAAAAAACAAGGTGGGTCGGCCAAGGGAGAGAATTCCTCTCCAAGTTAGGACTTGCCTCTTTAATATCTTCTAAAACAAGGAGTTTTCTAAACATACATCAAGCTCCAATGTGTGGAGTAATCCTTTCCTTGCCTCCAATGGGTTTTGGGTTTTGGGTTTGGGATTCTTTTCCAAGCAAAAAATGTGTGGTGCCATGGGCCCACAAGGTCTCCAACGTGTATTGCAATTCCTTTCTTTCTTCCATTCTTTTATTAAAGGATTTTAGAAAATAAAAAATTTAGAAACACCCATTTTTTAAATTAAAATTCAAAACACCCTTCAATTAATTTAATTGAACACATGTGGGTCCCACTGGAGCGCCAAATTTGGGAAGTTTCTAAATTTAGCCCAACTTGCAATTTTTAAAACATGGGGTTCAAAATTCTGTTTTTACTCTAAATATTCAATTCAAATAAATGTGCAAAGATATGGGGTTACAAATGTAGAATTTCATCAATTATAATAATTTTAAACAATTTTAAACAAATTTAAACAATAATCAGGCAATTTCATAAAAACACTTAGTTATCCGATTAAACTCTAATTGGATCAAGATCCACTAACATCGGTTGGGTCATTACAGTTTTGGAAAACGGGATTTCTCTCTCATTTAAGTTAGACTTTATAAAAACAAAGAAATTACTAATTCTGCTAGGCTTCCAACGTGTACAGGGAGAGAAATTTGGATTCTCTCTTAGCCAAAAACGTGTACAAGGTATAGGTGTTTAGGACCTTCCACAAAAGAGAGATATAATAGGAGAAGGCAAAATTCGACCAAAGCTACTAAAATTATATCAATTTTTATTTAAGGCAATGGTGATTTGGTCATTTCACCTCCCCAAGTTTTGAACCAAATTAAAATTATTGTCTCCAGCTCAATTGGAATTTTACAATGAAGAACCATTGCAAATTTTTGTCCAGATTGTGGGGGTCCCAGATGTAATACCTGCCTACAGAAGGGGTGGCTGTGTGCACTCCCTTCTAAGCAACGAGGCCTTTTGGGCCGAAGCGTGACGCTTGGGCCCAAATACAAATTTGTGGAAATTCTTGAGTCCAAAGCGAACAATATCGTACTAGAGGGACAAGTTGTTACAATGGCATCAGAGAAAGGTTGAACTCTCTGCTTGTGGTGTGGACAGAGCTAGGGCGACTCTGGCTCTAAAGGGGTGGATTGAAATACACCGTGTGTGTGGAAGAGGAGAGAAAATTGCTAGGGGCATGAATTTTTGTCCCACATCGCTTAGAGTGATGGAAATTTCCTAGTATATAAGATGGATCTTCTCTCCTTCTACCACAAGGTCTTTTGGGAGCAACCTTGGGTTGACTCACCAATGCAAAGTCGTGGGGGCCGATATGTGGGCCTAAAGCGGACAATATTGTGCTATCGGGACGGGTCGTTACATTTGCTTTCTTAGTCTCTATGTTATTTTTATCTTTTCGTCTTAGCCGTTGGTATATTTAGATTACATGTGTAGGGTTGATATAAAATGGTCAAATTAAACTACATTCTATATCAAGTAGGTTGCTTATTTTAGGAGTTTCTTAGATAGCCAGGCTAATTTGGTCTTTCGCATATTTTTAGCTATAAATACATTATAGTAGTTGAATTCATAGACAATTAAATAAGATTATTTTGAGAAAAGACTCTTGGAGTTGTCGTGTGGATTCACTTCGGGCTGCGACCCTTGGCGAAAGCCAGGTCCTTGGGCTGGGAGCAATTCTATCTTGCAAGTAAGTACAAGTGTTTATTTGAATTCAATTAGTTCATTGGGTTTCATAGATTAGCTGCATGCTTCATTCGAATTCACCATATTCTCTTTTGATTTTGCTTCCTCTATTCTATATCATATTCATTGAAAGATGTCTAATCTCTTGAAATCCTTAGACTAATCCGAATTCCTGGGAAACTTGTGCAATCGATGGGGATATTGTTTGATCAATTCCTTACCAAAGCAAAACCCTTTAACAAACTGTAATTGGCAGCGTTGGTCTTTCAGAGACCATATTCTGAAAATTACACGCCTATAGCCAAATTTTCACAAATTCGACCTTATGCCAGCATCAATAAGACTCAGGTAAAGTCTTGTGTTAACTCGAGTAGAGTCAAGGTGAGTGAAAAACTTGAGTGAATTGTTTGGTGAGGACTTGTGGTGAGTCAAGTCTATAGACCTAGGTGGGTCGACTGATTATTTAGTGGAGTTAGTCAGATATCTTAGGTTGAGAGACTCTGCAAGTGGATGTAGGTCGTTGGTACTGAACCACTATAAATCTTATGTTCTGGTGATTGATTGTGTGTTCTGTTTGTTTGTTTTACTTTTTGCTTAATCATCATCACTACACTAAGTATTGCATGATTAAACTATACTTGTGAATACATTGTGCATGCAAAGTTGATCACCTGATAAAGATCAAATTTCAGACTTCAGTTTAGAGTTCTGAACTGGGCTTCTGAATAGAAGAGAATATACAGTTTTTGTTCAGAGTTCCGAACTCAAGGTTTCATACTTCTGAACAAAAAGCATTTTGTACGGTTAATACACATTCTCTTAGATATTCATCTTCATATCCAGAATTGTTCTTGTAAAGGATTATAAGTGTAATATCTTCTGGATGTCAAGTGATCAACGACATAAACCAATATCATTTATTTATTGTTGTATATCTTATTTGCACAAGAGTTTTTTAATTTGTGCAATAAGATCATTGATTTGGATATTGATTATTATTGTGCTTAAACTCTGATAGTAAAATAATTGTTTTCTCATATCGTGTTCAACCTTATATGTTAAAACGTTTAATTGGTTAAGTTGGAAAGATTAAACCAGTGTTATCAGAACTGGGCCAGGCCGCGGTCGAACCGAAGGTTCAATCCGACCGCCTCATTGGTGGCCCGCTCTGTTACTAAACTGCATAAGATTAAAAACCTTATTAAACCATGTTGATCCGTGAGTTAACTCGGTTTTAGTAATTAATCCTTGAGCCGTGACTTGTGGCTCAACAAGATTTCACCACATTTAAAAAACTAAATTTTTTCTTTAAATATATATTTAATTTTATGTGCCCATATGGGCTTAGACTAAAAAGGCCGGCCCATATTCTCAACTTGAAAGAGCCGCAATATTCAGGTTGCTATTTTATAGCCATCATGCAAGGCATTTTTTTTTCAAAGTTACCGATGTGAGACAAGGAGTACGGCAGTAAAGGACTAAAATATAAGTTCCAAAGTTTCTCAGTCTTGTAAGCTCCAAACTTCCAACGTTTCTCATTCTTATGTTTATTAAATGCCTTAATGTCTTCAATGTTCACTTGGTTTTAATGGCTTTAACATTTCCCAACTTCCCTTGTATTTATTTAGGTTCTCATTTTAACTTTGGATTCATTAAAATTAAAATAAAATATTAAATAAATATATTTATTTATAATTTTTAATCAAAGTAAAAATACAAATAATGACAACAATTCAAGCTTTGTTTAAATTTCAAATTGAAAAAAAAAATATTTTTAATAAATTTTTTGATCAATAATGAAAGAATATTTCATTTAAAAGGGAAGTAAAAGAAAAAAGAAACAATAGTCGAGGAGTATAGGAGACCGAAATATTTTCAATAACTTAATGTCTTAGATTAACTATCTTATGGACTCAAGGCTATATTTACCATCGCATTAATCTTATTAAATTAAATTATAATTTATCTATGTATAAAATATAATAAATAAGTTTTATTTAAATGTACTTACTTTATTAATTTAAGCAATGGAAGTTGATGTTTGATAGACAACTTTTATTTTTTTGTTTAAAATTTTATTTTAATTCTTCATTTAAATTTTAATTAATAATTTAAAGTTAAAATTTTAAAAAAATTATTACATAAGAAAATGAAACTTATTACATAAAAAAACTAAAAACTAGGCAAAGGCTTAGGCAAAATATGAAAATATATTTTTAATGAATATTTATAATATTATATTGATGGGCATGGGTGTAATGGCCCGACCCTAAAAAAAATATTATTAAAATATTAAGTATGTACATAAGTACATGTTTTCACGAAATTAGGCTTATTTCACCTCATTCATCTTCCAAACAGCCAACCCTTCTTTCCAAACAGCAAACCCTTGCTTCCTCTTGCTTCCATCCATTAATTTTCACCCACTAAAGACTTTGGATTCATATTTCCTACGCTTGGAGTGCCCTTTTCCACAGTTTCTTCTCCTCCAAAGATAAGATCTTTGATCATTCTCTTTCACTTTCCTCTTATTTGATGAGATCTTAATGGAATGTGTTGATAATAGAGTATGTGATGGCTTTTAGGCCGTATTTAGAGAGGAATCCATGGAAGTAATTGGAGATTTTTGTTATGTAACCTTGTTTGGGTGTAGATATGAGTTGGTACTAAGTTTTGAACCCATAGGAAAGGAAGTCAATTGGGAAAAAAGGTATATGCTATTTTTGGAGATGTTTTATGGGAAGATATTTAGGGATTCCTTGATTCAAGGGATTAATCTGTTCAGGGGTAAATCTTGGGTCTAATTTTGGAGATTTTGCTTTTAAGCTTTGATTTAACCTAATCTATGAACTAATAGGGATGTATTATGTTCTTTTTGATTGATTAGAGCCTTTGAACTCCAAACCCATTGAGGTATGACCCGATGATCAACCCGAGACATCATGAGTTTGAGGTGAAGATTGCTACACACATATTGTATGATTGCATGTATGTTATTTCCTTGATTTAGGGAATGTATTGTGTTATTGATGTGCTTAATGCATGATAAATAGGATGGATGTACCCTATTTTATGCATGAGTTGTTATTAATTCTTATTATGTGATTTGTGCATGTCTATTATCTTGTTATGATGATAGAAATTTGTGATAATTGTTGGAGACCCTTGTGAAGGGATGAAATGATTTATTGATGAATTTAATTGAGTTTATGCTGTGAAAATGGAGTTATTGGACTTAATATGTTAAACCACCATGAGACGGGTTGAATAAATTGTACGGACTAAGAATATGCATAAATAAACCCGATATGTATATCTCAAGGTTGGTATATAGTCTATGTCCCTAAAATAACCCAATGTGATAATTATGTTGAATGTATGAAACATAATGGCATGTGCTATACTGCTATCATTGTGAAATTATAGTCATGATGTGATTATGACATATATGTTGCCTATATAATTATGAATATGTTTTCCATTTGGTATTACTCAATGATGTGTGTCTGGGAGGTTATCTAGGATGTGAGTATGGGATATTGTTTTAATGGGTATGGTGATATTGAGAATAATTATCGTTGGGGTAAGACCCAAAGGGTATATAGGATTGATGATGTACATTTCCCTTGCTTGGGCCCCACTAGTATGAGTCCCCACTCCCTAGAGGAGGTTGGTGTGACAGGATAATGTTTTGATTGAGGAACCCTATCGGAACGGCGGCGGCGAGTACAGAGACTTAGTCCCGTAGGTTTGCCGTCGAGGAGTATAGTCCCTCCCATGTTACGCGTTGTAGGGTGCTCTCATGGCTGTTTGGCACACTTGGTGTGTTGTTGGACGCACGGTTGGGTACCATGTATTCATTGGACACTGGGCCAACTTGGTATGGAGTTCATGTTTATGCGTAGGGCTAGATACATGTACACTCCATGAGGGTGGTATTAACTTAATAAGACGTGATGGTTGGACGAAGAGTTAGACATTGTGCATCTTTAGATGACGAGTCAGCTTGGTAAGGCGCCTAGTTTGTGTGCAGGGTTTGGTATTACACCCTTGTTGGATGATATGCTAGTCTGATAAGGCGCAATTTTTGTATCACCTTGGCATAGGACAAAAGGACGCAGAGCGAGGTGGACTGATACCCGCTAAGCATGAGTCACCAACTTAGTAAATCGTGGGCCCTAAGTCAGGCTAGGGATCTAGATATTATGATTTTTTATGACTGCCCTTTCCATAGTGGTGACGTTATGTGGGTTTACCTTTACACAGATGATATTGATAGCATGGCATGATAGCATAGCCTTATTTATATTCAATTTTATACATTATTATTATGTGGGTGCGTGAGTGTGTACCATGCATATTTCCTCACTAGGTATTGTTTATACTCACGTCCTTGCAATTTTAGATAATGTTGCACCGGCTGGGTCCGAGGGACACCGAGAAGAGCTTAGTTTATCATGCTAGTTTATAAGCCCTACATATTGAGTTGTTTAGTTCAATTATTTAATTTGAGTTGGCGATGTTGATTTTACCATTCATTCATTGAGGATTTGTTGTAATAAATTCTAGAATATTTGATAACATTTATGGTATAGAATTTGTATCCCCTTTGAGATATTAATGGTATTTGAGTTTCTTTATGATCTCAATGATTGAGTTGTGAGCACACGTGTGTTTCCCATCTGTGATATTTGAAAAAGTAAAATTATTCCGCGTCACGTGCCTATGTTTTGGGTCAGGGCATAACAACTTGGTATCAGAGCTTAGGCTCGTTTTTCCCTAGGACTGTGAGTGTGGAGTCGACCGCTAACTGTCTAGGGTTTGAAATTCTGATGGAAGTATGAGTTTGTTTTGGGTTGCAATGCAGTGAGCATGATTATGAGTTGAGGCTGGGACCTCTTCTTGCCAACAGATTTAGGCGACTACTGTTTAGACGTACCTCAGACTGGGTGACCATTGTGACATCATATTATGAGCTGGACCCATGGGGGTTAGACTCTCAACGACCCCGAATTGAGAGGTGTTGGAGATGGTTAGGCTTGGGAAAGTCGCAAGAAAATGATTGAACTCTTTGAGTGGAAGATTCTAAAATTCCCTCACAACTGTATGCAGAACACCTTGTGAGGTGTAGATGACCCTGTCTTCCTGGAAAATGAGGGTTAGACTCTCAACGATCCCGAGTTGAGAAGTGCTGGAGATGGTTAGGCTTGGGAAAGTCGCGAGAAAATGATTGAACTTTTTTAGTGGAAGATTCTAAAACTCCCTTATTATGCAGGACACCTTGTGAGGCGTAGATGACCCTATCTTCCTGGAAAATGAGAGTGAGACCAACAGGCCATGAGTCTTATGATGAGGGTTATATAGACCGAGCAATGGTATGTTGGTAGGTAATCACTCAATAGATAGACCATGTAGGAGGAAGACTAAAGGGGATATGTATTTAAGGCATCGGTTATGAATATACAGAACTTCAGCCAAGGACTGCTTGGACTGCGACTTTCAGCCTAAACCAAGAGATTAAGGCCTGTAGTTGGCTATGAGTAGTGGTTTCGGTAGACCACAAGTTTTGTTTAGCGGCGGTCTTGGATCACAGAGGACGTTCTCGATTGGTGAGTGAAGTTTTATTCATGACTATATGAAGTCTGAGCTAAAGATTTTGGACCCAAAAGAGGTTGGTGAAACCTTTGAGACTGTGCCTCGATGTGATGACTAGTGGGCCCTAGTGACCAGACATATTTGGATATATTCTGAGGAGAGTTGCTCTGAGTTGAGAATGATTATTTTCCCTGTGCTTCTGAACAAAGAATACCTTAAGGCTAGTAATTCGAGTCTTAACGTGAAGCATGTATGGTATTCCCCCTAGTAAAGTAGTGGCCCCTCAATGATTTATGAGGATAACCCGAATCTTTGCCCAGTAGTAGGCCCCGTAAACTTGACTTTCAATTTTAGACAGATATCTAGGTCAGGGAGAGGTGGAGATCGTCAGGGATGAGATACTGAGTAGAATACTTGCAATGATACCTTAGACTGGAGAGACTGTTGATTCTCCAGTTATGCAAAGTATTCTTTTTTCCTACAGTTTTTTGGCACATGTGTTATTTGATAATGGTGTATCCCATTCATTTATTGCATCATGGTATGCTAATTTGTTGAGACTTGATTTTGAGTTAGTTCGTACACCCTTGCGTGTCGTATCCCCGCTGGGATGGGAAACTGTAGTTGACAAAATGTGCAGAACATGTGTTATAATTGTCTGTACTCTCGAGATAGAGTTTGATTTGTTAGTTATTGATTTGTCTGGATTTGATATGTTTTGGGCATGGACCAGTTGTCGGCCCATAGAGTTATGATGGATGATTTTGAAAGAAAATTATCTGGTTGATCTTTGAAGGGAGATGAGTTTGTCAGTAGACTGAGTCTGACTGTAATGGCCCAGGTCAACAAAATGGTTATGGGAATAAGATGATATTTGAATGTACGATTTTATGATTTTCAATTCACGATTCATACCTCTAGAACAATTTCGATACAATTCGAGTTTGATAACATTGGGTAAAATTGGAAAATGCCATACACTTAGAGCATTGGGAATATTTGTAAAATTCCATGCTCACAAGGTGTGTGATAATATGTTTGAGTGAATATTGCCTAGTGCACATTCCAATGTATAGTTGGGTAAGGTTATGGTTTGTTCTTTTTATGCCTGTGTGATTGATGTGAATATATTGTATTAGATACATATGTATGAGTTTTTCAAGTTCTCTATGATCACATGTTTACTATAATTGAGAATTCATAGATTTGTGATGTGTTAAAGTATGATAAATCAACATTGCCAAAGATGTGTAAGGCAGGGCCTTGATAACCTTCACATACTTGTGTATGGTCATGAGTAATGTATGTATCAAATGAATTCTCATGATTGTGATTGGAATTCTTAGATGGGTAACTTATAATAAGCATGATGAATGTGTTTTAATGCCATACTTAGATTATGTGATGATGTGTACATCACTAGTGAGTACCTTTGTTGATAATGGTTGTGGTGGATGTGTAGAATGAATTTTCATGATTTGAAGAGGAACTTGGTGAAGGATTAGACTAAGGATATGAATGAGTTAAGGTTAAGTATATTAGAACCCAAGGGGGGTTAACTTGTGCTATAATGGGGATGGGCTAGCATGATTGAGAATACATGGAATGCAATGTAAATGCTAAGAAAACCTTGTTTGATATCCCCAAAGTAAAAGTATGACCACTCCCCAATATCAACCCAAATGTGAAAATAATGAACTATGGTTGATCTGATCCACTATGTGGTACGTAGGCAACTGAGAGCATTGTGCCTCAGCTTGATCAAAAGATACATTGTATCATCCATTTATCCTTCCCTAATATAGACCCTAATGCTAGATGTTGGATCCCTCGAGGCTGCTCGAAGAGGTTATGATGCCTTGGGAGTTTCGATATGATGAGACATATATATTTGTTACTCGAGTAAAGCCTAGAGTTGCTAGAGAACTGTGAAAATTCTTAAGATGGACAGATGAGGATTTTGGCACTGAGATGTATGTGACTAGGTCACTTAATTATATTGAGACGTGGTACGGGTGTGTCCGTCACATAATATTGATAACGTTATACCTTAGTCCATTGAAAAAGGAAACTGTCAGTGTAACACCCCGATTTCTCAAAGATATTGATATTTACAAAAATGCCATTGGAATGGTAAATTAGAAGGTTATGATCGTAGATAAGAAAATGGTGGGGCCCATTGTTCAAATTAAGGCCTATTGTACATATTATAAAGATCAAATTAGATTAAATGGTTATTATACATCTAATTGGGTTAAGATGGTTATTTGGGGGACCCAATGGTCATGATGGACTTATTTGACCATTGGGTGAGCCTAATTTTAATGGGGTTAAGCTGAATTAATTTGGAGTTAAATGGAGGATAAATGGTAGACTTGAGGCAAATGTGTAAACCACATTTAAATGGGTAAACACCCATAAATGGGTCATGGCGTCAAATTGGATCAAAGGACCCAATTGAGACCCAATGGGTCGAGTTGACCATGGTTGACCGTGTGGACCCTCAAGTAAGCTCAAATGTGAGTTAAATCAGGTTGACTTGGGACTAAAATGAGTTGGATTGAATTAAGTAATGGAGTTGACTCAAGTGCATTAAATGAATGGTATATTAAATGTGGTGAGTTGGGCTAATAAGTTGGGTGAGTTAAATTGGAAATCAAAGGGACCTTGAAGTCAAGTGAGTCAAGTGGAGAGGTGAAGGGTTGCCTTGGTCTCAAACACCACCAAACATAGGTCCCACACGTTGATGGCATGGAGTGTTTCCCATGTATAAGGTTTAATGAAATGAGATAAAATCTCATGGGGAATATGGAGGGTTTCCATCTCATAATGGAAACCCAAGCTCCAACGTTGGGAGTGCCAAGGGATGCCTTGGTTGGGAGCAAGTGACTCCTTGGTTTGATCAAGGATTGAAGAGGGTGAATGAGAGGTTCAAGGGCTGTTTTAATAAAAGGTTGTGTACCATACTCTTGCCGAATTTTACAGTGCAAAAGTTTGGAGCTTTCATCTCTCTCCCTCTCTCAAGAACCTACCTCCTTGGCCGAATTATCCATTGGTGTTTCACCATTGCTCAAGCTTCCAATCAGCTAAGTACTAAGGAAGCAAAAAGGAAGAAAGCAAGGACCAAAAGGAGAGAAGCAAAGCAAAGGAAATTGGTAAGTACTCCATGGAATTCGGTTTAATAAAGTTAGTTAAATGGAACATGATTTGGCCATGGTATGGCCGAATCTACCAAAGGTTTAAATTATGCATAGTGATGTTTAAAAAGATAGAAAACGTGGACCATAGGGTTCGGCCACTTTGGATGGCCGAACCCCATGAAAAGAGTTGGTTAGGTTGATGGTTTTTGGAAGGCTAAAAACCATGCAAAACCATCGAGATTTTTATATGTTTTAATGAGACACAAAGTGTATGTTAAAGAGGTTCAAATCATAGGCCATAGGGTTCGGTCACTTGGGATGGCCGAACCCCATGAAAGGATTTAATAGGCTTATGGTCAATTTTGATGGTTTTGAGAGATAAAAACCATACAAGTTATGGAAGGGTTGAGGTGTTTGAAAAATGGAGATAAGGTGTATGTCTTGGGTCGGCCAATGTATGGCTGAACCATATCTTTCTTATGGTTAAATTAATATGTCAAAATCATGAATAATTATGGGAGAATTACATCAAGAGAACCATAGGGTTCGGCCATGTGTATGGCCGAACTCCATGGGTCATTTTAGGGGGGTTTAGAATTAAGAACATGGTGGAAATTATAAATGGTTGTATGCTTTGGATTAAGGAATCATATATGCTTATCTTTGGACTTAGTGATGAGTAAATAATCCCATTATATATGATGGAAAGGGACAAAATCAGTATGGTGAGGTTCGGCATGTAGTGGCCGAACCCCACTAAATAGTCATTTGGTAGACCTAGTGGCTAAACTTGTAATTTGATTGGTTAAAATCAAAATAAAGATTTATGTATGAAAGATGTAAAAGGATAAAAAACAAAGTGGTGAGGTTCGGCCATGTTGTATGGCCGAACCCCACTAAAGTGGATTGGTTATATGGACTTGGATTATTAGCAAAAAGTAAGCATTGGTTAGGCCAATGGCAAAACTGTAAATACAAGTCAAATGGAGGGATTGATCAAAGGACTTGAAAAGAGGGGTCCAAAACCAAAGTGATAAGGTTCGGCCATATTGTATGGCCGAACCCTACAAGACATGTTTTGAAATGTGAAGTATTTAAGTGTTTATTAAATGAAAAGGGAGATTAAATCCAAAGGAGGTGAGGTTCGGCCATGGGGCATGGCCGAACCCCACAAGATGGTTTATGGGATCTAGACTTAATGAGAAGTCAAAAGGTTATGTTAATTAACTTGTTGTTATATAAACAAGGTAACGGGATTTGAATGGCACGCGAGTCGTGATCGGGTGACGCTTAAGAGGAACGGACGCTTAAGTGAATTTTAAGTAGGTTTCCTACCTACTTGTAACCACTTTTATAATTGGTTTTATCATGATTTTTATGAGATATATTGTTATTGTTTTATGTTCCAAGCTTAAGTGCTTGGGTGTTGGATTGGAATTTTAATTACTGTTATTTGGATACACTTATTATCTGGACTTGTAATAATTTAGTAACTTTGCTATGATCTTGCGAATAGTTTGATGATGGATATTTGGTTTAAGTAGTTTATAATGGATGACTTGTACTTGCTATCTACTCAGTATAATTCCACAAATCAGTCAGTTCCGTAATTAGTTTAGTATTATTCCGCATGACTTATTTAATCCCGTGTGTGTATTATTTATCATGGTTTAGTCTATGCACACATAGTTGGCCAATTAAGGGTCGGACTTTGGAAGTCCGAACTTAACTCGCGTCGTGACGCTCCCCACTCTCTTCCACTTTGCTTATTTAAATAAAAAAATAGACTCTGATTTTTGGAAGGTTGGAAAAAGGGCGAGGCGTTATAGTCCGATCAGTAGATCATTGTGTCTCACCTTTGTATAGTAAAAGGGATGAGATAAGTTTATAGATTCCATGAGTAAGGACTAGAGTAGCTGTGAGACCATGGGAGCCTCTATATGAACATACGGAGAATGTGGCATTGAGATGTATATGTGACTTGGTCACTTGATATTGAGACATGGTATGGGTACGTCCCTCAAGTGATTATGATGGTTGACTGACCATTCTAGAGAGGTACTCGGGACGGTGGAAGTTGGCTATGGAGACTTGGTTCCATAGGGTTACCGTCGAGGAGTAGGTCCCTCACATGCTACGCGCTGGAGGGCGCTCTCACGGCTATTTAGCACACTTGACGTATGTTGATGTGCAAAGCTAGATACTATTTTACCCAATGGGGGTGGTTCTAACTTAGTTAGACGTGATCCGACCACCTTAGAGCTTGACTGAATCACCGATGAGGTGAAGGGATGAAGGGCGAGGTAGACTTGATCACGCTAATCGGGGGTCTCCCGCTTAATAAGTCATGGGCCCTAAGTCTTGTTAGGGGTCATATATTTTTGATATGATATGATGATTTGATATTGTTACCACAGTCATGTAGTGATTCATTCGAGTGTTGTTCCTACGGATAGAAGATCTCATGGTAGATAATGTGCCTCTGGATTAGTTATGCCCATGAATGGATTATACCCATGGAGGATTATATTCATGGATGGTTATTACCCATGGATAGATGATACTCTCTGATAGAGTGTTACCAGGGATGGATGTGTATACCCATGGATGATGGTTCCCATGGTGGTTTGGATTCATGTCCGGATGTTGGTCTTATGGTAGACATGTTGCTCTCATAGTAGACGTATTGGTCTTATGTTAGACATCCATGGTAGACATATTGGTATTATGGTGGACATTTTGGTCCTATAGTAGACGTACTGGTCTTATGTTAGACATGTTGCTCCTATGATAGACATATTGGTTATACGAATGTATGAGTTATGCCCATGGATGGATTATACCCATTTAGTGATTATATTCATTGATGGTTATTACTCATGGATAGATATACTCACTGATGGAGAGTTACCAGGGATGGATGATGAATCCCATGGATGTTGTTCCTATGGTAGACATATTGGATTCATGCCTAGATATTGATTTTATAGTGGGCATATTAACCCCATGATAGATATAGTGGTCCCATGGTAGGCGTATTGGTCTCATGGTGGATGTGACGGTTCTATGGATAGATATTATTTTCCCATGGAGGGTTTTGTGACCATGGATGAGTATTGTATACCGTGGATAGATATTCCCACGGAGGGCATTGATTTCATAAAGGATTGGACCCATATTTAGAGTATTGTCTCCAAGGAGGGATGTATTTATGTTTAGTTTAGGTCCCATGGTTGAGGTTTATCCCATGTGTGACATTGACCCCATAGTTGACGGTATTCCCATGGTTGGTATAGACCCATGATTGGCTAGACTCGTGATAGATGAGATTTATTCTATTGATGAGGCCCACGATAGGGTAATTAGAATGTCCTGACGTGACATCATGAATAGCATGGGGTTAGTGCTATGAAATAAATGAATTGAGAACTACGAAAGATCTGATCTCCATTGGAGTATGTTGGCAGCTGATAATTCAGTTCGATCAAATCAAGGGTCCAATAAGTCCTTTGATCCGTAGGGATCTCACAACACGTGTAGGTGCCACGTGTTTGGACTATGAGTTGTGCATGCTTCAGAGTTGAGAAAAAAACAATATTATTGTTTCTCACGTGTTCATTGGGTTGGGCCGTGACACTGACTCTCAGTCCGGTTGTAAGTTTGTTTTCGGTATTGCAGTTGTTCAAGGCATGATTGTTACTTTGGGTTGGGAGGATGTGCGGGATACTCATATTGATATACTTCGAGTAGTGTGGGAGTTTCGGGATGTGTTTCCCGAGAAGCTTACGGAGTTTCCTCCACTCTAAGAGGTCAAGTTTGTGATTGATTTGATGTGCAACACCTCACCCATTTATATTACTCAATACCGCACAGCACCAGCAGAGTTGAGAGAATTAGAGACTCAGATCATCGAGCTTTCTTCTGTTGACTTTATCCGCCCGAGTATTTCTCCTTAAGGCGCGTCAACTTTAAGAAGAAAGATGACACTATGAGAATGTGTATTTGGTAGTGCCCCGGCTTGACCGAGTCCTTTTTTGTCAATTACATGACTCAGGTAGAAGCACTTCCCAAGAATCATGAAGACTCAAGATGATCGAGGAAGAAGATCAGGCTCCACCAAGCTCAGAGATCATCATCATGGCAATCACAAGAACAGGTATATGGCCATAGATGACCCTAGGTAGAACTCACATCTGAGAGAGGACTGCTAGGCTTAATTGCATATGTTGGTAATAAATATAAAATGCCTAGAGAGGAAGCTGAACTGTGAATTGGAAGTGAACTTAGAAACATGAATTATGTTCACTGTCAGCATGACCAGTATATCTCACCGACCCCTGGGTGTAGTCAGGATCAATCCACGTGGTCAGCGACTAGTTGGCTAGATTGGCATTGGTTCTGGAACTTCAAACTATCAATCTGGACAACCTCTGACCGAGAGTCTCGTATGCACAGACCCCTCGTGGTCAACGACTTGTCGGTATAAAACTTATAAGTTCTGGACTGTGAACTTATAAGGGCTCTCGATAAAACAAATATCTATGCAAATCAAGACCAATCGAGAGATACAGGACTGACCCCTCGGCAAAGGACGATAGGTCATTCTGCTTAACAGGTTTCCAAAGTGGAAACTATAGTCAAGCATTCTTTGCACCAAAACGAGCCTCTCGTATGGACCGACCCATCGGCGACACCGACATGTCAACCGAGAAGTAATTGTGCCGTTAGGTGTGCATTTAATGCTCAACAGTCGGGTGGTTGAACGGTAATAAATATGAACACCGACCCATCGGTGCCATCGTCCTATCGATTGTGGACAGTCAATATGACCATTAAAACTCCTCTATAAATATGAGTGTTGGGTGATTGTTTTACTATCTTCCTTGAGCTTAAAAGAGTTAAACACTCTAAGGAACGATTGACACTATTGAGAGAAAGATCATAAACAATTAATCTTTAGATTTTGTTTGCAAGTGAGAAAGAGAGGTGGAAAGAAAGATCATAAACAACCAATCTTCGGATTGAGTTTGCAAGTGAGAGAGTTATAAACTAGGAAAGCTTTGGTTAAGCCAAGTTTCTTTGTCGCCTACAAGATTGTGATTGCTACACGATGACTACAATAAAGAGCCTCGACACAACTTGGGTGGGATCTTCAAGAAGCACACATCAACGAAAAGGAGCTTTAAGGCAAGTGTTTCTTGGTTTTTAATTTTTCTTTTAAAAACCTATAACCTGAAAGTGGATGTTTAGTGCCCCGACTTGATCGAGTCCCTATTTGTCAATTACATGACTCGAGTAGAAGCACATGCCAAGAAGCTTGAAGAGTCAAGATGATCGAGAAAGAAGATCATGCTCCACTAAGCTCAAAGATCGTCATCATGGCAATCACAAGAACATGTATATGGCCATAGATGACCCTAGGTGGAACCCACACCTGAGAGAGGACTAGTAGGCTTAGTTGCATATGTTGATAATAAATATAAAATGCCTAGAGAGGAAGCTGAACAGTGAATTGGAAATGAACTTGGAAATATGAATTATGTTCACTGTCAGCATGACCAGTATATCTCACCGACCCCTGGGTGTAGTCAGGATCAACCCACGTGGTCAGCGACTGGTTGACTAGATTGGCATTGGTTCTAGAACTTTGAACTGTCAATCTGGACATACCTCTAACCGAAAGTCTCGTATGCACCGACCCCTCATGGTCAACGACTCGTCGGTATAAAACTTATAAGTTTTGGACTGGAAACTTATAAGGGCTCTCGATAAATCGGACATCTCGATGCATCAAGACCAATCGAGAGATACAGGACCGACCCCTCGGCAAAGGGTGACAGGTCGTTCTGCTTAACAGGTTTTCCAAAGTGGAAACTACAGTCAAGCGTTCTTTGCACCAAAACGAGCCTCTCGTATGGACTGACCCATCGGTGACACCGACATGCCGACCGAGAAGTAATTGTGCCATTAGGGGTGCATTTAATGCGCAACAGTTGGTTGGTTGAACGGTAATAAATATGAACACCGACCCATCAGTGCCATCGTCCTGTCGGTCGTGGACAGTCAATATGACCGTTAAAACTCCTCTATAAATATGAGTGTTAGGTGATCGTTTTAATATCTTCCTTGAGCTTGAAAGACTTAAACACTCTAAGGAATGATTAACACTCTTGAGAGAAAGATCATAAACAATCAATCTTCGGATTTTGTTTGCAAGTGAGAAAGAGAGGAGGAGAGAAAGATCATAAGCAACCAATCTTCGGATTAAGTTTGCAAGTGAGAGAGTTATAAACTAGGAAAGCTTTGGTTAAGCCAAGTTTCTTTGTCGCCTACAAGATTGTGATTGCTACACGATGACTACAATAAAGAGCCTCGACACAACTTGGGTGGGATCTTCAAGAAGCACACATCAACGAAAAAGAGCTTTAAGGCAAGTGTTTCTTGGTTTTTAATTTTTCTTTTAAAAACCTATAACCTGAAAGTGGATGTTTAGTGCCCCGACTTGATCGAGTCCCTATTTGTCAATTACATGACTCGAGTAGAAGCACATGCCAAGAAGCTTGAAGAGTCAAGATGATCGAGAAAGAAGATCATGCTCCACTAAGCTCAAAGATCGTCATCATGGCAATCACAAGAACATGTATATGGCCATAGATGACCCTAGGTGGAACCCACACCTGAGAGAGGACTAGTAGGCTTAGTTGCATATGTTGATAATAAATATAAAATGCCTAGAGAGGAAGCTGAACAGTGAATTGGAAATGAACTTGGAAATATGAATTATGTTCACTGTCAGCATGACCAGTATATCTCACCGACCCCTGGGTGTAGTCAGGATCAACCCACGTGGTCAACGACTGGTTGACTAGATTGGCATTGGTTCTAGAACTTTGAACTGTCAATCTGGACATACCTCTAACCGAAAGTCTCGTATGCACCGACCCCTCATGGTCAACGACTCGTCGGTATAAAACTTATAAGTTTTGGACTGGAAACTTATAAGGGCTCTCGATAAATCGGACATCTCGATGCATCAAGACCAATCGAGAGATACAGGACCGACCCCTCGGCAAAGGGTGACAGGTCGTTCTGCTTAACAGGTTTCCAAAGTGGAAACTACAGTCAAGCGTTCTTTGCACCAAAACGAGCCTCTCGTATGGACTGACCCATCGGTGACACCGACATGCCGACCGAGAAGTAATTGTGCCATTAGGGGTGCATTTAATGCGCAACAGTTGGTTGGTTGAACGGTAATAAATATGAACACCGACCCATCAGTGCCATCGTCCTGTCGGTCGTGGACAGTCAATATGACCGTTAAAACTCCTCTATAAATATGAGTGTTAGGTGATCGTTTTAATATCTTCCTTGAGCTTGAAAGACTTAAACACTCTAAGGAATGATTAACACTCTTGAGAGAAAGATCATAAACAATCAATCTTCGGATTTTGTTTGCAAGTGAGAAAGAGAGGAGGAGAGAAAGATCATAAGCAACCAATCTTCGGATTAAGTTTGCAAGTGAGAGAGTTATAAACTAGGAAAGCTTTGGTTAAGCCAAGTTTCCTTGTCACCCACAAGATTGTGATTGACGACGACGACTACAAGATGGAGGATCGACACAACTTGGATGGATCTTCAAGAGGACACATCAGCGAGAAAGAACTTTAAGGTAAATGTTTTTTTTTAATTTTCTTTTTAAATACTTGTAACCCAAAAGTGGATTAAGGAGAGGTACTCCGGAACCACTATAAAAAGCTCTAGAGCGTCGTCTCTAGGACATAGGTGGGTGGAATTCCCAGCCATTTGAGTGAGGTAGAATTCTTACTCTAATTGTGAGTGTGTAAGTCCCCACATAGTGAATTTGAGGATAGCTCAAGGTTGAGCAAGTCCTAACAGTGGATGTAGGTTGGCGAACCGAACCACTATATATCTTGTGTCCTTGTGTTTTTTATGTTAGAGCCAATTTGTTGTGTTGATTGTTTAAGCACATTCACTAACACACACACTCTTGATTGTTGCTTCCGCTACATTTAAATTAATCAATCGAGTAAATTCAAAAAGGAACAACGAATTTGAATTGACCTATTCACCCCCCTCTAGGGTCAATCAGGTTGTTCTAGGTCCCTCAGTAAGGAGGACTTTCAGTATTGACTACCGGAAGTTGAACCGAGTGACATTCATGAGTAAATACCAGTTACCGAGGTTTGACCATCTCTTTGATTAGTTGAGAGGAGCTGAATATTTCTCTAAGACAGATCTTCACTCAGGTTATCACCAGTTGAGGGTGAGGGAGAACGATATTTTAGAAAACCACCTTTTGTACCCGACTTGGGCACTTGAGTTTATTGTGATGCCACGTTGGTGGACAAATGAGCTGGTTACTTTCATGGATTTGATGAATCACGCCTTCCGATCATATTGGGATCGTTTGATTGAGATGTTTATTGATATTTTGATTTATTCTGCGGCAGAGACAGAGCATGAGAAGCACCTATGTACAGTATTACAGACTTTGTCAATGTAAAACTCAGCAAGTGTGAGTTTTGGCTGAGAGAGGTGTAGTTTCTAGGCAATGTGATTTCAGTTATTGGAAACTTTGAGTTAGTGTTTAATTGGAAAAGACTGCAAAATGTGTTTGAGATCTGAAATTTCTTGAATTTAGCAGCAAGTTATCACCACTTGTTTAATACAAGTTCCTCCCGACTCGAGCACCTTTGACTAGATTGACCCGTAAGGGAATGGATTTTTTTTTGGGATGATGCGTGTCAGTAGACCTTCATGAGTCTAGAGGATAGACTCACTTTTTCCCATGTGCTAGTGGTGCCGAGCGAGGTCGTGGATTTGTTGTATATTGAGATGTTTCTTTGAGCGGTCTAAAATGCGTGTTGGTGCAGGATGATCGAGTAAAACATAGGGATTTCTGGCAGTTGAAACCCCATGAGTTTCATTATTCCCACTTATGATTTAGAGTTGGGCAAAGTAGTTTATGCACTGAAAGTTTGGCGGAATTATCTATTTGGTTAGAGAACTGAGGTGCTATCCGACCATGAGAGTCTCAAGTACTTATTCTCTCAGAAAGACTTGCATTTGAGACAGTGGTGGTTGAAAGATTTTCTTTGAGATTATGATTTCTAAATCTCATACCATCCTAGAAAGACAATGTGGCTGATGCGTTGAGCAGGAAATCCCGGAGCACAGTGGCTAGTATCGGGATTGGTAAGTGGCAGATGCTTGAGACAACAGCATATTATAATCTTCAGTTGGTCGAGAACAGTGGTTCAGTTGGATACAGAATTTGTTAGTGCCCCAGTTTTACCGAGTCCCTATGTTTGTCAATTCCATGACTCGGGAAGAAGCAATTATTAAAAGCTTGAAGACGCAAGGTGATCAAGACTGAAGATCATACCCCACCGGATATAAGTTCATCGTTATGGCAATCGCAAACATGTATTTAGCCATAGATGACTTTAGGTGGTACCCACAACTTTGGAGGATCATTCTTAGGCTTAGTTGAACAAATAGTAAAATCAGAAAAAGCCTAGAGAGGAAGTTTGACAGTGAATTGGAAGCGAACTTAGAAATATGAATTAAGTCCACTGTCAACTTGACCAGTCGTTCTCACCGACCCCTCGGTGGAGACAGGATCGACCCATCGTGGTCAAAGACTGGTCGACCAGATTAACAAAGGTTTTGGAACATTGAACTGTTATTCTGGGTATGCCTCTGATCGAGAGTCTCGTATGCACCGACCACTCGGTGATGAACTTAATGACCCATCGCGGTCAACGACTCATCAATGATAACTTATGAGTTCTGGAACTTAGAACTCAAGTGGACTCTCGATAAAACAAAAATCTCTGTAACTCAAGATTGATCAAGAGTACCAGAACCGACCCCTCGGTAAAGGGTGATAGGTTATTCTGGGCAAGACAAGTTTCGGGACATGAAACTCTGTCTGCATGATGTTGCCCCAGATCGAGACCCTCGTATGGACCGACCTATCGGTGCCATGATTTATCGACCGGGAATTAATTATACCGTTAGGAGTGCATTTAATGTGCAACGGTCAGGTTGTTGAACGGTAATAAATATGAACACCGACCCATCGGTGCCCCTGACCTGTCGGTACTGGACAATTTGAAAAACTGTGTTGATTCCTTTATAAATATGAGAGTTGTGTGATATTTAATCATCTTTCTTGAACTAAGAAAATTCACACACTCTAAGGAATGATCAACTCTCTTGTGCCTACACCTGAGAATCAAATACAACCAATCTATTGATTGAGTTATTAAGAGAGAGAGAAAGGAGAAAAGAAAAGATACAAAGTAGGAAAGTTGTTGGTGGAACTAGTTTCTTAGTCACCCTGAAATTGTGATTGTGCAACGACGGCTATAAGGCATAGTGTCGGGATTAACTCTGCCACACATTAGGTGGATATTTGAAAAGCACACATCTTTGAGAAAGAGCTACAAGGTAAATGCTTCTTGGTTTTAATTTTATTTTAAGACCTTTGTCATGTGAAAGTGGATTAAAGAGGCTCGAAACCACTATAAAAAATCTAGAGTGTACTCTCTGGCACATGTAGTGGGTGGAATTCCCAGCCAATTTATTAGATGGAATACCTATTTTACATGTGGTGGTGAAATTCCCAACTGATTGAATGGTGGAATTCATACTCTAATTGTGAGGGTGTAAGACTCCACTTAGTGGATTTGGGGATAGCTCAAGGTTGAGCTAGTCCTCACAGTGAATGTTGGTTTGCTATTCGAACCACTATATATCTTGTGTCATTATGCTTGTGGTGTTAGAGCTAATTCCTTGTGTTGATTTCTTATTCACATTTGCTAACACACACATACTTGATTGTTATATCTGTTCCACTTAATTAATCAATTAAGTAATTTTTAAAAGGATCAACTATTTTTTAGATTGACCTATTCACCCCCCTCCACCCCTCTAAGGTCAATCGTGTTCTAGCACCAAAGGGAGAACTCTCAATTATTATCAAAGCCTGGTGCTCTTTATAAGGATTTAACCATCGAGTTGATCCAAGCTAGAACACCATGGGAGACAGTCATGCAATATCCAAACCCCCTTATTTCGATGAAACAAACTATGCCTCATGGAAGGCCAAAATGAGAAGTTTCATTGTTTCCATAGATTCATCGGTATGAGATATTGTAAAGATTGGATGAATCTAGAGGGAAAGGGAAGAAGATAGAGGTTGCCAAGGAGCAAACTTATTATAATTGTGGAGGGGAGAGGGCACTCCATGAACGAATGTCCCTCAGATAAAATTAAGAAGGCTATGAATGTGGGTGTGACCCATGTGGAAACCTCTAAATTAGAGGGTGATTTCGATAAAGAGACTCAAAGAAAAGTTGATGTATCAAAAAGTCTGATAGCCTCGATCATTGGTGATCAAGAAAATCCCACAGTTGTAACGGAGGACGGTGAGAGTGAAGATGATGAAAATCTTCAAGCCTCCTACTGTGCCCTGTTCCTTGAAAGTGAGAGGTTGGCAAAGAAATTAGACAAGGTTAAAAATGAAAACCTGAACCTCTCTAATCAAGTGGAGGATTTAGAAACTGAAAAAATCTCTCATAACCTCTAAGCTGGAAGTCTCTAACAATGAAAACTCAAAACTGAAAGAGAGTAATAAAAACCTTCAAGAATAAATAAGTATTCACTGCAAGGATGTCGAGAATTTGTGGCAACACAATAACCTTCTTGAAAAAGATGTTAAAAAATTATCTTTGGAAGTTAAAGAATTAAAAATTCATAAAGAAAAATCCCAAGATAAGTTTACCCAAGGAGATGAAGACTTAAAAGACTCCTAGGTTCGGGTAAATAGAATGGTGATAGGACTGGTCTTGGTGCCTCATCCACCAAAGAACCTATGAACCATGGGGTGTTTGGAAAAACAAGTGTCTCTCACCTTCAACGGGAAAGTGTTATTTATGTCACAAAGTTGGACATTTCAAAAGAAATTGCTACCATTGGATGAGACAATTGGAAAGGAAAGCACAAGCTAAAAGGCACAATCTAGTAAAGCCTATGCGTAAAAGATATCCACCAACACCTAACCTTAAAATAAACCCAATGAAGGTGGACACAAGGCAAGACTCTTTGTTGAGACATCTAAATCATGTCTTAAAAGAGTTGAAGGATCTCAAGTTTGGTCATCAAAGGTACGATCATAAGGGTGTGTATGCAACACCAAATGCCATATCTTTGTACCCAGGAGATAGACCACCATTCATGTTTTATTTTGGCTTAAGATTCACTTCCATATCTTAGACCACTACAAATGGACTCACAAGAGACCATGTGAGTCCACATAGCAGAAAAGTGTTGTGACATGAGAAGAGAAAAATTGGCTAACTACAAGTCTAGATGTACTATTCCTTGCTATAGTACATATTCTACTTGTAAAGCCATACATTCCATTCAAAGTGTTTTGAACTTTAAGTGTTTTGGAATGTAAATTTTATGTGCATGTTTTAGTGATTTGATGAATTATTTTTGGCATAGCCATGTTTTATTATATTGGAATAAATCTATGTATGCCATGCTTAGGATAAGATTTCATCAAGTTGCACAATTCAGGGATGATTGCTCTACTATCTAAACCTCTCGGTATAATCGACATGTCGGTGAATAGACTAGTCGATGTGACAGACATATTGGTACTGTGATAAATCGAACACTGTTGAAAATGGCGAAAATTGTCGAAAGGTTCGACCTGTTGATAAAAACGACATGTCGGTGAGACATAATGTTTAAGTTAAAAGGTCTCCTTCTGTGAAAACGATAGATCATTTCAAAAATCATTGTTTCCTCTCTTACGATCCCCAAACGATTTCCTTCTCTCCTCCAGTGCCCTAGACCAGTCGATAGGATATCTCAAAGTGATTTCTCACTGGAAAATCAGAGGGTTTCTGGCTCTCCTGCCTCCAGTAGCTTGAAAATCACAGATTTTGTGATTCCCATTAGTATAGTGGAAGATGATAAGGAACAAGTCCCTAATCATCATTGTGTCCTCTGATTCTGAGAATGATCATGCCACTTTGTCTAAGGAACCCAAATCTCAATGGTATCAAGGAAAATCTTCGTCTCTCTTGAATAATATAGGTCGTCGAGTCAAGGCCCTCTCAAGGAGATCTCACAATAAGAACTCACACACCACCCATACCTCGAAGGCAAATTGGTATTACCATTAGAGAACCTACCTCTCATTCTCGGGTCCCAGTCAAAGAAAGTGGAAGAAAATGAAAACGAGTTCAGGTCACATCCTTTCTAAGGGTCTCGAGTTGTGAAGAAAATGGAAGGCATGCTGAAACTAAGAGGATTAAGGTAAATGAGGAGAAATGAAAATAACAGATGGAAGATACAATAGCTGAGTCTGACAAAGCTCTTATAAGACAACTCTATTTCTTCTTTGAAAAACGTCGGAAGTTGGAAAGAAAGATTGATTCCTTAGCAACCTTCATGAATGAATCAATGCACAGCCTCTCCACATTCATGGAAAAACTCAAAGAGAGTCCCCGACGAAAATCCCCTTCCCCTCCAGTATCACCTCCTCAGGATGGCTCTGCTTAAGATAGTTTTTCATATTTTGCTTGACCTGAAAAACTGTATATTTTTTGTATTTTATCTAAGCATCCATGATGCCCGCTCCAAAACCACATATGTACTGCACATTTTGAATATCAGTGATATGATATGGTTTGCTATGGTTTGATGTGTGTATTGCTGTGTTTGAATGCATTCTATCTCTTGTTTATGGTTAACATGATTTTTATTAAATAGACTAACATGCAGGTTTGAATGAGTTGGTTTTGTATTAGCATGTTAGGGAGATAGGAATCGGGCTGTGATGTTGCACACATCCTTAGAGTTTGGAGGAGCACAAAATATGTGATGTTTAGCACCTGTCACTGGTCATGACAGTGTAGGGAGGAAAGATGATGTAAGCTTGAAAGAAAGCTTGGAGAAAAATAAACTTAGAAGCAGCTAAGTTTATGGGGGAGTTAAGTCAAAACAGCTAGAAAAGATAGCTTGGAGAATGGGGGAGAAGACTCCCAAAAAGGAAGCTAGGTAAGTTAGTTTTACCCCATAGAGAGAACACCTTTAAGACAGCACAGCTCTTAAAGGGGAAGAAGAAGAAAAACAGTAATGCAATGGCAATTTGCATTGTACTGTGGGGGAGATCAATGCTTGAATGCATAAGAAGCATGCATTGATCAATGGATAGATTAAATGAGTTGGAAGTGAACTCATGCAAGCACTAAATACAAGTAGCATGGGGGAGTGCTTGAAATCCAATTCCTTCAAAATGAAAGGAAGATCGATGTCTTCCTAATAAACCTTCGTCAATTGTATGACAAAATGAGAGAGAAATTAGTAGAAGTTGTTAGACATCAAAGCCAATTAAGAGGTGTAATTGGTAAAAAAGGGATAAGCAATGGACATGGGAGAATATTTATGCTTGGAGTTTGGGACTCTGAAAGTTCTCATTCTCAATGTGCTAGAACATCTTATTGACCCTAGAGGAGGGGGACCGGGCGGGGGGGGGGGGGGGGGTGGTGCCGGGAATGAATAGGTCAATCCCATTTTCCATGGTGTTTACAAATTTCTTGATTATTTAAGCTACAGCAGAATGTTTATCAACATATTTGTTTAGTGTGATAATTTCATTAAGCGATCACATTAAGATTATGACCTTTTATGTAGACTTTGATTATCGACACTTGTGTGCAATGTATATAATGAAATAATTAATATGCAAAGTGATGTGTATTAAAAAGAGTATTTAAATATTAAATACAAACACACATGAATCAAACACCACAAGGCAAATTTAAAGTGGTTTGGTTAACCAACCTAGATCCACTGTTAGGACTCGCTCAACCTTTAGTTATCCCCAAAATCCACTAAGTGGGGAATTACACCCTCACAATTAGAGTAAGAATTCCACCTCACTCAATCGGCTGAGAATTTCACCCACCACTATCGAATAGGAATTCCACCTATCCATTTGGCCGTGAGTTCCACCCACCTCTGTACCAGAGACACCGCTCCAGAATTTTTTACAGTGGTTCCTGGGTACCTCCCCTTAATCCACATTCGGAACAAACGTTTTAAAGAAAATTAAAATAAAGAAACACTTGCCTTTGAAGCTCTTTCTTTTGATGTGTACTTCTTCGAGATCCCACCCATGTATGCCGACGCTCTGCCTCGTAGTCGTCGTTAAGCAATCACAGTCCAGGGTGTCAAGGAAAATGGTTCTGCCAAAGGTTTCCTAGTTTATGATTCTCTCCTTCTCACTTTCAAACTCAATCCTCAAATTAGTTGTTTATGAGTTTTCATCCTTCCTCTCTCTCTCACAACTCAATTCATCTAATTGGATGTATTTGATTTCCCTAGTGTAAGCACGAGAGAGAGAGAGAGAGAGAGAGTGATCCTTCTGTTGGCCCTTATTTAAGCTTACTGGTGAAGATGAGGGTCCAACTAATTCTTATGAAGGATACCAACTGGTTAAATAAAGATTGGTTTATATAGCGAGGCAACTAGTTGAAGTAACAGTAATGTACTGACAGGTCGGTCGCACCGAGGGGTCGGTGACTAGAAATATTATCGTTACAATTCCGACCGTTGTACATTAATTGCACTCCCAACGATAATATTCTTTCTCGGTAGACATGTCATTGTCGCTGATGGGTCGACACTTGTGGTATCGAGGGGTCGGTGCATACGAGAGGCTCGTTCTGGTGCAAAAACATGCTTAACAGTAGTTTCAACTCTACAAACCTGTTACCCAGAACGACCTGTCGCCCTTTACCGAGGGGTCAGTCTTGGTACTCTCGATTGGTCTTTGATTGCCGATATGTCTTTTTCTTTGAGAGTCCACATGATTTCAGAGTTTCAGAACTCAAGATCTTGATCAAGGATTCATTGACCACGATGGGTCGTTTCAACCTTTCATCGAGGGGTCGGTGCATATGAGACTCTAGATCAGAGGCATATACAGAATGATAGTTCAATGATCCTGAACTTATGTCAATCTGGCCGACCAGTCTTTGACCACGATGGGTCGATCCTGACTACACCGTGGGGTCGGTGAGATAAAACTGGTTGAGCTAACAGTGAAACCAAATAGATATTTCCTAGTTGGATTCCAATTTACTGTCAACCTTCCTCACTAGGCTTCATATGTTTTAACCATTTTTTTTCTAAGCCTAGAGATAGTACTCTCTAAGGTGTGGGTACCACCTAAAGTCATTTATGGTCATTTTACCTGTTTTGTGATTGCCATAACGATGAGCTTCAATCTGGTGGAGCATGATCTTGTCTCTTGATCACCTTGGTTCTTCAACCTTCCAACAAGTGCTTCTTTCTGAGTCATGGAATTGACAAACATAAGGGTTTGGCCAAGCCGAGGCACTAACAACTTCAAACTCAAAGAAGATTGGGGGAGAAAATCTTCTCAACACTAATAGCTTGGATATGCTATAGATAGTGCTGGTTTCTAGGAAATCATGGTGTATGGGGGAGCATCCATGGATACATATTTTTGTTTTGGACTAACCCCTCTAATGATTTTCTAGTATTTCTTGTTTATGTGCTTGAATAGGAAAATATGAAATAAAGCAAGCTGAACAAGAATATGCGAAGATCATATTCTTGTTTTTCCATTTGAATATGTACATGTAATCAGTGTAACATTTTTTTGTATCAAATGTGATATAATAAGGGTGGGCTTGTAACTGGATTAGCTTCTAGGTTTTTATCATGAAATTGACAAAGGGGAGATTGTTAGCGCCTCGGCTTTGTGAGTCCCTAAGTTTGTCAATTCCATGACTCAAGAAGAAGCACTTGTTCGAAGCTTGAAGACTCAAGGTGATCAAGATTGAAGATCATGCTCCACCGGATTGAAGCTCATCGTTATGGCAATCACAAAACATGTATTTAGCCATAGATGACTTTAGGTGGTACCCACACCTTTAGGGGACCATTCCTAGGCTTAGCTGAACAAATGGTAAAATCATAAAAAGCCTAAAGAGGAAGCCTGGCAGTGAATTGAAAGCGAACTTAGAAATATGAATTAAGTTCATTGTCTGCTTGACCATTCGTTCTCACCGACCCCTCAGTAGAGACAGGATCGATCCATCATGGTCAGGTTGGCCAGATTGACAAAGGTTCTGGAACATTGAACTGTCATTTTGGGTATGCCTCTCATCAAGAGTCTTGTATGCACCGACCCCTCGGTGGAGAACTTAAAGACCCCTCGCGGTCAATGACTCGTCGATGATAACTTATGAGTTCTATAACTTAGAACTCAAGTGGACTTTCGAGAAAATAAACATTTCGGTAATTCAAGACCGATTGAGAGTACCAGGACTGACCCCTCGGTAAAAGGGCGGTAGGTCATTCTGGACAGGACAAGTTTCAGGACATGAAACTCTGTCTGTATGGTGTTGCCTCAGATCGAGACCCTCGTATAGACCGACGTCTCGGTGCCATGACTATCGACCCATCGGTGACACCAACCTGTCGACCGGGAATTAATTATACCGTCAGGAGTGCATTTAATGTGCAACGGTCTGTGGTTGAACGGTAAGAAATATAAACGCCGACCCATTGATGCCCTGACCTGTCGGTACTGGACAGTTTGAAAAGCTGTGTTGACTCCTCTATAAATATGAGAGTTGTGTGATCATTAATCATCTTCCTTCAACTGAGAAAATTCACACACTATAAGGAATGATCAACTCTCTTGTGCTTACACCTGAGAATCAAATACATCCAATCTATTGATTGATTTAGTAAAAGAGAGAAAAAGAGGAGAAAAGAAAAGATACAAACTAGGAAAGATGTTGGTAGAGCTAGTTTCCTAGTCACCTTGAAATTGTGATTGCTCAATGAATGCTACAAGGTGGAGCGTCGGGATTAACTCGGGCACATATTAGGTGGATCTTTAAGAAGCACACATCTTCGAGAAATAGCTATAAGGCAAGTGCTTCTTGGTTTTAATTTTGTTTTAAAATATTTGTCCTGTGAAAGTGGATTAATGAGGCTTGGCTCCGGAACCACTATAAAAAATGTAGAGCGTAATCTTTGGCACATGTGGTGGATCGAATTCCCAACCAATTCAAATAGGTGGAATTCCTATTTTACATATGGTGGGTGAAATTCTAAGCCGATTGAGTGAGGTGGAATTCCTACTCTAATTGTGAGGGTGTAAGTCCCCACTTAGTGAATTTGGAGATAGCTCAAGGTTGAGCTAGTCCTAACAGTGAATGTAGGTTGGCTAAACAAACCACTATATATCTTGTGTCATTGTGCTTGTGGTGTTAGAGCTAATTCCTTGTGTTGATTGCTTAATCATATCTGCTAACACACACACTTGATTGTTATATCCGCTGCACTTAATTAATCAATCAAATAATTTTTAAAAGGACCAACGAGTTTTTAGATTGACCTATTCACCCCCCTCTAGTGTGAATTGTGTTCTAGCACAAAAGAGAGAACTCTCAAAATTTATTTGTGCAACCTATGCTTGTGGATAAAGTGATAAAAGCACAGCAAGTAGACCCGTTGACTTCTGATTTGAGACAAAAAATACTTCAAGGGCAAGGCCCTGAAGGATGGTCAGTGAGATCAGACGGTGGATTGGTTCTTCAAGGACTATTGTTTGTACCTACCATTGATCAAGGTAGAGATGAGGTACTTAATCAGTTTCATCATTCCCATTTTGCAATACACCCAGATCGTATGAAGATGCATCAGGATGTTCGACGGCAGTTTTGATGGAAATGCTTGAAAAGAGATGTTGTTAAGTGTGTACGCCATTGTCTTATATGTCAACAAGTTAAAGTTGAATACCAAAGACCCGATGGAGAATTACAGAACCTCCAGTGTCTCAGTGGAAATGAGAAGACATTACTATGGATTTTGTGATGAGTTTACCGAGGTTACCTCGGGGCAGAAGTTCTATTTTGTGCGGTTGTGGATTGTGTAACCAATCAGCCCATTTCATACCCATGAAGATGACAGACTTGTTGGAAACCTTGAGTAGATTGTGTATCAAGGAGATAATGGTTAATAATAGGGCATCTGTTTTGCACTACCCGGTGTTGTCCACGTTGGATACGTGTTGAGCCGTTTTGCATAGATTACATTGGTAAGTGAAATTTGAGGCAAGAAGCTCGAGTACATGATGTTAATGATTGTCTACGGAGAGTCAGTGATAGGTTTGAGCTAATACCTAACTGCGATAAGCTTAGAATCACTTTTGCGCACAATTTTGATGTGGCTTGGGTTGTGTTAGGACCCGTTAAGCTATGGCACACTTTTGGAATTATGTGACAATCGATGTTAACAAGTATGAATATGTGTATGGCTGCGATATAGTTTATTGGAGAGGTTTTTAGTTTCTAGGTTATTGGTCGTAAAGCGCCGAGAGTTGGTGATCTCTCGTGTTTGTGATGGGGATTTTGGTATTTCAAAATCTTTGATATTTGTTATTTGGAAGTCTTTAAGACTCCTAGTTCGGTAGAGTGTTTTGATGAGATGTACCCAAATTTTGTATTCCTTGTGTTGGATTATAGGGTCTTTTAGCCACTTATAGACTTTATATTTGCTTTGAAATGAAAATTTTATTTGTGATGAGTTAGTGTGTAACGTGTTGAGTTGCAATATGAAAGCCATGGTGTAGGCTCTTTTGCATTGTCCACGTGTGATTTGAGCATGTTGATAGCATTGTTTGGTTGAGTCCAAAATGGCTGATGACCAATAGCTATATTTGAGGACCCTGTGGATGAAACCCTGCAGGATTTGTGGGATTTAGGATAGAAGCTAGATCCGAAGAATAATTGAATATCGGGGGCGAAATTTCTTTTCAGGGGGTGGATCCCGACCCTAAAAAAAAATATTATTAAAATATTAAGTCCGTACATAAGTCCATATTTTCATGAAATTAAGCTTATTTAACCTCCTTCCTTTTCCAAACAGCCAACCCTTCTTCCCTAACAACAAACCCATGCTTCGTCTGCCTTCCCTCTATTGATTTTCAGCCACTAAAGGCTTTGAATTCAGATTTCCTACGCTTGGATAGCCCCTTTGCATGGTTCCTTCTCCTCCAAAGGTAAGATCTATGATCATCCGCTTTCCCTTTCCTCTTATTTGATGAGACCTTAAGGATGTGTTGAGAATGGAGTATGTGATGGATTTTAAGCCTTATTTGGAGAGGAATCCATGGAAATAATTGGGGATTTTTGTTATGTAAACTTGTCTGGGTGTAGATCTGAGTTGGTACTGAGTTTTGAACCATAGGAAGGGAAGTAAATTGGGAAAAAGGGTATATGCTATTTTTCGAAATGATTCATGGGAGGATATTTGGGGGTTTCCCTTTGATTGAAGGGATTAATCTGTTTAGGGCTAAATCTTGGGTCTAATTTTGGGGGTTTTGCTTATAAGATTTGATTTGGCCTAATCTATAAACTAATAGGGATGTATTATGTTCTTTTTGATTGATTAGAGCCTTTGAAGCCCAAATCCGTTCAGGTACGTCCCGAAGATCAACCCGAGACATCGTGATTTTGAGGTAAGTATTGCTTCATACATATTATATGATTGCATGTATGTTATTTCCTTGATTTAGAGAATGTACTATGTAATTGATGTGTTTAATGCATGATAAATACGATGGATGTTCCATGCATGAGATGTTATTAATTCTCTATTATGTGATTTGTAGCATGTCTATTATTTGTTATGATGATAGAAATTTGTGATAATTGTTGGAGACCCTTGTGAAGGGCTAAGATGATTTATTGATGAATTTAATTGGGTTTATGTTGTGAAAAGGGGAGTTACTAGACTTAAGATGTTAAACCACCATGAGACAGGTTGAATAAATTTCAAGGACTAAGAATATTTGTAAATAAACCCGATGTGAGTATCTCAAGGTTGGTGTGTAATGTATGTCCTTAAAATAACCCAATGTGATAATTATATTGAATGTATGAAACGTAATGGAATGTGCTATGCTGCTATCATTGTAAAATTATGGTCATGTTGTGATTATGACATATATGTTACCTATGTAATTATGAATATGTTTTCCCTTTGGTATTACTCACATATGTGTGCATAGGAGGTTATCTAGGATGTGAGTATGGGATATTATGTTAATGGGCATGGTGTTATTGAGAATAACTAACGTTGGAGTGAGACCCAAAGGGTATATAGGACTTGATGATGCACCTTTCCCTTGTTTGGGCCCCACTAGTATGAGTTTCCATTCCCTAGAGGAGGTTGGCGTGATAGGATAAGGGTTTTAATTAAGAAACCCTATCGAAATGATGGCGTCGAGTACGGAGACTTAGTCTCGTAGGTTTTCCGTCGAGGAGTATAGTCCCTCATATTTCCTTGAGTCGTGGACCCTAAGTCAGGCTAGGGATCTAGATATTATGATTTTATACGACTGTTCGTTCCATAGTGGTGACCTTATGTGGGTTTACCTTTACACAGATGATATTGATAGCATGGAATGATAGCATAGCCTTATTTATATTCCATTTCATACATTATTATTATATGGGTGCGTGAGTGTGTAGCATGCATATTTTCTCATTGGGTATTGTTTATACTCACGTCCTTACAATTTCAGGTAATGTTGCACCGGCTTGGTCCGAGGGACCCCGAGGAAGAGCTTAGTTTATCATGCTGCTTTATAAGCCTTATATATTGAGTTGTTTATTTCAATTATTTAACTTGAGTTGGTGATATTGATTTTACCATTTTATTCATTGAGGATTTGTTGTAATAAATTCTAGATTGTTTGATAACATTTATGGTAGAGAATTTATATCCCCTTTGAGATATTAATGGTATTTGAGTTCATTTATGATCTCGATAATTGAATTGTGAGTACACGTGTGTTTCCCATGTATGATATTCAAAAAAGTAAAATTATTCCACATCACATACCTATGTTTTGGGTCAGGGCGTGACAACGGGTTTGACCGAGTTTGAACACGGCTAACCAACCTTCTTTGAAGACGGTTCAGTAGACGGTCCGGTTCTGATAACATTGGATTAAACAGTTAATCCAGTTATACCAGCTTAGTAAAGAAACCAATTAGATCTAAGCTTCCACGTAAAATAGTTTGATCGGCCTATTCACCCCCTCCCTCTAGGACGTACTTAGGTTACGTGGCACTCTGTAATTGACCGTTAATGTCACTTTTAGGTTCAACCTGACTTAATTGAAAAATTGGCACTCCAATTACATGATAGGACAGGTGAACGGAAGATGGGACCTCACAAGCTTCCAACAGATCTAGGTTCATGCAAATCGGAGTTCGAATGACAAAGATATAGACCTCAGACCATCACATGGCGTGTGGGCCTCCAAAGTCCATCAATTGGATCCATTGCTATGTGGAAGCCACATGGGAGAATTTCCACATCATCAACCGCCTCATTTTATATACCGATGCCACATGGATGACGACATGGCATGGAATCTTCCAGACATGGAAGTCAGTGGGCGCATGGAGCTTGTGGACCACATGTTCCATTACGGAAACTTTCGATTTGGAAAGACAATTATTGACAGAAAACATGGCTTGAATTTCGAGACATATTTGAGGTACCAAATGATAAAATTGGATTCGTTAGAAGGGTTATTCAATTACCTTTCCAACAAACCTAAATTTGTACAACTTCAATATTTGTAGGCAAAATCATGACTGTATTTATAAACAAGTGCTAAAGAATGACGCTAAACTATAATTTTTGGAAATCTTTCTCATCTTTGGATCTCTCTTTTTTGGTTAGTGTTTTTCTTTGGTTTTCTTGTTTGCTTCTAGCTAATTTTATTTAGTTCTAGATTGATTTTTTCCATTAATGGGCAAAACTTAGCTTTTAGTTCTTGGATTTGTTTCAAGTAAATTAATTCTAAATTTCTAAAATTATTATTTTCTTGTGTGAGTTTGCATGGTGTTAAATTTTGCATAATTTTTTACCTTATTCTATTCTTCCTGATAGAAGTTGGGACTCTGGTTTATTCATTTGAAGATCTATTTGCTCGTACAACCAGGGTGAGTAATTGAGTGATGTTACTTTATAGAAGTTAATCCAGAGACTTTTTTAGACTTAAGATTCTTTGAGTTCTGGTTTTCTTGGATTTGTATTGAATTCTAGCCAAATCTTGCAGAATTTTACCTTCTTTAAGTATGAAGGCATTGGCAGACATTAAGCCCTATCCTAGGCTTCATTATGACCCTACCCAGGGACACAGGGCACACTGAAAGCATAATGGACCTCACAAAAGGAGTTGCAAGACAAAAACCCTAGCTTCGAAAGATAGTTACGAATTAAAGTAGTTTGGTGGCGACAAAACCTGCATTCAAGGTGTATGGGCGTGTGAACTCCTTTCCCTATGCTTAAACAACAAGGACTCCTAGATAGTTTGTAACAAGGCACAGTAGAGCATGAAAGGTGGCTTATTCTCATTGGTTGGGACAACACATCAATCCTACATGACACAATATGCTTGGAAGGCAGAAAACATGATGTAAATTTGCAGGCATAATTAAAGTTATTAGTACATCGGCTTGGCCAAGTCCCTAAAGTTTGTCAATTCCATTACTCGGAAAGAAGCATTTGCTAGAAGCTTGAAGACCAAAAGTGATCAAGAGTGAAGATCATGCTCCACCGGATTGAAACTCATCGTTATAGAAATCACAAAATAAGTATTATGACCATAGAGGACTTTAGGTGATACCCACACCTAAGAGAGGACTATCCCTAGGATTAGTGGAACAAATGGTTAAATCATAAAATAGCCTAGAGAGGAAGCTTGACAGTGAACTGGAACCCAACTTGGAAATATGTATTTGGTTTCACTGTCAGCTCGACCAGTCATTCTCACTGACCCCCCGGTGGAGACAAGATCAACCCATTGTGGTCAAAGACTAGTTGGCCAGATTGACATAGGTTCTGGATCATAGAACTATCATTCTAGGAAAGCCTCTGATCGAGAGTCTCATATGCACCGACCCCTCAGTGAAAGGCTGAAATGACCCTTCGTGGTCAACGACTCTTCGATAAGATTTATGAGTTCTAGAACTTAGAACTCAAGTGGGCTCTCGAGAAAACAGAGATATCGGCAGTTCAACAATCGATCGAGAGTAGCGAGGACCGACCCTCGGTAAAGGCCGACAGGTCATTCTAGGTATGACTAGTTTCTGGACTTGAGACTCTATCAGCATGGTATTGCCCTAGATCGAGCCTCTCGTATGAACCTACCTCTCAATACCATAATTGTTGACCCATCGGGGACACCGATATGTTTACCGATAAATAATATTATCGTTGGGAGTGGATTATTACACAACGGGCGGGTTGTTGAACGGTAACATTTCTACTCACCAACCCCTCGGTGCGCCCCACCTGTCGGTACATTATCGTTACTACAACTGGTTTCCTTCTCTATATAAACTAATCTTTATGCAACCAGTTAGGATCCTTCGGCAAAATCTGTTGGACCCTCATCTTATCATTGAGCTTAAAAAAGGGCCAACAGAAGGATCACTTTCTCTCTCGTGCTTACACTTGGGAATCATATACAACCAATCTTATGGATTGAGTTTGTGAAAGAGAGAAGGATGAAAGTAAAATTATAAACAATCAATCTGTTGATTGAGTTTGTAAATGAGAAAGAGATAGGAGGAAAGTCATAAACAATCAATCTGTTGATTAAGTTTGCAAGAAAGGAAAAGAGAAAGAGATTAACATTGTTAGTGCCTCGGCTTGGCCAAGTCCCTATTTTTGTCAATTCCATGACTCAGAAATAAGCACTTGTTGGAAGCTTGAAGACCAAGAACATCTAGAGAAACGATCATGCTCCACTAAATTGAAGCTCATCGTTATGGAAATCACAAAATAGATAAAATGATCATAGATGAATTTAGGTGGTACCCACATCTTATAGAGGACTATCCCTAGTCTTAGTGGAACAAATGGTTAAATCATAAAAAGCTTATAGAGGAAGGTTGACAGTGAATTGGAACCCAACTTGGAAATATGTATTTGGTTTCACTGTCAACTCGACTAGTTGTTCTCACTGACACCTCGGTAGAGACAGGATCGATCCATCGTGGTTAAAGGACTAGTCGACCATATTGACATAAATTCTAGAACGTTGAACGTCATTCTGGGTATGCCTCTGATCGAGAGTCTTGTATACACTGACCCTCGGTGAAAGACTGAAACGACCCATCCTGGTCAACGACTCCTCGATCAAGATCATGAGTTCTGAATCCTTGAACTCTTGTGGACTCTCTAAGAAATAGACATATCGGCAATCAAGACCGATCGAGAGTACCAGGACCGACCCCTCGGTAAAGGGCGATAGGTGTTCTAGGTAACAGGTTTCTAAAGTTGAAACTACTGTCAAGCATGTTTTGCACTAGAACGAGCCTCTCGGATAGACCGACCCCTCGGTACCATAAGTGTCGACCCATCGGCGACAATGACATGTCGACCGAGATAGAATATTACTGTTGGGAGTGCAATTAATGCACAATGGTCGAGTTTGTAAAGGTAGCATTTCTATTCACCGACCCCTCGGTGCGACCGATCTTACCGGTACATTACCGTTACTACAACTGGTTTCCTTTACTATATAAACCAATCTTTATGCAAACAGTTCGTATTCTTTGGAAGGATCAGTTGGACCCTCATCTTTATCAATGAGATTAACAATGGCCAACAGAAGGATCACTCTCTCTCTCGTGCTTACACTAGGGGAATCAAATGAGTTGTGAGAGAGAGAGAGAGAGGAATGAAGAAAACTCATAAACAACCAATCTGAGGATTGAGTTAGAAAGTGAGAATGAGAGAACCCTAAACTATGAATGTAACAACCCGACCCGATTTTTCGTAGCTTTAGGATCTTGGTAGTAGTGGGGTGAATGTGGGTCCCATTGTGGGTCCTAGCTTCCTGATTTTGAGTTCGGACACTCAAATAATACTTTGGTAATTTTGAAGTATTAAATATTTTATAGTGTAAAAAGTTTGAAAATCACACGTTATCTATCCAGATGTTCGATGGTTGATTTTTATGGGTTTAAAATTATTTATTTATTTATTTTGGAAAATTTAAGATTTAATTTTTATTTCTCTCTTTCCAAAAAAAAAAAGAGAAAAACCCTAACGTAAAAGCCTCTCCCCGAAAACCCTAAACCCTTATACCCATTTCCGCCCAGCACTATAGCAGCTCGCTACAGTGTCGCCGCACCCTTCTCTTCTCTCTCCCTCCATTCGTACAACCTCCGTTGTGCCCTCCTCCCTCTAGCAGATTCCCCTCTCCGATCCCCCTCCTCTCCTTCGTCCTCCCTCCTCTCTTTTTCATCTCTCGATCTCTCATCTCTCGGTCTCTCCTCTCTTTTCAGATCTCTCTCCCTCTGATCCCCTCTTCTTCTCTCGGCATCTCTCCCCACCTTATCCCACACCTCCATCTAGTCCGAGCAACCCCAGTTCCATTAGAGTTGCCGGAATCCAGCACCCTCGCCGCTGTCTCTCAGGTTCAATCCCTGGTACTTCTCTTTTCTCTCCTTTATTTTTTGATTTTCTCTCATTTTCCTTCCTTTTCTTTCGTTTTCCTCCCCTTACCTTTATTTTCCCTCTTTTTCTTTCTTTTTCCCTATTTTCTAGCGGGGTTACTAAGTCAACTCAGTTGAGTCACTGAGTTGACTCAGTTGGGTTCAGTTCTGGGTAATCCAGGTCCAGTTTGTTGTTTGTGGCCCAACAGACCAGATCCTTCTGCCAGGTACATCCTCGGTTTGGCTCAGTCTCGCCTGAACGAATCGCAATTCAGCCTAGCTTTCAATCGACCCAGTTTTGGGTCCGGCCCATACTTAGCCTTTCTGGCCCAAATCTGGTCTGGCCCAATTCTGTTCGACCAGGCCTAGTTTCCCAGTTTTGGGCATGAGTTCCAGATCAAGCCCAATTCAGCAGGCCCAACCCGAGCCCAGCAACCTGTGGTCCAGTCCAACCCTTAGCCCAGCAGCAGCTCGACTAGGCCCATTCCAGGCCCTTTCCATGTTCGTTTCAGGTTTGTTTTGAGCTCGTTCTTGGCCCATTTTAGAGATCATTTCTGGAACGTTGACAAGCCCATTTCCAGCCTGATCTGTAGGATCGCCCTAGTCTTGCGGGATTGCCCGACCTTACGGACCCGTTCAGTTTCTTCGGCCCTGCGGCCCGTGCATCGCTTCCCCCAGCCTTGTAGCCTATTTTATATCTTGGATTTCGAAAGACGCACACAGGTGAGGGGACTCATCACACTTGTTTTAGCATAATGAAAGCATATTATCCTATAACCGTTGGACACAGAGTACGAGGAATGGGACCCTTATATGATCTGAGCCACTCGGCAAAGGAAGCCGTTGTGATGATTGATGTGGCAAGGGACCTCGGGCGTACTCATGTCGAATTACTTGTGATAGCATATTGGTTGAGTAATATGATAACATGATGATTTATATCTTGATCATCTGTTGGTTGGATAACATGTAGATGTGCGTTGTGCAATAACATGTTATTCGTTTACATAATAACTTGTTGATTTGCCAAATGTGATAACATGTTTGACTTGACAATATGATAACATGCTGAATGGACTGTGTAGTATCATGATGTGTATAACCTGTGGTAATAAATTATATTCTTTAGATAATAACATGTTCCATGTTTGTTTGATAACTTGCGATAGATGATAGTATATACTTCATTATTATATAATATATTGTATTGATAACATGCATAGAGATAACTTGGCATGCATGTAGCTACTGTATTCGGAATGCCGGTGTGCATGGGTACTGGGCCAAACCAGGATTTAAAGACTCCCCCTAGCTTCTCGGGTAGTTAGGGTTGAGAGGTTATGACAAACCATACTAGGAAGCGTGGTTTGGTTATGGATCATTAGATGATAGATGTGTTCCCTAATAGGGTTTGGACTATCAGGTCTACTGTTAGTGGTCTTCAGACACGCCTGTGGGTGAGGTGTCGTCTGGGTTAGAGGGCGAGGTGCCCTGGAGTCCCGGTCGGGACAGGTGGTGAGGCAGTCATGGAATCTTCAGAGAAGCCATTGGGTTGGGTGTTGGTTCACCCTTGGCATACTTGGAGGCCCTTGTTGTTACGGTACCTAAGTGCGTGATGGATAAGGCGTCCCCGAAAGTCTGATGGGTCATGTGCTTACCTGCTCAGTGGTTGAGGTGTGGTGCCGTGAGGGACAGCTCCCACTAGTATGGTTTGTGATTCCCGGATGGTCGAGTAGGCTGAAGATGTGCTCGCCCGCTCATTGGTTGAGGGATGGTGCGGTGAGGGACAGCTCCAGCTGGTATGGTTTGTGATCCCTGGATGACTGAGTAAGCCGATGATGTGATCGCCCGCTCATTGGTCGAGGGATGGTACGGTGAGGGACAACTCCCGTTGGTATAGTTTGTGATTCTCGGATGACCGAGTAGGCTGAGGATGTGCTCGTCCACTCATTGGTCGAGGGATGGTGTGGTGTGATGTTCCAGGTTAGAACACCTGTTGGGTAGAGATAGCCTACGGTGTGGTGTGATGAGATGTTCCAGGCTATGACACTTGTAGGTGGGTAAAGTCTGATGTATGGTAGTCCAGGCTATGACACCTGCAAGGTGGGTATAGTCTGAGGTATGGTATCCCAGGCTATGACACACTTATAGGGTGGGTACAGTCTGAGGTATGGTATTTCAGGCTAGGACACTTGTATGGTGGGGACAACCTGTGGTGTGATGTGGTATAATGTTTTAGACTTGGACACCTTCGGGGTGTGGATAATCTATGGTGTGTGGGTTTTTGTGGAGGTGATCCTAGAGGTAGAGTGGTCGTGGGATACGTTGAGTACGTACTGAGTCACCCTAGGAACTAGGTGGATTAAGTGTCTGTTCGTCCACATTTTGGTTGAGGGGTGTAGCAGTGTGATTACTAGTGGTTATGACCATGTCGTTCATTGTTGAGACTTGTAATGTGGGTGTTGACTCACTAGGAGTTTATGGGCGCCTAACGAATGAGTTCGGCTAGCTCACTCGGTTGTGGAGACCACAAATGAGTCTTGTTGGCAGTTCATTGAGGACAGACGCGGTAGTTACCCCCGTGTGATAGCCTTTTTGGGACTCCAGTGACCTCGGCTTATGGGTTAGTTGTGGTATGTGTACAAGTTGTCCTGTGAGGGTCATAAGACTGGTGGAGGGCTAGAGACCCTAATCTGATTGAGGATCAGTCTGTGTACCCATGGATGGTGGACTATAGTGGTTGGGCATATGTGGGAGTTGCCTTAGAGTTAGATTGGGTTGATTAGAGGATGTACTGGAGACCCGGTTGACGTGGGCCCTTGTGTTAGGGTAGAACACACGTTTTTCATGGTCGTGCATGTAGAGATCCTAAATATTGATGTGTCCATATGATTATATACAGTGTATGCTTAATGACATATGATGTACGTGTTACCATCACTGGGCATGTAGAGCTCACCCCTTGCTTCACAGGTACTTCATAGAGGAAGGGTCAGCGGGACCCTCAATCGAACGTTAGGCGTAGAGCTATAGCTTTGTACTTTGTCATAGTTCCATTTTGTAATTGAGGACATACTAATGTATTTGAGAAGTGTATTTTCAGTGAGTTGAATGAATGTAATAATGGATTGATGCTATTGTTTCCAATTATAATTAATACTTTATTGGTACTATTGGTTGTTGGTTTAATTGTGGGTTGCCCGTGGTTACTGTGAGTTGCGGGAGCAGTGTCCCCCATTTAAAAAAAAAAAATAACCCTTAAATAGTATTCGATTGGTGTTTTGGGACTTTGCATTAATTTAACGTGCTCGTAGTGGGATGGGTAGTTACAAGGAAACCTTTGGTAGAACCAGTTTCCTTGACACCCTGGATTGTGATTGTTCAACGGCGGTTATAAGGAGGAGCGCCAGAACACAGTGGGTGGGATCTTGAAGCACACATCAAGAGAAAGAGCTTCAAAGGCAAGTGCTTCTTGATTTTAATTTTCTTTAAAACCTTTGTTCTAAAAGTGGATTAAGGAGAGGTACTCCGGAATCACTATAAAAAGCTCTGGAGCGGAGTCTCCGGCACAGTGGTGGATGGATTTCCTAGCCAAATGGATAGGTGAAATTCCTATTCTATAGTGATGTGTGAAATTCCCAGCCGATTGAGTAAGGTGGAATTCCTACTCTAATTGTGAGGGTGTAAGTCCCCACTTAGTGGATTTGAGGATAACTCAAGGTTGAGTTAGTCCTAACAGTGGATGTAGGTTGGCTAACCGAATCACTTTGAATTAGTCTTATGGTGTTTGATCTTTGTGTGTTTGTATTTACTATTTAAGTATTGTTTTTAACACACATCACTTTTCATGTTGATTATCTTATTTTATACATTATGCACAAGCATTGTTGAATGTGTTTTAAATTTGTAAATCTCGCAAGCGCACGAACCATTCATAGTACAACGATTGAGTGCGAGGTTGAACCGAAAGGTAACATTCAAAATATATGAACCTCAAAATACACATGCCTCAATTTTTATGTTTCTTAGAAAACCAAGATTCATAATTAAATCTAGGATAGCAAAACAATTTTAATCTTTAAAAATATATCTCCAAGTTAAGTACGTCTTTATTCAAATAACAATATCTACAATTTTAGAGCATTAATTAAAAGTAATTAAAATAATATTTTAATTAAGAGTTTATAAACAATCTCATCACACATCCTAATTCACAAAATTAAGATCTAATTAAATTTAATCCTAACTAGTTAATCAAGTTGTTAGGGAGGTTTTAAATATATGAAATAAATACACTTTAAAAGAATTAAAGAATTAAAAAGAGAAACTAAAATATAACATTCAAGTGATATAAAATAGACATGAAAAGTAAATCGGCAAGGAAAATAAATGACAGAAATAAAAACGCAATAACGTAAAAGGTGGTTGTTTGGAATAGACTGTTCATCACCCAAGATGTGTAAACAAAGTAAAGGCATAGATCTGAAATTCACGCAAAGATCTAAAATACAATTTATATTAATTAATAAAACAAGATTCAGAACTTTTAATTTAATTAATCAAAACCTTAGTAATCATGATTCAAGCCTTACAATCAAGATCTTAACTATTGTATACGCTCATGTTCAATCAAATAAATAAAAGTTGTGTTCTTGATATTAAAAATAAAATAATAATAAAAGTATTTTAGAAATTGGATGTTCCAAGGTTCTAAATGAATCCTTTACTTTATTAAATGGAAGAATTAAAGTACAAGTCTTTTCTAATTTAAATATAAGAAAGACAATATAAAAGATAAAAATCTACACTCTCACTTGTAAATTCTCATGGTGCTCCTTGTCTTCCTGTCTTTTGCTCCAGCCTTTAGTCCTCTTGAGTTCCAGGTCAAATTCGAATTTTACCCTTGGGGTAATGGGCTATTTATAGGACCTGGGATTGGATGGATGGCTAAGATTAAATCTAGGTTTAAGTTGGTAGATGAAAGGTTGGGATTAGATCTAACTTGACATGGGTGGCTAGGATTAAAAGCTTGAAAACTAGGGCTTCCTAATACTATGGTCGAATTTAGTGGCTTGGGATCCAAGCGAGCTTGGTGGCTAAGCAATGGAGGAGAAGAAATTGGGATTTAAGATTCGCTTTGTGATCTTAGAATTTTGCTATGTGGCTTAGGGTTTCGGGTTGTGCAATGATATGGACAGCTAGGATTAAATGGATGGATGAATGAATGAATGAGATGATGAAATGATGTGTTGGAAGGTTGACTATGAAATTTGAATGTGATAGGAAAGAAATAGGCAGAAATCGTGTGGATCATGGAGGATTGGGATGATGAGGTGTGTAGGGATCTTAGGAATGTATCTAGATGGATTTTTGTCTAAGTGCATGGAGAGATTTTAGGTGCAAAATCATGGGCTAGCTTGAACTACAAGTTGTTCATAGCTTAGGGTTTGGTGAATGGATGGCTAAGATTAGTTTGGGTTAAATCTTATTGTTCTAGGGTTAATTGGCTAAAATAATATATATATATATATATATATATATATATATATATATGCGGTAGATATCTAATGGAGGGTTTGAATTCAAAGGTGGAGATGAATAAATGATATGATGAATGGCCTAGATCTAGTGCAAATTATGTATGTGATGGATAAATGTGAAGGCTCTAGGGTTTTCCTAATGATGTAGATGGTTGTGATGAAATGTCCTAAGATCTAATGGCTATGATGCATGATAGATGATCTAAGTGGATGGATGGATAGATAATACATGGATGATCCTAATCCTAAGGTTAATCTATATGATGAATGGTTTGGATGTCCTAAATCTAATCATGATGCATGAACGGGTTGGATTGACTAAGTGGATCTAGGGTTTGATGATATGAAATGCATGGGATAAATGAGATGCATGAAGTGAATGGTTTGAATTAGTTGATTGGGTCAATGCATGGTGTGGATGGGAGATTTGGAAATTGGGTGGTTAAGATTTGATGGGTAAGATGGGTCATGGATATGGGCTTTTGGGTTTGGCCTAAAATTGCATTTGGGCTTTAGGGTTGGTAAACTTGGATTTGAACCTGGAGCGTTGGATCTTTAAATTGGACTTGGACTTGCATTGACAACTTGGACTTAAGCTTGCTGGGCTTGAATTCACTCTGGCCTGGCCCACATTGGGAAATGCGCCTGAAGTGCTTGGCTCGGCCCAATTGCAGTAGATGTCTGGCCCATGGATCTTTTTCTCAGACTCTTGGCCTCTTTGATTGTAGACTTTGATTTTAAAATAATAATTAATCAATACCACTAAAATTCTAAATATTGAATAAATCTAGACTCTCATAAATGGATCCAGATTATCCAATTACATTAAAAACCCTAAAGTGGCATGATTAAATTCTAAAATTCTAAAATTTCTATTTTAAGTTCTCTTCCAGCAATTCTCCATTGTTTTATGCATGAATCCTATTTTTCCATTTTTTATCTACAAAACTAGAAAAAACCATTAACCATATCTTTTATATACAAAATCAATGCTAACTTAATCATAATTAAAGGGTAAAAATGTAAGATTTTTAAACTCAACAAGCATTGATAGTCAAGCAACATGTAAAGGGTCATAATCTTAGTGTGATCACTTAAAGAAATTATCACACTAAACAAATCTCTTAATGAAGTTTTCGCTGCATTTAAAACAATCAAGAAATTTGTAAACACCATGAAAAATGGGATTGACCTATTTATCCCCCTCCCCCCTTCTAGGATCAATCATTGTTCTAGCATCGTGGATAAAGAGACTTTCAATTGGTATCAAAGCCTCGTGCTCTTGAGAATGGATCTAACCATCTGAGTTAATCCGTGCTAGAACAATGGCTATGAGAGAAATCCATGATATTTCCAAACCTCCATTTGTGAGGAAAAATCAAACAAAAGTTTTTATATGTTTTCATCAATAAATGTGTTCGAAAATAGGTGAATAGAAAGTGGTCTATGCCTATTGAAAAGGTATTGGATAAACCTTTAACTTCCATGACCACTCAGTCCAAAGACAAATAAGCTTGAACTAGTGATGAAATGACTATGTACTTTAAACAAACACTAAGTAGCATTTCATCAGTGTCATTTCATAAAATGCACTTAAAGTATTTAAAAGGTATGAAGCAACAAAATAGGCTAAAAAAATCCACAAAAAAATTGTCTCTTCTAGCCCAATGGATGACACCACCTATCTTGACCAATATGTGTACCAAGAATTTAGGTGAATGGTTCATCCATTGAAATTGTCCAACTAAATCCTCTAGAGAAGAAGTGGATAGAGTAAAAGAACTTGATGAATGTAGTAACTTTCAAGTATCCTTCGTGGGCTTATACCAAAATTTTTGCCTCTCATGTTTAGGTCAAACATTTTGGTGCAAAATCTGTAAGCTTTGATGTTCAAAGTCAAATGAGAAGGCACCCAAAATTAAAACCAGAGTTCAGAAAATGCCATCACTGGATTATGAAGTTAGATTCCAAGTCTCACAATGATTGTGTTCAAATGTCTAAAGGGATTCACATTTGAAACATGTTTTGGAATCACATTGTATCTTGCCTTCAATCCACGTTTTTGTTTGATTGTTGGATTAATCTTAAGCAAGATACTTGTTTGTACATGTAGGTTTGCACTCTAGTATTGTATTATACTTGTCTCATTTCATTTCATATGCCATGTGATTTGTGCATTTTTAGGAATGAATGGAGTTTGTGCATTACCTCATGTATAAAGTGTGTATGGTAGTCATACACAGTGTCGTTTCATTCCAAGTTCTTAAACTTGTGAATCCAATTTGGAATGAAACATGCTCTATTCCCTTAAATGGATTATTGGTGTGACCTATCAAAAAATTTGATCAAAATGATCAAATAAGCTTAGCTATAATCCATTTATGTACCAGTTATTTTAAGGAATTGGAGTATACTTAAAAGAATGGTGAAAGTGTTTATCATGTTTTGGATAATAACATGATAACAGGCATGAGATCCGTGTGTATAGCGTCATACCTCATTTTTATATGCATGATTAATGTAATCTAAGCGGGAAATGACTGTATGATTAATGTGTTGAGTGTCTTATTTCAATATTCACTACTTTATACACTATGTGGAATGATCCTTGTTCATAAACACCTTACCTTTGCTAAAGCCTGAAAATGTCACATCACATGTCATCACACAACTGGGCAATATGTTTGAACTGGTAAATTAAATGTGCTCAAAGTACTTGGATTGGTTGAGATTTATAATCCATGTTTTGTGTCTACTTTCAGAAGGATAAAATTGAATCCTCAAATGGCCCAAAAACAGTGTGAATGTGCATATCATCATTGGCATTTAAAAGTGTATAAGTAAGGCTCGATGAACTATGACCATCGCACACACATAAACACACACACATACCCAGTCATCCTTCAAGATAAAATCCAGGTCCAAGGATAGACTAATCAGAGGAACAGACATGTCATTACTGTTAGAAATCAGAACATTATCTGAAAGAGGAAAAAATCGAAAAGGGAGATAGGTCGATATTTGTCGACATATCGACACAGATTGGTCGTTGGTCACGACCCCTCAGTGAATCAGAAAGAGTAAGTTAAAAAGGTCTCTTTCTGCGAAAACGATAGATTATTTCAAAATCATCGTTCCTCCTCTCGAGCTCTGGCGATTTCTCTTTTCTCCTCCCGTGCCCTAGATTAGTTGATAGGACCTCTCGGAGCGAAATCTCGCCGGAAAACCATAAGTTTTTTGCTTCTCTCACTTCAAGTAGCAAGGGTGTCAAGGTGTTCGTGAGATTTAGTAAGCCTTGATCAGCTCTTCCCAAGCAACCATGTCGAAAAAAAAGATAGCTAAATCTCGGTCTTGGACCATCGGAAAAATCCCTGAGTCCCGCTCTCATTTCTTCAGGAGATCACCCAGATTCGTGCATGATACTCCTGAATCGAGCTCTGCTCTTAAGAGTCCTCCTCACAGAAAAATTCTTGCCCCTATGACCGCATCCAGTCGTTGGTAGTCTCTCAGGTCTCAATCTGGACAATACCTAAGAACCGAAGTAGAATTAATCTCCTTGCTGGACAACTCTGATGAAGGAGGAGGAGTGAATGTCGAAAATGCAGACACCCCTGAGTCACAAACTCTGATGCAATTTATCTACAAAATCGAAGATCGAGTCTCTCAAATTGAGATACATCTGGATGGGTTAGATGAGTTCTGGAAAGAATTACTCAGAGTACCCACAAAGAAATCTCTGCATTATGAAAATCAATCGTCAACCTTTCCTGATGTATCGACCCTTCTCCTCCAGCATCTCCTCCTCCGGATGGCTCTGATTAGGATAGTTTTTCATGACTTATGTTTTATATTTTGAAAAGCTATGTTAATGTTTTGTTTTAAGCATCCATTTGCCCCTCTCCCAGAGCATATGTACTGATATGTTTATCAATGAAATGATATGATTTGATTTTGTGTGTGTTAATTTGATGAATTGCCTACTGTCTCATGTCTATCCTAACATGGATTTTAAACTAACATGCAGGTTGTTAGGGAGATAGGGATCGGACTAAAATGTTGCACATACCCTTGAAGTTTGGGGGAGCACAAAATATGTGCTAATTAGCTACTATCACTGGTCATGAAAATATAAGGAGGAAGGTGAATGCAAGTTTGAAAGAAAGCTTCGAGAAAAATAAACTTAGAGGCAGCTAAGTTTATGGGGGAGATAATCTGGAGAAGATAGAAAATATATAGCTTACTCCATAGGGAAGCTGAGTCAAAGAAGTTACAAAAGATAGCTTGGAGAATGGGGGAGAAGACTCTACGGAAGGTAGGACATTAGCTTGACTCATGGAAGAAATCAGCTAAGATGGAACTTAGCTTGTGTAGGGGCAAACAAACCTCAATGCATGAAAAGTGTGCATTGAACCATAAGGGAGAACCATGAGTTAGATCAGAACTTAGTTAAACATTAAATGCAAGAAGTATGGAGGAGTGCTTGAAAATCGATGTCTACCTACTAATCTTTATCAATTGTATAACAAAATGGGGGAGAAATTAGTAGAAGCTAGAAGACATCAAAACCAATTAAAGGGGTATAATTGGTGAAACCTAAGTGCTAGACATAGGAGTATGTCTATGCTTGGAGTTTGGGAGATCAAACCCAAAGAATATTGGGGGAGAAATCTTTTCAACACTGATAGCTTGGATATGCTATAGGTAGTGTTGGTCACTAGGAAATCAGGAAGTATGGGGGAGCTTGAATATAAATCTTGTTTAGTCCATGAATGCATATTTATGTTTTGGGACTAACCCCTCTAATTATTTTCTATTGTTGCTTGCTTATATACTTGAATAGGAAAAATGAAATGAAGCAAGCTTAACAAGAATATGCGAACATCATAGTCTTGTTTTCATTTGAATATGTACATGTAATTAAAGTAATATTTTTTATTCAAATAAGATGTAATAAGGGTGGGATTGTAACTCGGTAGCTTCTAGGTTTTGTCATGAAATTGACAAAGGGGCATATTGTTAGTGCCTCGGCTTGGCCAAGTCCCTAAAGTTTGTCAATTCCATGACTCGGAACGGAACACTTGCTAAAAGCTTAAAGACCCAAGGTGATCAAGAGTGAAGATCATGCTCCACCGAATTGAAGCTCATCGTTATGGCAATCACAAAATAGGTATTATGGTCATAGATGACTTTAGGTGGTACCCACAACTTAGAGAAGACTATCTCTAGGCTTAGTGGAACAAATGGTTAAATTATAAAATAACTTATAGAGGAAGTTTGACAGTGAATTGGAACCCAACTTGGAAATATGTATTTGGTTTCACTGTCAGCTCGACCAGTCGTTCAAAACTGACCCCTCGGTGGAGACATGATCGCCCCATCGTGGTCAAAGACTAATCGGCCAAATTGACATCAGTTCTGGATCATAGAACTATCATTCTAGGTAAGTCTTTGATCGAGAGTCCCGTATGCACCAACCTCTCGATGAAAGGTTGAAACGACCTCTCGTGGTCAACGATTCTTCAATAAGATTTATGAGTTTTAAAACTTAGAACTCATGTGGGCTCTCAAGAAAACAAACATATCATTAGTTTAAAGACCGACCCCTCGGTAAAGGGCGACAGGTAGTTCTGGGTATGATTGGTTTCTGGGCTTGAAACTCTGTCAGCATAGTGTTGTCCGAAATCGAGCCTCTCGTATGAACCGACCTCTCGGTACCATAATGTCGACCCATCGAAAACGCCGACATGTCGACTGAGAAAGAATATTACCCATTGGGAGTGCATTTTTACGCAACGGTCGAGTTGTTGAATGGTAACATTTCTTGTCACCGACCCTTCAGTTCGCCCAACCTGTCGGTACATTACCGTTACTATAACTGGTTGTCTTCTCTATATAAACTAATCTTTATGTAACCAGTTGGGATCCGTCGGCAAAATCAGTTGGACCCTCATCTTTATCAATGAGCTTAAACAAGGGCCAACATAAGGATCACTTTCTCTCTCGTGCTTACACTTGGAAATCATATACAACCAATCTTATGGATTGAGTTTGTGAGAGAGAAAGAAGGAAAGTAAAATTATAAACAACCAATCTATTGATTGAGTTTGTAAGTAAGAAACAGAGAAGAGGAAAGAAAAGTCGTAGACAACCAATCTATTAATTGAGTTTGCAATGGAGGAAAAGAGAAAGAGAACGACATAAACTAGGAAACCTTTGGTAAAACCAGTTTCTTGTCGCCCTGAATTGTAATTGCTTTACGACTGCAATATGAGGAGGAGTGTCGGCATCGACACACATTAGGTGGATCTTGAAGAAGCACACATCAAGTGAATAAGCTTCAAAGGCAAAGTGATTCTTGGTTTTAATTTGTTTTAAAGCCTTTGTTTCGAAAGTGGATTAAGGTAACTTGGTTCCGAAACCACTATAAAAAATCTGGAGCGTTATCTCCAGTACAAGTGGTGGGTGGAATTCCCAGCCAAATGGATAGGTGGAATTCCTATTCTACAGTGGTGGGTAAAATTCTCAGTCGATTGAGTAATGTGGATTTCCTACTCTAATTGTGAGGGTATAAGTCCCCGCTTAGTGGATTTGGGGATAACTCAAGGTTGAGTTAGTCCTAACAATTGACGTAGGTTGGCTAACCAAACCATTTTAAATTGGTCTTATGGTGTTTGATCTTTATGTGTTTGTATTTACTATTTAAGTACTTTTCTCAACACACATCACTTTGCATGTTAATTATCTTATTTTATACATTATGCACAAGTATCAATAATCAAGCAATATATAAAGGATCATAATCTTAGTGTGATTACTTAAATAAATTATCACACTAAACAAATCTCTTAATGAAGTTTCCGCTGCATTTAAAATAATTAAGAAATTTGTAAACACCATGAAAAATGGGATTGACCTCCCCTCCTCCCCCCCTAGGATCAATCATGTTGTTCTAGCACCGTGGATAAATAAATGGACTTTCAAAAGTATCAAATGGTATCAAATATTTATAAAATTGGATTCATTTGAAAATGTTATTCAATAACATTTCCAACCAGCCCAATTTATATATATATATATACAAAGTTTTGAGCATTTTTCTAATCAAGTGTCATAGACTGACAGGAACTCTATTGATGTGTTTTATAATTATGAAACCCAAGGAGTAACACCATTCACCCACGCCTTTATACTTGTGCTTTTTCTCTCTCTCCTCACCAAGCACATGTAAATAGAGACCGTGGATAAAATGTACAACACAACAATTTGGCATTGCAATTTCAAGTTTTAGTTACAAGTATTTTTGGGAATTTTTCAAGTATGTTGGTTTTTTTTAAAAGCTACTTTCTCTTTTTGTTTTGAATTAATTTAATTCAGGCAATCATCTATTAAAATTTTGCATTAAATTATTTAGATCTGATGGGCATGATTGGATTTGCATTTTAAACTTATACGTAGTTTCATTGAAAAGTTATTTTTCCTATGGGTCTTGCACACTTGCAAATTCCTGATGAAATTTGGGGCATTTTTTATTCTTTCGGTGAGAAGTTAGATCAAGTTCATCATTTCTAATTGAGTTTTCAGTAGTCCAGAATTGGAGTGAAATTCATTAACGGTTGGAAGGGATGGTAGATCCGAGAAAGTCTTCGAAATTCCAAGCAACTGTGTAATTCGGAGTTTCTATTGCTTAAGAGCTTGAGCCGAATTCAAGTTCGTCATTCATTTAATTGCATGTTTAGAGAGTTCTCCAAATCAACTTTTGCTTTCATCTATGATCCATCCATCCATATAACTTTTGTGGTTATTATATTAAACCTACAATTTTACACGATCCTTCAAAACTCTTTACTTTTCCATACGCCACACCTACCCATCTATTTTGACTTTTCCATACGCGACACCTACCCATCTATTATGCAACATGAAACATAAAATAGGGCGAATCTATAAAATACCCTAAGGGTCTTATGTGAAACTCATTTTATATTAAATCTATCTTTTTAAAACTTAAGATTAACATTTTACAATTATCGTTTGATATATCTTAACGGTTAGATATGATAAATTATAACTAATTTATCTTTAATTTTAAAAAAATACATAAATTTATTTATAATAATTTGTTTATGTATATAATTTTTATAATCATTAATTAATAATCAAGAGACAACACTTCAGATTCAGACCTCTCAAGACCTGCCACTCAAAATTTGTGATTATCAACGGAAAAAATAACCCACAATATACAATATAGGACATGCTCATGAGAAAATATCTAAATATCAGTCACCTAGCACGGGCCCTGCCTGCATTCACTGATACAGTGCGTGCGATGCTGATATTGGATGATATTCCTTTGGCAGTAAGCCAACAGATATCATGCTACGTGGACTCCTCCAATTGGACCTGAGTGCTGACTGTGATTCTAGCCCAACTTAAAACATATATATACACGTTTCTTGTGTCCTCGGGATTAGAGTGGGTCCCGGGTTATGACGTCTTGGAGGGAAGATAACAGACGAGAATCTGGGCTGTACATGTGGCCGTTGGATGACGTTGTTAGACCCCACAAAGGAGACGAAACTGTCGCGTCCCTTTCAACGGCTGTTTTCGCGCTTTTTGTGGTGGACAATGCAGACAAAAGCGGATGACTTTAATCCTATTTAATTGTCAATTAGCCTAAAAACTCTGATTAAATGCCACTAAACTTCTTTATGTCTGCTACTTCTTTAAATTAGTCAATATAATAACTGCTGTTTGGGAAATACGTACATTTCTAGGCCTTCCTTTACACAACTCTTAAATTAAAAACTTTCAATCCAAATTATCATATTTTTTTTCAAAAAAAAATATATTTGAATGTGTGTATATTTCTCTTTGAATGGTTGTCATGTAATTTTTTTTCCATAACTTATTAATATAACATAAACAGTAATAAGAGTTTCTCTTTTATCGCTTTTCTCGGTAATATGACAAGATTTAAAAAAAAAAAACACTTATTCCTTTGAACTAATGGTTCCATTTTTTGAATGTTTTACAAATTCATCTAGTTGATGAATAAATACAAAGAATTAGATACTAAATCCTTTTTTAACCAAAATGCATTATGAGCCAAATATAAATTAAAATAATCAATCTTGATTAATTGATAGTATTGTTTCTAAACTAATTATCTTTTCCCCTCATAACCAATTTCACATATATTATTTTCAGAATATTATTGGCTAATGGTAACATCTAAATATTTTCAAAATTTGAAGTTTTTACCATGAACTTTTTTGAAAAAATCTGGCTAAAAATATAATATTTAAAAATAATTAATTTAAATAAAAAATATACAAATGAAAATTAGACTTCAAATTAAAATATCTATTAATAAATTTGACGAAGGAAGACTTTGAATCATATAAAAAGGTTTATTAGTTTATATCTTTATGAGAAAAATAAAAAAAGCTAATAATATCATGATAAATAGTGTTACTATCATAATATTTCCTCATGTTTATCACGATAAAACTATCGTTAAGAACAGAAAAGTCTTTATAATTAAACAATATCGTCAATAAATAATATTTTTACGTAGAAACTGTTAAATAAATAGAAATACTGGAGCCAATTGTTTATATTCTTTGGAAATGATAAATGATAATCTCCTAGTTTGGGCATTGTCCTAAATAGGGGTGTAAACGGACCTGGATTCGGCCCGCGGACTGTCCGGCCCGGCCTGATAAATAAGCATACAGGCCGGATCCTAAAGTCCACGGACTCGAACTCGGACCGTCCGTTTATGTTTGGACGGGCCGCGGACGGTCCGCGAGCCCGTCGGACTCTGTTTGTCGAAACTAAAGTCGAGTGGAATTTCTCTCGTCTCGAATCCTATCTCCTGTTTACTCTCGTTTCGAAACCCTATCTCCTCTTTACTCTCGATAGAGTGCAGCGTCTCTGTTTTTCTTCTTCTCCCATCTTACCTCTGCTGCTGTGCAGTCCAGACAGCAACACCACTCATAGCTTCCCTCCTCTGTTTCCAGCCTGAGCGACTTCCTGCTTCCTCTCGCCTCTCCTTCCAGGTCCATCCCTGTCGTTGCTGCCCAGAATCAGCCCTTCTCAGCCTAGCAACATGCCCTGTCTGCAGCCAGCCAGAATCCAGGCAGAGTGTGCTGCCGTCCCTTGCCAGATCTACGTCGACTCTCTAAATTTTGGGTCGCTCCTTGTCGCCGCCCTACCCATCCGTCACAGGTAAAACTACTCTTTTTGACCTAGTGTACCCCTTAGTAGGGTTGTCATCTGGACCAGATTCCAGATCGGGACCAATAGTGTATAATATTGGGGTTTTTTTTTGGTGGATCAGCTAAGATCCAACCCATCACCATAAAAATTGGGTCACATCCCTTTTCTTCTTTTTTTCCTTTAGATCTCTGAAGTGACCTGTTTTGTAACCCCTTTTTTTTTTGCCCATTTTCGGTTTTGTACTTCGTTTTTTCTTTTTTAAGTCTCTTACATTTAAATGATATTCTTGTTGAAAGCAGCAACCATATGAAAAAGGCATTTAATGAGATGGACTTTGATATCTTAGTTAACTTCTGTTTGGTTTAATATCTATGCTGTTATGCTCTGTATAAATTGAAGTATACATGGAACATGCAATTACTTAGTCTTCCTTATACCGATGTATATACATTTGGGCAATAAATTTTGGTGAATTTGATTCATGATCTTTCTTCCCCTTCTGTATTTTCTAGAGATTATGGAGATAACCTAAGTAGGAAAGGGGTACAGGTCAAATTGAATGGTTGCCAAAGTCAACTAGCATCTCTAAACCAGAGAGAAGAGAAACCAGGTCTCTTCATCACCTTGCCAACAAGGTTGAACACACAAACACGAGACACCCAGATGACACAAACCAGAGAGAGAGACATCAAACCTAAAGTCTCCTCACATCTTTGTTCAGCCCATTAAACCCAGGGGCTGAAACTTTATTCTTCAACACACACAACAGGTAAAAGAACTGTGAATGAAGCTAAACAGAACTGAGAGGTATCCAGAGTGTATATATGGTACAATGACAGGGATTTCTTTTAGTTATTGGATAAGAGCAATTTTTATTCAGAAACAGAGTTTTCATAAAGAAATATCTCTATTTTTCCAAAACATAGTTAGAGAATAAATGCCAAAAAACATAAATAATAAAGAGAAAGTAGAAGTTTCTTTGGCTGTTCAATCCATATGATTCCCCAATTCATATTGTAGAAGTTTCTTTGGCTGTACAATTTCATGGTGTCCCCACTTGCATGGATTTGGTTTCCTTTGCTTCAATGGTTTTTCTGAAGTTTTTGAGGATTGTCATATTTCTTTGACTGTTTGGAGAAAGACTAAAGGGTTGGTCTGGAATGATTCTTTTTCCCAGATGTTGTGGCCTCAACCGTAGACGGTTGTGATCACTGCCAATGTTGGCACTCTCATCTTCAAAATTATATGACATCAAAATGTAGGGATGGGATGTACACATCATCTGGATCAAAGATGCAATATTCAGGTCAGTCAAGGATGAGGGGATTGAATAAAACACTTCAAGAACCCCAACCATACCATATGTGGTAGTTGTTCATTGAAAAATATGTTGAAAAAGGATCCATTTTGGATGAGTGAAACTGGAAATCATGGTTTATCCATGGGTTCTAAGAGGGTTTCTTCATGCACATGATCGGGTTGAGAGATTTCTCAGGTTTTAACTTGGTCTTACATTGATTTTTAAGCTCTTGGTTGGATTGGATTCTGACTTTTTTTTTTTTTTTTATAGGGAGACATGCTTCGTAAAGATTCTAAGAGGGGGTTACTGATGTACTTACAATATTACACGTCGGATCTTCTTTTTTAAATTTTAAACAAGAGAGAGAGTGTTTGATTGACAAGTTGAGTGTTGGATTGTGGTTCAAAAGGTCATTTGATTATTTTCTGTTGATAGAGAGACTGAGAGAAGTTGCAGAATATAAACTTCTGTTGTAGACAGTCTAGACAGGTTTCTGTAGCAGATACCTCTATATTTTGAATTTGATTTCAGTCCAATTTTTCTTTTTAAAGCTGCTAATAACTTGTCATTATCAATAGAGGTGAAATTAGAGAATTCAAATCGAAGAGATATTGAATTTGAATAAAAGGAATCCTGATTTGACAACAATGATCCAGTTGTGTTGAATGTAAAGCAGAGTCTCATGACTTTCCTGTTATGATACTGATTTGGTGGAAATAAGGAAAAATGCAGGTCATCGTTGATCCAACAAAATATTTGGAGAAAGTTCTGTTTTACATTCCAAGGGTTTCTCATTTTCTTGGTGGATTTTACCAACATAGAAGATTTGTCAGACTTGGCTGTCATGGCTTTGGATTTTAGCTTGTAAGTAATGGTATTGGGACACCCATAGAATTTCAAGTTTAATGGATTGTCGTATATCTTAATTAATTTTAAATGAAATTTGAATTTTAAATTTTCAAACTCTAATTAGACTTAGAATAAAATTTGATTTATCGGGCTCAGTGGCCTAAAATTAAGGTTAAAAAGTTTTAATTTTGGCTTTGGTAGCACTCAAGTAGCATTAGGACCATATGCTAGACCAAACAGACAAACGGGCCTTTATCGGGCTGCGGACTGTCCGATAGCCCGATTGGGCCGGGCCGGACTCAAGACTAAACGGACCCTGTATTTTCGGGCCGGGCCCGGACAGTCCGTTTATCCTATCGGGCCGGGTCGGGCCTTGTCGGGCCGGGCCGGATCAGGGTCCGATTACAGGCCTGGTCCTAAACTTTCATAAGATGGAAGATTTCGACCTCTCCAGATATGTAGTTATATATTAGGTATACACGAAAACCCCTATAAAATAATAATGACCAAGAGAAGTTATTATCTTAGTGGGGTTATTGATTTATGGATAAATGAATAATTTATTAATTTATAGATAAATAAATATTTATTAATTGTAGAAGATAGAAAGACTCCTAAAAGGAAGAGATCTGGTGTCAAAACTAAATGTCCTAAAAGATAAAAAGGTTTCAAGTAGAAGATAAAAATGTTTTAAGTACATAGAAGATAAACTCTATAAATAGCCATTAGTTTTAGACTCAACTCCAAATCTTTACAATTCTAGATCTTATTCCTCCATGGTGTCTCATTTGAAAGGAGTAATTTTTTTATGTACTTCATCAATTATTAATTTATATTTCATTGGGCCCTTAAGGATTTTTAAAAAATTATTATCTTATGCATTTAGCGAGGTTATTAATTTAATACATTGGCCCGAGTTGGGACCAGAGGATTTTATTATTTAAGCGAGGTTATTAATTTATCGAACATTTATTTATCGAGGTTTTACGGTAATAAGTAAAGAATGGTTCTTGTAAATAGAATATTATTTCTCAATTGAATTGGAGGCTTTATATTTAATTGAATTTATACTAAACTAGAATTGTTCCTATAAAAAAAAAAAAAAAAAAAAAGGGTGATGGTTTTAGGAAAGGAGAAACCCATATGATTACTTTAATAAGAACAAGGTCATTAATCAAATTACTTTGAGATCCATTTTTCAACATTAACATACAGAAAAACAATAGAAAGAATAGGAGATTGTTTGCTCTTGGAACTTCATTTATTTACGCTTGTTGCTACTGGGGTTAATGAGAGGTCATTGTGTTTCATATAAAAACAATATAAAGAATAGGAGATTGTGTTTCATATGTGTCACATGTTTAAAGCTTCAAATTTAACCTTAATTAGAAGTTTGGTTGTTTTACTCAGACTCCAAATATCTATGATTGTATGGACTCATTTAATTAAATTCACTGTGGACCCACATAACCAGAAGATGAGAAAATGAATCAATAGTTTATGGAAAATATCTCCATTTAAACTATAACCACTTCTAGATGAGGAATAATATAAAATTATCAGCCTAATTTGCTTAATGTATGAAATCATTAATTGGATTTATGAAAAAAAATACGTAAATTTGAAAGTGAAAATTATGAAATTCCACAATCCTACACAAAAGTTTCAACATATTAAGGGAAAGGTACTGGATCCAACAATGTTGGTTGAACGCTAATAACCAACATTGTTACTGTAAATCCATACGCTAATTTTGGAAACCTATACAATTGCAATGGGTAAGTTACTGTAATTCTTTGTAAGTCAACGCTAATAACCTCCAGATCCTCTTAAGACCTCCACCAATCCCATTTCAACCAGTGTTAGGTTGATTAAAGCTCTGAACATTGAAGCAATAAAACCAGATCCTTTCCTCCCTTTTGGCCGTCAACTGAGCCCTTTCCTTTCGCCTTTTCATCTGGGCAGCTGAAGAAGACTAGGTGACAAATAATCAAATTTGCGTCCTCTCCCTACGGCCAATGTCACTTGTACAACTGCTTTGTCGTCGGTCTGCATGGAAGCGCCTTTACCCTATTCAACTTTGCTTCAACACTTGCTGGAGATGATGGAAGCAGAGGTGAATGAAGGAGGTATTTCTTGAAGCTCAATTAAGGTGTCGCTCTTACTTACAAGAGGAGAGTGGAGTGAAAACTGATGATACCGTCATAGTTGTCACCGGCAATGTTACTGGTTGTATTTTTGCTACTTCAATTCAATTGTCACCACGACACCACCGTAATGGTTGCTATTATCTGTACTGCTGTTGTTGTGAAAAGGTGGTTACTGTTATAGCCAACGTCGCTATTGTCACCATCGTTTTTATCGTATAATAACAACGGCCACTTGATGCCGTGGTACCTCCACCGGGCCTAAAGAAACTGCGACAATGATGTTGTTTCTTGCGGAAGTAATATGGGAGGGGCCTCACCCAAAGAAAAAGTCCGTGTGGGCTGAGTGAAAAAGCATTGGCGTATGAATTTCTCTTATTTGTGGTAGGCATGACACCTTCAACAAGAATGGCCCTGGTGGAGCGGACAAAAATCAATTTGATGACATCACTAGAGGAAGAAGGCAGAGAAGGTACTAGCGTAGTGGTCACAGTAACCTACAACAAATTGTAACATCCCTAAACTCGGGACATGTAACTTCTGATCTCGTATAGAGATTATCTGCTTTGCCAATTCATACTAGTGCATGATTTTGTTCTTCTCAAGCTTCTCTTGGAAAAAGGCCTCCATACTAATGATAGCCTCCCAGTGCTTCATACCTGCTCACATACACCCTTCTAACCATCAAATCTCCCATCTAGAAACTAGAGTCGTCCTCAACTCTAATACCATTTATAATAATCCACTTCATATAAGCATCACATCCAATAATGGGATGAAGAAATGGTTAGTGTTCGACCGCAACAATTACAAGGTCAAACCGGTTGCATGGGATCCGAATTGGACGACGCGGCGTATGTAGACCCACATATAGGCCCAAGGCCCACCTTATATTGTGTGGATCCTAATTAGATGCTTTACACTCATTCACAAGCTCTAGGAAAGATATCCGGAGTTGGCAAATGGCATAAATCTAGCAAGGCTAGGTTTAAATCGGATGGTTGAAAACTATTATGATTTGTAGGGAATTTTTTAGGTATCAAACAGATTCGGAATTGGCCGAAATTTTAAGCGTGGGTAGCTAATTGAATGATATTTTCAACGAGCCCAAGAAATCTCAAATTCGAGTTATGGGGCTTAAATTATGGCCTTTTTCATCTGGAGTGCAGAACTGCTCCGAACCGAATTCAACCTTTTCATAGACCTTCCATTGGCAAAAATGTGTATGTCCTTTTGAAGAGTGTTTGTATGATTTTAGAACATTAAATAAGGACCGGACATGTAGATCCTAGATGTCAATTTCATGTAATGTTATTGGTCCATGTAAATGTCCACTAAGCAGGCACATAAACATGCCCAATTTGTAGAATTAAATATTATTTTTTCCTTTATTATTTTTCCATGTAAAATAGAGACTCCCTAGCACAAACCTCATTCACATGAAGCGTTGAAAAGGATTAATGTTTTATCTTTGCCTATTTAAAATCCTTTCTTGTAGCAAATTTTCCAAATTTATTAATACAAATTTTTGTACAACAAAAACTCTTGCGAAGTTGGTTATCTGTGAGCAAACCAGGGTTTGGCCCATGGCTTTTCAGCCACCTCTTTGGATCAGTGGATCCGATCTCAAGTAAGTACGATGCTTGTTTGATTTAGTGTTTTTGGACTTGAGTTTTGATTATGAGCGTGAATGTTTAGTTTCTTTAGATTTGTTTCAATTCTAAAAATCCACTTAAGAGGACATCTTAATCTTAACTCACTCCTAAACACATTGGATTTATGAGAAATTTGGCATCGTTGATTGGTTTTTATTTTTTAACCATACTTCAAGAAGCAGTTCATTTGTAGATACTTTGAGGCTAAGGCTTCAAATAACCATAAGAGTATTCGGAAATTATGCCTAGCGTAAAGGAAAGCCTTCAAGCTATCCATGCTTCCATCAGTTGGTCATTAGAGGAAAATTTATTTGGAATCCTGTGTTCACTGCCATTTGTTTTGGATTGCATGCTTTGAAGATTTTTTTTTTTTTACTTCAACCATTTGTTTAGTTTTAGTTTAAGTGTGTTGTTGACCTTTATGTTTTCACTTGGACTATAAATATTATTGGAACTTTGATTTGAATTATTGTTAATTTTTCAAACATTATTTCTATCGTTGGGATTCATTTTTTGTTGATTTGGTTCGATGTTCAAAGACCGAACGGATCTAGTGTTTCCATGTTATATAAACCCATCAGATTAGATCATGGGTAGACCGAAGAGTTTGTTCGGCTGAACCAAGAACTTCAGGCACTGTGAGATTGAGCAAATAGTTCAGATCTAAGAAATGACTTAATGATCAGATCTTTGTGTTTCCATCACCTTGGTTTCTGTTGATCACTAGATCTGTTCTCAAACGAGATCTATGAACAGTACCGTGTGGGTGTTGGATTGGTTGCTAAACCATAGGATTCTCGTTGCTCAAAAACATACGTAGTGTTTCGTTTGTGATCATCATCCTTGCTAGTCGAAAACAACATCGGCGAACCCGAGTTGGATTGGGTTTGTTGTTGAAAACTAGATCCAGATCTGTTACAAAAACTAACAGTGATTACAGAGCCTTTTTGAAATGTCAAATGAAATCATAATTTCATGAAATTTTATACATGGATAGCGTTATCAGAGGATTTCCAACGATATATCAAATGTCCAGATCTGAGTTCTGAGGCTCGAGTTATTGCAATTTTAGGAAATATGTGCAGGACTGTTAGACCGGCTGGTGTGGAGAACCAGACGCTATTTTGTCATAGCGTTTTTGCATTATCAAATGAACCCAAAACATTATGAAAATTTAGGTGTATCTAGATCTGCAAGAGATCTTTTGAACCGCATATAGAACGTCTGAATAGGAATTTTGTAGTTATGAATTTTTTTGCACTGATACATAGAACCATTCTAGGTAGTAAATTGGTTTGTTTCGAAAAACAACCAACCATATAGCAATGTTTCAAACGGACATTGATTTTGAGATTATACAACAACATGTGTAGAATATTGAATAACTGCATACATTCTATTCCATTAGCCTCTGTATTTATGGTGTTACAAACCTCTCTAATGGAGGCAAGAATCAATTACATGAATCAATTACAATCCCTTGATTAGAGAGAGGAAATATTCCAAAGAGGAAAGTTAATCGGTTGGGTTGGCATATGTGTTAATACTCCCCCGCAAACTCGGCGGTAGTAAGTAGACGAGTTTGGAACTAAATACAGAAAGCCTATACTTGGGAAGACCCTTAGTAAAGATGTCAGCAAGTTGATCTTTGGAGGGCACAAATTAGATGTGATGAGAGCCGGCAGCAACACATTCGGGACAAAATGATAATCTAGTTCAATATGTTTAGTTACGCATGGAAGACTGGATTTGCGGCTATATACATGGCACTGAGATTGTCACAAAGAAGCAGTGTCGGAGAAGAGAGAGGAAATTGAAGTTCTCGTAAGAGGTGACGAATCTAGATGGTGTCAGCACAAGCATAGGCAAACGCTCGATATTCAGCTTCCGTGCTAGAGTGAGAAACAGTCAGTTGTTTCTTAGCACACCAAGAAACTAAATTCGAACAGAGGAAGATGCAGTAACCCGTGATGGAACGACGACTGTCAGGACAAGCTGCCCATCAGCATCAGAGTAGGCAATGAGGCGCAGGGGCGATTGTGCAACTGTGAGAAGCAAACCACGACCAAGGGATCCTTTTGTAACGCCCCACCCTTTTCCAACTTTCCAAAAATCAGAGTCTATTTTTTTTTTTTTTATAAATAAGCAAAGTGGAAGAGAGCGGGAGGCGTCACGACGCGAGCTAAGTCCGGACTACCCAAGTCCGACCCTCAACTGGCCACCCATGTGTGCATGGACTAAACCATGGAAACCAGTCCACACATGGAACTAAGTAAATCTTACGGAATAATATAAACTGACTGCGGAATAAGTCAAGTATGCAGAATTATATTCAATCCTCAGACTGCTCCATTCTCAGATAGCAAAGTACAAGTCATATTTACTTAAAACTAAACCTTCATTCAAACTTAAATCAAACCATAGTAGGTATCTCCATTATTACATATCCATGAAGTTTATCCAAATAACAATAATTAAGAAATCCAATCCAACACCCAAGCGTTTATGCTTGGCTTCCCTCGCGATCCTCGGCCTTTGCCTTTCCCTTTCCTTTTCCTGCATCATCTTCTAAGGATAGAATTAGGGCGTTAGATCAACGCGCCCACTAGGTTTTCCGATCAGGGCTACCACATGGTTAGTATATAACATGCATATATCATAGTATATGATCATTAAAAACATCTGAAATCAATGCTATGTATGTAAATGCAAATGTAATGAGTCCCACCCATCACAAGTATACATAGCTATCACTTGACGGGACTCTCACGTCAAGGTAATCCACAGTACTCCTCATTTCCTATGAATATGACTCTCATGTAAAGGTAATCCACAGTACTCCTCATTTCCTATGGATAAGAACATTATCATTAAGTTATTCCTCTTGGCGGGACTTTCATCACCTAAGGAGGCCCCACAGATGCATCACGGGCATACCGACTGAGTGTGGGCTCCGGCTTCCATAATCATCACCCCATGCCATACATGAGATGTCAATGAATATATGTCATTTGTAAATATATATCTCATCATTCAAAACCAATTTAAAAGATAAAACAATAACAATATATCTCATAAAAACCATGATAAAACCAATTATAAAAGTGGTTACAAGTAGGTAGGAAACCTACTTAAAATTCACTTAAGCATCCGTTCCTCTTAAGCGTCACCCGATCACGACTCGCGCGCCGTTCAAATCTTGTTACCTTGTTTATATAACAGCAAGTTAATTAACATAACCTTTTGACTTCTCATTAAATCTAGATCCCATAAACCATCTTGTGGGGTTCGGCCATGCCCCATGGCCGAACCTCACCTCCTTTGGATTTAATCTCCCTTTTCATTTGATAAACACTTAAACACTTCACATTTCAAAACATGTCTTGGTAGGGTTCGGCCATACAACATGGCCGAACCTTATCACTTTGGTTTTGGACCCCCTCTTTTCAAGTCCTTTGATCAATCCCTCCATTTGACTTGTATTTACAGTTTTGCCATTGGCCTAACCAATGCTTACTTTTTGCTAATAATCCAAGTCCATATAACCAATCCACCTTAGTGGGGTTTGGCCATACATCATGGCCGAACCTCACCACTTTGTTTTTTGATCCTTTTACATCTTTCATACATAAATCTTCATTTTGATTTTAACCAATCAAATTACAAGTTAGCCACTAGGTCTACCAAATGACCATTAGTGGGGTTCGGCCATACTACATGGCCGAACCTCACCATACTGATTTTGTCCCTTTTTCCATCATATATAATGGCTGATTATTTACTTATCACTAAGTCCAAAGATAAGCATATATGATTCCTTAATCCAAAGCATACAACCATTTATAATTTCCACCATGTTCTTAATTCTAAACACCCCTAAAATGACCCATGGGGTTCGGCCATACACATGGCTGAACCCTATGGTTCTCTTGATGTAATTCTCCCATAATTATTCATGGTTTTGACATACTAATTTAACCATGAGAAAGATATGGTTCAGCCATACATTGGCCGACCCAAGACATACACCTTATCTCCATTTTTCAAACACCTCAACCCTTCCATAACTTGTATGGTTTTTATCTCTCAAAACCATCAAAGATTACCTTAAGCTTATTAAATTCTTTCATGGGGTTCGGCCATCCCAAGTGGCCGAACCCTATGACCCATGATTTGGACCTCTTTAACATATATCTTATGTCCATTAACAACATATAAAAATCTCCATAGTATTGCATGATTCTTAGCTTTCAAAACCATCAACCTAACCAAATCTTTTCATGGGGTTCGGCCATCCAAAGTGGCCAAACCCTATGGTCCATGTTTTCTATCTTTTTAAACATCACTATGTATAATTTAAACCTTTGGTAGATTCGGCCATACCATGGCCAAATCATGTTCCATTTAACTAACTTTATTAAACCAAATTCCATGGAGTACTTACCAATTTCCTTTGCTTTTCTTCTCTCCTTTTGGTCCATGCTTTCTTCCTTCTTGCTTCCTTAGTCCTTAACTGATTGGAAGCTTGAGCAATGGTGAAAACACCAATGGATAATTCGGCCAAGGAGGTAGGTTCTTGAGAGGGAGAGAGATGAAAGCTCCAAACTTTTGCAATGTAAAATTCGGCCAAGAGTATGGTGCACAACCTTTTATTAAAACAGCCCTTGAACCTCTCATTCACCCTCATCTATCCTTGATCAAACCAAGGAGTCACTTGCTGCCAACCAAGGCATCCCTTGTCACTCCCAACGTTGGAGCTTGGGTTTCCATTATGAGATGGAAAGCCTCCATATTCCCCATGAGATTTTATCTCATTTCATTAAACCTTATACATGGGAAACACTCCATGCCATCAACGTGTATGACATTACTTGTCTTTGAAACAAGTTCAACCCCTCATCTCCTCACTTTACTCACTTGAGATGAGGGTCTCCATATCTTCCAATCTCACTCAATCAACTCAATTCAGCTTAGCTCACTTATCTCAACTCAACTTAATTAATTTAATTCATTTGAACTCATGTTCCACTTTAACTCACTTCCCACTTGATTCAAGTAAACTTATGAATCAACTCAACACAATTTAACTCAACCTTTGAGCTCACATGAGAATCCACACGGTCATCCATGGTCAACACGCCCCATTGGGTCCCCATTTAGCTCATTGACCCAAATGGCGTCATGACCCATTTAAATGTCAATTACCCATTTAAATGTATTTTACCCATTTACATGTGGTTTACCCAATTGCACATAACTTACCCATTTACCCTTCATTGAACTCCCATTCAATTCAGCCTAACCCAATTAAACGTGAGCTTACCCAATCGTCAAATAAGTCCATCATGACCCATTGGGTCCTTTGAACCAAATAACCATCTTGACCCAATTAGATTTACATTACCCATCTACTTTAATTTGATCCTTATAATATGCACATTGGGTCTTAATTTGAACAATGGGCCCCACCATTTTCTCATCTACAATCATAACCTTCTAATTTACCATTCCAATGGCATTTTTGTAAATATTCATATATTTGAAAAATCGCGGTGTTACAATATAACCCTCTTTTTAAAATTTTCGTCCCAAAAATGGAGCGAAGTAGAGTTTTCAAGTGATGTACATAAATAGCTTAGAGTGAGCTATTCTCATCTCCGATTTCAAGTTCCCAAGTGGCTTCTTCATTACCATGTCGGTCCACACCACTTTGACAAATTGAATCGCGCGGTTACATAACACCTTTTGTTCTATCTCATGTTATATCTTTTTCTCGTGAGCCATTTGTGATCTCACGTAGTTCAATCTACTCTGTTTCACTTTACCTGCTCACATAATATTTTCCATGCGTATCTGCTCAATATGTTCTTTCATCTACTCTCTGTGTGAGGTAGCTTGTCAATGAGAGCCTGTGCTCAAAGGTTTTTCTGATTCCATTTTAACTAGGTTTCTAGTTACACTCTCCTGGAATTCCATCGGCTAACTAAAGAGTCAGGTGATCAGTCTAACTCGACAGTCGCCCATAGCTTCCCATTCAAGTTTCACTAGACTCTTATCTTTTCCGTTAAATACGACTCCAAAATTTTGCAAATCTTCATTTGCACATATGTCACTATGTGACTAACACCTTTTGTTCCAACTTCCACGATACCAATACCCGGCATCAATCCAAACCACCATGGGAATAATCACCCATGGTTAAATACATCCATCCCTGGTATCACTCTTTCAGTAAATATCATCTATCCCTGTTTAATAATCATCCATGAATATAACCCATCTATAGGTATAATCCATTCATGGAAACAATCCATCCTCGGTATCACTATGTCCACGAATATCGTCTATCCATGGTTAATATCCGTCCATGAATATAACCCACCTATGGGTATAATCCATTCATAGAAACCATCCATCCTTGATATCACTCTGACCATGAGCATCATCTATCCATAGTTAATAACCATCCATGAATATAACCCACCTATGGGTATAATCCATTCATGGAAACCATCCATCCTTGATATCACTCGTTCCATGAGTATCATCTATCCATGATCAGTGTCCGTACGAACAACATTCGAATGAATCTCTAAGTGACTGTGGTAACAATATCCAATCAAAAATGTATACCGACCCCTTGCAAGACTTAGGGCTCATGACTTACTAAGCGGAAGACCCACGTCCAACGTGATCCGGTCTACCTCACCCTGCATCCCTTCACCTCATAGGTGATTCGGTCAAGCTCTAAAGTGGTCGATCCGCGTTTGACGAGACTAGTACCACCTCCACGAGGTAAAATAGTACCTAGCTCTGCGCATTCCCGCATATCTAGTGTGCAAAATAGCCGTGAGAGCGTCCTCCAGGGCGTAGCATGCGGGGACCCACTCCTCAACGGTAACACTATGTAACCAATTCTCCATATTTCATATCAGAATTCCCACAGTCTTACGGCTACTCTAGGCCATACTCATGAAAGCTATATTCTTATCTCATCAATATCCTGTGAGGGACGCACCCATACCACATTCCAATCATTAATATCACGTGAGGGACGCACTCATACCACGTCTCAACATAATCTAGTGACCTCGTCACCTACATCTCAGTGCCAAAAATCCTCATGAACTCTTAAAGTTGCATACTTGTATTGAAAATCACTTAAACTTCCATCACCATACAAGGGTTGGTAGGGTTAGAACAACCCTTCAAAACGTACCCACAACCCTTACAAAATCTCCCATTTTTCCCCAACATTTCCTTACCCTTCCTTAGCTCAATCTTCCGTAGAAGACCCTGCATCATCGTCAAAGAAATTGTCAGCGCATGTCATAGACATGTGCCCCAACACTCCACACGTCAAACAAGGTATTGTCCCTGGTCCTCCAATGTAAGGACAATTAATCCTTTCTTTCCCGTGCCCATGAAGCCACAAACCGGGCAAACCACTTCAAGAGGGTGAGGACAATATGTACAGTTGTGCCCATCCTGATTGCACAACTCGCACATATAATCGGGTTCTATCTCCCCAACAGATTCCCTTATTAAAGGGATATCTTCCATAGGCTCCTCCGGAAAAAATGCTAGATCCACTTCAACTTCCTCAGGAGGTCTCTCCTGAAAGTCCATGTTAACTTCCATGCTGGAGTTGTTGGAAGCACACACCAAATCTATTGGATTGCTAGGGGTTCATCTGTCCCACAATTCTGTATACTCCACGTTGCTCGACATATCTGTATCATAACATAGAACACATAATAATTAACAACAGTTATAATAAAACCAATCTTGGTTTTGGGGGATTTCTTATGTATCATATAATGTATTGTGTTTGAGGAAATTGCCAAATCATCACTCTTTGTATTTCTTTTGTTTCTGGGGAACTCTCTAAATTCCTGTTGTTTGTTTCTCAATGTGGGGATATCAGGGAAGTATATCCTACTTTGCTATGTTTGATATATCCACTTATGATGAATGTACTTGCTTTACTATCTTTCATCGTTGTCCTCAGATTGATTGTTCAGTCTGAGTCAATTGAAGTAAATTAATACGGCCCCCAGTCAGCGGACTCTGAAGAGTCTGTCAGTTGGGATTCTTATCTGTCAGTGAGACATGAAACCGTCTTAATCTTACTTCGATGATTCAACTTCCCGTTTCGCTCTGATACCAACTGTAACGCCCCGCCCTTTTCCAACCTTCCAAAAATCAGAGTCTATTTTTTTTTTTTATATAAATAAGCAAAGTGGAAGAGAGCGGGAGGCGTCACGATGCGAGCTAAGTCCGGACTACCCAAGTCCGACCCTTAACTGGCCACCCATGTGTGCATGGACTAAACCATAGAAACCAGTCCACACATGGAACTAAGTAAATCTTGCGGAATAATATAAACTGACTGCGGAATAAGTCAAATATGCAGAATTATAATCAATCCTCAGACTGTTCCATTCTCAGATAGCAAAGTACAAGTCATATTTACTTAAAACTAAACCTTCATTCAAACTTAAATCAAACCATAGCAGTTATCTCCATTATTACATATCCATGAAGTTTATCCAAATAACAATAATTAAGAAATCCAATCCAACACCCAAGCGCTTATGCTTGGCTTCCCTCACGATCCTCGGCCTTTGCCTTTCCCTTTCCTTTTCCTGCATCATCCTCTAAGGATAGAATTAGGGCGTTAGATCAACGCGCCCACTAGGTTTTCCGATCAGGGCTACCACATGGTTAGTATATAACATGCATATATCATAGTATATGATCATTAAAAACATCTGAAATCAATGCTATGTATGTAAATGCAAATGTAATGAGTCCCACCCATCACAAGTATACATAGCTATCACTTGACGGGACTCTCACGTCAATGTAATCCACAGTACTCCTCATTTCCTATGGATAGGACTCTCATGTCAAGGTAATCCACAATACTCCTCATTTCCTATGGATAAGAACATTATCATTAAGTTATTCCTCCTGGCGGGACTTTCATCACCTAAGGAGGCCCCACAGATGCATAACGGGCATACCGATGGAGTGTGGGTTCCGGCTTCCATAATCATCACCCCATGCCATACATGAGATGCCAATGAATATATGTCATTTGTAAATATATATCTCATCATTCAAAACCAATTTGAAACATAAAACAATAACAATATATCTCATAAAAACCATGATGAAACCAATTATAAAAGTGGTTACAAGTAGGTAGGAAACCTACTTAAAATTCACTTAAGCGTCCGTCCCTCTTAAGCGTCACCCGATCACGACTCGCGCGCCGTTCAAATCTTGTTACCTTGTTTATATAACAGCAAGTTTCTCATTAAGTCTAGATCCCATAAACCATCTTGTGGGGGCATGGCCGAACCTCACCTCCTTTGGATTTAATCTCCCTTTTCATTTGATAAACACTTCACATTTCAAAACATGTCTTGGTAGGGTTCGGCCATACAACATGGTCAAACCTTATCACTTTGGTTTTGGACCCCTCTTTTCAAGTCCTTTGATCAATCCCTCCATTTAACTTGTATTTACAGTTTTGCCATTGGCCTAACCAATGCTTACTTTTTGCTAATAATCCAAGTCCATATAACCAATCCACCTTAATGGGGTTCGGCCATACAACATGGCCGAACCTCACCACTTTGTTTTTGATCCTTTTACATCTTTCATACATGAATCTTCATTTTGATTTTAACCAATCAAATTACAAGTTAGCCACTAGGTCTACCAAATGACCATTAGTGGGGAGTATGGCCGAACCTCACCATACTGATTTTGTCCATTTTTCCATCATATATAATGGTTGATTATTTACTTATCACTAAGTCCAAAGATAAGCATATATGATTCCTTAAACCAAAGCATACAACCATTTATAATTTCCATCATGTTCTAAATTCTAAACACCCCTAAAATGACCCAGTATGGCCGAACCCTATGGTTCTCTTGATGTAATTCTCCCATAATTATTCATGGTTTTGACATACTAATTTAACCATAAGAAAGATATGGTTCAGCCATACATTGGCCGACCCAAGACATACACCTTATCTCCATTTTTCAAACACCTCAACCCTTCCATACCTTGTATGGTTTTTATGAGATATATATTTATAAATGACATATATTCATTGACATCTCATGCATGACATGGGGTGATGATTATGGAAGCCGGAGCCCACACTCCGTCGGTATGCCCGTGAGGCATTTGTGGGGCCTCCTTAGGCGATGAGAGTCCCGCCAGGAGGAATAACTTAATGATAAGGTTCCTATCCATAGGAAATGAGGAGTACTGTGGATTACCTTGACATGAGAGTCCTATCCATAGGAAATGAGGAGTACTGTGGATTACCTTGACGTGAGAGTCCCGTCAAGTGATAGCTATGTATACTTGTGATGGGTGGGACTCATTACAATTGCATTTACATACATAACATTGATTTCAGATGCTTTTAATGATCATATACTATGATATATGCATGTTATGTACTAACCATGTGGTAGCCCTTATCGGAAAACCTACTGGGCGCATTGATCTAACGCCCTAATTCTATCCTTAGAGGATGATGCAGGAAAAGGAAACGGAAAGGGAAAGGCAAAGGCCGAGGATCGCGAGGGAAGCCAAGCATAAGAGCTTGGGTGTTGGATTGGATTTCTTAATTATTGTTATTTGGATAAACTTCATGGATATGTAATAATGGAGATAACTGCTATGGTTTGATTTAAGTTTGAATGAAGGTTTAGTTTTAAGTAAATATGACTTGTACTTTGTTATCTGAGAATGGAGCAGTCTGAGGATTGATTATAATTCCGCATATTTGACTTATTCCGCAGTCAGTTTATATTATTCCGTAAGATTTACTTAGTTCCATGTGTGGATTAGTTTCCATGGTTTAGTCCATGTACACATGGGTGGCCAGTTAAAGGTCGGACTTGGGTAGTCCGGACTTAGCTCGCGTCGTGACGCCTCCCGCTCTCTTCCACTTTGCTTATTTATAAAAAAAAAAAAAATAGACTCTGATTTTTTGAAGGTTGGAAAAAGGCGGGGCGTTACACCTCTTAGGTATCGCAGGATTCGTTTAACAGCCTCAAGATGTGACATGTGAGGCTGACTCATGAACTACGATGCTAAATGAACTGAATAAGCAATGTCGGGTCGAGTGAGTGTGAGATATTGCAAAGGACCGACGAGTTGACGATACTCAGTAGGATCAGATAGCAAATCACCATCAGTGGAAGATTATTGTTTCTTGGCAGCGACAGGTGTAAAGCAAGGTTTATATTCATGAAGATTTCCTCGACGAAGTAGATCAAGTGCATACTTGTTTTGGGAAAAATATAATCCCTGAGAGAGATAAGCCACTTCAAGACCCAAAAAATAATGACGATTACCAAGATCCTTGATCTCGAATTCAGTGCCGAGGCGACGACTGAAGGATTGAAAAAGAGATGAATCGCTGCCAGTGAGAACAATATCATCAGCATACAACAAAAGGATCATAAGGTGAGAGTCCCGTCAAAAACCAAACATGGAACTGTCAGCCTTGCTCTGAAACCATAGGTGATGAGGAAGGTGCTGAATCGTTGGAACCAAGCTCGTAGTGCTTGTTTCAAACCATAGATAGCCTTGTGGAGCTTGCATATATGAGTAGGACGACAAGGATCAATAAAACCAGGAGGCTGAGTCATATAGACCTCCTCAGTGAAATTGTCGTGAATAAAGGCATTCTTGACATCCAGCTGATGAATAGGCCAAGCCTACGTGACGGCTAGGCTGAGAACAAGACGTATAGTAACAAGCTTGACGACAGGGCTGAATGTCTCATCATAGTCAGTGCCAGGCTGCTGATGAAAGCGTTTGGCAACAAGACGTGCTTTGTAGAGCTCAATACTATCATTAGAACGACGTTTAATGTTAAACACCTATTTGCAGCCAACAGTGTTAGCATGAGAAGGAGATGGAACAAGCGACCAAGTGTGTTGCTGGAAGAGGGCATTGAATTCGTCAATCATAGCGTGACGCCATTCTGCAGATCGCACAACCTAGGTGTAACAGGTGGGCTTTGAAACTGAAGAAACTAGAGAGGTGAAGGCCCGTGGAACAGGATGTCGACTGGCGAAGTCAGCCCACTTTTTGGGCTTGGAGATACCATCCTTTGCAAGTGTTACCATGGGATGAGCATTGGCCAGAGTGGACGGCGACTCCAACACTGATGATGGAGATGACGGTTGAGCAGATGGCAACTCTAGCGTTGGCTGAGATGATGGCAAGTCAAGTGCGGAAGGAGGAGTAGGCAAAAAAGATGGAGCGGCTGCTGACGATGAGGTCGTGGAGAGAATTGGAATGAAGACCCTGTCGGAGGCAAGTGAAGACATGTCTGTGGGTAATGCATAAGGAAAAACAGCTTCATTGAACAAGACATGCCGTGAGATGTAGACTCTGCCAATAGAAGGATATGGAAACCCATGTACCGAGAACTGTAACCAAGAAAAACACATTCAACCGATCGAGGTTGAAGCTTGTTAGTAGTATAATCACCAAGATAAGGATAGCACGCACAACCAAAAGTGCGAAAGGACACATAGTTGGGCTTAGTGCCAAAGAGTTTTTGAAAGGGTGAGGACCATTGAAAGAGAGAGGTCGAAAGGTGATTAAAAAGGTGTACTGCAGTAGAAAAGGCTTCGACCCATAGGGTAAAGGGGAGTTTGGAGGCATTAAGGAGAGTGCGGCCCATTTCTGACAAATGGCGATGTTTGCATTCAGCAAGACCATTTTGCTGTGGGGTATGAGGACAAGAGAGACGGTGAGTAATTCCCTTTTGCGCACACAAAGTATGAAAAAGACGATTATCATATTCCCAACCACCATCACTTTGAAAGTATTTAAGAGTAGTAGAAAAATTATTATCGACATAAGTGAGAAAAGTTTGAAAATGAAGAAAGACCTCTGATTTATGTCTCATAGGATAAATCCAAGAGTAGCGAGAAAATCATCTGTAAATAAAACATAGTAATGAAATCCAGAGACAGATAAAACAGGGGATATCCACACATCGGAATTAACTAAATAAAAAGGTGCTGGAGCACATTTATTATGAACTGAAAACGGCAATCGCGTAGAGTTACCCATAGCACAATGACAACAAAAAGGAGTGCGAGAAAATTTAAAAGAAGGTCCTAAACATTTATTGTGAGCTAAGACTCGAAGCACATGAGGAAAAAGATGTCCAAGACGTTGATGCCATAGTGATGGTGAGGAGCAAGAGGCGAGGAATGCTTGTTTGGAGGAAACAGGTGGCTTAATGGGGTAGAGGTCTGCTTCATATCGGCACTGAAATAAAGTATCATCAGTCCGTAAGTCACGAATAGTAAAATCCCATGGGTAGAAATGGAAACTAACAGAGTTATCACGGGTAAACTGAACAACAGATAGCAAATTTTTATGCATGTGAGGAACATGAAGTACAGTAGAAAGACGAAAAGTCGAAGACCCATATGATAAAGACAAAGTACCAGTATGCGCAATAGGAAGAGAGTCACCGTTACCCAGAAAGACAGAATCATTACCCCAATAGTCAGACTTCGAGCGCAAGGAATGGGCATCACTAGTCATGTGATGGGTGGCTCCAGTGTCAGGGTACCAGTTTGGGTCAGACGGTTGTGCGAGTTGCATCCTGGCAAAAACAGGGGAAGTCCTCATCAGTGCGAGAGCCTTGGCGTTGAAGTTGACACAGGAGGCTGCCGTATGTCCAATCTTGAAACACAGTTGACACTGTATAGTAGAGGAAGGTTGATGACCAAGAATACCATGAGAAGGAGTAGCTTGTCCCCAATAGCGATTTCCACGGCCTCCACGATCATTTGGGCTGAAATAAGAATCGAATCGTCCTCCACGACTACCGCATCCACCGCGATAAGATTTGCCACACCCACGAAAGGAGAGAAGCGCGGTGGGGTGGACTCCTGCAGAGTTGTCTTGTGTTGCACTCAAAGCTAGAGTGGCAATCTGTGACTCAAAGAGAAGGAGACGAACACGAAGATCAGTGAAAGCCGGAAGAGATGGAGTGTTGAGGATGGCAGTGTACAACATGAAGTAGTCGGGGCCAAGTCCCCGAAGCACCGATGTAATAAGATCGTCGTTGGAGACGGGCTGATGAATAGCGGCAAGGGCATCGGCAAGAGATTTTGCATTTCGCAAATATTCGGAGACAGATTTGGTGCCTTTGGAGAGAGACAACACTTGAATCAGTAAATGAATGGCATTGGCTAGAGATCGTTGCGAGAAGTTGCGTTGGAAGCAGTCCCAAACCTCACGTGAGTTGGATAGGCCAACAACCTGAGCAAGAACTGGCTCGGAGAGAGTGGCAATGAGAATGCCAACTAGATTTTGATCCATCCCGACCCAAGTGGTGTAGGCAGGATTGGGAGTAAATTTGGTGGAGTCAACAGAGGGAAGAGAGGGAGGGGGACATGGGTATGTTCCATCAATGAAGCGCCAAAATTGTTGACCAATGAGGAACGGTTTGATTTGAGTCTGCAGTCTCAGTGAGTTTGATGGAGATAAGACTGGAGAAGTTGGGAATGGTGATAGGGCCCAGAGGAGAGGTGAACGAAGTGGCAGAGGAAGCCATCCAAGTAGTAGGTACAGAAATATGTTGTTGTGAGCGTTCCCTTTTTTTCTTCGGTTCGACTGGTGAGTGGCAAGTAACAAAGCCAAAGAGTCAAGCAGAGCAGATCAGCAGGAAGCTGAGTTTTGGATTTGTGCTAGGCTGAAAAGGAGGCAGCGGCCAACGGCAAGCAGAGGCTCAGAATGGAACACAGAGCTGGCGAATAGAAGGTAATGACGGCAGCTGAAGGATCGAGAGGCAACGTAGCAGTGTCCGTTGATCCAAGGATGCAGATGCAGGTCAATCGGAGCAGATCATGAAGAAGAGAGGTCCGAGCATAGGGTAAAAGTGTTGGGAGAGGTTACTATGCAAGATCCGAGCCAAGAACTGCAGCATGGAAGAGGAAGAATCGAAGCACAAATCAGCTGAGGTGCAGATCTGGATGATGAAAGAGAAGTCCGAGCAGAGAACGTTGTGCAAGATCGGAGCCGAGATCGGAGAGGAAAAATAAACGGCAGCAAAAAAGAAAAGAGCGGAGCCGGCAGTCCGAGATCTAGGGAAATAGCAGTAGAGAAGAAGATGATGTCACAAGAAGTCGTAGAGAAGCCCGGAGCGAGTCATGGGTCCGGCAAGAGGAAGATCTGAGCCAAAAAATGTACCAGAGAAGAAAAAGATCTGGGCCGGTCGTGTGGAGATCGGAGCCGACGTATCAGCAGAGAAGAAGAAGACCGTGCGGGAAGATGCATAAAAGTTCGGAGCATGTCGGCAGCGAAACACAGAGATGCAGCAGACCGTGTGCACACGGTAGTAGAGAAGAGGGTTAGGGAAGGGAGGGACAGAACCGTACGCCGATGGTAGAAGAGGGTGAGGGACCGAAAAAAAAAATCTCGTCAGAGGATTCTCCGGCTCTGTACCATGTAGAATATTGAATAACTGCATACATTCTATTCCATTAGCCTCTGTATTTATGGTGTTACAAACCTCTCTAATGGAGGTAAGAATCAATTACAATCCCTTGATTAGGGAGAGGAAATATTCCAAAGAGGAAAGTCAATCGGTTGGGTTGGCATGTGTGCTAATAACATGCATAACAATCTTGGATTATTTTTTAGTAATAAATAGGTTCTTGCAACGTTAATGGTTTTGTGATTAAATGGTTGGCAGTGAGTTAGAATGTGTAATCCCATTGATATGTGCAAGGAAGCACATTCATTTGCATTGGCATTGCTCCCTTTACCCAACTTTATTTCCTCATTGTGACCATGATGGCTAGAGGATACACCAAAAACAACAATATGGGGTGAAATAATGACGGCACTCAACCCGTTCAGAGCCATGATAGCAATCAACAAACTGGTAATGAATGGTTTGACGCTCTTGCTGCGCAATTTTGTGAACTGAAGAGGACAGTGTAGACATTGGCTAGGCAAATGATAACCATCCAGATGATACCACCTTGGAGTGTTAACACCTCACCCTTCTTCTGATGATCTAGTGCATCGTCTCGTGACTATCGAGTGTTGATTAAGATGGAGGTTCTTTTAAACGGCGGCCTAGATATCGTCATATTCAACTGAAACAACCTATCGCTAGAGAAGAGGATGCATTTTCTATCAAACTTGATATTCCTGAGATTACAGGTGGGTCATCTAGTGGTATATTTTTTTAGTTGGGTTGGGCTATGTAAGATGTACTTGAACATGAGAATATACCTGATTGTATATATGTAAGGATTTTTTCCATAGTCTTCATAAGATCAACCCATCGATAATTGGCAAACCTATGAACCCCAAGTCCTCAACCAAAAAGGGGTTCAGTTTTAGGAATGCCACCACAACCTTCATAATTGGACCAACAGAAGCAGGTTGAAAAGCTTCATTCATGTGGCTTTCTAGGACATGTGGTTTCAGAGAGTCCAAACCAATAGGTGGACCTAGTGCACGGTGATAGCGATGCAGAAAAATAAGAAGCAATAGCAGACTGCAGGATGCCTTTAGGGATTCATCTATGGAGATTCTGACAAGAGTCTCATGTCATAGCTCCGAAGGACAATGATCTCAAACTCAGTGATGCAGAGACAATGGTCACGCTTCGGGTAACTCTCATTCCATGGCTACAATGGACCCTAAGCAGGATACCGCAAGACCAAAGACAGGTATTTTATGGATTCAAACCGCATTAGCCGATCATATGTTGGTCCAGTACAACTCGATCTAGTAGCTACGAGATTCTCATCAAAGGATCGTGACCTATAGCTCAGGGAGATTACGTAAAAGACGTAGGGACTACCGATGATGAAGTTGCATCATCAAACCTCTTAAACTCAAAGACGAGCTTTTTTCCGTGAAGGGGAGAATGATGCAGGCATCATACCCAGTAATAGGGTGAAGCAATGGTTCATGTTTGACCGCGGCAATTGCGAGGCCAAATTGGTTGATCAGGGACTAGAATTGGACAACACGACGTATGCAGACCCACATATGGGCCCAAGGCTCACCTGATATCATGTGGATCCTAATTGGATGCTTGCCACACATTCACAAGGTCTAGGAAATGAGGAGAACTCATGGAAGACACTTGGATTTGACAAATGGCACAAATCTAGCAAGGCTAGGTTTAAATCGGATGGCTGAAAATTACTATGACTTTTAAGGCATTTTTAAGGTATCAAATGTAACACCCCGCCCGTTTCACTCTAATTATCAGAGTTTATTTTTTTTTTTAATAATGATAAACAAGTGATCGGGGCGGGTTGTCACGACGCGAGTTAAGTTAGGACTTCTAAAGTCCGACCCTTAACTGGCCAAGCCCATGTGCATATGAACTAAGTCCATAAGAAATGATCCACATATGGTACCAATGAGACTTGCGGAATAAACTTAATCTTAGTCTAACTGCGGGTTATAATAGATCCTAAGACTACTCCATCTTACATCATTAGATACCAAAGTACATATTCATATTCTCCAAAATTACTATAATAACCTTATACTAACATTCATTCCAAACCATCCAAAATAAACCAAACCATAGTAACTAGTTAACTACATTATTACATGCCGACATCAACTAACTATCAAATTACATTGTCCATATAAAAGTCCATAAGTCAATCCATTAAAAGTCCATTCAAAGCCCAAGCTTCTAAGCTTGATTTCCTTCATGATCCTCGATCTTCCCCTTTCCTGCGTCATCCACTAAGGATAGAGATAGGGCATTAGATCAACGCGCCCAGTAGGTCTTTCCAATTAGGGCTACCACAAGGTTAGTATAAAAACATGCAAATATATAATAATACATGTTCATCAAAATCTCATGAAAGCAATGCTATGTATGAAATGAATAGGTAATGAGTCCCACCCATCACCATTATACATAGCCTCCTCTTGACGGGATTCTCATCGTCAAGTACCCCACAGTGGTCTTCGGACGCCCCGACGGAGTGTGGCCTCGGATTCCTCTTGACGGGATTCTCATAGTAAAGGTACCCCACAACGGTCTTTCGGACGCCCCGATGGAGTGTGGCCTCCAGTTTCCATAATCACCACCCATGCCATGCATGAGATGTCCATGATGTCATGCCATTTGTAAATATAAATAACCATACAAAACTACTTTGAAACATGATAACATAGCAAATAACTCATCAAAATTACGATAAAACATCAATTATAAATGTGGTTCAAAAATGTAGGAAACCTACTCAACGTTCACTTAGTTTGACCGTTCTTTTAAACCGTCAACCGATCACGACTTTGTACACCGTTCAAGCAAGTCCCGTGGCCCTATTTATATAACGGCAAATCAAACATTTAACCATATGATTCAAACTTAGTCTAAGTCCCAAAAACCATTTTGTGGGGTTCGGTCATACCCCATGGCCGAACCTCACCCATTTAAACTTTGGTCTCTCTTTTATTTATCCACATACCTAATCCTCCAAAAGTACATTGGTAGGGTTTGGCCATACAACATGGCCGAACCTATGGCCGAACCTTACCACTTTGGTTTTGGCCCATAATTCAAATCCTTTGGTCATTTCATCTTTGATCATTTCATCCATATTTACCATAATGCCACTATACTAACCCTTGTTTAATTTTTACTTAAAAACCAATAACCATAACTAATCCACCTTGGTGGGGTTCGGCCATACAACATGGCAAACCTCACCATCTTTATTTGATCCTTTAAATCATTCTTACATACATCTTTAATCACATATTTAGCTACACACTAATGCCACCAATGACCATTAGTGGGGTTCGGCCATACTACATGGCCGAACCTCACCAAACTGGTTTTTGTCCCTCTTTCCATCATCTTTGATGGTTGATTAATTTCTTATACTAAGTCCATTGATAAACATATGTGATACTCAAATCAAAAGCATACCTTAATCCATAATTTACAACCATATTCTTACTCTAATTAACCCATAAAAATAGTCCATGGGGTTCGGCCATGTGGTTCTCTTGATTCAATTAGTCCATCATCTATCCATGGTTTATGATCAGTAACTTAGCCATGAAAACAACACGATTTAATCATACAATTGCCGATCCAAAACAGTAACCTTATCTACATTTAAAAATCCTTTAAACCTTCATTACATAGTAAGGTTTTTATCTCTCAAAAACCCTAAAAATTCACCATGTCTTTTCATGGGGTTCGGCCATCCCAAGTGGCTGAACCCTATGATCCATTTCTTATCCATTTTACACATCATTATCCATTCATTTTCTTCCATGGAACTGATTTATTCAACATCCAAAACTTCATCCATTAAAAATCTTTTTAAGACCATCAAATTGTCCCATGATTTTCAACCCTTAGAATGACCAAGTCTTTCCATGGGGTTCGCCATACATATGCCGAACCCTATGGTCCATTATCTCTTCTTAAACTACATCATTCAATCCTTAATTTTTAATCATGGGGTTCGGCCATAAACCTTGGCCGAACCCTATAATTCTTTTAAATAACATTTAACAAAAATACTCACCGGTCCGCGACTCCTCCGATCTTTCTTTGCTCTTCCTTGTTTCCTTTCTTTCTCTTGCTTCTTTGGCCGAGGCTGACCTTGTTGTAAACCCGTTGGAATAATTCGGCCAAAGTATAGGTTTGAGAGAGAGAGAAAGAAAGAGAACTTTGGTCTTAGATGAGAGTGATAAGCCTTGGTGCCAAACCCCTTGTATATTTTGTCTTGATAAAAGAGATCGGCCAAGGACTGATTGAAGATAAGCAATCAGCTATTGTTCTTGGTCTTGAGAGATGGAGAACGTCCAAGAGAGGAAGAGATAGTGATAGAAAATGAAATTCAGCCCAAGGTTGGCACCAAATGTAACTCTCCTCCCATTTCCTCCCATTTACTTCCATAACTTATTTCATGTGGGGGTTTCATCCTTGAGATGAAACCCTCCAACGGTTTTGACTCTTGGCTGTCCTAGATGCAACCCTCTTCAAGTGTGAACCCAATTGTAACTCCCATTGGCTTAATACCTTCCTTGGGGTTTCACTTTTGAAATGAAACTCTCCATGTTCCAATGGCCCTATGCATGTCTTTGTGGTATACAATCTTCCCCTCATTCATCTCTCATTACCATTGCATGTAAGAGTTTCATATTGAAATGAAACTCCATAGGCTCCAACGGCTAGCCCTTGATTAATCTTGTGTAACCGTCACTCATCATCAATTGCCCAAATGGGAGTTTCATCTATGAGATGAAACTCCTTGAACCCAACGGTTTTGATCTTTGATCTTTGGACCACCCAACCATCCATTGGCTGTCCTTTGAAGACCCAAGCATGGAATAAACTCTCATGCCATTCCAACGTGCATATGGACTTGAATTTGAAAAACACTTCTTACCTATGTAACTCCCATTTAACGCCATTTCATTCATCACTTAGGTAGGAGTTACATGCATGGTAAAGCCTATCCATGCAGCCAACGTTTCCTTTGTTAGAATTGGAATTTAAAACACTCCCCTCTCATTCACACACTTCACTTATTTATAATAATTTAACTCTCTCAACTCAACCCATTTAACTCATCAATTCAATGTAACTCAACTCATAAATTCAACTCAACTAAACTCCATTATTTATTTCAACTCAAATATTTAATGAAACTTAAACCAATTAAGCTTTGAGCTCACTCAATGATTAATCATGTCATTCACGACCCATTGGGTCCCATTTGGGTCCTTTGACCCATTTAACCTCTTTGACCCGAATAAATGTACATTACCCATTTACCTTAATTTAAACCTTATACAAGTACATTGAGTCTTACTTGAGCAACGGGCCCACTATTTTTCTCATCTATGATCATAACCCTTCAATTTATAACTCCAATGGCATTTTCGTAAATATTACTATATTTAAAAATCTAGGGTATTACATCAAATAAATTCAAAAATATATGAAACTTTAAGCATTGATAGATTCTTGAATATTTTTCTATCAAACTCAAGAAAATCCAAATCCGAGTTATGAATCTCAACTTATGACAAATTTTGCCAAGGGTGCAGAACTGCTCCAAATCCAAATTCAGCCTCTTCCTAGACCGTCCATTTGCAAATCCTCTCCAACCGAATATGTGTGATATTTGGGGAAGGGTCAATCCTTGACAACCCCAAAACATGTAGGTCCTGTTCAAGAGTGTTTGTGTAATTTTAGCATACTAAGTAAGGACCAGACATGTGGATCCTAGATGTCAATTTCTTGTAATGTTATTGGTCACTTTAGATGTCCATTAGACCCACATGAGCATGCCCAATCTGTAGAGCTTTAGGTTATTTCTTTCCTTTAGTATTTTTCAAGTCAAATAGAGATCCTTCGATGAAACCTCATTCACATGAGGAGTGGAAAGGGATTAGGCTTTTGTCTGCCTATTTAAAGGCCTTTCTTGTAGCAAAATTTCCCAATTCAATAATACAATTTTTTTTAGAACAAAAACTCTTGCGGAGTTGGTCATTTGTGAACACACTCAAGCTGAGGCTCACAGCTTTTCAACCACCTCTTTGGATCAGTGGATCCGATCACAAGAAAGTACCATGCTTGTTTGATTTATTGTTTATGTCCTTGAGTTTTGACTATGAGCATCAAGATTTGTTTCAATAGATTTGATTTAATTCTAAAATCCATCTATGAGACCATCCTAATGTTAATTCACTCCTAAACACATTGGATTCATGCAAAACTTGGACTCGTAGATAGGTTTTCAATTGTACTTCGAGAAGTAGTACATTTGTAGATACTCAAACAGCTAAGGCTTCTGATACTCGTAAGATTATTCAGAGCTGAAATCCTGTCAACCGTAATGGAAAGCCTTTAAGCTACCCACAATTGCATAACCACCCCTCACTTATATGGATATTGTCTGTTATGCCAACTTCATACTAGTACACTGAAAGTTCTCCCTTTGGTGCTAAAACATGATTGACCCTATAGGGAGTGAATAGGTCAATCCCAGTTTCCATGGTATTCACAAATTATTTGATTATTTAAAGTTTAAGTGCAGCGGAATGACAATATTAATCAAGAGATTTGTTTAGTGTGATGAATTGTTTTTAACTACTTAAATTATCACACTAAGTTTAGAACCCTTTGCATATTATTTGATTATCAATGCTTGTGCATAATGTATAAATAAAGAAAATCAAATGCAAAGTGATGTTTGTTGACAAAAGTGTTTAAATACTAAAACACAACCACATAATGATCAAACACCATAAGACCAAATTTATAGTGGTTCGGTTAGCCAACCTACATCCACTGTTAGAACTAGCTCAATCTTGAGTTATCCCCAAATCCACTAAGTGGGGGCTTACACCCTCACATTTAGAATAGGAATTCCACATAACTCATCTGACTGGGAATTTCACCCACCACATGTAGAATAAGAATTCCACCTATTCATTTGGCTGGGGATTCCACCCACCACATGTGCTAGAGACGACGCTCTAGATTTTTTATAGTCGTTCTAGAGTCAAGTCTCCTAAATCCACTTTCACAAGATAAACGTTTTAAATAAAATTACAACCAAAAAGCACTTGCCTTTGTAGCTCTATCTCGTTGATGTGTGCTTCTCCAAGATCCATCCAATGTGTGCCCGAGTTAATCCCGACGTTCCGCCTTATAGCCATCGTTTAGCAATCACAATCTCAGGATGGCTAGGAAATTGGTTCTACCAACATCTTTCCTAATTGATTATCCTTTCCCCTCTCTCTCTCACAAATTCAATCCATATGATCAGTTGTATTAAATTTCCCAAGTGTAGGCGCGAGAGAAAGAGTGATCCTTTTGTTGGTCCTTTTGTAAGCTCACTGATAATGATGAGGGTCCAACGGATTTCCCAAAGGATGTCAACTGGTTGCACAAAGATTGGTATTTATAGAAAAGGCAACCAGTTGCAGAATCTGTCATGCACTGACAAGTGAGGCGCACCGAGGGGTCGGTGAGTAAGAAAATTATCGTTCAACCATCCGACTGTTGCGCATTAAATGCACTCCCAACGGTATAATTATTTCCCGGTCAACAGGTCGGTGTCGCCAATGGGTCGACAATCATGGCACCGAGAGGTCAGTCCATACGAGGGTCTCGATCTAGGGAAACACCATGCAGACAGAGTTTCATGTCCCGAAACTTATCTTGTCCAGAACGACCTGTCACCCTTTACTGAGGGGTCGATCTTGGTACTCTCGATCGGTCTTGAAATATCGAGATGTTTGTTTTCTTGAGAGCCCACGGAGTATGCATTATACTGTGGGGGAAGATCAATGCTGAATTTCATGAGAAACATGCATTGCTCAATAGAGAGTAAATGAGTTTTTGAAATAAACTCATAGAAACACTAAATGCAAAAAGCATAGGAGAGTGCTTGAAAATCGATATCTGCCTACTAATCTTTGTCAATTATATGACAAAATGGGGAGAAATTAGTAGAAGCTATAAGACATCAAAATCAATTATGGGAAGTAATTGGTGAAGCCAAGGTACTGATGCTTCTAGGAAGAGAGCCATAAGAAGCCAATGGACATAGGAAGAATATCTATACTTAGAGTTTGAGAGATCAAACTCAAAGAAGATTGGGGGAGCGAATCTTCTCAACATTGATAGCTTAGATAAGCTTGGTGATAAGCTTATGCTATGGGTAGTGTTGGTCACTAGGAAATCAAGGTGTATAGGGGAACTTGAATACAAATCTTGATTAGTCCATGAATGCATATTTATGTTTTGGGACTAACCCCTCCAATGATTTTTAGTGTTGCTTGCTTATGTACTTGAACAGGAAAAATGAAATGAAATAAGTTGAACAATAATATGAAGATCGTAGTCTTGTTGTTCATTTGAATATGTACATGTAAATCAATGTAATATTTCTGTATTCAAATGAGACATAGTAAGGGTGAGATTGTAATTGAGTTAGCTTCTACGTTTTGTCATGAAATTGACAAAGGGGGAGATTGTTACTACCCCGGCTTTGTCGAGTCCCTGTTTGTCAATTCCATGACTCTGGAAGAAGCACTTGTTAGAAGTTTGAAGACTCAAGATGATCAAGAATGAAGATCACGCTCCACCAGATTGAAGTTCATCGTTATGGAAATCATAAAACACCATAGATGACTTTAGGTAGTACCCACACCTTAGAAAGGACATTTCCTAAGCTTAGTTGAACAAATGATAAAATCATTAAAAGACTAGAAAGGAAGCTGGACAGTGAATTGGAACCCAACTTGGAAATATGTATTTGTTCTCACTGTCAGCTCCACCAGTCGTTCTCACCAACCCCTGGGTGGAGACAGGATCGACCCATATGGTCAAGGACTGGTCAGCCAGATTGATAAAGGTACTGGATCAAAGAACTGTCATTCTGGGTAAGCCTCTGATCGATAGTCTCGTATACATCGACCCCTTAGTGAAAGGCTGAAACGACCCTCATGGTCAACGAATCTTCGATAGAGATTTATGAGTTTTGGAACTTAGAGCTCAGGTGGGCTCTCAAGGAAACAAATATATCGGCAATTCACCGATCAAGAGTACCAGGACCAACCCCTCGGTTAAGGGTGACAAGTCAGTTTGGGTAAGATTGGTTTCTGAACTTGAAACTCTGTCAGCATGGTGTTGTCCCAGACCGAGCCTCTCGTATGGACCGACCTCTCGGTGCCATGACCATCGACCTATCGGCGACGTCAACATGTCGACCAAGAAAGATAATTACCGTTGGGAGTGCATTAATGCACAATGGTCGGGTTGTTGAACGGTAATATTTCTAGTCATTGACCCCTCGGTGCACCTGACCTGTTGGTAAATTATCGTTGCTGCAACTGGTTTCCTTCTCTATATAAACCAATATTTATGCAACCAGTTGGCATCTTTTGGCAAATCAGTTGGACCCTCATCATTATCAATAAGCTTAAAAAAGGGCCAACAGAAGGATCACTCTCTTTCTCGTGCTTATACTTGGGGAATCCAATACAACCAATCATATGGATTGAGTTTGTGAGAGAGTGAGGAGAAAGGAAGAATAAACTAGGAAAGTTGTGGTATAACCAGTTTCCTTGTCGCCCTGGATTGTGATTGCTTTACGATGGCTACAAGGCAGAGCGTCGGCACATCTTGGATGGATCTTGAAAAAAGCACATATCAAAAGATAGAGCTACAAAGGCAAGTGCTTCTTCGTTTTAATTTTGTTTTTAAAACCTTTCTCCCGAAAGTGGATTATGGAGGATTAGCTCTGGAACCACTATAAAAAACTCTAGAGCGTCGTCTCTAGCACAGTGGTGGGTGGAATTCTCAACTAAATGGATAGGTGGAATTCATGTTCTACAGTGGTGGGTGAAATTCCCAGCCAATTAAGTGATGTGGAATTCTTACTCTAATTGTGAGGGTCTAAGTCCCCACTTAGTGGATTTAGGTATAGCGTCCCTCCCTCTCCCCTTAAGATCAGAGTGATTAATTAGGAATATTTAGACTAAAAGAGTGGGGAGAGCGCCACGACGCGAGTCAAGTCCAATTCCGAAGACCCGACCCTTGACTGGTCCAACTAGTGTGTGCGCATGGACAGAGTCCATTTTAACTTTTGTAACACACTAACGTAAAACCTGTAGAAGCATATACATAACATTTGATACATTGAAAGATAATCATTCTCAATCCAAAGTAAAGTATAAGGAATCCCTTATAAATTAAATGTCAAATAAAAAGTCTAGCACCATCATCTAGTAGTTTATAAATCAATGATCAGATTTCCATTCACATAACTCCTAACAAAAATTACATGTTCTCAAAATATAGGCAAAAAGAATGATATCGTCTTCTATCTCCAAAATGTTAAGATGTATGACTTTCCGAACTCTTTCTTTGGCCTTCATTTCCAATCATGCCTAGCTATTGTTCAGCCTGACCTCATTGCCTTTCTCTTTTCCTACATAAGTTTCTAAAAAGGGGAAAGATTTGTGGGCTTAGTCAACGTCCTGTAGGAATTTCCATCAAGTGGGTACCAACATGTGATGTAATAACATGTGATGTAATATATATATAGAAAACAAAACATATGTAAATCAATAATATACATCTCATTTGAAAATCAAATCCCGTCCAACATTTCAAAACCATCTCATAACTCATACTAAGAAAGCATTCAAGTTCATTTCGTAATCATCTCGTACAAATCAAAATCATAAATATCTTTAAAGCACTTAGAAATCATCATGATGCACTATGCGATGATGATATGAATTGATGCACACACTTCTCATGCCCCATGCATTGATCAAAATTTCGTTATCATACAATGGTTATGAATATTTGGCCATTTTTGTCCATAGCTTTCCTGGGGAACCAGCTGGGCGCTACTACTCAATACAAGCATTTAACCGGGACTACCGGGGGTGTTCTACACACCCATACTCTACGCAGGTTTTCGGACTTCTTCTAACCCTAGGGCTTTCTGTCCAATTGATATGCCATAATTTTGTAACCCATAGATGCGGCCATATACAATGGTTCATTATATCATACATATCTACATATTTCCAGGTAAAGTACGATGTCCCTTTACCACGGTCTCATGTATCCCCATCCCATGTATATGCAGGAGAAATATGTTCATGAATGATACCAAACCCATTCGAAAATACAAACATGAATTCACATTTTCATAAATGCAGATATACATTATGTTCCCATAATTAAATCAAAACGAACAATGTAATTCATAATATTGAAATCAAACCAACATACTTATAATCACTATGGTACTTCAATAATGTTGGAAAACCTAATTGATTGCAAAGTCTTAGTGATGGAGTTGATCCTTGAACTTCTTTGTGAAATATTGAAGTCTCTCCAAGTCCTTTGTTCATACCATGCATCATAAACATAAATTATATATTATAATCATAAGAAACTCATTAAAACTCATACACATACATTTTATACCCTCCATTCACATTGTACAAACCTATAGAGGCTTAAACCATAATCTTACCCGATCATACATTGGAATGAGCACAAGCTCCATTCATTTGGCTATTTCATCAAAAACCTTTAATCTATATCTTGGGGCAATTCCGATTCAACCAAAGCCATAGCCCCAATTTCGACGGTCAATAGGTCCAACATCATCAATCTCTCCATTTCTCCAATTTATATGCCTTTATTTGGGTTCTTAGACCCAAATCTAACCCAAAGGTTTGAAATTAACTCCATATTCGAAAATCCCAAAGTCTTTTCATTGGTTTCTCCTTCAAATTAGATCCATTGGCCATCACCATGTGATTTGTCACATCTTAGAAGGATAATATTCTTAATTTGATGAACAAACACATGCGTTTAAGCTAAATTTAATGATTTGGAGAAAACCCAAAAATCCCTAATTTTTCCCATTTCTACTTCCTTAACCCAAATTTACCTAAGATTTGTTCGAAGTCATCCTAGCCTCTAAATTAAACCTAATACCAAGTTTAAAGAGAGAGGTTTACCTTAAGTAGAGCTTTCCCAAAGATCTCTTCCTCTTCTTCTTGATTTCTTCCTTCTTTCTTTTCTCCCTTGTTTTCCTCTTCCCTTTCCTTCTCTTTTCTTCTTTCTCTTATTCCTTGCTTTCTTGTTCCCTTTCTTTCTCTTCATTTTCCTCTTCCCTTTTTTCTTTTTTCTTTCCTTTATTCTTTCCTTAAGCTTCTCTAATGGAGGAGAAGAGGGAGAGAGAAAATCGAGTGGAGAGGGAGAGAAGAGAGGGTGTACGGCGGCGTCATGGAGATGGGGAGGGTGTTGTCGTGTGGAGAGAGAAAGGAATAGGGTTTGCCATGAGGGAGAAAGAGATGAAAGGGTTTTTCCTTGTTAGAGAAAGAGATGAGGGAGAGAGGAAAATCGTGGGTGAGGGATAAGAGGGTGGGATTACCGTGTGAGTGAGATAAAGAGGGGGTGGGTTGAGTGAGGGGAATTAAAATGGTGGGGCCATGTGTGGTGTTGTCTTATTTCTCTCTCTCCTTCCGTAATTTATTTATTTATCTTTAAATCGATTAATAACCCACCATCTCATCAATTAATGTTATAAATTAATATTTCCTCACATTTAATAATGTTAAATAAAATATATTTTAATCTCTTAACCTAATTCCACTTAATTTCTCTTAATTACTTAATTAAATCCCCTTAATCTCATTTAATCACTAATTACTCTTGATTGATAAATCTTAAAAATTTGGAGTGTTACATTGGGGATAACTCAAAAGTGAGTTAGTCCTAACAATGGATGTAGGTTGGTTAACCAAACCACTTTAAATTGGTCTTATGGTGTTTGATATTTGTGTGTTTTTTATTAGTATTTAAGTACTTTCTCAACACACATCACTTTGCATGATGATTATCTTATTTTACACATTGTTCACAAGCATCGATTATCAAGCAATATGTAAAGGGTCATAATCTTAGTGTGATCATTTAAAGAAATTGTAAACAATCTATCACACTAAACAAATCTCTTGATTAATGTTCCGCTGCACTTCAATCAATCAAGAAATTTGTAAACACCATGGAATATGGGATTGACCTATTCACTTCCCTCTAGGGTCAATCGTGTTGTTCTAGCACCAAGGAAGGTACTTTCATAAAGCTTATTAGGTTAAGTCTCCACTGGTATTCCTCTAGTGATCACTTGACTCGTGAATATTTTTCGTTTTCAGATTAAACTTAATATGGTTGTGTACAAGAGTTTCCAAGTATAAATCCTACAAAAATCTTTTCGGAAAAGTATGATATAAAGATCTCTATCTAAGTATTAATGCTAAAAATGTGACTTTTTTTACGTCAAATCGTCAAGAAGCAGGTAATCTTTTTCAAACTAAAATTAGCGGTGTTTAAGCTCCAGAAGTCTCAATCCTCACTTACTCGTCTCTAAAATGATTCTACTTATTTTTGTCTAAACGAGATTATGACTTGTTTAACGTCAGATTGTCAAGACGTTTGTAAGCACCTAGTCGAAAATCCTTAGTTCTCCGTAGTTCAAGACGTCTCAGTTTTTCAGGACTTACTATGTCCTTGCATAGATCTACATAGATTTATCTATTTCCTACAAGTATACTTACTGTTGTCTCATAGCGGACTCCATAATCTGATCTTATTCCATTACAATTTCAATGTCTGCATTTGTGACAGATACCTAGTCTCTTAGCTTTCCTCTTTACAGCCAGAGTGCTTCTACGACAGAGAGGTCTGGGTTGCTCCTCTTGGATTTTCAGTTTCCTCAACCTCATAGCTACGGAAATGATTTTCCTACACAAGTCTGGGGGAACTCGTGTTCGAGACAGACACATTACCAAAACAAAGAGTTGATCTTCTACGTGCATGACTTCTATCCAATTCTTTATCGTCTGCTGGTCACAAAGACAAAGATGGATGATAGATGCTGAATTTTTTTTTAAGGGGTCTCAATTTTAAACTTACTCTCCCCAAAGAATTTTTTATGAAAATGACACATGATGAACTTAGTACCCCCAAACTCGAATTGAACATTGTCCTCAATGTTCCCTAATCTACACGGGTCAGGTGTAAATGAAGAAATATCTTAGAAAATGAACAATCAGAATTTAGATGTACCTTGGATGATGAATGACTGACTCCTAGGCTAGAAGAACTTAATGAAGAACTAGACTCAACAAAATAAAAACTAGACAATGAAACTCATACCAACTCAGACATAGACAAATGGGTTGGTGGGTCTGTGTAACGCCCCGCCCTTTCCGAGATTCAGAGTCTAATTTTTTTTTCATAGACATAGGGTTCGGCCACCTTGGATGGCCGAACCCCATGAAACTTTTTGATGATTGGCGGGCTATTATCGGAAATTTATCATGAGTTTAGTCCATGCACACATGGGTGGCCAGTTAAGGGTCGGACTTTGGAAGTCCGAACTTAACTCGCGTCGTGACGTCTCTCCGCCCTTATCCGGTTTTAATTTTTTTTAAAAAAAAAAAATAGACTCTGAATCTCAGAAAGGGCGGGGTGTTACCATCTGGGTAAAGAAAGAAAGATGAGTGGGTAAGAGTGGATGGGTTTGGGTAGATGGAGGGAATTGAATATGTAAATCAGGCTTGGTAGATTCGATCAATGAGCAGAATTTCCTCTTTTTTTATATCTGGAATGCGAAACTCTAGGAATGGTTTTAATCGATGACCATTGACTTTGAAAACATGACTATTCCTAGGATGTCTGATCTCAACAGCTCCATATGAATAGACAAAATGAACAATATATGGACCAGTCCATTTTGATTTCAATTTCCCAGTAAAAGGTGTAACCGAGAATTGTACAACAGAACTTTTTGACCAACAGTAAACACTTTTCGGAGAATGTGTTTGTCATGAAAAAATTTCATTCGGTCTTTGTACTTTCTGGCTGTATCATAAGCATCATTCCGTATTTCTTCCAACTCAGTCAGTTGAAGTTTTCTGAATTGTCCAACCGAGTCTAGAATATAATTGAAACTCTTAATAGTCCAATAGGCTTTGTGTTCTATTGTCACTGGAAGATGACAAGCCTTGCCATGCACTAAGCGATAGGGTGACATTCCTATGGGTGTCTTGAACGCAGTTCGATATGCCCATAGTGCATCGGTGAGTCTGGAAGACCAGCCTTTCTGAAATGGGTTGACTGTCTTCTCAAGAATATGTTTAATTTCTCGATTTGATATTTCCACTTGTTCGTTTGTTTGTGGGTGATAGGGAGTAGTTATTTTATGAATCACCCCATATGATTTCATCAATTTTTCGAATGGGCGATTACAAAAGTGCTTACCACCATCACTGATGATAGTTCGTGGAACACCAAATCTAGAAAAGATGTTTTCTTTCAAGAAATGAGTGACAACCTTGTGATCATTGGTTTTACATGCCACCACTTCTATTAACTTTGATACACAGTCAACACCTACGAGGATATATAGATTTCCAAAAGAATTAGGGAAGAGTCCCATGAAATCAATGCCGCAAGCATCAAAAAGTTCAACTGTTAAGATTGGGTTTAAAGGTATCATGTTTCGGTGGGATATACTTCCTAATTTTCTACATCTATCACATGAAACGCAGAAGGTATGGGTATCACGAAATATGGAGAGCCAGTAAAATCCATACTGCAAGATTTTTGCAATTGTCTTTTTACCACTGAAGTGGCCTCCACACGTTTGATCATGACATAAACTTATGACACTTTGTTGTACCTCTTTAGGGACACAACGACGAATAATTTGATCCGCACAATGTTTAAACAGATATGGATCATCCCAGATGAAACTTTTGACTTGTGCCAGAAACTCAACTCTATCTTGTTTAGTCCAATGCAGAGGCATTTAACTACTTACAAGATAAATGACAATATCCGTAAACCATAGTACTTGGGAAAAGGACATGAGTTGCTCATCAGGGAAGGATTCTGTGATAGGATGATTGTCTTCAGTGAACTCAGTTACTAATCTTGACAAAAAGTCAGCTACAACATTTTCGGAACCTTTCTTGTCCCAGATTTCAATGTCAAATTCTTGTAGTAAAAGTATCCATCTGATCAGGCGGGACTTAGCATCTTTCTTAGAAAGAAGATACTTGAGTGCAGCGTGATCTGAATAGGCCATGACCTTCAAAGCTACTAGGTAAGATCGAAATTTATCTAGTGCAAATACGACAGCTAACAACTCTTTTTCCGTAATGGATTAATGAAGTTGAGCGTCAGTTAATGTTTTCCTAGCGTTATAAATAACATGAGGTAGTTTGTTCATTATTTGTTCTAACACGGCTCCTACTGCATAGTCAGAGGCATCGCACATGATTTCAAAGGGTACAAACCAGTCAAGTGACAATATGATTGGAGCAGAAGTCAAAGCGGTTTTCAATTTATCAAAGGCTATGGCACATTTTTCATCAAAATTGAAAAAGGCATCCTTGGTCAGGAGTCTACAAAGAGGTCGCGATTTGTCACTGAATCCTTTGATAAACCTTCTGTAAAATCCAGCGTGACCTATGAATGACCTAATCTCTGTAATAGTTTGTGGTCTTCACAAATTAGATATTAGGTTAACCTTGGCTTTATCCACTTCAATTCCTTTTTTCTGAGATAATATACCCTGTTACTATGCCTGATTTACCATAAAGTGGCATTTTCCCATTTGAGTACTAAGTTTTTTTGTTTGCATCTGACTAATACAATAGTTAGATGGTGCAGGCACTGGTCAAAAGTTGATCCAAAGACTGAGAAGTTGTCCATGAAAACTTTCAAGAAACGTTCTACCATGTCGGAGAAAATACTTATCATATACCTCTGATAGGTTGCAGGTGCATTACACAGTCCGAAAGGCATACGACGATAGGCGAACGTATCGAATGGACAGGTGAATGTTGTTTTCTCCTGATCCTCAGGAGCAGGATAGATTAGGTTATAGCTGGAATAACCATCAAGAAAACAATAGAATGCTTGACCGGCCAAACGTTCGAGCATTTGATCAATGAAAGGAAGAGGAAGTGATCCTTACGAGTGGCAGTGTACAACTTTCCGTAATCAATGCAAACTCTCCAACCCATTTGAACGCGTGTTGGAACTAACTCGTTTTCCTCATTTTTTTATTACCGTGACACCAGACATTTTTGGGACAACTTGGATTGGACTTACCCATGCAATGTCAGAAATTGGGTGAATGATTCCAGCTTCGAGAAGTTTCAAAATTTCGGCTCTCACTACTTCCTGCATTCCTAGATTTAACCGTCTCTGTGGTTCTCTAGATGTCTGGGAATTCTCTTCCAAATGAATTTTGTGCATGACCACAAAGAACTAATTCCTTTGAGATCGGCGATTGACCATCCTATAGCTTCACGATGATCTCTTAATACAACCAGGAGTCTAGACTCCTGCTCAGAAGTTAAATCTGAAGCTATGATAATTGGCAATATATTTGAAGGTCCAAGATATGAATATTTGCGAGTCTCAGGAAGAGTTTTGAGTTCTAATTCTGGTGGTTTCTCGACAGATGTGACTAAAACAGATTGACTGGTAGAAAGAGGTTCAGATTTGGTGACAACATTCACTTCATTTAAATTGAAATCCTTCTCTAAAATAAACAGTGATTTTTCAAACTGATCATTACAAATGGAGTGAAGGAAAAACTCATCAACAGAACTTTGCATAAAGTTAACCTCGCATGGATCATCTGTGCAGAGAGGTTGTCGACATAGGCCAAAAACATTGAGTTCAGTTTTCAAGTATCCAAATGATAACTAAGCATATCATTTTGGCAATTGATCACAGCTTTTGCAGTGGCCAAAAATGGTCGTCCAAGAATGACTGGGATATGCCCATTGTCGTTCTGAATTGGTTGTGTATCCAATACCACAAAATCTAAAGAAAATAGAAATTGTCAACTTTAACTAGAACGTCCTCTATCACACCTCTTAGAAGTTTTACAGAGCGATCTGCTAACTGTAGGGTGATAGAAGTGGGTTTCAATTCTCCCAAACCTAACTGCTCATAAAGAGAATATGGCAGTAGACTAACACTAGCTCCAAGATCTAATAAGGTCATATCAATTGTAGATGTACCAATTGTACAAGCAATGGTTGGACATCTAGGATCCTTATGATTGATTGAAAATGTTTGTTAGAAAAAGTGCACTCGCATTTTCTGCTAGGAAAACCTTTGTGGAAACATTAGCTCTCCGTTTTACCGTACATTGGTCCTTGAGAAATTTGGCATACGAAGGTACCTGATTGTTGACATCCAATAGAGGCATTTTGATGCTGACATTTTTAAACACCTGTAGTATGTCACCATAAGGTATTTTTTGTTTTGCAGATAGCCTATGAGGGTATGGAACCCTAGGTGAAAAATGTTTTCTTAACAGAGAAATCCGATGAACTTTGGACAGGGGATGAACTCAGTGAGTTATCCGATTGCTTTGATTGATCATTGATTTGTTCTTTAGGCATTTCCACTTTATTATCTACATGTTTCCATGATCTCAAGGTAGTAATTGATTTAACATCGTCTGGTTTAGATGATGAAACCTCATACAGTCCCTTAGGATTTGGAATAGGTTGACTGGGAAATTTAGGTTGACTGGGAAATTTGCCTTTTCCCGATCACCAATAACAGTGGCCACTTGTCCAAACTGTATTTCAAGCTTGTGCATAGCCTGCTGGATAGATTACATGAATTGCTGCAATGTATTCTCAATCGAAGGCTTACGTTGTTGTGAAGGATTAGACTAATAAGACTGATTTGGCTAGGGTGGTTGATAAGGTTGATTTTTAGATGATGGATGATATGATTGATTTGGATATGTCTGATTTGGCTGATTTTGATAGTGAGGGGGATTTTGATTCATTGGAGATTGATTCTGATGCCAAGATAAATTGGGATGATTTTGCCAATTAGGATTGTATGTAGCAGAGAACGAGGTTCCTTGCTGTCTTCCAAAATTATTGAGTGAATTAACTTGTTCAGTTGAACACTCAGAATTTGATCATAAGGAAGAACAATTTTGGGCGTTGTGTCCTTGAGTAGAACACATAGCACAAAATTCAGTATTCGCTTCTATTGATGGATTCATCGCCTGAGTCATCACTAATGACTCAACTTTTTTCGTTAGATTTGTGATTGCTAACTTAACGTGAAAGTCACTACTGACTTCGTACAAACCCCCTTTCTTTGAGGTTTGCGGTAAATTATTGTTTTAGAATAATCTCATCGCTAAGAATTCTTCGCCAATGTTTCCAGGAATGTCCATCCATTGTTCTCAATTAGCTTAAAAAATTCCCCATTTTTCATAGACTTGACCATTTGACTGGTTGATGTGGTTAAACCATCATAGAAAAATTGGACAAGTCTCCACGTTCAAAGCCATGATGGGGGCATTTTGTTAATATATCTTTGAATCTTTCTCATGCTTCACAATTGTTCACCCTTCTTTTGATTGAAGTTTATCATTTCTTTCCTAAGGGCGTTTTTTTTATACTGGGACAAACTTATTCAGAAATTTATTAATTAGCTGATCCCAAGTAGTGAGGGTATTCGCAGGTAAAGAATTTTACCAAGATTTTGTTTTTTCTTTGAAAGAGAAAGGAAATAATCGAAGTCAAATAGATTCATCAGTGATTCCTTGGATTTTAATGGTGGCATAGATCTCTAAGAATTCTTTGACATGAAGGTATGGATCATCTCTATCAAGACCATGAAAAGATGGTAGAAGATGTAAAAGTGCTAGGTTAAGTTCAAAGGTAACATTGGTTGCAGGTATAATTATACCTGATGGAGTATTGGTTGTGACTGGTGAGAAGTAGTCTTGGAGAGTTTTCTCCACAACTTCCCCTGCCATGGGTGAGGATGGTAGTGAGGAAAAAGATGATGATGAAGAAGTAGATGGGGATGATGATGATGATGAGCTAAGTGGAATTGTTTATGTTTATGACTGAACTAGACTGAACTCCGGACGCAACAATCGATGTACTGACGGGAAGTGTAACTCTAAAGAAGTGATTGGTGGAGTCACGTGACCAGTTAAGCATACACCGACAAGATCAAACACTTTCAAACAAAAATCACACAAAAAATGCCTAAATCTAGATTGAATTGCATTAATACAATCAAATTTTCATTTGGCTAATAAGACCCTAAAGATTGTCTCTAGACTTGCTCCTATTTTTCTTTCCAAACAATCTAAGTTTCCAATGAGAGTTTAACCACAATCATGGCCACGTAAGTTCCCAGGTAAGTGTAAGAGCACTTGGGAATCTGCTTCTATTCCATTTATCCTTAGGTTGTTTACGCCTTGGTGACAAAACTAATCCTAGACACCATCATGGAAGATGAACTAGTCATTAGTTCCAAAAATTCATTTGAATTGAAAAGGTTCCTAATGAGCATGAAACCCTAAAAATAACTTAATGGTTTCTTAGTTGATTTTATTAGAAAATGCAGGAAGCATTTTACTATCTTGTTTTTCTAGATATTTTGAATGCAATCCTACTTTATCACACAAACATCAAGCAAACATGCAAAACAATAATAAAATAATTCTAATAAATGCATGAATCTAGCATCTTAATATGCATGAGCAATTTAATGTGCAAACTAATTAAAGAAAACCAGAATACATGATAAAAATGAAAATTAAAAGAAGGCGATTAGGTACTCACCTTAGCCTAGCATGCATGTTTCTAGCAATTTTTAAGTGCGCATTTTAAAAATCCTGCAAAACAAAACAAACAAACTTTGGTGTAGAGTCTAAATCAAAGAATGCATGATCCTAAACTAAATGATGTTTTCCTAAAATTACAACTAGTGAAAGAAATATACTATTCAAAATCTTAAACCACAATTTTAATCAAGATGAGACTAAGAAAATTAAATTTGAGATTCACCAATTTGATTCCAAGATTTGATTTGATTAGATTCACATGTTAAATAAGATTTTCTGAATTAGAAAACTTCTAAGTTTGGGAATTTTCTATAATCGGATGGTTTCCAAAAGTAGAAAACTTTCCAAAAATGGATCTTTCTAAAAATAGAAAATTTTAAAAAATAGATTTTTTTTTCAAAATAAAACAGATTTTCAAGATCAACACATATTTGCTAAAATAAGAAACTAACAATTAGAAAATTTTCAAAAATAGAAAGTTTCTAAGTATGGCAGTTTCAAAGATTAACAAATCTTCAAAAATAGACTTAATCCAAAATTGATATTTTCAAAAATCTCTTATTAAAGGAAACTTTCCAAAATTAGAACTTTTCAAAAATAAAAAGTTTTCAATTTTACAAAGTTGCCAAAAATTACATAATTTTTAAATGGCACATAATTTAATTTTGGTTCCCCGGCAACGGCGCCAAAAACTTTTTGATGTTTTAAATTTGTAAATCTCGCAAGCGTATGAACCTTGTAAGTATAGCATATGCTTGATGAATGAGGCATCCCCGATGGTTTGATGGGTTGAGTGGTTCGCCCACGTAAAGACCATAGGATGAAATGGTGGTTATGATCCTCGGATGACCGAGTGGGTTAAGTGTTGGTTCGCCTACACATCAGTCGATGGATGGTACGATTGAGGACAGCACCTGCTGGTGCGGTTGAGGACAGCTCCCGTTGGTATAGTTTAGGACAACTCTCATTAGTGCGGTTGAGGACAGCTCCGGTGGTATGGTTGAGGACAACTCCCATTGGTGCGGTTGAGGACAGCTACTGCTGGTACGGTTGAGGACAACTCCCGTAGGCCTTGTGGCGAGGTTATGATTCACGACTCATGGTACTGATCTGTGGCTTGTGTGGACCTCTGTGGAGGTGGGCTTGGAGGTAGGGTGGTTGTGGGGTATGTCGAGTACGTGCTGGATAGTCCGCACGGTGGGTTGTGTATAGACATTCTTGATATCTCATTGTAGTGGACATGCAATGTATGATGTATGATATGTGATTTATATATGTGTTCTCTCACTGGGCATGCAGAGCTCATCCCCTTGTCTTTCAGGTGTTTCGATGGAGGCAGGACCTAGCGGTCCCAGAATTAGGCCTAGGCGGTGGCTGCAGATAGTTTAGATTTATTTCCCCTTCTGTTATTTTGAGAGAACACTGTGTGTTTGATTTACTTATGGTTTGATGTTATGGATAATTGTTAAATGACATTGTTGTGTTGTTTGTTGATGTTTTAAATTTGTAAATCTTGCAAGCGTAGAACCATTTGTAAGAATAGCATATGAGTGCAAGGCCGAACCCACAGGAAATCACAAAATATATGCTTAAAATAAATATGTACCTCTAAAAAAGATGTAATCTTGAGAAAATTAGATTGTGTTTAGATTTGAAATAAAAAGATAAATTTTAATTGGAAAACAAGTGAACCTCATCTTTTATTTAACATGTGAATCAAATTAGTTCCTTTACTTTTTAAATTGGTGAATCATTGGATATGTAGTCATCTCTCTTGATTTAAAATTACAAAGTTTTAGATTAAAATAATATATTCATAGTCCCAGTTAAAGAATATTTTGAGTGACAGGTTGTTTTTATACATGAAAAGATAAATTAAAGAATGAATAAATTATTAAACAAAAATTACAATGTTAATCTAAGAATTAAATAAAATACATGGATTACAAAACAAATAAATATACATCAAAAACAAAAATAAACTAATTATCATACATACAAAGTGGATGGCATAAATAAATGAAGTAAATAGCAGAATTGAATTAACATGAAAAATAAATGACAAATTAAAATAAACGCATAATTTAAAGGAGGTTATGGAATTATTCTCTCAACGCCCAAAATTATTAAATAAACAAGAAACCTAGATCTAAAATTCAACGCATAGAATTCAAGATTCATTTTACACCTTTTAATTAAAATCTATACTCTTTGATCTAATTAAAGTTTGATCCTAGGTTCAACATTCACAACCTAAGACTTTAATCAAATTAAGAACATAAATTAAAAATTAAAATGAAGCATAAAAGATAACATGAATAATCGGACTTTTCAAGAATCTAAAAAATGGACGTTTTTATTTATTAAATGGAAGAATTCAATGTACAAAAGATGGAGTACAATACATGAAAACACTTAAAATAAATTGCAAAATAAAATAAATCTCACTTGCAATTTTCGAGTATGCTCCTGTCTTCAGTTTATTTTTCCAACTTTAGGTCCTCTTGAGCTCCAGGAAAAATTTGAATTTGGCTTTGGGGTAGTGGGGTATTTATAGGCTCAAGGAAATGATGGATGGTTGAGATTAAATCAAGGTTTAAGTTGGAAAATCAAAGGACTAGATTAGATCTAAATGGAAATGAGTGGATAGGATTAAAGGTTGCAAAATGTTAGGGTTCTCAAGGGTCACGAATTTGGAGTGTCTTTGCTTGGTGGCTAAGTCATGGTGGAGAGAATTTTGGAGTTTAGGAGAGAAGATAGGGCCACACGATTTTGGGGTGTGTGTTTAGGGTTTTGGGTTTGATGCAAAATGAATGGCTAAAATTTGACAATGGGATGATTGAATGGTGGAAATGAATGGAAGTGATGTGGAGGGGTGACTAGGTGCAAAATTCGAATGTGGTGGCTTTGGATTGTGAAAATCGTGTGAGGCATGGTGGATTGGGATGATGAGGTGTGTAGGGATCCTAGGAGTGTATCTAGATGGTTTTTAGGTCTAAGTGCATGGAGAGGTTTTAGGTGCTAAATCGTGCATGAGCTATGGAGATTAGATTGAATGATGTGGCATGGTCGAATGGAGGCTAGCTTGTACCTCAAGTTGTTTCACACTTAGGGTTTGGTGATTGAATGGCTAAGATTAAATGGGGTTAAGATCTAATGGTTCTAAGCTTAATTGGGTAAAATTAAATATGAGAAAGGGATGATGGTTGATGGAGGCTTTGGATTCAAGGGTTGATCTTAGATGGATATTGAAATGCATGTCCTAAATCTAACATGATGTATGTATGCATTGGATAGGTGAGGTGGCTCTAGGGTTTTTCCTAGGTTTATGAATGATATGAATGGTTGTGATGAAATATCCTAAGATCTAATGGTTTGGATGGTTGATGGATGATCTAAGTAGATGGATGCATATGCAATGTATGAATGCTTATGGTCCTAAGGTAAATCTAGATGATGGATAGGTTGGGTGGTCTAGATCTAATGTTAATGTATGTATGATTTGGATTTGAAGATGGTTCTAAGGTTTGACCTAATTTTGGTATATGGGATGGAAGGTTAGGATTTAAGGTGGGGATTTGATGGTGTGGATGTGAAATTGGGTTATGGGTTTTGGCCATGGTTAATTGGGTATGGACTTAGGTGAATTTCTAACATGGACCATGGTGCATTGGACTTTGGGCTTGGACCTCAACTCTTGGACTTGTTTTTGGGCTTGAATACTTGGGCTTGAGTTGCACAACGGCCTGGCCCACTGTGTGAAATGCGCATGGACTACGAGTGACCTGGTCCAATACTGGCTTGTGGAGATGAGCTTGGCCCATTTGGTCTTGAATTTCAGGCATTTCACTTGGATTACAGCTTCTATCATCTAGAATTAAATAATTATTCAGCAAACTTAAAATCTAAAAATTAATCTAGACCCTCATAATTGGATCCTGATTACTTCATTTATATGAAAGTCTTGAAAATGGTATGAAATAATTATAAAAAACTTAGGTCTTTACTTTAAGGCTCTAATTTATAGTGTTAGTGCCATGGCTTGCCAAGTCCCTAAGTTTGTCAATTCCATGATTAGGGAAGAAGCACTTGTTAGAAGCTTGAAGACTCAAGATGATCAAGATCGAAGATCATGCTCCACCGGATTAAAGCTCAGCGTTATGGCAATCACAAAATAGGTATTTAGCCATAGATGACTTTAGGTGGTACCCACACCTTAAAGAGGATCATTCCTAAGCTTAGTTGAACAAATGATAAAATCATTAAAAACCTAGAGAGGAAAATTGACTGTGAATTGGAACCCAACTTGGAAATATGTATTTGGTTTCACTGTCAGCTCGTGTAACGACCCGACCCGAATACAGGGCTTAGGGCTTGACTCAGTGTGATATTGTCCCCTCTGGGCCTCGCACACCAGCGAGCCCGCACGGTTTTGCATTTGGGCCCGGGCCCACCTGGCTTGGCCCAAAATGCGTCACACTAGTTAAGAGGCTTGGCCTCACATTTAAGCACTCCCCTCTTTGCCTCCACTACCGATGTGGGACTCTTCCCACATCGATGACAGGGGTTTCACAATCACCCCTCCTAAAGCCTCTACCCGCCACCAGCTCGACAACATCAGGAAGGAGGAAAGGCCCACACAGTCCAAGTGTTGAACTCGGCTCTAATACCATTTGTAACGACCCGACCCGAATATAGGGCTTAGGGCTTGACTCAGTGTGATATTGTCTGCTCTGGACCCACACACCAGCGAGCCCGCACGATTTTGCATTTGGGCCCGGGCCCACCTGGCCCTGCCCAAAACGCGTCACACGAGTTAAAAGGCTTGGCCTCACATATAAGCACTCCCCTCTTTGCCTCCACTACCGATGTGGGACTCTTCCCACATCGGTGGCAGGGGTTTCACACCTCGACCAGTCGTTCTCACCGACCCCTCGGTGGAGACAGGATCGATCCATCATGGTCAAAGACTGGCCGGCCAGACTGACAAAGGTTCTAGATCGTAGAACTGTCATTTTGGATGTGCCTCTGATCGAGAATCCGTATGCACCGACCCCTCGGTGAAAGTCTAAAATGACCCATCGTGGTCAACGAATCTCCGATGAAGACTTATGAGTTCTAGAACTTAGAACTCAAGTGGACTCTCGAGAAAATAGACATCTGGATAGTTCAAGACCGATCAAGAGTACCAAGACCGACCCCTCGGTAAAGGGCTACAGGTCAGTCTGGGTAAGACTAATTTCTGTCTTGAAACTCTGTCAGCATGGTGTTGCCCCAGACCGAGCCTCTCATATGGACCGACCTATAGGTGCCATGATTGTCGGCCGGGAAAGAATTATACCGTTGGGAGTGCATTAATGCGCGACGGTCGGGTTGTTGAACGGTAACATTTCTAGTTACCGACCCCTCGGTGCGCCCGACCTGTCGGTACATGACCGTTGCTGCAACTGGTTGCCGTGTCTATAAAAACCAATCTTTGTGCAACCAGTTGGCATTCTTTGGTAAAACGGTTGGGCCCTCGTCATTATCAGTGAACTTAAACAATGGCCAACAAAAGGATCACTCTCTCCCTCGTCTCTACACTTGGGGAATCTAATACAACCAATCATATAGATTGAGTTTGTGAGAGAAAGAGGAAAGGATAATAAATTAGGAAAGCTTTGGTATAACCAGTTTCCTTGTCACCTTGTAATTGTTATTGCTATATGACAGCTACAAGGAGGAACGTCAACATACATTGGGTGGGATCTTTGAGAAGCACACATCAACGAGAAAGAGCTTCAAAAGCAAGTACTCCTTGGTTTTAATTTTGTTTTTAAAACCTTTATCTCGAAAGTAGATTAAGGGGATTGGCTCTGGAACCACTATAAAAAAAATCTAGAGCGTCATCTCTGGCACAGTGGTGGGTGGAATTTCCACCCGATTGAGTGAGGTGAAATTCTTACTTTAATTATGAGGGTCTAAGTCCCCACTTAGTGGATTTGGGGATTGCTCAAGGTTAAACGAGTCCTAACAGTGGATGTAGGTTGCCTAACCGAACCACTATAAATTTGGTCTTATGGTGTTTGGTCTTTGTGTGTTTGTATTTAGTATTTAAGTACTCTTCTCAACACACATCACTTTGCATGTTAATTATCTTATTTTACACATTGAGCACAAGCATCGATAATCAAGCAATATGCGAAGGGTTATAAACTTAGTGTGATCGTTTAAAGAAATTATAAACAATTTATCACACTAGACAAATCTCTTGATTGATATCCGCTGCACTTGATTGATTAAATGCATGTGGTATATACAAAATCAAGACTAACTAGTCCCATAATCAAGGGTAAAAATGTAAGATTTTAGTGTTCAATATTGGTTTCAGTTGTGATACTTTATTTGCTCCCCATTATTTTTATTGTTGTTAGTTTCAAAAAAAGGTACCTGCTATTTCAATTGTAGCGTATTTCGGTTTGGTATTTGTGATAACATGCCTTTGTGGGATGGGGTGTTACAAGTTTTCAAAACCTCCTGGTTATGACCCAATACCCAAAGTTATGGATCCGAGTACACCTCGCATATACAGATCATCGGTCCAATTGGGTACCGAGTCAACCCGCATATATAACCCTCAGATTTAAGGACCCAAACACCGTTGTTTGTACAACCCTCAAATTTTGGATATCGAGTACACCTCAAATATACACGTAGTCATATATGCAACACCTCAGATTATGGAGCCAAGAACACCCTATGCCGTATTTCAGAAATTTCATCCCCAATCACGACAACCGCTAGAATTATGGCACCAAGTAAGCTTTGCACATAACGGTCTAATGAGGTTTGGGGCCTTTCACCCTAGGGAATTCAGTCGCTTCTATAAAAAAATTCCAAGCCTAACCAGGGTTAAAACCTCTCGACAAATCCAATACTTTTAATGGACTTTAAAGTTTTCTATAAAATAGACCAGTCCAAATGTGAAACACATTTTCAACCCATCACTAACAACATAGATGTTTTGAAAAACCCCAACTAAAGGAATCTAACATGATTAACTCGTCATACATATAACTTATTAATACAGTAGAGGCATACAATATAAATGGAAAACATATTAAACTAACTAGAATTAAGTATGCATAATGTTGAGCATTGAAATATTACATTTTTACCTTTGATTATTGGACTAGTTAGCCTTGATTTTATATATACCACATGCATTTAATGTCAGTGTTTTAGAAAAAATGGAAAGTTCCGGAAAATAATCTCAATTCAGTGGATAATTGAAAGTTTGGTGCTTAAAATAGAAGACCTGGAATTTTTATAATTAATTTCACTCCACTTTTAGAGTTCTCATGTAAATTGGTTAGTCTAGATCCAATTATGAGAGTCTAGATTAACTCAATATTTTAGATTTGAAAGTGGTGAAGTTAATTATTTAATTCCAGAAGGGAAAACCTGCAATTCAAGTTCAAGATTGATAGGCCAGAGATCCACTTCAATTGGGCCAAGCTAAACTCCACATGCCATCATTGGGCCAGGCCATAGGCAGTCCATGCGCATTGCACAAAAGGGCCAGGCCAATGAAGCACTCCAAAGTCCAACAAAGGCCTAAGTTCTCAAGCTCAAGTTCAAGTCAAGTGGACCTAAGATGAAGTCCATGAGTTGAAGTCCAATAAGCTCTATGTTCCAAGTTCAAAATCCACTATGTGATCCACAAGCCAATGGCTGAAATCCATAACCCTAGTCCCTCTCTCTTCCATGCACATTTCATCTCCACCCTCCATTCCCCATCTTAAATATCCACCTTCCATCTCATGTACCAAAATTAGACAAAACCCTAGATCCACCTGCCATATCCAATCCATACATGCATTATCTTAGATCTTGTCCATCAAATTCATCTATCATATAAGTTGACCTTAGAATCTCATTCATTCATAAATCATCTCATCATTTGCATAACTAATTTTAGGTACCCATTTGCCAACCATTAGAATTTAGGACATTTCATCACAACCATCCACCTCATGCACACATATTAGGTAAAACCCTAGAGCCTCCATGCTAATCCATCTCATAACATACCTTGCATTAAATCTAGGCCATTCATCATATCATCTATCCATCTTAACCCTTAAATCGAAACTCTAGTTACCATATCATTCATATAAATTATTTTTTTTCAAATCACCTTAGAGCCATTAGATTTAACCCCAATCTAATCTTAGTCATCCATTCATTAAAACCCTAAGTTAGAACAACTTGGAGCTCAAGTAGCCTCCATGCGCATATGCCACGTCACTCATCATCTTATCACCACACACTCAACACGATTTTAGCAATAAAAATTCTCCATGTACTTAGACAAAATCCCATCCAAATACACTCCTAAAATCACTAACACACCTCATCATCCCAATCTTCCATATCTATCACACACGATTTTCACAAATCCACAACACTCCATACGAATTTCACCTAGGTCAACCCTCCACATCATCTTCTCATCATCCATCCATTCATTCATCTCATCTCTTAATCTTGTAAGTGCCCCGGTTCGTCCAAGTCACCCTTATTGTCAATTACGTGACTCATTTGAACTTGCCTTGGATGAATAAGAAGATCTACTATGGAGTTGAAGCGTCTACACCGAATACGATATTGGCACACAGGTAAGTGAACCATAGGAGACCTTAGGCTAAGTCATATACCTAGAAGTCAATTGGAAAATAAATTAAATACGTGACTTTTAGCCTCGAGGCCTCATGCAATCTGCCGAGGCCTTGTAGCCAGTTATGCTGAACTGAGCTGAGTCTAGCTGACTCTATGTCGAGCTGACTCAGTCTCTTACAGTTTTAGAAAGTTAAAATCTGTGACTGTTTAATTGAGAGGTAATTATGGTAAATTTATTGGAAGCTTATTATGTTAAATAAAATTATCCACATGGTGAGATGGGTAATTATGCTAAATTGATTGGAAGCTTATTATGGTAAATAAATTTATCCATGATGAGATGTTGCCACCTCTCTTAAGTTTGAATTTGAATATCCTTGGGGAGCTGTCCATAACAATTATGGAAAGGCTCCTCCATGATTTGTAATCTACCTTTCAATATTCCCATCAAGTCCTTGGTTTAAGGCTAAGATAAATGATTTGCAAGTCTTGCAAGGTGGAGATGAGTTGGCTGATATCTGATTGATATCTGGCTGATCTGACTGAATCATTGACACAGCACATGTGTGCTGTCTTTCCAGCAAATACCGCTGGCGACGCCTCGTCAGAATCAGCGAGGCCTCGCAGGCTTGACTTACAGCAAAACTGCAAGCTGTCTTTTCAGAATTACCTCTGGCGAGGCCTCATCAGAAACAGCGAGGCCTCGCTGACGTGACTTACTGTACTCCTTAAAACTGCTTATAAAATAACAGTAAGTGGGCTGTTTTAAGTACCGAATACACACAGCAAATACTCAGGAGCATATTATCAGTGAGTGATCATTCGGCCTTCCCTCTAGACACCTTTCTTCATCATCCTTCTTAGTGAATGTTTGGGTAATTAATACCCCAATCCTAATGAAGCGCAAGGTGTTCATATAGGATTATAAAACCAGTCATACCCTTATCCTATACTGCTGTGCCGATAGTCATTTTGATGGAGCTAAACTAATGGAAAGGAGCACACATATTCAGTAAAGAAGAAAGAGCTTAACGGAAAACGGTCAAGGCCCAAGGCAAGTATTTCTTCTTTGTTTTATTTCAAACATTGTAAAGTGGATTAGAACAGTGTGTTCGAACCACTCTAAAAAATAGGTGTAGAGCATTAGACCGATTGGGTTGAACCTCTATAAAAAACTAGGTTGTGCTATTTGGGTGTGGGACCCTTAAATAGTATATTTGGGATAGCCCTAGAGAGGGTGAGTCCAACAGTGGATGTAGGTTCAGGTGAATCGAACCACTATATATCGTTGTGCATGTGTGGTTTGTATTAATAGTTTGATTCATTTGTTTATCACTTGCACATACGTTTATTCCGCTGCACATATTGTTAAATCTGATTTATTTTTAAAAGGGAACTAAATTGAAACCGACCTATTCACCTCCTTCTAAGTCGTGCATACTTCTAGTAACGGAATTTCAAATCTCATCCATACATTGCATTGCATCCCATTAACCCTAGATTGCACAGTAAATTCATCCAACCTTTCTCTCATTTCTTGCACTCCACTCCAAGCCACCCACACACAACTAAATTCGTGTGAATCTCGTTTAAACCCTAACCTTTTGTAACTTTTAATCTCCATCACCCAATTCCATTAAGATCCAATCCGAGCCTTTGATCCATCAACTGAAATCCAGATTTATCTTAGTCATTCATCCAATCTCAAGTCCTATAAATACCCCATTAAGCCATAGCCAAAATTCGAATTTGACCTAGAGCTCAAGAGGACTAAAGGCTGAAGAAAAAAGGCAAGAAGACAGAGACACCATTCGAATTTTACAAGTGAGAGTTGTAAATTTTCATTTAATTTGTTTTTCTTGTACTTAATTTTATGTATGCCTATACTTTAATCTTTTCATTAAATAAATAAGAGACGTTTTCTTTTAGAATCCTGAAAAGTCCGATTATTCAGATTCCTTTTCAATGCCCTTTTTATTTAATTTTAAATCTGTATACTTTGTTTAATTAATTGTTAGAACTTAGGTTGTAAGTGTTGAATCTGAAATCTAAACATTAATTAAATAAAAGTTTATGAATTTTTAATTAAATGGCATGAATTGATTTTTGAATTCTAAGCGTTGAATTTCAGATCTAGGTTTCTTATTTATTTATTTATTTTGAGCGATGAGAAAAGAATTCCATAACCACCTTTAAATTATGCATTTATTTATTTTTTCATTTACATTATTTTTCAATTTATTTCCTGTCTTTAGTTATATTAGTCACTTTGTATGTTTGTTATATAAAAATTGTTTAATACATGTTTTTGTTATGAATCTTGTATATTTAATTTTTTTTATTCAATCTCCCTCTCCAAAAGATTCTTTAACTAGGATTGTAAATATAATTTTTTAATCTTGAACTTTGCAATCTTAAGTAAAAATGAGACTACATATACTCATGATTCACCAATTTATAATTAAAATGGATTGATTTGATGAGATTCACAAGTTAAATAAAAATGGTGTTCACTTGGTTTTACAAATAAAATATGTTTTCTATATTTTCTTTCAAATCTAAGTTTAATTCATGTTTCTCAAGATTATATCATTTTAAAGGTATTAATTTAATTTATAACATATATTTTGTAATTTCTTGTGGATACGACCTCGCACTCATATGCTATACTGTCAATTGGTTCGTACGATTGCGAGACTATAAATTTAAAATTTGCAAACATCAATACATAACCGGTAATAATGTAACAACTTGACCCAATTTAGTAGATCATTTGAACAGATAGAGTAATTTATTTGGGTAAGTTGTAATTTTCTGAATTGTATGTTAATTTTGTAAAATTAATTATGCAAACACACTAAAAAATTTAATAATAATTAGTGAACCCCTCTGTACACACTTCTTCTCAAGTAGAGCACAAAAAAATAATTTTTAATTGAATTTGGGGCAATTGTAATAGGCTTGGTCGAATTTTTCCTTTTCCTATTATGTCTCTCTCTTTTGTGGGAAAGTTGCAATTCCAAATCCATGAACACTTTTTTGGCTTAGAAAGAATCGAAATCCTTCTCTCCTTCACACGTTGGAAGCATTGTATATTTAGTAGTCTCCTTGCTTTAAGCAATTTTTTTGACATATTTAAACTTTAAAGTATGCAAAAAATAGTGAAAATGTTCGAAAAAATTATAAAACTAGAAAACAATCATGAACGGATATTTGATATGGTATTTCATTATATCTTATCGGTGACATGATCGATTAAGATCCTAAGACCTAAAATTAGAGGAATTTAAAAAATTAAAATAATTAAGAAAAAATTAAAAAAATTGAGAAAATAAATAAATAAATAATTTATCCATATAAAATCCAAAAATCTCAAATACGTAGTTTACCCTAAAATTAGAAAGAAAAAAACTAAATAATCTGAAAGTGTCCTATGAGTTGAGATCTAGTCCCCTTTTGTGTTGGAACCTACGTGAGATTTGATCACATATTCACATTGGTATGGCAAATATGTTTCAATTAATACGATCAACGCCTTTAGATTAATATATATGACCAATAAAGGGAGCTCCAATAGCTAGCCAAGAAATGAAAGCGAATACAAAACAAATAATTAAATGTCGACCAGAACACATGGTGCATCATGTGCATGCACATATCATCTACTAAAAGTGATGGTGATTGATTAATTAAAATTTCAATATTTCTTACATAATCAATTAAAATCATTTTAACTATGTCAATAATCTATACTATTGAATTATTTTTAAAGTTAATAATAAAAATACCTTCATTTCGTATCATTTGAGATACTCTTTTTCTAAAACATAAAGTAAAATTTATCATATATTTGTATGTTGAATGAGGACAACTTTCAACATTAATTGTTAAACTTGAACGACATTTAAAAGACAACTTAATTAATTTCATAAAAATACACAATCTAAGTAATATATTTAATTATATTATTTTTAAGTGAGGCTTGTAGGGGCTGTTTGGTAAGTGGAAAGTAAAAGAACGAAATGGAGAATGGATGTTCAGGTGAAGAAAAGATGGGTAAAAGGTGCACTTAGAAAGGGCGGACTCAACACAAATTGAGGCCTAAGGTAAAAATTCTAAATAGACCTTTTTGGTATTTAATATATTATTATAAGTAATATTTAATTAAAATTTTAATTATATATAATAAAAATAATTTATCTTAAATTTATTTTTCTTAGTTTTTGAGAAGTAAAATTACTAATTAAATTTTTGTATTTAAGTTTTGCTAAAACATCATTTTCAATTAATTGATAATATGGTAATTCACTTAATATTTCTTCTGAGATTGTTGATCTTAGATAAGATTTTATCAAATTTAGTCTTAAAAAGCTTCTTTCTACAAAAACAACTTTTACGGGCAATGTTTTAAAAACCAATCCGTCCACTGAACCGTCTCAATGGAAGGTCGGGTTAAATAAAATTCAATTGTGCTCAAACCTGTGCCATGAATATTATATTATAAATAATATTAAATTATTAACTAATAGTGAATAAAACTCTAAGTTACTAGATTAATGAGTCTACATAGATTATTTAAGATGTTTTTTTATAAAATATAATAAGAACCTATTCATAGCTCTGAAAATAATTATTATAATTTAAAATTAAAATCAATCTTTAAACAACACAATTGATCTTTGTTTTTGATTAATAATATAAAAGCATATTTTAATTTTTCTTTCCAAAAAAAATCAAAGCTTACATATTGAGATTATTTAAAAACTTGAATGGTTTAGTCATTTATGAAGTTGAACCATAGAATGGAGTCACTTGTATATATTTAAGATGGAATTCATGTTACTATTAACGGTTTCAGTATTACAAAATTAGAACATTGTTTAACAATAATAGACTCCTCTCTAAAAATTAATATTTTTTATTTTTGTAAAAAAGGGTATCCTATGATTCTCACAAATTTTGATGTGCATTATTAATTAATAAGTGATTTAAGCCATTAGTATTTCTCAAATACTGGTCTTCATGGCTTGAAAACTTGAAACAGCCAACACCATTTCCAAATTTCTCTCCAACGACAAGTTACCACATCCATTCTCCTTAAAAGACAAAAATACCCTTAGTTATCTTAAAAATAAATAAAAAATCCTACACGCCCAAAACCATAAAACCTTTTTTCTAAGCATCATTTATGCAGAGGGATGAAGCGGCGATGGTAATTGCACCATTCACTGCAGAGATATCAGAGAGAGAAGCGATCGTGATTGAAAGGAAAAAGGCCTCTCTCAGCTTTTTAGGGGTGCACTTACACACATTCGAATTTTCTACCTCTACATATTTGAAATTAGATTTTTAGATAAAATTATGATTTTACCTTCATATTTTCATTCATTCGAATGAATGTTCAGTTCATTTTGGCATTCATTCGAATGAATTATTCATTCGAATGAATGCCCAAGTGTAATTTCAATTCATTCAAATGAATGGGCTGAGCAGAAACACGGAATACTGCTCAGCCCATTCATTTGAATGAACGAGGGTCATTCATTCGAATGATTTAAATAATAAGATTTATTTTAAAACTTTACACTTATTTTTTAAGCACTGTGTATTTCCAAAATTTTTCAAATTGAATATCTAAACTAATTAAAATAACCTGATAAAAATACCTTAAGACTTAAAGGTTTTTTGACACTCATAAATATTTAAAACACAATATTTTACAAATAAGGGTATCTTTAGGGTGTATCAAAAATACATTTGGAAATGTCAAAAGTCCTTAAAGTCTTAAGGTATTTTTATCAGGTTATTTTAATTAGTTTAAATATTCAATTTGAGAAATTTTGAAAATACACAGTGCTTAAAAATAGCTATCTATATTTTAAAACATAGACCATTATTTTTTAAGCACTGTGTATTTTCAAAATTTCTCAAATTGAATATCTAGACTAATTAAAATAACTCGATAAAAATACCTTAAGACTTTAAGGTCTTTTGACACTTCCAAATGTGTTTTTTACACACCCTAGAAATACCATTATTTGTAAAATACTGTGTTTTAAATATTTAAGAGTGTCAAAAGATCTTAAAGTCTTAAGGTATTTTTATCAGGGGTCATTTGAATGAATGAGGCCCATTCATTCGAATGAATGAGGCTCATTCATTCGAATGAATGGGCTGAGCAGTATTCCGTGTTTCTGCTCAACCCATTCATTCGAATGAATTGAAATTACACTTAGGCATTCATTCGAATGAATGCCAAAATGAACTGGGCATTCATTCGAATTATTGGAAACGCGGGGGCAAAATCATAATTTCACCCGAAATTTCGAAAATGGATGTGTAGAGGCAGAAAAATCGAGTGTATGTAAATGCTCCCTTTTTTAGATGTATTGAACTTTTTCTTCTCTCCTCTTCCCTCTATGTTTGGGGCCTTCCTGCACTTAGGACTGTGACTCGATTAGGCTGAGATGGATTTTCTACATGCTGAAGCTCATTTCCAAATTACAATTTAATGACTCAAGTCTGAGCTTAGACCTGATTTAATTCAAACAAGTTAAATTTGAGCCTGATCCAAATCGTATATGTAGAATCGGAACCTGAATTCAAATCCAAAATGTATGTTCAAGTTTAGACTTCTAAAATCTGAAAAGGAAAATTTTGTATTATTTTATATAAATATATATTACATAAATGTAGCTCAAAGCCTCAAAGTTAGACTTTCATATCAAATTCATCCTTTTATGTGCTAGGCTCGGACTTAATTCCAATTCTAATTTAGGTTTGATATTTGGACCTAGAAATGAGTATGTCCCAAACCTAAGTTAACTTAAATCTAATTTTATTACTCCTTCTGTATCAAATTACTTGTCTTATTCCCTTATTTTCACATTAAGTCTTCTTGATGAGTTTCAAATCACCTTCTGACGTGATGGGAATACGATCTTCTTTTATAAACTTTGACTTGCTCATATGCAGTATTTTGTAATTATTTCCACCTCCGACTCTCATTATTTCAATCGCTCATTGTTACATAGTTATAAAAACATTATTGAGCAGTAACTGCACAACGAGACACAGCCCAAATCTTCTTCTTTTTTTCCATCAGTTTTATATTGATTCAGAGAATCTATTAATAGGTTTTTGATGCGCTCCACATAAAAATGATCTTAAAAAAATATTTTTTTTGAAATAGAACAAATATTTTGAGACAGTGGAAGTATTATTTTCCAATGAAGGCACAAGTTAGTCTGTGCCTAAGTTGAACATGTATGTACAAGATGGTCATCCATCCCATGGTCATTTTTCATTCTTTCTTCATGAATCTTTTATAAATGAGGAAATATACCAATTTCATGGTGACAATCTCATTATTAAGATGGACGGAGTTGCCAAACAGACTTTAAGAATTTAAAGTTTATTATCTGAGCATACAACACACTATGTCAGTATGTGATATAATTGAGCATAAGATTCTATGTTATTTAATTGGATTAGAGGACATTGCAAAGAGATTAAGTTCCATTAGTCATATAAAATCAAATAAATTAATTTTCTTTGAGAATTTATAAAAAATTACTCTCCTGTATTAAATAAAGTATACAAATAGAAATTTGCATCATTTGTTAAATTTATTAATAAAAAGATTTTGCGTATAAATTAGAGTTTAAATGTCAAAAGAGTTACGTCAGATTAGAGTTTTCGTCCGGAACATCCCACTTGAAAAAATGTAAAATGTGACTTGCGTGTGGGTCCCGTGCGCATTTTAAAAAATGCTGGCCTACGACGGTAAATTCGCAGATTTGGCGGTTGGTTACCTTTTAGTAAACGAAAACTCTAATATAGTACGAGCGAATTATGAGCTTGAATTAATCTATTAATGAAAATAATCTTTCTAAAATAAAACAGAAAATATTGTAGTCATTGAAAAAGGCTTCATTTTAAATTTAGATCTTTTTAATTTAAGTATGTAAATTAACAGTTGATGTAAAAAAATTTCCAACCGTCTAATTCACTTAGTTTAAATCACGTAACTATGAATAAAAATTGAAATTAATGTCTTTAAAATTCTCATATCAACAATTACTTATTTGAGTTTTAGAGTTCTTGACATTTAAATAATTGATCGTATATCATCTAAATTACAATAAAGCCTCTATAATCTATTACTTTATAACATTAAAACCTATCTAAAGTAATATCGGCACTCGGTCTCGACTTCAGACCTATATAAAATATAATAAATCTTTCTAATTCAGAACTCAATACATTTATAATACAAAATTATTATAAAAGTTATTAAGGATCTAAAAACACTATGGAAAACGACCTTAGAATGATTTGTTTCCAGATCTGGTCGAAGTGGTAGGGTTTCTCACTGGTCTTGAGGGTTGTGGATGGAGAAGATCCAATGGCGGCGATTGGCGACAGTCTGGCTTTCAGGCAGCAATGGCAGATGGGGCAGAAAGAGAAGAAAGATAAAACGATTTCAGCCGAAAAGACTTTTTACGATGGGGTGAGAGTTCAATGAATTTTTTTAGAAAAGAATACTGAACGTCAATTTACTAGATCTTCTAATTAAATCATCTCTCTAATATAATATATGTACCATGGTTCTAGCCAAATTACATTATAGAGGTTTTACAGTTTATAATAAAAATTTAAATACATAGATAAAAATAATATATTTAAATATATCAGTGGAAAGTAAAGAGTGAAATAGAGAATGGATGTTGAGGCGCAATCAAGGGTCAAAAAATCGCTGATACCGAGATATCAGCATCTCGATCGATATCTCTCTCTTAATTTTTTCCAACAAATCTCGGTTGTATAAATGTGTATCGGCCGATACGCACAGTACCGGCTGATATTTGTAACCCTGGGCGCAATAATCTATTTGATAAGACAACATAGGTGGCAGGTGCAGTTAAGGTTGCGACTCGGGTAGGCTAAGATGGGTTTTTTTTTTTGGAACCTCATACACGAATTATAATTTAATGACCCAAGCCTCAGCCTGGGCCCTAATTAATCCAAACTGGTCAAACTCGAGCCTGACCTGAGTTTGTATATGTAAAGTCCGAGCTTGATTTCAAAGAAAAAATTGTATATTCAGGCTCATCTGGGCTGGACTTTTTAAGTAGTAAAAGGAAAATTTAATATAAATATTGTTCAAATTTAGACTTTTGAGCCAAACTCAGTCACATATGTATTCGGCTGGCGCTCGATCTCAATTCTAATTTAGGCTTGATATTTGGGTCTACAAAATGAGTTCGTCCAAAATCTAAGACAACCGGAACTTGATTTTTTTTCAAGTTTTCTCATTAAGTATGAAGTTCGTTTGGCCCCAACCTACACACGTATGTATGATGGCTATCCATCCCCCGCTTATTCTTCATTCTTTTTCACGAGATGTTGTTGCTGAAATAAAAGAATGATTATGTTTGGTAGATGGTTATTCCACATTAATCTTTTATAAATGACGAAAATAAAATAAGTTTGGGAACATCTATTATCATACCAATTTCATAGTGACAATCTCATTACTTAAATAGAATGGGTTATCAAATAGGCTTTAAGAGTTTTCAATTCGGTGTCACACTAATATTATTTGAGCATACAACACATTTTGTTCATGTTGATATAATTTAGTATAACATTCTTGTTATTCAATAGGATTAGATGACATTAGGTAATGAGGGGTGAAACTTGGGTAGGGTTTTAACCTGACCCGTATGACCGACCCGAGAATTCAATGGGTTTGGGTTATGTATCTGTAAATTTTGGGTCAGGTCGTGTTGGAAAAATAAAAACCGGTATGAAATTTGGATTGGATTAGGTTAAGAAATTTAGAATTAATCCGACTCGACTCAATATAACCCGACTTGACTTGCATGTAATATTCGAGTTGGCTTGGGTCAACAATTTGGTTGGGTCAAATTGAATAATTTAAGTCAGTGATTCGAGTCGGTTCGAATTGAATTTAGTAAATTTTTGACATGAATTGAATTGAATATATTAAAATTCGATCTCACCCAATCCAAATTTCAGCCCTAAAATACAAATTTACATCATTTGGCAAATTTAATAATAACAAATAATTTTTGCTTATAAAATAGAAGTTAAAATTTTCAAAAGAGCTACGTCAGATTAGAGTTTTCGTCCGGAACATCCCTCTTGAAAAAAATGTGAAATGTGACTTTCGTGTGGGTCCCGTGCGTATTTTAAAAGGGCTGGCCTACGAGGGTAAATTTGCAGTTTTGGCGAAGGAGGGGGCCCTTTTAATAAACGAAAACTTTAATATGGTATGAGCGAGTTACGAGCTCGTCTTGACTCCATTTAGTGTTAATAATATATTAATCTATTAATTAAAATAATCTATTCTAAAATAAAATAATTTTTTTGTATTGCAGTCATTGAAAATGTTTTCTTTTAAATTTTAATATTTTTAATTTAAATGTGTAAATTAACAGTTGATGTAGAGTTCTTTTTCAACAGTCTAATTCACTTAGATTAAATCAGGTGATTATGGATAAAAAATGAAATTAGTTTCTGTAAAATTCTCGTATCGACTATTACTTATTTGATTTTTAGAGTTATTGACATGTGAATAATTATTAAATATTATATAATCTAAATTATATAATAAGAATTGAATGACTCAGTTATGTTAAGTTTGTGTTGTGCAGTTATAAAAAAAAAGCACTTACACACACCCAGATTTTCTTCCTCTACACACCCGAAATCGGATTTTCGGGTGAAATTACGATTTTACCCTCTCGTTTCCATTCATTCGAATGAATACCCAGTTCATTTTGGCATTCATTCGAATGAATGCACAAGTGTAATTTCAATTCATTCGAATGAATGGGCTGAGCAGAAACACGGAATACTTGTAATGACCCGACCCGATATTTCGGAGTTTTGGGGTCTTGGTAGCGGTGGGGAGAGTGTGAGCCCCGTGTTGGGTCCTGATTTGTACGATTTTGAGTTCGGAGACTCAGAGGGCAATTTGGTAATTTTGAATTATTGAATTTTCCGTCATAATAAAAAGTTTGAAAATCACACGTTTTCCCCGACGTCTGTCATTTGATTTCTTCGGGCTTTTAAAATATTTTTGAAATTTGAAAATTTTAATTTGTAGAAAAAAAAAAAAAAAAACACCAAGTTAAAACCCGAGAGCCCTAAAACCCTAATCCCATTTTCCGCAGCACTGTAGCGCCGCAGCTACAGTGCCGCAGCCCTTTTTTTCCCCTTCTTCTCTTCTTCTTCCCTTTATCAAACCCTAATCACCGCCGCCTTCTCCTTCCCTTTCGATCTCTTTCCTCTCTCTAATTCCTTTCCTTTTCCCTCTCTTCTCATCTTCTCTTTCCCCCTTGCATCAAACCCTAGCTCTCCTTTCCCTCTCCTTCAGTCGCCGCCGCCGCCCCTTGTCTCTTCTCCCCTCTTTGCATCGACCCTCTTTCCGCCATCTCCTCTCATTTCTCTTTCAGCCATCTGCAACCCATCCCCAAATTGGCTGTTCTGCTCTTTTTCCTCCGATTGGGTTTTCCATCCTCCACCTTCGCTCCGTCGACTTCCGTCCGAATCGTCGGTCTTCAGCCCTTCCTTGACGCCGCCCGAGCCCGGATCTCAGTTGGAATCAGGTGCCTCCTTCCTCCTTTCTCTCTGGTTTTCTTCTTTTTCTTCTCTTTCTCTTCCTTTCCCTGTTTTCTGGCTGGTTACTGAGCCAACTCGGTCGAGTCACCGAGTTGACTCAGTTGGGTTCAGTTCTGGGCCCAGCAGACTAGGCCCAGTTCCCAGTGCTGGGCCCAAGTTCCAGGCCCAGTTTCAAACTAAACCCAATTCAGCCCGAGCCCAGTAGTTCGGGCCCAGTTCGTTTCGGGCCCGACCAAATTTCAAACCCAATCTCCAATTTTGGGTTCAGTTTTGACCCCGGCCCAAGTTTGGACCCAGTTTTCAGTTTCGGGCCCGTTTCAGTCCGGTGTGGACCCGACTCGCTTTCGGGCCCGTTTGTAGCCCAGACTTAGTTTGACCCGTTTTGCCCGGTTACTTATCCTTGTGTTCTCGTTTCAACAGATTGGAGCTCCTTTAACCCTCGGACTTGTTTTCTCGCATTGGATTTAAAAGACACACACAGGTGAGGGAACTTACCACCTCTTTTAGCATGCATCTATGCATCTTACTTTCCTATCAAATGTGCAGATACGAAATGCGGGTCCTCGGTATTATGAGACACTCGGCAAGGGAACTGTTGATACCATTATGTGGCGGGCCCCCATCCGGATGTATTTGTACCCGATGCCTGCAGAGGCATATACAAGTTGATTATCTGATGTCATAATTGATTGATTGTGTGGTGACATGATTGGAGTTTATTTTTATTGATAATATGTTAATATGTCAACATGCGAATATATGTAATGTGTGATGGTATATGTTTGATTATGGTGTGAGGTATTCTGTTGATAATATACCATATGATCATGTGATAATTAGTTTGGACTGCTAGACGTTATAACATGCTTGAACGTTAACATGTCAACTGGTGATAAATAGTGATGCATACACCTGATTATTATGTGACAAACGATGTTAATAGCATGTGTAAGTGTAGAGTTAAATGTGTATACATATAACTAACGTATGTGGGATGCCGGTGGGGACTTGAGTACTAGGCAACATCAGGATCTAGAGACTCCCCCTAGCTTGTCGGGTAGTAGGGTGTGGTTGTCGAGTGGGACCTGGCAGTGGAAGGGGGTTGGACTGCGGACTACCCGGTGGTTGGACATAGGTTGAAGCCTTTCCTGGCATGGGTTAGATTGTCAGGTGTGATCTTTAAACACGCCTATGAGAGAGGTGTGGTCCGGTTCGGAGGACGGTGTGCCCGAGAGTCCTAAGAGGGACATGTTGTGAGGTGATCATGGAAACCTCTGAGAAGTTTTGGGGTAGAGTGTTGGCTGGCCCAAGGCTGACTTATAGGTCATTATAGTCACGCTACCCGAGTACGTGGCGGATGAGGCGTCCCCAGTGGTCTAATGGGTTGAGTGGTCCTCCCGTATGGAGACCAGAGGGTGGGATGGTGACTTGTGAACCTCGAATGACCGAGTAGGCTGAGGAGGTGCTCGCCTGGTCATTGGTGGAGGGATGATGCGGTGGAGGGGCAGCTCCCGCTAGTATGACTTGCGATCTTCGAATGACCGAGTAGGCTGAGGAGGTGCTCGCCTGGTCATTGGTCGAGGGTTGATGCCGTGGAGGGACAGCTCCCGCTAGTATGACTTGTGATCCTCGAATGACCGACTAGGCTGAGGAGGTGCTCCCCTGGTCAATGGTCGAGGGATGATGCGGTGGAGGGACAACTCCCGCTAGTATGACTTACGATCCTCGAATGACTGAGTAGGCTGAGGAGGTGCTCGCCTGGTCATTAGTCGAGGGATGATGCGGTGGAGGGGCAGCTCCCGCTAGTATGACTTGTGATCCTCGAATGACCGAGTAGGCTGAGGAGGTGCTCGCCTGGTCATTGGTCGAGGGATGATGCGGTGGAGGGGCAGCTCCCGCTAGTATGACTTGTGATCCTCGAATGACCGACTAGGCTGAGGAGGTGCTCCCCTGGTCAATGGTCGAGGGATGATGCTGTGGAGGGACAGCTCCCGTTAGTATGTGTTGCGATCCTCGAATGACTGAGTAAGCTGAGGAGGTGCTCGCCTGGTCATTAGTCTAGGGATGATGAGGTGGAGGGGCAGCTCCCGCTAGTATGACTTGCGATCCTCGAATGACTGAGTAGGCTGAGGAGGTGCTCGCCTGGTCATTAGTCGAGGGATGATGCGGTGGAGGGACAACTCTCGCTAGTATGACTTGTGATCCTCGAATGGCCGAGTAGGCTTAGGAGGTGCTCGCCTGGTCATTGGTTGAGGGATGATGCGGTGAGGGACAGCTCCCGCTAGTATGATTGGTGATTCCCCGGATGACTGAGTAGGCTGAGGATGTGCTCGCCCACTCGTTAGTCGATGGATGGCGCGATGTGATGTGATGAGATATTCCAGGCTAGGACACCTGTATGGTGGGGACAGCCTGTGGTGTGATGTGATGGTGTGTTTACCCGCGGTTGACTTTGGGGCCCATTGTTGAGACTCGTGTTCTGGGTGTTGACTCACCAGGAATTTATGGGCGCCTAAGAGTGGATTCGGCCGGCTCACTCGGTAGAAGACCTATAGAATCCTGTTAAGGGTGGATACGCCAGTCGTGTGGAGACCAATAGATGGGGTCTAAGGTTATACGTTTGACTACCAAGGCTCTGGTACTTGGCTGAGAAGACCATAGACGAGTCTGGTTGGTAGTCCGTTGAGGACTAGTGAGGTGGTTACTCCCACGTGGCAGTCAGTTTGGGACTCTAGTGAGTTTGATTCTTAGGTTGGTCATGGTATATGTGCAGGTTGTCATGAGAGAGTCATAGGTCTGGTCGAGGAGTATGGATCCTAATCCGGTTGGAGACCAGTCAGTATACCCGAGGGTGGGTGGACCGCAGCGGATGGGCACATGAGTGAGTTGTCATAGAATTGTATTGATTTAGTTAGAGGATGTACTAGAGGCCCGACTGATGTGGGCCCGCGCGTTAGGTGTAGGGCACCCGCTTGCATAGTCATGCATGTAGACATCATAGATATTGATGTGTTCAAATGATTATATATATAGTGTATGCTGGGTGACATTCGATGTGTGTGTTACCCTCACTGGGTATGTAGAGCTCACCCCTTGCCTCATAGGTACTCCATAGAGGAAGGGTCGACGGGACCCTCAATCGGACTTTGGGCGTAGAGCTGCAGCTTTGTACTTGTCATGGTATTATTTTGTAATTGGAGACTTGCTAACGCTTACGGTTTTTGGTTTATTGGCGGATTGCCATGGTTAGTGTGAGTTGCGAAATTGTATTGGATCGGTCTTAGGAGTTCATATCAGTTTTAACGTGCCTGTAGCAAGACGGGTCGTTACAATACTGCTCAGCCCATTCATTCGAATGAATGAGCGTCATTCATTCGAATGAATGGGCCTCATTCATTCAAATGACCCATTCATTCGAATGAATGGCTCATTCATTCTAATGATTTAAATAATAAGATTTATTTTAAAACTTTACACTTATTTTTTAAGCACTGTGTATTTCCAAAATTTCTCAAATTTAATTTCTAGACTAATTAAAATAACCTGATAAAAATACCTTAAGATTTCAAAGTCTTTTGACACTCCTAAATATTTAAAACACAGTATTTTACAAATAAGGGTATCCCTAGGGTGTGTCAAAAACATATTTGGAAGTGTCAAAAGACCTTGAAGTCTTAAGGTATTTTTATTGAGTTATTTTAATTAGTCTAGATATTCAATTTGAGAAATTTTGAAAATACACAGTGCTTAAAAAATAACGGTCTATGTTTTAAAATATAGACAGCTATTTTTAAGCACTGTGTATTTTTAAAATTTCTCAAATTGAATATCTAGACTAATTAAAATAACCTGATAAAAATACCTTAAGACTTCAAGGTCTTTTGACACTTCCAAATGTGTTTTTGACACACCTTAGGGATACCCTTATTTGTAAAATACTGTGTTTTAAATATTTAGGAGTGTCAAAAGACCTTGAAGTCTTAAGGTATTTTTATCAGGTTATTTTAATTAGTTTAGATATTCAATTTGAGAAATTTTGGAAATACACAGTGCTTAAAAAATAAGTGTAAAGTTTTAAAATAAATCTTATTATTTAAATCATTCGAATGAATGGGTCATTCGAATGAATGAGGCCCATTCATTCGAATGAATGTGCTGAGCAGTATTCCATTTTTTTGCTCAGCCCATTCATTCGAATGAATTGAAATTACACTTGGGAATGAATGCCAAAATGAACTGGGCATTCATTCGAATGAATGGAAACGTGGGGGTAAAATCGTAATTTCACTCGAAAATCCGATTTCGGGTGTTTAGAGGCAGAAAATCCAGATGTGTGTAAGTGCTCCCAAAAAAAAAAAAGGGAAAGTTGGTGGTGGCGTGAGTTGATGCATACATGAATCGTGAATGAATTAATTATACACTTACTTAAAAGGAAATAAAGGGAAAGGCTATTTTAGATATTTTATTTGAAATAATGGACGGAAATAGAAACGAAAACCTGAAAATTCGGCACCTTCCCTGAAAAGGTGCCATCTCTTATTCAACGATACTGACCGCCACAGAAGAAAGAAAGAAAATTATATTATACGGGGTACTCGGCGGTAGTCGAAGAAGAAAGTCTTTGGAAATAATGCTTAGGGTAGGCTAGAGAACTTTTTGAATTAAATTATCTTTATTCAACAATTTTTTTTTTTTTAATTTACGTCTTAGAAACTGTGAAAAATCTATAGTAAAATTCCAACGAGCGATACTCACTCCCCTCAAGAAGGGGGCTCGAACTTAGCACCTCCCACTTCTTGAGGTAGAAGGTTAACCAATTGAACTACACCCATTCAATGTTAGATTGTTGCACTTGTTTTTAAGTGAATCATACATTTGAATTTCGTTCTCTATACACCTATTTTTTATTTTTTTTGATAAATTACCATTCTACCCCTGCGTTTTAACTGATCCGAACGAACTGTTAGTTCATTCTCAGTTCGTTCGGATGAATGCAGTCATCTGAACGAATACCTCAATGTATTTTTAGTTCATTCGAATGAGTGTTCATTTTCATGTTAAAGTGCTTATTTTCATATTAAAGCATTTTTTTTCATTTTAAAGCGATTTTTTTATGTTAAAGCATCTTTTTCATATTAAAACGCCTTTTTCTAAGTTAAAGCGGATTTTTTTTTAAATATTTTTTTTTTGTGTTAAAGCATTTTTTTTTCATTTTAAAGCATAATTTTTTTATATTAAAGTGTTTTTTCATACTGAGGCATTTTTTTCATTTTAAAGAAGATTTTTTATGTTAAAGCGTTTTCTCACTTTAAAGTGAATTTTTTATTTTAAAGGATTTGTTTCATATTAAAGCATTTTTTTCTAAGTTAAAGTGGATTTTTTATGTTAAAATATTTTTTTTTTGTGTTAAAGCATTTTTTCTCATGTTAAAACTTTTTTTTTTTCATTTTAAAGCCTTTTTTCATGTTAAAGTTTTTTTTTTTAATTTTAAAGCATTTTTATTATGTTAAAGCATTTTTTTTCATGTGAAAGTGTTTTTTTTTTTTTTTCATTTTAAAGCATTTTTTATTTTTTATTTTCATTTTAAAGTGTTTTTTATTATGTTAAAGCATTTTTTTTTTAATGTTAAAGCGGGTTTTTTTATATTAAAACGCTTATTTTCATGTTAAAGTGATTTGTTAATGTTAAGGCTCTTATTTTCATATTAAAGCGCTAATGATGCAGTGATTATTATTAACGCTTTAACATGAAAATAAACGCCTTAACCTTGAAAAAACGCTATTTAATATCGTTTACATCTTAAACCGTCTATTTTCATGTACGCTACATCATTTGCGCTTTAAGATTAAATTAGCGCATTAATATGAAAATAAATGCTTTAAAATGAAAATTAGTGCTTTAAAATGGAAATAAGTGTTTTAACATGAAAATAAGTGCTTTAACATAGACAAATCCGCTTTAACATGAAAAAACAAATGCCGTAGTATGGAAAAAAACTTTAACATAAAAAGATACTCTTTAAGATGAAAAATAAACGCTTTAGCATAAAAAAATGCTTTGACAAAAAAAAGAAAAAATTAACATAAAAAATCTCTTTAACTTAGAAAAAAGTACTTTAATATGAAAAAAATGATTTAACATAAAAAAATTCTCCTTAAAGTGAATAATAAGCGCTTTACCATAAAAATAAGGGCTTTAACATAAAAATAAATTGGCTTTAATATAAAAAAAGGCCTTAATATGAAAAAAGCGCTTTAACATAAAAAAATATGCTTTAAAATAAAAAAAATACTTTACCACGAAAAAGAGCGCTTTAACATAAAAAAAATGCTTTAACACAAAAAATATTTAACATAAAAAAACCTGCTTTAACTTAGAAAAAGTGTTTTAACATGAAAAAAAGTTTTAACTCAAATAAAAACATTTAACATAAAAAAATCCACTTTTAACTTAGAAAAAGTATTTTAATATGAAAAAAACTGATTTAACATAAAAAAATTCTTTTTAAAGTGAAAAAGTGCTTTAACACAAAAATAAGCGCTTTAATATAAAAAAAATCTGCTTTATCATAAAAAATAACGCTTTAGTATGAAAAAAACGTTTTAACATAAAAAAATATACTTTAAAATGAAAAAAACGTTTTAACTTGAAAAAAGCGCTTTAACTTAAAAAATGCTTTAATACAAAATATTTTAACATAAAAAAAATCCACTTTAACTTAGAAAAAGCACTTTAAAATGAAAAAAAAAAAAAGATTAATGGAATGAGGAGGAAAAAAAAACAAAAAAAAAAAAGATGAAGGGTACATGTCACTGCTAATCCCAGAAAGCTTCTGATCTCGAACACATTCTTGGGACTTTCCCAAGTCTTCACTGTTTCTACCTTCGCTAGATCTACCGAAATCCCTCCTAGAGACTTCACATTCCCCAAAAACTACAGTTGAGTTAGCCAAAACTCGCACTTGCTCAGCTTAGGGAATAACTGATGATCTCGAAGGGTCTAGAGAACAATGCGCAGATGATGCTCGTGCTCCTCCTCTGACGATGAAAGATCAAGATATCGTCTATGAAGACTATCACAAACTCTCGCAGGTACGGTCGGAACACGCGATTCATCAAATCCATAAACATGGTTGGCGCGTTCATCAAACCGAAAGGCATTATCACAAACTGGTACAAACCATACTAAGTCCGGAAAGCAGTCTTAGGAATGCCTTCCTCTGGAATCCGCAACTGATGGTAACCCGACCTTAGATCGATTTTTGAAAAACATCTCGATCCCCTCAAAAGATCAAAGAGGTCGTCTAATCTAGGCAACGGATACTTATTCTTAATAGTTACCTGATTAAGCCGCCGGTAATCTATACACATCCTCATCGATCTATCCTTTTTTTTCACAAAGAGAGTAGGTGCGCCCCATGGCGAGTTGCTCTGACTGATAAAAGCAAGTCTAAGGCGCTCATCTACCTGCGTATCTAGCTCTCTCTGTTCAGCCGGCGCCATCCGATAAGGTGCCATGGAAATTGGAGATGTTCTTGATTGTAGGTCTATAACGAACTCTATCTCTCGGCGTGGAGGTAGCCCAGCTTACTGGTCAGGAAATACATCCATAAACTCACACACCACCCGAGGAGCTACCGACCCTACACCACCTGCATATTCCCAACCCATGCTTGCCACCACACTACCGGGATAAGTCCTAAGGCCAGAGAAAGTGACTCTCATCTTCTTATAGGGTACCAACTTCTCCATAAATCTCTCATCGGTTGAGGAGACCCCACAAATTCTCCTTTGAGAACAGTCGATCAGAATCTCAAAAACTGACAACCAATCCATGTCAAGGATGATGTCAAAGTCCGTTATTTCCAACACAAGAAAATCATAGGACAACTCTACGCCGCTAATTCTCAAAACACAAGATCTACACCTCTGGTTTACCAAAGCCTTCTTACCCAAGGGTGATACTACCACTAGCGAGTTAGCTACTTCTACCGGTTTTAAACCTAATCTATCACAACAAGCTCTAGAAATAAAGGAATGCGAAGCACCGGTATCAAAAAACACTTGAGCCAAAAGACTAGAAAGATTAAGGGTACCTTCCATCACCGTATTCTCCATCGACTCTTCCCTCTGAGTCCTAATCGTGTAGACTCTCCCTTGAGGACGTCCTTATCCTCTCCCTTGACCGTTCTGTGGTGGTCCTTTCCTTGGTGCCACCGAGCCTCTAGAGGTTTGCTGAGAACCTTGACCAACAGATGGTTGCGCCACCGAGAAAGAAGCTCCTGCACCTTGCGAAGGTGCAGCTTGACCGAGATAAGGGCAGTGCCTAAACAGGTGCCCGATCTGCTTACAATGAAAGCACGCCTTCTCTCCTCTTGATGGGCAGAACTTGGAAGTATGCCCAGGTTGGTTGCAGGTGTAGCACACAAATTGTCGGGAGTCAGACCGACTCGACTGTCCTGTGCTAGACTGGCTTTTCTTGAAGAAAGGCCTCTTTTGATTAAGCTTGGCCTTCTTGTTGGAAGAATGTTTCTGAAAGTTGTCGGCGCTCCGGTTGATGGAGTCCACTGCTTCCACTTTCGAAGCTCGATCAATGATCTCCTCCCAAGTGTCGAAAACTAGGCCGACCACTTGCCGCCGCAGAAACGGTCGGAGTCCATTCTCAAAATGATGGACCTTCTCCTCTTCATTCGCCGCTATCCAAGGCAAGAATTGCATCAGGACGATGAAACACATGGCATACTGCGCCACGGAGTCGGAACCTTGCTGGATGTTGAGGAACACTCTCTTCCTCGCTTCTTGCACGGTCTTTGGAAAGTAACGGGCTAGAAAGACAGCTAAGAACTCTTCCCACGTCATTGGCTCGTGGTACGAACCAAGTTCTTCGCTTCCCACCACTCGTAAGCGTTTCCTTCTAGCTGGTATGCCGCCAAGGTTACTCTCAAGTCATCGGCAATAGTTAGGGTGTTAAGAATCCGACTGATCTGATTCAGCCAGTTCCTCGCTGCACTAGGGTCCTTTATCCCCTAGAAACTTGTCAGGTTCAGTCACTTGAACTCTTTTAGAGCCGAGGTGGCTCTCTCCTCTGGCGTACGGATAGGAGGGCATCGCATATTTTCAGCTATTTGTTGAAATGCTTCCATCGCTGTGCGAATGGCCTCATTGGGTAAGTCACGGGGTGGAAGACCAATCCTCCTCCCACGACAGTTGTTTTCGTTAGCGTTGGGTCTTGGCATCTGTTATTTACACTTATAAATATCACTTAACCATTTTAAGAAACTTATTAAGGCAAATCACATAAGTCGCAAAAATTCATTAGAAATCATTCAAATGCATTTCAATTACAAGGGTTAGTAGGGTTTAAAAACCCTTCAAAACAAGAAGACAAAATTCAACCCTTATAACAAAATCTCCCCGATTCCCCGACACACTTTAATCTAATCTTCCGAAGAAGACTTTGCATCATCACCAAAGTAAAAGAAGTTGTCCAGACAAGTAGCCGACTTATGCCCGCACACTCCACAGGTCAAACAGGGTATGATCCCTGGTCCTCCAACATAAGGACAATTAGTCCTTGCGCTCCCATGCCCACGAAGTCCGCAAACAGGGCAGATGACATCAATAGGGTAGGGGCAATAAGTACAGTTGTGCCCATCCTGATTGCATAATTCGCACATATAGTCTGACCCCTCATTCAAAGGCGGAGTAGCCGGAGTATACTAAGACTCTTCTAGGTTTAGGACATCTCCCACTTCCTCTTCAGGAATAACCCCAACATGGTACTCAGGCGATGCTACTTCCACTTCCTCATTAGGTGCAATTCATTGACGAAGTTTGGAACGCTGGAACCATCTGAAGAAATTAGGTCTATTGGACAGTTAGGGGTCCCCCTGTCCCACAACTCGGAGTACTCTACATTGTTTAACATGTCTGTATCACAAAAACAGGAAAATGTCAAAAATAATTGCAGTTCTAACCCAACAACAAGTCTAACTAGGTTGTAACCCATCACAGTCCTACAGTTTGAGCCAAAGCTCTGATACCAAGCTATTACGCCCCGACCCAAAAGGTGGGCCCGGAACGCGACTGTTTTTTTTTTTTAAAGCTAAGACAACAGTCAAGAATTCAAACTGGGCCGGATCAACAGTTAGGCCCAAAGGTCACACATGATCCCAACATGTGGACTCAAACACATACCATAAGTCCCTCCCAAGAGACACAAACTCAAATATCAACACACATAATTCCAAACATCGAATTATCATTAAAACATCATCAAAGTAACTACGGATATATGGCAGTTTAATACATTACGTGGAAACAGACTAAGTACCACACTCTGTATTTTACAAAAACAAATGGTTCCAAGAACCAGAAAGCAAAGACAAGGATATTCCCCTCAGTGGAAATCCCAAAGTAACGTCGCAATTAATCCACTCTAAGCTTCAAATAGAGAGTTCTGCTCCTCGGGTTCATCTCCTGAAAGGTGAGTGAGGTGAGCTAAGTAGTCCAGTGAAGGAAATATAACAATGCAGTTTTAAGTAAACAATAGGTTAGCAAATAATCAACAGTTGCAATATAATATTCATGCTAGATAATAGATTCTCAATATCAAATATAATATCGTCATCATCATTCCATTCTCGTAATTATTTCCATTATTGCTATCATCCAACGTAACACCTACATAGTACGGTGAGACCATTGTATTAAATCCCGACACGTCAAAATACATCCTTTCAAGTATATCCCCTGCTCTCCCATAGCTGACACTGACACTCCTCACATTAGCAATTGTCGACACCCATGGTCCAGTAGATGTAAACCATCTCACACACATGGCCGATATTGGTTCAATAGTCAAGGGCACGTGGAAGCAGTATTACATATCTCATATGATTAACATCATAGCATTCACAATTACCATAAACACTTCTTACAACAGTGCATCATGTCTAGGCACATGAATGAGTTCATCAAACTTGAAACCAGTCATTACTCAAGATCCATCTCATAAAAACCTATTTACACCTACTGCAAAGTTATGTTCCCTCACCGTAAATGTGTGGTTTCGCGGTCTCTATCCAAACAAGCAAACAAGTGCACAATTATTAACAGGTCAACATACATAGCATCAAATACATACACACAAGTAGAATTTCGAAATTATACTTGTTTTCCCAAAAATATCCAACGTAAATGGAATTGAGTCTCCTACTTGGTTTCTAACCATTTTAAGTTAAAATAATCCACAGTATAGTAATAGTTAGGTGCTCAGTCCAAAACTCATATTGTCTTCTGGGTATGACTAGATTGACTTATTGAGTTAGGTCTAGATATTCAGGTCACTTCTCGGTTGTCTTCTGGATAGGACCAGATTTGACATGTTGAGTAAGGCCTCGAGGTCACTCAGTGCCCGACAAATCTAGCGTCGGCCTGGAAGTGAAATCATTCAGTGCCCGACCAATAGTGTAATACCCTGACCCAGATTAGGCGTAGATTAGCTTAATAATCCTGTCTAACCGGTTAATCTTGAAGATTAAGGTTATGGCTTTGTGGATAACCCAAGTGTGGTCCAATCCGAGCTCGTGAGTTCAGTGATCCAGCTCGTCCAGCTGGAGGGGCATTTTGGTAATTTACCACTTCTAGTTGTTATTTCTTAAATTATGTAGATATGCGATTATTATTGGTTGATAATGTTCTCCTTAATAAATGATTTGTATTTCTGATTTTTAAAAGGAGTTTATTTTTAGAAAATAGTATTTAAAATCCTCCCGTCAAAACCCCGAAAGGGAGAAATAATTATTTTAAGTGATTTTGAAAATGAGATAAATTTCAAAACTAGTATTTTGTATTAGACCATTTTAAGTATGATCTAGTTATTATTTCACACCCCAAAATGAGATCTCTAAATTGTTTATTTTAACATTTGTTTATTTAAGTAAATAGTATTAAAATGTGATTTTTATTTAAATCAATGATTTTAATTGAGAGTTAAATTTCAAAATTTTTATGGTGATTAAGGTTTTCAAAACCCAACCTATCTGTAAGGTTAGATTATAATTTTGAGTTTTCAAAACCATGCTTGCAGTTTAAAATCAAGTTTTATCAATTTGAGGGGCCTTTTTGCAAAATGGGAAAATGGGAGGGACTGATTTGCAACCGGACCAAACAGTATCGTTACTGTTTGGAACGTCACCTGCCGCTGTATGCAGCGGCATGCAGTGGCCAACCGGCCCCTTATTCCGGCCAAAAATCTATAAAACCGGCCCTCCTAGTGCAGACCAAACTCCCAGCAAATCCCTTCTTCTCTTCTCTGTCTCAGTCTCAGTCTCAGCTGCCCTCTGAGTTCTCAGCCGATCACCTTGCTTCTCTGTTTCTTTTCCCTGTTTCGGTTACCATAGCCTTGAAGGGAGCTTTTTCAAAAAACATCAGATTTTCAACCTATGAACCTAAGTGAAGGTATTCAATGCATTCCTTTTCAAATTTCAGTCAGTTTTGAATCAAGAAAAATCAGATTTGGCCATGATTTGAGTAAGAAAAACCAGTTTGAAATCTAAGGAAAAACCATGGGTTTCTTGTACCCGTGAGCTTCAGTGTTAAAATCCAGTGACCCAGTGAGCTTCAAGGCTCCAAACCTTTCCCTATGGAAATAGGACTCCCAAAGGAGTCCATCGGACCGGCTAGATGTGAAAACCGAGTCCGGAAAACCCTCTGTTTCCGGATTCATATTTCACTGTTTGTCTACCGTCACTATCTGCTGTTGCAGACAGTGGAGGAAGACGTCTCTCGGACGGTCCGAACCTTTGGACGGTCCGAGAGCTAACCCTCGGACATTCCGAGCTTCACCCGAAGCCCAGTTACGCTCGAGGCTAGCCTGACCCTTTCGGACAATCCGAGCAGAGCTCGGAAGGACTGAACTCACTCGGACATTCCAAACCCTACTTCGAACATTCCGAGGCACCCAGACCCACCGAGACTTATTTTCGGATTTCTTTTTCGATTTAGGGAGGACTTCGGAAGATCCGAGACCCGATCTTCAAACGATCCAAAGTCAGACCCAAGATCCGAGGTCAGTGACTAGATTAGGTGTGGTTCGGATGATCCGAAGCCACAGGACCTGGTTTCGAGGCTTGTTCCTAGGGACCCAGTTTTTAAGTGTAAATCGTGGTTGATTATATACTAATGTATGTGATGTGATTAGTGCCCCTTTGTTAATCTAAAAGTTATACTAACTCCTCTTCTTTTATTACTATAGTGCATATACTATTGTATTCACTTCCAGGCCGACATTATTGGTCAGGCACTGAGTGATCTCACTTCTAAGCCGACGCTATATCGTCGGGCACTGAGTGACCTCGAGGCCTAACTCAAAATGTCAGATCTGGTCCTATCAAGAAGACAACCGAGAAGTGACCCGAGGATCTAGACCTAACTCAATAAGTCAATCTGGTCAATGCCCAGAAGACAATATGAGCTTTGCACTGAGCACCCTTTTTATTATATTATCTGTGGATTATTATAATTTAAAAATGATAGAAACCAAATATGAGACTCAATTCCATGTACCTGAGATTTTTTGGGAAAACAAGTATGATTTCGAAATATTGCTTGTATGTGTACTTACTATGTATATTGATTGTGCACTTATATGTTGTTTGAACAGAGATCGAGAAACCACACAGATACAGTGAGGGAACTTAACTTTGCAGCTTGATATAAACAGGTTTATATGGATATTTGAGCAATGGGTGGTTTCAGATTTGATGAACCCGCTCATGTGCATAGACTTGACCCACTATGGTAAGAGTGCCTATGATGTTGATCATATAAAATGTATAAGACTGCTTCCACGTGCCTTGACTATTGAACCAATATCGACCATATGGGAGATGGTTTACGTCTATTGGACTACGGGTGTCGACAGTTGCTGACTTAAGGGTGTCAGTATCGGCTATGGGAGAGCCAGAGATGTACTTATAAAGATGTATTTTGACCGTGTCGGGTCTTAATACAATGGTCTCAGCGTAGTTGGCAGGCGTTACGTTGGATGACAGCAGTATTGGAAAAGAATGATGGATTATGAGAATGATGATAATATTATGCTTATTTGTGATCAAACATGAGATATTTATTGCAACTGTTGATTATTTTGCTAACGTGTTGTTTATTTAACTGCACTGTTATATTTCCTTCATTGGGCTAGTTAGCTCACCCCACTTACCTTTCAGGAGATGAACCCGAGGAGGAGAAGCCCCTTTTTCAAGCTTAGGGTGGATAAGCTGCGGTGGTGTTTCGGGATTTCCCCTGAGGGGAATACCCTTATCGTTACTTGTTGGTTCTTGGAACCATTTACTTTTGTAAAGTACCAGGTGTGGTACTTGATTTGTTTAAATGTCATGTATTAAACTATTATGCCTCTGTAGTGACTTTGAGATGATGTTTTGAATGATAAATCAATGTTGGATTTGTGATCATATTATGTGTATGAATGATGTCTATTTGTTGGGTAGACTTATGGTAAATGTTTGACTCCACATGTTGGGATCATGTGTGACCTCTGGGCCCAACTGTTGATCCGGCACAGTTAGAATGCTTAAGTTAGTTTGTCTTCAAAAAAAAAAAAATCAGTCGCGTTCTGGGCCCACCCTTCGGGTCGGGGCGTGACAAATATAGTCGGCCTGCAAGTGATTACAATAGTATATACACTATAATAATAAGAGAAGAGGGTTAGTAAATTTTTTTTTTAATTATTAAATGGGTACTACCATCACATGCATCATTAACAATCAAACAACTTTTTATACTTCAAAAACTGGGTCCCTCGGAACAAGCCTCGGAACCAGGTATTGTGGCTTCGGACCATCTGAACCACTGCCTAAGCTAGTCACTGACCTCGGATTGTGGGTCTGGATTCGGATCGTCCGAAGAACATGTCTCGGACCATTAGAAGGTCCTTCCGAACCGAAAAAATCTGAAAAACAAGTCTCGGTGGGTCTGATGTCTCGGAACATACCGAGTGAGGTTCGGATTGTCCGAGTAGGATTCGGTCCTTCCGAACTCGGCTCAGAACATCCGGGCGAGTCTTGCTAGCTTCGGGTGCATCGGGGCTTCGGGTGAAGCTCGGACCGTCCGAAGGGTGTGACCCTCGGACCGTCCGAAGATCGACTCTCGGACCGTCCGAGAGTCGTCTTCCTCCACTGTCTGCAACAACAGATAGTGACGACAAACACTATATGAAATTCGAATTCTGAAACAGTGGGTTTCCCGGATTCGGTTTCCACATCTAGCCGGTCCGATGGACTCCTCCGGGAGTCCTCTTTGTAGAGGGGGGTAATTAGGAGTTTTAAAACTAAACAGGCCATTAGATTTTAACACTGAACACACACTTATACACTAAAATGGGTTTTTCCTTAAACTTTAAAATGGTTTTACACACTCAAATCTTAGCCAAAACTTGTTTTTCTTGATTCTAAACCGACTGGAATCGAAAAAGGAACACAGTGGTCACCTTCACTCGAGTTCCTAGGCTGAAAATCCGAGTTTTGGAAAACTTCCTTCTAAGCTTACGGGTGACTGAAACTGGGAAGAACAGAGAAGGGATCGACTGGTTTTTGGTTTTCAGCTGACTGAGAGAGATTGAGAGATAAAAGGTGAGAGATGTGGGAGTGAAATCAGATGGAGGAGGGCCACATTTATAAGAAAACTGATCAAAGGGTGGCCACTGCATGCCAATGTCCCGAACAGTGTAACCATTGTTCGGTCGTCTGGTTGCAAAATAGTCCCTGCAAAATTTTGGTTTTTGCAAATAAGTCACTGTTTTGATAAAAGGCCATTTTTAACTAAAAACATGATTTTAAAAACTCACAAATTTAATCCAGCCTTACAGATAAGTTGGGTTTTAAAAACTCTAATCACCATAAAAATGTGGGGTTTTAAAACTTACCAAAAGCAATTGATTTAAATAAAAATCACAATTTAACACTATTTGCGTGTTTAACTTGTGATAAATAAAATAATTTAAAATCCTCATTTTTGGGTTTTGAAAGAATAAACTAGACCATACTAAAATGGTCTAACATAGTAAACTGTTTCAAAATTTATTTCATCTCCAAAATCATTTAAAATATTTATTACTCCATTTCGGGGTTTTGACGGGCGGTTTTAAATACTATTTTCTGAAAATAAAATTATTTTAAAATCAGAAATACAATTCCTTGACTAAGGCGAATAATATCATCCAAAATAATCACATAATAACACAATTTATAAAATAATAACAATAAGCGGTAAATTACCATTTTCCCCTTCAGCTGGACGAGCTGGATCACTGAGTATTCGAACTCGGATTGGGTCACACGTGGGCTTCTCACAAAGCCCTAACCGTAATCTTCGAGATTAATCGGTCAAACAAGATTATTAAGTTAAATTACACCTAATCTGAATTAGGGTATTACATGTTTTCTGAATTAGCATTTCTGCAGGTTCAGCGAACAGATTGCGCCATATGTTGGGTATTTTAACTGAAAAACCTCTATTATACAACATGATATTATATTAATATTATGAATAAAAAGTCATCTATGTCCTTAATGATCACTCTAACATGTGTCCCCTTCCGGTGGGTGTAAAATATGAAGACCAGTACATGCATTGGCCTATTGTGATTGATACGTATCAATATATAAATATAACAATTATTTAGAGACAAACCTTTGAATGACTAAATATAGGTGGAGATGTCGGGATGTCTCTTATTAATGACTAACGAATGATCTTTTAATTTCTAATAGAGTAATACGTTCCATGTAAGATATGAAGTAGACCCCCTATACATTGAGATATGTACACTAACTAGCTTGTACTAAAAAATCATTTTTGAGTCAAGCCAGAAAAGGGTCTTACAAGATTTTAAGGGTCCATTGAGTGATCCAAAGTTGTGTCATAATACTTGCCTCGAATCGACTTCCATATATTAATTGATCCAGTAAATAACTAAAGAAAATAGATGGGAGATAGGAAAGAAAGGAAGTAATCCTAAATACAAATACCCATCTCTCAAAGGTTCAGTAATTACTTGACTGCTGGCGGGTTTCCTTGCATATGTTGTCATGAAATAGGAGGACTCAAGGATTGTTTGTTCACCGGAATCACAATTGAAGATTATGATGGTTCATCCTTTTTTCACCTCAGACTTTCACTCATCGTATCTACAAGAGCAATCCCACCATTGAGGGGATCCTTACCTCTGATTATTAAAGCCCACTTGATGAATGATTCACTTCGTCTGTTAAATTAATATATTGAATTGTTGAAAATAATTTATTAAGTTATTTGAATTTTATTTTTTTAAAATAAAATAAAATTATTAAATAAGTATTTTTATATAATATTGAATTCAACGACTGACATATATCAAATAGATGAAAAATACCTAAGTTTGAACATAAAAGATAGAATTGCAATTTACTTCTTATAAATTCAAATATGGATCAAACTTGGATATAAACATATGAATAAAATGGTAGAGGCCCACACCCACTAAGATGCTCCGTATCAGGGGTTAAAATATCGTTATCGGCCGATATATCGGCCGATATTTTTCTCTCTCATCTTTTTTTAAAAAACGGCCGATATCAATATCGGCTGATATGATACGGCCGATATATCGACCGATATTGTGAATATCGGCCGATACGATATGATATCGGCCGATATAGTGCTCTTCAAAACCGATATATATCGGTCGATACGATCCGATATTTCGACCCCTGCTCCGTATCATAATGTTCAAAAGTGGAGGCATACACGAGCAGCACATGCCACGGAGTAATGTAGATAATTAATTAATTGGTTATTAGGATTTTGAATTATTTTGTCGGGTAATAAAGGAAAACAATCAAGTTTATGTTAGTGGGTGGACTGTAGAAGGGCGTGATATTAGATTTTAATATATTTAATTTAATCAACTTAAAAGCGGTCAAAATAAAATAGTAGAATAATACTCTATAATATTGTAGACTACTCCAATCCACACTAGAGTATAATGTATAGCATGTGACAACATCTAATTATCTAATCACTGGTCTTTATTTACTAACCAGCTTGCGTGTCCATGTTTGAAAGTTGAAACAAAGGGTAATCACAGTGATTAGAAACAAATGACAGTAAAAAATTTATAATGTAATATGGTTGGGACTATAGTACATATATTACATTAGAGAAGTTATTTAATTAAATGGTCTAGCAAATTGATGTTCAATATTTTTCTTTCCAAAAAAATACTTTAAACTCTCATATATCGTAAAAAGTGCTTTACATTGAAATCGTTTTATCTTCCTTCTCTTTCTGTTCCATTGGCCATTGCTACCTGAAAGCCAGACTGCCTCCCATCGCCGCCATTGGATCATCTCCGTCTGCAACCTTAAAGACTAGTGGGAAACCCTACCACTTCAGTCAAATCTGGAAACAAATGATCCTAAGGTCATTTTTCAGAATGTTTCTCGAGACAGACATCAGAGAAGAGGGTTTATAGAGCAGCAATAGATCGACAGTAATAAAAAAAACATCGCTAAACTCTTGCAGGTTGTGAGATCCTTAGTCACTTTTGTAGTAATTTTGTATTATGAATATATGGACTATTATTTTACAAAATGGTTGGGACAATACATTTTTTTTATTCTAATCGTATTGAGTACTGAGTTAGAAAGATTTATTACATTTTGAATGGGTCTGAGGTCGGGACCGGCTGCTGATTTTATTTTAGACAGATTATAACTTTATAGTGTAATATATTATAGAGGTTTTATTGTATAAAAAAATTAAAAAATAATTAAAATTTTGTTATTGTAATTCACGTGTATCCAACTAGTATACCTAACATTCATATCATGACTTGGCCATTCTAACACAGGTAAAGTCTTTTAGGAGACACGGGTATTTCAAACTTCTCAATTTACCTTCATCCTGTCGTACTGAAAGCATTTAAAAAAAGAAGGAATGTAAAAAATCGGCTTCTTTACCGGTTCATTTACCGGTTCCTTTACTGGATCACTTTCATTTATCTAAGTGAGATTATTTTTTTCATATAGAACATCAAATCGGCTCACTGACCAGTTCACTGACATTCCTTTTTTTTCTTTTAAATGCTTTCATATTGCAGAGGTGAAGGGTAAAGTGAGAAATCTATGAAAATCCGTGTCTCTTAAAAGACTTTACCCATATTAAAATGACCACCCTTAAAATGGTACATATTTTAAACCACGATAATGTTCTCACGTGCTATGCACCAAATGTAGATAGTTGGTAATTTATGTGTTATGTGTCAATTCCCTAACAATCTGTACAAAGAATTAAGTTTGGAGTTAGAGCTGTTCAGAGTTCAATTTATATGTTACTTCATAATTTTGTATTGCTTTCTACGTAACGAGCAGTAACGTACTTGTTGAATAGAGGTACTACAAATATTCATAAGTTATATTTTTTTTATATACTCAAAATTTATGTGTTAAATTATAGTTATTTGGTTTTTCAAAAGTTAATAAGATATCAATTAAATGACTTGTCAGATGAGAGGTATAAAAAAAGTATGACTTGATAAGTTTAACATATTTTTCCATTAAATTCTCATTGTATGGGACAAATGTGCATTAGGAGAGAGTATTTAAACCCAATTTGGGTTAGGTCTAAAATGGATAAGAGAATATAATATTCTGGATAAGTTGATTTGCCATTTTAGATATCGTAAAAGAGCTATATCCTATGTCATATAGTACAAATGTGTGATATAAGCAGGTTGCGAAAAAGAAATTGAATTTTTTTAGTAGTGCTTCCCTCATATGCCTTTTCTTTAATATTTGATTCATCATATTCTTGACCACGTACCAAAATGTAAAAAAAAAAAAAATTATTGTGAAACCTTTTTCATCAACTATAAACAATTTAATATTGAAAATCCAAAATGAAGTGGAGTAGTGTATGTTTTTTGCCAAGGATATAATGTTAATTAGTGAAACTCGACACCAACTCAATAGCAAGTTGGAGTTTTGGAGGAGAACCTGTTGGCGTTGATAGGTTTGCCTATTTATTTGTACTCTCTCAATGTAATAGATGAATTAATAAAGAAAAGTTTTTTTGACATGCTATCAGAGCATTAGGCCTTCGATCCTTGGCTTGGATCATCCTTGATTTCTTATTTGATTATTATTACCTCTTTTTTTTTTTTCTCTTCCTGCACGTCCGGCCCAACGAAGAGAAAATAAAAAAATAAAAAAAATAAAAAAATCCGATCTCCGACGTTCAGATCTGACACACCTTTTCTTCAGCCGATCTTCGATTCCGTGGCTGTTCTCCGCTGATCCGATCTGCCGCTCCAGTTCTCCGCCGTTTCAGATCTGTAGCTCCAGATCTGCGCCGTTTCCGATCTGCAGCACCAGTTCGTCTCCTGTTCAGATCTGAAGTTCCAGATCTCCAGCCTCTCCGTCTACCTCTGCTACCTCTCTTCAGATCGGGCGTTTTTCGCCGGCGTTGCTTCGCTTCATTTATTTCAGCACCGCCCCATTCTCTGTATTGTTTTCCCCTCAACGATGAAGGAGACGAAGCAGCGCCAATCATAGCCTCAGCGCAGAGCAGAGCTTCCGCCGGAGAGTTCCAACCCCACGCACGATTCCTACCGTGCCCAGATTGCCGATTCTGCTCCTACTTGAGCCACCGGCAACCATCGTCCGGATCCGTGCTTCCGCGCCAGCAACCATCGTCCGGCTCCGTGACCCTCTGCGAAGAGACCGAAACCCAGGTGCGGGAAACAGTTTTTTGACGCAGGCCTCCGACCGGTTTAGACATCAGATCTGGAAGCAGATCTGACATAAAAAAAAAAAAAAAGGAAAAAGGAGTATGACCGGTACAGACAGTGGCCCCTCCACTTCCATCCTCACCACTCTTACCGATCAAATGACTGAAGCACTCTCTAAAGTGCAAACCCCGACCCCGACCCCCGACAATTCCGCTACTGCAATCGGCATCAAGTTGGATGGGTCCAACTACGCCCTTTGGTCCCAGGTTGTCGAGATGTACATCTCAGGCAAAAACAAACTGGGATTTATCAACGGTGAGTTTCCACCACCGCCGCCAACAGACCCATCTTTTCGAAAGTGGCGTACTGATAATGCCATTGTCAAAAGATGGTTGATTAACTCTTTGGACCCGACCCTCATTGGCAATTTCATCCGCTTACCCACTGCAAAATCGGTCTGGGATACCATTGCTACGACCTATTTTGATGGCAGTGATACGTCCCAGGTCTATGAACTCCGGCGACGAGTGGCTCGCCTGAGACAAGCCGGTGGCTCCCTTGAGAAATTCTACACCGATCTGCAAGGGCTTTGGCGAGAAATTGATTTCCGACGTCCGAACCCGATGGAATGCCCCACTGACATTCATCACTACAATAGTTTGCTACAGAAGGATCGCGTCTACACCTTCCTCGACGGGTTCGATGACATACTTGACAACATCCGCAGCGATGTCCTTTAGATGCGACCCTTCCCTTCCATCGAGCAAGCCTATGCCCATGTTCGCCGGGAGTCTCTACGGCAGGCCGTTATGAGCGCTGGCGCTCCTGACATAGTATCTGGCGCTGTTCTGAACATCAAAGGGCTGCACCTAAGCCCCGCCCCCTCATCCTCTGGCGCGACCTCCAGCCAGCACTCGGGACGACCCACTGTGACCCCTCGGTCACGACCTGGCAGACATACACCTCTTGGACCAAAATGTTCCCATTGTGGCAATCACCGGCACACCAGTGACACTTGCTTTAAAAAGGTTGGCTACCCTGACTGGTGGTATGAACTGCAGGCAAAGAAAAAATAGGCCTTGGTGGGTTCTGATGCAGGCACGGGCACAATGGCTGTGGTGTCATCCGACTCCCACCTTTCCCTGATTCCCCAGGCCACTTCTCCAGTTGCCGGACCCACCTCGGAGATAGGTAACGTTGGTTCATGTTTAGCTACCTCATCTTGTGTTGGTGATCGTGGTGCCTGGCTCCTTGACTTCGGCGCCACAGACCACATGACTTTTGCCGCTACAGATTTTACTACGCCATCTTCCCCGCGACGTACTAGTGTTGCCAATGCGAATGGTGTTGTCTCCCCGGTCACAGGGGCCGGATCTGTGTCTCTTTCACCTTCTCTCCAATTATCACATACATCACTTGTCCCATCGCTCTCGCATAAATTAATGTCTGTTAGTCAAGTTACTGCAACATTAAATTGTGTTGTACTTATGTATCCTACTTTTTGTCTTCTTCAGGATATTCTCACCAAGGAGATAATTGGGCGTGGTACTAATAGGGGGGACCTCTACTGCATGGACGACGTCCGCGTGGGTCATGCTTTTCACCTCCAGGGTGATGGGAAGGAACGTCAAATCTGGTTATGGCATCGACGTTTGGGGCATCCTAATTTTGGTTATCTGAAACATTTATTACCTGATCTTTTTTCTAATAAGGTGTTGTCGGATCTTAAATGTAATACCTGCATTTTAGCTAAAAGTCACCGTACATCATATTTTCCAAGTATAAATAAAAGCACTCTTCCATTTGCTCTCGTTCACTCTGATGTGTGGGGACCCTCCCCCATCTCTACGGGTTCGGGGGTCCGTTGGTTCGTTACTTTTATTGACGATTGTACTCGTATGACATGGCTGTACTTGCTGAAACATAAGAATGACGTGTTCTCGGTCTTTGAATCCTTCCATACGATGATCCAGACTCAGTTTTCCGCCAAACTCCAAGTTATCCGTTCTGACAATGGTGGTGAATTTGTCAATCAACGCTTTCGCACTTACTTCAACCACCATGGACTCATTCATGAGACATCTTGTCCTCAGACTCCTCAGCAAAACGGTGTCGCTGAGGGGAAGAACCGTCATATTCTGGAAACTGCACGAGCTCTTCTCCATGGATCTCATGTGCCGACCCGACACTGGCCTGATGCGGTATCGACCGCTGTCCATCTCCTTAACCGCCTTCCCTCTAAAGTCTTACATTTTAAGACTTCACTCCAGGTCCTGGCATCCCATGCCTCCCTTCCCACAACTCTAATGCTCCCTCCCAGAGTCTTTGGATGTGTGGCTTATGTGCATCTTCATCAGAATCAGCGCACCAAACTGGATCCTTGTGCTCTACGATGCCTCTTCTTGGGCTACGGCGTGCACCAGAAGGGTTATAAATGCTATCATCCCTCTACCCGCTGCCTCTATGTAACAATGGATGTCACCTTCCTGGAGTCCGACACTATTTTCTCCGCCCCCAACTCTTCGCTTCAGGAGGAGACACGAGATGAAGAGCAGAATTGGTTGTACTTTGAATGGCCAAACAGTGGAGCAGTGGCCGATGCAGTACCACAATCAGAGCTCGTTGAGCCCACAAGACCTACAGTTGAGATCTCACGGCTGGATGAGCCTACAAAGCAGGATGCATCGTCAGAACATGACAAGCCTTCAAGCCCCCCCTCTTCCTCAGTACCTGCAGACTCATCTCCTGAGAATATCCCTGAGGTAAGCACTCCTAACACAAATTCAAATATCAGTAACTTGCATACTCCTTCTAGATACACATTACCTTTCAGGAAAAATCGTGGCAAGCCACCGAAAAGATACTCTCCTGATGCTGAAGAGCGAAGATCAACGTATCCAATTGCCAACTACGTGTCTACCAGGAGATTAACTGAACCTCTCAGAGCATTTGTCCACGTACTTTCCTCAAGTCAAGTTCCAACTGGGATTTAGGAAGCTTTGTCTGATTCGAAATGGACTCAGGCAATAAAGGAAGAAATGGAGGCACTTCTAAAGAATGACACATGGACCTTAGTTCCATTACCGGAAGGGAAAAAAGCAGTAGGATGTAAATGGGTATTCTCCATCAAACACAAGGCAGATGGATCGATCAAAAGGTACAAAGCAAGATTGGTGGCAAAAGGCTATACACAAACATATGGGGTCGACTACCAAGAAACGTTTTCACCAGTTGCGAAACTGAGCACGGTTAGGATACTATTATCTCTTGCAGCCAACCTTGACTGGCCACTACTTTAATTTGATGTAAAGAATGTTTTTCTACACGGCGATCTTGAAGAAGAAGTGTACATGGATCTGCCTCCAGGATACATGGCATCCACTGAGACCAAGGTTGTGTGCAAACTACAACGAGCACTATATGGACTGAAACAATCACCTCGAGCATGGTTTGGTCGGTTCAGTATGGCAATGAGGAAATACGGATTCAAGCAAAGCAACTCTGATCATACATTATTCATAAAACATAAGTTAGGCAAGGTAGCTGTGTTGCTAGTTTATGTGGATGACATGATTATCACAGAAGATGATGAAGAAGAAATATCGAGACTACAGAAGGAATTGGCCACCGAATTTGAGATGAAGAACTTGGGAGGACTCAAGTACTTTCTGGGAATTGAAGTTGCCAGGTCCAGACAAGGAATATTTCTTTCCCAAAGGAAGTATGTGTTGGACTTATTAACTGAGGCAGGAATGTTGGAGTGCAAGCCAGTGGATACCCCAATTGTTCAAAATCACAGACTTGGAGAATATTCAGATCAAGCACCAACAAACAAAGGGAGGTACCAAAGGTTAGTTGGCAAACTTATATACCTCTCACACACTCGTCAAGATATTGCATACGCTGTAAGTGTGGTTAGCCAATTCATGCATAATCCAAGTGAAGATCACATGGATGCTGTAATCCGGATACTACGATACTTGAAGTCGTCACCGGCAAAGGGTCTTATGTTTTTAAAGAATAACCATTTAAATATTAATGGCTACACAGATGCAGACTGGGCTGGAAACATCTCAGACAGAAAATCTACTTCAGGTTACTTTATGTATGTCGGTGGGAATCTTGTTACATGGAGAAGTAAGAAGCAAAAAGTGGTTGCACTTTCCAGTGCCGAAGCAGAATTCCGTGGAATGGCAAAAGGGCTTTGTGAACTACTCTGCATCAAGAGACTACTTACTGAACTTGGTTTCGCCCCGACTTCAGAAATGGATCTCTTTTGTGACAACAAAGCTGCTATCGCAATATCCCATGACCCTGTCCAACATGACCGCACAAAACATGTGGAAGTGGATCGACATTTTATCAAGGAGAACTTGGAAGGGAAAACAATTCGATTTCCATTTGTGAAGTCTGAAGACCAACTAGCAGATGTACTCACAAAGGCGGTATCAAGCAAAGAATTTCACAACTCACTTAACAAGTTGTGCATCAAAGACTTGTATGCATCAACTTGAGGAGGAGTGTTGGCATGAGCTGTCAGAAGCCAAAGAAACAGAAAGTATAGCTGTAGACAGATTTATAGAATCATTTCATGCAATATAGGAAATGATCTATGCCATGATTGTAGTATATACCAAAATAGGGTTGATAGGTTTGCCTATTTATTTGTACTCTCTCAATGTAATAGATGAATTAATAAAGAAAAGATTTTTTGACAAAACCTTGGAGTTAAGCAGTCTAAAAATTAGTAGAAGTACGACAGAATAATCACAGTATAACTTTATTGGAATAGACGATAAAGGGGTGACTCGATCAAAATTAGTAATAATTTGGTTGTTAAGTGCAATAAGTTCAGATACTTAAGATCTATAATAGAATCACATGGAGGGCTAGGCCTAAATATTGCTAAAATAGGAGCATGATTGACAAAATGTAGGCTCTTAGTAGAGTTTTGTGTGTTAGAAGAGTTCTACATCGCTCAAAAGAGAGATTTTATACAACAATTATTAGATCTATAATTCTTTATGGAGAAGAGTGTTGGGCTTGAAGAAAAGAAAATTAGATGAAGTTAAGGTTATGGAAATGTGTATGTTACACTAAATGAGTGGATTAGTGCTTAAAGATAAGGCCAGAAATGATAGTGTCAGAAATGACATCAGAAGAGATAGTTTAAAAATAAGTCAAATAGAAGCTAAATTGAAAGAAACTTGCTTAAAGTGGTTTGGACATGTAAGAAGACTTAAGAAGGAGCTTGTGTGTAGAATAAACACACTACTAGTTGATGGTATTAGGAAGAGGGGTAGTCGGGTAGACGAATAAAAAAGTGGAGGGAAAGGATAAAGAAAAACATGATGGATAGTGGAGTAACTGAGGCTAGAGCCTGGTCACAAATACCGTTCTCGGGATAATAACGACAACTGTTAATAACGGGATATTTTCAAATTCTCGGGGTTTCAACGGGAAAATCTCACGGAAAGTATAAATATTTAAAAAATAATAAAAATGAATATAATAAATAAATAATTCTCATTTAACATTTCTTAAGTAAAAAAATAGCATATAACTCTATATAAGTTCATTGTTAAATATCATAACAAAATCATTCAATATTAAATAGCATTAAAAAACACAAACATCCAGCAAGAAAGTCTAATTTAAAATTTCAAACTTTCAATTAACAAACCCAATCGATTAAATTAGGCTCAAATGCTATCCATTTTTTCCATCTTTAGCATTATTATAAATATCAATAGTAAATATATTTGAAGGTGAATTAAATTTCAATTGTATTTCAATTTAAAAAAACAAATATTTACTATTAATATTTAAAATAATGCTGAAGATGGAAAAAAATTGAAAAAGCAACAAGAGAGATAGATGGCATAGCTGAGAGCGTGAAGAGTGGAGGAGAAAACCCAATCGAAAGACCAATGTGAAAACTGGAAAGAAACCCTAATGGTAAGGGTTATTTTAAGTTTCATTCCTTCCATAAGTTTCCATGTGGAGTGCGTGTGTCTCATGCGAGTAGGATGGGAGCCGTTTGTGGAGAAACAAATTAAAGGTAAAAACGTGTTATTAACGCAATTTTACCATTTATCGCGTTAAAAACCGCTTTTACCGACAAATTCCCGATAATAACGGCATCTGCTATAAAATCGCGTTTTTAACACTGAAACGTTATTTTGCATGAATTTTCGTGGTAAAAACAAAAATACCGACGGTATTTGTTACATTGGACTAGTGTATATGATAGGGTTAATTGAAAAAGAAGAACTCGAAAAATTAATTCTAAATAGATGGAATTTGGACTATAATGATGATGATATTGCGACACTTAAAACCTAATATTACTTATCTATTTGTTTATTTAGAATTTGTTTTTAATTCTTGATATCCACTTTAGGTCAAATCTAAATTAAGCTCACAATAGATCCAAACAATGGAGATAAGTCAAGGTGTTCTCATAGGAATCAAGCATATCTATATCCTGCTTGTGACAGTCTAAAGAAAGAACAAAATTTTGAAACTCTAAATATGGGTCTTACCTGTCTCACATGCTTCAATTTGTCACTCATCTAACGAACTTCTATTGTTGAATTAAAATTTATCTCTAATAGATAAACATTGACCATTAAGGTGATATGATTTCATATATCTTTCACCTCAATCTAAGACATGAAACTAAGAAAAGTGTGCCTATAAGTATACTTCAATTTGACAACATCAATATCGAACATTGATTTAAATTAATCTGAAACAATTAAAAATAACCATTTATTTAAGAATCATAAAATTAAAGAATTAGCTTTCTAAACAAAAAAGAAGAACTAAAATTGTTTAATTAATTCTTAACTCTAGATGGTGCATCTGTAATACAAGACTTACCATTATTTTATAATTTCAAAAAATATTATTGAATAAAGGAATTCCTGTAAAGTAATGCATCACTTATCTCCGTGTACTACTTTGTAAAGTCACTTAAGCGTAAATGGATCATTATATAAATCTAATAAATTAAAAATTAAAAAAATTAGAAAAACTCAGAAAAGCATATTCATTTTATTTCTTTTGATTTTTCAATTTTTAAAATTTTACGTTCTTCCATTGCACAAGTGTAAAAAAGAAATTCTCATAGTAGGGCTCCCACTTAAGCAACCCAAAGGAAATGGCTCATATTTAGAGAAATTTTGAGGGTAACATGATAAATTACACTCTCAACTTGTCACTAAAAATATAGATTTTACCATGATCAAAGTGGAGTCAGAATTATAGAAGTCTACAAAACCATGATAATTTATCAAAGGGAAAACTGACCTTAGGATATAAAGAATATCAACGAAGAAAAGAATCAAATTAGTTTAAAGCAATTTTTTGGTGAACGACGTACTCATTTTAAATTGAGAGATTGAACATTTATCATGTTGGACCAAAAGTGACTGATTTGGATGGATAAATAACTTTGTTAGTGTCTCGGCTTGGCTAAGTCCCTATGTTTGTCAATTCATGACTCGGACATAAGAACTTGCTAGAAGTTTGAAGACCCAAAATGATCAAGAGAAAAGATCATGATCCACCAGATTGAAGCTCATCGTTATGACAATCACAAAACAGGTAAAATGACCATAGTGACTTTAGGTGGTACCTGCACCTTATAGAGGACTATCCCTAGCTTAGTGGAACAAATAGTTAAATCATAAAAAGCCTAGAGAGAAAGGTTGACAGTGAATTGGAACCCAGCTTGGAATATGTATTTGGTTTCACTGTGAGCTCGACCAGTCTATCTCACCGACCCCTCGGTAGAGACAGGATCAACCCATCGTAGTTAAGGACTGGTCTGCTAGATCGATATAGGTTTTGGAACATTGAACTGTCATTCTGGGTATACTTTGATCGAGAGTCTCGTATGCACCAACCCCTCGGTGAAAAGGCTGAAACGGCTCCTCGTGGTCAACAACTCCTCGATCAAGATCTTGAGTTCTGTAATCCTTAAACTCATGTGGACTCTCGAAGAAACAGACATATCGGCAATCAAAGACCGATCCAGAGTACTAGGACCGACCCCTTGGTAAAAGGGCGACAGGTCGTTCTGGGTAATAAGTTTCTAGAGTTGAAACTATTGTCAAACATGTTTTGCACCAGAATGAGCCTCTCGTATGGACTGAACCCTCGGTACCATAAGTGTCGACCCATAGGCGACAACGACATGTTGACCGAGAAAGAATATTACCTCTGGGAGTGCAATTAATGCACAACGGTCGGTTTTGTAACGGTAACATTTCTAGTCACCGACCCCTCAGTGCGACCGACCTATCGGTATATTACCGTTACTATAACTGGTTGCCTTCGCTATATAAACAAATCTTTATGCAACCAGTTGGTATCCTTCGGAAGGATCAATTGGACCTTTATCTTTATCAGTGAGCTTAACAATGGCCAACGGATGGATCACTCACTCTCTCGTGCTTATACTTGGGGAATTAAATACAACCAATCAGATGAATTAAGTTGTGTGAGAGAGAGAGAGAAAGGTAGAAAACTCATAAACAACCAATCTGAGGATTGAGTTAGAAAGTGAGAAGGAGAGAACCTTAACCTAGGAAACCTTTGGTAGAATGAGTTTCCTTGACACCCTGGATTGTGATTGCTCAACGGTGGCTATAAATAGGAGCGTCGGCACACATTGGGTGGGATTTGAAGAAACACACACTAGAAGAAAGAGCTTCAAAGGCAAGTGCTTCTTGGTTTTAATTTTCTTTAAAATCTTTGTTCCGAAAGTGGATTAAAGAGAGGTACTTTAGAACCATAATAAAAAAACTTTGGAGCGGAGTCTTCGGCACAGTGGTGTGTGGAATTCTCAGCCAAATGGATAAGTGGAATTCCTATTCGACAGTGGTGGGTGAAATTCCCAGCCGATTGAGTGAGGTGGAATTCCTACTCTAATTGTGAGGGTGTAAGTACCCACTTAGTAGATTTTGGGGATAGCTCAAGGTTGAGCGAGTCCTAACAGTGGATATAGGCTGGCTAACGAATCACTTTAAATTGGTCTTATGGTGTTTGATCTTTGTGTGTTTGTATTTAATGTTTAAATGCTCTTCTTAACACACATCGCTTTGCATATTGATTATCTGATTCTATACATTGTGCATTAGCATCGATAATCGAGTTTTATGTAAAGGGGCCAAAAATATAGTGTGAATGTTTAAAGAATTAAATAAAAAATCCATGACACTAAAAAAATCTCTTGACTAAATATGTCATGCCTCGAACCTAGATGTGGGCCAAGAACGCGACTAATTTTTTTTTTTAAAACAAATCTATATCAACAATTCATGGGCTTTTAGCAAGCTCACTCAAGCCCAAGAAATAAGTCCCACAAGTACGAGTCAACTCGAGGTACCCTTATGAGCTGGGCTTAGACACCATGACTTTGAAGGAATATTTTCATAAACATAACATTATACATACATATGACTTGTTCCAAGGGTCAAAAGGCTATACATGGCTCCAAAAACCAAAGTATACAAAATTCCAAAATATCCAAAACACTGAACTTAGAATTAAACTATTCTAGTTCTAACTCCAGCAACTCCTGAGATTCAACTTCTAATTCACCATGGAGGGATCCTTAGCTCCCTCAACTAGTCTATGTCCTGCATTGCAAGGGATGTGAGCTCCTAGCCCAATGAAAATAGCTCAACAATACACAATATTCATACACATGAATTTAACTTAAAATACAATGCATGAATGTAACGAAATGATAAACAAGAAACCATTTTTCCATTTATTCATTTTTTTCCTTTAATAAGATATCACACTGGGATATCCCACTCAACTTCAACTGTGTATTTTCAAGGTATCCCACTCAACCTCATATGTATTAGGTTCGTACCTGGACAAAATGCAGCATCTCGCAAGAGCTTTACACAAGTGTGTGTTTATATGCTTTAACATGTATATTAAATATTCATAATCCATAAACATGGAACACATATGAACTTCTATATACCTTTTCACTAGGGTTTAACAATAGAGTTACCTTGACCATTCACTGGTATCATCCAGGTTTAACAAACCCAGAATATTCATAGTCACTACCTGCATAACCCTGTTAGTACATGAATACCACATGCAGTATAATCTTATGCATAGTAATCACATTCATTTCAACAACAATATAAATCACGGTGCATGAATAAGAATAACATCGTACATGCACAATCACATAACCAGTCTAACAATGGACATTTACAAATAGTCCCACAACTCATCTATTAATATTTAGATTTCTAATGGGCCCCATACTGCATTTCAGACCACTAGGCCTCGGCCCCTGACACCTTATTTACGCTTCCGTTTTGATAGTTAGAACATATATACCATCCCTTACAAGGAAGCGATGTCAGGTCTCACTTTCTGGTCTCATTTGGTCTTTTCCATCCATAAAGTACCATGGGTTCCCATTTTCCATCTAAAGTCTAGCATATTAACATGGTTTAGTCTAAAGACTTCACATTAACTAATGTACGTGTAAAGTTGAGTCCACTTGCCTTCTCCAACTTGCAAAAATCACCACGATTTGTAAAACATCACAATTTTTCATAAATACTTATTTAATTTCAAATACATTTAAAGTAACTTAAAACATTTCCAAAGAACTCTTTAAATACATTTTCCATCTGAAAATTAGGTAATGTCAGTGAGTCTCCCTAAATCTTTCTACTTCAATACTTATGTCAAATGTCAGCCGTCAGTCCCCAAAACACACAACAAAAAGAAAATGGAATTTACTCAATGCCCAGTCTCGTATTTCTTCCTGGCCAGGGTCGAGTATTGAGACTGTGCCTAGAGGTTACAGTATAGTAAAGTAAAAATGCTCAGGCCATCCTCATATTGTCTTCTGGACAGGACCATGTAGACGTATTGAGGTAGGCTTAGAAAGTACATGAAAGTAAACACTCATAGCAGAAAAGAAACATCGAAAGTTAGCTGGAGGTTAATCTTTCCCCTCTTTTAGCTTAGAGTTACCAAAAATACTATTTTGAGGCAAGAAAATCACCCTAAAGGTGTTACTCAAGAATTAAGGAAAAATATATTTTCCTAAAATCTTTGGTATGATTTTTGAAGTACAAAACTTGTTCTTCTTAAATTAAAATCAGTACTGGAGTTCCTGAAATTCAGAGTAGATCAGTTTCCATACCTTGATTGCTGAAAACGGTTGAGAAATGAAGAAATTGGAAAATTGAAGGAAACCCAAAAGTACTGTAACTGCCGTTGGAGGTGAAGAGAAGAACGGAGAAGAGAAGAAAACAAAGCAGAGAAGAAAAAATAAAAGAGAACAAAAAACACTGTTTGAAATTTTTCCTCATTTCTCTTCCTTTTATAAACCTCCAAGGTATGGCCAGGGATGTTCTGCTATCACCTCTTCTACACGTAGAGGGATGAATCGCACAAAGGTCGGCAGAGGCTACAGTAATGCATAGTGCATTAGTTAAAAGAAATAAAATTATATAATTACTATAGTTTTGAATAATAAAATCTCCATTAAAACTTCAAAGTTATTTTTTAAGCACTGTGTATTTTCAAAATTTCTCAAATTGAATATTTGATCTAATTACAATAACTTGATAAAAATACTTTAAGACTTCAAGGTCTTTTGACACTCCCAAACGCTTAAAACAATGGTATTTTACAAATAAGGGTATCCCTCAGCTGTGCCGAAAATACACTTCTGGAAGTCCAAACGGCAAACCGTAAAAACCGTTGAACTCGAAATTCAAAATTGAACAAATGTGTGAAATTTGAAAACTTAGATCTTTCAAATGACTATTTTCTAAAAATAGGTGACCTTTAATGCCTCAGTCGGAGAAAAGTTCGGATAACATCAACTTCACCACAACACTCAACGAGTTGGATCCACAAATCCCGAACTTAGATCGAGTTAAACTTTTGACTCAAAATAAAGCACATCCATTAATCGTCCAGATTAACCAACCACTAAACACGATTAACTATAGTTAATCACTAAATTTAATGGTAATTTGGGTCGGGATATTACAAAATATTCCGTTGCACTCGAAATAATTAAGAAATTTGTAAACACCATTAAAAATGGGATTGACCTATTCACCCCCCCCCCCCCCCCCTCTTTCTAGGGTCAATCATGATGTTCTAGCACATTGAAAATGAGAACTTTCAAACTTCATGAATGATAATATTCAAAAGAAATTATTCATTTAATCATTTATAACTTTATAAGAAAGGTTATGAAACATTAACAACCTATGAAAGTCCCGGAGTGCTAGAGCCCGATTGTCTAGAGGGGAGGGTGAATAGAACAATCCCCAATTTTTAAGTCCTTTTAAAAATTTACTTAATTAACAAATGCTTAATGATATGAAGTGGTGAGGTTAATCAAGATGTAGCAAATTGTATGAACAAGGGATGTACAAATTAAGAATCACACACACATATAATCAAGTACAAGGACAATCAATATATATTGGTTCGGTTAAACAACCTACATCCACTGTTGAGATTCACCCAACCTTGGGTTATCTCTAAATCACTAAGTGGGGAATTACACCCTCACTAATAGTGTATGAACTTCACCTACACAATCCTCGTTTTGAAAGGTTCGAACTACCCCAGTCTACGTCCTTTCCCTCTATTTTTTATAGTGGTTTGATCTCCTTGATCTAGTCCACTTCACAATGATAAATTGAAATTAAAAACACAAAGAAACACTTGCCTTTTAAGTTCAACCTTGATGAAGTGTGTTTCTTGAAGAGCTCTCCCAAGGATCTTGTTGATGATGAAGATGTACCTCTTGTATGGAGCAATCACAAGATAGGGAGAGGGTTTCTAGGATTTAAGGGTGTGCAAATGTCAATCTAAATCCAGCTTTCTTATTCTCTATTGATCTCAATCAACTAGGAGATTGAATCTCTAAATGATTTACCAAATGTGTAGATTAGAAAAAGAATAAGGGAGGAGAGGTGTCTCACGATTTTCCAATGTAAGAATGAATGTTCTCTTTCCTTCAACAAATTTCGAAGCTTAAATAGAGAGCTCAAAGCTCTTGGCAGGGCAATTGATCGTGCATTTAAATTTTACTTTTGGAAAATAACCATTGCGCATTAAATGTTCTCCCAATGGATAGAAAAAGGTCACGCCCGATTGACCGTGCCAAACGATTGATCGACCGTGTTCATTGGCGATTCATTGCAGCTTGGTAAATGTGTCGGCCTAAGACTAACTGTATTTTTTAGTGTTAAGTCTTATCCAGACCCAGGGCGATTGGTCGTGCGACCACTGTGTTTCTGCCCTGTCACGCTGATAGGTCGTGCAACCGATTGATCTTGCTCTATACCACATGAAAGGTCTCCGTCAGACGAATGCATCATCCTAAGCCTGACTGTAATTTTCACTGGGTATTCAACCCAGGCTCCAAGCGATAGGTCTTGAGGGCAATTGGTCGGTCCTGTACTCAGACGAAGTGCCGTCTGCACGATTGGTCGTCCTGAGACATAATTATGAATGAAAGTCCAGATTTTATCCTAAGTCCTACCAATGGATCGTAACGTACGGTTACATCAGCCATGTCCCAGCGATGCATCGCCACCATGAATATATCGTCCTGAGTCCTAAGGTATTTGGCAAACCATTTCCAACCAAAAGCTTTGTTTTCTAGGACGATTGACCGTATGACCACGATAGATCGTCCACTGTCAAAGGCGATTGATCGCCAGACACGATGTGTCGACATGACAGTAAAATCAATGGTTTTTCACATTAAGTTCATGTTCTGATTATGGGTCAAACAACCACAAGGCTACTTAAATTATCCGGATGTGATCTCTAAGCCTAAGCAAGATCATCTTAAGGTGTGGGGCCCACCTAGAGTTTTCTATTGCCAAATTACCTTGGATGATTGCCATACACTTTGATGATCTATTGAATCTTGATTGATCTTCCAACTTGAGCTTGATTCAACCACCACTTTATTCTTGATTCTTGAGCTTCATTTTCAAGGCAGTGCTTCACTCGAGTCATGGATTTGACAAACAAGGGATTCGGCAAGCAGGGGCACTAACAACTTATAATAATCAAATTTTAAAGGTCTAAAATGATTAAGGTTAAAATGATTAAATGATGTCCAAATTTTACCCATTCATTGCATTTCTTATTTTCTACATATCTCATTAAAAATGTATGATTCACTTCTATTTTTAATGAGTAGCCTCTGTAAGTAGAGAGACCGCTAAAGTCTCCTCCGAGTTCTTGATCAGTTTATTACCTAAAATCATCATCTAGACAAGAAATATCATTGAAGGAAGTAAAGGGATCAAGTTTGATATCAGAGACAGGTTCCACAAACAACAAGAGTCCCGAGGATATATAGTGAACCAAATTTCCAAGAAAGTGATGGAGAGGGACTGAATGTTTTTCCAGGTCTCATTATTTTAAGGCCTCAATAAAGCGGATAAAAGAATAGTGTGGTGGTATAATTGTAACCACTGCACGATTGCCCCCACATTCACTAGAGGAATGTGGGAGAGTTTGCCCCACATTTGACAGAGGAATGTGGAAGAGAGTTGCATTCAGTGAAGTTGTGGGTTTGGAGGAGATATCGCAGGAGTCCACAAACCTACACATCAATTAAGATAAGGTCGTGAGTGGGTAAAACCCAGAAGAGGTTGGCTACAATGAATCGCGAAAGGTTAGCAGGAGGCAACCAAAACTCCAGGATAGTATCGGATGTGACAAGAGAAGGATGGGATGGATTTCCCATTCTCTTCATTTAATGATTTTAAGGGACCAAAAACCTCCAAATGGGGGAGGTCTGATCCATAAACGGACGAGTCAAAAAAAATATAAAGGGTTGTGTCTCTGAGTCCGAGTCACCAACTAAGCGGTCACCAATCCAATGGTTAGTTACATTTGTTTAAATTCGAGAATTAATTTCTTCCGTCAGTTACAGTATTTGAATTCAAATTCAAATATGTGAATAAATTCATTGGACAATTATGAATTCAAATTTATTGGACAATTAATGTTTGAATCCAAATTCATTGTACAGTTCTTGTTGGAGAATTATAAAAAAGGGATTGAAAGAATAGATAAGACAACCATTCCACCCACGGTGGTGTCCCTGTGCACAGGCAATTTGAAACCATATCATATGGTGGAGATCCTTTTTTCTTTCTTATGGCGTTGAACGTGGCCCTTTCACACAGTGGGACCGTCAATTGCAGTATACTTGGAAGACCATGAGACTATCCTGCATGTCCAGTCCAGTTATTCGCAGTCAGACTCTTCATCAGTGAGCCTTGATCTAACATAGCAGATTGTTATGGCTTATATGGATCATTTTTATCGTGGACACCTTAGTTGGACTCCGTCTAATAAATTTATTCATTTAGTTAGACGTGACCCAATTAGGCAGAGAGTGGACCAGGTTTAAGGCCCAGTCCAAGCTTAAGTAGGCGAAAGCCTTATTTCCAAGCCCAAAACCGTCCAAGCCTCATCCAATTGGATCAAAGGACACTTGTCAGCATTAGAGAAGATTCTCCCATGCAAGTGGCATGTAAAGAAACTTGGGAAAAGAGGTGGAAATTGCTTGGAAGGAAATGAGGTAGCCAAAATCCCACTTTAGAAAGGAGGTGACGAAAGCCCCATGTGGCTTCCTCTACATGGCCACTTGGTTCTCTCACTTGCCTTCTCACTTACTTAGTGTTTTTATCTTTTAATCTTAGCCCTTTTGTTATTTTTATATTAGATATGTACGGTTAGTGTTGAATGGTCTAAATAAGGCTACATTCTATCCTTTGTTTTAATTTTTTTTTAGAATTTCTTAGAGAGCAATTTCCTCATTTGGTGTGGTTGACCAAGGCAAGGGCAATAATGTCTTTTTGTTGTTTTTTCCCTATAGATACCTGTGTACCTCATTCGAATTTAACAATATTGGAATAAGAATTGAGTTTATTTCTGAGAGAGGATTTCTCTCGTGACTCTGTGGAGTTGTTTGAAGATTGGTGGACTCCAATTTTCGCCATTAGAAAGTAAGTACCAATTTTTTTGAATTCAATAAGTTTCCATGGTTTTCATAGATTAGATGTATGCGTCAATCGAATTTATCATCTTCTCTTTTAATTTCTTCAGCTATTTTCAACTTCAATCCAATTAGAAGAGGCCTAATCTTATGAAATCCATAGACTAATTCGAATTCTAGGGACACTTATGCAATTAGTGGGGATATTGTTTGAGCAATTCCGTGCCAAAATGGAATCCTTTTACGAATCGTAATCGACTGTGTTGGGTCTTTCAGAGACCATACACTGAAAACGGCTACCCTACTGGTGAATTTCACAAATTCGGTCCATGCCTGCAACAGTTCTTAAATGGAAAACTGAGTTTTTCACTATACAAATTACACTCTGACTATCACTGAATAACTTGCAATTTTTTTGCTTCTTACCCAACTCCTCCATGAGACCCTATGGCCATATGATTTCTTTGCAAGCCTCTGTTGCTGCAACATACTCCGCTTTTGTCGTCGAGATATAACAACCTTTCATAACTATGAGACCCAACTAACTGCTACATTGCCTAAAGTAAACACATACCCTGTAGTTCTCTTCCTTCTATCAATGTCCCCTGCTAAGTCTGAATAAACATATATCCCTGCAAACTCATCTCTGACCCTCTATAACACAACTTTGCATTAGTAGTACCTCTCAAGTATTTGAGTATCCATTACATCTTCTGAATGCTCCTTCCCTGGGTTGTTCATAAGGACACTGATAACTCCCACTACCTGAGAAATATCTGGTCATGTGCAGACTATGGCATACATCAAGCTACCAATGATTGAGGCATAGGGTACCTTAGCACCTTCCATGTTGAATCGCTCAAGTAACTTTACAACATATTCATCCTGTGACAATATCAGATTCTTATTTTCTCTTTCCTTTCTTATTCTCATACCAGTGATTTGTTTTGTAGCACCCAAATCCTTCATTCGCAAGATCTTTAGACAATTATTCCTTGAGATTTGAAATCTCATCTATGTTTGAAAGTCTTGTATGAAAGTTCCCCGAGTGCTTAGAACCATATTAACCCTAGAGGGGGGTGAATAGGGTAATCACAAATTATGGGTCCTTATAATTTTTCTTGGTTAATATAGTGTAGAATTTAACAAACAATTAATCAAGTGTGTGATTTCAAAGTGTACAAGAACAAGAGCAATCACACAAAGAGACAATGCACACGATTTATAGTGGTTCGGTTAAACAACCTACATCCACTGTAGAGACTCACCCAACCTTGGGCTATCTCCAATTCACTAAGCGTTGAAATTACACCAACACAATAGAATAAGACTTCCACATATCCAATTGATTGAGACTTTCACCCAATTCCTATCCCACTATTTTTTATAGTGGTTCAAGAGAAAAGCTATCTCTTTAATCCACTTCACAAAGATATAGTTTTTAAAGTAAAATCTAAACTAGAAGCACTTGCCTTTGAAGCCTTTGCAGATGAAGTTGTGCTTCTAGAATCACCCGATATGAGCTCGTACAATCCCTATGTCGATGTAGACCTATCATGTAGAGCAACCATAATCCTTGGGTATGGTCTTTTAGAAAATTGGGTTCCAATTTCTATCCTAGAAGCTTTGGCTTAATCCTTCTCTCTTAATCACAATCATTACCAATTAGATACTTGAGTGATTTGCAACTTGAATGCCATGAGAGAATAGCCTAATAGTTTGCCTTTGGTAGGTGAGGATTATCTAGGGTAGATGGCTCTTTAAATGCACACTAATTCAACCTCTCTCACTACCAAACAATGAACATATTTATAGGCAACATAAAATTTTTTGTATTGCTTGAACACACGATCGATCGTGTACAGGCGATCTATCGTCCGTGTTTAAATTCCTTTCCACCAACCTGAGTGTTGAGCATTAAATGCACAGTAATGGCTCTAAAACGGTAACCTCACGATTGATCGTGCCACATGACTAATCGTCCATGTTTCCGCCGACTGATGGCGGGTTGGCGAATGTATCAGCCTGAGACTGACTGTATTTTACTGTGTCAAGTCTCATCCTGGTCCAGGACGATTGGTCGTGATGCCGACATGTTTCTGCCCTGTACTCACGATCGATCGATCGATCGTGTGATATCAACTTTTCCAGGCTTTTGTTTAAGTCCAGCCTATGTCCTGTCTCAGCTATACATCGCCCATATGATTGATTCATCAAGGTTCTAGACGATCGATGGTGGGCACCTGGTAGTATCGCCTTGAGACCACATGATTTTGACAGTCTTGTTCAACCAGAACCCCCAACATTCCACACGACATATCGCAAGACTACGATTGGTCGTACGCTGTCCTTGGAGACCGATCGCTCGACACGATGTGTTGTCTTGACAGTGAATTTATATTTCCAAGTTGGATTACACTTCATTGTCGAGACATGTTAGGCTTGATTAATTATCCAGATGTGATCTCTAAGCCTAGGCATGGTCCACTTAAGGTCATCTATGATCACTTACCATCAGTGATTGCCAAACACGTTGATTCGTTGAGTCTTCACACTTCAACCAACGCTTGAGATCTTGAGTCTTGAGCTTCTCTCTTCAAGGCATTGCTTCACCTAAATCACGAACTTGACAAATAGGTGGCTCGGCAAGTCGGGGCACTAACAATCTTCTCCTTTGTCAATTAGTGAGAAAACCTAGAAGCTAAACAAATACAGACTCAATGGATAACCCCAACCCAAGTATACATCATTTGAAACAAAAATATACAAATTTTACAAAATTACATTCAAATGACACAATCTTGATATAACTTCATATTCTTGCTCAGCTTGCTCTATTTTCAATAATACCTGCAAATACATATGAGCAAGCATCACCACAAAAGCTAGAGAAAAACATCAGTAATGTTAGTCCAAATATGAACATGTATTTATGGACAAACATTCACAACCACACTCATACTCATTCTCCCCCATACTTCGATGAGTATTTTCAAGTGTTTCTCCCCCATAGTGCAGGCAACACCAAACTTGTAAGTTCTCCATTTTACAAGCTAATCCAAGCTTGCAATTTCTCCATTAACAAGATAATCCAATCTTGCAATTTCTCCACCATTATACTCCAAGCTTTCTTCCAAGGTTCCAAGAGTTTCTCATTTCTTCTTTCTCCTTTCTCCCCCAATGATTTCCAAAGGGTTTTAGCTTCTACTCATTTCTCCCCCATTTTGTCACTCAATGACAAAGGGCTAATAAGCACATATTTTGTGCTTCCTCAAACTCCAACATGCCAATAACTATTCATGCAACCATATTGAAAAATACCATTCAATAGACATGAAAAATTATCATTCACCATGGCATCCATATAACAAGGAGAGAAACATGACATCAAAATATAAACCACACCATTGCATTTGACAAAAATATCATCATTCCATGCAACAAGGTTTGAATAAGTACATGCCCAAAAACATAGTTTTTTCAAAAAGCATAAGAAAAACTATCCTAAGCTACGCCATCTGGATGAGGAGGAGGAGGAGTAGTAGATCTGCGATGAGGAGCTGTGTCGTCTCTTTTACAGGACATGAAGGAGAGGAAACTCTGAAGGGTCTCCTTCACATTGTTGGCCAAAGCATCAAACCTGCTTTCCAACTTAGCTTCCAGGGCAGTGTATTTGGTAAGCTGTCTGTCTTCAAGTACGTGGAGACGATCTTCAAAGAACCTTCGACTAGCTAGGTTGAACTCTAGTTCTTGTTCTTCTTCTTCTGTTGCATCTTGCATGTCCGGGAGTGAAGTGAAGTAGATGAGGCCTGAGTGGCAGACTGAGAGGCTCCCTCACCAATGATCTGCAGAAACATGGTTTTTCCTAGGGACTTCCGTACATCTATCTCATTTATTGGCCTGATACTCTTTGGTACGTCTCCCTTGGAGGACTTAACTCCACAACTCAAATCTATCCTATACATGAGGTAGCAGAAGGGATGATGACTTGTCATGGAAGAGTTGATGTATCTGATGATTGTCTTGCACATGAGCATGGCCAAGCAAAATCTTTTCCCAGTCACTGCTACATACATGTGAACCAACATAAATTGGTTCAAATATCATTGATTTCCATGTCCTGAGTAGACATTCGAGCATAAGAACAGGTGCATTAATCTGTCTTCTGGGAGCATGCCGACTTTCTTAAGCTATATCTTCTTCCTCCACTTTACTCTCTTCCCTTTCTGCCCGCAGAATTTCCTCACATACTTTTGCTTATCCTTCTCCTTATTTTCAAAATTCTCATGGATAGTAGGCAAGTATCAATTCTTGACAATTAGAATTCCAAGCATTTTGGCAACCAATGGAGGGCCAACCTCAATAGGCTCAAAGTCTTGGAAGTATGTCCAAAACCAGTTCTCCTTTTCTTGGTGAGGTTCAATGGAGCAAAACATTATTTTGGCCATGCAGGGATGACGTTTCCCACCTCACTTGAGGAGATTCTCCCATCAAGACTTTCTAATATACTTTAAAACTCTGTCTTTTTCAAATATACCGGATCAGTTGTCCTCTCGATATTGAGCTCTGCGAAGGAGGGATATGGTTTGAGGGGCAAGAGAATAGGAGCATCATAATCCTTTCTTCTTCTATTTCTTCCTCTACTTCCTCAGGCTCTTCAGCATAGCCTTGAAATCCTTCTCTCATTTTCTTCTTCCTGTTCATCTTCATCATCTCCTTCTCCACTTTTATTTCTCTCATTTTTTTCTTCTTTTCCTACAACACTACCTTCTTAAACAACTGGAGGTACCCATACATCCTCTTCTTCACTACTCGAATCTTCCTGAGGACTAGGCTCTCTAATCACCTTTCATTTTCCCACTACCTCCTTCACTTGAGGTCGGACAAGTGAGGTGGGCTCCCTAATCACAACTGATCCAGGTCTTTTGGGAGGAAGCTTAGAGGATCTATCACTTGCTGGCCTCCTTGCCTTGGACTCTAAGAGTGCTAGGACTTTGAGATGTGGGGGATTCCTCAAAGCTAAGGGTTGACCCAGCTTTTTCAGAAGCTCTTTGCTTTGAAGGTTTGGGTTTTTTGGGAGGATGAGAGATAGCTATGGGTTCTTTCTCTATGTTAGGAGTTTCAAACTCTGAGAGATTCTTGGTCTTTGGCATTTTGAACTTGATTTTCTTAGCTCCTCTAAGGTAAAATCAAAATGGGGAAGAATAGAGCCTTACCCGAACCGAGAAAACTAACAAATGCGTGAGACAAAGACGAGCTGACGAAGAAGAAGCCTTTTCTCCTGCGGAAATCCAGAGAGAACACGTAGGAAGATACGTTTAGGAAAGCTAGAGCACGACCTATCGCGAGTTGCAGAGGAGTTTGGAGAAGATGATCAAAAGAGGGAATGGAAAGTTGGTTTCGAAAACAGCAAGGGTTTAACTTAAGCAACTACCAGTCGACACGGACGATATATCGTCCTCCACGATAGGTTCTCCTGTCGATACAAAGTCACTTAGCGATCTGTCGCCATGACTTAAAACTTGAATTCTTCCTTAAGTCCATATCTACCTACGGCCGATGCATCGTCACTTGATGATTGATCGTTCTGCCGAGGCATTGCACATTGGCGATGTGTCGACCTTACCAGACATGGATAGTTTTCCAAAAAAATGATTTTGTTTCGAAAACACCCCATTAGTTTTTCAACACAAAACATGGTATACACAAATCATATACATCATGATAAACAATCCACATACCACAAAATCATTTTGGAATTGATCAAATTTAAAATCATACACCAAGTAGCCATACCACATTCAAACATGCAAACAATTGACCATCTTAAGCATATTGAACTGAAATTTTACACTTGGAAACCGCATTTCCATGGTACGTATGATTTTCCAAGAAAAACTAATGCTATAGCCAAGAAAAGCTTAGTCTAAGCTTGTAGTCACCAAATTCCTATCACATGTCATAGCACTTGGGCTATTTCAACTCACTTGCCACTAGAGTTCAAATTGTAATGGTTTAAGATATGAAATTGAATCATAAACCAAAACAAAACATGATTAGTTGGTGGTCTATCTTTTAGGTACCCAAATGGTTGAGTTTGGTCTCTCATATACATTCCTTTGGACATACCTTGTGGGTCCAAACATAGGATGCCTCAACTCCTTCAAGATATGATCTAATTGTCTAAGTATGGAGTCTTGCCTTGGGTCCACCTTCCTTGGGGGTACATACCTTGGAGGTTTAGGCCTTGGTGGATGTATTTTAGGCATTCCTTTAAAGTTTGGTGGGTGTCTTTTAGGATTGACATTATGAAATGGGAATGTCTTTTAAACTTAGCATTTAGGGCATGGTTAAGGGTCTTATCTTGCATGTGTCTCTTCCTAAGGTTACACTCCAACTTATAGTGTCCAACCTTATGGCAATAGAAACATTTACCCTTGGGAGTCTTAGTCACACTACCCCTAACAAATACCCTTTGGCTTTTAGTTCCATTGGTTTCCAATAAGGAACCAAGATCCGATCTATCGCCATACTTTTTACCCGAACTTAACAATTTTTTTAATCTTTCCTCACCTCGGGCAAATTTATCTTGGAATTTTTCCTTATGTCTTTTTAGCTATTTTAAATCCAAAGATAATTTCTTAACCTCCTCTTCAAGATTTTTGTTGACGACACTTAATGATTCAACATCCAAACAATGTATTTGAATCTTATCTTGAAGGGTGTTCACATTTTCCTTTAGTTTGATGTTTTTATCATTAAAGGATTTTAATTGAGAGGTGAGTGGAGTGTTTTCAATTTTTACACCTTCAAGTTGGCTTGATAACTGTTGGTTTTCACTTTTAGCCTTATCTAGTTTTTTTGGCCAACTTCTCACTCTTAAGGTACAAGGCATTGGAAGATGATTGAAGATCATCATCTTCATCACTACTACTTTCAATATCCGCCATTGTATCAATTGTGGGAGCATCCTTATGTTCAACAATTGAAGCCACAAAAACCTTGTGGGTTTCTTCCTTAACTTGAGTCTCCTCTTCCAAGTCACTTTCGGATTCCGAGGTCTCCTCATGTGTGGCATTCATAGCCTTCTTGGGCTTTTTGGAAGGACATACGTTAAAGTAGTGTCATTTCCCACAACAATTGAATTATTCTTGTTCCTTATTTTTCTTTTTCCTCTCTTTCACCATGAGCTTCATGTTTTTTAGGGGTTCTTTCACTAGGTTCTCTCTTTCTAAATTTTATCATTTTATTGAACCTTTTAAAGTTTTTTAAGTATTTCTTAGCAATCATAGCCATTTCCATGAAGATTTCTTCTTCCCTCATTTTCAAGGCATCAAATTGAGCTTCTAAAAGTTGGGGCTTTGATATTTTCACAACAGATGTGCCTTCGTGGGTTCTCTCAAGAATTTTCCATGCCTCTTGTGCGGCCTCACACTTCATTATCCTTTTGTGTTCATTGGGTGAGAGTGCACAATTCAAGGCATTTAGTGCTCTACCATTAGCCGTGCATGAGGCCTTTCCATCCCTAGTCCATAAGGAGTAAGCTTTTATCTCTACGGATGTGGACGTAGTGGCCGTATCCACTTTCTTAATCACCGGGTGTGTCCATCCAGTACACACAGAATCCCATATAGATGTATCAATGGAGATGAAAAAGTTTTTCATCTTTGCTTTCCAAGAAGCATAGTTAGATCCATCGAAGTAGGGTGGTTTAGAGATGGCATAGCTCTCTCCCATAGACATGGTACTAGCACTTTGATCACTTAGACGGTTAAGTTTTTACAATGAGCACGAGACTCTAATACCAATTGAAAGTTCCCTAAGTGCTTAGAGCCAGATTAACCCTAGAGGGGGTGAATAAGGTAATCACAAATTATGGGTCCTTTTAAATTTTCTTGACTAATATACTGCAGAATTTAACAAACAATTGATCAAGTGTGTGATTTTAAAGTGTGCAAGATCAAGAGCAATCACACAAAGAGACAATGGACACGATTTATAGTAGGTCGGTTAAACAACCTACATCCACTGTAGAGACTCACCCAACCTTGGGCTATCTCCAATTCACTAAGCGTTGGAATTACACCAACACAATAGAGTAAGACTTCCACCTATCCAATTGATTGACACTTTCACCCAATTCCTATGCCACTATTTTTTATAGTGGTTCAAGAGAAAAACAATCTCTTTAATACACTTCACAAAGATATAGATTTTAGTAAAATCTAAACTAGAAGCACTTGCCGTTGAAGCCTTTGCAAATGAAGTTGTGCTTCTTGAATCGATCCACCAAATGTGAGCTCGTACAATCCCGACGTCGATGTAACTCGTCGTGTAGAGAAACCACAATCCTTGGGTATGGTCTTTTAGAAAATTAGGTTCCAATTTCTATTGTAGAAGCTTTGGCTTTATCCTTCTCTCTTAATCACAATCTTTATCGATTGGATACTTGAATGATTTGCAAGTTGAATGCCAAGAGAGAATAAGCCTAATAGTTTACCTTTAGTAGGTGAGGATTATCTGGAGTAGATGTCTCTTTGAATGCTCATTAATTCAACCTCTCTCACCACCAAACAATGAACATACTTATAGGCAACATAAAAAATTTTGTATCACTGGAACACACGATCGATCGTGTACAGGCGATGGATCGTTCGGGTTTAAATTCCTTTCCACCAACAGGACCATTAAGCATTAAATGCACAGTAACGGATCTAAAACGGTAACCTCATGATTGATCGTACCACATAACTGATCGTCCGTATTTCCGCCGATTGATCGTGAGTTGGTGAATGTATTAGCCTGACACTGACTGTATTTTCCTTTGTCAAGTCTCATCTAGTCCCAGGGGATTGATCGTGATGCCGATCTGTTCTTGCCTTGTACTCACGATCGATCGCATACCCGATTGATCGTGTGATACCAAGTTTTCTAGACAATCGATCGTGGGCACCCGATAGTATCATCCTGAGACCACATGAGTTTGATAGTCTTGTTCAACCAGAACCCCTAACATTCCACACGACATATCGCAAGACTACGATTGGTCCTGTGTTGTCCTTGGCGACTGATTGTCCGACACGATGTGTCGTCCTGACAGTAAATTCATATTTCCAAGTCGGGTTCCAATTCATTGTCAAGCACATGTCCACATAAGGTATGAGTACCACCTAAGGTCATCTATGGTCGTTTATCATCAGTGATTGCAGACACGTTGATCTGTTGAGTCTTCACACTTCAACCAACGCTTGAGATCTTGAGTCTTGAGATTCTCTCTTCAAGGCATTGCTTCACCTAAGTCACAAACTTGACAAATAGGTGACTCGGCATGCCGGGACAGTAACAGTATAGTCTCACATAGACCAATAAAATAAATTACCGTAAACACCTATCCAAAACTCAATTATTGTAGGTCTCAAACACGCTCCAACTGAAACGAAATCCATTGTTTCTTCAAATTAAACTAATAAATTCTAATATTTGCCACATCAAAGTCTTCAATATAGCCTAAAGAGGAAAAATCAATCTCTTAACAACTCATCTCCTATGGGTGAACAACAGGATACCTGCCTCCATAAGAGATCTAAAAGTTTCGATGGGTGAATCCACAATCCATGCTCAAAGTAATCTCACATTCCAACATATCCAATATTGTAACGCCCTGCCCTTTTTCACTCACTTTTTCCCGTAAATTCAGTGTGTATTATTTTTTTTGTAACAGAGCAGAGTGATAGAGCGCGGGACGTCACGATGCGAGCTAAGTCCGAACTTCCAAAGTCCGACCCTTAACTGGCCAACCCTATGTGTGTATGGACTCAGTCCAATACAATGGTTCACACATAGCAATACCGATTTGCAGAATAAAATCATAAACTGCGGAAACATAATCATCAAAATGCGGAATCATATTAGAACAAGTTCTAATCCACTCAGATAGCAAAGTACGTCATAATCATCAAACCAAATCATTCAACCATCTAAGTTATTACATTCCAAAATCCGAATACCAAATACAAGTTCATGAGTAATTTATTCAAAAAATATAAACTAGATCTTCCAAGCTCCTATGCCTGGTCCGTCTTACGCTCATCATTCCCCTGAGTACCTGTATCATCAACTAGGTTAGAAGTAGGGCGTTAGAACAACGCGCCCAGTAGGTATTCCAGTTACGGCTAACACATGGTTAGTACAAAACATATATTATAACATAATATATAAAACCAGGTAAAATCCATGCCATACAATGATGACAGATATGCAATGAGTCCCACCCATCACATGTACATAAAGTACCCACCACATAGGTCTTCCGAACGCCCCGGTGGAGTGTGGACCCTCCGGAAATCTTTTTGATGGAAATCACATTAAGGTGTTGCACATAGGTTTTTCGGACGCCCCGACGGAGTGTGACCCCTCCGGTTATAAATCCTTGACCCCATGCCATGCATGAGATACCAATGAAACACATGTTATTTTATAACATAAACATAGCATTTAAAAATCATACTTTAAAACACATGCTCTTTCCTCATATAAACAAGGCATATGGAAATCAACCTTTGAAATATAATCAATACATGTTATTTACAACATGAACATAGCATTTAAAATCCATAATAAAGCATATCCTTTGAAACCTATTTTCATCAAATATAAGATAAAACAAAGTATATAATCCATGGTTTCAAAGAGGTGGAATCCTACCAAAGACCATTCACAAGTCCTTGCGTTCCCGTCCAAGATTCGATCACCGATCGCGCACCGTTTGCAAGATCCCATTACCTTATAATATAATGATAAATCAACACCAAGTCTCACCTAATTAAAAGGTTCTAAGTCCATAAATAAAACCCCTTGGGGTTCGGCCATACACCATGGCCGAACCCATGGCTTACCATTTTTCATACATATTTACAAAAATGCCATTGTTGATAACCATAGCCCTTTTTCTTTGCTTAGGTTCCAAATCATCCATTCATGCTTCCAAAGCACATAATCCCATAAAATAATTCATGGGGTTCGGCCATACACCATGGCCAAACCCAATGTCCAATATTCTCTCATATTTACAAAAATGCCATTGGTTTCCTCTTTCCTTTAAATCTTCCATCCCTAACCAAATAAGTCCATCAAACACCAACTTGTGGGGTTCGGCCATACACCATGGCCGAACCTCACCCTTTTTGTTCATTATTCAATTAATTACCAAAATGTCATTGGTCTAGTATTTAATTAACAATTTGTTGATTTAACCCAACATACATAACCCTATGTCCATTAATCCTCATATAATTACCATATTACCACACAAGGCTAACCTTTTATTTTTAACAAGTATTTACAACAATGTCATCCATGGCTAACATAGCCCATGATCTACCATGTTCTCATTTATTTACCAAATTACCATTGCCTCCAACAACTTAGGCTTAGGTTCCAACACATAGATCCATTTATTGTTCCATAAATAAACCTCATGGGGTTCGACCATACACCATGGCCGAACCCTATGTCCAATATTTTTCCATATTTACATGATTGTCATTCATGGCCAACCTTCCTAAATTAAACTCCACCTTCTATCATTAGAAGGTTTCCATAATTAAACTTACCAAATTTAGCACCTAACTTCCGTAATTAGAGACTTTCCAATTTAGTCTCTTCCTTCCAAAATTCCATTAAACAAACCCAATGTTCCTCCATGGTTTTCAATCCTCAAAACCCATAAATTAAACATGTCTTTCCATAGTTGGTTTTAAAGAGAGAATCCATACCTTTCACGCTATATGCAGATCGAAACACGAACTCTGGAACTGGCATTACTGCCCTTGTTGCTAGCCTCACATATTGTTACTACAACGTTACAAACATTGTATATCTTGCACAAGAGTTCCTCCATCACCTTAAAGAAGACTTTTCTTTTGCTAGCTGTCCTAACACCTTACAACCACCATTGCTTGTGCTGACAACAACCTGCTCCAAGATGTGCCAAGTATACCTCTCAGTCAGGTTCTTATTCACACAGCCTGCAAGAAGTTCTCTCTTCCCTCTATATCTTTGATAGATCAGCCACCCAAAAGATCTCTCTGATATGTTTGGACGTAGCTGCTGTGTCCACCACCTGCTGCCAACGTTCGCTGCTCTGCTGTTTGCAGCCAGCACACACGCTGGTTCCTCTTTGTAAAACAGAGGTTAAGCTGTATGTAAAACAACCCCTCCTTGCTGCTTACACGAACAGCTTGCTGCCCACGTTGCAGCCAGCAATTCTGGACTAAAATTTGTCCTCAGATCAGTCCCTCCTTGCTGCTGTTATTCCAGCCACTTCTCTTGTTCGGCTGGTATGATCTTCTGCCTCTCTTTGATCAAGCCCATCTTGATGGATCTCAGCCCACACAGATCAGCAGCACTCCTCTTTACAGCGTCAGATCTTATTATGGCCGAACCAGCCATTGACACCTTGCAACCACCCTTTGTTGCAACACGTCTCTGATCTTGTGTTGCTGAAACTTCAGACTTGCACCTTAAATCAGCACCCACGATGACAGTCCATTATCTTTGGTTTTCCCTCACCAATGATATTCCTCTGTGATTTGTGTATATCAGACGGTCCTCTTACTGATTTTTCCCAAGTGAAAAATCCAGCAACAAGGCATAGTGCTGGCAGCCCTCTTACACGTTGTTTCTCTATGTCCCCTGCTTCATGTTCACTGCTCTGCTGTTCTCAGATCTGACCGAGAAGACCCCTTTCTCTGCCTTGTGTATTTGCTGCACCTTCCATATACACAACGCCGATCTGCAAGCTTCTTTCCATTCGCAGCTGTCATAGATTTCAAGCAACATCGTGTATTGTTCTATGTATACATTTCTCGCTGACAACCCCTCTTCTTGCCTCTTTTATAAACCTCCCTACGGTTCTTACTTGCTGAAATAGCAGGTGATAATTTCAGCCGTGTAACATGCATAGAAACTGCCAAGCGCCCCATGCTTCCCTTTCCTTTATTACTACCCCTTGGCCAATCTTAGAAGGTACTAAGATTGCTTGCAATACCCATTGTCGTGAGCCCTCATGGTTGCCTCTCTTGTATCTAATTTCCAATTAGTCTAATTCTATACTTAGATAGTGCCATGCGCCACTTCTCTCTTTCTTTTATTAAACTCCCAATTTAGAAGGTGCTTAAAATAAACCTTGCCCCCCTTAGGCCGTACGCCCTTGTAGTATTTTTAGTCATTGTCATAGATGGCAATGCCGTGAGGCCCCATTGCTTAGATTAGCAATTGCTGACCTCTCTTCCTTAATTTGGAAAGTGCCTTAGCTAATCAAATCCCCTAAACCGTGTGCCCTCCTATCTTAATTGGAATGGCCGACCTTCCCTCTTTGAAAGTGTCATACATGGCCATGCAATGTCTTATTTAATTTTGGACATTTTCTTAAGATACTCTAACATATCAATGTGGATATGAAAATCCCACATATACGGCCAAGCCATTAATCCAAAATTCCCTCATGCGCATATTCATAATCCATTTAAATTCAGCCCCATTTAATTTTATTAAAATCCTTTCCATAATCCGTTGGGTCATAATTGGACAAAGACCCAACATTTTTACCTATCTAAGATCCCTATCCAATAATTCACAAATATAAATGGGTAATAATAATAACTTGAAAATCTAGGTATTACAAATATTAACGAATCAAACACCCACTTACAACTATTAAGGGTTTGAACCCAAAATCCATAAATCTAGCTTACTATAGTGCTTGTCCCATGGTATATCTACTGTCTAAACTTTCAAATTGCAACCATTGACAAAATTTGATGAATAAATGAATTAGAGGTTCCCGTATTGATTATTACATTAAGCAACAATGGTAAACTAACGTACCTTGAATTCACGACTGGATCTAATGCTTCTTCAATCTGAGGTGTGATGGCGTAGATGCGGCCCTGCGTCATATGACTTCCACACAATCTGTTGCTGACCACCTCTCGGCGCCATTGGTTCCCCATGAACTATCTGAACAACAGGAACGGGTTGGAATGGTCTAGTCTTTCGAGGAAAAAATCGAGAGGTATGACCTGGTTGCTTACAACTGTAGTAGTACACTTTCTCTCCCTGCTACTGAGGTTGCCTCCAAGTTGGCAATATGACTTGGCCATATGGCCCCACTACTTATAGTTATAACACCGTACATGATCTTGTCCAACTGACGAATGGTGTTGTTCGGTTGGGGCTTTCTGATTCGGTTGCATTTCTTGTCTCCTTCTTTCATTGAGACGAATTTTACATTTACCATCATTTGGGGGTACCTATTCTTGCATTTTGGAGGCTCTAATCGTTGTTGCCTCAATCAATGTGGTCCCTTATGTACAACCTCTTTAAATGTAGGGTGTAAGTCTGGGCTAGACCAATGCACAGTCCTAAAGGGGGATGAATGAGACCTTTTCAAATTTTAATTTTCTTGTTTAAAATTATGTAAATCAATGTGCAGCGGAATAATAGAAAGTGCACCCAATTTCAATTGATTTAAATTAATAAACAAATCAATAATAGACACAATTAATCAAATCAATATAAAATGCATGTATACAATATGATCAGATTTAATAATCTTGATTTAATTAATACCAATAATTAGTCTAAATAATTTAATCAAGCTTAAGTGCACAAATAGAGTTAGAATAGAGTTAGTAACAAGATAATAAATCATGCACCAAAAGACAATCAACCACACCATGTATGTAACGACCTGCTCCGACCTTCTAGCACAATGTTGATGTACAAATTTTACATTTATAATCTCGCAAGCGCACGAACCATTTAATAGTATAGCGATTGAGTGCGAGGTCAAACCCAAAGAAAATCCACAAAATATATGCTTAAAATTAAATTGGTACCTTTTAAAAAGATGTAATCTTAAGAAATCTAATACATGGAATTACAATTTTAATTTAATCTTAGAAAGTTAAAATTAACATTATTATTATCTAACTTATAAATTTAACAAATCGAGAATCAAGTCCATATTCTTTTTATTAAATTGGTGAAACATGAATAATGGTAGTCTCATCTTAATTTAAATTTACATGTTTTAAGACCAAAATATCATAGCTCCTACCCTAGTTAAAGAATCTTGTTAGAGAGAGTTTGATTACAAAGAATTAAAGAATTAAAAATTAAATGTACAAGATTCATAATATATATGTTGAATATTTTTTATACAACAAACATATAAAGTAACTAATGTAACTAAAGATAAGAAATAAATTGACAAATAAAGTAAATGACAGAATAAATAAATGCATAATTTAAAGGTGGTTATGGAATTTTTCTCTCATCGCCCAAAATTATTAAATAAACAAGAAACCTAGATCTGAAATTCAACGCATACAATTCAAGATTCATTTTACCCCTTTTACTTAAAATCTATACTCTTTGATCTAATTAAAGTTTGATCCTAGGTTCAACATTCACAACCTTAGACTTTAATCAAATAAAGAACATGAATTAAAAATTAAAATAAAACATAAAAAATATCATGAATAATCGGACTTTTCAAGAATCTAAAAATGGACGTTTCTTATTTATTAAATGGAAGAATTCAAGTACAGGCTACATAAAATTAAGTACAAGAAAGACAAAACAAATGAAAATTTACGACTCTCACTTGTAAAATTCGAATGGAGTTTCTATCTTCTTGCTTTTTCTCTTTGGCCTTTGGTGCTCTTGAGATCCAGGTCAAATTTGAATTTTGGGTGTGAGGAAGTGGGGTGTTTATAGGCTCAAGGTTGGAATGGACGGCTGGCATTAAATCTTGGTTTAAGTGACATAGGAGTGATTTGGATTAAATCTCAATGGAGTTGGGTGGATGGGACTAAAGGTTGCAAAAAGGTTAGGGTTTACAAGGGGTGCACACACATTTGGCTGTGTGGTGGCTTGGAGTGGTGTGCAAGCAAGGAGAGAGGGATTTTAGGGATTGGATTGGGCAATGGAATTTTCGAGTTTAGCATGTAGGGTTTAGGGTTTGTGTTGTGTAAGGATGAATGAATGGTGGAGATTGAGAGATGAGATGAATGGATGGATGGATGATAATGAGATGAGGTGGAGGGTTAACTAGGTGTAAAATTCGAATGTGTTGGATTGGGATTGCAAAAATCGTGTGGATGGATGGTAGATTGGGATGATGAGGTGTGTAGGGATTTTAGAAGTGTATCTAGATGGTTTTAGGTCTAAGTGCATGGAGAGGTTTTAGGTTGCAAAAATCCTGTGGAGTGTGTGTTGGATGGATAGGGTAGTGATAATGCATGGGCGATGGAGGCTAGTTTGAGCTTCAAGTTGTTCTCACTTAGAGTTTTGTGAATGGATGGCTAAGATTGTTTTGGGTTAAATCTAATGGTTCTAGGTTTAATTTGTAAAAATAAATTATAAAAATGATAAGGTATCTAATGAAGGGATTGGATTGAAAGAGGGAGATGGATAGATGATATGATGAATGGCCTAGATCTAATGCAAATTATGTATGTGATGGATGAATGTGGAGGCTCTAGGACTTTCCTAATGATGTGGATGGTTGTGATGAAATGTCCTAAGATCTAATGGCTTAAATGTTTGATGGATGATTAGGTGATGCATGGATGGATGTGTTCCTAAGGTTAATCTAGATGATAGATAGGTGGGATGGTCTAGATCTAAAGTTTATGCATGTATGGTTTGGATTTGAAGATGGATCTAAGGTTTGACCTAATTTTGGTACATGGGATGGAAAGTTAGGATTTAAGATGAGGATTTGATGGTGTGGATGTAAAGTTGAGTTATGGGTTTTGACCATAGTTAATTGGGTATGGACTTGGGTGAAATTCGAACTTGATCCATGGAGCATTGGACTTTGAGCTTGGACCTCAACTCTTAGACTTGACTTTGGGCTTGAGGACTTGGGATTGAGCTTGAGAACTGGGGCGTGAGTTGCACATTGGCCTGGCGCACTGCGTGAAATGCGCATCGACTGCATGTGACTTGGCCCAAGACTAGCTTTTGGAGCTAAGCTTGGCCCATTTGAAGTGGATCTTGGCCCATTTACTTTTGAATTTCAGCCTTTGCACCTTTAATTGCAGGTTCACTCTCCCAGAATTAAATAATTAACTTCAACAATTTAAAATCTAAAAATATTGAATTAATCTAGACTTTCATAAATGGATCCAGACTAACCAATTTACATGAAAACCCTATAAGTGGAGTGAAAATAATTACTAAAATTTCAGATCATCTATTTTAGGCTCAAAACATGCAATTATCCACTGACTTAGCTTGATTTCCTGAATTCTCCATTTTTAATTTACAAAACTAAGAAATTACAATAAATGCACCAATATACACATAATTGAGAGCTATCTGGTCCAATAATCAAGGGTAAAAATATAAGATTTCAGTGCTCAACACACAATATTGTCCGCTTTGGTCCCACACCTGAGCCTGCACGGCTTTGTATCTGAGGACCCACACCATTGTATCCCTCAAAAGGCCTTGTGCTAGATGGAGAGAAAACCAAATATCTACTAGAGAAATCCAAGTCCCTTTGGCGATGTGGGACTTATGAAATACGCCCATTACCGCAAATCCCAAGAGCCTCACAATTTTCTCTCCATTATGGCGCACTCTGTCTTTTCAACTGGGCCCCTTATGGGGCAGGGTACAACAACCTATCCCCCCCTTCTCTTAAGACCAAAGCCGTCCCCAGCTTGACAGCTGGTTGAGACACGCACCAGCCCACACCCTCAGCTGAGAGTTGAGCAGTGGTCTGATACCATTTGTAACGGCCTGCCCCGACCTTCTAGCACAACATTATCTGCTTTGGTCCAGCACCCAGGCCCGCACGGCTTTGCATCTGAGGACCCATGCCTAGGGAGCCCTCAAAAGGCCTTGTGTTAGATGGAGAGGAGCCAACTTAATATATACCAGATGAATCCAAGTCCCTCTAGTGATGTGGGACTTATGAAACACACCCATTGGCCAAATACCAAGAGCCTGGCAATTTTCTCTCCATTCTGGCGCACTATGTCTTTTCAGTTGCCCCCTATGGAGTGGGGTACTGCAATGCACATGCGATTTTGAAAGGGTCAAAATAACCTATCAATACACACCAAGATTTTGAAAGGTTTGACCACCACGGTGTACTCCTGGACACCTATTTTTTATAGTGGTTTGTGTTGAGCACTAAAAAATGACATTTTACCCTCAATTTTGGATTAGTTGTCCTTTATTTTGTAAATAAAAGATGTAGTTAATGCAATTTTCTAGTTTTGTAGATAAGATTTGAGGAATACAGGAAACAGACATAAATCAGTGGATTATTGCAAGAATTGATCTTAATTTGGAAGATCTAGAATTTTTATAATTAATTCAAATCACTTTTAGGATTTATTTTGTAAATCGGTTAATCTCGAACCATTTATGAAAATCTAGATTAAATCAATATTTTATATTTTAAGTGGATGGTTAATTATTTAATTCTAGAAAAGAGAATCTGCAATTAAAGAGGCCAAAGTCTGAATTCAAGATCCATGGGCCAGAGATCCACTTCAATTGGGCCAATCAAAGCTTCAAAGGCCAACACTGGGCCAGGCCACAAGCAGTCCATGCGCATTTCACATAATGGGCCAGGCCAATGAGCAAATCCAAGGCCAACAAGGCCTAAGTTAGTTTGCTCAAGTCCAAGATCTATTGAGGCCCAAGTGCATTAAAGTACACGATCCAAATGCTCATTTGAGGCTCGAATCCCTAAATCCATAACCCATTTACACGCCCAAGTCTTGTCCATTCGAAATTCATATCCACCATCCATTCACTATCTTCAATCTCAACCCTTCATCTCATGTATCAAAATTAGGTAAACCCTAGAGCCTCCATTCCATACCCATTGAATACCATTCATCATCCTAGATCTAGGCCATTCATCTAATCATCCATCTTGATCAACCTTTCAATCTTAAACCTCCATTAGGAAACCGACCATTTACATAATTTATTTTAACCAACTTACATTAGAGTCATTAGATCTAAATCCAATTCAATCATAGCCATTCATGCATTAAAACCCTAGATCAAGAACCCTTGTAAGCCTCCACACGATTTACACACATCATCACACGATTTTTACAACAAAAATCTCTCCATCAACATAACTCAAATTCCATCTAAGTTCATTCCCCAAATCATCTACACCTCATCATTTCAATCCTTCCATGTCATACACGATTTTGCAATATCCAATCCCCTCATGTGCATATCACTAAGTTAACCTAAGCCACATCTCATCCATTCATTCATGTCATCTTTAGATCTCAACCATCCATGCATTGTATTACATTAAACCATAAAGCTAATCTCCCATGCTAAATTTCATCCTACCCTATCTTTTCTCACCAATTCCTATCTTCTCTCCACCTTTGCTTAGCCACCAAGCCTGTAACGCCCCGCCCTTTTTCACTCATTTTTTCCCGTAAATTCAGTGTATATTTTTTTTTGTAGCAGAGTAGAGTGATAGAGCGCGGGACGTCACGACGCGAGCTAAGTCCGAACTTCCAAAGTCCGACCCTTAACTGGCCAACCCTATGTGTGTATGGATTCAGTCCAATAAAATGGTTCACACATAGCAATACCGACTTGCGGAATAAAATCATACAACTGCGGAATCATAATCATCAATATGCGGAATTATATTAGAACCACGTTCTAATCCATTCAGATAGCAAAGTATGTCATAATCATCAAACCAAAACATTCAACCATCTAAGTTATTACATTCCGAAATCCAAATACTCAAATACAAGTTCATGAGTATCTTTATTCAAAAACACGTAAAGTAAGTCTTCCAAGCTCCTATGCCTGGTCCGTCTTAGGTTCATTGTTCCCCTGATTACCTGTATCATCAACTACAAGGTAGAAGTAGGGCGTTAGTACGACGCGCCCAGTAGGTATTCCAATTAGGGTTAACACATGGTTAGTACAAAACATATCATATAACATAGTCATATCAAAACCATATAAATCCATGCCATGCAATGATGACAAATATGCAATGAGTCCCACCCATCACCTGTACATAAATGTGCCTACCACATAGGTCTCTCGGTTTCCCCGACGGAGTGTGGACCCTTTGGAAATCTTCTTGATGGAAATCACATCAAGGTGTTGCACATAGGTTTTTCGGACGCCCCGACGGAGTGTGACCCCTCCGGTTATAAATCCTCTACCCCATGCCATGCATGAGATGCCAATGAAACACATGCTATTTTATAACATAACATAGAATTGAAAATCATCATTTGAAAACACATCCAACACATACTCTTATATAAATAAACTTAGTATGTAAAATCATCCTTTGAAACATAATTGGCCCATGCTATTTTAAACAATTAAACATAGCATTCGAAATTCAATATAATAAAACATATCCTTGAAAAAATATTTTCATCAAACATAATACAAAAACAAAGTACATAAGGCATGGTTTCAAAGAGGTGGAATCCTACCTAAAACTGTTCACAAGTCCTTGCGTTTCCTTCTGAGGTTCGATCACCAATCGCGCACCACTTGCGAGATCCCGTTGCCTTATAATATAATGATAAGTCAACACCCAGTCTCACCTAATTACAAGGTTCTAAGTCCATAACAAAACCCCATGGGGTTCGGCCATACACCATGGCCGAACCCATGGTTTACCATTTTTCATACATATTTACAAAAATGCCACTATTGGTAACCATAGTCCCGTTTATTTGCTTAGGTTCCAAGTTATCCATTCATGCTTTCAAAGTACATAATACCATAAAATAACTCATGGGGTTCGGCCATACACCATGTCCGAACCCTATGTCCAACATTCTCTCATATTTACCAAATTGCCATTGGTTTCCTTCTCCTTTTAAATCTTCCATAATTAGACCTTAAAAAAAAACTTCCCTAATCAAATAAGTTCATCAAACATAACACAAGGGGTTCGTCCATACATCATGGCCGAACCCATGGTTCTCTTACTTTGGTATTTTAATTACATTTTTTTGCAATTCCTTTCTCCATTAATTCATATCATACATTGTATCCTTTATTTATTTTAAAACTAACATAACCTAACTCATAATGTAGGTTCATAATCTGATTCATAAATCAGCCCTTAAACCATAATTTAAAAACACCTTTAATCCCTTAATTTAGAATATGGGGTTCGGCCATACACCATGGCCGAACCCTATGGTGTATAATTTCCAATTAATCTCCACCTTTCTATAATTGGAAGATCTCCAAATTTAGATTTCACCTTCCAAGAATAGAACTTTTCTTTATTAATCTTTCCTACTATCATTAGAAGGTTTCCCTATTTAACTTACCAAAAATATAAACCTCCTTCCATAAATGGAAAGTTTTCTAAAAATAACTCTACCTTCCATTTTTAACCTAAGGTCCACATTTAGAAGGTTTCTTAATTAAACAACAACCCTTCTATGATTGAATATCTTATTCCAAAATTCACAAGGTTTTCAAAAACTAATCCTAGTGGGGTTCGGCCATAACTATGGCCGAACCTCACTCATGGCAACCAATCCCTTCATTTAAATTAGGTTTCATAATCAAACCTTACCTTCCATTCTTGGTATGGTTTCCATAAATAAATTTTATTATAACACCCGCCCCTTTTCACCTAAATCAGAGTCTATTTTTTTTTTTTTTAAAGTGACAAAGGGCGCGGACGTCACGACGCGAGTTAAGTCCGAGCTTCTAAAGCCCGGCCCTTAACTGGCCAAACCTACGTGTGGGTGGAACGAAGTCCACGATGAACGGTTCACACGTAGAAGTAAGCTCGAGGAATACTACCCTAAGTGCGGAACTTACAATAGAGGCTAACCTACAATTTTTAGATAGGGGGAAGATTTCATCATTTAATTACTAAAATGCCATAACATCATATGTTTACAATAAAATCCAAATCATAGCAGTAAGTCTAAAATATTACATTTCCGACAAGCTAAACTATACCAATACACCTTTCCCAAAATAAACTTAAACAAAATAACTAGTCCGCCTTCCCAAGCTCCTAAGCTTGGCTCCCGTCTCGTCCTTCTGCTCCGGCGTTTCCTACGTCACCAGCTAGTGTAGAAGTAGGGTGTTAGACCACGCGCCCAATAGGACTCCGAGTAGGGCTAGCACACGGATTAGTAATAACAGCATACAGATATAACCCAATAAAAACAGGTAAACCATCATATAATGAAACTATAAAATGAATGCCATGCCATTGGTGTCTATGTTATGAATCCCACCCATCATCCCTACCATCATGATGTCATATCCCCCTTGACGGCAAGATCTCGTCAAGGTATCCCCATGCCTGTTCTCGGTCGCCCCGACGGAGCATGGACTCCGGTTTGTTTATTTTTTTCCGCCCATGCCATGCATGAGATGTAATGCATTATGCTATGTAATATTTATAACTCATAACCTTAACATATTATACATAGCCTAAACTTATAATGCATAACTTTAAACATAATTCATAGCCATATTCCATATAGCACTTAATCATAGCCATAATAATCCATCTTAAACATATCATAATCTTAAAACCCATCATACAACCAATCAATATAATTACTAAAAATAAACCAATAAACCAATCACATAGCATGTAATCCATGGCTTACAAATAGGTAGGAATCCTACCGAATACCGACTCGCGTCCTTTTACGGTTTCGTCCGATAATCCGGCTACTGAGACGCGTACCGCTCGTGATATCCAATACCCTATTACATACACATAATCAGTCCACATTTTAACTATTTCTAAGTCCATTCACATTTCCAAGTCCATATGAAAATCAGTCACTATTTAGGTTTTGCGGGTCCCATTTAATCCATTATATATTTTTAAGTACATGAGTCTAAAATCAGCCTCCTAGGCTTTATTAATCACTTATAAGGTTATTACATTAGAGCCCCTAAGTCCATGATCAATCTCCATGGAATTCTTGAATTTGGCCATTAATTACGGTTTTGCCACTACCTCTTTTCCATGATTAATCACTCATTTATCCATGCATGATTAAGTCCAAAATTGATCCATAACTTAGATCTATTAGTGACCTATCAACCATAACATGAACTCATTAAAGATAAGTCCTTAACTTAACCTAATCCCAATCAATTTAAACACATTCATACTCCAATCTAACCCATCAAAAGGCTCATAATTGGGCCATGGGTTCGGCCATACACCATGGCCGAACCCATGGTGTCATTTTCCCATTTTCTTCCTTGGTCAACATATATCACTTAATTCCATCACAAGTCCCTCCATGTGGGGATTTTATCATACATTTTAGATCACCCCTTTGATCAACATTAGGTCTCTTTTTGGTTCATCTGCATTACCAACACTCCCATTTATTTTCCATTATTCATAACCATTATCACACCATGATAAAACCCTCATCTTTAACTACATTGGAGTCCATTACAAATATCAACACTAGGTTCATTTTGGTACAACAAAACCACCAACATTCATCACCATAGGGTTCCACAACATTCCATCCATAAAATCTTTCCATAGTTTTTGTTTTTGAAATCCCATTTACAATGCTTAAGGTCCATTTAAAAAAATTGTTAATCTTCTCCATCATTTTTCTTATAAACACCCCTTTAAACTTAACCACATTTAATCAATAAGCCCTTAAAACCCTAAACCATCCTCCATGGTTTCCATTCTTCATAAACCCTAATAAATCATTAAAATGCCCAAATTACTTTCCACATCCTCCATTCCTTAAAACCCTAAAAAATTTACACATAAATTACATAACCCTAATTAGATTCATCAACCCTTTTTATGGCCGAACCCTATGGTCCATTACTCCATTTAAAACCCCCATTTCCATGCTTGATTAATACCTAATTACACAATGCACTCAATCCATTTATTTTTCCTTAAGCTAACCCTAATTTATCCATTAGGGTTTCCTCCACTTTCCATCTTTCAAATTGATGGATTTAAAATCCATGGCATAAAATTATTTGGCCACCATTAAATTTAACAAAATGAACCCCAAATCTTAAACCCTAAAAATCCAAAATTTCTTGTTTAAGAAATACTCACAATCCGTCGTCTCCTCTGATTTCCGCCACTCCCGTCGGCTTCCTTAGGCTTCCTTAGCCTCCTTTCTCCTTCCTCTTGATCTTTGGTAGACCAAGATGCTTGATCAATGGTGAAACCCTCCTAACTTAGGATTGGCCAAGGTAGGGTTTGCTTGAGAGAGGGAGAGGGAAAGATGATGAGAGGGAAGATAATGAATCTTGACCTTAGAGTGATGGACTAAAAATTTCTACCTCTTTCTTCTCTCCTTCTCTTCTTTTCTCCTTAGCTTCCTTTCTTCTCTTCTCTTCCTAGTGGGGGACGTCCATGAGGGAGTGAGAGAGAGGGAAAGAGTGGAATAGGAGTTAGATGGAAAAAGATGAGAAAAAGAATAAGATAGAACTTATCTTATCTTTACACTTTAACATTAACTTTTTCCAACCACCCCATAGATATTTTATATACTTTTTGACCCCAACACCCTAGCCAACGTTTTTCTTTGTGTATTTGGAGATGAGGTGGTTTGACTTGGGTCTTCCCTCTTTGACCACCTTTTTGGATAAGCGTACTTAATTACTTAATTAAATCATTAGGCTAATTAACCCCATTTAGCTTAATTCCACTTACTTAACTTGCCTTCATACACCCATGGTTGACCAATTCAACCATGGTGGCCGGCCCCACCAAACCTTGGGTCTACATGCCACCTCACTTGGTGAGGTGGAGGTGGGTCCCACTTGGCCATGTTTCTTAGGTCTAATTAATACTAACTTAGGTGATTAAAATTCAATTTAATCCATTTCCCTTATTGGATCACCATTGGGCCCATGGCCCAATTAAGTTCTCTTCTATCCATTTACCTTAGAGTTTGCATTATTTTGACCCATTGAGTCCCAAATGGGTATTGGGCCCAATTTGACTATCCTTGGCCCAATTTACCACCATTGACCCTTTAAGTAAACTTAAATCCAATCCATAACCCATTGGGCCCTGGTTGGGCCTTTGTCCACATTTTGATCCATTTACTATCTATTCCATCCAATTTCCAATTTCCACCATAAAAAAAAAATAATAATAACACATATATATTACTTTACAAATTCCGGGCCCTTACATTTATGGTCTTCAAGTAGATACTTTCTAATTTTAATATCCACTTCCAAGAATGGAAACTTTCCTTAATAAGTAACCTCCTTTCCATATTTGGAAACACCTTCCAAAATTAGATTGTTTTTCCATAATTAACCACTCCTTCCATATGTGGATTGCTTCCCAAATTTAGCAATACTTTCGATAATAAGGTTTCCAAAAATAACTCTAGTGGGGTTCTGCCATGCACTATGGCCGAACCTCACCCTTTTACATCTAGGTCCATCTTTTACATTTACTTTCCAATTTTAACCCATGGGGTTCGGCCAACCACCATGACCGAACCCTATGGTTCATGATCTTGGCCCTTGGTTTAGATCTAATCCAAAATTAATCATCAATCCATATAATGTTTGGTGGGGTTCGGCCATACACCATGGCCGAACCTCACTCATCCTTTTTATTATTTTAGATCCACTCAATTAGCCATAAAACAGCCATCGTTCAGCCATGCCATGGCCGACCCATATTCTATATTCTTTCATTGATTTTCTTGAATCTAAAACATACAATCACTAAAGGTTTCTATGATTTAAGATCTAGGAACATAAACCCAATTAATAAATCAACACTCTCCATGGTTTCCAACCTTTAAAACCCAATAGCTAATCATCTCTTTCCATGGGGTTCGGCCATGCACTATGGCCGAACCCTATGGTTCTTTCTTCTCCTTTTAAACCATTAACCCATCTCTAATTTTCTCTTCATGGGGTTCGGCCAACCACCATGGCCAAACCCTATGATTCTTTTGATTTCATAAATAAAATTATAACATTAATACTTAGATACTAACCTCTTCCTTGCTCTTCTAATCTTTCTCTTCCTTTCTCTTTGATTTTCTCCAAACAAGAACTCCTTCTAGTTGCTGCCCTTTTTTCGCTTGGTCTTGCCGTGTAAGAGAGGACTTGAGAGAGGGAGAGAGAGAGAGGAATATAACTTGGTAATGGGGTTGTAAAAACCATGCACCCCTATGGATCTCTCCTTTTATTAAGCTCTCCTTAATCCCATATTAGAATGTTCTTAATAGAATCTTGCCCTCTTGTGTTTCCCCTTTTTTTTTACACGTATACTATATTGTAGCTCAGTTTTAACCTTGTTACTTCTGAATAAAAAAAGGTGGTAAACTACAAAGTTGTAGCTCTCTTTCCAACGCAAAAGGAATCAAAGCAATCGGATATCAGAGTAAAAAGTTATAACCAAAACACTGGACATATGTCAAACCTTCCTTATTTAACCATGGCCGACTTTCCCTCTTTAATTAGCCATATCCGACTTTCCCTTGCATTATTAAGACTTCTTTTAATTCTTATTAGCAAGTACTATGCGCATAACCCTAATCATAATCCAAATAATCTTTTAATTTAATTCATAGATATTTCATCCCTTTTTAAATATCTAGCATATCATTGTGGATTTAAAAATCCCACATATCTCTCATGTGCATAATATATGTAAATCATTATCTAAAATTCGGCCAAGATAATCTTTATTTGATTTTTTTTAACATCTACTTGGATATTTCAAATCCACTACTCGGCCATAATATCTTTTGTTTAAAATTAGATATAATTCATCACTAAATTAATTCAACCCATTTGCATTTAATAAAAAACCAATTCCAACATTGGTTGGGTCCTAATTGGGTCATGGCCCAATTCTTGATCCAAATAAGGTTTAATTCTAAAATTCACAATTTAAAAGAGTAAATGTCATATAAAATAATGATTTGAAAATCCGAGGTATTACAAAGCCAACCTCAAACCAAAGCAATCCCAAATTCGTGAACACCAATTTTTGCCCTAGTTTTTCAACTTTAAATCCCCACCATCCATATTTCTTTAGATCCAATCCAAGCCATCTATCCAACAACTTAAACCAAGATTTAATCCCAACCATTCATTCCAAACCCATAGCCTATAAATAGAGCATTGAGCCACGAGGAAAAATTGAATTTGATCAAGAGTACAAGAGGACCAAAGATTGGAGAAGAAACCAAGAAGACAAGGAGCATCACTTGAATTTTACATGTGAGCAATCAATTGTAATTTTTATTTTTCATTTGTCGGTTGTATTTATTTTCTCAAAAATCTTGTACTTTAATTCTTCCATGAAATAAATTTAAGATATTCTTTTAGAACCCTAAAACATCCAATTTTCAGATTTCTTTTATGATTGTTTAGATTTAATTTTAAGTTTGTAACCTTTGTTTATTTAATTGGACATGAAATAATTAGAACTTAGGTTGTAAATGTTGAATCTAAGTTACTAAGGTCGGTTATTTAAATTAAAGTTTATGAATTTTTAACTTTGATGATGAGTATGAATTGAAGTTTGGATTTTTACGCGAATTTCATATCTAGATCTTATATCTATTTACACATTTTGGGCGATGAATGATCTATTCCAATAACTACCCTTTACATTATGCATTGTTTTATTCTGTCATTTACTTTATTTGCCACTTTATTTCCAGTATTTTATTATGTTAGTTATTTTGTTTGTTTGTGATATATTAAATGTTCAATTTATGTTCATTATTTTATTTTGATTCTTGTATGTTCATTCTTTAATTCTTTGTATCTAAAAACTCTCTCTCTCTCAAGATTCAATTAACTAAGGTTGGACATTGTAATATTTTAATCTTGAATGATGTGATTTTAAATTAAGGACTATTATTCTTTGTTTCACCATTTTAATAAAAATGAGATAGATTTGATTCTTAACACTATTTGGACATCTTATTTTGCCAAACTCACAAATTAGATAAATGGTGATACTTTGTTTTCTAGATCTAAGTTATTCTGAATAAAATTATAATTTCATGTATTAGAATTCTTTTTCACATTTAGATTTAATTCTAAGTCTTAAGATCATATCTTTTTAAAGGTGCCAATTTAGTTTTTAAGCATATATTTTGTGACTTCCTTTGGGTTCGACCTCGTACTCAATCGCTATTTTATTAAATGGTTCGTGCGCTTGCGAGATTTATATATGTAAAATTTGAACATCAACAAGTTTTTGGCGCCGTTGCCAAGTGAAAGTCCTTCCCTTGGTGCTAGAACATGATTGACCCCAGAGAGAGAGAGAGAGAGAGGGGGGGGTGTGTGTTGATGAATAGGTCTATCCCAGTTTCCATGGTGTTTACAAAATTCTTGATTGTTTACTGTTTAAGTGCAACGGAACAACAACATTAATCAAGAGATTTATTTAGTGTGATAAGTTGTTTATAATTTCTTTAAACGATCTCACTAAGTTTAGACCCCTTTGCGTATTGCTTGATTAGCAATGCTTGTGTACAATGTATAAATAAAGATAATTAATTTCAAAGTGATGTGTGTTGAGAAGAGTGCTTAAATACGAAAATACAAACACACAAGGATCAAACACCATATGAACAAATTTATAGTGGTTTGGTTAACCAACCTACATCCACTGTTAGGACTAGCTCAACCTTGAGCTATCCCCAAATCCACTCTTACATCCTCACAATTAGAGTAGGAATTCCACTTCACTCAGTCGGCTGAGAATTTCACCCACCACATGTAGAATAGGAATTCCACCTATTCATTTGGCTGGGAATTCCACCCACCACATGTGCGAGAGACTACGCTCTAGATTTTTTATACTGTTTCTGGAGCTAAGCCTCCTTAATCCACTTTCACGGGATAAAGGTTTTAAATAAAATTAAAACCAAGAAGCACTTGCCTTTGAAGCTCTTTCTCATTGATATGTGCTTCTCCAAGATCCACCCAATGTGTGCTGACGCTCCGCCTTATAATCGTCGTAGAGCAATCATAATTTCAAGGTGACTAGGAAACTAATTCTACCAAATCTTTCCTAGTTTATTATTTTTTCCCCTCTCTCTCACAAACTCAATTCATATGATTGGTTGTTTTAGATTTCTCAAGTGTAAGCACAAGAGAGAGAGTGATACTTTTGTTGGCCCTTGTTTAAGCTCACTGATAATGCTGAGGGTCCAACGGATTTGCCAAAGGATGTCCAACACGTTGTACAAAGATTGATATTTATAGAGAAGGCAAAAAGTTCTTTCAGGACAGTCCAGTGCCGATAGGTCGGGAACACCGAGGGGACAATGACTCAAAATATTACCGTTCAACTGCCCGATCGTTGAGCATTAAATGCACTTCCAACGACACAATTTATATTTGACCGATAAGTCTGTGTTACCGATGGGTGGATAGTCATGGCACTGAGAGGTTGTCCATACGAGAGGTTCAGTCTGGGGCAACATCATTCTGACAGAGTTTCAAGTCTACCTAGACTTACCTAGACCAACCTGTCGCCTTTTATCAATGTGTCGTTCCTGGTACTCTCAACCGGTCTGTATTACCGATATATCTGTTTTTTCGAGAGTCCACTTGAGTTCTAAGTTCAAGAACTCATAAGTTTTTATTGAAGAGTCGTTGACCACGAAAGGTCGTTTCAGCCTTTCACCGTGGGGTCAATGCTTACGAGACTCTTGATCAGAGGCACACCCAGAATGACAGTTCTTGTAATCGAGAACCTTTGTCAATCTGGCTGACCAGTCTTTGACTACGATGGATCGATCCTGTCTCCACCGAGGGGTCGGTGAAAACGACAAGTCGAGCTAACAACGAACTTAATTCATATTTCCAAGTTCACTTCTAATTCACTATCAAGCTTACTCTCTAGGCTTTTTATGATTTTATTATTTGTTCAACTAAGCATAGGAATGATCTTTCTAAGGTGTGGGTATCACCTAAAGTCATCTATGGGCACATACTTGTATTGTGATTGCTATAACGATGAGCTTTAATCCGGTGGATCATGATCTTCACTCTTGATCACCTTGAGTCTTCAAGCTTCTAGCAAGTGCTTTTTCCAGAATCATGGAATTGATAAACTTAGGGACTCGACAAGCCAGGGCACTAACATCGAGGAAATCAAAATTCAATTGTGTGCCATTAAAATTATGTGATTTTAAGATTGTTATTTTTGGAATGTTCTATTTTTGGAAATTCCTATTTTTGGAAAGTTTTAATTTTAGAGAGTTTCTTTAAATTAGAAATTTTTGAAAATATCAATATTTTAAGAATTGAACTATTGTTGGAAAGTTGCTAATTTTATAAACCACTATAATTTGAATTTTCTATTTTTAGAAATTTTCTAATGTATTAGTTTCCTTTTCTAGCAATAATTTTTCATGGAATTATGTTTTAATTTAGAAACAATTTATTTTTGGAAAGTCTATTTTTGGAAAGTTCATATTTTAAAAAAAATCTACTTTTGGTAATTGATCTATTTTTTTTATATTTATCCAATTTTAGAAAAATCTCCAAACATAGAAGTTTTCTAAATTTTGAAATCTGATCTAACTTATGAAAGTTTCAAAATAAGATATCTAATCAAATCTTGGATATTATGGAATCATACATTAATTTGGTGAAACTCAATTTTAATTTTCATACTCTTGTCTTATTTAAAGTTTATGGTCAGGATTGCAAATATTATATCTCCTCCACTAGTTGTAGTTTAGGAAAAGTGCATTTAGTTAGGTCATGCATTCTTTATGTGAGTCGGAATCTTCACCTAGGTTGGTGGTCTTTAATTTTGCAGTGATTTAATCGTACACTCTAAAAAAATCTGGAAGACAGTAAATGCCTAATCTCATTTTCTTTTTTATTTTTTTTTATTTTTCATGCATTTATCCATATAGAATTTTTATTTAGGGTGTTTTGCATTTATTTTGCATAAAAAAAAATATGGCATATTTGATCTAATCATACATTTAGGTTGTTAGTTTCATGCATCAGCTTAGATTGTTTACTTATTGTTTGCATATTTGCTTTGAGTATTGCATTGTTATATTTAGGATTGCATTCACAAAAATAGAAAAATAAAAAATATTAGTAAAATGGTTCATGCATTTCCTAATAAAATCAATTAAGGAACCATTAGGATAGATTTTACTGTTTCATTCTAATAAGGAACCTTTTTAATTCAAATTGATTTTTGTAACCAAAGAATAGTTTTTCTTGAAGAATGGTGTCTAAGGAAGTTTTGTTAAAAAGGCATGCGGTCGAGCATGTCTAAGGATAAGTTGGGACGAGATGCCGTCTGTGCTCCCCCACTTACTTGGGAACTACCTGGCCAAGACTGTGGTTAAATTCTCTTCGGAGACTTAAACCGTTTTTAAAGAAAAGTAGGAGCAAGTCTAGAAACAAATTTTAGGGTCCTATTAGTAACCAATAAAAAATTCAATTTCACTTAAAGAAGTTTGAATGAAGATTTAGGCATTTTCTTGTGTGATTTTTGTTTGAACATGAATGATCGTGTCTGTATATGCTTAATTGGTCACGTGACTCCACCAATCACTTGGTTAGAGTTACACTTCCTGTCAGTACATCGATGGTTGCTTCCGTAGCTCAGGCAAGCTCAATTATATATATAGATAAGTCCACCCTTATCACCACCAACATCAGCCATTTCACCCACACAGAACCATCACAGGGTCCACCCTATCAGCCCATCCCGAACCTGCAAGTCCAACATCTGATCAAAACTAATTAGGAAGATCCATTCACCGATTATCCATTTACCCATTTACCCATCCAATGATTTACCAATTTATCTATTTACCCATTTACACATCCACCCACACTCATTTACATATTTTCACCCACTCATCTCCCTTTACCCAGACCCACCTCCCATCTATCTATTTCTGAGTCGGTCTGAGTCTTTAGTGTTGGTTTAGGTTTGCATCGAGTCCGTCTAGCCTAGGAGTTAGTCCATTTAGCACACTCTCAAGTATGTCTGAACCCCGATTGTTCATTTGACGATATTTTCTTCTGATTTGCACCTGATCACTGTAGATTAGAGAACATTTGAGGACAATGTTCAATTCAAGTTTGGGGGTATTATGAGAGTTTTAAAAAAAAAATTGTTTTCTTAGGCAGAGAGAGACAAACTTAACCATTTTAAGGGAATAGTAGGCAGTGGCTGAGACTCCTTGGGACCGAAAAAACTGTCAATCTTAACTTAAGAAAAGCATGCGTCTTGACGATATGACGTAAAAAGAGTCACATTTTTTCACATTAAGAAGTAGATAAAATATTTATATCATACTTTTCCAAAAAGACGTTTATAGGATTTATACTTGGAAAAACCCGTACACAACCATGTTAAGTTTAGTTTGAAAATGAAAAATATTCATGAGTCGAGTGATCACTAGAGGAATACTAGTGGAGACTTGTACCGAGTGAGCTTTAGAGCCTTTCAATTTTTCTGAGGGTTATAAGTAAATTCCAATTTTTTTAATGAGCGCATTAAGTTGGTGTGATCTCATTATTTCTTGATTTTGGTCATATTACTAAGAACGCCATCAAATTTGGGTTAGTACACTTGAAATTTTTCTGAATTTGTTTGAAACAATGAAATTACCATATGAAGCTTAGGATATGATGTAGGCCATTTTTGGATCGTTTGAACCTTCAAGCTTACTTATTTTTGGTCATCTTATCTTGATAGTTTCCCAGTTGATCATATATAACCTACTTTATTGTTAGCCACGTTTACCGTACCCAACTCCGGTTTTGGAGTTTGAGCCTCACTGAAATATTTGTAACCTATCCTAGGGCCCGGGAAAAGTTAAAGAAGAAAAATTAGGATGGTATTCTGAAAAAAAAAATGGCACTTGAAAAGCAAAGAAAAAAATGTGTGAATGATGCATCAGAAAAAGAAAAAGAAAAAGAAAAAGGGAACATCCAGACATCAAAAGAAGGATGTGAAAAAAGAATAGAAAAAGAAATTGAATATTTTGAAAAATTGCTGAAAAGAAAAATAGAGAAAAATATCCCATTTAACATCATGAAGACCTCTAACTTTTTTTATTCAAGGAATTAATTTTAGAGTCTTTTATCCTTCTTTGACTTGACCCGATCCTAAGCCACGTTTCATCCTATTAGGAAGTCCTATTGATCTTAAGTCTAAATATGGTATTTCATGTGGAGAATAGATGAAGAAAAATGATGGTGTTTGACTCAACATTTTCAGAAAAATGGCACATATTCATGAGATTATTTATTTTCTTTGAATTGAACCGTATTTGCTAATACATATGTGTGATAATTTGATTCGGATACATAAATTCTACTCACATATACCTTGAGAGAAAATAAACCCAAACCTCTGAGCGTTAATCTTTTTGAGAGATATATCTGGTGAGGTTTGGAGTCAAAGTACATCTTCCTATGGGGGTTATGAAACTTGTGTATATTTGAAAAGAAGTTTATTTTAATATTGACTAAGCACACACTACACTCCGTGTATAAGCCTTATAAAATGAATTTTAGAATTGTATGATGTTAGACCCTTCGTTCATGTGTTCTTGATAAAGATGTTGACGTTTGTGGTATCATACCCTAAACCCTAAACCCTAAACCAACGAAAATGGTATAGATTAGGATAAGTCTAGGATTTGTGTGTGCTCTTAGTGTCATAATCTTAAGAAGCTTTTAGGTTAGTTTCGCAAGAGGACTAGCAAAATCTGAGTTTGGGGTATTTGTTGAGCACTAAAAATGACATTTTTACCCCTCAATTTTGGATTAGTTTGCTTTTATTTGGAAATAAAAGATGCAGTTAATGCAATTTTCTAGTTTTGCAGATAAGATTTGGAAAATACAGGAAATAGTCATAAATCAGTAGATTATTGCAAGAATTGAGCTTAATTTGGAAGATCTAGAATTTTTATAATTAATTCAGACCACTTTTAGATTTATTTTGAAAATTGATTAATCTGTATCCATTTATGAGAGTTTAGATTAAATCATTATTTTAGATTTTAAGTGAATGGTTAATTATTTAATTCTAGAAGGCCTAAGTTAGTGAGCTCAAGTCCAAGATCTATTGAGGCCCAGGTGCTTTAAAGCCCAAGATCCAAGTGCTCATTTGAGGCTCAAATCCCCAAGTCCATAACCCATTTACACGCCCAAGTCTTGTCCAGTCGAAATTCATATCCACCATCCACTCTCTATCTTCAATCTCAACTCTTCATCTCATTCATCAAAATTAGGTAAACCCTAGAGCATCAATTCCATATCCATTGCATACATTCCATTGATCCCATCATCCTAGATCTAGGCCATTGATCCCATCATCCATGTTGATCAAACTTTCAATCTTAAACCTCCATTAAGAAACCTATTTACATAATTTATTTTAACCAACTTACCTTAGAGCCATTAGATCTAAACCCAATTCAACCAGAGCCATTTATGGATTAAAACCCTAGATCTAGAACCCTTGTAAGCCTCCACATGATTTACACACATCATCATACGATTTTTGCAACAAAAATCTCTCCATGAACATAACCCAAATTCCATCTAAGTTCATTCCCAAAATCACCTACACCTCATCATCTCAATCCTTCCATGTCATACACGATTTTGCACAATCCAATCCCCTCATGCGCATATCACTAAGTTAACCTTAAGCCACATCACATCCATTCATTCATGTCATCTTTTGTCACACCCCACATCTCAACGGGACGTGATCCAACGCAACAACATAACATTATGGGTCTTACATCACAGATTTGTGGCTGGGCGAGATAAGTATATATATATATATATATTATATTAAAGATTATAGGTAAAATAAATAAAGCCATCAAATCCTTCATGCCCAAACTTGACACATCGCATAAATTTTAAATGCCAACCCTGAACATAAAGGGAATAACATCTACTAACAACATTAATTCTAATCTCACAAGTTTGCTCACAACCCATTCCACAAAAATAAAACCAACTAACAAATCTCAAATTTCTCAAATTATTTGAATCAACTAATCAAGTCTCAAAGAATAACCAAAATCCAATAACTAAACTCAATCAATATAGTCCAACATCTAGCTAAGAATTGAAATATTCATCCATAGTAACTTCTAATTTTCAGTGTTCTCCTCCAAGCCTAAATCCAGAGGAATACCTGCAATATAAGGGGTGTGAGCTCCAAGCCCAATGAAAGAATATAATAACACATATCTAACATGATATCTCTATATCCCTAATTTAACATAATAAATGCAATATTAAAGCATAAACAAATGAATATACATTTATTGTCCATGCTATATGCGATGCAATGCACAATACTCAATGCACATGCTCAGTGCCTCATCCATCCACAACAACACCTTCTGTATTTGGTGGTCTTCCCGCCGAAGCGAGGCCTACAACCTACCACAGCGTGGTACTTTCCCATAGTAAATGGGGCTTCTACAACACAACCACCACCAAATAAAATTCTTTGTGATATTTCATGGCCTAACAAACAAAACCTACCACATGCATGATACTTCTCACTAAAAGCGAGGCCTCACGCTACCACTGTCATGGTCATCATAAAAGATCACGGCCTACACCTCCATACCCATCCCAAGAATATGAAGATGCAATGCTCAATGCCATGTCTACCATGCATTATCTCTATCATCATATCACATGTTATGAATCATATTAACATGTCATGAATCTCATCATCAACAATTTACTCCAACATGATTATATGACTTCAAGTTAACATAAGCATCACATACATGTTCTAAATCATCAAACCAATCTCAATGATATCACACATGCATAATAATAAGTCATATCACAACATGATTATTATGGCAACACAATGTTATAAATCAATTTCAATAACATCACAAATAATACTACAATAATCAACAAACCATCCATCCAATTCAAAAATAATTATTGGACCTTTCAACAAGGCTAGTGGCTAATTTCCAACTATCAGGACAGACTAAGTCTCTTCATGGCCATTAGAACATTTAGCGTATCCCTTACACGACTGTGAGTAAGCACTGGATCACAACCACTATTCCAACAAGTACACAGTCTATTTCATAGGTCCAACGTTACATTCCAAAATACAATACATCATGCAATATTTTCCATTGCTCAATCATATAAACAAAAATAGAGAATATCATATACAACCAAAGTATAGTGTATTGTTTTCCCTCACCTAGAAGTTTGTAAACGTGTAAGTGATGAATCCAAATGCTTTCCGACTTGAAATCAATCAATAGAAAGTCATTGAAGTGCTGTGTAGAATTTGTTTGAAGGTTCCAAATATTATTATTATTATTATGCTACTATTGTGCTCATGATAAACCACTCCATAATAGTTTAACGAATGGGTAATTGATTTAAACAAGTTTTGTAAAATAAAAAAGTTTATTTTGTAAAAAAACCATCATTTAAACACTTTTTTTTCGTTTTGTGTAAATAAAGTTAAATAAGATGAGGAACCTTATCCAATAATAAATAACTCCTTTTAAGAGATTTTTGTAAATTTTAAAACATTAAACAAGTTAACAACAAGATAAAACTAATTAAAGTCAATTAAGAGAATAACCCATGAAACTATTTTAGTAGTTTTATTACTATATATATATATGCATATTTTAAACTATCAATCGACATAAGAAATTGAAATAGAATAATTTCAGAAAAACCTCATGTGCATAATATTTGAAATCCTCATCGTGCCCAGCCTTAAAGATTTTTCAAAACAGCAAAACCATGAAAAGGAGTTGAATTTTCTAGGTCCACTCCAAAACCCATGGCACAGCCATGGAAACAATGAATGAAAAAATTCTGGTACATAGGAAGTATCAACGCACCCATCTTTATACAAGCATGGCTGTACTCAGGGCTTGCCTTGAAATTTTAGAGGCCCTAAAATGAGGCCTTTTGCCCTTATATACACTCAAAAAAAAATTATATATTTTTTTATAAAGTGTGAAATATCCAAATAAAATATAAAAATCAAATTTATAACAAAGTATTATTTAAAATTTATTCTTCTCGGATTTTGACAAAGTATTATTTAAAAATCAAAGTTTTGACCTTTGATTTAAAACAAAATATTTAAATTTATTTCTTGAATTTACTTGTCAAGTTAGATTTTTATCGTATTTATATGAGAACAATTCAAAATTTTAAATTAGCATTTGATAATCACACCCATCACAATTTGAGATTGATGTTTTTATTTATGTATATTAATGTGAAATGAGAAAAATATTAATCACAATATTTTTTATAAATTTATAGTTTTTCATATTTTATTATCTTTTTTAAAATAAAACACTAAACACCCAAAACAGATCTCAAACACCTATTAAGAATTCAAAATGACGGGATCGTTAAAAAAATACCTGTAAATCTGAAGTCTGCAACTTAGCAAGCTGAAGGCGAGAGAGGAGAACACGGAGAGAGTCAGAGAGAGATCAGAGGAGAGCGAGAGAGAGAGAGAGAGCGCAGTGAGAGAGAGTGAGAGATCAGTGAGAGAGAAGGAGAGGAGAGGCTGCTGGTGTTTTCGGGTTTAAAAAAGGGCGTACGTTTTGACCATTTTGAAGAGGAATACGAACTGATCGAAAACACGGAATGTAAGATGAATGGGCCGAAGAAAACGTGGAAATCCAAATGCGCAACAGAAGACAGAACGCACGGACGTTTCAAGTCCGCAAGTGGAAACGCGGAACCGTGTTCCGCACGTGGGAACGCGGAACGGGAGCGGTGCGCACTTGGAAACGCGGGAATGCGGTCTGCGAAATCGAATAGGATTTTGGGTGGGATATTGGTGGGATATTGGGCGGGATATTGGGCCAGGCCTCGAGGCCCTTTACGGGTTATATAGATCTTTGAAGGCCCTACCTATTTGGAGGCCCTAGGCTCGAGCCTACTTCGCCTATAGGCAGGGCCGGGCCTGGGTGTGCTGTAGGTGTACTTGGAAACAAAACAGCAAGCAAGTGAAGACATAAGAGAAATAATGGAGGAAAAGGAAATGGGACTCACACTTGGGTTGAATTCAGGATTTTCATAAACTGTTGGGGCACCGACCTAAGGGCCTAAGGTGTCTAAAAAAGGATTTTAATGTAATAAAAGTAGATGGAAAAGAGGAAATAAAGAAAGCTACACTTACATGTGCTTGGCTAAAACGATGGAGGAGACTTGGACGATCAAGAGATTGGAATTCGCTAACTGAGAGACAGATTGAAGGAGAACTAAAACAGGGAACTGGGATCGCATGGTCTTATTATAAAGAGGAGGGACGGTGAGGGTAGACGGGGTTGGTTGCCGTTTTTGAAAAGAAGTAAGGTCGCATGAGGAAAGTGAAATCCGTGCGAGGATTCTAAAGAGAGTGCAGGTGCAGGTGGGTCCACTTGGAGCTATTAGTTTGGAATTTACAGTAGGAAAAATTATTGAAAGGAGTGGGACTATTGGAAATTTCTTTCGAGAGAGAAAAAAGGGGAAGTTTCGACCATGGACCTTCTAAAATTGGGATTACAAAATTCGCACATATTATGAGCAATTTAATTATTTTTGAACCTGGTAAAATTTGGTAATTTTTCATTAGTTAAATTTTGTCTTTTCAAAAGGAGAATAAAATCATAATTTATTTTAAATATTCAAACAAAATTGTCTGATGACTAATTTATTTAATTGGTTCTTAGATCCTCAATGTATTTTCTAAATTAAGGAGGTTAATATTATCCTTCTAATTTTTAGTAAACTAATGATTAATTTTTCTCTTTAATTATATTTTATTGCTCTAAGAAAATGGTGTAATCTATTTTATGAGAAGGTGTGCCTAGTTGGGGAGCTAATTAACTTTAATTTGTTCTCTCAGAGTGTTTTTTTTTAAATAACTTTCCTAGAAAAAATAACACACAATTTCAAATAATTGTAAACTTGGCTAGGCTAATTTTACCCACTGCTGCTGACCCGCTACTTCAGGTCGGGTCAGTATATCCTAACCCCGTTAAAATAAATTTCGCCCTCCAAATTTAGCTAAAGTACGAATCTTTCTCATCAAACAACTCCAGATATATTTACCGCATTACCGCCTTTCACTGCCACGTACGTCCTATGTTTACACTACTCTATCAAAGTATCAAGGTTCTCATCCATCAACCTAATCCTGAAACTACTAACCGATCCATGCATCACATCTTTCAAGTTACACAAAGATAACACATCATAAGTGATATTACTCTACTACCTCTCACGCCTACTTCATGTGACTTCTCAAAGAATCCCTCTTGCCACATGAATCACATTCTCAACACTAAGTACACCTTCAGACGTAAATTACCCTCCATTTAGTTGTCACTAGTTTAAACCTAATATCTCAGGGTCCTGTAATCATCATAACCTTATGATCTAGCACCCAACTCACCTTAATTGGAACAATGATACCTTCACTCCATATCACAGATAACGCGTTTACTCATCTGCTCTCGATATGGAATTAGTGACAACCTTATCCCTCACTCATAGACTGTCAGTGAGGTAGCCCGCCAGTGTGGTAGCCTATGCTCATCCATCACCCACCCACAAGGATTGTTGGGTCTTTTGGTCTCACACCTCCCTTTCTAGAAAGCGGATTAGTATCATGCTCTTAATCAAACCGCACAAATCTTAATACTCCACACACATCAACCATCCATGCATTTCATTACATTAAACCATAAAATCCTAACCTCCCATGCTAAATTCGATCCTATCCTATTTTTTCTCTCCAATTCCTATCTTCTCTCCACCTTTGCTTAGCCACCAAGCCAACCTCAAGCCAAAGTAATCCCAAATTCTTGTACACCTATGTTTGCCCTAGTTTTTCAACTTTAAATCTCCACCATCCATATTTCTTTAGATCCAATCCAAGCCATCTATCCAACAACTTAAGCAAATATTTAATCCCGACCATTCATTCCAAACCCAGAGCCTATAAATAGAGCATTGAGCCATAAGGAAAAACCGAATTTGATCAAGAGTTCAAGAGGACCAAAGATTGGAGAAGAAACCACGAAGACAAGGAGCATCACTCGAATTTTACAAGTAAGCAATCAATTGTAATTTTTTTATTTGTCTTTGTTGTATTTATTTTCTCAAAAATCTTGTACTTTAATTCTTCCATGAAATAAATTTAAGATATTCTTTTAGAACCCTAAAACATCCAATTTTCAGATTTCTTTTATGATTGTTTAGATTTAATTTTAAGTTTGTAATCTTTGTTTATTTAATTGGACATGAAATAATTAGAACTTAGGTTGTAAATGGTGAATCTAAGTTACTAAGGTTCGGTTATTTAAATTAAAGTTTATGAATTTTTAACTTTGATGATGAGCATGAATTGAAGTTTGGATTTTTACGCGAATTTAAGATCTAGATCTTATATCTATTTATACATTTTGGGCGATGAATGATCTATTCCAATAACCACCCTTTACATTATGCATTGTTTTATTCTGTCATTTACGTTATTTGTCAATTTATTTCCAGTATTTTATTATGTTAGTTATTTTGTTTATTTGTTGTATATTAAATGTTCAATTTATATTCATTATTTTATTTCGATTCTTGTATGGTTATTCTTTAATTCTTTGTATCAAAAAACTCTCTCTCTCAAGATTCAATTAACTAAGGTTGGACATGTAGTATTTTAATCTTGAATCATGTGATTTTAAATTAAGATAAGGACTATTATTCTTTGTTTCACCATTTTTATAAAAATGAGATAGAGATTTGATTCTCAACACTATTTGGATATCCTATTTTGCCAAATTCACAAGTTAGATAAATGATGATACTTTATTTTCTTGATCTAAGTTATTCTGAATAAAATTATAATTTCATGTATTAGAATTCTATTTCACAGTTAGATTTAATTCTAAGTCTTAAGATTATATCTTTTTAAAGGTGCCAATTAATTTTTAAGCATATATTTTGTGATTTTCTTTGGGTTCGACCTCACACTCAATCGCTATACTATTAAATGGTTCGTGCACTCTCGAGATTTTTAAATATTAAATTTGAACATCAACAATTTGATCACAAAAGTCTACTCTAGTTTACAATCTTGAATAATGAGAAAAGAAAAAATAACACTTGTCTTTTGGTCTGCTAGAATCTTTAGATGTGTTCTTCAATGATGCTTGCACGCTCCATTCTCTGATGCTTGGATTCTCTAGTGATTGCAATCGAAAGTGAGGCTAGATCTTGGACAGGGATAGGATGCTATAGGAGAAAATCTCTCTTAATCATTTTATTGAAAGCATAACGAAGCTTTATCAACAATGGTTTATTAAATGATTAGATATGATTCACAGAAGTCATATCACTTTTTCCAAGGAAAAGGGTTACTCTATGAAGGTGAAAAATGATTAGGGTTTTCTCTCTTAATATATTTTTTTCTCTCTATCTTTGGCTTATTCAAGCTTAATCACGATTAATCACAGAGCTGTATATATAAAAAATATTTATAACGGCTAGAATCAACAGCTCCGACTACGCTCCTAGACAGTTCGAGACACATGGTGAGAAGGTTAAAAAAGTCTTCTCGACATGTCGATACCATCATAAGAGACAACTTGGCAAAATAGATGACCTCAGGTCGAGAGAAATTTCGATTGGTTGAAGGGAAGAGGGGCCTCATTAATGCAACGAGCTACTAGACTGGTCGAACAAGGTTTCGACCAGTTGAACTCGAGGCCCACTATTTTTCCAAAAAGAGCAACAGGTTTGTTCGACTAGTCGAACCTTTTGATAAATTTTCAAACATTTTTTCCTTACATCTGGGAGAGTAATAGTCCTGCTCGACTGGTCGAACACTATGTTCAACTAGTCAAACCTTTTGATAAGTTTTCAAACATTTTTTCTTGCATCTGGGAGAGCAATTGGCTTGCTCGACTCGTTCAACACCATGTTCGATTAGTCGAACCTTTTGATAATTTTTCAAGCATTTTTTCTTACATCTGGGTTGGACTTGGGTTTTAGATCCACTTTAATTCAGCAACTTAGATTCTAGATTTGGGCCTTAGTTGTGGTTGGATTCAATGTGAGATCCGATTTAAGGTCAATTATTGATGTGCAAATTGTACATTTATAAATCTCGCAAGCCCACGAACCATTTATAGTATAGTGTTATGAGTGCGAGGTTGATCCCATAAGGAACAAACAAAATGTTGAAATAACAAATATATGATTTTGAATTATTATGGTTTTTAGAGAATATAGATCTTAAACTAGTCTAATCCCAAAAAATGAATTCTATTCTCATGAATATATCTCTAAGTTAACAAAACTTTAGTTTTAATAAATTGATCTAGAAATTAAAACATTAATTAAATCCAATTAAGATAATGGCTTAATATAGAGTTTATAAATAATCTCACATCCCAGTTTAAGAAAGCAAAATTAAAGTTCAACTAGATTAAATCTCAAACTAGTTAACACATCTTGGCGAGGGCAGTTGGAATACAAAATAAAATACATGAACAAACAAAGAAAAATACATTGAACAAAAATACATTGGAAAATAAATCAAACAAATAAAATACAACACATAACAAAATAAAGTAAACAATAGAAATAAATTGACAATTAAAGTAAACGAAATAACAAAACAGCGCATAATTTAAAGGTGGTTGTTGGAAAAGATCATTCATCACCCAAAATAAATAAATAAATATAAAATCTAGATCTGCAATTCACGTAAAAATCCCTATTTCAATTCATGCTCATTATCAAGATTAAAATTCAGAAACGTTAATTTAAATAACCGAAACTTAGTAACTTAGATTCAACACTTACAACCTAAGTTCTAACTATTTCATGTCCAATTAAATAAACAAAGATTATAGACTTTAAAATTAACTCAAAAAAATTATAAAAGAAATTTGAAAATTGGATGTTATAGAGTTCTAAAGGAATATCTCATATTTATTTAATGGAAGAATTAAAGTACAAGATTTGGAAAAATAAATACACAAAGACAATAAAATAAAATTATAATATGGTTACTAACTTGTAAGAATAGTGTAGGCTCCTTGTCTTCTTGTGCTTTCTCCAATCTTTGGTCTTCTTGTGCTCTTGATCCAATTCGATTTTGGCTATGGTGAAATGGACTATTAATAGGCTTTGGTTTGGAATGAAGGGTGGAGATTAAATCTTGGTTTAAGTTAATGAATGAAAGACTAAGATTAAATCTAACTTAATATGAATGGATGGGATTTTAAGATGGAAAAGGCAAGGGCTACAAGGCATGGTCGAATTTTGTATCTTGAGTAAGAAGTTGGCTTGGAGGTTAAGAAAAGAATGACAAAATCATGGGATTGGGTTGCTATGGTCGAATTTCACATGTAGGATTAGGGTTTTAGGCAATGCTATGAAGGATGGTTGGGATCTAAGGTTAAATGGATGAGTGGTTGAGATGATGAGTGATGACATGGAGTTAATAAAATTGGAATGAGATAAGAGAGGATATTGAAAATCGTGTGTGACATGGAGAAGATTTGTAAAAATCATGTGTGAGGTAGAGGGATAGATGATGTGTACATGATCTTATGGACAATGAATCTAGATGGAATTAAGGATTTAATGCATGGAGAAATGTTTGTGCAAAAATAGTGTGTGAGTGTGTGATGATATGTCAAATTCGTATGGATGGAGTTTGGATTGGAGAAAATCGTGCATGGATATGGGATTGGCTTGGGATGAAAGTTTAACTAAATCTAGGGTATTATGAGATGAACGGCTTCATGGATTAAAATCTAATGGCTTATTAATGGATGGATGAGTTGAATTTGATAAATGACATGATAATGCATAAAGGGTTAATATTCTAAAGTTAATCTACATGGATGATGGAATGCATGGCCTAGATCTAAGATTATCAATGTGTGTATTGGATTTGGTAGGTTGCTTTAGGATTTCCTAAGCTTATGAAATCAGATGAATGGTATGAATTAAAAGATGATAAATGAATGGTATGGATGATATGGACAGGGACAAGGCTTTGGGTGTGTGGACTTAGGGTTTACAATGTAAAATTCGAATATAGATCATGGAGCAATTGGATTTGAACTTAGACTTCTTGGACTTTGACCGAGAAAATGGACTTGGGCTTGTTGGACTTGGATTTCACATTGGCCTAGCTCACTTTTGTAATATGCGCATGGACTTGCATAGTCTGGCCCAATGTCTGGCATTTGAAACATAGCTTGGCCCATTTGAAGTGGACCTCTGGCCCATGGACTTGAAATTCAAACTCTTGTTCTCTTCCGGCCTCTCTAATTGCAGATTCTCTTTTCTAAAATTAATTAATTAACCATCCATTTAATGTATTGAATTAATCTAGACTTCATAAATGGATCCAGATTAATCAATTTACACAATAAATCCTAAAAGTTGTATGAATTAATTATTAAATTCCAGATCTTCCAACTTAAGCTCAATTCTTACAATAATCCACTGATTTATGTCTGTTTCCTGTATTTCCCAAATTTTATCTACAAAACTAGAAAATTGCATTAACTGCATCTTCTTTTTACAAAATAAAGGCTAACTACTCCAAAATTGAAGGGCAGAAATGTCATTTTTCTAGACTCAACATCCATCTTACATGTGGGTTTGCAACACACTGGAGATGATCTACATCAAGCTTCTAGTCTTCCAATAATCTTCATGCAATTTCTTTTGACTTCCAAAGATAAGGTTTTGATACTTGTTACAAAATTAACAACACGAAGATACAGATAAACTAGGGCTCTAACATAGGCAGCCCAAAACCTGCCATTACAAGTTGAAGAGCAGGATGAAGTCGTTGCTCAAACTGGTGACCTTCCATTTCATCGTTTGTCATCATACTTTTGGCATAACGGGCTAACTTTTCAAACTTAGCTTCATATTGGGCCACGGTGTCATTGCCATGAGTCAAACTCAAAAATTCAGAATTTTTTGTCCACCTAGCTTGAGGAGGGGAAAACTTATCAAGAAAAGCCTTGGAGAAACCATCCCAAGTTTTTCAATTCATCCGCATTAATCTTTTGCTGATCCACCCAGCATTCTATTGTTTCTCCATCCAACTGCAATGATCCAAAGTGACGCGAAGGTCATCTTCCTTCACACCTACAGTGTCCATGGTCTTGTCAACTCACTTCAACCAACATTCTGCAACTATTGGCCCTTGTCTCCCTTGAATAATGGAAGGCTCTGGCGCTTGAATTCTCGGATAATGATTATTCCCTTTGTTTCTTGGGAAGAATACTTTGTATGGTCGGCATGTTGAGTTAGCGCATGATGCACCACTTTCAGAACATCTTGTGCAACCCTCAATACAACATTAAGGTCCACATTCAATGGAGGAGGAGGTGGATTGCTTCAAGGCTCTTCAGATGCAGTGTTTTCCACAATACCTTCAACAAAATCCTACAGTCCAGCCTCTTGGTTTGCCACATTCGTATTGGGTCCTCCCTTGCCCCGACGATTGCTTTTCCGATCCATTCTAACAAAATCAAAATCTTAATTAGTTTCACAGGAATTCTAAATAGCCACCCAGCACCAACGGAACCTGGATTTAGTCCAACGACATATCCTCAGAACACTACTAACTTCTTCGAATCTAATGCTAACTTGAACATCACATTTGAAGATCAACAATTTCTATCCCCATTAAATATTTCTACCATCACTCATTCTAGGGGAAAATGGATCTAACTTGTCCCTAATCTCGGGCCCTACCTTTTACTCAGAGTCAGAGGATTGAACCCAAGCATTTTGTACCAACCGGTCACACCCCGCCCTTCCAACACCTAAATGAGGCGTGATTTGGTAATAAAACCAAAACTAGTAGTTCATCTAAATGGGTCTTACATCATAAATTCGTGTCTAGAAAAATTTCTCAAATAAATAATATAAACATTTACAAGCCAATGAATTCTTCATGCCCAAAGTCATATAAAATTTTGAAAATCATTTTACATAACTCAGAAAGATTAGACAATCTATCACATGAAATAATTTTAATCTTACAAGCATGCTCACATTCCAAAACCATAAAATAAAATCAAATACAAAGTCCTCAAAAGTTCTCAAATACTTGAACTTAATCTCCAAGTCTCACAAACCAAAATAAAAATAACTCTTATGGAGTTCAACCGACATAAACAACTAGAATAAATATCAAAGTGTGCATGTCTCTATTTAAGCAAACAAATTAAATTGCTTCTAAATAGTTCTTGGCTCCTCAATTCTGTTCTAGTGTCTCATTAATGCCTAAGTCCACTAGATCTTTGTAATGTAAGGGGATGTGAGTCCAAAACCCAGTGAAGAAAACAAAACACATACATATAGATATAATCCATTAAATTTGTCTAACTTATCGAAATTTCCAAAATAAATAAACATAAGCATATTAAGAACTATAACAATTAACGAGAATGCTATAAGCTCAATGTTCAACGCAATACCAAATAACAACATCCATTGATTATCCATTCGTGGTCTTCCCGACGAATCGAGAATCCCATAAACTACCACCGAAGTAATCTTCTCGATGAATTGGGGATCCCACAACCTACCACCAAGAGATAGTCAACATAGTTTTGTCATGGATCACACACCTACCACTGAAATGGTCTTCCCGACGAATTGAAGATCCCACAAACTACTACTTAGTGCCCTAAGTGGCCTTCATGACAAAATCATGGATAACAATCCCATACCTGGTCCTATGAATATGAGAATTCCATGCTCTATGCCATGTATATCATGCATAATCTCTACCAATAATACCAACATGATCAATTCTTCAACATATTAACAAAATTTCTAACATCATGCTATAATTAATATTAACATGCTCAAATCTCCAATACGTGTTATATTAATCCTAAATTTATTCTAAACATGGTCTACAACATGAATACATAATCCATAACACAATAAACATAATCCTCATCATCATAGCATGCATATTATTTAAATTAAAATCTCAACATGCTCACATCTTAAATTAAATAATCTTCACTAATATATTGATGAATCAAGAAAAATGACCATTTTGCTCTTGTAATTTAGATTAGTTAGCCCTTGATGTATGTCAAATGGAATAAATTAATGGAATTTCAAGTGTTGCACGTGAAAATGGAGATTTCAGAGAAAAAGAATTAAAATGGAAGAAAAGAGGAGAGAATTGGCCATTAAACCTATTTTTGGAAAGTGTGTGAATTTTACCACAAAAATTTTGAATTTATTGTAAATTATCATAATTCAAATCCATTTATGAGAGTTTGTATTTGTAAGTGCCCCGGTTCGTCCGAGTCACCCTTATTGTCAATTACGTGACTCAGTTGAACTTGCCTTGGATGAATAAGAAGATCTATTATAGAGTTGAAGCGTCTACACTGAATACGATATTGGCACACAGGTAAGTGAACCATAGGAGACCTTAGGATAAGTCATATACCTAGTATTCAATTGGAAAATAAATTAAATAAATGACTTTCAGCCTCGAGGCCTCATATAATCTGCCGAGGCCTCGTAACCAGCTATGCTGAGTTGAGTGCAGCTGACCCTATGTCGAGCTGACTCAGTCTAATCTATGACTGTTTAATTAAGTGGTAAATCATGGGAAATCTATTGGAAGCCAATTATGGTAAATCTATTATGATAAACAAATTAACCCATTGTGAGATATTGCCACCTCGTTTGAAATTTGAATTTGGATATCATTGAGGAGTTGTCCATGACAAGTATGGAAAGGTTCCTCCATGGCTAAGGAAAATGTTGAAAAACTTCCATGTAATTCTTAATTGATGGCTAAGGTAAATGTTGAAAATCTTCCATCTAATATTTGATTGATGGGTAAGGAAAGTGTTGCAAATCATGCACAGTAATCACGAGCTGGCTGGTATCTATATGGATTTTATCTGAAGATTGCACAGCACATACGTGTGTCTTTCTTCAGCAATTACCGGTGGCGAGGCCTCGTCAAAATCAGCGAGGCCTCGCAGGCGTGACTTACAGCAAAACTGCAAGCTGTCTTTCCAGAATTACCTCTGGCGAGGCCTCATCAGAAACAGCGAGGCCTCGCTGACGTGACTTACTGCACTCCTTAAAACTGCTTATAAAATAACAGTAAGGGGGTTGTTTTAAGTACCGAATCCACTCAGAAAATACAGAGGAATAAGATTATCAGTGAGAGAGCATTCGGCCTTCCCTCTAGACATTATTCTTCACATCTTTCTTAATGATATTCGGGTAATCAAGATGAAGAATAAGGTGTTTTAAATAGGACTAAAATCAGTCATACCTTGTCCTACTGCTATGCCTACAAAATACGCTGCTGATACCGAGTTGATGGAAAGGAGCACAGAGATTCAGTAAAGAAGAAAAAGCTTAAAGGAAAACGGTTAAGGCCCAAGGCAAGTATTTCTTCTTTGTTTTATTTCAAACATTGTAAAGTGGATTAGAACAGTGTGTTCGAACCACTCTAAAAAATAGGTGTAGAGGATTAGACCGATTGGGTTGAACCTCTATAAAAAAACTAGGTTGTACTATTTTGGGTGTGGGACCCTATAGTATATTTGGGATAGCCCTAGAGAGGTGAGTCCAACAGTGGATGTAGGTTCAGGTGAACCGAACCACTATATATCGTTGTGCATGTGTGGTTTGTATTAATGGTTTGATTCATTTGTTTATCACTTGCACATACGTTTATCCGCTGCACATTTGTTAAATCTGATTTATTTTTAAAAGGGAAGTAAAATTGAAACCAACCTATTCACCCCCTTCTAAGTCGTGCATACTTCTAGTAACGGAATTTCAGTATTATATTAATAGCTTTGGAATTTGAATTTTAAATGTGGTAATTCATAACACTGGGCCAAGTTCAAGTCTAAAAGTCCAAGCCCATGAATGAAGTTCCAGAAGCCCAAACGAAAAGCCCTTGGAGTTCGAATTTTGCTAATGATGATTGGATGATATGGAGAGATAAAAAGGGATAAAATTCGAATGGATTAGACTACCTGAGTGTGTGTCGTGTGTCCTGTGATTAGATTGGAACACTGCTAAAAATCGTGTAAAGAGAGAATTTTGGAGAAAGTCTTTCCAGAATGGAATATACTAAATTCGAATTTAGCAGATAAAGGCACTGTGAAATTCGCACAAAGTGGATAGAGCAAGGAGAAAAAACCATCTTGGATTGCAATACTCTCAGATTAGTAGGCTAAGTCAGTAGAGGAATATTACCCAAACTGAAATTCGAATTTTATGGAGGATTTTTCTCCAATATCAATAGAGGAGCACTCCAGAGAAAAAAAATAAATTGATCTGCCATAGACAGGAGAATTCAACTGGAGCAGAAAAAGAAAAGGTTTGGCTTGTGGATCTGAGAAGCTTCATAATCCATGGTTTTTTTCTTTTTTCTAAATCTCCTTTTATTGTTTTGTAATTCCATACTCTATAATTTATTCCATGAATAAAGTTTGAATTTTATTTTCCAATATTTAATTCGAATTTTATTGACTCTGTCTTCTCTTATTTCTTAAATTTATTTTCATTAATTAAAAGTTTGGAGGATTTAAAAGAATACAATATTAATTTTTTATTTATTGTGCTTTGAGTTAATGGAGGTACATCTGATGCTTTATGTAATACTCTGATACGTTGTGAACAAAATTAACCTAAGACAGTAAATGCTTAGATTATATTCATATGAAGCTAAAGGAGAATTAATAGATTTGATTTTAATGGTGATGTACTTTTATGATAAATTTTGAGAAAGCAGTGAATTTCCTTTCAGATTGCTACACTAAAATTGGATTTAAGATTTAAAATTTGTTTTGAATGGAATAAATCGATCCTCTTGGTAGGTTAATCAATTCATATGTATATATTTATTAGAATTAGTTTTTAGTTTATTTTCTTTTTATTAAATTCATCCTTGTTAATTTGGAACTAGATTAAGGTTGAATTAGTAATCTTAATTTGGCATTCTAAATTTATTTTATTTTCATAACATTTTTTAATCAATCTAATTTTTCAAGTTAGTTCCCTGTGGGTTCAACCTCACACTTGCATTACTCTGTACTCTAATTTGATTCGTGCACTAGCAAGTACTATTTAAGACATTGGTGCCGTTACCGATGAACTGTGCAAATTTGGAAATTTAGAATTTTAGATCTATGGAAAATTGAATTGTTTTGATTTGAATTGTTTATGTAACGACCTGGAGATTCGACTCCGTTGTCCAAAATAATTCTCCTGTAGCACATTAGAATGAAATTTGGAATTTCAAACCCAATTTAGAATTTGATGGAAATCTTGACGTTAATTAGCAAAATTAGAGAAATAATTGGTAAATAAAATGGAATTGGAGTTGACTAAATTAAATTAATAATTTAATTATAAACCATCTAATAAAATGGAATTGTCTACATAAAGTTCGATGATGAGGTGGCAAGTGTGCCATGTCATCAATATCATTGCAAGACCTAGGTGAGGTAGCAGGTCACATGGCATGACACATGTCATGGTAGGATAACTTGGATTAAAATATTCTTTTCCCATAAAGTCCAAGTCAAAAGTAGAAAATCACATATAAACCCCAACCACACATGGAACTCTAGTCCAAACAACCAAAGGCTAGGATTTAAAGATGGAAGAAACCAAGGACCAAGATGAACCCACAAAATTCGCGCATGGGATGCATGGACCATGGTTTGGAGTGTGGTGGAGTGTGGGTTGAGGTTGAGTGAGAGTTGGGACAAACTTGCATGGAAAGGACCCAAAGGAGTGACACATGGCACCCACTTGGACCCAAGACTCACATGTAAGGCTTAGACCCACATGCAAACCATCATTAGACAAGACCTATCCCATCCATCTTTTCTTTCCATTTGCAAACAAAAAACCCACAACCCTTTCCCTCTTCCTCTCTTTGGTGCAAATCTCTCTTCGAAACTTGGACACTTGGAAAAAGGAAGGAAGAACTTAGAGCTTGGAAATGGAAGGAAGGACTTGAAGACTTGGTTAGAGCTTGAACAAGTAGGTTCCCTAACCCTCTCGGTTATTTGACTTAGATGTTAAAATGTTTCGTCTTGTTGTGTTTTAAATTTATACTCGCAATCACATGAACCATTTATAATATAGTTTAGGAGTGATAGGTCGAACCAATCGGAACTTAGGAAAATATATCCATGAAAAAATACCATTGAATTATTTATTTGAAGAAATTTAGAAAATTATAGGAATAAATCATAAACATGGAATTATTTCTCTAATCTAGGAATTTAATTTTAATTTTGAAATATTCTAAATATAGAAAATAAGACTAAAGTTAGAAATCACATCTAAACTTAGAAACTAACCAAAAACACAAAATTTATCTAATTTCAATTAAGATGGTGGAATTAATAAAAAAAATTTAAATAATCTCAATCCAACGTAGAGCACAAAATTATGATGCAATTAATAAATTACCAACCTAGTTCATAATTTTTAAAAGAGTTTGAATTTATAAACAAAGAAAACAAACATAAGAATTGAAAACAACATATGTACATATTTACAGTGGAACTGAATCAAAGAATTATGGAGGCTTTATTTTCCATATTTTAAAAATAATACCAAGGCCTAGAATACGGAGCTTACATTTACTATCTATCATGCACTCAAAATTTTCATTCATTAAAATTCTCAATATGAAATTTATGAAATCCATTAAACTAAGAAATTCAAATCCAGCCTTATGCTAAATAGATTTTCCACATGCAATTTCAAATCTAAAAGTTTTTTTTGCTCTTAAAAAGAGCATCAGACTGAAAATATCAATTTCTATTTAGTCTAAAGATTTTTTTTTGCTTTCATTGAATAACTTAGAATAATTGTTGAGACTGAAAATATTACATTTTTACCCCTGATATTTACGTTAGTTAGCCTTGATTTTGTGTATATAAGATGCATTTAATGGTTTGTTTTAGTTTTTTAGGAAAGATCAAGGAAAAAAAAAAGGAAATCTTCGTAAAACAGTGGATAACTGCCTGAAGAGAGCTTAAAATCAAAGATTTAAAATTTTATAATTAAATCATGCCACTTTTAGGATTTCAAATGTATATATGATAATTTGGATCAGTTTATGAGAGATTTCTAAGTGGTTTGTGAAAGTTCTCCCTTGGGTGCTAGAACAAGAATGACCCTAGAGGAGGAGAGGATGAGGGGGGGGGGGGGGGGGGGGGGGGGGGGGGGGGGGGGGGGGGGGGGGGGGTTGAATAGTTCAATTTAAAAATCGTTGGTCCTTTTAAAAATTACTTGATTGATTAATTAAGTGCAACGGATACAACAATCAAGTGTGTGTGTGTTAGAAAATGTAATTAAGCAATCAACACAAGAAATTAGCTCTAACATCACAAGCACAAGGACACAAGATATATAGTGGTTTGGTTAGCCAACCTACATTCACTGTTAGGACTAGCTCAACTTAGAACTATCCCCAAATTCACTAAGTGGGGACTTACACCCTCACAATTAGAGTAGTAATTCCACCTCACTCAATTGGCTGGGAATTTCACCCACCACATGTAAAATATGAATTCCACCTATTTGAATTAGCTGTGAATTCCACCCACCACATATACTAGAGATTCCGCTCTAGATTTTTTATAGTGGTTCCAAAGCCAAGCCTCCTTAATCCACTTTCACAGGACAAAGGTTTTAAATCAAAATTAAATCCAAGAAACACTTGCCTTGAAGCTTTTCTCGAAGATGTGTGCTTCTCAAAAATCCACCTAATGTGTGCCCGAGTTAATCCCGACGCTTCGCTTTATAGCCGTCGTTGAGCAATCACAATTTCAAGGTGACTAGGAAACTGATTCTATTCTAGTTGGTATCTTTTCTTTTCTCCTCGCTTTCTATCTTTCACTAACTCAATCAATATATTGGTTGTATTAGATTCTCAGGTGTAGGCACAAAAGTGATGATCATTCCTTAGAGTGTGTGACTTTTCTCAGTTGAATGAAGATGATTAAATAATCACACAACACTCATATTTATAGAGGAGTCAACACAGTTTTTCAAACTGTCCAGTACTGACAGGTCGGGGGCACCAATGGGTCGGTGTTCATATTTATTACCGTTCAACTACATGATCATTGCACATTAAATGCACTCCTAACAGCATTACTAAATCCTGGTCGACAGGTCGGTGTAACCGATGGGTTGACAGTCAAGGCACCGAGAGGTCAGTCCATACGAGGGTCTCGTTTTGGGGCTAAACCATAAAGACAGAGTTTCATGTCCAGAAACTTGTCCTGGCCAGAACGACATGTTGCCCTTTACCGAGGGGTCGGTCCTCGTACTCTCGATCGGTCTTAAATAACCGAGATGTTTGGTTTCTCGAGAATCCACTTGAGTTCTAAGTTCCAGAACTCTTAAGTTATCATCGACAAGTCGTTGACCGCGAGGGGTCTTTAAGTTCATCACCGAGGGGTCAGTGCATACGAGACTCTAGATCAGAGGCATATCCAGAATGATAGTTCTATGATCTAAAATCTTTGTCAATTTGGCCTACCAGTCTTTGACCACGATTGTCGATCCTATCTCCACCGAGGTGTCGGTGAGAACGACTGGTCGAGCTGACAGAGAACTTAATTCATATTTCCAAGTTCGCTTCCAAATCACTTTCAAGCTTCCCCTTTATGTTTTTTTATGATTTTATCATTTGTTCAACTAAGCCTAGGAATGGTCCTCCTAAGGTGTGGGTACCACATAAAGTCATTTATGGCTAAAAACTTATTTTGTGATTACCATAACGATGAGCTTTATTCTGGTGGAGCATGATATTCAATCTTGATCACTTTTAGTCTTCAAGCTTCTAGCAAGTGCTTCTTCCCACGTCATGGAATTGACAAACTTAGGGACTCGGCAAACCGAGACACTAACAGTTTGATTAATTATTTAATTTTAAAGCAAGTCTGCAATCAAAGAGGCAAAGAGCTAAAAATCAAGATCCATGGGCCAACGATCCACTACAACTAGGCCAGGCCAAGTAACCCATGCGCATTTGCCAATGTGGGCTAGGCCAAAGTGAATTCAAGTCAAAGTCCAAGCTCCAGTCCAAGTTCAAACCCAATGCTCCAGGTCCAAATTCAAGTTCACCAACCCTAAGCCCAAATCTACTTTAGGTCTAAATCCACCAAAGCCCATATCCAAAACCCATCCTACCCATGTAATCTTAACCATCCAATCTCCAATCACTCATCCACATCATCCATTCACCAATCATGCAATCCAAACCATTCATTGCATACATCTTATTCATCTCATTCATTTGCATTCATCAATTTAGATAAACCCTAGATCCATTTAGTAAATCCAACCTGTTCATGCATCATATTTAGATCTAGGTCATTCAATTCATCCATCATATAGATTAACCCTAGGATTGTAATCATCCATGCACCATCTACCCATCTATCTACTTAGATCTTCATACATCTATCAAAGCCATTAGATTTAGGCCAATTAATCATTGCCTTTCATTTCATCTCATTCATCTCATTAAACCCTAGGCATCTTATTAAATCCTATAATCTAGGATTTGATGCTCATATCCCATCCACTCTACACGACACACACATTCTAGAATTACCTCATGCGTATAAACCTTTTAGGAAAATCCCTATTCTTTCTTTCCACTCCATTCCACATCACCATCTGATCCCTCCATGCATCACACGATTTTGTCCATCTCCTTTCCATCCATTCGAAATTCACACATCATCTCATCATCTAATCCATTCATTCATCCATCCATTTAATCCTAGCCATCCATATTATTGAAACCCTAAACCCTAGGATTACACAAACCAAATTCGACCAAGCCCTTGCTTGATCCTAAATCTTCTCGCTCCTTTATTTTCTCCCAGGATACCTTAGCCTCCAAGCTACCCAATGCACAGTAAGTTCGTGTAACCCTATGTAGGAACCCTAGTTTCTCAGTTTTAATCCAAGCCACCCAATTTAAGTTAGATCCAATCCCAACCTTTAACCCATCATCAAAAACTTAGATCTAATCTTAGCCGTCCATCCAAACCTTGAGCCTATAAATACCCCATTCGTCCATAGAGCAAATTGAATTAGACCTGGAGCTCAAGAGGACCTATGATTAGAGAACACACCTTGAAGACCAAGAGACACTGTGCTTCATGTGAATTTCATAAGTGAGTCATCATTCATAATTTGATTTTTATGTTGCCTTCTTGTTTGTTTTTCCAATGTTTGTATTTAATTTTTCCATTAAATAAATAAAAGATATCCATTTTAGATTCTTGAAAAGTCCGATTATTCAATATATTTTTGAATTCTATGTGTTGAATTTCAAATCTAAATTTCTTATTTATTTATTAATTTTGAGCGATGAGAGAATAATTCCATAACCACCTTTAAATTATGCAATTTTATTTTATGTCATTTATTTTCATTGTCTATTTACTTTCATTGTCTGTTTTATTCTTCTTTGCTTGTATGTTGTATTTTAATACTTATGTTAAATTCTTTAATTTTTATATCTTGTATTTAAAATGCCTTGTATTTTATTTAATGTATACTAACCTCTCCTTCAAATACGGGTTAACTAGTTTGAGATCTAATTCAAATAAACTTTAATTTTGTCATCTTAATGTTGTGTATGAGATTATCCATAAAATCTATCTTAATCCATTATTTTAATCATGATTTAATCAATGTTCTAACTTTTGGTTTTGAATTTTAAATGAAAGATTGATAACTTAGAAGTAAATTTATAAAATTAGGATTGATTTTTATACTTTGATTTATTTTTAATCTCAATGTTTTCTAAGAAACATAATCATTCAAACACTAGATTACAAAAATATTTATTTCGATTTACTTATGCATATATTTTGCTTGTTCTCTGTGAGATTGACCTAACATTCATAACATTGTACTATAAATGGTTCGTGCACTTACGAGATTATAAATTTAAAGTTTGCACAATTTTCACATCAGCAAGTTTTTGGTGCCGTTGACGGGGAACAAAAAATACGTTCCTCTGCTTTGCCAGAGAACAAATCAAAATGTGTATTGGAATCTTTTGTCTTGAATTTTATGGTTTATAGAAAACAATTTTATTATTGGGATGTTCTAATTTAGGAAACTCTCTAAAAATAAAAAATTCTATTTTTAGAAACTCTAATTTTGGAAGGTTACCTAAAATTAATATACTCTTTTAAATAAAATAGATCTTTAAATTTTTCAAATTGTAAATTTTTTGCAAAACTTAGATGCTTGTTAAATTTTGAAGATTCTATTTTTTGTAGAAAATTTCTATTTTTAGAAAGTTTCTAGTTTTGGAAAGTTTCTCCCTTTAGCCTCTTTCTAATTTCATAAATCTAATCTATTTTAATAATCTTTTAATTTAGGATTAAATCTAATTTTGGAAGGTTTTAAAATTTATGTGTATGGAAAATTTTAAGATTTATCTAAATTTGGAAACATTCTATTTTTAGAAAATTGCCCGATTTTCGAGACGTCTAATTTTGTAAATTTCTATTTTTGGAAATTTTTAATTTTAGATCATCTTTAAATTTGCATTAAATGATAGTATTAATTTAGAAATGTATTCATAATCTCACATTAGTTTAGGAGACTTAATTAAGTTTAATTATCTTAATCTCTTTCTAGTTGTAGTTTAGGATCCTGTTTTTAGTTAGTAATGCATTCTTGAGTTAGAATCTTCACCTAGGTTCGTGTGTCTTATTTTTCAGGAGTTTTGAAAATCACGAGTCAAAGTTTCTGGAATTTACGCGTATTGGCTAAGGTAAATGCCTAACTTTCTTCTTTTAATTTTTATGTTTCTCATGCATTCTTATAGCTTTTACTAGGTTGTTTTCATATATTACTTGCACAAAAAAAAAAGAGGATTGCATATTTATTTTGATCATGTATTTAGATTGTTAGTTTCATGCATTTAGTGTAGGTTGTTTGCTTATTGTTTTGCATATTTGTTTGATGCTTGCATTGTTAGATTAGGTTGCATTCACATAAAAAAAAAAGATTAGTAATAAAATGGTTCATGCACTTTAAATAAAATCAATTTTGGAAGCATAGGTTAGTCTTTAGGGTCTTTCATGCTCATTAGGATAGTCTTTTATCCAATTAATTTTAAATAACCAATATTAGTTTTTCTTCAATCATGGTGTTTAAGATTAGTTCTGTCACCAAGGTGTAAACAACCTAAGGATAAGTGGAATATAAGCATATTGCCAACTGCTCCACCACTTACCTGGGAACTTACCTGGCCATGATTGTGGTTAAACTCTTAATTGGAGATTTAAACTTTTTGAAGAAAAGATAGCCAGTCTAGAACCCTAGATTAGTTTAGGTTTTTATTTTTTGTTTAGGTCATTTATTTTGTATGAAATTATTTTGTCTTGTGTGGTCTTGATTGAGTAAACATGAGACCTTGGAGACGTAATTCGACTAAGTGATTAGTTAGAGTTAAGTCACCAACAGATGGAACCCAAGTTAGTCATCAATCTATTTTGGAACACAATAGGGTTTGTGAAGTCATGTGGATTTCATCAACATCCGAGAGTTTCAACCGAAGTGAGGAGAGTCTAGCTGGGAAAAAGGAAGAAGATAACTTGAACGATAAAATTGAGGGCTATACTATCATAGCTAATAATCCCAAAGATCCATGGTTATTCTTTATGCCAAAAGGAAAAATTCTTTATGAAAAGAGATATTTAGCCTATGATGTCTTGCACTCAGTTAAGCATATTAATCACCACCATCTGCTGCATCGTATGGAACTCACTGATAAAGGGCTAGGTTGAATAAAGTGTGCAAAAATAATAGAGTTTGCATCCATCACAGAATTTCTGTAAAATTGAGTCAGTTTTTTTTTTTTAAATTTTTAGGTCGTTCCTCCTAGATACATCTAAACCCAAATTAGCATTGTCCTCAAATTTATAAATACACTAAATTTTTTTTAGGGAGAGTAAGTTCTGAAGAACCAAGACCCCTATTGAAAAAGTCAAGGGAAGAGTAAGTTTACAAACAGAAATTGAGACTGCCCTTGATAAAAAAAAAAATTATATTATTTTTGAGTCAATGATTTTTAGTCCAAAAAAAAAAAATCCTTTTCAATGAAGGGAAGAGTGATTGAAGACTGAGACTACCCCTTGTGAGAAAAAAAAAATTGTTGAGTCTAAGTGATTTTTCAGCATTAATAGATTAATAAGAAAATTTATATCACACTTTTTCAATTAATTTTTTTATAGAATTTATATTTGGAATAAAATTTACACAGCCATGTTAAATTTAGTTGGAAAAAAACAATTTTCACGAGTCTAGTAAACGACAGAGGAATACTAGTGGAGACTTAACCCAGTGAGCTTTAGTGCCAATCTATCTTTCTGAGGGAATTAAGTCAATACATTTTTTCTTTCTTTAAGTGCGTTAAGTCATTGTGGATCTCATCATTCTTCAAATTATGGTCATATTACTGAGAACGCCATCAAATTTGAGTTAGTACATTTGAAATTTTTTGGAATTTATTTAAAACAAAGAAATCACTATATGAAACTTAGAATATGATTTAAGCAATTTATGGATCACTTGAGCCTCCATGCCTACTTAATTTTGGTCAATTTATCCTGATAGTTCCCAGTTGAGCATTAATGAAAATCAACCAGTTTATATTGTTTAGCCATGTCTACCGTACCCAACTCCGGTTATGGAGTCTAAAGCTCATTGAAATATCTGTTACCTATTCTAAGATACCAGAAAAGGTTAGAGATGACAAAAACTGGGATGGTACTCTAAAAAAAAATGGCACTGAAAAAATAATACAGGAAAAAGAAAAAGAAGGGAACATCAAGACATCAACAGAAGGATGTGAAAGAAAAAGAAAAGAAAAGAAAGATGAATGTTTTGAAAAGTGCTGAAAAGAGAAAAATAGAGGAAGATATATCCCCGTCTTACATTTTGAAGACCTTTGATTTTTCTGTTCTAAATATTTATGTTTAGAGTCTTTTATCCTTCTTTGATTTCACCCGATCTCAAACCACGTTTCATCCTATAAAAATTCCTATTGATCTTAAGTCTAATAGGGTATTGCATGTGGAGAAAAAATGAAGGAAAATGATGGTATATAACTCAACGTTCTTAGGAAAGTGATATCCATTCATGAGATTTAATTATTTTCTTTGATCTGTGCCATCTTTCTAATACATATGTGAGACATTTGATTTTGAATACATAAACTCCGTTCACATATACCTTGAGAGAAAATAACCCAAACCTTTGAGCGTTATTCTTTCTAAGAGATATCTAGTGAGGTTTGAAGTCAAAGCCCATTTTTCAAAATTGGTTACGAAATTTGTGTCTATTTGGAAAATGAAAACTATTTTAATATTGGCTAAGCACACACTACACTCTGAATATAAGTCTTATAAAATAAGTTTTGGAACAGTATGATGCTAGATTTTTATGGATTGTTTTTTTCCGAATCTGAATCTAAGACTAGACAATTTGGATGTTTGTGGGCATCATCACTGCAAGCCCTCACGAGACTACAACTCGTCCACTAGGGGTAACATAGGAGAGTTTAAAGTATTGTTTCATATGCTAAATGCAATCGAGAGTGTAATCGAAAGTGGTGTAGTTTTAGGTCTAGAATATGAATAAAATTTTAGATTAGTTTAGGATTTTTAGGTTTTGAGTTTTTAGACTTAGGTTTTTAGTTTCTACTTTTAGGTTTTTGCTCGAGTACTAGCAAAATCTAAATTTGGGGGTATTTGTTGAGACTGAAAATATTACATTTTTACCCCTAATATTTAGGTTAGTTAGCCTTGATTTTGTGTATGTAAAATGCATTTAATGGTTTATTTAAGTTTTTTAGGAAAAACCAGGGAAAAACAGGAAATCTTCGTAAAACGGTGGATAATTGCCGGAAGAGAGCTTAAAATCAAAGGTTTAAAATTTTAAAATTAAATCATGCCACTTTTAGGATTTCAAATGTATATTGGATAATTTGGATCCGTTTATGAGAGTCCAGATTAATTTAAAACTTAGATTTCAAAGTGGTTTGTGAAAGTTCTCACTTGGGTGCTAGAACAAGATTGACCCTAGAGGAGGGAGGAGGGAGGAGGGAGGAGGGACGGAGGGAGGGAGGGAGGGGGGGGGGGGGGGGGGGGGAATAGGTCAATCTATAAATCGGTGGTCCTTTTAGAAATTACTTGATTGATTAATTAAGTGCAGCGGATACAACAATCAAGTGTGTGTGTGTTAGTAAATGTGATTAAGAAATGAACACAAGAAATTAGCTCTGACATTAGAATCACAAGGACACAAGATATATAGTGGTTTAGTTAGCCAATCTACATCCACTGTTAGGACTAGCTCAACCTTAAACTATCCCCAAATTCACTAACTGGGAACTCACACCCTTACAATTAGAGTAGGAATTCCACCTTACTCAACTGGCTGGGAATTTCACCCACCACATGTAAAATAAGAATTCCACTTATTTGAATTGGTTGGGAATTCCATCCACCACATGTGCTAGAGACTCCGCTCTCGATTTTTTATAGTGGTTCTGGAGCCAAGCCTCCTTAATCCACTTCCACAGGACAAAGGTTTTAAAACAAAATTAAAATCAAGAAGCATTTGCCTTGAAGCTCTTTCTCGAAGATGTGTGATTCTCAAATATCCACCCAATGTGTGCCTGAGTTAATCCCGACGCTCCGCCTTTTAGCCGTCGTTGAGCAATCACAATTTTAGGGTGGCTAGGAAATTGATTCTATCCTAGTTGGTATCTTTTCTTTGCTCATCTCTTTCTCTCTTTCACTAACTCAATCAATAGATTGGTTGTATTAGATTCTCAAGTGTAGGCACAAGGGAGATGATCATTCCTTAGAGTGTGTGAATTTTCTTAGTTCAGTGAAGATGATTAAATGATTATACAACATTCATATTTATAGAGGAGTCAACACATTTTTTTCAAACTGTCCAGTACCGACAGCTTGGGGACACCGATGGGTCGGTGTTCATATTTATTACTGTTTAACCACCCGACCGTTACACATTAAATGCACTCCCAACAATATTATTAAAACCCGATCAATAGGTCAGTGTCACTGATGGGTCGACAGTCAAGGCACCGAGAGGTTGGTCCATACGAGGGTCTCGTTCTAGGGCAACACCATGCAGACAGAGTTTCATGTCTAGAAACTTGTCCTGCCTAGAATGACATGTCGCCCTTTACCGAGGGGTCGCTCTGGTACTCTTGATCGGTAACGAATTTCTGAGATGTCTGTTTTCTCAAGAGTCCACTTGAATTCTAAGTTCCAGAATTCACAAGTTATCATCGGTGAATCGTTGACCGCAAGGGGTCGTTAAGTTCACCACCGAGTGGTCGGTGGATACGAGACTCTCAATCAGAGGCACAACCAGAATGACAGTTCTATGATCCAAAACCTTTGTCAATCTGGCTGACCAGTCTTTGACCACGATGGGCCGATTCTGTCTCCACCAAGAGGTCGATGAGAAAACGATTGGTCGAGCTGACAGTGAACTTAATTCATTTCACAAGTTTGCTTCCAATTCACTGTCAAGCTTCCTCTCTAGGTTTTTTATGATTTTATCATTTGTTTAACTAAGCCTACGAATGGTCCTCCTAAGGTGTGGGTACCACCTAAAGTCGTCTTTGGCCAAATACTTATTTTGTGATTGCCATAACGATGAACTCTAATCTGGTGGAGCATGATCTTCAATCTTGATCACCTTGAGTCTTCAAGCTTTTAGCAAGTGCTTCTTCCCGAGTCATGGAATTGACAAACTTAGGGACTCGGCAAACCAGGGCACTAACAGTTTGATTAATTATTTATTTTTAAAGCAAGTCTGCAATCAAAGAGGCCAAGAGCTGAAAATAAAGATCAATGGGCTAGAGATCCACTACAACTGAGCCAGGCCAAGTAATCCATGTGCATTTGCCAATGTGGGCCAGGCCAAAGTGAATTCAAGTCAAAGTCCGCGCTCGAGTCCATGTTCAAATCCAATGCTCCAGGTCCAAATTCAAGGTCACCAACCCTTAGTCGAAACCCACTTTAGGTCCAAATCCACTAAAGTCCATATCCAAAACCCATCCTACCCATGTAATCTTAACCATCCAATCTCCAATCACTCATCCACACCATCCATTAACCCAATCATGCAATCCAAACCATTCATTGCATACATCTTATTCATCTCATTCATTTGCATTCATCAATTTAGGTAAACCCTAGATCCACTTAGTAAGTCCAACCCGCTCATGCATCATATTTAGATCTAGGATTGTAAGCATCCATGCACCATCTACCCATCCATCTACTTAGATCATCCAACATTTATCAAAGCCATTAGATTTGACCAATTAATCCTTGCCTTTCATTTCATGTCATTCATCTCATTAAACCCTACGCATCTTATTAAATCCTATAATCTAGGATTCATGCACATATCCCATCCACTCCACACGACACACACATTCTAAAACCACTTTATGCGCATAAACCTTTAGGAAAATCCCTAATTCTTTCTCTCCACTCCATTTCACATCACCATATTATCCCTCCATGCATCAGACAATTTTGTCCATCTCCTTTCCATCCATTCGAAATTCACATATCATCTCATCCATTCATCCATTTAATCCTAGCCATCCATATTATTGAAACCCAAAACCCTAGGATTACACAACCCAAATTCGACCAAGCCCTTGCTTGATCCTAAATCTTCTCGCTCCTTTCTTTTTTCCCAATATACTTTAGCCTCCAAGCTACCCAATGCACAACAAATTTGTGTAACCCTATGTAGGAGCCCTAGTTTCTTAGTTTTAATCCAAGCCACCCAATTTAAGTTAGATCCAATCCCACCTTTAATCCATCATCATAAACTTAGATCTAATCTTAGCCGTCCATCCAAACCTTGAGCCTGTAAATACCCCATTCGTCCATAGAGCAAATTGAGTTAGACCTGGAGCTCAAGAGGACCTAAGATTGGAGAACACACCTTGAAGACTTAGAGACACTGTGCTTCATGCGAATTTCATAAGTGAGTGATCATTGAGAATTTGATTTCTTTTTGTTGTCTTCTTGATTGTTTTTCCAATGTTTGTATTTAATTTTTCCATTAAATAAATAAGAGATATCCATTTTAGATTCTTGAAAAGTCCGATTATTCAATATATTTTTGAATTCTATGCATTGAATTTCAAATCTAAATTTCTTATTTATTTATTAATTTTGAGCGATGAGAGAATAATTCCATAACCACCTTTAAATTATGAAATTTTATTTTATGTCATTTATTTTCATTGTCAATTTAATTTCAATGTCTTTTATTCTTCTTTGCTTGTATGTTGTATTTTAATACTAATGTTAATTTTTTTAATTTTTATATCTTGTATTTTATTTAATTATACAAACCACTTCTTCAAATACGGGTTAGCCAGTTTGAGATCTAATTCAAATAAACTTTAATTCTGTCATCTCAATGTTGTGTGTGAGATTACCCATACAATCTATCTTAATCCATTATTTTAAACATGATTTAATCAATGCTCTAACTTTTGGTTTTGAATTTTAAATGAAAGATTGATAACTTAGAAGTAAATTTATAAAATCAGGATTGATTTTTATACTTTGATTTATTTTTAATCTCAATATTTTCTAAGGAACATAATCATTGTAGCACTAGATTACAAACATATATATTTTGATTTACTTATGCATATATTTTGCTTGTTCTTAGTGGGATCGACCTCTCACTCATAATGTTGTACTATTAATGGTTCGTGTGCTTGCGAGATTATAAATTTAAAACTTTGTACAATTTTCACATCAACAACAATCTCACACATAAATCCAAAAAAAGAATTAAATAAAATCAAATTTTCATCATACAAAAATAAATAAGTGGAAAATGATAATTGTAAGTGTTTTTCTGCCTTTCAATTATTAATAAAAAATTGGAATTAAGAATTATAATGCATTGAAACTTTGGTTTAAATAAAAACAAGGAGATCATGGGATAATTCAAATTTACCAATGGTATAAAGAAAATATATGGAATCCAAATCAACTAATTTAAATGCATGGAAATAAAAACACTACCTTTAACCTCAAATTCTGAATTTTATTGGTAGACTTAAAATTACAAGAAATGAAATTGAAGGAATTAACTACAATAAAAAAATAAAAAATAAAACACTAACCTCAAACAAAATAAAAAACTCCTATTTTCTCCTAGCTCCAAAGCTCTCCAAATTCCCCAGCCAAGTTCGATTTTCTCATTTAAGGAGACCTCAATTTATAGGACAGAGAGGGGGTAGATTTAGCAAGGCTAGTGGGACCAACTCCCAATTCCAGCCGAGTAGCTTACTGGTTGAGTTCTATTTTCTTTTTTCTTTTCACTCTGCCGCATATGGTAATTTTTCTGTATTTTTCCTGGCTTCTATTTTTATTTCAGGCTTTCAGCTGTATCCTCCTCTTCTTATTTTTCCTCTATTCGGCTGAGTCATAGGATTGAGATACCCAACAACCACCTTCCTCTCTTAGATTTTCTTCTCTTCCATTGGGTAGTACACGATTTTGACTGTAAACAAAAATCCATTTCCATTCTTTTTCTTCTATTTTATTTCCACTCTTAATCTCCATCTTTATCTCTTTTATGCAATCAGACCCTTCTTATTGCTTTTCTCTCTTTAGTTTGAATCAAAGTCTTGATTTTCTTTTCTTATTTCAATATCTAGCTAGTTGCAATGGTCCTTGCACTCTTTGCTCTTGTTGGTGTTCCAGATTTCAGCCACGTCAATGATTTTTAATCGGTGCTTAAATGCTTAAACGTTGCTGCTCTTGCTTGTCACATTGTATTGCTCTGCTTCTTGTTTACTGCTTGTTCGGTTCTAACAGATATTGGTTGCCTTTGCTTTCTTTCTTGTGATCCATGCATTAGAAATCAGTCTCACCCCCTCTCTATTCTTTCTTCTTTATTTTATTTTTTTCTGTTCTTTTCATTCTCTGTACACGTCTCTGGGGATTTCTTTCCAATTCCTCCTTCAAATTAGTGAAAAACATGCCTGTAATCTATTGTCCGGCCATTACTTTTTTGGCAGCTGCTTTGATGGCTTGATTTACCATCTCAATGGGCTTGTAGACTAGGGAACAATATGGCAGGTTTTGAATCTGTACCAGCACAATGTTTCCTTCTTGGCACTGTGTTCTTGTCAACATGACCAAGTTCAACCGGTCCTCCAATTCCATTCACCATCATATCACGTGTGACTTCTTCCAGCATGTCTTGCATCAACAAGACCATAGCATCATGCTTAGATTTATCACCTTCCTCTTTTCATGTGAAATTTTGCACAATGTTTCACACTTCAGTCTTTCACACGCTTCAGTTCTTGTTGGTCTTCATTGGGCCTTTCGGATTGCACATGAACGTGTGGGCCCTACACATGAGACACATGTGGGCTTCCAATTGGGCTTCAATCATGGACTTTGAACATAGGCTCCACTTGCTGCAATTTTCTTCAATTTTTACTTTTTTTTCTTGATTTTCTCTATTTTTCCTGCAAAATTATGAAATCTTATTAATTATTCAAAATTCAAGAGCAAACTAATCCAATATTCAGGGGTAAAATGGTCATTTAGTAGTGTTCAGCAAATACCCCAAAATTTAGATTTTACTAGTCCTCCAGCAAAACAAAACTAAAAACTCTAGAAAAAACAAAAATAAAAATCCTAAACTACACCACTTTCGCCGGTACGCTCGATTGCATTTAGTGTATGCAACAATCATTTAAATCTCTAACCAACCAATAGTGGACGAGTTATAGTCTTGTGAGGGCTTCCAGTGATGATACCCATAAACATCAAATTTCAACAAAAATATCTAAAAAAAAAATCTAAACATCATACAACTCCAAATTTATTTTACAAAATTTATACCCAGAGTGTAGTGTGTGATAGTCAAATATTAATATAACCTTTTTTTTCAAAATATAAACAAGTTTAGCAACCACCAGCTGAAAATGTACTTTGACTCCAAATCTCACCAGATATATTTCTTAGAAAGACTTTCGCTCAAAGATTTGGTTAAATTTTCTCTCAAAATATATGTGAACGGAATAATTTATCAAATACAACTCACTGAGAACGTTGAATCAAACAACATTATTTTTCCTCCTCTATTCTCTACATAGAACACCATATTTAGACTTAGGATCAATGATGACTTCCTAATAAGACGAAATGTGGCTTAGGACCTGGTCATATCAAAGAAGGATAAAAGACTCAAAAGTTAAATACTCTGAACAGAAAAGTCTTCAACAATTCATAGACGGGATATTCTTCCTCTATTTTTTTTTTCACATCCTTCTTTTGATGTATTGATGTTCCCCTTTTTTCACCATATTTCAGAATATCATACCAATTTTTCATCCCTAACCTCTTCTGTGCACTTGAATAGGTCATGGATACTTCAATGAACGCTCAAACTCCATAACCGGAGTTGGGTATGGAAAATATAGCTAATCAAATAAAAACAGGCTATCATATAAAGGCTCAAAAATCGGAACTATAAGGATATTATATGACCAATATAGTAGGCTTCAAAGGCTCAAACGATCAAAATAATGGCCTATATCACTTCTTAAGCTTCATATGGGTATTTTATTGTCCTTATAAATTCAGCAAAATTTCAGGTGTAATAATCCAGTTCTAATTCCATTCTTAGTATTTGACCAAAATCAAAGAATAATGAGATCTTTCAAAAATAATAACTATGCTCATATCAATGAAAAATTAAAAAAATTCTAACCCTCAAAAAAATCGAATGGCTCTAAATGTTACTAGTTCACAAGTTTCCACTGGTATTCTATCGGTGATTACTTAACTCATGAATATTCTTCTTGTTTTAGCATGATATAAACATTTTCATCCACATGTTAATGCTGAAAAAAAAATCATTTTTTTTTCAAAAATTTCAATTTTTTTTGGTCTAAAAAACACACAAAACTGACATAATGTAACCCCCCAATACTGTGATACCCCGCCTAGATATGGCAGCGCCAGCCAGCTCAGGGTGGGCATGGTTGTGTAAGTCCCATATCGGAAGTGAGGGAAAATTTCTTGGGGTTTATAAGAGGCCACCCACGATAACTTAGTGTGACGTGTTTTGGGCCTATCCATTTGAGCCAGGCCCAAGGCAAAACCGTGAGGGCTCTGTTTTTGCGCCCAGAGCGGAAAGTTTTACACTAAGCCAAGCCCTAAGCCATGTGTTCGGGTTGGGTCGTTACAAATTTGGTATCAAAGCCGAGTTCAACACTCGGACTGTGTGGGCCTTTCCTCTTTCCCTGGTGTTGTTGAGCTGGCCTGAGTCGAGCCGTGGGTGGCTCGATGACTTAAAGGGGTGATTGTGACTGTGATTTGCAACTGATGCCAAACTTAAATTGAACATTGTCCTCAATGGTCTCTAATCTACTGTGATCAGTTGTACAAACACACTACAAAGACTCTAGACTGACACAAAAATTGACTCAACAAAAACCGAAAACCTAAATTAGACTAACAAACTAACAACCGACACACAAACAAACTTAGCATAGATTCAAAGTAGCAGGTGAACATGGATGAATGGGTGCATGTGGAAGGATGGAAGCAGACCGTTCCTATCAATCCTGGTAGACTGGATCATCTAACAGATTGACATTCTCTTCTTCAGATGGATTCATCTGTAAGAATGGTTTGAAACGTTGACCATTAACTTTCATAATGTGACCATTCTTAGAATTTTTAATTGTTACCACTCCATGAGGAAACACAGTCTCAATAATGAACGGACCTATCCATTTTGACCTCAGTTTTCCTGGAAATAGATGCAAACGAGAATTGTACAGTAAGACCTTCTGACCATTTGTGAAAGTTTTTCTCAAAATATTCTTATCATGAACCAATGTCATTCGGTCTTTATACATTCTCAAAGTGTCATAGGTATCTCTCTTAATTTCATCTAGTTCAGACAATTGGAGCTTTCTATGGTGCCCAGCCTTGTCTAGAGCAAATTTCATCTGCTTGATAACCCAATATGCTTGACAACCCAATATGCAAATGACAAGCTTTCCCATGCACCAACCCTATAGGGTGACATACCAATGGATGTCTTGTATGTAGTACGATAAGCCCAGAGTGGATCAATAATCTCAAAGACCAATCTTTCCAGGATGGATTAACTGTCTTTTCTAGAATACGATTTATCGCTCGGTTTGAAATTTCCATTTGCCCACTTCTTTGCAGATGATAAGGAGTAGCAACCTTATAAATCACCCCATATAATTTGATCAAATTTTCAAAAGGACGATTACAAAAGTGTTTTCCCATATCATTGATGATGGTTCGTGGTATTCCAAATCTAGAGAAAACAGTATCTTTCAAGAAATGGAGGACATCCTTACGATCATTGGTTTTGCAAGCCACCGCTTCTACCCACTTACTGACATGGTCGACCCCTAGTAGATTGTAAAGATTATCAAAGGAATTAAGAAACGGTCTCATGAAATCAATGTCCCAAACATCAAAAAGCTCAACAGGTAAAATTGGATTTAAAGGTATCATATTTCGACAAGATAGACTATCTAACCTCTAACATCTTTCACACGACACACAGTAAGTATGGGTATGTTGGAAGATTGAAGGCTAGTAAAAACCATACCGCAAAATCTTTCCAGTGGACTTTTTCGTATTGAAATGACCTCCACAAGCCTGATCATGACACTGATTTGATCGCTATCTGAGATACAACGACGAATGATTTGGTCCAAACAGTATTTAAACAGGCATGGATTATCCCAGATAAATTTTTTGACTTCTGCTAGAAACTTTGACTTATCTTATTTAGTCCAATGATCAGGCATCAAACCAACGACAAGATAATTAACAATATCTGCAAACCAATGTACTTGGGAAACTGACATGAGTTGCTCATCAGTGAAGTAATCCGTAGTAGGAATTGGGTCATCAGAAAATTCAGTTACCAATCTAGACAAATGGTCTGCTACCATATTCTTGGAACCTTCTTGTCCTGGATTTCAATATCAAATTCTTGTAGCAAGAGAATCCATCTGATCAAGTGGGACTTAGCATATTTCTTAGAAAAAAGATACTTCAGAGTAGCATGATCAGAGTACACAATGAACTTCGAACCCACAAGGTAAGATTGAAATTTGTCTAACGCAAAAACGATTGCCAACAGTTCTTTTTCTGTGGTGGAGTAGTGCAGTTGAGCATCGTTCGACGTTTTGTTCGTATAGTGGATAACATGAGGTAACTTATTAACCCTTTGACCTAAAACAATTCATACTGCGTAGTCAGAAGCAACACACATTATCTCAAAAGGAACAGACCAATCAGGAGGTTGAATGATCGGAGCAGAGGTCAATGCAGTTTTCAATTTGTCAAAGGCGTGGACGTACTCATGATCAAAATCGAAACTAACATCTTTGGTCAGGAGTCTATAGAGAGGTCTGGAAATTTTAGTGAATTTTCTGATAAATATCCTATAGAAACCAACATGACCTAGGAATGATTTGATCTCTTTAATAGTTTGGGGTTGTGGAAGACGAGAGATCACATCGACCTTAGATTTATCAATTTTTATTCCTTTGTCTTATATAATGTGACCTAAGACAATGCTCTGTTTCACCCTGAAATGACATTTTTTCCAATTGAGTACTAGGTTCTTTTCTTTACATAGGATTAACACAAGGGTTAGGTGATATAAGCATTGGTCAAAAGAAGAACCAAAGATTGAGAAATCATCCATAAAGACTTTAAGAAATCGCTCTACCATGTCTGAAAATATGCTGATCATAACCTCTTAAAGGTAGCAGGTGCATAGCCCAAAAGGCATGCGACGGTAGGTAAACATACCAAATAGACATGGGAAAGTGGTATTCTCCTAGCCCTCGGGTACAACATAGATTTGGTTATAGCCTGAATAACCATCGAGAAAATAATAGAATGCATGGCCGGCTAAACGTTTAAGCATCTGATCAATGAACGGAAGAGGGAAGTGGTCCTTTCGAGTAGCAGTGTTCAGCTTTCGGTAGTCAATACAAATCTCCAGCTCGTTTGGACACGGGTAAGAACTAGCTCGTTATCCTCATTCTTAACTACTGTTACACAAGACTTCTTTTGGACAACCTGTATCGGACTCACCCATCCACTGTTAGACATCGGGTAGATGATACCCCCCTCGAGAAATTTTAAAATTTCGGCTCTTACCACTTACTGCATCGCCGGTTCAGGAGTCTCTGTGGTTCTCTAGACGTCTTGAAGTTCTCTTCTAAGTGAATTTTGTACATAACCACAGAGGGGTTGATGTCTTTGAGATCGACGATGGACCATCCTATAGCTTCTTTGTGTCCTCTCAAAACAGCGAGGAGTTTAAAATCCTGGTCTGAAGTTAAATCAGAAGCTATAATGACTGGTAGGGTATCGGATGGTCCCAAGTATGAATATTTAAGAGTCTCATGTAGTGGTTTGAGCTCTAATTTTGTTGACTTCTCGACAGAGGGGACTGGTACAGATTGACTCATAGGAAGAGGTTGGAATTTCCTTGCTCTAACATCAACATATGGAACTTCGTTCAGTAGAGCTTTCACATCTTGCTCATCATTTTCATTAAAGTCTGTGCCAAAGGTGGACAGAGACTTCTTGTATGGATTGTCGTAAATAAAGTGAAAACAATATTCGTCGACAGAACTCTGAATCATATTAACTTCACACAGGTCATCTATGCATGGAGGTTGTCGACATATGCCAAATATATTGAGTTCTGTTGTCAGATCTCATAACGACAACCTAAGCATACCATCTTGGCAGTTGATAACAGCTTTGGCGGTGACAAAGAATGGTCGTCCAAGAATAACCGGAATGTACCCACTTTCGTTCTAAACATGCTATGTATCCAGCACTACAAAATCAACCGGAAAGTAGAATTTATCGACTTTCACCAGAACGTCTTCTATCACACCTCTAGGGATTTTCACTGAGCGATTAGCTAGATGTAGTGTGATAGGAGTGGGTTTTAACTCATCCAACCCTAGCTGCTCATAAACAGAGAATGTTACTAGCGATGGTTGGGCACCCAGGATCCTTATGTTTTATTTGAAACCCCTGTTGGATGAGTGCACTCGCATTTTCTGCTAGAAATATTTTTTTGGGAACATTAGTTCTCCACTTAGCCGTACAGAGGTCTTTCAAAAATTTTGCGTATGAAGGTACCTAATTTATGGCGTCAAGTAGACGGATGTTGATACTGATATGTTTGAACACTTCTAGTATGTCACCATAAGATACTCGTTCCTTAGCGGTGGTTAACCTCTGAGGGTATGGATCCCTAGGTACAAATGTATTTCTAGCAGATGTTTCCAACATATTTTGGACGGAAGATGGACTAGGCGGGTCCTCCTGATGCTTTGGTTGACCAGTTGTCTGGTCTTCCTGTTGTTTAAGCGGTTCAACCTTGTTATCTACCGGTCTCCCAGACCTCAAGGTAGTAATTGATTTGGTGTCCTCTGGATTGGACGATGAGACCTCCAAACTATGTTTCAAGCTTGTGCATAACCTGCTAGGTGGATTGGATAAACTACTACAACGTATCCTCAAGAGAGGGCTTACATTGTTGAGAAGAACCAGATTGATAGGACAGACCCTGTGGTGGTGTCTTGTATGGATAGTTCTCACATAAATCCATAAAAAGAATTAAATAAAATCAAATTTTCATCATAAAAAATAAATAACTGGAAAACCATAATTTAAGTGTTTTTCTACCTTTCAATTATTAATAAAAAATTAGAATTAAGAATTATAATGCATTGGAACTTTAGTTTAAATAAAAACAAGGAGATCATGGGATAATTCGAACTTGTCAATGGTATTAAGAAAATATATGGAATCCAAATTAACTAATTTAAATGATTGGAAATAAAAACACTACCTTTAACCTCAAATTCTGAATTTTATTGCTAGACTTAAAATTACAAGACATGAAATTGAAGGAATTAACTACAATGAAAAACATAAAAATTAAAACACTAACCTTAGACAAAATAAAAAACTTCTATTTTCTCCTAACTCCAAAGCTCTCCAAATTCCCCAACCAAGTTCGATTTTCTCATTTAAGGAGGCCTCAATTTATAGGACAGAGAGGGGGTAGATTTAGTAAGTTAAGTGGGACCCACTCCCAATACCATCCGAGTAGCTTACTGGCCGACTGTTCCATTGTTACCTTTCTTTTCACTCTGCCGCATATGGTAATATTTCCGTATTTTTCCTGGCTTCTATTTTTATTTCAGCCGAATCCTCCTCTTCTATTTTTTCCTCTATTCGGTTGTGTCATAGGATTGAGATGCCCAACAACCACCTTCCTCTCTTAGATTTTCTTCTCTTCCATTGGGTAGTACACGATTTTGACTGTAAACAAAAATCCCTTTCCATTCTTCTTCTTCTATTTCATTTCCACTCTTAATCTCCAAATTTATCACTGTTATGCGATCAGACCCTCTTCTTTCTTTTCTCTCTTCAATTTGAATCAAAGTCTTGATTTTCCTTTCTTATTTCAATATCTGGCTGGTTGCAACAGTTCTTGCACTCTTTGCTCTTGTTGGTGTTCCAGATTTCACCCACGTCAATAATTTTTAATCGGTGCATAAATGCTTAAACGTTGCTGCTCTTGCTTGTCACATTGAATTGCTCTGCTTCTTGTTTACTGCTTGTTGGGTTCTAACAGATATTGGTTGCCTTTGCTTTCTTTCTTGTTATCCATGCATTAGAAATCAGTCACACCCTTCTCTGTTTTTTCATTTTATTTATTTTCTTTTCTTTTCATTCCCTATACACGGCTCTGAGGATTTCTTTCCAAATCCTGCTTCAAATTAGTGAAAAACATGCCTGTAATCTATTGTCCCGGCCATTACTTTTCTGGCACCTGCGTTGATGGCTTGATTTACCATCTCAATGGACTTGTAGACTAGGGAACAATATGGTAAGTAATCTGTACCAGCACAAAGTTACCTTCTTGGGACTATGTTCTTGTCAACATGACCAAGTTCAACCAGTCCTCCAATTCCATTCACCATCATATCACGCGTGACTTCTTCCAGTATTTCTTGTATCAACAAGACCATAGCATCATGCTTAGATTTATCACCTTCCCGTTTTCATGTGAAATGTTGCACAATGTTTCACACTTCAGTCTTTCACACGCTTCAGTTCTTATTGGCCTTCATTGGGCTTTTTGGCTTGCACATGAACGTGTGGGCCTTGCACATGAGACACATGTGGGCTTCCAATTGCACTTCAATCATGAACTTTGAACATAGGCTCCACTTTCTGCATTTTTCTTCAATCTTTACTTCTTTTCTTGATTTTCTCTATTTTTCCTGCAAAATTCTGAAATTTGATTAATTATTAAAAATAAACAAAATTCAAGAGCTAACAAATCTAAATTCAGGGGTAAAATTGTCATTTAATAGTGTTTATCACATCTTCATCTAATTTCTTGCATCAGAGAAACTATGGAGTCGTGAATTTTAAACTTAGAGGAACTCCAAAACGCAAGGTGGAGAGATGGAAATGTTGGGCATCTTAAATCCAAAAGTAAATCCTTGAAAACATGTTTAACATAAAATTCATACGACAATATTTCAAAGACATATTGATCATCATGCATGGTTCGGCCATGGTATTAGGGCTGAACCTAAAACCATTGAAATCTTGGTGCAAAACAATACATTTTTAGAAGGATGGATTTTATGAAGACCATATGCCAATATTTTATTTTATTTTGGGTATGTTATCTCCATGCATCTCCATTTTGATCAAATGTAGAACTTTATTTTAGAAGTCCTAAATGTTATAATGGACTTTGATTTACCTCTGAAAATGAAACTATATCAATTAAGGACTTACAAAATGGAGCTTCATAGAGAGTCTCTAAGAAATGGAGTGGAGTGAAGAGATAATGCAAAATAGTAGTTGTTGATGTTTTAAATTTGTAATTCTCGCAAGTGCACGAACCATGCATAGTATAGCAATTGAGTGTGAGGTCAAACCCAAAGGAAATCTTAAAATATATGAATTAAAATTAAATTTGTTTTCCTTTAAAAAGAATTATTTTTAATAAGTAGAACCTTTATATGAGTCATCTATCTAACTTGAAAATTCAGCAAATAAGATGTATGAATTAATTGTCCTTGATTTAAAATGGTGAATTAAATGATAATCTTAATCATAGTCAAAATTACAAGTTATAAGATTAAAATACCACATCTTTCTATCTTTAATTGAATGAATTTTGAGAGAGATAGTGATTACAAAGAAATTAAAGAATTAAATAATGGATTAAAGAAGTAAATAATTAAATGAATTAAATAATTAAATAATTAGATTATACAAGATTTGGGTTAAAACAACTATTACACAACAAAGGTTTGGGTTAAAACAACAATTACACAACAAACATGAGATTTAATATAATTAAAAGGCAGAAAATTAAATTACATGAAAATAAATGACTGAAATTAAATGTGCAGTAATATAAAGGTTGGTTGTTTGGAATAGACCGTTCATCACCCAAGATGTGTAAACAAAGTAAAGGCCTAGATCTGAAATTCACGTAAAGATCTAAAATACAATTCATATCTATTAATAAAAAAGATTCACAATGTTTAATTTAAATAATCAAAACCTTAGTAATTATGATTCAAGTCTTACAATCAAGATCCTAACTATTACATACGTTCATGTTCAATCAAATAAATAAAAGTTGTGTTCTTGAAATTAAAAATAAAATAAGCGTAAAAATATTTTAGAAATTAGATGTTCCAAGGTTCTAAATGAATGCTTTACTTTATTAAATGGAATAATTAAAGTACAAGGCTTTTATAAATTAAATATAAGAAGGACAACATAAAAAGATAAAAATCTATACTCTCACTTGTAAATTCGCATGGTGCTCCTTGTCTTCTTGTCTTTTGCTCCAGCCTTTAGTCCTTTTGAATTCTAGATCATATTCGAATTCCCTTGGGGTAATGGGGTATTTATAGGTTTTGAAAAAGAGATGGATGACTTGGACTAAATCAAGGTTTAAGTTGGGAAATCAAAGAACTGGATTGGATCTTAATAGGAATGGATGATGGGGATTTAAGCTTGGATTTTAGGGTTGCACAAGGTATGAAATTCGAATGGATTGGATTGGGATTGAGAAAATTGTGTGGGATACTTGGGGATTGGATGGTGAGGTGTGTTTGGATCTTAGGAATGTATCTAGATGGTTTTTAGTCTAAGTGCATGGAGAGGTTTTACGTTGCAAAAATCATGGGACGATGATGTGTAATGTAATATGCACATGGAGGCTAGCTTGAACTACAAGTTGTTCATAGCTTAGGGTTTATGAATGGAGGGCTTAGATTGAATGGGTTTTGATCTAATGGTTCTAAGGTATTTTGGGTAAAATAAATATAAGAAATAGATGATGATTGATGGAGGGTTTGGATTCAAAGGTTGATCCTAGTGAGATGGTGAAATGCATGACCTAATTTCAAGATGATGTATGTATGTGATGGATGCATGTGGAGGCTCTAGGGTTTCTAAGAGATGAATGAATGGATGTGATTGGATTACCTAATATCTAATGGTTAAGATGATCAATGCATGAAATGAATACAAGGACTAATAGGTGATGCATGAATGAATACTAATCTAAGGTTAAGATGATCATGATGATGATGGATGACCTAGATCTAATGATAGATGAATGGATGGGTTAGATTTAATGGTGAATCTATGGTTTGACCTAATTGGGTATGTAAGATGGAAGGTTAAGATTTAAGATGGAAATTGGATGGTGTGGATGTGAAGTTGGGTTGTCGGTTTTGGACATAAGTAGTTGGGTTGGATTTAGGTAAATTCAAACATGGACCATGGAGTTCCTTGGACTTGGATCTAAACCTCAACTCAGACCCATTTGAATTGGATTTGAGAGCTTGGGACTTAGTCGGACTGAGCTTGCATACTTGCATGGCCCAATGTGTGAAATGCTCATGGGCTTGCATGTGGCTTGGCCCATTGAAGTTTTGTGGAGCATACCTTGGCCCATTTGAACTAAATCTTGGCCTAATGACTTGAAATTTAGGCTTTGGCATTTGGATTGCAGCTTTTAACCTCTAGAATTAAATAATTATTCAACCACTTTAAATCTAAAAATTAAATTAATCATAGACTCTCATAACCGGATCCAGGTTAATTAATTTACATGAAAATCCTAGAAAGTGACATAAAATAATTATAATAATTCTAGGTCTTCTCTTTAAAGCTCTAAACTTGTAATCTTCTGTTGTTTTAACTTGATTTTCCTGAACTTTCCATTTTTTACTACAAAACTGACAAACTACATTAAATGCATCATTATATACAAAATTGAGGATTAACTGACCCAATAATCAGGGGTAAAAATGTAAGATTTCAGTGCTCAAAAGTAGTTATTTTCATGCAACAGAGACCTACATGAAAGTTCTAATTAAAATGCCTCAATATTTAGATATTTTCTTTTGGTGTGTTTTTAGAACTCCATTAGAATATTTGAATGTCTTTTTTTAATGGTTTTTGTTTAAGAAGAAGGGTTTAAGAAAATGATATCTTATAATGAACTTTGGAAAAATATTTAATGGTAAAAACGTTTCTGCAAATCAGTTCCAAAGATGGAGTTTTATCTATCTCAAATTGATTTTCTGAACATTTGTAAATATTTTCCAGTTCTTCTACTATGAGAGAACTTTCCAAAATTTATTTATTCATAATTTTTGGACATTGGAAAGTACACAAAATCTTTTTTTCTAAGAATTGTACAGTTCTAAGACAGAAAACTGTCTTTACATATCAGTCTCAAAGGTGGACCTGTAACCATTTCAAAATAATTTTCTGGATATTTTTAATATTTTAAGTGTATTCTACTATCAAACAACTTTCTGAAAAGTAATTATTTGAGTTATTCCGATACCGGAAATAACCCGAAATGATCTTCACAAAAAAGGAGCGCAGTTTGTAATTCAAAATGAGAAAGACAAGTTTTGTGCTCCTTTACTAAATCTGAAACTTTATTTTCCAATTATGATTTATTTTATCCTAAATTTTGATTCACTAAAGGATACATCTGTGACTTGAAATAATTTGAATTTTTATGAATAGGGTTCTAATAAAAATCTACACAAGAAAGTACTATTTTAAAATTAGTTTTGGTAAAAATGATTGGGTAATAATTTAGAGGATTAAAATATCACAAATGTAAATGAAAGTTTACTAAGTTGAGTCGCTGGAATTTACAGTGTAAAATTCAGAAGCTGAGAACATTTAATTTGAATTAATTTTAAATAGGGTATTATGGGTAAAATGACTATTTTACCCTTGGCTAGGGCAAAGTATTGTGCAATGCAAAGTTTTACATTTATTACTCGAAAGAGTATGAACCATATATAATGTAGTAGTGTGAGTGGCAGGTTGAACGCAATGAAGTTATAGAAAATAAATAAATATATATATATAAAATATTTACAATTAGTTATTAATTAATTAATTTAAAAATATACTTTGAAACTTTTGTTGGTTGACTGAATTAGAAAACATAGAAATGTTTTAGATTTGACAAAGACTTTAATAAAAATTAATTTTTTCAATTTCAATTCTAGTTCAACATTCATATGTGGAGTTGGATAAAATAGATAATAAAGGAATTAAAAGGAAGACAAAGAATAAAAAAAAAAAATACAAAATACATATATTACATTGGAATAAGATCTAAAAATGTAAGAAGGCATTATTTTACAAATATTAACAATAAAATCTAAGCCTAGAATCCAGAGCTCACGTAAATCAAATGACATTGTGTTCAAATCATCCATATAAATTGCATTTAAAAATTAATCTCATGTATTCCACAAAAATACTTAATAATTCAGACCTGAGTCTAAGTAGGTGCTCATCTCCGGCACTAAATTTTCACTGCACCCTTGAGATCAAGAGCCTTAGAAATCGAAGCAGAGGCCTTACTTAGATCTAAATTTTCTCTGCATCTAACTTTTAAACATATAATAACATTCGAATATGAGCCATGATTTCCAGCAAAAAAATCCAAAAGTTAGACCTTAGATTAAATAGAAGTTGAATTCCAACTCTAAATTTTCACCGCACTTTTGAAAACCAAAAGCCTTTGAAATTGAAGCTGAAGTCCTATTTAATACCAAATTTTCACTACATATAACTCTTGAATGCACAATAAGATTCAATCATGATATTAAAATTTAAAACAAAAATAAATGAATAACAATCATAACACATGTATTAATTGTTTGGAAAACCAGAGTCTAATTATTTCAATGCACTTAGAATTTATTGACTATATGGGATTCAAATTTACAATGCTATGGATTTGAATGAAAAGAATACAAGAATCAAACAATTGGAAATAAGAAATCAAATCAAACCAGTGGATCTTTCTGGGTGTACACGATTTTTCAAGTCTTCTCTTTGGTTTCTTTTCTTTCTCTCCTCTGGTCCATGCCTAGCCTCAATTTCCTTAGTCCAAATTCAAGTTTTAGATGTGCCCTAGTGCTCTTATGTATAGGCTTCTGTAAAGAATGGATGGTTGGGATTTATCAGGTTTAAGTTGGGTAAGTGGATGGCTTGGATTAAAAGATCCTGAGTGAGAGAAATAGAGGCATGGACGGCTAGGGCTTGCTGTGTGTTGGTTTCTTCAAGGCCAAGAAATGGATGTGCACATGAGAGAGATAAAGTAGGGGTGGTGGCCGTATCAACATCGAATCGCTTAGGTTTCATTTTTGTTTAATGCATGAATGAATGGTGTAGATCCTAAGTTCTTCTAAATGAATGGTTAGATGAAAAATAGATGACATGGCCGAATGGAGTGTTATCTAGCGTGTATGAGTATGCTAGATTCGCATGGATCAAGATAGGATCATGTGACGTGGCTTGGAGCATGAGTAATGGACAAGAAACTAGGTGATAGGCTTGAATGAGATGGAAATATATGAGATAGATCATGCCTTGGTCGAATTTAGTGGAGTGGATATGAATATGAATGTATCTAGATGGATCTAAAGGTATGTTAATGGAGTGTAAAAATCGTGTATGAGTTGTAAAGATTGGGTGAGATAATGATGGAGATAAAATTGGGATTGGGATGAGTTGGAGGATATACGAATTTTTGAGATTATGATTTGGGTTATGCGCATGCAACTAGGGTTTTCTATTTGTAGTGCATGAAATGAATGAGTGGTGGAGACTTGAATGGATGAAATGGACGGTAGATATGACATGCGCATGGAATGAAGGATTGGACTGTAGAATTCGTGTGAATGGACTATAGATTTGGGTTTAAAGCAGTTGGGTCTCCATTGAAATTCTAAATGGACTTGGACTTTGTGAGCTTCGATGGTTGGTGGACTTGGCTTGTGCACTGAGGTCTGGCTCACATATGATATGTGCATGGAGCACTAAGCCTGACCCAGTGTCTGGCATGTGCATTGCTTGGCCCAGATGTGCCTTGAATTCTGGTTCTTGGGCTTCAATTGGTCTTCTGGCTACTTTTCAATATTTATTTTTCTAGAAAATAATAATTAATTCACCACTAATCTAAAAATATTGGTGAACGTTCTTCCCTTGGTGCTAGAACACTATTGACCCGAGAGGAGAGAGGGAGGGGGGTGAATAGGTCAATCCCAGTTTCCAGGGTGTTCACAAATTTGTTGATTGTTTAAAGTTTAAGCGCAACAGAATAACAACATTAACCAAGAGATTTGTTTTAGTGTGATAAATTGTTTATAATTTCTTAAACGATCAAACTATGTTTAGAACCCTTTGCATATTGTTTGATTATCTATGATTGTGAACAATGTATAAATTAAGATAATCAAATGCAAAGTGATGTGTGTTGAGAAGAGTGCTTAAATACTAAAACACAAACACATAAAGATCAAACAACATAAGACCAAATTTACAGTGGTTCGTGTTAGCCAACCTACATCCACTGTTAGGACTCGCTCAACCTTGAGCTATTCCCAAATCCACTAAGTTGGGACTTACACCCTCACAATTAGAGTAGGAATTCCATCTTACTCATTTGGCTGGGAATTTCAGTCACCACATGTAGAATAGGAATTCCACCTATTCATTTAGCTGGGAATTCCACCCACCACATGTGCAAGAGATGACACTCTAGATTTTTTATAGTGGTTCCAGAGCCAAGCCTCCTTAATCCAGTTTCACGGGACAATGGTTTTAAATAAAATTAAAACCAAGATGCACTTGCCTTTGAAGCTCTTTCTCGTTGATGTGTGCTTCTCCAAGATCCACCCAATATGTGCCGACGCTCCGCCTTATAGCCGTCGTAAAACAATCACAATTCCAGAGTGACTAGGAAATTGGTTCTAGCAATATCTATCCTAATTTATTATCCTTTCCTCTCTCTTACAAACTCAATTCATATGATTGGTTGTAATAGATTCTCCAAGTGTAAGCACAAGAGAGAGTGATCCTTTTGTTTACCCTTGTTTAAGCTACCTGATAATGATGAGGGTCTAACGGATTTACCAAAAGATGCCAACTGGTTGCACAAAGATTGATATTTATAGACAAGGCAACCAGTTTCAGCAACGGTCATGTATCGACACGTCGGGCGCACCAAGGGGTTGGTGACTAAAAATATTACTGTTCAACAACCCGACCGTTGCACATTAAATGCGCTCCCAACGATATAATTCTTTCCCGGTCGACAGGTCGGTGTCGCCGATAGATCGACAGTTATGGCATCGATAGGCCGGTCCATATGAGAGGATCGGTCTAGGGCAACACCATGTTGACAAAGTTTCAAGTCCATAAATTAGTCTTACCCAGACCGACCTGTCGCCCTTTACTGAGAGGTCGGTCTTGGTACTCTCAATCGGTCTTGAACTACCGATATGTCTGTTTTCTCGAAAACCAACTTGAGTTCAACATCCAGAACTCACAAATCTTTATCGAAAAGTCGTTGACCACGAGGAGTCGTTTCAGCCTTTCACCGAGGGGTCGGTGCATACGAGACTCTCGATCAGAGGCATACCAAGAATGACAGTTCTATAATCCAGAACCTTTGTCAATCTGGCCAACCAGCTTTGACCATGATGGGTCGATCCTGTCTCAACTGAGGGGTCGGTGAGAACGACTGGTCGAGCTAACAGTGAACTTAATTCATATTCCTAAGTTCGCTTCCAATTCACTGTCAAACTTCTTCTTTAGGCTTTTGATAATTTTACCATTTGTTCAACTAAGCATAGGAATGGTCCTCTTAATGTTTGGGTACCACCTAAATTGGTTACATGTACATATTCAAATGGACAACAAGATATTGATCTTCGCATATTCTTGTTTAGCTTGCTTCATTTCATGTTTTCCTATTCAAGTACACAAGCAAACAACACTAGAAAATCATTAGAGGGGTTAGTCCAAAACATAAATATGCAACCATAGACTAAACTAGATTAGTATTTGTGCTCCCCCATATACTTTGATTTCCGAAAAACCAACACTACCCATAGCATATCCAAGCTATTAGTGTTGAGAAGATTTTCTCCCCTTATCTTCTTTGAGTTTGATCTCCCAAACTACAAACATAGACATTCTCCCATGTCCATTGGTTTCTTCATATTCCTCCCCTTCATGGCTCTCTTTTTCTAGAGGCCCAAGCACTTAGGCTTCATCAATTACTCCCCATAATTGGTTTTGATTTCTTATAGCTTCTACTAATTTCTCCCCCATTTTATCATACAATTGACAAAGATTAGTAGGCAGACATTGAGTTCCCCTTCATTTTGAAGGATTTGGATTTCAAGCACTCCCCCATATTTCTTGCATTTAGTGCTTTCATGAGTTCACTTCTAACTCATTTAACTTCTCCATTGATCAATGCATGCTTCTCATGCATTCAAGCATTAATCTCCCCCATAGTACAATGCAAATTGCCATTGCATTACTGTTTTTCTTCTTCTTCCCCTTTAAGAGCTGTGTTGTCTTAAAGGTGTTCTCTCATTGGGGTCAAGCTAAATTCCTACCTTCTTCGACTCATCTCACCCATGGAATAAGCTATATTTTCTAACTTCTCCAGATTATCTCCCCCATAAACTTAGTTGTCTCTAAGTTTATTTTTTTTCCAAGCTTCCTTTAAAGCTTGCATTAGCCTTTCTCCTAACACTGTCATGATCAGTGACAACAGCTAATCAACATATATTTTGTGCTCCTCCAAACTCCAAGTGTGTGTGCAATATCTTAGCCCAATCCCTAGCTCTCTAACATGCCAATACAAACCAACTCATCACAACCTGCATGGTAGTCAATTTAACAAAATCCATGTTAACAATAGACATGAGATAGAAGGCATTCCATCAAATTAGCACACACACTAAATCAAACCATATCATTTAATTGATGAACTTGAGTACATATAGTTTTAAGAAGGGGGCAGCATGGTGAAATTCCGTTAATAGAAGTATGCAAGATCTAGAGGGGGGAAGGGGGGGGGGGGGGTATAGGTATGATCCGATTTTATTTTCCTTTTTAAAATAAATCAATTTAACAATATGTGCAGCAGAATAAACATGTGTGCAAGTGAAAAATAAATGAATCAAACCATTAAAGCAAACTACACATGCACAACGATATATACTGGTTCGGTTCATCTGAACCTACATCCACTGTTAGACTCACCCTCACTAGGGATATCCCAAATCTACTATGTTTGATAGTCACACCCAAACATTACAACCTAGTTTTGAAAGGTTTGACCGCCCTGGTCTAATCTTTGACACTGTTTTTTTAAGGTGGTTCAGTCACACTGATCTAATCCACCTTACAATGATAAACAAAGTAAACAAAGAACACTTGCCTTGGGCCTTAACAATTCTTCAAAATGTGTGTTCTTCTTGTAGATGTCTCTGCGTCTTCTTCCTTTAGATCAGGTCCATGTTTTGATGAGTATTGGCACAATGGAATATAGATTTTAGGAAAAGGGTTTTACTGTTTTTTGATCCTAGAGGAATGTCCTCATCTTCACAATTAAATAAACATTGAATGCTGAAACTCTTCCTTTAAAGGATGATGAAGGTGAGGAGATTATGGAAGGAAAAGTCTCTAGAGAATGCCTATGTTTTTCCAATTTATCAGCTATCCCTTAAACCAAGGCTTAAACATGTATTTACAGAGTTTTTGCCCAACAGTTCAGTCTCAAGGCCTCTAGGATTTCTTCGAGGCCTAGAGTCAGTATATGGAAATACAACACACTTAAATTTCAAATTTCAAACTTTAATCTTACTGATATTTATGCAGAGACCAGCTCACTCATTCACCACATTTCTATGATTGCCAATCAGATTATTCAATTAACTAATCATGTGATTATTCCACAATCGTTTTTTTTTTAAATCAAGAGGAGCCTCTTGAAATTTTTCAGATTTGTAAGATTGTCAATCACTTGAGTAGACTTCTGGAATTTCTAGATTTGCATGTGATTGCAAATCACATAGGGACTTTTATCCCTTATTAGATTGAGGGGCCTTCTCAAAGTTTCCAATTATAACCATGATTGCCAATTACGATGAAGGCATAAGATGTTTCGAAATCATGAGTAGGCTTTCCCATTTTTCAGATTTTCCTTACCATATTTTGTAAGATAATTGGTCAAATAACAGATGGCCCTGAGATCATACGCTGAAGTCCAGCTGTCGTAATTTTCACTCAGTTATGGACTGTCTTTGAGGCCTCGACAAAATTCTTGAGGCCTCGAGGCTGAGATTAAATATTTTTTAGATTTCCAATTTGTTAACCATTTATTTCAAGGATGTTAAGGAGTGACCTAAGGTCCATTATACTCCACTTATCTCTGTGTCAATGTTCGGTGTAGACTCTTCTATGCATAGTAGATCTTCTAACGTCTTCACATTCTTCAAAGGCCAGGTCCAACACACACGGTCACGCTTGGTCACGGAATCGACAATAGATAGACTCGGTCAAACCGAGGCCTTAACAAGCTCCCCCTTTGTCAATTTCGTGACAAAACCTAGACTCTAACAAATATATCTCATTTAACCCCTTTATAATGAAATACAAGCCCTTGAAAAAAAGTACAACTCAAACAATGACCATATCAAGACTTGAATTTCTTGCACTAACACTTCTCTCCCCCTTTTTCTGTTTCTCCCCCTAAATGATGCCCGAAAAAAAATTCCTGCAAAAGACATAGGCAACTTGGTGGGAATTTGAAATTTCTCCCCCCTTTTGTCATAAATTGACAAAGGTTATTACACAATAATATCATGGAGAAACAGATTCAACAAAACATCAAATTTAAATAAACATTTATTCCAATATTTGAAACTAAGAAAGATCCTCCACCCAACCAATTTGTCAGATCCTCAAAAACACAATTTCCTATTGTCACCCTTAAGATCTTTAAACCCTTCTCTCTTATTGTCACATTTTATGGTGAGCTCGTTCACCAATTCTTTTATTTTTTGGACCAAGGGATCATGTTGGTTTCCTCCATACACAGTACTTTTATTATTGGCCGGAAGATTTACCTTTATTTGAGAAATTTTATCTTTGAGGTGCTTCTTCCACATATTGCATTCAAACCTCATGTGATCCTTTTTCCCACAATATTAACATGCCACACTTGAAGATTTAGAGGATGAATGCTCACCTTTCACAAAAACAGTTTTGGACTTGGATTTCTTATTCAATTTCTCATCAAAACCTAGACCACTTTTATCTCCAAATTGTTTTCCAATGTTTAAGAGTTTTTCTTCCCCTTGAGTAAATTTATCTTAAAATTTTATTTTGTCACTCCTTAACTGATTTAAGTCAAATTCCAGTTTTTGCTTTTCACTTCTAATTTTAAATCATCTTTCTCTAGTTTTAAAATTTCATCTTGAGCTAATTTGAGCTTTTCTTGAAGACTTAGATTTTCTTCTTGAACAATTTTTAAGACTTTTTCAAATGTTTCTTTTTCAGTTTTTAATTGATTTTTTAATTTTACATTTTCATTTTTAGATTTACCAAGTCTTTTACCCAAATCTTTGCTTTCTAAGAATAGAGCATCATAAGCTCCTTATAAGCCATCATCCTCATTGTCTGATCCTTCACTATCACTTTCAACATTTGGAGCACTTTTAGGATCATAAGAGATGGAAGCAACGAAACCTTTCGTCTTGACAACATTTTCATGGGTTGACACATCGGATTCATTTTCAGATTGTGATGTATCTTCTTCCACCACAGTGGTTATTGCTTTCTTTTTAGATATCCTCTTAGATGGCCATTCATAAGCAAAGTGCCATATCCATCACAGGTAAAACATTGAGTTTCTTTGGGTTTGTCCTTATATTTTTCTTTGAATTGATCTCTTGATATTTTTTTTTGAAAAGTGTGATTTATTTTTAGAAATTTCTCTAGAGTCTTCTCTTTTAACTCTTCTTTTGTTTGTACTCTTATTAAAGTGTTTTAAGAAATTCTTAGCAAGTATTGCAACATCTTCATTTGAATCACTTTCAGAGTCATCAGATTTTTCATCTATTTTATTTTCAGTTTTTAGAGAAGATCTTAGAGCAATAGGCTTCTTTTTTATTTTTCATCATCAAAGTGAAACTCATAAGTTTGAAGAGATCCTACCAAGTCATCAACCCTCATTAGAGACACATCTCTGTATTCTTCAATGGTGGCTACCTTGGGCTTAAAACTTTTGGTTAGATTTCTTAGTATTTTGGTACAAATCTTAGATTAAGGGATTATTTCACATAAGGCCCACATGGAATTTACAATGTCACTTAGTTTCGAATAGAACTCCATAAGCATTTCATTTTCCTCCATGCGTATGCTATCAAATTGTGACTGGAGGATTTGGAGTTTAAACCTCTTAACAACTGAGGTTCCCTCATGTGTCCTTTCTAAGATGTCCCAAGCATCTTTGGTTGTCACACATGTCATTATACATTTGAACTCATCTGGTGAGACATCACAGTTAATGGCATTTAAAGCCTTTCCATTTGCAGTATATAGAGTCTTTTACATGTCGGTCAAGGTGAAGTAATCCTTAGATTTAGTATCAATGATTTGTTGTACAGATTTTCCTGCTTCATCTTTGGCAGATTTTTCAGAGATTTCCTTAACAGGATGTTCCCAACCCTTTACTACTGATTCCCAGATAGCTCCATCAAGTGATATAAAGAAGCCTTTCATTTTTTCCTTCCAAGAGGCATAGTTAGAACCGTCAAAGCAGGTAGGTTTGAAAACTGTAATACCCCGCCCTTTTTCACTCACCGAAAATCAGAGTCTATTTTTTTTGAATAAAAGAGTGAGAGAGAGCGGGATGTCACGACACGAGTTAAGTCCGAGCTTCCAAAGTCCGACCCTTAACTGGCCAACCATACGTGTGCGTGGACCAAGTCCACTAAAATGGTTCACACGTACTCAAGTTAAACATACGTTATAAATTGTAGATGTGGAAATATAATAGAATAACAATTCTATTCCATTTTAGATAGCAAGGAGGTCCATCATTTAATAATAATTATCTTAAGTTAAAATATCCAAAATTAACATTTCAAACTATAGCAAATATATCTACGTTATTACAGTCCCAAACGCTAGTTACTCAAATTAAATTGTCCATGAATAACTTAATAAAACGAAACTAAAACATCTAAGCTCCTATGCTTGGCTCCGATCTCGTTTCTCGTTCCGTCCATTCCCTGTGTCATCAACTAGGGTAGAAGTAGGGCGTTAGACAAACCGCCCAGTAGGTACACCAAGTAGGGTCAACACATGGTTAGTACAAAATCACATAAATAACATAATATCAAAAAACATGCAAGTCAATGCAATGCTATGGGTGTCATATGCCATGAATCCCACCCATCGGCCATATCACCATCACATAATATCCTCTTGATGGAAACTCCTCATCAAGGTATCCCCCACGAATGCCTTACGGACTCCCCGACGGAGCGTGGATCTTCGGTTACAAATCAATCATACCTCATACCCTCACGATTGCCTTACGGATGCCCCGACGGAGCGTGGGTCTCCGGTTACATCTTGATGGATAATGCACATCAAGGTACCCTCACAAATGCCTTACGGACGCCGCGATGGAGCGTGGTCTTCCGTTATATTTCATCCCTCCCATGCCATGCATGAGATGCAAGTGAACACATATCATGTAATAATACAAATCATAGCATTAAAATCCCATCATTAGAACATATCATTTGATACCAAAATAATTCATGTAAAACATTCACAAATACATAATCCATAGTTTTCAATGAGGTAGGAATCCTACCAATGACCAACTAATGTGTCCTTGCGTTTTCGTCCCGAAAATCGCTCACCGATCGTACACCGCTTGTGAGGTTTCGTTACCTTATTACATATCAATAAATTAAAACAATGATCCCTTTTTTATTTCCACCCATGTTTAAGTCCATAAACATGCCTTAGTGGGGTTCAGCCATACAAGATGGCCGAACCTCACTCACTTGATTTTGGGTTCCTCTTTTAGTCCTTGATCCTTTAAATACATGTGGGTCCATGATCATGCCATCTTTGGACTCATCAATCCAAACACACATAAGTTAATCATCTAACATTCATAAAACCCTAAGTCCACACAAAAACCTTCTCCATGGGGTTCGGCCATACACCATGGCCGAACCCATAATCCTTTCACTTTCACCATTTTTCCATCTTTAGTCATTATTCTTTCCATGGCTAAATACTCCTTTTATTTACACATACCTAGGTCCATAACTGATCCACAAACATAGATCCATTAATAATTTCTAATCATGCTTAAATCTCTAAATGGCCCATAAAAAATTGGTTCATGGGGTTCGGCCATGGTGATGTCTCATTTCCATCTTCTCTTTTAAATCATTCAAAATCTTAGGTCCATAAACAAAGCCCTCCATGGGGGTTTAATCATACATTTAGGTTCATCATTTTAGATCATCATTTACCACATTTAAAACCTAATAAAATTTCTAACATTCTCCCATCATTTTCATGGTCCAAAAACATCCAAGTTCATCAATATCTCTCCATGGGGTTCGGCCATACAACATGGCCGAACCCATGGTCCATGGTTCTTCACCATTTACAACCTTTGAGACCATTTAAAACGATTAACATTACTCCATTATTTCCCTCCTTTAGAACCCTTTAAAGTCACCAACATACATTCATTTAAAACCTTTTAAAATCATTAATAACCTTCCATGGGGTTCGGCCATACAACATGGCCGAACCCTATGGTTCATTATTTTCTCTTTTAAATCAAATCCCCATGATCATATCTTTTGATGGGGTTTGGCCATACATCATGGCCGAACCTCATCCACCCTTTTTCGTCCTTGATGGTTCTCATGCATAAAACTTAGGGTTTGGCCATGTAAGGGTCAACCCATGATCCTTGATCATTCAACATTCCATACATGGGTCACGCATAAAGTCCTTAGCCATAATAAAATTAGTCGGCTATGCAATAGCCGATCCATGTTCCTTGACCATCTTTTCTTACTTACTAAAATCTTATCAAGTACTTACCGATTCTGCGACTCCTCCGGTTTCTTTCACTCCTTCTTGCTCCTCCGATCTTCTCTCTCCTTAGCCTCTTCTTCCTCCTTGATCTTTGGCCGAGAGTGAGCTTGAGAGGTCTTGAGATGAAAAATACTCTAAGTGTTTCTTGTCTTGAGAGGGGAATCAGCCAAGAGAGAGAGGGAGAGAGTGAGATGAAGCAAAGAATTCCCTTTGTTGTCCAATGTAATTCGGCCAAGGGTGGTATCCTTTGGGTGATGCCCCTTTGTAACAACTATGGCTCTTCACCTCCCTCATTAATAGTTCCTTTGGGGGTTTCATCCCATGAGATGAAACTCCTAACCGTGTGCCCTTTGTGTTTCCATCATGAGATAGAGACCCTCCATCTCCCCAACGTGTATCATGGGTATGTTTTCTGTAACAACAAAAACCCTTCACCTCCTCATTAATGATCCTTTTGGAGTTTCATCTCATGAGATGAAACTGCCACCTCTCCAAAGTGTATACACCTTGAATTTCATTTTATGAGATACAACTCTCCATCTTCCCGCTCCATTCACTTAAAATGAAAGTCTCATTAACTTCCCATTCAACTCATCTCTTTAACTCAACTCATATCTTTAACTCAACTCATTTAACTCACTTAAATTCAACTCAATTACTTGATTCCATTTCCAATTTAATTCAGCCACAATTTAATTAAGCTTGAATTCACTTGGTGGTCGCCCAAGTCAACCACGACCCATTGAGTCCCAATTGGGCATTTGACCCAATTGACAACATTGACCCAATTAAATAAATCTTACCCATTTATTTCAATTGAACCTTATCCAAAATCCGTTGGGTTTTAATTGGGCAATTGACCCAACACCTTACCCATCTAAGGTCTATCTCCATTAATTCACAAATTAAATGGACAATTTTCATATATATTCATGAATTGAAAATCTGGGGTGTTACAAAAACAGGGTGACTATCACCTCTATGCATGATTTTAGTAAAGGATCAATTTGGACGATTAAGTCCAACTTAGAGTAACCGAGCTCTAATACCAATTAAAATTCCGTTACTAGAAGTATGTAAGACCTAGAGGCGGGGTGAATAGGTCAGATCCGATTTTATTTTCCTGTTTAAAATAAATCAATTTAACAATATGTGCAGCGGAATAAACGTGTGCAAGTGATAAATAAATGCATCAAACCATTAAAGCAATCCACACATGCACAACGATATATAGTGGTTCGGTTCACCTGAACCTACATTCACTGTTGGACTCACCCTCTCTAGGGCTATCCCAAATCCACTTTGTATGGGAGTCACACCCAAACATTACAACCTATTTTTGAAAGGTTCGACCGCCCCGGTCTAATCCTTTACACTTATTTTTTAAGGTGGTTCAATCACACTGATCTAATCCACCGTATAATGATAAACAAAGTAAACAAAGAACCATTGCCTTGGGCCTTAACAATTCTTCAAAATGTGTGTTCTTCTTGTAGATGTCTCTAAGCCTTCTTCCTTGAAATCAGGTCCATCTTTTGATGAGTATTGGCACAGTGGAATATGGATTCTAGGACAAAGGTTTTATTGTCTTTGGGTCCTAGAAGAATGTTCTCATCTTCACAATTAAACAAGCATTGAATGCTTAAACTTTTCCTTTAAAGGATGATGAAGGTGGGGAGATTAGGGAAGGAATAGTCTCTGGAGAATGCCTACGTTGGTCCAATTTATCAACTGTCTTTTAAACCAAGGCTTAAGCATGTATTTATAGAGTTTCTGCCCAAAATTCAGTCTCGAGGCCTCAAGGATTTCTTCGAGGCCTCGAGCCTGTATATGGAAATACAACACACTTAAATTTCAAATTTCAAACTTTAATCTTACTGATATTTATGCAGAGTCCAGCTCACTCATTTGCCACATGTCCATGATTACTAATCATATTATTCAATTAACTAATCATGTGATGGCAAAAAGGTTTCCACAATATATGTTTTTTAAAATCAAGAGGGGCCTATTTAAATTTTCCAGATTTGTAAGATTGTCAATCACTTGAGTAGACTTCTGGAATTTCCAGATTTGCATGTGATTGCAAATCACATAGGGACTTTTATCCCTTATTAGATTGAGGAGCCTTCTCAAGGTTTCCAATTATAACCATGATTGCCAATTACGATGAAGGCATAAGATGTTTCGAAATCATGAGTTGGCTTTCCCATTTTTCAGATTTTCCTTACCATATTTTGTAAGATAATTGGTCAAATAACAGATGGCCCTGAGATCACACGCTGAAGTCCAGCTGTCGTAATTTTCACTTAGTTATGGACTGTCTTTGAGGCCTCGACAAAATTCTTGAGGCCTCGAGGCTGAGACTAAATATTTTTTAGATTTCCAATTTATTAACCACTGATTTCTAGGATGTTTAGGCTTGACCTAAGGTCCACTTTAGTCCACCTACCTTAGTGTCAATCACATGTTCAGTGTAGACTCTTATATGCATAGTAGATCTTCTGACATCTTCACATTCTTCCAAGGCAAGGTCCAACACACACGGTCACGCTTGGTCACGGAATTGACAATACATAGACTCGGTCAAACCCAGGCCTTAACACATGGATGCTTAGTTTTAATACTAAAACTATAATTTTTCCAAAATACAAGGCATAAAGCATGAAAAACTATCCCAAGCAGAGCCATCTTGAGGGGGTGATGCTGGAGTGGAAAGGGATAGATGTCGGGAGAGAATACGACGCAAGGTAAGATAGTCGTCATGAATTTTCTGAGCTAAATTTTCCACACGACTATCTAGTGTGTCCAACTACTCCTCTATTTGAGATACTCGTACTTTGGTTTTGCAGACACAAGTGGTTTTGTTTCACCACTTCCTTGTTCTGCAGCAAGGTTACCAAAGAAGTCAGTATCCTTCGACATTTACCCCTTCATCCTCATCAGCATTGTCCACAACAGAAATCATTTCTGCTTCGGCTCTCAGGTTTTATCCAGATTGAGATCTGAGATGATACCGACGGCTAGATCCAGCCTTAGGGGCAGGGATTTTCCTGTGAGGAGTACTCTTAGGAGCAGAGCTTAATTCGGGTGTATCCTGCATGAACCTGGGTGATCTCCTGAGGAAATGAAAGCTGGACTCAAGGATTCTTCTAGTGGTCAAAGACCAAAACTTAGCAGTCTCCCTTTTCGACATGGTTGTGTGGGAAGAGCCGACCAAGGGTTACCCAACCACTAAATTCACAAGCACTGTGACACCCTTGTTTCTTGAAATGATAGAGGTAAAAACCTTATGGTTTTCCGGAGAGATTTCGTTCCGGGTGATCCTATCGACTGATGTAGGCACGAGAGGCAAGAGAGAAATCGCCAGAACCCGGTGGGCAGAGGAACGACGATTTTGAATTAATCTATCATTTTCGCAGAAAGATACCTTTTAACTTAATCTTTCTGACTTACCGACGGGTCGTGACCAACGACCGGTCTATGTCGACATGTCGATAAGTATCAACCTGACTCTACTTTCGATTTTTCCCCTTTTCAAACAATGTCCTGATTTCCAACAGTACTGGCATGTTTGTTCCCCCGACTAGTCTATCCTTCGACCTGGTTTGTTAAATTTGAAAGATGACTGGGTGTGTATGTGTGTGTACGCTTGCGATGTTCATAGTACATAAAGCTTTGCTTATACACCTTTCAATGACAGTGTAGATACATACATTCACACAAGTTCTATGCCATTTGAAGATTCAACACATTTTTCTGAAGGTAGGCACAAAACATGGATTACGGATCTCTTTTTCTGGATCCAGACCAATCCAAGTACCTTGGGCACATTTAATGTACTAATTCAAACATATTGCCCAAATAAGTGATGTCATGAGATGCAGCATCTCCATGCTTTAACAAAAACAAGGTTTATTTGAACATAACGCATTCTAGATAATGTGTACAATAACGGATATTGGAATGAGACACTAAGCACACAAACCATATATTTATTTCTCATTTTGAATACATTAATCATGTATATGGAAATGAGGTATGACGTTACCCACACAGCTCTCATGCCTGTTATCATGTTATTACTTAAACACGATCAACAATTTTACCATTCTTTTAAAAAACACTCCAATGCTGTTCATTCCTTGGAAATAGTTGGTACATAAATGGATTATACATAAACGCATTTGATCATTTTGATTAATACTTTTGGTAATTCATACCAAACCAAAAATCCATTTAAAGACGTAGAACAAGTTTCATTCCACAAGGGATAATGCAATGAAACAAAACTGGGTATGTGTACCATACACACCCTATACATGAGGTAATGCACAACCGACATTCATTCCCAAAAGATGCACAAATCACATGGCATCTGAAATGGAATGAGATAAGTATAATCCAATACTGTGGTGCTAACCTTCATGTACACACGAGTATCTTGCGTAAAATCAATCCAACAATCAAACAAGAACATGGATTGGAGGCAAGATACAAGGTGATTCCAAAACATGTTTCAAACGTGACACCAACAATGGTATCCCTTCACACATTTGAACATAACATTGTGAGACTTGGAATTTAAGTCCACAATCCAGTGATGGCCTTTTACTAAATCTGGTTTTAATTTTGGGTGCCTTCGCACTTGACTTTGTGAATCAAAACTCCAGATTTTGTACCATGATGTTGACCTAACATAAGAGACAAACATTTTGGTACACGGCCACAAAGGATACTTAGAGGTCACTACCTTCATCAAATTCCTTTAGTCCATCCTCTTCTTCTCTAGAGGATTTAGCTTCGAATTTTTCAATGGATGAAGTTAGGCAATCACCTATACTCTTAGTACACAAATTGGTCATGATAGGTGATGTCATCCATTGGGCTAGAAGAGGCAATTTTCCGTGGATTCTTTCAGCGACTTTTGTTGTTTCATATCTTTTTAAATATCTTAAAAGCATATTATGAAACAACACTGATGAATGCTATTAGTTTTTTTTTATTATTATTATTAAAGCTCATAATCATTTCATCACTAGTCCAAGCTAATTGGTTTTTGGGCTGAGTGATCATGGAAGTTGAAGGTATATCAAATACCTCTTCCATAGGCTTAGACCACTTTCTATTCACCTATTTCCAAACATGTTTATTGATGAAAACATTTAAAGTTTTTCATGATTGCTTTACATTTTTCATCACAAATTGACGTTTGGAGATATCATGGCTATTTTCTCATATCCATTGTTCTAGCACGAATCAACTCGGATGGTTAAATCTTTTATTTAGAGTACGAGGCTCTGATACCATATGAAAGTTCTTCCCTTGGTACTAGAACACTATTGACCCTGGGGGGAGATGAATAGGTCAATCCTAGTTTCCACGATGTTCACAAATTTCTTGATTGGTTAAAGTTTAAGTGCAGCGGAATAACAACATTAATCAAGAGATTTTTTTTAGTATGATAAATTGTTTATAATTTCTTAAACGATCACACTAAGTTTAGAACCCTTTGCATATTGCTTGATTATCTATGATTGTGCACAATGTATAAATAAAGATAATCAAATTCAAAGTGATGTGTGTTGAGAAAAGTGCTTAAATACTAAAACACAAACGCACAAAGATAAAAAACCATAAGACCAAATTTATAGTGGTTCGGTTAGCCAACCTAAATCCACTGTTAGGACTCGCTTAACCTTGAGCTATCCCCAAATCCACTAAGTGGGGACTTACACCCTCACAATTAGAGTAGGAATTCCACCTCACTCATTTGGCTGGGAATTTCACCCACCACATGTAGAATAAGAATTCCACCTATTCATTTGGCTGGTAATTCCAACCACCACATGTGACAGAGACGACGCTCTAGATTTTTTAAAGTGATTCCAGAGCCCAGGCTCCTTAATCCACTTTCATGGGAAAATGGTTTTAAATAAAATTAAAACCAAGAAGCGCTTGCCTTTGAAGCTCTTTCTCGTTGATGTGTGCTTCTCCAAGATCCACTCAATGTGTGCCGATGCTCCGCCTTATAGCCGTCGTAAAGCAATCACAATTCCAGGGTGACTAGGAAACTAGTTCTAGCAATATCTATCCTAGTTTATTATCATTTTCCTTCTCTCTCACAAATTCAATCCATATGATTGGTTGTAATAGATTCCCAAAGTGTAAGCACAAGAGAGAGAGAGTGATCATTTTGTTGGCCCTTGTTTAAGCTCACTGATAATGATATGGGTCTAACGGATTTATCAAAGGATGCCATCTGGTTGTACAAATAATGGAATTTATAAACAAGGCAACCAGTTTCAGCAATGGTCATGTACCAACAGGTCAGGCGCACCGAGGGGTCGGTGATTAAAAATATTACCATTAAACAACTCGACCGTTGCACATTAAATTCACTCCCAACGGTATAATTATTTCTCGGTCGACAGGTCGGTGTCGCCGATGGGTCGACAGTTATGGCACCGATAGGTCGGTCCAAACGAGAGGCTCGGTTTGGATCAACACCATGCTGACAGAGTTTCAAATCTACAACTAGTCTTACCAAGACCAACCTGTCGCCCTTTACCGAGTGATCGGTCCTGGTACTCTCGACAGTCTTGAACTACCGATATGTCTATTTTCTTGAGAGCCCACTTGAGTTCAACTTCCAGAACTCACAAGTGTTTATCATAGAGTCGTTGACTACGAGGGGTCGTTTCAGGCTTTCACCGAGGGGTCGGTGCATACGAGACTCTCGATCAGAGGCAGACCTAAAATGATAGTTCTATGATCCAGAACCTTTGTCAATTTCGCCGACTAGTCTTTGACCACGATGGGTAGATCCTGTCTCCACCGAGGGGTTGGTGAGAACGATTGGTCGAGCTGACAGTGAAACCAAATACATATTTCCAAGTTTGGTTCCAATTCACTGTCAAGCTTACTCTCTAGGCTTTTAATGATTTTACCATTTGTTCAACTAAACCTAGGAATGATCATCTTGAGATGTGGGTACCAACTAAAGTCATCTATGGCTAAATACCTGTTTTGTGATTGCCATAACGATGAGTTTTAATCTGGTGGAGCGTGATCTTCACTCTTGATCACCTTGAGTCTTCAAGATTCTATCAAGTGTTTCTTCCCGAGTCATGGAATTGACAAACATAGGGACTCGGCAAGCCGGGGCACTAACAATTGGAATAGTTCGGACTCTCATAAATGGATCCGAATTTACCAATTTATAATTAAATTCCTAAAAGCAGCGAAACAATTAACAAAATTGTAGATCTTCTAATTTAAGCTCATAACTCACACTTATTCCCAGTTTTAGGCTAATTTCCTGTATCTTCCAATTTTTACGTAAAAAACCAAAAATAACATTAAATGCACATAATATATATACAAACAAGGGCTAACTGGTCAAAAAATGTGGGGTAAAATAGTCATTTTTCATGTCTCAACACAAATCACACCCAAAGTAACCTTCGGATGTGTGAGGGCAGTTTAAGTATTCTAAGGCTCTAACTTAGTGTTATGGTTGCATCCTTGATATATACAAAACCAAACAAAGATCCGAGATTATCTACTTCATCGTTCGCATCGCCTCACTATCTTTTCTCTTCCATCGCTCACCGTTGATTTGGTAGGTTTTCTTACATCGTTGAAGTACTAGGGTTGTGACCCAATATTCACTATTAGTATGAAATTATGAATTGATTTAAATTCATGTTATGAATATTTTCATGTATTTTTATTGTGAAATGTTAAATAGTTAAGTCCTTTAACTATTTGAGTTATCTGATACATGTGTTGAGACAATATGACATGCTTTAGAATTATGTGAATCACATGATGTAATGATGGGATACTATGTACATGCCTTAGATTATTTGGAACTATATGATGCAATGTGGTTATCATCATAACTATATGTTCACCTAGGTTTTGAGTGTTGAGTTTTAAATTTATAAATCTTGGAATCGTATGAACTCACAGGAAATCACATAATATATGCTTAAAAATAAATATGTACCTCTTAAAAAGATGTAATCTTGAGAAAAATAGATTAAGTCTGGATTTGAAATAAAAATACAAAATTTAACTGGAAAACCAGTGAACACCATCTTTTATTTAACATGTGAATCAAATCTGTTCCTTTAATTTTTGCCTTGGTGAATCAATGGATATGTAGTCATCTCTCTTTAATTAAGTTTAAAAGTTCCAGATTAAAATAATATATTCACAATATCAGTTAAAGAACCTTTTGAGAGGGTTGTTTCTATACATGAATAAAAGAATGAATTAAAGAATAAATGAAATCTATAAACCAAATATACAATGAATATTAAATTAAAAATCAAAAAACTAAAATACATGGATTGAACATAAATGATTTTTAAAAGAAATAAACATACAACAAAGACAACATTAAAAATAAACTAATTCACAAGAATACAAGATGGATGACATAACTAAATAAAGTAAATTGCATAATTGAATTGACATGAAAAATAAATGACATAATAAAATAAATGCATAATTTCAAAGTGGTTATGGAATTTTTCTCTCATCGCCAAAATTATTAAATAAACAAGAAACCTAGATCTGAAATTCAACGCATAGAATTCAAGATTCATTTTACACCTTTTAATTAAAATCTACACTCTTTGATCTAATTAAAGTTTGATCCTAGGTTCAACCACTCACAACCTATGACTTTAATCAGATAAAGAACATAAATTAAAAATTAAAATGGAACATAAAAGACATCATGAATAATCAGACTTTTCAAGAATCTAAAAATGGACATTTCTTATTTATTAAATGGAAGAATTCAATGTATAAAAGATGGAGTTTCAATACAAGAATGACTTAAAAATTAATTGCAAAATAAAATAAATTTCACTTGCAATTTTCAAGTACGCTCTTGTCTTCAGTGTATTTTTTCAACTTTAGGTCCTTTTGAGCTCCAGGTCAAATTCGAATTTTGGCTTTGAGGAAGTGGGGTATTAAAAGGCTCAATGTTGGATTGGACAGCTGGGATTAAATATTGGTTTAAGTGACAAAAGGAGTGGCTTGGATTAAATCTCAATGGAGTTGAATGGATGGGATTAAAGGTTGCAAAAGGTTAGGGTTTACAAGGGGCGTACACGAATTTGGCTATGTGTAGTGGCTTGGCTCGGTGGCTAAGAAAAGTTAGAGAGGATTTAGGATGGGGATAGGCTCACACAAATTTGGAGTGTTGGTTTTAGGGTTTAGGGTGATGATAAATGGATGGTGGAGATTTGAAGGTGAGATGATTGAATGGTGGAGATAACATGAGGTGATGTGGAGGGTTGACATGGTGTATGCGAATGAATGGGATGAGAGTTGTGCAAAATCGTGTGGGATGCAAAGGGATAGGATGGTAAGGTGTATTAGGATCTTAGGAGCGTATCTAGGTAGGTTTTAAGTCTAAGTGCATGCAGAGAAATTAGTGCTAAAATCGTGTGGAGTGATAAGGGTTTGGATTGAATGATGTGGCAAATTCGAATGGAGGCTAACTTGTTCTCCAAGATGTCTAAACTTAGGGTTCTATGAGTGGATGGCTAAGATTAAATGGGGGAAAGATCTAATGGTTCTAGGTTTATTTAGGTAAAAATAAATATAGGAAAGGGATGATGGTTGATGGAGGGTTTGAATTCACAGGTTAATCTTAGATGAATAATGAAATGCATGACCTAATTGAATACAATTTATGAATGTGATGGATGCAAGTGGAGGCTCTAGAGTTTCTAAGAGATGAATGAATGAATAGGATTAGATGACCTAATATCTAATGGCTAAGATGATGAATGCATGAATTAATAGGTGATGCATGTATGAATATTATTCTAAGGTTAAAATGTTTATGATTATAATGAATGACCAAGATCTAATGATGGATGAATGAATGGTATAGATTAACATAGAGGCTTCTAGGGTTTACTAATAATGCATGAAAGATATGTAGGGTGGAGATGAAAGATGAAGGATGGAGGGCAGATATTGAATCCGCATGAAAGATAGTCAGGGTTTAGGTATTTGAGTTGATATTGGGTAAATGGATATGGGCAATGGTTTATGGACTTAGGTGGATTCAAATATCGACAATGGAATTGCCTGGAATTGGGCTTGGATCTAGACCTCAACTTAGGCCCACTGGAATTGGATTTGAGAGCTTGGTCCTTAGTTGGACAGAGCTTGCACACTAACCTGGCTTAACAGTAAAATACGCATGGACTTGTATGTAGCCTGGCCCATTGAAGCTTAGCTTGGCCCATTTGAATGATTCTCTGGCCAAATGACTTGAATTTCAGCCTTTGCACTTAGAATGCAGCTTCTATCATCTAGAATTAAATAATTATTCAGCCACTTAACATCTAAAAATTATTAATTAATCTAGACTCTCATAATTGGATCCAGATTAATTAATTTACATGAAAGTCCTAAAAATGGCATGAAATAATTATAAAAATCCTAGGTCTTCACTTTAAGGTTCTAAACTTGCAATTATCCACTGAATTATTACTATTTTCCTGAACTGTCCATTTTTATCTACAAAACTAAGAAACTATGTTAAATGCATCAATATATGCAAACATGAGAGCTAACTAGTCCAATATTCAGGGGTAAAAATGTAAGATTTTAGTGTTCAACAAATACCCCTAAACTCGGATTTTTCTAGTCTTCGAGCAAAACTACCTAAACAAAAAACACACAAGTCCTAGACTAATCTAAACTAAACCTATGTCGAAACAAAAACTAATCCTAAAATTACACCACTTTCGCTGGTACTCTCAATTGCATTAAGCATATACAACATGCCTTTTAAACCCCTCACTCACCATTAGTGGACGAGTTGTAGTCTCGTGAGGGCTTTCAGTGATAATACTCACAAATATCAACATATTTAATAAGAATACACAATCAAGGGATCTAAACATCATACAACTGTAAAATTCATTTTATATGGCTTATACCCAGAGTGTAATGTGTGCTTATCCAATATTAAGATAGACTTCATGTTCCAAATAAACCCAAGTTTTGTTCACCATTGGAAAATGTGCTTCGACTGCAAACCTCACTAGATATATCTCTCAAAAAAATTAACACTCAGAGGTTTGGGTTCATTTTCTCTCAAGGTATATGTGAGTAGAATTTATGTATTCAAAATCAAAATATCTCACATATGTATTATCAAAAACGGCTCAATTCAAAGAAAATGAATGATCTTATGAATATATGCCACTTTTCCGAGAACGTTGAGTCAAACACCATCATTTTCTTCCTTCATTCTCCACATGAAATACCCTATTTAGACCTAAGATCAATAGAACTTTCTATTAGAACGAAACGAGCTTGGGATTGGGTCAAATCAAAGAAACATAGAAGGCTCTAAAAATAATACTTCGAATAGAAAGGTTAGAGGCCTTCAAATTTTCTGAATGGGATGTTTTTCCTCTATTTCTCTTTTAGAACTTTTCAAAGTATTTCTTTTTTTTTTTCCTTTTCTTTTTTCTCTTCTTTTTCACATCCTTCTTTTGGTATTTGGGTGTTTCCTTTTTTAGATGTTATTTTTCTTGTTTTTCTTTTCTTTCTTGTGCCCTTGTTTTTAGAGTTCCATCCCGATTTTTCATCTCTAACCTTTTCGAAGAATAGGTCATGAATATTTACAATTGGCTCATACTCCTTGACTGGAGTTGGGTATGGTAAACATGGTTGGTCAAGAAAACATGTTATTTTAAAGGCTCAACTGGAGAACTATCAAGATAAGATGACCAAGTATAGGTGGGCTTTTAGGCTCAAACGATCCAAAAAATGGCCTATATCATATCCTAAGTTTCAACAGGTGGTTTCATTGATTCAAATAAATTCTGAAAAATTTCAAGCATAATAACTCAATTTTGATGGCGTTCTCATTAATATGACCAAATTAAAGGATAATGAGATCAACAAAAACTTGATGTGCTACCAAAGAAAATGGAATTGACTTATAACCCTCAGAAGAACAGAATGGCTCTAAAACTCATCGGGTTAAAGTCTCCACTAATATTCCTCTAGTGATCACTCGACTCTTGAATATTTTTCTCTTAGTACTAATACTAAAAATGTGAATTTTTTTACGTCAGATCGTCAAAATGCGGGTAATCTTTTTCAAACTAAAATTAGCAATGTTTAAGCTCCAGATGTCTTAGTCCTCACTTACTCTTCTCTAAAATGATTCTGCCTATTTTTGTCTAAGCAAGATTATGACTCGTTTAAAGTCAGATTGTCAAGACGTTTGTAAGCGCTTAGTCGGAAATCAACAGTTCTTTATAGTTCAAGGCGTCTCAGTTTTTCAGGACTTACTCTGCCCTTACATAGATCTACATAGATTTGTCTGTTTCCTACAAGTCTACTTATTGCTGTCTCCCAGCGAACTCCATAATCTGATCTTATTCCATTACAATTCCAACGTCCGCATTTGTGACACCTAGCTAGCCTCTTAGCTTTCCTCTTTGAAGCCAGAGTGCTTCGACCACAGAGAGGCTTGGGTTGTTCCTTTAGATTTCTAGCTTCCTCACCCTCATAGCTAAAGAAATGATTTTCCTACACAAGTCTGGGGGAACTTGTGTTCTAGACAGATACATTACGAAAACTAAAACTCGACTATCTACGTGCATGATTTCTATCTGGTTCTTTAACATTTGCTGGTCACAAAGACAAAGGTGGATGATGGATGCTGAAAGAAAAAAAAAAATTAAGGGGTCTCAGTTTTGGCCTTACTCCCCCCTAAGATTTTTTTTATGAAAATGACACATGATGACCTTTGTACCCCCAAACTCGAATTGAACATTGTCCTCAATGCTCCCTAATCTACACTGGTCAGGTGTAAACGAAGCATTACCTTAGAAAATGAACAATCAGGATTTAAATGTCCTCCTTGGAATGATGAATGACTGACTCTTAGGCTAGACTGACTCAACAAAAAACTAGACATTGACGACTCAGACCAACTCAGAAATAGACAGATAGGTCGGTGGCCTGGGTAAAGAAAGATGAATGGGAAAGGGTGAATGGGTTTGGGTAGATGGATATGTAAATGGAGGGAATTGGATGTGCAAATCAGTCTTGGTAGATTGGATCAATGAGAAGAATTTCCTCTTTTCTTTCTAGATTGTGAAACTCTCGAAATGGTTTTAATCAATGACCATTGACTTTGAAAACATGACTATTCCTAGGACGTCTGGTCCCAACAACTCCTTGTCGATAGACAAAATGAACAATGTATGGACCAATCCATTTGATTTTAGTTTCCCAGGAAAAAGGTGCAACTGAAAATTGTACAACAGAACCTTTGACCAACAGAAAACACTTTCCGGAGAATGTGTTTGTCATCAAAAAAATTCATTCGGTCTTTGTACTTTCTGGCTGTATCATAAGCTTTATTCCGTATTTCTTCCTACTCAACCAGTTGAAGCTTTCTGAGTTATCCAGCCGAGTCTAGAGCAAAATTGAAACGCTTGATAGCCAATAGGCTCTGTGCTCTATTTCGATTAGAAGATGACAAGACTTTGCATACACTAAGCGATAGGGTGACATTTCTATGGGTGTCTTGAACGTAGTTCGATATGCCCATAGTACATCAGTGAGTCTGGAAGACCAGTCTTTCCGAGATGTGTTGATTGTCTTCTCAAGAATATGCTTAATTTCTTTATTTGATATTTCCAATTGCCCGCTTGTTTGTGGGTGATAGGAAGTACCTACTTTGTGAATTACCCCATATGATTTCATCAATTTTTCGAACAAACGATTACAAAAATGCTTACCATCATCACTGCTGATAGTTCATGGAACACCAAATGTAGAGAAAATGTATTATTTCAAGAAACGGGTGACAACTTTGTGATCATTGGTTTTGCATACCACCGCTTCTACCCACTTTGATACATAGTCAACACCTACGAGGATATATAGATTGCCAAAATAATTAGGAAAGGGTCCCATGAAATCAATGCCCCAAACATCAAAAAGTTTAACTGTTAAGATTGGATTTAAAGGCATCATGTTTCAGCGGATATACTTCATAATTTTTGACATCTATCACATAAAATACAGAAGGTATGCGTATCGCGAAACATAGAGGGCCAGTAAAATCCACACTGTAAGATTTTTGCAGTTGTCTTTTTAGCAGTGAAGTGGCCTCCACAGGCTTGATCATGACAGAAACTTGTGGCACTTTATTGTTCCTCTTCAGGGACACAACGACAAGTAATTTGGTCCGCACAATGTTTAAACAGATATGGATCATCCCAGATGAAATTTATAACTTGTGCCAGAAACTTAAATCTATCTTGTTTAGTCCAATGCGGAGGCATTTGACTAGTTACAAGATAATTAACAATATCCGCAAACCATAGTACTTGGGAAAAAGACATGAGTTGCTGATCAAGGAAGGATTCTGTGAGAGGACAGTTCTCTTTAGTGAACTCAGTTACCAATCTAGACAAATGGTCAGCTACCACATTTTTGGAACCGTTCTTGTCCTGAATTTCAATGTCAAATTGTTGTAGTAAAAGTATCCATCGGATCAAGCGAGACTTAACATCTTTTTTATAATGAAGATACTTGAGTGCAACGTGATCTGAATAGACGATGACTTTCGAACCTACTAGGTAAGATCAAAATTTGTCTAGCGCAAATGCGACAGCTAACAACTCTTTTTCCATAGTGGAGTGATGAAGCTGAGCGCCATTCAACGTTTTGCTAGCATAATAGATAACATGAGGTAATATGTTCATTCTTTCTCCTAACACGGCTCCTACTGCATAGTCAGAGGCATTGCACTTGATTTCGAAGGGTACAGACCAGTCAGGTGGCTGTATGATTGGAGAAGAAATCAAAGAGGTTTTCAATTTATCAAAGGCTATGACACATTTTTCATCAAAATTGGAAACCACATCCTTCGTCAGAAGTCTACAGAGAGGTCACGATATATCACTGAATCGTTTGATAAAACTTCTGTAAAATCCAGCATGACCTAAGAATGACCTCATCTCTTTAATAGTTTGTGGTCTTGGCAAATTGGAGATTAAGTTAACTTTGGCTTTATCTACTTCAATTCCTTTTTTTGAGATGATGTGACCTAGAACTATGCCTGATTTCACCATAAAGTGGCATTTTTCCCAATTGAGTACTAAGTTCTTTTCTTTGCACCTGACTAACACAAGGGTCAAATGGTGCAGGCACTGGTCAAAAGTTGATCCAAAGACTGAGAAATCGTCCATGAACACTTCTAACATGTCGGAGAAAATACTGATCATGCCCCTTTGAATTGTTGAAGGTGCATTACACAGTCCGAAAGGCATACGACGATAGGCGAATGTACTGAATGGACAGGTGAATGTTGTTTTCTCTTGATCCTCAAGAGCAACATAGATTTGGTTATAGCCAGAATAACTATCAAGAAAACAAAAGAATGCATGACCTGCCAGACATTCAAGCATTTGATTAATGAAAGGAAGAGAGAAGTGATCCTTACGAGTGGTAGTGTTCAGCTTTCGGTAATCAATGCAAACTGTCCAACCCGTTTAAATGCGTGTTGGAATTAACTCATTTTCCTCATTTTTTATTACCGTGACACCAGAATTTTTCAGGACAACTTGGATTGGACTTACCCATGCACTGTCAAAAATTAGGTAAATGATTCCAGCTTCGAGAAGTTTCAAAATTTCGGCTCTCACTACTTCATGCATCACAGGCTTTAACCGTCTTTGTGGTTCTCTAGATGTCTTGGAATTTTCTTCCAAGTGAATTTTGTGCATGACCACAGAAAGGCTAATTCCTTTGAGATCGGCGATGGACCATCCTATGGCTTCACGATACTTAAAAAAGCCAGGAGTCTAAACTCCTATTCAAAAGTTAAGTCTGAAGCTATGATAATTGACAATGTATTTGAAGGTCCAAGATATGAATATTTGAGAGTCTCAGGAAGAGTTTTGAGTTCTAATTCTGGTGGTTTTTCGACAGATGTGATTGAAACAGATTGATTAACAGAAAGAGGATCAGATTTGGTGAAAACATTAACTTCATTTAAATTGAAATCCCTTTCTGAAATAGACAATGATTTTTCGAAATAATCATTGCAAATGGAGTGAAGGAAAAACTCATCAACAGAACTCTGAATTAAGTTGACCACATATGGATCATCCGTGCAGAGAGGTTGTCGACATAGGCCAAAAACATTGAGTTCAGTTGTCAGGTCTCCAAATGATAATCTAATCATACCATTTTGACAATTGATCACAACTTTTGCAATGACAAAAAATGGTCATCCAAGAATGACTAAGATACGCCCATTATCATTATGAGTTGGTAGTGTATCTAATACCACAAAATCTAAAGGAAAGTAGAAATGGTCAACTTTAACTAGAACGTCTTCTATCACACCTCTTGGAATTTTTATAGAGTGGTCGGCTAACTGTAGGGTGATAGAAGTGGGTTTCAATTTTCCCAAGCCTAGCTGCTCATAAAGAGAATATGGCAGTAGACTGACACTAGCTCCAAGATCTAATAAGGCCCTGCCAATTGTGTATGTACCAATTGTACAAGTAATAATTGGACATCCAAGATCCTTATGTTTGATTGGAAATGTTTGTTGGAGAAGTGCACTGGCATTTTCTGCTAGAAAAGCCTTTGTGGGAACATTAGTTCCCTGTTTTTGTAACGCCCCACCCCTTTCACTATGCCGAAAATCAGAGCCTATTTTTTTTTTTTTTGAAATAAAGAGTGACAAGAGAGCGGGACGTCACGACGCGAGCTAAGTCTGAGCTTCCAAAGCCCGGCCCTTAACTGGCCAACCATACGTGTGCGTGGAACTAAGTCCACGAGAACAGTTCACACGTAATAAGTTAAGCTTGCGGAATGTAAACTTAATACGAAATTATAATAGAGTTCTATCCTACCAATTATTAAATAGCAAGGAAGTACATCACTTAATTAATAAATACTTTAACTTAGAATGTCCAAAAGTAAAGTCCAAACCATAGTAATTAGTCTAAGTTATTACAGTCCGACGAGCTAATTACTCAAAATTACATTCCCATAAATAAAACTTAAATAAATCAATCTAGCTCCTCCAAGCTCCTAAGCTTGGCTCCGATCATGTCCTTCACTTCCTCCATTTCCTGCGTCATCATCTATGGTAGAAGTAGGGTGTCAGACAACGCGCCCAGTAGGTACTCCGAGTAGGGTCAACACATGAATTAGTATAACAAAAACACAGATATAAATAATATCAAAACTATGCAAGTAAATGCCATGCCATGGGTGTCATATGCCATGAGTCCCACCCATCATCCATATCACAATCACATAGTATCCCTCTTGATGGAAAATGCACATCAAGGTATCCCCACGTTGGTTTATCGGTCGCTCCGACGGAGCGTGGACTCTGGTTACAACCACAATCACATAATATCCCTCTTGATGGAAAACCCTCATCAAGGTATCACAATCACATGGTATCCCTCTTGATGGATAATGCACATCAAGGTATCCCCACGTTTGTTTATCGGTCGCCCTGATGGAGTGTGGACTCCGGTTGCATCTACAATCATAGTACCCCTCTTGATGGATAATGCACATCAAGGTATCCCCACGTTTGTCTATCGGTCGCCCTGATGGAGCGTGGACTCCGGATTCATTTCATCCTTCCCATGCTATGCATGAGATGCAAGTGCAACATGCTATGTAATAATAATAACACCATAGCATTAAAATCCCATCATTAAGACATAACATTTGATACCAAAATAATTCAAGTAAAACATCACATATACAGTCCATGGTTTTCAATGAGGTAGGAATCTTACCAATGACCAACTAATGTGTCATTGTGTTTTCGTCCAAAGATCGATTATATATCGTACACCGCTTGTGAGATCTCGTTACCTTATTACATATCAATAATCAAACCAATGTTCCATTTTAATTTCCAACCATGCTTAAGTCCACAAAATGCCTTAGTGGGGCTCGGCCATACAACATGGCTGAACCTCACTCCCTTGGTTTTGGGTCCCTCTTTTAGTCCTTGATCTTTTAATTAAATGTGGGTCCAAGATCATTCCCTTAGTTAATCATTACAGTAATGAAAGCCCTAAATCCATAAGACATTTTTCATGATTCAATCATACCCTTAGGTCACTTATACATACATAGATCCAAAAACATGATCCATGGGGTTCGACCATACACCATGGCCGAACCCATGGTTCTTTAATTTCACCATTTGGCCATTATTTCCTTCCATGGGTAATCACCTAATTTCCTTACCCATGCTTAGGTCCATAAATGACCCATAAACATAGATCCATAATTAAATCCTCCATTTCCTAGCTTAATCATTCATTCATTTAAACATGCATGCATAGATCCATAATATCCATAAAATGGGTCATGGGGTTCGGCCATACAACATGGCCGAACCCATGATGTTCATTTTCATCTTCCCTTTAAAATCATTTACAACATTTTAGACCCATAAACAAGGGAAAAGGGGGGGGGGGGGGGGTTTGGTTTAATCATACACTTAGATCATCATTTTACAACCCAAAGTCCATCAACATGTCTTCCATCATTTCCATGGTTCAAACCCATCTAAGTCCATCAATATCTCTCCATGGCCTTCGACCATGGTCCATGGTTCTTCACCATTTACAACAATTGAGACCATTTGAAATGATTAATATTCCTCCATTATTTCCCTCCTTTAAGACCCTTTAAAATCACTAACATACATCCATTTAAAACCTTTTAAAATCATTAACACCCTTCCATGGGGTTCGGCCATGTTGTGGTTCATCACCTTCTCTTAAAAAATCATACAACCATGATTATATCCTTTGATGGGGTTCGACCATACATCATGGCCGAACCTCATCCAACCCTTCCTTTGTCCTTAATGGTTTTTATACATAAAACCCTAGGGTTTGGCCATGCAAGGCCCAAACCATGATCTTTGATCATTCACCATTCCTTACATGGGTCATGCATAAGGTCCCTAGCCATAATAAAATTAGGGTTCGACCATGCAAAGCCAACCCATGATCCATGATCATAATCCTTATATTGTTCATGCAAGAGGTCTTTAGCCATATATACATAATGTCCTTAATATTCCATCATTTACATAGCCTATCTTACCCATTAGGGTTTGTCCATTTCTATCTCATTTCTTGGATGGATTTTAAATCCATGGCCCATAACATTTTGGCCAACTCTCCAATCCAAAAATGGAATTCCATGGTTTCCTTTAACTCCTTCAAATTAATAATATCTTGACAAGTGATACTTACCGATTCCGTGAGTCCTTCGTTTTCTTTCACTCCTTCTTGCTCCTCCGATCTTTTCCTTCCTTAGCCTCTTCTTCCTTCCTTCTTGATCTTTGGTCAAAGTGTGAGCTTGATAGGGAGAGGGTATAAGATGAAACCCCCAAGAGATGGTTCGGCCAAGAAGTGTAGGTTTGAGAGAGGGAGAGGAGGAGAGTGAGATGAAACTCCCAGTCTTTTCTTGTCTTGTTCAATGAGAGTAGTCAGTCAAACTTGAGAGAGAGAGAGTGAGATGAGATCAAAATTACTCTAAGTGTTTCTTGTCTTGAGAGGGAGGGTCGACCTTGAGTGAGAGAGTGAGAGAGAGAGAGATGAGATGGAAAGCCTCCTTTCCATCTTGTCTAGGGTTTGCTTGGGTTAGACTCCTCCATCCTCATCAATGTGGAGTCTTCCCCATGAGTCCATTGACCAAACAAGAGGGTGCATGCCCTCCACATGGCACACACCACTCTCCTCCCAACGATTTTGGCTTGGTTTCCTTAGGTGGTTTGGTGGTTTCCATGAGATGGAACCACCACCTCTCTTTTGACCAATGTATGGTCTTGCATGTCCTCCATTTAAGCATCTTGTCTAGTCAAGGGGGGTGCATGCCCTCCACATGGCATACCACTCCCATCCCCAATGGTTTTGGCTTCGTTTCCTTGGGTGGTTTGGTGGTTTCTATGAGATAGAACCACCACCTCTCTTTTGACCAATATGCCCTCCACCTAGGCTCTTGGTCTAGCCAAGGGGGGTGCATGCCCTCCACATGGCATACCACCCTTATGTCCAATGGTTTTGGTTTGCTAGTGGTTTCCATGAGATGGAAACCACCCTCCTTGACTCACTCCATTTTCTATGTGACTCACCCCCATTTGACTCACCTTATTTTAATGTAACTCAACTCCCAACTCAAGCATTGATTTTATTTCCATCTAACTTAGGTGATTCAATTAAATAATTTAATTCCACTTATTTCACTTGATTCATTTTAATTCATCTATAAACTCACCCATGGTTGACCAAGTCAACCATGGTTGTCGGCCCCACATGTGTCTTGGTCCACACGCCACCTCACTTGATGAGGTGGAGTTGGGCCCCACTTGACTATGCCACTTGGATTTCCACTCCTACACTTGCCACCTCACTTGATGAGGTGGACCCCATGCCTTTGATCACAATTAGGTCCATGACCGAATTAAGTCCATTTCTTACCCATTTACCCTAATGCTCAATCCATCTTGACCCATTGGGTCCCAATTGGGCATTTGAACCAATTGACCATCATTGACCCAATTAATTGGAAATAATCCAATCCATGGTCCATTGGACCATACTTGGGCCATTGCCCCAACCTTGATCCATCTAACATCCATTTCATCAAAAATTGTTAATTTCAACAATTAAAATAAATAATAGGCAATATATTTCTTGATTTAAAAATCCAGGCTATTACAGTTTTACCGTACATAGGTCCTTGAGAAATTTTGCATACGAAGGTACCTGATTGATGGCATCCAATAGAGGGATATTGATGCTGACATATTTGAACACCTCTAGTATGTCACCATAAGGTATCTTTTGTTTTGCAAATAGCCTATGAGGGTATGGAGCCCTAGGTGAAAATGTTTTCTTAGCAGAGAAATCTGATGAATTTTGGACAAGGGATGAACTCAGTGAGTTATCCAGTTGCTTTGATTGATCATTGATTTGTTCTTTAGGCATTTCCACTTTATTGTTTACCCGTTTCTCTGATCTCAAGGTAGTAATTTATTTAACATCGTCTGGGGATGATGAAACCTCATATTGTCCCTTAGGATTTGGAATAGGTTGACCGAGATGTTTGCCTTTTTCCCGATCACCAATAGAAGTGGCCAATTGTCCAAGCTGTGTTTCAAGCTTGTACATAGCCTGTTGGGTAGATTGCATGAACTGCTGCTACGTATTCTCAATCGAAGGTTTACGTTGTTGTGAAGGATTAGACTGATAAGACAAATTTGGGTGGGGTGGATGATAAGGCTGATTTTGAGGTGATGGGTGATATGATTGATTTGGATATGGCTGATTTGGCTGATTTTGATATTGAGGAGGATTTGATTCATTGGATACTGATTTTGATGCCAAGAGAAATTGAGATGATTTCGCAAATTAGGATTGTATGTAGTGGAGAACAGGGTTCATTGTTGTCTTCCAGAATTATTGAGTGCATTAACTTGTTCTGTTGAACACACAGCATTGGATCCTACGGAAGGAAAATTTTGGGCGTTGTGTCCTGGACAACACATAGCACAAAATTCAGCATTAGTCAATTTTTTTCGTTATGTTTGCAATTTCTAACTCATCGTCAAAGTCACTATTGATTTAGTACAAACCCTCTTTCTTTGAGGTTTGCGGCAAATTATCTTTCTTATAGAAATCTCATCGCTAAGAATTCTCGGCCAAAGTTCCTAGGAATGTCCATCCACTGTTCTCAGTTCGCTTCAAAAGTCTCCATTTTTCATCGTCTCGACCATGTGAAGGGTTGATGTGGTTAAACCATCATAGAAAAATTGGACAAGTCCCATGTTTCAAAGCCATGGTGGAGGCATTTTGCTAATATATCTTTGAATCTTTCTCATGCTTCACATAATTGTTCACCCTCCTTCTGATTGAAGTTTATCATTTCTTTCTTGAGGGCATTTCTTTTTTATATTGGGAAAAAGTTATTCAAAAAATTATTAACTAGCTGATCCCAAGTGGTGATTGTATTCGCAGGTAAAGAATTTAACCAAGATTTCTCTTTTTTTTTGAGAGAGAAATGAAATAATCGAAGTTCAATAGATTCATCAGTGATTCCTTGAATTTTAATGGTGGTGCAAATCTCTAAGAATTCTTTGACATGGAGGTATGGATCATTTCTATCAAGACCATGAAAAGTTGGTAGAAGATGTAAAAGTACTCGCTTAAGTTCAAAGATAACACTGGTTGCAGATATAATTATACCTGATGGAGTGTTGGCTGTGACTGGTGAGAAGTAGCCTTGTAGAGTTTTCTCCACAACTTCCCCTGCCATGGGTGATGATGATAGTAAAAAAAAAAAAATGATGATGAAGGAGTAGATGGGAATGATGATGATGGTGAACTAAGTGGATTGTCTATGTCTATAACTGAGCTAGACTGAGCTCCGGACACAACAATCGATGTACTGATGGGAAGTGTAACTCTAACCAAGCGATTTGTGGAATCACGTGACCAGTTAAGCATACAGAGACACGATCATTTAAGCTCAAACAAAAATCACACAAGAACTGCCTTATCTAGATTTTGCACTAATGCAATCAAATTTTTATTTGGCAAATAGGACCCTAAAGATTGTCTTTACACTTGCTCATACTTTTCTTTCCAAATAATCTAAGTCTCCAATGAGAGTTTAACCACAAGGTGGCCAAGTAAGTTCCCAGGTAAGTGGGGGGAGTACAGACGACATCTCGTCCCAGCTTATCCCTAGACGATGCTCGACCGCATATCATTGTGACAGAAATAGCCTTAGACACCATTCTTGAAGATAAACTATTCAGTGGTTACAAAAATTGATTTGAATTGAAAAGGTTCCTAATGAGCACGAAACCCTAAAAATCTAACCTAATGGTTCCTCAATTGATTTTATTACGAAATGCATGAACCATTTTACTATCTTGTTTTTCTAGATATTGTGAATGCAATCCTACTTTTCCACACAAACATCAAGCAAAACGCAAAACAATAATAAAACAATTAACTCATGCATGAATCTAGCACCCTAATATGCATGAGCAATTTAAATGCAAACTAATAAAAGCAAGGCAATTAATGAAGATCCTAAAATTTCTATATGAATGCATGATAAAAATGAAATTAAAAGAAGGCAATTCGGCACTCACCTTAGCCTAGCATACATGTTTCCAGCAATTTTTTTAAGCACGGATTTTAAAAATCCTGCAAAACAAAACATTCAAACTTGGTGTAGAGTCTAAATCAAATAATGCATAATCCTAAACTAAATGATTTTTTTCCTAAAACTACAACTAGTGAAAGAAATATACTATTCAAAATCCTAAACCGCAATTTTAATCAAGTTGAGACTAAGAAAATTAAATTTGATTCCAAGATTTGATTTGATTTGATTAGATTCACATGTTAAATAAAATTTTAGAAAATTTCTAAGTTTGAGAAATTTCTAAAATCGGATGGTTTCCAAAAATAGAAAACTTTCCAAAAATGAAATTTTCTAAAAGTAGAAACTTTCTAAAAATAGATTCTTTCCAAAATAAAACAGATTTTCAAGATTAGCACATATTTGCTAAAATAAGAAACTAACAATTAGAAAATTTCTTAAATAGAAAATTCTAAATATGGCAGTTTCAAAGGTTAACAAATCTTCAAAAATAGACTTAATCCAAAAATTGATAATTTCAAAAATCTATTATTAAATGAAACTTTCTAAAATTATAACTTTTGAAAATAGAAAGCTTTCGATTTTAAAGAGTTGCCAAAAATAAAAATGTTCCAAAAATTACATAATTTATAAATGGCACATAATTTAATTTTGATTTCCTTGACAATGGTGCCAAAAACTTGTTGATGTTTTAAATTTGTAAATCTTGCAAGCCTACGAACCATTTGATAGCATATTATATGAGTGCGAGGTCGAACCTACATGAAATCACAAAATATATGCTTAAAATTAAATATGAACTTCTTTAAAAGATATAATCTTGAGAAAAACATATTTAGTCTTGATTTGAAATAAAAAGACAAATTTTAATTGGAAAACAAGTGAACACCATCTTTTATTTAACATGTGAATCAAATATGTTCCTTTAATTTTTGCCTTGGTGAATCAATGGATATGTAGTCATCTCTCTTGAATTAAAATTAAAAAGTTATGGATTAAAATAATATATTCACAATCTTAGTTAAAGAATCTTTTGAGAGAGGTTGTCTTTATACATGAATAAAAGAATGAATTAAATAATAAATGAAATGTATAAACCAAATATACAATGAATACTAAATTAAAAATCAAACAACTAAAATACATGGATTGAACATAAATGATTTACCAAGCAAATAAACATACAACAAAGAAAATTAAAAACAAACTAATTAATATACAAGATGGATGACATAACTAAATAAATTAAATAGCAGAATTGAATTTTCATGAAAAATAAATGACAGAATAAAATAAATGCATAATTTAAAGGTGGTTATGGAATTTTTCTCTCATCACTCAAAATTATTAAATAAACAAGAAACCTAGATCGGAAATTCAACGTATAGAATTCAAGATTCATTTTACACCTTTTAGTTAAAATCTACACTCTTTGATCTAATTAAAGTTTGATCCTAGGTTCAACATTCACAACCTAAGACTTTAATCAAATAAAGAATATAAATTAAAAATTAAAATGAAACATAAAAGACACCATGAATAATCGGACTTTTCAATAATCTAAAAATGGATGTTTCTTATTTATTAAATGGAAGAACTCAATGTACAAAAGATGGAGTTTCAATACAAGAAATTCTTAAAAATAAATTGCAAAATAAAATAAATCTCACTTGCAATTTTCGACTATGCTACTATCTTCAGTGTATTTTTCCAACTTTAGGTCCTCTTGAGCTCTAGGTCAAATTCGAATAAGCTTAAGGTTGGGTTGCACAGCTGGGATTAAATCTTGGTTTAAGTGACAAAGAGTGGCTTGGATTAAATATCAATGGAGTTGGATGGATGGGATTAAAGGTTGCAAAAGTTTGGGGTTTACAAGGGGTGTACACGAATTTGGCTATGTGTGTTGGCTTGGCTTGGTGGCTAAGAAAAGTCAGAGAGGATTTAGGATGAGGATAGGCTCACACAAATTTGGAATGTTGGTTTTAGGGTTTAAGGTGATGACAAATGGATGGTGGAGATTTGAAGTTGATATGATTGAATGGTAGAGATAACATGAGGTGATGTGGAGGGTTGACATGGTGTATGCGAATGAATGGGATGAGAGGTGTGCAAAATCGTGTGGGATACAAAGGGATAGGATGGTGAGGTGTTTTAGGATCTTAGGAGTGTATCTAGGTAGGTTTTTAGTCTAAGTGCATGCAAAGAAATTAGTGCTAAAATCCTGTGAAGTGATAAGGGTTTGGATTGAATGATGTGGCAAATTCGAATGGAGGCTAGCTTGTTCTCCAAGTTGTCTAAACATAGGGTTTTGTGAGTGGATGGCTAAGATTAAATGGGGTTAAGATCTAATGGTTCTAGGTTTATTTAGATAAAAATAAATATATGAAAGGGATGATGGTTGATGGAGGGTTTGGATTCAAGGGTTAATCCTAGAAGAATAATGAAATGCATGATCTAAATTGAATACAATTTATGTATGTAATGGATGCATGTCGAGGCTCTAGGGCTTCTAAGAGATGAATGAATGAATAAGATTAGAACCTAATAGCTAATGACTAAGATGATGAATGCATGAAATGAATGCTTGAATTAATAGGTGATGCATGGATGAATATTATTCTAAGGTTAAAATGTTTATGATTATAATGAATGACCAACATCTAATGATGGATGAATGAATGGTCTAAATTAATATAAAGCTTCTAGGGTTTACTAATAAAGCAATAAAGATATGAAGGGTGGAGATGAAAGATGGAGGATGGAGGGCAGATATTGAACGCGCATGAGAGATAGTCAAGGTTTAGGTATTAGAGCTGACATTGGGTAAATGGATATGGGCTATGGTGTATGGACTTAGGTGGATTCAAATATGGACCATGGAGTTGCCTGGACTTGGGCTTGGATCTAAACCTCAACTTAGGCAACTGGAATTGGATTTGAGAGCTTGGGCCTTAGTTGGACTTAGCTTGCACACTGGTCTGACTTAATTGTAAAATGTGCATGGGCTTGTATGTAGCCTGGCCCATTGAAGCTTAGCTTGGCCCAATGACTTGAATTTCACCCTTTACACTTGGATTGCAACTTCTATCATCTAGAATTAAATCATTATTCTGCCACTTAAAATCTAAAAGTTATTAATTAATCGAGACTCTCATAACTGGATCTAGGTTAATTAATTTACATGAAAGTCCTAAAAATGGCATGAAATAATTATAAAAATCCTAGGTCTTCACTTTAAGGCTCTAAACTTTCAATTATCCACTGACTTAATACTATTTTCCTGAACTGTCCATTTTTTTCTACAAAACTAAGAAACTATATTAAATGCATCAATATATACAAACATGAGAGCTAACTAGTCCAATATTCAGGGGAAAAATGTATGATTTTAGTGTTCAACACTCATCTTAAACCTTCTCTTGAAGAAACGTTGAAACAATTCATGTACTCCACCCAGCAAGCCTTGCAATCAAATTCCCAAGCCATACTAAAGCTTGAAACACAGTTAGGTAACTCGCAAGTGCTATCCGAGAGAGGCAAAATGGCAAATTCCTTAGTCAACCCATCGCCAATCCTAAGGGCCAACTTGAAGTAGAGACCTCCTCTACTTTGCATCCTCATATTGTTCAGGGTAGATCAGTAGGTCTGTAAGTCGAGTCCGAGTCAATATGTCTATATGTCTGTCAATTTTGAGTTTGTTGAGTCAGTCAAGTTTAGGATTTTTCAAATTCGTCCCAGTGCTGTATGGTGTCCAATTTTTGTTTAGGTTTGAGTTAGTTTTGTGTGCAGTCAATCTAGAGTATGTTGTGATTGTTTGTTACAGGTATTGTTGCAAGTAGAGCCATCTCAGGCATTTCTAAACCCGAAATGTTATTGTTCTGTAAGTTTTCGTCTACTTTGTAGGTGCACATGTAGATTAGGGAACACTGAGGACAATAATCAATTTATATTTGGGGGTAAATGGGGGTTACACTGTGTCATTTTGTGTCTGATTTTTTTAATCCAGTTTTTGAAAAATCTTGAAAAACAATTGGAAAAAAATGATTTTTAGCTTACATATGTGAATAAAAAAATTTATATCATGTTTTTCCAAAAGAATTTTGTGGAATTTATGCTTAGAAAAATTTTGCGCAACAATGTTAATGTTAGCCTAAAAAAAAAGAAAAGTATTCATGAGTCAAGTAATCACTAGAAGAATACTAGTGGAGACTTGTGACCTAGTAAGCTTTAAAGCCATTCGTTTTTTTAGAGTTATAAGTAAATTCTTAATTTTCTTTGATATGAGCAATATTTTTTGTTGTAAGGTTTCATTATTTTTTTAGTTTGGTCAAATACTGAGAACAAAATCAAAATTGGATTATTACAACCGAAATTTTTTAAAATTTGTTTGAAGGAAGAAAATAACCATATAAAACTTAGGAAATGATATAGGCCATTTTTCGACCTTCTGAGCCTTCAAGCATACCTGTATTGGTCATATTGTCTTATTAGTTCCCAATTTGAGCCGTATATAGCAAATATTCTTGATTAGCCATATTAACCATACCCAACTCCGATTATGGAGTTTGAGCCAATATTACATATCTGTGACCCATTTTCATATAAGAAGTGGTTAGGGACAAAATTCGGATGGTTAGTAAATGAAAAAAAAATATGGTGAAAAGAAAAAGCAAGGAAAAGGGAACATCCACACATCAAAAAATATAATGTGAGAAAAAAAAAAGAGAATGGGATGTGAAAAAGAGGAAAAAAAAAAGAGAAAAGAAAAAATGGACAAAAATAATACTTTGAGAATGTTGGAAAAAAAATAGAAGAAGAAATATCCCATCACAATATTGAAGACCTCTAACCTTCTCTCATCAAAGTATTAATTTTTGAGTCTTTTATCCCTTTTTTTATTGACCCGGTCCTAAGCCATGTTGTGTCATATAGAAAAGACCTAATTGATCCTAAGTGTAGTATAGTATTTATGTGGAAAATAGAAGAAGAAGAAGAACTATTGTGTTTGATTCAACGTTCTCAGGAAAATGGCATTCCATTCATGAGATCTATATATTTTTTTGAAATGTGTCGCCTTTCTTTATAAATATATGAGAAATTTACTTTACGAAAATAAATTATGCTCACATATACATGAGAGAAAATAAAACCCAATCGCTGAGTGATTTTTATTGAGTGAAATACCATTGTGTAATGGCCCAACCCTAAAAAAAATTATTAAAATATTAAGTCTGTACATAAGTTCGTGTTTGAACGAAATTAGACAACTCTTCCTCTTCAAACAGCCAAACATCCAACCATTTTTCCCTAACAACAAACCCTTCCTCCATTGTCTTCCCTCTATTGATTTTCATCCACTAAAGGCTTTAAATTCGGATTTCCTACTCTTAGAGCACCCCATTGCATAGTTTTTTCTCCTCCAAAGGTAAGATCTATGATCATTTTCTTTCCCTTTCTTCTTATTTGATGAGATATGAATGGGATATGTTGATAATGGAGTATGTGATGGCTTTTCGGCCTTATTTGAAGAGAAATCCATGGAAGTAATTGGAGATTTTGCTATGGAACTTTGTTTGGGTATAGATCTATATTGAAATTGAGTTCTGAAGACATGGGAAGAGAAGTAAATTAGGGGAAAAGGTATATGCTAATTTTTTAAGATAATTCATGGGAGGAGATTTGGGGATTTTCCTTAAATTGAAGGGATTAAACCAGATTAGGGGTAAATCTTGGTCTAAACTTGGGGGTTTTGCTTCGAAACTGTGCTTAGGCCTAATCCATGAACTAATAATGGAATATTATGTTCTTTTGGCTTGATTAGAGCCTTCGAACCCCAAACCTGTAAAGGTATGACCCGAATATCAACCCGAGACATCGTGATTTTAAGGTGAGGATTGCTACACACATATTGTATGAATGCATGTATGTTATTTCATTGACTTAGGAAATGTACTGTGTTATTAATGTGTTTAATGCATGATAAATATAATGGATGTACCCTATGCTATGGATGCGATGTTATTAATTCCATATTATGTGATTTGTAGCATGTCTATTATCTTGTTATGATAATAGAAAATTTGTGATAATTATTGGAGACCTATGTGAAGGGCTGAGATGACTTGTTGATTTATTTATTTGGGTTTATGTTGTGAAAAAAGGAGTGATTTGGACTTAGAATGATAAACCACCATGATACTAGTTGCATGCATTGCAAGGACTAAGAATATGTGTAAATAAACCCGATGTGTGTATCTCAAGGTTGGTGTGTAGTCCATGTCGCTAAAATAACCCAATGTGATAATTATGTTGAATGTATGAAACGTAATGGAATGTGTTATGCTGCTATCAATGTGAAATTATGTGACTATGAAATATATGTTGCCTATGCATTTGTAAATATGATCATTTTAGTAGTACTCGCTCATATATGGCTAGTAGGTTATCTAGGATGTGAGTATGGGATATTGTGTTAATGGGCAAGGTGATATTTAGAATTACTATTGGTGGGGTGAGACCCAAAGGGTATATAGGACTTGATGATGTACATTTCCCTTGCTTGGGCCCCACTAATATGAGTCTCCACTCTCTAGAGGAGGTTGGTGTGACAAGATAATGTTTTTGTTTAAGGAACCCTATTCTCGATTGGTGAGTCAAGTTTGATTCAAGACTCTATGAAGTCTAAGCTAAAGATTTTGGACTCGAAGGACTTGGGAGAGGTTGGTGAAACCTTTGAGACTGTGGCCCAATGTGATGACTAGTGGACAAACATGGGTCCTAGTGGCAAATATATTTGGATATATTCTGAGGAGAGTTGCTCTGAGTTGAGAATGATTGTTTTCCCAAGCCTCTAAACAAAGAATAGCTTAAGGCTAGTAATTTCATTTACGATTCTCACTCTACAGTATATGTCTGTGATACTCACAGGAAAAAGAGTTGTGCTCTCCCATATGATCTCTTAGGCTGCATTTGGATATGGGATAACAGGGGTGATGGAGGGTAACTCCCATTACCCATGTTTAGTAACTAATGAGGAGGGGTAAAAAATCAAGTTTTTATCCCACTTCTCAACTTTTGAAAACCCTTTTCAAGAGAGGGGTTTTCATATTGGTTACCTCTGGAAAATCCTTCAAAATTTACTCTGCATCCAAATGCAGCCTTTCTTTATTTTTCATCATTTCAAAGTTTCCCTGGCATTCGACCAAGAACCATTTAAGTTAATCAATACTGATTATTTCAATATCAGTACCTTAAAGTTGATGGGATTAAAACTCGTTGATGGAAAATGGGTTCCAAAATCAGAGCTTGTAGTTGAATTAGATTCTGCTGATGAAGGCTGAACAATAATTTGTGCATCAAGACCAACCTCTACCTCTCACTCCTCCCTCTCAATTGACTCCACTTGCCCAGTCCTCCAGCACTGAAAGCACTCTTTATCAATGTTATCAGAACCAGACCTGTAACGCCCCGCCCTTTTTCACTCTCCGAAAACCAGAGTTTGTTTTTTTTTTTAAATAAAAGAGTGAGAGAGAGCGGGACGCCACGACTTGAGCTAAGTCCAAGCTTCCAAAGCCCGACCCTTAACTGGCCAACCATACGTGTGCGTGGACCAAGTCCACTAAGACGATTCACACGTACACAAGTTAACATGCAGAATAAACATAACTGCGGAAATATAATAGAATAACTATCCTATTCCATTTTAGATAGCAAGGAGTCCATTACTTAAACATAATTACCTTAAGTTAAAATATCTAAAATCAACATTCAAACTAGAGCAAATATACCTATGTTATTACAGTCCGAATGCTAGTTACTCAAATTACAATGTCCATGCATAATTTGAATAAAACGAAACTAAAACATCCAAGCTCCTAAGCTTGGCTCCTATCTTGTTCCTCGTTCCGTTCAATTCCTGTATCATCAACTAGGGTAGAAGTACGGCGTTAGACAACGCGCCCAATAGGTACTCCAAGTAGGGTTAACACATGGGTTAGTACCAAAAATCACATAGATAATATAATATCAAAACCATGTAAAACAATACCATGTCATGGGTGCCATATGTCATGAGTCCCACCCATCATCCATATTACACACACATAATGTCCTCTTGATGAATCTCCTCATCAAGGTATCCCCACAATTTCCTTACAGACCCCCGACAGAGTGTGGTCTCCGGTTACCTCTTGATGGATAATGCACATCAAGGTACCCCCACAATTGCCTTACTGACGCCCCGACGGAGTGTGGTCTCTAGTTACATATCATCCTTCCCATGCCAGCATGAGATGCAAATGAACACATGCTATGTAATATTACAATCATAGCATTAAAATCTCATATTTGAAACATATCATTTATACAAAATAACTCATCAAAATATGAATTAAAATCATCATACATATCCCATGGTTTCAATGAGGTAAGAATCCTACCAATGATCAACTAACGCGTCCTTGCGTTTTTGTCCGAAAACCGATCACCGATCATACACCACTTGTGAGGTCCTGTTACCTTATTATATATCAATCAATCAAACCCATGTTCCATTTGATTTCCAATCATGTCTAAGTCCATAAACACACCTTAGTGGGGTTCAGCCATACAACATGGCCGAACCTCACTCACTTGAATTTGGGTCCCTCTTTTTAGTCCTTTGATCTTTTAATTAAGTCCAGGATCATTCCATTAGTTTTACATTAATGAAAGCCTTACATCCACAAAAACATTCTCCATGGGGTTCGGCCATACACCATGGCCGAACCCATGGTCCATTATTTTCACCCCATTTACATCTTAGCCATTATTTCCATCACCTCATGCTTAGGTACAAAACATATATCCACAACTAAACATTTTCCATGGTTCAATCATACACTTAGGTCACTTATATGTAACTAGATCCAAAAACATGATCCATGGGGTTCGGCCATACACCTTGGCCGAACCCATGGTCCTTTAATTTCACCATTTGGCCATTCTTTCCTTCCATAGGTAATCACATATCTAAATCCATAACTGATCCATAAACATAAATTTATAATTAAATCTTCCATTTTCTAGCGTAATCATCCATTCATTTAAACATGCATGTGTAGATTCATAGTGTCCATAAAAATGGTTCATGGGGTTCGGCCATACACCATGGCCGAACCCATGATGTTCATCTTTATGTTTTTAGATCATTATTAACCATATTTACATGATTTTCATCCTTTACCATTCATTAACATTTACCAACAACTATCCATCATTCTCACCCTTGAAACCCTTTAAATATCAATAATCTCCCTCCATGTGGTTCAGCCATACAACATGGCCGAACCCATGGTCCAAGGTTCTTCACCATTTACAACACTTGACACCACTTAAAAAAATTATTAACATTCCTTCCTTATTTCCCTCCTTTAAAACCCTTTAAAATCCTTAACATACATCTATAATTTTCATCCTTCAAAATCCATTAAAATCATTAATATATCTCCATGGGGTTCGGCCATACACCATGGCCGAACCCTATGGTTCATCATCTTCTCTTAAAATCATTTACTTATGAATATATCCCTTGATGCGATTCGGCCATACAAGGCCAACCCATAATCCATGGTCATAATCCTTATATGGTTCATGTAAGAGGTCCTTAGCCATAACAAGATTAGGGTTCGGCCATGTCCCTTGACCATTTTTTCTTACTTTACAAAATCTTATCAAGTACTTACCGATTCTGCGACTCCTCCGGTTTCTTTCACTCCTTCTTGCTCCTCCGTTCTTTTCCTTCCTTAGCCTCTTCTTCCTTCCTTCTTGATCCTTGGACGAGAGTGATCTTGATTAAGCTAAAATCTGACGGCCAAGAAGTATAGGTTTGAGAGAGGGAAAAAGAAGATTTAAGATAAAAACTCAAAGTTCTTTCTCCTTTGTCAATGAGAGTGGTCGGCCTTGAGTGAGAGGGAGAGAGTGAGAAGAAATTACTCTAAGTGTTCCTTGTCTTGAGAAGGGGATCGGCCAAGAGAGAGAGGGAGAGATTGAAATGAAACTCCAAGTCCTTTCTTGATCAATGAGGGTCGGCCAAGGGTGGTGTCCTTTGGTGATACCCCATTGTAACTCCTATGACTCTTCACCTCCCTTCTTAATGTTCCAGAGGTTTCATCCCATGAGATGAAACACTCCAACCGTATGACCCTTGAGTTTCCATCATGAAATGGAAACCCTCCATCTCTCCAACGTGTAGCCTTTGGATATGGCTTGTGTAACAACAAAACCATTCACCTCCCTCATTAGTGATCCATTTGGAGTTTCATCCCATGAGATGAAACTCCCACCTCCAACGTGTGAATACCTTGGTTTGATCTTATGAGATGTAACTCTCCATCTTCCCACTCCACTTACTTATAATGATAGTTCCATTTACTTCCCATTCAACTCATCTTTTTAACTCAACTCATATCTTTAATTCAACTCATTTAACTCACTTAAAATCAACTCATTTCTTTGATTCCATTTCCAATTTAATTCAGCCCCAATTTAATTAAGCTTGAACTCACTTGGTGGTGCACCAAGTCAACCATGACCCATTGGGTCCCTATTGGGCATTTGACCCAATTGACAACCTTGACCCAATTAAATGAATCTTACCCATTTATTTCAATTGCACCTCATCCATAATCCGTTGGGTCTTAATTGGGCAATTGACCCAACACCTTACCCATCTAAGGTCTATCTCCATTAATTCACAAATTAAATGGGAAATTTTCATATATATTCATAACTTGAAAATCCTGGGTGTTACAATACAACCCTCTTTTGAAAATTTTGCCCCGAAAATCGAGCGAAGTAGGGTTTCAGACAGATTACATAAATAACTCAGGGTGAGCTGTTCTCATTTCCAATTCAAGTTCCCAAGTGGCTTCTTCATTACCATGTTTTATCCCATACCACCTTGACGAACTGAATCTCTCGGTTCCATAACACCCTTTGTTCTGTCTCCACCACTCTGACAAGTTTTTTGACGTATGTCACGTCGCTTTGCACCTCTATGTCTTGTACATTCAGTATATGTGAGGGATCAAGATTGTACTTCCTCAACATAGATATATGGAATACATCTTGCAAAGTTGACAATTATGGAGGAAGTGCCAATTGGAAAGCTATCTCCGCCACCCTCTTCAGGATTGGAAATGGCCCCACAAATCTAGGCGACAGTTTCCCCTTCTTTCCAAATCTCATGTGTCCCTTGCGTGGCGAACTTTCATGAACACTAAGTCTCCCACCTCAAACTCAAGGAACCTCCTCCTCTTGTCAGCGTAGCTCTTCTGACGACTCTGTGCAGCAAGTAGGTGTTTGTCGTATCAATTGAATCTGCATTATAGCCTCTGCAACTAACGTGGGTCCAATCAGTGCAGGATCACCGGCCTCTGTCCAGCACACGGGTGATCTACATGGTCTACCATACAAGGCCTCGAATGGAGCCATCTGGAGGCTTGCCTGGTAACTATTGTTGTAAGAGAACTCCACCAGTGGCAAATGATCCTCCCATTCGCCCTTGAAGTCTAGCATACATGCTCTCAGCATATCCTCCAATGTCTGTATCGTCCTCTCCGACTGTCCATCAGTCTGTGGATGCAATGCTGTGCTAGTCAATAGATCTGTTCCCATGGCCGACTGCATGCTTTGCCACACTTTGCCGGTGAATCGGCCATCTCTGTCGGACACAATAGTCCGGGGAATACCATGTAGTCTAATGATATCCCTGATGTACCGTCGACCCAAGGTCTCAGATGAATCTGTCATCTTGATGGGAAGAAAGTGTGCAAACTTAGTCAATCGATCTACCACGACCCATATCGCATCGTTGCCCTTGATGACATTGGCAACCCTGTTACAAAATCCCTGAAGATGTGTTCCCATTTCCACTCCGGCACAGGTAAGGGTTTGAGTAACCCTGGTGGCTTCTGATGTTCTGCTGACAAGTTAAGCAGTGGGCAACAAACTCTGCCACGTCCCGCTTGAGTCCATGCCACCAATAGTGTCTCTTCGAGTCGTGATACATCTTGGTGTTGCCCAAATGAATGGAGAGTTTGGTTGGTGTGCCTCGATCAATAACTCTTTTCTGCAACTCTTAGGCACATATGTCCTACCTCGGAATACAAGACCCTGTCCTGGTAGTAACTCCCATTCCGTTATGACTTCACCAATAGACATCTTGGCCCATATCTCCTCCACTTCTGGATCTGTCCACTGCTCCTGTTCAATCTTGGAGACCATGGTGGACCGTATGATCAGATTATACATACTCCCATGGTTACTGATATATAGATTGAACTCTCGAATGGTATTCAACATCTCCCATTCTGTCTTGATCAAACTGGCGCTGATGCATGTGATTTACGGCTGAGGGCATCCGCCACTTTGTTCGCCTTGCTAGGATGATATCGAAGTGCAAACTTATAATCTTGCAGATATTCCATCCATCTGCGTTGCCTCATGTTGAGTTCTTTCTGATCAAACAAGTATTTCAAGCTCTTATGATCTGAAAACACTTCAAACTTCTCGCCATAAAGATAGTGTCTCCAGCTTTTGAGAGCGAAGACCACTGCGGCTAGTTCCAGATCATGTGTGGGATAGAGGCGTTCATGTATTTTCAACTGTCTTAAACCATAAGCCACCACACGCTGACTTTGACTGAGAGAACACCCAAGTCCCTCTCCTAAAGCATCACATTGTACCTCATAGCCCTTGCCTCTTTCCGGAAAAATCAGGATAGGAGCAGTTGTAAGTCTCTCCTTCAGTTCCTCAAATCTCTGATTGCACACATCTGACCACTCAAATTTGACTCCTTTCTGAGTGAGTCGAGTAAGTGGAGATGCAATCTTGGAGAAGTCCATGATAAACTTCCTATAGTAACCAGCTAATCCCAGGAAGCTACAGATCTCAGTCACATTTTTCGGTGCTTTCCATTCTTTCACCGCCGCCACCTTAGCCTGGTCCTATACCTTCTGCTGATATAACATGCCCCAAAAAGTTGGCCTCAAATAGCCAAAATTCACACTTGCTTGCTTTGGCATATAGCTGATTCTTCCTCAAGGTGTCCAGGACTATCCGCAGGTGCTCAGCATGTTCCTCCTGACTTTTGGAATAGATTAGGATGTCATCAATAAATACAATCACAAACTGGTCCAAGTAAGGATGGAAGATCCTGTTCATTAGATCCATGAACACAGTTTGGTGCATTGGTGAGTCCAAATTGCATGACTACAAACTCATATAGTCCATACCGTGTCATGAAGGCTGTCTTCTTTATATCCACATCCTTAACCCAGATTTGATGGTAGTCGGACATCAGATCAATCTCTGAGAAGTGGCTGCAACCCCTAAGTTGATCGAATAGATCATCGATCCTGGGTAGAGGATACTTGTTCCTGACAGTTAACTGGTTCAATTTTCGGTAATCCACACACATCCGGAGTTTACTGTCCTTCTTCTTCACAAATAACACCGGGGTTCCCCAAGACGATGTGTTGTTCCGAATGCATCCCAGTCTAAGCAGTTCACCAATTTGCTTCTTGAGCTCGGACATCTCAGCTGGTGCCATCCGGTAATGTGGCAATGACACTGGAGCAGTGCCAGGGTACAGTTTGATCTCAAAATTAATCTCCCTCATGGGTGGCAAGCCAGGAAGTTCTGTTGGGAATACATCCGCGTAGTCCTTCACTATCACCAGAAGTTCAGCCACCGTGCCTTGTTTAATCTAATACTGTTCAATACCAGGTGGTTCAACCCTTCATGCAATCTTCTTCTTATAGGGATGCTCTGTTTTTCAGCATGTACCACATATTGTTCTCCCTCGGGTGACCAAACTTTCACCCTGCGAAGATGGCAATCGATGTTGGCCAGAAAGCTAGTCAACCAGTCCATGCCAAAGATGATGTCGTACTCAGTCATATCGAGTACCAGACAGTTGAACTCAAATCTTAATCCAGCGAGTTCAGTGTTCACTGCTGTGCATATAAGCCCAATTACGTGTCTCCGATGGGGGATGCAATAGTGAGTGATGTGGACAATTTTTGTACTAATGTGCCAGTAGCGGATATGAATGCAGTAGATATGAAGGAGTGGGACGCTCCAGAATCAAATAATGCAAAGGCATAGGAACTACTGACTACTGCCATACCTTGAATCACGGAGTGATCCACTGCTGCTGGAGGAGCTAAATTACACAAGCATCCAGATCCTGTAGGGTTAGGCGCCTGCCCCGCCTGGTTGTATGCCCTTCTTCCTCTTGAATGAGTTGGTCTGGCTGGAGGGGGAAAGGAACCCCTAGAGTTAGAAGGTCTGCTAAGTTGTGGACAGTCCCTCTTGAAATGACCCAGCTAGTTATAATGGAAACAAGTGCCCTCAACTCGGGAGACTTGAGAGACTGATGATGATGGGGAGGGATGATTGGGACGAAAGCCCCTGTTGACCCAGCAGAAGGTGAGGGTCTCCCAAGGTTAGGTTGAAACCTCTTGTTGGGAAGAAATATACCTCCCCCACTCTGACCTCAGCGGTTGTCCACAAACCTCACTGTCTCGACCATCTCTTGCTCCGCTATAGTGGCCCTGCTGACCACCTCTACCAGTGTAGCTGCCTTGAAAATGGTTACCTTGGCCATAATGCTTGGTCGAAGGCCCCGCTCAAACTTCCAAGCCCTTCGGTACTCCGTATCCACCATATATAGGGCATAACAGGATAGACTGAGGAACTCCTGATGGTACTCTGCCACTGTCATTGTGCCTTGCACCAAAGATAGGAATGCTTGGGTGTGGCGCTCCTTCTCCTCCTCGGGAAAGTAGTGGTCCAAAAATGTAGCTGAGAACTGCTCCCATGTCATTGCAGTCCTTTCCCCTTCCGGAATGAGCGTGTTCGCTGTTTCCCTATCACCTCCCACCATTTACGGGCAACATCAATCAGTTGTGATGTAGCCAACAGTATCTTGTCTTCATGACTCGAGATCTTTAGTAGGGTCAGGATGTGAGTAATTTTCTTCAACCAGTTTTCTACTCCGACAGGCCTTTCTTTCCCTTTGACGTAAAGGGGGCGTTGCTGCTGGAAATCCCTGACCATCCTCCGGTCATTGGCGTCGCTGGTGGTCGCATTTTCGTTCATGTGTTGTTGAAAAACAGATGTGACCACCTCTTGAACCAAGCTTTGTAGTTCAGGAGGTACCACAGGTATGTTCACGTTATTCTGTTCCTCCTCTTGGTGGGGTGGTTGTTTCTCGTCATGATGAGATTGTTGCACCTCCTTTTCATCCCCATGTGGGTTTTGTCAGGTTTTTCTTCTCGGAGGCATTTTTCCTAAGTCATTACAAAACATCGTTGACTTAGTTTCATTGTAAAATTTATGTTTTCACATTTTGGGGAAGTTACCAAATAAGCACTCTTTGTTTTTCTTTATTTTTGGGGAAACTTCCTATGTATCAAGTGTTTGTTTTCTCAATTTAGGGATATCGGGGAAATATATCCTAATTTCCTATGTTTGATAAATCCAGTTCATAGTGACTGCCCTTCCTTTGCTATCATTCCTTGTTGCTCTCAGATTGAATGTTTCAGTCTGAGTCTAACGAAGTAAATTAATCCGGCCCCCATACAGCGGACTTAAAGAGTCGGTCAGTTGGGATTCTTATCTGTCAGTGAGACATGATACAGTCTTAATCTTACTTCGAAAGATTCAACCTTCCCTTTTCGCTCTGATACCAACTGTAACGCCTCGCCCTTTTTCACTAGCTGAAAATCAGAGTCTATTTTTTTTTAAAAAAAATAAAAGAGTGAGAGAGAGCGGGACGCCACTACGCGAGCTAGTCCGAGCTTCCAAAGCCCGACCCTTAACTGGCCAACCATAGATGTGCGTGGGCCAAGTCCACTAAGACGGTTCACACGTACTCAAGTTAACATGCGGAATAAACATAACTGCGGAAATATAATAGAATAACTATCCTATTCCATTTTAGATAGCAAGGAGTACATTACTTAAACATAATTACCTCAAGTTAAAATATCCAAAATCAACATTCAAACCATAGCAAATATATCTACGTTATTACAGTCCCGAATGCTAGTTGCTCAAATTACAATATCCATGCATAATTTGAATAAAGCGAAACTAAAACATCCAAGTTCCTAAGCTTGGCTCCGATCTCGTTCCTCGTTCCATTCAATTCCTGTATCATCAATTAGGATAGAAGTAGGGCGTTAGACAACGCACCCAGTAGGCACTCCAAGTAGGGTTAACACATGGGTTAGTACCAAAAATCACATAGATAATATAATATCAAAACCATTTAAACAATGCCATGTCATGAGTCCCACCCATTATCCATATTACACACACATAATGTCCTTTTGATGGAATCTCCTCATCAAGGTATCCCCACAATTGCCTTATAGACGCCCCGACAGAGTGTGGTCTCCGGTTACCTCTTGATGGATAATGCACATCAAGGTACCCCCACAATTGCCTTACGGGCTCCCCGAGGGAGTGTGGTCTCCAGTTACATATCATCCTTCCCATGCCATGCATGAGATGCAAATGAACACATACTATGTAATATTACAATCATAGCATTAAAATCTCATATTTGAAACATATCATTTATACAAAATAACTCATCAAAATATGAATTAAAATCATCATACATATCCCATGGTTTCAATGAGGTAAGAATCCCACCAATGATCAACTAACGTGTCCTTGCGTTTTTGTCCGAAAATCGATCACCGATCGTACACCGCTTGTGAGGTCCCGTTTCCTTATTACATATCAATCAATCAAACCCATGTTCCATTTGATTTCCAATCATGTCTAAGTCCATAAACACACCTTTATGGCCGAACCTCACTCACTTGAATTTGGGTCCCTCTTTTTAGTCCTTTGATCTTTTAATTAAATCCAAGATCATTCCATTAGTTTTACATTAATGAAAGCCCTACATCCACAAAAACACTCTCCATGGGGTTCGGCAATACACCATGGCCGAACCCATGGTCCATTATTTTCACCCCATTTACATCTTAGCCAGTATTTCCATCACCTCATGCTTAGGTACAAAACATATATCCACAACTAAACATTTTCCATGGTTCAATCATACACTTAGGTCACTTATCCATAACTGGATCCATAAACATGATCCATGGGGTTCGGCCATACACCATGGCCGAACTCATGGTCCTTTAATTTCACCATTTGGCCATGCTTTCCTTCCATAGGTAATCACATATCTAAATCCATAACTGATCCATAAACATAAATCTATAATTAAATCTTCCATTTTCTAGCGTAATCATCCATTCATTTAAACATGCATGTATAGATTCACAGTGTCCATAAAAATGGTTCATGGGGTTCGGCCATACACCATGGACGAACCCATGATGTTTATCTTCATGTTTTTAGATCACCATTAACCATATTTACATGATTTTCATCCTTTACCATTCATTAACATTTACCAACAACTATCCATCATTCTCACCCTTAAAACCCTTTAAATATCAATAATCTCCCTCCATGGGGTTCGGCCATACAACATGGCCGAACCCATGGTCCAAGGTTCTTCACCATTTACAACACTTGACACCACTTAAAAAAATTATTAACATTCTTTCCTTATTTCCCTCCTTTAAAATCCTTTAAAATCCTTAACATACATCTATAATTTTATCCTTCAAAATCCATTAAAATCATTAATATATCTCCATGGGGTTCGGCCATACACCATGGCTGAACCCTATGGTTCATCATCTTCTCTTAAAATCATTTACTTATGAATGCATCCCTTGATGGGGTTCGGCCATACAAGGCCAACCCATGATCCATGGTCATAATCCTTATATAGTTCATGTAAGAGGTCCTTAGCCATAACAAGATTAGGTTCGGCCATTGCATGTCCCTTGACCATTTTTTCTTACTTTACAAAATCTTATCAAGTACTTACCGATTCCGCGACTCCTCCGGTTTCTTTCACTCCTTCTTGCTCCTCCGTTCTTTTCCTTAGCCTCTTCTTCCTTCCTTCTTGATCCTTGGCCGAGAGTGATCTTGATTAAGCTAAAATCTCAAGGAGTGGTTCGGCCAAAAAGTATAGTTTTGAGAGAGGGGGAGAGAAGATTTAAGATAAAAACTCAAAGTCCTTTTTCCTTTGTCAATGAGAGTGGTCGGCCTTGAGTGAGAGGGAGAGAGTGAAATGAAACTCCAAGTCTTTTCTTGATCAATGAGGGTCGGCCAAGGGTGGTATCCTTTGGTGATACCCCATTGTAACTCCTATGACTCTTCACCTCCCTCCTTAATGTTCCATTTGGAGGTTTCATCCATGAGATGAAACACTCCAACCGTATGACCCCTGGGTTTCCATCATGCGATGGAAACCCTCCATCTCTCCAACGTGTAGCCTTTGGATATGGCTTGTGTAACAACAAAACCATTCACCTCCCTCATTAATGATCCATTTGGAGTTTCATCCCATGAGATGAAACTCTCACCTCCAACGTGTGAACACCTTGGTTTGATCTTATGAGATGTAACTCTCCATCTTCCCACTCCACTTACTTATAATGATAGTCCCATTACTTCCCATTCAACTCATCTTTTTAACTCAACTCATATCTTTAATTCAACTCATTTAACTCACTTAAAATCAACTCATTTCCTTGATTCCATTTCCAATTTAATTCAGCCCCAATTTAATTAAGCTTGAAATCACTTGGTGGTCAACCAAGTCAACCATGACCTATTGGGTCCCAATTGGGCATTTGACCCAATTGACAACCTTGACCCAATTAAATGAATCTTACCCATTTATTTCAATTGCACGACATCCATAATCCGTTGGGTCTTAATTGGGCAATTAACCCAACACCTTACCCATCTAAGGTCTATCTCCATTAATTCTCAAATTAAATGGACAATTTTCATATATATTCATAACTTGAAAATCCGAGGTGTTACAAGACCGTCTAACTAACCGTCTTCGAGGTATTTTGGGTTCAACCGGGTTCAACCGCAGTCAAAGCAGGTCAAAGTTGGTCAATGAATAATATAATATAAATATTACATATAACATTAAGTAAGACATCTTTTACAAATAAATTAATATTAATATTACAAATAACATTTAAACTCTAAGTAATATACCAAAACGGTGAAAGATATGGGATAGAATGGTAAGAAACCTTTATATTTCAAATATATCCATTTTTAATATTAATTTTTGATATTTTGAAAGGGAAAAAAAAATTAAAAATTTGTGAACCGCGGTTCGACGTTCACGGTTTTATCCTCAAAACTGCATAAAATCGCAGTTCTGACCGGTTTTATGGGGTTTTGACCAAAACAGTTTTTACCACCTGACTGAACCGTACGTTACCGGTTCCGGTAGAACCGGTGGTTCGACCGCGGTTCGGTCTGGTTTTGATAACATTGCTCTCTATCACATTCTAGACAACCTGAATGCTCTTCGCACTGAAGTTCTAGCCATCCGTACTGAAGTAACCTCACTCCGTACTGATATGGACACCATGGCTAACACAACAGCTTCCCAAGTACATACCCTACATACCAAAATGGAATCTGCATTCTACTCCAACGGTTATGAATTTGGAGCCATCAAATTTATGTCTACAAATGCTCGTAATCACTTTGACACCAGATTGAAGGTTGTGCAAGATGTTATTGAAGCTCTCAAAGTCTCCATCCTCAATTGCCCTAGCCTCCCTTAGTTTTTGATGATGCCAAAGGGGGAGAAATTTGAACGGTGCTTATAAACTACGTTGATATTTTGAGCATGTTTGGTTGTTCATTCTGTGCTCTCTACACATGAACCTCTTTTGTTTGGGTTGACATAGTTCAACTTACTTCAATTGAATGGTTTTTACTTTTAATTATGGTCTGAATAATGTGGATGTGAATAGTTTATCTTGATATTTGATGATCATATTGAAATTCTCTTGTTTCCCTATATGGAATGTTTATTACTCAAAAATTATGATATGATTGCTCCATTTCCTGCCCAATATGGAACATACAAATGCCTTTTAAAATGAGAGCATATAGATTTGATAATATGCTTGATTGAAAAATTCACTCAAGACGAGTGATGCAAAAACTTGGGGGGAGAATTCTTTTCCCTTTACATATTGTTCTTAATGAAAATGCTCTATCACTCTTGAGCATTATATTTGATTCCTTTTCTCTTCCCATATGGTGCATGATGAAAGGGGGAGATTGTTTATCTTCTCACATACGTATATGCAAAAAGTAAGGGGGAGATTTATTTGTTAAATCTCATTTATGATTATTTTAAGTTATTTTGAGCTTTCACTCTATTATGCTTATGATTATTATACAATGTTTTGTCATCATAAAAAATGGGGAGATTATTAACCCCAAGGTTTCATACCAAGGGTATTTGATTATTTTGATGATTACTAAAACTTGTCACACGAACTAATCTTTGTTTAATGAGCATAAACAAATGTAAATGATCAAGCCATTTGGACATCACTTAAGTCATATTAAAAGGCTTTTGGGATCATGAGTCAAGACTTGAAGATTAGAAGATTAAAGATATTGAAGAATAAAGTCTTTGTTTATTGGTTTAGTCATGAGTGTTAGGATTCAATTATAAAGTCACTCTACGTGTGAACACCTTGGCTCAAAACCATACTCTTGGTTAGGCCCCTAGAACTTTCTTAAGTCCCATACTCATTGAAAATATTTGTGGACTTAATTAGGCTTGAAAATGTCAAAGTGCAATTTCTTTCAAAATATCGGACGACCATTTCTTTGGAAATGGACGACCGTTAAAAGTCCTGATAGAAAGTTTTAGCCTCTGATAAAACTTAACGTCCGGAATATGAATATACATACAGAGCACTCATGTCTCTGATAAGAGTGGACATCCGAAATGTATAAAACGGAGGGCCGATAAATTGGGTACAAAATGAATTTACTCTCTCATAAATTCGGCCATCCGAAAGTAGAAAAAGGACGGCCGTTACCTTGGAAAAAATTTCAATCAAGAACTTTCAGACGTCTGAGAATTTGTTTCGGCCGTCCGAATGTCACAATAACGGCTCTCAAAGAGAGCCATTAATGCATCCAATGGCCAAAAACTCAAATGAGTATTTATTGTGGCCTTGTTCATTTGAGAACAACCTTTTGATCTTCAACAATTACTTTCATATCTTACTACTCAAATCTACCAAGAACCTAGTGCTCCCAATACTTAAGTACTTTCAAATCAAACTTGAGCCTTTGTGTTCTATCATATGAGTGACTCTTAGATAACTGAATTGAAATCTATTCAAGAGTTGCTAAGTGTTTTCAAGTGATCATCTCATCATTACCAGCGAAATTGAAAAAGGGTCGTTGCACTCTCAAGGAGAGAATAGGCCTTCTTCCTTGATTTATTTGTGGTCATTCTCGATCAAAAACAAAAAACAAAATATCGTAAAATGTTTCTTCTCCACTTGCAAAGAGAATTGATAGTGGATTCAAAACCTCAAGCATGTCTTAAGGGTAAGACGTATGCAAGAGGCCAAAATTTGTTAAATCGTGGGGTTCAATCTTTCCATCTCTTTCTCATCTTTTTCTCTATTTACTTGTGTTTTATTGTTTATCATTTGATTATTGTTTTTCCCTTTGGGTAATTCAATTAATTACAAAAGTTTTCTATAGACCCAATTCCCCCCCTACCCCTACAACCATATTTTAGAAAATAAACCCTTTTTTAAAAGATAAAATTAAAAATATAAATATCATTTAAAATATAACCCTATTTAGAAAAATAAAACCCTTTTTAAACTTAAAATAAAAAAGATTGAAACAAAATAACAACTTATTTTATTTTATTTATTTTCTTTCGATCATTCTTTTTTCTTTTTTGAAAAGGCACATACCAAATAAAGAAATAAAGTAAAATGAAAAATGACTGCTGTAAACGTCCAAATAGGATGGTGGCCTTCACCTGGCAGGGCATCGCCGCCACAGTGTTCAGCGCTGCTGCACTCACAGGCCGTGAGAGATAGAGAGGACAAAGAGAGATAAGAAAAAAAAAGGCCAAAAGAGAGATGAAAAAGATGAGACCGAGAGTTGTGAGGCTTTATAAAAAAAAAAAAATTATACAGATAAGGAAATTTGCAGTGGAAGAATAAGGAAGAAATGATAGGTCGCGGATCACGGGTGATTTAAAATGACCTTTCTCATTTTAATATTTCTCTGAATTTTAATTTTTTTAATAAATACTAGGGGATAAACTTAGGCTACGGTTTAAGTTTTGTTAAAAAAATACTCCAAAATATTTTAAATAAATTGATTTTAAGTCGAACTGGAGAGGAATTTGAGAGAAAACTAGGGTAAATCTAAGTGGGTTTCAAATTGTCTCTAGTATAACTAAATAAGGGAAAGAGTGTGTGCAAATTTCGAGGTCTAAGGGTTTAAATCTAAGTCAAAACTTAAAAACAAATATTTTGACACAATTTTCAAAAAATTATTAAATAATTTAAAAAATTCACAATTCATCGGATCGTTAGAAGCCTAGCTTCGATCGACCAACAAATAACTGTAAAATTTCATGTCTTTGGTATTCGACCGATGATCGATCGGTCATCTGACGATCAATCCGATGATCGAATCGTCCGAACACACTGCACTACTCCATTAAAAAGGTAATTATTTGAGCTACCATGCTCGGATTTAGACAAACTTGGGCTCGTTGGAAATCCAATTGACTGATCTACACTTCATTAATTCCTCAAAAAATGTAGACAAGGTCAGGTCCTTAAATAAACTACATAAAAAATGGCGCACTGATTGGCCATAGAAGAGGTGTTGAACTCGTGGAACGAATGAGTAGCTAACTGACACACGAAGAATGTAGATGGCGGCCTAGAAAAGAGGAACTGAGGTGGGCGGAGTGTTCTCTCTGGAAAAGACAAAAAAGCCCATGAGACAGGGGTCCAATAGCAATAACAGTAGCAATAGGCAACGAACATAGGCCACGAATGACCTATGAAATCAAGGGCACAAAAGACCCGAAGAATAAGGAACATCAACAGTGCAAAATGTGTAAATCGGTGAGAAAGCACAAGGCAAACGAGCGTGAGTGGATCTCACAGAAAATAAAGGAAAGGAGTGAGGGGTCGTTCTCAAGAACATGGCCCAAAGAGTCAGGCAACTTGGCTTCTGGACGTGCGGATGTGAGGAATCGTCTGATGGATGGGGCACAACTCGAGGCAGCGTATGGTTGCAAAAATAGTCAGGAAGCAAGCGCCCAAGAAGAAAAAATGGAGATTGAGAACAGATCAGCAATGGAAGAAGATCGCATTCGTCACAATGAACGTCGAAGGCTCAGATATGTGAAGGAACGTCATCAGTAATGCGAACATGGAGAGAAACTGGAGCATGCACAGACATAATGAACCAATGTTATCATAACCGGACCGTTGAACCATCTCTGAAGAAGGTTGGATTAAATAAGGTCCAACCGGGTTCAACTATGGTCAAGCTCGTGCAATTAATATAAATATTGTAAATAATCTTAAATTATTAATGAAGATTTAATTCATGAGTTTAAATAAAAATTTAAATTGAAGACTATATTTTAATATGAATCAACAACAAAAGTAATGTTAGATTTAAATAAAATGAGTTCAAACTAGATATTGAAGAAATTCGTTGTGTATGTCTCTTTGAGTGAAAATGGGTATTTATTAGGCCTAAGTTGATCACGAGATGGAGCATAATTTCTTTTTAGTTCAGTGGGTACTTGCCTTCAAATGGAGTCCAAAGTCCAAACTCCAAAGAGTTGAATGTAGGGGTGTAAACAGACCTGGATCCAGCCCGGCCTGATAAATAAGCAAACAGGCCAGATCCTAAGGTCTGTTTGTAATACATGGATCAGACTCGGACCGTCCGTTTATTGTCAGACGGGCCGCGGACGGTTCGTGGATGGTCCGCGAGCCCATCGGACTTACTAAACACGTTATGGCCTGTAAAAACATAAGATGATCGCTCTCTCTCTTGAAACCCTAAGTCCTCTTTCCCTTCCTCTCGTTCGCCATCTCGCCTCTTTTGTTCTCTAGCCGTCACTCTCGATCGCTTTCTCCATCTGTTCCCTTCTCTCGTCGTCGCTCTCAGTCACTCTCTTCATCTCTTCACCTCTCACGCCAATCTCTAGGATCCGCTCTCTCTTTTTCCTTCTCTCTCTCTGGTTTTTCCCCTCTCTCAGTGCCTATTTTTGTTTTTTTATTTTTGGTACCTCTCTTTCTACTGTTGTTGGGGATTTTAAGACTTGGGTCTTTCCTAGTTTTTCTCTCTAGACTGATTTGATTTTTCTCTCTGCCTTTTCTTTCGATCTCCACCTCCATCTCTGGCCCAATCTTCATCCTTTTTCTTTAAAGTAAAACTCAAATCTTTTGAGATCTGTGAAAACCAAAATCTGCAAGTTGTTGCCATTATTAACTACTGAGATTGATCAGTCACTAACCTAAATTTGATCACTGCTAGTCCAATTTATGAAATCCAAACCATTCATTGTAGCCCCTCTTAATCGCTGCAGATTTGTTGTTATTGCTGCTTCTTCTTTTTCTTTCTTATTTTTTTTAAAGTAAATAATGTTGGGGAAAACAATTGAAGGAAATGGGTTGAGGGTTTACTTTTTTCACCTTTTCTCTCTAGGCTGTATTGATTTTTCTTGTTGCCCTTGTTTTATCACTCTTTTTTTTCCTGGGTATCTCTCTTTCTCATATTTTTTAGGGATTTGAATCTTTGCTGTATGGGCTAAAATCATTGCACGAGTTTTTCAATCTTTAAAGAGAAGGCTACTGTAGGCTAGGTGAAGCTAACCACAAAAGGTATCAGTTTATTGGATGTATTGGTTTTTGCATTTGTAGTTGTTGCTCAAGCTAGCCAAATGTTTAGAATAGTCCTAGAGGCGGTGAATAGAACTATGGGGAATTTTAAATTCTATTTAAGTATTTGGCACTTTAATGAATGGTCACTACAAATTTGCTCAATTTATCTTTCCAATATGATTTACATGCAAGAATAAATTCAAGAAAACTAAGATGTGCGTTAAAGTAAGTGCACAAAATAAGGTGAAAGAGATGAGAAGAGATGGAGAATAGTGACACAATGATTTTTACGTGGTTTGGCAACCTTGCCTACATCCACACCTCAAGTACACCACTTGAGGGTTTCACTAACCTTCTTTTTCACGGGTGGAGATGAAACCTATTACAAAGCTTGATCTACTTTACTGGTGTAGATGGACTTAATCACCAAGAGAACACCTCTCTTGAAAGCCAATAGGGTTACACCAACCCTTTACAATATTTCACAAGTAATAGAAAGAAGTTGTGCTTTGAAATATACCAAGAACTTAGCCTTAACTTATTTGAAGTAGCTTGGGTTTGTTCTTGAATGTCCTCCTCTTCTTGACTTGTTGTAGATGCTCCAATGAAGTCCAACCAAAATGGCAGCAAGGAGGTTTAGGGTAGATAATGGTTTTCCTATGATGTTTAATACCCTAATAAGATGCTCAAGATATGCCTATGAGAGCTTTTGATGTGTTTGAGATTAAGATTCAAAGCTTGAAGTGTTTTACTATGGAGTAAGTAAGCTTGGGAAGCTTGGAAGAGTGTATGGAATACTTGGGCTCAAGTCATCAATCATTTCTTCTCCAAAAAGCCTTACTTTTATAGGCTAGAAAAGTTCCAACAAATCTATCTTCGGACATTCCGAAGATGGGTCTCGGGCCTTCTGAGGTTGACAAAATTCGGCTTCTCAATGGTCATATTACAACAGTTATTTTGACCTTGCAACAGATAGTTTGACTGTTTGGGACGTGTTTCGGAACGTCCGAAGAGTTTTGTTTGGAACGTCAGAAAGACCTTAGAATTCGGGGGTTTGGAATGTCCGAATGACTCATCTAGGATCGTCCGAAGGTATATTCTCGGACTTTTCGAGATCATGTTCTCAGAAGTTCCAAACTGCCCAGAAAAACAATTTTCCACTAAGTGTTGGAAACTTTAGATTTTGTGAAAAACGTGGACATGGTGGAGAGCTCATGAGTGTTCTCTGCAATCAGTTAGATTCAACTATAATGAACATTTTAGATTGCAAGGACACATGAAAATATGGAGATATTTGGTAGATAGCAAGAGCCCTCCACAGGGCAGAGAATGGACTTGGAAACCCTGTTTGTATTATTCCAATTTTAACCAAAAAGGTTTCTAAGGCGTCTAGGTCAGTCCTATGGTCCATATACCTGTGATAGTTGGCAATCATGAGGATCTTCGATTTCAGTGCGTTGCCTTTCAATCTTCGCATGTTCTAAAGCTCCAAGCTTGATTTGACTATTCATATCTTCCAGAGGTGCAGTCTTCGACACATAGACGGTCACAACTCAGTCAAAGAAATTGACAACTAATGACTCAGTCGGACACAGTCACGAAATTGACAACTCAGTCTGACTCAGGAGAGGCAGATTTAACTTTTAATCCAACAATCTCCCTCTTTGTCAATTTCACGACAAAACCTAGAGAATACTCTATACAGACTCAAATACAAGTTACAAACTATAATGAGTTCAAATACATACCAAGTACAAAAAAAAATATTAAATAATCTCAATACACTTGGGCATGACTGCATGAAGTCTGAAGGCTTGAAGGCTCATGGCAGCTCCCCCTTAGAATATGCATGTGATATTCCTGTAAGCACAACATAAACTGCTTATTTTGGTGGAAAAATAATCTCCCCAATGGTTAGTGATAATAAACAATATGTGTTCAATTTTAAAGCATATTTAGATCAAATTTGCTCCCCCTGTCTTTGATACCGATATTGTATTTTTGTTTCTCCCCCAAACTTCATGTATTGAACCCTTCAAGGTTTTCTCCCATGAAAACATTTGTGTCTCTAGCAATATATCAATATTTCTCCCCCTTTTTGTTAAAAATTGACAAAGGGCCATTTCTGTAACGCCCGGCCCTTTTTCACCCGCTTTTCGAAAATCAGAGTTTATTTTTTTTTTTTGAAATAGAAGAGTGAGAGAGGGCGCGGACGCCACGACGCGAGTTAAGTCCGAGCTTCTAAAGCCCGACCCTTAACTGGCCAACCCCACGCGTGCGCGGAACTAAGTCCACGAGAATGGTTCACGCGTAGGAAGTAAGCTCGCGGATTATAATCATTGCGGAACATGATAATAGAGTCTATTCTAGCGGTTTTTAGATAGAAGGGAAGATACAACATTAAATTACCAAAATTCCCCTATGATCATATTTATATCACCAAATGTAATTGTCCATAAGTAACGTCCAAACCATCGCAAGAAATGTAAATTTATACAACCCGACAAGCTAAGTTACTTTAAAATTACATCTCCAAAATGGAAACGTAAAAAACTAAGACTGACTGCGCTTCCCAAGCTCCTAAGCTTGGCTCCTGTCATGTCCACCGCTTCCGCCATCCCCTGCGTCATCAGCTAGGGTAGAAGTAGGGCGTTAGTCAACGCGCCCAGTAGGACTCCTCCGAGTAGGGCTAGCACATGGATTAGTGATAACACGCATACCAATACAATAAAATATAACAAAATAAGCATGTAATGAATGCTATGCCATGGGTGCCTATGTCATGTGTCCCACCCATCATCCGTATGATCATACAATGTATTATCCCCATGTATGATTCTCGGTCTCCCCGACGGAGCATGGACTCCTGTTATAGAACTATCCCCATGTTTGATTCTCGGTCGCCCCGACGGAGCATGGACTTCGGTTATAGCCCTCAGGCTATCCCCATGTCTGATTCTGGGTTGCCCCGACGGAGCATGGACTCCGGTTTCATTATTTTCCCGCCCATGCCATGCATGAGATGTACGTGCATTATGCTATGTAGTATATAGATAAACCATAATTTTGATATTACCACACATAGCCATATAATGCATAATGTTAAAATATAATCCATATGATTCATAACTTAAAACTCATCATAAGGTAAATCATAATCATAAATCCATCATAAGCCAAATCAAAATAATCTAAAATACCATCATATATCCATCGCTTACAAAAAGGTAGGAATCCTACCGAATACCACGTAGCGTTCCGTTACGCTTTCTGTTCGATAATCAAGTCGCCGATCGCGTAGCGTTTGCGACGTCCCGATACCTTATTACATTTACCGAATTAGTCCATACGTTATCCATGATTAAGTTCCTAACTGGTCATAACCCTAGATCCATTCAATGATCCTTAAATATATTACAAGTTTATCAAAAATCGGTCCTTAACTTAGCCCATTATCCATTGGTTAAAACACATACATAAATCCAATTTCTTTGGCCATTTAAATACTCTAATTTGCGAACCTAAACGCAGCAACTATCTGTTCCAATTAATCATTCATAATGCATTCGATTTCATGTCTAATCCACATAGGGTTCGGCCATGTACCATGGCCAAACCCATGGTTCTTCAAAGTGGTTAATAATTACCATTTTGCCACTCTCTCCTCTATGGTTAATCATTCACCCACTCATGTCTATTTTGAGTCTAAATTTATCCATAACTTAGACCCATTTATGATTCCATAACATATCTAAAATCAGCCACCTATTATTTAATTTTGAAAAACATTTAATTCCATATGTCATTTCATATTTGGCCCTAAAGGTGGCCCACAAAGGGATCATGGGTTTGGCCATACACCATGGCTGAACCCATGGTACCCTATCTCCCTTCTTTTGGGTCCATTTTGTCTCATTTAATCCTATCATCAATGAATTTAATTTATTCATTTAAGTCCCCATTCTCATCCCATTTAAAACCTCACATATCATTTTCATAAATCCATTAAAATCTAGCATTCTTCTATATCATTTTCCATTTATTAAAACCACTAATCACCACCCTAGGGTTCACCTTTATGGATGCCATTTTTCAAAGACTAATGTTTTGTCCCAAAAATAATCCATTTTAAAATCACTTACCATACTCATAATTTTCAAACTTTAGAAAACATTAACCATTGAGCATCTAAGAGCCCTAACCTTCATAGATCACTAACCATGGGGTTCGGCCACCTTGTATGGCCGAACCCTATAGTCCATGATTTCTTTAAAAAACCATACCCCCATTTGAATTAAATCATCTATTTACATCACCATTTTCATCCCATTTAAACATCACATTCTATACTCAATAAATCCATTTAAATCTATCATTTTTCTCCATTATCTTTAAACCTTATAATCTTAATAAATTACCCATTATTTACGATGGACTTCGGCCATACTACATGGCCGAACCCTATGGTCATCCATTCATTCCATTCTATGCTTCTAAACCCTATTTAAAATCACCTATTTTAAATCACTTGAAAACTAATTATCATAAATCATTCTCCAACATTTTAAACCTTCTAACCTTAATAAAATCATCAATTACTTTGCATTTAGGAAACCTAACCTTTTCTCCATATTTTTCCATACTTCCATCATCCATCATTTAATTTGCCACCATGGGGTTCGGCCATGCTACATGGCCAAACCCTATGGCCCAAAGTTTCCTCACAAATCCATAACAATTATTTTAAATACTTAACATCCCTAATCCATTACTTAATCCATTCCTCCATTTTTATCCATTTCTTATCCTACTTTTTGATGGATCTTAGATCCATGGCCCACAACGTTTTTGGCCACATTTAGTCTAAGAAATGGATTCCATATCCTAAAAAAAATAAAATCTTGTTTTAAGAAAATCTTACCACCCGACGACTCCTGCGGTCTCTCTTTGCTTCTCCTCTTACTCTCCTTAGTCTTCTCTTCTCTTCTTCTCCTTGATGTACGGTTAAGATGAGTTTGATCAACGGTGAGATATGCTTGGATCGGCTATGGTAGATGGGGTTAGATTGAGAGAGGGAGAGGGGAAGGTGATGGAAAACAAGATCTTAGCCTTTGATCTTGAAGGGGTGGACCAAGGCTTGCTCTCTCCTTCTCTTTTCTTCTCTTCTTCTTCTAAGTTTTCTTCTCTTTTTCTTTCCTCCAATGCATGGGACGGTTTTTGAGAGTGGGAGGGAGAGATAGAGTGAAAAATGTTTGTTTGAAATGAGATGGAGATGGTTGGAGTAGCCTTCACTCAAACATTAACTTCCTCACCAACCAAGCATGGGCTAGCTTGACTTTGGTGGTGGTGGTTGAGACCCAGCCACCAAGCATGGCTCCCTTGTCCTCTTTGACTTGTCTATGTTGACCCTAATTAATCAACCTAATTAGTTAAGTTAAGTCCTCACTTAGGTTAATTAATTTCCATCCAATTTAATTCCATTAAATTATCTATCTAATAAATCCACCCATGGTTGACCAAGTCAACCATGGTGGACGGCCCCCACCTATACCTACCCCACCCGCCACCTCACTTGATGAGGTGGAGGTGGGCCCCACTTGGCCATGTTATTTTAATTCCATTGATTTTAACTTAGATAATTTTACAATAATTTTAATCAATTTAATTTACCTTAATCCACCTTAGTCTTCTTAAATTTATCCATGGTTGACCAAGTCAACCATGATGGTTGGCCCCACTTTTTCCTTGGTCCACACGCCACCTCAATGGGTGAGGTGGAGGTGGGCCCCATTTGGCCATATTACTTAATCTTGATACATCTTAACTTAGATAGCTTTATAATTATCTAATCTATTTAATTTATCTTAATTGGATCACCATTGGGTCCATGGCCCAATTATATTTTGTCTTTCCCATTTACCTTAGGGTTGGAACCGATTTTTGATCCATTGGGCCCCACCTGGCTATCGGGCCCACTTTGACCATCGTTGACCCACTTAGTCCTCATTGACCCATTAAATGGATTTCATCCAATCCATGGCCCAATTGGGCCATTCTCAAACCCTTGTCCCAACTTTTGATCCATTTGGTATTCCATCATGTTAAAATTCATATTAAAATCAATAAATGCCAACTATATATTGATTCGAAAATTCGGGCTATTACAATTTCAAGTACTTTTCATGGTGCATAAGGTGTGGAGGGTCATTTAAAGAAGTATAATTTCCCTAAGATATCATAAACCTCGTCGTGTAAGTATTCACATTTACTCCCCTTTAATGTTGGAGGGTGATAAAGGTTTGGATGTGCATGTCATAGCATCCCATCATTCATTTAAACAGATATACCATATAAAAGCAATATGTAATGAATCATGCTAATGAGGGAGGAGAGAGAGAGAGAGGCAATGGCAAGTTTTAAATTAATTCCTTATCATACCAAAAGAAATATAGATTTAACTATTTAGGCCTGGCAATGATATCAAATGAAATGTAGAGATGAGCACATTTTGCCAAATGAAAATGGTATGACTATGTAACATTTTGGGACAATAAAGAATTGACTCAAACCATCATCTACGAAAGCAAATGAGCTCACCCAACCGTCCATACATGCATGAGACCAAGAGTAAGACAAATAGAAAAATATATATATATTTATGAAAGTCACCTAACCTCTTTGGTTTCAAACCACCAACCATCAAGACTATAAAGCATCCCATCACATGAATAATATGATAAACATTCAACTCTTAAGATATATATAACTATAACCTTTTAGAGTTTGAACATTATCATATTTACAAAATATTACATGCCGAAGAGTTTTAATACATCCCCAAAATTTGACCAAACAGGTCAACAAGCCCAAAGTGTATGTACCCATCCCATTACTCTAATGGTCCATCATGAACTAGTCTGGCGAGAAAAGAAAGGAGTATCGACATCGGAACATCTTCAGCTCAACATATCTAGAATCTGCCGCAACCATAGGCCATGCCTATTTTGAGTTCTGCGAATCTCAACAATGTTCCTCTCATGAGATTCACGTAACTATGCAATGTCTCTTTCTAACGCAGCTGGGCGTTGATGAAGTAGAGGTTGAGGAGCTTGTTCTTCACGTGTCTGCTCACCATGTACTCCCTCTTTATGGGCTTTTTCACCTCCTGTTTGATCTTCATTTTGCACTTGTTCGTCTACAATAAGGGGTGCTTGAGGATGACGGATAATTCTTCAAGGACGAGGGCACTCAATGAGTCCCATTTTTTGCAAGATGTTTTGTTGAGAGGGTTATGATACACAGTCTCCTCATCAGGGATTGGGACGCCTAATTTCTTAGCCAGTTCTGACATGATATATTTGAAAGGAACAACAAAATGACCTTTGCAAGACCAATGATCAATGATGGTCCGACAAATTATGGAGGGAAGGTAGATCTTTTGTTCAGAATCTACAACAATCAGTGTATTTATCATAAGAGGAGTCAAGTCTCCTCTATTACCCTTTCGTGGATAAACATTGAAGAGGAGCACTTGGTGCAGAAGACGAAATTTAGGGAGAAGCTCGGAAGCACGGAGAGCATTGCCCCCAATCCATTCGACGAATTCTCCACATAATTTCTCAGTTACCCATAATCTTTCACTATCAGGGACAGAGTCGTCAATAGACTTGAGCCCACCAGGACATTGGGGCACACCGATAAGGGAGGAGATGTGACTTGGTGTAATTCGAGCTTGGGATCCATTAGTGAATCTTATGGTGAATGACAAACGATCATGGTTCACACTACAGATTGCACCATACATTCTTTTTGCAAGAGAAAGATAGGTGAGACCACCCCATTTCAAGATGTTTAGCCAGTTTATATGCCCAAGAGTTTGTGGAACATTAAATTGCTCAAAACATTCTATATCACTGTGTCATTCAAAAGTAATTCCATTTCTTATAATGTATCCAGTCGTCCCTAGAACTACATCCATGAGAAGTCTCTCTGGAGGATTGGTGAGAAATAGAGGTTGTCTCCTATAGGTTTGAGTGTCAGGAGCTGCTTCATCCATACTTAGGAAAAATCAAGGAAAACGAGAGAAGGTACCAAGGATCGAATCCTAAGTCACTAACAGAGATTTGCAAATGGAAGACTGATGGAGAAGGACCCTAAGCAGACAAAAACAACTTAATTAACACCCAAAGCAAGATGATTATCAATTAGAACTGTTTTTGGGTTGTTTGGCCCTTGGAAAATGAAGGAATTTGAATGCCAAGGTGATACTGTTCTAATTTTGGGTAAAATGTCAAATGAGAAGACAGTTACTAAACACCTTGCAGCCAATGCAAGACGGTTTTCCAAGAAGGGACTGATTGGGCTTATTTGGCCTTGATTTTCAGTGAAATCAGTGGAAATCTGTGAGCTTTAGGGATTCTACACTAGAGCTTGGGATGTATTTTACCCAACAGCACAAGTAATCAGTTCTAAACGGATGGAGAAGTAAGTTTATAAATGGATTCAGGAAAATCCCGAACTATAAGATTAGTTATGAGGGATTTTATCAAAAGTAGCTATCATGAGCTCCAAATATTGAAGAGAGAGATTAGCAAGAATGCTTACCCGAGAAGGAGATGAGTTATGTCGAAAGGAAACGTGAATGGAGAAGAGAGAATAGTGATTTGAAACTTCATCTCGGATGGAGACTTCAAAAAAGAGGCTCAGAGGGAGAGATGGGTCGAGAGAGAAGACACGGTGGAAGAGGGGAATGAAAAAAAAAAAGAGGGGTTGCGGATCGTGTTTTATAAATCCTGAAACTATGCAGTTTCCGTATCTTTGGAACGTTCCGAAGTAAGTCGTTTCACTTTTCGGATGTTCCGAGGTTATCCAGAGTTAAAAGGCATATTCTGCATCTTCAGACTTTTTGAAAAAAAGGTCCTTTCTTCTGCTGACATTCCGAGGTTTTGTAGAATTGCTGGCCAGCATCAGCACCTTCGGATGTTCTAGAGAAGGACTTCAACTCTTCCGTAGATTTCCAACTTCGGAAGGTCCGAGAAGGTGATTCGGAGCTTCCGAGACAGGCAAGATTCCTAAATGAATTTAGATTTGAATTTTTATTTTTGGACCTTACAAAGGTGTCCATTTGATTAGGGAAACTTGCCTAAAATACTAAGGGCAAGATGGAGATGAAGTTGATTTGAGGTCCTAAAGTATCAAGAATCATGCAATTAAATATTTGAACAATGACCACTCTACTCAAGCATGATTCGAACATACCATGTTGCATGAAACACTATATCAATGATTTTCAATACAATCAAGCAACATTATCAAAATTAGTCAATCACAAACCACTTTAGAGTCCATTCGAGTTAATTTCAATTCAAGACATGGAGATGGAAATAGTGAAAGTAAGTATGATTCAACATTTCATGATCGCATTAGTATTGGGTAGAATGATTGATTCAAGCACACAACAATCAATACTACTGGACCCTTGATAGGTTCAAGTCCACACATTTGTGACTCCACAAGCATGATGTACATCATAGCCGGAAAAATGGTATCATTGCATTAAAAGTCAAGAGTTCGATACCAAAGCATATAAATCACTCAAACTTGCCAACGGCACTGGTGAACCAATAATCATAATGCTAGGCAAAATATTCTACTTAGGTCCAATGATATTACTATTTGCTCCAATTTTGGACCATAGTGGAACATGGTTGACATACACACATTATCAATAGGATAGGCATGAAAAACATGGATGAAACAAGACAATCAAACGGTATTACATACATGATCAGATCTAATTTAAATATGTAAGATGGAATCATATGAATTCTACAAAAGTTCACACCCAAGATCATAACCCAAACTAACCCACTCTCCTAGCCTTGGGTAACCATTGGCGTTTGAACAAGGTCTTCGAGGTCCACCGGTGTCAAACACATGCACATTTGATTTTCTCTTTTTGGTATTCTTGTTCGTTTGACAAAATCTTGTGAATTCCTTTAAGGCTTCAATCAATTTATGAGTTAAGGCATGATTTAGATTTTCATTTAAGTTCTTATGCCTTTGTTCATGATTTTGAATTGTTGGCGCATAACTCCATTGATTTTTATTTCTCTTAACCCTTTTCACATTTTCTTTGTGAACACTTTCCTTTAGATTTTGCACCTTAATTTGATTTGCATTTTTGTATTTATTTTCTTTTCTTACTTTGCATTCAAATATGAGATGCCCGGATTGTCCACAATGAAAGCATTTTATGACTTTCATTTGAGGAGATGAGGGAGACTTACCCTTAACAAAGATAGTTTGGTTCTTGGGTCCTTTATCATTTTTCTTATCATATCCAAGACCCGTTTTGTTTCCAAATGGTTTGCTTAGTTTTAGAAGCTTGTCAAGCTTCTCTTCTCCTCTTGTGAGCTTCATCTCAAATTTTTCTTTATATCTCTTTAAGTTATTAACTTCTTTTGCCAATCTTGGAATTTCAATTTCTAGATTTGATTGTGATTTAGGGACATTAGCTTTAGCATCATTAAGTTGATTTTTAATTTTAACATTTTTTTCTTCTTCACAACTTAGCACAATTTCCAAATCTTTGTAGTCTTCTTTTAATGAATGAAGTTCATGCTTCAGTTTTCTTATATCATTTTTAAGATTTCTTTTTTCATTTATTTCCACTTTTAAGCATTCTTCATGTTTTAAGCACTCTTTTTTAATAGCTTTTGGATTTTCTTGATTTGCCAATATTAGATCTTTTAGAATATTTTCTTTTTCCAACTTTTCTTGATTTAGTTCTTTTGTTAGTTTTATATTTTCTTTACCAGCTTTCTTAAGCTGCTTGTACATTACATTTAATGTCTCACTTAATTCTTCTATGGTAGGTGTATTATCTTCTACATCTTCTTCATTAATTTGTTCTTGTTGAGGTTCAAGTGTTTGAATGGGTCCTAGACAATACACCACTTCTAAGACATCATCTTTTCTAAGTTTTTCATAGGTTTTCTCCAAACTATCCCATGTTTCCTTTGCGGTTTCACAAGATATGATATCTTCCAAATTATTTGGTGAAACGGCACAAAATAAAGCATTTAGGGCATTGGCATTGGCCGAATACATACTCATTTCCATTTCATTATATGTAAAATAGTTCTTGGATGGTTTAGTCCAACCATATAAGAAAATTTCCTATAAAGCTCCATCCATTGTCATTAAATGCATTTTCATTTTTATTTTCCAAACACCATAGTTGGAGCCATCAAGGATTGGAGGACACATCATGGCCATGCAATCACCCTTAGACATTTCTAGCTTGAAGGATTTACTCTTAGACAGTTAAGTCAAAAAGCAAGATTCCTCTGATACCATTTTTGGTCAAGCTAGCCAAATGTCAAGAATAGCCCTAGAGGGAGGTGAATAGGACAATGGGGAATTTTAAATTCTATTTAAGTATTTGAAATATACCAAGAACTTAGCCTTGAGTTACTTGAATTAGCTTGGGCTTGTTCTTGAATGTCCTCCTCTTCTTGGCTTGATGTAGATGCTCCAATGAAGTCCAACCAAAATAGGAGCAAAGAGGTCTGGGTAGATAGTGGTTTTCCTATGATGTTTAACACCCTAATAAGATGCTCAAGATATGCCTATGAGAGCTTTTGATGTGTTTGAGATTAAGATTCAAACCATGAAGTGTTTTACTATGGAGTAAGTAAGCTTGGGAAGCTTGGAAGAGTGTATGGAAAAATTGGGCTCAAGTCACCAATCATTTCCTCTCAAAAAAGCCTTATTTTTATAGGCTAGAAAAGTTCCAACGGGTCTATCTTCGGACCTTCCGAAGATGGGTCGCGGACCTTTTGAGGTTGCAACCGTCGGCTTCTCAACGGTCATATTACAACAGTTATTTTGACCTTGCAACGAATAGTTTGACTATTTGGGGCGTGCTTCGGAACGTCCGAAGAGTTCTGTTCAGAATGTCCGAAGGACCCTGGAATTCGGGGGTTCGGAACGTCTGAATGACTAACCTAGGATCGTCCGAAGGTATATTCTTGAACGTTCCGAGATCATGTTCTCGAAAGTTTCGAGCTGCCCAGAAAAACCATTTTCCACTAAGTGTTGGAAACTTGAGATTTTGTAAAAAAAATGTGGACATGGTGGAGAGCTCATGAGTGTTCTCTGCAATCAGTTAGATTTAACTATAATGAACATTTTATATTCCAAGGACACATGAAAATATGGAGATATTTGGTAGATAGCAAGAGCTCTCCACAGGGCAGAGAGTGGATTTAGAAACCCTGATTGTATTATTCCAATTTTAACAAAAAAGGCTTCTAAGGCGTCTAGGTCAGTCCTATGGTCCATATACCTGTGTAGTTGGCAATCATGAGGATCTTCCGATTTCAGTGTGCTGCCTTTCAATCTTCGCATGTTCTGAAGCTTCAAGCTTGATTTGACTATACATGTCTTCCAGAGATGCGGTCTTGGACACGTAGACGGTCACGACTTAGTCAAAGAAATTGACAACTCAAGACTCAGTCGGATACAGTCACAGAATTGACAACTCATTCTGACTCAGGAGAGGCAGATTTAACTTTTAGGCCAACAATAGTGTTTACCAGCATTTTCATTGGTATGAAAGAATGATTCACATATCCATCTTCATTGGGAGAATGATCACTTTGATTAAATCTGTTTTATCTATCTTTGGTATGCTTTATCTTTATTTAAAATCCTGTGTAGTATAGTGGGGTGTTTAGAAAAATAAATAGGGACATCTTACGGAGTGCAACTTGTACAATTTTAAGCAAACTCCATCAAATCTATTTGATCTATGAAAGGGATGGCTAATAAAGAAAACTCTACCTCTGAATCATGACCCAAGGAACAACACCCATTCCCAATGAGAATGACCCTATAAACACCTAATTTAAATTGAAAAAAATTACAGGTTATAGATTTTATGAGAGGTTGGGAGGGAGAATTACATACAGAAATCCACATTTGCTAAACTAAAGATGTTTATTTACCACTAGGCCTGTAAACGGATCCAGATCCGATCCGGATTCAATGAGTCCAATTACGAGCCGGATCCTGGAGTCCGTAAGGACTTCCGATCAAATCCTGAATGCTTAAAGAACTTGAATTAATTTCAGCACAATGTTTTTTTTTTTTTTTTTAAATTTGCAAAGCAGAGTAAGATGTACCTAATCATTTGCATTTATTTTCCCATCTTCTACCTTGGAATGCAGCTGATGCTTCATGTTTCTGAGTTCAATGACGACGTTTAGGACATAAACTTTGTTATCTTCATGTTAATCGTGTTTTGATATAGAATTTTCAAGTTATGGGTGGTCATAGAAGTCATTAAAGAGAAGGAGCTTTTGTATTATTTCTCAATTGACATGATGAATCTGAATGGAGTATCCATTTTTAACAAGTGTTTTTATGTTATGCAGGCGGTTCATGCCACTAAATATCATTCTCACTTTCAATCTTGGTTCCATGCTTGGGTGGGTTGTGATCCAAATTACATTAACTCATTCGACATTTGAGAAGTCTTGTCCTAGGTTGTTGTTTTGCTGGTAAATTCCTTTTGCAAATGTTTCATGTTGGATGCTCTAAGAGGCATGTTTTTCTTTTTCTCTGTGTGTACGTGTGTGTTTTGTGCACGCCAACACAAAACTATTGGCGCTCTCTCTCCTAACTATGTGTACGAGCGTGCACACATGCATTTGAAGAAAAGAAAGTAAGAAAACATTTGGAGCAGGAAATTTGTGGTGGAGAATAAGACTTGGAAGATGAGTACATCTCTCTTCTTCTTCTATTAGAAAATAGATTTGCCCTTCTGTTCTCAAGTCTCAACAGTTTTGAATTTAGTTTATTGGACCTACATTTCATCTTGTACTACTGATTTTTAACAATGTGAGAAATTGGAATCCAAGAAGGTATAATATTTTTGATTTCACTTTTGTTTAAACCTCTCTTTATAAATCATGTTTCAACTGTTCTCTTTTTTCTAATGTTCACTTGCATCCTTTCTTTATTTTCCCTTTCTTACTTTGATTGGACCCCAAAAATTATATATGTATTTATTTTTAAGAGGATGTGAGTTGTTTCCTTGAGAGGGAAAGAAAAGGAAATCATAATTTGCATACTTGATTTTTGAATGTTAAGCTGTGTGATACAAATCCATAACCATTATACTTGCTCAAATCAGCACTTACCAATGTGCCACTTGATCCTTGAATTTAATGATTTAATGAAGACACTCTAATGGTGCTTAATGAGTTAAAATTCATTTCTTATCAAAATTCATGTGGACTTCTTTGTCTGTTGTTTTGCATTTGAATTGCAGCTGAAGATACATTTGGCTTATGGTGAAGGGAGTGTGGGATTGATGGGCTTGATCTCTCAAACAGTTTATAAATGAGGTCGAAGCAGCTAATCAACGTCAGCATACATTTTATTTGAGTTTGATTTCACTGGATTGTAAAATTATTATTATTATGTATTTGTCTATCTCACGGAGGTTATAGTATAATGGCTCAACCCTAAAAAAAAAAAAAAAAATTATTATTAAAATATTAAGTCCGTACATAAGTCCGTGTTTGGATGAAATTAGGCTTATTTCACCTCCTTTCTCTTCCAAATAGCCAACCCTTCTTCCTTAACAGCAAACCCTTGCTTCCTCTACCTTCCCTCTATTGATTTTCACCCACTAAAGGCTTTGGATTCATATTTCCTATGCTTGGAGCACCCCTTTGCATGGTTCCTTGTCCTCCAAAGGTAAGATCTATGATCCTTCTGTTTCCCTTTCTTCTTATTTGATGAGATCTAAATGGGATGTATTGAGAATGGAGAATCTGATGGCTTTTAGGCCTTATTTGGAGAGGAATCCATGGAAGTAATTGGGGATTTTGTTATGGAACCTTGTTTGGGTGTAGATTTGAATTAAAATTGAGTTTTGAACCCATGGGAAGGGAAGTAAATAAGGGAAAATGGTATATAATAATTTTTGGAGATGATTTATGTGAGGAGATTTGGGAATTTCCTTTAGATTGAAGGGATTAAACCAGATTAGGGGTAAATCTTGGGTCTAAATTTGGGAGTTTTGCTTCTAAGCTGTGCTTAGTCCTAATCCATGAATTAATAATGGTATATTATGTTCTTTTGGTATAATTAGAGCCTTCGAACCCCAAACCTGTCGTGGTATGACCCGAAGATTAACCCGAGACATCGTGATTTTGAGGGGAGGATTGCTACACACATCTTATATGAATACATGTATGATATTTCATTGATTTAAGGAATATATTGTGTCATTGATGTAACGCCCCGCCCTTTTTCACTCGCCAAAAAACAATCTATTTTTTTTTTAAATAAAGAGTGAGAGAGAGCGGGAACGTCAAGACATGAGCTAAGTCCGAGCTTCCAAAGCCCGGCCCTTAACTGGCCAGTCCTTTAAAATCACTAACATACATCCATCTTTTTCATCCTTTAAAACCCCATTAAAATTAATAATATACTTCCATGGGGTTCGATCATACAACGTGGCCGAACCCTATGGCTCATTTTTTCCTCTTAACAATCACATAGATAACATAATATCAAAACCATGCAAGTCAATTCCATGCCATGGGTGTCATATGCCATGAGTCCCACCCATCATCCATATCACAAACACATAGTATCCTCTTGATGGAAACTCCTCATCAAGGTATCCCCACGAATGCCTTATCGGTCGCCCCGAACAGAGCGTGGACTCCGGTTACATTACAACATAGTATTCCTCTTGATGGAAAATCCTCATCAAGGTATCCCCACGAATGCCTTATCGGTCGCCTCGAACGGAGCACGGACTCCAGTTACAATTCAATTATACATCCCTTTGAATCAGTGTAGATTCCTCCCCACGATTGTTTTTCGGTCCCACTGAACGAAGCGTGGACTCCGTTTACATTTCAATCATCATAACCAGGAATCAATGTAGATTCCTCCCCACGATTGTTTTATCGGAAAACCGAATGGAAGCGTGGACTCCCCTAATTTGATCCCTCCCATGCCATGCATGAGATGCAAATGCTAACATGCTATGTAATAATAAACATCATAGCATTTAAAATTCCATAATTGAAACATATCATTTGATACCAAAATAACTAATCAAAACATGAATTAAAATCATCATATATACATATTCCATGGTTTTCAATAAGGTAGGATTACTACCAACGTCCAAATAATAGGTCTTTATGTTTCCGTCCAAAAATTGATCACCGATCGCGTTAAGCCGATCGTTCACCGCTTGTGAAATCTCGTTACCTTATTACATTTTACATATACATACATCAATTTGGTGATCTATTTAATTCCATAAAATAACCAATTTAATTATTCCAATTGATTTAAACCATTAACTTCCCATTCAACTCACCTTAACTCAAATATTTTTAATTCTGTTAAACTCAAGACTTGTACTCATTCATTAACTCAATTCCTTGATTCCATTTTGAACTCACTCAATTGAACTTAATCCAATTTAATTCAGCCACCTTAATTAAACTTGAACTCATTTGGTGGTCGACCAAGTCAACCATGACACATGGCACTTGGGGTCCCACTTAGCCATGTCACATACATGCCACCTCACTTGATGGCTAACTTGGGTTGTTAAATGATTAACTTATGTGATTGGATGAATAAATCAAAAGATGGATGTTGTTGGACCCATTTTGTGTAAAATAAAACAAGGGTTATAAAGGGGGTCAAAACCAAAGAGTGAGGTTCGGCCATGTAGTATGGCCGAACCCCACAAGTGAGCTTTGGTGGACAATGGATAGTGGACAGTGGGTAGTGGACAGCGGGTAACCGGCTGATTTTAGAAATGAAATATTTATATGATTTTCCAAATGGTTAGGTTAAATTGGAAGGATGAAGGAAATGGACGAAACGAAGGACGTAATTGGAGCCAAGCTTAGGAGCTTGGATGATTTAGTTTCATTTTATTTAAATTCTTCATGGACAATGTAATTTGAGTAGCTAGCATTTGGGACTGTAATAACTTAGATTATTTGTTATGGTTTGGAATATTAATTTTGGATAATTTAACTTAAGATAATTATTATTAAGTGATGGACTTCATTTCTATCTAAAATAGAATAGGATAGTTATTCTATTATAATTCCGCATTTATGAATTATTCCACATGTATAACCTTATTTCATGTGAACCATTCTCATGGACTTAATCCACTCACACGTAGGGTTGGCTAGTTAAGGGTCGGGTTTTGGAAGCTCGGACTTAGCTCGCGTCGTGACGTTCCCGCTCTTTCTCATTCTTTATTTAAAAAAAAATAGACTCTGATTTTCGGCTAGTGAAAAAGGGCGGGGCGTTACAATTGATGTGTCTAATGCATGATAAATAGGATGGATGTGCCCTATGCTATGCATGAGATGTTATTAATTCCCTATTATGAGATTTATAGTATGTTTATTATCTTGTTATGATGATAAAAAAATTGTGATAATTATTAGAGACCAATGTGAAGGGCTGTGATGATTTATTGATGAATTTAATTGGGTTTATGCTATGAAAAGGGAGTGATTGGACTTAGGATGTTAAACCACCATGAGACGGGTTGAATAAATTGTAAGGACTACAAATATGTGTAAATAAACCCGACGTGTGTATCTCAGAGGTTGGTGTGTAGTCCATATCCTTAAAATAACCCAATGTGATAATTATGTTGAATGTATGAAACGTAATGGAATGTGTTATGCTGCTATCATTGTGAAATTATGGTCATTATGTGACTATGACATATATGTTGCCTATGTAATTGAGAATATGATTTTTTTTTGTATTACTCACGGATATGTGCCTAGGAGGTTATCTAGGACGTGAGTATGGGATATTGTGTTAATAGGCATGATGATATTGAGAATTACTAGTGTTGGGATGAGACCCAAAGAGTTTATAGGACTTGATGATGTACCTTTCTCTTGTTTGGACCCCACTATTATGAGTCCGCACTCCCTAGAGGAGGTTGGTGTGACAGAATAATGGTATTGTTTAAGGAACCCCATTAGAACGGTGGCGTTGACTATGGGACTTGATCCTATAGTGTTGCCATTGAGGAGTATAGCTCCTATCATGTTTCGCACTGTAAGTCGCTCTCACGACTATTTTGTACACTTGGTGTGCAGTTACGCAGGGTTAAATACTCGTGAGCCTAAGTGGACAGTATTAACTTAGTAAGACACATTGATCTGGGTTAGATACTTGTGAGCCTATGCGGGAGCTACTGACTTAGTAAGACGGATTACGCAAGGTTAGATACTTGTGAGCCCTACTTGATCGGTACTAACTTGGTAAGTCGTATATTGATCACCTTAGAGTTGATTTAATCACCAGAGTGGTGAAGGAACTCATGGTGAGCTAGATTATCTATGTTGTATGGAGATCTCCACTTGTAAGTCGCATCTTATGTCCTTTAAGGTATCATGATGATTGACAACCCGTTCCATAGAGGTATCCTTGGATGGACATTGTGTTCACGTTGATGAGATTGGTGTCCTTGGGTGGACATTGTGTTTATATTGATGAGATTGATAACATGACATTATAGCATAGCCTTATTTATATTTCATTTCATACATTATTATTATGTGGGTGCGTGAGTGTGTAGCATGCATATTTCCTCACTGAGTATTGTTATACTCACGTCCTTGCAATTTCAGGTAATGTTGCACCGATTGGGTCTGAGGGAGCCCGTTGAAGAGCTTAGTTTATCATTCTGCTTTAAAAGCCTTACATATTGAGTTAATTTATTTATTTATTTGGTTTGAGTTGGTTATTTTGTTTATACGATTTTATTCATTGTGGATTTGGTTGCAATAAATTCTAGAATGTTTGATAACATTTATGGTAGAAAATTTATATCCCCTTTGAGATATTAATGGTAGTTGAGCTCATTTATGATCTCGGTGATTGAATTGTGAGTACATGTGTGTTTCCCACGTGTGTTATTCGAAAAAGTAAATTTATTCCACGTCACGTGCCTATGTTTGGGGTCAGGGCGTGACATATAGTGTAAAAGTAATCTGGACCTCATTCAAAGGAAAGGATGTAAATTAAAATTTCCTTTTTCGAATTTGAATACTCAGAGTTTTGGGAAAACAATTGAAATTTTTTTTTTTTAAAAAATCAATTGAAAAGTAAAAATTTATCTCATTTTTTCTTTAAAATTATGTTAGGGACGTACTCGATGCGCCTTTCATCCAATTTTTGTTTAAAATTTTGAAAAACTGAGTTGATTTAGTTAGAGTTAATTTGATTGAACAAAAATTCAATTTGAGCAAATCAAAGGTTATTTCAATTTTGTTAAAATTTAATTAAATTTCTCAACATAATAGAACTATCAAATCAAGCTTGAATTTCAAAATTTCAAACTTTGGCTTAGATTATAATAAAATATATGATTTATTGGGCCTATTCTAACAAAAAATAAGGTTAAAATTTTTTATTTTGGGTCAGGTGGCATAATGGGTCAAAGCAGGTAAACGGGCCTTTATCGGGCCGGGGACGATCCGATAGGGTCAGATCAGATCTTAGTATAATCGGACTTTTGTATTATCGGACCGGGCCGCAGACGGTGCGATTATGTTATCCGGTCGGGCCGGGCCTGGGTCCGTTTACAGGCCTAGTTGAATGGGTGGCTAGGTGTATTGAATAGTTCTCACTTCACACTTCTCACTTCTCACTTCTCTCATCAAGGCACTCACTCCCTCAACAATGGAGCTTTTCTCACTTTTTCTCAGTGGGAAGTCCCTCATCGATTAAGCCCAAAAACTGTGTAAGAGCCAAGAGCTATAAAAGTGAGGAGTTGGAAGTGAAAGAGCCGAGAGCTATAACAGTGAGGCTCTTCTCGGCCTCTTGCGTAATGTGATTGGGCCAGCCGAGGCTGGCCCATGGGGTACATAATATAAAACAATTTATTTTAATGGGACTGTCACCCATTTTGAATTTTTGTAAAAAATATTTTTAAAATTGTGGGTCACGGTTTTTGGTTTTATAAGTAAAACCAGTTAAAGTCGTTTTAAAGTTGGTTTTGGTTGAATCGTCGGTTCAATTTGGTTCTAACAACATTGCAATCAATAGCAACAGTGACCTGGATCAAAATGGTGGTTGCACAGACGGCTGCAACAGCAGATTGTTTTTTTTTCTTTTGCAACACCTGAGAGGAACAACGCTGGAGATCGTTAGCCTAAAAACGGGTTTGTGGATGAGAACATGTGTTGTAGATACAAATCTCGTCCAAAAGGAAGGAGGAAGAGGTGACATGCGCAAACGTTGACCAGCCGAGAGGGATCTCGGGTCAATCTCGAAACCGACGAGGTGTCTTTTCACCTTTCGTGGGGGTGGGGGTGGGGGTGGGGGTAGGGGTGGGGGGGGAGAGAGGGGGGACAAGGATAGGCGCATGGGCGAAGAAATTGAGAGAGATATGGAGATATGATCACTATAGCAGTGACGGAGGCGTGCACCCTATAGACGGAAGTGGTGGCAACTTGAAGCAATAGGCCGGTGAAGAAGAAACAGGGGAGACCTGAAGGCAAACAAGGCAGAAAATGGGAACAAATGAGATAAAAATAGAATCTAAGGAGCATCAATGTTGTTCTACCTCTGCTCGTATGGTTGCAACCAACAAAGAAAGAGGGAGAAAGTATTGAATTTGGTCTTTTCTCTCTCACCAAAAAAAATCGAATGTAGAAAAAGGATCATATAATTTGACTAAAGAGAGACTTTGTATTTTATATTTATAGAGAAAATGAAATGTTAATAAGAAAGGTAAACAAAAATGAAAGCAGTAAAATTGGTAAATACAAGTTTAGTAACCAATAATTAAGAAAGTATCTAAATATATCGCAAATAAACAAATCTGAAGGGAGATCAAATCAATATATAACTCCAATTGCAGTGATGGAAGCGGTGATAATGGCAAGATGATCGGACGATTAGGATAGATTTATGAATGACAAATCATATTGAACATGAAGGCCAAAACACAATGAACTAAAATTATATCTATACTAAAGTCATCTATTTTTAATAATTTATTACATAAAAGAGGGCAGATAGGCAAAGATGGTGGCTGATCGACAAAGATGAGAAGGCAAGGTAGAGTTATATAGGAGATTAGTGAGCTAGATTGCTTATTTGTAGGTAAGGTGAGGCCTAACCCTGATGCAAATTAGAAGGGCCTTGGAAGGGCTGGGGCAGAAAAAAAAACACTTGGATAAAGAAGATTGGATGTGCTAAAACAAAAAATTAATAAAAATCTGCATTGAGTGAGTGTTTAGGCTTGGTGGGACAAAGAATTTGTGTTGAATTGTATCATGACATCTGAGCTGCGTTTGGATGAAGGGTAATGGAGGCTAATGAGAGGTTACCTCCATTACCCTTGTTTGTTAATAGAGAAGTAAGAGTAAAAATCACCCTTTTCACTTTTAAAAACTCTTTCTTGCAAAAGAGTATTTTATAATATGAGAGAGAACTTTTTGTCAAGGGTAACCCCACGTAACCCTGTAAAACTTACCCCTCATTCAAACGCCTTAATTTTAGATTTGGAGAAGTTGGGATTGACAAATAAAGAGGAGGGGGGGGGGGGGGGGGGGGGGTAAGCTAGTGAGTATGAGTTTGGAAGGGAAGGCGAAAACAAAAAAAGGGGAAGAAATGTAGTAGAGATGAGTAGGAGGCCAGGACTGACCCTATTTAAGATCAAATCGGTGGCCATCTAGGGCTCTCACCATGCATTTTTTTCCTTAAGGCCTAGGGCCCCTATCAATGTGTTGGGCCTAGGGCCTCTGAAATTTCAGGGCCGGTCCTATAAGCGGCAAAGGTAGAGTGATTAGCTTTGAGGAATCATAGGGAATTCAGAGAAAATTTGTCAAGATTTATAAAGAAAAGTGAAGAATGTTGTAAATGTTGGCTCACTGGCCCTTCTCATTATACAGTGTATATATAGATGTACAGGTCTAAGTATGGAAGCCCTTAATCAGGGAACTTGACAAATATAGAATAAGATATACATGGTAGGTCAACCCTTCTCTCTAATACTCCCCCGAAAACTCGACGGTGGTAAAGCGAAGAGGTTGGAACTAAGTTTAGAGAAGCGCGGCGACGATAACCCCTTGGTGAAGATATCCGCGAGTTGATCCTCAGAGTAGACAAACTGAATCCGATGAGTGCCAATAGTGACACGTTCCCGGAGGAAATGATAATCAAGCTCAATGTGTTTAGTCCGAGCATGAAACACAGGATTAGCAGCCAAATACGTGGCACTGAGATTATCGCAAAAAATGACAGTCGGAGAAGAGAGAGGAAAACCAAGCCCTCAAAAAAGATGTTAAATCCAGACAGTATCCTCACAGGTATAGGCAAGGGCCCTATATTCAGCTTCAGCACTAGACCGAGAGACTGTGGGTTGCTTCTTGGCAGACCAAGAAATTAAATTGGGACCCAAGAAGATACAGTAACTAGTAGTAGAGCGTCGACTATCAGGACAACCAGCCCAATCAGCATCAGAGTACGCAGTCAGGCAGAAAGGTTGTGTCGCATGCTTGAGATGTAGCCCACGTCCCAAAGAGCCTTTGAGATAACGGAGACTGCGCTTGACAGCATCAAAATGAGACGTTCGGGGCTGGCTCATGAACTGAGAGACAATATGCACCACATAAGCAACATCGGGCCTGGTGAGTGTGAGATAAAGAGGAGCACCAACAATCTGACGATACGGAGAGAGGTCCGTCAGTAGATCACCGGTGGTAGAAGATAACTGAGTCTTGGCAGCAACAGGCGTAGAACAAGGTTTACAGTCAAGCATGTGGCTGCGACGAAGAAGATCAAGGGTATATTTGGTTTGAGACAAATGTAACTCGTTAGAATGCTTAGTCACCTCAAGGCCCAAGAAGTAATACAAAGCGCCAAGATCCTTGATTTCAATTTCAGTACCCAGGCTGCGAGTGAAAGACTGAAGAAGCGATGAAGAATTGCCAGTCAATACGATGTCATCAACATAAAGAAGAAGAACCATAACACCTTTGTCATGTCGATATGTGAACATAGAGCTATCAGCTTTACTTTGAACAAAACCATGAGAGATAATGAAGGAACTGAAACCGTTGAAACCATGCTCTAGGTGCTTGTTTCAAATCATAAATAGCTTTGTGTAATTTGTAGACATGATGAGGACGATTAGAATCGACGAAGCCAGGAGGTTGAGTCATATAAACTTCTTCTTTAAGATGGCCATGAAGAAAGGCATTCTTGACGTCCAACTGGCGAATGGGCCAATCAGAAGTAACAGCAAGACTGAGAACAGTGCGAATAGTAGTGGGCTTGACAACAGGACTGAATGTCTCATCATAATCGATACCAGCTTGCTGATGAAAGCCCTTAGCAACAAGGCGGGCTTTGTAACGCTCAATGCTACCATCAGAGCGTCTTTTGATCTTGAAGACCCACGTACAACCGACATGGTTGAAATTTGGGGGTGGTGGAACAAGAGACCAAGTTCGTTGCCGAAGAAGAGCATTGAATTCAGCATTCATTGCTTAAACGCCAGTCCGCAAAATGAGCAGCTTGAGTATAGCTAGTGGGCTCAAAATCTGAGGAAGCAGGGACCATAGAAGCAAGTGCCTGAGGTAGTGGATGCCGTGTAGAAAGATTGGCCCGTTGTTTGGGCTTGGAGATGCCGGCTTTTGAGCGAGTCACCATAGGATGATCATTAGCCGGCGGTGGTGGAGCAGTAGCTGGAGACGAGGTGACAGCAGAAGGCGTGGCTGGTCCTGAGAGTGAAGGCGGTGACACGACAGGTGGTGAAGCAGGTGGCACCAGAGGAGAAGTCGACGCGACTGTCGGAGAGGCAGGAAAGATTGCCGTGTCCTGTGAGATGGAGCTAACAGGAAGGAAGACCATATCAGAAGAGGGAGAATCTGTATGTCTCATGGTAGCCGTGGCGTAGGGAAAAACAGCTTCATTAAATAACACATGTCTGGAGATGTAGACTCTGCCTGTAGAAGAATGCAGACACCTGTAGCCCTTGTGATGATCACTGTAACCAAGAAATACACACTCAACCGATCGAGGTTGGAGTTTGTTAATAGTATAATCACCCAAGTAAGGGTAACATGCACATCCAAAGGTGCGCAGGGTCAGATAATCGGGGTTGGTGCCATAAAGCCGCTGGTATGGGGAGGACCATTGAAGAAGGGGTATGGGCAGTCAATTGACTAGATAGACAGCAGTTAACAGTGCCTCAACCTAGAGATGATGAGGGAGATGAGAGGTAAGGAGGAGGGTGCGGCCCATTTCAGAGAGGTGACGGTGTTTGCATTCAGCAAGACCGTTTTGCTGTGGAGTGTGTGGACATGACAGACGGTGAATGATCCCTTTTTCCGCACAAAGGTTGTGAAAGGAGTGATTATCATACTCCTTACCACCATCACTTTGAAAAAATTTAATTAAAGCAGAAAAGAGATTTTCAACAAACATAAGAAAATGATGAAAATGAGTATAAACTTCCGATTTATGGCGCATTGGAAAAATCCAAGAGTAACGCGTGTAATCATCTGTGAATAAAACATAATAGCGAAAACCAGAAACCGATATGACAGGAGACTTCCAAACATCCGAATGAATTAAATAAAAAGGTGTAGGAGTACAATGGGTACTAAATGAAAAAGGGAGTCTCGTAGACTTGCCCAAAGCACAATCACTACAAAAAGGGGAACGAGAAAACTTAAAAGAAGAGCCTAAACATTTATTAGTGGCTAAAACTTGAAGCACTTTATTAGAGGGATGTCCAAGACGCTGGTGCCAGACTGACGAAGAAGAGCAGGATGCAGCTAAAGCATGAGTGGTGCGAGAAGTGGACTTGATGGGGTAAAGGCCGGCTTCACATTGGCCCTGAAACAAAGGAGCACCAGTACGTAAGTCACGAATAACAAAACCCCAAGGGAAGAAAGTAAAACTAACAAAGTTATCTTTGGTGAATTGAGCAACAGATAACAAGTTTTTGTGCATGTGGGGAACATGGAGAACATTGGAAAGATGAAAGGTAGAGGAGTCTGAGGAAAGAGACAAAGTACCAGTGTGCACAATTGGAAGGGAGTCACCATTACCCAGAAGAACTTGATTAGGACCACTGTATGCAGACCGAGAAAGGAGTGAGTGGGTATCACCTGTCATATGATTGGTAGCGCCTGTATCAGGGTACCAACTGTGATAAGCGGGAGAGTAATCTGCAGACCAGCAAAGGTGGAGGGAAGATCAGCTTCGAACGGAGGCTCTTGACGGTAGCGCTGATAGCAATTGGAAGCACTATGTCCATGCTTGGAGCAGATCTGACATTGAAGGGCAGCAGACGGAGGATGTCCAAGGATGCTGGAAGAGTTTGTAGAACGTCCTCGACCACGATTGCAACGACCGCCTCTACCATTGTCAGGGCGACCTCGACGACCACGATTACCACGAGCATAGGATCCGCGCCCATTAGATGAGAGAGGAGCAGTGTGAGATACGCCGCCAGGGCTATCAGATGGCGTATGTTGTCCCAAATGTATGAGTTGGGACTCAAATAATAATAGCCGAGCGCGGAGATCTTGGAACAGCGGAAGCGGTGGGGTGAGGATGGTGGTAGTGTAAAACATGGAATAGTCGGGGCCAATACCACGTAGAACAGATGTAACGAGGTCATCATTGGAGACCGGTTGATTGATAGCTGCAATAGCATCGATAATGGATTTGGCATGTTGCAAATACTCAGAAATGTTCTTCGTGCCTTTAGAGAGAGTAAGTACTTGAATCTGCAAATGAGTGGCATTGGCAAGAGAATGCTGGGAAAAATTTCGTTGCAGACAGGTCCAAATCTCATAAGAGGTAGAGAGGCCAACAACTTGTGCAAGAACAGGTTCAGATAGAGTCGCAATAAGAATGCCAACTAGGTTTTGATCCAGTGCAATCCAAGCGGTATATGCTGGGTTGATAGCAGATTTGGATTGGTCTTCAGTTGAAAGGCACGGAGGGGGGGACAGGGAATGGTGCCATCAATATAAGGCCAATAATGTTGGCCAAGTAAGAAAGGTTTGATTTGGGCATGCCAAAGAAGGTAATTTGTCTCCGTTAATTTGATAGAGACAAGATGAGAAAAGTTGGGAATGGTAATTGTCGGAACATAGGAAGCCATCTGGATTAAAAAAAACTTTTTTTTTCTTTTTTTTTTCTTCTAGCCGATGAGAGAGAACGCAGGGGCTATCGGTGAGCAGCAGGAGGCTGAGCGAAGAGCAATGGCTGCATCGAGAAGTCCCGCTGCAGACTGGCGGGGCAGGCGGGACCAGAGAAGCAGGACTGGCGGTGGAGAAGCAGATCTGTGCCGGCGAGGGAAGAGGCGACAAGATCTCGCGCTAAGAAAACCCTGTTTTCTGCTTACAGATCGAGTGCAGACCTGGCCTTTCTGCGGCGAGAAGAGCACACCCAGGCAGACGAATCGGAGAAGGGAAATCCCCAAGCTAGGCTGGAAAGGACTGTGCGGCACTCGGGGAGCAGAGAAGACTGGCGGAGGAGAGGTGCCGCAGCAGACTGGTGGCTGCTGTGAATCAGAGAAGACGGGCGGATCTGGAGAAGGAGCGCTGGAGAAGAGAAGAGATCTGATCTACGAATCAGATCTGAGAGAAGCAGGGTTGTGCCGGCGAGGTCCGCGGGCAGAGCAGCAACAAGGAAGCAGTCGGAGATTAGGCCAGATCCGTGAAATCCGGCGAGAAGCAGAGGGGTCTGCGATTGCGCAGATCCGGCAAGGAAAGATGCAGATCTGGTCGAGCCGGAGACCAGGGCAGGAGATCGTGACCGGGATAAGGACACAGAGAAGTTGTGGCAATAATTGTGCCGAAGAAAGACAGGGCGTCGGTGGTAGATCTGGCGAAGAGAGACAAGGATCCAGTGGAGGGATCTGTGCCGGAGAAGATGCAGATCAAGCCGAACAGGAGAGGCAGGCACTGGTGGGCAGATCTGGGGAGCAGCAGCCAACGGCAAGCAGCAGAGAGCAGTCGGGAGGTGAAGAAGAGAAGGGGCTGGGAAGTTGCCGCAGTGAACCGGGAAAAAAAAATTATTGTGAAGGCCACGGTAAAAAAAAAAAGGATTTAGAAAATCGAGGTTTGGCTCTGTACCATGAAGAATGTTGTAAATGTTGGCTCACTGGTCTTTCTCATTATACAGTGTATATATAGATGTACAGGTCTAAGTATGGAAGCCCTTAATCAGGGAACTTGACAAATATAGAATAAGATATACATGATAGATCAACCCTTCTCTTTAATAAAAAGAGACCCTTTTAACTCGAAAAAGTAGCCGATATTCCTATATACTGTTTAGTCAGGTTTTCTAGAAATACGTTGATATGTATTTCATGGTAAGAAAGTTGGAAGAGAAGAAGGGAACACTTCTGTTGTTTGAGAAGTTGGAGACGAAACAACTGTTCTCTATAGTTTGGAGTTTGGCTTGTAGTGAACAACCGATAATGGGTGCATTCGAACATGGGCCACTTTAGCACAATAAAAGTGGACTTTACTATTAATTTTATATTTAATGTGGAATCTATGAGGGTACGTTTGTTAAGTGAAAAGAAAAGTCAAATTTTACACGAAAAGGTTTCTTAGAGATTGAGTGGAGAAACGTTTTTTCATGAAATTGAACCTTTTTTTATGTTTCTTTAGACATGTGAAATTAATATTAAATTTTAAATAAGTGAATTATATATTTCACTATATTTTATCATAAATTCAATGTAATTGGGCCCTGATAAGTACTCATGAAAGTGTGGGGCTCATTAAGGGTTGTTGTGGATTGGATTGGGTTGATGTCCGAGTTGAATTAGCCATAAGTAATAAAAGATTTTTTATCTCAACTTGAAATTATTAAACTGATATGAACCAATCTGGCCCAAAATTTATTTTATTTAACTCCATACAACTAGAATTTTTATATAAGATTGAAAAAGTAGATAATAAGATAAAGATTTTATTTTTAATAGAAAATAATAAATAAGAAAATAACTCTTCATTTGCAGCTATTGGACTACGAAAAATTGAGGCAATAGACTAAGTGTGTATTTGGTAGCTCAAATTATTGCAATATCTTGCAAGATTAAATATTTTTTTAATGGTATATATCCTTGTTATGAAATTTTAATAATAAATTGGATTTTAATTAAAATATCTTTTGAAATATTTCATATTTAAATATGATCATCTTTATCAAACACAAAATATAATTTAAAATCTTGAACATTTACTCTTAGGAGTTAATAAATCTATTTAGTGGCATACATCCTTGTTATACAAAATTTTAAGTTGGATTTCAGTTTTGTCTAGAAATTAGATTTTAATTAACATAAAAATACTTTTAAAGTGTTTCATATGTAAATCTCACAATACTTTTATCTAACATGATCTTTAGTAATTATCAAACAACATGACTAATCTATCAATGTTTCTAACAATTGCCGAATAACAAGAATTTTTCAGACAATATTCTATTCTAATCTATTATAAAAAAAATCCGCCAGGCTCAAAATCTGACAGTTGCCAAACATATTTTAAGATTTTTAACTTGGGTAGTTGGATGAGCTAAATTTAGTGAGTAAAAGAATAAATTAGTTATATATTATTTTTTAACTCAAGTCAAGTTAAGTTTGAATGGGAGCATGTTGTGTGCCGCATGTGTTAATAAGTTGCAGCAAATCAATGTCCATCGTTGGCATGAGTTGGCAGAAGACGTATAATAGGCATGACAACCTCACACGGTTCTATCAAGACTAGGATTAATTTAATTTGAATTTTTTAAATATCAATTATGTTATCTCTTTCATTATCAGTTGTAACATCTCCCTAATTTTAGGCAGAGGAGTACTTTTATAATTGAATTCAATGAGAAAATAGGGGGAAATAATCTTACCAACTAGAAATCGTGTTGGAGGAGGAGATTGCCTCGAATAAGTCTTATAACGATCCGTCCCGATAGCATAATATTGTCCACTTTGGGGCTACACATGGACTTGCACGGCTTTGATTTGGCGAGCCAATCCCACTTTTTCTCCCAAAAGGCCTTATGCTAGAAGGAGGAAGGCTACTACTTATATACCAGGGAATTTTCAAGGCCACTAGCAATGTGGGACTTTTTAGGGCAGGGTATTATAATCTACTCCCCTTAAAGCCAGAGCCGTCCCCGGTTCTGCACACACAACTACCAAGCCCACACCCTCAAGCAAAGAGTTGAACCATGCTCTGATACCATTTGTAACGATCCATCCCAATAGCACAATATTGTCCGCTTTGGCCTACATACGAACCCACATGGCTTTGCTTTGGCGAGCCAACCCATTGTTGCTCCCAAAAGACCTTGTGCTAGAAAGAGGAAGGCTACTACTTATATACCAGGGAATTTCCAATGCCACTAGCAATGTGGTACTTTTTAGGGCAGGGTATTATAAGTCTCACACCATCTTTCTATTTCATTCCTTCTTCCTTTCCACTTGCCCCTCTCAACTGAAACACCCGAGTTTCTTCACTCATCATTCTACTTTACACGAGTCCACCGCAAGGTATCAGAGACAGGTTATAATGGCGGAAGGTACTCATCTCGGAAAGATAGATGATACTCTTCATCTCTTACACAACATCTTAGAAAACCAAGCTAAGCAGATGGATGATATGGTCAACCAGATGGCTGTTATGAGTACCCGGCTTCAAACCGTTGACACGCTGCTCAACAACATGTCGCAGCTCCACTGGCTAAAGTGGGAAAGTCTTCTGTGGACCGTTCAAGGTGTCCAACGCCAAGACAAGGAGAAGTTGACTCAGCCATGTGCAGATGTCATACTCGATTGGACTTTCCAAGGTTTGACGGTACTAATCGTTCAGGTTGGATATACTGTGAGGAGAAATTTTTTCTGCACCAACAAACTCCCTTGACCAGCGATTGTTGGTAGCCTCTTACCACTTGGAGGGAAAAACGCTGCACTAGTTCCGATGGATGGAGTGATCTAATGCCATTGCAAGTTGGGAGGATTTCACAAAGGGGTTGATGACATGCTTCAGGCCATCACCATATGAAGACGCCATAGCATGCCTTACTAAGTTGAGGCAAATATCCTCAGTCGAAGACTATCAGACCAAATTCGAGGAATTGGCTAATTGTACTAGTGGGCTCAATGAGGCCTTCATGATTAGTTTTTTCTTGGGATGTTTGTATGAGGACATCCGACTCAGCGTCCGCATGTTACAACGAGTTACTTCAAGTGATGTTGTAACGTCCCGTCCCCCTACGGGCGCGTTATCTCTAAAAAAATTCATAAGTCGCAAGGGATGGAGATCGGGTCTAAATTATTTTTTTTGAAATGGGGTAACTACCTCCTGCTCATAAACTGCACGTCCATAATTTCAAGAAACATAACAAACGACCTTTGATTAACTTAACATAGTTATACAGTCATCCAAACAAGCAACATACGAATGAAGTTCATACAACAAAGTATCTCAACTAAAAATAAACATGATTAGCAAATATCTACTGCTACTGCTCCTCTTCAGGCACCTGCTCAAGGGGCCCGCCTTGTCTCTCGGTGTTGGGGTACCTGAAAGGTAAAGGGTAAGCTAACCAGCCCAGTGAAGGGATAAAGCATATCACATGTCAACAATCTATATATATATATATATATGCATGAATGCAAGAGCATCATGATAACAAAGGTTCTTATGCACATGCAAAACCCACCAACATCACCACTGATAATCCACCGACCAAATCCAAGACATCATCTTGGTAGCCCACACCGGGTCCTCTAGTAAACTCCGGTCTCCCTATCAGTGTCATCGGGAGACTACTCAAAATGACCAGCCCAATGAAGAGATAATGCATATCAACTATTAGCAACATATATATCATATGCATGAATGCAAGAACGTCATAATAAAATGAATGTCTTTGTATATGAGTACTCAGCTACGCTACTAACCAATGGTCCCACTGACCAGTCTGACACACCACCTCCATAACTCACAGTGATCCTCCAACAACTCCGTTCTCCCTACCAATACAACCGGGAGACCATACAATACACAACCGCTGGAATGCAACGGGGAAACCCGCATCCCTAATGGGGGTCTCGACCGCCGGAGCATAACGGGGAAGCAATCTCAAGGGTAGGCACCTCAACTGCCAGAATGCAACGGGGAAACTCGCATCTCTTATGGGGGTCTCGACCGCTGAAGTGTAACAGGGAAGTCCTCCCAACAACCAAAATCATCACGTCATTATAACATATACACATGTGAACAATTCCTCCAATGCATGCACATAATGTCATGATCACGTGAAACAACATAAGCATACGACAAGGTCTCAAAACATAAATCCCCATACTCATCATGATCTCATTCACATTTTACAAATACACACTCAACAAGATATCATTAAGTCCCAAGCATCAAGTTCGACGACCAGCACATGTCTCATTCTCATCATGAATTCATTCACATGTTGTAGCTAAATATACAACATGTTATCAATGAGTTTCAACCATCATGTTCAAAATCCTTTCGTTCGATCAGAATTTTCCATTTAATTGCATATAGTTGACATGAGTGCACCCGAATGGATCCCTTGCCACAGATTCATTCAATAGTTCCCTTACCGAGTGGCTTAAAAAAAAAACGAATGGCCCCATTCGGGACACTCCATGTCTAAGGTTAAGACTAAATATATGTGAATGCATGCTAAAACAGTGATAAGTCCCATCACCTGCGTGTATTTTTGAAATCCAAGAGATGAAAACAGGTCGAAAGATTGAAGGAAGCGACACACGAGCAACCGAGCCTGGGAATCTGGGGCGGGTCTACAAAAATTGGGACGATCCCACAATCTAGCCGGAGATGAGCTAGAAATAACCAAAGAACGATCCAAAAGAAGGTTCAGAAATGCTCCAGAATTGATCCCTAAACAGGCCAAAAGAAGCCCAAACTGGGCCTGAAATGGGCCCAAAACTGGCCGGCCCAAGCGTTGAACCGGGTCTGGAAAAAGGGCTGGGCCGGACTGGGCTGCTGGATTGGGCTTTTCCTGATTGGATCTGCTGGGCCGAAGAAGCCGAGCTAGGCTTGGGGTCAAGTTGGGCTTAGGGGATTGGGCCAAAGGGACGGGCTTAAGCTGGGATGGGTCTGGGCCGAGCTGGCCCAAAGCAATGGGTTAGGGTTTTAGGTGGAGGTGAGGAAGAAAAATAGAGAATAAGAAAGAAAGGTGAAGGAACGATGATGGCGGCAACTGCTCAAAGGTTAGAGGGATTAGGGTTGGGGTTTCACGGATTGAAGAGGAAGAAGAAGAAACCGAAGATGAAAGGAGGAGACGCCCGAGAGAGGGAGAGAGCCATGGCGGCAGCGACACAAAGGTAAGAGGGATTAGGATTAAGGTTTCACAGATTGAGGAAGAAAAAGAGGGGAGAGAAAGGAAAATGAGAGGGGCAACTGCAAGAAAGTGAAAAAGGAAAGAGAGAAAAACGGCGGTAAGGGGAAAAAAGAATAGAGGAGAGAGTAAGAGAGAGAGAGGAACGGCCACAAAGGTTGAGGCGGTGGCTGTAAACTCTAGGGTTAGGGTTTTGGTAGTGCAAGGGTGGGAAGTAAAGGAGAGAAGGTTCACTACAAGAGGGGGCGGCGGCTGAAGCACTAAGAGGGAGTTGGGGTTTTTTGCAAAGAGGGGAGGTAAGAGATTATAAAGGGGGGCTTAGGGTTTAGGGTCCCAAAATTATTATTGTAATATATATATATAGTGTGGTTTACCAATATATTATTTTCTTGCATGAATAAATAATAATAGATAAATTTTTTTTACCAAAAAGCCTTCAAGCTCTCGAGCTCAAACCAAGCAAACTGTAGCCCACCACGAGGCCCACACACTCTCCACTGCCACCAAAACACCAAAAACAACTCAAGATCCACAAAACTTTCTAAGACCCCGAAATTTCAGGTCGGGTCATTACAACACTACCCCCTTTAAGGAAATTCGTCCATGAATTTCAAGCTGAACTCGTAATCCTAAACTCAAACAGGGCTAGGAACTGCTTTCACATTTTTGCATCATTCTCTCAATGAGAAGATTTTATGTCTCTGCACTGCCAAACCATTAAAATCAGGGGAACAGACTTGTCACGAAGCCTATGATCTCTTGAATCCTCAATTCGTACTAGTACTCCATATGCTCAGCAAAACTCTTCAGCTTGCTCTAGACAGTCAACAACCATTGTCTGATCAATCTCACTTGCTCAAAAGTCTCCCTGACCATACTCAGTCCTGACATCACTGAATCACTGATCTCGGCCCACAAAAGGGTGATAAATGCATGGTTTGACCTACAAGGCCCATATGGAGCCATCTTGATATAAGCCTCATAGCTATTGTTGTAGATGAACTCAACCAAGTGTAAGTAACTCTGTAAACTACTACCACGATTAAAAAAAAACACAAACTCGGAGTATAACATCTAAGATCTGAACGGTCTACTCGATTGGCTATCCGTCTATGGATGGAACACTGTACTGAAACAAGCTTTGTGTCCAACTCTTTCTACAAGATCCGTCGGAACTGATAAACAAGTTTCGGGTCCCGATTGAAATAATCAACATAAGTACACCATACAGTCTGATGATCTCTGTCAAATATAGCCGACTCAAAGTCTCAGAAAATCTACCATTTCATGCCAATAAACCATGCTGACTTAGTCCGTTGATCCACTATGATCCATATTGCATCATGTCTTCGAGATGACTTCCGCAACCCAGTCACGAAATCCACAATAATATGATCCCACTTCCACTCGGGGATCGAAAAGACTACAACTATCACAGGTTCTCAAGTGCTTTATCTTGACCTGATGGCAAGTCAAAATAATGGGTCATAGACTCAGCCACTGACCTCTTCATGTCTCTCCACTAAAACTGCTGAAGCAAATCAAGACACGTCCTTGCACGTCCCGAACGCACAAGAAATCTATAGTGATGGAAGTGTTGTAATACCTCCTCGTGGGACTGCCCTTCCATGGGTACAAAAAGCCTACCTTGAAAGGTCAAATCACCATCTTGTCTCACAATCCATCCAAAGGGTCCACTGCCACTGACCACAACACTCCTCAATGCAATGTACCTCTCATCTGTCTACTGAGCTCTCAAAACTCTATCATAAAACTCTGGCTGGACAATCGTGCTGCAAAAATCTAGATGCTCTAACGTCCGATCAAGGCATCTGCAACTACGTTCGCCTTACCGGGGTGGTAAGACAACACAAAGTCATAGTCACCAAAGTACTCCATCCACCGTGTCTACCTCTTATTCAACTCTTTCTTGAGTGAAATACACAGTCACTAACTCCAAGTCATAATTAGGATAGTTCAGCTCTTGGGTCTTAAAATGTCCTCGAACCATAAATTATCTCTCTCCATCCTAAATTAGTAAACAACTCAAACCATTACCTGAAGCATCATAGGAAATCGCATAGCCGTGGCCTCTTCTTGGCACAATCTACACTAAAGCGGAAGTCAGACTCTCCTTTAGCCTCTAGAAGACTGTCTCACAAGCTTCGTCTCAAACTAATGGCACATTCTCGCAGGTCAAACTTGTCATGGGTATGGCAATCTTGGAGAAATCCTTAACAAACAGCCGGTACTAACCCGCAAGACCCAAAAACCTATGAATTTCAAGCACACTCCGTGGTCACTCCCAACTCAGAATAGCTTCAACCTTAGCCGGATCCATGGCCACACCGCCAGGTGACATCACGTGCACAAGAAATTGAACCTCTAGCAACTAAAATTCACACTTGTTGTACTTCGTACAAAGCTTGTGATCCCTCAAGACATGAGGTATTGTTCTCAGATGCTGCTAACGATCCTCATCTGATGCTGAATATTATAATATGTCGTCAATGAACACCACTATAACCGGTCCAGGCATGGTCTGAATATCCTTTTTTGTTAGGTTCATGAATGTCGCCGGGGCATTAGTCACCCCAAACGGCATTACCTCAAACTCAAAGAGTCCAAAACGAGTGCAGAAGGCAGTCTTCTCAATACCACACTCCCGTACCATCACCTGATCGTAACCCGAATGAGGGTCTATTTTGGTGAAGCACTCAGATCCTCTCAACTGGTCAAACAGATCATCAATCCTTGGCAACATATACTTGTTTTTCACTGTAACCATGTTCAACTGTCGATAGTCGATACACAGTCTCATGGAGCCATCTTTCTTCTTAGCAAATACTGCCGGTGCACCCCAAGATGAAGCGCTAGGCCGAATGAAGCCAAGGGTTTCTAACTCCTTGTGTTGTTTCTCCAACTCCAAAGACTCTATCGGTAATCAAAGCACAAACTTATAGAGCCATCCGCTTCTTGGTCAACGAGGCCGATGCGCTCCAAGGAGGTCGCTGGGTCAATTGTAACCAAGAGACTCCAACTCCCCGAGCTAACTCTTCAGCTCCAAAACCCCTACTGGCACCACCCGATAATGAGTAATCGAAACATGTGTCGCATCAGGGGAGCAGATCCACAACAAACCTTATCTCCTGATGTGGCGGCAATCCAAGGAACTTCTCAAGAAAGACATCTGAAAACCCTCAGACAACGTGAGGCATCTCAACATCTAACAACCCAAACTCTCCCTTAACTCAAGCAAGCTACCAAGTTGCACAATTCCTCCACACTCAAACTGTAAGTTGCAAGATGCTCGACGAATGCATCCACCGCGAGGAACTGACTCATCACCTGCCTACAGCAACAGTCCAAGGTAACCTGAAGGGACGACGGTCAATCCATCCCAAAATGACGTCAAACTCTGACGTCTCCAAAACTTGTAAACCGACCTCCAATGCTTACTCCAAAGGTCAAAAGCACAATCCACAGACCTGGTCCACAACCAGTGAAACTCAAGGTAGAAAATAGAGGGGAAACACTAGAAACAGGCAATACTCCAGTCAAGAGCTAAGAAACACTAACGTGTTTTGTTCAAGGTGCCAATCTCCCAACTCACTCATACATCGAAATTGGACAACACTAGAAACAGGCAATACTCCAGTCAAGAGCTAAGAAACACTAACGTGCTTTGTTCAAGGTGCCAATCTCCCAACTCACTCATACATCGAAATTGGACCGTAAGCCGAGTCCACCTGAGTCACAACAGTCAACCCTACCAGTCTGACCTAAACAAGCTCTTAGGAAAGCCACAACTACCTCTAGCCATAACACCAGACCCGCGGGAACCCTAGAGCCAGACGTACAACCACTGGCTTGCCCCCCCAGGCACTCCCCACAGTCCTAAGCTCAAAATGGACCTAACTGACAACTCAAACACACCAAGCCCATCAACGTCTAATGAAATTCCATTGGCCATCTACAGATTTAGCCGGCCAGACTCTCTCGGTAGACGCCCATAAATTTCCAATGAGTCTATCTTCAGACTATCTAGTCACAAGCGAGGCCCATATACAGCGGCCTCACACTCTAAACACGAGTCTCCTACGGACCCAGGAGGTAGACTCAATCATAGTATAAAGCCCCCGTGACTCCATCACGGTACTTAAACCACTCTGAGAAAAAAAATACCACCAACGCGCCTCAAAGGTGAGGACTCCTCCTAATGTGGGTCCCACCGAGGAACACCTCTAATTATTCTAAGGAGTAAGACCAAAATGACTCCAAACCTAGAGATCTGTATCTCACGCTCCTGTGACCACGCCACGATGCTCCACCCAGTCAAACGAGTGATCTATCTTACCATTGACTCATCCACGAATCAAAAGCTGGGGAGTCTCACAGAGCGAGAATTCGCTACAAGTCACATCTCAAGTATGCTAATTGAAAGATAACGCATCAAACACACCACACAAACCTAAAGTGCATATCCACCACCCCGTATCCTAATTCAATCTACCCTATCACACAGGGGATGAACCAAATCTCTAATTATCATCACATTCACCTATGTCCCATGCACAGTCCTAGACTTGCAGCGTGCTCTGATACCAACTGTAACGCCCCGTTCCGCTACGGGCGTGTTATCTCCGAAACATCTCAGTAGTCGCAAGGGATGGATATCGGGTCTAAATATTTTTTTTTGAAATGGGGTAACTGCCTCCCACTCATAAACCACAAGTCCATAATTTCACGAAACATTAAAAACGACCATTGACTAACTGAACATAGTTATACAGTCATCCAAACAAGGAACATACGAATGAAGTTCATACGACAAAGTATCTCAACTAAGAATAAACATAATTAGCAAATATCTACTACTACTGCTCCTTTTCAGGCGCTTGCTCAAGGGGCCCGCCTGGTCTCTCAGTGTTTGGGGTAGCTAAAAGGTAAGGGATGAGCTAACCAGCCCAATGAAGAGATAATGCATATCACCTGTCAGCAACATATATATCATATGCATGAATGCAAGAACGTCATAATAAAATGAATGTCTCTGTATATGAGTACTCAACTATGCTACTAACCAATAGTCCCATTGACCAGTCCGAGACACCACCTCCATAACTCACAATAATCCTCCAACAAGTCCGGTCTCCTTACCAATACAACCGGGAGACCATACAATACACAATCGCCTCAACGACCGGAATGCAACGAGGCGGGGTCTAGAACGATGAAGCCAATCTCAAGGGAAAACACCTCAACCGCCGGAACGCAAGGAGGAAACTCGCATCTCCTATGGGGGTCTCGAGCGCCGGAGCGTAGCAAGGAAGTCCTCCCAACAACCAAAATCATCACGTCAGCATAACACATACACATGTGAACAATTCCTCCAATGCATGCATGTAACGTCATGATCATGTGAAACAACATAAGCATACGTCAGGGTCTCAAAACATAAATCCCCATACCCATCATGATCTCATTCACATTTTACAAATACACACTCAACAAGATATCATTAAGTCCCAAGCATCAAGTTCGATGTCCAGCACATGTCTCATTCTCATCATGAATTCATTCACATGTTGTAGCTAAATACACAACATGTTATCAATGAGTTTCAACCATCATGTTCAAAATCCATTCGTTTGATAAGAATTTTCCATTTAAACGCATATAGTTGACATGAGTGCACCCAAATGGATTCCTTGCCAGAGGTTCATTCAATAGTTCCCTTATTGAGTGGCCTAAAAAAAACGAAGGGGCCCATTCGGGCCACTCCATGTCCAAGGTTAAGATTAAATAGATGTGAATGCATCCTAAAATAGTGATAAGTCCCCTCACCTACGTGCATTTTTGAAATCCAAGTGATGAAAACAGGTTGAAGGACTGAAGGAAGCGACACACGAGCAACCGATCATTGAGCTAGAAACTAGGACAATCCAAAAAACTGGGGCGGGTCTACAAAAACTGGGATGATCCCAAAAACTGCGTCGATCCCACAATCTGACCTGAGATGAGCTAGAAACAACCCAAAAAGGACCCAAAAAGGCCTAGAAATGCTTAAGAAATGATCCCTAGATAGGCCAGAAGCAGCCCAAACTGGGACTGAAATGGGTCGGGCTTGAGATCTTAACCGGCCATGAAAACGGGCCAGGTCGGGTTTGGAACTAGGCCAGACCGGGTCTGAAACTGGGCCGGACTGGGCTGCTAGATCGGGCTTGTCCTGATTGGATATGCTAGGCCGAAGAAGTCGAGCTGGGCTTGGGGTCAAGTTGGGCATAGAGGATTGGGCCAAAGGGACGGGCTTGAGCTGGGTTGGGCCTGGGGCGAGCTGGCCCAAAGCACTGGGTTAGGGTTTTCAGTGGAGGTGAGGAAAAGAAAGAGAGGTGAAGGAACGACAGTGGCAGCGGCGGCTCAAAGATCAGAGGGATTAGGGTTGCGGTTTCACGGATTGAGGAGGAAGAAAAAAAAATCGAAGATGGGCCGAGAGAGAGAGCCATGGCGGCAGCGACACAAAGGTGAGGGATTAGGGTTAGGGTTTCATGGATTGAGGAAGAAGAAGAGAGGAGAGGAAGAAAAATGAGAGGGGCGACTGCAAGAAGGTGAAAAGGGAAGAGAGAAAAACGGCAGCAAGGGGAAGACAATTAGGGTTTGTTCGAGTGGAGTGAAGAAAAAATAGAGGAGAGAGCAACAGAGAGAGAGGAACGGCCACGAGGGTTGGGGTGGCGGCTAGAAACTCTAGGGTTAGAGTTTTGGTGGTGCAAGGTTGGGAAGTAAAGGAGAGAAGGTTCAGTACAAGAGGCGGCGGCGGCTGAAGCACTGGGAAGGAGTTGGGGTTTTTTGCAAAGAGGGGAGGAAAGAGATATTATAAATGGGGGGGGGGGAGGGGGGGGGTTAGGGTTTGGGGTTTAAGGTCCCAAAATTATTATTATTTATATATATATATATATATATATATATATATATATATTATAAAGGAGAAAGAACAATATTTATAAAATAGTTTTAAAATAATAATAAAAGAGTGGTTTACCAATATATTATTTTCTTGCATGAATAAATAATAATAGATAAAAAACAAAATTACCCAAAAAACCTTTGAGCTCCCGAGCTCAAACCTGACAAATTGGAGCCCACCACGGGCTCACACACTCTCCACTACCACCAAAACACCAAAAATAACTCGAAGATCCACAAAACTTTCTAAGACCCCGAAATTTCAGGTCAGGTCATTATAATGTGGTCGATCTAGCCCGCCTGCAGGAGGAGAAAATTAAAGCAAGGAAGCACAAGTCACGATCTGAGATTGGTCACTCGAGCCAGAACCCACCTGCGGTCATTCCCACAATTCCAACTCCACCCATCAAAAGACTCACTCATATGGAGATGAAAAATCGGAGGTCCAAAGGTCTCTGCTATAACTACGATGAGATGTTCGCACCTGGCCACAAATACCGAATGCCGAAGTTGTTCTTAATGGACGGTCAGTGGCCTAATGACAAAATTGAAGGAGTACCATACAGTGACTTCGACACGGAAAAGGATAAGGAAGACCAACCAACAATATCTCTACATGCCGTTACTGGTGGTCAAGCGCCTCAGACCATCCATGTGAAAGGTTTTGTTGGACGAGCACCCATTACGGTGTTGATCGACTCAGGCAGCACCCATAATTTCATCAGTCCTCGGGTGGCAAGGAAGTCTAATTTCTCACCATAGCCGATTAGCCCTTTGATGTGGTTGTAGCTAATGGTGACAACATCAAGTGCTATGGAATGTGCAAGGATGTCAAGCTGTCTGTCCAAGGCTTGGACGTCATAGCTGATTTCTATATCCTTCCTTTAGGAGGGTACGAGGTGGTGTTAAGTGCACAATGGCTTAGGACATTGGGACCCATTAATTGGGATTTTCAGTGCCTCACGATGGCCTTTCAAACAGCAGACCGATCTTACTCTTGGCAGGGCGATGGAGTGCTTGAACTTAAAATTATGCAGGCCGATATGGCTAAGAAGTCTGACCCACAGAAGAACTCGAGTTTCATTCTCCGGATCTTTTCTCTCTACTCGGATATGAGTGAGTCGGTCCCTGACTCGAACGCTCCCGAACCAATTCAACTCTTGGATGACTATCAGTATTTTTTTCTCACCTCGACAGGATTACCCCTATCAGGGCACATGACCATCAGATCCCATTGGTTCTGGGAGCTCAACCAGTAAATGTTCAGCCATACTGGTACCCATATTATTAAAAGACGGAGATAGAAAAATTGGTTCAAGAGTTATTGTAAAGTGGAATCATCAGATCCAGTCAGAGCCCATTTTCATCATCAATGATTCTAGTCATAAAATCTGATGGTTCATGGCGGATGTGCGTCGATTATCACGCCCTGAATCAACACACTAAAATTCGGTTACTAGAATGATGCAAGACCTAGAGGAGCGGGGGGGTGTGAATAGGTCTGATCCAATTTGATTTCCCTTTTTAAAATAAATCAGATTTAACAATATGTGCAACAGAATAAACGTGTGTGCAAGTGATAAACAAATGAATCAAACCATTAAAGCAAACCACACATGCACAATGATATATAGTGATTTGGTTCACCTGAACCCACATCCACTGTTGGACTCACCCTCTCTAGGGCTATCCCAAATCCACTATGTATGGGAGTCACACCCAAACATTACAACCTAGTTTTGAAATGTTCGACCGCCCTGGTCTAATCCTTGACACCTATTTTTTAAAGTGGTTCAATCACACTGATCTAATCCACCGTACAATGATAAACAAAGTAAACAAAAAACACTTGTCTTGAGCTTTAACAATTCTTCAAAATGTGTGCTCTTCTTGTAGATATCTCTACGCCTTCTTCCTTTAGATCAGGTTCATCTTTGTTGAGTATTGGCGCAGTGGAACATGGGAACTAGGACAGTGATGTGACTTTGGGTCCTAGAGAAACATCCTCATCTTCATCATTGTCACCCCCGAACCCAGATGTGGGCCCGGAACGCGACTAATTTTTTTTTTTTTAAAACAATAAACTCTAATCACCCAACGTCATAACTGGGCTGGATCTTCAAGTTTACCAAAATCCGATCCTAGAAAATGTCACACGTGCTTTTCACACATGAACTCAAACATATACCATATGTCCCCATATACAACCCATATCACACCACGAATATTTTCATTTGTCTCATCAGCGTTACGCACGAAAACATAGTGGATATAATGTATACGACATTAAAATTTACAGACATAAGTTTCTTATGCCACATGAGGCATATTTATTACAAATACTCAAACATATTTAAGCAAGCATATGGTTTCCACGTGCGGAAAACCTTAGGAACTTCTAAGTTCCAACTTTCAACGAGGTACCACTGGTCCCTCCAATCCTTCCTCTGGTTCAGATCCTGTATTTTAAGGGACGTGAGCAACAGCCCAGTGGGGAAAACTCACCATAAAATCCAATGATTTTAATGCAACAATGCACCATAAAATCCAATGATTTTAATGCAACAATGCATAAGCAATGCATGTCATAGAAATGCATGTTATTAGCATATCTCATTTTCACCCTAGGATCGCCTTCTAAGGTTTTTATTCAGATTGTATTGTTAACACCGGGGTCGGTCCCCAGCCATGTCACAACACCGGGGTCAGCCCATTTAAAGTTCCAACCAGAACTAATATTAATTCCTCCACGGAAATAATAGCAACTTGCAAGTGCATACGGTCTCCACGACCAAGTCTACTAGCCCATCCAACACCAACGGTTGATGGCGGTCGACCACAGCCTACTAACACGTCCAACCCAGCGGTTCGCAAACGGTGTCGGCTAATCTCAGCAATTATAGCCCAACGGCAAATATCAAACTTTACAAAGTTATTATCTTCCACAGATTTAACTTATGAACATAATTATCACATGCAAATGTCAAATGCATGATAATGCATGATTTCCAGTGCCCTCCTTACACAGGGACTTATTCTGAGAGAGCCACCATATTTCAGCCTTACCATTTGGTATATCAAATACCAATACAAGAGATCAATAAAATAATCAATATCACACAACATATAAAACTGGATTAATAACACGAATGCCTTCACCCAGTTTTTACCCGACAATTCCCAGACACTCCATGGGTCCATACTGCGTTAGAGACTACAAGTCCTCGACTCCCCGACACCATTTTAACGCCTACGTTCTAAACAGTTAGAACATTTACATCCCTTACATGTAGGCAGTGTCAGGTCTCGTATTCTGGACCTATAGCCTTTTCCATCTTTAATTGACCATGGGTCCCATTTCAGTCTGGTGTTAGTGGGTTTAACATATAACACAATACAAATGTTGGTTCGAGTCTCCTCACCTTCTCCGGTTGAGTTTTTCACAGAAAATCTGTAAGATAGAGTAAAATGTATAAATTTTCTATTTGTCAGTATATACGCATAATAATTTCCCAAACCCCGTGGTATTTTTCCAGAAAACATGATATGTGTAGTGAGTCACCTAGGCTGTTTCTACTCCTTTAACTTATGTCAGAAAGTTAATTGTCAGCCATCCAAAACATTACAATAAAATGAAAAATGTAAAGTACTCAGTGCCTTCTCTCGTATTGTCTTCTGGAGAAAGGACCATGGAGACGTATTGTGAGAGGCCCAGAGGGTACAGAGACAGTAAAGTAAATAAAAGTACTCAGTGCCCCATCCTCGTATTGTCTTCTGGAAGAAGGACCATGGAGACGTATTGAGAATGTGGCCCAGAGGGTACAGAGACAGTAAAGTAAATAAAAGTACTCAGTGCCCTATCCTCGTATTGTCTTCTGGAGAAAGGACCATGGAGACGTATTGAGAATGTGGCCCAGAGGGTACAGAGACAGTAAAGTAAATAAAAGTACTCAGTGCCCTATCCTCGTATTGTCTTCTGGAGAAAGACTATGGAGACGTATTGAGAATGTGGCCCAGAGGGTATAGAGACAGTAAAGTAAATAAAAGTACTCAGTGCCCTATCCTCGTATTGTCTTCTGGAAGAAGGACCATGGAGACGTATTGAGAATGTGGCCCAGAGGGTACAGTACAGGAATTTAAACACACAAGGCGGAAAAATAAACACACAATAGTCAGCTGGGGTTAATCTTTTCCCCGATTTTACTTAGGGTCAAAAATTATTTTGAACGTAAAATAATACGAATCTTGAGGGTAAAATTTAAATTTTAAGAGGAAATCTATTTTTCCTCCATTTAAAAAAATATTAATTCTTTGAACCCCAATACTAAGCTATTTTACTCCTAATTTGCTATGGAGTTAATAAAAATAAAAGATAAAATTATTTCGATACCTTGGATGCAAAATTCTGTGTAAGACTGACTAAATTTGAAAACCCTTATACCAATTCAGGAAATCCGAACGTTCGGCTGCTGCTGGTATGGCCAAAGCAAGAGAAGAAGAGGAAATAGGAGAGAGAGGACTTGCTGTTTTTAAAAGAGGGAGAGGGAGCAAACGGCAGAGGAGTTTTTTTTTTTCCTTTACCTTCTGCCTTCCTCGCCGATTACTCCTATTTATAGGCAACCGTATGCATTTTTTTAATCATACAGGTTGCCTAAGCTATTCGCAGGTTTATAAGTTTTCAATAACTTGCATTTATTATTATATATTTTAATATTATTATTACAACTACCGCACAGTGACATAGGCAATTGGCGGTTTGTATTCTTCCAGCACAACTAAAAGCTACATTCGTAGCTTTGAAACCTATCTTTCGTTTGGTTTCTGATATTATTTTATAATATAATTTAGTTTATTCTTTTTACTATTTACATCTATGTCCTTCTTTTTCGGGGTATTTCAGGGTCTCACTAAATTGATACAATTGGTTCAGTAGGTCAGGTATTAAAAACTGAGCATGGTATTAAAATTTGGAGTGAAATCTATCTAAAAAATCGAGTGTTTTCGCTAAAAATCACCGTTTTTAACAAAATCTCCTAATTTTCAAGATTCTTTTTGAAAGTATCCAACCTTATAGTTTGATAGAGTAAATTTGTCTGATAAAAACATTCTAAAGTTTTAAGGTGTTTTGAAGTCAAAAACCACATTTTCTAAATGAAAGAATATTCAACGGCCCATATTTTATGACTTAAAATAAATATAAAAAAAACTAACTATTTTAGAGTGTAAAGAAATAAACAGCTTAGTTATAATACAGATTGAGTACTGACTCTCTCTGTATATTTTTAGGACTTCCTCTACCCTGTCAAATTGGGGCTTTACCACTTTAAAACTTAGGGGTAAAATAAATTAGCGAAATTATAACGAGATTGGCATGTCATTAAGTCCGGAATTTAAAAATAATGCATAATCTAAAATTTGAAGTTCAAACTAAGTCAAATGACTGAGTTTATAAAGCAGCTAAGGTTTAAGCCTAAAATAATATTATTATTATATTCGTAACTCACCCATATATCTTTGAAACTTAATTAAAAGAGTTATCGGATTCGGATCGAGTCAAACTCAGATCCGTTGAAAAACTTATTTGATACACTTTACGATTAGAGGAAAATATTTCATAATTAACGGATAAAAATTATTTAATTAATCACGATTAATCATAATTAATTCCTAAATTGGGCTGGGGTATTACATCCCACCCCCCTTAAAAAAATTTCGTCCCGAAATTTAAATAGAAAAAGTCGTACCTTTTATTAGCGAAGAGACTCGGGTATACTTTCCTCATAGTCGATTCTGGTTCCCAAGTGACGTGCTGAGTTCCTTGGTGTTGCCATAACACCTGCACTAGTTGTATACTTTTTCGTCGAAGTACCTGAGTCCTGGTATCTTGGATCTCAAGGGGTATTTCTTTAAAAGTTAGATTTTCAGCGATTTCAATGTCTTCCACGTTCAACACGTGAGATGGATCTGGTTCGTATTTTCTGAGCATAGACACATGAAATGTATTGTGTACCTTTTCTAGGCTTGGAGGTAGTGCTATCTGGTAAGCAACTTCTCCGATTCTCTTCAAAACTTCGAAAGGTCCAACGTATCGTGGTGACAAATTTCCTCTACGTCCAAATCTTTGTATTCCATGACGTGGAGCTACACGTAGGAACACAAAGTCTCCGACTTCAAATTCTAATGGTCTCCGTCTTTATCAGCGTAACTTTTTTGTCGGCTCTGAGCGGTTTTGAGACGTTGCTTTATAACTTCCACTTGTTCTGTCGTTTCACGTACCATATCTGGTCCTAACAAAGCTTTGTCTCCTACTTCTGTCCAACACAGAGGTGATCTACAGGGTCTACCGTATAAAGCCTCGTACGGTGCCATTTGTATACTTGACTGATAGCTGTTGTTGTATACAAATTCAATTAAAGCTAAATGATCTTCCCAACTTCCTTTCATGTCCATGACACATGCTCTCAACATGTCCTCTAATGTTTGGATAGTCCTCTCAGACTGACTATCTGTCTGAGGATGAAATGCTGTACTAAAACATAACCTGGTGCCTAACTGCGTCTGTAATCCCTGCCAAAATCGAGAGACAAATCGGGTATCTCTATCTAACACGATGGAGACTGGCACTCCATGTAGTCGAACTATCTCCTTGATATACAACTTACTCAGAGTGGTCAAAGTGTCTTTCTTCCGGATAGGCAGAAAATGGGCTGACTTAGTCAGTCGGTCCACAATTACCCATATGGAGTCATTCTTCCTTGCTGATTTTGGAAATCCTGTTACAAAATCCATGGTAATATGTTCCCACTTCCATTTGGCTACTGGAAGAGGTTGCATTTTTCCACCAGGTCGTTGATGTTCAGCTTTGACTTGTTGGCATTAAACATTTAGAAACAAAGTCGGCCACTTCCCTTTATTCCTTTCCACCAGAATTGTCGACATAAATCGCGATACATCTTGGTACTACCAGGATGAACGGCAAACTTAGAGTGGTGGAAATGTCTAAGTACTTCCTTTCTGCATCCTTCTGACTCTGGGACAAACAATCGTCCTTTGAAAGTTAAACCTCCGTCGGTTCTAACCTTCCAATCTTCTAACCCTGCTCCATTCGATAGTTGAGCTATCACTTTTTGTGCCTCAACATTGCTTTGCTGTCGTTCCAGTACTATTCCGACTATTTCGGGTTGCAACTCTAGATTTTGAATCCATGCCGATTCCCTACTTTCAACCAATTCTAAATCATAGTCAGATAGAATTTCTAATAATTTCCATTGTAATGACGCTACCTTTGCAACATCACTACGAGACTTCCTACTTAGGGCATCTGCTACCACATTAGCTTTTCCAGGATGGTAGGAGAGTTCAAAGTCATAATCTCCTAAATACTCCATCCATCTCCGCTGCCTCATATTTAAATCTTTCTGAGTAAATAAATACTTGAAACTATGGTGATCAGAAAAGACATTGAATCGTTCACCATATAAGTAATGTCTCCAAAGTTTCAGGGCAAACACCACTGCTGCTAGTTCTAAGTCATGAGTGGGGTAGTTTTTGCTCGTGTCCTTTCAACTGTCTGGACCCATAAGCAACTACTTTTCCCTCTTGCATTAAAACACACCCTAATCCCAATTTGGAAGCATCACAATAGACCTCATAACCACGTCCTTGTTCAGGTATGATTAACACAAGAGAGGTGGTTAGTTTATCCTTTAGGTCCTGAAATGCTTTCTCACAGTCTTCTGTCCACTCAAATTTGACATCTTTTCGTGTCAAACGAGTCATTGGTACTACAATTTGAGAGAAATTTGGGATAAATTTTCGGTAATATCCCGCTAAACCCAGAAAACTTCGAATTTCTGTGACATTTTTAGGCTTTTCCCAATTCATAACTGTCTTCACTTTTGCCGGATCCACCGAAATTCCAACTGCCGACACCACATGTCCAAGAAATTGGACTTGTGTCAGCCAAAATTCACATTTACTGAGTTTAGCATACAATTGGTGATCCCGTAAAGTCTGTAAAATGACACGTAGATGCTGTTCATGTTCCTCTTCAGTCGACGAATATATTAAAATATCATCGATGAAGACAATTACGAATTCTCTTAAATATGGTTGGAAAATTCGATTCATCAAATCCATGAAAGTAGCTGGTGCATTTGTTACTCCAAAAGGCATGACCAGAAACTCATATAAGCCATATTGGGTACGAAAAGCAGTTTTGGGAATATCTTCCTCCCTGACTCGAAGTTGATGATACCAGATCTCAAGTCAATTTTTGAGAAACATCTTGCTCCTCTCAACAAGTCAAATAGATCATCTATTCTAGGCAATGGGTACTTGTTTTTTATGGTTACTTGGTTCAATGGCCGGTAATCTATACACATTCTCAGTGACCCATCTTTCTTTTTCACAAAGAGAGCTGGTGCACCCCAAGGTGAAGTACTCAAACGAATGAAACCAAGTTGGAGCAGTTCATCTATTTGCTTGGCTAACTCTTTTTGTTCGGCCGGTGCCATCCTATATGGTGCCATAGATATAGGAGATGTTCCAGGCTGGAGGTCAATTATAAAGTCTATCTCTCGGCGTGGAGGTAAACCACTGAGTTTATCTGGAAATACATCTGGAAACTCACAAACCACTCGAGGCAAACTGGCTTCTATACTTTCTACATCCTCCCATCCCATGCTAGCTACAATTCTACCGGAATATGCCTTCAAACCAGAGAACTGAACTCTGATGTTCTCATATGGTACTAATTTCTCTACAAATCGGACTCTGGTCGGTGATATCCCATAAATCTTTCTTTTTAGGCAATCTATCAAAACCTGGTGTGCAGTTAACCAATCCATTCCTAGAATGATGTCAAAATCTGTCATTTCTATTAAAAAGAAATCATATACTATATCTAGATCATCCATTCTAAGAACACAGGATTCGCATATCTGATCAACCCGTACTTTCTTTCCTAATGGTGACACTACCATCAAAGGTCTGGTGGCAACTACTGACGATAAATTCAATTTATCCCGACATGATTTAGAGATGAATGAATGTGAAGCGCCGGTATCTACTAATACTTGTGCCATGAAACTAAAGAGAGGTATGGTACCTTCCATTACAGCGTTCTCTGTCGCTCCTCCTCCTGGGTTCCCATGGTGTAGACTCTTCCTCGAGTCGTCTGAGAGCGTCCTTGATTTCTAGCTTCTCCAGTCCTTCGTGGCGCATTTCCAGATGCCACTGAACCTCTGGAGGGTGGTGGAGTAGACTTCATTTGAGATTGCATCGGTTTAACATTCTGGGAAGGTCCTGCCATGTTGCTTCGGGTGTCAGGATAAGGACAATCTTTAATGAAATGTCCCATTTGTTTGCATCTGAAGCATACTCGGCTGTCAGCTGCTAGAACGTTGTTCTGTGGACATTGCTTTACCGTGTGACCCGGCTGATTACACGTGTAGCATACCACTTGCCTGGGCCCAGTGTAACTGGTCTGTCCCACAAATGTTTGTCCCTTCCTAGTGAATGAACTTTTACTAAATTTCCTCTTTTTGTTAGGCAGAGGAGGTTTCGGTGCATCTCCTTGCCGAGAACGATCCACATTTCTGTTAGTGGTGTCAACTGCTTCCACCATAGAAGCTCGACTAATCACCTCTTCTAAAGTGGCAAACTGAATTCCTGCCACTTGCCGCTGAAGGAAAGGACGAAGTCCCTCAACATAATGCTGGATTTTCTCCTCCTCATTGTCAAAGATGCGGGGAGCATATTGACAAAGATTTAGAAACTTTGCGGTGTACTGGGCTACCATATCGGAGCCCTGTTTGAGATCGAGGAATTGTCTCCTCTTAGCATCCCTTGCCACCTTTGGATAATAGCGAGAAAGGAAAGCTGTAGAGAACTCCTCCCAAGTCATGGGTTCACGGTTTCTCGCATTATATCTGACTTCCCACCATTTATAGGCGTCTCCCTCCAATTGATAGGTGGCGAGAGTCCCCTTTAGGTCCTCAGCTGTGGCTAGAGTGTCGAAGATTCGACTAATCTGGTTAATCCAGTTCTCAGCTTCAGTTGGTTCCGCATTTCCCGAGAAAGTCGGTGGGTTTAGTTGTTTGAAATTTTTCAGAGCTGAAGTAGCTCTCCCCTAGGGAGTTCTCTCCCGTGGTCGGCAGAGATCATCTACAACCCTCTGGAAAGCCTCCACAGTGACACGGACTGCGTCTAAGAGTTCAGGTTGATTCCCTGGGGGTGGTACTGCATTCTCCCCCTGGTTTTCAGAATCTCCCCGTGATTCTGACATCCTGAGGATCATAGGTATCAATAACAGAGTTTAAAGTAAAAATTTCATCACAATACACAGTAGTACACACACACAATTATATTATCTTGTATCAATCCTCTTTCTAGGTTCTCTCCCAAGCCTAATCGATGTTAGAGCCTCTCAGTACTCCCAACATCTTTTTGATTCCGATCGACAAGATATCCTCACATCCAAATATTGGGTTTAAAGTATCAACTTGATACTAAAATCACACCACTAATCTAAATAATGGGGATTTGATCTCATTCCAACTCAAGGTTCCATCTATCCAACTTTAAAAACTAAGGGGATGACCCTAAACTCAAACAATCACTCTACTAATTCCCATACACACAGTCCGAGAGCTTGAACCATGCTCTGATACCACCTTGTCACGCCCCGAACCCAGATGTGGGCCCGGAACGCGACTAATTTTTTTTTTTTAAAAACAATAAACTCTAATCACCCAACGTCATAACTGAGCTGGATCTTCAAGTTTTACCAAAATCCGATCCTAGAAAATGTCACACGTGCTTTTCACACATGAACTCAAACATATACCATATGTCCCCATATACAACCCATATCACACCACGAATATTTTCATTTGTCTCATCAGCGTTACGCACGAAAACATAGTGGATATAATGTATACGACATTAAAATTTACAGACATAAGTTTCTTATGCCACATGAGGCATATTTATTACAAATACTCAAACATATTTAAGCAAGCATATGGTTTCCACGTGCGGAAAACCTTAGGAACTTCTAAGTTCCGACTTTCAACGAGGTACCACTGGTCCCTCCAATCCTTCCTCTGGTTCAGATCCTGTATTGTAAGGGACGTGAGCAACAGCCCAGTGGGAAAAACTCACCATAAAATCCAATGATTTTAATGCAACAATGCACCATAAAATCCAATGATTTTAATGCAACAATGCATAAGCAATGCATGTCATAGAAAGGCATGTTATTAGCATATCTCATTTTCACCCTAGGATCGCCTCTAAGGTTTTTATTCAGATTGTATTGTTAACACCGGGTCGGTCCCCCAGCCATGTCACAACACCGGGGTCAGCCCCCATTTAAAGTTCCAACCAGAACTAATATTAATTCCTCCACGGAAATAAATAGCAACTTGCAAGTGCATACGGTCTCCACGACCAAGTCTACTAGCCCATCCAACACCAACGGTTGATGGCGGTCGACCACAGCCTACTAACACGTCCAACCCAGCGGTTCGCAAATGGTGTTCGGCTAATCTCAGCAATTATAGCCCAACGGCAAATATCAAACTTTACAAAGTTATTATCTTCCACAGATTTAACTTATGAACATAATTATCACATGCAAATGTCAAATGCATGATAATGCATGATTTCCAGTGCCCTCCTTACACAGGGACTTATTCTGAGAGAGCCACCATATTTCAGCCTTACCATTTGGTGTATCAAAACCAATACAAGAGATCAATAAAAATCAATATCACACAACATATAAAACTGGATTTAATAACACGAATGCCTTCACCCAGTTTTTACCCGACAATTCCCAGACACTCCATGGGTCCATACTGCGTTAGAGACTACAAGTCCTCGACTCCCCGACACCATTTTAACGCCTACGTTCTAAACAGTTAGAACATTTACATCCCTTACATGTAGGCAGTGTCAGGTCTCGTATTCTGGACCTATATAGCCTTTTCCATCTTTAATTGACCATGGGTCCCATTTCAGTCTGGTGTTAGTGGGTTTAACATATAACACAATACAAATGTTGGTTCGAGTCTCCTCACCTTCTCCGGTTGAGTTTTTCACAGAAAATCTGTAAGATAGAGTAAAATGTATAAATTTTCTATTTGTTAGTATATACGCATAATAATTTCCCAAACCCCGTGGTATTTTTCCAGAAAACATGATATGTGTAGTGAGTCACCTAGGCTGTTTCTACTCCTTTAACTTATGTCAGAAAGTTAGTTGTCAGCCATCCAAAACATTACAATAAAATGAAAAATGTAAAGTACTCAGTGCCTTCTCTCGTATTGTCTTCTGGAGAAAGGACCATGGAGACGTATTGTGAGAGGCCCAGAGGGTACAGAGACAGTAAAGTAAATAAAAGTACTCAGTGCCCCATCCTCGTATTGTCTTCTGGAAGAAGGACCATGGAGACGTATTGAGAATGTGGCCCAGAGGGTACAGAGACAGTAAAGTAAATAAAAGTACTCAGTGCCCTATCCTCGTATTGTCTTCTGCAGAAAGGACCATGGAGACGTATTGAGAATGTGGCCCAGAGGGTACAGAGACAGTAAAGTAAATAAAAGTACTCAGTGCCCTATCCTCGTATTGTCTTCTGGAGAAAGGACCATGGAGACGTATTGAGAATGTGGCCCAGAGGGTACAGAGACAATAAAGTAAATAAAAGTACTCAGTGCCCTATCCTCGTATTGTCTTCTGGAAGAAGGACCATGGAGACGTATTGAGAATGTGGCCCAGAGGGTACAGTACAGGAATTTAAACACACAAGGCGGAAAAATAAACACACAATAGTCAGCTGGGGTTAATCTTTTCCCCGATTTTACTTAGGGTCAAAAATTATATTTTGAACGTAAAATAATACGAATCTTGAGGGTAAAATTTAAATTTTAAGAGGAAATCTGTTTTTCCTCCATTTAAAAAAATATTAATTCTTTGAACCCCAATACTAAGCTATTTTACTCCTAATTTGCTATGGAGTTAATAAAAATAAAAGATAAAATTATTTCGATACCTTGGATGCAAAATTCTGTGTAAGACTGACTAAATTTGAAAACCCTTATACCAATTCAGGAAACCCGAACGTTCGGCTGCTGCTGGTATGGCCAAAGCAAGAGAAAGAAGAGGAAAATAGGAGAGAGAGGACTTGCTGTTTTTTAAAAGAGGGAGAGGGAGCAAACGGCAGAGGAGTTTTTTTTTTTTTTTTTTTTTTCCTTTACCTTCTGCCTTCCTCGCCGATTACTCCTATTTATATGCAACCGTATGCATTTTTTTAATCATACAGGTTGCCTAAGCTATTCGCAGGTTTATAAGTTTTCAATAACTTGCATTTATTATTATATATTTTAATATTATTATTACAACTACCGCACAGTGACATAGGCAATTGGCGGTGTTGTATTCTTCCAGCACAACTAAAAGCTACATTCGTAGCTTTGAAACCTATCTTTCGTTTGGTTTCTGATATTATTTTATAATATAATATTAGTTTATTCTTTTTACTATTTACATCTATGTCCTTCTTTTTATCGGGGTATTTCAGGGTCTCACTAAATTGATACAATTGGTTCAGTAGGTCAGGTATTAAAAACTGAGCATGGTATTAAAATTTGGAGTGAAATCTATCTAAAAAATCGAGTGTTTTCGCTAAAAATCACCGTTTTAACAAAATCTCCTAATCTTCAAGATTCTTTTTGAAAGTATCCAACCTTATAGTTTGATAGAGTAAATTTGTCTGATAAAAACATTCTAAAGTTTTAAGGTGTTTTGAAGTCAAAAACCACATTTTCTAAATGAAAGAATATTCAACGGCCCATATTTTATGACTTAAAATAAATATAAAAAAAACTAACTATTTTAGAGTGTAAAGAAATAAACAGCTTAGTTATAATACAGATTGAGTACTGACTCTCTCTGTATATTTTTAGGACTTCCTCTACCCTGTCAAATTGGGGCTTTACCACTTTAAAACTTAGGGGTAAAATAAATTAGCGAAATTATAACGAGATTGGCATGTCATTAAGTCCGGAATTTAAAAATAATGCATAAATCTAAAATTTGAAGTTCAAACTAAGTCAAATGACTGAGTTTATAAAGCAGCTAAGGTTTAAGCCTAAAATAATATTATTATTATATTCGTAACTCACCCATATATCTTTGAAACTTAATTAAAAGAATTATCGGATTCGGATCGAGTCAAACTCAGATCCGTTGAAAAACTTATTTGATACACTTTACGATTAGAGGAAAATATTTCATAATTAACGGATAAAAATTATTTAATTAATCACGATTAATCATAATTAATTCCTAAATTGGGCTGGGGTATTACAATCATTAATGAAGTATTGAATACATGATTATATCATTGTTAAAGGATAATGAAGATGGAGTGATGAGGGGCTAAAAGCTCTTTGATGGATGTTCTGTATTTTACAATGTTCAGGACTCCATTTTGAATTCAACGAGCCATACATTTATAGAACTGTCTTGGAACAGTTAAGTCTCAAGGCCTCGAGCCTGTATTTGGAAGTACAACTCACTTAATTTCCAGATTTCAAATCTTTACTTCTAATGATTTTTAGTCAATGGTCAGCTCACTAATTTGCCACTTGTCCGTGATTGCCAATCACAATATTTAAATAACAAATCTTAAGGAAAAAGATTTTCCATAATCTTTTTCAACTTAAGAGGAGCCTCAAATGGTTTCCATGTTTTTCATGTGCTAGCAAATCACAGTGAGGCTTATCCTTTAGAGATTGAGGAGCCTTCAAAAAATTCTTTCACTAGTGTGAGATGGCAAATTGATTATTCATAATTCATCAAATCCATATGAGCCTTTCTAGGATCTCCTTATTTCCACAAGATTTTCAAGCAAGATGAGATATAGGATATTTCGAAATCATGAGCAGCCTTTCCCCTTTTTCAAATCTTTTTCACCATATCTTGTAAGATATTTGGTCAAAGGCCAGATGACATTGTGATCCTACGCTGAAATATAGCTATCTCGATCATTGCTCAGATAGGGACAGTCTTTGAGGCCTCGACAAAATGCTTGAGGCCTCAAGGCTGAGACTAAACATTTTTTCATATTTCCAATTTATTAATCATTGATTTCTAAGATGTTTAGGCTTGACCTAAGGTCCACTATAGTCCACTTACCTATCTACCAATCACATGTTCGGTGTAGACTCTTCTATGCATAGTAGATCTTTTGACATCTTCACATTCTTCCAAGGCAAGGTCCAACACACACGGTCACGCTCGGTCACAGAATTGACAATACATGGACTCGGTCAAACCGAGGCTCTAACACACACAATTAAAGATAAGTTCCCAATTCCAGTCATTGAAGAGCTGTTGGATGAGTTTCACGATGCAAGGGTCTTCTCGAAGTTGGATCTGCGCTCACGGTATCACCAAATACGACTTTGGTCAGAGGACGTGCCAAAGACAGCATTCCGCACACATGACGGTCACTTTGAGTTTTTAGTTATGCCGTTCGACCTGACCAATGCACCAGCTACATTCTCATGTTTAATGAACGATATCTTTCGGCCATTCTTACGGCAGTTCGTCCTGGTCTTCTTTGATGATATTTTAATTTACAGTATGACAATGGAGGAGATTCTCTCTCATTTATCCCAAGTATTGAGTGTGTTGCGTCAACATCAACTATTTGCAAAACGAAGCAAATGTCGGTTCGGATGTGTTGTAGTGGAATACTTGGGTCACTTAATTTTTGCTGAGGGAGTTGTTGCAAATCTAGAGAAAATAAAGAGTATGATGAATTGGCTTATTCCGAAGACGATTCAAGGTCTGAGGAACTTTCTTAGACTTACAGGATATTATAGGCGATTTACCCGACATTATGAGTTATTGGCCAAACCACTGACAGAGTTGTTGAAAATTAATTCATTCACATGGACCCCAGAGGCTGAGGAAACATTCTCAAGATTAAAGACGGCAATAAGCACAACACTAGTTTTGTCGCTACTTGATTTCACCCAAACATTTTACGTTGAGTGTGATTCTTCGGGTACGGGTGTGGGAGTCGTGTTGATTCAAACGGGCAGGCCCATAGCTTACTTTAGTCGAGACCTCTCTGGAACATCTTTTTCTCTTTCTACATATGAAAAATAGCTCTTGGCCTTAGTCATGGTGGTTAAGAAGTGGCGCCCATATTTGTTGGGACAGCGATTTGTAGTTAAGACCGACCACCATAGTCTAAAGTTCCTACTTGACCAAAAGATAGGTACTCCTACGCAACAGAAGTGGGTTTCAAAGTTGTTTGGCTATGATTTCACTATTGAGTACAGGAGTGGCCAGTCTAACACGGTGACTAACGCTCTATCCCGCCAAGAAGGGAACACAATGCCATCTCAACCCTTGTTCCATCATGGACTCATGAGTTATGTATAGAGCATTCCCAGGATACCCATATCGAACAATTGTTTGACGGGCTGAATAGTGGGACGGTTGATTCCACATTATATACTTCTCATGGGGGCATACTCTTTTATAAGGTGCCAATTTTATCTGTCTCATGACTCCCCTCTCATTTCGAAGGCCTTGTATCAGTGTCATGATAACCTAATTGGGGGCCATTCTAGCTTCCGTAAGACATACCAACGCCTTAAGAGGGATTTTTATTGGAATGTGTTGAAACGCAGTGTGCGCAACTATGTCCGTATGTGTGATTTGTGCTAGAGAAACAAAGTGGAAAACCTCAATCCTACCGAATTGCTTCATCCATTGGAGGTTCTAACACGTACATGGACGTCCATATCTATGGATTTTATTGAAGGGCTACCTTCTTCCGATGGCAAAACCACGATAATGGTGGTGGTTGACAGATTGAGTAAATATGGCCATTTTTTGGCTTTAGGTCACCCATACACTGTAGTCATGGTCGCATGAGCATTCATGGATAATGTTTTTAAATTACATGGTGTTAGTGCCTTGGCTTGGCCAAGTCCCTATGTTTGTCAATTCCATGACTCGGAAAGAAGCACTTGCTGGAAACTTGAAAATCCAAGATGATCAAGAGAAAAAGATCATGCTCCACCGGATTGAAGCTCATCATTATGGCAATCACAAAACAGGTAAAATGACCATAGATGACCCTAGGTGGTACCCACACCTTAGGGAGGACTATCCCTGGGCTTAGTGGAACAAATGGTTAAATCATAAAAAAACCTAGAGAAGAAGGTTGATAGTGAATTGGAACGCAACTTGGAAATATGTATTTGGTTTCACTATCAGCTCGACTAGTCGTTCTCACCGACCCCTCGATAGAGACAGGATCGACACATCGTGGTTAAGGACTGGTCGGCCAAATTGACATAAGGTTTTGGAACATTGAACTGTCATTTAGGGTATACCTCTGATCGAGAGTCTAGTATGCACCGACCCCTTGGTGAAAGGCTGAAAAGACCCCTCGTGGTCAACGACTCCTCGATCAAGATCTTGAGTTCTAGAATCCTTGAACTCATGTAGACTCTCGAAGAAACAGACATATCGGCAATCAAAGACAGGTCGAGAGTACCAGGACCGACCCCTCGGTAAAAGGGCGACAGGTCCTTCTAGGTAACAAGTTTCTACAGTTGAAACTACTATCAAGCATGTTTTACACCAGAACAAGCCTCTCGTATGGACCGACCCCTCGGTATCATAAGTTTCAACCCATCGTCGACAACGACATGTCGATCAAGAAAGAATATTACCGTTGGGAGTGCAATTAATGCACAACGGTCGGGTTTATAACGGTAACATTTCTTATCACCGACCCCCTCGGTGCAACCGATTTGTCGGTACATTACCGTTACTACAACTAGTTGCCTCTGATATATTAATCAATCTTTATGCAACCAGTTGGTATCCTTCGGAAGGATCAGTTGGACCCTCATCTTTATCAATCAGCTTAACAAGGGCCAACAGAAGGATCATTTTCTCTCTCGTGCTTACACTAGGGGAATCAAATACAACCAATTGGGTGAATTGAGTTGCGGGAGAGAGAGGAAGGTAGAAAACTCATAAGAAACCAATCTGAAGATTGAGTTAGAAAGTGAGAATGAGAGAACCTTAACCTAGGAAACCTTTGGTAGAACTAGTTTCTTTGACACCCACGATTGTGATTGCTCAACAGCGGCTATAAGGAGGAGTGTCGGCACACATTGGGTGAGATCTTGAAGAAGCACACATCAGGAGAAAAAGTTTTAAAGGCAAGTGCTTCTTGGTTTTAATTTTCTTTAAACCTTTCTTCCGAAAGTGGACTAAAGACAGGTATTCTGGAACCACTATAAAAAAACTCTGCAGCGGAGTCTCCGGTACAGTGGTGGGTGTAATTCCCAGCCAAATGGATAGGTGGATTTCATATTCGACAGTGATGGGTGAAATTCCCATCCAATTAAGTGAGGTAGAATTCCTACTCTAATTGTGAGGGTGTAAGTCCCCACTTAGTTGATTTTGAAGATATCTCAAGGTTGAACGAGTCCTAACAATGGATATAGGTTAGCTAACCAAACCACTTTAAATTGGTCTTATGGTGTTTGATCTTTATGTGTTTGAATTTAATGTTTTAAGTACTCTTTTTAACACACGTCGCTTTGCATATTGATTTATCTTCTTTTATACATTGTGCATTAACATTGATAATCAAGCTTTATGTAAATGGGCCAAAATCTTAATGTGAATGTTTAAAGAATTAAATCAACAATGTATCACATTAAACAAATCTCTTGATTAAATATCCCGCTGCACTCAAAATAATCAAGAAATTTGTAAACACCATTAAAAATGGGATTGACCTATTCAACAACACCCCCCCCCCCCCCCCCCCCCCCCCCCCTCCCTCCCTCCCCCTTAGGGTTAATCATGATGTTCTAGCACATTGACAATGGGAAGTTTCACATGGCATGGCAGAAACGATTATCAATGATCGTGATCCTATCTTTTTGAGCAAATTCTGGAAGGAGTTTTTTCTTCTGCATGGCACCCAACTTCATATGACTTCAGCTTATCATCCCTAGATGGATGGTCAAACAAAAGTCATCAATTAATGTGTCAAACACTACCTTCGGAGCTTTAGTGGCCTTAAACCAAGAGAATGGAGCCGTTGGCTCTCTATGGCAGAATTTTGGTATAATACATGTATTCATGCGTCCACCAAGATGACTCCCTTCAAGGAATTGTATGGACAACCACCACGTCAACTTGTTCGATACGTCAGAGGCACAACTCAAGTGAAAGTTGTGGACTCTGAGATGCGAAGCCGTGCTGAAATTTTGCAAACTCTAAAAAATAACTTCGAACGGACTCAAAGCCGCATGAAGGCCTATGCGGACAAACGGCGGACGAAGTGCCACTTGGACATTGGTCAGTGGGTATTCCTCAAGCTGCAACCATACCACCAGAACATAGTCAATTTACAGTGCAACGCGAAGCTCTCTCCCAAGTATTATGGTCTTTTTTTAGATTTTGGAACTTATTGGTCAGGTTGCTTATTGCCTCCCTCTTTCAGTTGATTCTCGTATTCACCTTGTTTTTCATGTTTCCTGCTTAAAGGAATGGTTGGGTGATGACTTTCTTAGGCAAACCACATACCTTCGATGGCGGAGCACGGGGAGTTCTGTCAGAATCACTAACAATCTTGGATCGAAAATTGGTGAAGCATGGCAATAACGTCATGCCAAAGGTCCTTGTTTAGTGGCAGGGGTTAGCACTGGAGGATGCCACCTGGGAGTTCTACCATCACTTCCGTGATAAATTTTCAGATTTCATTGTCGAGGACTACGATGGATTTCATTAGGGGGAATGTTGTCTGCCGCATGTGTTACTCAATGAGTTGCGGCAAATCAGTGTCCATCGTTGGCATGAGTTGGCAGAAGACGTGTGATAGGCATGACAACCTCACACAGTTTTATCAAGATTAAGATTAGTTTAATTTGATTTTTTTTTAAATGTCAATTGTAACAATGAGACCCTTTTGTGGGCCCAGAATGCTACTAAATTTTTTTTTTTTTTATAATCACCAATCAACTAAACTCCTAACTGGGCTGGATCATCAAAGTAACAGTTAAGTCCAATCAATAAAATGTCACAATGCTCTTCACACGTGGACTCAAACATTATATAACCAAATATTTCCATCTAAATATAATCAAACATTATAATTCATATCAGAGTTGCTAACAGTAGCATAGAGGTCTAATACATGCTTAGAAAGATAACAAGTACCACAGGCAGTACTTATACAAAATATGGTTTAACAACCAAAAGAACAAAATAATTGTATTTCCCAACTGTGGGAGATACAAATGACAGCATCGTCTTTCTCATCCTAAGCCTACAATGGAGGTTCCTCCTCCTCGAGTACAACTCCTGAAATGTGAGGTGTGTGAGCTACAAGCCTAGTGTAGAGTACTTAACATAATACAATAATCAACATCAAGTTAGAGCATACAGATTAATCAATAACATCATAATGGTCTACTTATACCATTTATCATACTTGAACTCATAATTGGTCTACTATTCCAATTTATCAAGTCAACATCACTGTCATACCACTGTCACACCAAAACACTACACTATCTATAAATGCATTAAGTCCCGACACGGTTAAAATGCAGCATCTTGCAAGAGCATAACAACCCCAATGGTCCGGCCTATTGCCAATAATATATGACCTATATGGTCTGTCCTATTTCCAATAATATATGACCTCACTGGTCTACCATAGCCCAGCAACTAAGTGTGTGTGGAGGCAGTATCGACTTTATTGTTTCATCTTTCACCAAAATATGATGCTCAGGTTCTCACATCGGAGCATTTCATCGTCAATATCAAATACTATACATGATAAACATCATTAGTATCAATATAAACATCTCATAGCAATATATCAAGTCTAGGCACGTAAATATGTTCATTATTCATTTATAGACTAGTAGACCTCGACTCTTTGAAACTGTGTTATGCTTCCGTTCTAATAGTTAGAACTTATTTTCATTCCTCATATAGAAGCAATGTCAAGTCACCCATTCTGCCTATTCAGTCTTTTCCATATCATGTTAACTCCATGAAACTACTTATTGCACTAGATTTACACCACCTGATTTTCCCATGCTGTATTACCAAGTCTCCTCACCGTAAAACGTAGGGTATCGTGGGTATCTGTTACACACAAATAGGAATATCATGAATATACATTCATAACCAATCCAGAAAACACATTCATATACAATAATGATACATCCATAGTATTTCCCATTTTCCGAAAAAACTTCAATGGAAATGGTTGTGAGTCCTCATAGTAAGTTACTACTACTTTTTAAGTTATAATAATCAATCAATCAAGACATCCAATAAAGTACTCAGTTCCCAGTCTCATATTTCGTCCTGGCCAGGGTAGAGTATTGAGACTTTGCCCAAAGGATACAGATAAAAGTGCTCAGGCCACTAAACATATTGTCCTCCGGATCTGACCATGGAGACGTATTAAATTAGGCCTAGAGATATAAGATGCTCAGGCCATTATTCGTATTTTCTTATGGATTGGACAATGGAGATATATTGAGTTAGGCTTAAAGAGAAAGAAAATCACTCAATGCACGATCCTTTCTATTCTACCGAGCAATCGCTGCACTACTGATGCGCCACATATAAAGGATTTTGGCCTGGAAGTGAACACACAATACAATAATAAGATATACAAGAGTTAGTATCATTTTTAATTAAGAATCAGGTTTCTGCAACATTAACATCAAAGTTAAAAATCTAAATCCAACACAAAATCCTAAGTTAAAACAATCTAAATAAATTTTAAGAACCAGTTCTGGGTTCCTCGGAACCGGGTACTGTAGCTTCGAAACTTCTGATCCACTTTCCTAAATTCTAGGTTTTATCAGATCCTTCAGAACTCGGTTTAGCTCCTTCAAAACATGGGTTCATCCTTCGGAACTTCCGAAGTTCAGGTCTCGGAACTTCCACTGTTTCAAACAGAAGACAACAAAAATAGGAAAAACATGGTCTCGGTCTTCTTCGGATCTTGCTAAGGTCTGCTCGGATCTTTCGAGCAATTCGGAACGTCCGAAGATGTCCTCGGAACGCCCGTGTCTGTCCAGCAGAGGCCGAAAAAACAGTTGGCCTTTGTTCGCTTTGGAACTCCTGAACAGGAGTTCAAAACTTCCGAGCTGTGATCTTCGGAACTTCTACGCCAAGTCTCGAATCTTTTGAAGATCGTATTCTTCAACCTGTCACCTGCAACCAATGCAGTGACGGGATAGACAGAGTGAAATACGAATTAAAAAATAGTGAGTTTCCTGAATTCGTCTTTCACATCCTTCTCGTCAGATGTGTTGTAGTGTGAGTTTAGTGTAATTTCGAAATAAATTAGACAGAAAACGGTTAAGAAAAACATCTAATTTTACAGATTAAATCATCAAAACACAAGAAAATCCAAAGTTTCCACTAACTTTCAAAATTAATTTTGAAACTCAAATCTAAACCAAATTTAGCTGTGTGTGATCCTAAAGATGTTAGATTTTAAAAAAGAATCTAATGGTTACCTTCGCTTTGCAAATTGGTTGAGCTTTCAGGTGCAGTAGGAGACTTACCAATGGCTTCTTCCCTTCCCTTTCATTGGTATTTATAGCCAGGGAGGGAGGGTAGGTGAGGTGTGGCTTCATGGCAGCCATGGTAGCCAAGCTACCATAGCCTAGCCTGTAGGAATCATCGCATAGAGAGACGATTCGTGCGAACGTAGCTACTTTGGCGCGTCACATGCTTCGCAGGTGTTTAAAAGTTTTGGTTATTTGTACTTAGCTCCATGAAACATATTTACAGTTTAACCCTCTGTTATTTATTTCTAATATTTAACTTATTAAAGATAATTAATTTTAATCCATCTAATCCAAGTTGTTAAATTTTAAAATTCATAATTATCAAAAAATGTGGAGAATCATACTCTTTTAAAATTTCTAGATTTAAAAAAAAATCACATTTTAAACTATTTCCTTAATTCAAATTTTATTTATTTAAAGGGTTTAAAACTCTTATTTTTTAAAATCCAAAAATACAAAATGATAAGTTTAAACATAGATTAAATAATACATATTTTCTTACAATTTTTCTAACTTCCAAAACTATTTAAAATAATTATTTCTTATGGATAGAGATTTTTTTGGGTTAATTTATTAACATTTCTTAAAATAAAAATACAATAAAAAGGCTCTATAATTTTAGAATTTAAATCCCTATCAAAGAAATAAACTTAACTCAAGCAATATTCACACAATAATTTAAATTCATTAAAATAACATTATTTATGGTAAATTACCATTTTGCCATTCTAGATTAAGTGAGTTGGTTCAACGAGCTACCAAGCTCCGATTGATCCGATTCTGGACTTTCCAAAAAGCTCAAACTATAATCTTCCTAATTAACGGGTTAAGATATGATTTATTAATATAAATCACATAATTAAGTCTTAATTCGGGTCAAGGTATTACCTATGAAATTTCCCTTTGGAGCTAGAACAACACAATTGACCCTAGAGGAGACCACCCAGGGGGGTGAATAGGTCAATCTAAAATCGTTGTTCCTTTTTTAATTTACTCGATTGATTAGTTTAAGTGCAGCAGATATATCAATCAAGTGAGTGTGTATTAGCAAATGTGATTAAACAATCAACACAAGAAAATAATTCTAACACCACAAACACAAGGCCAAAAGATGAGTCGTCTTTTTCGAAGAAAGGGTCTTTTTAACTTAAGCTTATCGATTTACCGACATGTCATCTCCTACCGACAGGTCTATCTTTTTGATAACTTTTGCTCTTTTCAACAATGCTCAAATTAACATAGTACCGACATATTTGTCTTACAGGCTAGTCTATTTGCGACATGTCGATTATGCTGAGAGATTTATATATAGCAGAGCAGTCATTCCTCATTTATTTCTTGAAGGTATACTTTGATTTCTTTGATTTTCAAGACTTCTTCATTTGAAGAATTCAGCTTTAAAGTGATACTCATAGTCTTTTCTCAAGTCTTCCAGTTGGTTTTGCAAGGTTTAATTTTTTAGATTTAAACATGTCTACCTTCTTAGCCACTTTCTGACTTTCTAGATACAAATCACTGTAAGATTTTTGGAGGTCATCATCCTTATCCAGATCCTCATCACTATTCTCTTTTTCACTAGAGGATTCCTCTTGATCATTAACTACTGAGGCAGCCAAACATTTAAAATTTATATTTTCATTTGTCTTATGTTTCTCCAATTGGTTACGAGAGGTGAAGCCTTCCATTGAGCTATCCAAAGAGGTACAATATTTTTCAATAAACTCATCTTGGATAATGGTCCATTCTTCCTCATCATGGGATGCAAGTTTATTTCCTATTTTTGTTTCTAAGTAAGAGTAAACAAACAATAGAGAATAGTGAGCAAATTTTGGATTACCCATGAATGTGTTTTATTATGGATCAACTCGGATGGTTAAATCCTTCATGAAAATCACTCAGGCTCTGATACCAATTGAAAGTTCTCTTTGTAGCTAAAACAACACAATTGACCCTTGAGGGAGGGAGGGTGAATAGGTCAATCTAAAATCGTTGTTCCTTTTTTAATTTACTCGATTGATTAGTTTAAATGCAACGGATATAACAATCAAGTGAGTGTGTGTTAGAAAATGTGATTAAACAATCTACACAAGAAAATAACTCTAACACCACAAACACAAGGCCAAAAGATGAATCGTCTTTTTCGAAGAAAGGGTCTTTTTAACTTAAGCTTATCGATTTACAGACATGTCGTCTCCTACCGACAGGTCGATCTTTTTGACAACTTTTGCTATTTTCAACAACGCTCAAATTAACATAGTACCGACATATTTGTCTTACAGGCTAGTCTATTTGCAACATGTCGATTATGCTGAGAGATTTATATATAGCACAGCAGTCATTCCTGATTTGTTTCTTGAAGGTATACTTCAATTTCTTTGATTTTCAAGACTTCTTCATTTGAAGAATTCAGCTTTAAAATGATACTCGTAGTCTTTTCTCAAGTTTTCTAGTTGGTTTTGCAAGGTTTAATTCTTTAGATTTAAACATGTCTACCTTTTTAGCCAATTTCTCACTTCCTATATACAAATCATTGTAAGATTTTTGGAGGTCATCATCCTTATCAAGATCCTCATCACTATTCTCTTCTTCACTAGAGGATTCCTCTTGATCATTAACTATTGAGGCAGCAAAACATTTAAAATTTATATTTTCACTTCCTTTTTTGTTTCTCCAATTTGTTACGAGAGGTGAAGCCTTCCATTGAGCTATCCAAAGAGGTACAACATTTTTCAATAAACTCATCTTGGATAATGGTCCTTCCTCATCATGGGATGCAAGTTTATTTTCTATTTTTGTTTTAAAGTAAGAGTAAACAAACAATAGAGAATAGTGACTAAATTTTGGATTACCCATGAATGTGTTCTAGCGTGGATCAACTCGGATGGTTAAATCATTCATGAAAGGCACTCAGGCTCTGATACCAATTGAAAGCTCCCTTTGGAGCTAGAACAACACAATTGACCCGAGAGAGAGAGAGAGAGGGGGGGGGGGGGGAAGGGAATAGGTCAATATAAAATCGTTGTTCCTTTTTTAATTTACTCGATTGATTAGTTTAAGCACAGCAGATATATCAATCAAATGAGTGTGTATTAGCAAATATGATTAAACAATCAACACAAGAAAATATCTCTAACACCACAAACATAAGGCCAAAAGATAGATAGTGGTTTGGTTCGCCAACCAACATCCACTGTTAGAACTCACTCAACCTTGAGTTATCTCCAAATTCACAAAATGGGGACTTATACCCTCACAATTAGAGTAGGAATTCCACCTCACTCAATCGCCTGGGAATTTCACCCACCACTGTAGAATAGGAGTACCACCTATCCAGTTTGATGGGAATTCCACCCACCATTGTGCCAGAGATGACGCTCTAGATTTTTTTATAGTGGTTCCAGAGCCAATCCTCCTTATTCCACTTTTGGCACAAAGGTTTTAAAAAAAAAAAAATTAAAACAACACTTGTTTTTGAAGCTCTTTCTCGCTGATGTGTGCTTCTTGAAGATCCCACCCACTGTGTACCGACGCTCCTCCTTTTAGTTGTCGTAAACCAATCACAATCTCAGGGTGACAGTGAATCTAGTTTCACTAAAGGTTTCCTAGTTTATGTATTTTCTTTCCTCCTCTCTTTCTCACTTTCAAACTCAATCAATAGATTGGTTGTTTATGACTTTTAGTGCAAGAGTGTTGATCATTCCTTAGAGTGTATCACTCTTCTCAACTCAAGGAAGATAATTAAAAGATCACACAACACTCATATTTATAGAGGAGTCTTAACGGTTTTTTTGACTGTCCAGTACTGATAGGCCGATGGCACCGATGGGTCGGTGTTTATGTTTATTACCGTTCAACCACCCAACCGTTGCATATTAAGTGTACTCCTAACGACTTTATTACTTCTCGGTAGACAAGACGGTCTTGCCGATGGGTAGACAGTTATGGCACCTAGAGGTCGGTCCATACGAGTGTCTTGATCTGGGGTAACACCATGCTGACAGTAGTTTCAAGTTAGAAACCTGTCATATCCAGGACAACCTGTCACCTTTTACAGAGTGGTTATGATACTCTCGATCAGTCTAGATATACTGACATGTCTACTTCTTCAAGAGCCCTCTTAAGTTCACAGTCCAGAACTCACAAGTCCTTTACCGATGAGTCGTCGACCACGAGGGGTCATTTAAGCTCCTCACCGAGGTGTCGGTGCATACGAGACTCTCGGTCAGAGGCTTACCTAAAAAGACAGTTCTTTGATCCAGAACCTCTCTCAATCTGGATGACAAGTCCCTGACCGCTATGGGTCGATCCTCTCTCCACCAAGGGGTCGGTGAGAATGACTGATCGAGCTGACAGTGAACTTAATTCATATTTCCAAGTTCACTGTCCAGCTTCTTCTCTAGGCTTTTAATGATTTTATCATTTATTCAAAATAAGCCTAGGAATGGTCCTCTCTAAAGTGTGGGTACCACCTAATGTCATATATGGCCAAATACCTGTTTTTGTGATTGCCATGACGATGAACTTTGAATCTGGCGGAGCATGATCTTCATTCTTGGTCATCTTGAGTCTTCAAGCTTCTAGCAAGTGATTCTTCCCGAGTCATGGAATTTGACAAACAGGGACTCGGCAAAACCAAGGCACTAACAATCTCCTCTTTGTCAATTTCATGACAAGACCTAGAAGCTAACTCAGTTACAAGCCCACCCTTATTACATTACATTTGAATACAAAATATTATATCAATTATATATTCAAATGGTACAAGAAGACTATGGTCTTCGCATATTTTTGTTCAGCTTATTTCATTATATGTTTTCCTTTTTAAGCACACAAGCAAGAAACACTACAAAATTCATTAGATGGGTTAGTCCAAAACATAAACATGCATCCATGGACTAAGTAAGAATAGCATTCATCAATGATTTCCTAGCCATCAATATTATCCAGTGTTCTTGAGTTTAATCTCCCAAACTCCAAGCATAGACATTCTCCCAATGTCCATTGGCTTCTTCATATTCCTCTCCTTTATGGTTCTCTCTTTCTAGAGGCCCAAGCACTTCAGCTTTACCATACACTCCCCCATGCTTACAACTTCTACTAATTTGTCCCCCATTTTGTCATACAAATGACAAAGGTGTAGTAAATAGATATCAGCAGCACTTCCTCTATGCGTCTTACACCTAGTGATTAACTAAGTTTTGCTGCAACGCATGGTTCTACCCCATGGCTTAATGCACTTCCTTGTGCAGTAAGGTTTATTTTCCCCTGCTCAAACTAAATTCCAGTTTAGTTGATTTCTTCCATGTGACAAGGTCATTTACTTAGCTTCCCTAGAGTCTTTCCCCCATTCTCCAAGCTATCTTTTGTAACTTCTTTTACTCATATCCCCCATGGAGTAAGCTATATTTTCTAGCTTCTCCAGATTATCTCCCCCATAACTTAGTTGCCTCTAAGTTTATTTTCCATCAAGATTTCTTTCAAGCTTGCATTCTCCTTCCTCCATAAGTTGTCATGACTAGTGACAGTAGCTAATCAACACATATTTTGTGCTCTCCAAAATTCCAAGGATGTGTGTAGCATCACAGCCCGATCCCTATCTCCCTAACATACCAATACAAAACCAACTCATTCAAACATGCATGTTAGTCTGCTTAACAAAACTATGTTTAACCATAAGAGATAGAAGGCTATCAAACATATTTATACGCATATTAAGCCATAGCACACCACAACATCAATGCACATAATAGAGTTTACACACAGGGTGCTTAATGTTTACACATCCAGAATATCAGTTTTTCAAAACAGAAACTGAAATATTTAAAGTTTTGCAACATCAGGAAAGGATGAAGGAGGGGCTGAGGTAGAAGGCTGAGGACATGAGCAATGAGAAGGCTGACTGGAAGTGAGAGAAGTAATAGCAGCCAAGAGTTGTTTTAGGAGGAGATCATGCTCATCTTGTTTGTTTGCAATGACTGCAAGCAGTTCACTTTGCTGACTGGGATGATTCTTTATTATTTTCAATCTGGATGATTGTGTTGTATTTGTTTCTCCTTCATCTTGTTTTTTTTCTTGTTCTTCTTCTTCTTCAGGTTCTTCAAACACAGAATGGTCAGAAAAGGAAGGATCATTTTTCCTAAAGATAAACTCAGCTAAGCTTCTGGGAAGGCTCTTTCGAAGAATTGCCTCATCGATGCGTCTGGTGGATCTTGGCACTTCCCCTTTTCTTGACTTGATTTTGAAGTGCTCAGGCAGTTTAGATATAAGGTTATAGAAGGGAGGGTATCCTTTCTTTGCTGATTTCCAGTACATAGAGATGGAATGACACATCCAAGTAGACATGCAAAATTTCTTATGCGAGCAACCCTGTCTAGGAGAACAATCATGAGAGGATTCAAATCAGTCATGTTCCCATGTCTAGGATATGGATTAGAGCAAAAGAGAAAATCGAGAAATTTGTATTGTGGTAACAGGTAAACACTTCTGATCCATATCTTATTATTCCACTCTACTCCTTTTCCACATAGTCTTCTGGCAAATTTCTTTTGATCTAACACTTTTAGCTTAGGAGGGATGATTAGTAGGGCAGTGTTTGGCACAATGAGGATGCCAATGAGTTCAGAAACCATCTGAGGAGAAACGCGTACTGACTCTCCATTTTTAAATAGAATTTTGAAACAGTTTGCTTTGGAATCATCTCTTACGGAGTAGTACATTCTCATAGCCAAGGAAGAGTACATCTTTCCACCCCAATGCACCAGATTCGACCATCCCATGTGATGCAATAATTGCATAGCCCCACATTTATGCAAGTCAGTTGTACAACTAGTTCGTTCTATATTGAAGTCTTTGAAATATCTATGACAAACTAGGGGTTGATGATATGGACCAGCGCTCTCTTCATATGAGGATTCTCCTTCCTCATCACTTATGCCAAAAGCCCTAACTCCTTCTTCAGTCCTAATGTCAGTGCTTTCTTCTTCCTCATCCATGTCTCTGACTTCTTCTTCGTTATTGTGCCCGTCTACAGTAGGTTCTTCTACCCTTCAGATGGGATTTGAGAATGGGGTTGACCTATGGACTTGGATCTGACAAAAAGCAGTTTTGCTAGACATATGTTTTCAGAATCAGAGTCCCTAAATCTTATAGGGGCACAACTAGGTCTTGTTGAAGTAGATGTTTTTACCCTAGGAGGTTTTTGTCTCTTGTGAGGTGGAGAACTAGCCTCAGCCTGATCTTCCAATTCAAGTGTTTGGAAATTCTTTGGTAACTTTATCTTTGGCATGGTTTACTTGTATGCAATAAAAGAAAACGAGGAGGGAAGAGTTTTTGAAGTCACCTGAGCAAGAAAAATCACGACGTCTGTGACACCTTGGTTTCTTGAGGTGAGAGGAGCAAAAATCCTATGCTTTTTTGTCGCGAAATCACTCAGAGAGGTTTACCAACTGGTCTAGGGCACGGGATCAAAGAGAGAAATCGCCAGAGCTTTTAGCGCGAGGGAGAACGACGAATTCAAATGAATCATATTTTTCACAGAAAGGGTCTTTTTAACTTAAGCTTATCGATTTATCGACATGTCGTCTCTTACCGGCAAGTCGATCCTTTTGACAACTTTTGCTCTTTTCAACAATGCTCAAATTAACATAATACCGACATATCTGTCATACCGACTAGTCTATTTGCGACATGTTGATTATGCTGAGAGATTTATATATAGCAAAGCAGTCATTCCTGATTTGTGTACTTTGATGAAATCCTATTTGTTAGTGCCTCGACTTGGCCGAGTCCCTGTTTGTCAATTCCATGACTCGGGAAGAAATACTTGCTAAAGAAGCTTGAAGACTCATGAAGATCTTACTCTACCAAAGCTCAAATCTCATTGTACTAGCAATCACAAAAAGGTATTATGGCCATAGATGACCTTAAGTGGAACCCACACCTGAGATAGGACTATTCCTAGGTTAGTTGAACAAATGATAAAATCATATAAGGCCTAGAGAATAAGCTAAACAGTGAATTGGAAATAAACATGAAAAATGAATTATAATCACTATCAGCTCGACCAGTCTATCTTACTGACCACTCGGTGGAGACAGGACCGACTCATTGTGGTCAAGGACTGGTCGGCCAGTTTGACATAGGTTCTGGAACTTAGAACTTTCATTTAGAGAATGCCTCTGACCGAGAGTCTCGTATGCACAGACCCCTCGGTGATGAACTTAAACGACCCATCGTGGTTGACGACTCACCGGTAAAAGACTTGTGAGTTCTGGACTCAAGTAGGCTCTCAAGAAAACAAACATCTAGGTGATTCAAGACCGATCGAGAGTAATAGGACCGACCCCTCGGTAAAAGGCGACAGGTCGGTCTGGGTTTGAATAGTTTTTGTCTTGAAACTTTGTCAGCATGGAGTTGCTCCAAATCGAGTCTCTCGATTGGACCGACCTCTCGTTTTCATAACTGTCGACCCATCGACTACACCGACCTGTTGAACGGGAAGTAATTATACTGTTGGGAGTACATTTAATGCGCAATGGTTAGGTGGTTGAACGGTAATAAATATGAACACCAACCCATTAGTGCCACCGACCTATCGGTACTGGACAGTATGAAAACCGTTGAGACTCCTCTATAAATATGAGTGTTGTATGATCATTTATAGATCTTCCCTGAACTGAGAAAAATCATACAATCTGAGGAACAATCATCTCTATTGTGCCAATATCCAAAATCAAATACCTAATCTTTGATAAAAGATTGTGAGAGAAACAAATGAGAGAAAATAAAATATCTACTAGGACTTGAACCAATTTCCTAGTCTTATTGAATCTGTGATTGATGTACGATATGTTCAAGAAAGAGCATCAACACACCTTGGGTGAATCTTTGAGAAGCACACTTCAACAATAAGAGAGCTTCAAGGTAAGTGCTTCGTGGTTTTAAAATTTGTCTTTAAAACCTTTGCCCCGAAAGTGGATTAAGAGGAGGTACTCCGGAACCACTATAAAAAGACTCTAGAGCGTCGTCTCTAGCACAATGGTGGGTGGAATTCCCAGCCAATTAAGTGAGGTGGAATTTCTACTCTAATTGTGACGGTGTAAGTCCCCACATAGTAAATTTGGGGATAGCTCAAGGTTGGGCGAGTCCTAACAGTGGATGTAGGTTGGTTAACCGAACCACTATATATCATGTGTCCTTGAGATTGTGATGTTAGAGCTAATTTCTTATGTTGATTGTTTAATCACCTTTGCTAACACACACTTATTTGATTGTCATATCAGCCACACTTACACTATTCAATCAAGTTAATTTTAAAAGGAACAACGATTTGAGATTGACCTATTCAACCCCCCCCCCCCCCCCCCCCCTCTCTCTCTCCTCTAAGGTCAAACGTGTTCTAGCACATTGGGATTTTCACTATTCTAAGCATTGCAAAACATAGATATCTCCGAAAAACATGCACAAAATCAAATTTTACATTCCAAACCATACAATGTTTTAATACTTTTGAGTGGTATGTATGGATTTCCAAGTAGAATATGCGCTATAGACAGGAAGAGTAAATTCTAGACTTCTAGTTAGCAGAAATTATGTTTTCCTGATAAGACCTTGAAGTTTTATGTATTGGATCTCAATCTCTTCAAGATTTGGTCGAGTTGTCTTAACAAGGAGTCATGCATTAGGAGTATCTTATTATTAGGTCTGGGTGGGTATCTTTTAGGCTTTACCTTAAGATTTTGTGATTGTCTTTTCGCATGAAGATTTGGTTCTTGATTTTGGACTTTATCCTCCATGTGCCTCTTTCTAAGGTTACATTCCATCTTATAATGTCCAACCATATGACAATAAAAACGCTTACCCTTGAGGGTTTTAGGCTTATCTCCCTTAACTAACACCATTTGGCTAATAGGTCCATTGATTTCCAATGAGAAACCAAGAACCGACCTATCGCCAAACATTTTACCCATTTTTAAAAGTTTTTCCAATTTTTCTTCTCATTGGGTAAATTTATCTTGAAACTTCTCTTTATGGTTTTTTAAGTCTTGTAACTCTAGAGTTAGTTTCACTACATGATCTTCAAGATCTTCTTTGTCATTATTCAGCATCTTGATTTCATCCCTTGTCTTTTTAATGTTTCTTGAAGGTATACTTCGATTTCTTTGATTTTCAAGACTTCTTCATTTGAAGAATTCAGCTTTAAAGTGATACTCATAGTCTTTTCTCAAGTCTTCCAGTTGGTTTGCAAGGTTTAATTTTTTAGATTTAAACATGTCTACCTTCTTAGCCAATTTCTCACTTTCTATATACAAATCATTGTAAGATTTTTGGAGGTCATCATCCTTATCAAAATTCTCATCACTATTCTCTTCTTCACTAGAGGATTCCCCTTGATCATTAACTACTGAGGTAGCCAAACATTTAAAATTTATATTTTCATTTCTCTTATGTTTCTCCAATTGGTTACGAGAGGTGAATCCTTCCATTGAGCTATCCAAAGAGGTACAATATTTTTCAATAAACTCATCTTGGATAATGGTCCATTCTTCTTCATCATGGGTTGCAAGTTTATTCTCTATTTTTTGTTTTTAAGTAAGAGTAAACAAACAATAGAGAATAGTAAGCAAATTTTGGAGTACCCATGAAGTGTTCTAGCACGGATCAACTCGGATGGTTAAATCCTTTATGAAAAGTACTCAGGCTCTGATACCAATTGAAAGTTCCCTTTGGAGCTAGAACAACAAAATTGACCCTACGAGGGGGGGGGGGATGAATAGGTCAATCTAAAATCGTTGGTCCCTTTTTAAATTTACTTGATTGATTAGTTTAAACGCAGCGGATATATCAATCAAGTGAGTGTGTGTTAGCAAATGTGATTAAACAATCAACACAAGAAAATAGCTCTAACTCTACAAACACAAGGACACACCATATATAGTGGTTCAGTTCGCCAACCTACTTTCATTGTTAGAACTCGCTCAACCTTGAACTATCCCCAAATTCACTAAGTGGAGACTTATACCCTCACAATTAGAGTAGGAATTCCACCTCACTCAATCGGCTAGGAATTTCACCCATCACTGTAGAATAGGAATTCCACTTATCCAATTGGCTGGGAATTCCACCCACCATTGTGCTAGAGACGACGCTCTAGAGTTTTTTTATAGTGGTCTTCTTTATACCACTTTCGAGACAAAGGTTTTAAAAAATAAAATTAAAACCAAGAAACACTTTCCTTTGATGCTCTTTCTCGCTGATGTGTGCTTCTTGAAGATCCCACCCACTGTGTACCGACGCTCCTCCTTTTAGTTGTCGTAATCCAATCACAATCTCAGGGTGACAATGAATCTGGTTTCACCATAGTTTCCTAGTTTATGTATTTTCTTTCCTCCTCACTTTCTCACTTTCAAACTCAATCAATAAATTGGTTGTTTATGATTTTCAGTACAAGAGTGTCGATCGTTCTTTAGAGTGTATCACTCTTCTCAGCTCAAGGAAGATAATTAAACGATCACACAACACTCATATTTATAGAGGAGTCTTAACGATTTTTCTGACATCCAGTACTGACAGGCCGGTGGCACCGATGGGTCGGTATTTATGTTTATTATCGTTCAACCACCCAACCGTTGTGCATTAAATGCACTCCTAACGACTTTATTATTTCCCGGTCGACAGGTCGGTCTTGTCGATGGGTCGACAGTTATGGCACAAAGAGGTTGGTCCATACGAGTGTTTCGATCTGGGGCAACACCATGCTGACAGTAGTTTCAAATCAGAAACCTGTCATAGCCAGAACAACTTGTCGCCATTTACCGAGGGGTCGATTCTGATACTATCGATCAGTCTAGATATACTGACATGTCTGTTTCTCCGAGAGCCCGCTTGAGTTCACAGTCTAGAACTCACAAATCCTTTACCGATGAGACGTCTACCACGAGGGGTCATTTAAGCTCATCACCGAGCTGTCGGTGCATACAAGACTCTCGGTCAGAGACTTACCTACAAAGATAGTTCTTTAATCTAGAACCTCTGTCGATTTGGCCGACCAGTCCTTGACCACGATGGATCGATCTTGTCTCCACCGAGGGATCGGTGAGAACGACTGGTCGAGCTGACAATGAACTTAATTCATATTTCCAAGTTCACTTCCAGTTCATTGTCCAACTTCCTCTCTAGGCTTTTAATGATTTTATTATTTATTCAACTAAGCATAGGAATGGTCTTTTCTAAGGTGTGGGTACCACCTAAAGTCATCTATGGTCAAATACCTGTTTTTGTGATTGCCATGACGATGAACTTTGAACCTGGTGGAGCATGATCTTCATTCTTGATCATCTTGAGTCTTCAAGCTTCTAGCAAGTGCTTCTTCCCGAGTCATGGAATTGACAAACAGGGACTCAGTAAAGCCGGGGCACTAACAACATCAATTATGTTATCTCTTTCCTTATCAGTTGTAAACTCTCCTAATTTTAGGCAGAGGAGTCCTTTTATATTTAAATTCAATGAGAAAATAGGGGGAATAATCTTGCAAACCAAAAATCATGTAGGTGGAGGAGACTGCCTCAAACAAGTCTCACACCATCTTTCTCTTTCATTCCTTTTTTCCTTTCCATTCACCCCTCTCAACTGAAACGCCCGAGTTCCTTCACTCATCATTCTAATTTACACGGGTCCAGCGCAGACCCCTCTATTTAATCTTACCCAAATTTATTTCGTGTTAAATCGAGTCTAGTCAATAACGTTAATAATACAAGGGAGGTATGAAAAAGTAAAAGAATTTTGAAAAAAAGGATTTTTCCTAAAATAATAAAATAAAACTAGACTAAATAAAAAATTTAGAAAGAAAAAAAAAATGATTCCCAACTCCATCCGCCGAGTTCATTTCTTTCTCTTCCTTTCCATTCTATGTTTCTCTTCATGTTGTGTTATGTTCCTCCTTTCTCTCTATGTTTCTCTCTTTTTCTTTCTTGGTTTCTCTTTATTTTCTTTCCTCTCTCTGTCTAGTGCGGCGCCAATTCCTTTTTTTTTTTTTCTTTTCTTTCCCTTCGCTTGGTCTGTCTAATAGGTGCGAAAGTAGTGACTGGTTTCTTCACTTTTCTATCTCGCTCGCATCTATCTTGGCTAGATTTCAGATTAAGTTGTAGTTTTTGCTTCAGCTTCTTCTTCAAGCTTTCCATTCTTGAAAAAAAAAAACTAAGTTCGAGAGTGCTATGATAAATTTAGATATTTCCTTTATTATTAATTTTTAATATTATGTTTCCCAATTTGGTGATTTTCCAAATTTAGAGTTTTCCTCTTTTATTTATTTACCTGTCATATTCATATTTCATTTTCTCTATAAATAAAATTTTCGGTCTCTTTTTTATTAAAGGAGAACACAGTATTATTTCACACGGTAGAGAGCCTAACCTAAATCCAATTTTTTCCCACCACTTTTTCATCTAGCAAGCGTTCTTTGAACAAGTTTTTCTTCCCTCCCTCTACTGGAGGAGCTCCATCACCGGCAAAGCGAGGCACAATTCCATTCATATCTGTAGCTCATATCTTTTGTTCTCCCTCTTCACTATTGTCGTTTCTGCATACATCAACAACTTAAAAGAACCCAACATCTCAACTTAGATCTTTAGCTTCATCTTCTCCATCATATCTGGGAATCCAACGCCCATTCAAGGCAAAATCAAGCAAAATTGTCGTTCGACCCTCTGTTTTGGGAACCTAGATTCTAATTTTGCATAAAAAAGAATAAAAAAAACCACAAATCCCAGTGATTCCATCTCGATCCGTTGCAGATCACTTGTCATTCTCTACGACCCTGTTCTGCTGAGCCGCTCGTTGCTCATCGTTCGTCACCGCTTGCAGCCAGTCTGCTGCTCGATGACGTCGTAGTTTCATTCTTCTTCAACGTTGCATGCGCCAGTGATTTTTCAGGCCGCCATCTATGTTCATTGCTGTCAATTCATTAAATCTTCGCAGCTAATCAGTGTGTTGTCATTTCGCAGTCAATCAATGTATCAGCCAATCAATGTGCTATCAATCAATGTATCAGTAATCACTGTTCATCTGCAATTTCTACAATTTTCAAGCTTTGCGTTATTTCATACACGCTACAACTTGCATGGATGTGTTAAGGTAAACTTAGATATTTCCATTATTGTTGATTTCTAATATTGTGTTTTCAAATTTAGGGCTTTTCTTTTTTATTTAATTACCTATCATATTTGTATTCCATTTTCTCTATACATAAAATCACCCATCTCTTATTATTATTTAAAAGTAGACATGGTATTATTTCACATAGAATCCAAGAGTGAATGATGGTGAGGCAAATCTCAGACTGGCTTTGAAGATGAAATCCAAGATGCAGAGGTGGCCGAGAAGATTGAGAGGCATGAGCTGAGAAAGGGAGGTGGAAAAAAAATGAATGCAGGAGATGGGAGTCGTCGGAGACAGAGAGTATGCAATAGGCAGCAATAGAAACAAATGACACAGAGACAATCAGATTAGAAGAATTGCTGCCTACAAACGGAGCAGGTTCAAATTCGAGAAAGTTAGTTGCGAACTAATGATAAGAAATGAGAGAGAGGTCTTGTTTTCATTTCTTACCTTTTTACGTGGGTATAGTGGTCTACATGTGAAAAGGAAAGTGAGAAATTGGGAAATTTTTCTCACCTCATAAACCTATTTCTTACGTCAAAGAAATATGCGGACAGAAATGGTATTGTCTTCCCATCATTTCGTAGGAAAATAGATGGAAACAAAAGTGCTCTAAAAGCTAAACTCAATTAGCTTAATCAAGGTTTGTTTTTAAAAACTACAAAATTATAGGATTAAAAAAATGGGTAATGCACACATGGGTATAGCTTTATTGGTAATCTTTCGTCTCAGGAAATGGGAAATGTTAAGTTCGAACCCCCATGATCTGACCTGATGTGTCCCACCGGTAGTGGGTATTACTCGTGGAGATTTTACGCTGTGTTTTCCACACGTAAATTTAAAAAAATGTAATGATTTTTACACCTCCATTTTCTCGTTAAGTCTACCCCTTTAAAAGGAATTTCCAAATTTACTTTTATTTCTTTGTTTCTCTCCATTTTAGTCTTTCTTAAAAGTAAGAACAAATTTAAAAATTTCTTTCAAAGTAAGAATATCATGGGAAAAAATGGGGTGCAAAAACCACTACCCTAAAAAACTAAATTGATGTGCAAAAATTAAGAGTATCTAAAGACATGGTTTTATTGGTGGAATTAATATAATTTTCTGTAGACCATGTATTCCTACATGAACTTTTTCAATAAACCCACTATATAGTGCCAAAATGGGAAACTGCAAATGGTAAACGGAATTCTTTTAATAGAAAAGACTAACAAGAGTGTGGCTCTAGAATTTAGAGATTGTATGTGAAACCTATCCATTAAAAAGAATGAAATGTATGTAGAGTGCAAACTACAATTAAATGGAAGGAAGAAAATGCTTTATAATAATTATATGCTTAGATTCAACTCTAATTGTCTGTCTAAATTCCTAATGTAAGGATATTAGATAAACATTTATAAATGAATGGTTTCTATTTGATAGATTGCTAATTTATTATCTAATACTTAATATGTAAAAACATTAAATGAGTTAAATTTTTGAAAATTGACTAATTTATAACAATTTTCATATAATAAGTCAATGTTTCTATAAATACATGGTAAGCATTTTACTTTACCAAATTAATAAAAGACAACCATACTTTTAAAATCTTAATTAATGATTTTTCATTGATAGCATGAGCACCATGTGTTCCGGTACTCTTTACTTCTTTAGTCCATTCAAATTTACCAAAGTAAGTTATGGGCCTATAAATAATTTAGTTTACGCCAATTTTTGGACATAAGAGTATCACCATAAGTTAGTTTTTTTTTTTTAAATGATAAGAATATAAGTATTTTTAATAATGAAGAAAACCCATATATTAAGTGATGACATCAGATAAAAAGACGAGTTTAATCTTCTTTATATAAAAAATGGGTGTTCCTACCACTATCTTTTACTAATTATATATATCATTCCTTGTTGGAAGGATTTATGTGCTCTAGCTATTTATATATTTATTTTACTTTAATATATTCTAAACTAATAAATTTAAATTGAAAAATATCTAAAATAATTATTATCAATATTAAAAACAAGAAGATAATAAAGGTCTTAGTTTTTAGTAATCTTTAATTTGATAGACAAAATTCAAGAAATTTCATACAAATATCTTTTCATTGTTTTTTCAGAAAATAAAGATATGACAATTCAACAACTGCTCAATATTTTTTTATTCAACTTTTTCTAAAAAAATATTTTAAAATGTATTTTCTTGTTGCGAAGGAAAGTCGTACGATCCTTTTTATTATACTTTCCATGGATATGACGACATCTTTCATTGAAAATAAAAATACGTCGTCCATCACACTTCACAAGCAAACTTTACAAATTACAACTTTACACGACTTTATGTATCGTTTGAACTCTGAAGCGTCAGGAATGAAATTGAAAAATATTTACCATTCATGTTAGGTAAAAATAACAAAAACTTAGAATGTCTTATTTAAATTTTCTAATGAAATATATTATTAAACGAATCTTAATGCTTATATAATTGGATATGATGTAAAAAAGATTTACGAGTAGATTGTGTATGAAATTTATCTCTTGATTTTAAATATTTAAAAATCAATAAATTATATTCATCAAATTTAAAGATAAAGATTATATAACTTAAATTGTCAATTAATATTGAAACTTTAAATATTTTATATCTAATGAAACAGGGATAAAATTCGGCAAAAGCAGATCTCGGCCGACATTCTGCCAAGATCTCTATCCTCTTTTTTTTTTTTAAATATCAGGATTTTTTTGTATTTTAATTTTTCTAAATTAAAAAAATAAAAAAAATGAAAGAAGGTTCAATTTTGAAAAAAATTAAAATCATTAATATTGGTCAATATTCAAAATATCAGTCAATATCTAGACCGATACTTGCTCGATATGGGCCGATATCGACTTGGGTCTACTGCCAAAATTATTTTTTTTTTATATAAAAAGAGGCAATATTTAATAAAATTAATTGATATCAGTCAATTTTATTAAAATGCCGCCCATACTAACGAAGATTTTCAACTCGGTTATCAAATAATCTATCAAATGAAATCTATCACATGGTATATCTGATCGGAGAATTTCACTCTTTGGCGACAGCAAGAAATAAAAAAAAAATTGAAAGGGGCAGCAGACTTTGCACATTGGTGGCATTTGTGTAAATTGATGGAAAGATAGGGTGCAGATGACAAAGTTTATTTGGTCTTGGGAAAAAGGAAAGTAGAGTAGGTACGAGACAGGACGGGTCTCTGAGAAATCCCTTCATATCTCCCTTTCTCTCTCTTAGAAACGAGTTGGGTCGGGTCTCTTGCTGTAATTGTATTTGTACAAACTGCTTTTGGTAGAGAACCAAATGCCTTTGATGTGTGTGTGGGTGGTGCTGTTTTTTTCATTAAAAAAAGCTGTAGATGTTTAATCAATCTCTTTCCCTCAAAACTTCCTTTTTCTTTCTACTCCACATTCTCCTTCTTATCTTTAAAGTCTCAACAAGTCCCTTTTCTCATCTCATTTTAGTGTTTGTCTCTCTCTTTTTTTTTCTAAAGGATTCACAGGAGTTCATGGGAAGAAAGCGAGGAAGTAGAAGGTTTGTATCATCCTAGCTTTTTTTTTTTTTTTAAATTTTCCGAGTGGGTTTTTTTCTTTTTCTTTTAAGTTTTTCCAAAACATGGGTGGCGTAAAAAGATCTTTCGTCGGCGTTTCTCATGGGGTTTCTTGTGTTTGCTTGGATTTTTTTTTTCTTCATATTTATTGTGATTTTGGGTTTAGCTTTTGTCGGTTCCTTTTAGGAATAGGATTTGAAAATTTTCGCTTCTAAAACCCATTAAGGATTAATTGTTAGGATTTTTCTCTTCACTTCTCCTCGTCTCGTCCTTCGTATATGATATGTTTTTTGTTTTTTTTCCTCTTTCATGGCTTTGGAGTCTTCCCTCTTAGAAGTATGTACTGGTCATGATCCGATCTTCTTATTTCTCCCCTTTTCCCCTCAGTTTTCTAAGTAGAACCCATTCAGATAAGGCTTTTAAGTACTTGATTGGTATTATTCCGCTATGATTTTTTCTGGGATTTAGCCTGCTATGAGTTTCCCTTTTTGTTTTTCCTTAAAATTATTCTCTTTATAAGAAATCTGTCATGGGGTTTTCCTCATCTTTGGAATTCTATTAATCCTCTCATCTTTCATTTTACTGTTTATTTGAGCCAAATAAGGGAAGGCTTTGAGATGTGAAATTTACATGATTTTATGTTGTTTTCCATCCTTCTTTGGTTCTTGTATTTGAGAATCTTTCTTATCTTAACTTGCCCTCTTTAATTTCAACTCACCCTCTACCAGTGGATTGCTTTCAAGTAGAGGATGAGTGTCATTTTATGCTTCTTTTTCCTCCTTTTGGGATTCTTCTCTGGTTTTTGTTTTTTCTCCATTTCTTGCATGGGGGATCTATGCTCCCTTTTCTTTTTTGACGGGTTTCTCTCAAACTCCCATCAATAATTCTGATTATGGATTTTATCTGGCTTCTGACCATGGCCAGTTTTTCTTTGGTGGGTTTTTGTTGTCCCAGCTGATTTATGTCTCAGTGGGGTTCCCTTGTATGCTACCGTCTTTTGATCTTTTCATTCTCCACCTCTCTTGGGTCTCCTCACATATGATTTCATGTCAAAGGTTTTTATTACAGCCTTTGTTTCTCATCTTTTCAGACTTTGAGAGGGGTTTTGAACATGGGCTTGGAAGGAGCAGTACTCGTGTTCTTTCACTGTTCATTTACCTCTTTTTGTGTCGATTATTATTGGATATACAGAGTATTTACCTTGTTTTTTGTCACATAAAATAACATTCTAGAGTCTTCTAGGTGTTGGGCCTCTCAGTTTTAAGCTTGTTGATTTGATGAAAATGAGTTCTTGGGAGATTGTTACCTTCAAGTTTTACATTCTTTTTCACATAAAATAATGTTGTAGAACACTGTAGTAGCTTTTTGTGTTCTAATTTTCTTTGTGGATCGCTCTCAACCTTTGGTTTCCTTTATTTATTTATTTTTCTTCAGGCATCAAACGAAAGGAGGGCATGTATCTGGCCGTATGAAGTAGTAGAAGTAGTAGCCCTCTTCTGGAGGAGAAAGAGGATTTGCTATTATTTTTTTGTTCACAACGGTAACTGGAAACTTTATCTTTCCACCATTCCTATTGATGCTGGAGGCAAAGTACAAGCGGCGTCCTAGTTCCAGCAAAGCTCTTGGGACTGCTACTCAAGGAAGAAGAGGAGGAGGAGGGAGAAGCAAATAAAAAAGGAGAAGGCTATCTTCAGATGTTATCCGTCGAAAACAATCCAGATCCCTCATGTTCAGGACTGAAAAGAGATGGAAGGACAGCTGAGGAGCTTGCCTTGCAAAGGGCTGCAGATCCAGTGGTAGAGCCAGAAGGCCTTGATGAAATCCAACCCCCTCCTTTCTCCATAAGGTGTATTTCTCGTTATCTAATTCTAATCTAACTTCTCCAATGATGGATGGAAAATGGGTTGTTATTAAATTGATCTAACTCTTCTCATCCCATTTCGTCTCAGTTTCTCTTCCGAATAAAAAAACTACCCCTACCCAAGAATTCAAACCGCTGCTTGAATCAGATCCAGAGATACACACGGTTCGAGATTGTGGAGGAATTTAAAAAAAAAAAACTCGGAGTCCTCTAGCTTCTTTTTGTTTTTCTCCCTTTTTTAAGAGTCGTATGTCTGATTAAATTGACCTGAATCCTCATGGATTAAATATGTCAAGGTAACCTTTTTCATTGGATTATCTCATACCGTCTAAACTCTAATGGTTTGTTATAATTGCCGTCTTGTGATGGGTTTCGTAGCTGATTCCCTCTTTATTTGGGGATCAATCTGTGCATCTGCCATGTTTTGTTGGACGATTTCATGTCTGACTTTATTGTTCGTTGGAATTTGATCCCGTAAATGGGGCTTTGTTTTTTACCCAGTTAATTCATGAAATGGGTCCTTTCTAACTTTCAAAAAACCCACCCCAGTGGATCATGCTGCTGCTGCTGATGATGATATTGGAATTTCTGTGGGTATGAGATTTTGTTTTAGTGATGTAGCTTGTGATGACCACGGAAGGTGGTTGATGTAGAGCCTTGATATGATGAGAGATTCACCTCGTCTTCTTAGTGAAACTGCTGTTTTGAGTTATATGCTAGTGTACGTTTAAAGCTCACAATTTCATGCTATCTGTTGGTGGCGTTTATGCAATTTATCATGTGTGTAAGAGAACTTTTTGTGGTTAGCTTGAGCTTAAGTGGATTGACTCTTTGGATTGCAGAGATTACGTCTTTACGGCACGAAGCAAGGATATAGAGGCAAATTGGCCGTTCCCACAGCATATTTTGCAACTTTTCCTGAAGCATGGTGTCAAGGACATATTGCCACCTTTCGAACCTCCTGATTTGGTAGGAGGCCAGTGTTGCAGTAGCATAAGATCACATCAGCTGTTTGACTTTGCAAATGCTGAAAAGACTATAGCAGAAATTGCTTTGCATGATAAGGAAGCTACTGTTTTTTCAGATTCGCAAGGCTATGATATTAAACATTCACATGTGAATTTGGATCAATCAGTTTTAGAACTTTCAGATCGAGGCAGCAAGAAATCGTGTCAGTTGTCGAACCAATTAGGTTTAAAGGAGACTAGAGGAGGAGGAAATATCAATTCAACAATAGTCAGTCATGTTCAAATTGGTAGAAACTGCAACCAGGCTGACGGACTGACTTCTTCTGTACAAGAAACCAACAGCCACTCAGAAGCTTTGGTAGAACTTGAAGGTTTGAAACCTCCTTACCCCACCAACAAGACTGAAAGTTCCAGTGGACCTTCAGATAAGAAGTATCGGTTGATTGTGAAATTGGGTGGGTTTTCTGAATTCAGCCGAACCGAAGAGATAGTTTCAAATTCTACTGCTTTATCTGAACCTATGACTTCAAAGGTTTGCCCTGTTTGCAAGACATTTGCATCAACATCCAACACCACCCTGAACGCTCATATCGATCAGTGTCTTGCCGCTGAGTCAACCTGCAAGCAGGTCATCAATGATGTCACCAAATATAGAGTAAAACCGAGGAAGAAAAGATCAATGGTGGATATCTGTGCGACTGCTCCTCATTGCACTCTTGAAGACCTTGATCGGAGGAATGGCACAAATTGGGCTGCTGATTTGAATTTGTCGTTGCAAAATGGTGAGGTCCGTGTTGAAAGCAAAAGACAAAGGATTGGCCAGGTCGACGTTTCGGATGATGGAGATGATGAGCGTGCTGTTTATGTGGATTCAAATGGTACAAAGCTTCGAATTTTGTCAAAATTCAATGACATGGTGGCACCAACTGCAATAGAGGATTGCACACCTAGGAATCATTTGAAAGATGCAAAGAGATACAAGAGCTTTTTGATTGGCAAGAGGGAACGTCTAGTAGCCAAATGCTCCAAGTATATGAAAGTCAAGCCTCAAAGCAAGAAACTGCGCTCCTTCAGGCTGTCCAAAGATGAGGTCTCTCTCTCTCTCTCTCTCTCTCTCTCACACACACACACACACACACACATCTTTGCTTTGAACAATTTGTCTTATACATCATTTTTCTCCACAAGAACATATCTGAATAGTGACTCGGATTTTATCACTTAAATGGTAACAAGTACAAAGAAATAGACAAGGCTTGTATCTGATTTCATCAAACATTCCTGTGTACCAATCACTAATCAAAGTAGTCATTCTCACTTGTCATTTTTTCTATTTTTAGATCTCGCTACATGTTATTGTGCTGATTTAAAATAAGAGATTTTATGTATCTTTTTTTTGGTCTTTCTTAGTGTGGCAAGTGCAGTTATACACTGCTTTGATCTGAGCAGTAATTTTATTATAAGCTGTTCTTTGAACTTGTTTTAAACAACCGTGTGTAGTAAAAAAGAATATTTTCAATGGAGATAAACTACATTTATATTTTTCATCTCTTTAAAAAGAGAATTTTTTAATCATGTTAACTGTACATTAAATTATTCAAAAAGACTAAATAGCATATAATGATGATTCAGATCTTGGTCATTCACAGTTTTTACCTCTGTCTCTTTCAGACCTGCTATATGTGTTTTACAATTAAGATCATCAAAGGCCATAATTAAGTAATTATGAAAAGTTTTGTCGTCATGCTACTGCAACTCATCTTCTGTCTTTTCTCATGTTGAATCATTGAACTTTGCATTTCCCATTTGTTTGTAATTCTTATCCCTTGCAACTATTCACGTGAGACCAATTATTCCCTTTTTTAGTTTAACTTTTGTGAATGATTTGCTGGTAACCAGATCCCAGAAGCCTCACCAGACAATGAATTGTATATGGAAAATTATGAGAAGGAGAGATCGCTATCCCAATTATTGAAAGCTGGAGATTCAGCCAAAGCCAGTGGATGTGGAACTTTGGGACATTGGGCATGCTCCAAGAGATCTGGTCTTTCGAAAAAAATTGGCAGCTCCAGTGGCCGTTGGTTTGCAGGTGACACAACATCCATGGCGCAAGATCCATTGATCGAGGGTAACCATGTGGCTTTAGGCAATTCCTCTGCTGGGAAAAATCATATTCTGAAGTTCTCACGGTTGCCTCAAAATGGTGGTGCTTCAAGAAGCAAGAGAGTAGAGATTTCTTTGAATATCAAAGATAACAATGAAACGTCACGTAGGGCACCTGAGAGTAATTTCAACAGATTGCTGGTAGGTACTTCCTTTGATAATGGTTGCAAGTTAAAATTTGCCAGATCTTCAGGAAGTTATACTTCTCCTAGAAGCAAGAGAGTGGAAATAAGCATGGGCACTGAAAACTCAGGCTTCAGGAAGAATCTTCTGTTGGGGAAGTCATCAGTCCCCTTGGAGCCTAGCAAATATAATAGTAACAAAAAGAATTCGACTTCTATAAAGCTTCAGAGGGATAAGCATGCAGCTGAAATGAGTGAAACGGTGTGTGTACTGCCCTCTGATGTGGATGAAGGTTATGATCAGATGCATGATTCTACTGAAATTTTAGAACCAAGTTCTGTTAAGATGAATAATATGCACATGAACAATAAACTAAAGCATCTAAACACCTTGGGCTATGAAATGGAAGAAATTACGAATAATGAGTCCATTGGAAGAAACGAACCACTGGAATCTGAATATGGAAGAGAAGAAGCCATAAGCTCATCTGTAGAAGAGGACACTGAGATTTCGAAGGAGCTGGACTCTGCACTTGAATGTTGTAGCCATGAGGTGACAAGTGTATGTTCAGAAGAGGGAGGAAGTGTTTGCCAATACCATGAATCTGAGGACCAAGAATCTGTTTCAGAAGGCTTCCCAGACAATGCTAGCAGAGAACAACTTAAGACATCTGATGAAGCCAAAAAGTCTGATTGCAATGCACCACCAATATGTGCAAATGCTCGATCAGTGGCTCTTGAAAATGATCATGTGGGGCCTGTGAATAGATCCAAGTCGTGGGTAGGGCTGGCAACTCCTAGATCTTGTGATCATCTCGCAATGGATGGTTCTGGTCAAGTGGTTGATGCTGACAAAGCTCAAATAGCTGCTGGAGTAGAGGCACCCATTCAAGGGCATGGAGGAAGTTTCCTGAGTCCTGGAGAGATGGGATTTGAAGCTCAAGAGAACTCTTCTGTAACCTCAAGTGGGCCACACTTCACTCAAGATCAACATCAGCAAGGTGGTGGGGACCCTTCAGGATCTCCGTTGTCTGCCAACTCGGCTATCTCTACCCCACCAGCGACAATATCTGATGTCAAAGTTCTTGATAAGTTGAGTGCAAGCTCTTCGGAGAGGAGTGCTGAAGGTGAGAGTTCTGCATTGCCTTCAACAACAAGTGGAGAAGCAATTGAAAAAGTGAAATTTGGTAGAGAAAACCAGAAGGTTACTGTTTTAGCAGAAAAGGAACCTGTGAAAATTTCAGATCTACCGTGCTGTTGCTCCAGAAAGGAAAGCTTTTCTCGTGGTGACAATTTATTGCCATATCAAGAACCACAGCTCCAAAGGCACAAAAATGTCACAGCTGCGACAGCTGGGCCTGCCAAGGGTAGGCAGGTGGGATCTTCCAATCCACATTTCAGGCCTGATTTCTGCACTGTTAGCACTTCTTCAGTTTCAAGAATCGACGAGGTGGTGATTCCCACATTAGATTTGCCTGTGGCTTCCACTTCAATGAAGGCTTCTTCAACTGTGGCAACTGGGTTCCCAACTAGCAGTGATTTTGGCCTGGGTAGCCCCTCCTCGCAGACCCAATCTCCCACCTCTCTCAATCCTGTTTTAAGGTTGATGGGAAAGAATCTAATGGTCATGAGCAAAGCTGAAGAATCTGAATCTGTGAGTCCTGGAAAAGTTCCTTTAGATGCTCCAAATGACCTTCAAAATGCGAAGTACCTGTCACTTCTTGGATTTTCAACTGGCAATTTCATGGATCAGGCTAATTTTCCTTTCCATCACCAAGCTCCTGATGATTCCTTCATCTTTGGCTCAGATCCATGCTATCCATCAAAGAATTTTGAAGCTGATATTTCTGGTGGATTAAGGAATTGTAGCAATTGTAAGGTGGTGCACCACACTCCTTTGCAGGTGGCTGCTAATCATCGGGATGTTTGTGGGTTAGGCATTATGGGGAGAACTTTGCAGCAGCAAGGATCAAAGATGAGAAATGATGGGCTGCCAAATAGAAAACCCAGTTCTCCATTTTCATATAATGCGGAGAGATCAGCTCCTCATGGCCAATGTCCAAGATCTATTTCTCTCACTCAAGCTCTCAATCCCACCAGAGAGGTTATTCTCATTGATGACTCTCCTGAATTGGTATCCAGCTCAAGTTCAATTGGTGCCAAATACATTGTGGGGTCCAGACGAAACCAACAGTTACCTGTGGTTACTTCATCTCCACTAGTTCTAACTTCTAATTCAACACCATTGAAAATGTTTGGTCCTTTTCAAACGCCGGACCCTTTTGCAAGAGAAGTGTCTCCTGGACCAAAACCAAGCTTTCTCATGTCATGCCCGGGGGCAAATGCAAGTTCTTCAAAGAGATCTGGTGCTTCTCAAGGTTCGAGTGTTCTCTCTCAAAGTTCCTTTGTAATTCAATCACCCTCAACAGGTTTTCTGAATCCAACTCTGTACTATTCTTCAAGCTTGCAGTAGGAAAATTGGATCAATGGCAGTTTCAGATCCATTTATCACACTGAATTCACACCTGACCTGAATGATTAGTGCAGAAGATATGAAAGCCAAAATTGATTTAAAGGTGGGCCGATTTCAGAAGTTATGATCTTTGGCCAACAACTGGTGAGGGAATTTGGTTAGGAGGCATGAAATTCCAGAACTGTCAAGTTCCTTTTTTTTTTTTTTCTCTCTCTGATGATCATTGAGAGTTTTGCATAGAGTCTGTATTTATTATGAATGTATTAAAATATGTATCGGCTTCAAACTGTTTTTTGAGGCTGGCATCTGCAGAACTGCAGTCTTAAGGAGCATGTTTATCCAGTATTGAATAATCATGAATCTGACCAAATCCTTTCTCAATAGAATGTTCACTTTGTCTGCCATATAATGAACAATATCATGTGTTGAGAATCTCTTGTTGATGAGTTTACCATTATGCCATGAAGCAGGTCGACATTTCCATGTGTGCTCATTTGTCTCTCAAGTAATTTATTGTTTTTAATATTATCGACTAATATCATTCGATGATAGTATGGTTTGCACGAAAATTCTTAGGCTCAGTTCTGCTCCTTGAAGCCTTAGGATCAGAGAAATTTCCTGATTTTTAGAATTTTATAGAAACCAGGTTTCCTGGAATCATGGTGAGAAATTTTCATTTCTCAAAATTAGTAGGCTCCAAGTGCGGCCTTTTCTAAAAGTGGCAATTTAAATGGAGAAAGAGAAGGAATTGTAAAATTTTGATTGGCTTTAACCGACAATTTGAGGTTTTGATTTTGTCAACGAATGAAAAGAAATTTAGAAATTGAAGAATGTTCATGTATACTGGAAAATGAAATGGCAAAAAAACCAGTCCCAAATATCTGTTTCGGAGAGAGAAAATGTTGGTTTGGAGAAAGCCATTTCAGAATGCTCACATGAAAATTATCAGATCAGTGACATGGCTGCATCTAAATGAGAGAATATGGATGGAAGGACGGGGGCCATGCTCATGTCTTGCTTCTAAGCAAAGGAGAGCTCGTTTGATGTTGGAATTTAGAATTTTGATAGCAATTATGGAAATGTTAAGAGTTTTGATTGGAAATAACTCATGCAAAATAGCCTGTAAAATAGCCGTTGCGAAGTGCACATGAATTAAAAGGAACCATTTGAGTTGAGTGGAGGGGTCAAGAGAGACGTTAGCTTCGTACAACCAAACCCACGTAAAGGGGGAGAGAGAGAGAGAGAGGGGGACAAGAAGGTAAGAGGAAGGCAAACTGAAACTATACTTACTCTGAGAATGACGTCATATATTGTTGTATGAAGCCCAGCCATCCAGAGATGGTACAAATGAGAAAACTGAAGTCAATACATAAATTCTATCTTTACAGTGAGAGAAGAGAGTGAAGTCAATACATAAATTCTATCTTTACAGTGAGAGAAGAGAGCGTTGTCTCTCGGGATTTGCATCTGTACCGCCCCTCGCTCCCTCCTCGTATTTCTTACTTTCAATTTTCAGCATTGGATTCACACAACTCTCTACTCCTTCCTACACCAGCCCTTTTAAATCTTGGCCAACAAACATTTTTCAGTTTTGAAGGACACCCAAAAAATTCAGCTAAAATTTATAACTTAGCTCTTTTGGCATGGGTCGGCTTCACACTTTAAAGGGATAGTCGTTCCAAAGGTTCCTCAACCCCGTGTATAAACCTGAGATCTTCTCGGGGCTTTTTCAATGTAGGATTATCCTCATTACAGGCTTCCCAACTCAATCCCTAGTGCCCTCGCCACTCGGGCCTACAAGATCCCCAGCTCCAATCCTGGTGCCAGGGGACCCACACCTCTTTCATTTAGAGTCCATATGTTAGGAGGAGCTTCAGGCCTACAAGATTCCTGGCCCAATCCCTAGTGTCCTTTGCCAAGGGATCGACAATTCTTTCATGTAGGATCCATGCGTTAAGAGTCGTCTCAGTCCCACACGAAAGTGCCTCAGTTTGCTCGGATACCAAATTGTAATGGGTCGATTTCACATTCAAAAGGTCTAGTCGCTCTTAATACTCTCTGCCTCCAACTATAAACCCAAGATCTTTTTAGGGCTTTTTCGATGTAGAACTACCGACATTACATGTTACTCTATGATAAGTTGTAGCTCTTGCTCCAACTTTTCTACCTTTTCATTGAATTTCACTTCACGGCATCATATTGAGAAATTATCTTTTGTGAGTAATAAAATAATTGAGATTGTTTTATTTATTTTAAAATGAATTTTACTGTTGAATTAAATTGTCAATGAATTTTCTCAAGTCAGCTCTTGATTTGCTTATTTGAGGTACTTAGAGCAAGAGCAGATGCAAATTGCAGTGCTTTAGAAATTTTATGGGTAATGGTGAGGAACAACCATGTTTCACTTGCACATACAAGTGAAGAAAATAAGCACATCACTTTTATTAAACGTTCAAATCCGAAGACATGCAATGTATTCTTTTTCAAGCGACTCTTTCGAGCAACTCTTTTGAAACCCTTGGAGGTGGTCATGTTATGAGAGAATCAAACCTAGGATGGAACTTCGATAGCACTTTTATCATTTAAGACAATGTAGGAAGTCAGTCAAATGTGTACTCAAATTCAAATTCAAATTCAAATTTAGATGCACAGCTTTTTGTTTAATGATCAACGTGTTAAGGTCTCTTAGAACTTTTAACTAATCTTCAAGACATATGTAAGCCTCCCTATCCACATATATAGAGTAAATCTATGAAGAGTAGTCCTTTGAGGGGCAGTGAGAATCGAACTCAAAACTGTCATTTCCTGAGGCAAGTTTCTGGTCATCACTCTAACTCTTTTAAGTTGGATGAACATGTATATATGAATCTATCCAGATTCATACAATTTTTTTTTAAAAAAATTACTTATAAATTAATGATCTTTTAGAATTAGATTTGCTATATTTGAATATACATCTCATATAGTAGTTAACAAGGCGTCCAGGGCCGTGGGGCCTAAGATGCATTGTGCATATAAATAAAATACAATGTCACTCACCCAAAACACTAAAATATACCGACAGTTACAAAATATATTTTCTAATAGTTAAATTTTTTTTATTTAAATATGAACCTAACAATTACGTGTTTATTATCTATTTGATTTTTTTTAGAAATAAGCTTATTATAAAAATGTCTAGAAAAATAGGTAAGGACCTTAGTGCAAAATGGTCTAAGCGAGCATAAAATGAGTCTAAAGCCTAGGTGAGTGACTACCCACAAGGATAGCACACCTCTCACTACTGTGATATATCTAAAACTAATTGGATATTAAATCATGATGTGGAATGGGATATAAAAACTTAAGATCTGAACTTTATGTCAAAACCCATTTATTTTGAGTTCCACTCTTTAAACTTTTAGATTTTTTATTATTCATTTAAATCTCTAATGGTAGGAAACGGTTTTCGCTTTTGTTGAATAATTAATCACCAAAGGTGCTCTTCCAAAAGGTAGAAAAATTGGGATTGCAAATGAGGAAGATTAGGTTATTTAGAGAAGGCTTTAATTTAAACACCCCTATTTCTTAAATTGGCACTTCATTCTCTAAATGACAAAAGTAGCTTTAAGTAAAAGTTCCTTTTACACTTTCAAATGCTTAAGTAATACTGGGAGCTAAACTTGAGTCTAGTTTCGATTTGGCCAAAAAAAATTGTGGGTTGAGTTATATAATTTTCAAATTCGGATTGGGTCGGGTTAAAAAAAAAAACTTGCATAAAATTCAGGTCAAGTTGGATCAAAATTTTTAAACAGACCTTACCCAACTCGAATTTACATGACCAAAACCCTAAAGTTCTAAACCTAATCTTTGAAATGCTCCCCAAATACCTTAATTCGGTCTTTGCGACAGAGAGACCGAGAGCGAGAGAGAGTCCCTGCTGCACGCGAGAATCAACCCCAAGAGCGAGAGCTGAGAGGGTTCCTGCGAGAGAGAGAAAGAGTTCCTGAGGTTCTTGCGAAAGCAAGAGAGGCCGAAAGCGAGAGAGAGCAAATGAACAAGAGAGAACAGAGATGGAGATCGGCCGAGCGAGATTGGACGAGCAACTTCATGTATGTTTTTAATTCGAGCTAAATCAGCCCCGATAATGAGATATTTTTAATTTTTTTAATCTTATTTTAAGTTTTTTTTTAAAATCGACCTAAATCAGCCATGAGAACGAGAGGGTTCATGAGTGACTGTGATGGAGACGGCATACAATGAGACAAAGAACGAGACCAGGAGCTTTGTCTTGGTAATTTATTTTATATTTTATTGTAAGTTGTTTTTTTTAAAAACCGGGTTGATTCTCGAGGTCAGGCAAGATTGGATTCTATAATTCAGCTTACCAACTCAAGTCAGGTTCAACCATTTTTAACATGGGTTAGAGTTTGATTTATAAAAACTCGGCCCGACCGCTAGAGTTTCAGCCTTGTATAATGCATGATTCCTTCAACTCCTTTAGAAAAGAAAAGACTATTGAATCATATAATGGCGTATTAGAGAGAACCACTTTACCTATCAAGAAAATGAAAGGTCTATAGACAACCTAGTGGGTCAAAAAATTGGCATTCTCCGTAGCCATCTTTCTTTGATTTAATGTGATTGAAAGAAGCTTGGGGGAAATTGAATAAAATCTCAATTGATTGTAAATATTCATTTTTTATTTCAACTAGTTTGAGAATGTGTAGAAAAAATCATAAATGTTGGAACTCAATTAATTTTTTTAATAATGGCACTATACCGGTTGAAGAAAAAAGCCAAAACATTTTATAAACATATATAAAATATAATACGGAACATTTGCAACATTTATCTTAGTTTGTTTATGACATTAAAAGTGAAAATTGATAGCATTATCTTGTTTCAAAACACTTTTTTTTATGATCAAAGTGTTTAAACATATTTTAGAGCACTCAACTAATTTTGGAGACATGTGCAAGCCTCTTTACCCATACAACATAGGCAACTCTAAGGAGTGGCCCTTTGGGGGTGGAGTGAGAATCGAACTAAGGACTTTCACTTTTTAAAGCGGGTTCCTGACCATCACTCCAATTCCTTTGAATTTAAAATGTCAAAGGCTTATAAAAACCATTTTGTTTAATAGATTTTTTTTCTTTAATATAGAGAGTGAAAATTTATTCCTCTTTCTTCTGGCTCACCATATTCATTTCTAAAATATTTTTCTATTTTAATTTTTTTCTACACAATCCTTTTTAAATTTTATGATAAGCCCAGCAAATTCTTCAAACTTACCAAACCTAATCATAAAACCCATTTTTCTACTTTTAGTCATTATAGAAATTTTCCCCATCTTTAGTAATAACAAAATAAAAGTGGATCAAATCCTTCTAATTCACCAAATTCAATCACAAAATTAAAATTTCTATTTTTAGTTTATTTTTTATTAAATTATCTTATTTTTATTATTAATATGTTAAGGATAGATTGACCCAAATCCTAATATTACTGTTTTTCAAATGGTTTAGATGAATTTTTCCTATTTTTCTCGCTAACATAAAAGCAAATCACAACAATTAAATGAATGAATGGTCAAAATTCATTAAACCATCACTTGAAACTATTTCTTTTATAATAAAGAAATGTAAAAGATTAATGACTAAAAATGTATCTTACGTATAAGTTAGATCATTTGTTTATTTGCTATATTCATGAAATTATAGTATGACCTTCAGATGTTTCAATATTTTACATGTACACACAGGAGATAATATTTTTGAATGATGTTGGTGGATTCAATTTCTTGCCAACATCGACAGATGATTCTGGATTACCGATTTGTTGAAAATCGACTTCACTATAATTACTATCTATTAAATTTAAGGTATAGATTTTTTCTTTAATCTTTAAATTACATTTATATTGTAGTTAACAGTTATTTATATGGATTACTTAACCAGCCATGACGGTAGGGCTGCAACTCGGGTCGGGCGGGCCGGGTTTTAATAAACCCAACCCTAACCCGACTCACTCTATATTGAACCTGACCTGACCCGACCCGAAAAAAAAATCCGAGATAGTGAACCCGACTCGACCCGAGATTGTAATACCCTTAACCCAACCCGACCCAACCCTAGTTGCAGCCCTAATCCTTTGTCTGTCCGAGAGAGTGAAGAAAATGGAGCCGGAGAAGAGGGAGCGGGTCACTCTACTCCACAACGCGATGATGGTGACCATGGATCCCGACAAGAGAGTCTTCCGGGATGGCAGGATCCTCGTTCAGGGAGATAAGATTGCAGCCGTTGGTCAATCTCATCAAATCCTCCACGATTTCTCCGCATCCGCACATGAGATCCTTGATCTCCAATGCCCAAACGAGAGCGAGATGGGAAAAGAAGGTTCTCGAAACTCGTAGAAGCCGTCTGGTGTTACCTTTCTCTGTTAGGGTTTGTGTTACCTTTCTCTGCTTAGGGTTTGAGACATTGAGGGTGAAGGCAGCCTTTTATATTAGTTATGAAAATCGGGTCGGGTCGGGTCTTTTCGGGTCGGATTTTCTCGGATCGGGTCTGGTCGGGTTGAAATTTAAAGGCCTCAGCCCAACCGGACCCGAATTTCGGTCGGGTTTTTCTTTTCTCAACCCGACCCGACCCTATAACCCGACTATTGTAACCCGACCCGACCCTATAACCCGACTATTGTAACCCGACCCGCATGATTTCTCGGGTCGGATCATGCGGGTCGGGCCAAAACCCGACCCGAGTTGCAGCCCTACATGACTGGCATAGTTGTTTTATATTTGACTCAATCAGTTACATTCAATTAAATAAAAACTTGAAAGAATTTTAGATTAAAAAACAAAAAAAAAACAAAATACGAATCACGTAATACAAAAATTTTGCTATTTGAGATGGTTCACATAAAGCTGTGTAGATAATTCAGTCGTGATCATAGATTGTCAATGGTAAACAAAGTCTCTACCTCTCTTACCTCGTTTTGGTGAAGGACTTGAGATACTCTTTCATAAAAACAAGAAGAAAAGATAGAACCTCTAGAGAATTAATGTCACTGACTTCTTCTATCAATTACTCCAAGCGCAAATGGAATAAATTTGGAGCTCTTAGACGTTTGGAGCTCTCAGACGTTTCAGAGGTGATGAGTCGGGTCCCTCGAGTTGATCTTCTCTTGGACTACGAGGGATCTTGGTGACTTAGTATTGTGATCGTCTTTTTTGTTTCATTATCAAATCAGCGTAATTTATTTTCTTCATTTTACCGAATGTTTTTTCGTTTTGTTTTGTTAGTTTTCGTGCTCGTCTAGCCCAAGTGTTTAGAACTATCTTAATTTCTCTATTTCTTTTAGTTCTTTGTATGTGCACCTTTTGTGTTTTTTTTTTTCTATTAATATTGTTCCCATTTCCAAAAAAAAAAAAACAAATAGTAATAGATATGTATTTGTGAAAAAGTTTGAAGGCTCGTTAAAACTTTATCACATTTAGAATTATTGTCTTAAAGGGCGTAATATTTTAAATTTTTGAAGACAAATGTCATGCCCTGACTCAAAACATAGGCATGTGACGTGAATAAATTTTCTTTTTCGAGTATCACACATGGGAAACATACGTGTGCTCACAACTCAAAACAAAACCATAAATATTCTTAAATAACCATTAATACCTCAAAGGGGAATAAATCTCCAATATAAGTGTTATCAATCATTCTAGAATTTATTACATCAAAATTCTTCAAATGATAAATGGTAAACTAACACTATCAAATAAAAATAAATAATTGCAATAAATTAACGACATCAACTCGAGTCAAATAATTGAAATAATCAACTAATGTGGTGTGTATGAACAATATGGAAACTAAGCACTTCCTCCGGGTCCCTCGGACCCATCTAGTGCAATAATATTTTAAATTGTAAGGACGTGAGTACAAATAATACTCAGTGAGAAAATATATACATGCTACAGACTCACGCACCCACATAATAACAATGTATAAAATTGAATATAAATGATGCTATGCAATACAATCGTACTATCAATCTCATCAATATGAATATAATGTCCACCAAAAGACACATCTATGGAACGGGCTGTTACAACATGATGATCCCTTGAGATATATAGGCCACGACTTATAAGGTGGAAGTTCAACATAAACATATCTAATCTACCTCTCCCTGCGTCCCTTTACCACTCTGGTGATTAAGTCAAATTCTAGGTGATCGATATACGACTTACTAAGTTAGTACCGCCCTAGTAGGGCTCACAAGCATCTAACCCTGTGCAACACTATACACCAACTGTATAAAATAGTCGTGAGAACGACCTACAACTCAAAGCATGTGAGAGGCTATACTCCTCGACAGCAACCTTATAGGATCAAGTCTCATAGCCGACGCCACCATTCCAATAGGGTTTCTTGATTTAATCATCATCCTGCCACACCAATCTCCTCTACAGAGTGTGGATTACTATTAGTGGGGTCCAACAAGGGAAAGGTACATCGAAAGTCCTTATTCACCCTTTAGTCTAATCCCAATACTAGTTATTTACAACACAGTTATGCCCAACATCCAAACACCCCATTCTCACATCCTAGATATCATCCTAGGTACACATTGTGAGTAGAACCAAAAGGATATGGGATTTAACAATAAGGCAACATGATTATCACATGATAACATAGCACATTCCATAACATAGCATACATTTAACATAAATCACAACTGGTTGATTTAGGGATATGAATTACACACCAAACTTGGGATAATCAATGTGGGTTCATTCAACATGCTACAAATATTTCTTGCAACCATTCTAACCCATCCCATGGTGGCTTAATATCATAAATCCAACTACTCTTTCTTGCCACAATTCAACCCAAGAATTTCAAAATTTCATTCAATAATCATCTTAAACCACATAAAGGAGTTGTCCATTATTATCACAATTTATTATCCATCGCACACAAGATTACCATCATGCTCCATATCACATCTCAGGGGATTAATAATGAAACTTTCCTTCGTGCTAGAACATGATTGACCATGGTGGGGGCGGGGGGCATGAATAGATCAATCTTAAAAACATTGGTCCTTTCAAAAATTCCTTGATTGATTAATTAGAGAGAGTCGGGGGGGAGGGTGAATAGATCAATCTTAAAAACGTTGGTCCTTTCAAAAATTCCTTGATTGATTAATTAGAGTGCAGCGGATACTTCAATCAAATGTGTGTGTTAGAAAATGTGATTAAGCAATCAACACAAGAAATTAGCTCTAACACCACAAGCAAAAGGACACAAGATATTAGTAGTTCGGTTAGCCAACCTACATCCATTGTTAGGATTAGACCAACCTTGAGCTATTCCCAACTCCACTAGGTGAGGACTTACACCCTCACAATTAGAGTAGAAATTTCACCTCACTCAATTAATTGGGAATTCCACCCACCACATGTGCCAGAGACGACGCTTTAGATTTTTTATACTGGTTCCGAAAGCAAGTCTCCTTAATCCACTTTCAGGATAAAGGTTTCAAAAACAAAATTAAAACCAAGAAGCACTTTCCTTAAATCTCTTTCTCGTAGATGTGTGCTTCTCAAAGATCCACCCAATGTGTGTTGACGCTCCTCCTTATAACTGTCATAGAGCAATCACAATCTCAGGGTGACTAAGAAACTGGTTTTACCAAAATCTTTCCTAGTTGGTATCTTTTCTTTCCTCCTCTCTTTCACTAACTCATTAATAGATTTGTTGTATATGATTATCAGGTGTAGGCACAAGAGAGTTGATCGCTCCTTTGAGTGTGTGACTTTTCTCAGTTCAAGGAAGATAATTAAATGATTACACAACACTCATATTTATAGAGGAGTTATCATAGTTTTTCAAATTGTCCAGTACCGACAGGTCGGTGGCGCCGATGGGTCGGTGTTCATATTTATTATCGTTCAACCACCCGACCGTTACGCATTAAATGCACTCCCAACGGTATAATTAATTCCTGGTCGACAGGTCGGTGTCACCGATGGGTCGACAGTCATGGCACAGAGAGGTTGGTCCATACGAGAGGCTCGGTTTGGGGCAACACCATGCTGACAGAGTTTCAAGTCCAGAAACTAGTTTTACATAGAACGACCTGTCGCCCTTTACCGAGGGGTCGGTCATAGTACTCTCAATCGGTCTTGAAATACCGAGATGTCTGTTTTCTCGAGAGCCCACTTGAGTTCAAGGACCCCAACTCATAGGTTATCATCGACGAGTCATTGACCACGATGGGTCTTTTCAGCCTTTCACCGAAGGATCGGTGCATACGAGACTCTCGATCAGATGTACACCCAGAATGACAGTTCTCTATTATGAACAATTTTCAATTTGGCCGACTAGTCTTTGACCACGATGGGTTGATCCTGTCTCCACCGAGAGGTCCGTGGGAACGACTGGTCGAGCTGACAGTGAAACCAAAAACATATTTCCAAGTTGGGTTCCAATTCACTGTCAAGCTTCTTCTCTAGGCTTTTTATGATTTTACCATTTATTCAACTAAGCCTAGGAATTGTCCTCCTAAGATGTGGGTACCGCCTAAAGTCATCTATGGCCAAATAACTGTTTTATGATTGCCATAACCATGAGCTTTGAACTTGGTGGAGTTGATCTTTTCTCTTAATCACTTTGAGTCTTTAATCTTCTAGGAAGTGCTTCTTCCCGAGTCATGGATTTGACAAACTTAGGGACTCGGCAAAGCCGGGCACTAACAAATAACCATTCATGCAGTGTATAGGGATTAACAACCTATTTATCATGCATTATTGTTCATAAACAACATAAGAAAATTCCTTAATTTATCATATAAGCATTTAAAAATCCAATTAGTGTGTGTAGCAATCCTCACGTCAAAATCACGATGTCTCGGGTTGATCTTCGGGTCGTACCTCGACGGGTTCGGGATTCAAAGGCTCTAATCAAACCAAGAGAACACAGTACACCCCTATTACTCCATGAATTAGGCCAAATCAAAGCTTAGAAGCAAAATCCCCAATTTGCGTCTTTCCCTAAGGTTCCAAATCCAATTTCAATTTAAATGTACGCCCAAACAAGGTTTTATATCAAAATCTCCAATTTATTTTCATGGATTCCTCTCCAAATACAGTTTATTATTCACCACATACCCTATTCTCAACCCCTCCCACTCAGATCTCATCAAAGAAGAAGAATGGAGAGAGCAGGATCACAAATTTTACCTTTTGCAGGAGAAAGAACCGTGAAAGGGGAGGCTCCAACCGCGAGAAATCCAAATCCAAAGCCTTTGATGGGTGAAAATCAGTGTAGGGAAGGTAATGGAGGCTAGAGTTTTCTGGTGGGGGAGATAGGTTGGTTGCTTGGAAGAGGAAGGGGGTGAAATAAGCCTAGTTTCATACAAACACAAACTTAAATAGGTAGGCTGACTTAGGCATCGCTCGACACATCGGCATTGTCGATGCATCGACGACTCAACATGGCCTACACATTGGTAGGGTCGACACATCGGCAGCCAACGACCAAAAACTCAGACTGTCAACAAGACCTCTCAGATCGATACTATCGTCCTTGTCGACTTGTCCACACTTCGAAATAGTCGACACATCGGCTCGGACGTCAGTCTTACCTTCCAATTTCTCACTTACCACGTGTACACTGGTGGGACCTATGCACCTCTCACACGCATAACTTCTATTATGACGTCATATATGGGTTATTCTAAGGGCCGGACCATTACATCCCACCCCCCTTAAAAGAAATTTCATCCTCAAAACTTGAAATACCAAAAAACAACATACCTGGAAGATCAAACAAATGCGGGTACAACTCCCGGATCGCTGACTCGAGCTCCCAAGTGGTATTCTCTGCTCCTCGATGTTTCCATTCAACTTTGACCAATGGAATCGTCCGCATGGGAGTTTTTTGAAACCAGTCCTAGAAATCTTATGGGACCTTCCTTGAACGTCACATCCTCATTGAGTTCTACATCTTCACAATTTACCACGTGAGAAGGATCAGGCTGATACTTTCGGAGCATCGACATGTGAAAAATGTTATGGATTCGAGCAAGTTGTGGCGTTAAAGCTAATTGATATGCCACCTCACCTATCTGCTCCAAAATCTAAAAAGGGCCAATATATCTTGGGGACAACTTCCCTTTGCGTCCAAAACGTCTAACTCCATGACGTGGGGATGCCCGAAGAAAAACATGATCGCCAACAACGAACTCTAAGGATCTTTGCGTATGGTCCGCATAAATTTTCTCGTGGCTCTGCACTGCTAACATGCACTTTCTAATAACTGCTACCTGCTATGAAGTTTGTTGTACCGTGTCAGGGCCAATAAAATCTTATCTCCCACCTCTGACCAAAAAAGTGGAGAACACCACAGTCTCCCATACAAACCCTCATACAGAGCCATCTGTCTGCTGGACTGGTAGTTATTATTGTATACAAACTCTACGAGGTGTAAGTGATCTTCGCAACTTCCCCTTAAGTCTATCACACTAGCCCGAAGCATATCCTTAAAAATCTGAATAGTCCTCTCCGACTGACCATCTGTCTGTGGGTGGTGTGTTGTACTAAAACACAATTGGGTCCCAAACTCTCTCTGTAAACTCTGCCAGAATCTCAATACAAATCTGGGATCTCTGTCTAAAACAATTGAAGCGGGTACTCCATGACGAGCAACTATCTCTTTGATGTACAACTTACTCAAGTTATCCATTGAGTCTATCACCTACATAGGAATAAAATAGGTTGATTAGTGCGACGATCCACAATCACCCAAATAAAATCTCTGCCTTTTGGTGACCTTGGTAAGCTTGTCACAAAGTCCATTGTAATGGGTCCCCATTTCCACTGAGACACTAGAATGTTCTGCATTTCTCCGCCTGGTCTTTGGTGCTCAGCTTTAACTTGCTAACATGTATAACAATGGCGTACATACTTAGCTACGTCTCGTTTTAAACCTTTCCACCAAAATTTCCATTGAATATCTTGATACATCTTAGTACGGCCTAGATATGGCAAAACGGGAATGATGAAATTGCTTAAGTACCTCCTCTCTACATTGAGCTGTAGTAGGTACAAACAATCTTCCTCGAAGAACCAATCCACCTCTGATCTCATTGACCATCCTTCAGAGCCTTGCCCTTGAAGCACTTTCTATCTCAACTCTGAAGCTAAAGGATCTACTTGTTGTGCCTTTATTACTCTTTCTACAAATATAGGCTGCACAACCAAGTTCTGTACCCAAACTGAACCACTGTGTTCTACCAACTAAATATTATAATCGGCTGTTGTCTCAAGCATCTGCCACTAACCAATCCCAATACTAGCCACTATTCTTTGGGATTTTCGGCTCATTGCATCAACCAATACATTGGCTTGCCAAGGTGATATGAGATTTGAAAATCATAATCCTCTAGAAACTCCACCCATCGCCACTGTCTCAAATTCAAGTCTTTCTGAGCGAATAAATATTTGAGACTTTTGTGATCGGATAACACTTCGAATCTTTCACCGAACAGATAATGCTGCCAAACTTTCAGAGCATACACTACTGCGGCCAACTCAAGGTCGTGAGTAGGATAATTTTGCTTATGGGGTTTCAACTATCGGGATGCATAAGCTTCTACTCATTTGTCCTACATCAACACACAACCTAGACCAATCCAAGAAGCATCACAATATACAACATAACCCTTACCAGGTTCCGGCACCACCAAAACAGGAGATGAAGTCAATTTATCTTTCAAATCTATGAAGGCTTTTTGACAATCTTCACCCAAACAAAAGCAACTCCCTTACGAGTTAATTTAGTCATTGGTTCCGCAATACTGGAGAAATCTTTAACAAATCTGCGTTAATAACCCACTAACCCCAAGAAGCTATAGATTTTCGCTACATTCCTCGGCTTTCCCAACTAATCACTGATTCTATTTTGGTGGAATCCACTACCACACCATCTGTTGAAATCATGTTGAGACATGAAAAATAACATTTTTACCCCTAATATTGGACTAGTTAGCCTTCAATTTTGTATATATTAGATACAATTAATGTTTTTTGTTAGTTTTGTAGAAAAAATAGAAAATATAGGAAATCAATCAAAATCAAAGGAAAATTGCAAGTTTTGTGCTTAAATTAGAAGACCTAGAATTATAATAATTAATTTCTGACCACTTTTAGGATTTTTAATGTACATTGATTAATCTGGATACAATTATGAGAGTCTAGATTAAATCAATATTTTTAGATTTTAAGTGGTGAGTTGATTATTTTAATTCTAGAAGAGAGAAGCTGCAATTCAAGGGCCAAAGTTTGAAATTCAAGATCCATGGGCCAGAAATGCATTTCAGATGGGCCAAGTTATGCTCTATATGGCAAGCTATGCTCCAGGCTCAAGCAGTCCATGTGCATATCACAAAATGGACCAGGCCAATGTCCAAGTTCAAGCCCAAGTCCAGCCGGTTCTAGTCAAAGTCCAAGAAGTCCAATTGTCCAAATCCAATAAGCTCCAAAGCCATATTCAATTTGTTCTATGTAAACCCTAAGTCCACATGCTTATAGCCTTGTCCATATCCATGTCATCCACACCATCCATTAGCCATCCTTTAATCCAGACCATCCATTTCATTCATAAAATTAGGAAACCCTAGAGCCACCTTTCAAAATCCAATACACACAATCATCATCTTAGATCTAGGCCATGCATTTTACCATCCATTTAGATTAACTATAGAATCTTAACCCTCCGTGCATTATCCCATCATTTTCATAAATTCATCTCATCCATCCATTAATAAGCCATTAGATTTTAACCCATTCAATCACATCCATTCACCTAGATTTAGATTAACTTGGAACCCAAGCCACCTCCACCTATCCATTCGAATTTTACACATCACCAACACCTCATCACCTATCTATCTCCACCCACAAGATTTTCCCATATCCCAGTAGATCCATTCGAATTTTGGATAGGTTTACCCTCCACATCAACACATCTCATCTCAACCATTCATACATTTTAACTTTTAATCTCCTCCATCCATATCATGCACACATCAAACTCTAATCCTATGTGTCAAATTAGCCCAAGCCTTACCCAATCCCTACTTTCTCTCATTCTTTTCTTAGCCTCCAAGCCAACTTCTTACCTAAGACACTAAATTCGTGTATGCCTTGTAGCTGTAATTTTTTCATCTTAAAATCCCATCCATTCATGTTTAAGTTAGATTTAATCCCAGCCATCCATTCATCACTTAAATTAGATTACATCTCCACCTTTCATTTCAAACCCAAGCCTATAAATAGTCCATTCTACCATTGCCAAACTCGAATTGGATCAGGAGCCAAAAAGAACTGAAGATTGGAGAATACTCAAGAGACTAGGAGCTATAAACGAATTTTACAAGTGAGCATATCAATTTGTAAATTTATTTTGATTGTCTTTGATGAATTTTTTGCTTCGTACTTGAATTCTTTCATTAAATAAATATAAGATAAGCTCTTAGAACCCTGAAACATCCAATTTTTTTATTTCTTTTATGATTGTTTGATTTAATTTTAAATTTAAATTCTTTATTTAATTAAAAAGACATAATGGAATAGTTAGAACTTAGGTTTCATTAGATTCAAATCTAAGGTTCCTTTGGGACATAATGAAATAGTTAGATTTTGAATTTAATTAAATCTAAGGATCTAAGGTTTGGTTAATTAAATTAAAGTTTATAAATTTTAATTTTAATGAAAGGCATGAATTAAGATTTAAATTTTACATGAATTTCAGATCTAGATCTTTTATTTGTTTACTTACTTTTGGGCTATGATTGATCTATTCTACTACCACCATTAAATTATGTTTTGTTTTGTTATTTCATTTATTTTAATTGTCAATTTATTTCCTTTGCTAGTTTTATTTTGTTATGTTATTTGTTGTATTTTCTATATTTATTTTTGTTGTTCAATTTATTTTCATTCTTTACTTTGTTCTATATTTTTGTATTTATTTATTGTATCCACCTTCTCAAAGATGTATTAATTGATGTGAGATTTAATTAAATTGGACTTTAAGTTTGCTTTCTTAAACCGGGATGTAAGATTATTTATAAATTCTATATTAAACCGTTATCTTAATTGGATTTTAAAGTTGAATAATTGGTTAAGTTTTATATTTAGTTGATGTTTACATTATGGATCTACTTATTTAGAACTAGAAGATGATTAACTTAAAGATATAATTATAAGGATAATTTCATTTCTATGATGGGATTAATTTAAAGATCTATATGTTTTACAACCTACAAAATTCCAATATCATGTATATTTTTTTTCTTTCATATAACTTGTTCCTTGTGGGATTGACCTCGCACTCTTAATGCTATACTATACATGGTTCGTGCGCTTGCGAGTAATGAGTAATAAATTTAAGACTACAACAAATCACATGACCAAGAAACTGCACCTCTCCCAGCCAAAATTCAAACTTGCTTAGTTTTGCATACAATTTGTGTTCTGACAAAGTCTGTAACACTATGCACAGGTGTTGATCATGTTTTGCGTCAGTCACAGAATAAAATAGAATATCGTCAATAAATACCTCAACAAAGTGGTCCAAATACGGTCGGAAGACGCGATTCATCAAATTCATAAAGGTGGTCGGCGCATTTGTCGCCTCGAATGGCATCACAACAAACTCAAACTGTCCAAACCGGGTACAAAAGGCGATTTTCTGAATATCACTCTCCCTCACTCTCAACTGATGATAACTTCACCAAAGATCTATCTTAGAGAAGTACCTGACTCCTCTCAACTGATTGAAGAGATCGTCGATCCTGGGCAGTGGGTATTTATTATCTACCATCACCCGGTTCAACTTCCGGTAGTCAATACACATTCTCATAGTGCCATCTTTCTTCTTAACAAGCCAACGTGCCCCATGGAGAAGTACTTGGGCGAATAAAGCCAACAAAAGAAAGTTCGATGATCTAAGTCTCTAACTCTCTCAACTCTGCCGACGCCATGCAGTATGGCGTAATAGAAATGGGTGAGGTGTCGGACATCAACTCAATCACAAACTCAACCTCTCGGGTTGGAAGCAACTCTGTAAGCTTCTCATGAAACACTTTCGGAAACTCCTGCACTACCCGAGGCATAAGAGTATGAGTATCCCGCACGTCCTCCCAACCCAAACTGGCAATCATGCCCTGAACCACTGCATCACCGCGAAACACACTAGCAATCGGACTAAGAATCAAACTCAGTCTACTGGCAAACTCTTCGCCCATCAACGACAGACCAATTATCTTCCTCTCGAAACAATCCATAATTACTTGATGAGCTGATGTTGAGACATGAAAAATGACACTTTTACCCCTGATTATTGGGGTACTTAGCCTTCAATTTTGTATATATCACATACATTTAATGTTGTTTGTTAGTTTTGTAGATAAAAATGGAAAATACAGGAAATCAATCAAAATCAATGGAAAATTGCAAGTTTTGTGCTTAAATTAGAAGACCCAAATTTTTTAATAATTAATTTCTAACCACTTTAGGATTTTTAATGTAAATTGATTAATCTGGATCCAATTATGAGAGTCTATATTAATTCAATATTTTTATTTTAAGTGATGAGTTAATAATTTTAATTCTGGAGAGAAAAATTGCAATTCAAGGGCTAAAATCTGGAATTCAAATCCATGGGCCAGAAATCCACTCCCATTAGGCCAAGCCATGCTCCAAAGACCAAGCATTGGGCCACAGAGTAATCCATGCGCAATTCAAAGTGGGCCAGGCCAGTGTGCAAGTCAAAGTCTAACAGGCCAAAGTTCAAGTCCATGAGCTCAAGTCCAAGGTGTCTATTTGAGGCCCAATTACCCAAACCCAATCCAATTACCCATACTTGAATTTCACTTGTAAACCCTAAGTCCACATGCCATTACCTTCTCCATGCACATATCATATCCATCATCCATTTATCATCTCTAATCCAGACCATCCATTCCATACATAAACTTAGGAAAACCCTTGAGCCACCTTACTTAATCCAATCCATATATTAATCATATTAGATCTAGGACATCCATTTCATCATCTATCTAGATTAACCTTAGAACATCAATTCTTCATGCATCATCTTACCATTTGTATAACCCATCTTGACCACCCATCACTAGGATCATTAGATTTAAACCCATTTAATCTAAGCCATTCATTCATAAAACCCTAGATCTAGTCAAACTTGGATCTCAAGCAACCCCAATCCAATCCATGCGCATATGCCACATCACCAACACCTCATCGTCTAATCCTTTCCACTCCACACGATTTTCTCATATCTTTCTCCACCTCATTCGAATTTTCCATAGAGTCAACCCTCCACATCATCTCTCATTCATCCAACCATTCATTCATCTTGACTTTAGATCTCAACCATACATTGCATGCAATTCATTAAACCCTAATTCCATGTGTCAAATTCGACCATAGCCAATCTAATCCCTACCTTTTCTCCTTCCTTGCTTAAACACCAAGACAACCTCTCCTCCAAGCAACCAAATTCGTGTAACCCTATGTAGCCCTAACCTTTTCATCTTTTAATTCCATCCATCCATATTCCATGAGATCTAATCCAAGCCTTTCAATCATCACTTAAACCAAGATTAAATCTCAACCATCCATTCTAACCTGAGGCCTATAAATAGAGCACCAAGGCATTGCAAAATTCAAACTGGGTCATGAGCTGAAGAACATTGGAGTTTTGAAGAACGGAGAAGACAAAAGAGAAGAGCATAATTCGAATTTTACAAATTCAGATTTATTTAATAATTTTTATTTTTAAATCTCTCTCTTTGATGTACTTTTCCAAGAGTTATAATTTTTCCATTTAATAAATTTAAGATAAGTTTTTAGAATCCTGAAACATCCAATTTTCGAGTTTTATTGATGATTGTCTGATTTATTTTTAAGTTTATATTCTTTGTTTAATTAATTGAGTATACTGAAATAGTTAGGACTTAGATTTCGTTAGATTCAAATCTAAGGTTCCAATGGGACATAATGAAATAGTTAAATCATGAATTTATTTGTTTTAAATCTAAGGACATAAGGTTCGATTAATTAAATTTAAGTTTATGGATTTTAATTTTAATGAAAGATTTGAATTGAAATTTGGAATTTTACACGAATTTCAGATCTAGATCTCCTATTTGTTAATAATTTTGAATAAGATGTCCAATGATGGTTGTGATTGATCTAATCCAATTGTAATTGTTTTGTTAGTTCATTTATTTTAATTGTCAAATTATTTCCTTTGCTTACTTTATTTTGTTATGTCATTTACTTTATTTATTTGATTCATTGTATTTGTTTCTTTATTGTTTATTCAATTTATTCATGTTATTTATTTTATGTAAACTTTATTTGTAAATCCACTCTCTCTTAATATTTGTTAACTAGGTTGGACATGTAAATATTTTATTCTTAAACTTGTAAGTTTAAATTGAGATGAGGACTATCTAATTTCACCATTGTTAGTGCCTCGGCTTGGCCAAGTCCCTATGTTTGTCAATTCCATGACTCGGAAAGAAGCACTTGCATGAAGTTTGAAGACCCAAGATGATCAAGAGAAAAGATCATGCTCCACTGGATTGAAGCTCATCATTATGGCAATAACAAAATAGGTAAAATGGCCATAGATGACTTTAGGTGGTACCCACACCTTAGAGAAGACTATCCCTATGCTTAATGAAACAAGGTTAAATCATAAAAAGCTTAGAGAGGAAGGTTGACAGAGAATTGGAACCCAACTTGAAAATATGTATTTGGTTTCACTGTCAGCTAGACCAGTCATTCTCACCAACCTCTCGGTAGAGGCAGGATTGACCCATCGTGGTTAAGGACTGGTCGGCTAGATTGACATAGGTTCTAGATCATTGAACTGTCATTTTGGGTATGCCTCTGATCGAGAGTCTTGTATGCACCGACCCCTCAGTGAAAGGCTGAAACGACCCCTCGTGGTCAACGACTCCTCGATCAAGATATTGAGTTCTGGAAACCTTGAACTCATGTAGACTCTCGAAGAAACAGACATATCGGCAATCAAAAACCATTCGAGAGTGCCAGGACTGATCCTCGATAAAGGGGAACAGGTCGTTTTGGGTAACATGTTTCTAAGAGATGAAACTACTATCAAGCATTTTTTGCACCATAATGAGCCTCTCGTATGGACCGACCCCTCGGTACCATAAGTGTCGATCCATCGTCGACAACAACATGTCGACCAAAAAAGAACATTAACGTTGGGAGTGCAATTATTGCACAATGGTCGGGTTTGTAAAGGTAACATCTCAAGTCACCAACCCCTCGGTGCAACCGACCTGTCGGTACATTACCATTACTACAACTGCTTGTCTTCGCTATATAAATAATCCTTATGCAACCAGCTGATATCCTTCGGAAGGTTCAATTGGACCCTCATCTTTATCAGTGAGCTTAACAAGGGCCAACAGAAGGATCACTCTCTCTCTCGTGCTTACAGTAGGGGAATCAAATACAACCAATCAGATGTGTTGAGTTGTGATAGAGAGAGGAAGGAAGAAAACTCTTAAACAACCAATCTGAGGATTGAGTTAGAAAGTGAGAAGGAGAGAACTTTAACCTAGGAAACCTTAGGTAGAACCAGTTTCCTTGACACATTGGATTGTGATTGCTCAACAGTGGCTAAAAGGAGGAGCGTCGGCACACATTGGGTGGGATCTTGAAGAAGCACACATCAGGAGAAAGAGCTTCAAAGGCAAATGCTTCTTGGTTTTAATTTTCTTTACAACCTTTGTTCCGAGAGTGGATTAAGAAGAGGTACTCCGAAACCACTATAAAAAACTTTGGAGTGAAGTCTCTGTACAGTGGTGGGTGGAATTCCTATTCGATAGTGGTGGGTGAAATTCCCAGCCGATTGAGTGAGGTGAAATTCCTACTCTAATTGTGATGGTGTAAGTCCCCACTTAGTGGATTTTGGGGATAGCTCAAGGTTGAGCGAGTCCTAACAGTGGATGTAGGTTGGCTAACCCCACTTTAGATTGGTCGTATGGTGTTTGATCTTTATGTGTTGGTATTTAATGTTTGAGTACTCTTCTTAACACACATCGCTTTGCATATTGATTATCTTATTCTACACATTGTGCAATAGCATCGATAATCAAGGTTATGTAAAGGGGCCAAAATCTTAATGTGAATGCTCAAAGAATTGAATAAACAATCCATCAGACTAAACAATTCTCTTGCTTAAATATTTTGCTGCACTCAAAATAATCAAGAATTTTGTAAACACCATTAAAAATGGGATCGACCTATTCACCCCCCCCCCCCCAGCATACTGAAAATGGGAACTTTCAACCATTCTAATAAAAAGATGAAAAATTCAATGAATCTAATTTTGACTTGTTAATATAGTTTAAAATTTTGTTTCCTTTAGATCTAAGTTAATCTAAAATTCTATGTTTTAAAATTCTTTTTCAAAATTATAGAATTAATTCTATTTCACAAATCATATCTTTTTAAAGGGTACCAATTTAATCTATTTGATTTAAGCATATATTTTGTGAATTTCCTTTGGGTTCGACCTTGCACTCACACTGCTATATTATATATGGTTCGTACACTTGCGAGTAATAAATTTAAGACACAACAGTTGACAACCAGTCCATGCCCAAAATTATGTTGAAACCATACATGTCCAACACAAACAGATCAAACTCAATATTTAAGGTGTCAATTTTCATAACACAGTTCCTGCACATTGTATCAAATATAGTCTCTTGTCCCAACGGAGAAATGACATTTAAAGGTGTACGAATCGAATCAATTTGAAGCCCCAAAAGATGAACAAACCAGGATGCAGTGAATGAATGTGATGCACTAGAATCAAACAATACTTGTGCCCATGAACTATAAAAAGGTAAGATACCCTGCATCACTGGAGGATCAGCTATATCTCCATTATGGGGCAAATCGGCGAGCATCCTGCTAGAAGAACCTTGGCCCTGCTGGCCTTTACCTCCGCCTCGACCAGTCCTCTGTCTAGAATCATCTACTGAAGCATGTGGTGCCTACTACTGGGCAACAATGGGTACCGCCCTCATATTCTGCTGAGGGGCCGACGCCCTATTGGTACCATATTTCTTTGGACAATATCTAGAAATATGTCCCTCCTGATTGCAAGTGAAACAAAGCTTCTTATCAGATCCATCTCTCTGATGGCACGTCTTAGTGGAGTGTCCCCGCTTACCACAAATCTGACATTCCATTGATCGAGTCCCAGACTCGTATTCTTTTCTAACTGACTTGTTGGAGGATCCACGTGATGGATAAGGACTGCTCTTCTTTTTATTCTTATTCTTGTCATTGTAGAATACTCTATGTCCGCCATCAGAAGAAGTCTCAGTCTACATTGCTCCAGCCCTTTTTACAGTAGCCTCAGCCAAAAGGGCTCTGTCCACCACCTCTGCAAAAGTCTTAAGTCTCAGGAGGGTAAGCTGGCTCATAATACTATGGTGTAAACGTTGTTCAAATATGCGAGCCTTGGCATTTTCATCCACAACTATGTTTGGCGCAAACCGAGCCAACTCATTGAAACGAGTTTGTTAATACCCCGGATTGCCGAGTTCCTTGTTTGTCAAATCCATGACTCATGTGAAGCCTTGCCTTGAAGATAAAAGCTCAAGAATAAAAAATCAAGTGGTGGTTGAATCAAGCTCAAGTATGGAAGACCAATCAAGATTCAATGGATCATCAATTGTATGGCAATCATTCAAGGTAAATTGGCCATAATAGACTCTAGGTGGTACCCACACCCTTAGGATGACCTTGTCTAAGCTTAGATAACACGTTTGGATAATTAACATAGCCTGGTGGTTGTTTGACACCAAAATCAGAATATGGACTTAATTTGTAAACCATTGATTTTACTCTCATGCCGACACATGGTGTCTGGTGACCGATCGTGTAATGACTCGACTCGGTATTTCAGGAATTTGGTGAGATCTATGGATCTCTAAGACGTTTTCAGGTGTCGGTCGATATTTCTTTTGTTTTCTGACTTTAAAAATAATAATAATAATAACAATTATAATTATTATAAAAATTTGATTTCCAAATTTTAAAATCTGGATTTTGCCTTGTTTTGTGTGATTTAAATTTTAAATGCCAGGATTTAAAATTTTAGTTTGAAAAAATAAAGGGTTAAGAGTCCACCTTACGTGACCCCAACAAAAACCCCATTTGTTGCCGTTCATTCTCCAATTTGTTACAACCGATCCCTAAAACCTTTCCTCAATCTAGTAACCATCCAAACCCTCTTTTCCCTATCTCTACTCTATTTTCCTCTCCTCATGACTTACTCTTAAGACTTTTAACATCTAGAGAGAGGAAACAGAAGCCGCAGCCCATTGTTTTGCCTCAAATCAAGTGTCCCATCGTCTCCTCCGTCCGTGCTCTCTCTTTGTTCTTCTCTAAACTGCAACCTACCCTCGCTTAGCCAGATTTGGGTGGCGTTGATCAACCATTTCGCTCAACCAACCGCTGGTGTTGTCTACCCATTCCCAACCTCAGATCTGGCTTTGCCAAGTCGGTCGTCCTACTGCAACTTCAACCTGCAGACACCCCTTTCAATCTCCTGCACCCTTCGCCCAACCAGCTTTCTACCCGACGTTTCCCAGGTTTGTGCTTTTGATCTCTTGATTTTTTAAGCTTGTTGATTTATTTATTGCTTAAGAATGTAAATTTATAATCGTATAGATTTAATTGCCTATTTAATTACTCTTGCCCTATGGCTTATTTCACCGATTCCATCTAATCGATCTTCTACTTATTTTAATTTGTTTCATGCCTGCTAGCATAGATGCTTGAAAGTTCTCAATTTGGTTTATTTTCCTTCAAATTGGGGGTCTTTCTCTCTTGGTTTATCTTATGTGATTTCATTCAATCTCTTTGTTAGCAGTAAACTAGTTAATGTTATTTATTTACTTACAAACTCTATTAAATGAATTGGTTTTAAATCCTTCTATCTGTACTTATTCATGTCTTCATCTGTTTGTAAATGAGACTGTATGATAAACACCCTCCCAGGTATTGTGACGGGTAAGTACTATTTCTGGTTTATTCCCATTTGAATTGATTAATTGAAGATTTGGATTTCAGCAAATACCATATTTAACTCAGTTTACTCGATTTATAAAATAACTCGGGGACTTTCGGTATTTATTGATTTAGTAAAGATTAGAATTCTAACCTCTTCTATATTTTCTTTTAGTACTCACCTTATTTACTTTTGAAAATGTAATCCTACATTGTCTGTTTCTCGCCAGTTTTCTTCTTTCATCTGAACACACTGTTGATCATTTTTTTTTTAAAAAAAGGGTAAAGTCTGTTATATTTCTTTTTAAATCTGAAGTAGGTATCCAATTAGTATGAAATATTCTCCATGTGTATTTCGAGTTATTTCGGAGTTTTCACCCCTTCTTATTTCAAACAAGGTAAACTGATATGATCTTTTGATAAAGAATAGACTTAGTGATTTTGTTCCAAAACTTTCTGACAGCGAGCGGAATCCCCTTTCAATCCGGTCAGGCCCAAGTTCACCAATGCACAGACTTCACCAACCCACTGGGTGAGGGGACACGACGCTTTTTCCATGTATTTGATTGGACATTGAAAGTTCTCCCTTTGCTGCTAGAACACGATTGAACCTAGAAGAGAGGGGGAGGGGGGGAGGTTGAGTGAATAGGTTAAGACTGGTCGGCCAATTTGACAGAGGTTCAGGATCATAAGAACTGTCATTCTGGGTGTGCTTTTGAACGAGAGTCTCCACCGAGGGGTCGGTGAGAATGACTGGTCGAGGTGACAAATTTCCAAGTTCAGGTCAAGCTTCCTCTCTAGGCTTATTATTCCATTACCAACATATGCAACTAAGCCTATGGATGGTCCTCCTAAGGTGTAGGTATCACCTAAAGTCATTTATGGCCAAATACTTGTTTTTTAATTGCCATTACGATAAAGCTTTAATCCGGTGGAGCATGATCTTCAATCTTGATCATCTTGAGTCTTCAAGCTTCTGGCAAGTGCTTCTTCCCGAGTCATACAATTGACAAACTTAGGGACTCGGCAAAAGCCAGGACACTGACAAACATGGAATTTAAAAGAGAGAGGTCCCCTTGGTTATTTGGGCCACTTGGTAAGGGTTAAACTATTATGACAGATAATGTGGCAGGGGACCCACTCAGATGCATTCCTGTCATAGCATGTTGATCATAATGTATATTATTATGTTGGACTTGATTTGTTGTTTGAGATGATAATATGATTTTATGTTGTAGAAGTACATGTTATAAGTACAATACATGTTATTCTTACTATGCTTGGATACCCTGTCATATGCTTGGAATGTTAACATGCATAGGAGTAACTAGCATGCTTATAACTAGTACTATGGGACGCCAGCGGGACATCGACTTTAACTTATGTCATAATATAGTAACTGAAATTCCCTTGGAAGCTAGAACATAATTGGCCCTAAAGGGGGATGAATAGGTCAATCTAAAAATCATTGGTCCTTTTTAAAATTACTTGATTGTTTGATTTAAGCGTAGCGGATACAACAATCAAGTGAGTGTGTGTTAGCAAAAAGTGATTAAGCAATCAACACAAAAAAATAAAACAATCAAAGATGTGTGCTTCTCAAAGATCCACCCACTCACTTGATGTGTGCTTCTCAAAGATGTGTGCTTCTCAAAGATCCACCCACTCACTTGATGTGTGCTTCTCAAAGATGTGTGCTTCTCAAAGATCCACCCAATGTGTGTCGACGCTCCTCCTTATAGCCGTCGTAAAACAATCAAAATCCCAGGGTGACAAGAAAACTGGTTTTACCAAAGCTTTCCTAGTTTATATCTTTTCTTTCCACCTCTCTCTCTCTTTCAAACAAAATCAATAGATTGATTGTTTATGATTTTCATGTGTAGGCACAAGAGAGTTGATCGTTCCTCGGAGTGTGTGACTCTTCTCAGTTCAAAAAAGATAATCAAATGATCATACAACACTCATATTTATAGAGGAGTCTTAACAGTTTTTCAAACTCTCCAGTACCGACAGGTTGGTGGCACCGATGGGTTGATGTTCATATTTATTACTGTTCAATCACCCAACCATTGAGCATTAAATACACTCCCAACGATACAATTACTTCCCGGTCGACAGGTCAGTGTCGCCGATGGGTCGACAGTCATGGCACCGAGAGGTCGGTCCATACGAGGGTCTCAATCTGGGGCAACACTATGCAGACAGAGTTTAATGTCTCGAAACTTATCCTGCCCAGAACGACCTATCGTCCTTTACCAAGGGGTTGGTCTTGGTACTCTCGATCGGTCTTGAATTACCAAGATATCTGTTTTCACGAGAGTACACATGAGTTCTAAGTTCTAGAACTCATAAGTTATCATCGACGAGTCGTTGACCACGAGGGGTCGCTTCAGCCTTTCACCAAGGGGTTTGTGCATACGATACTCTCAATCAGAGGCATATTGAGAATGACACTTCTATGTTCCAGAACCTTTGTCAATCTGGCCGACCAATCCTTTGACCACGATTGGTCGACCCTATCTGTTTCTTCAAGAGCCCTCTTGAGTTCACAGTCCAGAACTCAGAAGTCCTTTACCAATGAGTCGTCGACTATGAAGGGTCGTTTAAGCTCATCACCGAGGTGTCGGTGCATACGAGACTCTCGGTCATAAGCTTACCTAGAGAGACATTAATTTGATTCAGAACCTTTGTCAATGTAGCCGACTAGTCCTTGACCACGATGGGTCGATCCTGTCTCCACCGAGGGGTCGGTGAGAACGACTGGTCCAATTGACAGTGAACTTAATTCATATTTCCAAGTTCACTTCCAGTTCACTGTCTAGCTTCCTCTCTTAGGCTTCTTATGGTTTTACCATTTGTTCAACTAAGTCTAGAGATAGTCTTCTTAAGGTGTGGGTACCACCTAAAGTCATCTATGGCCAAATACCTGTTGTGATTGCCATACACGATGAGTTTCAATATGGTGGAGTATGATCTTCACTCTTGATTACCTTGAGTTTTCAAGCTTCTAGTAAGTGTTTTTTCCTGGGTCATGGAATTGACAAACATAGGGACTCGACAAGCCAGGGCACTAACAGTAACCCCTTAGTATATGGTGGGTACTTAAGGGGTGGAGTAATTGTGAAATCGTGGTAGGACCACGGGGTATGCTTGGCTATGAGGCTTTAGATGGACGAGTTGTGGACATTCAAACTCCATAGAATGAACAAAGTTGTACTTGAGAGGGAAAAGGTACGGTTGTCTATACTTCGCGGTGGTGTTAGGACTTAACTATTGGTTAGTAGAGAATACTCTGGACTTGTATGTAGGGTCTTGTGACTGTTGTGTTGAGGTTCTCATGGGGGTTGGACTGGCGAGCGTGGGGCTGCTTACGAGCCGACAGGGAGACTGTGAGGATATCCTCCTTGCAATCGGATAGCGAGCTTGGGGCTGCTTATGAGTCGATAAGGAGGTTATGACAGTGTGTTATGAGTCTAACTCACGGACCCTTAGATTATGAGGTAGAGTCACCACCAATGGAGTTCTTGGAATCAGACTGAGTGACGCTCGTTGGTGTTATCCTAATAATGTTTTATAGAAATTAAAAGAAGTGCAAGGGGCATGATAAGTTTGGGTTTGTACTCTAGGTGTAGGGCATGTTGCGAGATTTTGCTTGTAGATATCTTAGTTATGGTGTTGTATTCATACTCTTATATGCATGTATGATTTATCGGTATGCAATGTACGTGTTACCTTCGCTGGGCATGTTGAGTTCACCCTTGCCATACAGGTACTCCGAAGGAGGCGGGGCCCAGTGAGTCCCAGGAGCAGGCTTAGGTAGTTGGAGCAGTTGCAGATAGACTGCTCCTCCGACCGCATCGGCTCGGTAACCTTCGTCACTGTCGGTTCCTACAACCAACATTGTATTCTTTTTTTTTTCTGAATGGCTTACGGTTCATTACACCAATGGCTTTCACTATTGAAGCTATCGAGAGATACCAAATGCTGACGGTGACGAAGGTTACCGACTTTCGGTGGACGCGGAGCCCCATGAAACATGTTTTCAGTCGTGTTTTACAAACCTTGTCCCAACCAACCACTATAGATTTCTTGCTATCCGGCTTCCCAAACCAAATGAAGTTTGCCATCCAACGTTCCACCTCCTTTACCACCTTGGACGACCACCAGTAAACAACAAAGCTGTGAAAAGAAATTGATAGAATATTTGCGTTGAATTTTCATGGGATGACTGTAATAAATTTTTGACATTCATGTTACTTGATAATTAAGTCATCATGGGGATTTTGTAATTATGATATACTATGACATGGTTTGGTGTGGAAGAGGTAATGTCGGAAAAGGAAAAGTTTTGTTGTGCTTCCTTTAAAAAAAAAGGTATACCCGAGATCACATTAGACCGTTTTGAGTGATCACATCAATGGTAAGATGCTTGTAACAAGTAGGGGTGTTACAGATCGCCAATGACAGTGGACGATCATTCGTAGTAGTGAGAGATGCATCGTCCTGGAAAACCAAGGTTCTGGTTGGAATGGTCTGTCAAACAAGTCTGGTCTGAGAACGATTGTATCGTGGCGACTATACGTCGTTGAAACAGGGTCAATCCATCGGGTACCATGATCAATCAGTTGGACTTAAGCAAAGGTTAGGGCTGTCATTCACAATCTAGTCTCACGACAATCAATCGTGCAGAGGATCCTTCGTCTGGTACAGGGCAAATCAATCGCCCACACGATCATTCGCCTGGAGTCTGGTTTGATCACACTATAAAATACAGTTCAGGCCCAAGACGCTACATTCGTCAAGCGGCAACTCTTCGTGAGGAATCTATCACGACATATCGAGCGCACGACCAATCGTCAGAGACAGGGCCGACACATAGGGACCACGACCTGTAGCCTTGGGAATTGTTTGAGGTCTGTCTTGACAAATCTGTTAAGACAGGATAGCCTCAGGCCGATACAATTGCCAACCCATGATCCATCGCTAATGGATGGGTACGATCAACCGTGGCACACACACGATCAATCGTGGGTGACTGTTTTTGAAACGTTGGACTGCATTTAATGCGCAACGATCATATCTTCGCGATGCATCGCCAGGCTGATCAATCGCCAGTATCGAGTCTTTTGAGCTATCTATTTAAGGTCTGGAATTTATTGAGGGAGGTAGAGTTTTTCACTTGTGCTGAAGAAAACTGGAAGAAATTCTTTGAGACTCTTCTCATCCTTCACCCTCTTTTTCTAAACTTCACTCTTGGAAAATCTTTTAGAGATCCAATCACCTTGTTGATTGAGATATAGAGAGAAAGGAATTTAGATTTAGGATTCAAACATGCACATCTACAATTCTAGGAACCCTCTCCATATCTTGTGATTGCTCCATACCAAGGTATATATTTATTATCTAACAAGATCAAAGTAAAAGTTCTTCAAGAAACACAACTTCATCAAAGCATGAGGTTCAAAGGAAAATGTTTCTTTGTGTTTTATTTTCAAACATCATTTGTAAAGTGGACTAGATCATTGGATCAAACCACTATAAAAAATAGAGAGATAAGGATGTAGACTGGGCTTGGTCGAACCTTTCAAAATTAGGAGTGTGTAGGTGAAAGTCCTACACTATTAGTGAGGGTGTAATTCCCCACTTAGAGAATTTGGGATAGTCCAAGGTTGGGTGAGTCCAACAGTGGATGTAGGTTCATTGAACCGAACCACTATACATCGGGTGTCTACATATTGATTATATGCGTGTGTGATTGTTAATCTATGATTGGCAGATCTCTTGTTCACACAATACAAGTCCATCTTGATTAACATATGTATTCCGCATCATTAAGCTTTTGTTAATCAAGAAAATTTAGAAGGATTAAAAATTTGGGATTTCTTTATTCACCCCCCCCCCCCCCCCCCTCCCTCTTTCTCCTCTCTCTCCTCATCACAATTGGATACTAGCACTTGGGAACTTTCAGAGTCAAATACTGGACAACTCTCATGTTGCCTTGCACTAACGCCAGAAAGTCAGTCAACTTGCTCTCTTTGATCACTGTAGGGAAATACTGTGCCAAGAACATCTCTTTAAATTCTTCCTAGGTAACTTGCTTGTCGTGCTTCGCCACCTAACTGAAATGTGGCAAATTTGACGCGAGTAACGTCATCCATGATGTCCATAGTGTCGAATATCACCTCAATGTCCTCCAACCACTCATTTGCGGCCATAGGATCAGGATCAACCTTGAAAGTGGGAGGGGACTGTTTCTTGAAGTCTGCAAAAGGCACTTAAGTGCGGTTCTGAGCCAAAGAATTCACTTCTGTATCTACCTGAGTCTCTCTGACCACACTCAGACTTGGTCCTCCGGCCTTCCTAGCTAAGGCTTCCTGGACTCGTCGCTCAACTTCAGCTTGAATATTGCCTCTCTAACAGCCGCATTGCCCTGGTTATGAACACTAGCGTTGTTTTCTGGTTCGATGTTCATCTTCCTGGCCTCATTTCTGAAATAGTAACAAACATCTTCAGTATGGGTCGAAACATTAGGATATATACAAAATATCACTAAGCAACTGCACACAACTTAATCGAAAACAAACTCAAACCAAACCAACTTCAACCCTAGACGGTTACCGATCGACTCCACATGAACAATCCTAGGGAAAAACGAGCATAAGATTTGATAGTAAGATGTCACGCCCTGACCCAAAACATAGGCACGTGATGCGAATAAATTTTCTTTTTCGAGTATCACACATGGGAAACACACATGTGCTCACAACTCAAAATAAAGCCATAAATATTCTTAAATAACCATTAATATCTCAAAGGGAAATAAATCTCCAACATAAATGTTATCAAACATTCTAGAATTTATTACATAAAAATTCTTCAAATAATAAATTGTAAGCTAACAATATCAAATCAAAACAAGTAATTACAATAAATTAACTCACATTTCCCTGAGTGCTTAGAACCGAATTAACCCGAGAGGGGGGGGGGAGTGAATAGGGTAATCACAAATTCTAGGGATTTTTTAATGTTACTTGATTAATGTGAAATAGTGCAAAATTAATAAACAATTAATCAAGTGTGTGTGATGTTCAAAGTGTGCAAGATTAAGAGAAATCACACAAGCAAGCACCAATAAACAAGATTTATAGTGTTTCGGTGAAACAACATACATTAATTGTTGAGACTCACCCAATCTTGGCCTATCTCCAAATTATGAAGCGTTGGAATTACACCAATACAATAGAATAGGACTTCAACCTATCTAATTGATTGAGACTTTCACCCAATTGTTATTCTACTATTTTTTATAGTGGTTCAAGAGAAACTCAATCTCTTTAATCCACTTACAACAATATGATTTTTAAAGAAAAATCAAACTAGGAAGCATTTTTCTTAAAGCCTTGCAAATGTGTAGATGTGCTTTCGAAACGATCCACCCAATGTGAGCTCGTACAATCCCGACGTTGATGAAAATCCGTCGTGTAGAGCAACCATAATCCTTGGATATCTGGGAAATTGGAGGTCAAATATCTATCCTAGAGCCTTGGCTTAATCCTTCTCTATTAATCTCAATCTATATCGATTGGATACTTGAATGATTTTACAATTGTTTTTCCAAGAGAGAATAAGCCTATGATTTTTGCCTTTGGCCTTGAGAGTTTTGGACTGCTAAATGAGGCTCTTTAATGCTCAAATGTCTCTCCAAAACTCAAAAAACACTGATTTTTTTATTGCCAAACATAAAAACAATCGTATCACTGAAACACACGATTGATCGTGCACATGCGATCGATCGTCCATGTTTGAATTCCTTTTCAACAACCCCACCATTGAGTATTTAATGCGCAGTAACGGCTCTAAAACGATAACTTCACGATACATTGTACCACACAACTGATCGTCCATGTATCCTAGCAACTGATCGTGGGTTGGTAAATGAATCGGCCTGAGACTGACTGTATTTTCCAGTGTCAAGTCTTATCCTGGTCTAGGGCGATTGATCGTGATACCGATCAGTTCCTGCCCTATACTCACGATTAATCGCATACCCGATTGATCGTATATGATCAGGATTTTCATGCTTTGTTTAAGTCCAGCTTACGTCTTGTCTCAGCGATGTATTGCCCTATACGATTGTATCGCCATGGTATCCCACGATTGATCGTGAACACGATTGTATGGGCAATGCATCGTCCTGAGACCACATGGGTTTGATAGTCTTGCCCAACTAGAACCCCCGACTTTCCACACGATATATCGCAAGATCACGATTGGTTGTGTGCTATCTTTGGCTAATGATCGTCCGACACGATGTGTCGCCCTGGCAATGAATTCATATTTCGAAGTTGGGTTCCAATTCATTGTCAAACACATGTTAGGATTGATTAATTATCCCGATGTGATCTCTAAGCCTAGGCATGGTCACAAGCATCTAACCCTGCGCAACATTGTACACCAAGTGTACAAAATAGTCATGAGAGCGACCTACAATGCGAAGCATGTGAGGGGCTATACTCCTCGATGAAAACCATAACAGTTATGAGAGTAACCTACAGCGCGAAGCATGTGAGGAGCTATACTCCTCGACGACAACGTACAAAACCAAGTCCCATAGTCGACGCCACTATTCTAATAGGGTTCCTTGATTTAATCATCATCATGTCACACCAATCTCCTCTACGGAGTGGGGACTACTATTAGTGGGGTCCAACAAGGGAAATGTACATTGAAAATCCTTATTCACCCTTTAGTCTAATCCCAACACTAGTTATTCACAACACATTTATGCCCAACATCAAAACACCCCATTCTCACATCCTAAATTTCATCCTAGGAACACATTGTGAGTAGAACCAAAAGGATATGAGGTTTAACAATAAGGCAACATGATTATCACATAATAACAACATAGCACATTCCATAACATATCATACATTTAACATAAATCACAACGGGTTGATTTAGGGATATGAAATACACACCAAACTTGAGATAATCAATGTGGGTTCAATCAACATGCCACAAATATTTCTTGCAACCATTCTAACCCATCCCATGGTAGCTTAATATCATAAATCCAACTACTCCTTTTTGTCACAATTCAACCCAAGAATTTCAGAATTTCATTCAATAATCATCTTAAACAACAAAAAGGGGTTGTCCATTATTATCACAATTTATTATCCATCGAACACAAGATTATCATCATGCTCCATATCACATCTCAGGGGGATTAATAACAATTCATGCAGAGTAAAGGGTACATCAACCTATTTATCATGCATTAATGCTCATAAACAACATAAGAAAATTCCCTAATTTGTCATATAAGCATTTAACAATCTAATTAGTGTGTGTAGCAATCCTCATCTCAAAATCACGATGTCTCGGGTTGATCTTCGAGTTGTACCTCAACGGATTTGGGATTCAAAGGCTCTAATCAAACCAAGAGAACACAATACACCCCTATTAGTCCATGGATTAGGCCAAATCAAAGTTTAGAAACAAAATCCCTAAATTTCTTCCTTCCCTAAGGTTCCAAATCTAATTTCAATTCAAATCTACACCCAAACAAGGTTTGATTTCAAAATCTCCAATTTATTTTTATGGATTCCTCTCCAAATACGATTTATTATTCACCACATACCCTATTCTCAGTGCCTCCTACTCAAATCTCATTAAAGAAGAAGAAAGGAGGGAGCTGGATCACAAATCTTACCTTTTGCAGGAGAAAGAACCGTGAAAGGAGAGGCTCCAATCGCGAGAAATTCAAATCCAAAGCTTTTGATGGGCATTTGATAGGTGAAAATCAGTGTAGGGAAGGTAATGGAGGCTAGGATTTGCTGGTGGGCGAGAGAGGTTGTTTGCTTGGAAGAGGAATGAGGTGAAATAAGCCTCAAACACGAACTTAAATAGGTTGGCCGACTTAAGCGTCGCTCGACACATCGACATTGTCGATGCATCGACAACTCAACACGACCGACACATTGGTAGGGTCGACACATCGACAGCCAATGATTAGAAACCCAGACTATCAACAGGACTGCTCTCAGATCGATATTGTCGTCCTTGCGACATGTCGACCTGTCGACACATCGAAATAGTCGACATATCGGCTTGGATGTCAGTCTTACCTCCCAATTTCTCTCGATCGGGTTACCATCAGGTGAGGGTGCGGAAGTGTGGCTTTGGGAAGACAGCCTTCCGCACTCGTTTTGGACTCTTCGAGTTCGTGCTGATGCCGTTGGGGTGACTAGTGCCTTGGCAACATTCATGGCCCCAATGAATAGGATATTCAGGCCGTACCTGGATCGATTTATTGTGGTGTTCATCAACATCTTTATATAGTCAGCATCAGAAGAGGGGCATGAGCAGTATTTGAGAACTGTACTTTAAGTCTTGGAAGATCATCAACCTTATGTGAAGTTCAACTAGTGTGAGTCTTAGTTGCTAGAGGTTCAGTTTTTCGGGCACGAGGTGTCAGCTGAATATGTGGCCATAGATTTGGCCAAGGTTGAGACTATTATGAGATGGGAACGACCACAGAGTATGACCGAGATCCGCAGCTTTTGTATCTTGTAAGTTTACTATCGGCGGTTCATCGAAGGTTTTTCCAAGATTGCCAAGCCCATGATGGGGTTGGACCGTGAGGATGTGCCTTTTTGTTTGGGAAGGAGTTTGTGAGACAGCCTTCCGGAGGCTGAATAGGGATAGTTTGACAACCTCATCAGTGTTGACTTGTGCCAGAGAGAGGCCATGGCTATGCGATTTTCTATGATGCTTCGGGCGAAGGTTTGAGTTGTGTACTGATGCAGGATGGAGAGGGATAGCTTATGGTTCGAGACATTTTAAGACCCGAGAGCAGAATTATCCTACATATGACTTGGAGTTAGCGTCGATAGTTTTGCACTTAAGATTTGGAGATACTACTTACATGGTGAGAGGTTCGAGGTTTTCTCAGATCTTCATAGCCTAAGTATCTGTTCACACAGAAGGAACTGAATATGAGACATAGACGGTGGATTGAGTACCTTGGTAACTACGACTTCGTGTTGACTTATCAACCCGGTTAAGGCAATTGTAGTTGCGGACGCTTTGAGTCACAGAGTGAGGCAAGCTTATCAAGTCTGATCGGTGGATATAGAATATCCAGACTTTGCAGTATCGTTGTTCTGCTAGGGATTTATGATAGAGTTTTGAGAGCTTAACAAACAGATGAGAGGTGTATTGCATTGAGGAGTGTTGTGGTCAGTAGCAGTGGACCGTTTGGATGCATTGCGAGACGATATGGTGGTTTGACCTTCCATGGCAGGCTTTTTGTACCCATGTCCAGGCAATGCCGCGAGGAGCTATTGTGACACTCCCATCATTCCAGGTTTGCTGCACATCTAGGACGCACGGAGATATGTCATGATTTGCATCATTAGTTCTGGTGGAGAAGCATAAAGAGGGCAGTAGCAGAGTTTGTGACATGTTGTTTAACTTGCCAGCATGTCAAGATAAAGCACTCGAGACCTACTGGTAGATTGCATTCTCCTTGATCCGTAGTGGAAGTGAGGCCACATTACTATGGATTTTGGTTACTGGGTTGTCGAAGTTGCCTTGGGGGCATGATGCAGTATGGGCCACAGTGGATCGATTAGCTAGGTTGGCCCATTTCTTTGGCAGGAAAGTGACGGATTCTTTAGAGACTTTGAGTTGGTGGTAGTCTGCAGAGGTCGTCAGATTGCATGATGTGCCCATGTAGATTGTTTCAGATTGGGATCCGAGGTTTGTTTCTCGATTTTGGCAGAGTTTAATAGAGATTCGGGCGCACAATTGTTTTTCAATGCAGCGTTCTATCCACAGACATATAGTCAGTCGGAGTGGACCGTTCATATCTTAGAGGATATACTCCGAACTTAAGTTTTGGATCTTGGTTGTAGTTGGGAGAGTCACTTATACTTGATTGAGTCTGTTTGCAACAACAACTATCAGTCCAGTATCAAGACGGCACCGCATGAGGCATTGTATGGCAGGCTCTGCAGATCCCCTATGTTGGGTAGAGATCAGTGATACATTGATGTGAGGACCGAGTATGGTCAATGAGACTATAAAGCATGTGATGCTGATCAGCTAGAGGTTGTTAACTGTCCAAAGTTGGCAGAAGAATTATGCTAACCATTTGAGGAGGGACTAGCTTGGATTAAGCGTTTGACTGAGCAAAGACTTTGCGGGAAGATTGCCCGGTTGGTTTTAGTGGTTTGGTAGCGCAAGAGTAGAGAGTCTTTTACTTGGGAGAGCGAGACAACGATGCGAAAGTATGTTCTAACTTTTTTTTGAGACTAGAGGTATGAGTTTAGTTTGAATTTCGAAGACGAAATTCCTTAAAGGGGGAAGTGTTGTAATGACCCGATCCGATTTATCGGGGTTTTTAGAGAGATCTATGGATCTTCGTGTTATTTTTTGGAGGTATTTTAATAATTTTGTTTATTAAACGAGTTATTAAATATATATATATATATATTTGGAAATCACACAATGATTTATTATTTTTTTATTGTTATTATTATTTTATTTTGTTTTAAAAACAAATGGTTCTGATACCCATCCATAACCCAAAACCTGTGTGGGCCTTCTTTAACCCGACCCACTTAACCCAAAGCCAAACCCTAGCCTCACCCTTTATATACTTTTTTTCTCTCCTTTGCAAAATCCTAATCCCTCGTACCCTCTCGTTGGAAACCCTAACCGCTGCACCCTCTATCTTTCTCTCCCTCTTCCCGCCGCTCATCTCTTTGTTTCCCCCTCCTCCTTTCGCCACCCTCAAACCCTAAACCCCACCACCCGTCGTCGCCACCATCACTCTCTCCCTTTCTCGGCTCTTCTTCCCTCACTTTCTCTCAAGCCGCCGCCGCCATCAAACCTAAGCACAAGCCGCTGCCATCCATCCTCTTTCTTACTCTCTCCTTCTTCTTCTTCTTTGATTGTGTTGTGCCGCCGCTCCTCCCTTTCGAACAACCCTAACCCGCCTCCACCTCCTCTCTTGGTTTCCTTTCGTTCTCTCCTCTCCTCTCTTCTTGGTTCTCTTCTTCCTTCTCATTTTTCCTTGTTCGACCGAGTCGACTCGGCCGAGTGAGCAACCCCTCTAGCTCAATTGGGTTAGGCATGTGATTCCTAAGCCCAGCAATCGAGCCAGCCCTTCTTTTTCGGGCCTTGTTGCGAGCAGACCAAGCCTAGCTCGATAAATTGAGCCTAGTTTCTTGGGCCCAGCTTGCCTCCTTCGGCCCAGCAAACCGATCGAGTTGAGCCCATCTCGCCTTCTTCAGCCCAGCATATCCAATCAGGGCAAAATTGATCCAGCAGCCCAGTCTGGCCCAGTTCCAGACCTGGCCCGGCTCGGCCCAGTTCCAGGCCCAGCACAACCCATTTCTAGGCCCGGCCCAGCTCTCAAGACAGGCCCGTTTTGGGCCCATTTCAGGCCCGACTTTGGGATGCTTCTGGCCTATTTAGGGATCACTTCTGGAGCATTTCTAGGCCCTTTTGGATAGTTCTTGGATCGTTTCTAGCTCATCTCCGACCAGTTTTGTGGGATCGACCCAGTTTTGCCGGATCGTCCCAGTTTTTGTAGACCCACCCCAGCTTCTCAGGCCCGATTGCTCGTGTGTCGCTTCCTTCAATCCTTCAGCCTGTTTTCATCACTTGGATTTAAAAAATGCACGCAGGTGAGGGGAATTATCACTTTTTTAGCATTCATCTGCATCTACCAATTCTTATTCATGGACTTGGAGTGATCCGAATGAGATCTTTTATTATTTTAAGCCACTCGGTAAGAGTAAAATGTTGAAAAAGATCATGTGGCAAGAGATATGTTTTGTGCACTCCTGTCAATTATATGCAATTACAAATAATTTTAATCGAACAAGTAAATATTATACGTGATACTTGGATTATGTTGATTGTACATTGCATGTCTATGCAATAGATGCGAATTAAATCAAGTTGGATATAGAGGTATGTGTTTAAGCATTGTCATGTGTTGATTGACCGCAAGATTAATATTATGTCAGAACATGTTTGTGTTGTCATATATGATTATGATACCATGTGCATGCATGGGATGAATTGTTTATGTGTATATATTCATGACGATGAGATGATTTAGTTGTTGGGAGGACAAAACATGTTTATACTGTTATACTTGATCCTAACATTATGTGCATACAAGAGAGGTAAACCGTAACGGACGGTATTCCGTTGGGTGTTGAGGTTGAGAAATTGTTTATATGTGTATGTTTATTATGAGATGATGATTTGGTTGTTGGGAGGACTTCCCCGTTACCCTCCTGCGGTCGAGACCCCCATAAGAGATGCGGGTTTCCCCGTTACATTCCGGCGGTTGAGTTGCCTGCTTTGAGATTGGCTTCCCCATTATGCTCCTGCGGTTGAGACTCCCATAGGGGATGCGAGTTTTCCTGTTGCATTCCAGCGGTTGAGGCAGTTGTGTATTGTATGGTCTCCCGGTCATATTGGTAGGGGGACCAGAATTGTTGGAGGACCGTTGTAAGTCATGGAGGTGGTGTCTCGGAATGGTCAGTGAGACCATTAGTTAGTAGTATAGTTGGGTGCTTATATACAAAGACATTCATTCAATTATGACATTTTTGCATTCATGCATATGATACACATGTTGCTGACAGGTAATATGCATTATTTCTTTATTGGGTTGGTTGCATTGAATAGTCTCCCGATGGCATTGGTAGGGAGATCGGAGTTTGTTAGAGGACCCGGTGTGGGCTATTGAGATGATGTCTCGGATTTGGTCGGTGGATCTTTAGTTGGTGATTTTGTTGGGTTTTGCATGTGCATGAGAACCTTTGTTATCATTATGTTCTTGCATTCATGCATATGATATATATAGGGCTGAAACTCGGGTCGGGCGGGCCGGGTTTTGACAAACCCAGCCCTAACCCATGTCAAAAAAATTTGAACCCGACCCGACCCGACCCGAATTGCAAATCCGAGTATGTCAACCCAACCCGACCCGAATTGCTAATATCTCAACCCGAGAGTTGACCCGACCCAACCCGAGTTAGCCCGATTTAGCCCGATTTTTTAAAGAGGGGAAGAGGGAAGAGGAAGAGGAAGCGGAAAAGGTGGATATCGGTTTTCGAAAGAGGAGAAACGGAAGTGGAAGGGGCGTAGGGTTTTATTTAAGTTATGAATTCAGGTCGGGTTTTTCCGGGTCGGGTCGGGTTGGGTTGAAGTTTAAATTCTTCAGCCCAACCCGACTCGAATTTCAGTCGAGTTTTTTTTTTTCCTAACCCAACCCGACCCGAGTTTACAATTTCTATAACCCAGCCCACACTATTTTCGGGTCGGGTCAGTTGGGTCGGGCCAAAACCCAACCCAAGTTTCACCCCTAGATATATATGTTGCTGACATATGATAGCATTTATCTCTCCATTGGGCTGGTTAGCTCACCCCTTACTTTTCAGGTACTCCGAACACCGAGAGACCAGACGGGCCCCTTGAGTAGGCGCTTGGAGAGGAGCAGCAGTAGTAGATATTTGCTAATCGTATTTATTCTTAGTTGAGATACTTTGTTTGTATGAACTTTATTCGTTTGTTGTTTGTCTGAGTGACTGTATAACCATATTTGAACAGTTTGTAGTTGCTTGTTATGTCTCCTTGTTTGTAGTTGCTTGTTATATATATATATATAACGTTTATAATATTTCGGAGATAACTCGCCTGTAGCTAGACGGGGTGTTACATGTTGAGCATTGAAATATTACATTTTTACCCCTTATTATTGGGTCAGTTAATCCTCAATTTTATATATAATGATGCATTTAATGTAGTATTTCAGTTTCGTAGTAAAAATGGAAAGTTCATGAAAATCAAGCTAAAACAACAGAAGATTGCAAGTTTAGAGCTTTAAAGAGAAGACCTAGAATTATTATAATTATTTTATGTCACTTTCTAGGATTTTCATGTAAATTAATTAATCTGGATCCAGTTATGAGAATCTATGATTAATTAATAATTTTTAGATTTAAAGTTACTGAATAATTATGTAATTCTAGAGGTTAAAAGTTGCAATCTAAGTGTCAACGCTTGAATTTCAAATCATTGGGCTACGACTCAGTTCAAATGGGCCAAGCCATATACAAACCCATGCGCATTCCACACTTTGGGCCAGGCCAGTGAGCAAGCACAGTCCAACCAAGGCACAAGCTCTCAAATCCAATTTAAATGGGCCTCAATTGAGGTCTAGATCCAAATCCAAAGCCCAAGTACAATGTACTCCATGGTCCATGTTTGAATTTCACCTAAGTCCAACCCAACTACCTATGTCCAAAAACCCATAACCCAATTTCACATCCACACCATCCAACTTTCATCTTAGATCATAACCCTCCATCTCACATACCTAATTAGGTTAAACCATAGATCCACAATGAAATTTAACCCATCCATTCATCTATCATTAGATTCTAGGTCATTCATCATCATCATGATCATCTTAACCTTAGATTAGTGTTCATCCATGCATCACCTACTTTTTCATGCATTGAGCATCTTAGCTATTAGATATTAGGTAATCCAAATCACATCCATTCATTTATCTCTTAGAAAGCCTAGAGCCTCCACATGCATCTATCACATACATACATCATCTTGAAATTAGGTCATGCATTTCATCATCCATTTAGATCCACATGTGCATTTAAACCCTCCATCAACCATCTACCTACTTCTATATTTATTTTACCCAAAATGCCTTAGAGTGATTAGATCAAAACCCCATTTAATCTAAGCCCTCCATTCACAAACCCTAAGCAATGAACACTTGAACCTCAAGATAGCCTCCATGTGCATTTTACACATCATCATCCCCATGATTTTTGCAACCTAAAACCTCTCCATGCACTTAGACATAAAACCATCTAGATACACTCCAGGATCTTAACACACCTCATCATCCACATCACCAACACCTCACATGATTTTCTCAATCCCAATCCAATCCATTCGAATTTCACACCTAGTCAACCCACCATGTCATCTTCCTATCATGCATCCATTCATTCATCTCATCTCTTAATCTCATCTATTTATTCATCATCTCATTGTACAAACCCTAAAACTACATAGCAAATTCGAATTTCTCATTGCCAATCCAAATCCTATTTTCTCTCATAATCTCCTATCTTCCCTCCAATTTGACTTAGCCACCAAGAAAAGACACCAAATTCTTGTGACCCTCCTTGTGAAACCCTAAAATCCAAACTTAAATCTCCATCATCTATTCCCATTTAAATCCAATCCAGTCACTTGATTTCCCAACTTAAACCTTGATTTAATACAAGCTATCTATCTCCTTTTAAAACCTATAAATAGCCCATTACCCCAAGGGTAAAATTCGAATATGACCTGGAATTCAAAAGGACTAGAGGTTGAAGGAAAGACTAGAAGACAAGAGCACCATACGATTTCCAAGTGAGCAATTATTTTTTCCATTTTAATTTTATTTCTTCTATGTAATTTCTTCCAAGAATTGTACTTTAATTCTTCTATTTAATAAAGTGAAGCATTCATTTAGAATCTTGGAACATCCATTTTCTAAAATTCTTTTATGATTATTTTACTTTTAATTTCAAGATCGCGACTTTTATTTATTTAATATAACATGAGCGTAAGCAATAGTTAGGATCTTGATTGTAAGTCTTGAAACATGAATACTAAGGTTTTATTAATTAAATTAAAAAGTTGTGAATCTTGTTTTATTAGTAAATATGAATTATATTTTAGATCTTTACGTGAATTTCAGATCTAGGCCTTTACTTTATTTACACATTTTGGGTGATAAACGGTCTATTCCAAACAACCAACCTTTATATTACTGCACCTTTAATTTCAGTCATTTATTTTCATGCAATTTAACTCTATGCCTGTTAATTATATTAAATATCATGTTTGTTGTGTAATTATCGTTCTAACCCAAATCTTGTATAATCTAATCTTTTAATTCTTCAATTCATGATTCATTCTTTAATTTCTTTTTAATCATTCTCTCTCAAAAATTCATTCAATTAAAGATAAGAATATGTATTAAATAATTTTGCAACTTTAAATTCTAATCATGATTAAGGTTATAATTTAATTCACCATGTAAGAATATATAAAATCACACATCTTATTTGCTGATTTTCCAAGTTAGATACATGACTCTTATAATGATTCAATTTCTTAAAAACAATTCTTTTTTTTTAAAGGACATAAATTTAAATTCATATATTTTGAGATTTTCCATTGGGTTTGACATCGCTCTCACATTACTATACTATGAATGGTTCGTGCGCTTGCGAGATTTACAAATTTAAAACATCAACAATTGCCATACTGGTGAGCTTTGAGCTTGGTGGAGCATGATCTACTTTCTTGATCATCTTGAATCTTCAAGCTTCTTAGCAACTGCTTCTCCCCGAATCATGAAATTGACAAATAGGGACTCGGCCAAGCCGGGGTACTAACAATCTCCCCTTTTGTCAATTTCATGACAAAACCTAAAAGCTAATCCAATTACAAGCTCACCATTTATTATAACACATTTAAATACAAAATATTACATCAATTACATGTATATTCAAATAGATAACAAGACTATGGCCTTCGCATATTCTTATTCAGCTTGCTTATTTTACATGTGTTTTCATGTTCAAGCACATAAGCAACACTAGACAAATTATTAAAGGGCTTAGTCCCAAAACATAACTATAACAAGTTTAGCGTCATACTCCCCCATACATCATTCTACCCATAGCTTCTACTAAAATAGTGCGACAGGTCGGTCTGGGTTTGACTAGATTCCGCCTTGAAACTCTGTCAGCATGGAGTTGTCCCAGATCGAGCCTCTCGTATGGACTGACCTCTCGGTGCCATAACTATCAACCCCTCAGCGACACCGACCTGTTGACCGGAAGTAATTATATCGTTGGGAGTACATTTAATATGCAACGGTTGGGTAGTTGAACGGTAATAAATATGAATACTGACCCATCGGTGCCACCGACCTGTCGGTTCTGAACAGTATGAAAAAAACGTTGAAGTCTCCTTTATAAATATGAGTGTTGTATAATCATTTATGAATCTTCCTTGAAGCAAGAAAAATCATACACTCTAAGGAACGATCATCTCTTTTGTACCAATACCAAAAATCAAATACCCCATCTTTGATTAAGATTGTGAGATAAAGAAAGTGAAGAAGATAAGACGTCAGCTAGGACTTGAACCAATTTTCCTAATCTTCCTGAAAATGTGATTGCTATATGTCGTCTACAAGAAAGAGTGTCGACACACTTTGAGTGAATCTTTGAGAAGCACACATCAGCAAAACAAGAGATAGAGCGTTGTCTCTGGCACAGTGGTGGGTGGAATTCACAGCCGATTGAGTGAGGTGGAATTCCTACTCTATTTGTGAGGGTGTAAGTGTCCCCACATAGTAAATTTGGAGATAGCTCAAGGTTGAGTGAGTCCTAACAGTGGATGTAGGTTAGCGAACAGAACCACTATATATCTTGTGTCCTTGCTTTTTTGGTGTTAGAGTTACTTTCTTGTGTTGATTGTTTAATCATCTTTTTGTTAACACACACTTACTTGACTGTTATATCAGCTACACTTAAACTAATCAATCAAGTTAATTTTAAAAACGATCAACGATTTGAGATTGGCATATTCAACACCCTCCCCCCCTAGGGTCAATTGTGTTCTAGCACATTGGGATTTTCAAGGTGTCATCTGACCGTATCCAAATGTAGGAACCATCGCCTGGGTGGGCGCCACTACAACACCTCGGCCACTCATCTAGGGACAATCCCGCGAAATATGTTCAGTCTCCCCGCAGGTGTAGCAATGAATGGCCCTATGCCGCTGCTGAAATTGAGGGCAATCCCTCTGAATGTGACCACCCACTGCTGGCACAATCAAACAGGGAGGTGGTTGCCCAGGAATAGCTCATCAGGTCTGATGAGGAGATGATCGCCTTTTCTTCCTGTCATGGCCTCTGCTCGGCCTATAAGTACTCAGTGATGATGGCTGGTAGACAGCGCCGTTGGATCTCATGATGGCACCCTCTGATATCAATGCCCGTTGTACCATCTCTGCGTAAGTAGTGCACCTCAATGGCATGACCATGCACTGCAGAGCTGGGTGTACGCCCTCCTCAAACTTGTGGACGCTCTCTTCTTCCTTCGCCACCAAATGTGGAGCATAGTGTGACAATTCCACAAAATGGGCCTCATACTCCCGTACAGTACTGCTACCATGCTCCAGCTTAATGAACTCGCTGGTTTTTTATTGCTTCACCACTAATGGAAAGAACTTGGCTTAAAAGAGCTCCTTGAACCTGTCCCAATCGGCTCGTCCCAACTCCCGGAGGGGCTCATCAAGCCACCAACTGGAAGCCTCTCCCTGAAGATGGTGCGTGCTATAGTGACTCTCAGATCAGGCTCTACAATGCCCAATGAATCTATCAGGCGGTCCATCTCCCCCACCCCATCTCTCAGCTTCCAAGGGGTTCGCACCCCCATAATATATTGACGGAAAATAGCTCTTGAACTCTCTGAGCGCCACCATCTGTCTAGTTTCAAATTGTCCAACTGCATGAGGGGGTTGACAGGTTGGCCGACATGTTGAGTTATCGGATCTTCCTGTCTTTTCATATTCCTCTCATATGTCTCGATCATCCTCTCATATCATTCGAACATCGGGATCTTGAGGTCTTTGAGTAGGACCCATAACTGGTACAAGGACCATCGGAGGCTGTTCCACTGCTCCCTCGGGTACTACCACTGGCATGTTCTCCACCTCAGCTTGTGGAGTCTCCAATACCTTTAGAATCTCAGGCATCCCATACGGCCCTGGACGATTTCCCCCATTGGAACAGGTGTTTACCATAGCCTATTCACAAATCAAGCGCCGATCAATCTTCAAGTCAAATAGATAATCAAAACCTAACACACCACAAGCATCCGAAGTCAAACAATCTTAAGAACACACCACAACAAAACAAGGGTGCCTAGTCTCAACCCCAAACTTGATCTCATCCACCCTATCTCACAGTGGATTAACCTAACCTCTAATCCTCAACAACACTTAATCTAGCCCAAAAACGCAGTTTGAGAGTGGAACCGCGCTCTGATACCAAATGTAACATCCCATCCCTCTACGGACGTGTTACTACCGATACCGAACGGAGATACAACACATTCCAAACAGCAGGTATTTTTTTTTAAAACCAATCATCAATAATCATAGGGGAAAAACTAAAGTAGCATCAGTTTAATCAACAACAGTGCTGAAAGTTCTCCCTTGGTGGTAGAACACGATTGACCCTAGAAGGGGGGGGGGGGTTGTGAATAGGTCAATCTTAAAAATGTTGATCCTTTTAATATTCCTTAATTGATTAATTAGAGCGCAGCGAATACTTCAATCAAGTGTGTGCGTGTTAGCAAATGTGATTATGCAATCAATACAAGAAATTGATTCTAACACCACAAACAAAAGGACACAAGAGATAGAGTGTTCGGTTAGCCAACTTACATCCACTGTTAGGACTAGCTCAACTTTAAGCTATCCCCAAATTCACTAAGTGGGGACTTGCACCTCACAATTAGAGTAGGAATTCCACCTCACTTAATCGACTGGGAATTTCACCCACCGCATGTAAAATAAGAATTTAACCTATTTGAATTGGCTGGGAATTTCACCCACCACGTGTGCCAGAGACTACGCTCTAAACTTTTTTATAATTTTGGAGCCAAGCCTCCTTAATGCACTTTCAGAAGAAAGGTTTTAAAACAAAATTAAAAACAAAAAGCACTTGCATCTGTCGCTCTTTCTCGAAGATGTGTGTTTTTCAAAGATCCACTCATTCTGTGCCCAAGTTAATCCCAACGCTCCGCCTTTTAGCAGTCGTTGAGCAATCACAATTTCAGGGTGACTAGGAAACTAATTATGTCCTACTTTGTATCTTTTCTTTTCTCCTATTTTTCACTAACTCAATCAATAGATTGGTTTTATTTGATTCTCAGGTGTAGGCACAAGAGAGTTGATCATTCCTTAAAGTGTGCGAATTTTTCTCAATTCAAGGAAGATGATTAAATGATCACGCAACTCTCATATTTATAGAAGTCAATATAGTTTTTGAAACTGTCCAGTACCGATAGTCGAGGGCACCGATGGGTCGGTGTTCATATTTATTACTGTTCAACCACTCGACCGTTGCACATTAAATGCACTCCCAACGGCATAATTGAATCCCAGTCGACAGGTAGGTGTCACGGATGGGTTGATAGTCATGGCACCGAGAGGTCGGTCCATACGAGGGTCTCGATCTGGGACAATACCTTGCAGGCATAGTTTCATGTCCCGAAACTTGCCCTGCCCAGAACGACCTGTCGCCCTTTACCGAGAGGTCGATCCTGGTACTCTCGATCGGTCTTGAATTACTGAGATGTCTGTTTTCTCGAGAGTCCATTTGAGTTTTAAGTTCCAAAACTCATAAGTTATCATCGAAGAATCGTTGACCGCGAGGGGTCGTTTACTTCATCACCAACGAGTCAGTGCCTGCAAGACTCTCGATCAGAGGCATACCCAGAATGACAGTTCTATGATCCAGAAGCTTTATCAATCTGGTCGACCAGTCTATGACCACGATGGGTCGATCATGTCTCCACCGAGGGGTCAGTGAGAACGATTGGTCAAGCTAATAGTGAACTTAATTTATATTTTCAAGTTCGCTTCCAATTCATTGTCAAGATTCCTCTAAGCTTTTTATGATTTTACCATTTGTTCAATTAAGCCTAGGAATGGTCCTCCAAAGGTGTGGGTACCACCTAAAGTCATCTATGGCTAAATACCTGTTTCGTGATTGCCATAATGATGAGTTTTAATCCGGTGGAGCATGATCTTCAATTTTAATCACCTTGAGTCTTCAAGCTTCTAGCAAGTGTTTCTTCTCGATTCATGGAATTGACAAACTTAGGGACTCGACAAATCCAAGGCACTAACAAGTGCAATAAGCGATTAGTATAATTATCCATAACAATAAATGACTTCCAAATTAAACACATTGTGTTCTCTCCAAATACAAAATCAAGAAAGATAAACTAAGCAATCCGTGATCATCATCGCCTAGACCTGGTCTTGGACCCACTAGGTCCCGCATCCATCGAGCCACCTGAAAAGCAAAGGGGTGAGTACTACATACTCAGTGAGAGAACACACATGTATAGTCACATAACATATATCATACACTGCATATCTACCACCAAGAGGTATCAAAAGTCTACGTACATGGTTCTACTTGACACGTACAGGACCCAACGTACGGGCCATCCAGTATTTACTCAACATAACCCATAACCACCCTACCTCTAGGACCACCCCCTTCTCGGAGATCCACCCACCAGCCCCACAGATTGGTACCACGAGTCTCAAAATATAACATGGTCATAAGGCCCACGGGGTAAACCTCAACCACACCAGCGGGAGCTGTTCTCCACCGCACCATCCCTTGACCAATGAGCAGGCAAGCACATCTTTAGCCTACTCGGTCATCCAGAGACCACAAAGATACCAGCGGGAGTTGTGCCTCACCGCGTCGTCCCTCGGCAAATGAGCAAGCAAGCACCACCTCAGCCAACTCGGTCATCCTGGGATAACAAACTATACCAGCAGGAGTTATCCCTTATTGCTCCGTCCCTCGACCGATGAGCCGGCGAGCACCTCTTCAGCCTACTCAGTCATCCAAGGACCACAAATCATACCGGCGGGAGCTGTCCCTCACCCGCACCATCCCTTCACCAATGAACAGGCGAGCACCTCCTCAGGCTACTCGATCATCTGGGGATAACTTCATCCATCATGCACTCGGGTATCGGGATCGCAGGGGGCCTCTAAGGTTGCCTTGGATGAATCAACATTCAGCTCGATTGTCTCTATAGGACTAACATAACTACCTCCCAATCAATCCTTATCCGGGACTTCCGAGCACCTTGTTCTCTAAATCAGATTACACCTATCTCATAGGGGTGTCTGAGAAACAGAAGACGGACCGACCGGTTAATCCATGCAAGGGGGTACAACTACCCATATTCATTCACAAGGTGGTCCGCATCCCAACCACTCGTCCACTGTATGGCCTCATATAATATCCAAACCATAACTACCTGACAATCTATGAAAGTCTCTAAACCCTAATGTTGCCTAATGTCTGTGTCCCTCCGACATTCTACGCATCCATCACTTTCATGTCTAGTTAATCATAGTCATGTTTTCAATAAGACAATAATAGATTATGGTCAATCATGTGTATTACAATCTATCACATATTAGCATGTTGGCATTCCATCATGTTATCAATCAATCATCTCAAATTATTTAATCATTCATAAACAATATAATATTAAGTCCATCTATCATTCTGATAACATCACTGGACACAAATACATGGAGTGGTCTCCTTGCCGGTCTCCTTGCCACATACTCATTTGAACGGTTCCTTTGCTCAGTGGCAAAATAGATATGAGGGGTCCCATTCCACGTATTGTGTCCACATGATTCGAAGGTAAATATATGCAGAAATGCGTATGCTAAAAGTGTTCTAATTCCCTCACTTCTGTGTGGTTTAAAATCAACTGCGAGAAAGTGGGTCCACCAGGTTGAAGGGGTTTGATCTTTTGAAACAAGAACACGAGAATAGTAACCTAGTAAAATGGGCCAAAACAAATAGTGGCTATAAACGGGCTCAAAAATGGGTCGAGCCCAAACCAGGCTAAACTGGGTCCAAAACTGAAAACAGGGTCTGAAACTAGGCCAGACCTGGTGAACCAAGCTGGGCCAGATCTAGACTGGACTCAAATGGGCCGACTGGCCGAGCTGGGCTTGGGCCATCGAGATCCAAAATCAGACCCAGTTGAGTCAACTCGACGACTCAACTGAGTTGACTCGGCATCCTAGCTGAGGAAAATGAAGGAAAAGATGGGGGAAAGGGGAGGGAAATTGGGGAAAAGGAAAGAAAAGAGAGGAAAAGAGAGGAGAAAGAGAAGGAGAAGAGGGGAACGGAAATGGGTGAGGGGAAGAAGGGGGAGAAGAATCGCGGAATACCTGGGCTCGACCAAAGAATCTAATGGCTGGCGCAGGCAGATATGGACAGCGAATAAGGGATAAATCGGGCGAGCTCAGCTGTTACGAGCAGCGCTAGGTCGGGGGCAGCCAGCGTACGAGGGAGAGAGGGAAATAGCAAAGGGGTGAAGGGGGAGGCGAGAGAGAGATGGACGCTGAGAGAAGAATGAGGGATTGAGAGAGAAGCAGATGCAGAGACGCTGCAGCCCTGTAGCTGCGTGCTACAGTGCTGCGCAAAGAGGAATAATTTAAGGGGTTGGGGGTCTAGGGTTTCTCTAGGTTTTTTTTTTGTTACACAAAAATCAAAACCTTTCGAAAACAAAATTTTAAAACTCGAAGAAGACTCGGATATCGAACATTGGGTGAGAAAACGTGTGATTTTCAATTATTTTGGCATGAGAAGGTACTAAATAATTCAAATTACTAAAACGCACTTAGAATTTATAGACTCAGGATTAGACGAAACAAGACCTACCACAGAGCGCACACTCTCCCTACAGCTACTAAGACCCTAAAATCCCGAAAAAGCAGATTGGGTCGTTACAATAGGAGAGGAGACGAATTTCAAGAAAAAGGAGACTTGAGAATTTTTTAGTTCTATATAGGGTTCAAGGTTGTAGATTTTGATTTTTCTTAATGTTTCCTTGTCTTGTATTGTTGAAACTCCATTGTGTTGTAATTTTTTATTCCATATTTTTATTAATAAAAGAATGTAAGATTATTAGAATTGTGGTTTTCCAAAGTCTTGATTTTTATTATGATGGTCTAAATCATTTTAGTTCTTGACTCCTCTCTTGGTAATTAAATTTGGACATATGAAATAGTTAGATCTTTGATTAATATTACTATTCTAGGTCTAAGGTTTTTTGGAACATATGAAATAGTTATATCGTAGAATTGCATGAATAATCTAAATCTAAGGATCGGAATAATTAGGGAACTCATTTGATGAACGACTTGAATAAAAATCAAAATATGTGTCTACTTGATTCTTTGATTGAGTCCCATTGTGAATATGTGCATAGATAACTTAGGTAATTTTATCTTTATTTTTTTGTTATAAATTTGAACTTTTGAAATTAGAGAACTAGGTTGGTAATTAATCAATTGCATCTTTATTTTGTATTCTAAGTTAGATTAAGATTATTTATAATTTTTAGATTAATTCCACTATCTTAATTGAAATTAGATAAATTTTTGTTCTCATGAAAATTAGATCTCCTTAATGGTTAGTTTTTATTTTTGGATGTGATTTCTATTTTTGGACTTTTTTTCTATTTCTACAATATTTCTAAATTAAAATTAAATTTCCTATATTAGAGAAATAATTCTATATTTAAGATTTATTTCTATAATTTTCTAAATTTCTTAAAATATATAATTCAGTGGCATATTTTTCGTGCATATATTTTCCTAAGTTCCGATGGATTCGACCTTACACTCCTAAGCTATATTATAAATGGTTCGTGCGCTTGCGAGTATAAATTTAAAACATAACAAGTTTTTGGCGCCACTGCCGGGGAACTTAGAAAATTGTCATTTCAATTATGTCCTTTTAGAAATAATGTTAATTTTAGAAAATTTCTATTTCTGGCAACTCTTTAAAATTGAAATTTTCTATTTTTAGAAACTCTAATTTTAAAAAGTTGCCTAAACTAGAAGTTTTTAGAAATAACAAAAATCTGGAGATGATCTAAATTTGGAAATACTGCTAAATTTAGAAACTTGATATTTTTGGAAACTCCTATTTTTTGAAATTTCTAAAACATAGTTAGTTTCTCTTTTTAGAATTTTCTAATCTTAGAATTTTAATTTAATTTAGTTACATTCTATTTTTAGAAAATAGATCTAAATTTGGAAAGTTGTAATTTTGGAACTTTTGTCTACGGAAAGTTTTAAAATTTTCTAATTTTAGAAATTACTAGTTTTAGAAGGTGTTTAATTTTTTATAACATCTAATTTTGGACATCCTCTAAAATTAGAAAATTTCTAATTTAAGGCCTCATCTAAATTTGGAAGGTTCCCAATTATAGTGTCTAATTTTTTTTTAAAAAAAATCATGGAACAACTTTGTATTTTAATGGATTATTTTTAGACTTGAAATTCTAATGTTAGTTAATTTGGTGAATTTTAATCTAGACATTTTTATGGTCATAATATAATTTAGAAATCTTAATTAGGTTTCAATTAGTTAATTTCCTTCACTAGTTATAACATTACGAAATTGCATTTAGATTAAGTTTCATACATTTTTTACGAGATTCGAAATCTTCACCAAAGTTTGTGGTGTTTTATTTTGTAGGGATTTTAATCGCGCGCTCTAAAATTTTCGGAAGTAAACACTACAGGCCAAGGTAAGTGTCTAAGCTCATTTTCTTTGAATTTTTAATTTTTCATGCAATCATATAAATTTTCTTAGGGTGTTTGCATAAATTTTGCATAAAAAAAAAATTTTAAAAATTACATATTTAATTTGATCGTGCATATTAGAGTGTTAGGTTCATGCATTAGCTTATTTATTTGATTATTGTTTGCATATTTGCTTTGAGCATGCATTGTTAGATTCGGTTGCATAACAAAAAAATTAAAAAAAAAAAATAATAATAATAATTGTTCTAATTGTCAATTTGCCTAGAGTCTTATGTCTGTCAATGTTTGTTAGTGTCTAGTTTAGGTTTTTCATTTTCGTTCATTCTTTCATTGTGTTAGTCTAGAATCGTTGTTATGTGTTTTTGCATCTGTTTGTTTTTGCAGGTTTTGAATAAAGAGAGCCATCTCAGGTATTTTCCTCAATATTCCTTAATCTACATGTGCAAGTCATTGTGTTAGTCTAGAATCGTTGTTATGTGTTTTTGCATCTGTTTGTTTTTGCAGGTTTTGAATAAAGAGAGCCATCTCAGGTATTTTCTAAACTTTAGTTGTTCGTTTTTTATATTTTCTTATAATTTGCAGTTGCACATGTAGATTAAGGTATAACACCCCGGATTTTCAAGTTATTTAATGTATATAAATATTACCCATTTAATTTGTAAATTATTAGATATGGATCTTATATGGGTAAAGTGTTGGGTCATTGCCCAATTAAGACCCAACGGATTATGGAAATGGTTTCAATAAAATTAAATGGGCCTTAAATAAATTAGTAATGCATTATGTCTAAAATTAAATAAAAGATTATGCATGGCTGAATATTGGATTTGCATATCCAAGAAGATGTTTAAAAATTAAATAAAGATTACATTGGCCGTGTATAGGGATTTCCATATCTATGTGATGCGCATAGAATATTTTAAAGAGGGTCTTTCTTGATTAAAAATGGCATACACAAAATAAGGAAGAAGGAGCGCATGACACCTTCTAAATATGGGATCAAGAGGAGTTTTTTATTAAAGAAAGAGAAAAGGGGCGCACGGCAATACATACATACACCAAGGCCGAATTTTATTTCCCTCTCAAGTCTCATTCACGGCAAGAACAAAGAGAAGGAGAAGGCAGCCAGCAAGGGTGAAAGATCTAGGAGGAGAGAAGGATTGGAAGAGTAAGAACCAATCGGAGCGAAGGAAAACCGAAGGAGTCACGGAACCGGTCATGGCCGAACCCTATGGAAGAGAATTGGGAGATGATCTTGATATTTTTAATGAAAAGGGATGAACCATGGCCGAACCCCATGGAAGAACTTTGGTAAATTTTAATGGAAGCCTTGGACGGTTAGGATGTTTTAATTGGATTTAAAAGAGGGAATATGGAACCATAGGGTTCGGCCATACATATGGCCGAACCCATGGAGAGACATGGTTTAATTTATGGGTTTTTGAAGGATGAACTCCATGGAAAAATATGTAGATGGATTGAATATGGTGAATGATTAAATGGAAGATCAAGGATTAATAATTGTAGAAGAGAACATTATGAACCATAGGGTTCGGTCATGGTGAATGGCCGAACCCCATGGAGGTGGATATTAATTTAAAAATGATCTAAGGATGGTTATTAAATTAGAAACTTTCTAATTATGGAAGGAACCTTGATTTATGGATTCAAATATGGAAAGTGATATAATTGGAACTTAGACATCATTGGTTCGGCCATGTGTATGGCCGAACCCCATGAACCAATTTTATGGGTTTGTATGTCACGGTTAATGGATCGGTTATGGACTCAATACAGTGATTGGTTAAATGGAAACCATAGCAAAATTGTAAATAGGAATGAAAATGATAAACCATGGGTTCGGCCACGGTGTATGGCCGAACCCCATGGGAAATAATTTATGGATTATGTATGGATTATGGGTTTTTGTTTATGTTGTTGGACCTAAAATTAAGGAGATGAAAGATCATGGGTTCGGCCATGATGTACAGCCGAACCCCATGAGGTAGGTTTGTGGATCAAAACATGGACTTAGGCATGTGTTAATGAATGAAAGGTTTGAAATGATTAGACCAATGGCAAAGTTGTAATTAAGGGTGAAAGCGAGAAATCATGGGTTCGGCCATGGTGTATGGCCGAACCCCATGAGAAATGTTTTATGGATTTGAACAATGGCAATTCAGTAAATAAGTGAAAATAAGGGACCATGCGTTCGGCCATGGTGTATGGCCGAACCCCATGGGGAATGATTTTATGGACTTAGACATTTTTTTGTAAATCAAGTGGGATTTGGTTTAAATTGATTGTTATATTATAAGGTAACGGGACCTCATAAGGTGTGTATGATCGTGAGCGGTTAAAGAACGAAAGACGCAAGGACACGTAGTGGTCTTTGATAGGATTCCACCTCTTTGAAACCATGGGTTGAATGTACAATATTTTATCTTATTTTGATGAATTTATATTGCAAAGGATAGGTTTCAAAATGTGAATTATAAATGCTATGTTTATATGATAAAATAACATGTGTTGGATATGTTTCAAAATGTGATTTTTAATGCTATGTTTATATGATAAAATAGCATGTGTTTCATTGACATGTCATGCATGGCATAGGGTGAAGGATTTGTAACCGGAGGGGCCACACTCTGTCGGGGCGTCCGAAAAACCTATGTGGGATACCTTGATGTGCTTTTCCATCAGAAAGAAATCGGAGGGTCCACACTCCGTCGGAGCGTCCGAAAGACCTATGTGGGGGTACTTTTATGTACATGTGATGGGTGAGACTCATTGCATTTGACATCATGACATAGCATGGTTTTTATGGCTCTTTGGACTATTATGTTATAATATATGTTTTGTACTAACCATGTGTTAACCCTAATTGGAATACCTACTGGGCGCGTTGTTCTAACGCCCTACTTCTACCCTAGTGGATGATATAGGAAACAAGGGGAACGAGGAACGCGAAACGGGGCAGGCATAGGAGCTTTGATGCTTTTAATTTATATTTTGATTAAGTTACTTATGGACATGTATTTGAGTAACTAGACTTCAGACATGTAATAGTTTAGATGGTTTGCTACGGTTGAATGTTTGATATCTGAAATGGAATGGAACTAGGTTCTATTATGATTCCACATGTTTTGATTTTAATTCCGCATCTTTATATTGTTATGTGTGAACCGTTTTCATAAACTTAGTCCATGCGCACATAGGGTTGGCCAGTTAAGGATCGGACTTTAAAAGTTTGGACATAGCTCGCGTCGTGACGTCCCGTTCTCTATCACTCTTTGATTATAAAAAAAAATAGACTCTGATTTTCGGAAAGGAAAGCGAGTGAAAAAGAGCGATGCGTTACATAAGGAATATTGAGGAAAATATTCAATTTAAGTTTAGGGGTATTGGGAGGCTATACTTTTCTGTGTTTTGTTTTTTAGTCCAAAAAAAAATTGAAAAAAAATTAAAAGAAAAAATAGTTTTTAGGATTAATATGTGGATAAAAAAATTTATATCATTCTTTTCTAATTGAATTTTATGAAATTTATGCTTGAAAAATCTTTGCACTAGCCATATTAATATTAGCCTGGAAAAAGAAAAATATTTATGAGTCAAGTGATCACTGGAAGAATAACAGTGGAAACTTATACCCAGTGAGCTTTAGAGTCATTATATTTTTCTGAGAGTTATAAGTCATTCTTATTTTTTGATATGCGCATTATTTTGTTGAAGATCTCATTATTATTTGATTTTGGTCAAATTACTGAAAACGACATTAAAATTGGATTATTAGAATAGAATTTTTTTTGAATTTATTTGAAGCTAGATAAATAAATATATGAAGCTTAGGAAGTGATATATGGCATTATTTTGGATAGTTTGAGCCTTTGAAACCTAATTATATTAGTCATATTATCTTATTAGTTCCCATTTTTTAGCCTTTAATGAAAAATGAAAAATTTAGGCTTTTTTTTTAGTCATATTAGCCATACCCAACGCTGGTTGTGGAGTTTGAGCCTTCATTGAACTATCTATAACCTATTCTAGAACTCAGAAAAGGTTAAAGATGATTGTTATGAGGATGGTATTCTGAAAGAAAAAATAAGGTATTTGAAAAAAAGTGAAAGATAAAAAAAAAAAAGAACAAAATATGCTAGAAAAAAATCAATGAAAAAAAATATATAAAAAAGAAAGGGAACATCCATACATCAAAAGAAGGATGTGGAAAAAACTATAGAAAAAGTGAAAATAAAATATGTTCTCAGTGCTAAAAGAAAAAAACAGAGGAAGAAATATCCCAGTCACATTATGAAGACATCTAACTTTTTCTGATCAAAGTATTATTTTAGAGTTTTTTTATCCTTCTTTGATATGACCGGTCCTAAGCCACTTTTTGTCCTACTATTGATCTCAGTTAATATAGTATTTAAGTAGAGAATAGATGAAGAAAAATTATGGTGTTTGATTCAATGTTCTCAGGAAAATAGCATCTATTCATGAGATTTATGATTTCTTTGTCATAATCCATTCTTTGTTGATAAATATGTGAGATATTTGCATTTGAGAAATTATTCTGCTCACATACACTTTTGAGAGAATTTAACCCAATCTCATAGCGAAAGTCTGTCTGAGAGATATCTGGTAAGATTTGGAGTTGAAGCACATTTTCAACTGGTGATTGCAAAACTTATGTGTTTTAAAAAAGAACGTTATATTAATATTGTTTATCACACCCTACACTTCGAGTATAAATTTTGTAAGATAAATTTGGAGTTGTATAATGTTTAAATTTTTGTTTCAATATTTTTGCTGAAAATTTGATGTTTGTGGGTATCATCACTGAAAGCGCTCACGAGACTTTAACAAGTCTACTAGCAGTGAGTTAGGGGTTTAAAGGTTTTTTGCATATGCTAAATGCAATCGAGAGTGCCAGCGATTAAGATTAGATTAGGATATTTATTTCAATTTCAGTTTTTAGTTTTACTCGAAGACTAGCAAACTCTAAGTTGGGAAATGTCTAGCAGATAGACCCGTCTATAACCCAGAATTGGGATATGTCTACCAGATAGACCCATCTATGACCCAGAGTTGGGATGTTTATGTTTGCCTATATATACTCCAATCCTTTGGTGTATTTGGTGGGAGACCTTGGACACCTTGAACCTTTGAATATGCAAATCTTAGAGGCATTCCCACACATCCCAACTCCTCTCTCTATGCTCTAAACTTAGGTGAACCATTTGAAATCTAATCTTCATTGATTGAGATTGAGAAGAGAGAAAAAAAAAAAAATAAGCCTATGATCAACTTGCAAACTCATATCCTAGCAACCACCCTATAGATTGTGATTGCACATACTCGGAGCATTTTCGTTATCGAATGACATCACATTTGAAGATTCTTAAGAAGCACACATCTAAATCAAGAGAATTCAACAAGGCAAGTGCTTCTAGTTTGATTTTAATTTTCTAAATTATCTTGTGAAGTGGATTAAAGCATGCTGCTTAAACCATTATAAAAAATAGAGGGATAAAGACGTAGACCGGGGTAGGTCGAACCTTTCAAAATCTCAGGGATTGGGTGAAATTCTCAATCAATAGAGATATGTGGAATTCCTACTCTATTTGTGAGGGTATAATTCCCCACATAGCGAATTAGGATAACCCAAGGTTGGGTGAGTTCATCAGTGGATGTAGGAGGGTTTACTCTGAATCACTATACATCTGGTGTTGTGGGTGTTTAGTTTGTTTGTGTGTTTGCTCTATTATTTGTGCACTTTTGTTAACACACCACTTCTTGATTAATCTTGATTATTTCGCTGCAAAATATTTTAATTAATCAAGAATTTTAAAAGGACAACACATTGTAGATTGCCCAATTCACCCCCCGCCCCCCTCTACGGTCAAATTCTGCACTGTGTTCTAGCACATCGGGAACTTACAATTGGTATCAGAGCTTTATGTTTTTCATAAGGATCTAACCATCCAAGTTGATTCAAGTGCTAGAACTTCATTATGGATGCCTGAAAAGTTATCCATTACTCTCTATTGTTTGTGTACTCTATCTTGGTGTATTTGATAACAAAAATAGAGAATATACTTACATCCCATAATGAAAGGGATTGCACCTCTATCAAGATGAGATCATTGAAAACCTTTGCAAATCCTTAGACAGTACAATGGAAGTCTCCACCTCTCATAATGAAATTGAAAATCATGAGAGAGGTGAAAATGTAAATTTGAAATGTCTCATAGCCTCCATTGGTGATGATGACCAAGATGATCCCTCTAGTGAAGAGGATAGTGAAAAGGATCTTGATGATGATGATGATGACCTCCAAGAATCCTATGATGCATTGTACTTAAAGAGTATGATTGGCTAAGGACCTCGATAAGGCAAAAATTGAGAATGCCAAACTCTCTATCCAACTTCAATGTACTAATATGGAAAATGATCTTCTCTCATCAAATTTGAAAAATACAAATGATGAAATCTTGAATTTGAGAGAAAATTAAAATTTGCTTTAAAAAAAATTAAAACTTTTTTAATATGAACTCTTGAAGCTTAGGGAAGTTGGAAAATATCTTGGAAATAAAAATGTTAAGAAATCTCAAGGCATGGCAACCCAATGTGAACTAAAATTGGAAGAACCTATTTTGGGTAAGCCATATGGTGATTGGCATGGTATTTCTCAATCTAACCCAAAAAGACCCATGAATTAATCCATGTTAGGAAAAAGTCACACCACACACACTTCAAATATAAAATTCTTTTATTGTGGATTAACCAGGCATTTCAAACATGAGTGCAAGACAAGAAGAATGCAGGTTAAATCAAAGGTGGCTAGTGGTCTTTCTCCAAGTGGTAAGAAGAGAAAGATTGAGATGTTTGGACATTCACACCATGCAAAGAAAAATAAGGTAAATCAATTTGTGAATGTACCTAGAAAACTCATTGCACCTCACACCATGCATCATCCCTACATTGGACATCTATTAGGGATAGGTTAAGACCGCCTCATTCTATGAATAGGAACATCAAAAGAAGAGTCTTGTCTCGATCTTTTGAACTTGGGCCAAATGTCTATAATGGAAGAACCAAAATGCCCAACGTTCATGGATTTGAGAGGAAAGGTCCGGATCAAAAGCTTGTATGGACCCCTGAAGGATAGGACCTTATTCATGCCCTACATTGGTCTAAGAATTTTGTAAATTGGAGTACCTCTAGACCATTGTAGTTGAACTCAAATCTTCATTCATGTGAGTTCAAACAACCCTTGTTTTGTGGTATGGCACTTTTGACTCTTTCAAGCCTTGGTTGTATTTTCCTGGCTATAGTACATATCATGCTTGATGAATCATACATGTATGGATTTTAGATTCCAAGTCCTACAGTCGCTGCTCAAATGTTTTATGGATTAACAAAGTGGTTAACACATTTCAAGCATGGTTGGAATTACCTTTGTATCTTGCCTTTAATCCGTGTTCTTGTTTGATTGTTGGATTGATCATATGCAAGATATTTGTATGGCATACATGCTTATATTGGTAGAATCATGTTTACCATATGCCACATGGTTTGTAAAATCAAGAGGGAGATTTCAAAAAGAAAAATGGATTTAAAAGGAAAATTTTGTGTTATGTGTTTTCGACACATTGTCAAAGTCAATGTATCGAGGTCTCGACCCATCGACATCGTCGATGTATCGTGTGTGCACATAAGGTTTTGGTTTACAAACCCCTCTTCTGATTTTCCATTGCATTCCATGATCTTGAATTGGTGTATCTTTTATTGGAATGTGTATTTTACATGTAGGCTTGTTGTCTTGTGGACCTACATGCATCATAAGCACACACTCTCTCATCCCTCAAATTGGCAAATCTTATAGGGATGTGTTTACGTTGTTTCCATGTCTTAGTAATGCACTATCTTGGAAAGTCATTTTGGACATTGGAAGTGCGTTTTGGATAAATGCTCAAACAAGGAAAATTTATCCTTTTCCAAAATTAGTTTTATGCACCTATGTTGTGACTTTCATCTTTTAAAGTTGAATCTTAGAACCAAATGGATTTTGGTCGTGAAAGCCAACATGATTAAGCAGTCCAAATGTTAATGGACTTGGTGCATTGTGCTCTCAAAAATTTGAGCAATGAAGAGCATGCCTTGGAAAGTTTAAGGAAAGAGATGAGCTTTCATCTTCCATATGCATAATGGAAAGGATAGGATGTTTGTTCATTCATAGATCTCTTTATTGGTATTTAATATGTTGAATGAACATCTTGATTTTGGTTGATTCGTTTGTTCTTGACATTTTAAATGCTTTTGCATCATTCATTTTTCATGAACTATGTATTTAAATTGGGGTATAATTTTTAGTTCATAAGTTTTTCACTCGTATGTTCTTATCATGGAATATTTCTTGTATGAGTGATTCCCTCATCTTTGCATACATGAGTTAGTTTCATATCGGCATTTTTGAAAACCAAATGCATGAACCCATCCTTATCCATCTCCTCTTAGTCTAACAATTGGGACTTGTTGAAGCACACTAAATGTGGTATATTAGTGTTTATATGCCCTTTGTCAATTTATGGAAAAAATGGTGAGAAATATTAGAAGCTTGATGTAAGCTTTGAGGGAGTTTTTGGAAGCTTGAAAGTAAGCTTATGTTAAGGGAGAGAAAAATTGAAGCCCTAAATAAGCTTAGAAGGAGGAGAGTCTATGATTAAGGGGGAGATCTATCATTGACTACGGGGGGGAGGGGAAGTTAGGATATTAGTCCATGTATTAAAGGGGAGAAATATTATTTTTATTGGACTAATGTTTGAAGGGGAGGCCTATGCTTCCACGTAGTTTGCATTGTTTGTGTGTACAAGTACATGTACATGATCACAATGGAGCTTGCAAAATAAGCAAGATGAAGGTCGCAGCTTGAAGTATAGAGTCTAGGATTTTTTTGCCATTTGAATTTGTACTTTAACTGGTTGTATCATTTGTATTCAAATGTGTGTATATTGGGTTGGGTAAGTCATCGAGTCTGTATTCATTAGCTTCTAGGTGTTTTGTCATAGAAATTGACAAAGGGGGAGATTGTTAGTGCCCCGGCTTGTCGAGTCACCAATTTGGCAATTTCATGACTTAGGTGAAGCATTGTCTCGGAAGGTTAAAGCCAATGAAACAAGACTCAAATGATGAAGATTAAATCAAAAGCTTTGAAGATGGAAGATCAAGTGCAAGACTCATCATCACCAAGTGTATGGCAATCACAAAAGGTAATTGGCCATAGATGATTTTAGGTGGAACCACACCCTTAGTGGACCTTGCCTAGGCTTAGTGAAATATGTTGGTAAAAACATAAACAAGCCTTAGTAATCCCTGGACAGTCACAGAACAAGAAACATTGAAAATCTAGTAAACTATCAAATAAACACATCTAGGTCATAGACCTATCTAGAGTACCAAGACCGACCTGTCTATGGTCAGACATGTCTACCTGGAGTTTCAGAGTTCTAGGTGAAAAGACTCTGTATTTTTGTGTTGCCCTCTGATAAATGTACCGAGCCATCCGTGAGATAGACATGTCGACCATCGGCCCATCGAGGTGACCAGCCTATCGGTAGTGACCATTTTATATTTGTTGGAAGTGTATTAAATGTTAAACGGTCAAATTGCAATGGCATTATGCCAACACCGACATGCCTATCAGATAGACATATTTATAGTGTAATACCCTTGACCCAGATTAGGCGATATTAGTTTAATAAATCTTCAGTTAATCTTGAAGATTACGGTTAGGGCTTTGTGAAAAGCCCAGGTGTGGTACAATCTGAGCTGGAGAGCTAAGTGATCCAGCTCGTCCAACTGGAGGGGCAAAATGGTAATTTACCGCTTGTTGTTATTATTTTATTAATTGTGTTATTATGTGATTATTATTGAATGATATTATTCTCCTTAATCAAGGATTCCTATTTCTGATTTTAAAATAATTTTATTTTCAGAAAATAGTATTTAAAACCTCCCGTCAAAACCCCGAAAGGGATAAATAAATATTTTTAAATTATTTTGGAAATGGGATAATTTTTTAAACAAGTATATTATGTTAGATCATTTTAGTATGATCTAGTTATTCTTTCAAACCCAAAAATGAGGATTTTAAATCGTTTTATTTAACACAAGTTAAAACACGTAAATAGCGTTAAATTATGGTTTTTAATAAAATCTATGGTTTTTGTTGAGTTTTAAATCTCCAAATTTTTATGGTAATTAAAGTTTTTAAAACCCAACTTATCTATCAGGTTTGATTAAAATTTTGGAGCTTTCAAAAATTGTTTTAGTTAAAAATTAGATTCTTATCAAATTAGGGGCCTATTTGCAAAACTGGAAATTCAGGAGGACTTATTTGCAACCAGAACTACCGAACAGTGGTTTCACTGTACCGGACGTCTGCAGCTCATGCATGCAGCCTCCGACTGGCCTTCATGCATTGATCAAATTTTCTATAAATCCCAGCCTCTTTAGCTGAGTAAAGTCCCACAAAATTTTCTATCCCTCCCTCTCAGTTGTTGTGAGATCAAACCAGCCGAGCCGTCTCTGTCTTTTCCCAATTTTTATCAATCGTATGCTTCAAAGGAAGATTTTCAAAAAAGTCAGATTTTCAGCCCAAGAACTAGAGTGAAGGTAACCATTATGTTCCTCTTTCAATTTCAGTCGGTTTAGAATCAAGAAAAACCAAATTTGGCTAAATTTTGAGTGTGTAAAATCAGTTTGAAGTTTAAGAAAAATCATAGGTTTTCTTGTACCAGTGTGGTTTTAGTGTTAAAATCGGTTGGCCTAATCAGTGTCAAAGTTCCAAATCACTCCCTATGGAAAGAGGACTCACTAAGAGTCCATCTGACCGGTTGGATGTGAAAACTGAATCCGGAAAATCCACTGTTTTCGGATTTGTATTTCAAGTATCACTGCCCGTTACTGTATGCTGTTGTAGACAGTGGAGGAAGACGACTCTCAGACGGTCTGATAGTCGAGCTTCGACAGTCCGAGGGTCACACCCTTCGAACGGTCCGAAAGAAACCCTTCGAACGTTCCGAGCTTCATTCCGAAATCCCGAAACGTCCGAGGCTAGCCTGTCTCACCAGATGTTCTGACCCCTGTTCGGAAGGACAGAACCCCACTCGGACGATTCAAGCTTCACTCAGCATGATCCGAGACACACAGACCCACCGAGACCAGTTTTTCAGATTTTTTGGTTCGGAAGGACCTTCGGATGATCTGAGGTCTGACCTTTGGACGATCCGAAGCGAGACCCAAGGTCCGAAATCAGTGATTAGTTTAGGCAGTGGTTCGGATGATCCGAAGCCACAGTACCTGGTTCCGAGGCATGTTCCGAGGGACCCAGTTTTTTTTGGAATGCCAAATCTTGATTGTTAATGATGCATGTGATGTTTATGCCCTTGATAAATTAAAAATGTACTAACCCTCTTCTCTTATTATTATAGTGTATATACTATTGTATTTACTTTCCAGCCGACTCTATTGGTCAGGCACTGAGTGACTTCATTTCCAGGCCGACGCTAAATTTGTCGGGCACTGAGTGACCTCAAGGCCTTAGTCAACATGTCAAATCTGGTCCCATCTAGAAGACAACCTAGAAGCGCCCTAAGTATCTAGACCTAACTCAATAAGTCAATCTGGTCATGCCCAAAGACAATATGAGTTTTGGATTGAGCACCTTATTATTATATACTGTGGATTATTTTAACTTAAAATGGTTAGAAACCAAGTAGGAGACTCAATTCCATTTACCTTGGAGATTTTTGGGAAAACAAGTTGATTTCAAAATACTACTTGTATGTATAAATGTAAATGCTATGTATGTTGACCTGTTAATGATTGTGCACTTGTTTGCTTGTTGAACAGAGACCGCGAAACCACACATTTTTTGTGAGGGAACTTAACTTTACAGTATGTGTAATCAGGTTTATTATGAGATGGATCTTGAGCAATAAGTGGTTCCAGATTTGATGAACCCACCCATGTGCCTAGACATAAGCACTGTTGTAAGAAGTGCTTATGATGATTATGAATGCTATGATGTTGATCATATGAGATATGTAATACTGCTTCCACGTGTCATTGACTATGGAACCAATATCGGCCATTTGTGTGAGATGGTTTACGTCTATTGGACCATGGGTGTCGACAGTTGCTGACTTGAGGAGTGTCAGTATCGGCCATGTGAGGGCCGGAGATGTACTTGCAAGGATGTATTTTGACCGTGTCGGGATTTAATACGATGGTCTCAGTGTAGTGTGTAGGCGTTACTTTGGATGACATCAGTAATGGAAATGATGATGAGATGATACTTGAATTTATTGTCAAGCATGAAATATTATTGCAACTGTTGATTATTTACTAACTTGATGTTTACTTAAATTGCACTGTTATATTTCCTTCACTGGGCTACTAAGCTCACCCTACTTATCTTTCACGAGATGAACCCGAGGAAGAAAACCCTCTGTTTGAAGCTTAAGGTGGATAAGCTGGGACGTTGCCTCGGGATTCCCACTGAGGGGAATTCCCTCATCTTTGCTTTTTGGTTGTTGGAACCATTTATTTTTGTAAAGTATTGTGTGTGGTACTTGGTTTACATTAATGTGATGTATTAAACTACCATGTGTCTGTAGTTACTCTGATGATGTTTCAATAATAATTCAGTGTTGGAATTATGTGTTCATGTTATGTGTTAATTGTTGTGTTTATGTTGGGTAGACTTATGGTATATGTTTGAATCCACATGTTATGATCATTTATGACCTTTGAGCCCAACCATTGATCCGGTCCAGTTAGAATGCTTAAGTTAGTTTGGTTTCAAAAGAAAAAAAAAACAGCCGTGTTCCGGGCCCACCTTTCGGGTCAGGGCGTGACATATAGTGCATGTGTCATAGACCTGTCTGTGTCATAGACCTGTCTATGTTGGGACATGTCTAGCAGATAGACCCGTCTATAACCTAGAGTTGGAACATGTCCATCAGATAGACCCCTCTATGACCCAGAGTTGGGATTTTTATGTTTGCCCATATATACTCCAATCCTTTGGTGTATTTGGTGGGAGACCTTGGACACCTCGAACCTTTGAATAAGCAAATCTTAGAGGCATGCCCACACATCCCAACTCCTCTCTCTATGCTCTAAACATAGGTGAACCATTTTAAATACAATCTTCATAAATTGAGATTGAGAGAGAGAAAAATCAAGTCTAGGATCAACTTGCAAACCCATATCCTAACAACCACCCATATATTGTGATTGCACATACTCGGAGCATCTTCTTCATTGAACAACATCACATTGGGAGATTCCTAAGAAGCATACTTCTACATCAAGAGAGCTCAACAAGGCAAGTGCTTCTAGTTTGATTTTAATTTTCTAAATCATCTTGTGAAGTGGATTAAAGCTGGTGCTTGAACCACTATAAAAACAGAGGGATAAGGACGTAGATCGGGGTAGGTCGAAACTTTCAAAATCTTAGGGATATGGTGAAATTCTCAATCAATCGGGATAGGTGGAATTTCTACTCTATTTGTGAGGATGTAATTCCCCACATAGTGAATTGGTATAACCCAAGGTTGGGTGAGTCCATCAATGGATGTAGGAGGGTTTAATCCGAACCACTATACATCGAGCATTGTGGGTGTTTGGTTTGTTTGTGTTTGTTCTATTATTTGTGCACTTTTGTTAACACTCAACACTTCTTAATTAATCTTGATTATTTCATTGCAAAATATTTTAATCAAGAATTTTAAAAGGACCAACACAACAAAGGTATCCAGTTGTCTCACCTAACTAATCTTTGGGGCTAAGGTGTTGAAAACGGCCGATACGTATCGTCCACCAGGCACTGATGTGCAGCGGGCTCACTATCTATCTACCGATATATGTCGTATCAACCGATACGTATCGGTTCCTAACAATAGTCGGGGCACTTTTAGTAAAATGGACATAACTTTGTTATTCGGACTCCGATTAATGTGATTTCAGAGGCATTTGAAAGATAAGTCAGAGAGTTACGTGACGGAAATAGAGATTGAAGCAAAAAAATTCCAAGCTTTATTATTGAATTTTAGATTATTTAAGAGTCAAAATTCAAAAAAAAAATCATTAAATTTTGAAAAACGGTCATTCTTAGCATAAAATTAGCAAAAAATTAGTTGACTTTAATTTCTATCTTTGTGGAATTTTTGGGATTTTTCCTACTTATTTTTTCAAAATATTTTAAAATTCTCGATTTCGTAACTTCAAAATTATATTTAAATATCTAAATGACCAAAAAATAATGAAAAAATACATAGAAATAAATCTTTGAATTCTCTTGATTTTCTATTAAATTTTCATAATGTTTTGAAAATAAAAAATTAAAAAAATGGAGAGAGCAATTTTAGCGGCTGCTACGGGCCACTACACGTCATGTCGGTGCACAATAACTGCCATTACGATATACAAACCATTTTTACCGCTACTTTGGGGCATGTGGAAGCCTCCTTACCCAAAGCACAACTGGGTAAGCATACAGGGAATGGCCTTATGTGTTGAGCATGAATTAAACACAAAACCTATTATATGTTGATTGGGTTCTTGACTATTACGCCAACACCAGAGTGTTAAAGTGCCATAATAGTTTATAAATTAAAAGTAATTTAATACAATAAATTAAAAAATTAAAATACATTAATTTATTAATTTAATTTAGATAAGTTCTACGCACTCTATATTTATATATTTAAATATGAAAAAGATATCGTACAAGACCAAAGTGCAAAGACTGGTACATTAAAAAGGTAAATTGAAGCATAATGTAGAAAAGAGGTGAATGTGAAATGGAGAATGACTTGTTGCGGGGATTGTAGGGCATGGAGAATATGTCATTTGAATGAAAGTCAAATGATTCGTACAGGTATTCCAATTAGTTGGTGGATATTACAATTAGCACAGAAAATTATTTGGTGTTCCAATTAGCACAGAAATGGAGAATAGTTGGTGTTCCAATTAGCACAGAAAATTAATTTGTACAGGTATTCGTTTGAAAGAGGGAACCAAGTTGATTTTCCCTTCTAATTTATTATGATAGATTAAAAAGTGAAACAATAAAATAGAAATATTAACATTTTGGTATGATGAATTGAAGCGAAAAATGATCTTTAATGTCTTTTCAAAAAGAAGTATTGGTGTACAATTTATATCTTTTTCTACATTTTACCATTTTCATTGAATTATATTTATTAGAGAAATAATTAATTATAAAAAAATTGACCATAATAAATTTAGGTCTTGCCTATCTATTCTTCATTGGAAAATACTTAATATTTTAAAATTTTAAAATTTCTCAAAAATGGTGGATATTTAGAACATGCCCTTGTTATAGTCAAATCTATTGCATCAAATCATTTTTTCGATTTATTATTGGATTTTGTATCTTTGGAGAAAAAAAATCTCAAGTGTTTCCTCTTTAAAATAGAGGTTTGAGTTGACTCTTTTTAGATTTATTTGATATTTGAGGTTTTCAAGTGGTTTCATATACATTTGAGATTAATCTCACCTCCAATTCAGAATGAAAATATCTATATTAACAAAAGAAATTCAAGTGATACAAAATATAAAACTTCTACAATTTTTAAAAACAACTTAAGTGACTTTTAGCTGTTCTTTAATAAATTCTTGTCAAAATATAAATTCTTTTAATGAATTCATATTTATTATTTAAAGTTAATTCTTCAAAAAATTGAGAATACGATTCAAAAATGTCTCCTTGAATAAGTCCCAATACGAGTGGATTGCTAGGATTTACGCTTTAATAAAAAGATCTTAGTTTTAGAAATGAAGAATCATTTGTGGTATTCTTTTTGACATGTTTGGCTTCTCACAAAAAAAATTCTAGAAAAATCTCTTTCCATCAATTCGTGTTTCAAAAAGTATTTATTTATTGAAAAGGCAACTTCACTGTTTGTACTGTTACTTTTCTTCTTCCTTTCTCCCTGTTCATTTTTTTCTTCTCTTCTTCTTCTCTTCTTTTTCCATTTTTTTTTCTCTTTTTTTTCTTTTCATTTTCTTTGTTTCTTGTTCTATTCTTCAATTTTTTTTTCTTTTTCTTCTCCTACTTTTCTTCTCTTCTTCAATTTTTTTTTATTTCCTTTTCTTCTCCTTCTTCCTTTTCTTTTTTTTTTTAATTTACGTGTTGAAAACCACGGAATACCCAGCTTAAAACTCCCATATGTGAGCCCACTACCCCTAGAGCACACCAAGATTAGGCTATGAGATCTCAAACGCACAACCACTTTCTGAAACAGAAGGCAATCAATTTAAAAATACACATTATTTTTCAAAACAAAAATGCACTTAGGAAAAAAAAAAATGCACTTAAATGTGCATTTTGTTCTTTAAACTTCATGACCCTTTTGTGTAGGGCAGATTCACAAATCTTGCCTTGCGGGGTTCAAAGTGTTATAGTATCATTTTAAGGATAATATAGTAAGACAATGTACTAAGATATTTTTAAATTATTAATTTTATCATGTTATTAGAAAAATGAAGAAAACTATTTAAATATAAAATTAATTAAACTTTACATATTTAAAAAAATTAAAATTGTAAATTTAATTTGCATGGAGATTTTCTTTTAAGACCAAGGTGTCTAAGCATGGAGATATTATATATTTATGTAACGATCCGACTTATAAATAGGGCTTAGGGCTAACTCAGTGTGAAATTATTCAATCTGGACCTAAAAACAGAATTCTCACAGCTTTGCCTTGGGCCTGGCCCACACGGTAGACCCAAAATGCGTCACACCAAGTGAAGAGGCGTGTCTACATATAAACCCCTCTCGGAAATCCTCCATTTCCGATGTGGGACTCTGCACATCACCCACCCACACGCCCAAACCACTGCTGAGTTGTTCTTGGATCAGCCATTCTGGGCCTGTCCTCTGGCTTATCTAGGTCAGGATATCACAATCCACCCCCCTAAAGCCTAAAACCACCCTCGGTTCGATCCAACAAACCCAGTGGAAGGCAGTAGGCCCACACAGCCCGAGTGTTGAACTCAGCCCTCATACCAAATTTATAACGACCCGACCTGTAAATAGGGGTTAGGGTTAACTCAATGTAAAATTGTTCGCTCTAAGCTCAAAACGCGTCACACCAAGTGAAGAGGCGTACCTACATAGAAACCCCTCTCGGAAATCCTCTATTTCCGATGTGGGAATCTGCACATCACCCACCCATACGCCCAAACCACTACTGGATTGTTCTTGGATCAGCCATTCTGGGCATGGCCTCTTGCTTATCTGGGTCAGGATATCACAATTTATCATAAAATATAAAATATCATGTAATGTTGTAATTTTTTTAGTTTTAGATATTATAAGGATTTCAAAAATATTTTAAAGATAACAATATTAAAATACTATCAAAATAATTTAAAGTTTAAAAATAAATGTGACAAATGGCCAAAAGAAATCCAATGAATGATAATAACAATAAATATATTATATGCAAAATATTTAAGCATAAGAAGTGGAGTCTTTTTTCTTTCTAAAGTTTTCCATGTGGGCTCCAACATGTGGAAAGGGAGACAATGTTAAAAATGTAAGTTTTTCAAATTATGCAGTCAGTCAATTTTTATACCCAATGTAAAATCTTTACATATGAACTCAATACTTGTAGGGCACACCAAAGTTAGATTATGGGGCTCAAAATATGCAACTTCTCATTTTCTGAGACGGGAGGCAATCAATTGAGCAATATGGGTACATGGAATGTTTTTTAATTGAGAATATTGAAGATTAGATAGAAAAGATAAAAAGAAAATTAATTAGAATTTTGAAATTAAAACTTGTCAATAATCTAGAGAGATTTCTGAAAATTAACAACATTTTAGACATTGACGGGGCCAAATAAAAAATTTCTTTATTTTTCTGAACGGGCCAACAATTCATTTTTTTCTAAAAATACTATAAAAACTCATTTCAATATTAAATATCATAAAAATATCTTAATATAAAAACAAAATCCTAAAAATTATGGGGGAGCCACGGCTACGCTTTAAATGCGCTAAAGACATAAATTACATTTTGTGAATATATTATAACATATTTTAGTATTTTTTGACATGATTATCTTTCACATTTCTAAAATTATTATCATTAGTGATTTGTCTACCTATTTAAAGGTACTTTTCGAATTTAACTTTACTGTGCTAAATATTGTCTTACACTTCGTGTTAGGATTTGTTTTTTTCGTATTATTTACAAAAAGTACATTTCTAGATTCTAAGTGCACTTTTTAAAATTTTAAATAAATTTATATTTAATTAATTATATATACATTTTGCATTTTAATGTAAATATAAAACAATTGGTTAGAAGAATTTTTAAGATAGACGAGCAATATATACAGTTATACACTACCATGTAACAACAAAATTGCATAATATAAAAAACTTAAGAACAAAAATCTCATATATTAGTTGTCTTATATGGATTTTGTAATTCTCCCAAAATAGTTGTCTCATTTATATTGAAGTAGTATAAAAATATAATAGATAATTTTATTATTATGATTTTAAAATAAAATTTTATTTAAAAATTTTATCCATTTGGTTTGAACAAATAAAAAATTCCATTTGAACTGTTTATCGTCCTTAGTTTAAATTTGATGATTATAGATATTTAATAAGACTAAATTCTTCAAAATTATCACATTAACAATAGATTCTTCAATTTTGTAAACTTAATAGTCTCATTTTATTATTAAATGACATATTATTTAACTTGAGTCATGAAAATCTCTTTGTCTCAGTCACGTCAGCAGTGTGTCTCTAAATAGGGAAAAGGTTTCTTTAAAAAATAAAAAATAAATAAACAACCCTATTATTATTTTAAATTTCAATAAATGAATAAAAAAATTCTACATATCTCTTCATAAAAAAATATAATTTATTGTTTGCTAATATGAAATTTATCAAATAGAAATAATAGAGTACTTTTAAAAAAAATAAAAGCCAAATACTCATCAAAATAAATAAAATATAAAAAAAAAATCTGATAAAAGAGCAAAAGGGAGGATAAGGAGGGGTATTCAAGAATGAATATCCCAAGCCCTATGGGGGTATTCAAAATGGTTGCAAGAGAGGTAAAAAATTAAACTTTTACCCTTACTCCCTATTACTAAATGAGGGTAACAAGGGGTAATGGGGTTACCCCCTCTTACCCCCATCCAAACGCAGTCATGGTCTTGTCAGCCAATCGGTGTCATCAATGGGACACGTGAGACGCAGCAAGCCTTACTCTGGCCTTTTTTATCTCTTTTTTGTTAATTAATTGACCATTGGATTGAGACCGATGTTAACATGCTGATAATTTTAATATTTATTGTTCTTATTCACCATTTTGTATAATGCCAACACCATTATTAGAAAAGTCAAAACCTTCTTTTCAATTTCTAATGATTTTTCAAATTAAAGGAAAATATGAATTTAGTTTTTGAAAGATTTTTCACCACTTATACAAGGCAAAATATTTTAAACACAAACTTTATAATTAATTACAAAGCTTACAGAACAGGAGACTAGTTTAAGTGATAATGTGGGTTGAACTCAATTTTTTTCCTTCTTTGTAATTTTTGGGTCCTACTAAAAAATCAACCATTCATATTTATAATAAATTTGATTAATTATATAATATATATAGATCAAATTCAATTTTAAAATCAATCTTTAATCACTTAATTTAAGTAGTCGAAATTGTCAAAAGGCCTACATTTTTTAAAGGATGTCGGAGCACTGCCACAACTGAAATTAAAGAAGAAAGAGAAAACAAACCAAATGTGACCCAGCATGATCCATTTTTATAAGAAGAGTCACCTTAGTTTAATTAACTAATAATTTTAAGATTTCAAATTTCGATTCTTTTAAATTATTCTTCAAACTCTAATATTTTCCGTTCTTTAAGAACATGGGAGCTAAGAAAAAATGTGGGTTGCATATTTAATCATTGATCTTTCGGATTAAAGTGTTTTTTTCCACACATTTTTTAAACGCCACTAAAGTGTAGGAATGTAACATAATTTTAAGTGGTCAACTTTTTAGAGCTAAAATTTTACTGCGAAGTAATTTTTAAAGGAGTTAGGCTAGCGAGACATGTCTAGTGAGACTCTCTAAAAAGATATGTCATCAAATGGTTAATGAATCTCACATAATTTGATTCATTTGATATGTTATTACATGGATATGAAGTATATAAAGTCTCATATCAATTGATAATTCAATTCATATAATCTTGGCCTTTAAATTTTGATAAGTATAAATCATTACTTTTTAAAAGTTTAAAATAAAGAATAAAATAATCAGATGCAGATGCAGGTGAAACTTTATACATAACTTACTTATATGGTCGTCTTTACTTCATGCCGTATTATGTGAGCCCCAAGACCTATTAGATGGCGTGTCTCTTGCAGAGTCTCAATAGAGTTTTTCTCTTGGAAGGGTATTATATTCAAGCCTAAACCCTTTCAGTGAACTTTATTATTTCCGGTGTGGATTCCAAGTTTTAAAAGCAACAAAATTTTAAAGATTAAAATAATTTAAATGATCATTGAGGGATTAAAAACATAATTTGATTGATTAGATGGAAATTATTTTTGTATGGCTTATATTTTGATATAAACCTTTGCAATCAAAATTATTTTTTATTAGCTCACATCTTTTGAAGAATGAAATTTTTTAGAGTTTTAATAATAATTTAAAAAAATTAAAATTAATAGAACTAAATAGCAGGGGTTCAAAAATCGGCTCGGCCGATATGCGATACAGACGATATTTCGGCCGATAATTTTCTCTCTCATACCGATATCGGCATTTTCTCTCTCCTCCGATATCGGAACCGTGAAAAATCGAAAAAAACCGTGATGAACAGTGATGACCGTGACAAAACTGCAAACCGCAAAAAACCGTAAAAAATCGTGAACACCCCTGAGAACTGTAAACCTTGAATCGCGGAAAACCGTGGAAAACCGCGAAAAATTGTGTAAAAACCGCGAAAAACAGTATCGGTGTTTTAAAAAAAAAAAAAAATTTAAAAACCGATATTTATGAATATCGGCCGATATTGTGACCGATATTCAGTATGTACGGCCGATATTTATCGTAGCGGCCGATATTACTCGGTTTAAAAAAATCGATATATATCGGCCGATACGATATGTATCGGCCGATATTTGGACCTTTGCTAAATAGAACTAAATCTATTGATTAATTAGATTAAGGTGACTCTTTTATGAGAAAAGACCATGCATTTGTTGTGCTTGATCTAGTTTTCTTTTTCTACAAGTTCTAATTGTGTTTATTAAAATCAATTGTTCAGATTGAAAGTAGACTTGATTAACAACAAATAGCCCAAAAATTAATTCCAACCACTTGATTTTCATGGTCAAAATTATGAAGCATCTTTGGTTTTTAAGAATCTAATGATTTTGACCACTAAAATCAAGTTGCTTAAAATTGTATTTTAAACTTAAATTTAATCTATATATAGTTCATCAAATACAATATCAATTGAAACGGTTGAATTTTTAGTGGAATTAAAAAAATTAAAAAAGTATGAAAATAAATTGAGTCTAACACATGTGCTAGTCTCCTTGAGCTTTATACTTAAATATATTTTTTTTATAAATCCCACATTTTGACTTGTATGAATAGTGAAAATCCTTTCAAACTCAATTCACATTTTCCTTCAACAGAAGAATCATAAGCGATAAGAAGCTTTTGACTTTTCTAAAATTAATTTTGGCATTATATATAAAATAACGAGAGAAAATGAAAAAGATATTAAAAATGTGTGTGTTTCAATTTTGAAATTGTCTAAATCAAGAGCCTTAAATAATGAGCTAAAAAATTATTTTAGTTTGATCAATTAAGCTATGATTTTAAAAATTATGAAAATTTAAAAATATAAATAATTTTAGTAATCATAATTTGATTAAATCAATTAAATTATTTTTTAATAAATCACGTTCAAAATAAGGAATTAATCACTGATGATGCTAGCCCGCTAAACTCTCTCGTTTCCGTAAAGGCCGCTCATCTTAGCACGGGTGTTTTTTGTTAGAAGACACGGGTTTTAAAATATTTATGTGAAAACTTCACTTTACCCTTCACCTTTCCTAACCTTTTAAAAAATGAAATTGTAGGTGTACTGCTTAGAATTATAGATATACCACTCACAATTATAGGTGCACCGCTGTAGATGAATTTTACATGCCAAAGTAATAATTAATTTAAAAATTATAGGTGCACCGCTCAGAATTATAGGTACACCGCTCATAGGTACACTACTCATAATTATAGGTGCACCACTATGGATGGGTTCTACACGCCAAAGTTATAGTTAATTTCGAAACTATAGGTGCACCGTTCAGAATTATAGGTACACCACTCAGAATTATAAATGCACCGTTGTGGATAGGTTTTGCATGTCAAAGTTATAGTTAATTTCGAAGTGATCGGTGCAACGTTCATAATTATAGGTGCACCGCTCATAATTACAGATACACCGTTCATAATTATAGGTGCACCACTGTACTCTACTTAAGATTTGCATACGGAAGAGCGGGGGTAAAGTGAGAATTTCACTTTATTCATTATTTTCTAACAAAAAAACACCTGTGTTAAGATCGGTGGCCTTCCGTAAAAGGTGAACAAATGTAAATAAATTTTTTCTACCTAACGGTCGATTGAGTAATCCAAGTATTAGGGTGGGACCTCCGTTTGTTGCTACTTTGCGACGGTGGGGGGTGGGGTGGGGCACGTTTCAAATTCAGTACCATTCTAAGGAGACAAGGTCATGGCAGGTCAAGATAATTTATATTAGCAACATAGAAGAAAAAGTAAACCAACTTTTTTTTAATTGTTGACTGAGAATTAGTTTTTCAAAATTCTATCATACTATATTTTTACTGTATATTTATATTTATTTGTAAATTCATATTTTTTTTTATTAAGATGTACAGGTCTCCTAGATCATCCGACTAATTTGTGGGGCATCATATGCAAACCTCTCTATGATGTTAATATCAGCCGATACATCTCGTATCGGCTAATATATATTGGAAATTTGATGGCCGATAGATATTGGCTGATAGGATATGTATCGGCCTACATAAGGAAATAGCGCCGATATTTTCGATACATCTTAACCCAAAATATAGGATTAAATTTAAAATATATGTATATATATATGGTGCTGGGTCCCACCATAATATCTGGCGAATATTTTGTGTTTTCTATTTTTTTAATTCATATAAAATTAGAAAAAAAAAGGCCAACCAATCTTTGAAAAATGAAAAAAGAAGAGAGAATAACTTCAGCCGATATCTCGGTCTTACCATTTTTTTACCCTGCTGCACATTGAATAACTCTACAAAGGATAGTCTTTTGAAATGAAGTAAGAATCGAGTTCAAGATTCCCACTTTCTGAGGTGAGTTTTTGATCATCTCTAATTGATTTGAATCCACTTACCGTAAATTACATTAAGTTTGGAGTAAAATCCAAAACCTATAATACCAATAAAATATGTGATTTTCAAACTGGATACCCATTTTCTAAATTAAAATTTTTGGACGTTAAATGTAGACCTTTTCAACTAACACACGGCCAGCCGAAGGTGGTTGATTACATTGTGTTACAATAAACTCTGAGCCCATATATATTTGTCTTCATATTTGAAAATTTTACCCTCTATGAATTCAAACAATTGTTATTACTTAAACCTCCACCGGTTGCTGTTACTTCATATGATCTAAGACGGTCGAACTGGCGGTATAATCTCAACGGGCCAAACTCAATGGTAGATGCATTGTCACGGTAAAAAAAATCCAAAAAATGGTCATAAATGCCTACTTGGCAGCCATCAATCGGATGATAGTCTATTAAGGAAATAATCCAAGCTTCTATAGACCAACAAAATTGTACTAGTACTCCAATAAGTGAAAAGGAAAAAAATAGAAAAAAAAAATTACACAACTTCTCTTGTACTTAAACATGAATACGCTTAGTGGGTTTTTACTGTTGAGGAATTCAGAAATATTTCCACATCTACATACTGCATACTTGAAAGGAATGTGAAAGTTCTTATTTTCAATGTGGTAGAACATCTAGAGGAGGGGTGAATAAGTCAATCCTATTTTTAATGGTGTTTACAAATTTCTTGATTATTTAAGATGCAGCAGAATGTTTATTAAGAGATTTGTTTAGTATGATAATTTCATTAAGCGATCACACTAAAATTATGACCTTTACATAAATTTTGATTATCGATGCTTGTGCGCAATGTATAATGAGATAATCAATATGCAAACTGATGTGTGTTAAGAAGAGTACTTAAAGATTAAATACAAACACACATGAATCAAACACCATAAGACCAATTTAAAGTAGTTCGGTTAGCCTACCTACATCCACTGTTAGGACTCGCTCAACCTTGAGCTATCCATAAAATCCACTAAGTGGGGATTTACACCCTCACAATTAGAGTAGGAATTCCACCTCACTCAATCGGCTGTGAATTTTATCCACCACTATCGAATAAGAATTCCACCTATCCATTTGACCTGGAGTTCCACCCACCTCTGTGCCAGAGACACCGCTCCAGAATTTTTTGCAGTAGTTTCGGGGTGCCTCCCCTTAATCCACTTTCGGAACAAAGGTTTTAAAGAAAATTAAAACTAATAAGCACTTGCATTTGAAGCTCTTTCTTCTGATGTGTGCTTCTTCAAGATCCCACCGATGTATGCCGACATTTTGCCTCGTAGCCGTCGTTTAGCAATCACAGTCCAGAGTGTCAAGGAAACTTGTTCTACCAAAGGTTTCTTGATTTATGGTTCTCTCCTTCTCACTTTCAAACTCAATCCCCATATTGGTTGTTTATGAGTTTTCATCCTTCCTCTCTCTTCACAACTCAATTTATCTGATTGATTGTATTTGATTCTCTTAGTGTAAGTACGAGAGAGAGAATAATCCTTCTGTTGGCCCTTGTTTAAGCTCACTAGTGAAGATGAGGGTCCAACAGATCCTTCCGAAGGATACCAACTGGTTGCATAAAGATTGGTTTATATAGCGAAGGCAACCAATTGTAGTAACAGTAATGTACCGACAGGTCGGTCGCACCTAGTGGTCGGTGACAAGAAATGTTATCGTTACAAATCCGACCGTGGTGCATTAATTGCACTCCCAACGGTAATATTCTTTCTCGGTCGACATGTCGTTGTCGCCGATGGGTCGACACTTATGGTACTGAGGGGTTGGTCCATCCGAGAGGCTCGTTCTGGTGCAAAACATGCTTAACAGTAGTTTCAACTCTAGAAACCTGGTACCGAGGGGCCAGTCCTAGTACTTTCAATCGGTCTTTGATTTCGATACATCTGTTTCTTCGAAAGTCCACAAGAGTTCAAAGATTCCAGAACTCATGATCTTAATCGAGGAGTCGTTGACCACGATGGGTCGTTTCAGCCTTTTACCGAGGGTCGGTGCATACGAGACTCTCAATCAGAGGCATACCCAGAATGACAGTTTAATGATCCTGAACCTATGTCAATCTGGCCAACCAGTCCTTGACCACGATGAATCGATCCTGACTACACTGAGGAGTCGGTGAGATAAACTGGTCGAGCTGATAGTGAAACCAAATACATATTTCCAAGTTGGTTTCCAATTCACTGTCAAGCAACCTCTCTAGGTTTTTCATGATTTAACCATTTGTTCTTCTAAGCGTAGAGATAGTCCTCTCTAAGGTGTAGGTACCACCTAAAGTCATCTATGGCCATTTTACCTATTTTGTGATTGCCATAACGATGAGCTTCAATCCGGTTCAGCATGATCTTTTCTCTTGATTATCTTGGTTCTTCAAGCTTTCGACAAGTACTTCTTTCCGAGTCATGGAATTGACAAATATAGGGACTTGGCCAAGCCAAGGCACTAACAAAATGTATTGACTTTGTATAGTATTATTTTTTCTCTTTGTCCTGCCTTGATGGCTTCCTCGGGTGTTCATGATTTTTGAGTTTCTAGTTGTTTTGTCGTATTTTATCTCTTCTTGTAATTGCACCTCCGGTGCTTTTCCTATATTAATATATTCACCATTTCAAAACAAAAAAAAAAAAAACTCCATTTTGGTGTAGGCAAATGAAATTAACTTTTTTGAAAGAATTAATTTGTTTCTTACTTGAGAATTATTATTGCTAAGAAAGTACGTACTTCCCCATTCATCGTAAGAGAGATGAGTATTGGGTCTCAGCTTCCAACCCAAAAGACTAGACGATAGGTCTCCCAAGCCCCATATAATTCCCTAATTTTCTCTCCCTCTCACTGAAGTTGGACTCGTTCTTACCTAATAATCCTCCCCTCGAACGAGGCTTTCTGGTGAATAAACGTGGCCGGCCATCCTGTCCGATTAGGGGATCTATCAGTGGCTTGGAACTTGCTCTGATACCACTTGTTGGGCTTGGCTTCCAACCCAAAAGACTAGCCTGATAAGTGGAGTTCCCCAGCCCCATATAACTGCCTCTTTTTCTCTCCCTCTCATTGATGTGGGACTCATTCGTACCCAACAATGAGCCCATCCCTGGAATAAGAATTAGAAACGAAACCCACAAGTTGCTTAGAACATATTGAAATTAGAAGATCTCGGAATGGTTGGATGATTGCACCAAACTGGTAGTTTTCAAAATTCCTTTCCTACCAAAATGTAATCATCTGATAATTGGGTGATAAATGGACAGTAAAAAAGGAGACATAGCCAAAAGATGGTATACAACAGCCAAAATCCACCACTTAGATGATCATAATCATTGAATAGAGATCTTTGTTCATTTCACTATCCCCATTGAGTCCATCAAGGATGAATAACCTAGAGAGCTGAGTCAAGACACATTCTATATAAAGCCTTCATGGCTTGCCAAGAAAATTATGAACCATTGTATACCATAATCCACAATCGCAGTCCAGAAGAAATAGTCTTAGTAAGATTTGGAGGATGTTAATTATCCAGTGAATGGGCTAAACTAGGATTGACCATCATTCAGAAGTCACATGTTTGGAAGATCTTGGCAATATATTTCAGTCATCTGTAGGATGATGATCCACAATTTTTTTTTTTTTTTTTTAATGATTGGTTAGTTATTTTCAAAGGAGAGGAAAAGCCCATAGATACAGAAAGATAACCTACAGTCCGAACCAGGCAAGAACAACCCACAATTGGGTGAGGGGATAAGTGAAAGGGCCCCCAAATGGGTCAAGGCCCAAACACAACAATAAAACAAGATTAAGAAAAACCCACATTTTGGGACAGGCCAAAAATAAAGACGCCCTAGAGGAGAAACTAGCAAAGCAGAAACTGACTTGCCCCAGCAGAGAGTGAGGGATCCAGAAGACAGGGCCCAAAGAGGAATCCCAAAGAGGCCCAGAAGAAGCCATAGAGCAGGAAGAATGCCCAGCACTCGAATCAGGGAATGGTAGCAAACAGACCATTACTAGACTTTGCAATGCTAGAATTCACAGAGATCCAATGAGAAATCTTAGCAAGATTGTTCTTGTTTGCCATAATGATCTCCAATTTGCGACGATTTAAATTGGATAAAAGTTTGGTAATGGCAGTCACATGAATTTTGTGATCCAGCTTGCAGAAAAGAGACTGGATAACATCACAAGGAACTCATTGTTAAAGCAGATAAGCTTGTCCAGATGAAGCCCCTGGTCAATGAGGAAAGAGAGAAGTGTACAGTGGAGGAGGAGTCCAATGCAGGCAGGGCAATGTGTATTTTGGAGGGAAATATATCCAGAGAGAGAGAGTTCCCTTCAAAATAAGCAGCAAGAAGGCTGCCCCCATTGATGTCGAACTTTCCAATAAAGAGGCAATTGCAGTCCAAATTAGATACAGAAGGACAGAAGAGAGATCAGTTAGCGTTTATTAGCGAAATAAACACTCCCAAACAAATATCTAAATAAAATATAGCACAAGCAAAGCACACCGACCATTTTACGTGGTTTGGCCCACCCATAGTCTACGTCTACGAAGCATGAAAGTATTTTATTAAGAAAAGAATTACAAGAGAGAATGAACGAATGATTTAAATTCAATTTGAATAAAAACCACGACAATCCCCGCAACCTGATCGGGCACACGATCAGATTTGTTGCTCTCACCGATGAACAGTTTCTCTCTCTTTCTTCCTGCTGTAAACACTGCTGTCCACTTTCTTCTCAGATCAGAGACATCGTCTCTTCCCTTCACAGAGTTACACGTGCTGCCAGCAAAGACCAGCTGATCTGATCGGTGTTGTTGCTACTTCTCCTCAACCAAACAGCAAGTCCCTTTCTTGCTGATGTCACAGATCACAGACACACTCACGCCTATTGCAGCCCTCTTGTCTCTGTACTCGTTACAGATTGATCATATTCACGCTGCATGTGCATAACCTATATACACATGCAGCCCCACCTCCTTTGGAAAGTACACGTCCTTCTACCATCCAAATTAGAAAAGACCTCAGATAATGCCGTATGTTCCAGATATATCAGTTGGTCCAGACTGCCAATTTCCTCTCTCTGCTTATAGCAGTTGCCGTGTAGGGTAGAAAGAGAAAATCCATGGTCAGTCCACGTTGGTTGCTTGCCACGATTGCATGTGACATTGGATTCTAAAGCAATTGTTATTCCAAACATACCAGCAGTCTTTAGATACTTTTTTAATCCCATTAAGAAGTTGACATCACCGTGTCAATCTAAGAAATCTTCCAGATTGTTAGATTCCTCACATATAACAGTCCTATTAGAATAAGGAAGTACATGTTCCACCGTGACTTACACTCTTCAAGCACCAACTTGATTTACCAAGAGTGTGTCCCATGTGTGAATTTGAGCAACAAACTTAACAAGCTCTGGGGGACTTAGACTGTGGAGGAGGAAGGTTCCATACATCAGAAAAGAGCTGCTAAGCTTCAATAATTTATCAGGAAGAAAATATGGCTTCTAATGTCGTTGAGGATTGACTGGCAGATGATCTGAGTGTTAGAATATAATTAGGAGTTATATTAGATTAGGAATATTAGGTTGGGTTAATCTCTATTAAGAGATGTATTTATGTTTAGATTAGTTTTAGAGTTTGTGTTTTACTGAATAGTCGACTAGAGGCTATATACACGTGTGTGATAAAGCTTAATGAAATATAGATTATTCTCTTCTAACATTGAGGAGACCTCTACCGGTTCTGAAGCATTCGATTGGTTTTTTCCTTCCAAGTGTGCCATATCAATGTAGGAAGGCAAAGCTGAGCAAGCAAACTTCTCGATTTGATTGGATTTAGATTGAGTGAGCTGGTTAGTTTCAATCACAAAGTGATTGTTATAAGTATGGTGATTAAACTTTCTTAAAATGAGTTCCAGATTCCAAAGACAGTTGGACAATTGAGCCAGTGCTGATTTGATTCCTGCTTGGTATTACAGAGAATCCACAGATTTTGTCTGATAGCACCTTGTCAAAGGCTAAAAATAGAGCTAGTACCTCGACCAGAGTAAGATCTAAATCCAAGTAATTTAATTATTAAATTTCAGCTTCAGTTTCAGACTTCGATGCCAATGAATCCAATGCATCTCAAAAAAGTTGCACGTAATCTACAACAAGAAATTCATTAGAGTCTGCAACTAGATGAAGTAGAGCCCCAAGTCGTGTCCCAATCGAAGTAGGTTTGGTTTGAGCAAAGAGCTCATTCCTTTGTGAATCACAATTACTCAATGGCAAACCCCATTTGCTATAAGGTACATTCTATGAAATGATAGCACCCCTCCACAGGTGATATTTTTAAATTTCGAGTCTCCTATATACCCAGACATATGGGTCATCTCTTATGTTTTAACTGATGTGCAGGTTACCAAAGTAAAGCTTATCAGTTTGATATTTGTATTTTGCCTCATCTTTACACTTGGAGCCTGATTGAATCTCAACCTTCACATTTCCACTATGCCACTGAAATTTTAATTCATTTTCCAACGACTTCCTTATTGAACAGACTCATTCACTCCGTTGGTTTAGAGTTCCGAGTAGGAGGTTTCATAGCTCCTAAACAAAGGCCAACTTTCTTGTTAATAGAACCGAGTGTGAACACTCAACAGAGACGTCAATGCTCTATGGCAGTTTCCTATTTAGATTCTAATTCAAATCTTCCGCTTAAGGAATTGAGTGATAAGGGTTGATATCACTTCATTCCTAAATTAAGATATTAGAATAGTTGTTGTATCAATCCCTAATTTTAAGGGATAAGATTGGTTGTTATGTACAACTAGATTTTTGATGGTAAATCCCCCGGTTGAAAAGTCAACAATTACATTTAATACAAATATAGAGACTCCCACTCACGTTGAGGTGTGGAGAAACCATTACTCATATTTCTTCGTATTTCTATATGGTATCAAGAGTCATCTGCTAAAGTGTGAGAAAAACTACCTATTTTTCTGCAATGGCTTCTTCATCTGTCAAAACCTATCCATACCCGTCGTCTCTCGATGTCGGGAATTTTGTTTCAATTAAACTCACTTATAACAACTTTCTTCATTGGAAAACTCAAAGCATGGGCCTCATAGAAAGCCAGGAAATGCTCAGATTCTTGCATGGAGATTTTTGTATACCAGATCCGTTAATCAATGAATCCTCAACTGAAAGTGTTGGCGAGAACACTACCAAAACTAATCCTGACTATGTTGCATGGAGAAGGTCTGGTAGATTGCTCTGTAGATGGATTACTAAAACTCTATCAGAAGAAGTTCTTGGGTTGGTTGTCGGACTTGATACATCAGTCAAAGTTTGGCATGTCACGGCCCAACCATTGAGATCCGTGACTAAATTCTTTATTTTTAATATCATACGTACAACTGATTCACACGAGGGAAAACAGGTTCACAAGAGGAAACTTAAAGTCCTAAGGCTCCACAAAGGCCCAATAACTCTACAAAAAATCCTGCAGAGTCTCCTCTGTAAATGGGACCATGTGGACCTTCCCTGCCCAAACTTTCAATCTAGGGATCAAAACGACAATCAACCATTCATTTTCATCAGATACATTCTCTATAATCATCTCCACGTACTTGTTTATTCACATTCTAAATACTCAAGTTTAAGCCTTAAAGATAGCCAAGTCCAGGCTATCTTTAAACACAGTCCATAACATTTCACTTCACAAAACACCATAGGTTTTGGGTTTTCATAAATTATACATATCAGTTCTCACATAAGATAATAAAGCTAAAACACGAAACACCACCATAAGACAAGTCTTCGTGGCGACCTGCTCCCGCACCTTATATGTTGAAGTTAATATGTGCTTGGCTATTGTAGTTTCTCTTCACTGGGCTTGTTGCTCACGTTCCTCACGTTTTAGGGAATATCACTAAAAATGGGTTAGAGGAGTCTACGCTAAAGCCGTGAAGCAAGAATGTTGTTTACCATTAGATGAGAGTTTATTATTAATATTTTGAGAAACCTTAAGTCGTATTCTAGATATGTAATTAACACCGTCATGTTTTCGGTGCCTACTCTAATATTTATATTAACGAATGTTGTGATTTTAAGGATAATGGTATCAAAATAAAATTTATATTTTGATCAGATGGCTCATTACGATGAGATTACTATTGTGTTATCGAAGAAAAAAAATATCACATTTTTTGGACCCATGAGGAGAGGGGCGTGACAGTGCCTCTCGAGTCTCGCCTCCATCAGAGTACTTGAAAGGCAAGGGATAGTTCAACATGCCCAATGACAGAAACATATCTAGTGCAATCACCACCATACTGCATATGAATGTACGGACATATTATGAAGAGCATGTCTACATGCATGACCCTTGATCTGTACTCTATACTCAGCACATGGATCAAGTCTGCCATAAACCGACACACCCTCTGACCACCCTCACCAGAGGGTGACATGGTCCCATGCCCACACAATCCACATCGGCCACTTATCCATAGTAATCTCGAACGAGACTATGATTCGGGTTAGTACATGTTGTCTCCCTACCAAACATGAGTGGCTTCGAGAGCTCTCACTCATATGACCCCCAAGAGATCCAAGTTGTTCCATTATCGTATCATTAGTGGCTCCTCGCACTATCATATTTTCAATGCCTCTTCTCACTATTAGTGCCTACTCGCACTGTCATGTTTTCAGTGCCTCCTCGCACTATCATAAATCCCAGTGCCTCCTCGCACTATCATAAATCCCAGTGCCTACTCGCACTATCATATCTCTAGGTCGTAGCCTGACATAACACATTATGTAAATCAGGTTGTCCATGAATACCCTCGGGTATCGTTGTCCTATAGGTCAACCTCTCTCTGATCCACCTAACCCATTACAAGGGTGTGTTCCACCACCGATCCAAGGTACGCCTAATGCCAAGAATCTCATGTCCAAAGACAGTCAATCAGACTCTAGGGAGTAAACCAACCAATACTCACAATCCTAGAGATCTAAGTCTACATCTGTCACGCCCTGACCTAAAACATACGCACGTGACGTGGATAAATCTTTTTTTTTCGCACATCACACGTGGAAACACACGTGTGCTCACATAACTCAAATGTAAATCCAATAAATGATCTTAAATACCATTAACATCTCAAAGGGATATAAATTCTCTGTCATAAAAGTTATCAACTTTCTAGAATTTATTACAACGAATCCTCAATGAATAAAATGGTAAAATCAACATCACCAATTCAAATGAAATAATTGAAATAAAAACTCAATATGTGGGGCGTATAAAACACCATGATTGCCTTGATGATGTTGATTTTACCATTTTATTCATTGAGAGCGTATAAAGCAACATAATACACTAAGCTCTTCCTCGGGGTCCCTCGAACCCATCCGGTGCAACATTACCTGAAATTGTGAGAACGTGAGTATAAACAATACTCAGTGAGGAAATATGCATGCTACATACTCACGCACTTATATAATAATAATGTATGAAATGGAATATAAATAAGGCTATGCTATCACGTCATACTATCAATCTCATCAATATGAACACAATGTCCACCCAAGGACACCGATTTCAACAACGTGAACACAATGTCCACCCAAGGACACCTCTATGGAACGGGCTGTCAAACATCATGATCTCTTGAGGGACATAGGCCACGACTTACAAGTGAGAGATTTCCATACAACATAGATAACATACCTCACCCTGCGTCCCTTCACCACTCTGGTGATTAAGTCAGCTCTAAGGTGATCAATATATGACTTGCCAAGTTAGTATAGTCCAAGTATGGCTCACAAGTATTTAACCGTGCGCAATCTGTCTTACTAAGTCAGTACTACGCCAGCATAGGCTCACGAATATCTAACCCTACGTAATGCATCTTACTAAGTTAGTACCACCAGCATAGGCTCACGAGTATCTGACCCTACGTGAACTATACACCAAGTGTACAAAATAGTCATGAGAGCAACCTACAACTCGAAGCATGTGAGGACTATACTCTTCAACAACAACCACAAACAGCCGTGAGATCGACCTACAGCGCGAAGCATGATAGGAGCTATACTCCTCGACGACAACCTATAGGACCAAGTCCCATAGCCGACGCCACCATTCCAATAGGGTTCCTAAACAAAACCATTGTCCTGTCACACCAGCCTCCTCTAGGGAGTGGGGACTCATACTAGTGGGGCCCAAACAAGAGAATGTACATCATCAAGTCCTATAAACTCTTTGAGTTTCATCCCAACACTAGTTATTCTCAATATCATCATGTTTATTAAAACAATATCCCATACTCACATCATAGATAACCTCATAGGCACATATCAGTGAGTAATACAAAAATGCTCATATTCACAATTACATAGGTAACATACATGTCATAATCACATAATGACCATAATATCACAATAATAGCAGTATAGCACATTCCATTACATTTCATACATTCAACATAATTATCACATTGGGTTATTTTAGGGACATGGACTACACACCAACCCTGAGATTCACACATCGAGTTTATTTACACATATTTTTAGTCCTTACAATTTATTCAACCCGTCTTATGGTGATTTAAAATCTTAAGTCCAATAACTCCCTTTTTACAGCATAAATCCAACTAAATTCATCAATAAATCATCTTAGCCCTTCACAAGGGTCTCCAACAATTATCACAATTTTTTTATCATCATAACAAGATAATAGACATGCTACAAATCACATAATAAGAAATTAATACCATCTCATGCATAACATAGGGCACATTCATCATATTTATCATGCATTAAACACATCAATAACACAGTACATTCCTTAAATTAAGGAAATAACATACATGCATTCATACAATATGTGTGTAGCAATCCTCACCTCAAAATCACGATGTTTCGGGTTGATCTTCAGGTTGTATGTCGACAGGTTCGGGGTTCAAAGGCTCTAATAATGCCAAAAGAACATAATATACCATTATTAGTTCATGGATTAGGCCTAAGCACATTTTAGAAGCAAAACCCCAAATTTAGACAAAAAATTTACCCTTAATCTGGTTTAATCCCTTCAATCTAAGAGAAATCCGCAAATCTCTTCCCATGAATCATCTCCAAAAATTAGTATATACCATTTTCCCAAATTTACATCCCTTCCCATGGGTTCAAAACTCAATTTCAATTCAGATCTATACCCAAACAAGGTTCCATAACAAAAATCTCCAATCACTTCCATGGATTCCTCTCCAAATAAGGCCTAAAAGCCATCACATATTCTATTCTCTGAAATTCCGTTACTAGACGTATGCACGACCTAGAGGGGGGTGAATAGGTTGGTTTTCAATTTTAATTCCCTTTTAAAATTTTCTTACCAATTTATATGTTAAGTAAACAAAACAATCAATCCATGCATTCAATTACATATAACACAAATATTTTATAGTGGTTCGGTTTCATCAAACCTACATCCACTGTTAGACTTCCCAACTCTAGGGTCGTCCTAAATATACTATGTAAGGATCTCACACCCAAATACTACAACCTAGTTTTTTATAGAGGTTCAACCCAATTGGTCTAATCCTCTACACCTATTTTTTAAGTGGTTCGAACACACTGTTCTAATCCACTTTACAATGTTTAAAAATAAAACAAGAAGAAAACTTGCATTGGGCCTTAATCGTTTTCCTTTTAGCTCTTTCTTCTTTACTGAATCTCTATGCTCCTTTCCATCAACTTGGCATCAGCAGCGTATTTTAGGCACAGCAGTAGGACATGGGTATGACTGATTTTAGTCCTATTTAAACACCTAATTCTTCATCTTGATTACCCGAATATCATTAAGAAGGATGATGAAGAATAATGTCTCGAGGGAAGGCCGAATGCTCTCTAAGTGATAATCATATTCCTCTGTATTTTCTCTGTGGATTCGGTACCTTAAACAGCCCCTTTACTATTATTTTATAAACAGTTTCAAACTGTGCTGTTAGTCACGCCTGCGAGGCCTCACTGATTCTGATGAGGCCTCACCAGCGTTAGAATCTGGAAAACAGCACACGTATATGCTGTGCAATCTGACAGACATAATCCATATAGATACCAGCCAGCTCGTGTTTACTATGCATGATTTGCAACACTTTCCTTAGCCATCAATCAAGGATTAGATAGAAGATTTTCAACATTTACCTTAGCCATCAATTAAGAATTAGATGGAAGTTTTTCAATATTTACCTTAGCCATGAAGGAGCCTTTCCATACTTGTCATGGACAGCTCCTCAAGGATATCCAAATTCAAATTTCAAACGAGGTGGCAATATCTCACAATGGATTAATTTGTTTATCATAATAGATTTACCATAATTGGCTTCCAATAGATTTCCCATGATTACCTCTCAATTAAACAGTCACAGATTAGACTGAATCAGCTGGACACAGGGTCAGCTGCATTCAACTCAGCATAGCTGGCTGCGAGGCCTCGGCAGATTACACGAGGCCTCGAGACTGAAAGTCACTTATTTAATTTATTTTCCAATTGACTTCTAGGTATATGACTTAGCCTAAGGTCTCCTACGAGTCACTTACCTGTGTGCCAATACTGTATTTGGTGTAGCTACTTCAACTTCATTGTAGATCTTCTTATTCATCCAAGGCAAGTCCAACTGAGTCACGTAATTGACAATAACGGTGACTCGGACGAACCGGGGCACTTACATTCTCAACACATCCCATTAAGATCTCATCAAATAAGAAGAAAGGGAAAGAGAATGATCATAGATCTTACCTTTGAAGGAGAAGAAACCGTGCAAAGGGGTGCTCCAAGCATAGGAAATTCAAATCCAAAGCCTTTAGTGGGTGAAAATCAATAGAGGGAAGGAAGAAGAGGTAAGGGTTTGCTGTTAAAAAAGAAGGGTTGGCTGTTTGGAAGAGGAAGGAGGTGATAAGCCTAATTTCGTGTAAATACGGACTTATGCACAAATAAACATGCTATTAAACCACACGCACAACATATTGTTTAACCAATCATGTTATTACACAATTCCAACATATCGTGCTATCACAAGCACATGAAACAAATGCATCTGGATGGATCCCATGCCACATAGTAATCTCAGTGGTTCCATTGTCGAATGGCTTATAACATAAGGGGGGCCCACTCGCCGCATTCCATACCTAAAATCTCAAAGGAAAGATAGATGCATATAATGTATGCCAAAACAAGTGATAAGTTTTGACACCTAGGTAAGAACAAGTAGTCCAGTGTGAAAACGGAGATGAACGCCTTAGAAAACACAACCAGGTACATAGCAGTGATTCGGTCTGGAGGACCGACAAGCCACTCAAGTAAGACAACCTGGGACAGGTGACCCGGTATGAAAGACCAGTGAGCTGCCCAAGCGAAAACACGAAGACCGACGATCCGCTCAAGAAGAATCGGTGGGCCGATCTTAACTGAGACAAAGCATGCACGACAATTTACAAATCGACGAGCCGCTCGGTGGGGGCCGGCAAGCCAATCCTAACTGTGACCTAATTTTATGTAGGTATGCATAGACTGGAGAGCCGGTATGCAGGAGCGGCGAAACATTTCATCGCAAAGAGACAAAATTAGGGAAAAACTATGAAAAATAGAGAAAAACCCTGGAAAAACTTAAGGAAAAGCAGTGAAGATGTTTTCCAAGAAATCTACGATAGCTTTCCAAGGAAACTCAAGCAACGTAGAAGAAAACCCAATTTGAATCAGCCACAACGTCGGGAAATCCAAAACAAAACCGAATCAAGAATTCAAAACTGAAAAGGGAAGGGAAAAGAGACGAAGTACCCGGATATTGCCCGAGAAATCCGTGAAACCTCTAAAATCCACAAAAAAGGGGAACCTCCTAGAGTTTTCTCATGAGAAATTTGAAGAAGAGAAGGGAGAGGGAAAGAACGCCAACCAAAAAGGATGGCCAACAGCAAAAAAGGAAGAGGAAAGGGAGTGGGCGGCGGTTGGTTGCTGCTCTCTCTCTCTCTTTCCAGAAATAACAAAAAAGGGGCTAGGGTTTTCTAAAGGCAGTTAGCTTCCTATTTTGATGGGAAATAGGAATGGAAAGTTCTAATTGCCTTCGGGGTCCTCAATCTTCCTCTGAAAGGGTCTCTCTCCATAATTATCCATCAACTTAACCCAACCCTAGTGTTTAAAAATACTATTCACGAAATTGGGAGAGGCATTAAGGAGGCAAGAGGTATAAACTCCAAGATGGGTGTTTTCTCATGTTTTTGGACTTCAAGAAGTATTGACATATTAAAGGGAATATCAGATATCACTCTTCTTCATCAATGGATCCAGGTATGTCTTATAATTATTACGTTAATGGTTTCCGCATTAAGATTGATCAGTGTTTCAAGCATTAATCGATTCAGATCTTGTGGTTATGTTGTTCGGGTATGTCAAACATTAAGTTTAATGATGAATGAATATACGATTGATTCTCAATCAACAAACTCTGATATTATGATGAAGTATTACATGTGGCATCAAGAGCCTGGTTCATATGATCAATTATTGCTTAAAATAAAGAATAATTAAAGAAATAAAATTTTCGGATCTCAATGAAGAAGAAGACCCTTTATAGATTGAAAGTTTATAGATTTTAAAATTATGGATTTAAAATTGTATAGATTATGGTTTTTAAAATTATGAAGCTTAAAATTTTAGAGATTTTAAGATTATGATCTTATAGACTTAAAATCCAGGATTTTTTCTCTTATGTTTTTGGGAAACCAATAATAAGCAAAACCATTATTCTTGACCTAATACCATATTATAATACGATTTGGTTAATCACCAAAGTGGCCCAATCGGAATGTATTTGGATATCAGGTCATATTATCGCGATCCCTAATCACAGAGATATTAAGTTGGCCCAAAGGTGCCCCATTCCAAGTGGTTAACGGATTGGGATATGATGATTGGCGAGTATTTGTAGTTGGCATTTGTTCGGACACCCAATGGTGGCGGCGGTATTTGATCACTTGTATTTTGTTGGTCAGTTCTATTGTTTACTGGGAATCACCATAATGAAATAGTATGCCATAAGATTACCCAAAAATAGATCCGGTAATATTGTTTACTAATGTTGATTGTTTGTGTGTTTCAATTAAGTTTAACTCATACTGTAATGTAAGTAAGCATGAAATTATATAATTTTTGTAGCATCTCTCCCTGTTAGACTGCATTCGCAAGCTTCTGTTGTTCCAATGTTGACTGGACTTAATTTCTCTGAATGGAAAGAACAAGTTGAGTTCCACCTTGGTGTGCTTAATTTTGACAAAGTATTAATTTCTGATAAGCCTACTATTACGGGCACAAGTACGACTTATGAGAAAAAGTCCTATGAAGCATGGATCAGGTCAAATAGACTCAGCCTTATGTTCATACGCATGACGGTGGAAAATAATATCAAGCTTCGCTATCCAAAACTGAAAGTGCTAAGGAATACCTCCAAAATATTGAAAATAAATTCAAAACAGCGGGCAAGTCCTTAGCAGGGACACTTATGGCCAGGCTGACCACCATTAAGTTCGATGGCAGTCATGGCATGTATGAGCACATAACGGAGACGACAAATATTGTTGCTCAGCTGAAGAATATAGGGATGAGTATTGATGATATTTTTCTTGTCCAATTCATTCTGAAGTCTCTGCCTCCTCAGTATGGGCCATTTCAAATAAATTACAATACTATGAAAGATAAATGGCAAGCAAATGAGTTGTCAAGTATGCTGATTCAAGAGGAGGGCATACTTAAGCAGATGGGACATCACTTACTCCATCTAACACATCAAGAACCCAATAAGAAAAGAGAATGGAAGCCCAAGAAATTTAAGAAAGCCGGAAAAAAACTATTTGAGCCCAGTACGTCTTCAGGGACTCAAAGTCAGGGGGATAGGTAGTGTGAGGTGCCACTTCTGTAAGAAAAAAGGGCACTTCTAGAAAGACTACCATAAAAGGAGATCGTGGTTCAAAAAGAAAGGTAACCATTCCATTTCTGTATGTTTCGAATCTAATATCACTGAAGTTTCCTCTAACACTTGGTGGATTGATTCTGGGGCTACAACTCATGTTTCTAATACCATGCAGGGATATCTTATGACCCAGACTATCAATCCAAATAAAGCCTTCATTTACATGGGAAACCGACAAAAGGTGCTAGTTGAAGCCATCAGGTCTTACCGTCTTTTCCTCGACACTGGCCATCTCTTAGTTTATTTGATTGTCTTTATGTTCCTTCTGTTGCCAAAAACCTTATTTCAATTTCCAAACTTGATGTTAATGGTTATTATTGCAAATTTGGATATAATGCCTTCAGTTTGTTTAAAGGACCTTCTTTTATTGGGTCTGGATTATTTATTGATAGCCTTTACTTTTTAAAGTTTGATGATTCCTTTGTTAATTTTGTCCTAACCCTGCATCATAATGTTGGTATTAAACGTGGGTTGATTAATGAAAATTTCTCTATTTTGTGGCATAAGCGTTTGGGACATATATCCCACGAAAGAATTCAAATATTGGTAAAAGATGGGATTCTCCCGAATCTTGATTTTACTGATTTAAGTGTGTGTGTGGAATGCATTAAGGAAAGCAGACCAAACACACTAAGAAAATAGGCAAAAGATCTAAAGGGCTACTTGAGTTGATCCATACTGATATTTGTGGACCATTTGATGTTCCATCTTTTGGTGGAGAGACCTATTTTATCACCTTTATTGATGATTTTTGGCGTTATAGTTATATTTATATATTGCATGATAAATCTCAAACAGTTAACACTGTAGAGATATTTATCACTGAAGTTGAAAGACAACTAAATAGAAAGGTAAAAGTCATAAGGTCAGATAGAGGTGGTGAATATTATGGTAGGTATGATGAAACGGGTCAACACCCAGGGCCTTTTGCTAGACTACTTAAAAGGCGCGGTATAATTGCACAATACACGATGCTCGGTACGCCTCAGCAGAATGGTGTTGCTGAAAAGCGTAACCGCACACTTATGGACATGGTTAGGAGTATGTTATGTAATAGTACTGTACCCATTATATTGTGGATATATACATTAAGAACCGCAATGTACTTGCTTAATCAGGTTCCTATTAAGTCAGTTCCTAAGACTCTTTTTGATCTGTGGACGGGAAAGAAATTTAGTTTGAGACACCTGCATGTACGGGGTTGTCTTGTAGAAGTAAGAATTTATAATCCACATGAAAGAAAACTTGATGAACGGACAATCAGTGGTTACTTCATGGTTACCTTGAAAAGTCTAAAGGGTACATGTTCTATTGTCCGAACCATAGTATGAGAATTGTGGAGACCAGTAATGCTAGATTTATTGAAAATGGTGAGGTTAGTGGAAGTGATATAATGAGAAACGTCAGTGTACAAGAAGTAAGGGTACAAGTCCCTATATCCCTAACTTCAGAAATTGTTGTCCCTAATGTTACTGAACAACCTAATGAACAACATTTGAATGATGAATCACTTCATGACGAAACCATTACCAATAATGAACCGATTGTGGAACAACCATAAGAAATAACATTAAGAAGGTCTGAAAGACAAAAGGAGACCTGCTATTTTGGATGACTATGTGGTATATCTACAATAATCAGAATATAATTTAGGGGCTATTAAGGATCCGATCACTTATGAAGAAGTCATAGAATGTGATGATTCTAGTAAGTGGTTAGACGCCATGAAAGGTGAGCTAAAGTCCATTGCCCAGAATGAAGTCTGAGATCTATTAGAATTGCCTCAAAGATGCAAGAAAATTGGATGTAAGTGGGTCATTAATACCAAATGAGACTTTAAGGGCAATATCGAACGATATAAAGCAAGAATTGTGGCCAAAGGGTTTACTTAGAAAGATGGCATTGATTATAAAGAGATATTCTCTCTTGTATCCAAAAAGGACTCTTTCAGAATAATTATGGCTTTGGTGGCTCATTATGATTTGGAGCTTAATCAAATGGATGTTAAAATCACATTTTTGAATGGTAGTTTAGATGAAGAAGTGTATATGAAACAACCTAAAGTATTCTCCATACAGGGTAAGGAACATATGGCATGCAAATTAAAGAAATCAATTTATGGCCTTAAGCAAGCCTCCAGGCAATGGTACATTAAGTTCAATGATACCATTACCTCTTTCGGTTTTAAGAAAAACACCATTGATCGGTGTATATACATGAAGGTCAGTGGGAGTAAGTTTATCCTTCTGATATTATATGTTGATGATATTTTGTTTGCCACTAATATGTTGGTATGATGTTTGAAACCAAGAAGTATCTCTCAAATAATTTTGAAATGAAAGATATAGGAGAGGCAACATATGTGATTGGAATAGAGATTCCGTGACAGAACACGTGGCGTGTTAGGGCTGTCTGAGAAATGCTACATAGAAAGAATATTAGAGAGATTCGGTATGTAAAATTGTTCTTATCAAGATGCCCCTATTCAGAAAAGAGATAAATTTAGCTTAAATCAATATCCGCATAATGAACTTGAAAAGAAACAAATGGAGGGAATTCCTTATGCTCAGCTGTAGGTAGCTTGATGCATGCCCAGACCTGCACCAGACCCGATATTAGTTTTGTTGTTAGTATGCTGGGGAGATACCAAAGCAACCCTTGAATGGATCACTGGAAAGCTGTAAAGAAATTAATGAGGTATTTACAGGGTACTAAAGACTTCATGCATGCGTTTAAGAGGTCCGATAATCTCAAGATCATTGGCTACTCAAATTCGAATTTTGGTTATTGCATTGATAACAGAAAGTCAACGTTTGGTTATTTGTTTCTTGTAGCTGGCGGAGCAATATCATGGAAAAGTGTTAAACAATCTATCACTGCAACATCAACCATGGAAGCAGAATTTGTGGCGTGCTATGAGGCCACTATTCAAGGAATGTGGTTGCGGAACTTTATCTCAGGACTTGAAATTGTTGATAGCATTGTCAAGCCGCTGAGAATTTACTATGAAAATTCTACACCAGTATTCTTCTCTAAGAACGACAAGTATTCAAATGGATCGAAACATATGGAATTGAAGTACTTTGTGGTGAAAGAAGAAGTTCAGAAACAGACGGTGTCTATTGAGCACATTAGTACTTTACTTATGGTGGCAGATCCGTTGACGAAGGGATTACATATAAAGACCTTTGAGGAACATGTCAATAGAATGGGTCTTGAACGTAATCTATTATGATGTAATTATGTATTTTGGACTGCATTATGAATAAATGTGCACTATTTGACATTTGAGTACTCATATATGCGTTTCTGAATATTGTTCCTATTTATTATTGTTATGTATATACATTATGTGTATTTATTTTAACACTAACATGAATAATCATTATGTTATGACACATATGTGGATCATCAAGAATAATCTCTCATTTAAGGGCTATGCTAGGTAGGTCACTTGTGATGTAGTAATGGAATGGATCATATCAGGATAAGATGATGTGCAACCGCCATTGCTCGCACTTGTGGTTTGTTTAGTATTAACATTATGGTGTTGACCACATTATGTTGTTAAATATAGTTTACTTGTACACCTTATGATGTACCTGTTTTAAATTCCATGAAGTATAAATATGAGCCAAGTGGGAGAATGTAAAACTAAACATGACCCACATTAAATTTGGGGCTCCACATAGAGGATATTAAATTAGTGAAACTGTGTTTAAATAAGGAAGGTATATTTTAGGAGAATTCTAAAGGGGTTAGTTTCCTATTTTGATGGGAAATAGGAATGGAAAGTTCTAATTGCCTTAAGGGTCCTCCTTCTGCCTATAAAACGGTCTCTCTCCATAATTAGCCATCAACTTAAGCCAACCCTAGTGTCTAAAAATACTATTCACGAAATTGGGAGAGGGCATTAAGGAGGCAAGAGGCATAAACTCCAAGGTGGGTGTTTTCTCATGTTTTTGGACTTCAAGAAGTATTGACACATTAAAGGGAAGATCAGATATCACTCTTTTTCATCAATGGATCCAGGTATGTCTTATAATTATTACGTTAATGATTTCCGCATTAAGATTGATCAGTGTTTCAAGCATTAATGATTCAGATCTTGTGGTTATATTGTTCGAGTATGTCGAACGTTAAGTTTAATGATGAATGAATGTACGATTGATTCTCAATCAATAAACTCTGATATTATGATGAAGTATTACATACTTCTCAGACTAAAATATTTATAAAAGTTGCACAGAATTACTGGAATAATGAGTAAGCCAAGTACAAAAAGAGCATGGCATAATTTCCATTTACCATGAGAAATTCCAGAATATGGTTTTTTTTTTCCATTGATAATTGTTCAAATTTGGAAATTTATTCATTTCTGGTCTCTACAAGAGCTTAAACCACATCTGAACCCGTTGACTGCTAGTGACCACCGTTGCTTAACACGTTAGGCTTTCTTTGCACCTAACCTACATAATTGTAGGGAAGATCACTAAACTAAGCAAATGCATGAGATTTATCTACTTTTTATGACTTTAGAAGTGAAGAAATAGCCTACCCATGCACGTTTTAGAATAGGATGAATGGTGAAAAATCATGAGATCCACAAATACTACATCCAAGTTTCCTTAGAAATCGTTCAATAAGGAATTTTTAGTCAGTATAAGATTGAACAGATAATTTGGGATTTAGATCCTCACGGAATCTTTTCTGTAAAATCTTTTAGAAAAAAATTATTGTCTATTGGTAGGTTCCTTCGATTCACCCTAAGATTTGGGAAAGGGTTACTCCTTTTAAAGTGAAGGTGTTCGGATGGATTGCAGGATTGCAATTTTTTTGACAAATTATAACTTGAGATTGAGGAGAATGCTTATTGTAAATGCATGTCCTTTGTGTTTATTTGATGCAGAGTTGATGAATCAAATGTTACTTCATCGTCGGTTCTCTTAACAGGTTTGGTGCACTTTTTTTAGTTGATGGGTATTACTTTCTGTCTTCTTCAAGCATGGTGTGAGTTGTTTAATGAAGAGGTGGTGGTGTCAGGTAGGTTTTTCCGTCGTAGTCTTTGAAAAGTGACAATTTGAGTATTGCTTGGTCCATTTGGCTAGAAATGAATAATAGGACTTTTCAAGGTAAGGAATGCTTTGTATTGATTCTATTGGATGTGACCAAGCTTCGAGCTACTTGCTGGTCGTCCGGGTTGATGAAGTTATGGGGAGTATCTGTATCGGATATGTGTAGGGATTGGGCATCGGTGGATTCAGCTATGCCTCATTTGGATTCTAGACCTCAAGTTTCGTGGTCTCCTCCGGTTGTTGGGCTCCTTAAACTCAATTTTGACGCTAGTTGTATGCTTGAGATTGGTTAGTAGGTTATGGAAGGATCATTTGTAATGATTTGGAGAATACATTACTTTCTTTTGCTAGCCCAGCTCCTAATGGGTCAATATTGAGGTGGAGTTTGTATTATGTAGAGGAATCTTGGATCTGGAAGAGTTATGGGTTCAAGGAAGCATTGTTGAAAGAGATTCTAAGATAGTTGTGTGGTGGGCGTTGGGCTCTCAATGCCCTTAGATCTTCTTACATAAAATTGAGAGGATAGGCAACAACCTATGATTTTAAGATTGTTTGGTCTCCTCGTTTCACTAATTCAGCAGCAGATGATATGGCTCGTCAGGAGTTGACTTTAAGCACAAAAATTGTAAACAAATTCTTGTAATATTTGGGAGAGGTTTTGTTTTTGTTTGGTTTTTCTACGTGTGGTGGGTTTGTTGTTGCCTACTCGATTTGATCTTTCTTGTGATTAATGATATTACCTTTAAAAAAAAGGGTATTGGGTTAAAATACCTGAGATATAATGTAATCTGTTTGCCAATCCTCCAAAAAGTCTAATTGGGAAATCATGCTTCGATCCACGTTTGGACATATTTTGGACTAAATTACCCTCATTCAACAACTGACCACTAACGATTCAATGTGGCTCAAACGTAATTGTCCAAATCACTTTCTTTTGTGAATTGGTCCGTGCATCAAAAGTTTCAACTACTGTGCACCAATTTAAAAGGAAATCCCAATTATACCCCTCCAGTTCTTATTTTCTCTTCTTCCTTTTCATTCGTTTCCTTTCTTCATGGACCAATTCTCCTTTTTTTCCCTCCTTCCCCTAAGCGTACATTTTCTTTTTCTTTTTCCTCCTTCCCTTAAGCATCTTTTATTTTCTTAGAGAGTTTTTTTCTTTTTTCCTCATTTCCTTACGCATGAGCACTTCCCATTTTCCTCTGTTGTTCGCCCAACTTCCACTTGCAGCCAGCATCCTACCAGAGGCTGCCAGACTACTGCTCTTTGCTACTGAACAAGCCCTCCACAACAACGCCTTTGCTATCCAGAATAGCGCACGCATCAACACCTCTTCAACCAGCGTTCATCTTGTTGTTGTTTGAGTTTCCTCCTATTCGTCTTCACCCAACAGACCCATTGCAATATGTAAATCGTTTATGGTTACCCACAATTAGTAAGATGCATACACGTTTTAGGATTTAAGTGGGGCCCACATGGATTACTATTCATGGATTTGGAAGAGATCTTTTAGGATCTGGCTTCCTACTTTGATGGAAAGTGGATTATATAAAGAAAAGCACAACCCTAGAGTCCTCTCTCTGCCCTGGATCGATTCTCTCTTTATCTCAACCCATCACTCAAGAAAATAAGAGGAGAAATCAAGAGGGAAAGGAAGAGAACTCCGGTGCACATGAGTTTTCCAGGAAGAACACACCGCACAAGAGGAGAACGACCATAAGATTCTAGATCTGATGGATTCGGGTTTGTATTTATTTAAATATGATGATGTTTCTACATAATGAATGTTAGATTAGTTAGAAAACATTATTTGATTCAAGATCCTGAGGTTTTGGCTAATAATGGATTGTATTATGAATACTGGGGCACTAGATCTCAATATTTGACGCCCAAGTTTTCAATTCATATTAAAATTATACTAACAATTGGTATCAGAGCAAGGTTTCTATGAATCATTGATGCTTTTAGTAAAGACTCCTGATATAGTGTTTTTATTTTCCACAAAGTGTTTCGGGAAAATTTAATAATGAACCCAGTCGAAGAAGAGGAAAATCTGTTCGGATTTTGCAGTTTTTCATATCAGTCGACTAGTACCTTGGCAGTCATCAGTTGATATATTAGTTGGTGTATCGACTGGTACATCGACTGGTACATGGACTGGTGCATTGACTGGTGTATCGACTGGTGCATAGACTGGTGCATCGACTGTTGCATCGACTAGTACATAGACTGCTACATCGACTAGTGCATCGTCTAGTACATAGACTACTACATCACCTAGTGATGTAAAGATGAATTTTTATGTTGATTTGATCAATTTTGAAACACTTAATGATACTTATGATATTTTATATATAAAGTTTTGAATATAAAATCACGTGTTTCAAGTTAAAAAATTTATGAATTAAATGTAAGCAAATTTGATTCAATCACGATGTAAAGTCATTATTCTTGACTTGAATTCAAATTATTAAACGGTTTCTTTAGTCACCAAAGTGGCCTGACCGGAATGTTTTGAATATCGAGTCATATAACCATGATTTAATACCTTCCCAAGTGTTAAATAGTAATGGCTTTGCAAATCACAATCCCTAACTCACAGAGATATTAGGTTGGCCCAAAGGTGCACCGTTCCGAGTGGTTAACGGATTGGGATAGGATAATTGATGGGTACTTGTGGTTAGTATTAGTATGGACACCCAAAATTAACTACGGTATTTAGTCACTTGTATTTGGTTAATTAGTCCTATCAAAGACTAGGAATCACCACAACATTTGAATGGTGTGTCATAAGATTACCCAAAGGTAGATCCGATAACACTGTTCACTAAAGTTAAATAAATTGTTTGTGTGTTTCAAATTTTGTTTAAAATTCATAGCATTATGACGTGATCATGAAATTATGTACATTTTGCAGATACATTGTCTATACCATTGCATGCGCAACCCTCTTCAATTCCCATGCTTAATGGGTTAAACTTCTCTGCTGGAAAGAACAAGTTGAGTATCACTTAGGTGTAGTCAATCTTGATAAGACATTGACAGAAGATAAGCCTACCATCACTAATGTAAGTACTCCAGCAGAGAAGTTAAACCATGAAGCATGGGTTAGATCCAACAAGTTAAGCCTTAAGTTCATGCTCATGTCAATGACCAACAACATTAGATCCTCCCTACCCGCTAATGAGAATACTAAAGAATTCCTCAAAAACATAAAAGACAAGTTCAAATCTGCTGACAAGCCCCTAGCCGTGACACTTATGGCTAGGCTCACCACCATGAAGTTCAACGGGCGTCGTGGCATGTAGGATCATGTGACTGAGATGACCAATATCATTACTCAACTGAAAAATCTAGGGATGACTGTGGATGACACTTTTCTGATCCAGTTCATTTTGAACTCATTACCTCAGCAGTACGGGCCATTTCAAATCAATTATAACACCATAAAAGCTAAATGGCAAGTTAGTGAACTGACCAACATGCTGATTTAAGAAGAGACCAGGCTTAAGCAGACAGGTCACCACACGATTCATTACACAAGTCAAGAACCTGTAAGGGATTCAAGCCCAAAAATTCAAGAAAGCCAAATAAAAACCTTATGAGGCTAGTTCAAGTTCCCAAGCAAATGATAAGGGGAATGCTGATAGTGTGAGGTGTCACTTCTGCAAGAAGTAACGGCATTTCCAGAATCGAAAAGAAAGGTACACATTGTATTTCTATATGTTTCGAATATAATTTAACTGAAGTTTTCTCTAACACTTGGTGGCCTGATTCTGGGGCAACTACTCACGTTTCTAATACGATGCAAGGATACCTTACAATCCGTAGCACCGACCCAACTGAAGTCTCCCTTTATTTAGGCAACCCGCAAAAAGTACTTGTTAAAGCCATTGGAACCTATCGTCTCTTTCTGGATACAGGTTGCCATTTAGATTTGTTAAATTTTTTATTTGTTCCTTTGTTTACTAGAAACCTTATTTCTGTTTCTAAGTTAGACATTGATGGATATTGTTGCAAATTTGGACATAATTCTTTCAGTTTATTCAAATCTATTTCCTTTATTGGTTATGGATCTAAACACACCAAGAAAGGTGCCACAAGAAGTATAGGGCTACTTGAATTGATTCATATTGACATATGCGGTCCGTTTGATGTTTCATCATTTGGTGGAGAATCCTACTTCATCACTTTTATATATGATTATTCACGTTATAGTTACATATATCTGTTGCATGCTGAATCTCAAACGGTTAATTTCGTAGAGATATTTATCACTGAGGTAGAAAGGCAATTAGATAGGAAGGTAAAAGTCATTAGGTCTAACAGAAGTGGTGAATTTTATGGTAGATATGATGAGACGGGTCAACACCCGAGGCTGTGGATTACTAGAAAGTCGTGGTATTGTAGCAGAATACACAATGCCTTGTATGCCTCAGCAGAATGGTGTAGCTAAAAGGTGTAATCGTAGCTTATGGATATGGTTAGGAGTATGTTGTGTAACAGCATTGTACATATTATGTTATGGATGTATACATTAAAAGCCGCAATGTACATATTGAACAGGGTTCCTAGTAAGTCAATTCCTAAGACACCTTATGAACTATGGACAGGAAGGAAACCTAATCGAAAATGTGTGGGGTTGTCGTGCAGAAGCAAGGATATATAATTTACATGAAAATAAATTAGATGAGAGGACAATCAATGGTTACTTCATCGGTTACCCTGAGAAGTCCAAAGGGTACAAGTTCTATTGTCCAAACCATAGTACGAGAATTGTAAAGGCCGGTAATGCAAGTTTTGTAGAAAATGGTGAGATCAGTGGGAGTGATATGATGAGAAGTGTAATTATACAGGAAGCGAGGGTGCTAGTCCCTATGCCCTCAACTTCGAACAATATTGTTGCTCCTTACACAATTGAACAACCTAATGAAACTGGAGAACACTTGAATGATCAATCACTTCATAATGATGACGTCACCATTAATGAACCGATTGCAGAACAACTGTAAGAGATTGCTTTAAGAAGGTCTCAAAGATAAAGCAGCGAGCATCCAGCTAGAAGAACCTTGGCCCTACTGACCTCTACCTCCGCCTCGACCTGTCCTCTGTCTAGACCTATCTACCGAAGTCTGAGGTGCATTCTGTTGGGTAACAATGGGTGCCGCCCTCATATTTTGCTGAGGGGCCGACGCCCTATTGGTGCCAAATCTCTTAGGACAATCTCTAAAGAAATGTCATTCTTGATTACAATTAAAACAAAGCCTTTTTTCTGATCCACCTCGCTGATAACATTTTTTACCGGAATGTCCCCGCTCGCCACATATCTGACACTCCATAGAATGTGTCCCAGACTCATCGTCTTTTCCTGCTAATTTGTTGGAAAATCCACAAGATGGATAAGGGTTGCTCTTCTTTTTATTCTTATTCTTGTCATTGCGGAATACTCTCTGTCCGCTATCAGAAGAAGTCTAAACCTGCACTGGTCCTGCCCTTTCTATAGTAGCCTCAGCTAAAAGGGCTTTTTCCACCACTTCTGCAAAGGTCTTAAGTCTCAGAAGGGTAATCTGACTCATAATGCTAGGGTGTAAACCCTGCTCAAATCTGCGAGCCTTGGCATTGTCATCCACAACTATATTTGGCGTGAACCAGGCCAACTCATTGAAACGAGTCAAATACTCGACAACTGTCATGTTGCCTTACACTAATGCCAGGAACTCAGTCAACATGCTCTCTTTGATCATTGTAGGGAAATACTATGTCAAGAACATTTCTTTAAATTCTTCCCATGTAACTTGCTTGTTTGCTTGAGCAATCTTCATTGCTTTCCACTGTGGCAAACTTGACGCGAGTGACATCATCCATGATGTCCATGGTGTCAAAGATCATCTCAATGTCCTCCAACCACTCTTCTGCGGCCATAGGATTAGGATCAGCCTTAAAAGTGGGAGGGGTCTCCTTCTTGAAGTTTGCAAGAGGCACTAAAGTACAATTCTGAGCCGATGAATTTCCTTCTGAATTTGCATGGGTCTCTCTGACCACGCTCTGGCTTGCCTAGCTAGGCTTCATGAACTTGACGCTCACCTTCAGCTTGAATTGCTGCCTCTCGAGCGGCAGCCTCGTCCTCCACACAGACACTATCATTGTTCATAGAGTTGTGTGAGTTGTTGTTGGTCTTCCTGGTCTTACCTATTTCTGAAATAATAACAAACATATTCAGTACTGACCAAAACACTATGATATGCACAAAGTATCAATAACCAACTACATACCACTTAATTGAAAACAACTCGAACTAAAATAACTTCTACCCTATACGGTTAGCGGTCGACTCCACACGCATAGTCCTAGGGGAAAACGAGCCTAAGCTCTAATACGAAGTTGTCACGCCCTGATCCAAAATCATAGGCACGTGATGCGGAATAATTTTACCTTTTCAAATATCACACGTGGGAAAGACACGTGTACTTACAACTCAATCATCGAGATCATAAATGAACTCAAATACCATTAATATCTCAAAGCGTATATAAATTCTCTACCATAAATGTTATCAAACATTCTAGAATTCATTACAACAAACCCTTAAAGGATAAAATATTAAAAGCAATGTCACCAACTCAAATCAAATAAATAAGTTGTTAGCCCCAAGGTTTCAACCCAAGGATATATGGGTATTTTTTATGACCATAAACCATTAACGTGTGATATTTAACATTTCAAATGGTATTACTCTATGAGACAGGTATCACATCTCTTTCTTAAGAAGACATGTATTGGATATCATGTCTTTGAAGATGAAGATCAAGTTGATGATATCAAGCCTTGTACATCAAGTCAAATCTTGGAGATCAAATGGCTTATAAAGCTCAAAGATTCAAAGACTGAAAATCAAGAGCATGGAAGATCAAAGTTATGTATAGAGTCTAGTCATGAGTGTTTAGGAAATGGTATTGTAAATGTACTTAGACATTTGAACACCATGGCTCAAGTTATCCTCTAGTGGACCCTAGGATGCTAAGCTTAAACTTATGCATCTAAATGGAATCCTAGGATATGATTTAGTTCCCAAGACCCATCAAATATATTTGAAATGACCAAAAGAAAGCCAAAAGTGCACAATACAGTCTAAGGGTCATTTCAGTCGACTGAATTATTGGATTCATTGGGGATGTGAATTCAGTCGACTAAATCAGAAAATTCAACCGACTGAAATATTGGATTCATTGGGGATGTGAATTCAGTCGACTGAATTTGAAAATTCAGCCGACTGAAATACTGGATTTACAGGGGATGTGAATTCAGCTGACTGAATTCTTCATTGATAGACTCTGTGGAGTTCAAGAAGTTTTCAGTCGACTGAATCTTCGTTTTCAGTCGACTGAATCGCGAACGGTCAAATTTTTGAATCATTAAATGCTCTCCCCAACGGCCCCTTTCTCTCTTTTAATGCTTGGCAACGATATTAAACATGAACAAAATACAAACCCAAGCATTAATGGGCATTAAACTACTTGACTTACTTGGAATCACTTGGAATCAATTGTAATCAAATTATAAGCATACTCTAGTTCAAAAATTCATCTTCTTGCAATCTTACCTTGAGTCATTCTTGTTCAAATCTTTGAGTAACTCTTAGTAAACTTGATTTGTAAATATTTGAGAGTTATTCCTAAGCTTTACATTGTATTCTTCTACATTTCTTTGAAATATCAAATTTGTAAAGGGTTGGTGTAACCCTTGTGAAAGAGAAGGTGTCTTCATCTTCAAATCAGAGAGTGTTCTCTACAAGCATTATAATAGGTTTCTTCTCCACCATTGAAGGAGAAGTTTAGTGCATTCAATCCTCAAGTGGTGTACTTGAGGAGAGGACGTAGGCAAGAACGTCGGACCTCGTAAAAATCTCAGGTTCAATCTCTCCATCTCTTCTCATCTCCTCTTTTATATTAGAGCATCTATTTATTACTTATTTGCATCTTATTTTTCTAAATTGTGTAATTAAAGAAAACCCAAAAAAGTTTGCATTGACCCAATTCACCTCCCCTCCCCTTGGGTCAATTTATGGGCAACATAAGTAAATAAAATAATCAACTCAAATATGTAGGGCGTCCTAAGCAGCATAATAACTAAGCTCCTCCTCGAGGTCCCTCGGACCCATCCGGTGCAATATTGCCTAAAATTGCAAGGACGTGAGTACAAACAATACTCAGTGAGGAAATATGGATGCTACACACTCACGCACCCACATAATGATAATGTATGAAATGGAATATAAATAAGGTTATGCTTTCAAGTCATGCTATCAATCTCGTCAATATGAATACTATGTTCACTCAAGGACACAAATCTCATGAAATTGAACACAATGTCCACCTAAGGATACCTCTATGGAATGGGTTGTCAATTATCATGATCCCTTAAGGGACATAGGCCACGACTTATAAGTGGAGATCTCCATACAATATAGATGATCTACCTCACCTTGCGTCCCTTCATCAGTCTGTTGATTAAGTCAGCTCTAAGGTGATCAATATAGGACTTACCAAATTAGTACCGCCCAAGTAGGGCTCACAAGTATCTAACCATGCGTAACTCCACACCAAGTGCATAAAATAGTCGTGAGAGCAACCTACAACGCGAAGCATGTGAGGGGTTATACTCCTCAACGACAACCACAACAATCGTGAGAGCGACCTACAGCGCGAAACATGATAGGAGCTATACTCCTCAATGACAACCGCAAACAATCGTGAGAGCAACTTACAATGTGAAGAATGGTAGAAGCTATACTCTTCGACGGCAACTCTAAACAACTAAGTCTCATAGCCGACGTCACTGTTCCAATAGGATTCCTTAAACAAAACCATTATCTGTCACACAAATCTCCTCTAGAGAGTGGGGACTCATACTAGTGGGGCCCAAATAAGAGAAAGGTACATCATCAAGTCCGATAAACTCTTTGGGCCTCATCTCAACACTAGTAATTCTCACTATCATCATGTCTCTTAACATAATATTTCATACTCACGTTATAGATAACGTCCAAGGCATATATCAGTGAGTGCTACAAAAGGATCATATTCACAATTACATAGGCAACGTATAGTCATAATCACATAATGACCATAATTTCACAATAATAGCAGCATAGCACATTCCATTACGTTTTATATTCAACATAATTATCACATTTGACTATTTTAGGGACATGGACTACACACCAACCTCGAGATACACACATCGGGTTTATTTACACATGTTCGTTGTCCTTGCAATTTATTCAACCCGTCTCATGATGGTTTAACATCTTAAGTCCAATAACTCCCTTTTTACAGCACAAACCCAATTAAATTCATCAATAAATCATCTTAGCCCTTCACAAGGGTCTCCAATAATTATCAAAAAAATGTTATTATCATAAAAAGATAATAGACATGCTACAAATCACATAATAGGGAATTAATAGCATCTCATGCATAGCATAGGGCACATCCATCCTATTTATCATGCATTAAACACATCAATAACATATTACATTCCCAAAATCAATGAAATAGCATACATGCATTCATACAATATGTGTTCAGTAATCCTCACCTCAAAATCACGATGTTTCGAGTTGATCTTCGGGTCGTACCAAAATAGGTTCGGGGTTCAAAGACTCTAATCAATAAAAAAGAACATAATACATCCCTATTAGTTCATCGATTAAGCCAAAACAAAGCTTAAAAGCAAAATTCTGAAATTTAGATACAAGATTTACCCCTAATCTGGTTTAATCCCTTCAATTTAAGGGAAATCTCCAAATCTTCTCCCATTAATCATCCCCAAAAATTAACGTATACCCTTTTCCCCAATTACTTCCCTTCCCATGGGTTCAAACTCAATTTCAATTCAGATCTACACCCAACAAGGTTCCATAACAAAAATCCACAATTACTTCCATGGATTCCTCTCTAAATAAGGCCTAAAAGCCATCACATAGTCCATTCTCAACACATCCCATTCAGATCTTATCAAATAAGAAGAAAGGGAAAGAGAATGATCATAGATCTTACCTTTGGAGGAGAAGGAACAGTGCAAAGGAGCACTTCAAGCATAGGAAATCTGAATCCAAAACCTTTAGTGGGTGAAAATCAATAGAGGGAAGGTAGAGGAAGTAAGGGTTTAGTGTTAGGGAAGAAGGGTTGGCTGTTTAGAAGAGGAAGGATGTGAAATAAGCCTAATTTCGTCCAAACACGGACTTATGTACAGACTTAATATTTTAATATTTTTTTATTTTTTTTAGGGTTGGGCCATTATATTGGTGGCTTACTATGATTTAGAATTGCACCAAATGGATGTCAAAAGAGTGTCTTTTAATAGTAATCTAGATGAGGATGTATACATAGATCAACCTAAGGATTTCTCAATAGAAGGCAAGAAACATATGGCATGCAAGCTTAAGAAGTCAATTTATGGTCTTAAGAAAGCCTCCCGACAATGGCACATTAAGATTAATGATACCATTATCTCCTTCATATTTAAGGAAAACACCTTTGATAGGTATATATATCTGAAAGTCAGTGGGAACAAATATATCTTTCTGATATTATACGTTGACGATATTTTGCTTGCCACCAACAATCTTGGTATGATGTTTGAAACCAAGAAATTTCTCTCAACTCATTTTGAAATGAAAGATATAGGAGAGGCAGCCTACGTAATTGGAATAGAAATATTCTGTGACAGAACACGTGGGATTTTTGTACTGTACTAGAAAGCATGTATATAAAGAGTTTTGGAGAGATTTGGAATGCAAAATTATTCCTTTCAAGATGCCCCTATACAGAAAGGGGATAAATTTAGTCTAATGCAATGTCCGCAAAACGAACTAGAAAGAAAACAAATGGACAAAATACCTTATGCTTCTGCAGTGCGTAGTCTGATGTATGCACATACTTGCACCAGACCAGACATCAGCTTCGCCGTCGGTATGTTATATCAAGTAATCCAATATATCAATTTTTTACCATTTTTTTTTTTGATTTTTATTTTTTTGTTTTGCAGTGTATTTGTGAGAATAAGAAAAAGGAATTAAAATGCAGAAAAGTGAGTCATAGTCCTATTTTTGGAAAGTTTATAATTTTTACCACCTAATTTGATTTGGGATTATTGTAAATTATTATAATTCAGATCCGGATATGAGAGTTTGAATTATAATAATATTTTTTAGACTATGTTAAATTGTAAAGGTGGTAGAAATTTATAAACACACAAATGGACCCACTGTTCTGTAACGCCCGCCTCTTTTCGCTCGCTAAGTTATTCACAGAAAATCAGAGTCTATATTTTGGAATTCAGATCAACGATGTGCTACTAGAAATAAAAGTGACAAAGGGCGCGGGACGTCACAACGCGAGTTAAGTTCGAGCTTCTAAAGCCCGGCCCTTAACTGGCCAACCCTACGTGTGCGTGGAAACTAAGTCCACGAGAACGGTTCACACGTAGAAAGTAAGCTCGATGGATTATAACTTAATGCGGAATTATAATAGAGTCTATTCTACCAATTTTTAGATAGCAAGGAAGATACATTACTTAAATTACTAAATTACCTCAAAATCATCACATCCAAAAGTAAAGTCCAAACCATAGCAAGAAATATAAATTATTACAGTCCGACGAGCTAAGTTACTCAAATTATATTTCCAAAATAAATTTAACTAAACTATCTAGCCCGCTTCCCCAAGCTCCTACACTTGGCTCCCGTCGCGTCCTTCGATTCCTATATCCCCCGCGTCATCAGTTAAGGTGGAAGTAGGGCGGTAGACAATGCGCCCAGTAGGACTCCGAGTAGGGCCAGCACATGGATTAGTGATAACAAGCACATAGGTAATAATATAATAAAGACCATAAAATGAATGATATGCCATGGATGTCTTATGTCATGAGTCTCACCCATCATTGTGCCATGTCCTCTTGATGGAAAAGCATCATCAAGATATGATCAACACTAGGCATCCCCCTTGATGGCAAAGCCTCATCAAGGAATCCCCATGCTTGCTTCTAGGTCGCCCCGACGGCTCATGGACTCCGGTTGACCCCATGCATCCCCATGTTTACTTCTCAGTCGCCCTGACGGAGCATGGACTCGGTTTCATTATTTTCCCTCCCATGCCATGCATGAGATGTAATTGCAATATGCTATATAATATTTAAATCATTGTAAATGCAATATGCCATATAATATTTAAATCATAGCCATAAAAGCCCATTTTAAACATATCACATGATTACTAAAATAAATTAATAAAACATCCATACACACATAATTCATGGCTTACAATAAGGTTGGAATCTTACCGAGTACCGACTAATGTTCCTTAGAGTTTCCGTCAAATAATCCGGTCACCGATCGGGCACCGTTTGCGATGTCCGATACCATATTACATATCAATAATCAGCCCATGTTTTATCCATAATTAAATCCCTAACACATGCCTTAGTGGGGTTCGGCCATACCCATGGCCGAACCGCACTATCTAGGTTTGTGGGCCCCATTTAATCCATTAATTCTTTTAATTTTGTGAGTTTAAAGTCCAGCAACCCTAGGCTTCATAGAATCACACATAAGGTCATCTTAAATACCCTAAGTCCATGATCATCCCTCATGGGGTTCGGCCATGCATGGTTCTTCATTTTGGCCAATATTTACGATTTTGCTACTACCTCTTCCATGGTTAATCATTCACTTATTCATGCACACTTAAGTCCAAAACTGATCCATAACTTAGATCCATTAGTGACCCATCAACCATAACATGAACACATTAAAAATCAGTCATTAATTTAACCTAAACCCCATTAATTAAAGCATATACATAGACCTTAATCTTAGCCCATCAATTGGTTCACAATTGGGTCATGGGTTCGGCCATACACCATGGCCGAACCCATGATGTTAATTTCCTTACTTCTCTTCGATCATTTACCACATTTTTTATCCATAAACTTAGTTCCCTCAATGACTCATCAATCATGTCATGGAATAATTAAAATCAGCCCCTTTAATTTAACCTAATCCCCATTAATTTAAACACATACATAACTCCAACTTAACCCATCAAATGGCTTGTAAAATGGGTCATGGGTTCGGCCATACACCATGGCCGAACCCATAATGTCTTTTCCCCATTTTTTCCTTGGATCCATTACAACACTTTAGATCCACCAATAGTTCTTTCTTGAGGGGGTTTAAATCACACATTTAAACCATCATTCTTAACCACATTGGATACATTTTGGTCCATCAACTTAACCATATTCCCCATTTATTTTTCCATCATTTTACCCCCATCAAAGTCACCAATACACCACCATAGGGTTCGGCCATACACCATGGCCGAACCCATGGTTCAAAAATATTCCATCCATAAAAATCTCTCCATGGTTTTCTTCATTTAAAATTTAAAAAATCATTAACATTTAATCATTAGAACCTTAAGATCATAAATCATCCTTCCATGGTCTTAACCCTTAAAACTCCATTAAAATTATCTAATCACCTTCCATGGGGTTCGGCCATATTACATGGCCAAACCCTATGGTTTATGATTCCTTCAAAAATCACTTCTCCATGCTTCAATAATCTAAATACTTAATGTCCTTAATAATCCTTTATTTTCCTTAGCCTATCTTTCCCAATTTGTCCATTTCTCATCCTTTCCTTAGGTCAATTTTAGATCCATGGCCCATAACATTTTTGGCCACCATTCAATCTAAGAAATGGACTCCATTTTAAACCTTAAAAATGTAAACTCTTGTTTAATAACACTTACCAATCCGGCGGCTCCTCCGGCTTCCTTTTCTCCCTTTGGATTCCTTAGCCTTTCTCCTTTCTTCTTCTACTTGATCTTAGGCCAAAATGTGCTTGATCAAAATGAGATCATCAATGTTTGGGTCGGCCAATGATGGAGTGGGTTTGAGAAAGGGAAAGGAGGAGAGGATGGGAAAAACTATCCCAAGGTTTGGTCTTGAGGTGGTTGGCCAATGCTTGAATTTTTTCTTCCTTTCTTCTAAGTTTTTCTTCTTCTTTCTCTTTGTGAGAGTGAGGGACGGTTTTGGAGAGGGAGGGATGGAGAGAGTGAGATGAGAATGGGATGAGATGAAAACCCATCTCATTTGGTTTCTTAAGTTACACTCCACCATCATTTCCTCCACCAACCAAGCATGGGCTCACATGCCTTAGTGGTGGTGGTTGAGATAAAACCACCACCCTTAGCCAATGGTTTTATTTGTGTTTCTTTAAGTGGTTTGGGTAGTTTCAATGAGATGAAACCACCCATTGACTTATCCCTTTGACTCCCCATTTGACTCACCTAAGTAATTAATTAATTGGATCTCAACTTAGGTTAATTAATTCCCATTTAATCTAATTCTATTTCCTTAAATTCCCTCCATGTATCCACCCATGGTTGACCAAGTCAACCATGGTGGCCGGCCCCACTACCTCCTAGCCTACCCGCCACCTCACTTGTTGAGGTGGAGGTGGGCCCCATTCGGCCATGTCACCTAGGTTTAATAAATTCTAACTTAGGTGATTTAGCCAATTCAATCCATTCCTACTTATTGGATCACCATTGGATCCATGGCCCAATTAAATTTATTTCCTACCTAATTACCTTAGAGCTTAAATCATCTTGACCCATTGGGTCCCAAATGGGTATTGGGCCCAATTTGACCATCCTTGGCCCAATTAACCATCATTGACCATTTAAATAAATTTAATCAAATCCATGGTCCATTGGACCATAATTGGGCCTTTGCCCAAATTTTGATCCACTTAACATTTATTCATCAAAATTCCCAATTCCCATTATTAAAATAAATAATAGCCAACATATATATTGATTTAAAAATTCTGGGCTATTACATGTTCAAGTCTGAAGCCTATATGCCAAAGTCCACTAATATTCCAGGCTAGATAAAAGTCCAAAAATGGGATCCAAGTCCAAAAGACCAAGTGGGACCAGTGAATTTCATTTGAAGGATTGTGGAAGCAAGAATGAAAGGAAAAAAATGGGATTTGGATTGATCAGAGTGAATTTTGGAAGGAGGAATATTTTGACACAGTTTCAGTATTTTGGCCATAACTTTTCACTCTGATGTCTGATTGCATTCATTCTTATTGCATTGGAAAGAAGATTATAACTCCATGTTTTAGAAAATTATTATCTTAGATCACATTATTTTAATGGTACCATTTTTATTTTATACATATATTTTGTTGATTTCCCTTGGGTACGACCTCGCACTCATTCATTACACTATTAACCGGTTCGTGCGCTTGCGAGTTAAATTAAAATCACAACAGAAGGCTGCAAAGAAAGTTATGAGGTATCTTCAGAGTACCAAAGACTTCATGCTCACATATAGGAGATCTGAGAATCTTGAAGTGATTGGTTAATCGAATTCAGATTTTGGTGGATGCGTTGACAGTAGGAAGTCGACGTTTGGTTATTTGTTCCTTATGGCTAATGGAGCAATATCTTGAAAAAGTGTCAAACAGACTATCACTGCGTCGTCTACCATGGAAGCAGAATTTACGGCGTGCTATGAGACCACTGTTCAAGGGATGTGGTTGCAGAACTTTATCTCATGATTTGGGATTGTTGAAAGTATTGCCAAGATGTGGAGAATTCATTGTGATAATATCGCGGCAGTTTTCTTCTCAAGGAACGACAAGTATTCCAATGAATCGAAACACATGGAGTTGAAATACTTTGTCGTAAAAGAAGAAGTTCAAAAACAGAAAGTGTCAATTGAGCACGTAATCACTCAGCTTATGATAGCAGATCCATTGACAAAAGGGTTACCTTGAAGAACTTTAAAAAACATGCAAGTAGAATGGGTCTTGGTCGTAACTCAAATTGATGTATTTTATGATTATTAGTGTATTTTTGGACTGCTTTATGCATTTATATATGATTTTGACACTTGAGTACTCATGCATGGTTTTCTAAATTTTTATTTTTGTTTATTATGTTTTGTGTGTACACATTATATATGTTTATTACTAACAGAAATAATCTTTGTATTAAGACATTTACGTTGGGCCATTATGAAAAGATTTCTCGCTTATGAGATGTATTAAGTGAGTCATTGTGTTGTGGCTGATGGAAAGGAACATGTCGGATAAGTTGATGTGCAACCGCCATTGCTCGCATTTGTGGGTCATTTAGTATTAACATTATGATGATGATCGTATTATGATTATTCTAGTGTGGATTATGTGCGCGCCTTATGTTATCCTTATTTGAAACCAAAAAGTTGTAATGTGGGTTAAGTGAGAGAATGTAAACCGTATATGGTAACCCAAATTAGTAAGACCCATACACATTTTAGGATTTAAGTGGGGCCCACACGGATTATTATTCACGGATTTGGATGAGATCTTTTAGGATTTGGCTTCCTACTTTGATGGAAAGTGGATTATATAAGGAAAAGCACAGCCCTAGAGTCCTCTCTCTGCCCTGGATCGATTCTCTCTTTATCTCAACCCATCACCCACGAAAATAAGAGGAGAAATCAAGAGGGAAAGGAAGAGAAACTCTGGTGCACATGAGTTTTGCAGGAAGAACATGTAATGCCCTGCCCTTTTCACTGTGCCGAAAATCAGAGTCTATTTTTTTCTTTTGAATAAAGAGTGATAGAGAGTGGGACACCACGACACGAGCTAAGTCCGAGCTTCCAAAGCCCGACCCTTAACTGGCCAACCATACGTGTGCATAGACCAAGTCCATTAAAATGGTTCACACGTACTCAAGTTAACTTGCAGAATAATCATAAATGCCGAATTACAATATGATAACAATCCTATTCCGTTTTAGATAGCAAGGACATCCATCACTTAATAATAATTACCTTAAGTTAAATATCCAATATTAACCATCCAAACCATAGCAAATATATCTACGTTATTACAATCCCGAATGCTAGCTATTCAAATACATAGTCCATGAATAACTTAAACAAATGAAACTTAATCATCCAAGCTCCTAAGCTTGGCTCCAATCTCGTTCCCCATTCCGTTCATTCCCTGTGTCATCAACTAGGGTAGAAGTAGAGCGTTAGACAACGCGCCCAGTAGGTATTCCAAATAGGGTTAACACATGGGTTAGTACCAAAAATCCAGATATAATATATCGTACCATACTTGTAAAGTATCGTATCCAAAACAATGTATGATAATAGAGATCCAATAATACAGATAAAAACCAGAAACATTCAATGATAATAAAGATCATAATCATGCCGGTTCAATGACATGCCATGCTATCATATGCAATGAGTCCCACCCATCACAAACACATGTATCCTCTTGATGGAATTCTCCTCATCAAGGTATCCCCACAGTTGTCTTACGGACACCCCGACGGAGTGTGGCCTCCGGTTACCTCTTGATGGGATAATGCACATCAAGGTACCCCTCACGACTTACAGACGCCCCGAAGGAGCGTGGGTCTCCGGTTACCTCTAGATGGATAATGCACATCAAGATACCCCCACAGTTGCCTTACGGACGCCCCGACGGAGTGTGGTCTCCGGTTACATATCATCCCTCCCATGCCATGCATGAGATGCAAATGTCCACATGCTATGCAATTATACAAATCATAGCATTTAAAATCTCATACTTGAAAACATATCACTTATACAAAATAGGAATTAAAACCATCATACATATCCCATGGTATCAATGAGGTAGGAATCCTACCAATGACCACTATAGTGTCCTTGCATTTTCGTCCTGAAACAGCTCACGATCGTACACCCCTTGTGAGGTCCTATTACCTTATAACATGCCAATCAATCAATCCCATATCCCATTTGATTTACAAATATGTCTAAGTCCATAAACACCACTTTGTGGGGTTCGGCCATACATCATGGCCGAACCTCACTCACTTGGTTTTAATCCCTCCTTTGATTTATTACTCAATTACCACTAAGTTAATCATTTAAACCCTTAGTCCACAAAATACACCTTAGTAGGGTTCGGCCATACAACATGGCCGAACCTCACTTACTTGATTTTGGTCCCTCTTTGTGGTTCTTTGATCTTTTCAATTAAATCCAAAATCATGCCATCTTTGATTCATAAAACTAAACACTTATAAGTTAATGCCTTATTAACACCCTAAATCCATAAAAAATTCCCCATGGGGTTCGGCCATACACCATGGCCGAACCCATGGTCCATCATTTTCACCTATTTACATCTTTGCCATTATCCCTCCATGGCTAATTACTTAGTTTATTTACATATGACCTAAGTCCCAAAAATGATCCATACATGATTCCTTAATCCAAAAACATAAAACCATTAATGATTTCTAATCATGCTTAATCTCCAAATGGCCCATTAAAATGGTCCATTGGGTTCGGCCATACACCATGGCTGAACCCATGATGCCTTATTTCCATGTTCTCCATTAAATCAATTTACCATCTTAAGTTCATAAACAAGTCCCTCCATGGTTGATCCTTTTTTAAAAAAAAAACCTATTAAGATCATTAACCAACTTCCATGGTTTTCATCCTTCAAAAACCATCCAAACCAATGATATTCTTCAATGGGGTTCGGCCATACAACGGCCGAACCCTATGGCTCATCATTTTCATTAAACTAAATGATACATCCATTTAAACCCTTTAAAACCTTTTAACATCATAAACATTCATCTATGATTTTCCATCCTTTAAATCCATTATAATTCACTAATATCCTTTCCATGGGGTTCGGCCATACAACATGGTTGAACCCTATGGTTCATCATTGAGTCTTTAGCCATAATAAAATTAGGGTTCGGCCATGCAATGGCCGAACCATGTCCTTGACCATCTTTTCTTAATTATGCAAACTTAATCATGTACTTACCGATTCCACGACTCCTCCGATTTCTTTCACTCCTTTTTGCTCCTTTCCTTCCTTAGCCTTTTCTTCCTTCCTTCTTGATTTTTGGTCGAGATTGATCTTGATGGAATCCCTTGGGGTGGTTCGGCCAAGAGGTATAGATTTTAAAGAGGGAGAAAGAGAGAAAACTTGAGATAAAACTCTAAGTCTTTTGTCTTGAGAGGGAATCGGCCTTGAGTGAGAGCTTGAGAGCAAAAACTACTCTAAGTCCTTTGTCTTGAGGTGTGGTTTAGCCAAGAGAGAGAGGGAGAGAGAGTGAATTGAAAACTAAAGTCTTTCTTGATCAATAAGGTCGGCCAAAGGTGATGTCCTTTGGTGACACCCCTTTGTAACTCCCATGCCCATTTACCTCCTTCCTTAAAGTTCCATTTGGGGGTTTCATCCATGAGGTGAAACTCCCATGTCTCCAACGGTGTGCTATGGGTATGCCTTTGTGTAACCACCAAAACATTCACCTCCCTCATTAATGACCCATTTGGGGGTTTCATCCATGAGATGAAACTCCCATCTCCCAACGTGTAGCCTTGGTTTGAATTGTGTAACAACACAAACCCGTTCTCCTCCCATTGATGATTCATTTGGGGGTTTCATCCATGAGATGAAACTCCCATGTATCCAACGGTATTGTCTTGACTTGGACAACAAAACCGTCCACCTCCCATTGATGATTCATTTGGGGGTTTCATCCATGAGATGAACCTCCCATTGATGATTCATTTGGAGGTTTCATCCATAAGAAGAAACTCCCATGTCCAACGTGTAGGCCTTGACTTGGGTTTTTGAAAAGTATCTTTCCATCTACTCCACTCACTTAAGTTCAAGGTCCCATTAACTTCCCATCCAACTCACCATAACTCCATTATTTTTCATTCTTTTAAACTCAACTCACTTAAAATCAACTTAATTACATAATTCCATTTCCAACTTAATTCAGCCCCAATTAATTAAGCTTAAACTCACTTGGTAGTCAACCAAGTCAACCACGACCCATTAGGTCCCAATTGGGCATTTTGACCCAATTAAAAAATCCTCACCCATTTAATTTAATTGAAATATAACCACACCATCCGTTGGGTCTTAATTGGGCAATTGACCCAACACTTACCCATCTAAGGTCCATATCCATTAATTCACAAATTAAACGGGCAATTTCCATAAATATTTATAACTTGAAAATACAAAGTGTTACAGAACAAGAGGAAGACACCGCACAAGAGGAGATCGACCGTAAAATTCTAGATCTGATGGATTCTGGTATGTATTTATTTAAATATGATGATGTTTCCACGTAATGAATATTAGATTAATTAGAAAACATTATTTGATTCAAGATCTTGAGGTTTTGACAGATAATGGATTGTATTATGAATATTGGAGCACTAGATCTCAACATTTGACGCCCAAGTTTTCAATCCATACTAAAATTATGCTAACACAGCACTCGTCAACCTTCTTTTTTGTTGGACGACCAGTTCTGTTTACCGTCTGCAACCCGGCAAGCGTCTGAGCCTCCATCAGCCATATCTACAACCAATCGGGAATCAACATGCAGCCCATCTCCATTGTTGCCGTTGAAGACTCTTTGCCTACAAGCCACGCCTTCTTTCCCTACACACATCATCGCCTAGATCCATACCAGCCCAATCCTCTTCTCCTCTAGCCCAGGTATTGTCCTATCTCCTTCAACCGAATCAACCCTGTTCTGTTCCCCCTTAGTAGATACAGTGGTCGAGCCTCCTTCCATACCAGAAGATCGTCTAGTCCCAGATTATCAAAATCCCATCTTCTTCTCTTTAAGATATCCTTGATATCTTATGTGAGGTTGTCATCATTCCATGTGAACACTTCACCATGTCTTTTATGATAAGCTCTGGAAAAGATACATTCGTTTTAAGATCTAAGGTAATCCAATATTCATGTGATATATAGTGCATGTAACTTAATGGTTGCATTCCTTCATTCATCTTGCGACTATTGGATCTCCCTCATCACTGATTTGTGCATAAGACATTCAATTATTTTCAACATGCTTCTATTTTCATGTGCCATTTTCTCTTCCCAGCTGCAGTATTCCTTGTTTAACTTCCTTTGATTGATACTATGTTCAACTTTGTGTTGTATATGGAAATGGGTAAAGTGCTTATGTTGAAGCATTTCATTGTCTGCATTTTTCTCTAAGATTGCAGTTACATGGTTACAATCTAAGATTTATTTTGTTTCCGAATATACTGGTTCAACCCCCGACCCTGACCACCTTCTTATAGCATGTTAAAGTTGGCTTCTTGAGGTGTCCAAAACCGGTAGATATAGGAGTCGGCTATGGAGAATATGGAAACAAATCAATGGTGGTTTCCTTGTACCCTTATTGCTCATTGGAGGCCTCCTCCCATAGGATACTTAAAACTGAATTTTGATGGGAGTGTTTCCAGGCATATGGAGAAAGTTGGGTATCTCACTCAAAGCAGGTTGTGATGTCTTATTCAGGCTCAGTTCCTGTTTGTACTTCAAATGAAGCAGAAGTCATGGGGGTTTGGACGGAGTGAAGGATTTGGAGCACCAGCGATGGTGGTTTCCAGCTATCTAAACAGAGGCAGACCTCCTGTTGGATTACTGTGAATAGAGGGGAAGAGAGAGAAAAGAAAGAAAAGAGAGTAGAGAAACATGAGAGAGAGAGCTGGGACCATGAAATGATGGATAAAAGAGAGAAGATAGAAGAAAACGTGAGGAATCTTTTACTGTATTTTGAAAGGCCGCCCATACAGACATCCCCATTTTCTTCCAGCAGACACCGCATTTCAAATTCATAGTGGAAAATATGTTTCTGCCCTTCCACGTGGAATCGACCGAATGAATCGGCAGTTCATTTTCGCTTCGATCGATCGATCTTAGGAGTATAGAATCCTGCGATTGAACAGGTAGTTCATTTTAGCTTCGTCCGATTGATCCTAACAGCGTATTCAATCGATCGGATGATCCCATGTGATCGTCCGATTGATTTTAACTGAGATGTCGAAATTTGACAGTCGGCCGCTGCTGTGAAAATCGATCGCATGATCACATCGGATCATCCGATCGATTGAATACCCATATAAGTTCGATCGCATGATCTCAAAGGATCGTCCGATTGATTTTAACTGAGAGGTCGAAATTTTGACAATCAACCTCTGGTTTGAAGATCGATCGCATGATCTATTATATTCAATCGAATGATTGTATATAAGTGTAAGATCGATAATACGATCACAAAAATCGTGCGATTGATCTTACCTGTAAAACTCAAAATAAGTTGGAATCGCACCCCCTTTTCCCATTTCCATTTTCGTTCCCATCTTCTACTTTTCCAAACCCTACTCCCTCAAACCACCCCCCCAATTTGAAATATTCTCCCTCAAAGCTCTTTCTATACCCCTCTCTCTCAAACTCCTTTTCAAATTATTTTCCTTCAAACCCCAAACCCCCTTTCCAAAACGAACCACTCCACTCTTTGAAGATACTCTCTCAATCTCCTATATTGATTTGAAGGTATCTATCTGAAGCTACTCTCTCAATCTCCTATCCCGAATCAAAGGTAACTCTTTCTCAAATCCAAGACTCTCAAAACTTCTTTGAAATTAGTACTATGGATTGTGAGGGAGTTTTATCCACATTTATTGAAAATGGTGAGATTCTTGCGAATGAGTTTGTTGAAAGTTGTTTTTCAAGTCACAGCGATTTAGTGAAGTATGTTAAGGAGGTTTCTATTGCAAAAGGATTTGCAGCTACCATTAAGAGGTCATGTAATAAGTGTAATATAGTTATTCTTCGTTGCGTTAGAGGGGGTACATATCGTAGCACAGTTAATTTGAAAGATGATGAGATGAAGAAGAAAGCATACTCTCGCCTTGTCAATTGTCCATTTGAAGTGAAAGTGAGACAAATTGTTGATGGGTCATGGAAGTTGACCTTAAAAAATGTGAAGCACAACCATCATCTCTCGAGCGTATTATTAGCTCATCCAAGTATAAGGTGTTTTTCAGATAAAGCGAAAAGAATGATTATTGAAATGAATAACAGCAATATACCGCTCCACCAAATTATGACGACCCTTCAAAACAAAGATCCAGATATTGGAGTATCATCGACTGATTTGTACAATTTTTTATCTTCGATTCGAAAAGAGAAACTTAGAGGTCGTACTTCAATTGAAGCCTTGTTATAAGATCTTAAAGAAGGTGGTTACCAATATTTTCTTAACTATGACAGTCAAGGTCGTTTATCTCATCTTTTCTTTGCACATCCATTGTCAGTTGTACCTACGAAAAGCTATCATAATGTCTTTCTAATGAATTGCACTTACAAAACAACCAGATATCATATGCCATTGCTTAATATCGTTGGTATCACAAGTTTTAAAAAGAATTTCTACTCATGCTTTGCAGTTATAAGGAATGAGAAATTTGAAGATTACGTATGGGAGTTACAAATGTTCAAAAAGGTCTTATGAGTCCATCATGATCGACAAGTTTTTTGACCGATAGAGATTTGACGTTGAAGAATGCCATTAATTCAGAGTTCCATAATGTTGTACATATATTGTGTATTTGGCACATCAACAAAAATATTCTTCCTCATTGTAAGCCTCTCTTCAAAAAAGTGGAAGAACGGAATGCATTAATGACCCAATGGAATGACTTGGTCGAATCTCCATCTGAAGCAGCATTTAATGGAGCGTTTGAGGCATTCAAACAAGATTTTAGAGATTATTCGGAGGCAGTAAACTATATAACAAGGACATAGATCCCACATAAAAAGCAATTCGTCAACGAATGGATCGGTTGGAGTTTACATTTTCAAAATTCAGCTACTTCAAGGGTTGAAGGTGCATATTCTGTATTGAAACATTATATAGTTAACTCCACTAGTGACCTATATGTTGTCAAAAGGAAGATATCTCATACCATTGAAAATCAGTTTCAAGACTTCAAGATTCAAATCGAGAATGAAAAAATTCGGTTTGTTCTTACTGTTTCAATTCCTTTCTTTGATGAAGTGAACGACAAAATATCACAATTTACTTTGTCTGACGTTTACAAGGAATATGTTATACTAAGAAACAAGTCCTTTTCACCCAATTGTACACAAAAGTTTACAGCTTCCATGGGTTTACCTTGTGCTCACAGAATGTAATGGATGAACAAGTTACATTTGGATCAGATCCATCCACAATGGAGGATCGATTTGATTTCATTTGACGAGTTGAACATTGAAATGAATCGACCTGGGGATGAATTAGATGTATACTGGGAAGGCATTAAGAAAAAAATATGGAAATCTCTCTACATTTGATCAAGAGGGGCTCCGAGATCATCTCGAAGATCTTGCCAGTGATGAGATGCATATCAGTCAACCTATAATGCAGTATACCAGAGGACGTCATCCAGGCTCAAAGAATTCAAAGGGTCAAACATCTACAAGATGAGATCCTTCTGCATTTGAGATTGTAAAGAATCAATTGAATGGAAAGAAATGTAGGATATGCAAAAATATTGGTCACAATGCTAGAACATGTCCAAATAAAAGTGTTGCACAGGCATCCTGCAGTGTAGATTTAAATGTTTTGCCTCAACCTCATGATTTCCATAAATCACAACCAACGAGTTTGTCTTAATTATCTCAAGTAAGTTACTTTTACTTAAGCTACATATTTACATTTTCATTCATATAGAATAAGGTGAAAAATACTAACACGTACTCCTTTTTTCACAGCCGACTGGTTCTTATACATTCTTAGACGAATCGGCATATAACTCTGGTGATCTTAGAGATACTGGCGATGTTCAGCAATGGTGAAATCAGTGATGGGTGTCTATCATTTTCACATTTGTTCAGTTGAAAGAAAGTATTTCATTTGAAAAAAGTTGTATTAATTTTCATTCCGATATACTCAAGCATGTATTCAAGCAACAATTGTTATTTTGAATAAATCCAGCATTGTTTATTACAACCACATTTACGCCAGCATTTTTTGATAAACTTCCTCACTAAATGGGAAAATCTCTTTTTTAATCAGATTTTTTTGTAATCATGAGTGAGTAGAATTACATCGAGGACAAAAAAGAAACCCGACTGCATTTAAAGATCGGCGTCATGGGAAGAGAAGAGACAATCTACCTACTAAGGTCCCATATTTAGTGACACCATTCTAAGGTCCCATGTTTAGAGACAAACCACTCAAATGTCCCATGTTTAGTGGTAGACCACTCTAAGGTCACCATGTTCATTCAGTTGTTTACAAAATTTACATACAAAAAAACATTCACCATGTTCATTGAAAATTTACATATGAATATCAAAATATGAAAATTACAAAATTTTCAAATAGAACAGCTACTCGGAGGCAAAAGCTGGTACAGATGTAGAAGCAGGTGCATCAACATGAGCAGGTGCGAATGAAGGAGGTGCATCAACATGAACAGGAGCAGGTGCAGATGAAGGAGGTGTTGGTGTAATATGAAAAGACTAAAGTCGTTCCAATGGAAAACGCCCAGTCGCACTCTCAATGGGGCCAAAAGGTCTCACCGGACGAACAACTCCAGACGGACGAGAAGTGAAGACAAAATCTGTACCAATCACCAGTGAACGAGGAGGAACAAATCCAGTCGAGCAAGGCTTAGTGGGGCTAGTAGGGCGAGACTAATTGGAACCCAGGCTTGAGCTGTCATCGTTGGACTTAAGAATGTTCTTACGATCCCGGTCCCATCTTCATGTCTTAGAAGTGCTCGTATTCCTCTTCTTTGGACTAAAAGTACAGACAACCTCATTGTATCTATCACTTGATTCTGCAAATTATTCAACCTTCTCATCGTCCTTCCTTCCAACTCAGCAAATTTCTGATCAATTTTTTCATTGAGCCTTCCTTTCATCTTAGCAAATTTCATATCAATTTTTTCAATGAGTTTTCAATGCTGTCAAGAATAAGCATAGTACTGACTCCAGTATCAGTTTGCGGAGGAGTCGATTTCTGAGGTGCCTCATCCCCAACTTCAAGTGCATCACCCCCAACTTTAGGTGCCTCACCCTCAACTTCAGGTGCCTCAACCTCACGAGTATGTTCTACTTTGGGAACCCAACGTGCATTGTCGAGTTTGAATCCCATTTTGCCCAAAGTAAACGCATCAAATGTATCGGTCTTTTTCAAAGATATTTTGTCTTCAGGGGGAAGGGTGACTCCTCTTTATCGAAACAAGTAAGACAGAAATAGACCGTATGGAAGACTACATTTTCTCATCTTACGACAAGCTACCATGTGTTTTATGATGATGGAGATGTCAATTTGCTTGCCGTTCACGATGCACCAGATGAGGAAACTATCGAAATAGGTCACCTGGTTACTATGCCATTTTCTAGGTAAAATATTTTTTGTAATAATGTAATAAACGATTTAGGCTTCCAGGGTTAGATCCATCAGAGCAGGCTTATCTGCTTTGACAATATCACTCCGCCCACACATTTACTTCATGGCATCCAAGGGAACGAATCCAACAACATCGGTAGGCCATGAATTTGTTTCATACTTCACAATAAAGGCACTGGAAAACTTAAACATGTTGTCCAGTGCCAAAGTTGAAAGAACAATTTCGGTTCCTCTAACTTTGGATTTTATGGAAAGTCTGGCCCTATCTTCGGACATGTTCGCATAAAATCCCTTCACTAATTTAGGATAAATATCCTCTTTCATTGCGAAGAAGTCGCCCCAACCAAGTTTCTCAATATACTCATGAATTTTTATTCCAATGAGTGGAAAAAAAGTACGGTCAATGATTTTATCAAAAATGAAGGGTCGAGAGTACAAATCCTCTTTGTACAATGTTGTCGCTTCCAAATAGGTGAAATGGTTGGGGTCGAACATCTCCGTCTCCACCACTCTCAGTCGCTTCCCTCTCGATGTAGCCACGGTTTTCACTTTCTTCCCCCTCGGTGTAGACCCTTAGATTTGATCTGATGCCACGTGAAAAAAGGGGGTGTAAAGGAGAATTAGTTTGGAGGAGAAGGAAGGGTAGAGAGAAGGGTTTGAAATCGATTCGTGCGATCGAAGGTGGAAGATGGGAGAGGGCAAGATCGAACGAATGTGACAATCGCGCGGTTGATTTGGAGAAGAAGAAAGGGTAGATCGAACGATTTGGAGAAGAGAAGAGAAAGGGTTTTAGGGGTTTTGGTCTTTCAATTGCACGAATGAATGAAATGGGAGAAAATGTTGTTTGTTCGATTATATATAAGTGTAAGATCGATCGCACGATTTCTGTGATCGTGCGATCGATCTTACACTTATATACAATCGTTCGATTGAAAATAATAGATCGTGCGGTCGATCTTCAAACCAGAGGTCGACTGTCAAAATTTCAACTTCTCAGTTAAAATCAATCGGACGATCCTCTGAGATCGTGCGATCGAACTTATATGGGTATTCAATCGATCAGATGATGTCATGTGATAGTGCGATCGATTCACAGCAGAGGCCAACTGTCAGAATTTGACCTCGCTGTTAAAATCAATCGGACGATCACACGGGATCATCCGATTGATTGAATAAGCTGTTATGATCAATCAGATGAAACTAAGATGAACTATCTGTTCAATTGTACGATTCTATACGCCTAAGATCGATCGATCGAAGCAAAAATGAACTGTCGATTTCACGTGGAAGGGTAGAAACGTAATTTCTACTACGAATTCAAAATACAGTGTCTGCTGGCAGAAAATGAGTGTCTGTATGGGCAGCCATTTTGAAATTGCATCTATCATGAAATTAGACATTACAAAATTTAAAAAAAATCTCCCCTCCTTATACGTGGTGTCCGATAATTAACGCCCATCGAATGCTGCATCATACTCGGTAACAGTTAATCAACGCGCCGACGCAAAGATGGGTATATAAAGCGCAATACTGCATCATACTTGGCGACAGTTAATCAGCACGCCAACAAGTGATAGGTATATAAAGCGCATTTAGTTAGCGCCAATTAAATACAGGGCATTATCTTAGCGTGCATTTTTTATAGCACTTCACTTATGCAACGTAAATTTTAATTTTTTTTAAAAAATACTATTTGAAGAAAACTATTATCAATTTCATATGATAAATATTTAAATACGCATAATAACATTGTACAATTCAGTGTAGACAGATAAGACAATCCAATTCAATTGTTGTCCATTTTATTTAAATACAAGGTAAGACAACCCAATTCCAATTTTAGAACTTGTATTTGCAGTTGATATTACTCAATTTACATTCTATTAACTTAAAGTAAAGAGTATCCATAATTTATTATGATAAAATTTTGTTAAAAGTATTTTTTTATTCAAAAAATAAAATAAACAACTGCTAAAAATTGATTATAATCATTGATTTTATCTAATTTGAATCATTTGAATTGTATAACGTAATTAGTTTCTTTAAAATTATATATCAAGATTTACTTTTTTAAAAAAATTATAATATTTATTCAATCTCACTTTAGTGTGAATTGACAAAAAGTTTACTTTGGACACAAACCGTACATAAAGAATTTGTAAATTCAACTGAATTAGTAATTAGAAAATGGAAAATGGAGTGAATAATACAGAAGAGACATGAGCATGACAAGGATAGTATGAAATTAAGTCATGTATTAGCCTTTTTTTTAAAAATATTTTTTAACACACTCCCATATTTAAACTCTTTATTAAAACAAATCCATTATTCAAATACCATGCATATTCACATGAGTATTAATAAAATAACCATGAGTTTAACTTGAAAGAATTTGATCCACATGGGACCCAGTGGTGGTCCCACCGTGATATTAGAATACTAGCCATACAGCCAACACAAAGGCCAACAATGGTTTCCCAACCACTGCGTCGTTTGCATACAATAATAAGAAACCACGGAGACAACGGAAGCTGGCCATATGATCACTGCACCGCTTGTTCTAACTCTTCCATTGTCTCCGTGGTTTCTTCTTATTGTATGCAAACGACTCTATGTTGGCCCACGTACATCACTAACGCAGTGGTTGGGAAACCATTGTTGGCCTTTGTGTTGGCTGTATGGCTAGTATTCTAATGTCACGGTGGGACCACCACTGGGTCCCATGTGGATCAAATTCTTTCAAGTTAAACTCATGGTTATTTTATTAATACTCATGTGAATATGCATGGTATTTGAATAATGGATTTGTTTTAATAAAGAGTTTAAATATGGGAGTGTGTTAAAAAATATTTTAAAAGAAAAGGCTAGTACATGACTTAATTTCATACTAGCCTTGTCATGCTCATGTCTCTTCTGTATTATTCACTCCATTTTCCATTTTCTAATTACTAATTCAGTTGAATTTACAAATTCTTTATGTACGGTTTGTGTCCAAAGTAAACTTTTTATTATGGCCACCGAGCATGGGCTGCATGGCAGTGGCTATTGGTGGGGCCCACACCACTTGTGGTTAAATGGCTGGCTACAAGTAGCAGATATGTAGCCAGCCATTCTCTCTCTCCTCTTTTTATATTATATATATATATATATATATATATATAACTTGTATATAGTTTTTGATTTTTTTGATTTTCTCTTTTTATTTATTTATTTGATTATTTTGGATTTTTTGTTTTTTTTTTGGGTATAATTTGTATATTAGGGCAAATAATTATTTTTTTTCTTTACTTTTTATTTTATTTTTTATACAAAAAATAAAAAATAACTCTTTACCTTTTGATTTTTTTTTCCTTTACATTTGTAAACAAAATGTATGAGAAACAAAAAATTAAAATTATTCTTTACAAAAAATTAAAATTATAGCTATTGAGAAACAAAAATATTAAAAATAATATTTTATTCATCTCAAGGTGGCGATCATATGTAATGTATTCTTATTTATACTAGAGTATGTAATGTCTTTTTAATTTATTTATTTCCAGCATCACAAATATGTATGTCTTTTTAATATATTTAATTTCTTGTGAGAGAATATGTATGTTTTTTAACTTATTTAATTACTTATGAGAAAATATATATGTTTTGTTAATTTATTTAATTACTTGTGAAAAAATATGTAATGTCTTTATATTTATTTTCTTTTAAATTTGTTAAAAAAATGTACATAAAATAATAATAATAAAATATTAAAAAGTAGCCATTCTAGTTAACACTATACCGTGTGACAAGGCTGGCTAAACATTATAGCCAGCCATGTCATCAAAAAAAATACTATTTAATTATATGGCTGGCTACATTTAGTGACATAGCCAACTATATAAAGTCATCACACACCACTTGCCCTTAGAGTCGTGCATGGAAGGATGAGTCACAAACAGTTGAACTGATAAGACTTTTCCTAAGTCAAATTACACTATATTGTAAGTAGTTGAGACGATGCATGCAATTATAACAATTGCATGGGCACTTATTGCATGGGATAGCCTTGTTGGACACATATTAAATATTATATATGTGTTGATTCTTGGGGTTATAAGTGGAAATTAATCGAAAGAATAATTAATCACAGCACACAATAAGAACACTGGGGTTTATGTAGTTCGGCCAAACCTGTCCTACGTCTACGAAGAGTGTAAGCTTTGTATTAAGAGAGATAAATGAAGATAAACCTTTGTATTAAGATAGAGAGAAATAAAGAGAGAATATTTATATAGGATTTAATCACCTGATTTTCAAACGAACCTCAAACACAACAAGACTTTAAAATGACCCTCTCAATTCCGGCTTTTCAATCCCAGAATTGACCTCATATCAGATCTTAGAATACTGCCTGCTACTGGATCATAAGTTGCTGCCTGAAGTAGCCCAATACTGGCCGTTCGTTGTCTCTCGGACACCTTCCTAAGAATTCTAACTACTTGCATACACAAAGCCTTGTGGCAAGCCTCTCTCAACCCTTGTTATTTTCTTCTCTTTCACTGGCTTCACTTCTTTGCCTCTCTCTGAAACGCTATTGTTTGATGTTCTCTGCAAATCTATTCTTTTGGAATGAATCAACCCTTTTGGACTTTCAAGAGATTTAATGCTTCGTCATAATATCAGATTTCATTGATTGAGAATCAATCATACATTCATTCATCATTAAACTTAATGTTCGACATACCCGAACAACATAACCATAGGATCTGGATTGATTAATGCTTGAAAAATGGATTAATCTTAATGTGGAAATCATAAACATCATAATAATATGACATACCCGGATCCATTGATGAAGAAGAGTGGGTTTTGATCTTCCCTTTGATATGTCAATGCTTCCTAGAGTCCAAAAGCAAGAGAAAACACACACCTTAGAGTTTCTACCTATTTCCTCCCTAATGTCTTCTCCCAATTTCGTGAATAGTATTTTTGGGAACACTGAGTTGTCTTAAGTTGATGGATAATAATGGAGAGAGACCCTTTTATAGGCAGAGGGATGACCCCTAAGGAAATTAGAATTTTCCTTTCCTACTTCCCATCAAAATAATAAACTAACATCCTTTAGAACTCTCCTAAAATAGATCTTCTTTATTTAAACATAGTTTCTCTAATTTAAGATCCTCTATATGAAGCCCCAAATTTAATGTGGGTCATGTTTAGTCTTACATTCTCCCACGTGGCCCACAATTACACTTCATGGGATTTAAAACAGGTATATCATAAGGTACATATAAACTGTATTTAATAATATAATGCGGTCAACATCATAATGTTAATACTAAATAAACCATAAGTGCGAACAATGGTGGTTGCACATCATCTTATCCCGACATGTTCCCTTCCATCACTACAACACAAGTGACCTACCTATCATAGCCTTAAAATGATAAATTTTCATAATGGCCCACATAAGTATCATAACATAATGATTATTCCTGTTAGTGTCAAAATAAATACACATAATGTATATATATAACAATAATAAACATGAACAATAATCAGAAACGTATATATAAGTACTCAAATGTCAAATAGTGCACATTTATTCATATTGCAGTCCAAAAATATATAATTACATCATAATAGATTACGTTCAAGACCCATTCTATTGGCATGTTCTTTAAAGGTCTTTATAGGTAATCCCTTTGTCAACGAATCTGCCACCATAAGTAAAGTACTAATGTGCTCAATAGACACCGTTCGTTTTTTAACTTCTTCTTTCACGACAAATTACTTCAATTTCATATGTTTCGATCCATTTGAATACTTGTCGTTCTTAGAGAAGAATACTACTGCAGAATTATCACAGTATATTCTCAGCGGCTTGGCAATGTTGTCGACAATTCCAGTTCCTAAGATAAATTTCGCAGCCACATTCCTTGAACAATGGCCCCATAGGACGCCAAAAATTCTACTTCTGTAGCACCCTAGATTTTCATTTCATGAATATATATGGAAATTCTCCATTTAATTTATGAATTAATGGAATTTGAAATTAAATAATGGAGATGGACCTTAGATGGGTAAGGAGTTGGGTCAATTGCCAAATTAGGAATGGATAAGGTTCAATTGAAATAAATGGGTAAGATTTATTTAATTGGGTCAAGGTGGTCAATTGGGTCAAATGCCTAATTGGGACCCAATGGGTCATAGATGAGCTAATTAGAAGTAAATGGATAAGGTTTGATAATTGTGTTAAAATACCCAATTAAGATTCAAGTGTAGGTCCACTCATCAAGTGAGGTGGCATGTATATGACATGGTTAAGTGGGACCCCAAGTGCCATGTGTCATGGTTGACTTGGTCAACCACCAATTGAGTTCAAGTTTAATTAAGGTATGGCTGAATTAAATTGGATTAAGTTCAATTGAGTGTGTTCAAAATGGAATCAAGGAATTGAGTTAATGAATGAGTACAAGTCTTGAGTTTAAAAGAATTAAAAATATTTAAGTTGAGTTGAGTTGAGTTGAATTGAAATGAGTGGAGTGGGAAGATGGAGGGTTTCCATCTTAAAGGAGGAAACCCAAAAGGTATATCCAAGGTGTACACGTTGGAGGTGAATGGATGCCATGGTGAAGACCAAGTCAACAGTTAAGATGGGGGGGTTTCCATCTTGAATGCACAAGTTGGGAAGGTGGAGGGTTTCATCTCATGAGATGAAACCCATAGATACATGTTGGGGAGATGGAAGGTTTCCATCTCATGATGGAAACCCAAGGGGCACATGGTTGGAGAGTTTCATCTCAGGGGATGAAACGCCCAAAAGAAACATTAATGAGGGAGGTGAAGGGTTTTGGTTGTTACAAAGGGGCATAACCCAAGAGACACCACCCCTTGGCCAAATTCCATTGCACAACAAAGAGATTTCTTTTCTTCATCTCTCTATCCCTCTTTCAAGCTTGGCCGACCCTCTCACTAAGATAAGAAAGACTTAGAGTTTTTTATCCCATCCTTCTCTCCCTCTCTCTCTCAAACCTCTTCCTTGCCAAACCACTCTTAGGATTTTCATCTTAATCAAGCACCACTCTTTGGCCGAAGATCAAGGAGGAAGAAAAAAAAAACTAAGGAACGAAAGAAGATCAAGGAGGAGCAAGGCGGAACGTAAGAGATCGGAGGAGTCGCGGAATCGGTATGTATGGTTTATTAATTAAAGGGAGGCTAAGGAAACATTCCATGAAAATTGGAAATGGTTGGTCAAAATGTTAGAGGCCATGGATTTAAAATCCATTCATAGAAAGACAAAATGAGGTTTGGCCATGTTGTATGGCCGAACCCTATCAAGTGATCTAACCATGGGTATATATTTTAAGAAGAAAATGATGAACCATAGGGTTCAGCCATGTTGTATGGCCGAACCCCATGGAAGAATATTATTGGTTTTAAGGGGTTTTAAAGGATGAAATGATAGAAGAAATGTTGATGGATTTTGGGTTTTAAAATGATGGACCTAAGTGTATGATTAAACCCGATGGAGGGATTTTGTGTATGGGTCTAATATTTGTAAGTGAATTAAGAAAGGAAGAATGAAAATGAGACATCATGGGTTTGGCCATGTTGTATGGCCGAACCCCAAGAATCAATTTATGGACATTTTGGTAGATATATGCATGTTTAAAGGATGGAATGATCAAGCTAAGGAATGGAGGGATTTATTATGGATTTATGTTATGTTAATGAATTATGCATGGACCTAAGTTATGTGTAAATGAGTTAAGTGTTTAGCTATGAAAAGATTGATAGCTAAGGTGGGAACATGGTGGAAATAAAGGACCATGGATTCGGCCATGTTGTATAGCCGAACCCCATGGAGAGTGTTTTATGGACTTACGACTTTTATACATGTATGATCATTAACTTATGTTAGTAGATTGGGTAATCAAAGAATGGATGGTGTTGGACCCATTTTGTGTAAAATAAAACAAGGGTTAAAAAGGGGGTTAAAACCAAAAAATGAGGTTCGCCCATGTTGTATAGCCGAACCCCACTAGTGAGTTTTTGGTAGACAGTGGGCAGTAGATAGTGGGTAGTGGACAGTGGATAGCGGGTAACCAGCTGATTTTAGAAATGAAATATTTATATGATTTTCTAAATGGTTAGGTTAAATTAGAAGGATGAATGGAATGGTTTAAATAAATTGGAATAATTAATTTGGTTATTTTATGGGGTTAAATGGATCATCAAATTAATGTATGTATTTGTTAAATATAATAAGCTAACGGGATTTCAAAAACGGTGTACGATCGGCTTGACGTGATCGATGATCGATTTTTGGACGGAAACACAAAGACCCGATAATTGAACGTTGGTAGGATTCCTACCTTAGTGAAAATCGTGGAATATGTATATGTGATGATTTTACTCCATGTTTTGATGATTTATTTTGGTATCAAATGATATGTTTCAAGTATGGGATTTTAATGCTATGATGTTTATTATTACATAGTTTATTGGCATTTGCATCTCATGCATGGCATGGGAGGGATAAGAGTCCACGCTCCATTCGGTTTTTCGATAAATAATCGTGGGGAGGAATCTACATAGATTCCAATGGATTTGTAACCGGAGTCCACGCTCTGTTCGGTTGGACCGATAAGGCAAACATGGGGAGGAATCCACCCTGATTCCTATGGATTTGTAACCGAAGTCCATCCTCCATTTGGGGCTACTGATAAGGCATTCGTGGGGATACCTTGATGTGGATTATCCATCAAGAGGAATACTATGTGATTGTGATATGGATGATGGGTGGGACTCATAGCATATGATACCCATGGCATGGCATTTACTTGCATGGTTTTGATATTATTATATCTATGTGATTTTGTTTACACTAATCCATGTGTTGACCCTACTCAGAGTACCTACTGGGCGCGTTGTCTAACGCCCTACTTCTACCTTAGTTGATGACACAGGAAATGGAAGGAATGAAGGACGCGATCTGAGCCAAGTTTAGGAGCTTGGATGATCTAGTTTCATTTTATTTAAGTTTATTCATGGACAATGTAATTTGAGTAACTAGTATTTGAGACTATAATAACTTAGATTATTTGTTATGGTTTGAATGGTTAATTTTGGATATTATAACTTAAGGTGATTATTTTTAAGTGATGGACTTCCTTACTATCTAAAATGGAATAGGATAGTTATTATATTATAATTTCGCCTCTATGAATTATTCCGCATGTATAACCTTATGCGTGTGAAACCGTTCTCGTGGACATAATCTACGCACACATATGGTTAGCCAGTTAAGGGCCGGGCTTTGGAAGCTCGGACTTAGCTCACGTCGTGACATCCCGATCTCTCTCACTCTTTTATTTTTAAAAAAAAATAGACTTTGATTTTTGGCGAGTGAAAAAGGGCGGGGCGTTACCACTTCCATGCTTGATATTGGAGTGATAGACTGTTTGGCGCTTTTCCATGATATTGCTCCGCCAGTCATAAGAAACAAATAACCAAACATTGCCTTTCTGCTATCAATGCAACCATGAAAATCCGAATCTGAGTAGCCAATGACCTCGAGATTATCAGACCTCTTAAACATGAGCATAAAGTCTTTAGTACCTTGTAAATACCTCATTACTTTTTTTTGCAGCTTTCCAGTGATCTATTCCAGGATTGCTTTGGTATCTCCCCAGCATATTGACAACAAAACTAATGTCGGGTCTAGTGCTAATCTGATCATACATCAGGTTACCTACAACTGGGGCATAAGGGATTCCCTCCATTAGTTTCTTTTCAAGTTCATTATGCGCACATTGATTTAAGCTAAATTTATCCCCCTTCTAAATAAGGGCATCTTGATAAAAATAATTTTGCATACCGAATCTCTCTCCAAAATTCTTTGTATGTAGCCTTTCTGAGACAGCCCTAACATACCACGTGTTCTATCACGGAATATTTTTATTCCAATCACTTATGCTGCCTTTCCCATATCTTTTATTTCAAAATTATTGGAGAGACTTTTTCGTCGAATATCATACCAAGATAATTAGTAGCAAGCAAAATATCATCAACATATAATATCAAAAAGATAAACTTACTCCCACTGACCTTCATGTATAAACACCCGACCAACGGTATTTTCCTTAAAATCGAAAGAGGAGTCATATCATTGAACTTAAGCTACCATTGTCTGGAAGCCTGCTTAAGGCCATAAATTAATTTATTTAATTTGCATGCCATATGTTCTTTACCCTCTATGGAGAATCTTTTAGGTTGTTCCATATACACATCATCATCTAAACTACCATCTAAAAATGCGGTTTTAACATTCATTTGGTGAAGCTCCAAATCATAATGAGCCACCAAAGCCATAATGATTCTAAAAGAATCCTTTCTAATACAAGAGAGAATGTATCTTTATAATCAATGTCATTTTTCTGATTAAACCCTTTAGCTACAAGCCTTGCTTTATATCGTTCGATATTGCCCTTGGCATCTCGTTTGGTCTTAAAGACCCACTTACATCCAACTTTCTTGTATCCATGAGGCAATTCTAAAAGATCCCAGACTTCATTCTGGGCTATGGACTTTAGCTTCTATTTCATGGCGTCTAACCACTTACTAAAATCATCACATTCTATGGCTTCTTTATAAGTGACCGGATCCTTAATAGCTTTAAATCATAATCTGATTCTTTTAGATATACGACATAGTCATCCGAAATAGTAGGTCTCCTTTGTCTTTCAGACCTTCTTAATACTATTTCTTGTGGTTGTTCCACAATCAAATCATTATTAGTGATGGCTTCATCATGGAGTTATTCGTCATTCAAGTGTTGTTCGTCAGGTTATTCAATAACATAGGGACAACAATTTCTGAAGTTACGGGTATAGGGACTTGTACATTTACTTTTACACGCCGACATTTCTCATTATGTCACCCCGACCAACCTCAACATTCTCAATAAATCTTGTATTATCAGTCTCTACGATTCTCATACTATCGTTCGGACAATAGAACATGTACCCTTTGGACTTTTCAGGGTAACCTATGAAGTAACCACTGATTGTCCGTTTATCAAGTTTTCTTTCATGTGGGTTATAAATTATTTCTTCTACAAGACAACCCCATACATGCAGGTGTCTCAAATTGGTTTCCTTCCTGTCCACAGTTCAAAAGAAGTCATAAGAACTGACTTACTAAGAACCCGATTAAGCAAGTATATTGCGGTTCTTAATGCATACATCCATAACATAAATGTGTACGGTGTTCTTACATAACATACTCCTAACCATGTACATACGTATGTGGTTACGCCTTTTGCAACACCATCTGCTGAGGCGTACGGGCATCGTGTATGTGCATTTATACCACAACTTTCTAGTAGTCTATCAAAAGGCCCCGGGTGTTGACCTGTTTCATCACCTTCCATAATATTCACCACCTCTATCTAATCTTATGACTTTCACCTTTCTATCTATGTACCTTTCAACTTTAGTAATAAATATCTCTGCGGTATTAACTGCTTGAGATTTATCATGCAACATATAAATATAACCATAATGCGAAAAATCATCAATAAAAGTGGTAAAATAGGTCTCTCCACCAAAAGATAGAACATCAAATGGGCCACAAATATCTGTATAGATCAACTCAAGTAGCCCTTTAGATATTTTGGCTCCTTTCTTGGTGTGTTTGGTCTGCTTACCTTAATGCATTTCATACATATACCAAAATCAGTAAAGTCAAGATTCTGGAGAATCTCATTTTTTACCAATTTTTCAATTCTTTCGTGGGATATATGTCTCAAACGTTTATGCCACAAGATAAATGAATTTTTATTAATCAACCCACGTTTAATACCAACATTATGAAGTGTTAGAATAAAATTAGAAAAGGAATCATTAAGCTTCAAATGGTAAAGGCTATCAATCAATAATCCAGACCTAATAAAAGAAGAGCCCTTGAATAAACTAAATACATTATTTTCAAATTTACAATAATAACCATTAACGTCAAGTTTGAAAATTGAAATAAGTTTTTTAGCAAAAGAAGGAATATAAAGACAATCAAATAAATCTAAATGGTGGCCAGTGTCGAGGAAAAAATGGTAAGTCTTGATGGCTTTAACTGGTACCTTTTATCGGTTTCCCATGTAAATGTAGGCATTAATTGGGTCGATGGTCTGAGTTGTAAGATATCCATGCATCGTATTAGAAACATGAGTTTTAGCCCCAGAATCAAGCCACCAAGAATTAGAGGAAACTTCAGTGAGATTAGATTCGAAACATACAGAAATGGAATGATTACATTTTTTGAGGAACACGCTCTCCTTCTATGGCAGTCTTTCTAGAAGTGTCATTGTTTCTTACAGAAGTGGCAACTCACACTACATGTCCCCTAATTTTGAGTCATGGAAGACGTACTTGGCTCAAATTTTTTTTTCGACTTTCTTAAATTTTTTTGGGCTTCCATCCTCTTTTGTTAGTGGGTCCTTGATTTATTAGATAGAGTGAGTGATGTCCAATCTGCTTAAGCCTGCTCTCTTCTTGAATTAACATACTTGATAGTTTATTTACTTGTCATTTATCTTTCATAGTATTGTAATTTATTTGAAATGGCCCATACTGAGGAGGCAGAGAATTCAGAATGAATCAGAGAAGGAAAATATTATCAACACTCATTCATATATTCTTCAGCTGAGCATCAATATTTGTCATCTCCGTTACGTGTTCATACATGCCACAGCTTCCATCGAACTTAATTGTGGTTAGCCTGGTCATAAGTGTTCATGCTAAGGACTTGTCCACTATTTTTAATTTATTTTCAACATTTTGGAGGTATTCCTTAACACTTTCAGTTTTGGACAGTAAAGTCTTGATATTATTTGCCACCGTCATGCATATGAATATAAGGCTGAGTCTATTTGACCTGATCCACGCTTCATATGACTTTTCTCAAACTTTGTACTAGTGCCAATAATAACAGGTTTATCAGAAATTAATGCTTTATCAAGATCGAACGCATCGACGTGAAACTCAACTTATTTTTTCTATTCGGAGAAATTAAGTCCAGTCAACATTGGGACAACTAAAGCTTAAGCATGCAGTCTAATAGGGAGAGATACTGCAAAAACTATATAATTTCATCATTTCATGCTCACTTACATAATACTATGAGTTAAACTTAATTGAAATATACAAACAAGTAAACAACATTACCGGATCTACCTTTAGGTAATCTTATGACATACTATTTCATTATGTTGATTTACAGTCACTGATAGAACTGACCAACAAAGTACAAGCGATCAAATACCGCTGTCACCTTTGGGTATCCGGTCAAATACCAACCAGAATTACCCACCAATCATCCTATCCCAATCCGTAAACCACTTAAAATGGTGCACCTTTGGGCCAACGTAATATCTCTGTGATTAGGAATCGCAATTAGAAAAGTCATTATTATCCAACACTTGGGAAGAGTATTGGACCACAATTATATGACATGATGTCCAAACACATTCCGATTGGGCCACTTTGGTGACTAACCAAATCGTATCATAATATTGCATTAGGTAAAAAATAATGGCTTTGCTCATTAGTGTAGATTGGTTTTCCAAAAATATAATAGGAAAAATGCCCATAATTTCATAGTCCATAAATCACAATCTCAAGGTCCATAAAATTTTAAACTCCATAAATCATTAAGATTTGCCAAAAATATAAAAGGAAAATCCATAAATCATCTAAATTTTAAAATCCATAAACTTTAAGGTTTATAAAATATTCAGGCCATTATGGCTCTGGCCGATTGATCGGCGACGGAACAGGGTCACCTACTTCTTTGAGCTTCGAAATTTTTTATTTCTTTAATTCTTCTTTATTTCAAGCATAAATTGATCCTACGAACCAGACTCTTGATGCCACATGTAATACTTCATCATACTATCAGAGTTTATTGATTGAGAATCAATCATACATTCATTCATCATTAAACTTAATATTCGACATATCCAAACAACATAACTATAGGATCTGGATTGATTAATGCTTGAAAAATGAATTAATTTTAATGCGAAAATCATAAACGTCATAATAATAAGACATACCAGAATCCATTGATTAAGAAGAGTAAGCTTTTATCTTCCCTTTGATATCTCGATGCTTCCTAGAGTCCAAAAGCAAAAGAAAACACACACTTAGAGATTTTGTAATACCCTGACCCAGATTAGGCGTATTTTAGCTTAATAATCCTGCTTAGACCGGTTAATCATGAAGATTATGGTTAGGGCTTTGAGAAAAGCCCAGGTGTGGCCCAATCTGAGCTCGAAAGCTCAGTGATCCAGCTCGTCCAGCCGGAACGGGCAAATTGGTAATTTACCGCTTATCGTTATTATTTTTATTTATTGTGTTATTATGTGATTATTATCGGATGATATTTTTCTCCTTAGTTAAGGATTTATATTTCTGATTTTAAAATAATTTTATTTTCAGAAAATAGTACTTAAAATCGCCCATCAAAACCCCGAAAGGGAGAAATAAATATTTTTAATAGTTTTGGAAATGAGATAAATTTTAAAACAAGTGTAGAATGTTAGATCATTTTAGTATGGTCTAGTTTATTCTTTCAAACCCCAAAAAATGAGCTTTTGAAATTGTTTTATTTAACACAAGTTAAATCATATAAATAGTGATAAATTATGATTTTTATTTAAATCTATGATTTTTTGTGAGTTTTAAATCTCCAAATTTTTATAATGATTAAAGTTTTTAAAATCCAACTTATCTGTAAGATTGGATTAAATTTTTGAGCTTTTAAAATCATGTTTTAAGTTAAAAATCAAGTTTTTATCAAAGTGGGGACTTATTTGCAAAACCAGAAATTTGAAGGGGCTGTTTTGCGACAAACAGTAACGGTTTGCCTGTTACTGTTTCGGACGTCCTCTCACAGCTACATGCGGCTCCCATTTGGCCTCCACCGATTGCCCAGATTGTCTATATATGGCCTCTTTGATCAGCTGATTAACTCCCTCACATTTCCATTTCTCTTCTCTCCGTCTCAGTCTCAGCTGAAACCAAGCCCAACCGATCCTTTCAGCCTCTGTTTTCCCAGTTTTTGTCAAACGTGGCTTAGAAGGGAAGCTTTTCAAAAATCAAATTTTTCAGCCCAGGAACTCGAGTAAAGGTAACCACTGTGTCCCTTTTCAAATTTTAAGTGGTTTAGAATAAAAAAAAATCGATTTTGGCCAAGTTTTGAGTGAGTAAAACCAGTTTGAAGTATAAGGGAAAGAGGACTCACTGAGGAGTTCATCTGACCGGTTGGATGTGAAAATTGAATATTGAAAATCCACTGTTTCCGAATTCGTATTTCATACAGTGTCTGCCCGTCACTGTCTGCTGTTGCAAACAGTGGAGGAAGACGACTCTCGAACAATCCAAGAGTCGAGCTTTGGACGGTACGAGGGTCACACTCTTTGGACGGTTTTAGAGGACCCCTTCGGACGTTCCGAGCTTCACTCGAAGTCCCGAAGCATCCAAAGCTAGCCAGACTCGCTCGGATGTTCCGAGCTGAGTTCAGAAGGACCGAACCCCACGATCCGAGCCTCACTCGGCATGTTCCGAGACACATAGACCCATCGAGACTTGTTTTTCGGATTTTTCTTTTTGGAAGGACCTTCGGATGATCCGAGACCCGATTTTCGGACGATCCGAAGTCAGACCCAAGGTCCGAAGTCAGTGACTAGTTAGGCAGTGGTTCGGATGATCCGAAGCCACAGTACCTGGTTCTGAGGCATGTTCCGAGGGACCCAGTTTTTAAGTGTAAAATCTTGTTTATTTAATGATGCATGTGATGTTGGTACCCATTTAAAAATTTAAAAATGTACTAACCATCTTCTCTTATTACTATAGTGTATATACTATTGTATTCACTTCCAGGCCGACTCTATTGGTCGGGCACTGAGTGATTTCACTTTTAGGCCGACGCTATATTTGTCAGATACTAAGTGACCTCAAGGCCTTACTCAAAATGTCAGATCTGGCCCTATCTAGAAGACAACCGAGAAACGACCTGAGTATCTAGACCTAACTCAATAAGTCAATCTGGTCATGCCCAAAAGACATTATGAGTTTTGGACTAAACACCTTATTATTACTCTATTATGAATTACTGTAATTTAAAAAGGTTAGAAACCAAGTATGAGATTCAATTCCATTTACCTTGGATATTTTTTGGAAAACAAGTATGGTTTTGAAATACTACTTGTATGACATGTAAATATATGTTGACTTGTTAATGATTGTGCACTTGTTTGCTTATTTGAACAGAGACCGCGATACTACAAATTTTCGGTGAGGGAACTTAACTTTGCAGTAGGTGTAAACAGGTTTATTAAAATGGATCTTGAGCAATGAGTGGTTTCATGTTGATGAATCCACCCATGTGCCTAGACATGATGCACTATTGTAAGAAGTGCTTATGTTAATTGTGAAATGCTTATGATGTTGATCATACGATTTATGTAATACCGCTTCCACGTGCCCTTGACTATTGAACCAATATCGACCATGTGTGTAAGATGGTTTACGTCTAATGGATCATGGGTAACGACAGTTGCTGACTTGAGGAGTGTCAGCATCGGCCATGTGAGGGCTGAGATGTACTTGCAATGGTGTATTTTGACCGTGTCGGGACTTAATACAATGGTCTCAGCGTAGTATGTAGGCGTTACGTTAGATGACAGCAGTATTGGAATGAATGATGATGATATTATACTTGATATTGAGAATTTGTTATTAATTATGAGATTTTATATTGCAACTATTGATTATTTACTAACCTAATGTTTACTTAAACTGTACTGTTATATTTCCTTCACTGGGCTAGTTAGCTCACCCCACTCACCTTTCAGGAGATGAACCCGAGGAGGAGAACCCTCTGTTTGAAGCTTATAGTGGATAAGTTGCGACATTGCCTTTGGATTCTCACTGAGGGGAATGCCTTTGTCTTTGCTTTCTGGTTCTTTGAACCATTTGTTTTTGTAAAGTACCGAGTGTGGTCTTAGTTTATTTAAATGTGATGTATTAAACTACCATGCGACTGTAGTTATGCTGAATGATGTTCAATGATAATTCAGTGTTGGAATTATATGTTCATGTTATTTGTTAATGATTGTGTTTATATTGGGTAGACTTATGGTATATGTTTGAGTCCACATTGGGATCATGTGTGACCTCTGGGTCCAACTGTTGATCCAGCTTAGTTAGAATGGTTGAATTAGTTTAGTTTTCAAAAAAAAAAATCAGTCGCATTTCGGGCCCACCTTTCGAGTTGGGGCGTGATAGATTCTACCTCTTTCCTCCTTAATGCCCTCTCCCAATTTCGTGAATAGTATTTTTGGGAACACTAAATTGTCTTAAGTTGATGAATAATAATGGAGAGAGACCCTTTTATAGACAGAGGGAGGACCTCTGAGGCAATTAGAATTTTCCTTTCCTACTTTCCATCAAAATAGGAAACTAATATCTTTTAGAACTCTCATAAAATAGATCTTTCTTATTTAAACATAGTTTCCCTAATTTAAGATCCTCTATGTGGATCTCCAAATTTAATCTAAATCATATTTAGTATTAAAAGAGAGACAATCACTTACATGCTGCTACAATGTAGAAATCCTAGTCTCTCTGTGTCCTTTATAGTAACCACCGCCTATCTTACTGTATGTTGCCTCTTTTATATTCTAGAATCCATATTCAACAAGATTGGATATTTGTTTTAGTTACTATTGTGTTTGCCTTGGGACTCTAGGGAGATTCTGGAGCACAATTTTGGGAATCTCAATTACACAGATTAAGTCAAAACAAGTTAGAATTCTGAAGTCTTTATCAGAAGAATATTCAAGATCATTGAACCATGGAGTTTTTTTTTTAAAGATTCATTGAACCATGGTGTTCCAAGCCATGTGGCTAAGGATCATATTCGTTGTCAATATAATTCGCTATTGATTTAATAATTATGTACCGATAAGTCCAAAACCAATTGGAAATGTTTCACCTGGATAATACTTGATATGGAAAGGAATTCAATTTCCCACTTAATTTCATGTGTTGCAATATCTCCCACTGGAAATAGGTTGACAATGAGCACAAGAATAGCTCCAACTTTTTACCAAATGAACAACTAGTGTCACACCACAAGTAGCTTTGCTGCTAGATTGGCAGCCTCATCCTTTGGTTCTTGGGTATGTTTCTGCAAAAATTTGGCAACCTCCAATTCAACATGAGAATATGCCATCTTGTGAAGCCAACTGCACGAGAAAAATCACGCTTCTCCAAATAATGGAGTAAATAATTCAGAAAGATATATAAAGAAAATAATACATGCTATATACATCACCAGATTCGTATTCCACAGGAAAAAGAAAACAAACTTTCTAGAGTCAGAGAGAGCCACAAGGTACCAAACATGGAAATTTGGGGCCTTCCTTATTGAAGTTGGAAGTCTCCAATGTGCACCAACCATGCAGAGACGTGTATTTGGAAGCTGCTTTAGAATTGGAACTCAAGTCCCAGACGCACAAAAACTGTAAGTTGAAACAAAAAACAGAGAGAAAGGACGCATGATTCATGCAAGGAAGTGCATGAAGACCTTTGCTGGCGTACATGCATGGCCGGGTTGCAGACGGTAAGCACAACTGGTCGTGCAGCAACATAGAAGGTTGATGAGTGCTGCAGTGGCTTTGCTGGGTGAAGACAGGTAGCAGGAAACTCAGACAATAGCATGATGAACGTTGGCTGAAGAGAGTGTTGATGCAGGCGCTGTTTTGGACAACAGAGGCGCTGTTGTGGAGGGCTTTGTTCAACAGCAAGGAGTAGTAGTCTGGGATCCTCTGATAGGATGTTGGCTGCAAGTGGAAGTTGGGCGAACAACAGAGGAAAATGGAAAGCGCTTTCGCGTAAGGAAAGGAGGAAAAAAAAACGCTCTAAGAAAATAAAAGACGCTGAAGGGAAGGAGGTAAAAGAGAAAAAACGGACGCTCAGGGGGAAGGATGAAAATGAAAAAAGGAGAATTGGTACATGAAGAAAGGTAACGAATGAAAAGAATGGGAAAAAAATAAGAACGGCAAAGGTATAATTGGAATTTCTTTTTAAATGAGTGCTTAAACTTTAAACTTTTGATGAGGACCAATTCTCAAGAAAAAGTAATTTGGACAATTACGTTTGATCTGCATTAAATTGTCAGTGGTTGGTTGTTGGATGAGGGTAATTTAGTCTAAAATATGTCTGAAACTACGTCGAAGTATGATTTTTTAATTAGACTTTTTGGAGGATTGACGAAAGTATTATGTTACATCTCAGGTATTTTAACCGAAAAATCCATTAAAAAACAAAAGATGAGGATAATGAAGGTAATGTTTGAGTTAATTATTCTTATCACTTTTGAGTTCAAGAACGAGATATTTATGTTTGCAGCTAATATTAGTTTGATTACTTAAACCAGTTATATTCTACATGTAGAGCAAGTCCTACCGGAGGAACGATTTACTACAGAATGGGCTTGCTAAACTGTAGTTAATTTTGTTATACAAGAGCTGCTGGACATGAAGTGCTCACCTGCCTGCCTCAGGTGGTCTTTTTCTTGATTGGATGAAGAGCTTGTGAAGTTTCTATTGAATGAATTTTGCTAGAATTCTTATTGCAGGCTCTTATTTTGATCAGGCTGCTCTCTCTCTCTCTTTCTTTTTCTTTTTTCTTCTCATAAATAGCATACAATGAATATAATTTGGTCTATTCATCCAACAAATTCTAACATAAGTAACCTCACTCAATGTAAAAAAAAAACTGTTATTATAGTTTTTATAAGCGAAAAAGCTATCTCATGTGTTTGTTTTATATCGATTGCAAACTTTCTACTTTAGCATTTTACATATTCAAAATGCCATTAAATAATTAAAAAGTTATACGATAAAATGCTTTTAGTAAATTAATCTATCAAAATAATTTATAAAAAGTATCACAAATCTTATATAAAATTTATAAAAATATATAAATAAAAGAGATAATTTATTCGTGGTGGGTCATTCTATTTTCACAAGATCAATAAAAAAATAAAATAAATAAAGACTTAATAATATTATTTTTTAATAACAAAATCCACAATTAACATCATTAGGTGTATTTAAAACATCACCTAAATTAGATGCCGTCTTCTAGGCATTTCATCTATTGAAGACGACATCTCATCTATTACATTGTTAATTTATTACTATTATTTTTAAGAAAGGGTTTTCACTTTTTAAAGATATTGTTGAATCTATTTTATCAGTTGTAAGACGTAGTTTCGTCAAGTGTGTCTCATGGGGTACATCCCTTCAAAAATTTTATAATATTTTTATATTTGACATCTTCCATGTTTGAAAAGGTTATGCTAATCTAACCTAAACTATTTGTGGTCATTTTTGGCCAACTTCTAGGTATATTCATTGAGGTGTCCTTTTTTAGTTCCTTCCTCTTTATAGCTCTTTCATTTTATTATGTTTCCTTTTATGTTTGTACTTTGGTGCCTTTTAACTATTACTTCATCATTTCTATTTTAGTTATTTTATTTTAAATATTTATATTTTTTAAAAAACTCTCTATTTAATGCTACGAGGCCATGTGATCACATCCATTTTTAACCCACTTTATACTACCTTTATATTAATAAGACAATTATTTTGATACTATCCCAAACTCCATACATGATAATTAAATTTGACAAAGGGAGTAAAATATACATATGAACCATTAAAAAAAAAGAAAAAGGGGGCTTCTCACCCTAGACTTTTGATAATTGAAATGAGAGAGCTCCTTTGAAATATCCCTAAAATAAAACTGTGGAATCCAAACTACTCCTCGATGCAACATTCCTGGCGCATGTGAGAAGTGAGATTAGGAGCATATCCGATGCTCTACTGTTGCTCGTATTTCCGACGCTCGTCTCTTTCGCTAACCCCTGGTATTCTCTCCCCTTCTTGATTTTCTGCTTCTCTTCTTATTTTCTACTACTTTCTTCAATCTTCTTGAACCAAAAATATTCTTCAATATTTTCATTACATTGCCCCTCATCTTCACCACGCTTCCATTTCATCACCATCACCAACCGCCAGGCCGGGCCGCTCTTCAGGTTGGATTTTGGGGCCTTAAATATTCTATCATTTGATTTTCTTTTTGCTTTGAGCGGTACATTTGATTTTCATTAGTTAGGGCTGTTCTCGAGGTTCCCCCCTCTGTAAAAAAAATTAACATCCTTATAACTGTTCCCATTTTTAGGCGATATGGCTTTCAATCTCGGCAATCTCTCGTAGTCATTTGGCGATACTTCAGATGATAAGTCAATCATGTTCAAGGTAGGTAACCATCATCGTCATTTCTACTTAAATGCCTTTATAATGTATGTTTTTTCTTTTTTTAAAATGGTGAAATGACTAACCCCGTAACCTTTGTGCTTGCATATGTCCTTGTCATTTAAGGTCTCACTTTTTGATGGTTTACTTTTCCATTTTCGACAATAAATTTTCTTTCGTGTTTGGTTTTGTAGTTCTACTCATCTATCTGCTCATTCCAATTGAGTGCTACTATTTTTTTTGTTATCACACAATGTTCTACTTTGCAATCTAACATATCAATGCTCCCTCTTTCCAAATTTTGTTAGTCTTCTTATCTTAGTTTTTTGTAAACACTTTTTCTTCTTTGTGTTTACATATTTCAGGTCAGATTGAAGGGTTTTTGTGCTTTTGTGATGCCTTTTTTTTTGGATTTGAAACATCTAAGATGGTTCCTATAAATTGAAGGAACACAAAGTTCTTTTTGATTTCCATTCTTATGAAAATAAATGGATTTGAATGTCCTCTGCAATTAGCCCAATACATTAGTTGGATTGCACAAAGTGCTTGCTTTGATCCATTATTTAATTTGGTTATAGGAACTTAACAACGTAAGTTGAGAAGGAAGCTCCTTGGTATATGTTTTTGTGTACAGGTCATAAAGAACGTATTTAGTCAAATAAGAAATTATGTAAATGATAACTCTAGAACTTTGGATAAACTATTTTTTGAGCCAAATGGTTTGAAAGCAGTTGAATGAGGACTAATATTTGGAGTGCAAGTTCAGTAGATCTTGGAGTGCAAGTGTAGTGGATCTTAGACATTATGAAGGTTGATTTGGTCATATTCAAATTCCAAACCACTCAAAATGTGATAGATGGAGGTTTTTACCAGCAACTATGAAACAAAAGATAAGGCTTTAAGAGTGTTTTTTTTTTTTTTACAGATAGGGCAGGGCAAAAAGCGTGAAGTAGAAGCTCTTAAAAAAGGGCAACATCGAGACAAGCTAAGGGACTGTTCTGTGGTTTTTTAAGGGGCATTTTGCAGGATGGTGGTTAAACATGCGTTGTCTTATTGAATTGGATGTTGAGCAACAAATCAATGATAAGAATACAAAGTACTTGTTGCTGTGAGCCTGAGATGTAACCTATTGGGATCAAAATGTGGATTGGCAATGATAGAATGGGGAGAGTGGATAAGAAGAAATATTTGCTTGGCTAGGTGAGGGTGCTATTTCAATTGGTTCTGTCACACCCCGCCCTCCGCCAACCTGACAGGGCGTGATTTACCATTCTACAATCTATAGTCCAACAGGTCTTGCATCACAAATTCGTGGCTATATTTTTTTTTTCTCAAATAATTACATCAATGACAATTAAAAGCCAACGGATTCTTCATGTCCACCATTCAACTAATCTACATAAACTTGAAATTAACATTCTACATAGCTTAAGAAAATCAAATCATCAATCTAGCCTCACTGTTTTCTCACAACCCAAACCGTAAGTAAATAAATTCTCAATTCCTCAATACTTGAATTTATTATTCAAGTCTCAACAAACCAAATGATAAACCAACACATTATTCTCAAAGGTCTCAAACATAGACTCATCAAAACAAATATTCTGAAATAATTTGTCTTTCGTCAAAGTAATTATTCTGCCACGTACAACACTCAAACGCCTAATCTTGGTTTTGAGCGTCATCAAGACCCAAATCCACATAGTTTCCTGCAATGTAAGGGAGTGAGCTCCATGCCCAATGAAGAAAACAATAACACATGCATATATCAAAAATTTCACTAAGCATGCCTCATTATCCAAGTCAACTAGCATATAGTAATATCCATCAACAAAATGTAGTGTATCTCATATTTCCAACTCCAATAAAATATAACACAATCCCAACGCATATAATCAATGCTCTATGCTCAACACAAGAGTTCAATGCATAATGCATGATTCAACTCAACCCATTAGCACCCCTTCTATCAATTGGTGGCCATTGTGACCCAGTCACAAAATACTAACTTCCACCCAAAGGTGGCCATCCTGATAATTCGAGGCAAACTCACTACCTTCCAACCTTCCACCAAGTGATAGCCATCGTGAATTTGTCATGGAAAATACATCTACCGCCTAAGTGGCATCCCGACAAAGCGAGGAAATCCATCGTACCACCGAAGTGGCCATCCCGACGAATCGAGGAAAACCAATTACCTTTCACAAATTGACCATGATGACAAAACCACGGGATACAAATACACATAGTTACCATATAATTTCTATTATGGTAAACCATAGCAATCAAACTCATTAGTCTAAAGGTAACTAACCTGTTATCCCAACATCATTCCCACACTCTAACCCTTGAATATGAGAATGTCATGCTCCATACAGTGCCTAACATGCATTAGTCCCTACCATTATAACACAATCTCCAATAATATGCTCTATGAATCTTAGATTCTTTTAAGCACGGTCTACATCATCTCTACATGTTCATCCACATGAATATTATATTTTCATTACCATAGCATGCATCTCATTATATTGCATAGCACACATCACAAGAATAATTGCATAATATTATATGATTATCACAATTAAGTTATAATAGTTCACATTCTCATAGCATGCTAAATACCATCCAACAATTCCATTAACACACCGCAACCCTCAAATTCATCTATCACATTACACAACCACAGGTCATCAAGACCACCTCTAATTGAATATGAGTGCTAGAGCTTCCAACAAGGTTAACAGTTGGCTCCCACAAATCCGGGGGGACTGAGTCTCCTCGCGGCTATCCGAACATTTTAGCCAAGTTTCCCTTACATAACTGTGAGTTTGCCCCGGATTCCAACAATTATTTTAATAGTCACTCAGTCTATTTTCCATGTCTAACACTTCCATTCCAAGCAACACAACAATCCAAGCACAATTCAAATACAACACAATTTAACAAATTCATGTTAGTGTATTGTCCTCACCTAGACTTTCTTGAGGTGTTCCGAGAATCCAAAGTCCTTTAACGAATCTCAAATTTCAGGATTCAAGGTTTGCTGCAAATTATATTTCAAAACAAACCCAAATAAAAGTTTATTTCAATTAATTTCTCTCAAGTCCAAAACCACTTGAAACTGGCTAACGGATTAAACCAAAATTTTAAAAGTATGGTCTAAGTCTTCTAAGGCATTGAAAATGCTCTATGGTCTATGGACTCTGGTCTAACAAATGCATCACCTATTAGTCCAAAACTTAAGATTAAATATTACTTCTAGACTTTATTTCAACAAACTATGTAAAATACTCATACGAACATCAAACAATTTTGAGATAGGTCTCTGAATGAGGATTCTATAAATATTTTGTTTGGCCCAAACAAAGTTTCCTAGCCCGAGATATCGCTGTTTTACTAAGACTGTTACGAACTGCCAAACAATTTGTAGTTTAAGACATCTGTTTAGATTGCAGATGACTTTTGGCCCATCTACACAGATTGAAAAATTCTCAAATTTTAACAGCAGGTAGGTCTCTTCGTTGGCTTGATAATGAGCACAAATTTTGCATCGTTTTGATATCGGTAGACCAAGTTATGGTCGACTCAATCCAACAGTTACATACTGCTCAACAATTTGCAGCCTATGAACAAGATTCAACTTGTAGAATTTATTTGACCTATCATGTTGTTAACTACTCACATATAAAATTCACATCAAGCGAGGGTCTACAGGTCCGGATAAAAAATATTTGGTGAACTGCTATAGAATTGTCATACAAATTTAGATTGGAAAATTGGTCTGTCTTGCAGACACGATTTGGGGAATCAATTCAAATCGCTTGGTTATGAAATTTTAACCAGAACTATATCTCTGTCTAGTTTCTGACTAGCCCCAGATATGATTTTTCTCACAACAGTGCGTAGAAAATCATAGGTTAAGTCTGAACTCCGAATTCTCCAACTTTCCACCATATCATGGTTTCTCTATTCCAAATCTAGGGATAATAAATCAGTCCTTCTAAACTATTCTATAGATTAAAAATCATCTACCCAAGGTCGAACATGGTGATATGGTCTTGGGTGGAGGTGGATAAAATAAATTCTCTCAAACATGGTTTCTTAAAGAGAGATGGTTCTCTCTTTATATTTGAATTTCCTAGTCACAGGACAACATGGATATTCGAATTTTACATGGGGTAAGAAGAAAGAGAGAAGAAGAAAACCATGGGAATTTAAGAAAGTTTCAAAGGAAAAACCACATACTTGATGGAGGAGTTCGCCCAAGGAGAGAGAGTTTCGAATTATTTTGTGAGGGAATTTAGGAAGCCAAAAAGAGGTATATATAGAACACATAGTTGGCCAAGCATTGGTGCTTTCCTAGAGAAATTCGACCATGGGAGGAAGATTTTCTTTTATTTATTTTCTAACTTAGTCTCCTTGCTAAATTAGTATTTCTAAATTGGAATTTGGTAAGGAGGAAATTACTTAAACCATTCATATGCACAAGGGAATAAATCCACGTGTCACACGAAATTTGGGATTGCCAATTGCCTTTCTAAATTTTATAACTTGCTTAATTAATTTCTCTCTAATAATAATTTATTTAATTAAATTATCTTTCTAAAATTATTAACTTTCTAAACACCACAAGATTTGAACACTACATTCGACTTTGGGTAAGTTTGTCTTTTCAAAGTAAATCACAATTTAAATATTCAAACCAACTTATAATTTAGGACCAATTTATTTAATTGCGTATTTAAAAATTTAAAAATTGATCATACGATTTATTTTCTCTAATCAATAAATATTTACTCATAGGAATTAAAGATCGTGTGATCTACTTGAGAGGAAGGTGTGTGCAATTAGAGAACTAATTAAAATTCTAAGTCTGGTATGTTTTTCAAAATATTTTTTATAAAATAAATAACATACAATCACAAACAATACAAATTTTGTTTAAAAAATAGCTATACCCACTACTACTAACCCATTGCTCCGGGCATGGTCATTACAGGTTCTGACATAAACAATACAATCATAAGGAACATATTTCCAAGGAATCTAAGTGTTGCAAGTCAAGTATTGAGCTATAATACCAGGTACATGCACAATATACCCAAGCCATGCTTGTAACGCTCCATTCCGCTATAGGCGCGTTATCTCCGAAACATCTTGCCGAAACCTCAAAACGTTATCTTAGGTAATCTTTTTTTAAATTGGTATTTTGTTGCAAATTTTTTTTTTAACTGCATCAAATAAATCATAAAAATGGGGGTTTTAAGGTGGAAACATTTTATTTATTTTAAATAATAAAAAAATTGAGAAAAAATGGATTAAGTTAAGAAAATTTTGGGATTTTAAAATTGGGTTTTCAAAATACCTCTTTTGAAATCTTTAGAAATTTCATTAAATTCTTTTACCAATTTTTGTTCTAAAAATATGATTGTCAAATAAATACACGGAAATAATTTTAAAATCTTATTTTCAAAATTGAGAAATCCCGAGAAAAATCGAAAACAAAACATTTTGCGTTCTACATGTGCATCTAATTGAGGAGACTGTGTGTGCACACTTTGGGAGATCTAATGGTGCAAATTCTAAGTTTTGTGTGATTTTTCAAACATTTTTCTCTAAAAATAACCATAATAGTATAAAATTGCCAAAATGGCCGTTGAGCACCCAAGGTCAGATTTGGCCAAACTTGGGCTCATTAGAGAACCCACACGCTAACCTCCGCTACCAAAACCCCCAAAACCATCTCGGGGATCCACAGATCTCCCTGAAACCCCGGAATCTCAGGTTGGGTCGTTACAATGCTAGCATGACTTCAAAATCATGATGGTTGTGACTTCCGCCTCGAGGCACTACTTTGTAGTTTTGTCCAACTTAACAAAATCCATGGGAGGAACTTATATGATTCATGTGGGTAATGAATGAGAATATAGTCGCTTGCGTTGTCCCTTTTTACGTAGTTTTATTGAAAGGTATAAAAGTTAAAAATATTAATACTAGCATCAAATTTATTAATGTTTTGATGAAGCACCATCCTAGTTTATGTTAACAACCATATGGTGAACCTTTTTCTAATAAAAATAAGAGGAATGATCCTATGCTGCCATACTATGATAAGGGTGACTTTAAATGACATTATTTGGGATATGTGGCCCACCTCTTAAAAATTTAAACCGTTCATTAATTTCCGAATGTAAGGATGTATATATGTATCTTTTTAGATTTTGTGAAACTGTTGGGCCCACCGTTTGATGGATCAAATGAGAGGAATGTGATAAACTTTATAGATTTTCTAAAGTATTTTTTATTTATTCCTTCCAACGGTGGGTCCACCAGTTTTGGAAAATCTACATAGATATATGTATGCATCTTTACATTTAGATATATGCATCCCAAATAATGCCATTTGAAGTCATACTTACCAACCATTAGGATGGTAGCACAGGATAATTCATCTAAAAATACTAGTATAGAATATGAAATATTATGTTATAGTTAGATCTTCTGTTTTTACTTATTCATTTAGATTTCATTAATTGCAGATTCATTTTGAAAATGCTTTAAATGACAAATTTTGAATCCGTAAAGAAACAATCAAGTTTTATGCATGATGTGAACTTATTTAGTCTCAATCATAATATCATATTTGAAATATCTTGTTATGGATAGTTTTTGTAATTGTCTTTTGAATTTAAACTTCGGAGTAATATCACTTTTCTTGGTCTCCATATCCTTATGTATACACATATGTACATGCATATTGATAATGGATCATTGTTATCATGAGTTGTTCATTCTTGATAAACAAATTTCACTGCAAGTACTTGTGTTCCTCACTTTCTGTTTCACACATTCATTTCAACCATACTCATGACTACAAATCCTTTGTTCCATTTTTTTGGGTCGGCTTTTCTACATCTACTTTTTCGGTCAACCTTCCAACAATTATGTGTCCACTCCACATTGTATCATTTCTTGCCTAAACATCTCAACCCATGTCTTTAGCAGCCTCTCCTCCTATTACCTCTACTTTTAATCCTTCAACTCTTTATACTTGGGGCTGTACCTAGTCTTTTAGTCTTCTATGAATGTCCCCTAACAATCTTTAGATAGCATTACCTCATTTTTACCCTGTCTCTATTGGAGCAACCTCTATGCTTTCTCTTACGCATTTATTTGTAATTCTATCATTTACCATTTCACCATACGTCTATCTTAACATGCCCATCTATGTTGTAATTATTTCATCTACATTTCTTTATGCTCAATGTTTGAATCCATATAGCATTGTAGGCCTAACTATTGCTTTTTTTTAATCAGTAACAAAAATATTTCATTCATAAAAGAAAGAGTACAAGAACAAAAAGGTCTAAAAGCAATAGGCTTGACAAAAACAAAAAGAGAGCAGAGAAATAAATAATTAAAAAATACATAGAAAACAAGAAGTACAAATAGAAGAGCTACTATCCAACAATCCCTCAATCCACAATGCAACGAGATAAACGCCTCAAAAATCAAAGGAAGAAGAGTCCTAAAAAGCTGTTATCAACTTCTAGCTTGACAAAGTAGTCCACTACGCCATTAGCTGTACAACTAATATGAACAAAGGAAACATCAAGCCCTGTCACCAGCGCTTTAATCTTCCTAACCACAATGATCATTGTCCCAAAGCCCATTTTATTGCATTTGCTGAGTTCCCTTCAATCACAAGTTTGCCTTGCCCATGGAGTTTCCAAATGGCCAAAACTCTCTAATGCTAAGAATTTCGGCTTCATTTGAGTCTCTAATACCAACCGACTCATTAACATGATTGTTGTTCGACCTTCGTGATTCCTTAGATCTCTTTTATTCCTGCTGGCTCGAGTTTCCCTCTTGCTGCCCCATCCACATTAAACTTCATGACCCCCCGATCGGTGGGATCCATCTCTCATCTGATCTCCCTTTCCTCCTAGAATTGCTCATACACCCTTTCCCAAGACAAAAGATCTAATGGTTGTAGACCCTTAAAATCTTTACTAGAAAGGAGCCATACACAAAGTCTCCACTTTGCTAACTGAAAGAGCTCATAACAGTAGGGGACTCTTCCTATTGCTAGCCCAAGCAACAACGTTAACATAATCACCTTCAACAATAAGGTTGCCATTCCCATATGTTGTCCAAAGGTGGATAGCTTTCCTAATTGCTAGTAATTTCACTTCATTAGACTCCATAATCCCCATGGGTTCTGAAAAACCAAGCTTAGGCTTCTTCCAAGCCACTTTAGCCCTCCTTCTTCTGTTGTGGGACCCACTTCATGACACAGTAGGCTGTGTGGGGCCCGCCTTCTGGACATAGTTGACCAGAATAATTCTAGTTTAGGAAAACTGACTTAGAAGATATAGTTAGCTTGAGAAATTATTGTAATTGCTTGTTCATTGATTTATTTCCTTTTTTGGCCACCATGAATGGCTCCCTTTGTATTATATGTACGTGTAACCTCTTGACATTCAATACAACACAATACAAAGAATTCTTCTCCATAGCTTATTTTGAAAATTGAGAATTCTTGACGCAGGACACTAAATTGAATAAGCCTAAGTGACAAAATTGATGCAAAATACAAAATAATCAGTAACCATAGGAGATTACTGCAAGTACGATGAAACATGTTATGGCTGAAGTTAGGGTCTAAATTAATAATTGCAAATTAAGAATATAACCCTGTCACAAATAATCATGCGGTCCTTGGAATCTAATATAAATGACTATAAAACAATCCAAATCAACTCACATTCGTAGTAAGAGTCCCTTAAAACAAGGGGTTTGTCAAATCCCACAAACATGTAGGTCTTTCATCAGAAATAGGGCTTAAACTAGCTGTTTGGCAAGGAGAAAATAGTGGGACAACAACAATATGTTCTCTTAACAGTGTGGGACAGCAAAATAGGGGATCTTAATGGATGTGACAGCATTATACAGCCATATATGGGACTGTTATGGGTTAGGACAACAGTTTATGGGGATGTTTTGGGGTTGAGACAACAATTTAGGGATCCTAGGAGGTGGGCAGCAAAGGGCAGAGATGAAAAGGGGAGGATTTAGGGTTAGGGGAATGACAATTAGGGCTGGGTTTAAACGATATGGCTAGAATTAGGGTTTTGATGTGGGCTAGGGTTAGGGTTGAAAGGATTTGGCTAGTAGATGGGAAGGTAGGGATTGGCCAAGGCTAAGGTTAATGGTTTTGGATGGGGCGGCAACACAGAAAGAGGAAAAAGATGGGATTCATGACAGTTATGGGGCGACAATCACAAGAAGAGAAAAGGGGAAAATTTGAAAATTCTAGGGTTTGAAGGGAAGCGAAGGAAGGGAGAAAGAGAAGAAGAAGAAAACAAAGAGAAAAGAAAAGATAGAAGAATACTTGGATAGATGGAAGGGCTTCTCACCTTGCTTGGATTCTCACCAAGGTCTTGGTTTCTCACCAAGGAACACACCTTCGCATGGAGCAAGAGGGGCCTTCGAAAATTTCAACATTCCATTCATTGTATTCGAATGATGCTATAAAGGGGTTTATATAGTGATTACAATAAATCATGCCCAAATTGCCATTACAATAAAATATGACCAAATTGCTCCTAAATAAATTTACAATAAAAAGTGACTAAAATACCCTAAAATAAACATCGATAGGCCCCACTGAAAATGCTCAGCATCAATTCTTCTCCATATTATCCTTTCACCATATTTTTTTATCCTATTATTCTACATGGTCAAGAAAGATTTCTGAAGCTCTTCGACTCCGTTTTACTGTTTCGTCTGGCTTTATTGTTCCTTGCCGGACTTCGGCATCTTCTTCGGATTAGAATCTATTCTCCGGTGGACGTCTGTAGTAGATTATCCCTTGCTTCTCTCGTAGATCTGTTTTCTTTTCTGCTTACCATTGTATTTCCTGCAACAATTTCTTCTCTGCCATCGTTCTCCTTTTTCGACAAAGCTCCGGCGGGCGGGAACCACCTAATAGGGCAATCCATCTATAGGGTTGGATATCTGTGTTGACCTCTCTTTGACTGACTTCTGCAACGTTGGTCTTCTAGCGAATCTACTGTTCGAGAAACCCAATTTCCTGGTTTTCTGCTTCGATCGGCTATCTCTGGGATTTGTTTGACTTTGCCCTACTACCATTGGTGTCTCCCCTGCGACTGGTTTCCATCGGACCTGGTTGAGCCACCTTCCATCATTGGTGACCCCCTCTCTGCTGCTTTCTTCTTGTTGCTACCTGGGACATTTGTCAACCCAGTTTTGGGTGTTTGGGACAGTATTCCAAATGTGGCCTCTTATGGGTCTCCCCAAATTGGCCGAATCATGACATTATTGCTCAATGAGACTTTCAATAGTCTCATTTTGCTAAGATGTTCTTGACTGCAAAGCATTTGTCCTCATATATCGATGGTACTGCCACGGAACCGGTGAAGACTGATTCTACTTATTCCACTTGGACTACGAATAATTCCCTGTCCAGTGATGGCTTCTTCATTCCATGGAGATCATGTCCGGTGCCTGGTCTACATTCTTCCCACTGCTAAAGATCTTTGGGACACTGTTAAGATTCTATTCTGATGGGGACAACTACGCTCGTATTTATGAGTTTTCTCAGACGACTTCTCATCTCCGTCAGGGGGTGTTATCAGCTATCCAATACTATTCGAAGATGCGGTCTTCTTGGTTGGAGTTTGATTAGTTTCAATCTATTACCTTTAAGAATCCTGAAGATACTATTCTTCATTGGCAATATGTTGAACAACAACGGATCTTTGCATTATTAGCTGGGCTCAACTTTGATTTTGAGCCTACACGGGCCCAACTGCTTGGGAAATGACCTCTCCCGTCTTTTGATGAGGTTTACTCTGCATTACTTCGAAATGACGTGTCGTCTTGTTATGACTCCTATGCCGGTTGAATGCTTTGCTTTGGTCACAAGACACTCTTTAGTGCCTCCTCCCACTCCTGAGGCACCTCTTCACGTGCCAAGGATCTATCTTCTGACACTCGTACGGACACTAGAGGCCCACGAAAGAAGGGTACCTATTTCTGTACCCATTGCAAGATGAACAATCATTATGTTGATTCATGCTACAAGCTTCATGGCTGACCAACGAAAGCTAATCTCTCCGCTGCCCCTCCTGTTGCTTCTTCCTCGATGTGACTAGTGATAGTGCCCTAGTGACCAAACATGACTTTAACTTATTGCTGCAACGACTGGAACGCCTTCAATCCTCTGAGGTTTTTAATGTTGTCTCCTTTACTTTAGGTTGTCGCGGCCCGCTCCGCCAAAGCCCACGAGACACGATATTTTTTGTCTCTAACCATCACTGCTATGTCATTAAAGAAGAGTCTCATCCATTTACACACGATATTTAACATATTTCTACGTATCCCAACACAAAGCACAAAATTCACAACATGCTTATTATTAGAGGTCAACATCCACAATGAAGTTGTACATAGAGGGAAATATTACATATACAACTCAAACATGGATACAAATAGTTGTAGAATGATTACAACCCTTTTTAGTGTTTCTCTTATAAAAAGCAGTAAATTTTGGCTAATGGGGAACACCGGGGGACTCATATCCCTAACCAAGCAGCAAAGGTTCATCTAACCCTTCCTTAGGTAAGTCTCCTAAAATCGTAAGGGAATGAGCTTAACTGGCCCAATGAAGAGAAACAACATACAGCATGAATCTTGTTATCAATCAAGCATGTTATAAATCTCATAGTAGTTAAAACACATGCATAACATGATTCTTACCCAAAATATCAAATGCTATTGTAATTATACTAAAAAAGCAACTTATGGAATCATAGGGCGCAACAATACGGTACAACCTTGAATTTATGCGGGAAAACCTTGTAAATACGCAGCTTCACCCTTCGCGTTTACGTGAATCAATTTTTTGCAGATAAACGGAACTACCTTGCATAGTGCACGCACACGTGCAAAACTACCTCGCATAGCACTTTTGCTTCATAGCCCATATATGATCCGTCATTTTGGGTAAATATGGAACATCCTCGTATTTTACATGGTTGCACCCTCTTGTATTAATCCCATAGTCCCTCTCACGGTCAATAAACACATTATAAACCGGTGGTTCTCTCGCGGATTCGGCCTTTGCATGTAAACGAGTAAACCACATTATAAATAAATCGCACATTATTTTAGAACATGCGATAATACAACTGTGATATTTAATGAACACATTATCGTATCAACAATAGGAATATACAACAAAATCCAAGAATTACATCATCATATTAAAGATGTGTAATTCATATCTCACCCAAGTATATACCAACAATCAATTGGGTACTCATATTTCAACTTCAAATACATCCACATTCTCATTTCATCAGTAATGCTTATTAATTACTTTTCGCGCATGTCTAGGTCCTGTATTCGGTTTGTCGGCTAGACCTCAACTCCCAAGTACCATTCAAACTTACTTCAGTTTCAGAACTGAACCATTTATTCCCTTATGTGTAAGTGATACCAGGTATCGCATTTTGGTCTGTTCATATCTTTTCCATATTTGTCAAGATACCACCGGCCCCGACATTGCATTGGATTAATAGCATTTGAGAATTTCTAGTTAAATGCCTTTAATTAAATACATCACATTAAATCATTTAAAAATTCGATTGAATCTCCTCACCTGGTTCGGCGAAGATATGGATATTCTAGATTTGCGTGAACGGAAGAGGATAGCTCAAGCTGATTCAATTAAATAAGTGACGGGGTTAGAACACTATCAATTTGACTGCAGGTTGGCCTAATCGACAAACACATCGATAGGCCCAACTGACAAAACTTGGTTATGTCAAGAAAAATTCTTAGAACGGAGAGGAAGTGAAACGGAAGTTAAAACTCTTATTTTGAGAGTTCAATGGAATTTCGTCCCGGATTTATCATCGTTCAAAAGGCGTCAATAAACCAAGCACACTATTTTTTTAATGAAACAAATAATGTTTAAAACTTCAAGAACGCCATAGTTTATGAATAGTCATTCAAGAATAGTCATCAATGAAGGTGACAAATTAACGAAAACCAGTTTGGGAAACAGAAGGAGATTGCCAAACATTAAAATGGATAAGAGAAAATAAGGTAGAGGTAGGTTTATGAAGAGAGGATGGAAATGCAGGTCTACTATGTTTGCTTTATTGACAATGTTCACAAGCAAATTTAGAGAAAGACAAAAATGGAACAAGTTGCTTCAAAATAGAATCAGAGGGATGCCCTAGGTGACAATGCCAAAGCCATACATCGTCCAAGGAGGATGTCGCACAAGCTTCAGATGATGTGGCAGTACGAGAGTCCAGGAAGTATAAGCCATCAACTGTACTACCCATACCAATTATTTGCTTCGTGGACCGATCCTGGAAGACACAATGAGAAAGAAAGAATGTGATGGAGCAATTCAATGCTTTAGTAAGTGCACTTACAGATAATAAATTCCGTGAGAGGTTTGTAACGCGCAAAATAGAGGATGTGGTCAAATTAGAAGAACATGGATTGTTCCAATGCCAGTAACATCAATAAACGACCCATCAACTAGATGACCTTACCATATGAAACTAGAGAAAAGGTAAGAGAAGAGATGAGACATACCAGCCATATGGTGAGTGGCCCCAGAGTCAATAAGCCAATAATGGGTGGAGGCATGGTGTGCGAGGGGCTTAGTACTTGATTGCGAGGAGATAACAGTGGAGACCTTGGAGGATTGAAGGTGCTCCAGTCGTTCCAATATTAAGTTAATGCCCTTTCTGGTCACTGGAGCACTGCCATTAGCCACATCTGGAGAAAGAGCAACTGGAGGGGCGACAGAGAGATTGGCAATATGTGCAAAAGCGGGTATCCATCTGCCGTTATCCTCTGGTGTCCCGACGAGTGTCAGAAGAAGCCTGATCAGGAAGATAAAAGGCAGAAGAAGAGGCTATGATACTGTAGCAGTAATAAGACCGAGTTCAGTAGTGAGAAGAAGCTTCAAAGAAAACCCAACATATCTGTCGGCAGCGACGCAAGAGGAAGAATATGTCAATGTGGGCCCCACCTACTACGAGAAGCAGTGGAAGCCTTGTAGGTGATGAATATAGATGTGGACGACACTAGACAGGTGGATGAAAGGCAGCCACAACATCAAAAGAGAGCAAATCTGATGGCAGCAATAGTTCTGAGAGGAAGATCTGTGAAAGTGGGCCCCACCAGTGTCGGGATCGAAATCAACTGGGTAGGATCCAAAGGACAGCAGGGGGCGAATGTAGAGAAGGCAGATTGAAGACAATCCAAGGTCAAAAACAGTAGATTGGGCAGAAAAATCCCAAAAATTGGGTTTTGGGGCGTCCTGGCAGTAGTGTTGAAGAACTGAAAAATGCGCCCCACTGTTGACCAAAACCCGAGGTCAACTGGAGGCGTAGGGAGGTGGGCCAGGGGCGACTATGGTGGGATAGGGCCCAGTTGCAGAAGGGCTGGATCCATGTTGATCTTAGGAAAAAATCCAAAAAATTAGGGTTTTGGACGTCACTGCGGTAGGACTGTAGAACCAGCAAAAGGGGCCCCACCTTTGATCGAAACCCCAAGTCAACCTTAGGTGATTGTAGGTGGGCCAAGGGCGACTTTCGTGGTAGTGGATCCAAGGTGCAGAAGGCTGTATCCATGTGGATCGAAGGAAAAAACCCATAAAATAGGGCTGTCCGCGTCCCAGATAGCAACGACAAAGGCTGGCCAGAGGAGGGCCCCACACGAATAAGATCAGAGATCTGATGGTACAGATGGGTAAACCATAAAAAAAAACGGAAGTGGTATAGGGCGTCCCGCTGGCAGAAGCCTCGCCAGAGAGAGATGTACAACAAAGAAGAAAACTAGTACAGTAGACCAGTGACAATAGTATCTGGAAGTCTTCAAATGGTTGTAAGACCGTGGAGGAAAGGCCATCACTGAAGAAGGAACCAGAGAGAAGATGCTCCACCACAGATCCTTAGAGATCAGGGCTTTAGAGGACACCAGAATCCGGCGATGTACAGGAACGTCGGTGAGGAATAGTTAAATGGAAAAAAAATCTCCTTAAACCTACAGAAAATTGTTCTGGCTGATACCTTTGAGTCCCCGAGCTCGAGGACTTGAGCTTGAGCTAGAGGGGTCGAACCCGCAGGTCACAAAATTTAGACTTGGGTTTTTTAGGCTCCATAAAAATTCTACAATGAGGTCCTTTAGCTTAAGGGTGTTTAGGGTCAACCTAGGGTCAACTATGGTCCATTTTACCTGAAAGGTTCCCAAACACATGGAGAATTCCCTCGGCTTGCTTTTGGGTCTTTAAGTAACTTTTTTTTTAAATTTACGTGTGAGAAACTGCGGGATAGCCAGCGTAAAACCCCCACAGGTAAGCCCATTATCCCTAGGGTACACCAAGGTTAGGCCATGGGGTCTTCAAGTAACTTGATGCAGCATCTTTAGTCATCCAGAGGCAAGGTTTAGACTAAGTCACAGAATTGACAAGACAGAGATATAGATAAACTGTGGCTCAGCAACCTGGACTTGAATTTGGATCTAACAATTTTTAGTGGATGAGGGTTTTATTTAAATCCAATCAGAATTTGACCCATTTACATTCCTAGTGCTACCTGTACTGCATTTTGGGTTGTATCACACTTATTCACCCCATTGAGGAAGATGACACAGGTAGCGCCTCGTAGATCTCTCTCTTTCTCTCTCTCTTTCTCTATATATATATATATATCTCGTCTTGAGGAGGTTCGAGCTCACAATCCCTAGGGGTGCAAAGCGGGGCCAACACAAATCTGATTAACCTGGCTCGAAACATGGGTGGCCTAACCCAATTCATTTAAAACATGGTTTCATCCAGCAAAAAAAAAAAATGATCTGTTTTTTTTTTTTTTTTAAGTTGAGCTAGGATCATTTATAACCCAATCCGCCCAAATTATCTGAATTCTATATATATAAATACACACTCAGTTTTTATCTCTATTTGATTATTTTTTAGACTTAACTCTTTAGTCTTTATGGTGATTATGTTTTAGTGGTGAAGATTATTTTTTAGAGATGTCTCTTTAATTGAAACATACCAATACAATCTATATTTAGACCGAATTATCTACGTAATTATATGGGTTGACTTGTGACCTGATTTAACCTGACCCGAGTTAGCTATCCCAAATTAAAATGGGTTGGGTTATGGGTAGGTTAGGAGAGCGCCAAAATATGGGTTGGGTAAAAAAGTAGTAACCTAAATTAATATCGGTGGCTAAGATTAAGCTCTTAACCTGACCCACCCACTTGGATTACAATTGCAACCCTAATGATCTCCATTGTGTGGAACTGCTGCAGCGAGCATTGAACCCATCGATGAGTGGTATTGGTTATTAAATGCTGCACCTGTATGATTTTTTTTGTTTGTCATATAATCTCCTGTAATTGGTTGAGCTTTTTCGTCGTTATTAATTTCTTTTGTTGTTTCCTTATCCCATTTTACATTTCTTGTTCAGTCAGAATCTTGCGAATAGCAGTACCGAAGACATATTCAACAAAATGTTACAGAAACTTGAGCATGGGAGTGCTGTTGAGTTTCAACTTCCAGATTGGTTAAACAAATCAAAGCCTTTGCCTTACACGTTTATAAAGCGCAGTATCCTTTCCATGGAGTACTTGATGGTCCTGAGATGGTCTTTGGTTTGAATTTTCTTTAGAAGCACAATGTGTTTACAACTATCACTGGCATTCAGAAGTTTCCATTTTTCCCCTTTTTTGTTGTACATATCTCTATTTCAATGATTTAGAAATTTATCCCTTTCGATAACATTTTATGGTCCTTATGGTTATTTATGAGCTAATTATGTTGAATGATGAACTATCTTGTTAACCATGTTGAATGATGAACTATCTTTGAAATTTTATTTTTTGTAGATAAAAATTACACATTTGTTATTTTAGCATGAGTATATAAACAACAAGTCAAAAGTTACGATACTAAAACCTATCTTTTGGGAAATTTGATGCGGTGCATCTCAGCACCTTCTATTTTCAGATTGTTGCTATTTTCATATTTTATTTTTAGATAGGGTTTTTAGTAATTATAAATTAGGATTTTCTATTTTCAGTGAGTTTATTTTCGTTTTAAGCTATTTTTAGGAGTTTCTTTATTTAAGAGGGTATCTCTTATAAAAGTCCTCTCTTGTAAGCATTATAGAACACGATTTTGTTGAATAAAGATTGAGATTTTCACAAGATACCCGTGTAAGGTGCGATTTTCAGATTGTGGGAGTGATTCCTTGAGCGAGAGGCTTGGCGTGAGGCCTTGGTGTGAGGCCATACTTCTTCAGGTACTTCTTCTTCTCTTCTTCATCTGATCTTCGTCGTTTTCTTTTGATTTTCCAAACCCAAAATCTGTCCCCTTCTTCCTTACAGCTAGCCAAACCCTTACCAAATCTCCACAACTTCCTCTCCCTTTCCATCACTGCCCGATCCCATAATCCCTCCCATTGTCTTGCCGTGGTCTTCTCTTTCCCCTTCTTCCGCCGCAACTGAGAAAAAGGAGCTTTATTGCAATCGTGAAGCCTTAATACATCTCCCTTTTCCCTTTTATTCTTATCCCCTTTTACCCCTTTGCCCTTAGCCTCTTGAGGAATCCCGCCGCGTGTGGATTATTATTTAATTAATTACATTGAATTTCTGGATTTCTTTATTATCTGCAGCTCATCATATTATTTGATCGTTAGTTTGTTAATTTTAATTTTAATTTTAGCCTACATTTAGTTTATGGTGCATTATTTTCATCTCCTTTTAATTTTTAGGGAACCATTTAGGCATTTAGAATCACCCTATTAGTTGTCCTGCATCAAATTTGGTATCAGTAGCTTAGGTTAGGAGAGTTTTTTAACTTTCCAGATCTTACGTCGCATTAATTTTTTTTTTTAATTAATTAATTTAAAAAATTTAAAAAAAAAATTTGCATCACTTTGTTTCTTTCATTCATGGCATTTAGAGTTAAGTCACATCATTTAGTGTGTTTCGGTACATGACCACTAGAAGCGGGGTTAGTTACCAATCAGACTCTAAAGATATGTCAAGAGAACAACCCCCAACTCGGCTCAACCAATTGACCGCCTAGTTGACCGCCCAGTTGAACGAAATGCAGAAAACCCTAGAGAATACTAGAACTGATGTTGCCACCCTTACAACCAGAGTTGCAGTTTTAGAAACCCCTAGGACCGATGAGGGTGAATCAGATAATGACCATGAGAAGAATCTTAGGAATGGAAACCATCGAGGCCGTAGAATTGGTCGTGGTAGATTCCAACAGCCACACAGGCAACGGGAATCTAGCAAGGACGATGAGCGTACCTTGAAGAATGTCCACGTAGAAGCCCCCAGTATGACAGACATCTAGATCCTAAGGTTTTTATAGACTGGTTGTCGGACATGGACCACTATTTTGAGTGGCATAACATGTTTGAGGTCCGTAAGATCCGTTTCGCCAAGATGAAATTGGTGTGACCAGCTAGGTTCTTCTGGACCACTGCGGAACAAAAGATGAGGAGAGCAGGAGATGGCCCCTTAAACTTATCGTGGGATGAGATGAAAGAAGTTTTGAAGGAAAAATATGTTCCCCACAGGTATTGGGATAGACTCCTTGATCAGTGGAACTCTTTGAGCCAAGGAAGTCAGACTGTTAGTGAGTATATCACTAAGTTTGACAAGTATTTCATGCGAAACGAAATTGAAGAGGACCCCAGTCAGACCCTCTCTAGGTTCAAATTAGGCCTTCGTCCCGAGTTCCAGCGTGGGCTTATTTTGCGTCATGTTGTCATCTTGGATGAAGCATATCAACCTGTACATGAATATGAGGGCTACTTGAAATTGCATCCTCTAAAGCAGTCAGACCTCCGTGGTGTCAACTTTGAGCCCGCTCCGCCAGGAGCTTGGCAAAATACAGTGAGTCAAACCAAGTCAACCACCATTGCTCCATTTCAAAACAAGAATTTAAGTGTTAAAGGAGCTTCTGGTGCGAGTTCTTCTAAACAAGGAACCAAATGTTACAACTGTCATAGTCATGGGCATTTCACTCACGAATGTCCTACCAAGAATCGGAATAAGGAAAGAACCCTTGTGTTGGAAAAACAGTCCAATGAAAAGACTGACCAAGACGTTGAGAATGAATTGTTATATGCAGGCGAACATCCTGAAAGTGATGAGGGCATTGACGATTTCGATGAATATCCCTTTGGGTTGGTTAGATGTGTTCCCATATCACCCTAGTCCAGTTCCAGTGTCGCCTAAGTTGTCTGAGTCTGCATCTGCATTTGCACTACATACACATACATTGCATGCTGAAATTAAAAGTGAAATTAATACATGCAATGAACAATATGAGCTTGCTGCAGATTCTTATTGTAAATTCCAGGATGTCGATGTTGGTGATTCTATGATGATCCACATGAGGCCTGAACGATTCCTACAAGGAATCTTGAGGCAAATTGGACCCAGTGTGCATTCCCTATCCTACCCTACACCATTTCATGACCCAGTAGCTTTACCACTCCATTCCACCTCATATGAGCCTCATCATGACCCACATACTGTCTTACCTAGCCCACTTCTTAATCCTTGCCTGAACCTACAAAGCCTTCCCTATCACCCAAGAGAGAGAAGGTAGAGTTTATACTGAATGAGAAAGTGATTCCCACATGCCAGCCGAAGACAGAATTCACATTGTTGACAACAGATGAAATTCAGCGACATGATCCGACTATTTGGAGAGATACCACAGCTTTGTATCGCCAGAGGCGCTTCTTCTCATTTAGAGTGTGTTGACCCCAGTGACAGTTCATATGTTCGAGCATCCCAGCGATGACCGAAAAAAGCCACTTCAGCAACATTGTGGCTTGATGATGACTCTATTGGATGACATTTGAAGGCCTCACGTGCGCGTGTTTGCATTTTGAAGACCCTACCTTAGGATGACGCGTGCGTGGGACGATTTGTGTCTTCTCATCTGTTCGAATTTAAGGTCGAGTTCTTTTTCAAATGGGGAGATTGATGCGGTGCATCTCAACACATTCCATTTTCAGATTGTTGCTATTTTCGTGTTTTATTTTTAGATATGGTTTTTAGTAATTAGAAATTAGGATTTTCTATTTTCAGTGAGTTTATTTTTGTTTTAAGCTATTTTAGGCGTTTCTTTATTTAAGAGGGTATCTCTTATAAAAACCCTCTCTTACAAGCATTATAGAACATGATTTTGATGAATAAAGATTGAGATTTTTGCAAGATACCTGTGTAAGGTGCGAACTTCAGATTGTGGGAGTGATTCCTTGAGCAAGAGGCTTGGCGTGAGGCCTTGGTGTGAGGTCATACTTCTTCAGGTACTTCTTCTTCTTCTCTTCTTCATCCCATCTTTGTCGTTTTCTTTTGATTTTCCGAAAATCTGTCCCCTTCTTCCTTAGAGCCAGATTTTCCGAACCCAAAATCTGTCCCCTTCTTCCTTACAGCCAGCCAAACCCTTACCAAACCTCCACAGCTTCCTCTCCCTTTCGTCACTGCCCGATCCCATAATCCCTCCCATTGTCTTGCCCTGGTCTTCTCCTTCCACTTCTTCCGCCGTAGGTGAGAAAAAGGAGCTTTATTGCAATCGTGAAGCCCTAATACATCTCCCTTTTCCCTTTTATTCTTATCCCCTTTTACCTCTTTGCCCTTACTTAGCCTCTTGAGGAATCCCGCCGTGTGTGGATTATTATTTAATTAGTTACATTGAATTTCTGGATTTCTTTATTATCTGCAACTCATCATATTATTTGATTGTTAGTTTGTTAATTTTAATTTTAATTTCAGCCTACATTTAGTTTAGTATGCATTATTTTCATCCCCTTTTAATTTTTAGGGAACAATTTAGGCATTTAGAGTCACCATATTACTTGCCCTACATCAAAATTGATCTTGATTTCAGAATCAGTTTCACAAATTTCAATCTTCGCTTGTCAATTTTATGTGAAAACGATGGGAATTGTTTCATAGAAACCTAAAGAAAGGAAAAAGAAAAGATGAAGGGAAAAAGAGAACTTAAAACTTTTGGATCCGTATCTAGAAAGGGATAATGAAATGAGATAGATGAACTAGAGAGTTTTTGCTTAATTTGGCATCTCTATAACTTTTTAAATAATCTTAATTTTTTTAATGAATGTTTAAAATTTTAAGACTACACTACAACACTAAAATTCTTTTTCTTGATGGTTAATTTTTTTTGTTGAAATTGATTCCTTGAAGATGTGTATCGCACAAAAAAGGTTAGAAGGCGTATTGAAGATGATGGCATATTCTGCTCTTGTAGCCCTTCATCTGGTTCATCCATTGTATGTGGTAGAGATTGCCATTGTGGGTAAGTGATGCCTTCTTCTCCTTTTAGATTTTTTGCCCTCTATCTTATATGAACTTAATGTGACTTGAGTAATTGACAACAATAATCAAGAATGGAATTTAATGTTACTGTTGGGTTTCTTAGGAATGATGATTACCTATTAAAATTGTGTGTATGCATGCGCACTTGTTTGTGTGTGTGTGCATGGTTGTGAAAATCCTTGAAGTTCATTTTAGATGTTTCTGCTAGTCTTGGAAATATACATGCTCTTAAAGCCTTTTGTACTTCTCCAGGATGCTTTTCTCCAGTTGCTCTCTAAGTTGCAAATGTGGGAATGCGTGTCTCAATAAACCGTTTCAAAATCGGGTGGTCAAAAAGATGAGGATAGTGAAGGTAATGTTTAAGTCAATTATTCTTACTACTTTTGAGTTTAAGAATGAGAGATTTATGTTCTAGTTAATATTTAGTTTGATTACTTGGACTAGTTAAATGCATGGATGTATGATGTAGAGGTCTACATGTAGAGCAAGTCCCACAAGAGGAACAACCTACTACAGAATTAGCTTGCTAAACTGTAGTTATGGAACCCTAATTTTGATATACAACATCAGCCGGACATGAACTGCTCACCAATGAAGCACCGGAGTACGCGTATCGGATACGACACATATCTCATACGGGGACACGACAAATTTTGAAAAACTAGGATACGGGTACGGCGGGATATGCCGAATTAAAAAACTATATATATATATATATATTAAATTCAAACATTTACAAAAAAAATCATAAATTCTACTTTGAGATAAAAAGAGTCAACATTTCAACAAATACTAAATTACGAAGTACATGATAAGAAATATAAGTTACTCACAAAATACATGTTATATTGTTATTACTTATTACAAAATCTGATTGAATGTTTCAATCTCTTCATTTCCTTCACTGGCATCAGTAAAAACATCATCTTCCATATTTGGTTCATCAAGAGATAAACTTGCAACCTCTAAAACTCCAGCTCCGTCAAATTGATCCCACTGATCTCCCCCAATGTCCCACATCCTATTTGGTCCTTCTACATAGTCTTCATTCTTCCTTGACAAAAGACGAAGATTTGTATGTATGAACACCAAATCTTCAGCCCTTTTAGGATGTATCTTGTTTCTTTTCATGGAGTGGATGACTGAGTAGGTGCTCCAATTCCTCTCACAACACGATGATGAACATGGTTGTACAAGAAGCTTAAGAGCCATCGTTTGCATTCTTGGTATAGAAGCTCCATAAGTCACCCACTATGTTTTTGAATCCAACTCCCATCTGCCTTGTAAACAATCAAAGGACCCAAATACATCAGTAGCTCCTGAGAACCTTACATATTTTGTCAGCTTTCCTCTCATTCACATCAGGGAAATACCTCCTCAAACATTTGTTTCTCTCATCAGATATCTTTGCATCCCTATGTGGTACAACCTATTCGGAGCTTGAGCAAGCCATTCACTACTAAGTACCTATAGGTTAGAAAAACATAATAGTAGTTTGTAAAACATGAAGTTCAAAATCTAAAAAAATAATCGAAATAGATAAATTACCTTGGATTCAAAGAATGAGCCATGCAATGTAGTGGTATGCAACTTTTAGTCCATCGATCAATGAGTACGTCATACACCACATCATAAAAAGTAGACTGCTCATCTAGCTCCTTCAACTCATGGCCATATATCGCCGCCTTCACTTGCTCTATCATTGAATCCCACATATCATAAACCAAATGAAGGATCGGCTTATCCGTGTTGCACAACCTAAGCATCTCATAGATTGGGCGTGTAAAAGAAAGAATATAGTCAATCTTGTCCCACCATATATCATTTAAAACCATCTCTTTCAAAGCTTGAGCCTTTCCAACATCATCCTCCTTGTAGGCACTCCATTGCTCACTAATGACCATGTTCTGAAGGCCACGCTTGATAAACTTCAATCTCTTCAACATCACAACGGTAAAAGCAAATTGTGTTTCGGCTACAACAAGCAATTTCAATGATACAAAGGAATTAAAAATAGCCAATCTCATAGAATGATTCATAATGAAATTGCGAATAAAACATGTATCATCTGAAACTTGAGTAATCCAATGGCATTCAGCAAAAATACTCTCATTTCTCTCTATATTTTTTGCTGCACATATATTTTTTAGTGCAAGATTTAATGTGTGCACAACACAAGGAGTCCAAAATATGTGAGGGTAATGACTTTCAACAAGTAACCACGCTGCCTTACATACATGAGCATTATCAGTCACAATTTGCACCACATTCTCTGACCCAATCTCACGAATTGTGTCTATCATCAATTTGGCAATGTAGTGCTTATCTTTATAATCTTTTGACCCATCAACAACTTTCAAGAAAATGGGGTCTCCCTCAGATGCAGCCATGAAAGTGATTAACGACCTCCTTTGTGCATCACTCCACCCATCACTAACTAGGCTCATCCCCTTCTCATGCCAAGTTCCTTTGATTGGTTGGAGCAACCTTTCAATGTTTGCCCTATCCTTTTGTAAAAGTGTGGTTCTCAAAGGATTATAACCAGGAGGAACATACCCAGGTATTTGATTGTTGGCAGAAAAAGTATATGAACTAAGATAATAGGGATTTCTGGTAAAGTAAAATGACAAACCACCTGAATAAAACATTCTAGCAATTTCACTTGTAAGCCGATCTCTAGCATCATTTTTAAATGCTTGTTTCAAAGCACTTGTACCTCCAACCCGTCTTTTTTTTCCCTCACTAGTTGATGCTGAGGTCATATGAGTTGCAATTGAACAATTGGGTAAGGGAACATTTTTTGGTTTAGACCTCTCTTCAGCCTCAGAAACAACTTTGAAGAGTTTCCTTAAATAATCTCCAGTCACAGAAGAACACATTTGAATCCCTTTACCAATTTGCCTCAATAGATGAGCCTTAATCCTAGAGTATGAACCGTTGAAATCCTTATTACAGAAATTACACTTCCACTTCCTATTTCCACCTCCAAGAGTCGGATCTCTACTTTGCAATATTGTAACATATGACCAAAGAAGACAATGGTCATCCGTGGCCAGTGAAGAACAAAATCTACATGTAGATGTAGCACTACTAGATGAACCACACCTACTACTACCACTGTCCTCAACACCAATAGCCATTTCAATTCACAAACAGGCTGAACGGCAACCATAGACAAGAAAAAACAAAAACAAAATGTCAATAGTGCATTAAAGGGTATGGATTGAGGTCAGCAAACTAGTGTTTTTATTTAATAAATGGGCTAAGCTTATATTGAGAATAGAATTCATAGATGTATTTGAATAATTCATAGCAGGATTTGAATTTGGAATTATATTGAATCAAAGATGTATTTGAATAATTCATAACTGTATGTTGAGGTATCCTCTTCTGCTAAGGATATTTAAGAATAATTCAAGGTCCAACCTCCACCAAACTTACAAATTACTTGTGTAACCCATCTATAGCATATATTATTAATTAAATTAAATAAACTCAACCCCCCCCCCCCGCCCCCCCCTCTTTCCATTCACATTTCTGATTTCTCCTTTACATTTCACCCTTTGCTTGCTTTTCTACTCCAACAAAAAAAAAAGTATACCAAACCCAACCTATATATTGTTGACCTCTCTAGTCTCTACCTTATGCTTTTAAATCTATATAGATGCATAAAATTAAAATTAAATTTTATAAAATATGTAACAAAGTAATAGACATTCTCTTCTTCTTTTTTGTTTTTCTCAAGAACCCCTTATTAAAAAGATAAAATTATTTATATATCAGTCATCATAAATTCTAGAAAATCAGATTCTAGATAACTTGCTTCAATTGTAAAGTCCTTAAAACAAATCCAAGCCATATAGAAAACAACTATTGCAATGCCAGATTAACATACAATTTAACATTACCAAAAAATCTAAATAAAGAAGAAGAAGACGAAGGAGAGAAGAAGAGAACAAGAAGAAGACGAAAAAAAGAAGAAGACGAAGAACAAAGGAAGAAGAAGATGATGGAGAGAAGAAGAGAACAAGAAGAAGATGAAGAGCAGAGGAAGAAGAAGACGAAGAACAGGGGAAGAAGAAGACGAAGAACAGAGGAGGAAGAAGAAGAAGACAGAGGATAGAAGAAGAAGAAGAAGAGAAGAAGAAGAAGAAGTAGAAGAAAAGCATACTTGGATGCGAAGGCTTGGAGAAGAGAAGAGTCGCAGCAGAGGAGAGCCGGAGAAGCCGAGAGTGTAGGTGGAACCGTGGAAGTGGGAGAGACGGAAGATAGGGTTTATATTTTCTTTCGATTTTTTTTTTTTTTTTTGGGTTTTTCCCCTTTTTATCTTTCGCACGAGGCGTATCCCGTGCCTCTTGTCTCGGCCGTATCCCTTTGTATTTGTTGCTGTATCCTGCCCCACATACGCGTATCCGGGGTGTATCCATAATTAAAATATTTTTTAATTAATTGGATACGTATCCGACACTTGTCCGAGCCGTATCCGGCCGTATCCGTGTTGGATACGCAGCAGACATGGGTACTTTAAGGATTTCGAAGTATCCGTGCTTCATTGGTGCTGACCTACCTGACTTAGGTGTCTTTTTTTTTTATTGGATTAAGAGCTTGTGAAGTTTCTATTGAATGATTTTTTTTTTGAATGGTAACTTTATTAATTACAAAAAGAGAAACCAAACAAGCAAGAGACTAAAAAAAGCAGGCATAAACAGCCTTGCATCCTAAGAAGGGAAACCCATACAAAAGAAACCACCCTCCAAAGGATTACATGAAATTATTTACAATTTCTGACGATAAACTCAACCCCTGACGCGCAATGCTTGGCCTGTGGAGCATAGCTTGGCCCAATTGGAGTGGATCTTTGGCCCATGGATTTGAAATTCAGACTTTAGCCCTTGAGTTATAGCTTCTCTCCTGAATTAAATAATTAACTCACCGCTTAAAATCTAAAAATATTGAATTAATCTAGACTCTCATACTTGAATCCAAATTATTCAATTTACAATCATATCCCTAAAAGTAGTCAGAAATTAATTATTAAAATTTTGGGTCTTCCAATTTAAGCACAAAACTTGCAATTTCTTCTGAATTTAAACTGATTTCACGTACTTTCCATTTTTATATACAAAACTCACAAACTATATTAAATGCAGCTAATATGTACAAAATTGAGAGCTAACTAGTCCAAATAACAGGGTAAAAATGCCATTTTTCATGTCTCAACATAACACACCACCTATACCTGCCGGACCAGGCTTACCCTTGTTGTGCCATCTACATTGAATTTACATAAACCTAGTGGGGGTGCTACACACTCTACTGTACGCTTTCAACCTCTACCAATCCCTTTCATACAACCTTCCCAAGACAAGTAGAAATCCTCCGGTGTTATACTTGAAAACTCCTTACACACAGACAACCAACCAATCACCTTCCATTTCGCCCTCTCAAATACATCTCTAGGAGCACCTCTCTTTCCCTAAAAAACCCTTCCATTGCGTTCTTTCCAAATTACCCACGAGACGGTGAACAAAACTATTTTCCAAGCCACTCTTTGTCTACCTCTAAGGTCCCCCACCATCCAAGCCACGAATAAATCCTTCGCTTCACTTCCTAAACCCACGAGCACCCAAACAATCTCAAGAAAGAGTACGACACAATCCACGTGAATCGGCAACTACATAACAAATGGTCCACTGTCTCCTCTCCGTCCTCGCGCAAAGGACAAACTGAAGGAGCCTCATCCAGAAGCACACCTCTACTCTTGCGATTATGTCTCAGTAGGATCTTCTTCTTCAAGGCCGTCCACATAAAGAACTGGATTCTAGGTGGGATCTTATTGTTCCAGGAAAGATTGCAAGTAGGGGGTGAGATTCAATTTGCTGCATATGCTGCTCCCAGGACTTATTTTACCGAAAAGGATCCCAATGGCTTCAAGGACCAAATCCACATGTCCTCATCCTCTAACCATAATATTGGGTCCCATTTGCTTCCAGAGTGGTCCCGGGGCCCATAGGTAGGGTCCATATGCAAAAATTCACTAATCTGGAGACCTAGTTAGACAATTTAGGCCCCTCTTTGCGTGGTCGAAAATCATGTAGTTCTCTTCAATGTTTGCTCTCCTGTCTTCAGTGATGGCATCAACATTCTCACCCTCTTGGTAAGAACTTGTCTTCGAGTTTTGATCTTCTGCAATTTGAGGATAAGATGACCATGTTGAAGTGGTCGGCTGAATGATCTTGAAGGTGGTGGCTGAAATCTGTCATCCACAATGTTAGCCAATATAGAACCAATTTGGGCAAAATTTGGAAGCAAGTTTAAATAAATTTTTTCAAATTTATTTCTCCCATCCAACTCCAATTCGCAACAACACTTTGGTGCTTGGGTTTTGATCTCCTAACTCACCACTTGAGGTCCCATTTTCTTCTAGAGTGGTCCCGAGCCCAGGGGTAGGGTCCATATGTAATAAATTCACCAATATGGAGCCCCAATTAGATGGTTTAGGCCCCACTTTGCCGTGGTCGAAAATCATTTAGTTCTTTTCAATGTTTGCTCTCCTGTCAGTGATGGCCTCATCAGAGAAAGGCTTTGATGGTCACCAACTCAGGCTGTCATGAAGTATAACACATTTTCAATGATTCCATTCCATTCAAATGAAAGGAGATTTCTATAGATTAGTGTTGATGATTTTTTTTTTTTGTGAAATTGAAGTATCTAGTAACTTTACTTAACAAGATGAAATGGACAATTGGTTGGCAAAAAGTTTTAAATTTGGACGCTAAATAAAAAACAACGATATCAAGGGATATATCACATAAGATAAGGGCATTGTGTTTGGGTCACGAGATCTCTTTCGCACTTGTCAGAAGATCCGCAAATAGTTTGGCTGACTTCTTCGCAAAGAATAGGGTGGACTCCATAGTTGTAGGCGTTTTGTATCTTTGAGCCCTCAGCCTGTTGTGGGGAGAGATTGTTTTCATGCTTTAGTTTGTTGGATATCTTGTTGGTTGTATTTTTTCTTCTTACTTAGCTCTTGGGTTTATGTCTCTTAGACCCGATGCTACTGTTTCTATATCTTAAAACTCTTCTATTAATATATCATTCTTCGTTACTGCTCAAAAAAAAGGATATATCAAACAGATCAGGAGAGATTTGGACCCTCAAATCATTATGATATTTTTTACATGGTCCAACTATCCCCTAATTTGGGCCCCTTCTTTGTGGGTCTCACATGAAAGTGTTTTTCCTTTCAAAATTTGAAACACTTACCAAAAATTCTATCTAGGGAGAGATGAGAAGAGAGATTGGGAAATAGAAGGACAACATTGCATTCTCCATGTGTGGGTGGATGACACAATTTTCTCCTCCAAGGACGGAAGGTCTTTTTCATTTGGTTGATACTCTCTCTTTAAACTATAGAGCGTAATGGGGAACTTGCAATCCCTAGGAGTTCTCTCTAGCCAAACACAATCTTGGGGCTTGGTTAACAATTATTTAGGCTTGGCAATATACGGGCCCATGCTAGCCTGATTTTAGTTGTCGTTGAAAGTCATGTCTGAGCCTAAGCCCAAATATAATTAGGCAGGGGTACATGCTCAAGTGTACTTTTATCCAAATTCAGCAATTTAAGCTTTTGATCAATTGGGCCAAAATCTTGTCCTTGAGGGAGAGTGTCCATATATTGATCTTGTTTTCTATCATGTAATTTGCTAGTCTCTTTTTACCCTTTTATTAGTGCCTCGGCTTGCCGAGTAACGTATTTGTCAATTCCATGACTTAGGTGAAGCATTGTCTCGGAAGTTTAAGCAATGATCAAGACTCAAGTGATGAAGATTGAATCAAGAACTCAAGCATTGGAGGATCAAGTGTGGATTCATCATCACTATGTATGGCAATCACAAAGGTAATTTGGCCATAGATGACTTTAGGGGGAACCCAACACCTTAGGATGACCTTGCCTAGGCTTAGTTGAATATGTTGGTAATGGACATAAACAAGCCTAGAGATTGCTTGACAGTGAATTTGATCCCAACTTGGCAATATGTATTTGGTTTCACTGTCAGCACGACCAGTCGTTCTCACTGACCCATCGGTGGAGACAGGATTGACCCATCGTGGTCATAGACTGGTCGGCCAGATTGAGAGGTTCTGGATCATAGAACTGTCATTCTGGGTATGCCTCTGATTGAGAGTCTCGTATGCACCGACCTCTCGGTGATAAGTTTATCGACACATTGTGGTCATCGACTCCTCGATCTGAATAAGGTGAGTTCTAGGTCTTAGAATTCAAAGGGGTGCTCTAGGGAACACAGACTCGTCGGTAGACATACCGGTCGAGAGTACCAAGACCGACCCCTCGGTGGGGATGACAAGTCGTTCTGGGCAGGATAAGTTTTGGGACTTGAAACTCTATCTACAGAGTGTTGTCCTAGACCAAGACTCTTGTATGGATCGACCCCTCGGTGCCATGACTGTCGACCCATCGGTGACAGAGACACTTCCTAGGCTTAGAACACTTATTGGTAAATCATAAGCATGCCTAGGGGAAATGGACCAAAGACTTGGAGCATCCATGAACAAATCTTAGGAAAAATGTTAGAGTGTGAAAATGTCATGATTTGGGAGACTCTTTCGACCAACCAAATGCAGAAATCTACTGTCACGACCACCATGGTTGGATAGAGCATTGAAAGAGCTTTTCATAGAGCCCAAGACACACTCAAAACGTAGTTCGGGAGCCCAAGATATGGCCATTATAGTTGAGAGCATTTTTGCTGAAAACAATCAGCATGACCGATTGTGAGCATGACTAGTCGTGAGATCGAACAATCGCATGTAACTGTTTTTTTACCGTTTTCTGCCCGTTAGAGCACAACAGTCACATTTCTCAACGGTTATATGCACGATGCATCGCCTGTGTTTTACCCAAGATTCATTTGTATGCCTATATATACTCCAAACTCCTTTGAGTTGGGTTGGAGCATTGAATCTAAAAATACTCTAAGGCATTCATAGAGGTCTCATACACTCCCAAGTATCTCCCCACCTCTTGTCGATGCACCTACACTTTGTGAATCAAATATCAAATCTTCTTGATTGTGATTAAGAGAGAGAGAGAGAAATAAATATAGATCTAGGAATCCATTGACACATCTAAATCCTAGAGACTTCCCATAGATTGTGATTGATCATACACAAGACACATCTTCGACATCGTCGACATCACATTGGGAGAGCATCCTCCAGAAGCATACTTCTACAAGTGAGCTCATACAAAGGCAAGTGCTTCTTAGTGATTTTATTTTATAACTCATCTTGTGAAGTGGATTAAGGCAAGGAAGCCGGAACCACTATAAAAAGTATAGGGATAAGGAAGTAGACCTTGGGTTGGTCAAACCTTTCAAAATCTAGGACAAGTGGATTAAGGAGGCTTGGCTCCGGAACCACTATAAAAAATCTAGAGCGTTGTCTCTGGCACATGTGGTGGGTGGAATTCCCAATCAGTTGAGTACTGTGGAAGTCCTACTCTATTTGTGAGGGTGTAAGTCCCCACATAGTGAATTAGGGATAACCTAAGGGTGGGTGAGTCTTTAGAGTGGATGTAGGTTGTTTAACCGAACCACTATAAATTGGTCTTGTGGGTGTTGATATTTACTTGTGTGATTGTTCTTATAATTGTGCACACTTTTGATCACACAACCATCTCTCTTGATTAACATTAGTAATCCGCTGCAAATTTGTTAATTAATCAAGTAATTTGTAAAGACCATAAAATTGGGGATTGTCCTATTTATCCCCCCCTCTAGGGACAATCGCGGTCCTTGTTCTAGCACCCAAGAGAACTTTCACCCTTGATTCCTTATATGTGTGATGTGTTGTTGAAGGACTTCTAATTGGATCTTAGAGATAGATGTGGCCATTTGTTAAGATATTTTTTGAGAAATGCACTTCTTGGCAATATAACTTATCATGATTAATGCTTTTGCACCTTGCTAATTAAAATCTTAAGTTCATTGGCCTATTTAATGCAGGTCAAGCCCGTGTTGGAATTATAGTCTGTTGTCTTTTTTTCGTTGAGAAACATCTACTATGACCTTGGCCATATGTAGAACTTCTTAGCATGTCTTTTTTTTATCCCCAAATGAGTTGATTGTCGTGGGACCCCCATGTAAGGACACATAAGGTGTTGTGGGACCCACGTCTGCAATGCAGTTGACCAAAATCTTCCAATTCTGGAAAGTCAACTGAATCTTTGTATGATTGATTGTAATTAGCCATTCATTTTCTTTCCATTATTAGCCACATGATTGGCTCCTTTGTTTATTATTTATACCTGTAACCCTTATGATTGGTTTTATACATTCAATACAATACATTGAGAATTTATTCTCCATTATCTTTTCTTTGTCTTCTTAAATGTACTTTTCTACATGGCATCGAGTTAGAAAGATTTCTGAAGTTTTCTTTCGAATTCGTTGTACCTCTATAGCAGATCGTCCCTCTTTAGACTTGCTCTTCCGCTACTATTCACGTATCTGAATTTTTTTTTAAATTCCTATGAGGGACTCGTGCAACTGTTTCTTCTCCACCGTCGATCTCCTTCTCCGACAAAGCATCTGCCAGCGGGACCCTTTCTCCTACCGTTTTTGACAGAGCTTTCCATCCGTAGGGTTGGATCTCTGTTTTGAAGAATTTTTTCAGGTTTCTGCCGCTTCCCTATTCTAGCGATTCTGCCCTTCCAGAAAACCTAGTTTTCGATTTTCGGTTTTTGTTTAGATCAGTTGGCTCAAGGCACTGTTGTAGTTCGATCCTTCACTACTATAGTCGCCCTTGCCCCTGGTTTCAATCCCATCTGGATGTGCCACCTTTGATCAACGGTGGGACCCACATAACTGCATTCTCGCCATTGTTGCCTGGGACGCCAGTTTTCCCAGATTTTGGGTATTTTTCTGCAGATCTGTGAGGATTCAGCCGTATTTCACCTATGATCTGCACCGCGACAGTCGCCCCTACCTTCTCTTTCCGTCCATTTGGAGTTGCTAGGGTTACCATCTCGGTGGGGCCCATTTTTGGTCCTTTTTTAGTTGCTGTAGTACATCCCTTTGCTGGATTTCTTATGCAGTTTGGATATTTGCTGCAGATTGGTGTTGTGTGGACACTTGGTGTGGTTTTTTGCTTCGGTTGGTGTTGTGTGGGGTCCATTGTTTCTACTTCACAGATCGACTTTAGAATCTTAAGGTTTGGGTCAAGTTTTTGGCCTTTATTTGCTTCTCCAGTACTTTGATTTGATTACTACTTCTGCATCATGGACTCTTCTGCTGGATCTTCTATTGGATCTTCTACCGTATCTTCTACTACCGATTCTATTATCAATATGACCTCCTCTGGGTCCACTCATATTGGCTAGATCACCACCTTTTTGTTGGACGAGATAAATTACTTCCAATGGTCTTACTCTGTCAAAATGTTTCTTGAAGTCAAGCAATTGTCCGACTATATTGATGACACTATCACAGAACCTGCCAAGGATAGTCCCTCATACCGGCCTTGGAAAGCTAATAATTCCTTGGTCAAGTCCGTGGCACTGTTTATACTCTTCCGATTGCCAAGGATGTTTGAGACACAGTTAAAGCCCTCTATTCTGATGGTGACAATTTAGCCCGCTTATACGAGCTCTATCATACAACACTCATCTGCGACAGGGGGAGTTATCATTGATTTAGTATTATTCCAAATTGCAAACCTGTTGGTTAGAGTTGGATCAACTTGAATTTGTCACTTTTGAGCGCCCTGGTGATACTGTTATCTATAGGCAGTTGGTTGCTCGGCGACGGACATTTGAGTTATTGGTTGGACTGAATCAAGAATTTGAGCCTATACAGGCCCAACTGCTTGGGCAACGATCTCGTCCCTCACTGAATTAGGTCTACTCTGCACTACACTTCGAGATGACAGGTGTCACCTTGTTTTGACTCCTTTACCGACTGAGCAATCTGCGTTGATCACCACTCATTCCTCAGTGCCGTCTTCCACTCATGGGGCTCCTGCTTCTCATGGCAAGGATTCATCTTTCGGCACTCGTAGGGACACCAAAGCCCCACGGGTGAAGGGTGCTCGTTTTTGTATTTATTGCAAGATGAAAAACCATTATGCCGATTCCTGCTGCAAACTTTATGGTCGGCTGAAGCAAGCTAATCTCTCCGTTGCATCTCCTGTTGCTTTTGATGTGGTTACTAATAGTGCCCTAATGACGAGACAAGACTTTAACTTATTGTTGCAACGACTGGAGCATTTTCAACCTTCCGAGGTTTCTAATGATGTCTCCTTTACCCCAAGTACTGAGTCCTCTGCACATCATGTCTCTCATCATTCTGATTTCCAATTTTGGTGCTACTGACCATATGGCTGGTATGCCCACCATGTTCTCTTCTCTTTCCCCTGTTTCATGTGGTAAGGTTAAATTAGCCAATGGTTCTTATACTGATATTGTTGGGAAAGGGATTGCTCCCTTACTCCTACTTTGAACCTTTCATCTGTTTTTCATGTTCCCAATTTATCTCGCAAATTATTATTTGTTAGTGCTTTGACTAAACATTTGAATTGCTTAGTCACTTTATTTGATTCTTACTTTGTTTTCCAGGATTTGACCACAAAGCAGGTGTTGGGTGGTGGTCGTTAAGCGGGTGGCCTATAGCTTCTCGACTCTCACTCTAGCAACTCGGAGGCATGCTCAACCTCGTCCTCTTTAGATGTGTGGCTATGGCATCCTGCAGATTCTGTTTTGAAACAGCTTGTTCCGAGTTTATGTTTTAGTCATTTTGAGTGTCAACATTGCCAATATGGCAAGCATAGTAGAGTTTCTTTTCCTCCATCTCTCAATAAAAATCCATCTACTTTATTTTCACTTATACACTGATGTTTGGCAATCTCCTACTCTATCTCGCACTGGTTTTCATTATTGTCACATTTATTGATGATTCACAAATCAGAAGTCCTTTAACATTTTTGCACGTTTTACCAGTGGGTTGACACTCAATTTGGGTGTAAGATTCAGGTTTTACGGAGTGTTAATGGGGGAGAATACTTGTCACAATTCTTTTTTACCTTTTTACAAGAGCATGGTATCGACTCTCAACTGTTTTGTCCTTCTACACCCCAACAAAATGGTGTAGTTGTAAGAAAAAATCATCACCTTCTTGTGGTGATCCGCTAACTTCTATTTAGCATGCATGTTCCCTAGTCCTATTGGCTCGAAGCTGTGCTAATTGCTTGTTATCTTATCAATAGAATGTCATCTCTCATCTTACAAAACCAGTCCCCATTGACCTTCTGTCACAACATAAACCCATCGTTCATCTTCCCTTACATGTCTTTGGGTGTGTCTGCTTTGTTCACAACTTCTCTAGCCATAAACTCTCTCCTCGGGCTATGCACTGTGTGCTCCTAGGTTATTCAGCTTTTCACAAAGGTTAAAAGTGTTTTAATCCTTTTACTCGGAAAAATTATATCTCCATGGATGTCACTTTTTTGAGCCGGGCCCTTGTTTTCCAGCCCCCTCTACCTCTTCTCCTTCCCCTGTCCTTCCTCTTGTCCCTGCAAATGTTGGGCCGACCAGTCCTCCCAAGCCCATTTTGGTGTATCAACGCTGCCAGTCTCGACCGCCACCTGCTGCTGACTCCACTCACTCATCTGCCAGTGATCCAGATCCACCTGCCTCTAACCAGTCTGATCTTCCTATTGCCCTTCGCAAAGGTAAGCGCTCTTGCACCAATCATCCACTTGATCAGTTTGTATCATATCATGTTGTTTCCCCCTCCTATCACAACCTTTTCACAGCATTGGACAATATCAAGATACCAAAGATGATTGACACGGCTTTGAAACATCCCTCGTGGAAAACAGCCATGGATGAAGAATTAGTTGCCGTTGAGAAGAACAACACTTGGGACCTGGTTGGGTGCAAGTGGGTATTGGCCTTGAAACATTATCCTGATGGCTCCATTGCTAGGTATAAGGCTCCCCTAGTTGCCATGGCTTCATGCAGACATATGGTATAGACTACCAGGACACCGTCTCACCAGTTGCCAAGATTACATTTGTACAGATCTTACTCTCCCTCGTCACGACTTTTGCTTGGCCACTTCACCAGTTAGATGTGAAGAATGTTTTTCTCTATGGTGATCTTCAGAAAGAAGTGTATATGCTTCCTTCTCTGAGGTTTGTCAAGCAGGGGGGGTTGGTTCCCAACTCCATCTGCAACCTAAAAAAGGCTCTCTATGTCTTAAGTAGTCTCACCGGGCTTGGTTTGAGAAGTTTAGCAGTGCCTTGTTACCTTATGGTTTTACAATCGGATCACTTAGTCTTCATCTACCGCCTCCACTCAGTTGTGATGATTTTGGTGGTCTATGTTGATGACATTGTTCTCACATGTAACAATAACGCAACCGTCTCTTCCTTCTAACATTATCTTCAACGAACTTTTGATATTAAGGATTTGGGGGGCCTCTCTGGTACTTTCTTGGAATTGAAGTTGCTCGGTCTTCTCATGGGCTCTATCTACCTCAACGGAAATATGCCCTGGATTTCCTTTAGGAAGCTAGCTATTTGGTTGCAAACCTATAGGTACTTCGTTGGATGTGAACACCTTGTTATCTGCGTCTGATGGGAATCTTCTTGACACACCAAGGTTTTATCAGAAACTCGTCGGCAAACTCATTTATCTCACCATCATGAGACCATACTTATCTTATGTTGTTGGTCTCGTCAGCCAGTTCGTGCATAAACCACGGTACACTCATCTCCATGCTGTGTTTCGTATCCTTCGGTATTTTAAGGCTCATGCTGACCTCAGCTTGTTCTATGCACACTAGCCTACTTATCTGGTTCGAGGTTATTCTGGTGTTGAGTGGGCCTGGTCTCCTGATGATCACCGCTCTACTTCCGGCTATTATGTTTTCTTGGGCTCATATTTAGTTGCCTGGCGAAGCAAGAAGCAGTCAATTGTTGCTCGTTCAAGCGTTGAAGCCGAATATCGTGCCATGGCTAATACTACTTTTGAATTGCTGTGGTTCAGACAATTCCTTACTGAATTGGGCTTCGCTCCAGCCGATCCACTCGTCATGTTTTATGACAATCAAGCGACCATCAACATTGCCTCCAATCCAGTCTTTCATGAGCAGACTAAACACATTGAAGTAGATTGTCACTTCCTTCGTTAGCATATTTCTGAGGCCGATTTTTCACTCCTTATCTGAAGTCTAAATATCAACTTGCAGACATTTTCACGAAGTTAATTCCCCGAACTCAGCTTGATTCGGTTGTTAGCAAGCTGGAATTACTCGACATCTTCGAATCTGCTTGAGGGGGAGTGTTGTGGGACCCACGTAAGATGTTGTAGGACTCGCGTCTGCAACACAATTGAACAAAATCTTCCAATTCTGGAAAGTCAACTGAATCTCTGTATAATTGATTGTAGATTGATTGTAATTCATTTATTTCTTTCCATAATCAGCCACATGATTGGCTCCTTTGTTTATTTTTTATATCTGTAACTCTTATGGTTCTATACATTCAATACAATACATTGCGAATTTCTTTTCCATTATCTTTTCTTTCTATCCGTACTTGTATTTTTCTTCATTGATGACCAACTCATCTCATCAAATCAGGTCTCACTTATCTCCATATGAGAAAGATTAGAGTAAAAAATGATTTCCCATCGAGATTTGACTCTGCACCAAATAAGCTTTATGATTCATAGATATCTTGGGCCCTCCATTTGCTTTAGTTTCTAGTATGAGATGGGCAGAACATGCTGTATGTTTTTTTAAATGTCATGCTTATGTTCATTTGTGCATTAAACATATGACTTAAAACAATTAATTTTTTGCTTCTAGACAGAGAAATGCGGATTGGGGTTAGTGGCAGATGAAAATATAAAGCAAGGAGAGTTTGTTGTTGAGTATGTTGGAGAAGGTACTTTTGACAATCTATGTAGTTTCCTCTGTAACATGATTAGCTTATTGTGTACTCTCAAAATATGCTTGCAAATTATTGCATGTTTTGTCAAAATATATTGGTTTTTTTTTTTGGTTTGTTTTGAAGCAGTTATCGATGATAAAACTTGTGAAGAAAGGCTCTGGGATATGAAGGGCCGTGGGGAAACAAATTTCTATCTATGTGAGATTAATCGTGATACGGTGATTGATGCCTCATACAAGGGAAACAAATCAAGATTCATAAACCATAGTTGTCAGCCCAATACAGAGATGCAAAAATGGTACTCCTCTTCCCTTGATTGGTACTTTCTTTTGATGGTGATGGCTACATGTAATCTTACATATTAACCATCACAGGATAATTGACGGCGAAACCAGAATCGGCATATTTGCGACTCATGACATAAAAAGGGGCGAGGAATTGACCTATGATTATCAGTATGGTATCTCACATGATACATATGGCTGGATGCATGTTTCTTGTGCCTATGTGCATAATTTCGATTCATGCTTGCTTGTACTGCAAACGTGCATGTTGTTTCACATATTTCGTTCTTACAGCTCCATCTTAGTTTGTCCTTTTTGTGTTTGTGTTACCAGATCTTAGCTTGGTGATAATTCGTTAGTCTAACAATGTGCAAGCGTGCAGGTTTGTTCAATTTGGAGCAGATCAAGATTGCTATTGTGGTGCTCTTGGGTGTAGGCAGAAGCTTGGGAAACCCAGTAAGCCAAAGATATCTTCAGATGCTGAACTGAAACTGGTTTCATGTGAGGAGGCAGCTTCTTCTACAAGCTCTGAAGCATTTCTATATGAACATGATGTGAGTGACTGCTTGAGATGGTTATGATGTAAAAAAATTCATATTTCTCGGTGATTGTTTGGCTGATCTTGTTGGGTTTAGTAATGATAAACATAAACTTTGAAAGTTTTGAGACTTTGTTATATGCATTGATTGAATTATCCTAGTCAATCTTCATTCCCATTGCATGGTGTTGTCCTAGTTAACATAATAACGAAAACCTGCTGTATGCACCATAGATGACATCCACAAACAAAAGGAGGTTATCAGATAAAGAAATAGCATTATCAGATAAATGAAAAGGAGGTTATGGTGTTGTCCATACTAGTAACTCTCACAAACAAAATTATTAAATTCTAAAGAAGGAACTAAATGTTTCAAAACAACATTTGATGGGTGACCAAAATGACAATCCATAACTATGTATTCTTCAGAAGCTATTTGAACAAGCCATAGAAGAAATGCTAAGTTGAGGATCGAAGAAGTACAAGCCCTGGTCTCCATGCAACCACCAATCTTCTTCATGGCTAGATCCTGGGAAACATTATGGGGAGGCAAGAAGCTTATTAAGCAGTTCAATGTTTTGGTAAGAGAAATAACAGATAACAAATAAATGTGCTATATAAACTACTAATGGTAATCAAAATAAGATGGCAAGGAAATGGTCCCTTGGCCACTGATAAGTGGTAAAGGTTCTATCAACAAGTTTGACATGGCGAAGAGAAAAACTAAGGCATGAGAAAAGATGTGACATACCTGTCATATGATTCGTAGGTCTAGTGTTAATGATCCAGGACTGTTGGAGGAGACTTGGAAAGCAGGTGGCAAATTACTTTTTTGGGCAACAAAATCTTGAGGGGGTTCGGACTATGATGCCCAGACACAGTTGGGACATGGGTTGTACACCAAGTGTTCAGCATGGACATGTTGCCTTCATAGGAATGCCTGTGCAACAAAGGGCTTAGAGGAATGAATTCTTTCCAGGTGCTACTTATCTTGTTGCAAGGAATCATACTCATGATGAGGAACTTAAATAATACCATTGGTGGATGTTGAAGGAACTGTGGGAGTTCGCTAAGTATGATGAGCCCACTGATTGAATGGTTTCCATTCCTCTTGTAAGAAAAATCCACAATGTGATTGTTCATTCTGCAAAAGGTACAAAACTTATTGTCTATGTTGTTCTTCGGACCCTTCAGAAGAATATCTTGGCAATCACCAGAGGTACTTCCCTATAGATGAGGAAGATTGCCCTGTAGAGAGTAGAGCATGTTATTTAGTAATAGCTGGGGAAAATTCATAATAATCTATTGTTTCTCATCTCACAAAAGAGATTAAGAGATGGAAGAGGCTTGGTTCCAAGAATCTGATCATGGACTGGTACATGTCAGCATTGAGACTTGCGAGCAACTCAAATGTCCAAATTCTTTTAAATGTATTTCTTATGATGTTGAACGTCTATTCTGAATGGTGTAATTCAACTTGTAACTTGCCATTGGGATATTACTAGATTATGCTAGACTCCCCCTGATGTAGATGCACAATCTATTTGTAGATTTGATAAATACAGGTAGAATTATCATCATCAGAGTATCAATATCGTATAGTGTCCCAAATGTCTCTTGCTATTAGTAACTTGTAAACCATTCACCTGATGTGTTGTTCCATGGAATGAATAAGCTTATAGAACTAGATTCAAATACCCAAACCAGGAAACTGTCCCTAAAATGGACTCCACCCTAACAGAAACCCGGCCACATCCCGATGGATGGAATCCAGGGCTAAAGGTGACAGAGTTTGATGGGGTCTCTAGACTTGGTTAAATCAGGAAGCATGGATCTATAGTCCAAAAGAAATCTTTATTATGTATTGTCTAATTTTTTTGATGCAGAAAAACAAGGATAAATCTGACCTATTTGCTGCAAAAAATTCTAGAAAAAGGAATTCAGGATGAACAGACGATCCAGTAGTGGAGAAGTTCTAGAATAAATGATGCAGGACAGATGATGGGGTAACCTTAAATGCCTAATGTAGTTTCCTACAATTTTAAAGGGATGAAGAAAATGCATCTTAGACCTACAATGGGCTGAAATTAAGAATTAGATTAACAATGCAATAAAACAATATAACATTCACCGCACATAATCACGCAAATCCTTAGAATCAAATGTAGACAATTAGATGACAGTCAAGACCAAGTTACCATTCGCAATGGGACCTTGCAAAAAATGTCGGGTTTGTAGGGTTCTAACACATCATCGACCTATCACCAAAAACAGGGCAGAATACGTGCTCACAACAAAAGGAAAGGGAATTTAGGGATTTACTGCAAGTCTAAATGACGAATATGGGACTGGTGACATACCTGATTGGCTTAGAAGAGGTTACAGCTGCAAAAGTTGAAATTCCGTTACTAGAAGTATGCAAGACTAGGAGGAGAGAGAGAGAGAGAGGAGAGGGGGGGGAGGAGGGGGGTTGAATAGGTCTGATCCGATTTTATTTCCCTTTTTAATAATTTATCAATTTAACAATATGTGCAGCGGAATAAGCTTGTGCGCAAGTGATAAACAAATGAATCAAACCATTAAAGCAAACCACACAAGCACAACGATATATAGTGGTTCGGTTCACCTAAACCTACATCCACTGTTGGACTCACCCTCTTTAGGGCTATCCCAAATCCACTATATATAGGAGTCACACACCCAACCATTACAACCTAGTTTTGGAAGGTTCGACTGCCCTGGTCTAATCCTTGACACCTATTTTTTAAAGTGGTTCAATCATACTGATCTAAACCACCGTACAATGATAAACAAAGTAAACAAAGAGCACTTGCCTTGGGCCTTTACAATTATTCAAAATGTGTGTTCTTCTCGTAGATGTCTCTGCGCCTTCTTCCTTTAGATCAGGTCCATCTTTTGATGAGTATTGGCACATCGGAATATGGATTCTAGGACAACGATTTTACTGTTTTTGGGTCCTAGAAGAATGTCCTCATCTTCACAATTAAACAAGCATTGAATGCTTAAACTCTTCCTTTAAAGGATGATGAAGGTGAGGAGATTTGGGAAGGAAAAGTCTCTGGAGAATGCCTATGTTTTTTCAATTTATCAATTGTATCAAGGTTGTCGAAATCGTACGATTCGCGAGAATCGAGGCATCTTACGACTGAAGTCGTATCAATTATTGAAATCTCTAAAACTGTACGTTTTTTCGTTGACTCGCGAATCGAACGATTTGAATCGGTAGAATCGTAGTCTCGTACGAGACATACGGGAGAAGGAGAGGAAGAGGAAAAGAAACTTACCTCCACTTTCTCTAGCCACTTCCGCTGTCGCCAGTCTTCATTTGCTGCTATCACTGTCTTTCGTTATTCGCAGAAGCAAACCTATTGCTATCAAATGAAACTTGCCCTTTTAAGAAAAAGGTTTCATGACCCTTTTATTTTCGTGCAAGTCCCTCTTAATTTCGTGCAACAATCCCCATGCGAGGACTGTTGGCACGAGACTTGAGCATGCCCACTTTTTCTTATATGTTTTTATATATTTAATTTTTTGCTATTGTTTTCTTAATTAAAAAATATCTCTTTTATTTTTTCTTTTTAATATTTTGTATAATTATATTTATTTTAAAAATAAATAGTTCTATTTTTTTTTTAAATTATTTGATGGATGTTATTAAAGGTTATTTAAAATTTTAAATACTATTGATTTGTTAGCTAGTACGCTAATTAGATTTTAATGAAAAAAAATATTTGAAATAATACACTAACTATTTTAACATTTATTTAAAATAGTACACAAACTACTTTAAAATAGTACACATCTCAATTAAACAATTATTATTTAAAATAGTACACTAACTATTTTAATATAATTATTATTTAAAATAATACACTAACTATTTTAACATAATTATTATTTAAAATAGTACAATCTCAATTAAACAATTATTATTTAAAATAATACACTAACTATTTTAATATAATTATTATTTAAAATAATACACATCTCAATTAAACAGTTATTATTTAAAACAATACACTAACTATTTTAACATAATTATTGTTTAAAATAGTACACATCTCAATTAGACAATTATTATTTAGAATAGTAAACATCTCAATTAGACAGCTATGAATCTTACGATTCTACGATTTACGATTTATGATTCACAATCCATGGTTCACACCCCTAGATCGATTCACGATACGATTCGTTTTTGACAACCTTGAGCTATATCTTAAACCAAGGCTTAAGCATGTACTTATAGAGTTTCTGCCCAACAGTTCAGTCTCGAGGCCTCGAGCCTGTATATTGAAATACATCACACTTCAATTTCAAATTTCAAACTTTAATCTTACTGATATTTAGGCAAAGGCCAGCTCACTCATTTGCCACATGTCCATGATTGCCAATCAGAATTTAACTACCAAGTCATGGGGTGGCAAAAATGAATTCTTAATAATCCTTTATGGAGACTTTCCAAATATGTATTAGATTGCCACCCACGATGCTTAGCTTCAAAAGATTTGTTCATTAGTATGAAATGGCAAACTGATTTTTCATAATCTCATCAAATCCATAGGAGCCTTCTAGGATCTCCATATTTCCATAAGATTTCCAATCATGATGAAGCGTAGGATCTTTTGAAATCAAAAGGAGACTTTCCCTCTTTTCAGTTTGTCTTACCATATCTTGTAAGATATTTGGGTCAAGGGACACATGGCCTTGCGGTCCCATGCTGAAAATACAGCTGTCATATATTTTCACTCAGATAAGGATAGTCTTTGAGGCCTCGACAAAATGCTTGAGGTTTCGAGGTTGAAAGTCAAACATTTTCCAATTAACCATCGACTTCTAAGATATTTAGGCTTAGCCTAAGGTCTACTAAGGTTCACTTACCTGTGTGCTAATCACATGTTCGGTGTGAATTCTTCAATTCACAGTAGACATCTTCACATTCTTCCCCAAGACACACGGTCACATTCGGTCACGGAATTGACAATACATAGACTCAGTCCAACCGAGGCCCTAACAACGGTATGTAAGGAAAGGTGTATTGCGAGGAGGACAGAGGTTTGGGAGGATTCGGCAACCACAATCGATGGGGTATGGGGTGTGGCAAGGCTGTATGAGCTAGGGAAAGGGGTATCAATGAGATGGGAGGTGGTTGGAGTGATGACAATGGCTAGGAGAGGTTTTGGGTGAGAGGCAGAAGTCAAGGAGGGGTTAGGGAGGTGAAATGGCAGCACGGAAAGGCTCTAGGAGGGGTTACGGTGGCAAATAAGGAACCTGGGAGGGATGGTGATGTCAGATGGAGGGCTAGGGAGAGGGACGGAACTCAGAGAGTGGGTTTTAGGTTGAAGTGAAGATTGTAGGGGCTGTTTGGGAGGGCTCGGCTGTAAGGGTAGAGGGTTAGGGAAGGGGCGGAAACAAGGGAAAAAAAATGGGAGGGAGAAAACGAAGAAGTAAAAGGAAAAGAGAGGAGAAGAGAGAAAGAGGAGAGGAAGGAGGAAAACGAAGTAGAGTACCTGCAAAAGGGGGGTTTCTCACTCTTCTCCTTCTTGTCGTGGCTTCTCACACAGTCGGCGGCAGCTTCATGCTTTCCTTCTTCCTTCACTCTCGTTCTTTTCTCTTTTGTGAAAAATGTCTCCTTCGATTTTGCCTTAGGGTTTAACCTCTTTTAAAAACAAACATAAGTGGTGTTGGCTGGGCTGGCTTGGATGTGCCTGACTCGAGATTGGGCCCAGGCCCAACAGGGCTGCTCTGCATCAATAAATCTATCAGATGCCCCTCCCCCCTAGTTGATGATTCAAGTAACAATATCCTAGCCAAAAAGAAAGAAAACTCTAAACCGAAGAGTTTTGGCTTTACATACCATGGTATTGAAGAAGGAGAGAGAATAAAGAGAGGAGAAATTTGTGGATGAAATACTTTGATTTCATTGATCTTGAGGGTGCATACACAACTAATATATTAGCCACTAGTTTACACAAAATGGAAGGTCCACAATAGTCAAGGGTGTGCCTTAAATATGCGTATTTTTAAAGTATTTTTTTTTGCGGGTAATAGCTAGTAAATATTATAATTGAGATCAAGTCATTGTGTTTATTTTTTTGGAGCGACAATAGAAAGAAATTATAGAAATAAAGAAGAAATAAGAGTAAAAGAGGTGGGTAAGAGACTTAGACCTGGGAGATAAGAAAATATACATCAATATACATAAACCCGCTATTCAGTAAACACAATGCAAAAGCCCATTGATGAGGGCATTCAGCTTATTGGTTCACAGTCCAACTCTTTGTCAGTGGAATTAGATCATGCAGATGAAATTGCATTGACTTACATATCCCATTTTGAGCAAGGTACTTATAAATGGACACCGTCTAATAAGCCTATTCACTTTGCAAAACATGGCCCAATATCACCTTGTGGCCCACTTAAGCCTGTAAGAGCCAAGCCCACTCATAAACAGACCAAAGCCCAATCCACCAAGCTCAAATTCGTCCAAGCCTTAGTTCCTCTTCAAATGCCAAGTGTCAAGATAGCAATGGCTTCTCCAAACAGCATGTGGCATGTAAAGCAAGAGGAGAAAGGAGGTGGACTTGCAAGTGGGTCCAAGAAAGGGAGGAAAGTAGGTGGCGAAATTCCATGGAGGAAAGGTGGTGGGGCGAAAATCCCATGTGGATTCCATCCACATGACCACTTGCCTTCCCACTTGTCTTTATCACTTAGTGTTTTTATCTTTCTATCTTAGCCTTTAATATGATTAGATTACAAGTGTAAGGTTGGGATTGAATGGAATAAGACTACATTCTATCCTTATCAGGTGTCTTTTCTTAGAGGTTTCTTAGAGAGAAAGACTCTCCTTGGTGTGGTCGACCAAAGCAAAGGTGTTTATGTCTGGCAAGTTTTTCTCTATAAATACAAGCAATGTATTCAAATTTTACAGAGTGAAATAAAATTGAACTTTGTTTTTCTGAAGAGAGGAATTCTCTTGGACTCCTTGGATTTGTTTGAAGATTGGTGGATTCCAATTTTTGCCTCTGGCAAATAAGTACCAGTGTTATTCTTGAATTCAATTAGTTTCATAGTTTTCTTTGATTAGGTTGTGCCTTGCTCGAATTCATCTTCTCTTTTAATTTGCTTCCGCTATTTTCAATCAGTTCAATTAGAAGAGGCATGATCTAGAGTAATCCATAGATTAATTTGAATTATGGGGAAACTTGTGCAATCGGTTGGGATATTGTTTGAGCAATTCTTTGCTAAGGCAAAATCCTTTTACGAACTGTAATCGGCTGCGCAGGTCTTTCAGTGACCACACTCTGAAAATAGCTAGCCTACTGGCGAATTTGCACTAGTTCGACCCTAGGCCTGATCACCCATTTAACAAAGTCAAATTCCTAGGTCCCAAGAAAAAACCCTCTATCTGTTCCTTATCTATCCCCCATTTTTCCAAAAAGTCTACCACTCCATTTACCGATCTTTTGGCAAGCGAAAAAGAAATTTCTCATCCAGAACACAACGCATTGATCTCCCTGGTCATTGATAGTTTCTAAGGAGGTCGCTTCATTCCCTTGGCCTACTTAATTGCGTTCATCGAATCCCCCTCTATAATAAGCTTACCCTGACCATCACCCACCCAAAGAGTTAAGGCTCTCCTAATGGCTAAAAGCTCAGCTTTGTTTGAATCCTTCAAACCCACTGGCCTTTGAAAAACATGATAAGGGTGGGCAAAAAACTCTCTAAATCCAATCTGAAAAATCCTTTTTCCTATATTTTAGCCAAGTTCCACATTTTCTAATCACTCCATCAATGCCCTAGTTACCATTCCCCAAATTGTCGTGTTTCATGTTGTTCTTTGGTTTGACATTTATTTTTCTAGTGCTATTTGTGGTTGTTTGTGGGTTTGAAAGAGAACTCATGTTGATTCACGATCACTATATTTTGCATCTTGGGCTAAGTTGGTTTAGTTCAGGTTGCATAAAATTGTCACATAGACATTGATGTCGGAGGATCATGATACATACTTGGAGCTGCTTTATGATTTACTTGTGTAATATTCCTTCTTATAATAGTTCTGTTTTGAGATTATTATAGAAGCTAAACTGACTGGATTATTTTGTTGTGTGAAAAGGATTACTCAACTGGAAAATTGGATAATGGTATGCATATTCTCTCATCAGTTTTTGTTGAAGACTATAGTTGCATTAACTCATTATTCATTTAGATGACTTGTTGTACTTAGGAACTTTGCAACATGCTTTGGCTTATGAAAAAGAGGTATCTTTTGGGGATTGTATTGGCAAAATTGTTCAAATAAGGAGACCTCATGAAGATAGGTATGCTCAGAAGTCTTGTTAGTTTTTTCCAACATTCATTTGTATATTGATAATTATTTAGATGCATCTCTCATCAATGTTATTCCTTTTTATGTTATTTGAAATTGATAGTTAAATGCAAAAGAACTTGAATAACTTTAAAACACCTTTTATTAGGAGAATTATTTGATTAGGGTTTCCGATCGTGATTTGCATTTGCTCGTTCACATTTCAAAATAATACATCTCTCTTAAAACCCAAAAAGAGAAAAAAAAGAAAAAGGATTGTTTGGTTGTTTCCTATTTGTTTGTTATTGCCTTTTGTAGAGATAATTCACACTAAATATCTTGGTTGTTACCAATTAAGAAAAATGAATTTTCTTGGCTGTTGTTGTAAATGAAGTCCATATCATGGATGAGTTTTCAAATTTCATTGGAAGATGATAGCTCATTGATTACTCTTTGTTAGGTGGTAGGTTAACTCGATCCAATGGCTAGGAGAGGCCGCTGATGAGTACATTGGACCGTCTCTTAGTATCATTGAAATGGGGTTAGAAATATTAAAGATGGCTCCTAGTTGAAGACAACTTTAGACCATTCTCTTATCTTGCTTGAAACAACAGAGGAGGATTGAGGCTGAAATCATTTTGATTTATCAATGCATGGTTTGAAAGAGAAGGTGGAGGAATGGTGGGGTTATATGGTTGTGGAGGGTTGGGTGAGCTTTACCTCTTTTTTTTTTTAGCGGTAACAAAGGCTTAATAAATTAAAAAAGAAAGTAGAAGCACAAAAATGGGTCTAAAAGACTTAAAACCCATAATAAAAGAAAAACAGAAGAAAGAAATACATCCATGCAACTATTACTAGAAACATCTGGATAGCATCTAGCAAGACAAAAGTGGAAGACCCTCTCTCTCTTGTTCGTCTAATCATTGTCTCAAAGATGGAAAACACATGTGTGGGACTCACTTCAGGACAAGTAAGGTGTTGTGGAGAGATAGCTTGCTTTGGTCACCCATGAAGCTTGAAGCATGAATTAACGCAGTGGTTGTTCATTTTGCAATAGGTGCAGAATCGGATACCCTTCTTCCGTGAGCCTTTGGTGTCCTTTCGAAGATCAGAAGATGGATCCTTGCCATGGGAAGTAGGAGGTGAATGAGCTGGAGAATGTGTGGAAGCATGGGTGGTGACTAAGGCGGAGAGTTCAGCTGGCATAGGTGTCTTAACAAGGCGGCGCCTTTCATCCCGAAGTAATGCAGAGTAGACCTCATCCAGAGAGGGGAGATGTCGTTGCCCAAGCAGTCGGGCCCTCGTATGCTCAAATTTAGGGTTCGAGGCCAGCTAACAATGAAAAGATCCGTTGTTGTTCATCATACTTGTGGAACTTCAGATTATCCGAAGGAGCATCAAAGGAAATCGTTTAAAGCTAATCAAGCTCCAACCAACAAGACCGCATCTTTGAATAATAGTGGATGAGGGACAACTCCCCCGGACGGAGAATGACAGCGGTCTGAGATAACTCATAAATACGGGCGAGATTATCCCCATCGAAATAGTCTTCATCGTGTCCCAGACATCTTTAGTAGTAAGAAGAGTATAGACTAGTCGCCAGACTTGATCTTCCATGGAATGAAGAAGCCAGATCTGGTCCCCCTGATGGAGAATGACAGCGGTCTGAGATAACTCATAAATACGGGCGAGATTATCCCCATCGAAATAGTCTTCATCGTGTCCCAGACATCTTTAGTAGTAAGAAGAGTATAGACTAGTCGCCAGACTTGATCTTCCATGGAATGAAGAAGCCAGGTCTGGACCAGGGAGTTATTTGCGGTCTAGGTGGAATACTTATCATCAACCTTGGCCGATTCAGTGGTAGTGTCGTCGATAAAAGATGCTAGTTGCTTCGCAGTTGAAAACATCTTGGCAGAATGAGACCATTCAAAGTAGTTGGTTTCAATCAGCAACACGGTCGTGATCCGGCCGATTTGTGGGGAGCCTCTGGAATGGAGGGGCCAGTAGAAGTAGATGGAGTAGAAGTGACCATAATGCTGGTGCTGGAGAAGCAATATCCAAGGAAAACGCAGAACCAAGCCTAAGGTTCTGCAGCATCTGTGAAGAAGGAGCAACGGTGGACCCCAGAAAGTACTAATGGAAGCAAAGGCCACATAGATGCAACAGAGAAGGTGGGGCGAATCTTGTGGTCCAAAAACCAGAGGCAGGGAAGCAGGTTCTATGTTGATTTGAAGGGAAAAGACCAAAAATTGAGTTCCACTCGTTTCTAGCAGCAGGAGGGAGAATGCAGAACAAGGGGCCCATCGGTGTCAGATGGGGATGCAACCAAGTTCGATGGAACGCAAGGGGGGCGAAAGTGGTAGGTAGCAGCAATGGAGAGGAGAAGATCTCAGGCAACGGATCTAGTTAAAAAAGCCCCAAAAAATGGGTTTCAGGCATTCCCAGCGGTAGAGATGAAGACTAGAAACGAGGGCCCCACTGTTGACCGAAAGTAGAGGTCAACCTTAGGCGAGAGGAGGTGGGCCAGGGGCGACTCCAGTGGAAGAGATCCGGTGGGAGACAACTTAGATCCAGCAGATATTGGCAGAAAACCAGAAAACTAGTTTTTCTGAATCAAGAAGAACGGAGGGAAGTCTGAGCCAAAAAACCCAATCCGTTGGAGGAAATCTGCAAGGCCACCTAATAGATGCAGAGGCCCATAAAAAACGACAGGGAAGGAGTGTGTCCCGCCGTTAGAAGCTTCGCCGGTGAAAGGATCAAGGGCTGAGAAGGGATTGTTGTAGAGGGAAAAAGGTGGGACGGCTTAGGAAAGCTGAGAAAGAAATCTCAGATCCGTAGAAGTACCATTAACGGGGAAAACTCCAAGTTTGAAGAAGGAAGGAGAGGAGAAGTGCCACTGCAAATCCTCAGAGAACGGAGCCGAAGAGGACACCTGAATCCGGCGATGAACAACGCCGGTAAGGAATAGTAAAATGGGAAAAATCTCCTTTAAAGCATCCATAAGATCGTTCTGGGTGATACCATGTAGAATAATAGACTGAAGGAAAGAGAAGGAGAATTGAGAAGAAATTCTGTGTATGTTGATGTCTCGAGTGTAAGAGAGTTACATGTATAAATAATAAAACAGGGAGCCAATCTCGGTGGCTAACATTGAAAGAAATAAAAGAATGATCAATTTACAATAAATCATACAACTAATTAAATAGACTAAGTTGACTTTCCCAAATAAGATGATTTTGGTCAACCCTGTCCTGAATAGGGTCCCAAAACACCTTACGTGTCCTGAAGTGGGTCCCACAACAGTGGAGTCTACCCCGTTTTTAATGAAGAAGTCTGCTACTCCATTGGCAGCTCTTCTGACTAAAGCGAAGGAAATCTCGTTACTCGAACAAAGAGCTCTTATCTCCTTCACCTAGTAATCAATCTCCAAGGGGGTCGCTTCAACCCCTTAGCCCACCTGATTACATTTTCTGAGTCCCCTTTTATGACTAGTTTGCGATACCTAACTAAATTCCATACTCTCAAAGCTTTCCTAATACTGAGAAGTTCGGCCTCATTTGAATCTCTTAGCCCCACCGGCTCTGAGAAGACTAAAGAAGTTTTGCCGTTATAATCTTGTAGAACACCCCATATTTTTGCTTGTCTCGGTTTTCCTTTCGCTGCCCCGTCAACATTAAATTTATAGACGCCTAGTTGAGAAGGAGACCAGGTGACTAGGGTTTTCGAATTTCTTGGTTTCTCACTCAAACAACCCTTCCAGGAGCAATAGAAATCAATTAATTTGAATCCCTTAAAATCTTTTCTGGATAGGAGCCAAATACAAAGCCTCCACTTGGCTTCTTGAAAGGTCTCGCTTTCCTCGGTTATCTTTTCCTCGAAGATCATGGTGTTCCTCTCCTTCTAGACGGACCATATGTTTAGCGTTGGACTCGTATTTCCAGATAGCTTTCATCTTGGGGCCAAGGCGAACAAGGGACCGGGACCCCCTTATGCCCCCACAAGTTCTATAAAAAACCCATGGTACTCCCATTAGACTAGCAAATTGTGTCCACAAATTCCTAGACACTAGCACCCTGCGAATAGGTGATCGATGTCTTCCATTGATCCAAAAAGTGGGCAGCTAAGATCCTCCTCCGATCTAAGTAACCCTCTCCTATTGATTTCCATTTTAGGAAGTACCTTTCCTTTCAAAGCACACCGCACAAAAGATTGGACCCTTGGTGGTGCTAAGCTTCTCCAAGCTAAGGCAGGGTAGAAGGTCCTCATTGTTTTGTTGATGAAGAGCCAACTCAACCATCGTCTTGACCGGGAAGGTACTCAAGGAATCTCCTGTCGAAATTAGCTCATTCTCTTCGTCCCTGGACAATGGAAGTTGGGCTTCATCCCAGACTCACTCCCTAGTTGAGTCATTTTCTATTTTGAGTTTCTAGTTATTCTTATAAATAGTTGTGGATGTAAGAGAGGGATTCTCCTCTTTCGAAATTATGAAATAAGATTGAGATTTGCTTAGCTGCCTTTGAGCACAGGTTATCCTCTTTGCTGCCTTCGTTGCAGACGATTCTTCTTGGGTGGCTCATTTCGACTCGAGTTCATTGTCATAGATGTTGGGCTTAATCCCAAGTGAATACACCATCGCAGGAAGTTGGGCTTCATCCTAGACTCGTCGCAAGATCCTGCTGTCGCTACTCGCTTTTCCGCCTCCTCTCGGTGTCGCCTCTGCTGCTACAAGCTCTCTCTTTTCGCAGTCATCAGGTTCGCTTCATACTGCTGCCCCTTTTCACATATCCTTCCTCCCATCACCTTCCCTTCGATTCCTTCTTTCCCTTTTCCTTCTCTTTCGCCTCTTCCTTCTTCCTACCACTATTTCTGCCGCCATCACCATATCCCCTATTTGCTGCCCCCCTCTTTTCTTTTCACCCGTGCCTTTACCTTTAGTAAACCCTAAAGCCTTGTTATAACCCATGTGCCAGAAGCTTTACTTAAGTTTTGATACCACACATGTGAAGGGATTGAATGTGTGACCCGATCTTTCGTCGGGACTGACTTGTTATTTGATTTTCTCCCCGCTTCCACTACATCAATAGTTATTACTTTCTCTTGAAAGTAAAGGGAAAGGAGTGGAATAGGGAGACTGGAGGTGATCTTCATGACAAGAAAGAGGTGGTTTTGTATAAGTTGGAGGAATGAGAAGTGGCGAAGGAAGAGAGGAACTTCATGAAGGCGGAGTTGGAGTAAAGGAGGGACCAAACAAAGGCAAAGTTGGATTAAAAGGTGTCAAATGTGGGAGGTAATTAGACAAAATGAGGGGGAAAAAATCAAGGGTGTTATGGCTAAGGGACGATGAATAAATACTTAATTCTTTTTTTATAGAATTGCAAGTTCTAGAAAGAGATCAAGTGCAATTTAAACATTGGAAACAGGTGGTAGAAGAATGGAATGTAAGGAACACATTAGGAATGAGGTGAAAGAATACTTCAATCGAACCTTTGGACCTCAACCAATAGGTAAAATAAGTGGAATCAAGGTCCATGAAGGAGACAAAGGTCTTCTAGGGAGTTCAAAGTCTTATGTTGCTACCTAGTTTGCCCTAGTAAGTCCTATGCATTCTTTAGCTCAAAGGATGTTTGATCTTGATACAGTTTGGGTAGGGTAGGGCACCCAACCTCAATTGCTTAGCGCGGAAGCATTGACACAACCGGATGCTTGGGTTGTGTAAAATAAGATCCAATGCAGGTTTGACGCAGCCCGTGGAATTCAATGATAAAACCCAACTCAATTAAACGTGGAATTAATTGAATCAATTTAATTTAAACACTACGCAAATGGGTTTTCAAAAGTCTCAGTAATTTTATTAAAACCTTCCACAACTATCAAATCAATTTTTAAATTTCTAATTTTGAAAACCAAGTTGAAGAAATTGAAAACTGGATGATTTTAATTAAACAACAATACCTTAACACCTTAATCGGGTCTAAATGGTTCAAAATTCAGTCTAAAACATTTTCGACAACTGGTTTAAATTTATTGATTTGGTCCCACCCAACAGGTTTCAGAAAGCTTGCCAAAATATTTAATGAAAATCAGTTTCAAAACCAATTTTGTAAAATATGTTTAACGGAAGCAGGTCTCAGGGCCTAAATACATGAATTGACATTAAAACTCATGTAAGGCGCTGAAACTGCAGCACAACCACTTGGATGGTCTCCTGTGAAATCACCGAACCTTGTGGAATTAAAGAAAATAGAAATCAGCCCTAAGACAATTCTCAAACTGGTTGTAAAACCCTTTAGATTTTTCCACCAATTTTAACATCAAACCTGGGTTTTTGACTTTAAATGGAATCAGCCCAAAACAGATTTAAAATTCAGGTTTCAGCGTAATGAAAACACTTTCACAGATTTGGAAAAACTGGGCTTGGATTTTTAATCAACTTCTGAAAACGTCATTTTGAAAACAAACATCATACACATCTGATCTCAATGTGGTTTCAATGAATAAATCCAACAGCCCTTTGGCCAGAACTAGTGGATTTAATCAACCTTTTTAAACCTTGATTCAATTAAACCCCCAAAGTGAGCAATGTTGTCAAAATCGTACGAGTCGCGAGTCAACATGTACGATTCGACTTGACTCGGTAGCTTAAACGAGTTGAATTGCATGGAGAATCAGACGATTTGCGATTCAATCGCATGAGTTGGTAGCTCTTACAATTCATCTGAAGATGGAAAGATGGGTTTGGGAAAGTGGGTTTTGCATGGGTTTGAAGGAAAGTACCTGTTTATTGATCTATAATATCGATAAACCCATCTGAAGATTGATACTCCAATCTCTGCCTTCTTGCAAGCCTTCCATGCCTTCTTCTCTTTCTTTTTTTCTTCCTATTCTTCTTCTTCATCGTCGTTAGGCTCTCTGCAATTGCTGCCTTCTGTTCTTCATCGTTATCGCATTGCTGCCTTTCTTTCTTCATCCTTATCTCTTTTTTTTTTGTCTTTGTTTATCTCAAACTTAGGCAAAAGAAAACATTTAATAAAGTTATCTTTGCCCCACGTCCTCGGACAAGGACAGGAAGATATTTACTTCCTTAGATTGCTGCCAAATACATTAAAAAAAAATGTTTCCGCCAGCTCTTTCTGCCCACAGTCTGACTGTAATGGGTTTTTCTGCTTTCAACAGTCCTCGTCTAAGGAATGTAATGGATTCCCCTTCCATATTAATTTTCTATTTTTTTCTTGGGACATTTATTTTAGATTTTTTTAATTTATTATTATTTTTTTCTTTTTCTTACCGTCAGCAAAGCTGTTAACTATTTCTTTTCAAAATTTGTAAATTTTTTGGCTCTCTCAAAATAGTGCTTTGTTTAATTTTTTAATGCATATTACTTCTAAGATAAAGATAATGTTATATAAGTACTGGAAAATCTCATATTAATATTTTTGTCTTTTTATAGATGATTATTTCCGATGGATGATAAAGGGATGTGGGTTTAGAAATTTGTAAAGATTGTTAAAATGGTCCAAGGTCAACAAAGTGGTAGTGGGGAATGAGGGACAAGATGAAGCATGGAATGAGGAATTGAACAAAACATCTTATTATATGTAATTATAGTATAAATAAATAATTATAGAAAAAAACTTTATGAATCTTACGATTCTACGATTTACGATGTACGATGTACGATTCACGATTCACATCTATAGACCAATTCACGATATGATTCGAGTTTGAGAATATTGCTTAAGAGAATATGGACTTACCTGCTGCATTGGAGAATGAATGTACTGTAGACAACCCTCAATCTACGGACGGACTCAAGGATTGCCGCCGCTGCTATTGCTCGGTCCAAACAGATAGTTGGACTCCTATCTAGAGACCACTCCTGGTTCTGGCAAAGGTGGGGATCTTGAATCAGCCCATGTGCCTAACTTGGTAGGAATCCCACATTGATTGCTGGTTGTTGTCGTCTGCAATGGTGGTTTCTCCTTCAACGGAACTTGCATGACTCAATACCCACACACGCTCCAGGAATCGCCTGCAAACTGCAGTTGCTCAACCAACTAGGTTTGAACTAATAAGAACTTCATTGATCTCCATGGTGGAAGATAAAAAAATTTATTTCATCATCAAGATCTGCCTCAATTTGCAGCTTACGACGTCTTTAAATAAGAGAAACTACCCGAAGAATTTGGGTGAGCCATCCCTCCCCATTCTAATTCTATCTACCGACTAATTCTGAAATTCCAAAAATAACAAGCCTTGAACATAAAAACTACTAAACATGTTAGAATTCTTAGTTGGTTCGTGATGAGCCGACCATGCTTGATTCACGTCTCCTGCTTGGGCTTCACACGAGTTGGGCCTTGGTTTCCTTCTATAGGCTTGGCTTGCCTAAGGCCCAATGTACGACTTGACACCCGTGTTTGCTCACGCACCCGCCTGGACCAAAGATAACATTTTGTTCGGGTCCTCAGATGCCCGCATCAGATCTAGCCAACAATTCTAGAAGAGATTGCTTTGTACCGTCACAGGGTTGGCTACTGCTGCAGTCTGGAGCTTTGCTGTTGGCTTTGGTGTTGATGGTCCCTAGTTCTTAATTGGTCTTAGTTTGGGAGATTTTATGATGAGCTCTTTGGGCACCCAAAATGTCTTCATTTTTGCTCCTATAACCTCATTGATTCATTCGATGCAAATCTGCGGTGATACTAGTTCTTTTGAAGTTGCTTGGATAGCTTCAGGTTGCATAATTGTCTAGAGCTCTTTGCATTTGGCTGCAGTTCACCTTGTTGTTACCTTTCCTCTTTTGCATGGCATTATGATGACTACTAATGTTTTGAACCGATTTGACCATTGATCCAGCACCATCTGGACGTTTTTTTTTTTTTTTTTGTTATCTTATAATTAGTGTCATATTGTTCTAGTTTATATGGTTCCAAGATTGTTATGCACTTGTATTTTTTTTTATGGTTTTAAATTGTCTACATGTGTGCCTTCAGTCATGGGTCAAGGTTTTAAGGGAGTTCTTTTCTTTTTTAATAAATAGTGGTAAAAGGCACTTTTGAGGAATGAATGAATGAAAGAATAAATTCAAGTTTCTCCCATCTTCAAATTTGGTGTGACTCCTTCTGCCTCCTTGGTGTGAGATGAACAATCCTTTGTGACTCAAGGTACAAATCATCTTTTTCTTGTTCTTGTTCGTTCTTCTTCTTCTTCTTCTTTTCTTTCCTACCCTTTTCTTCTCTCTTTTCTCCACTTTTTTCCCCTTTCTTCACCTTATTTTTGTCCCTTTTTCATCTAAACCTTAACCCCAACCAAACCAAGATCTAATCCCACCATCAGCCACCAAAGACCCATCGGACATGCTCGTTTTGTCCTATTTTGCATCCCAAACTCTAGATCCCTATCTTAGACGGTAAATCTAACCCTAACCTATTGTTTCACCTTATTTGAGTCTTAGTTTTGCCCAGGAATTGAAAAAAATAACAAACCCTGATTCCTTTGGCAAACCCTAGGTGGCCCATAGCGCTATTTCATCCCTTGGGTGACTGATTTTTAAATCTAGAAGACCTAGGACAGGGTTTGGTATGATTTAATTAGTCTTTTGAGGGATTTTGCATTAAAGGCTAGCAATACAACCTTTAGGGCTTTATGTGTATGTGCCATTCTTCTTTTTGAATCTCTTTGATTAATTGTCTATGTGAATTTGCATAGTTTTTGTTATATTCTTTATTTAATATTAATTTATCTCTCTAGCATCGTATGTGAATCATGGATATAGGTTGCATGCCATTTTAGGATTTACCATACACATTTTGGCATTCTTATATAGACATCCATCTATCATTTAGATCCAGCATTTCCAATATTTTAACTTGTCCTACTCATATTTGGTATTTGAGCATGTTTGGCGTTGGAGTTGGTATTAGATCTTGCCTGCATTAAGAACTAAATAGAATAAATGGGGTACAACCTTAGTTGGACTGAAGATAGAGAAGGTGATCCCATTAAAACTGGAAATGAATTTATTAGCACTGTAATAAACTTAGATACTTGGGATCTATGGTTGAATCTCTTGGAGGATTGGACTTAGATATAGCTAATAGGATGGGAGTGGGGTGGCCAAAATGCGAACAAGCTAGCGGAGTTTTGTGTGATAAGAGGGTTCCGCATTGTTTGAAAGGTCAATTTTGTAAAATGGCTATTTGTCGCACAATGCTTTATAGAGCAGAGTGCTAGACAATGAAGAAAAATTGAATAGACAAACTTAAGGTGATTTGAGATGCACATATGACATTAGATGAGTGGATAACTTTAAAGGATAGACTAAAAAATGATCGCATTAGGGAAGTTTAAAAATAGCTCCAATGGATGACAAATTGAGACACTAGTTTGAGGTGGTATAGGCATAAGTAGAAGACTAGAGACAATCCTAGTTCGTAGAATTGAGAGGTTACAAGTTGCAGGTAAGTTGAGGTAGCCCACTGAAAAATGTGGAGGGTAGGGATAAAGAAAGACATTGTTGATTTCTGGAGTGATTGAGCGTATAGTTTATGATAGGGTCAAATTGAGAAGTAAAACTTTAGAAGTTGACTCCATATAGATGGGATTTTGGCATTGTCGTTGATGACGAAGATGATTATTCCATGCTTCCTTTCAACTCGCAAACTGAAATACCCACAAAATGGAATTGCCAGCTATAGATTACCACTCTAGCAAAACCCATTCTCTGTTTCTTTTTTTTTAAAGATAAAGATGCCCCATTTTTTTTGGCATAATTTAATAAAGCCCCATTATATTTTCTTATTTTGAAATCAGTCCCAACTTTTTGTAATTTCTTTTTGTAAATCCCTTATATATCACGTTCTAAAACTCAAAAATTTGACTATTCTGAACGAGTATAGTCAACTTGAAGATTGAGTTAACTATTGGCCAAGTAAAGAAATTAATCAAAATTGTTAAAATAAAAATTATGTAACATATAACTATAATGTTGGAATTATAAAAATATAAAAAAATGCTAACTAAATAGGCTATTATGATAAGAAAAAGAGAGAAAGAATTTAAAAATAAAAATTGTAAATAAATAATTAGGAATATTAAAAATGAAAAGAAGAATAAGAAGACGAATGAATTCTCTGAATTATTTCTCCCCCCCTCCCTTTTTTTTTCTTTTCCCTACCCCATTCATTTCTTCTAAATGGGAGAATGGAGGTAAGAAAAAGAATGACTCTCCTAGGTCATCCATTTTCTCTTTTCCTCGCCTAAGAGAATGAGAGGTCTAGGGTTTTTTATATAATCCTTCATAATTGTACCATTTCACCTTTCCTTTACCTCAAAAATGCCTTCCATGCTCCTGAAACTAATGGAAAAAAGTTTCATTCCTAACAAATCAAAATTTTCCATTTACATTGTCTCATTTGTGTTGAATTGAGTCACTCTAAATTCAATGAGTTTTTCTTTGACTTGGCAAGTTGTTCAAGTTGGGATAAAAACTTTTTGACAGTTTGAGTTATTCTCAAGTTAATTGATTTTGCCATCAAATCGACTTGACTCGGCCAAGTCAATGTTGATATTTAAGCCATGCTTGTATCCTTATCAACTTATGTTACATTGGCTTCAATGTAGCATTTCTAATTGGGAACTACATGTTCTTGGCCCATTCAATAATACAAAATTGAATGGAACCTCTAAATTTGTGAAATTACAGAACTTACAGCAGATAGTATCCTTTGAAATTTCAACTTTCAATAATTTTTTCCATGATCTTACTATCTTAGATTGATGGCTAAGTATTTCACATGCAGCTTAGTTTTGATATTTAGTTAATTTGGAGTCCCTATTTATTTCTTTTATTTGGATGGGGCCCACAACCATTCCACACTCTCATTTTGGAATGCTACATTGAAATCCTTATAATACATGTTCAATAGGGATAGAAGGGGCTTTTCTCAAGTAACTTATAAAAATCTTAGGGCTTATTTTAGAATATGGAAAGATGATAGGGCTTTTTACAAATCAAGCCCAAGTATTCCGGCTTCTTTCAACATACCCCTTACTTTTTATTCCATTTATGGTCCTATTTTGTTTGCTATTCTTTTCATAAAGTTCTCACATCATCATCCTCATCATTAAAGCTATCTATTCCATCTCCTCAGTGCTAGCACTTATTATTGGATGCAACAGTGTGTTTTCCATTAGCTGATTGCCTATCAAATGGCATTATGACTCGAATCCAGCTTCTATGATGTCAATTGTTAACTTTGAAATAGAGTTTTCTTATCAGTCAGTTTAAAATATATGCATCTCATGGGGAGACTCTACTGAGCATACGTCCATCTTCCAGGTGCTTAATAGGTTGCATATCAAATTTCAGCAGAAGTTCTGGAAAACACACTGTAAGGATACTTTCTATAGCGATACTTCTATTACTTTGTGTATGTTAGGAGTGAAAAAACAAAATATTTACTTTCATTTTTTGCCAGATTATCTTTGAAGATAGGCGAGTGACGTTACTTGACATGTCAAAGGAAACTTGGAACCTTCTCTGACTGATTATTATCACATGGTTTTACAAGGTTTTTGATATTCTCTGTACTTTTTTCTTTCCCCACTCCCCTCCCCCCTTGTGTGTGTATTGATTGCGCTATGCATAGACATGTACACTGTCAATGTAACCTGAAGTGCTTTAAGATGTTCACTTTGAAAGCCAACCATTTAATGTATTTTATAAAATGTGGTGTGGGTCAGTTTTATCTTCTTTTATTTATTTATTATTATTGATACATTCTTAGATATCCTTGCAGTTGTCTTCTGGTGGTTATATTTCTATGCTTTTATCATGTGTCCATTTTTTTTTTACTTTCTAGATTTTCTTCTGTAGTTCATATGACATCCATATATTTGTAATGTTGTCAATTTGTTGTGCAGCTTCTTTATAGAGAGGCATGTTTGTGTTATTGTTTGTTACCCTTTTCCACCTGAGTTCCAACCTATGGTTGGCCCTCATTCACAAGCATCACTGAATTGTGGATAGTTGCACCCCTTTTACTGCTATCACCTATGAAGCACCGATACATCGAAACCCTTCGAGTATCGGTGTCGGGTGCGTATCCGACACGGATACAGCCGGATACGGCTTGGATACGTGTTGGATACGCACCCAATTAATTAAATATTTTTTCAAATACGGATACGTCATCGATACGCCACATATACACTCGAGACGTCACCGATACACCGATCACAACCGTTCGATCTAGAAAAAGGAAGAAAAAAAAGGTGGGAAAAGGAAAAAAGGGATCACCCCAAAGAGAAAGAAGCGAAAGAAGAGAAAAAAAACATGAGAAGAAAATGCATGAAAGAGAAGAAATAAACGAAGAAGTACATTTTTTTTTGCCGCAGTCCTTTTTTCGTTTTCTCTTCTTTTTCTTCGTCTTTCTCCTCTGTTGGTGCCGCAGTTGTGGGATAGTTTAGGGTTTGATTGCCACAATTGTGGGAGTTTAGGGTTTCATCGCTTTAATGTTTTAAGTACCGCACATATTCATGGTTTCGTTGGTCTTTCACGCGGTAACTTATACATAGGTTTCCTTGTTGATTTATGCGGCAACTTATTTGATGTGGTTTTTGGAAGCTATCTCACGTGTATTGTAATGGTTCAAGTCAACAAAATGGTTATGGGAATAAGAGGATATATGAATCGTACGATTTTACGATTTTCGATTCGCGATTCACACCCATAGACCGATTTCAATACGATTCGAGTTCGATAACATTGGGTAAAATTGGAGAATGCCATACACTTGGAGCATTGAGAATATTTCCAAAATTCCATGCTCACAAGGTATGTGATAATATGTTTGAGTGAATGTTGCTTTGTGCACATTCCAATGCATAGTTGTGTAAGATTATGGTTTGACCTCCTTATGTGCCTATGTGATTGACGTGAATATATTGTATCAGATACATATGTATGAGTTTCCTAAGTTCCCTATGATTAGATGTTTAATATAATTGAGAATTCATAGATTTATGATGTGTTAAAGTATGATAGAATGTATGATAAATTAAGATTTCCCAAGATGTGTAATGTAAGGCATTGATAACTTCCCATACTTGTGTATGGTTATGAGTAAAGTATGTATCAAATGAATTCTCATGATTGTGATTGGAATTCTTAGATGGGTAACTCATATAATAAGCATGATGAATGTGTTTTAATGTCACGCTTGGATTATGTGATGATGTGTACATCACTAGTAAGTACCTATGTTGATAATGGTTGTGGTTGATCAACCTAACCATGTGTAGAACGAATTTCCATGATATGAAGAGAAACTTGATAAAGGGTTAGAGTAAATGATATGGGTGAGTTAAGGTCAATTATCTTAGAACCCAAGGGGGTTAACTTGTGCTACAATGGGGATGGGCTAACATGATTGAGAATGTATGGAATGTAATGTGAATACTAAGAAAGCTTGTTGGATTTCCCCAAAGTAAAAGTAGGACCACTCCTCAATGTCAACCCAAATGTGAAAATGATGAACTACAGTTGATCTGATCCACTATGTGGTACGTACGCAATTGAGAGCGTTGTGCCTCAGCTCGATCAAAAGATGTATTGTGTCATCCATTTATATTTAGGATGATGTAAGATGTTGAGCAAATGTGAAGGGTATAAAGGGATTGGTGGGATATACCTTCCCTAATATAGACCCTAATGCTAGGTGTTGGATCCCTCGAAGGCGGCCCAAAGAGGTTATGATGCCTTGGAAGTCCCTATATGATGAGACATATATGTTTGTTATCGAGTAAAGCCTAGAGTGGCTAGAGAACTGTGAAAATTCTTAAGATTGATAGATGAAGACTTTGACACTGAGATGTACGTGACTAGGTCACTTGATTATTTTGAGACGTGGTATGGGTATGTCCCTCACGTGATGATTATATTGAGAAGTGGTATGGTTGTATCTCTCACGTAATATTGATGATTGAGACGTGGCATGGGTGCGTCCCTCACGTGATATTGATAACGTTATGCCTCAGTCTGTTGAAAAAGGAAATTGTCCGATCAGTAAATCATTGTCTCACATTTGTATGGGTAAAATGATGAGATAAGCATATAGATTCCATGAGGAAGGCATAGAGTAGCTGTGAGACCGTGGGAGCCTCGATATGAACATATGGAGACTCTGGCATTCAGATGTATATGTGACTTGGTCACTTGATATTGAGACGTGGTATGGGTACGTCCTTCACGTGATTAAGATGGTTGACTGACCGTTCCAGAGAGGTATTCGGGACGGTGGGGTTGGCTACGGAGACTTGGTCCGGTAGGGTTGCCGTCGAGGAGTAGGTCCCTCACATGCTAATCGCTGGAGGGCGCTCTCACGACTATTTAGCACACGATGTGCGTTGATGCGCAGAGCTAGATACTATTTTACCCCATGGGGGTGGTGCTAGCTTCGTTAGAAGCGGTCCGACAGCCTTAGAGCTTGACTGAATCACCCTTGAGATGAAGGGATGCAGGGTTAGGTAGACTTGATCACGCTAGTCGTGGGTCTCCCTCTTAGTAAGTCATGGGTCCTACGTCTTGCTACGAGTCGTAGTATATTTATGATATGATATTGTTGCAACAATCACATAATGATTCATTCGAGTGTTGTTCTTACGGATAGAAGATCTCATGGTAGATGATGTGCCTCTGGATTAGTTATGCCCATGGATGGATTATACCCATGGAGGGGTTATATTCATGGTTGGTTATTACCCATGGATAGATGATACTCATTGATAGAGTGTTAACAGGAATGGATGTGTATACCCATGGATGATGGTTCCCATGATGGTGCTTAGATGTTGGTCTTAAGGTAGACCTGTTGGTCCCATGATAGACGTATTGGTCTTATGCTAGACATTTTGGTCCCATGGTAAACGTATTGGTATTATGGTGGACATGTTGGTCCTATAGTAGACGTGTTGGTCTTATGTTAAGCATGTTGGTCCCGTGGTAGACGTATTGGCATTATGGTAGACATGTTGGTCCCATGGTAGACGTATTGGTATTATGGTGGACATGTTGGTCCCATAGTAGACGTATTGGTCTTATGTTAGACCTGTTGGTCGTATGATAGGCATATTGGTTCTACGAATGTATGAGTTATGCCCATGGATGGATTATATTCATGGATGTTTATTACCCATGGATAAATGATACTCACTGATGGAGAGTTGCCAGGGATAGATGATGAATTCCATGGATGTTGTTCCCATGGTAGACATATTGGATTCATCCCTAGATATTGATTATATGCTGGGCATAGCGACCCCATGATAAATATAGTGGTCCCATGGTAGACGTATTAGTCTCATGGCGGACGTGACGGTTCTATGGATAAATATTATTTTCCCATGGATGGTTATTCCCATGGGGGGCTTTGTGACCATGGATGAGTATTGTATACCGTGGATAGATATTCCCACGGAGGGCATTGATTCCATAGAGGATTGGACCCAGAGTATTGTCCCCGAGAAGGGATGTATTTATGTTCGGGTATATGTCCCATGGTTGAGGTTTATCCCATGTGTGAAATTAACTCCATGGTCGACGGTGTTCTCATGATTGGTATAGGTCCGTGATAGATGAGATCTATTCTATTGATGAGGTCCACGATAGGGTAATTAGAATGTCTTGATATGACATCATGAATAGCACGAGGTTAGTGCCATGAAATAAATGAATTGAGAAGTACGTTGGATCTGATCTCCATTGGAGTACGTAGGCAGCTGATAATTCAGTTCGATCAAATCAAGGGTCCAATAAGTCCTGTAATTCATAAGAATCTCGCAACACGTGTAGGTGTCACGTGTTTGGACTATGAGTTGTGTATGCTTAAAAAAAATATATATTATGATTATTTTTCACGTGTCCGTTGGGTCGGGCCATGACATGTATTCTTTCATGAATTTATTTATTTATTTTATTTTTTGAGTGATGCTCTTCTAACTCTTTTTTTTATTTCTCATGTTAATTAAATATTTTTCTCTTGATTTTCATATGTTTATTTTTCTCTCAAAATAGCCCTTTATTTAATAAAAAATTATCAAATTATCAGTACTTAATAGTATAAATAATAATTTTAGTATGATTTTTTTAATAATAAAAATAATCTTTATAATTAATAGTTTTACAAAATATATTAAAATTTAATTTTTGTATAATATCTTATCACTACAACTATGGCTATAAAAAGCAACATATTATAAATCTTAAAAGATATGTAAAAATTTCTTTTATATCTCATATTATTATCATCTTAATGGCAATTTTATTCAATTGAAATTAAATTTTTATAATTACATTTAACAAATAATTTTTCTAAATTATCTAATCTAAAATACATTCTATTCAATTATAGTATAAATAATTATATATTATAAGGAATTGAAGAATACATCTTATTATTTTATTTTATGTCATTTTATATGTAATTATAGTATAAATAATAATTATAGCAAAAAAAAATTTAAAAATGTTCTAACTCTTACAATTCTACGATTCATGAGTCACACCCCCAGACCGATTTACGATACGATTCAAGTTTAACAACATTGGTTTTCTTATCATGTATTTAGTATTTGTTAACTTATTTTATCTCATAGTAGAATTTATGATTTTTTTTTAAATGTCTGAATTTATTTTGTTGATATATATATATAATTTTTTTAATTCTGTGTATCCCACCGCACCCGTATCCTAGTTTTTCAAAATTTGTCGTATCCCATATACGCACCCGTATCGGTGCTTCTTAGGCTATCGCCTATGTCCTCCCCCAACGAATAGAATGATTGCCACCCCCCTCACCTCCTTGCATCTCATTTTTGGAGTAGACTTAAACTCTTCGGAGCATTGGCAACGACGACCTCATAGGTTGATTACCGCTGTTTCGAGGATGATCATCCACGAGTTCACGGTGTTTTGAGGCCAACAAGCGATAGTCGCTGATATTGGATTGTTGTGCAAGTGAAAATTTATATATGTATATCTGCCCCCCACAAGGCCCACATGGGTGTCGCCCATGGGCGACAAATCCCAAATGGGGCCCACCTAGGTCGCATTTGCATCTGATAACCCCTCACACACTACCTACCTCGTGAATTGGATCCCTACCCAATTTGTAACCATTCTGAGTTGATCTCAACGTTGGATTGAAATCCATTCAAAATTACCCTTATTTTTACCATTGATTTTGGGACCATTTAAGATAATGGCTTTTGAAATCCAATGGACCTATTTTTTATGAGTAGCATCATTTGGAACTACCTTTTGAATGTACCCCATCCAACCCACTAGCTCTCACTTGTGTGGGCTCCACACAAGGATAACTACCAAACAATTTTGCACCAAAATTTGGTGCAAACGGTCTTATGGCCTCGCTTTTGTCCACATGGATAGGTGGATTTGAAAGGCCTTGCTTGTATATGGCGCCTATAAAATTTATCTTGATCGGATAAGTGAAGCCATATGTTTTTAAGGCCCTGAAAATTTCAACTTTATCTAATTGTGGAAATTCATCAGATTAGATCAATAGGCATTAAAAATCAAATTAGTGTCAAATTGGGTATACAATAGGCCCTGCAAACTCATTTGTGGGCAAATATAAACTCAAAATAATTACAATTTTGAAATTACAAAATTACCCCTTGCCTCAGCAATTTTATTATCTAATTTAGTATGCATTGACCCAACTTAATATTTCCCTCCTCTCTCTCTTATTTGTTGGGAGTTGCACAATTTGCAATTATGAGAATTTAATGTTTTGTAACTCCCTTTAGTTGACACATTTTCTCCCTCTCTTTAGTTGAGAGTTATCTCAATCTAATCCCCTAATACACAATGGCATTAAAAGAGAATTCAATTTCTTGTAACTCCTTGTGGGTCCCCACGGTGGAGAACCCTCTCATTCTGTATAATTCCTTTGCCTTGACCGAAACTAGTCCCTTTCTTTTTATTGCATGCGTCAATTCTCTCTCTCTCCTCCTCTCCTTTTCTTCTGTCCCCCACTTCCAAACGGAGAACCTATGAGTGTTGCTTGAAGTTTCTAACAGTCGTACCCCCCTATTGCGCTGCTTGAGATCGTCACCACCAGCCCTACTGCTCCACTAAAGACCAACCAATGTCTGCTCCTTTTGTTGCCTAGATACTCCTCACAATCGGTAGGTCTTCTCTATATCTCTCTCGCCTCCAATCTAAGCCCCATCTTCCTCCCTCTTCATCGTTTTATGCTCCTCTCTGGAGCAGCAGCACTTGAGCGTGGATCTCTCTCCTGGCCAATAAGCCTCTGTTGTCTCCTGCCTTCTCTAGACTTATTGATGCCTCTCAAAGACTGAGTGTTGTGGGACCCAATTCAGGACAAATTGACCCGACTAATCCTATTTTGGAAAGTCAATTGTATGGTTATATGATTTAGTGTAGATAAGTCTATACTTCTTGTATTTCCTTTTTGGTCATCTTAATTGGCTCCCTTTTTCCTATTTATACTTGTATCTCTTCTAAGAGGGAAATACACAAGATACGCAATACAAAGAAGAGTTCTTCTTCATCTCTTCTCCATTTCTTCTCCTTTATTCTTATTCTCATTATTAAATTCTACATGTTATCAGCTAGAACAATTTTCTAGACCCTTTAAGGATTTTTTCCACTCCACTGTTCCTCAGTGACATCACTGTTCATCGCCGGAATCCAGTGTCTTATTCGGCTTTGATCACTGAGGACTTCTGTGGTGGACCATCTCCTTCTCCAGCATACGTTATCCACTCCTTTTGGCCCTTTGCAATAATTCTTGCAAGTTTTTTTTTTTTTTTTCCTGTCACTGGTCCCTATTGTGGATTTGTTTCCTACCGGTCGCAGATCTCCTTTCCGGCGAACCTCCGGCCTGCGAGAACCCACCTACCCCTATTGCTGGTTTGGTGTGTGTTTGGATTGCTATTATTAATATGAGATACGCTATTGATTACATGTATATGTTGGCTAGTATGGATCATGCATGACATTACATTGGGCATGCATGGAATGTGGTGGATGTGTTGGGAAATATGGTATTAGACATGATATATTGGCATGGCATGGCATGGCATTGCATGCATATGTGTGCGGGTGTTCATAAGAGTGGTGTTCCTGGAGCCCTTAAGTCGGGTATAAGAACGGTGTGCCTGGAGAGCCTGGAGCCCTTAAGATGGGTATAAGAGTGGTGTGCCTAGAGGCCCTTAAGTTGGGTAAAAGAGTGGTATGCCTGGAGCCCTTAAGTTGGGTAAACAATGGTGTACCTAGAGCCCATAAGTCGGGTAACAGTCCTAGGGTGAGTGACCTGGTGAATGGGCACGCTTGGGTGATGTGTGTGTGGTGTTGAGTTGCATCACATTAGCACGAGCATAATACATTGCATTCATCATATGTTAGATTAACTGGCTATTATGAGATATGTGAGGTGATAAAATGCTCTTTTATACAAATGTAGATTGTGAAATTTTATGTTCTAGTCAATATGTGTTGTTTGTGTTGAGAATATTGCACGATGTAGGTTATTAGGCTTTTATATTATGAGATTAACAATGTTATATCTTCTTATGTAGTTGTTTATATTATACGTGGGTTTTGTTGTTCCCCTACTGGGCCAAGTGGGCTCATGTTCTATACTTTTCAGGTTAACGGTTGAGGTCAAGCGGCAGGACATTCTGAATGGTCGTTTGAGAAGCTGGGCAATTATTGTTTCATCTTTGGTGTAATAAATTTATCTGGGATATGATCAATGTAAATGTTTGGATTCCTCTTTGAATACTCCGGTTATGAATGAATTATGGATTTTTAGATTACTACTTTCAAATTGGAAGAATTGGAGGGTGACGGAAATAAGATGGTTGATTGGTTGGCTACAATGAAGGTCGTGTTACAGGATCGTAACATGTCTCTTTGAAGGTCAAGTTATTATTATGAGTGAGTTGATTAAATGATGGTTGTATTAAAAAAAAAAAAATCATGTGTCGTGACTCGAGGCCTGTCAAGATCAAACTTAGAATGGGTTCAAACTGGGTAGAGTAGTGTGAGGAGGGTATGAGGTGTATGTGGGGCCAAGGTGTGCTCCATCTGATATTTGTCGCCTGTGGGTGATATCGTACACCAAACTTGATGCTAATGGCTAATTGGCACCACCTGGGTCCACATGGATATATGATGGTACATATAAAATTTCATGTTGATTGGGTAAGATTAACATATGATTTTTAAGGCATTCAAAATTTCATATTGGGTGGAAATTCATGGGGCTAGATTAACGTGCTTTAAATTTCAAATTTGTGTCAAATTGGGTACAAGTGCAATTCACAAGAGGTAAAATTGAATCCATTAGGTCTGCTATGGGTCACTTAAATCAAAGTTTGTATGGAAGTCTCATGAAAACTGTGCTTAGGGGAGAATTGCTAGGGGTGTGATGCAGCACACTAGTCTGACCCGACCCTGCCGAACATCAAAAATCCCGGCCCAGCTCATTTATTTTATTTCTATTTGATTTGTTATGTATTTTCGCTTTTTTATTGTCCCCTAAATTTTCGGATTAGGGTTTCTTTGTTTTTTTATAAATGGGAGACTAAGAGTGTATTAGGGCATATTATTGATAAATGAAAATAGGAGTTGAAACTCTCCTCCCTTTGGGTGGTCTCCCAAGCTGCCTCCTCTTCTCCCTCTTCCCTTCTTCTGCTCTTCTCCTTCCACGTGGATTTGAGGCGCTCCAGTCTACCTTATTCTCTGTTCCTGCAGACGAGTTTTCTCGTCATCCAATCCAGAAGTTGTTGTTCGTGTAAGGCCTGGTCCAACAACCTTAGCCCAGATCTGTGCTCGCCTGACCCTCCTCGAACAACCACGGTGCCACACTTGCTGCTCACCAATCGTGCCACCATCATCTACCTTCCATCAAACTCCCCTCCCGTCTCTGCATTCCCATCACCAAATCTAAATCTACAGTATCAAGACCATCCCCTAGCCGAACCAACAACCCAGATCCATCTCGTCCACTCAAACCACTGCATTGCCTGACTCCTGTCTTCACCCAGCCACCATCTCCGCCTTCTGAAGCACCGTGTATGACCAGATCCCATCCTGCCTGACATTCCGTTCATAACCTCTTGTCCCTACAAACCCAGAACTACCATCCCAATCCCATTCCTGACTTTCAACCCATTGAAATCCATCTTTGTAAGCCTTGTTTCCCACCTTTTACTTTACCATTAAACACTACTTCCCAAGTCCCATTGCCACCAACGTTGACTAGTGCTTGATTGTTTGACCACCCATTTAGCCTTTTCTTAATTAAACCCAGCATCAACCCTGTATTCCATGTTCAACCCATTCAATATACATCTTCCAATTCAGGTGTACCTGTTCATAAATTCTCCCTGAAACCCATTCAATATCCTAGTCGCGTAACAATTCAAGCTATAAAATCATCAAAACCAAAAGTTCCATGCTTTTAAATTCTAAATAGCCTAGTAACTCTTCATTTGTAGTATTGAAAATTTTCTAATCAGAAACAAATCGTTCCTCTTATAATATCATATGAAGCATATGATGCAAATCATTTATTGTAAGGTTTTACTAGAAGTTTATAAACCAAGTGTATTATAGTCTTGTCTCCTCTTGGTTTCCTGGATTTCTGAGTGGTCATCTACCAGCCTCCACCCTTGCCATCATCATTGTCCCCTTGCATCTCGCCATTCACTCCCAAGTGCCGTCTGCCATTTCTTAATTAAAATTACATAACTTACATTATCCTTGTTATTGTTATTGAGTTACCCTAGGAGATTTTTCTACTGAGATTCAATATCATCATCATCATCATCATCGGAACCATTTATCCCATCAATTTGGAGTTGGCACTTACAATTTGATTTGACAGATATTTTCTATGGGTTGACTGCCTATTTGATATCCGTAGGATTTTCACTTACAACCTTGAGCACTTACCAGCTATACTAGAGGTTCAAGTCAATTCAATACAATGACTACTCAATATGATTGGGCGTGTGCATATAGACCTCGCAATGGTTCTAATCAACTTAAATTGTTTGATAAATAGGTCAAAAGCTTATACCCATTACCATTTTAAAATGGTTGGTTTTGGATGGGTTGGGTCAAATTTAGCTTGGTCTATGAAGAGAACCAACTTCACTCATCAGTTTTGTTCTTGCTTTTAATAGTTGCTATCGTCTGGTTTTTTTTAGGGGTTCGTACTTCCAACAGTTGAAACTTTTTTTGTGATGGTTGTTAGTAGCTGAGTTCATCTGATCATTCAATAAAAAAGGTTGTTGCTTTCATCTAATGCTGTATTTTATTGATGTCATTTCACTACAAATGCCACATTCTCTTTTTGAAGTATTCACCATTTTGTACTGACACAATTGGGGCTCTTGGAGGCTCTCTCTGATTGTATTTTTTGTTAATTCTATGTTCATCATCCACCTTTAGCTCTGCTTAATGTTCAAAGAAATTAATTGTCATGATCCTCCATAAAACTTCCAGATATCAATTCCATGGTTCTTTTCTTTGTGAACCATATCGCTAGAGTTGGTGACTGATTCCTCAGCTAATTGCACTTCCACATTTCAGAGATTACTGCTTCCAACCAAGAAACAGGCGCAACAGTGTCGGAATTATAGGACTCAAGAATCCATTTGCCATTTCTCTATTTCTAGAGGATTCTATCCTTTGTGGCGAGATTTCATCGAAAGTAATGACAGTGAATTTGTAATTGAACAACTGAGAATTTGAGATGGAGCATGACTGGAGATTGTAGTACATTTAGTATTCTAATGAGATTCTAGCAGAGTCGGTTTTAAGCAATGTTATAAATATTGGTGATATTTTTAAATTTATCATGTTTTTATCGGCAAAATACCATTGCTGTACTAATAACACGTATTTATCGGCACTGTAATAAATTCCAAATAAAATCGAGTTAAAAGCGTGATAAATTGTAATATTTCGATGAATTGGATCGATCGAATGCGTGTTTATATATAAGTTCCATTCATTCGAATGAATGCACGTTTTAAAGGCATTCATTCGAATGAATCAACTGATTCATTCGAATGAATGAACATATATGTCATTCATTCGAATGAATGACATATATATTCATTCATTTGAATGAATGACATAAACAAGAGGGACTGTCATTCGAATATTTCTCTCTGATACATTCATTCGAATGAATCAGCTGATTCATTCGAATAAATGCACGTTTTCAAGGCATTCATTCGAATGAATGAACATATATGTCATTCATTCGAATGAATGGGTTGATTCATTCGAATGAATGACAGGACTGTCATTCTCAGGTTGTCTCTGATACATTCATTCGAATGAATCAGCTGATTCATTCGAATGAATACACGTTCTCAAGGCATTCATTTGAATGAATCAACTGATTCATTCGAATGAATGAACATATATGTCATTCATTTCAATGAATGGGTTGATTCATTCGAATGAATGACATAAATAAAAGGGATTGTCATTCGAATGTTTCTCTCTGATACATTCATTCGAATGAATCAACTGATTCATTCGAATGAATGCACGTTTGAAGGCATTCATTCGAATAAATCACTTGATTCATTCGATGGAATGTTCATTCGAATGAATGGGATGAACAGTATTCCGTGTTACTGTTCAGCCCATTCATTCGAATGAATGCCAAAATGAAATGGACATTTATTCGAATGATTGGAAACGCGGGGGTAAAATGGTAATTTGCAACGAAAATCCGGATTCGGTTGTGTAGAGGCAAGAAATCCGGGTGTGTGTAAGTGCGGCCAAAATGAATTGCTAACAATGTCATTAGGTATACAAAAGGAGGTACCCCATGCCCCGCGGTGGCCCAGTAGTGAGTGATGACCCTCCCCAACGTCAGCCCAAATGTGAAACTAATGAATTACGGTTGATCTGATCCACTATGTGGTACATAGGCAACTGAAAGCATTATGCCTCAGCTCGATTAAAAGACGCATTGTGTCATCCATTTATATTAAGGATGATGTAAGATGTTAAGCAAATGTGAAGGGTAGAAAGGGATTGGTGGGATATATCTTCCCTAATATAGACCCTAATGCAGATGTTGGATCCGTCGAAGGTGGCCTGAAGAGCTTATGATGCCTTGGGAGTCCTGATATTATGAGACATATATGTTTGTTACTCGAGTAAAGCCTAGAGTGGCTAGAGAGCTATGAAAATTCTTAAGATGGACAGATGAGGACCTTGGCACTGAGATGTATGTGACTAGATCACTTGATTATATTGATACGTGGTATAGGTACGTCCCTCACGTGATATTGATGATTGAGACATGGTATGGGTACGTCCCTCACATGATATTGATTAATTTGAGGCGTTGTATGGGTGCACCCCACTTAAGACCAAAGCCGTCCCTCTCTCTGTCACGTCACACTAACAAGGGGTCTACATAAGCAACACAACTCAGAAGGGTAGATGGCCCACACAGTCCGAGTGTTGAACCATGCTCTGATATCAATTGTAACAACTCGTCCCTTCAGCACAATATTGTCTGCTTTGGGCCCCACATGGGGCGGTCCGCAGTACTTTGCATTGGGCCTAGCCCACAAGATCAGGCCCAAAAGGCCTTGTGCTAAGGAGAGGGGAGCTCCCTTTTGTAACCCCACACCCCCTCCACCTCATGGGCGATGTGGGACTTTTTCCCACACCCCCATGTAGGTGGGGTGTTACAACTGTAAATTTCCTTTTCTTAGACTTGAGCCCTCGACCTCATGGTCTCGAAGCCTCCCGAGCCCTCAAAATAATTTATCTGAGAGCAAAATAGGTTTTAACTGTAAAATTGGTATACTCTTTGATCCGAGACCTCGAGAAGGCTCCCTGAGGTCTCGAGACTGAACTGTTGCTCATGAGCTATATTCCCTTATATGAACTCGAGCCCTCAAGACAGGCTCCCCGAGTCCTCGGTACTTAAATGTTGGTAAAGTATTCTATAAATATTGGGCTTGTTTTGTTAATTGAGAATAAGAAAACTTAATTGGTTATTATGTCTAAATCTCGTATGACTCTCAAAAGGTCCTATGCTCTCACAAAACCCTAGGAACCTTTGTTGATCTTCTCTAATCACACCCTTTATCATTCATGGAATATTCAAACCTTTTTTGAGCATCCAACCAGGGTGATTTAGATAACATCTTTCTAGGAAAACTTGTAGGATTCCAAAACCTATCCTAGATCTGCCATCGTCACTAGTTGCAAACACTAATCAAGATTTGGAGACTAAAGCAAAGGGACACTACATAGAAGAACACACATCAAGATCTGCAATCAAGACCAAGGCAAATGTTGTTCAATTTTATTTTCATTATTCATGTACGGTGGATTGAACCTTTATAATCGAACCACCTAAAAAAATAGGCGTCGAGGATTAAAGTGTGGTGGTTGAACCTCTATCAAAATTAGAGTATACTATCTGGGTGTGAAACCCTTTCATATTGTTATAGCCAAAGGTTGGATGACTCTAAGAGTGGATGTAGGTCTATACAAACCGACCACTATAAATCGTCTTGCATGTGTGATTGATTTGTGATTTGCATTGTTGGATTTATTTATTACTTGTACATAAGTTTATTCCGTTGCACATTGGTTTGAATAATTAGAAGTAATAAAAATTGGAATTGGCCTTATTCACCCCCTTTAGGACCGGCATCGTTCTAATCCAAACTTACATTTCTAAGAGAGGTCCCTTTAATAATTATTTAAAAAAAAAAAAAGAGAGGCTGCATCAATTATTTTTTTTTTTTTAAAAAAAGACTAAAATAGAACTCCTATGGTCTTCTTATTAGATTTTTCTAAGTCATAGATAGTATGACTGATATAGATGAAAATAAATATTAAAATTTTATCTCCATATGATTTAATATGTAACATTTTTATTCATAATAAATATATTATTTATATTAATTGTCATTTAAATTATCAAGATATCAAATTTAGCCATGGTTCGATTTAAATCCTCCTCCAGATTTTAATTTTAATTCAGATTTAGATTAAAAAATAAATAAATTTAAAATTTACATCCGAATCTATATAAATAGCTAGGTACACGTTTGTCCTTATCTCCCCCTTTTCCATGGCCGTTGTATTTCATTTACATAGTCTTTTTAGAGTTTATTAGACTTGTTGACCTTGACTTTGACCATTATCTTGACTAGGACTTTGCGAGAATAATCCAACCCATTCTTTCTTAGCTACCAAGACATTGCTTTTGTGTTGGTAAGACGGAACAAATCTTTCTCCGCGAGACACACATGGCTCTAAGTATTTAGCACTGCTCCATTAAAAAAATATTCTTTATTAAACATTTCAAAATAAATATACTTATTAACAATTAAAATTAAAAATAAAAAAAATTAAGAACATTAATAAGGTGTAGCGAAAGTAGTTTCTTATTATTTCATGCATCTTTCTCTATCTTAAATGTTCAAATATTCTTTCATTAAGCAAGGTATCTAGATCTCATATAGCATCACATTGATCTTTAAAGTATGTGTAAGGCTTCCTACTCACGTACACCAAATAACTCTACGAGGAATGACTCTTTAAGATAAAGTGAAAAATCAAACTCAGAACTTTCACTTCTTAAATTGGATTCCTAACCATTACACCGATTCATTCGGATTTTAACGGTTCTGATATTGAAGGATCAAAATTCTATAGTCGAAAACTATCCAATTCATTAGCAACCTTCTCTACTCAGATTCATTTCAGACATTACCGGCATTTTATATTCTAAACTTGACTTGTAAAATAGACATTTACTTTGCTTTATTTCTCATTCAAAAGCTTAGTTTTTTTTACTACTTTATCAAGAAAAGACTTACATAAAAGTATAACATACACATGACTGGGAAACAGATAAAAAATGCAGTAGACATGACTCGCATTTGGAAAAGAGAAGGAAAAAAAAAAAGGTCGAGGATGGACCATCCACCCATGTTTCTTTTCTTCTCAGGTGATGAACAAGAATAGTAGAAGGGAGCAATGCCCTTTTATTTTAAAATCATCTTCTCCTTTTCATCTTTTCTCTTTTAGGTTTCATGTGTACCCTTGGTTATTTGTCTTCGTGTACCCTTGGTTATTTGTCTTCTTTCTAATGTACAGTGGCAAGATATTTCGTATTGATACTCTCCTTTAAATCAGCTTTGAATCTCTTAAATTATACTCACATAATTGAATGCTTTTTTGGAAAACTATAAGAATATGAGATGTGTAAAATATCCTAAATTTTAATGAAGATAAATAATTATTTATAAAAGATAAAAGGAAAAGTTAAGAAATAAGATGATAATATGTGATGAAACTTTATATACCTCATGGTTCTATATTTCTATTTAGTATTTACTTCATGTAGAGAAGAAAAATCACAATGCATCAAATACATAAGTAATTTTGTTATCTTTAAAAAAAAAATGGTAATAATTTTTTTATCATATATCTTTCTCAATATAGATGAATCTCATAATCTAAATTCCAAGAGATTTGAATTTGATTGGATTGAAAATCGCTTTAAAAAAACCCATAAAAGACGATGCTCTCTTCAAATAACTTATTTTTTGGTTTTTAGAGAAATAAAATCAACATGATGCCATATTACATTATCATTTTTCTCTTTTAATGAAAGATATTTTTTAGACTTAAGAAGTTAGCTTAATAGCTCCGAGGACTGAATTGAACACTTAAAAGAAAAAAAAGTGGGTTTAATAAAAAATTAAATTTAAATAATAATCGAACTCAAATTTCCAACAATAGTTAAAAAACTTAAATTAATCATAAATTAAACATTATCAACTAAATTGATATAATTTATCTACAACCCCATTTTGAATATCTAACGGCAAGTTTGTTGGTCTCCTAGTAAACTCTATTATAGTTGGATATTGAATTATGAGAAAGGTGATATAGGTGAGTTAAGATTCCTCTATAAATATAAGTGATAGGTGATCGTTTTACCATCTTCCAAAATCTGAAAAGAGTTGTGTACTCTAATGAACGGTTAACACTCTTGTGAGAAGAATCATACACAACCAATCTATTGATTGTGTTTGAAAGTGAGAAATAGACGAGAAAAATCATAAACAGTCAATCTGTTGATTGTGTTTGAAAGTGAGAAAAAGAAGAGAGATATAAATTAGGAAACCTGAGACCAGTTTCCTTGTCACCCTGAGATTATGATTGCTCTACGACGGTTTTAAGGAAGAGCGTAGGCATTCAGTGGGTGGAATCTTCAAAAACCACACATCAGCGAGAAAGAGCTTTAAGGCAAGTGCTTCTTGGTTTTAATTTTGTTTTTAAAACCTTTAACCTGAAAGTGGATTAAGGAAGCTTGGTTCCGGAACCACTATAAAAAATCTAGAGTGTCGTCTCTCGCAGATGTGGTGGGTGGAATTCCCAACTGATTGAGTGAAATTACTCTGATTGTGAGGGTGTAAGTCCATACATAGTGAATTTGGAGATAACTCAAGGTTGAGCAAGTCCTAACAGTGGATATAGGTTGGCGAACCGAACCGCTATATATCTTATGTTCTTATGCTTGTGGTGTTAGAGTTATTTTCTTATGTTGATTGTTTAATCACATTTGGTAACACACACTCACTTGATTGGTATATCTACTGAACTTAATTAATCATCAAGATAATTTTAAAAAGGACCAACGATATTCGATTAACCTATTTAACACCCCACACTCTAGGGTCAATCATGTTGTTCTACCTCGGAAGGGAACTTTCATAAGTTATGAACTCGTGAATTTCAAATGTTTATAAAAATTGGGAAAAAAATTAAAAAAATTGTAGAAACTTTTTTAAATGATCATTAAATGAATCTTGATTATTTTTTTGTCAATAAATGTTTATGATTTTGAATTTAAATGTGATTTTGTCTAAAATTTGAAGGAAAATTGATGGAAGCCATAATTATAAACCTTATTTTCAATTAATAAAAGAAAGAAACAAAATATTAAAATACGATATCAATGGTCATCCCTCTATTCTCTTTCTCTCTCTCTCTCAATCTATTTGTTGGCATGTACACAGTTAAGGCTAGCTCATGTTGATTTCTTGCAATGAGTGTAGACCGTCCCTGCCTTACTTTATTTCTTTCCTTGATTTTAGCTTGAATTGTCCGAGACATCTGCTGAGAAAACGTTGGTTGCTCTCTTTCATTCGACTGGATTCTCTCCAGCAGGATGAGATCGCCCAGCCTGGAGGTCAAATCGCCATTCTTGTTTAAGGTTGGATTTCCTTGAGGATTTCTAGCCCTTAATTTGGGTTTTTGCTGTATATATCAACACTAAGGTCGGTCCACAGTCATAACACCATATGCAAAATTACAAACATTCTATTATGGCTTAAAAGTTTCACGGGAAACCTTCGATCAGAGCCAGTAGTTCAGGATAATTTGAATTACCACAGATTACAAGAGCATTAAATAGGAACTACTAAAACATGATACTTGTGCATTATAAGTTTGTGATTTAATTTTAAAGTATACAATGCTTGGAAATAAGATGAGGGTCAGATAATCTTAAAAAAAAAAAAAAAAATTGTTGATGTGTAGATTTAAAAGAAATTAACCTCATTAAATATTTATTATTACTTTAGTTAAATAAAATAGATGGTTGAGACATTTATATGAATCAAAGCATAAAGACATTTAAATAAAACATATTTATTATAATTAAAATGCCCACACTCTCTGCTATAATTTGAAAAGATAACTCAATTCTATATAGCCGGCCATATAGACACCCGACTTTTCTTTCTCTACACACCCGATTTTCATTTTTGAGTGGAAAAATAACCATTTTGCCCTTCTATTTTTCTTTTTGTCTGAACGAACAGACAATTCATTTTGCATTCGTTTGGACGATTAGAACGTCCGAACCAACGATTCCAAACGAATGGGTTGTGGAGAGGGATTTTCAAAAGAGATCGTTTCTATACCGATTTTTACAAACAATATATCAAAATTCATATAATCAAAATTTTATGAACTCCATGACTGATTTTAAGTGAAAAGGGTATAGTTTTAGGCTTCAAAAATCATATCCAAATAATTAAGAGGGAAGATCATTTTTTCTTAATTCTTTGGGTACGATTTTTGAAGTTTAAAGTTATACCCTTTTCATTTAAAATCATTCTCGGAGTTCATAAAATTCAGAGTAGATAAATTTTGATACATTGTTTGTAAAAATAGGTTGAGAAACCATCTCATTTGAAAACCTAAGCCAAATGCGCAAAAGTTACAGTTGGCAGAGAGGTCATTTCTCGACCGATTTTTACAAACAAGGTATCAAAATTTATCTACTCTGAATTTTATGAACTCCGGTACTGATTTCAAGTGAAAAGGGTATAGTTTTGGGCTTAAAAAACCGTACCCAAATTAAGAGGGAAGGATATTTTTTCTTAATTCTTTGGGTACAATTTTTTAAACCCAAAACTATACACTTTACACTTAAAATCAGTCCCGGAGTTCATAAAATTCAGAGTAGATAAATTTTGATAGCTTATTTGTAAAAATCGATCGAGAAACGACATCTTTTAAAAATCCCACTTCATAAGCCCATTCGTTTGGACGTTCTAATCGTCTAAACGAACGAAAAATGAACTGTCTGTTCGTTAGGACTAAAAAAATAGAAGAACAAAATGGTAATTTGCCACCAAAAATGAAAATCATGTATATAGAAAAAGAAAAGTCGAGTGTCTATATGGCCGGCCTTCTATAAAGTGTTGCATGTTATTGAAATAAATAACAAGCTGTAATTGGTAGCCAACGTCCATGGGAATTTTTCCTTATTTGAGCTTTCAAAACTAATCACCATCATGAATGTAATTTAGTAAATTATAAATCCTTTCCATAATAATGGAGATTCTATCCATTTTTTTTTTCAACCCATTTCTCTCCCAATTTAGTAATTTCTTCTTTTCTTTTTTCATTGTTTTTTCTTTTCTTCTTTTTTTTTTAAAATAAAATAGTGGAATATCAACCTATATTATAGATATCAGTCGATATCTATAATGTATGGCCGATACATATCGTATCGGCCGATATGTGTCACTCTTCAAATCCGATATGTATCGACCGATATTTTCACTAGTGATCTGAATCTCAATTTAAAGTTGAACTTAGTACACAAAAGAAAGGAAAATAATCTCAATTACATGAGAATTTCGTCCATGCACAAAGCAAAATCATCCAAGCCCTGCAATTTTGTATTGGATCCTACACATTATAATCCATGCATCCCTAACCTTACCCATGTTACTTATTTTCTTCCTAATCTCTAGTTACAATTAGCCAACCCTTATCCATCTATGGGGATTTGCTACATGTAGAAATAAGAAAAAAAAACTATATCAAAATTTCACTGCTTGAGAGAGTGGCTCACAAAACTTGCATAAAAATTGCAAATTTTATGCATTTAGGAATCCACCAAAAGAATTGCTATCCCTTGTTTCGAAATTTCTTCCACTTTGTTGGTAGCTAAAATTGGGGATCTAGATTGGTCAACCAAGCTTTCAAAGGAGAGAGGATTATTTGCAACAAAAATTTAGGAGAGAAAGGTGATATGGTATGCATATGTGGAATCCTATTATCCCTTTATATGGCCAGCAAATTGACCACTTAATTAGGCTAAAATGGGTCATTTTTAATGGATTTAAAGCCCTCACCCAATACCCAAGCCCATGAACCAATTACTTGATGGTTTTGGGCCCAAATAGAACTTGTAATGGTCTCCGTTTTACACCCTCAAATTGTTCATGTGCTAAGAGTGCCATTTCCACCAAATCTGCTTTTAATTGATTCTTGCTGTCTTCATAATCTATGTTTAGATTGAGCTCCTCATCATTTTTCTCCCTTGCTAAAATAATTCTTCATTTATTTTCATCAAAATTAAAGATTTTGACGTAAACAAACAATTTGAGTCTCCATAACTCGACAACAACGCCAAATTTCACGACACCCACTGGATGACATGAATTGAACCAAAATATAATTTTCTATGAAATTATTGTCCTCAAGGAAATAGACAAGCAACCTCTCAGTGTTTATTCTTTTAACCCAAACAATTTAGACAAAATGCTTATTTTTAGGCTCATATTTGAGCTTGGACTTTCAATTGAACTTTTTGGGTTCATCAAGCTCAGGCCAGGCTCAGGCTTTTCACTTGATAATCATGCTTGGGCTTGGCAGATTTTGATAGTTGTTGTAAACTCCCAGAATGATCTGGAATGGATGGCAAGTGACAAATAAAGACGAAGGAGGTGAACCAGATTCAAAAGGCAACACAAACACCACCTATACACACCTAAACTCTAAGCCCTGGGTTTATTAGTAAATAATTTGAAATCAATTGAGAGTCATCATGAAAAACAGAATAAATGACAAATTAAAAGCATTAAATGATAGGTAGTCATTTGAAGTGGATATCTTCCTCATGCAAGAGCAAGTCTAAGATTCAAATAATGTCAATGCATGGGCCATAGGATGAAGGGGGGGAATAAGAAATTGAATACCGTAAGAGCCTAAGCCAAGTTCCATTCAACCCAGGGGTTTAAAAATCATTTTCGGCCGATATATCGGCCGATATTTTTCTCTCTCCAGTCGATATCGGCCGATATAATACGGCCGATATTTCAGCCGATATTGTGATTATCGGCCGATAACGATATATATCAGCCGATATTCACTACTTCAAAACCGATACATATCGGCCGATATTTGCACTCCTGATTTCAACCAACAGAGGAAGAATACAGTCAAGTAGTAAAAGATTGAAAACGAAAACTCCCATAACTACACCCTTGAAGATACAAGAATATTCAAGTTCTCTCTCTACTCTCTAGCCCCTCATAACTGGAACGAAATTGAGGATCCTCTTTTTTTCTTAGAGAAGGGTTTGGAATTTATAACTGAAGTCAAGAAATCTTAACCATTCATTCGCAGCTATCATTAGAGGGAAAGCTTTGCTTTCTAAAATAATGTACAAATGTGATAGAAAGAATGTGCAGGAATCTTCTAAAAGTGGTGAAATAACCTATTAAATATGCTACTACACTTTAACAAACTATAATTTAGAGGTGAAACTCGGGTTGGGTTTTGACCCAACCCGTATGACCCTATCCTAGAAATCAACCGGGTTTGGTCATGAAAGTCAGATCAGTGGGTTGAGAAGATAGAAACCCGAATTAAATTCGGGTCGGGCCGGGTTGAGGGGATTTTCAAGTTAACCCAACATGACCCGATCAAACCCGACCTGACCCGATCAAATTTAGGCTATAATGGGTTCAAAATGAGGGTCGGGTCAGAATTCGGGTTGAGTCGGGTTATAATTCTGGTAGGGTTGGGTTGAGATGTTCAGGTCAGAAGTTTGGGTCAGGTCGGGTCGAATTCTATAGCTTAGTAACTTGGGTTTAAAACCCGACCCGACCCGATATCAGCCCTACTATAATTTCTAACTAGTGCACAATCTTTCAATGGAAAACTGCCACGAAACAATGTTGAAGCCAAAGTATATTAAAATAGAACAGTTTAGAACCATTGTCACAAATATTGTTCTCGAAATATTAATGGCGATTGATAAAATCGAGATCTTCTCAGGTTTACTAAGAAATTTATAAGAAAATCTCATAGAAAATATAATATTTTAAAAATAATAAATGAAAATATAATTAAAAAACCCACGAAATTCCACTCGTTTCATTCCATTCAAAACCCTAAACCGTCGTTTCCCTCTCCCTCTCCTTTTTCCCTTGAACCCCTTTCTCAATCCCTTCTCCCTTAAACCTTAAACCCGATTTTCAATACCCTCTTTTCACCCTTAAACCCCTTTTGCAAAGACTTCTCCCTGCAACCTCATTTTTAACCCCCTTTTCAACTCTCTTTTCAATCCCAAACCTTTGAACCCCATTTCAATTAAAAACCCTTATACGCCATTTTGAACCACCTTTTTCAAAGACTTATCTCTAAAACCCCATTTTCAACCCCCTTTTTAATTCCAAAACATTGAACCCCTTTTAAATCCCAAACCCTTAAACCTCTCAATCCCATTTTCAAACCCCATTTTCAATATACTCTCTCAATCTCTTATCTCGAGTCGAAGTTATCTCTCTCAAGCTAATGTCTGGATCTCTTATCTCGAATCGAAGGTAACTCTTATCTCATTTTTTTTTAGAAATCATTATTATTAGTGTTTTAGAGGTAAGTTTAAATCCTCAAGTGGTATGGAGTTTGTTGAGGGATGATTTGAAAGTCGTGAGGACCTTATAAATTATGTTAAGAATATAACTCTTGAATAAGGATTTGTATGTACGATAAAGTGGTCATATAATAAGGAAAATAAATTAGTCCTTGGCTGAGATAGAGGAGGTAAATATCGCAGTACGGTTAGCTTCGATGACGATGACAGAAAGAGGAAAGCATACTCTCGCCAATGTAATTGTCCTTTTGAAGTTAAAGAAAATAGATTGTTGATCGGTCATGGAAGTTGATTATAAAGAATTTAGAGCACAATCATGATATATCAGATGTATTATTAAGTCATCCAAGTACAAGAAGTTTTTTAGATTTTGAGAAAACAGTGATCATTGAAATGAGGAGTAGCAATATACCACCACAGCAAATTTTGACGACCCTTAGAAATCAAAATCCAGATATTGGAATATCTGCGGCTGATTTGTACAACTTTTGTTCTGCGCTTCGGAAAGAGCAACTAAGGAGTCGAATTACAATTGAAGCTTTAATAGAAGATCTTCAAGAAGGTGGTTATCAATACTTTCTTAACTATGACAGTGATGCTTATCTATCCCATCTATTTTTTGCACATCCGAAGTCAATTTTTCTTGCCGAGAGCTAATATAATGTGTTTCTGATGGATTGCACGTACAAAACCAATAGTTATCATATGTCATTACTTCATATCGTTGGTGTGACAAGTTCAATAAGAATTTCTGCTCATGCTTTGCATTTCTAAGAAATGAGAAATTTGAAAATTATGTATGGGCATTACAGATGTTTAAAAAGGTCTTCGGAGTGCAGCATGATCGACAAGTTCTTTTGACTGATAGGGAATTGGCGTTAAAGAATGTCATTGATTTGGAGTTCCCTAATGTTGTACATATTTTGTGTTCTTGGCACATCAACAAGAATATTGTTGCTCGTTGTAAACCTTTGTTTAAGAAAATCGAAGACTGGAATGCATTTTTTACCGAATGGAATGACCTGATTGAGTAACCAACCGAAGAAGCATTCAATATAGCGTTTGAGGCATTCAAACAAAATTTCAGAGATAATTTGCAGGTAGTGAACTACTTAACAAGGACATGGATCCCACATAGAAAATAATTTGTCAAGGCATGGATCGGCTGGTGTTTACATTTTAATAATCGAATTACTTCAAGGGTTGAGGGTGCACATTCTGTTCTGAAAAGTTATATAGCTACATCTACTGGTGACCTAGATGTTGTCCGAAAAAAGATAGCCCATGTCATTGAAAATCAATTTGAAGAGTTCAAGATTCAACTTGAGGATAAGAAGATTCGGTTTGCATGTGATGTGTCTATTCCTTTCTTTGATGAATTGAACAGCAAAGTTTCTCATTTCGCAATGAGTGAGGTTTACAAGCAATATGCTATGCTTATGAACAGGTCATTTTCACCCATTTGTACGGAAGAGTTTACAGCTTCAATGGGCCTACCGTGTGCGCACAAAATGCAATGGATGGACAAGTTACATTTCGATGACATACACCCACAATGGATAATCAACTTGATCTCATTGGATGACTTGAAGATTAAAAGGAGGAGCTCTGGGGATGTATTAGATGTACACTTTGAAGGTATTAACAACAAATATGGACATTTGTCTTCGTATGATCAAGAGATGCTCCTAAATTATCTTCAAAATCTTGCCATCCATGATAAGCCAGTCAGTCACCCTATTATACAATATTCTAGAGGACGTCATCCAGGTTTAAGGAATTCATCATAGGGCCAAACATCTACACGTCGAGATCCTTCTGTATTTGAGATTGTAGAGAATCAACTGAATGAAAGAAGACGCACAGTTTGCAAAAATATTGGTCATAATTCTAGAACATGTCGAATAGAATTACTCCTTCTACATTTGTATCTTCTAGTGTAGATTTAAATGCTGCTCCAAATCAAGATGATTTCCATGAATCACAAACAGCGAGTTTCTCTCAACTTGACCAAGTAAGTGTATATTCATATCTTTTCTACAGTCATAATAAGGTAATAAAGACTAACAACTCAAAATATTTTTTCCACAGGATAGTGGATCTTACAACTTTGGTGACGAATCGACATATAACTCTGTCATGTCCCAAGTAAGTTCTTTCCTATAGATACATAATATCAAAACATGCTAAAGTAATGCCATGCCATGGGTGTTATATGCCATGATTTCCACCTATCAACCATATCTCAATCACATAAATAATCCTCTTAATGAATAAGTCACATCAAGGTCTTGTCATGACTCTCCACGTATGCCTTATCGGTCCCACCGAACGGAGCGTGGATTCCTCTTTCATTTTAAATATCATAATCGGAATCAGTGCAGATCTCTCCCCACATTTGTTTATCGGATAACCGAATGGAGCGTGGACTCCTCATATGATCCTTCCCATGTCATGCATGAGATGTAAGTGCAAACATGTTATTTCATAATCATAGCATTTAAATCCCATACTTTAAACATAGCACTTTGATACCAAAAATAGATCATTAAACATAGAAATAAAAATCATTATATATACATAAGTCCAAGGTTTTCAATAAGGTAGGAATCCTACCAACATCCAAATATTGGATCCTTGTGTTTTCGTCAAAACCGATTACCGATCGTGTCAAAGCCGATCGTACACCTGTTTGTGAAATCCCGTTACCTTATTACATTTAACACATAAATAAATCAAATCAATGACCCATTTGATTCCCATCATTCCCTACATCATCCTATGTTCATTTTCATTTACAATCATAGTCTTTTATCCGGTTAAGTCCCCCAAGGGGTTTCGGCTATACATTAGGGCTGAAAATTATTTAAGCCCACAATAAAAACCCATCAATGGGGTTCGGCCATACAACATGGCCGAACCTCATTTTTTTGTCTTCTTGACCCTCTTTTTAGTCCTCGTTTATTTTAGAAAAAGCGGGTCCAACATCATTCATTCCTTCATTTCTTAATCTAATATTTCATGGTTAATCATTTAACTTTTTAAATACACCTAAGTCCATAAACATCATCCATGGGGTTCGGCCATACAACATGGTTGAACCCATGGTTCTTCCATTTTATCTTCTTTCCATCTTAGCCATCATCTCCTTTTCCTTTTATTTCTTAACTTGTTAACCCATAAAAATCATCCATGGGGTTCAGCCATACAACATGGCCGAACCCATGGTGCTTCATTTTTGTCATCTTATTTCTTAGCTTGATAGTCCATTAAAATATATATAGATCCATAAAAATTCCTCCATGGTTCCTCCTCTTCATCCTCTTTCCATTTTTTTAAATCACCTTGAGGATAGGTTTTCTTAAAAATTACATACAACAAGTTTAGGTCATTTGATGGGGTTCGGCCATACAACATGGCCGAACCTCATCCAATCCTCTTTAAGTCCTCAACGATCCTTGTATGTCAAAATTAGGGTTCGGCCATGCAAGGGGCCGAACCATGTTCTTTGATCATTCTCTTATGAACTTCATTTCCTCATATTTAATCATGCATGTTGTCACCCATTTAATCATGTATTATCATATCTTACCCTCCAACAAGGTTAAGGTATTTTCATTCCAAATTCTTAACCATCTTTTTTAATGGATTTTCCTTGTACATTCCATGGCCCATAACGTTTTTGGCCAACCTTTTCAATCCCATATGGAACCCCATGAGTTTCTTCTTAGTCATTAAACCCTTGTTGAATATTACATACCTCTCCCGCGGCTCCTTCGTTTCTCTAGATCTGATTTTGTTCCTTCCTCAGTGCTTCCTTCCTCCTCCTTCGTTCTTCGATTTGTCCAAGTTTAGAGCCGAAATGGGAGAGAGAGAGAGATAGATAAGAGAAGAAGATCTCTAGATTTCTTAGAGGTGTTTGAGATGGAAAACCCTAAGGGAGGGTTCGGCCTAGGTGAAGGTTGAGAGAGGGAGAAAGGGAGAGAATGAGATGGGAATTTTTCTATCTTTCTTCCAAAGAGTGGATCGGCCAAGGGTGTAGAGAGAGGGAGAGAGTGAATGAGATGAAACTTGTCTCAAGGAGAGTTAGCCCTAGGGTTTTGATGTGAGCCTTTGTTACTAACCTAATCTCCCCAACCACCCTCAACACTTCTTAGTCTTTCCCATGTGTCCCTTGGCTAACCAAGAGGACACATGGCTTACACTTGGCCTCCTCCCCCTGCCCAACGGTTTTTGGTCTAGGGTTTCCATCCTCCACCTCCCTCTTGACTCACTTAAGTCCCTTCAACTTCCATGTAACTCATTTGGGAACTCACTTCCCATTCAACTCAATATTGATTTGCACTCACCTATGTAACTCTTAACTCAAGACTTAGAATTTTTTTTTTTTAATTAATTAATTCCTTGACTCAACTCTCTTCATTTAATCTTCTTGAACTCACTCATGAGCTCACCCATGGTTGACCAAGTCAACCATGGTGGCCGGCCCTACATGTGGCCTTGGACCACACGCCACCTCACTTGATGAGGTGGATCCCATGCCTTTAGATCTTAATTGGGTACATGACCCGATTAAATCAATTCCTTGCCCATTTACCCTAAACATCAATTCATCTTGACCCATTGGGTCCCAATTGGGTTTTGACCCAATTGACCACATTTATCCAATTAATTAGAATTAACCCTATCCATGATCCATTGGACCATACTTGGGCCATTGCCCCGATTCTTATCCATCTAACATCCATTTCATCTATAAATCTTAAATTTAACAATTAAAATAGTTAATATCCAATATAATAATCGTATTGAAAATCCAGAATATTACATAACCGGTCACAAAGCCAAGTTAACAGTTCTAAAATTTTGTCATTTTTCTAATTAAGGGTCGGATTATTACAGGAGGCATCTTTCAAGAACACTATCAAAATCGTTCGGGAGCTACAAAGACAAGTGTTCTTTGTTTATTTCATTTATTATTGTACAGTAGATTAAAACTTTTTGATTGAACCACTATGAAAAATAGGTGTCAAGAAGTAGACCAAGGTAGTCGAACCTTTCAAAACTAGGTATGTATTTTTGGGTAGGTTATCCATTCATAGTGAGATCCAGATAGTCTAAGGTTAGGTGAGTCCAAGAGTAGATGTAGGTTTAGGTGAAATGACCACTATAAACATTGTGCATCTGTGGTTTGCTTTTATTGCTTGGTTATTTGAGATTTTCATTATTCCGATGCACATAATAATTTGATTAATTAAAAAGGGTAATAAAAATTGGAAAGGTCCTATTCACCCCTCCTCTAGGACCGATTTTAGCATGAATTTACAAATCATAATTTCATTGAAAGCCCCAAATGCTAGCAGGATAAACTCTGGACAAACCCCCACAACGATTTCAAACTGAAAAACAAAACGAAAAAAAAAAAAGCAAGAAACTAAGATGATAAAAGAAAGGAACGAATTCTTACAAGCAAGAAAAGATGAGACCCAGCAAGAAACAGAAAATGCCTGACGAAAAACTTAGATTTTCGGTGACAGATGAAATGCACATGGCGGAAGCAAAGATAGGAGTGACAAAAACTACTTGTTGGGGACACAGACGGAACTGGAAGTGACACACCTAAAAGCCCAAGAAAGCAACTAGAGAAGAACAAGTGGGTTTTCGACAAAGAGGGGTTTGAATGAGGGAAATAAGGAAATTGATTTGAATATAAGGATCCTAAACATAAAGTGACTTATTCGCTCTCTCAAGCCCTTAGGGGTTAATCCCGAGGTCTCGAGCTATCGAGGGCTCGGACGAATTATCAAGACCTCGAGAATGACAGAACAACATAAAATTCTAATATAATTCAAACAAATTCCATACAAATTCATACAAAACACACTTCATGTCATTCACGATATCACACAAACACCAATAGATTTTTGAAGATTTAGAAATCGAGTTGAATCTATACGTTTTGTCATGATGTCCGCTAATTGATTTTCAGTAGAAATATATTCAAACTCGATTGATTTCTCTTTCACTAATTCTCTTATGAAGTGGTGTCTGATGTCAATGTTTTTGGTCCAAGAGTGTTGGACTAGGTTCTTAGAGATGTTTATGGCACTCGTGTTGTCACACTGAAACTCATGGTTTTTTTTTTAGGCCATAATCCATTAACATTTGCCTCATCTTCTTCAGAAGAGTACAACAACTAGCTGCAGCAATGTACTCAGCTTCCACAGTGGACAATGACATGGACAATTGCTTCTTGCTATGCCAAGCAACTAAACAGTTTCCAACATAGAAGTAACCCCCACTAGTGAATTTTCTATCATCCAAATTCCCTGCCCAATCGACATTCGTGTATCCTACAGTTTGGAAGGATGTGTTATATGGATACCAAATGCCAAAGTGAGATGTGCCTGCAACATATTTGATGACTCTTTTAACAGCCATTAAGTTGGATTCCTTGGGTTTGGCTTATCAACATCCACATGCTCCTACACTAAAGGCAATGTCAGGTTTGCTTGCTTTAAGGTAGAACAAGCTCCCAATCATGCTTCTAAATAGACTTGGATCTACATCTTCTCCACCCTCATTTTTAGATAATTTTATTGTGGTGCTCATGAGAGTTATAGAATGTTTACATCCCTCATGCCCAAACCATTTGATTAAATATTTAGCATATTTGGATTGAGAGATGAAGAGACCATTATCAAGTTTCTTAACTTGTAAGCCGAGAAAATAATTCAATTTTCCAACCATACTCATTCTGAATTCCAACTTTATGAGATTGGAAAACTGCATGGCAGGATTCTCACTTGTTGACCCAAACACGATGTCATGGACATAGATTTGAGCAATCAATATAGTTTCATTGGTCCTTTGAGCAAATAAGGTTTTGTCCACACTCCCTTTTTGAAAATCATTATTTATCAAGAACTGAGTGAGAATTTCATATCAGGCTCTTGGAGCTAGTTTATGATTATACAATGCCCTTTTTAATTTAAACACATGATCTGAAAATTGTGGATCAATGAAACCTTTTAGTTGTTCCACATATACCATTTCATTCAAATACCCATTCAAGAATGCACTCTTGACATCCATTTGAAACAATTTAAATTTTAAAAGCATGAAATGGATAATAAGATATGGATCGATTCTAAACGAGCAAGAGGGGCCAATGTTTCATCGAAATCAATGCCTTCAATTTGTGTGTAGCCTTGTGCTACTAATCTAGCTTTATTTCTTACTATGATGCTGTGCTCGTGCAGATTGTTCTTGAAGATCCAATTGGTGTTAACAATATTTTTCCTTTTGGACCTAAGCACCAAGTCCCAAACTTCATTTCTAGTGAACTGACCAAGCTCCTCTTGCATTGCATTGATCCAATCCTCATCATGTAAGGCTTCATCTACATTTTTTGGTTCCAATTGAGAGGTGAAGCAAACATAACTAGGAATGTTTTCTAGTTCCCTCTTAGTTTTTACACCCATCATAAGATCTCTTAAAATTTGAGACATAGGGTGATCCTTAACTGGTTTCAATTCTTTAGTAGGAATGGGAGATGATTCTTTGGATGATGATTCATGATTAAACGGAATTAAAAGCCTGAGCCCAAGCCATTGAACAAAAAATCTTCATCCATGTCAGTTTATTTAAGTCGAGCTTGGACAAATAAACATTCTTTAATTATTACTCTCTTTTTTTCAAAAAAAAAATATGGTACAAATTTAAAAACTAACTATCAACAAGATTTGAACGCAAATCACTTACATGGGAAATAAATTTCTTTACTACTAGACGACAATAACTTCTATATCTTATTTGGACTATAAAATAATGCATATAAAAGAAAAAAAAAAAAAGCATGCACCAGTAACATAATTTATACTCTAGTACTACAATTTATGCAATAGGGATAATTTATGCGCTAGTAGATAGACATTTAAAAAGAAAGTTTCATTGTATGATAGTACATGAAGACTTTTTCATTTAAAAAAAGTCTGCGTATGAGTCACAGTAACTAGATTAAAAAAAATCGAGATATTCTAAATACATAATTACAATTTTTGAAGTACTTTTCTGAAAAAAAATCCCTTTTTAAAAACCATATCCAAAAACTCAGAAGATATAATGACAGTGAAACCGCTTTCCTATTTTCTATATTCGGTTCCTATATAATTTGGGGTGTTTCTCGTGCTTAGAGTTCATGAATCCTGCTCACGGCTGTTTTCCATTTTGGGCTCACTTATATGACTGTTTCAAAAGGTTTAAATAAATCATCTTTCTTAAAAAGGGGGCTTTTTATATTATTTATTTTACAATTTACCTTTCAATTTTACTTTTTTTTTTTCGATAAATATATTATCATTTAAATATGAAAAATTGTTGTTGATTCTTAACCCTCTTACATGAGATTCTAAATGTACGATCTCTTTAAGAAAACGAAAAAAAAAAATTGAAGGAATGATGGCAAAGTTCACCAAATGTCATAGACAAGTGGCCTCTATTCTGGGTATGGTGGGATACGTGTCTCAAAGGATGCCTTCCAAGGGGATGAAAGCAGGGTTGGCTTTGGGTTTGTCTAGCCCCTCACCATAGGTATCAAACTGGGGTCCATATCCAGATTGGTCCACTCCTAGTTCCAGACTGATCATGTTGGGCTCAACCTGAATCATGTCATATCTATCCTGGCAACATGAGGATTCTTAGGACTCATCAAGTCATAGCCCCTGACCCACACCTGCCCTACTATGTTTAAAGTTGGACCCAAGACTTGGAAATTTTCATCTCAGCTCCAGGGACCCTCAAATTTGACCCAACCCATTTACAACATTTTTTTTTTAAATTAAGGTATCGAGACATTTCACTTGAACAGGTCATTTTAACCTGACTAATTCTTAGGACACGTGAAGATCTCTCACTTCTACACACCGAATAAATAATTATGGAAAGTAGTTTATTGAAGTTGTGTGTAAATAAAACTTAAGACCTCATTTTTAAGACAGACTTCTTGAATGTAGAGCAGGCCAACCCGTTGGATTTTACCCATTTACTAAAATAGGGTCGATTTGGTTGAATCAGACGCTTATAGCAGCAATATAAGTCCAAAAGGTTTATATTCCAATGGGATGGCTAGGATAGTCTGATCAAAGATTTCACGGACAGCAACGATTTCATTTGGCCCGATCATGTTTAGGGCATTAAAATTCCATCAATTCCATGGTTGAGATTGTCCCATCAAAGCACATTCTGGTTATTCAAGGATAAACTGTTAGAATCGTTTCTTCTAGATACTCAAAAAAAAATAAAAAAATCTCTGATTCTAAAAATTACGCAATAAAATAAGAAAATTGAAAAATGTACAAGAGAGGAAAAACGTGATATTCATCAACTGTTGCAGTAGAGAGAGAGGGTTTGAAAGCTCTCTCCTCTTATGAAATCTAAAGCTCCATCCGCCTTTATGTAACCTTGAAAAGGGAGGAGATATATCTCAGCTGCGTTTTAGACTTTCTTTCCTCTTGTTGGTGATGCTCTTTTTCTCTAGCTTTGAAGATTCAAAGTTCGAGCTGCTTCTTCTCTGACCTGCTTCTGATACTTTCTTTTATGTTGCTCTGAATCACATCCTACTTGGGCCAGGATCTTTGTCTAATATCCTAGTGCTTGTATGGATCTTTGGTGGAGTTCGGAAGCTACAAATATGGACTGATGAGCAGTTTTATCTGGATAGATCGAAGGTGAATTTTTCAAGATACAAAGAAATGGAAAGTAGATTTCTTGTAAGCGAGAAATCATCGTCTCACATGAACAGAGATCCAAAAGAGAACAGTCTTCGGATCAAATTCAAAACTCAAGAGGACGAGAAAGGAAGTGCAAATTTTCAAGCTTTAGAGATCTTTCACATGGGGGTACATGACTCTTCCAAATACAGAAGAAAAAATTCAAATTTAATAAGCTTGGAGCATGAAATTTGCCACAGTAAAGACAATTCTGACGACAAAAATGGTGAATTCCGAGCAATCAATGGCGAAGATGATACTGGGGATGGAATCAATTGTAAATTTGTTGAGAGTGGAAATTTGCTGATGCTTGGAAAGGCTGGTAAGAAGTACAAGTGTTGTGTATGCGGGAAGAAGTTCAGGGGGATGAAACGGCTTTCTGGTCACATGAGATGCCATCCTGAGAGGAATTGGAGGGGAATTCGGCCACCGCCGGCAGTTAAAAAGATCTTCACGTCGACTTTACCAGAGTCGATGGACTGGAAGAAGGATGATCCGGTCGACAATTCAAATAAAAATACGATGATACAGAGGCCAGTTTATCACCATATGCCCTCACTGTCAACTTGGTCTGCAAGGAGACGCCGGAAGATCTCAGCTCCTGTCAATGATCCAGAGGCCATTCCCAATTGCATCGAAAATTTGGATGCTGTTTACAATCTTCTCATGCTTGCTCGTGGAGATCCTTTGGAGTTATTTGAAAAGAAACAGGTTACAGTGAAATCAGAAGCAAGGAACACTGATTTGGTACCAAACAAGTCGAAAAATTTCGAAGGAGAGAACGTTACGGAAAAAGGGTTGGATCTGAAATGCACGAACATGGTTTCTGTATCAGATGTCGGAGATGTGTCTGGAGATTTGAAGCAAAATGGGACGGAATTAGAGAGCCAGAGTCACATACATGGGAAGAAGAAGGTCAACTACATGGCTGAAATCAGCAAGAACGAAAAGAAGAACATGAAGAGGAAGAGGAAGAGAAAGATTAGAAATTTAAAATCAGTAGGTAGTGGGAGGTATACTTGTTCCACATGCAATAAATCCTTTCCTTCTCACCAAGCATTAGGTGGCCACAGATCCAGTCACAGGAAAGAAAACAACCGTTCAGTGGCAATTGGAGTAGGCAAATTTGAGGAAGGAGATGATGATTTTGAAGATGGTGGACACATGATCAGTGATCCAGCCCCTTTGAAAGGAAAACCCGATTCAGACGACACATTGCAAAAGGCGACAACACCGCATTGTTGCAATAGTGCATTACTAATAGGGGAGCAGCTTCTCAGGGGACACCAGAGGAACCTCTGTATCAAAAGCCCAGTCCAAGCTCCTCTTAGCTCTGCTTTGCAGGAAACTGATGATGAAGAAATCGGCCGCCAATTGCATGGTTTTGATCTCAATGAGTCGCCTACGGTTGACGACAATGAGTGTCTGAATTCTGCTCCATCTCCATGCCCTGAGCTGATGGAGTTTGCACCTTCTTTTACTCTGTAGATTGCACCTTCTTTTACTCTGTAGATCAACTCCTAGCTTCACCTCTCAAATTTTAGCATGCAATGTGACTCAATTCAGTAGCATTTTAAATGTCTACTACTTAATCCTACTGTATTAAGAAGCTGTTTGTTCCCAATCAACTATGATAATTAGAAGTATGATGCATTTCCTGTGCTTGAAGTATTAACCAATTATCTGTCTCTTCTTTGGTTTTCTTTTTCTTTTTTTTTACCCTCCACTGTAGCAAAATACCAAGTACCAGTTATCAATGCAGAATGATTGGATGGACTGAAGCTTTTGTTATTTTCTTTTGCAGTGAAGAACTCAAGATATTGTAAGTAGGCTCTTCTATTCACTTTTAGAATCTAAAATTCCCTACGAAAGAATTTCAAGAATAAGAATATATTTCACTTGTTTCTTTATGTATGAATGTATTGAAGTGGTGTTTGACTGTTTGAGCATTTCAAAGGGTTTTTTCCTTTTATTTTTTTTAATAGTATGCGTTGTAACAAAAGTTCTGAGTTCTGAGTTTGATTCTCATTCTATCTCAATGGGTCACTCCATATAAAATTACTCGATGTATATGGGTAAGAAGACTTACACATGACCAAAGAATTAGTTGAGTCCTCTAGAAGATCTAGACAACTTTACTCATAGTCTTTGGCGTGGGGTTTGCCCTCTTATGTCATGGGATCAAATCTTGGTGCTGCCACTTGACTTATCTGGGCCAACTGTGTGGGCAATGGCGGTTGAGCTCTGGAGAATTAATCTTGTTCAGTTAATACCTCAAGAATACCCTTGTTATATAAAAAAAAAAAAACTGTAAGACAGAGCAATGACTTCTTTGCCCAATAAAGGCATTGAAAGGTTCAACGCTACACAGTAATTTGTGGGTTTGAGTAATTCTAGTATGAGTGTCGTATGGACCGTCGTTCATGAAATACATTCTATCAAGTTTAATTATGATATTAATGTAAAATAACAATTTTAATGATAATAATAAATAATTTTGTTATTTTTTATGACCATGCAATTTTGTAGGCAACTAATAGTAAATTATACTCCCTCTGTCTCAATTTAGTTGTCTCATATGGATTTTTGAATAGTTCCAAAATAGTTGTCCCATTTATATTGCAGTAGTATAAAGTTTGTTGAAATGGATGAGAATCACCTCTCAGCTACATGGTATTTTAAAGTGAAATTTAAGTTCCTTAAAAAATACAAATGTTTAAAATGAGACAACTAAAATGAGATGGAGGAAATATTAAAGAAAACATACGGTAGTACCTACTGACAATAGCTACCTATAATACCATCAACAACACAAAGGTTCCAATTAAGTTTTTTTTTTTTTTTTTTCAGAGATTCGTCTAAACCTATGGTCTTTGTTAATTGAACCATTACATCCTTTGGCCTTTCTTAAGCTTTGAAAGATTCAAACTCATGTAATGAACTTTTTCAAGTCTTGATTAGGTCATTAGCTGTGGCTATTTGAAAAAAGGATCCTATGGTTGGATTCTTTTTCTATCTGATTTTGGAAACTAACGGGCTGTGTTTGGACGTAAAAAAACTCCAAGTAGTAGAAGTCTTTTTACTTCTCTTTTGGTAAGAGATGCTAATTTGAATTAGTTTAGGTGGAGAGCTTAGTAAGGATGCATAAAGTTATCATTTAGGTATTTTTTTAAGAACAAGTATAATTTTTTATTAGGAATGTTCAATGAAATTGAAAGGATATTTTAAACTCAATATGTGGGCCAACTTTTAGTTGAAAAATCAAATTCTAACTACTTGATTTTAGCAATCAAATCACCAGATATCTTAAAAAAAAAAAAAAGATATCTCGTGATATTTGACCACTTGGATCAAATAGCTAAGATCTAATTGTTTAGTTGAAATTTAGTTTGAAATTTAGTTCTTGTGTCAAGCTTTAAACAAAATATCAATCTCATCGGTAAGATTTTATTGAACTTCAAAAAAAATGTAGAAGTGTAATTGGGTGTAACCTAAGTCGTAAGTTGCATAGAACATCTCCTCTATAGGAGAGTACTCTTCAAAGAGGTGAAGAATATCATTTCTCTGAGAGTAGGAGAACTTTAGGATCTTGTATACTCCACTTTCTCCTAGAAAGAGAAGCCAAACAGGATAACTTACACTTCTCCTGGGATGTCTCCTCGCTTGTGTATCGATAGAGAAGTCATAAGAGATTTTTGTTTGGATGCACTCTTCATGAGAAAATAGGGTCCATGAACAGTGATCTTTTCCTCCTTTAAAAGAATATGGTGTTCTCCACCTTTGTCGAGAGAAGAAATAAAAATAGGTAGAAGTTCTTACCCCTTCATGACCTCCTACCTCAAGTTCTATTCATTTAAATACAACTCATAACGGTTATTCACATAGTGAGAGAGAGATTTGTCAAGAAAGATGAAGTGGTTGTGGAGCCTTGAGAGTCTTGGAATAATCTTCTTTTTCTCTCTTGATTTTCGTTTACTCTACTTTGTAAATGAAGGTAACCTTTGCACCATTTTTGTAACGACCTAACTCCTCAAGCACGATATTGTCTGTTTTGGGCCCCACCTGGACCCTCACATTTCGTTCCTGAACATGGTCCACTTGGTCAGGCCCAAAATGCTTCATGCTAGGAAGAGAAAGCTCCTCTTATAAACCGACCTACACCCCCATCTCCTTGGGTGATGTGGGACAATTCCTACATGCCCGGGTGAGAGTTGGGCAACACAATCCATCCTTCATAAGCCTAGAGTAGTCATGGGCTCGACACAAGGCCCACACAAGAAGAGGGTTGAATCATTCTCTGATACTATTTTGTAACGACCCAACTCTCTAAGCATGATATTGTCCGCTTTGGACTCCACATGGAGCCGCATGGTTTTGTTCCTGTATCCGACCCATTTTGACCAGACCCAAAAGGCCTCATAATAGGGAGAGGGGGCTCCTCTTATAAATCCACCCACATGCCCATCTCCCAGGGCGGTGTGGGACAATTCCCACATGCCCAGGTGGTGCTACGCGTCACTATTTTAGAGTTGATTAAGCCATTCATATATGGTCCCATAAAGAGAGCTTTTTAAGTTTTTTAAATCAATATTTTCTTGTTTTCAGTAAGCTTTAATTTTACATTATGCTTGAGTGAATTTATGATGCTGAAACCATGATAGCACATGTGCATGAGGCACTAGTATGATATTTTGGTTTTATTTGATTTTCACAGTTTTTACAATGCTAATTGACATGAAATAGGATTCATTGGATGGATTTTTCGATAATCTATCAAACAAGTCCAAGTTTATGCATTCCGACAGGTATATAAAAAGTTATGACATGTTTTCTGATAAAGTGATTAGTTTGAGTTTGTAAAAAATTCCACATCAGTTATTTTCAAAATTCGTCATGTACAGGTATATTATAAATACTATTTGGAAGCCTCGCGTCTAAAGCAAAGCTTAGTTGAATTAAATTGAGTTCTATTATTTTATTTGTGAAATTTTGAAAGGTTTTTGTCCAAATTCACATAAAAGAGTAATCTTAAGGAGATTGTCATTTTCTTTTGGATTTTCTCCTTGAAAACTTGTCTTAGTTGGTTCCATGGGAGCAATGAAGATCAAGAATCAAGCATTCTCAATTAAATATTAAAGGTATTTTCTAATTTATTTCAGTTTAGAAAAAAAATTAATAATTTATTATTTTTGAAGTTGAGTACGAAGAATCTATTGTTGGGCAAACATTTTTTGAAAATTATATTTTATAGATGGTAATTTGTTAAAATTGTTTCTTCTAAGTCTAATCATTGAATATAGACAAAATCATTTCAGATCCTTAGACAACATCAATTTACTTGTAAGTCAATGTATCAAATTAAAATATATTCAATAACGAATTGAATAGTGAAAAGTAGTTCAAGACTCTGAACTCTTTCCATGATACATGAATAGGCTTTCACTTCCTTATCAAATTTGGACACCTAAATTGTTTCAGAACTGCATGACACTCAACCATGTGACTTTCAATTAAATTCAAAAGCAATCATTTTTGTAATTATAAAATTGTGAATTTAAATGTTTTAATTTAGATAGACAAGTGGATACACATAAAATTTTATGAAATTCAATTATAAACGTCCACCAAAAATAAATATAGTAAAAATAAATTTATGACATGATGTATTCTAAGGGCAGTGGCTATCACTAGCGAGGGTTTTAGGCTAGGTTTTCTACGATTTCCACATATAATTTTTTTTTAAAAAAACATCCTCTGTAAATAAATATAGTAAATAATTTTAAATTAATAATAATGCAATATAAAATCATAAATGAGTCCACATTAAAATCTATTTAGATGATCGAGTCTATGAAACTGACTAATTTTCTTTAGGAAAAGATATGTTTAAATGCCGCATGAAATTCCAAAAGCGTGATTGAAAACTCTCAAGTGTGGAAAGGAGAGCGAGAGAGAGAGGAAAGGGGACTTTAATATTCTCGTGAGCCATTGAAAGCAACCATTGTACGAATGACTTGACTTTATATCCAATTCCACAATTTCCACGCTACTTCCCTAACTTCCTGTCGTTCCCACTCAGACGACTCCTCCCATTCATTTAATTTTAAAATATTCTAAGCTACAGTCAATTATTTATATTTTTGTATCGGAGAATATTTATATATGATTTTGTTGCTTGTGCTGTACAATTTTCCTTCCTTTTTTTCCTGTATTGTTTGGATGAAGGCTTTGAGTAACATTAAAAAAAAAAAATCAATTATTGAATAGTATATTCTAAATAGTTCATTTGTGTTGGGGGTACTTGTATATGGCAATGAATAGACAAGTAAGATGTTTCTCTTTTTATTAGTTAAAACATAGTGTGCGATCTCTGAATCATCCACTTGTTGTAGGAAGCTAATTTTATTTTATATATTTTGTACGCAAGTGAAATCATTATTATCAAAATTATTTATTTTATTAATTTAAAGTTTTCTAGTGTGTTTGTGATTTAAAGTTAAAATTGTTTAGTTATCAATTTTGTTTTGTTCCTACCAATATATTTTAGATCTAGCCAAAGAATAGAATGGGTTTAGTTATAGCATCAGGTTCTGTTCTAGCCTATTGTGGACCATTTTGGTCTCTTCCAGCCGTAATGGGCTTGATCCACTCCGTAATGGCCTATTTCAGCCCCTACCCTTTTTGCTCTATGAAATGATTTTTTTAATTTTTTAAGCATGCATATTAAATCTGTAATGACCCAATCCAATGTTTCGTGGTTTTTAAGGAGATCTACGGATCTCCGAGGCAGTTTTTTGGAGTCTTGGTAGTAGTGCATAGTGTGTGAGCTCACTGTTCAACCCTATTTTGCCTGGTATCGAGCTCGGGAGCTCGAGTGATATTTTCGTAATTTTAAGTAAGTCAGTTTTATCATAATTAAATATTTAAAAATTCACGGAACATTAAATTTAAACAATTAGATCCCCAAGTTTGGCACACACTCTTCCCTCAAAAAGATTCACATGAAAAAAATAGAGACTCCCACTTGTCCATTGTGGCAGTTATCCAATTGATTTTCCGAGTATTTTTTAGATTTATGAAAAATAGAAAATGATTTATTAAAAATATTCCCCGGACTTATTTTTCAGCGAGATTTCACCAGTGTATTTAGTTTTTATCCTAAAATTTAAGAAAAGCACTCGGGACCAATTTTGAGGCCAAAAGCCATGTTTTTAAGTTTGACTCGTGTTTTCACTCGAAACCTGTTTACTGTATATAGTAAACTCGTCCTAACTCATCTCATTTCCAGCCTAGGGAGCCATTTCCTTCCCTTTTTTTGGAAACCAGCTATCCCTCACCCTTTCCCTTTTCGTTCTTGGTGTCGGTCACCCGTTGGAAGTCCAATTTCTCCGTGTTTCTTTGAGATTTTTGCGTTAGTTCTTCGGATTTGTTGTGTGTACCTTGGATTATGTTGCTTTACAACCAAACTCCCCGATTTCAGGTGATTTCTCCTTCCATCTCCTTCTTTCCTTGTTTTCCCGCTTTCTTGGAATGTAGATTTGGGTGTTTATCACGTATTTGGTATTCCTGCGTGTTTTTCACGTTTTCCCTAGTTTTCTCGTCACTAGATCTGTCCTTGTAAAGGAGACAAGCCTCGGAACTTTCCAGACTTATCTCGGAACTCAGCCTTCGTTCGAAGGTAATGGAGTTTAGTCCTACCCTTTGACCCTTTACATATTGCTTGATTATCGATGCTTTGTACATAATGTATAAAATGAGATAATCAATATGCAAAGTGATGTGTGTTGAGAAGAGTACTTAATACTAAATACAATCACATAAAGATCAAACACCATAAGACTAATTTTAAAGTGGTTTGGTTAGCCAACCTACACCACTGTTAGGACTCGCTCCACCTTGAGCTATCCCAAAATCCATTAAGTGGGGACTTACACCCTCACAATTAGAGTATGAATTCCATCTCACTCAATCGGCTAGGAATTTTACCCACCACTGTAGAATAGAAATTCCACATATTCATTTGGCTGGGAATTCCACCCACCACATGTACCGGAGACGACGCTCCAGATTTTTTATGGTGGTTCCGGAACCAAGCTTCCTTAATCCACATTCGGAACAAAGGTTTTAAAATAAAATTAAAACCAAGAAGCACTTGCCTTTGACGCTCTTTCTCTTGATGTGTGCTTTTTCAAGATCCACCCAATGTGTGCCAGTGCCGACGCTCCTCCTTATTGTCGTCTTAAAGCAATCACAATCCAGGGCAACAAAGAAACTGATTTTATTAAAAGTTTCCTAGTTTATGTTATTTTTTCCCCCTCTCTTTCTCACTATCAAACTTAATCAATAGATTGGTTGTTTATGAGTTTTCTTTCCTTCTCTCTCTCTCTCACAACTCAATCCATACGATTGGTTGTATTTGATTCCCCAAGTGTAAGCACGAGAGAGAGAGTGATCCTTCTATTGGCCCTTGTTAAGCTCACTGATAATGATGAGGGCCCAACTGATTTTGCCAAAGGATGCCAACTGGTTGCATAAAGATTGGTTTATACAGAGAATGCAACCAGTTGCAGTAACGGTAATGTAGCGACAGGTCAGTTGCAATGAGGGGTCGGTGACTAGAAATGTTACCGTTACAAACCCGACCATTATGCATTAAGTGCACTCCCAACGGTAATATTATTTTCATGGTCGACATTTCGGTGTCGTCGATGGGTCGACAGTCATGCCACCGAGGGGTCAGTCCATACGAGAGGCTCGATCTGGGGTAACACCAAGCTGATAAAGTTTCAAGTCCAGAAACTAGTCATACTTAGAACGACCTGTAGCCTTTTACCGAGGGGTTGGTCATGGCTACTCTCGATCGGTCTTTGAACTACCGATATGTCTATTTTCTCGATAGCCTACCTGACTTCTAAGTTCCAAAACTCATACATCTTATCGAAGAGTCGTTGACCACGAGGGGTCGGTATATACGAGACTCTCGATTAGAGGCTTTCCCAGAATGACAGTTCTTTGATCCAAAACTTACGCCAATCGAGCCGATTAGTCCTTGACCACGATGGGTCGATCCTGTCTCCACGGAGGGGTGAGAATGACTGATTGAGCTGACAGTAAAACCAAATACATATTTCCAAGTTGGGTTCCAATTCATTGTCAAGCTACTTCTCTATGCTTTTATGATTTAAGCATTTGTTCAGCTAAGCCTATGAATAGTCATCTCTAAGGTGTGGGCACCACCTAAAGTTATTTAGGGCCACAATACCTGTTTTGTAATGATGAGCTTCAATCCGATGGAGCATGATCTTCACTCTTGATCACCTTGGATCTTTAAGTTTCTAGCAAGTGCTTCTTTTCCAGTCATGGAATTGACAAACTTAGGGACTTGGCCAAGCCGAGGCACTAACAATCTGCCCCTTTGTCAATTTCATGACAAAACCTAAAAGTTAACCCAGTTACAATTCCACCCTTATTATATCTCATTTGAATGCAAAATATTACATTGATTACATGTACATATTTAAATGGAAAACAAGACTATGAACTTCGCATATTCTTGCTAAGCATGCTTCATTTCATGTTTACCTGTTCAAGCACGTAAGCAAGCAAACACTAAGAAATCATTAGAGGAGTTAGGCCCAAAAATATAAATATGCATTCATGGACTAAGTAAGATTCGAATTCATTCTCCCCCATACACCATCATATCCTAGCAACCAACACTACCCAATGTTGAGAAGATTTCTCCCCCAATCTCCTTGAGTGTTATCTCCCAAACTCTAAGCATGGACATTCTCCCAATGTCCATTGGCTTCTTCATCTTCTTCCCTATTCTTCCAAGCACTTTAGCTTAACCAATTTCTTCCCATTATTGGTTTTGATGTCATTCAATTGACAAAAATTAGTATGCAGACATTGATTTTCAAGCACTCCCCCATGCATCTTGCATTCAGTGCTTAACTAAATTCTGCTCCAACTCATGGTTCTCCCCTATTGTTCAAAGCACACTTCTCATGCATCAAAGTTTGTTTGCCCCTGCACAAACTAAGTTCCAACTTAGCTTATTTCTTCCATGAGTTAGGATAATATCATAGCTTCCTTTATAGTCTTCTCCCCCATTCTCCAAGCTATCTTTTGTAGCTTCTTTGACTCATTTCCCCCAAGGAGTAAGCTAAATTTTCTAGCTTCTCCTAATTATCTTTCTCATAAACTTAGTTGCCTATAAGTTTTTTTTTTGCCAAGCTTCTCTTCAAGCTTGCATTAGCTGTCCTCCTTACACTATCATGATCAATGACATTAGCTAAGCAGCACATATTTTGTGCTCCCCCAAACTCCCAGGTGTGTGCCATATCACAGACCGATCCTTATCTACCTTACATGCCAATATGAAACCAACTCATTAGATCTTGCATGTTAGTTTATTTAACAAAATCCATGTTATTAATGTATATGAGATAGAAGGCATTTCATTAATACACACATTAAATCAAACCATATCATTTTATTGATAAACAAATCATTACATATGGTTTGGGAGAAGGGCAAATGGATATTTAGACAAAACATTAACATAGTTTTTTCCAAAATATGAAACATAAGTCATGAAAAACTATCCTAAGCAGAGCCATCCGGAGGAGGAGATGCTGGAGGAGAAAGGTCGATACGTCAGGAGAGGTTGACTATTGATTGTCGTGATGCAGAGGTTTCTTTGTGGGCACTTTGAGTGAATCTTTCCACGAAGTCGTCTAGCCCATCCAGATGTGCCTCAATTTGAGAGGCTCGATGTTAGGTTTTGCAGATAAATCGAATCAAGGCTTGTAACTTAGGGGTGTCTGTATTTTTTACATTCACTCCTCCTTTTTTATCAGAGCTGTCCAGTAAAGAGATTATTTCTGCTTCGGTTCTCAGGTTTTGTCCAGATTGAGACCTGAGAGAGTACCGACAGCTGGATGTTGTCCTTGGAGCAGGGATTTTTCTGTGAGGAGTACTCTTAGGAACAGAGCTCGATTCTGGAGTATCATGCATGAATCTGGGTGATCTCCTTAGGAAATGAGAGCTGAACTCAGGGATTTTCGACGGTCGAAGACCAAGATTTAGTTGTCTCTCTTTTCGACATGGTTGCTTGGAAAGAGCTGTCCAAGGTTTACCCAAACACTAAATCTCACAAACACTGTGACACCCTTGCTTCTTGAAGTGAGAGAAGCAAAAACCCTATGGTTTTTCGGTGAGGTTTCGCTCTGGGTAGTCTTATCGACTAATGTAGGGAACGGGACAAGAAGGAAATTTCCAGAGCTTAGAGGGAAAAAGAACGACGATTTTGAATTGATCTGTCGTTTTCACAGAAAAAGTTTTTTTAACTTAATCTTTCTAATTCACCGACAAGTCGTGACCAACGACTGGTCTGTGTCGATATGTTGATATGTATCGACATGTATCCCTTTTTCAGATAGTGTTCTGATTCCCAATAGTAACGACATGTCTTTTCCTCTGACTAGTCTATCATTCGACTTGGGTTTTATGAAGGATGACTGGGTATGTGTGTGTGTGTGTTTTCAATGTTCTTTGATCATCAAGTTTTGCTTATACACCTTTAAATGCCAGTGATGATACATACATTCACACCGTTTTTGTGCCATTTGAAGATTCAATTCATCCTTCTGAAAGTAGGCACAAAACATGGATTATAGATCTCTCCTAGATCCAAATCAATCCAAGTACCATGCACATATTTAATTTACCAATTCAAACATATTGCCTGTAACGCCCCGCCCTTTTCGAGAATTTCAGAGTCTAAATTTTTTTTTTTATAAATAATAAACATCGGAAAAGAGTGGGCGGCGTCACGACGCGAGTTAAGTTCAGACTACCCAAGTCTGAACCTTAACTGGCCACCCATGTGTACATGGAATAGACCATGATAGTGAATCACACATGGAACTAACATCAACATGCGGAATAAAAAGACGAGATAACAAGTAACAGTCTTAAACATTAAATAACATAGATCAACCATCCACAGGTTATTATCCTAATCAAACCATAGCAAATAACGAATTGTTACATGTCCAACAAAAGTATTCAAATGACAGTAATATAACGTAATCCAAATCCATCATTAAAGCACTTAGGCTCAGCTCCCCTCCCGGTCAATGACCTTTCCTTTCCCTTTGTTTGTACCTGCAATCTCCTCTGAGGATAGAATTAGGGCGTTAGATCAACGCGCCCAGTAGGTTCTCGAATCAGGGCTATCACATGTTAGCATATAAAACATGCATATACATATCATAGTACATGATCAATAAAAACAGGTAAAACAATGCTATGAAATATGCACATGCAATGAGCATCCCCCATCATGTACTTTCATAGCCATCACTTGACGTGCCTTGCACCGACAAGGTAAATTACAACACACTTTCATCTTTTTTATAAAATATGTACATGCAATGAGCAACCCCATCATGTACAATCGTAGCCATCACTTGACGTGCCTTGCACCGACAAGGTAAATTACAACACACTTTCATCTCTTCTATAAAATATGTACATGCAATGAGCAACCCCCATCATGTACATTCGTAGCCATCACTGTAGAACTTCATTCATTATCCCATGCCTATGCATGAGATGCCAATGCCTGTATGCCATTTGTTAATGCATAATATATCATTTGAAACACATATATTAAAACAAGAGTATCATAAGAAAACTGGGTAAAAACCGTGGTTACAAGTAGGTAGGAAACCTACAGAAGATTCACTTCAGTACTTGATCTTTCTTTCGAGTCACCCGGTCACGACTCGCACGTCGTTCAACTTCCGGTACCTTGTCCATATAACAATCAATAAATCATACTATCACTTACTTGTTCATTCATATCTAAGATCCAACCACATCATGTGAGTCCTTTGATCAATCCCTTCGTTTGACTTGTATTCACAGATTTGCCATTGGTATAACCAATGTCTAATCTTGCTCATAATCAAAGTTCATAAAAGTAATCTACCTTAGTGGCTGGTTATTTACTTATCACTAAGTCCAAAGATAAATCCATATGTTTACTTAATCCAACTCATACAACCAAGTCATAATCTCCAACAAAACAATCTATGGGGTTCGGCCATTCATATGGCCGAACCCTATGATCCTCCTACACAATGATCCCATCATTTGTTTACAAGTTAGGCTCTACCATTTAGCAATATTAACTACAAGGTTCAGCCATCCCATGGCCAACCCAAAATAGCAAGCTTATTTCATTTAACATACATAGGAAAACCCATAAATCTTGGTCTATTCATCCCAAAACTAGCCCCATGGGGTTCGGCCATGCACATGGCCGAACCCAATGGTTCTCTTGATCTGATTGATCCCTCAACTCCCATGATTATTCATGATTTAACATGTTAACCCAACCATGAATTACACATGGTTCAGCCGCATAAACATCAACCAAAATAGTAAATTAACCTCACCAAATCATACCAATTACTTACATGGGGTTCGGCCATTCAAGGTGGCCGAACCCAATGTCCAAGTTTTGGTCTTTCATACATGCTTTAGGTGTTATTTAACCATGCAATATCAGTATTATATTGCTTCCTTTAAACCACTTAAAAACCATCTAATTAAATTCATCCAAACAGTCCATAAAGTACATGGTTTCCATGTTTCACAACATGAAAACCAACAATACTTTGCATGGGGTTTGGCCCTCCATGGTGGCCGAACCCAATGATTACTTTCACTATTTTTAAACTTCCAATCTTCATGTAATAAACAACATATTATTACCGAGTTGAACCCTTTAGAAATTCATCTAAAAACCAACCCAATTTCATAGGGTTCGGCCATGCTCATTGGCCGAACACTATGACCTTTGGTTTTTTTTTTTTGAAACATTTACTCATTCACCTTGGGTCTGAACCAAACATCTAAATCCATGTTTTAACCTTCTTTAAACATGCATTTTAAATCAATTACAAACATCTAACATCAGTCCCAACTTATATGGTTTTTACTTCTAAAAACCATCAAAACTAACCACTTGTTTCCATGGGATTCGGCCATGCTAAGTGGCCGAACCCAATGATCCATTTCCATCTTTTAATCCACTGATTTTAGACCATATAAACTTCAGTCCCTATGTCATTCAGATCCATGTTTTTTAACCATTCTAAAACATGTATTTAAATCTTAAATGAAAACCCAAAAACAGTCCACAAAATCTATGGTTTTCATGTTTCAAAACATGAAAACCAAGCCATCTCTTACATGGGGTTCGGCCCTTCATGGTGGCCGAACCCAATGGTTATTTTTACTATTTTAAATCCTCCATAATCAAGGTTAAGTACTGGTGTATTCGGCCATGATCATGGCCCAATCCACACCCCATTTGTTCCATGTTTTTCAACAAAACTCAATAGAAATACTTACCAAATTCTAAGCTTTTCTTATGCCTTTGCTCCTTGCCTTCTTCCCTCTTGTTTCCTTCCTTCTTTCTTCTTTTGTCTCAGCTGGTTTATGCTTGATCTACTGGTGAAACACCAGCAGCTGGTTCAGCCAAGAAGATGATGTTCTTGAGAGGGGGAGAGATGAGGATTTCCAAGAATTTTGGCAATGTAATTCGGCCAAATGAGTGGTCTAATCCTTTTGTTAAATCAGCCAAACCTCACTCCTTAATCCTCATAATTTCTTGTCAAAAATGAGGAGATGCTGGGTGCCATCCAAGGCACCCCTTGATACCAACCATTGCAACCATTCACTTCAGCCCATGCAATCACAACTCAATCCCATGTATTCTCATTTAACATTAACCATGGAAATCACCAAAACAAGTCCCCAACGTGTGGGACTTGTTTTGGTTGGTTTAAGACCAGCCAACCTCTTCAAATTCCCTCTCAACTCACTGATTTTACAGCCCCTTCAATTTCCATTTTGACTCACCCAACTCAAGATATTTTTATTCCAACCCAACTCATCACATTTAATGCATTTCATTTAATGCACATGAGTTGACTCATAACTTGATTTAATTCCAACTCACTTCAGTCCCACTCACTGATTTGACTCGTGTTTTATCTCCCTTGAGGGTCCACACGGTCAACCATAGTCAACTCGACCCGTTGGGTCCACTTTTAGCTCCTTGACCCGTTTTTGACTCCATGACCCAAATATGGAATTTTGGTCATTTGTAAATGGTTTTCACATATGGATCAGGCCTACCCATTTCTCCTCCACTTGATTTCCAATCAAATAAGCTTAACCCTATTTAATTTAAGTTCACAAACGGTCAAATAATTCAGTATGACCCGATGGGTCCCATTTGGGCCCTTTGACCCATTTAGCCATTTTTGACCCAATTGATGAAAATTACCCATCCAATCAAACTTAACATTCATATAGTATCATATGATTTTATTTTGAGCAATGGGCCCCACTATTTCCTTATTTAACATCACAAAATAATTAATTTAACAACTCAGGGGCATTTTGGTAATTTTCCACTTCATTGAGAAAATGGGGTGTTACATTGCCCAGGTGTGGGATGCCATTTGATGCGGCATTTCAAGGCTTTAGCAAAGGCAGGTGTCTACGAAAAAGAGTCATTCCACATAATGTAAAGTAACGAATATTGGAATGAGACACAAAACACACTGATCATCTATTCATTTCCTGTTTTGAAACATGGAAATGAAGTATGATGCTACACACATAGCTCTTACACCGGATATCATGTTATTACCCAAAACATGATGAACATTTTTACCATTCTTTTAAGCATACTCCATTCCTTGAAATGAGTTGGTACTTAAATGGATTATTTGTTCATTTTGATCAGTACTTTTGGTAGGTCACAAAAAAAAAAAAAATCCATTTAAAGACATAGAGCATGTTTCATTCCACACGGGATTCACAAATTTAGGAACTTGGAATGAAACAACACTGTGTATGTATACCATACATACCCTATACATGAGGTAATGCACAAACTACATTCACTTCCTAAAGATGCACAAATCACCTGGCATATGAGATGAAATGAGACAAGTATAATCCAATATTAGAGTGCAATCATACATGTACAATGAATATCTTACATTAGATCAATCCAACAATCAAACAATAATATGAATTGAATGTAAGATACACAATGATTCCAAAACATGTTTCAAATGTGATACCAACAGTGGAATCCCTTCGCACATTTGAACATAACCTTATGACCCTTAGAATCTAAGTCCACAATCTGGTAATGGCCTTTATCAAATCTGGTTTTAATTTTGGGTGCCTTCCCATATGATATTTTGAATCAAAATTTTCAGATTTTTTACCACGATGTTGTCCTAACATAAGAGGCAAACATATTGGTACATGGCCACAAAGGATACTTGAAGGTCATTACCTTCATCAAGTTCCTTTACTCTATCCTCTTCTTCTCTTGGAGGATTTAGCTTGGACTTTTTCAATGGATGAATCATTCACCTATAATCTCATAACACAACTTGGTCATGATAGGTGGTGATATCCATTGGGCTAGAAAAGGTAAATTTTTCGTAGATTCTTTCAGCCTCTTTTGTTGCTTCATATCTTTTAAATATTTTAAATGCATATTATGAGACAACACTAATGAAATGATATTTGTTTGTTTTAAAGGGCATAGTCATTTCATCACTAGTCCAAGCTTATTTGGTCTTTGGAAGAGTGATCATGGAAGTTGAAGATTTTTTCCAATATCTCTTCCATAGGCATTGAGCACTTTCTATTCACCTACTTATTTCCAACCATATTTAATGATGAAAATGTTAAAAAAAATTCAGTCCATTTTTCATCACAAATGGAGGTTTGAAAATATCATAATTTTCTCTCATAGCCATTGTTCTAGCACGGATCAACTCGGATGATTAGATCATTTCTTAAGAGCACGAGACCCTGATACCAATTGAAAGTTTCATTTTTAATGTGCTAGAACAACATGATTGACCCCAGAGGGGGGATGAATAGGTCAATCCTGTTTTGCATGGTATTTACAAATTTTTTTATTGTTTTAAGTGCAACAGAACATTCATCAAGAGATTTGTTTAGTGTGATAATTTCTTTAAGTGATCACACACTAAGATTATGACCCTTTACATATTTCTTGATTATTAATACTTTGTGCATAATGTATAAAATGAGATAATCAACATGCACAGTGATGTGTGTTGAGAAGAGTACTTAAATACTAAATACAAACACACAAAGATCAAACACCATAAGGCCAATTTTAAAGTGGTTCAGTTAGCCAACCTACATCTGTAACACCCTGGATTTCCTTAACTTATAAAATTATTGGATTGGCCCACTTGGATTGCAATTTAATTGAATTTGAGGTTAAAAAGTTTAAATGGACATTAGATGGCCAAGGAAATGGGTTAATTATCCAATTAAGACCCAATGGGTCATGAGTGAGCTTGAGTTTAAAGTACTTGGGTAAGTTTAGTTAAATTAGTTGAATTGGATAAATTAATGCATTTAATGCATTAAAGTCCACCTCATCAAGTGAGGTGCCATGTGAGTGATGTGGCATTGTCATGTGGCATACATGTTATCACATGGAAGCCAACTAAGCAAGGATGCCACATCATCAAGTGACATGGCCAAAGTGGGACCCAAGTGCCATGCATGGTCGACCATGGCATGGGTTGACTTGGTCAACCACTTGTTAGTTTAAGTCTTGAATTAAGGTTTTTCGTTTGAGTTGAGAAGATGAAGGGATGAGATAGAGGAGCTTGTCTAAGTACATTGTACTTAGACACTTGGGAACCCAAGGGTCTTTATCTCAAGAACCATGAAGCCACCCTTGGGAAGCTAAGGGACTCATTGTTTAAGCCAAGGGCCTCCTTGGTAGGCCAAGCCATTATGAGAAGATGAAGGAAGAGTTTTAGTTTTTAAAACACAAACCAAAGGACTGCTCAAACCCCTTGGCCGACCCCTCCTCTTTGAGCAAGAGTTTTCTCTCCTCTCCTCTCCTCTCTCTCTCCCACCTCTACCTCCATACACTTGGAGACTTTGAAGAACGTAGAAAGGAGAAGAAGAATTAAGGAAGAAGAGACAGATCAAAAGAAAAGAAGGAGATTGAAGGTATGTCTAAGACTTAGTAATATGGAAATAAATCTAAGAAAATCATAGGTTTGGCCATGGTGTGGCCGAACCCATGGGTTCCATGATTGGTTGAAATGAATGGCCAAAATTTTTATAAGGCCATGGAGTAGGAAATCCATCCAAAGGATGGTTATGGTTTGAAATAAAACAATCATAAGATTAAATTTGAACCATGCCATGATACTATGAATGGATGGATTATGAAAAACCCTAACCTTGTCTAGTGGGTAGGGTAAATTTACTAAGTAGGATTACTATGAATAGACTATGACTCTGTCTATCTGGTAGTATGGAAGGGGTGATGAAATTAAAATGGAAAATCAAATTAATATATATGGTTGAATTTGATAAGGTAGAGAGGTTCTTAAAGGGATTACGATTCATCTCACACGACCGTTAGCGTTATCCTTGCAAGAGAAGAAATGATAGCATATCTAACATTGGTAGGATTCCTACCTCATTGAGAACACTATAGAGTATAATATGACACTTGTTTATATTCAAAATATGATGAATGCATTGGCTAATAAATTGTATATGATTATGAGTTGATTTTCAATTATATTATCTATTTTAAATGAAATGGCATTCTTGCATACATCACCTCATGCATGGCATGGAAGGGAACGCATATGACCAGCAAACCAAGTTCTGAGCGGTTTGGACATAACTTGGGCTTGCGATTAGCTTATATGAAGCTATATGAACCGTTGAGATTTGGCCGCGTCCGATTGATAGAAAATGTACGGCGTAATTGGGCCAAAGAGCTCCTGGGTAGTCAGTCCCGAAATCATGCGCAGAGGGAGGAGATCATACTCCATCGGTAATCCTGATTAAGTTTGTCGATGGGTATACAGTGCCTTGGTGGTTGCCGCCTCACACACTGTGGATATAATTGGCCAAGGAAACCATTGATTGATTTATGATGTGATTGAGTATGGACATTGGGTGGGATTGCATATGGCATTAACACCCATGACATGATACTTATGTTAGCATGACTATGATATGAACATCATGCATTGTTTTATTACATACAAGATGTTTTACAGATATGACATTAATGATGTATATATCCTTGATTTATGTTAATCTAATATTACTCCTATGTGTACCCTAACCCTAATTGGAATACCTACTGGGCATGTTGACTAATGCCCTACTTCTACCCTATGGATGATGGAACAGGATATGATAAGGAAAAAGACATGGGATCGGATGGGAGCCAAGCATAGGAGCTTGGGAAGATTTAATTTTAAATTACTTAGTTTTTTATTACAATGATGTATTCGGAGGAGTTACATTTTGGATTGTAATAACTTAGAACTTATTTACTATTGTTTGATAATCCTTAAGTTTATTGGAATATTATGGTGATTGGTTTTCCTTGCCTAATGATGAAAAGAGAATGAATAGTATCTTATTCATATGAATTATTCTACAAGCATTATGAAAAGCGTATGAAAATGTTTTAGTGGACTTAGTCCACGCACATGTTATAGTGGCCAGTTAAGGGTCGGGTTTTGGAAAACTCGGACTTGACTCCTGTCGTGACGACCCGTCCTCTCTCTCTTATTTGAAAAAATATATATACTCTCATTTATGCAAGTGAAAAAGGGCGGGGCGTTACAACATCTACTGTTAGGAGCCGCTCAACCTTGAACTATCCCCAAATCCACTAAGTGGGGACTTACACTGTAATAGCCCGGATTTTAAATGCAATAATTATATTGGCTACTATCTATTTTAATTGTTAAAAATTAAGATTTTTAGATGGAATGGATGTTAGATGGATAAGAATTGGGGCAATAGCCCAAGTATGGTCCAATGGATCATGGATAGGGTTGATTCTAATTAATTGGGTAAATGTGGTCAATTGGGTCAAATGCCCAATTGGGACCCAATGGGTCAAGATGAATTGATGTTAGTAAATGGGTCAAGATGAATTGATTTAATCGGGTCATGTACTCAATTAAGACCTAAGACATGGTGTCTACCTCATCAACTGAGGTTGCGTGTGGCCTAAGGGCACAAGTAGGGTCGGCCACCATGGTTGACTTGGTCAACTATGGGTGAGTTCATAGGTGAGTTCAAGAGGGTTAAATGAAGAGAGTTGAATTAAGGAATTAATTAAGGAAATAAATTTAAGTCTTGAGTTAAGAGTTGCTTGGATGAGTTCAAATCAAAATTGAGTTGAATGGGTGGTGAGTCACATGGAAGTTGAAAATACTTGGTGAGTCAAAGGGGAGGTGGAGGGTTTCCATCTCATGGAAACCCTAGACACAAAACCGTTGGGTAGAGGCAGAATGCCAAGTATAAGCCATGTGCCCTCTTGGTTAGCCAAGGGACACATGGGGAAAACCACACCTTGATAAGGGTGGTTGGGAGTTTAGCGTTACACAAGACCAAGCCCTCCTTGGCCGATCCTCTCTAGACAAGAAAAGAGTGAGGGTTTTTCCATCTCAACTTCTCTCCCTCTCACCAAAACCCTAGGGCAAGATAGAAAGGGCTTACACAAGACCAGGCCTCCCTTGGCCGATCCTACCTTAGACAAAATAGTTGAGATTGTTTCATCTCACCCTCTCCTCCTCTCCCTCTCTAAATCTTCATACCCTAGGCCGAACCCTCCCTTAGGGTTTCACCTCAATCCCTCTCCCTCTCCACACTCTTTGGCGAATATATCAAGAAGGCTCTCAATCTCTTTTCCTCTCATTTCGGCACTAAACTTGGAGAAACCGAAGAACGGAGGAGGAAGAAGAATGGACTAAGGAAAAAGAAGGACGGAGGAGCAAAATCAGAATTAAAGAAACGGAGGAGTCGCGGAATCGGTATGTATTGTTTAACAAGGTTTATTAATTAAAAGAGGCTAAGGGAACCATGGTTTCGGCTATGGAATGGCCGAAACCATGGGGTTCCATATGGGATTGAAAAGTGTTGGCCAAAACGTTATGGGCCATGGAATGTCAAAGAAAAATCCATCCAAGAAGATGGTTAAGTATTTGGAATGAAAATACCCTAACCTTGTTGGTGGGTAAGATATGGTAATACATGATTGAATGTAGGACAACATGCATGATTAAAAATGAGGAAATGAAGTTAATAGGAGAATGATCAAGGAACATGGTTCGGCCCTTGCATGGCCGAACCTTAATTTTATATAAGGATCATTAGAGGATTCAAGGAAAGACAAGATGAGGTTCGGCCATATTGTATGACCGAACCCCATCAAGTGCTAAAATATGTTGAATGTAAATACACATCTTCATGGTGATAGAAAATGGAAATAGGATGAAGAGGAGGAACCACGGGTTCGGCCATGTTGTATGGCCGAACCCCATGGAAGAATGTTTATGGATTTAAAAACGTTTTAAATGATGGACCACGGGTGATTTTTTTGGATTACCTAGTTAAGGAATAAAAGGAAAGAAATGATGATTTAAAATGAATAGAGAATGGAAAATGATGGACCATGGGTTCGGCCATGTTGTATGGCCGAACCCCAGGGAAGAATGTTTATGGATCTAGAGATGTTTTAAATAATTGAACCGTGGGCTATCAAGTTAGGAAAATGATGAAAAATGATGGACCATGGGTTCGCCATGTTGTATGGCCAAACCCCATGGAGGAATTTTTATGGATCTATAAATATATTTAAATGGTTATCTATGGACTATCAAGTTAAAAATAGAAAATGGAATGTTTATAGATCTAAGTATGTTTTAGATAATTAACTTTGGACTAGCAAATAAGAACTAAGATGACAAAAAAATGAAGCACCATGGGTTCGGCCATGTTGTATGGCTGAACCCCATGGATGATTTTTATGGGTTAACAAGTTAAGAAATAAAAGGAAAATGAGATGATGGCTAAGATGGAAAGAAAATGATGAAAATGAAAGACCAACATGGCCGAACCCCATGGATGACCTTTGTGGATCTAGGGATGATTAGATTAATAAATCAAAGAATGAATGATGTTGGACCCGCATTGGTTAAAATAAAACAAGGGTTAATAAGGGGGCCAAAATCAAAAGAGTGAGGTTCAGCCATGTTGTATGGCCGAACCCCACTAATGATGTTTTTGTAGACTTAAACATGTTTCAGCCCTAATGTATGGCCGAAACCCCTTGGGGGACTTAATCGGCTTAAGGCCTATGATCGTAAATGGAAAAGAATATGGAATGATGTAGGGGTTGATGGATATCAAATGGATCGTCGGTTTGATTTATTTACGTTAAATGTAATAAGGTAACGAGATTTCACAAACGGGTGTACGATCGGCTTGAGGCAATAGGCGATCGATTTTGACGAAAACGCAAGATACGATATTTGGACATTGGTAGGATTCCTACCTTGTTGATACACTGGATTTATGTATATGGATGGTTTTTATTCCTATGTGTTATGATTTATTTTTGGTATCAATATGCTATGTTTAAAGGAATGGAATTTCAATACTATATGTGTAATATGAAATGGTGCACTCATATCTCATGCATGGCATGGGAGGGAACTTATAAGGGGAGTCTACGCTCCATTCGGGTATCCGATAAACAAACGTGGGGAGGGATCCGCACTGATTCTGATTATGATGTTTGAAATGAATGAGGAGTCCACGCTCCGTTCGATGGGACAGATAAGGCACACGTGGGGAGTCATGACAATGCCTTGATATGGCTTGTACATCAAGAGGATTACTTATGGATTGTGATATGGTTGATGGGTGCGAATCATGGCATATGACACCCATGGCATGGCATTGACTTGCATGATTTGACATTATATATCTATTGTGATTTTTATACTAATCCATGTGTTTGACCCTACTCGGAATACCTACTGGGCGCGTTGACTAACGCCTTACTTCAACCTTAGATGATGACACAGGGAATGGACGGAACGAGGGGCGCGAAAGGGGCAAGCTTAGGACCTTGGATGATTTAGAATTACTTTATTTAAGTTTTATTTTCGGACAATGTAATTTGAGTAATTCGCATTTTGGGACTGTAATAACTTAGAATTATCTTGCTATGGTTTGGTTTTATTTTTGGACATTGAACTTGAGTAATTATTTGTGATGGACTTCCTTGCTATTTAAAATGGATAGGATAGTAACTCTATTATAATTCCGTATTACGTTTATTCTGCAAGTTTAGCCTTATGCGTGTGAACCGTTTTAGTGGACTTAGTCCACGCACATATAGGGTTGGCCAGTTAAGGGTCGAACTTTGGAAGCTCGGACTTAGCTTGCGCCGTGACGTCCCGATCTCTCTCACTCTTTATTTAAAAAAAAAATAGACTCTGATTTTCGGCGAGTGAAAAAAGGCGGGGCGTTACATACACCCTCACAATTAGAGTATGAAATCCACCTCACTCAACCGGTTCGAAATTTCACCCACCACTGTAGAATAGGAATTCCACCTATTTATTTTACTAGGAATTCCACCCACCACATGTGCTGGAGACGACGCTCCAGATTTTTTATTGTGGTTTCGGAACCAAGCTTCCTTAATCAACTTTCGGAACAAAGGTTTTAAAATAAAATTAAAACCAAGAAGCACTTGCCTTTGAAGTTCTTTCTCTTAATGTGTGCTTCTTCAAGATCCACCCAATGTGTGATGGTGCCGACGCTCCTCTTTATAACCGTCGTAAAGCAATCACAATCCAGGGCGATAAGGAAACTGGTTTTACCAAAAGTTTCTTAGTTTATGTTTTTTTCTTTCCCCTCTCTTTCTCACCGTCAAACTTAATCAATAGATTGGTTGTTTATGATTTTTGTTTCCTCCTCCTCTCTCTCACAACTCAATCATATGATTGGTTGTATTTGATTCCCCAAGTGTAAGCACGAGAGAGAGAGAGAGAGAGTAATCATTCTGTTGGCCCTTGCTAAGCTCACTGATAATGAGGAGGGTCCAACTGATTTTGCCAAAGGAAACCAACTGGTTGCATAAAGATTGGTTTATATAGAGAAGGCAACCATTTACAGTAATGGTAATATACCGACAGGTCGGTCGTACGGAGGGGTTGGTGACTAGAAATGTTGCCGTTACAAATCCAACCATTGTGCATTAAGTGCACTCCCAACGGTAATATGCTTTTCCGGTCGACATGTCGGTGTCGCCGATGGGTCGACAGTCATGGCACCGAGGGGTCAGTCCATACGAGAGGATCGATCTGGGGCAACACCATGCTGATAGGGTTTCAAGTCCAAAAACTAGTCATACGCAGAACGACCTATCGCCCTTTACCGAGGGGCCGGTCCTAGATACTCTCGATCGGTGTTTGAACTACCGATATGTCTATTTTCTCGATAACCCACCTGAGTTCTAAGTTCCAGAACTCATACATCTTATTGAAGAGTCATTGACCACGAGGGGTCGTTTTAGCCTTCCACCGAGGGGTCAGTGCATATGAGACTCTCGATTAAGGCTTTCCCAGAATGACAGTTCTTTGATCCAAAACCTACGTCAATCGGGTTGACCAGTCCTTGACCACGATGGGTCGATCCTGTCTCCACTGAGGGGTCGGTGAGAATGACTTGTCGTTCTGATAGTGCAACCAGATACATATTTCCTTGTTGGGTTCTCATTCACTGTCAAGCTACTTCTCTAGGCTTTTATGATTTAAGCATTTGTTCAGTTAAGCCTATGAATAGTCCTCTCTAAGGTGTGAGTACCACCTAAAGTCATATATGGCCGTAATACCTGTTTTGTGATTGTCATAACGATGAGCTTCAATCCGGTGGAGCATGATCTTCACTCTTGATCACCTTGGGTCTTTAAGTTTCTAGCAAGTGTTTCTTTCCGAGTCATGGAATTGACAAACTTAGGGACTTGGCCATGCCGAGGCACTAACATCTTCCTTATTTGATTTTTCTTCATTTAATCTATTAATTAGTTCCAATTTTTTTTCTTGGGTTCTTTTAATTTTTTGTCTAAGTTCAAATATAATTCATGGGCTTCCATTAAGACTTGAAGAGTCTCATTTTATATTTCTTTTTCATTAAGATCTCCATCATCTGTTTCCTCAATTATAGAGTTGTTATCATTGCATTATTCCATATATTCATCTTCTATTTCTTTTCTTACGATGTTTTCATCATCTTGAGGTTCAACTATTTGCATGGATCCTAGACAATAGACCTGTTAGTGTCCTGGTTTGTCGAGTCACCTATTTGTCAATTCCATGACTTAGGCGAAGCATTGCCTCAGAAAGATGAAGCTATGAACAAGACTCAAGGAGTGATGAAGATTGAAACCATATCTCAAAGAAGGAAGATCAGATGCAAGATTCAGCATCAACATGTGTATGGCAATCAGAAAGGTAAAATGACCATAGATGACTTTAGGTGGTACCCAACACCTTAGGATGCCCTTGCCTAGGCTTAGTATTCATATATGGTAATTCATGAGAAGCCTAGAGTGTGTTTGATACCAAATCAGAACCAATGGAACCAAACTTGGAAAAATAAAAACCATTGAGTTTATTGGTATGGTGACACATTGTGTCGGGCGATCAATCGCCAGTAATGCAGACGATCAATCATGGTTCAGCGATCCATTATCTGGAAAAAGAAGGATCTGGTTGGAATGGACTGTCAAATACCAGTAGTCTCAAGACACGATCAATCGTTAAGATAGGAGCTGACCCATCGATCATGCGATCAATCGCTTGAAACCTGTGTTGAACACACACTGTAAAATACGATCAGCCTCAGGATGATACATTCGTCTACCAGCGACCCATCGTGAGGAACCATCATGATCAATCGGGAACACGACCCATCCTCAAGATAGGGCAGAAACACATCGGGCACACAACCCATCGCCCTGGGTTTAGTTGAGTTCTGTTTGACAACACTGTCAAAACAAGATAGCCTCAGGCCGATTGGATCGCCACCCCACGATCAATCGCCTATGGACTTGTACGACCACGTATAGGGACAATCAATCACCCGTATCCAGCATATTACCGTTAGAACCCAACGGTCATATTACAACGGTAATATTTGCCACACAAACGATCACCACCTCACCACCGATCGTTCGTTGTAAAGTTCGGGATTGTCTTGTTTGCCTATTTAAACACCAAACCTTATTGTGTTTTGCTTGGAGACTCTTGTGAGGAAAACCTAAGAGGGTGTGCAACAATTTCAAGCGCTCTCTCATGCTATTTCTCACAGCCCAAAATTTCATAACCCAAGCCACAGTAATGGCACACATGGGTTTCACCACCACTAAGCACATCTCATTTGAGCGTAAAAGTGACTCTAGGCTTACCTCGGCTAGGTGTTAACAGTAATCTGACACTGGCTGGCCGTAGCCAAGCACTAACATCAAGGGCACACGATCTACCTGGGCTCATCTCACATATAGGCATGACCTACGCATAGCTACACAACACTTATCCAATGTGGCCAATGCTATGTGGCTCAATATGGGGTGTACATCACACACACATATGCCCTACTCATGGGGCATTGAGCTACAACCCCAGGTATCCGGCCTAACCTGCCAAGTCAGCTGAAAGTATCGATCTCCACATCCCTGCAATCACCTGCCCTCAACCAACTATGTCTCGAAATGCACACCCATACATGCATTCCAACATCATAATGCTCTCTGGGATGTGCGCCCATACACACCTCAAAATGCATTAAATTTAGTCGAATGAGGATTTCAACATCTCCACTTTCCAATCATTATGAAGTTGCACACATGGCGAACATTCTAGAGGAATACGACTTTCTCATAGGTACTCATCCATTGGAGGGACTTCGTCTTGAAGACTGTCAACTCCATGCACCCCTCACAACTCCCAACGAAGGCTTTCACCGTCGTTCGATTTCACAAACGTACTACTTCATCCAAAATAACCATCTCATAAAGCCTCTAATCATACGCCATTGCGGAGTCATGGTTCATCGACCATCTCCAGGTCGTACTTCCACATCCGATCTTTAGGTATGAGGCAATGGTAATTCTACTTTCTATACTTGTGAAAATATTAAATGGTTGGTGTAACCCTAGTGAAATCCAAGAAATGTGTTTTCTTGGTCTATGTGAGTCATTGATCCTGTAACAGCCCGACCCATAAAAAAAGGGCTTGGGGCTCGGCCCAGCAAGATACTGTCAGCTTTGGGCCCACACGAGCACACATGTACACACGCGCGAACCTGCACGATTTTTGGATCGGACCCGGCCCAAGTCCGGATCCAAAACGCGTCTTGCAGGTTTGAGGGAGCAAGGCTACTTATAAACCCCCTCTCAAACTCCTCAACTTCTGATGTGGGACTTTCCACAACTCCCACCCACTACTGGGCTGTCGAATCCGACCGGCCCACTCTGCTGGCCCAGTTTCACTTGGATCAGCCTATCTAGGGTCCAGCCTCTGGCTCATGGGTCAGGATATCACAATCCACCCCCCTAAAGCCCAGAGCGCCCTCGACTCGACCCAATGAACCCAGGGGAAGGAAGTAAGCCCAAACAGTCCAAGTGTAGAACCCGGAGCTCTGATACCATTTGTAACAGCCCGGCCCATGAAAAAGGGCTTGGAACTCAGCCCAGCAAGATATTGTCCGCTTTGGGCCCACACGTACACACACGTGCACACGCGCGAGCCCACACGATTTTTGGATCGGACTAGGCCCAAGTCCGGGTCCAAAACGCGTCTTGCTGGTTTGAGGGAGCAAGGCTACTTATAAACCTCCTTCAAACTCCTCAACTTCCAATGTGGGACTTTCCACAACTCCCACCCACTACTGGGTTGTCGGATCCTACCCGATCTGTTGGTCCGTCCGTCAGGCCCAGTTTCACTTGCATTAGCCTATCTAGGGCCTGGCCTCTGGCTCATGGGTCAGGATATCACAGATCCGATCTCTACTTGTGAAAGAGATCAAGGTTGTAATCGGTTTGATCTTCACACTTGAAGAAGATCTTAGTAGAATCCTCAAGTGATGTACTTAAAGCGAGGATTTAGGCAAGGTTGCCGAATTGCGGAAAAACTCTTGTCATATTCTTCCTCTTCTTGTTTTGTGATTGTGTCTTATCTCTTATTTCATATATATATATATATATATATATTTTGAGAAGACTTGTTGATGCATGCTAATTAAGAATATAAATTAATCTTGCTTGTATTATCTTGGAAGATAAATTGGATTAATTGATTTGATAAAGACCAACTCTAATTTGACTATTCTAGACATTGACTGAACTTGACTAATAAGTAGGGTCACCAAATCCTATTTGGGACAAGTTTTCAAAATTAAAGCAAATAAAAATAGATCACTAGAAAGACAATAAGTGAAAGATGCACTTGGGATTACTTGTAAGAAATCTTTTGTTAGTGTTCACAGGGCACCACAAAACAGAGAATCCATTTTTCGTATTGTTAGTTTGACATCTTTTGTCGCCACTACTAGTCTTAAATTTTGAACTCCATATGAGATAGCACAAATATAACATAATTATAGTCAACTAACTATAACCAACTTAGAACCGTTTACCATAAATCTGTTGAGACGACTACAGATTCCATTACCGTGTAATATCTTCATATTAGGATGCTAATGGTGATTTAGGAGATAAATCTCAATTCTATTTTCCACGTTGTGATGGACAATAGATCCACCAATAAGAAAATTGCTTAAGATGTGACTTTGATTTATCTTCAAAATTAATGGAGGTTGTCTACGATACATTCAACTGACTTGATTTGAAAGATATTGGCAATGAGTCGCCCTTGAAGGGCCTCACTAAGTGGTCTAAAGGTGGTAGATTTATTTATAATCTTGTAACAATCTTGGACCTTATAATAACTAAGGAAGCACCATGAGCTATTGCCGCTTGTATTTACTCAGTTTGCTACAAATGTTATGTCTTCAAAGTTTTTTATGAAGCAAGATGGTCTGATAAAGATGAAAGATGATGAAAATAAAAAATTACTAGGGTATCGTTAACAAATTTCAAAACCATATATGGGGCGAGGCTGTGGTGTGATCATGCGTTCATAGATTTCCCTTACAGTCGTATGTATTTGTTATTAATATATGTACTGCACTGCTTAAAGCTAGAGTTAAAAAAATGTTTTTGTACCGCAACAGCTGTTGCAGGCATTTCGTTGATACGGTGCATAACGACCTGTAACTGCCATTACAGATTCTCTTTCCTCCTTTTTCATAATGTTGTGTAACGAACGGCCTGTAACGCCCTCGACATAGAGTGCATCAGCAAATAGTGTACGGCCATTAACATGGTGTAGCGTATCGACCATTACATAACGCCATATAGAAAGCCGATACGATTCGACTGATACGATTTAGTCGATACTTATTTTTCACCTCAGGCTTAAAGTACTCCAGACCAGTGATCAGAACTGAACAGGTCACTTTCAAGGGTCGATTCTACGGGAAAACCGTATGAAAAGTTAAACCGCAAAAAACCTTGATGGATCGAGATTCAACACGGTTTCATTAAAAAAATCGCAGATCGTGAACGGCAGTTCACCATGTTTGAAAAAAAAAGGTAAAAAGAAAAACCCTTCACCATGGATGAAGATGGTGTAACGCCCCTCCCCCTCCCTCGATGATCAGAGTAATATAAACAAGGATTCCGCGGAGGGGAGCGAGCATCACAACGCTAGCCGAGTCCGAGTCTGAAGACCCGACCCTCAGCTGGCCCAACCTAGTAAGTGCAGGGACTGATGTCCATGATAACATTTATACCAGTGTTATCAAAGCCGGACCGAACTGCAATCGAACCACCGGTTCGACCGGAACCGAGGTGGCTACGGTTCGGTCCTGGCTGGGAACCGTTTTTGGGTCAAAACCACAGAAAGCCCCTCAGAGCCGCGATTTTGAAGGTAAAACCGTGAGCCGTGAACCGCGGCTCAAAAATTTGAAAAAAAAATATTTTTTTATTTTTTATTTATTTTTCCCTTCAAAATATCAAAAAATAATGTTGTGTCTTTAATTTACTCGCAAGCGCACAAACTATTAAATAGTATAGCATACGAGTGCAAAGGCGAACCCAAGGGAAATCGACAAAATATATGTCTAAGAAGATAAATTGGTACCATTAAAATAATGTGGTTTAAGAAAATAAAATTGTGGAATTAGATCTAAACATGGAGAAATTTCTCAATCTTGGAATGATGTTCTTATTTATTAATTCTCTACACTTGAAAAATAAAATCTAACTTTGAAAATTAACAAAACATGAGATCCAATTTTTAACACAAATTCATGAAATCAAACCTTATCCAATTCCTATTATAATGGTGGAATAAAACAATCTCAACTTAATTCAAAATTATAAAACTAAGATACAAATACAATATTCCAACCTAGTTCCTATGAATTTGAGAGTTTTATGATTAAATAAAAGATAGAACATAAACAAACATAAAATATTTTCAATTGGACAGAGTCAAGTTCTCACGCCGGCATCATATCCCTCATTCTAAATAAAATAAATTCATGACCTAGACTATGGAACTCACATTAATTTACAAATCTTATTTCATGTCTTCCTTTTAAAATTAATCTTAGAAGAAATAATATGAGTTTCATTAAACAAAAATTAATCAAATTAAACCTTAGGTTAAATCGAATTTCCACTTGAAGTTTTATGTCTAATTATTTCAAATACCTTAAAAAGAGTCTTAGAATAAAAAAAACAAGTTCAATTTCTCCTAAAATCACGATGTTTAACTTTGAGAATTTTTATATTAAATCTTCAACATGCATCCATAAAAATATTTAAATTAAACTTCAAACATTCATAAATAAAATTCGTAAACAGGAAAAACCAATAGTCTAAACAACTATGTCTCAAATTTATTTCATTGATGGGAAAAGAATTCAGAATTACAATACAATGATGTGAGTTAAAAATTCAAGAATTACAATGCATTAATTAAAAAATGCCAACTTGAAATTCAAATGCAACACTGCTCCTCTTGATCTTTTCTTCTCCTATTTCGATGTATTGGTTCAGCCCTTGGCTCTGGTCGAATTTTACTATGGGTGAGCCCTTGTACTTGCAGCTTGAAGTGGAGGAATAACTTAGAAATAAATAATATGGGATTAGGCGTACACGACCTTAGGAGAGGAATTTTCCATTCAATCGTATGAGGCACATGCTATTATGGGATTGGAATCCAATTGATTTGGCTTGCTGACTTATCTCCCATCCAAATCCCATATTTTTTCTCTCTCACAAACACTCCATACGAATTTTTCCTTTACCTCATGCGCTTGTCTTTTTACATTTTTGGCTCCATACGATCTTGCACATGGGATTTTCGAGAAAACTTCTCCATAAGTTTCTTTCTCCAATCTTTTATATCACTCAATCCAGTCCTCCTCAATTGAAATCCATTGTGCTTGTACGAATGGTTCTTCCACTTCCTTGGCTTGCACGAATTTTGTAATTAAAATTTGGAGAGAATTTCTCCATTGGACACTTGGCACTCCCATAATCCATTTTGATTTTATCTGCCACCTCATCAATTTTGGATTCTTTTGTGCTTGGATGTGGATCAGGCTTTGACTCTTGCTGGGCTTAGGCTCATATCTGGACTTTGACTCGCGAGTTTCAACTGCAGGCTGGACATTGGCTAGATCACTGGGCCCACTGGTGCTAGTGTTGTGAATTTACTACTTTGACAATTAAAAATTCAAATCAAATTATCATAATCCAAACTCTCATAGTCGGATTTGAATTATTTGATTTTTACAATAATTTCCAAAATTAGTGGTAAATCACTCACTTTCCAAAAATAGCAACTATGGCCCACTTTCAGCAGTTCTTTCCATTTTTTGCTCAATTTCTTGTATTTCCCTATTTTTCTTACAAAACTCAAACAATAACATTAAACGCATCTAATATACAGAAAATAAAGGCTAACTAATCCAAAATAAAAGGGTAAAATAGTCATTTTTCAGTGCTCAACAAATACTCCCAAACTTAGATTTTGCTAGTCCTCGAGCAAAACAAAAACTAAAAACTAAAAACTAGAAATTCAAATCCTAATCTAGACCACTTTCGCTGGCACTCTCAATTGTATTTAGTCTATGCAATAAGCCTTTAAACCCTTAGCTCTTCACTAGTGGACGAGTTATAGTCTCGTGAAAGCTTTTAGTGATGATACCCACAAACATCAAAATTTTCAGTAAACATACATAAACAAAAATCTAAATATCATACAATTCTAAAATTCATTTTACAAGGCTTATATCCAGAGTGTAGTGTGTGATAGCCAATGTTAAGACAATCTTTCTTTTTTCCAAACACACACAAGTTTCGTAACCCCATTTCGAAAATGCGCTTTGACATCAAACCTCACCAAATATACCTTTCAGAAAGACTAACCCTCAGAGGTTTGGGTTTATTTTCTCTCAAGATATATGTGAGCGGAGTTTATATTTTCAAATCAAAATATCTCGATATGTATTAAGAAAAGACAGCATAGATCAAAGAAAATAAACAGATCTCATGAATGGATGCCATTTTCCCAAGAACGTTGAGTTAAACACCATCATTTTTCTTCCTCTATTCTCTACATGAAATACCCTATTTAGACTTAAGATCAATAGAACTTCCTATAGGACGAAAAATGACTTAGGACCAGGTCATATCAAAGAAGGGATAATGACTCTAAAAATTACACTTTGATAAGAAAAGGTTAGAGGTCTTCATAATGTGATCGGGATATTTTTCCTTTAATTTTCTCATTTTTTTTCAAAGTATTTATTTTCGATTTTTCAAATCTTCTATTTGTTTTCTTTTTCAACATCCCTTTTTGATGTATAGATGTTCCCATTTTTTTTTTCTTTTTCACATAATTTTTTTTTTTTTTAATTCCATCCCAAACTCTTCCCTAACCTTTTTCTCATATGAAAATAGGTCATGGACTTAAAATTGTGGCTCAAACTCCATAACCGGAGTTGGGTATGGTAGATATAGCTAGTCAAGAAATTAGACTATATTAGGCTCAATTGGAAACTATCATGATGAAATGACCAAAACAGGTGGGCTTGAAGGGGTCAAACGGTCCAGAATGGCCTATATCATATCCTAAGTTTCATAAGGTGATTTTGTTGCTTCAAATAAATTCAGAAAAATTTCAGGTGTAATGACTCAATTTTGATGGCGTTCTTAAAAATATGACTAAGATGAAGGATAATGACATCAACAACGACGTAAATGAGCTTATCAAAGAAATAGGGGTTTACTTATAACCCTCAGAATGATAGAATGACTCTAAAGGTCACTAGATTTAAGTCTCCACTGGTGTTCCTTTAGTGATCACTCGACTCATGAGTATTCTTTTTTTTCAGATAACCTTAATATGGTTGTGTACAGGCATTTCTGAGCATAAATCCTATTAAAATCTTTTCAGAAAGTTTGATATAAAAATTTGTATTTATGTCTTAATGCTAAAAATGTGACTCTTTTTACATCAGATCGTCAAGACGCATGTTTTTATTAAACCTAGATTGACAGTCTTTTCAACACCAAGGAGTCTCAGCTTTTGCTTACTCTATCCTTAAAAAAAATTAAGTCTGCCTATCTCTTCCTAAGAAAACTATGACTCGTTTAACATCAGATTCTCAAGACATTTATAGTCCCCTAAGCGAAGATCAATAGTTCTTTGGACACCAAGGAGTATTAGTCTTTCCGGACTTACTCTACCTTTGACTAAATCCAAATAAATCTTTATATTTTTAATTATCGGTCTATACTTTGTTGCTATCACACAACAGACTCCTTTATCAGATATTATTCTATTACAATTTCCACGTCCACATTTGTGATATATTCCTAGCCTCTTAGCTTTCCTCTTTGAAGCGAGAGTGCTTCGACCACAAAGAGGTCTAGGTTGCTCCTCTTGGATTTCTAACTTCCTCACCCTCATAGCTAAGGAAATGATTTTCCTACACAAGCCTGTGGGAACTTGTGTTTTAGGCAGACACAATGCGAAAACAAATAGTCGACTGTCTACGTGCATGACTTCTTTCTAATTCTTTAACGTCTGCTGGTCGCAAATTCAAAACATATGATGGTTTTTTTTTACGACCCCCCTAATAACCCAAAAATAACCCCAAACTTAAATTGAACATTGTCCTCAATGGTCCCTAATCTACACTGGCCAGGTGTAAACAAGAAAAACATTACATCAAACAAAACTTGGGCTAAGACGTACCATAGAGGCGGACGAGCAACGGATGATGCAAAATGGAATAAAGAAATAAATCCTAGGCTAGACTGACTCAATGAAAATCTAAAACTAGATATTAAAGACTCAGACTGACTCAGACATAGACAGTGAGTTAGGTGGTGTAATACCCCGGTTTCTCATATTTACAGTTTTTACCACTTAATTGGTGAACTACAAGCGATGGATCTTAAACTGAGTAAAAATTGGGCCATGACCCAATAAAGACCCAACGGATTGTGGAAATGGTTCAAAATAAATTAAATGGGGCTGGTTTTAATTAGTAATGTAATATTACATAAAATAAGGAATGGGATTTGGTATGGCCGAATATGGGGCATGCAAACTTATGATTATACCCATAAAAGGGTCATGGAAAGATTTTATGGATGAGATAGATTATTTATAGCCGTATGGGACATTGCATATCTAGGATATGCACATGTGCTAGAATATCTTAAAACAAGGGAAATTACTAAATAAGGAAGGATGCTTATGGCCGTGTATAGGGTTATGTGAATGACACCTTCTAAGTCAAACAAGAAGGGGCGCATGACACCTTTTAAACAAGGAAACCAAGTGGGACTTTTATAAGAAGCAACAAACGTGCACACCGCATAGGGAATGGCTATCTTAGCACCTTCTAAGATTAGCAAATGGGGTATTATTAGAAGAGAGGGCTCACGGCAATGATATGTTAGCATTGGTCGATTGCAAAGGTTTATTTTAGGAAGAGATAAAATTGGATAGCAAGGGATGTTTAAATGCATTGAGTGCATGGTTTATCATTGGCAAGATGATAGGAAAAGCAAGAGAATCTTGCTATAATAGGTTTCTCGGTAAGGTGCAAGATCTGGCATATATTTTCTATTCTAGAATCCAGCGGTATGGCTGGTTTTATTACAAGTTTTCCACTATATAAAGATGGCAGACACGGCAGAAAAAGCATAGCAGATGCGCTGTTTTGTGGGCTTCAAAAGTGTATTGTGAGAAAGAAACACATCAGCCAGGACTGTCTGATTCATGGCAGTGGGTTGGTGGCTGGGAATATTGCATATATCAATACTCGGCCTAATCTTGTGAGAGGAATTTGCACAGAGAGCACAAGAGAGGCAGTTAGCGCCATAGAGGTGTGTAAGAGACTGCAGCGTGAAGGGCTATATTCTCCTTGAATACTTGAGAAAAGAAAAGGGCTGCCACCAGAATTGTGTGTGTTTTCAGTGAGAGTAATAACAACAAAAGGGGCTGTTACAATCACCTCTGTATACACACAGACAATATCGGAGATCGAGCAAGTGCTACGGGGTTTTCTAGTGGCAGCAATACACTGATCTGATCGGTGACAGAAAGTGTATTTGCAAGCAGCAGGTTGACTAGCTCTCTACCAAGACAGGGAGTAGTTTCTCGGTGGAAGGAATAACACAATGCAGAGGAGATACTCAATAGGCGTTGCAGATCTAAGTGTCTGTTGAGCGAAGTGGCAAACAACAAGGGGCTGGATTTATACAGCATGCAGTGCATGGGTTTACACGGAACAAGGAGTCTTATTCATACAGCAGAGACGAAAGTCTCAAAAGAGGGTGTTGTTCAGAACATCCATATCAGATAGGTTGTACTCTTAGGTTTTCACAGATCAGATCTGTGTTTCTTTGGGGCTGATCATAGACGGTCGGATCGTGAGGGTTGTAATAGCCAGGAACAATCTGAGACATACAGCAAAGTGTTGCTGATGTTTGAGATCACAGTGTTGCTGTTTGGCTCAATAGGCAGGCGTGGTCATTCAGTGTGAGGAGTACACGGATAGATATCCAACGTGGAGTGACCTGTTGTTTTGTTGGGCAGCAAGGCAGATGTGCAGAGGTGTTTGCTGATTAGCTGTGGAGCCATTGCATCTCAAGGTGCTACCAGCGTTGTGTATTTGGGAAGTGCAGCAAATACACAAGGCATAGAAAGGGGTCTTCTCGGTCAGATCTGAGAAACAGATTTGAGAACAACAGAGAAGTGCAACATGGGCTGCAAGGTGTTGTCGAGTCCTGAGAAGTCAAGGACGTGAGGGTGATTTGAAGATAAAAATTCCAAATACCCAGATCAAGCCCAAGTATTGTTGCTGATTTGTTCATCTACTTCAGGAACCAGGTAAGCCCATATTCTCTTAAGACTTTGGGTTTAATTTAATCAAGGGTTTTGAAGGATGAATGATATTTTTAATGGAAAGAATGGACCATAGGGTTCGGCCATGGTGCTCGGCCGAACCCCATGGAAAGACATGGTTTAAATAATGGATTGTTGTGGAGTGAAAACCATGGAAGGTTGTTGTTTATAAGTTATGAAATTAATGGAAGAAAATTATGGAGTTATGTTCAAAGAAAGAAATCAAAGAACCATACGGTTCGGCCATGGTAGATGGCCGAACCCCATGGAGTTGTAATAGTATTTTTTTAATGTTAAATTTAGAAAGTTTCTATTTAAGGACTTTCTTATTATGGAGGAATGGATTATTGTGGAAGGTGGAGATTAATTTTGTAAGTCTCCAAGAATAGAAAGATGGTTATTAAAATTAGTAAGTTGCTAATTATGGAAGTATGCATGCTAAATTGGGAAGTTATCTAATTATGGAAGTATGCATGCTAAATTTGGAAAGTGTGTAATTATGGAAGGTTGCATGCTAATTTTGGAAACTATTTATTTATGGAATGAACTTGGAATTATGGATCCAAGAATAGAAAATGATAAATTTAAGAAGTTTCCATTTTAGGGACTTTCTAAGTAGGGAAGTTGGTTGCTAAACTAGAAAGCTTTTATTTATAGAATTTGTATTTTGAATTTAGAAAGTTTCTATTTATAGACTTTCTAATTATGGACCTAAGATGATGAACCAACTAAGGGATCATATGGATTTAAATAAAGGAAGCTCATTGGTTATTCTTATGGAAGATTGGAGGATCAAAAATTATAGAATTATGGGTCATGTATGGACATAAGATTTTATATGAATGGTAGACCAATTGGATATGCAAATATATGCTTAGGGAGTATAGTATTGGTTTTGCTTAGGTTGTTGGACCTAAGATTATAATCTTTTAAATGGAATTAAGATATCATAGGGTTCGGCCAAGGTATGTGGCCGAACCCCATGAATCAAGTTAAATGGATTTTATGAATTTAGATGTTTATAAATCTATGTTTCTAACCTAAACAAGAGGAATGTTTGGGTAAGATTAGACCAATGGCAAGGTTGTAAATACTTGCTAAAATGAAAGGTTAGCCATGAATGACAATATTGTAAATAGAGGCTAAAATGAAAGATCATGGGTTCGGCCATGGTGTATAGCCGAATTCCATGAACCATGGTAATGGGAATTGTTTGATGAACATAGGGTTACGTATGTTGGATTAAATGAATAAATTATTAATTAAATATTAGACCAATGGCAATTTGGTAATATCGGTTGAAAATGATAAACCATGGGGATTGGTTTATGGACTTAAAATATTATGAATCAAGTGGGACTTGGTTTTGATTGAATGTTATATTATAAGGTAACGGGACCTCACAAGGTGTCTACGATCGTGAGCGGTTACCAGAAGAAAGACACAAGGACACATAGCAGTCTTTGGTAGGATTCCACCTCTTTGAAACCATGGGTTTATGTACTTTGTTTTATCTTATGTTTGATAAAAACATGTTTCAAAGGATATGCTCTATTATTGAATTTCAAATGCTATGTTTAATTGTTTAAATAGCATGGATTGATTATGTTTCAAAAGGTGATTTTAAATGCTATGTTTATGTTATTAAAATAGCATGTGTTTCATTCACATCTCATGCATGGCATGGGGTGGAGGATTTATAACTGGAGGGGTCACACTCCGTCGAGGCGTCCGAAAAACCTATGTGTGTTACCTTGATGTGATTTCCATCAAGAAGATTCCGGAGGGTCCACACTCCGCCGGGGCGTCCGGAAGACCTATGTGATGGGTACATTTATGTACATGTGATGGGTGGGACTCATTGCATATTTGTCATTATTGCATGGCATGGATTTTATATGGTTTTGACATCACTATATTATTATATATGTTTTGTACTAACCATGTGTTAGTCGTAACTGGAATACCTACTGGGCGCGTTGTTCTAATGCCCTACTTCTACCCTAATTGATGATGCAGGAAATCAAGGGGATGACGAACGCAGGACGGGCTAGGCATAGGAGCTTGGAAGACTTATTTTATATGTTTTGAATAAAGTTACTCATGAACTTGTATTTGAGTATCTAGATTATGGAATGTAATAACGTAGATGGTCGGATGTTTATTTTGATAATTATGATATCTGAATGATGATTAAGGACTTGATGTACTTTGCTATCTGATTGGAATAGAACTTAGTTCTATTATGATTCCGCAATTTTGATGTTATGATTCCGCAGGGTATGATTTTATTCTGCATGTTGATATTGCTATGTGTGAATCATTTTCATGGACTTGATCCATACACACATAGGGTTGGCCAGTTAAGGGTTGGACTTTGGAAGTTCGGACTTAGCTCGCGTCGTGACGTCCTGCACTCTATCACTCTACTCTGTTATAATAAAAAAAAAATATACTCTGAATGTACGAGAAAAAATGAGAGAAAAATGGCGGGGCGTTACAGGTGGGTCTGGGTGAATATGCATGGATGGGAAAATATGGGTGAATGGGTGGGGCTGGGTGGATGGATCTCTCAAATCAGTTCTGGTTAGATGTTGGACCTGCAGGCTATCCATTGGGGTTCGGGATGGCCTGACTAGGAAATTTTTCACTTTCCCTTTCGCCTATTGCTGTGGCAAATTGGCTAAGCTGTGTTTCAAATTTGTGTATAGCCTGCTGAGTGGATTGCATGAACTGCTACAACGTATCTTCCAGTGAAGACTTACGTTACTCAGATGGACCAGGCTAATAGGGTGGTCCTTGTGGTGGCGGTTGGTTTTGAGGTGGTTGGTATGGTTGACCTCGATATTGAGGGGGTCCTTGATCTACGGGAGGTTGTTTCTGACACCAAGAAAAATTTGGATGATTTCGCCAATTAGGATTGTATGTGGTAGAGAAAGGGGTTCCCTGCAGTCCTCTAAAATTATTGAGTGCGTTGGCCTACTCGGTTAAGCACTCAGCATTCGGTCCTAAGGAATGACAGTTTTGGACAGTGTGTCCTAAGTTAGAACACAATGCGCAAACTTCAGCATGCATTCCTAATGATGAGTTCATCACCTGAAACATTACCAGCGCATCGATTTTCTTTGTTAAGTTCGCAATTGCAAGCTTAATGTCGAAGTCGGAACTAACTTCGTATAAACCTCCTTTCTTTGAGATTTTTGTTGAATTCTCTCTTTTGGGGAAGTCTCTTCGCTAAGAACTTTCCGCCAACAATTTTAAAAAGGTCCATTCATTGTTTGTAGTTAGCTTTAAAATTCCACACCCTTCATAGATTCGACCATTGTGCGGTTTGAAGTGGTTAAACCATCATAAAATAATTGCATGAGTCTCCCCGTTTCAAAGCCGTGGTGGGGACATTTCCTCAACGTATCTTTGAATCTTTCCCATGTCTCACAGAATTGTCCACCCTCCTTCTGATTAAAGTTTGAAATTTCTTTCTTGAGGGCGTTAGTTTTAGATACCGGGAAAAATTTATTCAAAAACTTGTTGACCAACTGATCCCAAGTTGTGATGGAATTTGCAGGTAGAAAATTTAGCCAAGATTTCTCTTTTTCTTTGAAAGAAAAAAGAAATAAACGAAGTTTAATGGATTCATCAGTGATGCCTTGAAATTTGATGGTGGTGCGGATTTCTAAAACTTCTTTAACATGTAAGTAAGGGTCCTCACGATCAAGTCCATGGAATGCGGGTAAAACATGAAACAAGGTTAGTTTGAGTTCAAAGGCTACATTAGTTGCTGGAACACTTATGCCTGATGGTGTATTGGGTGTGTTTGGTGAAAAGTAGTCTTTTCTCTTCGACTCTTTCTCCGGCCGTGTTAGGTGATGGTGGTGGTGATGAAGGTGGACTGTCTATGTCTATGACTGAGCTCCGGACACAACGATCTTTAAATCTATGGAAAATGTAACTCGAATCAAGCAATTGTCAGAGTCACGACACCAATAATTTGTACACAGACACGATCATTCACGCTCAACCAAATTCACACAAGAAAATGCCTAAATCTAGATTTGAATTACACTAATGCAATCAAATTTTTATTGGGTTCTACAGGGATCCTAAAAACTAGACCTTGCTCCTAATTTTCTCTCCAAACAATCTAAGTCACTGATGAGATTTTAACCTCAAGATGGCCAGGTAAGTTCTTAGGTAAATGGAGGAGCAATTGGCAATCTGTTTATGTTCCACTTATCCTTAGGCTGTTTACACCTTGGTGACAAAACTAATGCTAGACACCATTCTTGAAGGAAAACTATTCACTGGTTACAAAAAATTGATTTAGATTGAAAAGGTTCCTAATGAGCATGAAACTTTGAAACTAACTAATGGTTCCTAAGTTGATTTTATTAAGGGAGATGCATGAACCATTTTACTATCTTGTTTTTCTAGAGATTGTGAAAAATGCAATCCTAATTTAGCACACAACATTCAAGCAAATATGCAAAGATTAATAAATCAAATCTACACTAATGCATGAATACTACCATCCTAAATGCATGAACAATTTAAATGTGCAAACTAATTAAATAAAATAAAAAACACCCTAAAAAAATTCTATATGAATGCATGAGAAAAATAAAATCAAAAGAATGTGATTAGGCACTCACCTTAGCCTAATATGCATTTTTCCAGCAATTTTTAAGCGCGCATTTAATAAACCTGCAAAACAATACATACAAGCCTTGGTGTAGATTTTAATTAAAAAATGCATGAACCTAGTCTAAATACATTTGTCCTAAAGTTATAACTAGTGGACGAAATATAATATTTGTAACCTAATTAAAATTTTAAATTAAGTCAAGGCCATAAAATATAAATTCCACCAAATTAATTTAAGATTTAAGATTCACATGTTTCTATTGAAATTTTTATTTGTAGAAATCATATTTAAAAACTTTCCAAAGTTAGATGAGATTCTAAATTTAGAAAATTTCTAAGATTGGAAGTTGTCTAAAATTAAACGTCTTCAAAATTAGTCCACTTTCCAAAAATTGATTTTTCTAAAAATAGAACTTTCCAAAAATATATCACTTTCTAAATATAGATTATTGCTGAATTAAGGCATATCTCCAAGATTAGAGAAGTTGCTAAAAAGGGAAACTAATAAATTAGAAAATTTCTCAAAATAGAAAATCCTAATTACAAAGTTTCTAAATTTAGTAAATTTTCAAATTTAAATTAATTCCAAAATTATTGATATATCCAAAATTAGTGGTAAATCACACACTTTCCAAAAATAGCAATTCTAGCACACTTTCAGCAGTTCTTTCTATTTTTTGCTCAATTTCTTGTATTTCCTTATTTTTCTTACAAAACTCAAAAAATAACATTAAACGCATGTAATATAAAGAAAACAGAGGTTAACTAATCCAAAATAAAAAGGGTAAAATATTTATTTTTCAGTACTCAACAAATAATATTAAAAAATGGATATATTTGAAATATAATGGTTTCTTACCATTTTTATCTCATATCTTTCACCATTTTGGTATATTACTTAGAGTCTGAATGTTGTTTTTAATATTTATATTAATGTTATTTGTAAAAGGTGTCTTACTTAATGTTATATGTAATATTTATTACTACTTGACCGGCTTTAACCGTGGCTGAACCCTGTTGAACCCAAAATGCCTCGAAGACGGTTCGTTAGACGGTCCAGTTCTGATAACATTGATTTATACGCACTAGAATAAACAGCGGGAAATTTAATATATATATACATATATATACATATGTATATGTATATGTATATATGTATACATATGTATATGTATATGTATATATATATATATATTGTAGAAGGTTGCATCTCAAAGCAAAATAAGGATTCTCCCATAAGTCAAATACAAAGTTCAATGCACTAGGACTTAAATAAAAATATTACATTCCCAAATTGATTTCTCCTACAAAATACATTGTTCTCAAAATCCAAAAGAACTTATTCTAATCATGTTTCTCCTTGTGCTAAACTTGCTCATGCTTGGCTCCCACTTGGTCCGGCCTCACCTTCATTTCCTTAAGCCTCTTTCACATCTAAAGGGGGAAATTAGTGTGGGCTTAGTCAACACGCCCAGTAGGAATTCCGATCAAAGGGGGTGTATTAATGAGTGTTATAGCAAGTATACATATATTTACATTTTCATGATTCGCAAGTCATAATTCAAAAAACATAATACATTTTCTAAAATTATATCCATATCATGCTAAAATCTCATATTAAAATCATTATCAATGTTTATCATGATGTACTATGCCATGGGTGCCATGAACAATGTTTGTCCTTCCATGCCCCATGATATGCATCCAACAATTTAATTGAAACCACCGGAGAAGTGTTACCTCCCTATTTCATCTCATTGGTTATCGATATCCACAGCATTTTCGGTGACGAATGGTAGGGTATTGTTCCCTTTACCAACAATTTAACCGGACCTACCGGGGGAGTGTTACCTCACTATTCCAACAATTTAATTGGAAATATAGGGAGAGTATTGCCTCCCTCCTGCGCAAGTTTTCGGGACTTCTTTGACCCAAAAGCTCTCTCACCCAATTCAATTCGATTTCTCTACAAGACCAAAGTCCGTCTGGACTACTTAACTTTGGTTCGTGTAATGCAATTCCCTCCCATGCAATGTGTATGAGGTTAATGATGCAAAATGATGTTAATGTTATCGTGTCATGAGATTTTCAATCAACTCGGAAATGAGAAATCTCTTCTCATTCCATGCATAACATATATTGTATATTCAAAAATATCCCAAATGCTTCATAATGAAATAACATCATTCTCAGAAAAATACATAAGCATTTAAATCATAACTCTAGTGCTTCAACAATGTAGGAAAACCTACATGATCGATGATGATCAGCGGAGGAGAAATTATTACGAAACAACACGTACAACGTCGAGTTTAATCTCAGATCTTCGTTCATTTTTCATGTATCAAAATATAACAGTTATATCATTAAACTCAATCCAATTAGTTGTCCTTAGTTATGAAATTTCCAGTGATTTAATACATAGGACCTTGACTAAGGTTTAGAAACCAAGTTTGGAACCACTAGATTGGGCCTTAGGGCATCTGAACTCAATTGAGAAAACTGTTGTTGAACATGGTCGACCCATCAGTATGGTCAACCAATCGATGGAAGTCTCCTCGATGCATCGTGTTCACGGGTACATCAAAGCGGGTAGGGTTGACACATCGATGATATCGGCATGTCAGCCTAGGAATTTAGGTCTCTGATTGGACGAATACTGTCATATTTGTCTACTCTTAACGCCAAGTGTATGAGGTGACATGGAAGTGGCATAGCCAAGTGGGACCCAAATCCACCTCATCAAGTGAGGTGGCGTGTGGTCTAAGGTCTCATGTAGGGCCGGCCACCATGGTTGACTTGGTCAACCATGGGTGAGTTCATGGGTGAGTTCAAGAGGGTTAAATGAAGAGAGTTGAATTAAGGAATTAATTAAAAAATAAATTCTAAGTCTTGAGTTAAGAGTTACATAGGTGAGTTCAAATCAAGATTGAGTTGAATGGGAAGTGAGTTCACAAGTGAGTCACATGGAAGATGAAAAGACTTAAGTGAGTCAAAGAGGGAGGTGGAGGGTTTTCATCTTATGGAAACCCTAGACCAAAAACCATTGGGAAGGGGGAGAAGGACAAGTGTAAGCCATGTGTCTCCTTAGTTAGCCAAGGGACACATGGGAAAGACCAAGAAGTGATGAGGTGGTTGGGGAGATTAGGTTTAGTAACAAGTGCTCACACCAAAACCCTAGGGCCAACCCCCTCTCCTTGAGACAAAAAAATAGAGTTTCATCTCATTCTCTCCCTCCCTCTTAAGCAAAAGAACTCTCACCTCTCTCCGTCTCTCAAACCTTCACCCATTTGGCCGAACCCTCCCTTGGGGTTTTTCATCTCAATCCCTCTCCCTCTCTGATCATACTTGGCAGAATTCTCAAAGTGGATCAAGGGGTTGCATTGCCTCTTCTCATCTCTCTCTTTCACACATTTTCGGCTCCAAATTTGGAGAAACCGAAGAACGAAGGAAGAGGAAGGAAGCACTAAGGAAGGAACAAAATCAGATCTAAAGAAATGGAGGAGTCGCAGGAGAGGTATGTAATATTCAAACAAGGGTTTAATGATTAAGAAGAAACTAAGGGAACCATGGTTTCGGCTATGGAATGGCCGAAACCATGGGGTTCCATTTTGGATTGAAAGGATTGGCCAAATGGTTATAAGGCCATGGATTTGAAATCCATCCAAGGAATTAGCAATAAGATGAACATCTAGCAAGGTATTGTTCAAATCCGAAATGTGGTTTTAGAGATTGAAAAATGGACAAAACCCTAATCTTGTTGATGGGTAGGATAGGTTGTATAAATGAAGTTGTTAGGGACTATGTGTATACATGATTTATGGATGACCTTATGTATGTTCAATATAAGGGATAAAATTCATAAAGAGAATAATCAAGAACAAGATTTGGCCCCTTGCATGGTCAAACCCTAATTTTTATATATGGATCATTTGAGGACTCAAGGAAAGACAAGATGAGGTTCGGCCATGTTGTATGGCCGAACCCCATCAAATGCTAAAACATGTTGGATGTATACCCATCCTCATGGTGATATGAAATGGAAATAGGATGAAGAGGAGAAGCCAACATGGCCGAACCCCATGGAAGTATGTTTATGGATTTAAATATGTTTTAAATGATGAACCATGGACTATCAAGTTAAGAAATAAATGAAAATGAAGAACCATAGGTTTGGCCATGTTGTATAGCCGAACCTCATGGATCATTCTATGGATCTAAGAATGTGTAAAAGGTTAAGTAATTAACTATGAAAAGAAATGATGGGTAAGATGGGAAGATGATGAAAATGAATAACCATCAATATAGCTGAACCCCATGGATGACTTTTATGGACTTCGGTGTATTTAGAAAGTTAAATGATTAACCATGAAATATTAGATTAAGAAATGAAGGAAGGAATGATGTTGGACCCGCTTCGTCTAAAATAAACAAGGACTAAAAAGAGGGTCAAGAAGACAAAAAAATGAGGTTCGGCCATGTTGTATGGCCGAACCCCATTGATGGGTTTTTGTTGTGGACTTGAACACTTTTCAGCCATGATGTATGGCCGAACTCCCTTGACGGTCTTAACCGGGTTAAGGACTATAATCGTAAATGGAAATGAACATGGAATAATGGGAATCAAATGGGTCATCGATTTGATTTATTTATGTATTAAATGTAATAAGGTAACGGGATTTCACAAATGGGTGTACGATCGGTTTTGACGTCATCGGTGATCGGTTTTGACAGAAATGCAAGGATACAATATTTGGACGTTGGTAGGATTCCTACCTTGTTGAAAACCTTAGACTATGTATATGTGATGATTTTTATTTCTATGTGCGATGATGTATTTTTGGTAACAAAATGCTATGTTTTAAGGATGGGATTTCAATGCTATATGTTTAATATGAAATGGCATGATGCACTCACATCTCATGCATGGCATGGGAGGGAACTTATGATAAGAGTCCACGCTCCATTCGGATGTCCGATAAACAAACGTGGGGAGGGATCCGCACTTATTCCGATTGTATATGATGTTTGAAATGAAAGAGGAGTCCACGCTCCGTTCAGTGGGACCGATAAGGCATACGTGGGGAGTCATGACAATGAATGCCTTGATGTGGCTTGTACATCAAGAGGATTACTTATGTGATTGTGATATGGTTGATGGGTGGGAATCATGGCATATGACACCCATGGCATGGCATTGACTTGCATGATTTGACATTATATATCTATTGTGATTTTTTTACTAATCCATGTGTTTGACCCTACTCGGAATACCTATTGGGCGCTTTGACTAACGCCCTACTTCTACCTTAGATGATGACACAGGGAATGGACGGAACGAAGGACGCAAAAGGAGCCAAGCATAGGAGCTTGGATAATTTAGACTTGCTTTATTTACGTTTTTATTTCAGACAATGTAATTTGAGTTATTCGCATTTTGGGACTTTAATAACTTAGAACTGTATTGCTATGGTTTGTTTTATTTAGGACATTGAAACTTAAGTTATTTAATGTGATGGACTTCCTTGCTTAAAAATGGATAGGAATAGTAACTCTATTATAATTCTGCATTACGTTTATTCCGCAAGTATAGCCTTAATGTGTGTGAACAGTTTTGTCGACTTAGTCCACGCACACGTATGGTTGGCCAATTAAGGGTCAGGCTTTGGAAGCTCGGACTTAACTCGCGTCGTGGTGTCCTGCTCTCTCTCACTCTTTATTAAAAAGAAAAAAAATAGACTCTGATATTCAGAGTGAAAAAGGGCGAGGCGTTACAAATGGTCTTTTCAAAATTTTCTCGATTAATGAGAAATTGTGTGGAGTTAAATCTTATTTAATCAAGTGTGTGATTTTGGAAGTGTGTAAGATAACAATCAATCAATCGGAAAGAGACAATGCACACGATGTATAATGGTTCGATTCGTCAACCTACATTCACTGTTAGGACTCGCTCAACCTTAAGTTATCCCCAATTCACTAAGTGGGAACTTACACCCTCACAATTAGAGTAGGAATTCCACCTCACTCAATCGGCTGGGTGTTTCACCCACCACAGTAAAATAGGAATTCCACCTATTTATTTGGTTGGGAATTCCACCCACCACTGTGCAAGAGACGACGCTCTAGAATTTTTTTTAGTAGTTCCGGAGCCAATCCTCTTTAATCCACTTTACACTGATTTGGTTTTTAAAAATGAAATTAAAAACCCAGAAGCACTTGCCTTGAAGCTTGATTCCAGTGAAGTGTGCTTCTTGAAGATCCACCCAATGTATGCTTCTCACAATCCCGACGTTCCGCCTTATAGACTAGTCGTGTAGAGTAATCACAATCCTTGGGTGATTAGGAAATTGGATACACCAATATCTATCCTACCAAGATGTGCTTAGTCATTCTCTCTTAATCTCAATCTCAATCTCAATCTCAATGGATTGGATATTTGAATGATTTTGTTTTGATTTTCCAAGTGAGAATAAGCGTGGATGATTTTCCTTTGATCCTTGGGATTTTTACCTTTAGAGTGTGGTTGTTTTTATGCTCAAATGGTCTCAATAAACTCACCAACAAAAGAAATATTTATAGGCAAATACAGAATTTTACGGGCAGCAGAACCACACGATCGGTCGTGACCGCACGATCGATCGCCCGTGTTTAAGTTCATACTCACCAACCCGATTGTTGCATATTAAATGCCCTGTAACAGCACAATAACGGTAACCTACGCGATCGGTCGTATACACGATTGATCGTCCGAGTTTCGGATAACATATCGTGGTTTTACGATTGAATCTGCCTGAGGCTATCCTGTCATGACAATTCTTTGTCAAGATAGACCTCAGCCAAACCCAGGGCGACAGGTCGTGTGGCCGATGTTATACTGCCCTGACTTGGAGATTGGTCGTAGGATCGACAGCTTGTGTTATACCACACGAAGGGTCGCCGCCAGACAATTTGATCGTCCTGAGCTTGACTGTGAATGACAGTCCAAATCAAGGCTGAGTCCTGCCGACAGGTCGTTGTGACCAATGGGTTGGTGGACATGTAGCCGAGGGGTCGTATGACCACGACCGGTAGTACTCCGTCAATCACGACGGGTTGCCTAGACAATGTGTTATCCCTGACAGTTTGTTACACATTTCCAAGATGTGTTCCTCTTGGTGTCAAACACTTTTTAGGCTTGGTTACCTTCTCAGATATGACGTCTAAGCCTAGGGATGGTCCATCTAAGGTCATCTATGGTCAATTACCTTCCGTGATTGCCATACATGTGTTGATCCGTTGAGTCTTCATACTTAAACCAACATTTGAGTTTTGAGTCTTGAGCTTCTTTCTTCAAGGCAAGTCTTCTCCTAAATCACGAACTTGACATATTGGTGACTCGGTAAACCGAGGCACTAACAAAGTCACTTAAACTCCATTAGCTTTCATTAATCTAATCCTTAAGCCTTAAGCAAGGTCTTTCTTAATCAAATCATTAGAAGTTACAACTTAGTGACATGAGTATTATGTTTTGACCATGTATAGGAACAAAGGAAATCGAAAGTAAACCCGACACAGTTCGTGCTACTTCACAATTCGTTTCTCCCCTCTGATCATTTTCGATCACGTAAGTTTTCTTACATCGTTGAAGCACTAGAGTTTTGATTTAAGTATTTTGTTACTACTATAAAAATAATGAATTGTCTTCCTTCTATACACATGTGGTTTATTTGTGAGAATGATGTTTATTTCCAACATGAAGTATTTGAGATATTTTGAATATATGATACCTTGTTTATATTTTGGAAAAATATGATGTAATGGTTTTGTCATCATTGTGCATTCATATACCCCATGCACATGGTATGGGATGGGAATTGTATTACTTTAGACAAAGCTGAGCTGTCCGGACATCCTTTGGTCTCGTGGATACTTGATAAACTTAAACAAATATTATATTTTGGCCGTGTCCATTGTTCATAAGGTACGACATTGAATTGGGCCAAGAAGATCTCCTGGATAACCAGTCCCGAAACCCTACGCAGAGGGAGGAGGCCATACTCCACCGATAGTTTTGGTTGTTAAATTTGTGGATGGAGAACAACACCCTCGTGGTTGCGGGCAGAAATGCTGCAGACATAGTTGGTAAATGATAGTAACTATTGAGAATAGAAGACTTATAGAGTATGTATGGGGCATGAAAGGGCATTCATTCTTCATGACACCCATGGCATGTCAAATCATGATGAGCATCAAGTATGATTTTAAGTATAAGATTTCTATTATGAAATGAATGTGATTTTGAATATATGATTTCTATTATGTTAGGAATATGATTTTGAGAAATATATCATGTTTATGAGATGATATTTTCTAACTTGAAAATGTAAATGTGAGTTTTTATTTTTATTGTTATATACTTCAAAGTGCATACCCTATATGATTGGAATTCCTACTGGGCACGTTGACTAAACCCATAATTTTCTCTTTTAGATGCAAATGCAGGTCAAGGACATGGAGACGAGGCTGGGCCAAGTGGCAGCCAAGCATGAACGAGTATGATTAGGATAGTTTCTTTTGGATCTTGAGAATGATGTAATTTATAGGAGTAATGCTTTTGGGAATGTAATATTCTATTTAACTCCTAGATACTTGAATGTTGTATTTGACTTATGTGAGAATCTTGATCTTTGCTTTGAGATGCAATTTTATATGTACTTGTAAATGTTTAAATTTTCCGTTGTTTACTCTAGCACGTGGAAACATTATTGTGGATTTCAATCCATGCATGTGTTAGGTTGGTTGGGCCAGTCGAGGGTCGGGTCTTCGGACTCAGACTCAGCTCGCGTCATGACGCTCATTCCTCTCCCTGAGATCTTCATTTATATTATTCTGGTCTTAGTGGGAGAGGGAGGGGCGTTACATGAAATTCCATTACTAGAGTGATGCACGACCTAGAGGGGGCTGAATAGGTCGGTTTTCAATTTTAGTTCCCTTTTAAAAATCCTAAACCGAATTACACTTTAAGTGTATGAGATATGCAATGAGTTCTTCTCACCTTTAAATTAACCACTGTTAATTAAAATGGTTGAACCAATATGTGTGTGTATGTGACACAATATTCAATCAAAGCATTCAAGTTAAAACATCAACCACATATAAAAACAGATATTTTATAGTGGTTCGGTTTCAACAAACCTACGTCCACTATTAGACTTCCCAACTCTAAGGTCGTCCCAAATAAACTATGTATGAGTCTCACACCTAAATAGTACAACTTAGTTTTTTATAGAGGTTCAACTCAAATGGTCTAATCCTCTACACCTATTTTTTTTTAGTGGTTCGAACACAATGTTCCAATCCACTTTATAATGATTAAAATAAAGGAAAGGAGAAACACTTGCCTTATCCAATCTTCTTTAAGTGCTTTCTTCTTTACTCAATGCCTGTGTACTCCTTCCATCAAATTTGATCTACCAGAGTGATTATTGGCACAGCAGTATAGGACAGATATATAACTGGTTTTTTGGTTCTAAGAAAACACCTTAAACTTCATCAGAATTGGGGTATTGATTACCCAAACATCTCTATAAGAAAATGATGAAGAAGGTGTAAGAGAAGGTGGGTAATCTCTCTGGTCACACTCTTATTTTTCCAAAAGGTTCTGTGTAAAAATTTCATTCAGCCCACAAGATATAAATAAGATAGTCTGTTTTGTGGCAAGTCACGTCTATGAGGCTTCGAGGTTTCCTATGAGGCCTCATGGCAGTAAAAGGAAAGACAGTGCACAGATTCTGTAATTCCAACTTATGTGCTAGTCAATTAAGATAATGACCAGCCAATCAACATGCCACCTGTGCGTAATTGACCATTTGAAAATATAGAAAGGTTTTAAACATATTTTCCAAATCCGTTAAATGAATGATTGTCAATCACACTATAGATAAATTGAGGAGCCTTTCCGAAACAGTAAAAGATAGCTGCTAGGCTCCCCAACAAATTTGTTCAAACTGTGAGGTGGCAATTGGAGTTTCAAAAAGAGGATCTTCCTTATTTCCATAATAAACTCTCAATTAAGGATTATGGATTTATTTAACTAAATCTGTAAGAGACTCGGTCAAAAGACACTAGGCTTTGCTGAGTTACAGCTATCCCAAATACCACTCAGCAAAAGACTGTTTGTGAGGCCTCGACAGACTGCATGAGGCCTCGAGGCTAGAAGTCAATCATTTTTTAATTTTTCAGATGTTTAAACAATAGACTTCTAAGTTATTGGGCTTAGCCTAAGGTCTATTAAGGTTCACTTACATGTGTGCCAATAACATGTTCAGTGTAGACTCTTCAATGCATAGTAGATCTTCACATTCTTCCAATGCAAGGTTCAACTGAGTCACATAATTGACAATATGGGTGACTCAGACGAGCCGGGGCACTAATATTATATCAAAAATGGAGATGTAGAGGAGGGAAAAGAGAGAGGATACCACCGATTAGAGAAGTGGGTTGAAGGAGGGAGAGAACCGATTGAGAGAGAGGAGAAGAGAGAGGAATGAGCATCTACTCATTTCTCTTTCCTTGCCCTAGATCAAAACCAGAAGCACTCATGGTTGAGTGTGGTGTTGCCTCATGCATTTAACGCAAGAGGTGACACATGGAGGTGGTTGTGTTGTGTCAAACTGTAAGATGTTGAATGAGGACGACACATCAAGCGATGAGTTCGTCGACCCATCTGTGATATCGATGCAACAACTTAGGCTAACTCTGTACTTCTTTACTTTACACTCAGATCGATACTATCAGTTCTGTCGACATATCGATCGAGGGTTCGTCGACCCATCGGTGATGTCGATATGTCGACCTGATAAATTCAGATTTTTCCTATTTGATTCAGCAAACATTAAAGTTTTCATCCCTTTCCAACTTTGAATTTAAAACCCCACATTTTATTCGAACCATCAAGGGAAAATTACATTAAGTTACGGAGTTGAAACCCTAAGTCGTTACAAATGGACTTCCATTGCACTTTCTTTGAAGTTGTTCTTTTTCTGTCATTCCTCTTCTTCTTGCTGGAAGAAGAAATCCATCTTCTTTTTGTACTTATTGGAAAAAGAAAAAAATGAGTAAGAAGGGTTTTTCTAGAGAGGAAAGAAGAAATCTAAACGAAAGGGTTTCTCTCAAAAGCTAGGAAGAAAATTGTAAGACTCCAGCAAAAGTAGAAGTGGATATTAATTAGCATTAATCAGGAAGGAAGTTGATTTAGACATGGGTGGTATTTTTTTTATTATAAAAAATAAAAATATATTCTATTTAATATTACAGGACTATCTCATCTATTTAACATTATAAAACTATCTCATCTGAATAAAATACCTTGCTCAAATAAATTTTGTAAAGGCTCTCTATTTATTTTATATGATATATCTTTTAGCTGAATTTTAAAATTTTATTGAGTTTTTTAAAGTAAAAGTATTAAAAATTAATAAATTATTTAACAAAAATATTTTTTATAAATATTTAATATTTGATGGATACAGATTTGGCTGAATTTAACTACAGTTGAACCTTATTTAACCCAACCTTTTTCAGAGACCTTCTAACATTGCTCAAGACTCATTGAATACATATGAGAAACCAGAGTTGGGATGTGTTGGAGGCACTTTTACGTGTGAATATAAGTACAACAAATCAAAGATTCTCAATGATTTGTGGACATCAACGATGCATGAATACAATAACACTTTTGCATCTCCAAATAATGCGACATATATATTAATTTTACATGTGTTTCCTATTCTTCACTTTATTGTCTTCATTTAATCTATTTTTTATCATTTGTTTTCTTGAATTGTTTCATAGCATACTTATTTAACCCATTTTAATTGCCCAATTAATGAGTTGCTTACGAGCTTAACATATTAGCACTTGATTGATGCTGCGAAATGGACGTGGGATTTAAGTGTCAAATCCCAATGAACTTTCTACATACCTTCAGGAGATTTTTACCCCATAATTGAATTTCGTTCGTTAGTTAATTACATTCCTATGACAGATAATATACCTAATGAAATTATCCTTACGACTCAAAACATGCAGTACTTCAAAAAAAGCGCCAACTCTTTTGGCAGTGTCACCGGGGATATCAGATTCCGAGAGATTGCGAAGATGATTGCACCATTGTGGTGTGACTTTTTTTAAAAAGTAATAGAAAACAATTACTAAAATTGGTTTTTTAGTATTTTTATTTATTTTTTGACATTCTTTCCACATTTTTTGACAATCTTTACAAAAATTGACGTCATAACTTAGAGATCCTTCTACTATATAAAACGACCGTTTTTAATAATAAAAAATCATAAAAATGTATCTCCTACCTTTCTCTATTTTCTATAATTTCTTTTTGCAATTTTACCTTAAAAATTCGAAAAAAAAAAAAAAAAGAGAAACCGTTGGGATGTTAAATGGCCGCAACAAAATGTTTAGGTAATACGGCTGTATCGGCCAACTTGTATCATTGGGAAAAAAAATTTACCCCTGAAACTTTAACTAAGGAGTGTAATTGAGGCCATGGTAGTCTACATTATTTTCCCAAAAATATGGACCCGATAAAGTAGGTAGGAACAAAGCACAACGCTTGCAAAGAACATTGTTGTTGCCTAAGAAAAGACATCTTTTCAAGTGTCTCAAATGCAATTCCATTTGTGACAGGACTATGAGGAAGATGAAATATTCTCTATAGTTACCAACATCAGTTGCCAAAAGGGGAAAATAAGAAACATAAGCCATAAGGTACATAAAAAAACAAGCTACCTGAGTCTGCACTGTGAGAAGCCCTGAGAAAATGATGCTCATTATCTCAGCAATGCAGTTTCCTATCTCCCCTGTACATTCCCTCTTTATACAACTTGATTAACATTCTGAACATCTCCATCGAACATTATTGAGACGAACCAGAGCATCTTCTTCTTTTCTCCTAAATACTACATTACTGAACACACTTCAAAGCTTGCAGCACAGGCATGTCATACCCATCATAGAAGGGAACTAGAGGACTGCATCAAAGTAGAGAGTCAAGGTATGAAACATGCTGGCTCCGGCTGTACTGGAGGAGGCTGCCATATGTTCGGTCCCATACTCCAATGAAGAGGGACTCCGTGTCAGGGCTGAAGGAAATGCCAGAGATCTCACCAAAGAAATCAATCTCCTGCTCCTTGTCATATCCACTCTTCACATCATAGACATGCACAAAATCTGCAGGCTCTGCCATTGCTATGAACTGACCATCGGATGTGAAGCGAATCGAGCGAATAGCACCAAGGTTCCCCTTAAGGACAGCAACTGATTTGGAGAGGTTTCTCACATCCCAGATACGGCAGGTCTTGTCCTGATTTCCAGTGGCAAAAGTTCGGCCATCGGGGTGCCATGCTGATGCAAATGAGAAATCCAAGTGTCCACAAAGAGGCGTAATCATCTGTGAGGTAAAATGACAAGCTTTACATTACAGATGTTGGTACTCCCAATACCACTCAAAAATCAACTTTAGATATTTGACTTCTTTATTGACACACTAATTAGAATTTTGCATCAGCTACATGCTGTCCAGACCAAGTTCAAGTCGTATTGCGCTTTAAAAAAAATTGAAACCCATTTTTATAAATGGACTCACTGTAACCATTAATCACCCAATTTTAATTCATTCCCAGAAAAGAGGGGTGAAAGTACATAATATCAGTTTTATCTCTCGACAAAATGGCATGTGAGGAAACTGAGCTTCGACAGGGATCATACACATGGGTAAAATCTCAAGTAAGGATGAGAGAGGGCTAAGATTATAAACATGGTCCATCTATGATCAAGGGAGGTGCTATACAGGTATGCAGTATATCTTCTTTCTACTCTAATGCTGATGGGGCAAGTCACAATTTTGTTAGCTTTTCAAGAGCTAAAAAAGAACCCTATCGACAGAGTTACAACATCATCAAGTAAATCTTTCACCCCCACCCAGCCACCCACAAGCAAACAGAAATAAACTGAAAATACAGAAATTTCAAATCCAGACTGGTTATCACGCATATGATTGATACTTGCATTTGGTTTCTTTTCAAATTTAAATTCCATCCTCTTCAACAACTCATAATGCACAAGATACTGCATGCATCCCTTCATTCAGTTTGTGGAAAAACCTCTGGTAAAATGCCCGAGTTAGCATTATACTCGTGTCTCTAACAAGCTTTGTGGAGATGGGTGTGGGTGTGGGTGGCTACATTAGTCAGTATCTAGATTCTCAATGGGTAGGCTCCAATATTGGTTCTGTGAGATATGTGCACTTGGGTCAGGACATAAAATACCCATAGAACTCATCCCTAATATAAATAAATGGGCCGAGAAATAGGTTAAGATGGATCCAGCCCGTCGACATTGTTGCCTCTATCAACAGTTACATTGTCCAGAAATGATCATAAACTAACCCAAAAAAATAGGAAAGTTAAGTACCTTCCCAGTATGAGAATCCACCAGCATTCCATCAGGGTTGTCTCCAACTATGACAAGCAGCTTGCCATCAGGACTTCGTGACGTATGCTGCAAACACAATGATGACAGGTTAAGAGACAAGTACCATAATTTACTGTGCATGTAAGTCCTAGTTAATAGCAGCATGTTTAAAAATTCATGGGTCTAGATACATGGATAAGGTAGGTGCATCTGCAGGTAGAACACCCTAGAAGCTGTCCTAAAAATTGTACAAAAGTAGCATGCAAAAATCGACCAAAAGTGATCATTTAGAATTCACTAAAATGTACCAATTGAACCGACTTAGATGAGCATGGCCTTGATACAAATACCATGGGTGCTTCAAATGAATAAAGGGGCTGGCATGGCTGAGGCTGTTCAAAGGAATGAAAAAGAAAATGCCAAATGCAAATTGTTAACTATATTGTCATTGGGATTTTATAGACAGATTGTTGCCATTGATTGAAACAGTGTTTGATGCAGATGTTACAATAGATCACAGATGAAGGTCCCATGGTCCACAAGTGTAGATCAATTATTTTTAAATTATTTAGGTTTAGAATAAATTTGGTTTATCTTCGTGATTTTCAATAAGGGCCATATTTTGAGTCCAATATGATGTCCAAATTACATAAATTAAAATCCATTGGGTGATTTATTCAATTACCTATCCAATGAGTCCAAGGTCTAGAATAAATTTGGTTTATCTTCGTAATTTTCAAGAAGGGTCATATTTTGAGTCCAATATGATGTCCAAATTACATTCATTTGGATCTACTGGGTGATTTATTCAATTACCTATCCAATGAGTCCAAATATGTTCACTTGACATCAACTGAAGAACTCATGGCCAATTTCCAGATATGGATTCTTAGTATTACGAATTTAGGAGCCATTTTCACTTTTATTATGATTGACGGGTTAAGATTAGAACATTGTTATATTGGTCAATAGTTGAAATAGCATATAGGGTTTTATTTTCTATGAAACAATATAAATATGAATGAAAACCTCAAAGCATGGGGTTTCTGGTTTTTGGGACTTCTTTTTTTTTGTGGCTTTGAAAGCTTTTTGAGGAGAGATCGGGGCATTCTATGTAAGATCTATTCTAAGCTACGACCTCTCACTTTTCTTCTCATGATTTTCTTGATTCTTCATGTTTTGGGGGTGGTTTTGGTTCTTGTTTCAGAAGAGTTCTGCATTATAAACCCTAGATCTTTGAGCTGTGCTCTTGACAAAACCCCAGACTGCATCAATGTCTCTTGAAGCTTTCATAAAGCATGTCTCATACATCGACATTATTCATACAGCACACAGGCAGGCACATCACACTATACAGCACCATTGACACGATCCACAGCATGTTTATTTATGTACATGAACACAAATACATATATAAGTAGGTTGGGATCCAATAGCTTGCAGCCATGAAAGATGAACTCCATAGTTCAACTTATAGTTTAGTTTTCTTTTTTTTTTTTGGGAAGTGACTTATAGTTTGTTTTTCATTTTAAAGAAAGCTACAAATTGAGCCAGATACACCCAGGTCATCAAGAAAAATAATAATTATCATCATCATTAGAGCCATTCACCCACTTGGAATTGGATTTGGCAAGTTTTTCTATGGACTAGCTTATAGGACTTGAAGACAACCACCATGCCTGCAACTGTGAACACTTCCAAGTACATCCATTTTTTACTTTACTATTCAAGCTCCCTTTGGTGATTTTTTTCCCTGAAAGGAAGTATCAATGCCTCCTTTGTTATGCAAAGGCCACCAAATAAATGCAAAATCAATAGGAAAAAAAATGCATCCTTTAAACCAATAGCATGTAAAATGGAGTCATGCTGCTTATATGAGACACAGACGACACAGATGCTTAGGTACGTCCAGGAGTGGATCAACAAATAGAAGGATGACTGCACTAAAGGGTCTATGCATCAACAACACTTACATTCACTGGCCAAGGAAAGCGGAAATGCTTGCAAAGCTGGAATTTCTCCATATCAAAATCTCTAACACCACAATCATTATTTGAAGCCATAAAGTGTACAGCACCACTGATCAGATTCAAAAGTCACATTAGCCTCCATGTAATATAAACAAGAGACTACAAGAAGTTGTGAAAAAAGACTACATACCCGGAACTGTCATAAATCTCAACAGCATTTGTGATTGCATTATCATCATATGTAGTTCTCGTACAGAAGCTAACTCCTGGCTTATCCAAATACTGCAAGTTGACATATAATCATTACAAAAAATTCTCAATTTTAAGTAAAACATACATAATATAAGTGGTAAAAAATGCAACTTTTCCATCAATATGCAACAAAATAGTAAATAATCCTGATATTGTCTGAAGTTGCCCACTTCAATTGGTCTCAAATTGTGAACTATTCGTTCAAATAAATTCTCAATTTATTCATCAAATAGTAAAAAGTTTATTTGGTCTAATTCACAAATTGGATTAATTTAAATAAATTTCATCTGTAACTTTTCTATCCTACTTTGTTCACAATTAATAAGTTCCATCATCTTTATAATCATTATAAAAGTTTAACATTTTTATTCTACATTAATGAATTTTTTATAATTCTAATGAGAAAATACATTTATTTATATAGAGATTTATCTCTAGCAAAAGGAGAGAGAGAGAGAGAGAGAGAGAGAGAGGGGAGAATCAACAAAGTTCATATAGCTAATGAGTTATTTTCTTGACAATTACCTTAATATATACACTTTAAGACAGCCATTTAAGGTTTAATATATAATGCTAGTGAGTATTACTCATAATTTACTATAAATTAGTTCGAGCCTATAGACCATGCAAAACAAATCAACTTATATTTAACTATTGAATTAAATTGCTTCACTGAACCCCATCTCACCATTGGATCTTGCGTCAAGTTGGATTCTCCTGTCTACTGTGGTTAGACTAGACGACTTTAAGAGAAGATTGAGAGGACTAAAATGATCAAATTTTTTCTTTTAAAATGAGAAGTCCTCAGAAACCGAAAGGGATACAAACAAGGGGACAAGGGAGAACACCTCGCTCCCAACAATGAGAAATACAACAGTAATAACAGAAAGGGAACACTATACCAAACAGATCTAGGCATAAGAAAGTTGAGCAACAAAAGAGGGCATTACCCACTAGACACCAAAAGACTCAAAGTCGAGCTTCAGACTAAGGAAAGTGAAAGCCCAATCCATAAGAAGGTTATCTACGTTTGAAGCTCACAGGCTAAAAGGCATTTCCCATGATTGGCTATCCAAAAGAAGCTGATGGCACGAGAAAGGCATTCAAAGATCAAATGGCAAGGTCAACTAAGGAGATAAAGATAAAATGGCTGTTCAATACAAAATAAGATTTCATTGAAAATATGCCAAAAGGCCATCAAATATTAGAATCCTCTAACAAAGGGAAAGTACAGGCAGAACTGAGATAAAGACAAAAGGTATTATAATGATTAAATTAGTTTTGGACATAGATACTAAACATTTACCACTTATGATCCTCAAGTTGGACTACGAAAGAACGAAAAAAAAGATCAATGAAATACTATGAATGAACTGATGCAGAATATAATAGTAAGGAAAAATCTAATAATAGGAGGTGATTTAAATGGACATATAGGGGATGAAAAATAACATATATAGGCAACAGAGTAAGAAATGAAATGGGTGAATCAATTTTAGACAATGGCTTTTGATTTGGTAACAGGTAACACTTTTTTTCTCTCAAAGAGAGAGAAACACCTTATGACTTTTAAAAGTAAATGATGTAAATCACAAATAAATTATATTTTACTAAGATGCAAACAAACAGCCTTTTGCAAAGATTATAAAGCTATTCCAAAAGCGATCCTCACAACTCAACGTAAGTTACTAGTGTTAAATATGCATATTAGAAGGGCTTTTCCAAAAATAAGGTTGTGGAACTTGAAGGGCATTCAAAGATCAAATGGCAAGGTCAACTAAGGAGATGAAGACAAAATGGCTGTTCAATACAAAATAAGATTTCACTGAAAATATGCCAAAAGGCCATCAAATATTAGAATCCACTAACAAAGGGAAAGTGCAGGCAGAATTGAGATAAAGACAAAAGGAATTATAATGATTAAATTAGTTTTGGACATAGATACTAAACATTTACCACTTATGATCCTCAAGTTGGACTACGAAAGAACGAGAAAAAAGATCAATGAAATACTATGAATGAACTGATGCAAAATATAATAGTAAGGGAAAATCTAATAATAGGAGGTGATTTAAATGGACATATAGGGGACGAAAAATAACATATATAGGCAATAGAGTAAGAAATGAAATGGGTGAATCAATTTTAGATTTTGCAATGGCTTTTGATTTGGTAACAGGTAACAATTTTTTTCTCTCGAAGAGAGAGAAACACACTATGACTTTTAAAAGTAAATGATGTAAATCACAAATAAATTATATTTTACTAAGTTGCAAACAAAGAGCCTTTTGCAAAGATTATAAAGCTATTCCAAAAGCAATCCTCACAACTCAACGCAAGTTACTAGTGTTAAATATGCATATTAGAAGGGATTTTCCAAAAATAAGGTTGTGGAACTTGAAAGGAGATAAGGTAGAAAAATTTAAGGAAAGAATCCTAGCTTTAGATCATCATCATCATCATAAGTCAGCATCCCATCTATCTAGGGTCATCTTTACAAGTTCTTTTCCAATTGACCCTATCATAAACCATAAGATCGGTCACCCTACAATCTAACAAGTCATTTTTTTTTCCCTTCCCTCCATGTTTTCAAATGTCGGCCTCTTCTCCTAGTGCCTTTGATCCATAGCCTCTCAACTCTACGCACTGGAGCCATCTTTGGTCTTCTACTAACATAACAAAACCACCTCAAACGAGTTTCCCTCAATTTGTTGTCTATCAGAGTCATAGATGTTTGGGACAAAGAAGAGTTCAAATGAGATGTGGGATAATATGGTGTGATATAAAACAAGTGAAAGCAATACCGAGAGAATCAAAAGGGAATAAAGCCACAAAATATAAAGAAACAAAATGGAGGTGGAACTCAAAAGTCCAAACGGTTATTGATGAAAAGAAATATCAGTTTAAGAAGTGTCAAAAACAAGGGAACAAAAAGAAACAGTTATAAAATAGCAAAAAGAGTTGCAAGCAAAGCCATTAGCAGGAATTGGTGGGATTCTACACAATCGTATTGGAAAATCGTCAGTCATTTTCTTAGAATCAGTAGGATGGAAAGAATCAAATGAGGCCGAACTTCGTAGTATTAGGAGAGCCTTGAACATATGGATTTCCCTCGGGTAAGGAAAATTGATTAATGAAAGCGAATCAGCAAATGCAATTAAATGGGTAACGGGTGCGAAACAACTCAGTGGCCAAGAGATATCCTTCTCATAAGTCAGCAAATTAGCTAACGGAGTAGAGGACTTCTACTCGAAATATGAAGTTGACTCATCAACTCATGGAGTTTTCTATTTGTAATTCATGGATCGGGAAGGGTTATTTTGGGTGTCTTGGTTGTATTGGATGTGTTTCATGGACTTGTCTGTATTTTTTGGGGGCTTTGGATGCTTGTCATCTTGGATTGGATTTCTTTGTATTTTTCTTCTTCTTGGGGTTTATGCCTCCTAAACCCTTTTTGCGTTTCCATATTCTTGTACTCATATCTTCTTATTAATGCATTATTCTCTTATTACCGCTCAATAAAAAAGGCAAAGCCATTAGCAAAGTTGAGCATCAAGCATATGATGAATTAGAAACCAGAGAAACAAAAGAAGGGAATATATATGCTTGCCAAGGTGAGATAGATGAGAACTGGGGACCTAGATTGTCTAAGATGTATTAAGAATAGAAACAAAAGGGTTTTAGACAAGATAAGGAAATGGGAATAAGGAGGGTATTTTGGAGAATGCAAGAGCAAAATACACACAAGCAAAAGCAAATGAAGGGCTATAAACAAAATATTGAAAACGAAAGTAAAACCAAGGTTGAATAAGATGAAGAAAGAAGAACGTTAGGATTGAACAGTAACCCTATTAGAAGTGTGGATCTCATTGGGTGAAAGTGGAATTAGATGGGTAGCTAGTTTGTTTAACAAAATCTTTTATTGAAAAAAAAAAAAAGATTTTTGAAGAATGGCAAAGAAGTACAGTGACCCCATTCTATAAGAATAAAGGAGAGATTCAAATGTTCCAATTGTAGAGATATTAAGCTTATGGCCCATACTATGAAACTCTAGGAGAGAACCATAGAACAAAAGCTAAGAGCCTAAGACAATAATCAAGTGCCTCAAAGAATCAACTTGGATTTGTGCCAAATAGGTCAACAACTGAAGCAAATTTTGTTCTGGGACACCTAATGTAAAAGTTTAAGGATAAAAAAGAAATGCAATCCTATGACAGCATGCCAAAGAATTTAATTTGGCAAGTTTTGGAAAATAAATGTATTCTTAGTAAATATGTTGAGGTTATACAAGATACGTATCAATAGGCGACAGCTAGTGTAAGGATAGTATGTAGGAAGAGAATGAACTTCCTAATAGGAGTTGGGTTTCATCAAGGATCAACTTCAAGTCCATATTTATTTGTATTGAGTAATAGATTACCTAACAATGAAAATATATGATATGATATCATGGCGCATGCTATTTATAGATGATAGTTTTAATCAGCGAAACAAGCAATGAGAATGAGAAATTAGAATTATGGAGAAAAGCTCAAGAGATGAATGGATTGACAATTTGTATAACAAAGATAGAATATATGGGGGTAAGGGGGGGTGACCCTACCCTTGTTTGGTAACCCAAAAATTACCCCCAGTGAGGGTAAAAATTAAAAAAATCACCCCTCTCATCACCTTTTTTGAATACCCCATTGACGCTTGGGGTATTCAAGGGTGACCCCAAGCTTAAGGGTGAGCCCTGTAAAATTACCATTCATCCAAACGCAGCCTAAGAGTATAAATAAAATTTATGGAATGTACTTTAGTGGTTTAAGAGCATAAAAAAGGAACCAATTAAAATTGGAAATGCCTTGGCACCACATTATGATGAATGTAGATACTGCTGGAATATATTTAGAATGTTGGAATAATTAGAATTCTTATGTAATTAGGATTCTTAGTTTATCTTTATCTCTAATTAAGAGGTGTGTTTAGTTTATGATTAAAGTTGAGAGTTAGAGTTTGTTTGAGATAGCCCTAGGGTCGGCTAGAGACTATATATACATATAATAGCATAGATATTGAACAAAAACACAGTTTTATTATTTTCTATATGGTATTAGCCAAAATACCGATCCTGAATTTGGGATTATCGAAGAGTAGTTTCAAACTTTCAGTGGTTTGTCTTCTCTCCCTCTGCCAAACGTCTCCTCTGGCAGAGGGAGAGGGAGGGAACTTAGCATCAGACATTTCGTGCAGATCGTGACCCAAACAGCCAAACAGCCTTCTGCAGATTAGGCTTATCAGCGTTGCAACTCTTCATCTAGTTGCATCCTGTTTTTGGTGCTACCAGATCTGCAGATCTGGTTCTAGTTTTGAGATCTTCTGTCCTTACCTCTTCGTCGATTGAAGAGGCATCACAAGGCTCGCCCGTCCTTCCCTCCCCAACAAAACGAGAGATCTTTGGAGAGAATGGCTGCCTGCGTTCTCTGGTTTCACCAAAAGCAGATCGGGCAGCTTGAGAACAACCAATAACAAAAAAGTGCAGAGCAGCACTTGGGAATCAAGACCAGATCACACAGGAGATCTGAGTTTTTTTCTGTCACCGTCCGGATTCAATCTTCTCTGCCGGATCCCTGCTTGCAGCCCCAACGACGTGATCAAATCTGGCCCGACGTGCCCAGATCTGGCTCTGTTTCAACTCCTGAGCCGCTTGCAGTCCGCACGATCTCACCTCTCCCTTGCCGTCACTGCAAGGACTGGTATTCTCACCTCTGCTGCACTCTCTTTCCTCTCTGCTCCAGCAGATTGCAGATACCCACATCCTTTCCCCACTCTCTCCGTTGGTGGCTCCTGCAGCAGCCCATCCCCATTTGGACTGGCCTATTTCATCACCTCACTGCATCTTGGATCACACCCAAGAAACTCGTCCGGGTTCGTCTTTGTTACTGTTGTTGTCCGCCAGATCTGAACAGTTCCGATCTCGTCCAGATCTGCTTTGCTTCTGCAAGTTTCTGCCCAGCAATGAGGTTCTCTTTGTTGTTTGCCGCGTTACTCTCTGCTGCCTCTCTTCTCGTTCTCTGACGAGAACTCCACCTGGTTGCCACTCTTTCTGATTGCCGGTGACAGATCTAAACAACTTGGAGCAGATCCAACCTTTTTTACGCCGGGTCGACCGCCTCTCTACAGCCCCATCTTGCCCAAATATTCTAATCTGGTTGCACATCCAGATCTGGCTGCGCCCGAACTCCTGTGCCTGTGTCTTGGTTGATCTTGAGAGCTTGGTTTGATCTCTAGGGTGCCGTTCTGCAGCATAAAAATCGCCATTGCAAGCATATCCAGATCTCCACACCTTGTAGATATGCTGCGTGAAGAGAGGGTCACCACTCTCGCCACTCTTTTTTTTGTTTTTTAGATATGCACTGATCTCTAATACTCTATGTTGGAAAACTGAGAACTGTTACGTGGAAAGGGATCCCACCTGTTTCTCGCATGTCTGCACATCAGCAGGCCCTTCTTTGCCTGTTTGCAGACCACTGACGCCATCAGCGTCTGTCCAGTCGTCCGTGTCAAGTTCTGTTTTTCAGGCCGTCATCTATGTTTGCCGCCTGTTATTTTGCAGCCAATCAGTGTGCTACCTCTTCAACAAATTTTGCAACCAATCGGTGTGCCATTTTTGCAGTTCACATGCTGTTTCTTCACGTTCCAAGCTTCGCGTTCATCCACGCTTCAGCTTGCGGGGGCATGTTGGAATATATTTAGAGTGTTAGAATAATTAGAATTCTTATATAATTAGGATTCTTAGTTTATCTTTATCTAGGGTTGCAACTCGGGTGGGGTCGAGAATTTCGGGTCTACGGGTCGGGTCAGATTGAGAATATAAAAACCCGCATGGAATTCAGGTCGGTGTCAGGTTGAGGATTTTACAAGTTAACTCGACCTGACTCGACTCAACCCGACCTGACCCGGCTACGGGTCAGAATTGGGGTTGATTCGGGTTAGGTCAGGTTGGGTCGGGTTTCATATATATCAACTCAGATCGGGTTGGGTTTTAAGGAACCCGACCCGCCCGACCCGAGTCGTAGCCCTATATTTATCTCTAAGTAAGAGGTGTGTTTAGTTTATGATTACAGTTGAGAGTTAGAGTTTGTTTGAGATAGCCCTAGGGTCAGCTATAGCATGTATATACATGTAATAGCATAGGTATTGAACAAAATACACAGTTTATTATTTTCTACAGATACTTAGGTGCCACTAATGAACCAAATGGAGGAATGGATCGGAGGGCTAAATGTAAGCAAGCTAGAAGAGTGTTATATGATAGAAGAGTACCTTGCTATGCGATAAAAGATTACCTTGTAGATAAGAAAAAAAATAAGTAGATAAGGTAATGGTAACATAAATTTGTATTCTAAAATGAACGAGTAAAGTAACCTTCTAAGATAGAATTGGGAATAAACACATTAGAAAAACCTTTATAGTAGCTCCAATAGATAAGAAAATGACAACCCATAGAGGGTTGGTCTAACGATCAAGAAGCTCCCCTCATGAAGGGAGGTCTTGAGTTCGATTCACGGTCTCCTCTAGGCCACTTCCCATGGGGTTACTCCTCAACGTTTGAACCCGGTATGTGTGTGCAGGGGAGGTGTGCACATGCCCCAAAGGATTAGTAAGGTAAAGTCCCCTACGGGTGAGAGGCCTGGACACCTTCGGTCATATAAAAAATTAGATGAGAAAATGACTAAAAGCCACTTAAGGTGGTAGAGCAACCCTTACGATAGCCCAATAAATGAGAAAAATGAGGGAAATTCACTTAAGATGGCTTAGACACATACTTAAGAGACCAAAAGTGGCCTATTAGAAAGATTTAAAGGATGCAAGTAAAAGAAAAAACAAGAAAGAAAGGAAGACCCCTAGCAACTTGGTTGGATGGTGTTAAAAAGGATATGATAGATGGTAGAGAGGTCGGACTCTAAAAACATGGAGGGAAGGGATAAAGATGGACATGTTAGATAGTGGAGAGATTGACAACACAGCTTAAGATAGTATCAAATGGCAAAATAGAACTCAAAAAACCAACCCCAAATATATGGGATTCTAACTTACCATGATGAACAACTCTAACAAGTATGATATGGTAGGCAAGTTATCTCGGATGGTTTTGTTGGAATAAAATTTGTAACCATTTCAAATGACAACAACAAAAGGCAACAAAATAGGAAGGAATGTTTTCATGATAAATGGTTAAATTAATGACTACCATTTTTTCTTTTAAAACTACAAAGGCCACTATTATGCCATGGCCATACAGATTTCCATTGAATGGCATAGGATTTTGAAGAAAAATGAGCACACAAGAAATGATTTCTGATACTCCCTTTCAGAAAGAGAAACTTTATAGCTGTCACTAAAGGTGTAAAAATATAAATTATTATATTTTCCCAAAAAAATGGTAGCTTCATTAATTGAGAGAAGTGACAAGAACCTATAGCACAATTAGTAAACATATGTTGTTACAGCCTAAAGGTTATGGGTTCAAGCCCCATCAGCGTCAAATAGGCAATCGGCCCACGGAAATAGTTGGCCAAACTCACATATAAAAGCCAACTCCAGATTGATGAGAAAAATGGCTTAGATAATTATGATAATGATGAAGGGACAAGATGTGCTAAGATAAATATTGTAGAATAAACATCCCTTCTACCAAGAACCAAAAAAAAAAACACGAAGAATAAACATTCACAAGAAAGGGAAAAACACCAAAAATCTGCAGACACCAAATACGATCACGGGACTACTCAGTGAATATTAAAAAGAAAACAAAAAGGAGGTTAAGACTGGAGCTCTAGATTCTTGATGAGATACAATGCAAAAGCAAAGGATCAACATCTTTCGCTCCTTGAAGACACAATGGGTAGGCACGAACATTGTCGAGGATTAGAATGTTAACAGGCCCTTATTTTGAATTATGATGGTAATTTATTAGATAAGACAACAGAACAACCAAAAACACGACAAAAAGGCCCAAAACAAGGCCACAAACTACAAAGACGCCCATAGAATGCCAAACAACATCCTTAATCAAGGATAAACCCAAAAAAGGCCCAAAAACTTGGGCTCACAATATTCTAAATCACCGGTGTAGCTTCAAGCGTAGACATTCCTTTCTTACCTAGACCATTCACATAACTATTGGCTTCCCTCGAGGTGTGAATGAACCTAACCAACTAATACCTAGACAATTCACATGACTATAGGCTTTCCATCGAGGTGTGAATGAACCTAACCAAACCAGTCCTAAAGAGTCAAGGTTAATAGACCAGCTAATAACCAAGGTTGTCAATGTTGTCAAAATAACTCGAAATAACCAAGATTGTCAAACTCGAATCGTATTGTGAATTGGTGTAGAGGTGTGAATCGTGAATCGAAAATTGTAGAATCGTAAGATTCATAATTTTTTTTCTACAACTATTATTTATATTATAATTGTATATAAAATGACAGAATAAAAAAAAATAGATAATATGTATTTTAGATAGATAATTTAGAAAAATTAGATAGTATCCAAATTCTAAAATCTAAAAAAAATCTAATAAAAAAAGGAATATATTAATATGAAATTAAAATATAAATATTAAGCACAGATGAATATAAAAAATTAACAAATAAATCAAAGGCATTTAAATAAATTTTATTACTATTCATGGTTTTTTTAAATTAAAAAAATTGGATATTTTTACTTTTTTAAAAATAAATATAAAAGATTGAAAAGCAAAAATAAAAGAGATGCTTTTTAATTAAAAAATGATGATAGAAAGTAAAAAAAAAAAGTCGAAAGTAAGCTGCTCATGTCTCGTGTACAGTAGAACGAAATGTACAATGCGGCGGAAGTTAGGTAAGTAGAAGTTAAAAGATTAAACATGAGGCATTTAGGGTATGCAGCGGAAGCAAAATGTTTAGGGCATGCGATGGAAGCCAAAACATGCGGTGGTATCAGAAGACGAAGGAGATGAAGGAGAAACAAAAGAGGAAAAGGAAGATTGCATGCGACGAGAGAAAAACAAAAGATAAAAAAAAAAAAAAAGATGAAGATCGCACGTCTTTCCCTCTTCTTCCCCTTCACCCATCTAAATTGTCCAATACAACGATTCGGCTGGGTTGACTCGCACAATTCACGAGTACACTCAAAATCGCACGATTCGCGAGTCCACTCAAAATCAATCTCGATTCTTGATGCGAGTTGACTCATTGGACCCCACGATTCGATTCGAATCGCACGATTCAAATTACAAACCGAGCGATTTTGACAATCTTGCTAATAACGTAGGCAAAATCTCTTTCAATTAAATTAGGGATGAAGTTCCTTAGAACTGCTAATTTCAATCCAAAATAACAAAGCACCCACTTTAGCAACAAAAGCAAAATTTACTCCAAATGGGCTTATGAAAGCAAACAATGGTTCACTCTGTTTTGATATTTTCAACTGGCCTTGGCAATAAGTGCCTCGTTGACAGCAGAAGATAGGAGATAATAATGGGATGACAGGACGCCAAATCCCTAATGACCTTAGATCAACATCTTAAAATCTAAGTAACCAAGTAGGATCTGATCTTGGATAAAAAAGTAACCCAGCTTGCACACCTCCATTTAATAGATTAGATGTCAAGGGCTCAGATTTTATTCTGGAAGCACTTGTTATTTCTTTCTTCCCAGATGATCCAAAAAGCAACCACTAGAGACAAATCCAGAGAAGTCTTACCATTTCTTAAAATGGTCTAAACTACTGCCTATAAAGGTGATCCATACACAAGGTGGAGCATTGGAAGACTAAATGACTGGTGAATAGCAGGCTCTAAGTCCGAAGATTGTTCCACTCAGAGAAGCCTTTAACCAAAGAGTGATGTGGAGCATACCATCACCATGGATACAGTTTCTACTTTTTACAATTTACGTCTTTGTAATTTCTTTATTTAGTTAGGGTATATTAGTCACTGCCAATATTTCCTTTATTTTATTTTTAGTAATGCAAAAGCTATATAAGCCTTTAGCCCTTTGAGGCAAGGACATGATTGATGAATAAGATTGAAATTTTCGAGCAAACTTTGCTTGTGCCGTGCATTGGCGTGAGGAGTGAGTCCTTTTGGCGTGAGGCCATCTTTCCATTCCCAGGTACATCTTTCTTCTTTCTTCTTCTACTCCTCTCTTTCTTTTCCTTTTCTTTTCTTCTCCAAAAGCCACCCCGGTGCTGTCCTTTGCTGACATGACCCCTCTTTAGACACCATTACCTTCGCCATTCCCAAACCACTTAGATCTATTCCTTTTCTGCTCCATAGCCATGACCTCGAATCCCAGATCCACTTCCACCTCTTCATTTAGACCTTTTAAAGCCTTCACCACCCGCTTCAAACCTCAAGATCCCTTGTCGCCAACCCCTCTTCAGCCCATCTTCTTTGTTGTTCCTAGCACTTATGCCTTCTGCCCCTCTCTGTAGCCCATTCCTTCGCTGCTGCAACAACATATAAAAGCATTCCTAGAGTCATCCGTAATCCATATACCCCTTTTAACTTTCCCACATGCGCCGCACCTCTACCCTAAGCCTATCCTTTCTTTTAATTCCATCTGTATCCCCCTTTGATTCCAAATGAAACCCAGTATCATTAACCCACGTGCCCATTCAATTCAGTTAATGAATTACCTTTGGACTCCATTATTTCCATCAACACATTAGATTTTAGTACTTGCATGATTATATATGGTAATTCTTATATTAATTGGAATTTAATTTCAGCCTATTTTAGATTTAGGGTGCATCACTTTCATCCCTCTTAATTTTTAGAGAACCACATTTAGGCATTTAGGGTTACCCTATCCCTTGTCTACCCTAAGCCTAAGCCTATCCTTTCTTTTAATTCCATCTGTATCCCCCTTTGATTCCAATTGAAACCCAATATCATTAACCCATTCAATTCATTTAATACATTACCTTTGGACTCCATTATTTCCATTAACACATTAGATTTTAGTACTTGCATGATTACATGCGGTAATTCTTATATTAATTAATTGCAAATATTAATTGAAATTTAATTTCAGTCTATTTTAGATTTAGGGTGCATCACATTCATCCCTTTTAATTTTTAGGGAACCACATTTAGGCATTTAGGGATTACCCTATCCCTTGTCCTGCGTCAAAGAGCCTAAAAAATAAAGCCACCACAGCCTAGAATCCAAATGAAAGACCAAAAAAAATAGTTGGTAACTATTAACTAAACTAAGATATTCCATATAACTTGCTCGACAAAAAGCTCAAAACTATCTGCTAGTAAAGCTCTCTAAACAAGATTTTCCTACAACTTGCTCAACAAAAAGCTAACTATTTGGCAAGGAGAGTTGCCACACCAAACATCTTTGCAAAAACCACGCTAGATCCATTATCAACTTGGAGATGAATGCCTCGTTCAAAAATTTCTCAAGGCAAGCATAGATGGCTCTCCACATGGCTAAGGTCCTCCATTATCAACTTTTGTGAAGACTAAGAATTTTGATTTACTTCTCACCGGTATTGGTGTGGTACTCGTCACACATATAAATTCCATAACTTTTCATGCTTGGAGCACATGATGATTCTTGACACACAACAGGCGTGAGAAGTAAAACATGCAAGCCATGTTTATGCACACATGTACATGGGATGAGTATGTTCATTCTGGGTGCATATTTATCATGTAAATGACATCATGCAAAAATCAGCGCTAATGAAATTCTAGACAATACCTTACAAATGAGTTCACCTTGAAATCCCCCTGCTACGAGCAACTTATCCTTCACTGCCAATGTACTGACTTGTGTCTGAGTGAATCCTTCTAATAGGTTTCCTGGATGTTTCTATATTAGAAAGTAAACAAAATGTCAGTTCAAATAAGCAGTAATGGACAATATAAGAAAGGCCAGAAGCATATTTCATTCCACTGAGAACAAATAACAAGTAAAACACGAAGAATGAAAATCATCAAATTATTTTATTATCAAAAATCATAGTTGTTAAAATATTTCAAGTTAAAATTGTAAGATACAGTGCAATACAAGTTTTAAAGAAAATGATGTGGATCTTTGATACAGTATGACTTTTTGAAAACCCTACAATTTTGGTTTATGTGATTGTTAGTCTTACCAAAATATGACTTCTTTATGATCTAAGTCAATTTTCAAAACATTAGTCTTATAAGCTATCCATAATTACACATAATTTGCAGGCCATATACATGACTTACTTTTGTAATCTTGAACAATTTTTACAAGAATGACATTCAAGTTTTGTATATGATAGTATTCCTCTGTTCGTCGGGTGCCTATAATGTTTTGTATACCAAATAGATTATGAATTTTTTGTTTTTTACTTTTAACATTTTAAGAGATCTCACCCTTTTTTGAGATAATCATAAAAGATCTTACAATTTAGGATAAATATGATTTGATGACTATAATATTTACAATACAAGTTCAATCTTCAGAAATATGTGAGAAGAATGTACCTCGCATGGTGCAACATGTCCTTGCACATCAAGAACTTCAGATTTATTGCAAGTTATTGCAGACCAATGAATCAAACAATAGTGTGATAAGAGGTAAACATCATGCTTTGACGTCGCCCAAACCAAATTACGTAACTGCAAACATAATAACAAATATGCCTTGCATTTAAAGAGTATCCAAATGAAACAAACTTAAATATCGACAAATTGCATAAGAAATAGATGGTGTACTAAATTTTTTGAGTAATTAAGAGAAAGCAGACACTCCCCTTATCATAACTTTAATCTTTCTAAAACATTTCCCTTATCATAGTTTCTATCAAGCAGACACTCCCCTTATCGCTAGAGGACTCTTTGTCATTTTTCAACTATGTAAAATCTTGCGACCATGGAAAGAATGCATTGATCTAATATAATGTAGTTTTTCTTTTCAAATGCCTTTGGGGTAGTTGTATAGAGTTATCATGGTGTTTCTTTTCCCATCCTTTGTATTGTACATCTAGTGCTGCTTCTCAATAATTACCATTTCAAAAAAAAAATCAACTATGTAAAATGAAGATGATGAAGACCAAGATAGGGTACTCCGGACCTTTCTTAGTCTTCAATGCACTAATTTGAACTTCAAACCTAGAAAATTCAAATCAGCCCCTCACCTAGATGTTACCACTTGCAAGTCTAGGTTTCACCTAGTCCAATGAACCTAGTCTTGGATTGCTTGAATTAAATTAAACCCAATGCAATTCCAAATTGTCCAATCCACTTTCACACTTAAAATAGTGAACTAAAAATGGAAAATGCATACATTAACTTTAATTCAAACAAAAGAAAAACTAGAATTCAATCGGAGAATGAACTTGGCAAAAATTGGAACTTTCTTTTGCTTCTTTCTTCACACCCAAGTTTGTTGGTCACACAAGGGCCATTAGGTCTCTATTTATAATACAAGAGTAAGAGAAAAAGGGAGAAAAATAAGCTCATGGGAGTGCAAGCCCAAGAGACCAACCCTTTTTGGTGTAGAATCCTAAACCTAGTCCAGTCTAACTTGCATTATGTAATGGCTCAGGTCAACAAAATGGTTATAGAAATAAGAGGATATATGAATCGTACGATTTTACGATTTTCGATTCACGATTCACACCCCTAAACCAATTTCGATACGATTCGAGTTTCATAACATTGGGTAAAATGGTTATGGTACGGATATGTCCCTCCCGTGATATTGATGACGTTTTGCCTCAGTTTGTTGAAAAAAGGAAACTGCCCTATCAGTAGATCATTGTCTCACTTTTGTATAGTTAAAATGATGAGATAAGTATATAGATTCCATGAGTAAGGCCTATAGTAGCCGTGAGACCGCGAGAGCCTCAATATGAACATCAAAGACTGTGGCATTGAGATGTATATGTGATTCGATCACTTGATATTGAGGCGTGGTATGGGTACATCCCTCACGTGATTATGATGGTTAACTGAGCGTTCCAGAGAGATATTCAGGACAGTGGGATCGGCTATGGAGACTTAGTCCCGTAGGGTTGCCGTCGAGGAGTAGGTCCCTCACATGCTACGCGCTGGAGGGCGCTCTCACAACTATTTAGCACACTTGATGTGCGTTGATGCGCAGAACTAGATACTATTTTATCCCATGTGGGTGGTGTTAGCTTCGTGAGACGCGGTCCGACCGCCTTAGAACTTGACTGAATCACCCTTGAGGTGAAGGGATGTAGGGCGAGATAGACTTGATCACGCCAGTCGTGGGTCTCCCGCTTAGTAAGTCATGGACCCTAAGTCTTGCTAGGAGTCGTGGTATATTTATAATATGATATGATGATTTGATATTGTTGCCACACTCACGTATTGATTTATTCGAGTGTTGTTCCTACAGATAGAAGATCTCATGGTCGATGATGTACCCCTAGATTAGTTATGCCCATGGATGGATTATACCCATGGAGGGATTATATTCATGGATGATTTATACCCATGAATAGATTATATTCATAGATAGAGTATTACCAGGGATGGATGTGTATACCCATGGATGATGGTTCCCATGGTGGTTTGGATTGATGCCTCTCATGGTAGACCTGTTAGTCTCATAGTAGACATATTGGTCTTATGTTAGACATGTTGGTCCCATAGTAGACATATTGGTATTATGGGGACATGTTGGTCCCATAGTTGACGTATTGGTCTTATGTTAGATGTATTGGTCCAATGGTAGACATATTTGGTATTATGGTAGACTTGTTGGTCTCATAGTAGAAGTGTTAGTCTTAAGTTGGCATGATGGTCCCATGGTAAACGTATTGGTCTTATGTTAAACATGTTGGTCCTATGATAGACATATTGGTTCTACGAATGTATGAGTTATGCCCATGGAGCGATTATATTCATGGATGGTTATTACACATGGATAGATAATACCCACTGATAGAGAGTTACCAGGGATGGATGATGAATCACATGGATATTGTTCCCACGGTATACATATTGGATTCATGCCTAGATATTGATTATATGGTGGACATATTGACCCCATGATAGATATACTGGTCCCATGGTAGACATATGGTCTCATGGTGGACGTGACGGTTCTATGGATAGATATTATTTTCCCATGGATGGTTATTCCCATGGACGGCTTTGTGACCATGGATGAGTATTGTATACCGTGGGTAGATCTTCCCACGGAGGGCATTGATTCCATAGAGGATTGGACCCCTATTTAGAGTATTGTCCCCGATGAGGGATGTATTTATGCTCGGGTATAGGTCTCATAGTTGAGGTTTATCCCATGTGTGACATTGACCCCATGGTTGACGGTGTTCACATGGTTGGTATAGACCCGTAACTGGCTAGACACGTGATAGATGAGATCTATTCTATTGATGAGGTCAATATTAGGGTAATTAGAGTGTCTTGATGTGACATCATGAATAGCACGGGGTTAGTGCCATGAAATAAATGAATTAAGAACTACACAGGATTTGATCTCCATTGGAGTACGTAGGCAGCTGATAATTCAATTCGATCAAATCAAGGGTCCAATAAGTCCTTGGATCCGTAGGGATTTCGCAAGGCGTGTAGGTGTCACGTGTTTAGACTATGAGTTGTGCATGCTTCAGAGTTGAAAAAAAAAAAAAAAATATGTATATATGTATATATGTATATATGTATATATGTATATCTATACATATATATGTATATATATACATATATATAGATATGTCCATTGTGTCTGGCCGTGACACATTACATCAACCAATGACAAAAAAAAAGAAAAATAAAAATACAATCGATGAAAAATTGACAGCTAAAACCCAAGCCATCCAAAATCTTCAATCCATGCGTCCATGCCCTTCAATGGATGTTGGAAAGGAATTCCACACATCCATGACGCTGCAATGTAGGAATTTGAGTTGAAAGGGGAAAGAACACTAGGGTTTTCCCATCACTCTCGACACTCACTTAGAAAAGCACTACATAAATCGAAATGTGCAAACATGGGCTAGTTGGAAAGGTTATTCAATAAGCTTTCCAACAAACCTAGCTTCATCAAAATCTGATATAGTTTGCTGCCTCAATTATGCCCGCAAAATTATTGCATGTTTTTTGCCAATCATGAGTGACGACTAATCATGTGTTGCCACCTAAGCTAGGAGGGGTGTTGCAACTAATCACATTATTACATGTTCATGCGCCAATTGAGAGTTCTAAACTTGTAAGAGTTAAACCCCATTCAGCCACATGAGAGACGGATGGAGTTGCTCACAGCCAAAAGAGAAAAAGTAGCCCGTTTTGGAAAAAAATTCCTTTTTGCATCACCATGCTTTGCCACTTCGTTTTCCCCTTTTAATGCCTGGGTTTTATGCTAGCAACCCGTCATGTGGGGTCCTCAATGCTCCCAAGTGAATTCTGAGCCCATGGGTGGGATCCACAAGCACTAAACCCACCATTTCAAAGCTCAGCTCGCCAGTTTAGGCCTATGCTTGCCACGATCAAAATGGCGACAATTTTCTAGCTCATTTTTCATTTTTTTTTTTAAGGTAATTTTAGTATAAAATAAAATAAATAACATTACAAATAGGCTAGCGAGACGTAGCCCCACAAACGTATGTGGTAATTATCACCACAAACAAACTCAGTCTTGAACGCCTATCAATCTAAGGCATAATCATCATAAGCCGCCGTCCAGCACATCTGAGGTTTCTACCACCACCAAAGTACGATCATAATTACCCAAAGAATGCAAATTTCGAAGCTCTCTCCCCTTTTTTTCTATTTTTCTACAACTACATTTCTTCCTCATCCCGTCGTTCCACCTCCCAAAAATCTGTCAAAATTTCTCTTAGATTATCTAATCGCCGTGGTGAGGAAATGCCAAGAATATCCCCCACTAGAAGCATCTTCTCATCGTCGAAGGTTTCTTTTCGAACAACCAGCGCAAGACAATCCTCTTCTTCTGCCTCCACTTCGTGCGCCCAACTAATTGGCCCCTCAGATAGTGCAGGTCCCATCTAAAAACTCTGCACAACCACTTGCTTTCCATTATCGTCACTAACCCCGCAAAGTCCCTGAGTATGGATGTCCCGCAGAAGAGAACCATCACATCTAGAAGATGTAACCTCTAATGAAGAGCCTCCATAAACTCACTGGGTCTAAGGCCGTCTCCCATTTTGTTTGCATAAGTTTTTAGTTTCCGGCTCAGCAGAATAGGATGACGATTACCCAGAGAAAGCCCGACGAGAGTGGGCTTAAGTTCGAGCCTGGAAGCTTTTTTAAACCCTTCGGACTCTGTGCAATCAATGAAGGCTTGACTTTCGAATCAGAGTGGAACTTATGCACCGATGCGTATTGTTCCTTTAAAACCTTATCGTTTCGTCCATGTAGCCCTAAAGCCTCAAATCTCGCCGCAACACTCTCCTGAACACCAGTGGCATTGCCCTCTAAAGGGATCCCCACCGAAGACAACAGGAAAGAAACCGTTCCTACAACGGCATCCTCGACTGTCGTAACTGCCAAAGGAGAGTCGTTCACCACGATCGGTGTCGGCGACATCTCAGACTGCAAACAACCATTTATGCTTGAAGTTGAAAGGCATGATCCACCAAAAGAAACCCCATCAAAGCTATTTGTCATCCCGTAAACCATGACATCTCCCTACCATCGAAGCACCCTGAGTCACCGTCTCCTCTCCATTTATTTCACCAGTCTTGGTTCTAACTCCGTCCACAACCGAAATCTGACATCTCTCACATCCAACCATAGAGTTGGAGGTACAATCGTTGCAAATAGCCGAGCGATTTTCACCAGTAAAAATTGCACCACCTCCATTTGTAGACAGCGAACATCCACCTCTTCCACAACCCCTATTAGTTCTTGCCCAATAGATACATCACCTCCTTCCTCCAGACATGTAGAGGGACTCCAAAAATCCAAACCCACTCCACCACTAATCCAAGGCCCAAAAACTCAGTCCATTTATCAATACGTTTAATGGGACCATCTGAGAAGAACAAATCACCCAAACTGAAGCGTTATTCGTCTCCCTCAAATGCAAGAACAATCCAGAAAAAGTAAGGAGACTGCCTGCGAACCAAGAAGCTCAAATCAGACTCCCACTTTGCCAAAATCCAGTCTTTGATCTCTTGTGCAAGCAGGTTTGAACGTCGAGCCACCCCAATCCAGGTATGACACAAATGTTCTTTATTAGTTTCCACAAAGGCGCTCATTAACTTGCAAAAGATTTTCATCGAGATGAGACATTGTATGATAAATAGCTCGTGGCTTGACTCCCACTCCATCATCTCGACGACCATACGTTCTAAACTCCGGACCGAAATGAGCCTTATTCACCTATATCCTTTGGCCATCAAACTCCTTGCCATCCAAAAGATTAATGACATTTATCATTTCCCTCTCTGTTTTAAAGTGCACGAAAGCAAAGTTCCTTCATTTTCCAGTTTCCGATCAAAAGGCACAAAACTAATCAAAAACGACCACTCCAATGCCAAATACTCGAACAAGATCTCCTGCCCCCCAATCTGGTATACTTCCCACAAAAACAGAATAGCTTTCTTTCCACCGCTGAACCATATTTGGCTTGTGAGACAGAATCTCCCATTCATCAGATTCCAATCGAAGATCTACATTTTCTTTCTGTTGCCATGAAAAGAGCAGTTATTTTCTCCAACCACAGCAGAGCCCTTTTTCGGTTGACATGGGATTTCTTTCATAGAAGCTCTCCCGACTTTCTGAGGGGAACTATTGCCCAAGATAACTTTCTCGACAGAGGATACAGAGTAAGTTTCTTTGGTTACTCATTTTTCATTTTTTACATGATGCCCTCATCAAAAGAGCTTCGAAAATGAGACCTCCTCTTCTTCCAAGGAATCCAGTTCATTTTCAACGAAAATAAGGATTTAGATGCATACAACAAAAATGTAAAATTTCCATAGCCCTGCGAGATCAAATTTCCTAGCATCTATTGGATAAAATGAAATCTAAACCTAAATATATTCTTTCGCTGGAATCGCTTTACTTGATGAAATGGACAAACAGCCTCTACAGTCTACAGTAATTTCGCCTCTTCAAGGACATTACGGTGAAGGTCAGCAAATTATAAAGGTCGTTCTTACGGTTCATGAAGGCATCAACTCCCAACATGAACGAAGAGAGGAAAGCATTGTGTCCATGTTAGATAATGAGAAGGCATACAACACAATCTACTAGAGCTTCCTCAAATTTCCTTGTATCATATGGCCTCCATGTCAAAGCAATGTGCTCAAATCTTCAAAAGCTATTGTTTTACTTATTTCTCCATTATGACCAATGGTTCTCTAAAAGGCTTCATCAAAATCTCAAGGGACTTTAAGCAAGGTGAACCTCTTCCCTTAGGACTCTTGTAGTTATTGCTAAAGCCCATAGGAACTTCACTTCTACCATTGCTAGACTCCATCTAATGTAGGGTTGCACATTAAGATACTTTCATCATCTACGAGTTGTAGATGACACTATCATGTTCTATGAAGTTCACAAAGAATTTCTTAGAAACCTCAGAGCCATTGTTGTCAAAATCGTACTGGGCGCGAGTAGACTCGACTCGAAGGGTCCAGCGATTCAAATCGCATAATGAATCGGTATTTACACAAAATTGTACAACTTTAGAGTTGACTCGCAAATCGTATGAATCAACCCCTAAAATCGCAGAATCGCTTGATTTTGTTGAGAAAGGAAAAAATAGGAGGAAGAAGATGAAGAAGGAAGAAGGAGAAGAAAAATGCGAGAAAGAGTAAGAAGCGAAGAATACATAACTTTCTTCCTCTTCTTTCTTCTTCATTTCTATTCTCTGTTTTGTTCCTTCTACAACAGTTCTTCTTCGTCTTTCTCTTTCTTTCACTCTTAAATCTCCACAAAGAGTCGCACGAGGACTGCAACGGTAAAACTTAGTTTACCCTTTTACTTCTTTACATTGTTTTTATAATTTTAATTTTTACCATCATTTTTCTGTTTTAATTAAAAACATCTCTTTTATTTTTTCTTTTCAATCTTTTGTATCTATTTTTTTAAATGAATACTAATAAAATTTATTTAAATCTCGTATTAATATATTTTTGTATCTTTTTTTTATAGATGATTATTTACAATGGATGATAAATGTCAAATTTGTATTGGTATATGTTATGTTATATGTATTTATAATTTAGAATAATTTTAGAAAAAACAATATGAATCTTACAATCCTACGATTTCTGATTCACGAGTCACACCCCTAGACCGATTCATGATACGATTCGAGTTTGACAGCATTGCTCCTAGCCTTATTTAGATGGTAAAAACTTGCTTTAGCTCTTTAGCTTTAGCTCCCACATTAAAGACCACAAAAATGAATTTTTTGGTATTAATGTAGAACCACATTGTTTTATTGTTAGAGAGCAAAGCAGATCTCCTCCTTCCATTTACTTGGGCCTCCCCCTATTCATTGTCACCCCCATGAGTCAATCTGGAATCCAATTACTGAGAAGTTCTTAAAAAGATTAGCTTCTTAGAGAGGTGGATATCTTTCCTTTGGTCGTTGAATCACATTATTAAAGTTTGTTTTTCATCCCTTCCAATCTACTTTATTTAGCCTTCAAATTCCAAGGTTTGTAGTTGACACGATAGAAAGAGTACGAGACTTCCTTTGGGGGAATCAAAAGATTGTAGGAAAGAACATCTTGCTAAGTGGGACCGAGTTTGTCTACCAAACTCATGTACTAGGGTTGGATGGGTTGTTGAAGTAAACATGGCTCTACTAACCAAGTAATTGTGGAGATAAGTTATTTCAGGTTATTTAGCATTGGGAATCTCGTCACTAAGAAATATAACACGGCCAACCTCAAATAGCAAGTCACCCCTCATCCTGCAAAGCATTTGGAATGTCAAGAGTCATTTGTTCATGTGTTAAGAAATTTAGAGAAGGAAATAAATTAAAACATGGCAATGGATCCTAAATAGGGTCTTTTTTTTCTTAAGGACATCTAGTGTGGCCATTCCTCTCTTTCTATATGGTTTCCAACCCTATTTCGCCAAGCTGGAGAACCTAAAGCTCATGGATCAACTTGTGTGGAATATCTCTTTACTTTAAAGTACTATTAGATTTAATTGGGTCGCTAGGCTTAGAAAGATTCTCACTTGTTGCAACATCCGTAAGAGGTGTTGAGTCCTAGTTGGCTGCTAACCTTTTCGTATATAGGCTTGTGAAAATGTGAAACATTCGCCTCTTCACAGCATCTTCTCAAAATTCTGGGCTTTTATTCTTAACCACTTTGGCACCCATGGACCATGCATACATCCTTAGCTCATCTACCTACTCTTGGAAGTTCTTTAGGGTCTCATCGAAACTACTCTTGGAAGCTCTTTAGGGACTCTTTGCTAGGAGAAGAACAACTGCAATTTCAAGGATAAAGTAGAGTCTCATCAAGCTATTGCTCTTAGGGTTCAAGACAAATGCTATTTTGGACTTCTTGTATCAATCCATCATATTCCAAAATTTGACTTGTTTCAAGCTTGTAAAGAAGCACTAACATTGGGTAGTGGGTTTCTTTTCATCCTAGGCATTGTATTCTTCTTGTTTTGATGTTTTGACTCCCAAATTTGTATTGGTATACTCTTGTCCTCTTGAGATAAGTTCTCATTACCACCTGGAAAAGAAAGCATCACTATTGTTCCCAAACAATTAGTCACTTCAAGAATCACACGATAATAGCAAATAAAAACTCTAGAATTGAATTAGAGCACAACTCTAGATTTCCAATTGAAACAATGAAATGACATGGAATAATGCCAAGTTCCAACTAAATTTTATTCTAGTGAGGAAATTTATTCTACCAAATGGCTCTATGGGCATTTTGCAAATTACTCTCTTCAATGGCTTTGTCCACAATTGCCCTATCCACCATTCCAAACAACACGGCTCTTAATTTCCATGTTCCCTCATTAAAGTTGCAAATCAAGCCTAATATGTTAAATAACACTTCAACAAGTTTGCCAAATCAAATCCCATTTTATGTTCTAAAATATCAAAACTTTGTTCCAACCTAAAAGGTAATCTTTTTCATCTTCTTGAAAAGGAGATTATTATAATAAAGGAATACATAAGATACCATAGACATTCTTGAAGACCAATACTAATAATATGAAATCATATAGGCATCACAACATCTCATGTGTCGTTAAAATGCAAATTAGAAGAAGACCCCCATGAAACTCTATGCATGGTGATCACTATACACTACAAGAACTTGAACTTGGGAAACCCAAACAACCCCCACCCCACCCCCAAAAAAACACACATAGCCAAGCACAGAAAAAGGACTTTTTTCTATTTTTGACTTGCTATAAAAAAGCCACTACGTCAAAATGATAGAGCAGATGCAGTAGCTGCATTCTTGGGTCTTTTGGGCCCACATATGGCAGAGTTACTAATGTGATGGCCTTGTTATTCTTTCTCAAGATTGTCTCCCACCCTCATTGAGGAAGATTCTTCTTGTGCCACCAGCAGCTGGGCCTCCAAGAAAGAACCTCAACTTTGGCAACTATTGGGTAAATTGGAGGAATTGATCATCTCAATAGTACGCAAGGTGTATCATTAGAACATATCCCAAGGGATACAAAAATGATAAAAGTGGATGAATGAGCAAAGAAGAACACAGGGAAAGAAAATGTTGGTGATCTTCCGCCGGACCTGTAATTAAGTCTAAAGATGGAAGTTGGTGTTCAGCCCCATCTCAGGTTCTCCTTGCTGTAATGATTTTGTTTTCTTCCACTTCTTCATCAAAAATATATAAATAGTGCCAATAATACCCTGATCACAAGCAAACAACTAATTAGGTTTACCTGGAAATGACGGATTGTTGACTTCACAGACCTTGTATTACGTCGGAACTCATAATACACACTTCCTTTCTTTGTTGGTTTGCATTCCTAGTTATAGAAGTAGAAGTAAGATGGTGGAAACCAACATATTTCCATTAAGGCTTCAAAATAACAACTATAAAATTAAATACCTTTTCTGATCCCTCTCCAGATTGAGGAATGTTTTCATAATTTTTGTACTGCTCAAGTCTTGTCTGCCTGTATCTCTCACGAGTGATGCTTAGCCTCTCCCATGGAATTCCTTGGATATCCTTTCCTCGTCTTGCTTGTGCAGAAGAAGTATCAGTTATCTTATTATCCTGCAAGGGAACCACCTAATTTTCCTCAAGAAGAACCTAAAATTCATGATTATTTGAAATAAATTAGAAAGAAGAACAACAAGAATACTGATCTATAAACAGAAAGGCTCAACAGTGCAGCAAGAAACAATTAGAAAAGAGGAATATGTATCATGTAATGGATTTTCCTCAGATGGAACAGTAGGCCACAACAAAATGCTGTTGATGTTCCAAGGCTGCACCTGCTCAATAGGGCCAGCCTGTAGATTAAAAAATCAACAATGGATGAGAGAAAGTCAAATAATGGAGCAGGTTGAATAGTACAGTTAACCCACTTTAATCTCTAAATAGATACTTGTGTTGAGAGGCTACAGATAGAAAGGAGGATAGGGCGACGTTTGAAAACATGGAGGGAAGGGATAAAAAAGGACATGTTAGATTATAGAATAATTGATCGTATGGTTTATGATAAGGTCAATTGGAAAAGAACTCCTCATAAAGCCCCCAGATAGACAGGATATTGGCAGCAGCTGATGATGATGATGATGAATCTCTAGATAGATACTTGCTCATCCACAGACGACCCAAACTATGAGAAAAATAGTCCAGAACACAGAAGGATTATAGCATAAATCCTATTCTATAATGCACATAGAATCCAGCTCTTAGTAATCTAATCAAGTTATAAAACACCATTGATATGTCAAACAAATTCATGGACTCAGAATGGAGGAAAACATCAAAATACAAAAGATAAAACAAACCATGTGGTCATATTCATCATCATCAGACTCTGAGTCTCCCATCCCTCGACCTTGGAATTCTTCATCTATGTCATCATAAACATCTGCCATTTCGTAATCTTCCGCCATGTAATCAATATCATCCCCTTGATGGGACATATTCTAGTACAGAAAATTTTCCTGTCACAAACAATGGAAATAAATAAATGGTGCTAATACGCATTTACAACTTAATTGGCATAGAAAAAAATAGAAATTTCACTAACGTAAGTGTCATAAATAAAAGTCTCTCATAAAACAAAACTTCTCTCAGCAATCAGAGCAAATTGATAAGTAGAAGGTCACGGCCCTATGTTAGGATAAATTTGAAGAATGGTTCCGAAACAGATCTGTGTGTCAAGTAGTTAAAGACAATCTAATACTGCAATGTTTATAGCTGAAAATTCTGGCATGCTGTATCAATTCATCAGCTTTAATCAGTTAAACTTATTGCCAAAGATAATCTTTAATGGTTAATACCATTTTGTAGATGCTAATTGAAACATTGACAATTCATCTGGAATATCATATTTAAAATGGAATCTATTTATTGCATATTTAGAAAGCAATCATCACTTGAATTAGCAGACCATCAATGCCGTGGCCGAGGTATATGTACATGTGCGTTACGAGAATGGGGAAGAGGGAAGGCTTGGTGGTTTTTCTGAACAATTGGGTACGTATCATTCAAAAGAGGGAAGAAGACCTTCCCAAATAGTTACAAACAGAGCACCAAGAAAATGGAGCAGAAAATAAAGCCCACAGCCCGGGCCAAGCAGGGAAAAAGAAACAGCCCACTAACCAGGCCAAGCACATAGAGAAACACCCCATAGTCCGGGCCAGACAGGAGAGCCAAACAACAAAACCCCCCATAGTCCGGGCCAGACAGGAGAGCCAAACAACAAAACCCATAAGTACAGCCCAGAAAAAAAAATTACATAACAAAAAAACTTTTCTCCTTGCCAAAGAAGATAAATCATAACTGCAAATCCAATTGGACAGCTCCTGCATGATATTTTCCTTTGGTTGTTGTGAGTGGAGTCGCTGACGATCACGGGTGAGATAGGGAAGCTTCAATTGCACAGGAGAAAGTTATAGCTTGACACCATCTGTAAATACTAATTGAAGTGCCAACAGAACATCTGGAATGCAATATTAAAGTTCAACACAACAAACAAGCACCCCACCCCCACCCCCAAGACACAGACAACAAAACGCAATCCTTCCTGCCAGTTTTATTGGATAATGCAACAGATTCTGTAGCCAACTTATTTTAACCAGAGAAGACATGGATAAATGTAGGACAGATGGAAAACCATTTGCCCTTTCACTTAATGTCAAAGCAGGCTGCATTATCCTGGATCACAGCATGCACAACAAATAAGCTGACACTGATGGGTACTGGCCAAAACTCAAACCCGCACATCTCATCAAGAAACAAACCTTCAGAAGAAATTAGAAATTTTCCAAGTACAGACATGGATTTCATCAAGACATAAAATCCCTGCAATAATTGTCTATTTTTTAATATTCTGCTGTGCTTGACAAAGTTAAAATCTGAATCAACCACAAAGCCCAAAAATGCCATTTTCTGAAGCACCGCAAATCGAAAGCGATTTTGAAAGTTTAGCCAAACCAAGAAACGTGAGTAATTCATAACCATTTGTATGGGCACAAAGAACCAGAAGTTCACACGGAGGGATTCAAATTTCCACCTTTACAAGTCGCTGCTCTCTCTGATGGGAATTAAATTGCGCCTCAGAATAAAATAAAAAAAGTGACAAAAAACCAATGGATCTGATTAAATTCTTGAATCAATTATAAAAACACTAACACCGGAACAGGTTTTAAATGGTGGATGTGAAAGAATCGAGAAATCTAATGCCTAATTCGTTGCTAGTTTGGATACCTATTTGCAAATTCAATACTGGGAACCGAAGTTCCCAATGCAACCAAACGGAACCTAACTCAAACCCTAGAATTTAAGCAACTGATCCAGAACAAACAAATAAAAAAACTCGTGCCAAACAGAACCTAGAATTCAAATTGGGGAAAACAAAAAGGGGGAAAAACCTGAGTTTTTTTTAGGTCATGGACGAAAGATGAGATCTCTGGACGACTTTTGACCTTCTTTTGAAGCGATCTTTCCTCGACAGATCTGATGGTGCTAGGGTTTGGAATTGGACGCGATTCCAATAATTTCCAGTCTCGATTTTGAGTTTCTCTCTCTTAAAAGGGATGAAGAAATGGAATGGAAAGGGACAAGGAAGGATAAAATAGGAGATGGCTTGTACACATACCCCCACGTGAGAACTGAAATTACAGCGATACCAATTTGCGGTTGAGAATTTATGAAAAAGTGAGGAGAACTGAAATTACAGCGATACCAATTTGCGGTTGAGAATTTATGAAAAAGTGAGGGACTTATTTTATAAGATGGCTAGGCTGTGTCCCTTCGATCACCGTCCGGATCCACATCTTATCCCCGAACGTCAATTTTGTTAAATAATAAATTACTATGCTTAATTGATCTAGTTTTATAATCTACTCAGTGTAGGCACGTATTTCCATATGATCATGAAAGTAATATAAAAAGGAATTTTTTTATTACATTGAATAATATTTTTTTCATCTACCCTCTACTTTTAAAGTAGTACATTAGCGCACAAAACACTTCTTACATGTGAACCTCAACACTCACGCGTAAAATCACGACACGAGAGTATATTACTAATACTACTTGCATTAGAGCACAAAACACTTCTTACATATGAACCTCAACACTCACGCATAAAACCACGACACGAGAGTATATTATTAATACTAATACATAAAACCTTGACTCTAGCACATAAACCTCAAGTCCAGTGCATAAACTCCAAGGCTACCATATGACTAGCCCATAAACTCCAATGTTAGTGCATATTACCAAATACTTGCAGCACATATTACCAAAACTAGTGCATAAAACAAGTAGATGTGGAAATTACTGTTTTTCAGTTCACATATCAAAATGTATCTTGATTTGACTTATTGTGCGACAATGCACAATAACGTATTGTTGCCCAGAAAATCACACAAAAGGAGGGTGAATCAGGTCTTTTCAAACTTTTAGAGTTTAACAATTTACACAAAATGAAAGTTCAAGTAATAAAGAAAATAACTTAAAAGCACAAACAATAAAAATAGATGGAGAAATTGAATTCGACGATTTTAACGAGGTTTAGCTTCATTGCCTACGTCTTAGTCTCAAGTACACAACTTTAATATTCAAATCTGTTACCTAGATATCGACCCAAGAGGGGGTGAATTAGGTCAATGGCAAACTTTTCTCTCTCTTTATTTACCCAAATTGGAATGCTAAGAATAAAGATAAACAAGTATAAGTACAACTAGATAGATTAACGCATAAACAAATAGATAAGGTGAGTTGAGATGGAGAGATTGAGCCCAATATTTTTACGAGCTTCAGCACTCAACCTACGCCCTCACCCCAAGTACATCACTTGAGGAATCTACCCGTTATTGCCTCTCCTTCATAGGTGAAAAGAAACCTTTTACAACGCCTTTTGAGAACACCTCTTAGATCTGAAGTAAGATGTAATACACTAGCCCTAATTATGAAGTAATTATGATTAATTGTGTGATTAAGTGCCATTAATTGTATTTAGTGATCCGTTAATCGTGAATATTACGAAATAGCATTTCGAAAGTCCAAGTTTGGCTCGATCTGAACTCGTTAGTTCATTGATCAAACTCGTTAAAGTTGGAATGACAGAACGGTAAATATATGAACTTTAGCCGAATGTGACTCTAAAGCTATTTTTATTTGAAAACCCCTTAGTTGAAATATTTACACCTCCAAGTTGCCCACATTCGAGTTTTGAATTCTGAGTCTAATAGATCTTTCAATTTGCTATATTGACTTTTAAAAATGTTGCCTCTTAATCCTTGGGGGATTCCTATTTATAAAACTTTAAATTATTTGGGAAAGTAAAAAAATTACAGAAAAATATTCCCTGTTCAATCAGTGTTTAAAGGGACTATTCCATGTTTTCGGGAGTTTGAAAGAGAAGTGTAAGACCTCCAACTAATACTAACGATGTGGGCCATTGGTCAATGTGCACACTTAAACAGACAAGATGGATCTAGAGGTTTTTTATTTCAAAATATTTTGGAGCTTTAGGATGTTGTCATGAGACAAATTTACTCTACATACCTGCGGAATCAGATCTCTCCACAGGTGCTAAATTTTCTAGGAGGCCAAATTATATTTAAAATTATACTCTTATAATATATATATATATATATATATATATATATATATATTATCTTTAAACTGATAAGAATGAACATACGGAGCTAGTCATAGGTAACGTGGAAGAGTTTTGACACCGTTGCAGGCCTACAACACTGTCTTTAAAGGGACGATAGAAGAGGAAAGGAAATGCCATCTCCTCACGTTGTCATTTTCTTTCTCTTTTTGCGCTTCATCTTCTATGCGGCAATTTCTTCTGAAACTTCCATTTTTTGTGGGTTTCTTAAACGGAGGCCAAAACTCAGTGGGAACGCTACCGGAAGGTATAAAAACTTCTATTTCTTTGTTTTACAAGCCTTAGGAAGAATTAAAGTGGAATAAGTGGATTACAGGGTGTAAAAATGGAGTTTTGAAACCCCAAGGGTAAAATGGCTTTTGTTACACTTTCTAGTTTCCGCTTAAAATCAACCCCATTTCTTGGGGGTAATGAAAATATTATTTTTCTAAAGTAAAGTAGACTTAGTGTACTTCACATCTAGTCAAATAGATTTGTGAACCCTAGCGAAACAGCCGCCTTAGTAGGACCCGTAACTCAAAGGAAGTGGGCCATTTCTACTGTAGTTTCTACAGATTTTCTGTAGTTTCTGTTCGCTGGAAGAAGACATGCTTCGGAACCTGCTCTGGTAGGTTCCAAAGTAACCAGAGCAGGTTCTGAGGCCAAGTTCTGAGGTAGGATTTGGTTGTTTTAAGCTTGGATTCTCGGAAGTTCCGAGTAAGTTCTGAAGTCACCAAATCAGGATCCGAACCCAGGTTTCGAAGCAGAACCTGAGTGCTTCAAGTCTAAATTCTCAAAAGTTTCGAGGCTGAAACTCTCGAAAGCTCCAAGGTCAATGAATCACGTTACGAACCCAAGTTCCGAAGCAAAACTTGGGTATTTGAAGTCTGAAACCCTCGGAAGTTCTGAATGAACACCGAAGGACACACTTGTCATTTTAGAATTTGTTGCTAAAAAATGAGAATTTAATAAAATTTAAAAAGGGGAAAGATATTAACCCAAGTTGACTCTATGTGTATTTACTTTCTGCCATTGTGTGTTTATCTTTCAGTATTATACCCTCTGGGCTACGACTCGTCATCTGTAGCGATTATGGTCGCTCGATGATGCCATCTGTAGAGATTGCGGTTGATCGGTGGTACATGAGTTAGGCACTAAATAATTTTGTTTACTGGGCCAAACTTTCATTTAATCATATGTAGCGATGCTTAGTCGTTTGGTGTTTCCATCTGAGGAGGCGCTTAGTGATTCAGGAGGATCTCTCACTATTGTATTTTTCTTGTTCTCTTGTTGTAAAGTTTCAAAATCTCTCCCAAAAAGACTTAGAAAATAAGTCTTTAAGTCACCAGTCGACTGGTGCATTGTCTAGTGACTGTACTGTGCTACAGATCACTCTCAGATGGTACCAGTCGAATGGTACATGATCGACTGATACCATCATTTAATACAGTTTGTGAATAGTACCAGTCAATCCACCAGTCGACTGGTACATCATTTACACACCTGTGAACAGTACCAGTTGACTGGTACATTGTTTAGTGTCTGTCTGTAAAAACAGACAACTCTCAGATCGTACCAGTTGACTGGTACATAATTTGGCACATTCATTGATTAGTACTAGTCGACTGGTACGCGAAAACTGCCGACGGTTAGAGCAATTTTCGACTGTTTTTGGTAGTTTCTACCCACTTTTATCCATTTTCTCTTTGTTTTTGGTACTCTCCAACCTGTGGATGCACGCCAAGACTCATTATTATACAATCCTTTGAGAAAATAGAAGAAAAGACCAAAAAGAGGAAAAGTTTTCTTCCCAAATCCTGCGTCTCTCTTTGATTCTCATTTTATTCCACTGTGTTTCTATCCATTGTCACCCAAACGTCTGGATTATTGGATCAAGGTGGTATCAGTAGCTCGGTTTCGTCTTCTTTTGGGAAGCCTAGGGTTTATGGTTTTGACACGTGATCAATACCAGAAGTCCGGTGAAGAAATCTCAGAGCCCATTTGTTTAGAAAGAAAGAAAATCGGACATGGCTGCAAACGACGAGTTGAAAGAGCGTTTCTCCAAATTGGTGGAATGAGTGACCGCATTAACGGAGTTAGTCACCAAGCTAGTGGAAGGTGCCGCCTCAAAGTCCTCTCTGAAACAGACGTCTGCGGGTTCGTCTAAGAAGAAGAGGAATGAACCGACGGATACAAACGAGACAGACGAAGATGAAGAAAATGAGGAAGAGGTCGATTAGACCAAGATGGTAGACGACCTAGACGGTAACAAACCCTTCCGTGTTGATTTCAAATTGGAAATCCCTGTTTATGATGGTGATGTTAATGCGGAGAAATTGGACAACTGGATAGATCGATTGAAAAACTATTTCACTCTCTGTGTATACAACAGTGCACAGAAAATCAGTCTTGCACGACTGAAAATGTCAGGTCATGCACTGACATTGTGGAACGCTTATGTTAAGCACCACAACATAACTTAGTTAACTTGGAGCAAGTTTAAGAATTTAGTTCGAAAATAGTTCTATCCTATTGGACATGAGGAAGACTGGTTGATTAGGTGGCAGTTATAACGATCTGGCCAATCGGTTTAAGAGTACACCACTGAGTTTCACACTCAGCCTATTGTACTGGGCATCTCTATCGAAGATTTTGAAGTTTCTATGAAGTATGTGGGTGGTTTAGCTGAATACATTCGGAGAGAGCTAAAACTTTTCAAAGTTAGCTCCATCGATAAAGCTATAGTGAAGGCCATCGCCATAAAGGTAAATAACAAGAAGTCTGATAGGGTTGAGGTCAGGCCAAATTTTGAAGGAAGAGCTAGTATGGGTAGTAACAACAAGGGTGAGTCTAGTGAGCCGAGGAAGTTAAGTAATGTAAAAGGTCCTACTTGTGACCAGTGCAAAAAGGTTTGGTCATACAAAGGATATAAGTGCTGGAAGCTACACCCTGAGCAATGTAGGATAAAAAGGCAATGTTGATTGTCTGTGAAGTGGAAGAGATTGAAGAGCTAAAGATAACTGACAGTAGGCAAAGATTGCAGAGACTCCTAAGACCTCTGATTTAAGAGGAGCTTTTTCACTTGAAAATTCAATTGAAACAAAGTGTGATAGAAGCAATAGTTGACTCTTGAAGCCAGAATAATCTCATTTCAGAATGTTAGGTACAGAGGATGGGTTTTGTGACGACAGCACATCTAAAACCCTATCCATTGGGATGGATCCAGAAAGATGTGGAGATGAAGATCACAAAGCAATGCACCTTTAAATTTGTTATCACAGAGAAGTACATTGATGATGTGACGTGTGAGGTGGTTCCATTGGACGTGTGTTTTGGGCAGTCCGTATTTGTGGGATCGATATGCCATTCATTAAGGTGAGAACGCAAGTATCGATTTGTGAATGACGGAAAAGAATTTCATGTCAACGCCAGCAAACCACAGACCACCACCACTTTGGTCACAGTTACACAGGCCAAGAGGATGGTGAATGCTTGTGGGAAATTTGTCCTGCTGATGATCAGACCACAGGAACAACTACTAGATAAAGTGACACTCTCTACAGTATCACTCACCCCCAAACAGGAAATTGAAAATTGAGAAAGTCAATATGAGTTTCAAGGAGCTATTCGAGGAGGTACAAGGTCTACCACCACGGAGACCTCTAGAGCATGATATACAGTAAGTAGAAGATGCTTCCCTACCTAGCTTGGTCTATATCGCACCTCCCTCACAGAAAATGATGAGATCCGGCAGCAAATCCAAGAGTTATTGGAGCGCAGAGTTATCAAACCGAGTTGTTCACCTTGCGAATCTCCAGTATTATCGGTGCCTAAGAAGGATGGTGACTCGAGAATGTGCATCGATCATAGGGCTTTGGACAAGATTATCATCAAGAATCGGCATCCATTACCGATGATAGATGACCTGTTGGATCAACTACAAGGAGCCCACTTTTTCACTAAGTTGGACCTGAAGTCTGGTTATCATCAAGTCCAGGTTAGTGAAGATGACACCTGGAAGATTGCATTCAAGACAAGACAGGGGTTGTTTGAATTACCAGTTGTGCCATTTGGATTGTGCAACGCACCAGCAACCTTCATGCGATTAATGAATGAGTAATTGCGTCATTTCATTGAAGATTTTGTTATAGTTTATCTGGATGCCATTTTAATTTATAGTAAGTCATGGGAGGAGCATATTGTTCATTTGAGTAAGGTGTTTGGGTGTTGAGGGAGAATCAGCTCCAGCTTAATGGAAGGAAGTGTGAATTTGGGAAACAGCAGTTGGTGTACCTGGGTTTTGGGGCAGGAGAATTGAAGGTGGATCCTTCAAAGATTGAGGTCATTACTAAATGCCCCGCACCACGACCAGTGACTGAAGTGATGAGCTTCATGGGAGCTTGTTAGTATCTATGGAAGTTCATTTGTCATTTCTCATAGATAACAGTGCCTTTGCATGCCTTGACAAGGCCAATAAGAAGTTTGAGTGGACGAAGAAGCAGGATGACACATTTCAGTTATTGAAAAGGAAGTTTTCTGAAGCCCCAGTGTTGGTATTGCCAAATTTGCATCGCCCTTTTAAGGTTGAGGCGGATGAATCCACATATGCCATGGGAGCTGTATTGTTGCAGGATGGGAAGCCTTTGCCTTATTATTCTGAGATGCTTAGTGGACCGGTGATGAATTACCCCACTTATGACAAGGAGATGTATGATTTTCATCGGGCGGTGAAGCATTGGTGTGTGTATTTGTTGGGGAAGGAAGTCATAATCTACATCGACCACAAACCCCTTTAGTTTTTACAAACTCACTCAAAGTTACAACAAACTCATCATATGAAGTAGATTTCATATTTACAACAGTTTAATATGGTGATTAAATACAAGAAATGAGCCACAAATAAGTTGGTTGATATGTTATCTAGGCTACCTACACAGAAGAGCTCTCAAAGTGTCAATGCAAATCTAGCCTATGGCTCTTACTGAGTATACACAAGGGTATGACACTGATGAAGACTTCAAGACAGTGTTTGAGAAGCTACAACAAGGTCAGAATATGGAGTTTGAACTAAAGGATGAGTTGATGTATAAGGGTCACAGTTGTGTATACCGAAAGACGGGGACATATTACAGTGGGTTAGAGAAGCTCATACCTCCCGAATGACAAGACATTTTTGGGTTGAGAAGACATTACTTAATATGCAGAGGTATCTCTTTTGGGCAAAGATGCAGCTAGATGTGGCTATATACATCAGATGTTGCGTTCTTTGCAACACTTCGAAGCCATCAAAAAGGAAGGTAGGACTGTATACTCCTTTACCAGTACCTACAAGACCTTGGGAGAGTATTTCGATGGATTTTTTGGGAGGTTTACCGAAGACCAAGTCTAGATATGATTATCTGTTTGTTATTGTGGATCGGTTCAGTAAGATGATGGAACTCATCCCTTGTAAGAAGACAGTGACAAGAGAGGCAGCAGCGAAGCTATTCTTTGAACATGTCTAGAAGCATTATGGGTTGCCTACTGATTGTTTCAGATAGAGATGATCGATTCCTAAGTTATTTTTGGAATTCGCTTTGGGGAATGATGGATACTAGATTGAAGAGGAGCACGACATTTCATCCACAAATTGATGGACAGACAGAGGTAGTGGGCATGACTATGGTGCACTTCCTTCGAGGCTATAATTCCAAGTATCCTAAGACTTGAGATACTAGTCTCTCCTATCTGCAGTTTGCCTTCAATCGTGTTATTCATGGCTCGACACAGAAGTCGCCTTTTGAAGTGTGTATGGGTTATTTGCCTCAAAGCCCTTTTGATTTGGCTTTCACCTTTGGGAACGGTCAGTTGGAAGGAAGGGAAGAGGAGGATAGAACTAGAGCTCAACGATTTCTTGAGAAGATAGCTAAGGAGCAAGAGAAATAGAGGCACAACTGTAGCGTTCACAACAGAGATACAAGGACGACATGATCGACATCGGGTGGAATGTACATTCCAAAAAGGTGATCTTGTTTGGCTGAAGCTGAGAAAAAATCAATTGAAGGGAGTAAGAAAGAAGCTGAAACCCATCAAATATGGACCGTTCAGAATCATAAAAAAGATTGGAGACAATGCATTCTAGTTGGATCTAGCACCATATATGCAGATGTACTCGGTCGTCAAGCTCAGAACTTGAAACTGTTTGAACCTTCTATGCTTGATGAAGATTAAGATAAGGAGACGCGACTACCATCCATTGATGATTTGTGGGTAGAGCTGGAGGATCCACTGTTTGAAGATTGTATATTAGAAGAAGGTTATGGAGACTAGGCGAGGGAAGTATGATTCTTACCGGATCGGCAAGAAGGGTCAGCTGCCAAGCCAGTCACTGTGGTACAGTTGGGAGAAGGGGGAGGGGGCTATGAAGTTCCCTCATTGGAAGTTCTGAAGATTTAGTGGGATCTAAATCCCCTGAACAGGGGGAGCCATGATTCAGGGGATCTCCCACTATTGTATTTTCATGTATTTCATGTATTTTTCTTGTTCTTTTGTTGTAAAGTTTCAAAATCTTTCCCAAAAAGACTTAGAAAATAAGTCTTTAAGTCACCAGTCTACTGGTGCATTGTCTAGTGACTGTATTGTGCTACACATCACTCTTAGATGATACCGTCGAGGCACGACCCAAGGAGCAACCCAAAACATCGTAACTTTTGAGGTGAGGATTACTACACACACTAGTTAGATGTTTGTATGCTCATATGTCAATTTAGGGAATATATTGCGTTATTAATGAATTTTAATGCATAATATGTTGGATTGTTATACCATATAAATGCATGATTTATCATGAATTCCCTATTGTGTGTTTATGATCTTGTTTATGATGATGAACAAATTGTAATAATTATTGGAGACTTTTATGAAGGGCTAAGATGATTATTGATGGAAATATTTGGGTTGTACTATGAAAATGGACGAGTTGAACTTATGTTAATAAACCACCATGGGACAGGTCAGAATGATTGCAATGATTATATGAAATGTGTAAATAAACCCGAATTGTGTATCCCAAGCTTGGTATGTGGTCCACCTCCCTAAAAAAACCTGATAAGACAATCATGTTAATTGAAATGCTTGCTATCAATGAGTTGATTGAACATGAGATGTTATGGAAGCTTAAGGTGTCCCAATAATTTGTATGTGTAATTCCCATTCATTCCTCATTTAATGTGAACCTAAGATGAGTTAACTAAGTAGTGATTATGGGAGGTATGTGCTATACGGGCATGCTAGATGTAGATAACACTAGGCAAACATGAAAAATTTTGTAACACTGAAACACACGATTGATCGTGTACAGACGATTGATCGTCTGTGTGTGAATTGTTTCTCACTAATCTAACCGTTGAGCATTTAATGCATAGTAACGACTCTAAAACGATAACCTCACGATATATCGTGCCACACAACTGATCGTCCGTGTATCCTGGCGACTGATCATGGGTTGGCGATTGTATCGGCCTGAGATTGACTATAATTTCTAGTGCCAAGTCTCATCCAGGCCCAGGGCGATTGATTGCGATGCCAATCTGTTCCAGCCATGTACTTACGATCGATAGCATACCCGATTGATCGTAGGTGATCAGGATTTCCAAGTTTTGTTTAAGTCCAGTCTATGTCTTATCTCAGCGATATATCGCTCACACGATTGATTTGTCAAGGTTCTAGGCGATCGATCGTGGGATGCCGATAGTATCATCTTGAGACCACATGAATTTGACAGTCCAGTCCAATCAGAACCCTTGTTTTTCCACACGACATATCGCTAGACCACGATTGGTCGTGTGCTATCGTTGGTAAATGATCGCTCGACACGATGCGTCGTCCTGACAGTGAATTCATATTTCCAAGTTGGGTTCCAATTTGATGTCAAACACATGTTACGCTTGATTAGTTATCCTGATGTGATCTCTAAGCCTAGCCAAGGTCAACCTAAGGTCTAGGTACTACCTAAGGTTATCTATGGTCACTTACCATCTGTGATTGCCATACAAGTTGATCCATTGAGTCTTCATACTTCAACCAACGTTTGAGATATTGAGTCTTGAGCTTCTTTCTTCAAGGCAAGCCTTCACCTAAGTCACGAACTTGACAAACAGGTGACTCGGCAAGCCGGGGCACTAACAATCTCCCCCTTTGTCAATTCGTGGCAAAGCCTAGAAGCTAATCAAATACAGACTCAATGGATAACCCCAACCCAATTATACTAATTACAATATTACATTCAAATCACACAAAGACTCTTAGTATTGCTTCAAATTCTTGCATAGCTTGCTCCATTTTAAAAAATACTTGAAAACACACATGAGCAAGCAACATAAAAGCTAGAGAAACCATTAGAAATGTTAGTGCAAACAAAACATATTCACATTCACATTCATGTTCATACTCCCACATACTTCAATGAGTATTTTCAAGAGTTTATCCCCCATACTCCAATCTATACCAAGCTTGCAATTTCTCCATTAAATCAAGCTAAACCAAGCTTGTAATTTCTTAATTTAACAAACTAATCCAAGTTTGCAATTTCTCCATTTAACAAGTTAATCCAAGCTTGCAATTTCTCCATTTATCAAACTAATCCGAGTTTGCAATTTCTCCATCATTATACTCCAAGCTTTCTTTCAAGCTTCTAAGAGTTTACTTCTTTCTCCCCCAAAAGGGCTAATCAAGCACATATTGTGTGCTTCCCCAAACTTTAACATGCCATTAACCATTCATGCATCCATATTAAAAGATAACCATTCGATAAACATGAATAATACATTCATCGTGGGAAACAACATACATGGAGAGAGAAAGAGATCAAGTCATCAAACTCAAATTATAAACGAAACCATTGCATTGTCAAAATAAACCATTCTATGCAATAAGGTTTTAATAATTACATGCCAAAAGTACATAGTTTTTCAAACATACAAGAAAAATTATCCTAAGCTGCGCCATCTGGAGGAGGAGGAGGTGGAGTAGGAGATCTACGACGAGGGACAATATCATCTCTTCTGTAGGATATAGAAGAGAGGAAGCTCTCAAGGGTCTCCTTCACTGATTTGGCCAAAGCTTCAAACTTGCTTTCCAACTTAGCTTGCAGGGCAGTGTATCTGGCAAGTTGTATGTCTTCATGAGCCCGGAGACGATCTTCAAAGAACCTTCTCCTAGCTGAGTCGAGCTCTGGTTCTTCATCTTCTTCTTTTGTTGCTTCTTCTTGCCTTGCAAAGACTGAGGTGGAGGAGAATGCTTGAGTAGCAGACTGAGAGGGTGCCTCACCAAGTATCTACTCATACAAGGCCTTTCCCAGGGACTTCCGTACAGCTGTGGCATTGATTGGTTGAATACTCTTAGGCACATCTCCCTTGGAGGGCTGAACTCCAAAATGCAACGTTATTCTATACATGAGGTAGCAGAAGGGAAGACGACTCGTCATGGAAGAGTTGATGTACTTAATGATTGTCTTGCACATGAGAGTATCTCAGGATCTGCTGTCATTTCAATATTTAGTTGTTCAAAAGAGGGATATGGCTTGAGAGGCAAGAGAGGAGGGGCATCATAGTCTTCTTCATCTTCTTCTTTTTCTTCTACTTCCTCATGTTGCTTTCTCACTCTGTGATCAATGTGATTACTTCTTTCTTCTTGTTCTCCTTCATCCTCAGCATCCCCTTCTACTTCTTCATTTTGATCATCTCCTCGACCTTCCTCATTTCTCTCATTTTCATCTCCTCCTTCATTATTTCTTCCTACACCACTTCATTCTCCCGCAATTGGAGGTACCCTCACATTTTCTTCTTTCTCATCACTACTCGACTCTTCTCGAGGAGTAGGCTCTCTAACCACTTTTCCTTTTCCAACTACCTCCTTCACTTGAGGTTTAACTAGAGAGGTGGGCTCCCTAATAACAATGACTCTAGTGCTCCTTTGAGGAGTGAGCTTAGGAGTTCTTTTGGAGGCTACTTCCTTTCTAGGACCACTCTTGGTGAAGGGAAGAGTCTTCAAAGGCATTTCAGAGGATGGATTTTCTTCAAAGGCAAGGAGAGAAGGCCTTGTATCTCTGGGTATTTTCTTCCCTCTTCGGGCTTGGGCCTCTTGGGAGGTAGAGAGGAACCTATGGGATCTTCCTCATTGTCAGGTGTATCAAAGTTTGAAGGGTACTTGGTCCTAACCATCTTTCATTTTGGTTTTCCAATCATATCACAAGAAAAATCGAAATGGGAAGGAATCTAGAGGCTTACCCAAACTAAAAACTCATAAATCCGTGAGACAGAGGTACTCTGATGGAGAGTGGAGATTTTCTCCAACCTATTCCGGTGAGAAATCTGATGAAGGGACGATTTTGAGAGGCTAGGTTGGGACTGGTCGCGGCTTAGGAAGGGTTTTGGATAGAAAAACGATCGCAAGAAGAAGATAGATTGGGTTTTGGATTTTTAAAAAAATGCAGCCAGGGTTTTAACTTAAACACCTGTTCGATAGGGACAATACATCGTCCTACACGATCGGTCATCCTGCCGATCCAAAGTCACCTGGCGATTGGTCGCCATGACTCAAAACTGGATTTTCTTCCTGAGCCTATTTCTACCTACGGTCGATGCATCATCACTTGATGATTGATCGCTCTGCCGAAGCATCGCACACTGGTGATATGTCCCCATACCAGAAACTGATTTTTCCAAAATAATGATTTTGTTTTTGCAAACTGCCCATTAGTTTTTCAACACAAAACATGGTACACACAAATCATAATTCACATGATATGCATCACATATAACACAAAATCATCTTGCAATTGATCAAATTTAGAATCATACACCAAGTTAAATATAATTGATCAAATCCATGCAAGACAAGACAACAAACCATACACATTCAATTATGCAAATACTAAACCATGTTAAACATAATGAAACAAAATTATACCACTTGGAACTTGAATTTCCAAGGAATGTATGGTTTTCCGAGAAAAGCTAGTGCAATATCCAGGAAATGCATAGTCTAAGCTTTTAATCACCATTTTCCTATTACATGTCACAACACTTGGGCTATTTGAATTCACTTGCTACTAGAGTTCAATTTGAATTGATTTAAGGTATGAAATTGAATCTTAAACCAAAACAAAACATGATTAGATGATAGTCTATCTCCTAGGTACCCAAATGGTTGAGTTAGGTCTCACATACACATTTTTTTGGGCATACCTTAGGGGTCCAAACATAGGATGCCTCAACTCCTTCAAGACTTGGTCTAATTGTCTCAACAAGGAGTCTTGCCATGGGTCCACCTACCTTGGGGGACATATCTTGGAACCTTAGGCCTTAGTGGATGCATTTTAGTCTTTCCTTTGAAGTTTGGTGGGTGTCTTTTAACATTAACATTTGGGATGTGATTAAGGGCTTTATTTTCCATTTGCCTCTTTCTAGGTTACACTCCATCTTGTAGTGTCCAACCTTATGATAATAAAAGCATTTCTCCTTCGGGGTCTTAGGTATACTAACCTTCACAAACACCCTTTGGCTTTTAGATCCATTGGTTTCCAATGAGGATCCTTTTCAATCCAAATCAATTTTTTTAACTAATGAATAGTTTATCTTCAAGAATGGTGTCTAAGGCTACTTCTGTCACCAAGACATGTGGTCAAGAATCGTTTAAGGATAAGCTGGGACGAGATGCCGTGTGCTCCTCCACTTACCTGGGAACTTACCTGGCTATCTTGTGGTTAAACTCTCACTAGAAACTTAGATTATTTGGAGAAAAAAGTAGGTGCAAGTCTAGAGACAAATTTTAGGGTTCTATTAGCAGCCAATAAAAATTCAATTTCTCTTAAAGAAATTTAAATCTAGATTTAGGCATTTCTTGTGTGATTTTTATTTGAATGTGTGTCATCATGTCTGTATATGCTTCATTGATCTCGTGACTCCACCAATTGCTTGGTTCGAGTTACACTTCCTGTCAGTCCACCGATTGTTGTGTTCGAGGCTCAATCAAGCTCAATCATAGAATAGATGGTCCACCCTTATCACTGTAACACCCCGCCTCTTTCACTGTAATATCAGAGTTTATTTTTTTTTATAATAATAATAAACAAGTGATCGGGGCGGAGTGTCACGACGCGAGTTAAGTTCGGACTTCTAAAGTCCGACCCTTAACTGGCCAAGCCCATGTGCGTATGAACTAAGTCCATAAGAACTGATCCACACATGGTACAATGAACTTGCGGAATTTACTTAGTCTAACTGATGGTTATAATAGATCCTAAGACTACTCCATTTTCCATTTCTAGATAACAAATCATATAAACATTATCTCCAAAATTACTAGCATAGCCTTAAACTAAACAATCATACCAAACCATCCAAACCATAGTTAACTACATTATTACATGTCAATAACATCTATCTATCAAATTACAATGTCCAAATAACTTAAATAAAAAGTCCATAATTCAAAGTCCATTCAAAGCCCAAGCCTTTATGCTTGGTTTCCATCACGATCCTCGTTCTTCCCCTTTCTTGCGTCATCCACTAAGGATAGAGATAGGGCGTTAGATCCACGCGCCTAGTAGTGTTTCCGATTAAGGCTACCATAAGGTTAGTAAAACAACATGTAAATAATATAATAATACATGTTCATCAAAAACCTCATAAAAACAATGATATGTATGTTATGCTCATGTAATGAGTCCCACCCATCACAATTATACATAGCCTCCTCTTGATGGGATTCTCATCGTCAAGGTACCCCACAGTGGTCTTTCGGACGCCCTGACAAAGTGTGGCCTCCGGATTCCCCTTGATGGGACTCTCATCATCAAGATACCCCACATTGGTCTTTCGGATGCCTCGACGGAGTGTGGCCTCCGGTTTCCATAATCACCACCCCATGCCATGCATGAGATGTCCATGATGTCATGCCATTTGTAAATACATATTACCATACAAAACTACTTTGAAACATGATAACTTAGCACATAACTCATCAAAATTAAGATAAGACATCACATATATGTGTGGTTACAAAAAGGTAGGAAACTTATAGAGTGTTCACTTCGGTTGACCGTTCTTTTAAACCGTCACCCGTTCACAACTCGTACACCGTTCAAGCAAATCCCGTGGCCCTATTTATATAACAGCAAATCAAACATTTAACCATATGATTCCAACTTAGTCTAAGTCCCAAAAAACCACTTTGTGGGGTTCGGCCATACCCCATGGCCGAACCTCACCCATTTAAACTTTGGTCTCTCTTTTATTTATCCCAATAACCTAATCCTCTAAATGTACTTTGGTAGGGTTCGGCCTACAACATGGCCGAACCTTACCACTTTGGTTTTGGCCCATATTTCAAATCCTTTGGTCATTTCATCTTTGATCATTTCATCCATATTTACCATAATGCCACTATACTACCCTTGTTCAATTTTTACTTAAAAACCAATAACCATAATTAATCCACCTTGGTGTGGTTCGGCCATACAACATGGCCGAACCTCACCACTTGATTTGGTCTTTAAATCATTCTTACATACATCTTCAATCACATTATTAACTACACACTAAGGCCACCAATGACCATTAGTGGGGTTCGGCCATACTTCATGGCCGAACCTCACCAAACTGGTTTTTGTTCCTCTTTCCATCATCCATGATGGCTGATTATTTACCTATACTAAGTCCATATAATTCTTAAATCAAAACATATAATTATTACATAATTTCCATCATAAACTTAATCTGATTATCCATCAAAACAGTCTATGGGGTTCGGCCAGACACATGGCCGAACCCTATGGTTCTCTTAATTCAATTAGTCCATCATCTATCCATAGTTTATGATCAGCAATTTATCCATGAAAACAACATGATTTAACCATGCAATTGCCGATCCAAAATAGTAACCTTATCTACCTTTAAAAATCCTTTAAACCTTCATTACATAGTAAGTTTTTTATCTCTCAAAAACCCTAAAAATTCACCAAGTCTTTTTATGGGGTTTGGCCATCCAAAGTGGCCGAACCCTATGGTCCATGTTTTGCCATTTTTAGACAGCATAATCCTTGATCTAAACCTTTGGTAAATTCGGCCATGTAATGGTCGGATCATAATCCTTAATCCATTTTATTCAACAAAGGTTATGATGCACTTACCAATACCGCGACTCATTCGATTCTTTGACTCCTTCCTTAGTCCTTTACTTCCCTAGCCTCTCCTTCTTTCTTCTTGTTCTTTTGGACGAGACTAACCTTGCTGCCAACTCCTTGGAATAATTTGGCCAAGGTATAAATTTGAGAGAGAGAGAGAGAAAGAGAACTTTGGTTTTGGATGAGAGTGATAAGCCTTGGTGCCAAACTCCTTTGCTGAATTTTGTCTTGGTGAAAGGATCAACCAAGGACTGATTGGTATGAGATAAAATCAGCCAATAATCTTTGTCTTGTGAGATGAAAACCGTCTAAGGGAGAGGGAGAGAGAGAGAGAGTAAAAATGAAGCTCCTTTGGCTAATGAAATTCAGCTTAAGGCACCACTTGTAACTCCCCTCCCATTTACTTCCATAACTTATTTCCTTTGGGGGTTTCATCCTTGAGATGAAACCCTCCAATGGTTTTGGCTCTTGGCTGCCCTAGATGCAACCCTTCTCCATCACCTCTCCAAATGTGAACACACTTTGTAACTCCCATTTGTTTAATACCTTCCTTGGGGTTTCATCCTTGAGATGAAACTTTTCCCTTCCTCCAACGTGTAGACTATACTTTTGAATTTGAAATGCCATAACCCCTTATGTAACTCCACCTCCCTTGATTCTCACCAATGCCCTATGTGGGGATTTCATGCATGGAATAAAGCCTCCATACTATCCAACGTGCATAATACTTTTGATTTTGAAACATAAACTCTCCATTTGGAGTTTCATGCAAGACATAACCCTCCCATGAAATTCCAACGTGTATATGGATTTAAACTTTGAAATACAACTCCCACATATGTAACTCCTAAAACAACCACCCTATTCATTACTTATCTAGGGGTTGCATGCATGAGATTACCTCTCCATGTAGCCAACGTATACAAGGGTTTGAAATAAGCACCTTACCTATGTAACTCTTAAAACTGCCACATCATTGATTACTTATCTAAGAGTTTCATGCATGGGATAACCTCCCATGCATTCCAACGTGTAATGTAGTGTTTAAACTTGAAACTCCATTCCTTCAACTTCACGCCTCACCCTTTGAGATAAATATCTCCATAACGTCCCATCCAACTCATATGACACAATTCACCCATTTAAGTCATCAATTTAATGCAACTCAACCCATAAATTCAACTCAACTAAACTCCATCATTTATTTCAGCTCAATCTTCAATTTGAGTTATCTTAAACACTTGTTAACATTCCATTCAATTCAGCCTAACCCAATTAATCTTATGCTCACCCAATGGTCAATCATGTCCACAATGACCCATTGGGTCCTTTGACCCAATTAGTCACCATGACCCCAATAATTGTAACTTACCCATTTACTCTACCTACAACCATTTCATAACCTTTGGGTCTTAATTGAACAATGGACCCCACAATTTACCCATCTAAGGCCATATCCTTTTAATTCATTATTTCAATGGCAATTTTCGTAAATATTAATATACTGAAATCGGGGATATTACAATCACCACCAACCAACAAGCCATTTCACCCACACCAGAACCATCACAGGATCTGCTCTATCAACCCACCCCTTACTTGATAACCAACCTGTAGGCCCAACATGTGACCAGAACTGATAAGAAAGATCCATTTACCTGTTTATCCATTTGTCCATTTACCCATTTACCCATCCACCCATTTACTCATTTATCCATTTACCCAAACCCATTTACCCATTCACCTACACTCATTTACCAATATTCACCCACTCATCTCCCTTTACCCAGACCCACTACCCACATGTCTATGTCTTAGTTGCTCTGAGTCCTTAGTGTCTAGTTTAGGTTTGCATTGAGTCAATCTAGGATTTTAGTTAATTTGTTCAAGTCAGTCTAGCCTAGGATTTTTATTAAGTCAGTTTAGGAATTTTGTTATTAGGTCTATTTATAGGTTTCGCGTTGTGAGCCCTTTTAGGTACATCTAAACCCAGTTAGCACTGTTCTGATATTTTCTGATTTTCACATGATCATTATAGATTAGGGAACATTGATGACATTGTTTAATTCGAGTTTGGGGGTATTTAGGGGTTACACTTGAGTCCAATAAAAAAAATTGTTTTCTTAGGAAAAGATAGGCAGACTTAACCTTTTCAAGGGAAGAGCAGGCGAAGGTTGAGACTCCTTAATGCTTAACAAGATTGCCAATCTTAGCTTAAGAAAATCATGCGTCTAGACAATCTGACGTAAAAAGAGTCACATTTTTAACATTAATATTTAGATAGAGATCTTTATATCATACTTTTCTGGAAAGACTTTTATAGGATTTATATTTGGAAAAACTTGTACACAATCATAATAAGTTTAGTCAGAAAAAGAAAAATATTCACGAGTCGAGTAATCACTAGAGGAATACCAATGGAGACTTAACCAAGTGAGCTTTAGAGACATTCTTTTCTTCTGAGGGTTATGAGTCAATTTCATTTTTTTGGTAGCACAAATAAGTCGTTGTTGATCTCATTATTCTTCATCTTGGTCATATTACTGAGAATGCCATCAAATTTGAGTTATTATGTCTGAAAATTTTCTGAATTTATTTGAAACAATGAAATCATCTTATGAAGTTTAGAATATGATATAGACCATTTTTGGATCGTTTGAGCCTTCAAATCTACCTATTTTTTGTCATCTTATCTCGATAGTTCCCCAATTGAGCCTTCAAAATAGCATGTTTTCTTGATTAACCATGTTTACCATACCAAACTCCAGTTAAGAGAATATGAGCCAATAAAAAATATCCATGACCTATTCTTAGAAAATGTTAGAGATGAAAAATTAAGGGATGGTACTCTAAAAACAAGGGCACATGAAAGAAAAGAATAAGAAAAAGAAAAAGAAAGAAAATAACATCCAAGAAAGGGAAACATCCAGACACCAAAAGAAGGATGTTAAAAAAAATAAAATAAAAAAATACTTAAAAAAGTGTTGAAAAGAGAATAGAGGAAAAATATCTCATTCAAAATCATGGAGACCTCTAACCAATTCAAAGTATTTATCTTTAGAGTCGTCTATCCTTCTTTGATTTGACTCAATCCCAATTCACGTTTCGTCCTAAAAGGAAGTCATATTGATCTTAGGTCTAAATATGGTGTTTCAAGTGGAGAACGAAAGAAGAAAAATGATGGTATTTGACTCAACGTTCTCAGGAAAGTGGCACTTATTCATGAGATCACTTTCTTTTGTATTGAGCCATCTTTGTTAATACATATGTGAGATACTTTGATTTTGAATATATAAATTCTGCTCACATATACTTGAGAGAAAATGAACCCAAACCTCTGAGTGTTAATTTTTTGAGAGATATATCCAGTGAGGTTTGCAGTCAAAGTGCATTTTTCAACGGTGTGAACAAAACTTGGGTCTATTTGGAAAAAAAAGTCTATCTTAATATTGGTTAAAGCACACACGCACTCCAAGTATAAACCTTGTAAAATGAAATTTAGTGTTGTATAATGTTTAGACCTCTCATCCTTATGTTCCTGTTAAACATGTTGATATTTGTGGGTATTATCACTCAAAGCCCTCATGAGACTATAACTCGTCCACTAGTGATGAGCTAGGGGTTTAAACGCTTGTTGTATATGTTAAATGCAATCGAGAGTACCAGCGAAAGTGGTGTAGTTTTTAGGTTTAGTTTATGTTTTGGTTTTGTCTAGGTATAGTCAAGATTTAGATTAGGATTTTTGTTTTTTAGAACTTTTAGCTTTAGTTTTGCTCAAGGACTAGCAAAATATGAATTTGAGGTATTTGTTGAGCACTGAAATCTTACATTTTTACTCCTAATTATTGCATGAGTTAGCTCTCAATTTTTTGTATATTAGTGCATTTAATACAATTTCTTAGTTTTGTAAATTAAAAATGGAGAATATAGGAAATCAAGCTAAGTCAGTGGATAATTGCTAGTTTTGAGCCTAAAATAGAAGATTTGGAATTTTAGTAATTAATTCGGGTCACTCTTAGATTTTTCATGTAAATTGGTTAGTCTAGATCCGGTTATGAGAGTCTAGACTTAATCAATATTTTAGATCTTAAAGTGGTGAAGTTAGTTATTTAATTTAGGGAGAGAGAACATGCAATTCAAGTGCCAAAAGACTAAAACTTAAGATCAAATGGGCCAGAGATCCACTTCAATTGGGCCAAGCTAAGCTCCACAAGCCAACATTGGGCCAGCCACAGGCAATCCATGCGCATTTTAAAAGATGGGCCAGGCCAATGTGCACTCCAAAGTCCAACAAAGGACCAAGTCCTCAAGCTCAAGTCCAAGGTGCACTGGAGGCCCATGTGCACTCCAAAGTCCAACAAAGGGCCAAGTCCTCAAGCTCAAGCCCAATGTCCACTGGAGGCCCATGTGCTCATTTATATGTCCAAAACCCAAGTACACGCCCAAGCCCTGTCCATTTCCATGTCATCCACACCATCCAATCTTCATCATAAAACTTAACCCTTCATCTTATACCAAAATTAGATAAAACCTTAGATCCACTATGAAATCTAACTCATTCATTCATTTATCATTAGATCTTGGTCATCCATCATCACCATGATCATTTTAACCTTTGATTAGTATTCGCTCATGCACCACCTATCTATCTATCCAATTAGATCATCAATCAACCATCTAAACCATTAGATCTTAGGATATGTCATAACAACCATCCATTTCATTCATAAACTTAGGAAAAACTCTAGAGCCTCCACATGCATCCATCACATATACACATTACCTTAGATTTAGGTCATGCATTTCATCATCCATTTAGACCCACCTATGCATCTAAACCCTCCATTAGGTACCTATCCATTCCTATATTTATTTTACGCAAAATACCTTAGAACCATTAGATCAAAACCCCATTTAATCTAAGCCCTCCATTCATAAAACCCTAAGCAATGAACAACTTGTGGTTCAAGCTAGCCTCCATGCGCATTTTACACATCATAATTCTCATGATTTTTGCATCTAATTTTTCTCCATGAATTTAAACCTAAAACCCATCTAGATTCATTCATGCCACATCATCATCCAATCCCAATCCCATCACACGATTATCACAATCCAAAATCCCTCCATTCGAAATTCACATTTAGTCAACCCTCAACATCACTCCTTTGTAACCCATCCATCCATCTGCTCTTAATCCCAACCATCCATTGTTTTAAACCTAAACCCTAACCCAATCAAGCCAAAATTGTGTAGCCCTATCCCTCTCCTATCTTCTCTCTTAAATTCCTATCTTCTCTCCTCCATGACTTAGCCTCCAAGCCAAGCCACCTACACACACACCAAATTCGTGTGAACTCCCTTTAGCAACCCTAAAATCAAACTTCAATCTTCACCATCCATTCCCATTTAATCCAAGCCATTCATCTCTTTTTGAAGCCTATAAATACCCCATTACCCCAAGGGTAAAATTTGAATTTGACTTGGAGCTTTAGAGGACCAAGACTGGAGCAAAAGACAAAAAGACATGAGCGCCATTCGAATTTGCAAAGTGAGAGTTGTAATTTTTTTTTTATATTGTCTTTCTTGTATTTAATTTATAAATGCTTGTACTGAATTCTTCCATGAAATAAATACAAAACATCCATTTAGAATCCTGAAACATCCAAGTCCTAGAATTCTTTTGTGATTATTTTGCTTTTAATTTCAAGTTTACAACTTTTGTTTCTTTAATTAAACATGAGAGAATGCAATTGTTAGGATCTTGATTGTAAATGTTGAATCTTGATTAATAGGTTTAATTAATTAAATTAAAAGTTGTGAATCTTGTCTTTATTAGTGAGTATGAATTGCATGTCAGATCTTTATAGGAATTTCAAATCTAGGTTTTTATTTGTTTACATATTTTGGGCAATGAGCGATCTATTCCAAACAACCAACCTTTACTGCTTTTTTATTTTCAGTCATTTATTTTCTTGCAATTTAACTTTCTGTCTTTTAATCACGTTAGATTCTATGTTTGTTGTATAATTTTTATTCTAACCTAAATCTTGTATGTTTTATTCTTTTTAAATTCTTTAATTCATATTATTCTTTTATTCTTTTAATTCTTTGTATTTACACTCTCTTTCAAAATTCATTCAATTAAAGATTGGAGATGTGGTATTTTAATCTTATAACGTATAATTTTGGCTATGATTAAGATTATCATTTAATTCACAATTTTAATTAAAGGACAATTAATTCACACATGTTATTTGCTAATTTTTCAAGTTAGATACATGACTCATATAAAGGTTTTACTTCTTGAAAATAATTCTTTTTAAAGGAACACAAATTTAATTTTAATTCAAATATTTTGAGATTTTCCTTTGGGTTTAACCTCGCACTCAATCTCTATACTATACATGGTTCGTTCGTTTGTGAGATTTACAAATTTAAAACATCAACAGTTTACTTGTCCAACAATTATTAACTGCATTTAACATAGTATCTCCAATTGGTAACACATCACTTGGGTTAGTTTGCACTTCTGTGGACACTGAACTAGTCGACTTCAAATTCCAGTTCGACTATCTGGTGATGGACATGACAGAATTTGATGTCATTTGGGGCATGAATTGGTTGACCACATTCCAGTCGGGTATTTGATTGTTTCCTCAGAAGGGTGACGTTTTGGTCACCAGAGGGATGACAATTTATAGTTCATGCAAACAAATAAAAAACTCCAGTGTATGGAAGGTTACATGATGAAATGAAACAGGTTTTGTTGAACAATATCAGGTTGGAAAAGTCACATGTATCCACATTACCTGGAATAATGAGAGAATATGCAGAAGTATTTCCGACAGAACTCTCGGGTTTACCTCCAAAGTAGGAGATTGATTTTGAAATCAAGTTACTCCCTAGCACTGCACTGTTATCACTCCCACATTATCGAATGACACCTACAGAGATGTCGGAGTTGAAGAAATAGATTGATGAGTTACTCAGATTGGGATTCATCTAGCACAACACTTCATCATGGGGAGCGCCGACCTTATTTGTCAAAAAAAAAGATGGTTCGCTACGGATGTGCGTGGATTACAGAAAGCTGAACCAACTCCACCATCAAGAATAAATATCCTCTACCCCAAATTGACGACTTGTTTGATCAACTTAGAGGATTCGGTCATTTCTCTAAGATAGATCCCATGTCGGGCTATCATCAAATCAGAGTCAAGGATGAGGATATAGAGAAGACCGCTTTCAGAACTAGGTTAGGGTTGTATGAATATGTGGTGATGCCTTTTGGACTAACCAATGCATCGACAGTGTTTATGGATTTGATGAATCGAATCTTTGGTCCATACTTGGATAAATTTGTAATCGTTTTCATTGATGACATCCTAATTCATTCTACCAGTAATGAAGAACATGCCGAACACTTGCGAATTGTTCTGGATACATTGAAAAAGAACAAGCTGTTTGCAAAAACTAGCAAATGTGAATTCTAGTTGTCCAAAGTGAACTTTTTGGGCCATGTGGTGACAGCAGGAGGAATAACCGTGGATCCAGCAAAGGTAGTGGCAGTGAAAGAATGAAAACCTCCTAAGAATGTTACTAAGATCAGAAGTTTCCTTGGATTGGCTGGTTATTATCATAAGTTTATCATGGACTTCTCAAAAATTGCAGCCCCACTTACTCGGTTGACTCAAAAGGAGTCAAATTTGAAATGATAGATCTGTGAAACCGAATGTTTGAAGAGCTGAAAGAAAGACTCATAACATCTCCCATCTTATTCCTACCAGTACGAGGCAAAGGATACGAGGTATTTTGTGATGCTTCAAGGGAAGGACTTGGGTGCTCTCTTACTCAAGGTCCACATGTGGTGGCCTACAGATCTCAATAGTTAAAAAATCCATGAACGAAATTATACCATCCATGATCTAGAATTGGCCGCAGTTGTCTTCGCACTCAAGAGTTGGCGACATTACCTCTACGGAGAAAAGTTTGAGGTATATTCGGATCATAAGAGTTTGAAATAGTTGTTTGATCAGAAAGAACTTAATTTGAGATAAAGGCGATGGATGAAGTATCTTCAGGTTTATGATTTTGCCCTTCACTATCATCTGGGCAAAGCAAACAATGTTACAGATGCACTTAGCCGCATGACTCATAGAACCATAGCAAATTTGATCATGCAGGAATGGGAGATGTTGTTAGCAATTAAAGAAATGAATCTTCACATAAATGGCAGTGGGAGTATGTACAACCCGATAGTGCATTCCACTATGGTATTGAAGATCGAACAAGCACAGAGATTAGATCCAGAAATGGCAGAGATATGGGCTAAACTGTCTGCAGGAGAGACATTACAGGATTGGCAATTACGACCTGGTCAGGGTCTAATGTTCAGAGGCCGAGTCAATGTGCCCGAGGAATGCAAGAAAAAATTATTGACAGAAGCTCACAAGTTTAAATTCTCCGTACACCCCGGAAGTAAAAAAATGTACCAAGACCTTAAAAAACAATATTGATGGTGTGGACTTAAGAAAGACGTGGTAGATTTCGTCTCCAGATGTTTGACATGTCAGAGAGTCAATACAGAACATCAAAGGCCACCTGGTTTACTCAAAATCCTGTCTATACCTGAGTGGAAATGGGAGCACATTGCAATGGATTTTGTGACCGGATTGCCCCAATCTTCAAAAGGCAATGATGCAATACGGGTTATAATTGATCGTCTCACGAAGTCGGCACATTTCATGCCTATCAAGATGACATATTCATCTGAGATGTTGTGTAGGCAGTACATCAAGGACATTGTTCGATTGCATGGGATACCCATGGCCATTGTGATCGATCGGGATGGCAGATTCACAGTCAGGGTGTGACAGAGTTTGCAGACAACAATGGGGATAGATCTGTTATACAACACAACATTTCGTCCTCAGATGGATGGACAGTCAGAAAATCATACAAACGCTGGAAGATATGCTAAAGGCTTGTATGTTAGACTTCCAGGGTAGCTGGGAAGATCATCTTCCACTAGTAGAGTTTTCATACAACAACAGCTATCAGACGAGTCTCCAGATGGCTCAATTTGAAGCATTATATGGTCGACCATGTATGTCACCAGTTTGTTGGACCGAGGCAGGCGAGGCTGCACTTATTGGACCGGATTTGGCCACAGAAACAACCGAGTAGATCAAAGTTATTCGACAACATCTGTTGACTGCACAAAGTCGACAAAAGAGCTATGTTGATAAGAGAAGAAGACCCCTAACATTTGAAGTGGGAGACTTAGTATTCCTAAAGGTCTCACCGAGAAAAGGACAGATAAGGTTTGGGAGGAAAGGGAAGCTGACTCCGAGGTTTATAGGACCATTTTCAGTCCTTGATAAGATTGGCGAGGCAACACATCGCATAACACTTCCTGCACAGTTATCCAACATGCCCAATGTATTTCATGTCTCGATGCTATGGAAGTACAATCCTGATCCATTGCATATTTTGGATGCACAGGAATTGGATGTTCAAAGCGATGTAACCTACGTCGAAAGTCCTATCAAAATCATTGGTGCATAACAAAAAGTACTCAGGAACAGGGTGATCCCTTTCGTCAAAGTGGTTTGGGATAGTCATGGAAATGAAGAACCCACTTGGGAAATGGAATAAAAAATGAGAGCCTTTCATCCTGAATTATTTTTGTAGAATTTTATTTTTCCTTTGGAATCTAACCTTCGTCTAATTTTCAAAGCAAAAATTCCAAAAGGTGGAAGTATTGTATGGACTCGAAATTTTAAATCTTTGTTTTATGCAATTTATTTATCATATAAATGAAATATATTATTTAGGTCTAATGTAAATGTTTATTAAAATAAATAAAGGGAAAATAAAGTTTCTTCGGACCATACATCAACTTGGTCGATGTGTCGGCAAAGCTCAACATTTCCAAACGATGCATTGATTGGATCGATATGTCGGAGAGAAATGATATCTAAACTAAAGTGTAAGTGTTAGAAGGATACATCGACGTGGTCGATTTATCGGTGGAAAAGTTTATCAAATGGATCAACACATCGACAAAGTCGATGTGTTGAGTAGGCTGAACATTTTCAGCAGATGTTTTGTCTACCACCGTCTAAACCATTCGTTTTTCTATGCATGGGCATTCACAATGCCTCTTCAGTTTTCAAGGACTCAATTAAGAGTCCAGGGCAATCAATAGATGAAGATAAAAAAGAAGAGAAAACGAAGGGAAAGAGAAGAAAAGAAAGAAAGAAAATGAGATAAAAACAGAGAGAAGAAAACAGAGAAATAGAGTGTCTGACCACCCCTCTTTCTCATCCGAGTACACCCTCTTACTCACATCATAACCCTCAACTCAACCAAGAATCTCTTCACCTCCTCACGGGCTTCCTCTGATCCGGGAAAGGAAGGAGAAATCAAGCAAAGGGAAAGAGAAATCGAGCAACCAAGGAGGGTGGAGAGAAAGGAGAAAAGGAATATTGGGTTACATCCATTCGAGCACACCTACGAATCACTTGAGGTAGGTGAATTTCTGATATTTTTTAGTGAATCAGTAACACTAGGATGTTTAGAAAATATGTATGAATGGATTGGGAAGGAAAGAACCCAAGAACAATAAACACCTGAGTAAAGGGAAGCCATGGATGATGGGTCCATGACTTCTGACTCAACCCTATCAACATATCGACTTTGTAGATGTGTCGTTTGGGGCGAGAATTCAACGAACCGAAAATGATAAGTATGGAATTGAAACCCAGGATGACACATCGCCGATGTAGATGTATTGGCCTGGGTATAACAGAAACTTAAAGGAACTAATGAATGGATGATCAATAAATTCCAGAGCGACCCATCGACAAAGTCGATGTGTCGGTCTAGGTATGACTGAAATACAAAAGAGATAAGGATGTGATGAGCTTACGCCAAGACGATGTATCGACGAGATCGATGCATCGGCCTGGGTATGATAAAGTAGAATTAAATAACTGACTTCTGACCGATGTATCGACCAAGGCCAACATATCGGCCTGAGTAAACTGAAAATGAGATTAAAGGAAATGAATTAAGTCAAAACCGATGCATCGAATATGTCGATGTATCGGCAGAAGAACACAGTATGAAAATATGCATGAATAGATGTATCAATTGGATCGATACATACGATCGGGAACAGAGGATAACTTAAGAAATTTAGGAATCAAAATAGGAGTACATGTCGACAGATTCTACATATCGAGTGTATTAACCATTGGATGCATCAACTGTGTAGATATATGCATATATGATCTAAGAGAAATTGGAAGAAATGTAATATGACAGACAGAACCCAGTCTACATATCGGGATGTTCGATGTGTCAACTGTGTCCAAGGATGATGTATTGACAATGTCGATATGTCGGCCTGAAGCAGAGACAATTTTATAAGGTTAATAGATTTGTTATTTAAAACCAAATATAAATGGATTCTATTAGATTTGGAAATTATATAGAAAACCTTTAGGTCCGGATTAGACCTGCACAGGTTTGACAAAGGATTTTATATGATAATGACATATAAACTGTAATTTGAACATGTACATGGACAAAAGGAGTCAAGAGTGATTCCGACGCCGTTCGATCAAATTCATGAATCTTATTTGTTTGATCACTTTTGATCAGGTAGGAGTTCCTACTTTATTGAAGCACAATGTCATGAGTAATTTTGTGATCTGTTATATCTTTTAAAAACATAAATATGAATTTATGGTATTATGATTTTATTATATATATGGAAATGATTTTGATGAAAAATTGTTGGATTTATGATTTTGTTATCATGTTTGCACACATTACCTCATGCATGGTTGCATGGGAGGGTGGACATTAGCAAGGTAAGAAGAACTGTTCGGACTTGGTTGGTCTCGTATACCATAAGTCAAATATTAGATTTTGGCCCTGTCCCTTGATATGAGTAGTACAGGATAATTGGGCCAAAGAGCACTGGGTAGGTCCCTAAACCCTGCATAGAGGAAGGAGACCACACTCCACCGATAGTCTCGGTTAATTTGTGGATGAGTAACAACACCCTGGTGGTTATCACCTCAAATGCTGTGGACATAAGTGGCCAATATTGAGAATTATTATCTGAAATGATTTGTTATGATCTGATGCATGGGAATGTGTGGACATATCATTGATGCATGGCACCCTGTAACGCCCCGCCCTTTTTCACTCGCCGAAAATCAGAGTCTATTTTTTTTTTTTTAATAAAAGAGTGAGAGAGAGCGAGAGCGTCACGATGCGAGCAAAGTCTGAGCTTCCAAAGGCAGACCTTTGACTAGCCAACCATACATTGTGCGTGGACCAAGTCCACTAAAACGGTTTACACGTACTCAAGTTAAACATGCAGAATAAATCATAGATGCGGAATTATAATAGAATCATAATTCTATTCCATTTTAGATAGCAAGGATGTCCATCACTTAATCATAATTATCTTACGTTAAAATATCCAAAATTAACATTCCAAACCATAGCAAATAATCTATGTTATTACAGTCCCACGAACTAATTACTCAAATACATTATCCATGAGTAACTTAATTAAAATGAAACTTAATCATCCAAGCTCCTAAGTTTGGCTCTGATCATATCAGTCGTTCTGTCCATTTCCTGCGTCATCAACTAGGGTAGAAGTAGGGCGTTAGACAACGCGCCCAGTAGGTATTCCAATTAGGGTCAAACACATGGGTTAGTATAAAAATCCAGATATAATACATCATGTCGTATTTGTAAAACATCGTATAAAAAATAATGTATGATAATAGAGATCCAATCATACAGATAAAAACCAGAAACAGTGCATGATAATAGAGATCATAATCATGATGATGCAATGCCATGCCATGGGTGCCATATGTCATGAGTCCCACCTATCACCATATCACAATCACAAAACATCCTCTTGATGGAATCTCCTCATCAAGGTATCCCTCACAATGCCTTACGGACGCCCCGATGGAGCGTGGTCTCCCGTTACAAATCAATCATACAAGCCTCTCGAAGGATCATGCACATTGAGATACTCTCACGAATGCCTTATGGACGCCCCGACGCAGTGTGGTCTCCGGTTACATATCATCCCTCCAATGCCATGCATGAGATGCAAATGTCAACATGCTATGTAATAACACAATCATAGCATTAAAATCCATCATGAAGACATATCTTTTGATACCCAAAATAGTTCAAGTAAAACATTCACATATACATATACTCCATGGTTTTCAATGAGGTAGGAATCCAACCAATGACCAACTAATGTGTCCTTACGTTTTTTGTTCGAAAACTGCTCACCGATCGCGTCAAACCGATCGTACATTGCTTGTGAGATCCCGATACCTTATTACATACAAATAAGTCAAGCCAATGATCCCTTTGATTCCAACCATGTTTAAGTCCATAAACATGCGTAGGGTTCGACCATACAACATGGCCGAACTTCACTCACTTGGTTTTGGTCCCTCTTTTGATTTAACCAATCACACATAAGTTAATCATTTAGTATTAATAAACCCTAAGTCCACAAAAACATTCTCCATGGGGTTCGGCCATACACCATGGCCGAACCCATGGTCCATCATTTTAATCAAATTTCCATCTTAAGCATCATTCTATCCATAGCTAATTACTTAGCATATTTACATATGACTTAAGTCCCAAAAAATGATTCATACATGATTCCTTAATCCAAAAACATGATCCATGTATGGCCGAACCCATGGTCCTTTAATTTTACCATTTGGCCATTACTTCCTTCCATAGGTAATCACCTAATTTACCTATCCATGCTTAAGTCCATAACATAGATCCATTTTAGAACCTTTTAAAATCCTTAACACCTTTGCATGGGGTTCGGCCATACACCACTGAACCCTATGGTGCATTATTTTCTTTAAAATAAATCATACCTCCATGATTGATCCTTTGATGGGGTTCGGCCATACATCATGGCCGAACCTCATCTAACCCTTCTTTTGTCCTTAATGGTCCATGCATATAAACCTTAGGGTTTGGCCATGCAAGGCTAGCCCATGATCTTTGATCATAATACCTTATCTTAGGCATGCATGAGATCTTTTCCATATATACACAACAATTAGGGTTTGGCCAAATGTTATTTCTGCATATTTTATTTCCGCAGTGTTGTGCTGGCACATACACAAATGTTTGGTGAGTTGACTCACGTATGTGCTAGAATTGGGCTAGTCGAGGGTTGGTCTTCGGACTTGAGCTCGGCTCGCGTACAGACGTATTCGTCCCTTTTCCGTTTAAAAAAAAAAATACACTGATTTAATCAATGGAAAAGGGGGGGTCGTTACAATACAATTGAAACATTCTTACTCTTTGGTCTTCTTTTTCTTATCTCTTTCACCATAAGGTTCATGCTTTTTATGGGCCTTTTCACTAGATTCTCCATTTCTAAATTTCCTCATCTTATTAAATATTTTAAAGTTCTTCAAATATTTCTTAGCAATCATGGCCATTTCTTCACTTGGGTCTTCTTTTTATTTCTGGTTCTTTTTCTTTAATTGTTGGAGCTTTAATGGAAGATTTCAAGGCAATAGGCTTCTCCTTTGGTGGTTCAATGTTGAGTTCAAAGGTTTGAAGAGAGACAACCAAATCATCAATTTTCATTTGGGCAACATTCCGGTACTCTTCAATTCCCACCTTTTTAGATATAAACCTCTTGGCAAGATTTCTTAAGATCTTTGTGCACACTTTTGCATCGGGAATTCTTTCACTGAGAGCCCACCTAGAGTTGACTATGTCACTAACTCTAAAGTAGAAATCCATAAAGGTTTATTCTTCTCTCATCTTTAAGGCTTCAAATTGGGTTTCCAATAATTGGAGCTTCGATCATTTTACAATGGATGTACCTTCGTGGGTGCTCTCAAGAATTCCCCATGCCTCTTGTACGGTCTCACACATTATAATTCTCTTGTATTCATTTGGTGAGAGTGCAGAATTCAAGTCATTAATTGCTCTACCATCAGCGGTGCATGAAGCCTTTTCTTCTTTACTCCATAAAGAGTAAGCTTTTGGCTCTACGGACTTGGAACTAATGGCCCTATCCTTTTTCTCTACTAGGGGATGTGTCCAACCTGTACACACAGAATCCCATACGGAGGCATCGATGGAGATCAAAAAACTTTTCATCTTTGCTTTCCAAGAAGCATAATTAGATCCATCGAAATAAGGTGGTTTAAAGATGTCATATCTTTCTCCCATGGACATGGTTCTAGCACTTTGATCACTCAGATGGTTAAGTCTTTAAACTGAACACGAGGCTATGATACCAATTGAAAGTTCCCTTAGTGCTTAGAACAAGTTTATCCCTAGAGGGGGGTAAATAGGATAATCACAAATTTTTAATGCCTCTTTAAATTTTATTGATTAATAGAGTGCAGAATTAAGACAATTAATCAAGTGTGTGTGTGATATGCAATGTGTACAAGATAATCAATCACAACAAAGAGACAATGCACATGATTTATAGTGGTTCGATTAAACAACCTAAATCCACTTTTGAAACTCACTCAACCCTTGGGCTAACTCCAAATCATTAAATGTTGGAATTACACTAACACAATAGAATAAGACTTCCACCTATCCAATTGATTGGAACTTTCACCAAATTCGTATCCCACTATTTTTTATAGTGGTTCAAGAGAAACTCAGTCTCTTTAATCCACTTCACATTAATAAGATTTTTAAAGTAAAAATCTAAACTAAAAAGCACGTGCCTTTGAAGCCTTTGCAAATGAAGATGTGCTCATTGAATCGATCCATCCAATGTGAGCTAGTATAATCCCGACGTTGATGAAGACCTATCATGTAGAGCAACCACAATCCTTAGGTGTCTAGAAAATTGGAGGTCCAATGTTTATCCTAGAGGATGGGCTTAATCCTTCTATCTTAATCTCAATCTATATTGATTGGATTCTTGAATGCTTTGCAAGTGTATTGCCAAGAGAGAATAAGCCTATGAATTTGCTTTGGTCTTAAGAGTTTTAGACTGGTAGATGAGGTTCTTAACGCTCAAAGAGTCTAACCAAAACTCACCAAACATTGATTTATTTATAGGAAAACATGAAAAATTTCGTAACACTTAAACACACGATTGATCGTGTACATGCAATCGATCGTCCATGTTTAAATTATTTTTCACCAACCCGACCTTTAGCATTTAATGCACAGTAACAGCTCTAAAATGGTAACCTCACGATACATTGTGCCACACGACTGATCGTCCGTGTATCCTGGCAACTGATCATCCAAGCCCAGGGCGATTGATCGTGATGCTGATCTGTTCCAGCCCTATTCGCACGATCGATCGCATACCCGATTGATCCTAGGTGATCAGGATTTTCAGGCTTTGTTTAAGTCCAGTCGCAGCGATATATCGCCCACACGATTGACTCGTAAAGGTTCCAAATGATCAATCGTGGGATGCCGATAGTATCATCCTGAGACCACATGAGTTTGACAATCCAGTCCAATTAGAACCCTTGCTTTTCCACATGACATATCGCCAGACCATGATTGGTCGAGTGCTGTCCCTGGCGAATGATCGCTCGACACGATGTTAAAATTCCGTACTTAGAAGTATGCAAGACCTAGAGGTGGGGTGAATAGGTCTGATCCAATTTAATTACCCTTTTCAATATAAATCAATTTAACGAAATGTGCAACGGAATAAACGTATGTGCAATAAACAAATGAATCAAACCATCAAAACAAACTACATTGCACAATCATTTATAGTGGTTCGCTTCACCTGAACCTACATCCACTGTCAGACTTCCCAACTCTAGGGTCGTCCCAATATACTATGAATGGGCTTCACACCCAGATAGTACAACCTAATTTTTTATAGAGGTTCGACCCCCATGGTCTAATCCTCAACACCTATTTTTTTGGATGGTTCGAACACAATGTTCTAGTCCACGTTACAACTTTAATCAAAGAAAAAGACTTAGACGAGCACTTGCCTTGGGCTTTAACAATTATTCAAAATGTGTGTACTTCTTGTAGATGTCTCTGCGCCTTCTTCCTTTAGATCAGGTCCATCTTTGTTTAGTATTGGCACAACGGAACGTGGGTACTAGGATAGGGAAATGACTGATTTTGGGTCTTAGAGAAACATCCTCATCTTCATCATTAATGAAGTAATGAATACATGATTATACCCTTGTTAAAGGATAATGAAGATGGAGTGATGAGGGGCTGAAAGCTCTTTGATAGCTGTTCTGTATTTTTCAATGTTCAAGAATACTTTTTGAATTCAACCAGCCATACATTTATAAAACTGTCTTGGAATAGTTAAGTCTCGAGGCTTCCAAATTTTCTTTGAGGCCTCAAGGCTGTATAAGGCAATACAACACACTAGATTCTCAGATTTCAAACTTTAATTTTAATGGTATCCACCCAAGAGCCAGCTCACCTATTCGCCAACTATCCATAATTGCCAATCCGGATATTTGACTAATCCATCATGAGGAGGCAAATTGATTATTCATAATCATTTTTAAAATAACAAAGGAGACTTTTGAAATCATGAGATGGCATAATCTTTTAAAATTAGAAAGGAGCCTCTTGAAGTTTTCTTTATTTGCCACATTGGTAATCACGGATAGGCTTTCCTTTTATTCCATAGATTGAGGAGCCTTCACAAATTTTGCATATGGCTGTAAATCACGACTAGATTCAAGATTTCCATGATTCTTGATATGGCATAATCATATACAATGAGGTAGCCAAGAAATCTTTCCCATTATTTTTCCATCCAGATTTTATTCAATTTTTAAAATAAAAGTCAGCTCAGCCGAGAAACACAATCTGTCACTATTTTCAGATATGGAAACTTTGCAATTTTGAAAGTCTAGTTCTTAGCTGCGTAGTCTCGAGATAGAGCTCGAGGCCTGAGACCAATTATTTTTCAGATTTCCAAGTTTTTGTCCATTGACTTCTAGGGTGTTTGGGCTTGACCTAAAGTCCACTAAGGTTCACTTACCTGTGTGCCAACAACATATTAGGTGCAGACTCTTCAACGTATAGTAGATCTTCCGACATTTGCATATTCTTCCAAGGCATAGTCAAAGTGAGTCACATAATTGACAATATGGGTGACTCAGATGAGTAAGGGCACTAACAATGTCTTCTTGATAGGAATTCATATTTTCAAGTTGGGTTCCAATTCGATGTCAAACACATGTTAGGCTTGATTAATTATCATGATTTGATCTCTAAGCCTAACGTGTAATCTCCTGACCCAAAATTAAGAGTAATTGTGTGGTTTATGTTAATAATTGTGTTTTGATTCGTTATCATGAAGATTACGGATTGGGCTTTTTGAAAAGTCCAAGTTCGGCCCAATCAAAGCTCGGTAGCTCTTTGATCCAACTCACTTAAGTTGGAATAGCAAAATGGTAATTTACCATGAATAGTGTTATTTAATGATTTTGTATTATTATTTGCATGTTGATTGAATTAAATTGACTTCCTTGCTAGGGATTTAAATTCTATGATTATAGAGTCTTTAAATTATATTTTGATTTTAGAAATATTATTATTTTGACGCGAAACGGTCCCGGTCTTTAAGAAATAATTATTTTAGAAATTAGAAGATTCTAAGAAAATATGTGTTATCTAATTTATGGTTAAACAAATCATTTTATCTTTTTGGATGTTAAAAATTAAGGTTTTAAATCCTTTAAATAAATACAACTTGAGTTAAGGGAATAGTGTTAAAATGTCATTTTTATTTAAATCAATTTATTTTAATGAAATTATAATCCTCCAAAATTTATGGTATTTAAAGATTTTAAAATCCAACTTTTTGGACGAAATGGATTAAATTAAATAAATCTTTTAATTAGTTAAATATTGGAAATAAATAAAATAGATTAAAATGTAAATAAGTTAAAACGGACTAAATTGCAAATAACCCAAACTCAAACCACCTGCGTGACAAGTGACGAGCAAATGCATGGGTGTCGAGTGCAGATCGACGTGGGTTTCTCGTGGCCTTCCATGGGGACCTTTACCCCTCTATCAAACCTCTATTTAAACTCAGCAAGTACTGGAATTTTTACAAACTCCCACTACATTCTCACACTGCTGTTCCCATGTTCTTCTTCTCTCTTTTTCATTGTTTTTCACCGTTAGCTCAAGTGAAAGATTTTTTCAACGGCTGAAACTCCACCCAACTCTCCAAACGAAGGTAACCATTGTATTCGTTTTTAAATTTTAACAAGTTTAGGGTTAAACAAAAGTGAATTTGGCTTTGAAATGAGCTTTAAAATGAGTTTTGAAATTTAGAGGAAACCATGATTTTTCATTTGTTTTGATGACTTTACCTTCAAAATCAGAGGTTTTCTTAGTTGTTTTATGTCCAATTGATCTCTAAAATATAGTAGACTTATAAACAAATTCATCGGGCTGGTTAGATTTAAAAAACGAATTCAGGAACCCCTCTGTTTTTTTATTCGTATTTGCCCCTGCCTATCCTGAAGATGTTGTTTCTGCAAGTGGCTGGCTGAAGAAGAAGGGCCTCAGAACCTGATTCGGAAGTTCCGATGTTACTGTGGTAGTGCTGAACCCAAGTTTTGAGGTCACTGTAGCAGTGCTGAAGCTCTCGGAACCTGACTTTGAGGTTCCGAAGTCACTGTAGCAGGTTCCGACGCTGGAAAGTTCCAAAGCTAGGTTTCGAAGCAAGTTCCGAAGGAGCTAAGTCAAGTTCTGAAGGTTCTAATAAACCCAGTATTTAGGCAGTGGTTCGAAAGTTCTGAAGCCACCGTACCATGTTCCGAAGCATGTTCCAAGGAATCCAGAACTAGTTTTTGAGATTCATTTTGATTGATTAAGTTAAGGATTTCATATTAGGTTTAAAACTTAGATTTTGATGTGATATTTCCTATACTAGATTCTTAAATAAAAAAATGATACTAACCCCTTTCTCATGGTGCTATAGTGTATATACTTATTGTCATCACTTCCAGGCCAATACTCTCTATCTGTGGCTGACTTGGCTCGATAGCTATCTTTAGCTATGCGATTTCCTTCGCCGCTAAGTAGAAAAGAAGTGTTCGGGCACTGAGTGATCTCTAGGCCTAACTCGATATAAGAGAAGTGGCCTGAGCACCTTGTACCTCTAGGTCTAACTCAATACGTCAACCTGGTCATGCCCAGAAGACAATATGAGAACTGGCCTAAGTACCTTATTATATTTATTGTTGATTATTATAAATTAAAATGGTTAGTAACCAAATAGGAGACTAAGTTCCATTTCTCCTGTAGATTTCCGGAAAATAAGATTTGAAGTACTATGAGTATGTATTGTTTGTTATGCTATGTATATTGACTGATCATTAATTGTATATCTGTTTGTATGCTTGGCAGATACTTCGATACCACACATTTTTTGTGAGAAGACTTAACACTGCAGTAGGAGTAAATCAGGTTAAAAGGGGTCTAGTGCAATGAGTGGTTTTAAGGATCTGTTTTGATGTACCCACTTATATGCCTAGACATGATGCACTATTGTGAAAAATGTTTATGGATATTTGTGATGTTAATCATATATGATGCATGTGAGTGGTAATGATATTGATACTACTTTCACGTACCCTTTACTATTGAACCATTACTGGCCATGGGGTGTTGGTTTACGTCTACTGGACCAAATGGGTCAGTTGCTGACTTTGGGTGTGTCAATATCAATTTTGAGTGGGCCGAAGATGTGCTTACAAGATTGTATTTTGACCGTGTTGGGACTTAATACCAATGGTCTCAGCGTAGTATCTAGGTGTTACGGTGGATGTCAGCAGTTATAGAATTATGATGAGATTTTGGACAGGATGAAATTATTATGTTGATAATATTGATTTTGACTAACATGATGTTCAATAAACTGCATTGTTATGTTCTTTCACTGGGCTAGTTAGCTCACACTACTCACATTTTAGGAGATGTACCCAATGAGGAGGAACCTCCATATCGAGCTTAGGAAGGATAAGTTGTTGCGTTACCTTGGATTCCCATGAACGGGGACTTGTTGTTGGTGTTTCATTCTTTAGAACCATAATTTGTCTAAACTACCGTATGTGGTACTTCTTATGTGTTGGCTTGTATAAACCATTATATGATTCACAGTTACTCTCATATGTTAATCAAATATTTCGTTTATGGAAAAGTGTGATTGTATGCTATGTGTATGCATGTGGGTAGGCTTATGGTTTGTGTGTGAGTCTACATGTTCAGAACATGTGTGGCTGGGCCTAACTCTTGATCCAGCCCAGTTATAAGTCTTGAGATTAGTTTATAAAAAAAAAAAATCAGTAGCGTTCCGAGCCCACTTCCGAGTCAGGGCGTTATATAACCAAAGCCAACCTAAGGTCTAGGTACCACCTAAGGTCATCTATGATCACTTACCATCTGTGATTGCCATACACGTTGATCCGTTGATTCTTCACACTTCAACCAATACTTAAGATTTTGAGTCTTGAGCTTTTCTCTTCAAGGCAAGCCTTCACCTAAGTCACGAACTTGACAAACAAGTGACTCGGCAAGCCGGGACACAAAAAGATAATATTAAACTAAAATCCTTCTAGCTCACTAGATCCAATCTTAGAATTTTCTTTTTTTCCTATTTTAACTATTTTTTAGATGAATTTTACTTTATTTTCATAAACATAGAAATAAATCACAAGCATCAAATGACTGAATGGTCAAGATTTATTTGACGGACACATTATCTTCTCTATTTGGCATCTCACCTTTTTATCCTTTTTCTATACTAAGGATCTTTATCTGGGATTATGCACTCTGATATCGACTTGATATCTCAATATTGCTGATTTGAATGCTTATCCAATTCTACATGTGTGCAATGTTTCTTCCTAGATAGATTCGATTAGTGTGATGTATTTTATTTATTTATTTGTTCCTGGCCTTCGTTGTTGTTTTATTAGGTAAACTTGTTTTAGTTTGATTGTTGAGATGTCATCGCCCTTTCTAAGATGTTAATACAATGTGTTAATGCCCCGGCTTGACCGAGTCCCTGTTTCCGAGTCCCTTTTTTGTCAATTACATGACTCGGGTAAAATGACTTGCCAAGAAGGTTGAAGACTCAAGATGATCGAAGAAGAAGATCATGCTCCACCAAGCTCAAAGCTCGTCGTCATGGCAATCACAAGAACATGTATAAAGCCATAGATGGCCTTAGGTGGAACCCACACCAAAGAGAGGACCACTAGGCTTAGTTGCATATGTTGGTAATAAACATAACATGCCTTGAAAGGAAGCTGAACAATGAATTGGAAGTGAACTTGGAAACATGAATTATGTTCACTGTTAGCACGACCAGTCTATCTCACCAAACTCTCAGTGTACTCAGGAACAACCCATTGTGGTCAAAGACTGGTAGGCCATATTGACATTGGATCTGGAAATTAGAACTGTCATACTAGAAATACCTCTGACCGAGAGTCTCGTATGCACCGACCCATCGGTGATGAACTTGAACGAACCCTCGTGGTCAACGACTCGTCGGTATAAAAGTTATAAGTTCTGGATTGGGAACTTATAAGAGATCTCGATAAAACAGACATATTGGCAAACAAAGACCGATCAAGAGATATAGAACCGACTCCTCGACAAAGTGCGACAAATCGTTCTGGGTAACAAGTTTCCAAAGTGGAGATTACTGTCAAGCATGTTTTTGCGCCAGAATGAGCGTCTTGTATGGACCGACCCTTCGGTGCCATAAGTGTCGACCCATCGGAGACAACGACATTACGGCCGGGAAGTAATAATGTCGTTGAGGGTGTATTTAATGCGCAACGGTCGGGTGGTTGAACGGTAATAAATATGAACATTGACCCATCGGTGCCACCGACCTGTCGGTCCTGGACAGTCAATATAATCGTTAAAACTCCTCTATAAATATGAGTATTGTGTGATCGTTTTACTATCTTCCTTGAGCTGAAAAGAGTTATACAGTCTAAGGAACGATCAACGCTCTTGAGAGGAAAATCATAAACAATCAATCTTCGGATTGTGTTTGCAAGTGAGAAAAAGGGGAGGAGAAAAATATTATAAACAACCAATCTTCGGATTGAGTTTGCAAGTGAGAGAGTTATAAACTAGGAAAGCCTTTGTTAAACCAAGTTTCCTTGTCTCCCACAAGATTGTGATTGTTACACGACGACTGGAAGAAGGATCATCGACATAACTTGGGTGGGATCTTCAAGAAGCACATATCAGCGAGAAAGAGCTTTAAGGCAAGTGCTTCTTGGTTTTTAATTTTCTTTTTAAAAAACCTGTAGCCCGGAGTGGATTAAAGGGAGGTACATTGGAACCATTATAAAAAAAATCTAGAGTATCGTCTCTGGCACAGTGGTGGGTGGAATTCCCAGCCGATTGAGTGAGGTGAAATTCTTACTCTAATTGTAAGGGTGTAAGTCTCCACAGTAAATTTGGGGATAGCTCAAGGTTGAGCGAGTCCTAACAGTGGATGTAGGTTGGCGAACCGAACCACTATATATCTTGTGTCCTTGTGTTTGTAGTGTTAGAGACAATTCATTGTGTTGATTATTTGAACACAGCTGCTAACACACACACACTCTTGATTGTTATTTCCGTTGCACTTAATTAATCAATCAAGTTAAATTAAAAAGGACCAACGAATTTTGGTTGATCTATTCAACCCCCCCCCCCCCGCGGCCCCCTGCTCTAGGGTCAATCAGGTTGTTCTAGCACTCGTGTAAAGGGTGCTTTCAATTGGTATCAGAGCCTAGTGCTCATTACAAGGATTTAATAATCTGAGTATATTCAAAGCTAGAACACAATAGGAGACAGTTATCAATCTCCAAACCTCCTTATTTCGATGGATCAAACTATGCCTCTTGGAAGACCAAAATGAGAAGCTTTTTTATCTCCATTGACTCATCTGTAACGACCCGTCCCGCTACGGGCACGTTAAAACTGATACAAACTCCTAAAACCGATCCAATACAATTTCAGGTATCTTTTTTTTTTTTTTTATGGGCCACAACCCACACATAACATAGCAATCCACCAATAATTCAAAAACCGTAAGCATCAATCACAATTACAAATTATAGCATCATTCCATTATTACATTTACCAAGCTGAATGAAAAGTACATATATCTCAAATAAGTCAACAAGCCCTCAATTACAAAATGAAACTATGACAAGCTACAGCTATACGTCCAACGTCCGATTGAGGGTCCCACCTACCCTTCCTCTATGAAGTACCTGTGAGGCAAGGGGTGAACTCTACATGCCTAGTGAGGGTAAGACAAGAACCAGATGTTATCAAGCATACACTGCATATAATCATATGGGCATATCAATGTCTAGGATATCTACATGCACGACCATGCAAACGTGTGCCCTACCCCTAGCACACGAGTCCACGTCTACCGGGCCTCCAGCACATCCTCTAACCAACTCAAAGCAACATTAAGACAACTCTCTCATGTGCCCATCCTCTGTGGTCCACCCTCCATTGGGTACACAGACTGGTCTCCAACCGGAGCAGGATCCATACTCCTCGACCAGACCTATGACTCTCTCATGACAACCCGCACACATACCACGACCAATCCAAGAGTCGGGCTCACTAGAGTCCCAAACCGACTACCACACGGGAGTAACCACCTCATCAGTCCTCAACGGACTGCCAACCAGACCCATTTATGGTCTCCTCAACTAAGCACCAGAGTCTCGATAGTCAAACCTATAACCTTGGGCCCCACCTGTTGGTCTCTACACGACTGGCGTATCCACCCCTCACAGAATTCTATAGGCCTTCTACATAGTGAGTCGGCCAAACTCACTCGTTAGGCGCCCATAAATTCCTAGTGAGTCAACATCCCCAACACAAGTCTCAACAATGAACCCTAAAGTCATAACCGCGGGTAAACACACTACCACATCACACAACAGGTTGTCCCCACCATATAGGTGTTTTAGCTTGGAATATCATACTTCAGACTGTACCCACCCTGCAGGTGTCACAGCCTGAAATACCATACCTCAGACTGTACCCATCCTACAGGTGTCATAGCCTGGAATATCATCTCACACCACACCGCAGGCTGTCCCCACCATACAGGTGTCCTAGCCTGGAATATCTCATCGCACCGTCCCTCGACCAATGAGTGGCGAGCACATCCTCAACCTACTCGCTCATCCGGGGAACCACAAGTCATACTAACGGGAGCTGTCCCTCACCGCATCATCCCTCGACCAATGACCAGGCGAGCACCTCCTCAGCTTACTCGGTCATTCGGGGATCACAAGTCATAATAGCGGGAGATGTCCCTCACCGCATCATCCGTCGACCAATGACCAGCGAGCACCTCCTCAACCTACTCGGTCATTCACGGATCACAAGTCATACTAGCGGGAGCTGTCTCTCACCGCATCATCCCTCAACCAATGACCAGGAGAGCACCTCCTCAGCCTACTCAGTCTTCGGGGATCACAAGTCATACTAGCGGGACTTGTCCCTCACCGTATCATCCCTCAACCAATGACCAGGCGAACACCTCCTCAGCCTACTCGGTCATTTGGGGATCACAAGCCATACTAGCCGAAGCTGTCCCTCACCGCATCATCCCTCAACCAATGACCAGGCGAGCACCTCCTCAGCCTACTCGGTCATTCGAGGTTATCTTGTCCACCCCGTACTCAGGTACGGTGACTGTAGGGGCTTCCAAGACTACCCTGAGTGAACCAACATTCAACCCGATAGTTTCTCTCTAGGGCGGACATAACTTCCTCCCAATTAGTCCTTATTTGGGACTCCCAGGTACATTGTTCTCTAAATCAGACTACACCTCTCTCATAGGTGTGTCTGAGAAATACAAAAAGGACCGACCATTTGATCCACGCAGGGGTACAACTACCCAATTCCAATCACAAGGTAGTCCGCATCCCAACCACGCGTCCACGGCGCGGCCCCACATAACATCCCCACCCTAACTACACGACAAGCTAAGGTGAGTCTCTAGATCCTGATGTGGCCTAGTACCCATACCGCACTGGCATCCTACATATGCTAGCTATATGCATGCACAAATACCGCTACACATACTATTAACATAGTTCATTGTATAATAATCAGGTGCATATATATATCATTATCTATCACGGGTTGGCATGTTAACATCCAAGCATGTTACAATGTCTAGCAGTCCAAACTAATCATTATATAGTCATATGGCATTTTATCACCAGATTACATCACACCATGATCAGACATATACCACCACATATCACATATTCACATGCTGACATCTTAACATATTATCAATCAAAATAAACTCTGATCATGTCACCACACAATCAATCAATTATGACATCAAATAATCAATTCATATATGCCTCTGCGGGCATCGGATACGAATACACCCGGATGGGGACCCGCCACATAATAGTATCAACAGTTCCCTTGCCGAGTGACTCATAATACCGGGGACCCCCATTCACCGCATTCCGTACCCGCACATCTGATAGAATAGTAATATGCATAGATGCATGCTAAAAAGCAGTGATAAGTCCCCTCACCTGTGTGTGGTAGTGAAATCCAAAGCAGAAAGCGGGTTCAAGGGGTTGAAGGAAGCTCCATCTGACGAAAAGAACAAAGAATAAGTAATCGAGGTAGATGGGCCAAACTAAGCTTGGATTGCAAACGGGCCTAGAAGTGGGCTGGGTCTGAAACTGGGCCGAAACTGAAAACTGGGTCTAAAACTGAAATCAGGGCCTGAAACTAGGCCGGGCCTGAAGATTGGACCGAACTGGGTCGGGCCAGGCCCAAGACGGGGAAACTGGGTTGGGCCGAACCGGGAATGGGCCCGAATGTTGGGCCTGGCAGAAGGGCCTGGTCTACTGGGCCGCAAACCACAAACTGGGCTTGGGTTGCCAAAGCCCAGAAACGAACCCAGCCGAGTCAACTCAGTGACTCGACTGAGTTGGCTCAGCACCCAGCCAAGAAACCGAGAAGAAGAAGAAGGAAAAGAAGGGAAAACCAGAGAAAATAGGGAAAAAGGAGAAAGGGAAGACGAGAGGGTACCTGGGCCCAACTGGATCAATGCCGGACGGAGGCGATGAGCAAATCCGAACGGCGAGAAGGAGCGAGTCAAGGTGGAGCAGCGACGAGAGAGAAGAGAGATCAAAGAGATGGTGGCGGCAACACTTAGGGTTAAGAAAGAGAAGAAAGAAAAGGGAAGAAGAAGGAGTCGAGATCAAGAGGGGAGAGAGATGCGAGAGAGGATGATGAGAGGGGGGTCGAGAGAGAGAGAGAAGGGAGTGGCGGCGGCAGCGGCGGCACCTGGGGGAGGGAAGTTTAGGATTAGGGTTAGAATAGGAAGAGGGGAGAAGAGGGATAGAGAGGGACGGGAGAGAGGAACCGTGACACTGTAGCTACGCTACAGTGCCGCACTGGATGGGGAAAGGAAGGGGGGTCAGGGTTATTTCAAGGCTTTAGGATTTTAGGTTATTTTCCTCACTTTTTTTAAAAAAATAAATAAAATAAAATCTTAAATTTTCAAAAAATAAATAAATAATTTAAAACTCATAAAAAATCAAACATCAAACATCGAGGAAGATAACGTGTGATTTTTCAAACTTTTTACATGATAAAATATTCAATGATTCAAAATTACTAAAGTGCCCTTCGAGTGTCCGAACTCAAAATCGGGCAAACCAGGACCCAACACGGTGCCCACACTTTCTCCACTACTACCAAGACCCCAAAACTCAGAAATATCGGGTCGGGTCATTTCACATCGGTTTGAGATATTGTAAAGTCTGGATGGGAAGAACCCATAGAAGAGAAAACTGCAGCCTCCATCACAACCGTGTCATCCAAACCCTTTGTTTCTTGGACCCCTGCTGAGAAAACTGCTCAGACAGCAAATGGGAAAGCCATGAATGCCTTTAATTATGCAGTTTCAGATAATGAATACAGGCGAATCATGACCTGTAAAACTGCAAAGGAAGCATGGGAAGTTCTTGAGAGAAACCATGAGGCAACCTCAATAGTTAAGAGGTCTAAACTTCAGGTCCTCCAAAATCAGTTTGACACTGTTAAGATGAAGGAGGATGAAGTGACTTTTATTCCAAGGTTAGCAACATTGTAAATCAAATGTACGCTTTAGGGGAAAGGATACCCGAGGACAAGGAATGCACCAAAATTGTCCGGAATCTTGCAGAAAGACCCAAGCCCAAGGTTGTGGCTATGGAGGACAACAAAGATGTGTCCTTAATGAAAATTGATGATTTGGTGGTTCATTGCAAACCTATGAACTACATTTTGAACAACCAAAGGATAAATCAATTGCCTTGAAATCCTCCTTAAAACAAACAAAGAAAACTAAAGAAAAAGAAAAACTTTCGGAAGATGAACTCTCAAGTGATGAAATGGCAATGTTTGCCAAAAAGTCTTATAAAAACTTTGCAAAGAAAAACAACTTGAGAAGAATGGGAATGGGTGAAACAAGTAAAAATTACCCTAAATGGCAAGAGGAATTTAGAGGGAAAGGGAGAGAGAGAGAGAAGATGTCAAGGAGCATACCTACTTCAATTGTGGAGGAAGAGAACACTAGATGATTGAGTGTCCTTTGGATAAAATAAAGAAGACTATAAATGTGGGTGTGACCCATGTTGAATCTTCTGAATCAGAAAGTGATTCAGATGATGAGACTCAACGAATGGTGGACGTATCAAAAGGTCTCATAGTCTCGGTCGTTAATGATCATGAAAATCCCACAATTGAAACTGAGGAAGAAGAGAGTGAAGATGATAAAAATCTTCAAACTTCCTACAGAGCCCTGTTCCTTGAGAGTGAGAGGATGGCTAAAAAACTCAACAAGGTTAAAAATGAAAATCTTAACCTCTCTAATCAGTTGGAAGACCTGAAATATGAAAAATCTCTCATAATCTCCAAACTGCTACTCTCTAACATTGAAAATACAAACTTAAAAAAGAGTAATAAAACTCTTTAAGAAGAAATAGCTATTCATTGTATGGATGTTGAGAATTTGTGGCATTGCAATAAAATTCTTGAAGAGGATGTTAAAAGACTGTCTTTGGAAGTTAACGAACTAAAAATTCACAAAGAAAAGTTCCAAGACAGGTTTACCCAAGGAGATGAAAGGCTTAAAAGGCTCTTTGGTTTGGGTAGACAACATGGTGTTAGGTCTGATCTTGGTGCTTCATCCACCAAAGTACCTATGGACTGTAAGGAGCTCAGGAAAACAGGTATCTCTCGCACTTCAACGGGTAAGTGCAATTTCTGCCATGAGGATAGGCATTTCAAAATAAATTGCTATCATCTGATTGAAAGCACTAAGGCCCAACCAAGCAAAGCCTAAGCTTAAAAGGTATCCACCAACACCTAATCCTAAAAGAAACTCAAGGAAGGTGAATACAAGGCAAGACTCTCTACTAAGACAAATGAATTTGTCCTAAGAGAGTTGATGAATCCAAGGTTTGGTCATCAAAGGTACGATCGTAGGGGTGTATATGCAACACCAAATGCCATAATCTTTGTACCTAGGATATAGACCATGAATTATGTTTTATTGTGGTTTAAGATTCACTTCCATATCTTAGACCACTACAAATGAACTCACAAGAGACCATGTGAGTTCACATAGTAGAAAAATGCTATGACATGAAGAGAGGAACTGGCCACATACAAGTCTAGAATGTACTATTCCTAGCTATAGTACATATTCTACTTGGAAAGCCATACATTCCATTCAAAGTGTTTTTTTTTAAATATAATTTTTGAATGAGAATTGTTGTGCATGTGCATGTTTGGATGAAATTAGGCTTGGCACATGTGTGTATGAATATTTGTTTGCCATGCATAGATTAGGATCTCCATCAAAGATGCACAAATCAAGTATGAGTGCTCTGTAACTTCTGCCTCTCGGTGTTGTCGACATGTCGGTGGAATCGACATATCGGTGAGATAGAAAGTTAAAATAAAAAGGTGTCACTTTCTGCGAAAGCGACAACACTTTCGAATTCGCTGCCTCCCCTCCCGCGGAGGACTGTGGTCCCTATTTCTCCTCCCGTACCCTAGACCAGTCGATAGAACCTCTCAGAGTGATTTCTTGCAGGAAAATCATAAGGCTTTTGTTCCTCAAGCCTCAAGAAGCCTGAAAATCACCGTTTTTGTGATTTTCGTAGATCAAGTAAAGCTCAAGTTTCGTCTTATCCTTCTGCGAACTAGTGTTTGAGGATCTCCTCCAAGAAAAACCATGCCCATGAAGATGGCATCTTTGACTCGTCCTATGTACTTTGTAGAAAGAGGAGAATCCAATCGTACGAATTAGTGGGCCAAAAGAACCAAAATAACATCTTTTCGGTCTTGCCCTGGGTCATGCTTTGAAAAACCTGTGTATATTCAGGAAAAACAGGAAACTCAACCTGAGGTAGGAGAAGATTCCATAGTTGACAAGGGTGTCATTTTCGAAGAAAGATGAGAGGAAAGGAAAGAAAAAGTAGATGAAGAAAATGGTCGTAGAACCAGAAACAAAGACCAGGCTGACAGTGAAGAGGAGAAAGATGACTTTGATGATTTTTGGAGAGACTCTGATGAAGAAGAAGAATCTGAGCACCCTTATCTAGAAAATCTGAGCAAAAAGGTATCCCAACTAGCGAGGAGAATGGACTATCTTGAAGATAGTCTAGAAAGTATCCGATTGACTGTCTAGGATCTAGTTGAGGCTACCTCTTTCTCTGATCGAGTTCCAGATACTTAGGATAGTTTTCTTTGTCCTTGGAAAAACTATACTTTTGGTATTTTGTCTGAGCATCCATAGTGCTCCCTTAAAAGCACCATATGTAGTCAAATGCACATTTTGCTATCAATACAATGATAAGGTTTGGTTTAGTGTGATATGTGTATTGGTGTGTATGTATGCCATTTATATCTTATGTATGACATACTAACATGCAAGTTTGAATGAGTTGATTTTGTATTGGCATGTTAGGGAGATAAGTATTTGAGATGTGATCTACACATATACTTGGAACATGGGGGAGCACAAAATATGTGCTAATTGGCTGCTCACTTATCATGACAGTTTGTGGATGAAGGTGAATGTAAGCTTGAAAGCTTGAAGAACTTAGGGGCAGCTAAGTTTGTGGGGGAGCAAGGAAGAAAAAGCTAAGAAAAATTACTTAGTGAATGGGGAAGGAAACTCGAAAAAGCTAGGGATATTAGCTTTACCCTTGAAGCAATATGTTGGAAATCAGCTTGTGCAAAGGCATACAAACTTTCTTACACAAAAAATGTGCACTGAACCATGGGGGAGAACCATAAGTTGGAATAGACCTTAGTCAAGCACCAATGCAAGAAGCATGGGAGAGTGCTTAATCTTGGTGCATGCCTACTGACTCTTTGTCAATTGAATGACAAAATGGGGGAGAAAGTAGTAGAAGCTTTGAGCTAGGAAGCTCAAGGAGATTGGGGGAATCCTAACAATTCATTTGTGTATGGGGAAAGAAATCATATTTAGTCCATGGATGTTTTATGGTTTGACTAACACATCTAATGATTGTCTAGTGTTGTGGTTTTGACTGACCCTTCCAATGATTGTCTAGCGTTGCTTGTTTTTCTTTTTGTTTAAACAGTAAAATAAGAATGAAGCAAGCTGAGCAAGAATATGAAGACCATATTCTTGTTAATCCATTTGAATATACATGTAATTGATGTAATGTTTTGTATTTAAATGTGTTGTAATAAAGGGTACGTATATAATTGGCTTAGCTTCTACGTTTTGTCATGTAATTGACAAAAGGGGAGATTCTTAGTGCCCCAGCTTGACCGAGTCCTTGTTTGTCAATTACATGACTCTGGTAGAAGCACTTGCCAAGAAGCTTGAAAACTCAAGATGATCGAGGAAGAAGATCATGCTCCACCAAGCTCAAAGCTCGTCATCATGGCGATTACAAAAACATGTATAAGGCCATAAATGACCCTAGGTGGAACCCACACCAAAGAGAGGACCAATAGGCTTAGTTGCATAAATTGGTAATAAACATAGCATGCCTAGAGAGGAAGCTAAACAATGAATTGGAAGGGAAAATGGAAACATGAATTATGTTCACTGTCAGCACGACCAATCTATCTCACCGACCTCTCGGTGTAGTTAGGAACGACCCATCATGGTCAAAGACTGGTCGGCCAGATTGACATTGGTTATGGAAATTAGAGCTGTCATTCTGGAAATATCTCTGACCGAGAGTCTCGTATGCACCGACTCATCGGTGATGAACTTGAACGACCCCTCATGGTTAACGACTCGTTGGTATAAAACTTATAAGTTCTGGAGTGAGAACTTATAAGGGCTCTCGATAAAATAGACATATGGCAAGCAAAGACCAATCAAGAGATATAGGACCGACCCTTCGGTAAAGGGCAACAGGTCGTTCTGGGTAATTGGTTTCCAAAGTGGAGACTACTGTAAAACATGTTTTTGCACCAGAAAGAGCCTCTCGTATGGACAAACCCCTCGGTGCCATAAGTGGCGACCCATCAGTGACATCGATATGTCGGCGGGGATGTAATAATGCCGTTCAGGGTGCATTTAATGCGCAATGGTCAAGTTGTTGAACGGTAATAAATATGAACACCGACCCATCGTTCCACCGACCTGTCGATCCTAGACAGCCAATATGATCGCTAAAACTCTTCTATAAATATGAGTATTGTGTGATCGTTTTACTATCTTCCTTGAGCTGAAAAGAGTTATACACTCTAAGGAACGATTAACACTCTTCAGAGAAAAATCATAAACAACCAATCTTCGGATTGTGTTTGCAAGTAATAAACTAGGAAAGCCTTGGTTAAACCAAGTTTCCTTGTTGCCCACAAGATTGTGATTGTTACACGACGACTGGAAGAAGGAGCGTCGACACAACTTGGGTAGGATCTTCAAGAAACACACATCAGCGAGAAAGAGTTTTAAGGCAAGTGCGTTTTGGTTTTTAATTTTTTTTTAAAAACCTGTAACCCGGAGTGGATTAAAGGGAGGTACCTTGGAACCACTATAAAACCTCTAGATCGTCGTCTCTAGCACAGTGGTGGGTGGAATTCCCAGCCGATTGAGTGAGATAGAATTCTTACTCTAATTGTGAGTGTGTTAAGTCCCCACATAGAAAATTTGGGGATAGCTTAAGGTTAAGTGAGTCCTAACAGTGGATGTAGGTTGGCGAACCGAACCACTATATATCTTGTGTCCTTGTGCTTGTGGTGTTAGAGTCAATTCCTTTTGTTGATTATTTGAACACATCTGCTAACACACACACTCTTGATTGTTATTTCCGCTGCACTTAATTAATCAATCAAGTTAAATTAAAAAATGACCAATGAATTTGGATTGACTTATTCAACCCCCCCCCCCCCCCCCCCCCTCTTCTCTCGGGTCAATCAGATTGTTCTAACACCCATGTAAAGGGTACTTTCACAATGGATGGCTTGAATGGTGATGGTTTAATCTGGCAAAATATTATTTTCTAAATGTGAGGTATGGTTTAAGTTACCCAAATTGCTCATCTGATGGGACGCTATGGAGAGAGAATAAAACAGTTCTTTTCCCTGTCAAAATCTCACTACTAACTGGAAGAGAAGCTTTTCTCTGCCCCTTCCACTTTTATTGACCACATGCCAGAAAGGGAAAAAAATCTACAGTTCTCATCAGATGAACAATGGAATAATGGGCGTGATTGGCCAGAACAAATTTCAAATTCTCTCAATCCATGCATAATAGATTTCATTACTTTTTAAAATACACTGTTGGTATTCCTAGCTTCAAGTTGAGCCAATTTTTTCCATTTTGCATAATGAAACCATAAAATCCATTTTGAAATTCCATACTTATATTTCTATTTACTTTTTGGTGTCAGATGATGGAGGGGAGGATGTGGTTAAATGACACAGTTGGTGTCGTACCAAAAAAATCATGGGCAATAGATCAGTTTGGGTATTCCTCTACTATGGCTTATCATGGGTTTCCAGAACATGCTTATACAGAGGACTCATTATGAGATGAAGGAATTAGCTTTGAATAAGAATTTGGAGTTGATATCGAGACAAAGTAGGGATATGGAGGAAACAAAGATATTTTCGTTCACATGATGCCATTCTATTTTTAGGATATTTTTCATGCATATGTTAAGACTGAGCTTTCAGTCCAAAAGACTAGTTTAATAGGTGGAATGACCCAATCCCTTATAAGTTCTTAGTTTTTTGGCCCTCACAACCGATGTGGGAGTCACGTTCGCACCCCAACAACATGGGGACCTGAGCCAGCTATTTGTTATGAGTTTGACTTTGCCTGAATGTCTGGCTTTGGCTATGAGTTCTGCCCATGGAGACAATATCCAGTTGAGACAAATCAGAACAATGTGCAGGAAAGAGCAATGAAGTTGTTAGACTAGTACAAGAAAAATTCAACTTTGTACAGAATCAACGGGGTGACTTTCGGTGTGTCAGCACAGAGGAAGCAGAAGCTCAATTTAGAAACTATCAGATGATATTTTGATTTTATTAACTCCAATCCTAGTCTAAATACCGAAGCAAAGTTTGGTACCCTTGAAGATTACTTTCAGACCCACCCTTGGTGAGGAATCAGGTAGAATAAATTATTCCCGACCTGGTGAGGTGGGATCACTAGAACAGGGATCTGTACAACAATCTCAGTTTGAGCAAGAGCAGGTTCGTTCGAAGTATGATGTGCATAAGGAAATCAAGTTAGGTAGTAGTCCATTTCAATCCCCTTGAGCAAACGAGGAATGAGGTTGTCATGGTTATTATTAACAATCCAGACATAAGTGTGCTACAATCAAAGGGGTCATGTATAAGAAGCCAAATATCTCCTGAGATATAGCATGATAATGAAAAGATGTTTGCTGGGCGGCGCTGCCTTAATTGGCAAGCTTCTATTCCCCCAATGGGTCTGCAAACCTATTATGTTGCAAATGGATTTGTGGGATGTGAAAAGGCTACACCTGCTAAACTCAAAATATTCACTGAATCCAACCCATTACCCCTATGTTTGCTCAGAATTGAATGGTGATACTGGGAAGATCAGAAGCCTGCGTCATACTATAACGTTTGACATCAAGGCTAGCAACTTGAAGCAAATAACTGATAAAGATGGGTCTCAAATAGGGATGTAAACGGACCTAAGTCCGGCCCAGCCTGATAGGATAATCGTACCGTTTGCGGCCCGGCCCTATAATACAGGGCCCGAATAATCTTGGATCTGGCCCGGCCCGATCGGGCTATCGGATCGTCCGCAGCCCGATAAAGGCCCGATTGTCTATTTTCGACCCATCATACTACTAAGGCCCAAATTCATTTTTTTTTTAGACTGAACCCAATAAATCACATATTTTATTCTAACCTAAATCAAAATTTAAAAATTTGAAATTAAGACTTGATTTAATAGTTCTATGTTGAAAATTATAATTAATTTAAAAAAAAATTAAAATAACTCTTGAGTGGCTCAACTTAAATTTTTGTTGAGTCAAATTAACTCTAACAGCTAAGTTTTTCAAGTTTTTAATCAAAAGATTGGATGAAAGACAAATATCTCCCTAAAATAATTTTATGGAAAAATTAAGATAAATTTTGAACTTTATATTGAAGATGTAATACCCTGCCCCAAATTAGACGTATTTTAGCTTAATAATTTTGTTTAACCGGTTAATCTCAAAGATTATAGTTAGGGCTTTGAGGGAAGCCCAGGTGTGGCCCAATCCGAGCTCGAAAGCTCAGTGATCCAGCTCGCCCAGCTGGAGGGGTATTTTGGTAATTTACTACTTATTATTATTATTTTTATAAATTATGTTATTATGTGATTATTATTAGATGATATGATTGTCCTTAATCAAGTAATTGCATTTCTGATTTTAAAATAATTTTATTTTCAGAAAATGATATTTAAAACCGGTCGTCAAAACCTCAAAAGGGAGAAATAATTATTTTAGATGATTTTGGAAATGAGATAAAATTCAGAACTAGTATTTTGTGTTAGACCATTTTAAGAATGGTCTAGTTATTCTTTGACACCCCAAAATGATGTTTCTAAATTGTTTTACTAAACATTTGTTTAATTAAGTAAATAGTGTTAAATTGTGATTTTTATTTAAATAAATAGTTTTTAGGGAGTTTTAAATCTCAAAATTTTATAGTAGCTAAAGTTTTTAAAACCCAACTTATCTGTAAGGTTGAATTAAGTTTTTGAGTTTTCAAATTCTTATGTTTAGTTAAAAATCGAGTTTTTATCAAACTAGGGGCCTTTTTTCAAAACCAGAACTTGAGGAGGGCTGATCTGCAACCAAACAAGTTACTGTTTGGAACGTCAGCCGACGCCGCATGAGCCTGCATGCAATGGCCAATCGGCCCCTTCCTCCGGCCATTTCTCTATAAATTGAGCCCCTCAGCCTAGCTCTCAAACTCCCTTTAAACTTCATCTCTTCTCTCTCTCAGTCTCTCTCTCTCAGCTGCCTGAAAACCAGCCCATTTTCTTCTCTGTTTCCCAGTTTTTCACCCGTAACTTAAGAAGGGGAAAATTTTCAAAGTTCGGATTTTCAGCTCAGGAACTCCAGTGAAGGTAACCACTGTATTCCTTTTCAAATTTTAGGTGGTTTAGAATCAACAAAAACTGATTTTGATTTAGTTTTGAGCAAAAAAAACCATTTCAAAGTTTAAGGAAAAACCATGGGTTCCTTATACCCGTGAGCTTTCAGTATTAAAATCGGTTGGCCTAGTGAGCTTCAAAGCTCCAAACCTCTCCCTATAGAAAGAGGACTCCCAGAGGAATCCATCGGACCGGCTAGATATGAAAACCGAATCCGGGAACCCACTGTTTCCGGATTCGTTTTTCATGCAGTGCCGCCCGTTCACTGTTTGCTGTTGCAGACAGTGAAGGAAGAAGAAGAAAAAAAAAAATTGTTGGATTATGTTGATACTTGTGATGTTAGTACCCATTGAAAAAAAATAAAAAAATAAATATTATTGTTGGATTATTGAAAAAAAAAAATGTATTGACCCCTTTTCTCTTATTACTATAGTGTATATACTATTGTATTCACTTTCAAGCCGACTATATTGGTCGGGCATTGAGTGATTTCACTTTCAAGCTGATGCTATATTTGTCGGGTACTGAGTGACCTTGAGGCCTTACTCAACATGTCAGATCTGGTCATATCCAGAAGACAACCGAGAAGTGACCTGAGGATCTAAACCTAAATCAATAAGTCAATCTGGTCAATGCCGAGAAGACAATATGAGTTTTGAACTGAGCACCCTTTTTATTTATTATATCTTGTGAATTATTATAATTTAAAAAGGATAGAAACCAAGTAGGAGACTCAACTCCATGTACCTTAGATATTTTTGGGAAAACAAGTATGATTTCAAAATACTGCTTGTATGTATATGAATGCTATGTATATTGATTATTCACTTGTTTGTTGTTTAAACAGAGACCGCGAAACCACACATACGGTCAGGGAACTTAACTTTGCAGCTTGATGTAAATAAGTTTATTTGATATGGATATTGAGCAATGAGTGGTTTCAGATTTGATGAACCTACTCATGTGCCTAGACTTGACACACTATGGTAAGAGTGCTTATGATGCTGGTAAATGTTATGATGTTGATCATATGAAATGTGTAAGACTGCTTCCACGTGCCCTTGGCTATTGAACCAATATCGACCATATGAGAGATGATTTATTTCTACTGGACCATGGGTGTCGACAGTTGCTGACTTGAGGGTGTCAGTATCGGTTATGGGAGAGTCGGAGATGTACTTGTAAAGATGCATTTTGACCGTGTCCGGACTTAATACAATGGTTTCAGCGTAGTCGGTAGACGTTACGTTGGATGATAGCACTAATGGAAGACTGATGGAATGATGGAAATGATGATGAGACTATAGTTGATATTGTGAATTTTAATATCAAGCATGGGATATTATTGCAACTGTTGATTATTATTACTAACCTCTTGTTTACTTTAAAACTGCACTGTTATATTTCCTTCATTGGGCTAGATAGCTCACCACACTCACCTTTCAGGAGATGAACCCGAAGAAAAGAACCCTCTATTTCAAGCTTAGGGTGGATAAACTGCGGCGGTGTTTTGAGATTCCCAGTGAGGGAAATACCCTTATCTTTGCTTTCTGGTCCTTAGAACCATTTGTCTTTGTAAAGTACCGGGTGTGGTACTTAGTGTGTTTGAATGTTATGTACTGAAACTACTATGCTTCTGTAGTTACTCTGTTGTGATTTGAATGATAATTCAGTGTTGGATTTATGGGAACATGTTATGTGTTGCCGTTGTGCTTTGTTTGGTATCAGACTTATGGTATATGCTTGAGTCCACATGTTAAGATCATGTGTGACCTTTGGGCCCAACTGTTGATCCGGCCCAGTTAGAATGCTTGTGTTGGCTTAGTCTTTCAAAAAAAAAAAAAAAAAATCAGTCGCATTCCGAGCCCACCCTTTGGGTCAAGGCGTGACAGAAGATAAATTTTGAACTTTTCAATTGATAATTTTTTTTTTTGAAAATTTTTCAGTTTAGTCTAAGTATTCAAAGTCGAAAAAGAAATTTTTAGTTTGTATCATTTCCTTCGAAAGAGGTTCAGATTGCTTTTAAACTGATCTTAAACATCCTATAACTTCCGTGAGAGAGACAAATACATGATAATAATAATGTTACAATCTACTGAAATTAAGCTCAAATAAAATAATCTCTTTATTGGAGCTCTTCTTCTATATCCTCTCTTTCATGTCTGTAACTTTCTGGAGATCCCTTGCTGGAATTACAAGCCTCAAACATCTTACACTCCTTCCACCATTAACCAAATTTATCCTCTCACCTGCAATTCACATGCAAGACGATAGATAACGAAACCCACATAAATTTTCAGATTACTTCATATAATAAATACACCTCTCCTTAATAAATAAGTGAATTCACTAAATTCCCATAAAAAAGAACACATTCACACAACCTCTTTAATAAATAAATGAATACACTAAATTCCCATCAGAAATAATACATTCACAACCCATACATTATAAGAACACAATACCCTTTAACTGACTACCAAAATATGAAAAGTACATCACATCGGTTAAGATAGAAACTAGTTATTGATAATTAAAGGTAAATAACTCATAGTTTACAAATCCAATTAGTCATAAATAGTATATAATCTTCTAAGAGCAAAGATAAGCTAGGTTGGAGAGGTAAATGAAATATTGAAAGAAAAGAAAATGAACAATAAGTATAAAGAAGGCACCAACGTACTTGGAAGATGGATAATACACTAACAGGATCAGTTGCTGGGAAATTCAACAAAAGGTAACCGGTACATTTGAAGTAAATTCCCTTCTATTATCGATCCTCAAACATTTGATCATCTTATCAAGTACATCTTCAACAACTCATCTTAAAATTGAGAAGCACATTTGATTATTCTTTCACAATATAAAAAAATCTTGTAAAATCATCAACAAACATTAACATGTATTGAAATGAATTTGATTTAAATTCAAAAACTAATTTCAAAAAAAACCAGAGAAAAATGTTAGAGAGAATAGAGTTAACCTGAGTTAAACATAATCAGAATCAAACATCACAAATATTATTGTTGAGATGCAAAGGTTGAGGTATCAATGTCATAGAGATATATGATGCTAGAGTAGGCGGGAGATCATTTAAAAGATCGAACAAGTTGAGAAGGAGTATTGGGTTGGATGAGATTTCCATCACAATCATATGCTAGAGAAGGAGTAATGGGTTGGATGAGATTTCCATCACAATGATATGCTATGATGCGAGAGAAATCAGGCAGTTGGCATTAGCCTCCCATGAGTATATTGAAATGTCAATACCAACAACTCTGCATCACAACAGATATTAAAGATAGATGTTCTTTCAAATAAATAGGATTAGTGATTATGATGGTGATGATGTATCTAGAAAATGTATTTCTCCTAGTAATAGCAGATAATATGGCATTTCTGTCTGAAAGAAAGGAAAAAAAAAATAGAAATTGTGCAAATATTAAAGTAAATTGCAGATTGTTACTAGCTCAATCTTTTATTACATCTCAAAATACAAACTACCAAAACCTCCATCATCATATCATCATCTAAAATCAACAAGTGGATTCTAATGGATTTTTCTGTATGAAGATTGCTGGATATTTTCTTTCTTTTTTCCCCTTGTCTTTTGAGGCATGATGGATGAAATTACAGAAACCTGTATCTTACTTAGAATGGGCAATGAAGAGACCCAAAAGACAAGGCACAATCACAAAAGTAACAGGGCAACAAATCAAATATTCCTTGTCTCCTACAACAATATTTACTTCACACACAAGTCAGAATAAAGATAATGCAGATGAGAGTTCAGAGATGCCCATAAATTCCCCTCAGCAATGTCAACAAGAAATGCATATGTTTTGAATGGAAGTACTTCTTGCCCATCTCCATCTCCATTTTAGTAACAAGTAAAAACAACAAAAGCAAAAAAAAAAAAATCAATTTCACAGGAGCAGATTTGCATGTAATCACCTCTTAGCAAAACTACAAAATTGGATGAAAATATTCCACATCAAACATTTACAGGCCTACATCAAACATTTCTTGAGTAAAAAAAATATCATACAGTTCCACATGAGTTTATTGTTAAATACCATATCAAAGTCATCAAATATCAAAATAACTTAAAAGACACATTCATCCAACAAAAAAGCTTAATTTGAAGTCTCAATTAACAAATCATCAAAGGATAAATAGCATCATTCTCAAATGTCAATAAAACCATCATTGTTTCCAACACTGAAAACAGAATAGGGTTTAGTTGGAGATACATTGTATGTTTTACTCGATCTAAATTTGCATGAAGATCTAAATTTGCATGAACAACCCATGAGATCTTAGACTAGAAGGAAGATTGAAAATCAGTAGGTATCTTACCAAGTATGTAAATTTGGCATATATCTAAATTTATCTTTCAATATCTGTCAGTATGAGCTTTGCCTAGAAAGAGATATTTCGAGATATTTGGGCATCAACCACAAGAATGTCCTGCTATAAAAATAAATAATTTATAAAATACAACTATTATTTTAGCACAAATGAAAATATATCCTTGTCTGGCGTTACTGTTGTCATTTTTATTTTGTCCGTGATCGGTGGCAGTGAAGAAATTAGGGGATTTTACCTTTTTTTCCCAAATCCGGGCGAAGTGGAGGAAGCAAGAGAGTGGTTGAGGGCCGAGAAAGAGTGAGAGGCTTGAGTTGAAAACTGCAAATTAGAAACACTAATCGAGACTCGAGACTCTCGAATCTGGTCCGCTCGGATTTATGGAGATCATGTACTGCAAATTAACCCCGTACAAATACTCCTCTGGAATCTGCCTCTGATTCTTCCTCTCCTCTCCTTTATAAGTTTCTTCAGGGTCTTCGGTGTGGGAATGGAAAATAAGAAGGGGAGATTAAAGAGACCCAGAGAGAGATCTAGAGAGAGACCGAGAAACCCAGAAAGAGATCCAGATAGAGAGACCGAGAGACCCAAAGAGAGACCTAGAGAGAGACAGAGAGACCAAGAGAGAGACCTAGAGAGAGAGAGAGATTCAGGCGAGAGAGATCCAGAGTGTGAAAGAGTTTAAGAGAGATCGGCAAGAGAATGAAAGAGATGGAGAGACGCGGCGAGAGAAGGAAGAGCGAATGAAAATGGGAGACAACGAAGCGATCGATAGAGCGGAAGAGAGTGAGGAAATTGCATTAGGGTTCCGTGGTTATTTTTACTTCATTTCGCGGACCGTCCGACGGGCTTACGGACCATCCGCTACCCGCCCGATATTAATCGGACTCTTGACGGACAGTCCATAAAAATAAACGGACTATAGGATCCGGCCCATTTTGTTAATAATCAGGCCAAGCCGGATCAGATCCGTTTACAGCCCTAGTCTCAAACTATTGTGAATGAAGAAATAGGTATGCACTCAAGCTAGGGGAGTGGAGCTTACCTGTTGGATAGGCTCAATTTGTCATTCAAGTAGGTGGACAAGTGGTAATATTGGAGGGCCCTTTGGTGCTGGAATCTTACTCTCATCCAAAAACGATATGGGAGAAGACCCCAATCTCTCATGGCACTCGTATCTACAACGGAGATAAAACACTGCAATTTTCATATTGAGAAGGAATATCATGTTGAGCTCTTTGGTCCAACATTCAATGATAAGGAACTGACAGTAAAGAGGTATTCTACTCTAATTTGGATGGATTTCAAATGAGTCGGAGGGAAACCTATTCCAAGATTCCATTGCAAGGAAACTACTACCCTATACCTCCACTTACCTTTCTGCAAGGTCCAGATGGTCGCCGATTTTCTGTCCATTCTTGGCAATCGCTTGGAACTGCAAGCCTTAAAAGTGGTTGGCTAAAAATTAAGCTTGACCGACGTTTGGTTCATCATGATGAGCGCGGTCATGGATAACCGCCCAATGAATGTGCTTTTCCACATGGTCCGGGAATCCAATTTATCGGCATCTGCATCTATGTCTGCTTCAATGCCACTTAGCCCCTCTGTTCTCTTTCATCGTGTTGGTGCACACTTGAATTATCCAATTCACACATTCATCAGTAAAAAACAGAGGAAATTTCCATACAGTTGCATCCAAAATCCTTCTCCCCATTAGCATCTTCCTTACCATGTGACCTGCATATTGTGAACTTCAAAATTCCACAGCCTTTGAAATATTCCCTAGATTTGTAATTATCCTGCAGAGGCAACAGTGGGACTCATCTTATTATCGAAGAGGCAATTTGCAGTGCTCTACACCGATAGAAAAACCTGTCAACCTGTTTTATATGTTCAAGGATCTCGCAATTTTGAATGCGAAAGCGACTTCCTTGAATCTCTTACACGATGACCCAGAAATGCTGGGTTACATTGATCAAACATGAGATGCAACTGAAAAGGGCCATGTTCTGATATTTCCCATGGAATTGCAAGCAAACAAACTGGAATTGAGGCTGCAGTGATTGATTTGTTTTGTAGCTCATAGGGCTCTGTCAGCCCCTTCTTTCCCAAGCCAGCCAAATTGCAATTCTCCTAGTCATTTGACGTCCTACGATGGTTGCCATGCCACCATTTCTTTACCCCATCTAGGCAACAAAGAATATCACGGAACTCCAATCAAGTTTGTTGATGACAGAGCCACCTGAATGCTTGATTATTTATCTACACTTCAATGGGTTTGACAACTTGGTCATATCAAGTACACATATGTGAATGTTAAAGAGATTTCATACAAGCACTACAATGCATGTTGAATATTCATTTTCTGAATAGTACTGTCTTGTTATTCAATTAACCCCACACGCAATCAATTACAAATCAAAACACACACAAGAATAAGTAAGAACACAGATTTTATATGGTTTGGCAAAACCACCCGAGTTTACGGAGCACAATGATTCCACTAAGAAAAGTTCCCAGATATGTTATGTAGAAATTTGGCTCAATAACCTCTTCCATTATCCCTTGAATATATATGTACAAGCCTCTTAAAGAGGAAAGATATAAGTACAATCCCTTAATTAGGGAATCTCACAACTATATGAAAATATACACACATAAGGTTAACCTTTTCCTCTAATACTCCCCCGCAAACTCGACGGTGATAAAGCGACGAGGTTGGAGCTAAGCGTTGAGAAGCATTACTTCGGCAACTCCTTAGTGAAAATATCAACTAGTTGATCATGTGTGGAGACAAACTGAATATGATGAGATCCAGTGGTGACACGTTCTCGTAGAAAATTGTAATAAGCTCACTATATGGATTTGGCATTCTTGACATCTAGCTGGTGGATGGGCCAAACAGAAGTGACGACAAGATTGAGAACAGTTCGGATAGTAATGGGTTTGACGACTGGACTGAAGGTTTCAGCATAGTCAATGTTAATGTGTTGATGTGTGATACCCCAGCCCAAATTAGTGGTTAATTTAAACTATTTTTTATCAATTAAATAATTTTTTAGCCAATAATTATAATTTTTGTTCTAATAATCATAAAGAATATTGAATGAGCTTCTCAACGAGTCTGAGGTTGACTCGATCTGGGTCCGAAAACTCTTTCAAATTGAATTTTAAAGGTATAATAACAAGTTATGATTATTAATAATATTATTTTAGGTTAAAATTTGGCTGCTTTGGAAACTCAATCATTTAATTTCATTTCAACTTCAAATTTTAGATCTTATATTATTTTTAAATTCTGGACTTAGCAGAATATCAATCTCGACCTAATTCTACTTATTTTCACTGCATAAAATTTTATAGGTGGCAAAACCCCACTTTGATAAGAAAGACAAAATCCTAAAAATATACGGAGGGAGTTAATATTCAATCTGTAATATAACTGAGCCTTTTTATCTTTAGATTTCCAAAATATCAAGTTTTTTATAGTTATTTTACGTCGAGATTTGTGAACCGTCGAATATTTTGTCGCTTAGATGGAGTGGTTTTTTACTTCGAAACACTTTGAAACTTTAGAGTGTTTTTATTAGACTAATTTAATCTATCTAATTATAAAATTATATTTTCTCCGAGAGATTCTTTAAAATTAAAAAAAATTATTTTTCGATTAAAACATGGAGTTTTCGACCGAATTTTCTCTCCAAAATTTAATACTATGTTTATAATTTAATATCTGATCTAGTGAATTATTTAGATTTCTTAGTGAGCCTTTAAAATGCTTGGATTTAATGAAGGAAATGAGTGGAATTATTAGGAAGAAGATATTATTAAAAAAAAAAAAAATTACAAGATGAATTTCAAAGCTATTGTTGTAGCTGTAAATGTGTTGGACTGTCCCAACTAAATTCTTAATGGGTTATTAAAGCTACAACATAGCCATGCAGTAACAATTAAAAAATAATATATATAAAAAAGCTAACCTAATCCTAAGAGGGCTACAACATAGCCATGCAACATGGAAGGTTGGCAAAGCCTTCAAACGGTTATAAAAGGGTGAGAGGGGTTGTAGGTGAAGGAAAGAAAAAAAAAAAATAGTAGTGGGCTCTCTTTCTATCCCTCCTGTCGTTCTCTCTTTCTCCAGTCTGTCTTCTTTTCCTTCATTTCTTTCTGTTCTTTTCAGCAACAGAGAAGGGGAAAAAAAAAAGTTGCCTCCAATGTCTCTCTCTGCCTTCCATTTTCTTCTCTTCATTTCCTTTTTCTTTCGAAAACGTCAGAAGCCAGCCAAGCTATTCCTCTCTCTCTCCTGTCCCTTTCTCTTTTTTCATTTTCTTTTCTTATTTTCTTCTCTTCTGTTCATCTGCATGTAACAGAAGCAGCAAGCTGCAGTAACCTTCGGGTTTTCCCGGGCGTTCTCTCGAGCATTGAAACTTACTTAAATCTCTACGGATTTTCGTGTGTGAGGTACCGAAATGATTTTATTTTATTTTTAATTTTAGTAACTCCGTAGCAGTTTAAAAATTAAAATAGCTTAGTATTGGGTTTTAAAATTTAATTTTTCAAAATGGAGGGAATGTAGGCTTCTCTCCTAAATTTTAAGTTATACCTTTAAAAATCATTTTATTTTACTTTTAAAACTTGTATTTTAGCATTTAATTAAAAAAGGAAAAAATATTAACCGCATCTAACAATTATGTGTTTATTTTTACGCATTGTGTGTTTAAATTCAGTATCGTAACCTCTACGCCACACTATCATCCGTAGTGGCGCTAGTTACTTTGTGATACCATTTGAGGTGGCACTTAGTCACCCGGTGGTTCATCAGTATTGGCGCTTACTCGCTCGGTGATACCATCTGAGGAGACGCTTAGTCACCCGATGGTCTTGAAGTGGAGCACTGAGTACTTTTTGTATTACTTACATTGTACTTTCTGGATCGAAAATCTCCATCTGTAACGTAGCAGAAACGCTGCTCGGTGGCCATTTAAGACGGCCTTGGTTGCCCAGTAGTAAAAGGATTTGGGCACTGAGTTCTTTATTTACATACTGTCTCTGTACCCTCTGGGCCAAAATCCTCCATCAGTAGCACAGCAGAAACGCCGCTCGATGGTAAAAAATATTGGGAATTAAGTACTTTTATTTAATTTCCTACATTGTACCCTCTGGGCACCGTCTCAATATTTTTCTCTAGCCAGGAAAAAATACGAGACTGGACACTGTTTTATTTTAATGTGATATTTTGGATGATTAACAATTAACTGTTGACTTAATCTAATGGAGTAGAAAGAATTATGAGACTCACTATATTTATCATGTTTTCTTGGAAAATGCACGGGGGATGGGAAGTAGTTCGTAAATACTCTATTGACTTGAAATTTATATTATTATTTTATCTTACAAATTGTGTGATAATCTCTGCGGATAGAGGTGAGGAGACTCGAACCAACACTTGTATTGTGTTATTTGTTAAACCCACCAACACTAGACTAAAATGGGACCCATGGTCATTTCAAGATGGAAAATGTTATATAGGTCCAGAATACGAGACCTGATACTGCCTACATGTAAGGGATGTAAATGTTCTAACTGTTTAGAATATAGTCATTAAAAATGGAGTCGGGGAGTCGAAGACTTATAGTCTCTAACGCAGAATGGACCCATGAAGTGTCTGGGAATTGTCAGGTAAAAACTAGGGGAAGGCATTCGTGTTATTAAATCCAGTTTTATATGTTTATACGATATTGATTATTTTATTGATTTCTTGTATTGGTATTGGATACACCTAATGGTAAGGCTGAAATATGGTGATTCTCTCAAAATAAGTTCATGTGTAAGGAGGGCACTGGGAATCATGCATTATCATGCATTTGATATTTGCATGTGAGAATTATGATTATAAGTAAATCTGTGAAAGATAATAACTTTGAAAAATCTGATATTGGCCGTTGGGCTATAATTGATGAGATTAGCTGAGCACTGTGTGCGAACCGTTGGGTTGGACATGTTAGTAGGATGTGGTCGACCGCTATCAACCGTTGGTGTTGGATATGCTATTAGACTGGGTCGTGGAGACCTTGTGATGTTAGATTGAACGTCGTTTGTGAACCATTGGGTTGGACGTCCTAGTAAATCGGGTCGTAGAGAGCTTATGCACTTCCAAGTTACTAAATGGGGGCTGACCTTAGTAAAAATTGGTAAAACACCTTAGAAAGTGATCCTATGGTGAAAATGGGTTAAGTGGATTAACTGCATTGCATTTATAAAACATGCATTGTTTATTGTTTCATATATTTTTTATGTTGGATGTTATGGTGAAAATGAGTTAAGTGGATTAACTGCATTTCATTCATGGAACATGCATTGTTATTTATTCCATGAATATTGTATATTGAATTTTATGGTGAGCTCTCCCTATTGGGCTGTTGTTCACGTCCCTTACATTGTAGGATATGAACTAGAGGAAGGAATGGAGGAACCAATGGTACCTCCCTGAAAGTCAAACTCGGATGTTTCCCATAGTTTTCCGCTTGAGGAAACAAAATGAATCTATGGACTACTTTATGTATTTTGATAATAAATATGCCTCATGTGGCATAAAAACTTAGGTCCGTAAGTTTGATGTTTCCATGTAGTATGTTTGTGTGTTGGTGTGCTCAATATATTGCTTCCGTGTGTTTGAGTTCAAACTGTTCGGATGATTTTTCTAACTATGTTTAGAAATATTTAACACACGGATATCTCACATGGGTATTAGACTCACATGGGTAGTATGTTATGGAATTAGTGAATCATTAGGTTAAGATTTTTTTTTTTAATAAAAAATAGTAGTGTTCTGGGCCCGCATACAGGATTGGGGCGTGACAAAGGTGGTATCAGAGTAATGTTCAAGCTCTCGGACTGTGATGAGACTATACATGCTTAGTAGTGTTTGGTGGATGTGACTTTTATTTAGTGCATTATTATTATCTATTTCCTCCATTATTAACTGTTGTTTTATTTTTGGACAGCAATGTCTAACGATAAAATATCAGCTTCAGTAACAGGAAAAAGGCATCCCTTCCAGTCCATTGGTAATGCCTTCTTCACCTAGTGACTCCGACTCAGTATCATGGACATCAGAATCTGATCCAGAGGAGATTGAAACCCATATGGCTTCAAAATCTGAAAAATGAAAAGTAATAGAATATCTTCTGATAGTGAGACTCATTGGACTATATCAAAATCTGACATAGAGGAGGAAGAGAATAATAAGACCCATACCTCATCACCCCAGTATTCCCCTGATACACCATCATATGAGTATCCTCCTTGCACACCTTCACCACTAGTCGAGGTGCCAGAGCCCCCAGTTGTAGAACCTTTAATTGCACCACCAATAATAGAACCCTTAATTGCACCTCTAGTTATGGAACCAGAACCTCTTGTTGTAGAACCAATACCTGAGATTGTCTGAGAGAACTGTCAACAAGCAGGGCACACTGTTGAATATTGTCCCTATCCTATTATCCAGTTTTGCCCAATATGTGGAATAATCGGGCATGCAAATGTGAATTGTCCCTTCATGGGAGTTGTAGTACATGTTCTATGTTAGTTATGTGGAGGATTTCGTCACCAAGAAGAGGCTTGACCATATCAGTCAGGACTCACTTCTGAAGACTTACATTCGGATGGGGGAGACTAGAAAGAATGATAGAAATAGAACCAGTTAGGAAAGGATGGGTGTAAAAATTTACATATGTATATACATATAAAAATGTAAATAGATGGGGAAAGATCCTACGAATGAAACTTTTTGGGGAAACTTTTGTGAAAAGGAATGTATGTATATACTCTTTTGTAACTGACATGTATGGAGATTATTTAACTCCTCTGATATGTGATATATAAAGTATGTTTGTTTATCTTGTGACTTGATAAACTTTTGTTTGAATGAATTATGTTAATACAATGATGACTATAAAAAATGTCAGGGTCAGCTGGAGAATTAGAGAGTCAGGGGGGAAGTGCGGTTCCACCTCCTGAAAATCGACATGACCCCTTAGATGCCCTACAAACCACGATGGAAGCTTCCCAAAGGATAGTGGATGATCTCCACCGACCTCGGGAGAGGACTCCCGAAGGAAGAGCTACCACAGCTCTGAAAAATTTTAAGCAGTTGAATCCACCGACTTTCAGTGAGAATGCGGATCCAGTAGAAGTAGAAAACTGGATCAATCAAATTGGTTGAATCTTCGACACACTAGCTATGGCAGTAGAGGGTGAAAACACATGTAACCCTTGTGGTAATCACTGTAACCAAGAAACACACACTCAACCGATCGAGGTTGAAGTTTGTTAGTAGTATAATCACCTAATAAGGGTACGAAGCACACCCGAATGTGTGAAGATTGAGATAATTAGGTGTGGTGCCATATAGCTTCTAATAAGGTGAGGATCGTTTAAGAAGTTGTGTGGCAGCTGATTGACTAGATACACATCAGTGAAAAGTGCCTCAACCTAGAGGTGATGTGGGAGATGTGTCGCAAGAAGCAATGTGAGGCCCATTTCAGACAAATGACGGTGTTTGCATTCAGTAAGACCGTTCTGCTTTGGAGTGTGTGGACATGATAGATGGTGAATGATCCCTTTTTGCGCATACATGTTATGAAAGGAATGATTATCATACTATTTGCGACCATCACTTTGAAAGTATTTAATGGTAGTGGAAAAGTGATTTTCAACAAATACAAGAAAGTTTTGAAAATGAGTGAAAACTTCCGATTAATGTCGCATATGAAAAATCCAAGAATAACGTGTATAATGATTTGTGAATAAGACATAATATCGAAAGCCAGAAACTGATAAAACTGGAGACATCCTTACATCTGAATGAATTAAATAAAATGGTTGTGGAGTACAATGAGCACGAATTGAAAATGGGTATCACGTAGACTTGCCCAAAGCACATTCACTACAAAAATTAGAACGAGAAAACTTAAAAGAATGTCCTAAACATTTATTGGTGGCTAAAACTTGAAGTACTTGATTAGATGGATATCCAAGACGCTGGTGCCAGAGTGATGAAGAGGAGCAGGATGCAGCTAAAGCATGAGCAGTGCGAATGGTGGATGGGATAAAGGCCGGCTTCACGTTGGCCCTGAAATAAAGTAGCACTTGTACGTAAATCACGAATAACAAAACCCCAAGGGAAGAAAGTAAAACTAACGAAATTATTTTTTTATGAATTGAGCGATAGATAACAAGTTTTTATGCATTTGGGGAACATGGAGAACATTTGAAAGATGAAACGTAGAGGACCCAGAGGAGAGAGATAGAGTACCGGTGTGTGCAATGAGAAGAGAGTCACCTTTACCCAAAAGAACGTGATCAGTACCACCGTAGTCAGATCGAGAGCATAAGGGGTTTGCATCACCTATCATATGATGGGTAGCGCCAGTATCAGGGTACCAATTGCGATCAACTTGAGGAGCAATTTGCATGCCGACAAAGGTAGCGGAAGATCAGCTTCGAACTGAGACTCTTGGCAGTAGTACTGATAGCAATGGGTAGCACTGTGTACATACTTGGAGCAAATCTGACACTGGATGACAGCAGACAGAGGAGTTCCAAGAACTCCGGGAGATGAAGGTGAACGTCCTCGACCACGATTGTCGCAACCACCTCTACCATTGTCTGTACGAACCCGACGACCGCAACCACCACGAGCAAAGGAACCTCGCGTGCATGAATAGAGAAGGGCAGTATGAGACATGCCTCCAGTGCTATCGGATGAGGAGATCTTTACTGGATGTGTGAGCTGTGACTCAAATAATAAGAGGTGAGCGCGAAGATCCATGAACGCCAGAAATGGAGGAGAGAGGATAGTAACGGTGTAAACATGGAGTAGTCAGGGCCAAGTCCACGTAGAACTGATGTAACGAGATTATCATTGGAGACCGGCTGATTGATAGTGGCGAGAGCATCAGCAAGGGATTTGGCATTATGTAAGTATTCAGAATTTGTCTTTGAACCTTTAGAGAGAGAGCACTTGAATATGCAAATGAGTGCATTAGCAAGAAAATGTTGTGAAAAATTGCGTTGCTGATAGTTCCATAATCTCATGACAGATGGAGAGCACAACAACTTGTCCAACCACGAGTTCAGATAGGGTCACAATAAGAATACCAACGAGGTTCTGATACCATAGTGGAGTATTAGAGGAAAGGGTTAACCTTATGCGTGTGTATTTTCATATAGTTGTGAGATTCCCTAATTAAGGGATTGTACTTAAATCTTTCCTCTTGAAGAGGCTTGTACACATATATAGTCAAGGGATAATGGAAGAGGCTATTGATCCAAATTTCTACATGGTAAAGAGCTAGACCTGAGATTCTCATCACTTTTTCTCTTTCTCCATTACTCTATCGTCCTTACCCACCCAACACAGAAACGAGCCCTGCCCTTGCTTGTTTTTCTTCTCCTTCGTATACCATCTACGATTCCTGCTTGTGCCCTGTTCGAGCACCAGTTCCTCTTGTCCTCCAGATCTGTTCACGCCCATATCAGCTCTTTGTGCTAGCCTTCTCCCTTACTCGTCTGGCCCACGACCCTTATATTCTCTAGCAGCACACAGTTTTTTCTGAAGAACCCCTCTTTCTCCCACGAAAATGACAGATCTGCTCTGTTGTTGCCTCCCTTCTCTAAATCCGCAACTTTCACCTGCTACAACGTGTGCACCTGAGCAGATATTCTCCGGCGTGGCGTCATCGAACCCTCTCAAATTTGTAACCCAGATTGCTGCCACTCGCATCACACAACAAATCTATGCAGATCAAACGCTTCTCCGACATGCACAAAGGCCTCCCACCATTCAGTCTCTTTCCATTGTTTCAGTCCTATTTCTACTTGCGGTGGTGCTTTGCCCCAGATCTACTCCTTCATCAGCTCTGTACCTTTGTGCATCCTAACTCCACTCTTTTGCCACGACACTAACAGAGACGCCACTTGCTCTCTCTGTTTGGCCACCCAGTTTTTGTTCAATCTTTGTCTTCAGATCTGGTCACTGATTTCAGATCTCACCTGAATGTGCTTTCTCTATTTAGATCTGCGTATGTTTGGCTCTAACGTTTTGGCACCTCGCCTCCTTTCTTTTTTCTTCTGTGTTGCTTAAGCCCTTCTTCGGTGCCTCAATCTTCAGATCTGTTTAGCTGATTCTTTCTGTTGCAGATCACATTCTCTCTAACGGCCAGATCTTCTTGCTGATTGCTCCTATTCAACTAGATCTGCCTCCTACAACCTCTTTCTCATCTGTCTTGCCTCTCTGCTAGCACTACAGCAGAGACACCAAAAAAAAAAAAGGGCACATCGCAAAACAGCCAACAACGCCCTTCATAACTATGGCCTCCTCCGCAGCATCCTCTTCATCCTCCTCTGCCCAAGCCATCATCATCCTCTCATGCAGCCATTTGCTTCTGTGGTCTCTACCTCTAATATTGAGCCCACTTGCTACACTCGAGCTATTCAATTTGTGGAATGGTGTCAAGCCATGAATGATGAATTCAATGCTCTTCTACGGCAGTAAACTTGGTCTTTTGTTTCACCCCCACCAACCTCCAATCCTATCGGCTGCAAATGTGAGACCTTCAATCCACTCGTCAAGCCCACTACTATCCGTACGATTCTCAGTGTTGCCGTTACTTCTGTTTGTCCCATCCACCAACTAGACGTCAAGAATGTTTTTCTTCATGGCCATCTTACAGAAGAAGTTTATGTCTTAACCTCCTTGCTTTGTTGATCCTCGTCGTCCTCATCATGTTTGCAAACTACAAAAAGCTATTTATGGTCTAAAACAAGCACCCAGGGCATGGTTTCAACGTTTCAGCTCATTCATTCTCTCTCATGGTTTTGTTCAAAGCAAAGCTGACAGCTCTATATTCACATATAGACGTGGAACACATAATACAGTTTTTCTTCTTTATGTTGATGGCATCGTCTTGACTGGCAATTCTTCGTCGCTTCTTGAGTCCTTTACTCGCAGACTGGGTACAGAATTTGAAATCAAAGATCTTGGCGCTTTCCACTACTTCATGGGCCTTGAGGTGACTCGACATTCCAATGAGTTACATTTATCTCAAACCAAATACACCATTGACATTCTTCGTCGCAACAAGATGCTCGACTGCAAACCCTGCTCCATATCCATTGATGCAAAGACTTAGTTGTCTACCACCACTTGTGATCTGCTGTTGGACCCCTCTGAGTATTGTCACATTGTTAGGGCTCTTCTCTATCTCACCCTAATTAGGCCTAACATTACTTATGCGGTGCACATTGTTTCCCAGTTCATGAGTCAGCCTCGCATGTCTCATTTCGACGTTGTCAAGCGCATTCTCCGTTTTCTCAAAGGTTCCCTTGGTCGTGGGCTACACCTCGTGCATGCGACACAACCCTTGCGTGTGACTACGTACTCTAATTCTGATTGGATCGGTTGTCCTGATAGTAGACGCTCCATTACATGTTATTGTATTTTCTTGGGTCCCAATTTAATTTCTTGGTGTACCAAGAAGCAACTCATAGTCTCACGATAAAGTACTGAAGCTGAATAAAGGGCCATTGTTTATACTTGTGCCGATACTGTATGGATTCAACATATTTTACGAGAGCTTGGCATTCCTCTCTCTTCTCCGACCATATTTTTTTGTGATAATCTCAATGCTACATACATGGCGGCTAATCCTATGTTCCATGCTCGGACTAAACACATTGAACTTGATTATGATTTTCTATGAGAACGTGCCACCTCTAGCTCTCATCAGATTTAGTTTGTCTCCTTCCATGATCAACTAACTGATATTTTTACTAAGGGGTTGCCGAAGCAACGCTTCTTAGCGCTTAGCTCCAACCTAGCCGCTTTACCATCGTCGAGTTTGCGGGAGAGTATTAGAGGAAATGGTTAACCTTATGTGTGTGTATTTTTGTATAGTTGTGAGATTCCCTAATTAAGGGATTGTACTTATATCTTTCCTCTTTAAGAGGCTTGTACATATTCAAGGGATAATGGAGGAGTTTATTGAGTCAAATTTCTATAGGGATGTATTTTTTTAAACTAGAGAGGCTATATTTTGAATTTTAAAGTGAAAAACTCTTTTAAATGACGTGTAAAAAGTAACACAAATAATAAATATAATCTAATATAATCTGATATTTTAAATTTGTTAATATTAATTGATGTAAATAGTTAATTTTTTATATTTTATATCATAAAATTACATAATTAATGATTTTCTTCCAATGATTCCATCCCAAGGCCAGTGGAGATCACGTATATAAGTTGTTGAAAATGAATACCCCCACCTCCTCTAGGGTTTTCGCTTTTCCCCTTCTTCCACGACTTCAATTTCTTTTCTGGTTGAGAAGGATATTCCTCAGTGATTGGCATCACTCCGGTATCTCTCTTATTTCCAGGTTTGATATGGCTATATTATGGATTTTCATATGAGATTATTTCATAATGGATACTTATCCCTAGTCCGGTGTTTGGTATTTTTGGGTTTTATCAGTTTACTCAAGGTTTTTTTTATTAACGATTTAAAGGAAACTGTGCTGTCATGGCTCATGGTTTTCTGTACTTTATAATTTCTAGCAGTTTCTCTATTCTTTCTTATAACTTTGATACTCCCTCTATCCCATTTTAGTTGTCTCATTTGAAATATTTGTATTTTTTAAGGAACTCTCTATATAAGGCTAGCATTCATGTGATCTCATCCATTTTCAACACATTTTATACTACCCAAATACAAATGAGACAACTATTTTGGGACAATTCCAAAATCCATATAGGACAACTAATTTGGGACAGAGGGAGTATAAGTTTTAATTCATTGATTCCTCATAAATTTTTTTCTTTTTTTTTTCATTCTTTCCATGTGTGTAAACTATCATAAATGTCATTTCCCTATAGTTTTTTTCCCTTTTTAATAAGAAACCATGCCTTTTGCTGCCCGTGATAGAGAACTTATAGTTTTGACACATTAGTATCATCACCATCATCTTCTTCTTTTTCTTTCTTCCATTTTTTTAACTAGAAAATCTAATGCGTTTACAAGGTGTCAAACCTGGGCCAATTGCTTGGAAACTCTTGATGCAATTCTAATTATCTACTTAAATTTATGTGGAAAGGCTCTGAAAGGAAACCATCTTTTATGCCTACTATGAGCAGTTAAAGCTAAGAGATCTGAGGGCTTCCTCATCACTATGTTAGGCTAGTCTATCTTTCAGAAAAAGGAAAAAAAAAAAAGCCTTGTTTTTTGTATCTCTGTTTTGCTTGAACATGTATGCTTTTCCATTTTTGTTTGTATGCTTCGAAAGAATAGTGATTTTCTGGGAAATACCCATTTAAACTGAAATAGAAATGTCTCTAACCAATTCCATAATGTAGTTACCAGGCCCAATCCTGTCTATAGGCGGAGTAGGCTACTTCCTAAGGCCCCCAAATAGATAGGCTCCCAATTCATAAACTCCTTATATAGGTCCAAATAATTAGAAATTAAACACAGTAAAATAGGCTGAAAACAATAAGCCCAATTGGCCAACCGTTCACCTATTTGGTATGTAAAATAAAGGAGGGATGTTAACAGGGCCGGCTTAACCATAAGGCAAGTTAGGTGGTCGGCTTAGGCCCCCTTAAATAAAAAGGCCCACTCGTGTTACACGGTGATGCAATCCAAATTGCATATGAAGATTTAGATCCGGGGTTTTAAGACGAATCACGGATTTTTGTGAAGAAACCCAAAAATCCACTCTCAAATCTCTCGATCACTCTCAAGAAAAATGAAGGTGGGGGCTAATTTCATTGGAACTGTTGGCGGAATCAACCTAATCAAAGAAATTAGGCATTCTCGGGCTGACATGAATGAGGAATTGGGAGTTAGTGTGATTAGTACACCCACACTCTGAATCAGCTCGAACTCGGGAGAAACTCGAAGAACCTTCCGAAGATTTAGTTTATATGTGGAATTTAATGCAACACAATATAAAACTAAAAACAAGGATAAAACTCACCAGTTTGGAGAGAAAGCACAAAACTTTGAGTACTTTTTCATATAATCAAAAGTCTACATTAAACCTTGGCCAATATATCAATTTATAGGCCTTTATTACAAAAGAAAATAAAATACAAATAAGCAAGTAAATAAATAAGAAAATCAAATAAACATTAAATCCCAAACCCATTTCGTTTGCAGCAATCTTTTTATTCTTGTTTTTTTATCTCAATCTTCTTCCACTTCATTCTCAATGTGTTGCTGGTGTGGCCTTCCATCTTTATAATCTTGCACATTTTCCACTGATAAGATGAGCAACATTTGTTGGCAGCCCAACTCATTTCCACATCTTCCTTCCTATTTTATTCTCCTTCTTTAGCCATCATTAGTAGCAACACCAAAGATAAATTTCTTATTCTTCTATTTTTATTTTCCATTGCTTGCTGGTCGTTTATGAGTGATTCTTTCTAGTTTGGTTGCTGATTTTGTGAGGTCCAATTGTCCAAGGATATTGCTAGATCCAGCGAAGATATCCCCTTAAATCTCAACCCTCAATTTTGGTTTCTTGCCTTGCAAATCACCTCTAAAAATTAGGCCCAAAATCTGCTCAAATCAGTCCCATCGTCTCTGTTTGATGTGGAGTGATTTTCATTCTTATTTTTCCTTTCTAGGTTGCTGGGATTTTTCCAAATCTTTACACACGAATTGGGGTGTTAGGCATGTTAGAACATGAATTGTGTGGGACTCATGGCAACGTGGATGCTGACGTGGCACTCAGAGCGGGGCCCTCTCTTCCTTCCATCGGTGCGATGACACATTTGAACCAAACTCATCAATCGGGTCCAACTGATTCAGCTCGTCTTCGATCGGGCTCTAGTTGGGTTTGTCCGATTTGGTGCTTACATCACACGGTTACTGCAAAACCCTAAAAAAACCTCACCCTTTTTAAGTTTCCGCATACTTTAAGTTGCAACATACCCTTCTTTCTCCTCTCGTCTCTCTTGCTTTCTCACTGCGACACTGCTCTCTTTTGCTATCCTATCTCTCAGTGCGCTCTCTCAATGAAGATTGATTAATATTCAGTTCAAGTTCGTAACTGCACTGTAAGTATCAATGTATCATTATTGATTGTTAATCTATTCATTAAATATTTAAATTGATTGAATTTAATTTATATATTTTATTGATTTTTTTATGTTGATATTTTGCAGTGAAATTGATTATATGACTGTGATTAATCTTGTGTGGGTGGGTCGACAGACATGTGACCACTTCCAACTGGTTCTGGTTTATTCGCAAATCAAATCAGGTTTTATTTTCTTTAATTTTGATTATTTAGCTGTTAATTTTGTATTGGTTATCACTATTATTATGTCTATTAGAAAATATCCTTCTGGACATGAAAAAAGAAAAAGGAAAAATCAAGCTCAATAATTGATTCAATCTCAAGCAGGATCTCTTAATAGATATTTTAGCAAAAGTAAACAAATAAAAAGCTAAGATTTGGTTAATGACGAACATAATGATAATGAAGAAACAATGAATTAACCTAATGATATTAACTTGGTGAATAAAGAACATATGGCTCATGATGACAGTGATAATGAAAATAAGAATGAGAATGAAGAAAAATAAAAATTTCAATGAACATGTTCTTTTAAACATTTATGATCCTGGTAATTGAAAAAATAGTGACCAAAATTTGAGAGACATATTAGTAAAAAGATCCCATAAGAGATATTGATATTAATTTTCTTAAAGATTAAGAAAATAGACATTTTTCTATCACACATTATATTCGATATTTACCAAATGGAGAAAAAACATGATAAAATATAGCTAGTTTAGTCAATTACTTTGGATAAAATATTTTGTTTTTGCTGTAAGCTATTTAAGCAAGATTGAATCAAAACTCAATTGGCAAATTGGTAAATGAAGGAATTAATGATTAGAAAAATCTTGGTTATAGACTTAAGAGCCATGAAACTAGTAATGACCATATTACTAAGATGGATGGAATTGGAAATAAGATTGTAAAAAAAATGAAACAATTGATAAAACTGTATAAGAACAAATTAATAAAGATAGGGAACATTGGAGACAAGTACTATTAATAATAATTGGTGTTGTGGAAGCTTTTGTTAAAAGCAATTTGGTATTTCGTGTAGATAATGAAAAGATTTATAAAGAAAGTGATTGAAATTTTTTAACTTTTATTGAAATAATCGCCAAATTTGACCCTATAATACAAGAACACATTCGACGTATTAAAGATAAAGAAATTCATTACCACTACCTTGGTCATAAAATTCAAAATAAATTAATACTTTTATTAGTAGATGAGGTAAAAAATGTAATAACTAAAAAGATCAAAGAAACAAAATACTTTTCGACTATCCTTGATTGTACTCCAGATATAAGTCATTAAGAACAAATTTCTATCATTGTACATTATGTGGATATTTCAACAAGTCAAATAAAAGTAGAAGAGTTTTTCTTAGGATTTTTAAGGGTGGACGATACATCGGGATAAGAACTTTTTAATGAAATTATAGATGTTCTAAAAAATCTTGAACTTAATATTGATGATATAAGGGGACAATGGTATGATAATGGTTCTAATATAAAAGGGAAAAATAAAGAAGTATAAAATAGGGTACTACAAATAAATCATATAGCATTCTATACGCGCATTGTGGTTGTCAGTCATAACTTGGCACTTTGCGATATGGTAAATTCTTGGTCTCAGGTAAAACATTTTTTGGAATTGTACAAGTTATATATAATGTATTTCCGTCCTTTACAAAGCAATGGACAATTTTTAAAGATTATGTTAAAGTTATCACACTTAAGCCATTAACACAAACACGTTTGGAAAGTCACATTGAAAGTGTAAAAGCAATTAGATTCTAAGCTCCACAAATTAGAAATATTTTAATTGACTTGGCAAAAACTTCTGAAAATCATAAGACAAAGAGTGATGCTGAAGACTTAGCAACATTAAAATTTAAAATTTTGAATTCTTATTTGACATAGTTATCTGGTATAATATATTGTTTGCAATTAATAAAACTAGCAAAATTTTACAAGCAAAAGACATGAATATTGACGTTGCTTTAAATTCTTTAAAAGGATTCAGTTTTTTTTTGTAACTCAAAGAGAGTGGATTTGAAGCTACTATGATTGATGCTAAAGAGATTGCCAGAGAAATGGAAATTGAACTTATATTTCGTGAAAAATGTATTATTCGTAGAAAAAAAATATTTTGATGAGAATAATCTTTTAGCTCTTATGTCACTTAAGACTAGATTTGAGCAATTTCAAAGATATGAAGATACTTTTGAATTTTTGTTTGATTTGGAAAAGTTAAATTCTTTAGATGATAATATTTGAAGAGTTCTTATAATAAGTTTGAAGGTTTTCTAAGACATGACATGATTTTTTATATTGATGGAAGAGAGTTATTTTCATAATTACAAATTTTGAAAGATACAGTACTGAAAGAAGTAAAAGAAACAATTGAAGTGCTAAATTATATAAAAAGAAATTTTCCAAATGCATGGATTGCTTATAGAATAATGTTGACTATACCAGTTAGTTGTCTCTGTAAAAAGAATTTTTTTAAAATTAAAACTGATAAAATCTTATTTTCGGTCTATAATGTCAGAAAAAACATTGAATGAATTAGCGATCTCATCTATTGAAAAAGATATGTTAAAAAAACTTGAATATAATAATTTAATTAGTAATTTTGCATCTCAAAATCCGAGAAGGATAAATTTAAAATAATAATTTGTTATAAATTTGATTATGATATTTTATTTAGATGTTTCACACTTTGTAAAAAAAAATGTATGATTTTATTTTTTGTGAGTGTATAAAAGGCTCATTTTAAGAATTCGCCTAGGACCCCTGAAATCTCAAGACCAGCACTGGTAGTTACCTTCCCATGCATCTGTACCCATACTCTGTATCTTTGTTCTTTTAGCTACTACTTTGATCCTTTTATCTACTTAATATTTATTGCAATTTTTTTTTTTTGGGAAATTTCATTTTCAAATATATTCTTTGTTAATATTTTACAACATGTGTCTTTGCCATTTCATTGGTCTCAAGTTGCCTAAATCCTTGAGAGGAATTACTTGGTGGCACACTGAACTTGAGCTCCAATTGAATTGAGTAAACTTGGCTGAGCTGAGATGAGATGAGATGAGCCTTACACAAATTTTAGCACTGATTCCATCACATGGTTGACTTGGGATGAAAAACATGGAAAACATTTTTCATATGGATTTGGCATCTGCAACTGTGCTAATATGTTGTTTGACAATTTTGCTATGTCAGTCAATTTACAAAATTGTTGTCCATTTCCTCGTTCAATCTTTTTTAGGCAAAAAAATATTACCTGTCCTATATTGAGAAAAGAGCTCTTTATGTAACCATTTGATACCTATCCTAAAATTTAGATTTTAGATTAAGGCCACCTTAAACCTATGTTGGACACCTAACCGGTTTAATGACAACTTGAGTTGCACCTGTACTTGGAAGGAAACTTGCTAGATTGAAACTGTTAAACTTGTGAGTTATTAAAACACCTTCTGTGGGTCTTCAGTGGGACTTCCTTTTCCAATCACCTTATCATTATTTAAAAAAAGAAAATATGATCATGAATTCTCTGTTCTGTGGATTTAATCACTGTGCTCATCAATATTTACCTCTTTAGATTGCCCAATGATGGAGAACTTATATTTTGGAATGGTTGCTTTGGATTTTCATTCAGAGTCATAATTGTCTTTTTTTATGACAACCATAATTATCAATAATAATCATCATCAACATTATCTCCGTCTCTTTCTTCATTTATATGGAAAGGCTCTGAATGAAAATCGTTGCTTATACCATCAATGAATAATGAAAGCTATGAGATCTGAGCGCTTGGTTGTTTTATAGCATCTTTGATTTTGAATCGTTTTTTACACACGGAAATATTACCTGTACTATATTGAGAAAAGAGCTTTAAGGCGCGACTTATAGACACCTGGATTTTCTGCCTTTATACACTCGATTTCGGATTTTCCAGTCAAATTACCATTATGCCCCCACATTTTTACTCATCCAAACGAACTGCCAGTTCATTTCAGCATTTGTTTGGATAAATGATTCATCCGAACGAATGCCGAATTGTAAATTTAGTTCATTCGAACGAATAGGCAGAACAGTGTTCATTCGTTCGAATGAACGGGTTGGCTCATTCGAACGAATGTATCAGAGAGCAATGGAAAATTACAGTCATTCTCTCGAATGTCATTCGTTCGAATGAATCAATCCGTTCATTCGAATGAATGACATATATACGTTCATTCGTTCAAATGAACAGCTGAGTTCATTCGAATGAATGAGAACTTATATAAAAACAATCATTCGATTGATCGACGAAACCCTAACCCTCTCCTTCCTTCGAAGCTCTCCCTGATTCTCAAACCCTAATTCGAAGCTCTCCCTCTCCCTCTCCCTCCTACGAAGTTCTCCCTGATTCTCCAACCCTAGTTCGACGCTTTCCCTCTCCCTCTCCCTCCTTCGATGCTCTCCCTGATTCTCAAACCCTAGTTCGAAGTTCTCTCTCTCCCTTTCCCTCTCCCTCCTTCGAAGCTCTCCCTGGTTCTCAAACCCTAGTTCGAAGTTCTCCCTCTCTCTCTCCCTCTTCGGCTCCGTCTCCCTCATTCTCAGTTCTCCGTCCCTCATTCGTAGCTCCCTCTCCCTCTCCCTTTCCCAATCGTTCGGTAATTCCTTGCTCCCCATTCATTCGAACGTCTCCCCATTCATTCGAACCAATCACCCCCATTCATTCGAACCAATCCCTCTCTCTCTTTCTTCTTCTCTTTCCAAAAATAATTGGTTTAAATGGCATCTTCATCTTTGAAAATGAAATCAACAGCAATAAAGGGAGGGAAGAAACAAAGGAAGGACATGGCATTCGACCCCAACCATTTCATAGCTTCGGAAGCTGCGACCCTATATAGAGAGGATTTCTTCACACGATCGTATATATTTGGTAAAATCATGGACATTTCATTTTTCACATCATTTGGATTAAAAATTCAATCTTATTTTGAAAAAATGGGTTGGGGATCCTTTTTGGCATTGAAACAAGATATGTATTTTAGTTTAGTTAGAGAATTTTATGCCAATGTAGAAAGATTTACTGATGAGTACCTTAAAAACATCAGTACGAGGTCATGAAATTGTTCTTTCACGAGAAAGGTTGGACCACAAATTTAAATTCTTCAAAGATGTCATTTTTAAGTATGAGACAAGTACATGGCCTAGTGATGTTGAGGGGTTCGATGTTTTGGTAGTCCTTAATGAAATGTGTGGGAGGACATATATTACAAAAAAGAAGACCCCCCCACCCCCTCCTCTCTGAAGAATCTAATATTGGAAGCACGAATTATCCATCACATAATTGTCCAATGTTTTTTTCCTAGAAAAGGGAATACTAGTGTGACCTGGTTTGATATGTTTCTTATTTAGTGCATCATGAATGGAAAACAAATCTCCCTCTCCCATATCATCATAAATCATATGCGCGCCTACCGTAAGACCAGAAGATGTAATCTTCCCTACGGTTTTTTTCTTTCTTCATTCTTTGAAGAACGCGGAATCCCTCTTCCCCCCGATGATAAAGTATGCATACACCGATATGATTATTTTAATCATTCAACTTTGAAGATGATGGGATTTCACCTCGACACAGTTAGTAAGAAATGGCTCTCCAAATTTGTCGAGGCATCTCAAGTTGAGGTTCACAGTTCACCTGAGCCATCTAAGGCACGTGAGGTACACGAACCACGCGAGGCAGGGACTCCTCCTCAAGAAGGATCTATTGGAATAAGCACGCAGCAGATTCTTGATAGCATATCTACTCTAGAGGAGAATATGGATCAGAGATATGATCACCTTACTGCAAGGTTGAATGTTATGCAGAATCAGATTTTAGATAGTTTGAGGTTGCCAGTGCTTTTAGCACAAGATCAGGGGATAAGAGCAGAAACAGATGGTAGTTTACGAGCAAGGGTATCTAAAGAAGCAGCAGGAGCAGTTTTTCCCCCTATTCGTCCATTTGGATTAGCAGCTTCAACTTCAGGATCAGCATCTAGCACTCCTGCTCGTCCTAGTCGATTTAGAGCACCTTATGCACCCCTGCTCTTCTAACTGGATTAGCAGTTTCAGGCCCCCCTGTTCGGCCGAGTGGATTAGCAGCTTCTGGCCCCCGTTCTAGTCCCGACTGGAGTTGCAGCAGCTATTGGCCCCCGTTCTGTTTCTACTAGAGTTACAGCAGCTTCTCCCCCCCGTTCTCGTCCGACTGCACTTATTCCATTGAAGCCACCTCAGTCTGTTGCATCTGTACCCCCACTTGATGCACTTGTTTCACCTGCCTCTACTCCTCCGACTGTTGCACCAGTTGATGCACCTATTGTACCTCCTGCTTCTGCACCTTCTACATTGCTCCGGATAACTCTTCTATTTGATGTAATTTTGATTTTTTTATATTGACATGTAAAAGAGATGCTGTAAATTTCATATTTTGAATAAATATATTCTACTATTTATCAGATTTTTATGGTGAATTCTTACTTTAAACATATTATTTTGAACAGATGTTGTAAATTTCATATTTTGTAGCCTTGAAAAACATAATATGGTGCCATTCATTTGATTTTCATACTTTCCATAATCATATTCAAACTGACAAATTCAAATTCGTTTATTAAATGAAATGGTTCCCATGTTGTTTATTTAAAACAAAAATATAGATTTTTTAAAAGTCTACTATTCCTATAACAAAACTACATCTACAATGGACCCTCAACGAGTGCTTTACCCTGCTATGATGAATTCTCCAACCAGATGCCGTTAAAGAGCATTCTTAACTTAAATATCAGAATAAATCTACTTCAATCGGAAGCCGTTCAAGAGCATTCTTAACTTAAATAGTAGAAACAACATACAAGAAAGTACATTGATTTCATATGGATATATTTTCATCAAAAATCAAAACAAAGTACATTTATATACTAAAATCAATACATTTCCACTCTTATCTTCAACAGAGTATATTTTTACTGAAATCAATACATTTTCCACTTAAAATTAATACATTTCCACTCCTATCTCCAATTCATTGATTCCACTAATCTTAGAAATCGTCATTATCTCTAAGATAACCAGATCATTGCATAACATTTAAAAAAATCACATTAGAACATATGGAACAGTTATATGTCGATTGGTCAAATAATATCTATATCAACTAAAGAAAGAACTTACTTGGGTTATGATAAAAGAGTTATATGTCGAATCGTCACTAAAATTGTAAGACCCACCATCCTGTGGAAAAAACATTGAGTTGTTAGTCTTTATTACCTTATTGTGACTGTAGAAAAGATATGAATATGCACTTACTTGGTCAACTTGAGACAAACTCGCTGTTTGTGATTCATGAAAATTATCTACATTAGGAGTAACATTTAAATCTACACTCGAAGATGTCTGTGTAGTAATTATATTCGGACAGGTTCTAGAATTATGGCCAGTATTTTTGCAAACCTTACATTTTTTTCCATTCAGTTGATTCTCTACAATCTCAAATGCAGAAGGATCTCGATGTATAGATGTCTGGCCCTATAATGAATTTTTTGAATCTGGATGACATCCTCTAGAATGTTGCATAATAGGGTGACTGATTGGCTTATTATGAATAACAAGATTTTGAAGATGATTTAGGAGCACCTCTTATCATACGGAGACAAATGTCTATATTTGTTCTTAATACCTTCAAAGTGTACATCTAATACATCCACAGGCCTCTTCCTTTCAATATTCAAGTCGTCTAATGAGATCAAGTCGATTCTCCATTTTGGGTGTATATCATCTAAATGTAAATTGCTCATCCATTGCATTTTGTGCGCACACGGTAGGCCCATTGAAGCTGTAAACTCTTCCATACAAATGGGTGGAAATGATTTATTCATAAGCATAGCGTATTGGTTGTGAACCTCATTTTTTGCGAAATGAGAAAGTTTGGCGTTTAATTCATCAAAAAAAGGAACAGACACAGTATGAGCAAACCGGATATTTTCATCCTCAAGTTGAATCTTAAACTCTTTAAATTGATTTTCAATGATATGGGCTATCTTTTTTCCGATAACATCTAAGTCACCAGTAGATATAGCTGTATAACTTTTCAAAACAGAATGTGCACCCTCAACCCTTGAAGTAGCTCGATTATTAAAATGTAAACACCAGTCGATCCATGTCTTGACGAATTATTTTCTATATGGGATTCACGTACTTATTAAGTAGTTCACTGTCTGCGAATCATTTCTGAAATTTTGTTTGAATGCCTCAAACGCTGTATTGAATGCTTCTTCGGTTGGGTACTCAATCATGTCATTCCATTCGGTAAAAAATGCATTCCAGTCTTCAAATTTCTTAGATAAAGGTTTATAACGAGCAACAATATTTTTGTTGATGTGCCAAGAACACAAAATATGTACAGCATTAAGGAATTCCAAATCAATGACATTCTTTAATGTCAATTTCCAATCAGTCAAAAGAATTTGTCGATCATGCTGCACTCCTAAGACCTTTTTAAATATTTGTAATGCTCATACATAATCTTCAAATTTCTCATTTCTTACAAATGCAAAGCATGAGCAGAAATTCTTATTGAAACTTGTCACACCAACTTATGAAGCAAAGGCTATGATATCGGTTAGTTTTGTACGTGCAATTCATCAGAAAGACATTATGATATGCTTAGTAAGTAAAATTGACTTTGGATGTGCAAAACATAGATGTGACAGATGACAATCACTGTCATGGTGAATAAAATATTAGTAACCACCTTCCTAAAGATCTTCTATCAGAGATTCAATTGTAGTTCGACCCCTTAATTACTCTTTCTGAAGCGAAAAACTAAAGTTGTGTAAATCAGCCGCTGATATTCCAATATCTGGATTTTGATTTCTAAGGGTCATCAAAATTTTCCGTGATGATATATTGCTACTCCTCATTTCAATGATCATTCTTTTCTCAGCATCTGAAAAACATCTTGTAATTGGATGACCTAATAATAAATTCGATATATTATGATTGTGTTCCAAATTCTTTATGGTCAACTTCCATTACCCATCAACAATCTGTTTTCCATTCACTTCAAAAGGACAATTGTATTGGCGAGAGTATACTTTCATTTTTCTCTCATCATCTTCCAAGCTAACTGTGCTACGGTATTTACCTCCTCTATCACAGCCAATGACTAATTTATTTTCTTTATTACATGACCTCTTTATGCTAGATACAAATCCTTATTCAAAAGCGATATTCTTAACATAATTTATAAGGTCTTCACGACTTGAAAGACATCCCTCAACGAACTCCATGCCACTTGAGGATTAAAAACTATCTCTAAAACACTAATAAGATTTCTAGAAAAAATGAGATAGGAGAGAGTTACTTTCATTCGAGATAAGAGATCTATACATTAGCTTGAGAGAGACAACTTTGAACTGAGATAAAAGATTGGGAGAGTGTGTTTAAAGAAAGGTTTAAGGGAGAAGGGATTGAAAAGAAAGGTTTAAGGGTTTGGGATTGAAAAGGGGTTCAAGGGTTTGGGGTTGAAAATGGGGTTTTAGGAAGAAGTATTTGAAAAAGGTGGTTCAAAATGGGTTTTAAGGGTTTAGGATTGAAATGGGGTTCAAGGGTTTGGGATTGAAAAAGGGGTTGAAAATGAGGTTGTAGGGAGAAGTCTTTAAAAAATATGGTTGCAAATGGGGTTTAACGGTGAAAAGGGGTTTAAGGGTATGGGATTGAAGAGGGTTGAAAATGGGGTTTAAGGGAGAATGGATTGAGAAATGGGTTTAAGGGAGAAGAGAGAGGGAGAGGGAAACGACGCTTTAGGGTTTTAAATGGAATGAAACGAGTGAAATTTCGTGGAGGATCACTTATATACATTCTCATTCGTTCGAATGAACGGGTTAGTTCATTCAAACGAATGAACGTATATATGTTCATTCTTTCTAATGAACAAAGTTGTTCATTCGAACTAGTGGGCAATATATGTCATTCGTTTGAATGAACGGGTTGATTCATTCGAACAAATGACATTCAAGTGAACGACTGTAAAAAACCAGTGCTCTCGAATGTCATTTGTTCGAATGAACAGGTTGATTCAGAGAGAACGACTGTAATTTTCCATTGCTCTCTGATACATTCGATCGAATGAACCAACCTATTCATTCGAACGAATGAACATTGTTCTGTCCATTCGTTCGAATGAACTAAATTTACACTTCGGCATTCGTTCGGATGAGTGATTCATCCGAATGAAAGCCGAAATGAATTGACAGTTCGTTCGGATGAGTAAAAAAGCAGGGGTATAATGGTAATTTGACCCAAAAATCTGAAATCGGGTGTGTAAAGGCAGAAAATCCGGGTGTCTGTAAGTCGTGCCTTTTTATATAGGGAAATGATATGTGCACTGGATTTTACACCATGGTGCACTGAATGTGTACGGCATTATTCCATTTTCCCCATTTTGCCCACATCACTACACACAAACTCTCTCTCTTAATACGTCACTCTCACTTGAATGCGCAGGTATTTTTTTCTCTAGAATTCATTTTTTTTCTTGTTCAATATATGATTTTACATTTATCAGATTTGATTATTTTTTATGACTAAAATTTCTTTTTCAGATTTTTCTTTTTTTCTATTTTTTATCTTAATAATTGGCTAAAAATTTCTATTGATTGAAATTTGTAAATGAGTAATAAACTGAAATTTTTTTGCCAAATTTTTTTCAAGCACCAAAATTATTATACTTACTTTTTGACAATAGACTGATTTTTTTTCGACATCAATATCCAAAAATTTATCTTGTCCGGAATTTGTAATTGAGCTTTTGGACTGAAAGATTAAACAAATTTTTTACTCAAAATAATTAAATTAGGGAAATGATATGTGCATGGTCTTTGCCCATTAATTTTTTTTTATACTGATGACAACAAAAAATTTCAGCCAATTGCCATGGCAATGTTCGAAAAAAAAATAAAAGTTTGCTCTATTTTTTAGGCAAAATTTAAATAATTTTTTTCAACCCAAGCTCATATTAAAAAATTTAGTCGAGTTGATAATTATAATGTTGTTGTGGAAAAAAAAAAGTCGATTCTCTGAGAATATTTTTTTTTTTGAAAAAGTGGGTAATAAAAAGGGAAAAATAAGATCTAATGAATATAAAATCAAAATTTTTTTTTTTTGACCCTTGTCAAAATCCTTCTCTCAGTCGAAAAAACATGAGCGATAGAGAGAGAGTCTACATCAGCGTGAACCAGAAAACCCAGGGAGGGGAGAGAACTGACCGGAGCTTCGATGACCCTCGCGAGGACCAGGTGGGGCAACGGGAGACAGCAGAAGGGGTTGGATGGCAGCTTCCAAAGAGACGTAGTTCCCGGAATGGCAGAGTCGGTTCGTCAGTCACACTGTTCGTCGGAAATCTTCCAGATTCTATTTCAAAGGGACGATTGCAGGGGTTGTTCTGTCGGTGGGGGGCCTGTCCTTGATACCTTCGTCCCCAAAAAGAAAGACATTTCAGGCAAAACCTTTGCATTCATCCGGATGTATAAAGGGGGTCAAGCAGAAAGGGCAATCAGAGAGCTAAATGGGCATTCCTTGGACGGTCATCGTCTGCAAGTCAACCCGGCGCATTTCCAAAGGGGAGATAAACCCAGGAATCCTCCATCCTTCAGATCAACCCGACTTTCAGCCAGGTAGTCCCACGGAATTTTACTGGTCCTCCCAAAGTCGAGCGGCGTTGGGCGGATGTGGTTGCTTCCCGTGGTTCTCCACTGCTTGTCAAGGCTGTTCCAGAGTTAAGAGAGATGTTTGTCCCGGTACCCTTAGAGGACGAGACCAAGATTAAGGATTGGCTTTCCAAGGCGGTGGTTATCTCGATGACGGGAGATCTTACTCATGCAGATATTCTTCAGATTCTCCGCCTTAAGGGTTTCTCCGATCCTAAGATTAGCAGGATTGGGGAAGCTTGCTTCCTGGTGAGCTTCAACTCAGAGGCAGAGGCAAAATCCCTTGTGGAAATCGCTGCAGAACTGAGGGATCTGAGAATCAGAGGGAGATGGTCCCAAGATTTATTTCAACATTTCAGACAAGCTAGAGTTCGTTGCTTTGGTTTCCCTCTAGAAGGTTGGTCGGAAGAAGTGATTCGGACCTTCGGGGAACGAATGGGTAGGGTTCTTGAGATCGATCCTCAGAATCTTTCAAAGGAAGACTGCTCCTCTCTCAACTTACTGCTTGAGCTGAGGATCACCGATCGAATCCCACCTTTGGTAAATCTGATCTTGAATGGGAAACCTTTTGTGGTATCCATTGTAGAATCTGATCATCTCCCATCTCATCTGTACCGGCCGGAATCTTCGTCGAGGCAGGCTTCCACTTCGCCGGATCGATCGAAGCCATCCATACAAAAGCAGAAGACACGTGTCTCCCATGCAGAAAACTCGAAAACCAAGAAATCTGTAGATGTCAATAGGGCGGCAGAGAGTCAGTCTCAAGGGACGAATGGGATGGAGAAGCAGCTGCTTACAGTGAGCTAGGGAGCCAGAATGAAGAGACATATGAGGGGTCTTCTATGATGAGAAGTCCTTCGGTGGTCCAATGGTAATACTTGCAGCAGCTTTTAGCTCTGGCTGAAAGGAGATTAGCTCGTCTCGAGAATGCGTGGGAGAAGTTGGATACTTCTCTTCTTGACTTTAAGTCTGGGCCCGATTATCAAAACAGTGGTGCACAAAATAAGAAAATAGATAATATCTATGATCAGGCCCCACTAACTTCACAAAGGGCAGTTTGTCAGGCAGAAAGATCTACTCCACCAGATGATATCACTGTGCAAGAACTTTTTTCAGTTCCATGTGTCGGCCCTACCCTGTCTATCCTTGGGATGGAGCTGAACTCTAAGCTCCCAGTTGGGAGTTCAGACAGTTGGTTCCAAGAGGAGGAGGGTGAATCACTGATGAAGCTTTTTCAAGAAACTATAGAAAAATCTGAGAGGAAAAAAGAAAAAGAAAAATCAGAAGAAGGATATATTCTAGAAAATCTTGGATTAAAGGGTTATTCAGAATATGACAGTGCAGAAATCCTCAAAATTGGAAAAGAAATTGGGATTAGCTTCGGTGATGACTCTCAGGCAGAAAATGACCTCCATTCAATAGAAGAAAGAGATTTTTTCACAGGTTTAGCTACCAGAATTCCTAGGAAAAATGTTGTCAGGAACTCTTTCTTTAAATTCCATTGCAGTAAGCTTCGGAAGCTTCGAGGGGGGACTAAGGCCAACTCCAGTACTCCCTAAAGATTTGTCAGCTGGTGATTCTATCTCAGATCAGGCTGCTGAAGACACAGAAAAGATCAACAGGTGCGAGGAGGAAGTTAAGTTTCTTAATGAAGATTCTTAGTTCGAATGTTCGGGGTCTCGGCCTTCGAGAAAAAAGGGGAGCGATTCGTCGCTTTATCAGGAAAAACAGAGTAGAGATGTTGTTTATTCAAGAAACAAAAAGAGCAGACCTGAGTACCTCTTTCATCAGAGAGATATGGGGCTCACAAGATTTTGATTTCTTCTTCAAATCGGCAGATGGATCGTCTGGCGGGCTACTCATGTTGTGAAATCCTTCTCTTTTCAAAGCATCAATGAGAAGAGAGGACTCAAGATCAATTTCAGTTAAAGGACAACTAATCAATGAAGGTGTGGATGCTTGCTTTACTAATATCTACGGTCCAAACATAGAAGGAGAAAGAGAGGCCTTTTGGGTTGAACTGGATGACATTCAATGTTGGAGTCCCTCAGTCTGGTGCTTGGGTGGAGATTTCAACGTGGTTAGATTCCCATCAGAAAGAAAGGGAGGTTGTCGCTACACGAGAAGTATGGAGGATTTCTCTGACTTTATTTCTAGGAACGACCTTTCTGATCTTCCGCTTATTAGAGGGCGATTCACCTGGAGTAATGGTCAACCAAGGGGGGCTTCGAGTAGGTTGGACAGATTCCTTACTTCTACGGGATGGGATTTAATCTTCACCAATGCAAGCCAGATAAAACTCTTTAGTCCCATCTCCGATCATTGTCCGGTATTACTTGATACCGTAGAGATAGATTGGGGCCCTAAACCTTTTCGCTTTAGCAACGTATGGTTGGACAACCCGAAGTTTATACAGTTGGTTAAAGTGTGGTGGGATGAATTTAACATTTATGGGCGGGGTGGCTATGTTCTCTCTAAAAAACTTATTCTCTTGAAATCAAAGATAAAAGATTGGGTCAAATCTTCTGGTGGCCCAGTTAAAGATAGAAAAGAGGCAGCCCTCATAGAATTGGAAGGTTGGAATAGGTTGGAAGAGGAGCGTGATCTTGAGGAGGAAGAGCTTGTATTCAAAAAAAATAGTAGAGCCACTCTTTGGGATTGTATGCGGCTAGAAGAAGTGGAATGGAGGCAGCGTTCCAGAGCTCTTTGGTTGAAGGAAGGGGACAAGAACACTAAATTTTTCCACAGATGCGCCAACATTCGGAAAGCCACAAATTCCATTCGTTCATTAGTCGTGGATGGTAGACGTGTAGTGGATAAGAATGGAATTAGGGAGGCAGTGCAGAATTATTTCTCTGCCATCTTCCGGTCTTCTCCTGAGCTCCCCCGTCCTTCCTCCCCTCTCCCTGCTTCTTCTCCCGCCACCCCTCCTGGTGACTTCTCGTCGTGGGCTTCGGACTCGGGTATCATCTTGCCCTCTTCTATTTTCCTTTACTCTGACAATTATCTGCATAGACATCGTGGTGTGTTCTCGAGACTTGCCTTTCAGGTTACAGGTTCTGATGATCCGATCTATCGGATTGGAGATGGTGTCTTCACCGACGGACCCCTACTCTTCTTTGATATCAGGAAGCACAATCGATCTTCAAGAACTTTTCCGGAACATAGTCCATCAGTGGGATGTCCCAGATTCTTCAGCACGAGGACTGATAGCATCACAGCGATTACATTTTCTTCTGGGTGGCCTGCTGCGCTACCTCGGATGGAGCATCTTCTTTCTACTGTGGAGTTTGGAAATCACCAGTTGCGGTTCTTCTTTGAAGACAACTCTCCCGGCAGAGTAGCATCGACATTCACTCACTCACTTCCTTGCTCTCTAGGCTTGGCATCAGTGGCTTCACGTCTTTTCTCTGATCGGGTACTATCATCCATATCTTCTTCTGCTTTCCCTAACTATGATGATTATTTCTTGGGTGTTAACTCATCCCCCTTTCCCCTTGTATTGCATTTGCCTTTTTCCCTAAGTGAGAATTATCCTGCCATAGTATCCAGAGGTTCCATCTCCCCTTTTAGGAAGCTTTTTTTTGCCTCATTGCGTTCTCAGAGTACCTCTAGGCCTTCGATGGAGGGGGTTCAATTCAGACGAGTTAGCAGGGAGAACTCCATCTGGTTGGAATCAGAATTCTCTCCTGGGGAAATCAGGGCGGCTTTAGATGATCTAGGTGGGGATAAGGCCCCTGGTCCAGACGGTTTCAATTTTAATTTTTTCAAATCTTGCTGGGATACCGTGGGCCCTGATTTTCTTAAGGTCTTTGAAGAATTTCACAGAGATGGAATTATCAACAAAAGCATGAAAAATTCCTTCATTACCTTAGTACCAAAGAGAGTTGGCCCGGCAGATCTTTCTCATTACCGGCCAATTATTCTTCTTGGTAGTGTCTATAAACTCCTTGCTAAGGTCCTTGCTGAGAGGTTGAAGAAAGTTCTGCCTGAGATTATAGGTGATTCCCAAGGAGCCTTTGTGGAGGATAGACAGATCTTAGATGGAGTTCTAATTGCCAATGAACTTGTCCACCAAAGGCAGAAGGAGAAGAAACAAGGGCTGTTGTTTAAAATTGATATGGAGAAGGCTTATGATTTTGTAGACTGGTCTTTCGTCAGTTATCTCTTTGCTAAAATGGGTTTTGGGCGTACTTGGTGTCAGTGGATGAGGGCCTGCATTGAGGATACTTCATATTCTATCCTAGTTAATGGCTCTCCGATCCCACAAATACAAGCAAACAGAGGTTTAAGACAGGGAGATCCTCTTTCCCCCTTCATCTTCACCCTGGTCAGAGAGAGTTTGAATAAATTGGTGGAGAAAGCTGTAGAGCTTGGGATTGTTAAGGGGTTTAAATCGGCAGCAGAGGGTCCTATAGTCTCACATTTACAGTTTGCTGATGATACCTTGTTCTTTTGTGAGCCAGAGCGCCAAGAGCTATTGGGCTTCAAGGCAATTCTCAGGTGTTTTGAACTGGTGTCAGGTCTCAGAATCAATCTCAGAAAAAGTAACATAATTGGGATAAATGTGGCAGAGGACATTCTCAAGGATTTTGCAGAGGTAATTGGGTGTGGTACTGGAAAACTTCCTTTCATTTATCTAGGCCTTCCGGTAGGTGGGAACCCTAGGTTTAAGAAATTCTGGACCCAGTCGTCGAGAAAATTGAAAGAAGATTGATAGGTTGGAATAGGAAGTATCTCTCACTTGGGGGTAGGGTCACCCTCATCAAATCAGTCTTGATGAATCTCCCTACCTATTACCTCTCCCTTTTTGCGATGCCCAAAGGGGTATCTGGGAGGATTGAACTAATCTTCAGGAAATTCCTTTGGGGTGATAATGAATCAAAAAAGAAGGTTCACTTGGTAACTTGGTCGGAAGTGATCAAACCAAAATCAAAGGGTGGACTAGGTTTAGTTCCACTTCAACTGAGAAATCATGCTCTGTTATGTAAGTGGGCCTGGAGATTTGGAAGGGAGCAGGATGCTTTGTGGGTGAGGCTATTGTCAGCTAGATTTGGAGTGGAGGAGACTAGTGGTTGGTCGTTGAGTAAGAATGTGGAGAAGAAAGGGTCCTCGATGCTGAGGTCTTGGTGGAAATTAGGACAGGGGGGGGATATAGTGGGCTATATCTATAAGAGTAGAACAAGACTTTTAGTGGGAAGAGGTGATAGAACTCGATTCTGGAAGGATTTGTGGTTAGGGGATAGGCCACTTATGGAAGTTTTCCCGCGACTATTTAGGATCACCGGTAACAAAGAAGCATTAGTGCAGGATTGCTACACAGTGGACGGAAATCAGATATCTTGGTTTTTGGACTTCCGGAGAGCCCTCCGATCTTTTGAGGTTGAAAGTCACGAGTCTCTGTTAGAAATGTTGAAGGAATCTCCTATCTCCTTAGGTGATGCAGATGAACTTGTGTGGACTGGGGATTCGTCTGGCAGCTTCTCGGTGAAAAGTTTGGTTGATCTGGCTTTGCATCATCATTCCCCGGAGGAGTCCACATCTACCTTGGCTTGGAAAGGAGTAGCCCCTCCTAGGGTTCAAATCTTCGTCTGGTGTGTGTTAAAAGGTAGAATTTTAACTAGAGTGGAGCTAAGGAGAAGGGGTTTGCTAGGCTCTGAGGACAACCACATCTGCCCTCTTTGTGACTTGGTGGAGGAAGACTCAGATCATCTTTTTATTGGGTGTCAAGTGGCGAGGAGTCTTTGGACTAGCCTATTGAACCTTTTAAATATTCCTTGGGTCTTCAATAGAACTTGTGTTGGCTCCTTCGAATCGTGGTTCCTATCGAGGTTGCCTCCGAGAGTAAAATCGGCTTGGAACACTATCCCGGCAGTTATCTTGTGGACCATTTGGAAGGAAAGAAATGCTAGGGTCTTTGAAGGAAAGTTATTAGACATTAATGAGCTCTTACAATCAGCACATTGGAGACTCTGCATTTGGCTTCTCTCTAGCAAGGAATTCAGTGGTCTAAAACCTTCGGATTTACTATCATCTTGGGAAGGTTGTATGAGGGGACATAGAAGGTTAGTGCGCTCCTCTGAAAGGTGGACTCCCCCAGAACAATCTTTCATGAAATTTAACATGGATGGGGCAGTCAGAGGTAAACCGGGGCCAGCAGGAATTGGGGGGGTACTTAGGAATCACGAAGGAATTTCGTCTATCATCTTCAGTTAGTCAATTGGAGTTAGAGATTCCAATGAGGCAGAAATCCTTAGTATTAGGCGAGCTTTAATCATCTGGAAAACCTATGGGTGTGGAAAATTAATTATCGAAGGGGACTGGGCAAATGCGATCAAATGGGCTAAGGGACTTAAGCGCCCCCCTTGGAAATTGATCATCACAGTTAGGGAAGTCAGAGACCTGGCTGCTGGGATGGACGTCTCCTTTAATCAGATCAGGCGTGAAGCAAATGGCGTGGCAGATTATTTTGCCAAACTTGGAGTTTTGGACCAGTTTTCCGGCCTTTTCTTTTTATGACTTTATATGTTCCTTTTGCCGCTCATGTATTGTGTGGCTTGTTCTCTTTTATTATTATCTTTCCTGGTCCTCTTTTATCTTGGGTCTAATTCTGTTAGTCCCTCCTTATCTTTTGTACTTATTTCCTTCTCTTAATGAAATCTCTTTGTTACTGCTCAAAAAAAAAATGAATATAAAATCAAATATTGAAAAGAAAAAAAAATGAGAACATGGGTTTAATCCAATTCTCTGGACCTATATTCTTATTTTCTTCAATTTCAATATTTGATTTTGTGTTCATTAGATCTGGTTTTTTTTTTTCCTTTTTATAATCCATATTTTTTTCAAATTTTCTTTTTTCTCATCTCGACTGTTTTGTCTCAACAATCGGTTTTTTTCCACAACAACGTTATAATTTTCAACTCGGCTAAAATTTGTAAATTGGCTTGTATTAAAGAATTTTGATTTAAATTTTTTAGTTTGAAAAATGGACCAATTTTTTTTTCTGTAATTTTCCCATGACAATTGGTTGAAGTTTTTTGTTGTCACCGATATAAAAAAAAAAAAAGTTAGTGGGCAAAAACTGTGGTGCACGTATCATTTCCCTAATTTAATTATTTTTAGGTCAAAAAGTTTCATCTAAAGTTTTTCAGTCCAAAAGCTTAGTTACAAAGTTCGAACAAGATGAATTTTTTGATATCTATTGTCAAAAAAAGTTGGAATAATAATTTTGTAATTGAAAAAATATTGGTAATTTTTTTTTTTTTACTTTAGTACTAATTTACAAATTTCAATCAAGATAAAATTGTAACCCATTACTAAGACAAAAAAATAGAGAATATAGAGAAAAATCTGAAAAAGAAATTTTATTTATATAAAATAATCAAAGTTAATATAAGTAAAGTCATATATTGAAAAAGAAAATAGTTTTAAATTCTAGAGAGAGAAAAATACTCAAGCGTTTGGGTGAGAGTGCTTTGTTTAGTGGGAGAATTTCTGTACACATACAATGCACCGTGGTGTAAAAACCACGGTTCACATATCATTTTTTTTTTTTAATTGACGTGTGAAAAACGACGAGATACCCAGCGTAAAACTGCCACGGGTGGACCCCTACCCCTAAGGCACACCAAGGTTAGGCCATGGAGGCTTGAACTCATGACCTTCCATTTCCTGAGGCGAGAGGTAACCAGCTGAGTTACATTCATGTGGGTATATCATTTCCCTTTATTTATTATTCCATTTGATATCTATCTTAGAATTTAGATTTTAGACTAAGTCCACCTTAAACCCACATTGAACGCCTAATTGGTTTAATGACAACTTAAGTTACACCTGCCTTTACAAGGAAACTAGCTATTTTAAAATTATTAAACTTGTGAGTTTTCAAAATCCCTTCTATGATGGAGCTTCAATGGGCCACCTCATTCCAATAACCTTTCTCTACTATTATTATTGTTTTTTTTTAAATTGATAATGAGTTCTCTATTCTCTGGATTTCATCACTGTGCTCTTGTCAATATTTACCTCTCTAGACTGCCCAATGATGGAGAACTCATATTTTGGTGTGGCTGCTTTGGATTTTCATTGAGTCATTAATTGTCCGTTTTTTACGACAACAATAATTATCAATAATAATAATCATCATCAACATTATCTCTGTATTTTTCTTCATTTATATGGAAAGGCTCTAAATGAAAACCCTTATACCATAAATGAATAATGAAAACTATGAGATCTGAGGGCTTGGTTGTTTTCTAGCTTCTTTGATTTGTTCACTGAATCTTTTTTTACACAGGGAAATATTACCTGCCTATATTGAGAAAAGTGCTCTTTATATATTATTCCATTTGATATCTATCTTGGAATTTAGATTTTAGACTAAGTCCACCTTAAACCCACATTGAACACCTAATTAGTTTAATGACAACTTAAGTTACACTTGCCTTTACAAGGAAACTGGCTATTTTAAAATTATTGAACTTGTGAGTTTACAAAATCCCTTCTATGATGGAGCTTCAATGGTCCACCCCATTTTCAATTACAAAACTTAAGTTACACTTGCAAAATTACTAATTAAATTACTATTTTTAATTTTTTTAAGATGGCTAATTTATTCAATCTTTCTTCTGATATTGCAGAACGAAAATAAAATTTTATCAGTTTTAAATTTGAAAACTTGTTTCTGCAGATGCAACTGTAACTGGTATAGTCAACATTATTCTATAAGCAATCCATACATTTGAAAAACAACAATTTATTCTTTTTATATAATTTAGTATTTCAATTGTTTCTTTTACTTCTTTTGGTACTACATTTTTCAAAATTTGCAATACTGAAAATAATTTTCTTCCATCAATATAAAAAATCATGTCATGTCTTAGAAAATCTTCAACCTTATTATAAGAACTCTTCAAACTATTATTATCTAAATAATTTAACTTTTTCAAATCAAACAAAAATCCAAAAGTATATTTATATCTTTGAAATTGTTCAAATCTAGTCTTAAGTCTCATAAGAGCTAAAAGATTATTCTCATCAAAATGTTCTTTTTCTACGCATAATACGTTTTTCACGAAATAAAGGTTTAATTTATATTTTTCTAGCAATCTCTTTAGCATCAATCATTGTAGATTCAAATTTATTTTCTCTTTGAGTTTCAAAAAAATAAATGAGTCATTTTAAACATTTTAAAGCGACGTCAATATTCATGTCTTTTGCTTGTAAAGTTTTGATAGTTTTATTAACTACAAACAATATATTATACCAAATAAGAATTCAAAATTTTTCAAGTTTTAATGTTGCTAAGTCTTTAGGATCACTCCTTGTTTTAGGATTTTCACAAGTGTTCGCTAAGTCAATTAAAGCATCTCTAATTTGTGGAGTTTGGAATCTAATTTCTTTTACACTTTCAATTTGACTTTCTCAACGTGTTTGTGATAATGGCTTAAGTGTGATACCTTTTACATAATCTTTAAAAATTGTCCACCACTTTGTAGAAAACGAAAAATATATTATATATACGTTGTACAATTCTAAAATGTTTTACTTGAAAACAAGAATTTACCATATCACAAAGTGTCAAGTTAAGACTAATAACCATAAGGCGCGTATAGAATTCTCTGGCATTTATTTGTAGTACCCTATTTTGTACTCTTTTATTTTTCCCTTAAACCATTATCATATCATTGTCCTCTTATATCATCAATATCAAGTTCAAGAGTTTTTAGAACATTTATAAGTTCATTAAAAAGTTTTTATCTCGATGTATCGTCCACCTTTAAAAATCTTAAGAAAAACTCTTCTACTTTTATTGGACTTGTTAAAATATCCACATAACATATCATGATAGACAGTTGTTCTTAATGACTTATATCTGGAGTATAATCAAGGATAGTTGAAAAATATTTTTTTCTTTGATGCTTTTAGTTATTGCATTCTTTACCTCATCCGCTAACAAAAGTATTAATTTATTTTGAATTTTATGACCAAGATAGTGGTAATGAATTTCTTTATCTTTAATACGTCGAATGTGCTCTTGTATTATAGGGTCAAATTCGGCGATCATTTCAATAAAAGTTAAAAAATTTCAATCACTTTCTTCATAAATTTTTTCATTATCTCTATGAAATACCAAATTGTTTTTAGGAAGAGCTTTCACAACACCAGTTATTATTAATAATACTTGTCTCCAATGATCCTGTCTTTATTAATTTGTTCTTGCATAGTTTTATTAATTATTTCATTTTTTTGCAACCTTATTTCCAATTCCATCCATCTTAGTAATATGGTTATTACTAGTTTAATGGCTCTTAAGTCTATAATCAAGATTTTTCTAGTCATTAATTCCTTCCTTTGCCAATTTGCCAATTCAGTTTTGATTCAATCTTGCTTAAAGAGCTTATAGCAAAAACATAATATTTTATCCAAAACAATTGAGTAAACTAGCCATATTTTATCATATTTTTTTCCATTTGGTAAATATCGAATATAATTTGTGATAGAAAAATGTCTATTTTTTTAATGTTTTTTAATATCAGTATCTCTTATGGGACCTCTTTTTACTAATATGTCTCTCAAATTTTGGTCAATATTTTTTTAATTACTGAGATCGTAAATGTTTAAAGGAACATGTTCATTGAAATTTTTATTTTCTTCATTCTTATTTTCATTATCACTTTCATCCTGATCCATATGTTCTTCATTCACCAAGTTAATACCATTATGTTCATTTATAGTTTCTTCATTATCATTATGTTCTTCATTAACCAAATTTTAACTTTCTGTTTGTTTACTTTTGCTAAAATATTTATTAAGAGATCCTCCTTGAGATTGAATCAATTCTTGAATTTGTTTTTGCCTTTTTTTTTCATGTCCAGAAGAATATTTTCTAGTAGACATAATGATAGTGATTAACAAAAATAATTAACAGCTAAATAATCAAAATTAAAGAACAATAAAACCTAATTTATTTTGCGAATAAACCAGGACCAATTGGAAATGGTCACATGCCCGCCGACCCGTCTACACAAGATTAATCACAGTGACTGAATCAATTTCACTACAAAATATCAACATAAAAATCAATAAAAATATATAAATTAAATTCAATTAATTTAAATATTTAATGAATAAATGAATAATCAACAATGATAAATTGATACTTACAATGCAATTATGAACGTGAATTGAATATTAATAAATCTTCGTCGAGAGAGAGGAGAGCGAGTGAGAGAGAGCAAGAGAGATGAGAGTCGAGAAAGTAGGGTATGAGGCAACTTAAGGTATGCGGTAACTTAAAAAGGGTGAGGGCTTTTTTTAGGGTTTTTTAACGGGGCCTAAGCCGACCGCCTAACTCGGCCTGTTAGCATCCCTCTTTTATTTTACATACCAAATAGGTGAAATAAAATGACACGTTATCCATGAGCCCACGGTACTATAAAGGAAAATGAATATCTTTGGATAATTGATCAATAGATCACATTCTCGTCTTGATTAGCATCAAATAAAGGAAAAAGCCCTAAAAAAGGATACTATGACTTGAAAATAGAAAAGTTAAAATTGGGTTTATTACACTTAATTCAAAACAAAAAATAAATAAGAAATTGAAATTTTGTTTTTTCCTCTAGTCTGGCTGATGCATCTCTTCCCTTATGGATTTCCAACCTAAGAAAGCAAGAAAGAAAAAAAAAAACATTAATGATGGGATATTAGCGGCAATAACATGACTCAAAACAAATCAAACATCGTCGAAATCTCCTACTCAAACCCAACCATTTATTAAGTGGTTTCCTCATTGTGTCAGCATGTTTGTTGAATGAGTCAAGATAGCCTAACCCTATTTTCTTATTTTGGTCAGAAATTGCCCCACTTCACACAATACATCACTGCCTAAAAACTCAAAATACTGTAATTCTGTTGCGGCGGCATGTTTGTTGATGCACTTGTATGTCATAAAGCCTGAGCTATGAAATGTTCAGAAATATAATGAAATAAAAAAGACAAGTCAATGGAAAAAAAAACATTTGCATAATATCATTTTGCTAAGTTGGATGGGGGAAAGAATATGCTTACCATAAGAAAAGAACTGATGACCATCATTTGTGTGACTGGATGAAGAATAAACCATGATTATAGTAAAAAAATCAACTGGAGCAGCTAGACTTCAAGTTCTATTAGACATCCTTTAGAGCTTCTGCCATTAGTGCATCTTTATCAATTGAATCAAGAAATTACTTAGTTCAATTGAGAAAAGTTGTGTGTCGATTCTGCATAGAAGTTGCAAGATAAATCCGTCTGTAAAAATGGAACAAAAGTTAATATATCTTACAATCACTTACCTGAGATAATTGAGAGAAAATAACCATTTGTGATTCATAACAGTCATCTGCATTAGGTAGAGCATTCAAATCTAGACTTTTCAATGCATGTGAAGTAACTTGATTTGGACAAGTTCTACTATTATGACCATCATTTTTACAAATGCTGCATTTTCTTGCATTCTCCACAATCTCAAATGCAGAAGGATCTTGGCTTGTTGAGTTTTTGGATTTTGAGGCTTTAGGATGACGCCCTTTGAATGCTGAATAATAGGCTCATGATTGAGAGGCATTGCATTGTTGGCATACTTATGAAGGTCATTTCGGTAAGATTCTTATTGGAATGAAGACCACTTTCCAAAATTCTTCTTAATACCATCATACAAGACATCTACAACTAACTTCCTGATTTATTTCAATGTCCAAGTTGTGAAATGAAAGGGTATTGATTTTCCATTGTGGATGGATTTGATCCAAATGTAACTTTTCCATCGACTTCATTTTGTGCACAAGATAAACCCATTGTCATTGAAATTCACTTGTACAAATGCACAACAATGAATTATTTTCCAACAAAGAATATTGCTTGTAAAACTTATTCAATGCAAAATGTGATACAATGCAATTTACTTCTGCAAAGAAAGGAATATTACAAGTATATATATCAATATAGCATGTGCACCTTCTACTCTTAAAGTACCTCAATTTTGGAAATGCAAACATTTGCTACCCATACCTTCACAAATTTTTTTTTATGAGGGATCCAAGTGCTTGCTAAATAATTTAAAGCCTCAACATTCTCTCTAAAATTTTCTTTGAACATCTCAAAGGCTCCATAAAATGTTTCTTCAGATGAGGACTCTACCAATGAGTTCCACTCAGATATAAATGCATCCCATACTTCTCCCTTCTTAAAGAGAGTTTACAACCAGCAAAAGTATTTTTGTTAATGTGCCAAATACACAAAATATAAACAGAATCAGGGAAGACTAACTCAATCGCCTTCTTTAAGGCCAAATCTCTATCAGTGACAATAACTGAAGGAGCAGGAACAACACCTAAAACATTTTTGAACATCAGCAAGGCCCATACATAATCTTTAAATTTCTCATTTCTTATAAAAACACGGTGTGGGAAGAAATTAGAATTAAAGCTCATCACACCAATGATATTCAGCAATGACATATGATATTTGTTGATCTTGTACGTGCAATCCATCAGAAAAACATTGTTATAGCTCTTAGTAAGCTTAGTTGACAATGGGTGTGTAAAGAAAAGACGTGACAAATGACCTTCATTGTCATAGTCAAGGAAGTAATGAAAACCACTATTTTGAAGATCTTCTATCAAAGCTTCAATTGAAGTACGACCTTTTAATTGCTCTTTCTGAAGCTTATGCATCACAATGTACAAATCCCTCGATGTTACTTCAAGATTTGGATTTTCCTTTCTAAGTGTCGTCAAAATTTGATGGGGTGGTATATTGTTACTCTTCATTTCATTGATCTTTTATTTTTCTCTTCTTCTGAAAAACATCGTACACTTGGATGACCTACTAATACATTTGTCCTTTCATGATTATGCTCCAATTTTTTTATGGTCAATTTCCATAACCCATCAACTTTTTGTTTCCCTTTCACTTCAAATGAACAATCGATAAGGCGAGAGGATGCTTTCCTTTTCCGTTCAACATCTTTCAACGAGTTGCGATATGTGCTTCCTCTATCGCAGCCAAGACTTACTGATTTTTTGTATTACATGATCTCTTAATGTTAGTTACAAATCCATGTGCAATGGCAAACTCCTTAACATGTTTTACAAGATCTTCTCGACTTGGAAAAGACTTTTCAACAAGCTCATTATCATTATAAAGTCATTGCCAGAGTATTTCATCAGAATTATATGTTTGCTCCCTATCATACTCAACTAACTCCATGCCACTGGACCATTCATAAAGAGTAGATCGACCCTCCTTGCTAGAATCCATAAGCCTGATTTCATGAAAATAGAAAAAAAAATTGATAAGTGATTTAGAGTTTTGATTTGGCCTTCAACAATTTCTTTCTTTTCTTTATACATTTATTATACAATTGAGAATGTCAAATAAAAATTATAATTTTATAAAAAAATCCAGAAGATGAAATTTTAATAATGTGACATTCATGATTTGTTTTTAGAAGATAAAGAAGAAAAGCTTTATGGAGTGACATAAAACCAGTGTTGTAAAACCTGACTCGACCCGTCGTTGAACCACCGGTTCAACCATAACCGGCTCAATAACGGGTTGGGTTAATAAAAAAACCCTTATTTAATATAAAACCGCAAAAACCCAGTCAGACCCGCGGGTCTGGCCGGGTTTTAAAAACAACCCTCTACCCGTGACTCAAGAAAAACCTTTATAAAAAGTAAAAATATAATTTCAAAAAATTAATAAAAGGTTTACTTTAAGAAATTTATCTTATTATCACGGGCCAGCCCCAAAAGGCCAGCCCACCTATCCAAGCCCATAAATGCCTAGATTAGTAATAATAATATGATAAGTCTTCAACTTTTCTTTTGCTTTTTGTCTTTTGAAAAGATGGAAGGTGTGCTAATTCCGGATATCACAATTTAATTTATATTTTATGTAAAAAAATTAAAATAAGTTAATTTATTAAACTTCTTCTTGGATAATTTAATACTTTTACAATAATCTATCTAATCATTTAGATATTCAAAGTTTACCATCTAACATAGCCCATTGAGCAACTACTGAAATTTTCATTTCCAAACTATCAAATGTGAAATGAAATATCGTGGTCACATTATAATTTTTGAATTTGAATTTAAATATTAGATGTATGAGATCATATATTATGAAATAATTTTGTTTAGAATGATATTGGAACATAGACGTTGGATTATTGATTTTTTGTATTTATAATTGTTTTTGTGGGAGCAATAGGTTTTTACATAAAATTTTGTTCAACTCATTAATTAAACCTTAGTTAATAATTTAATATTATTTATAATATTATATTAATAATAAGGGTTTGACTACGGGTCAACTAGTTGAACCTTATTTAACACACCCTTCCTCTAAGAAGGGTCGCTCCACGTGTCGGGTTTTAAAACATTCCATAAAACCATCATTTTTCTCCAAAAAATTAAATAAATAAAATAAACGTATGGTGAGACAGACGAGTTGAGATTGAGCCAGATTTAAACGAGTCATATGTGGCCTCGCCTCCCTGTTCAGCAAGATCTATTTGTTCGTTTAAGAAAGAGAAGCTATTTTATCTATCAGCCTACATCATATGCATTCATAACATTTCTCCTCTCAATTCCAATACTGGGAGCTGGGATTTGGCTGAGTAACAGAGCCACCCAAACAGACTGTATGCGCTTCCTGCAATGGCCTCTGCACACGATTGCAGGAAGATGTGGCACTCTGTTATGGGAGTTCCTGAAACTTATGATATGTTCTCTCACTCTCCCAGTGTCATCTCACTCCTATTGAGGTATTACCCATATGGGATTCTTCTTTTCATCTTGTTTTTTTATTGATTTTGCTTCTTGGTTGTTTATTCGTTTTGTTCTCTCTCCCTCTCTCTTGGAATTGCTACTTTCATGGAAAATAACAAACAATTTTATAAAAAATGGTCTATTTTTACTGTTTGTGGTAGAAGATCGTGTAATACTGTAACATATTACACATGCATATAAATGGAACTTGCCTTAGTACTCGGACAATAAGGAGAGAAGAAGTGTACCGAGAGAGAGTGGAAAGTGTCGGCTCGATGTAGAGTTGTGTATCCTGACGTAGGTGTAGTCTTGCAATCTCAGATCAAAAAGACTCAGATCTGGCTAAGAAATCGAGAGACTGGAAGTGGCGTTGAATCTCACAGCAACATCGGCGAAGAAGAAACCCAGGATCACCGACTGAAAGCATATCTGGAACAGATCTATGAAGGGGTTCGGCCACAACAACAATGCCAGGCGGAAGCCTGGCAGAGAGATCTGAGAACTCAAACGTCGGATCAGAGCACCAAAGAAGGTCGTTGCAGGTCTCAAACGGAAGACTAAACCAGATGAGTCGCCGCAGCAAGACCAAGGAGGGTGGCGAGAACATGTGAGATCTGCTACAGGGAACCAGGATCTGAACTGAGACGAATGAGAAAGAGTTCAGGGCGTTTCTGCTACTTGCGGTGGTGAGGCTCCAACGAGAGAACGGAAATGGTGAAAGTACTGCGGGATGATAGCGTGTAAAATGGATGGAAAAAGACGTGTGAGAAACTTGCCCATAAAGTTGACGTTGAATGCGGCAGGCATGCGCTAAATGAGGTTGAGGCGGCAGTAGTAGAGAGGGTAAGAAGGGAGAGAGAAAAGAGGGGGTGTATACCAAAAACTTTTGGGGGTGTCTATGTCACCACCCTTTCAAAAGCCCTTCTAATGGAGCTTCAACGGGCCACCCCATTCCAATCACCTTCCTCCACTACTACTACTACTACTATTATTGTTATTATTATTATTATTATTATATAAATTTGATCATGAGTTCTCTATTCTGTGGATTTAATCACCGTGCGCTCTTGTCAATTTTTACCTCTTTAGTTTGCGCAATGATGGAAAACTTATAGTTTGGAGTGGTTGCTCTGGATTTTCATTCAGGGTCATCAATCGGCAACCACAATCGTCAACAATAATCATCATCATCAACATTGTCTGTATTTTTCTTCATTTATATAGAAAGGCTCTGAGTGAAAGCCATTGCATATACCATCAATGAATACTATGCTATGACATCTGAGGGCTTGGTTGGTTTCTAGCTTCTTTGATTTGTTTCCTTTTTATTTTCCTTAAATTGTTTGTAACTACTGCCTGCTTATTGCATCTCTTTGTATGTTTGGCATGGATAACTTATTCGTGTAGTGGTTAGTTGTGAAATGTGCTTACTACCATGCTTAGAAAAAATGTTATTAAATACTCAATTTGATTTGGTTTTCGGAAGCCTTGTTAGGAAATTATTACCATTGCCAGGTGATGTCAAATCATCATTTGATTTGACAGATCTATAAGATTTGGTTTGCTTATTATTCTTCTTCTTGATTTTGAATTTGGTTCATTGCATGAATATGATGGATTTAATTGGCTATTTTAAATTGTCATTTTGTGCTTTCTTTCAGATCCATTACATGATTTCCCCCCCTGGAGACATGCCCAATGATGGAAAACTTATGGTTTCATCATCATCTTACTACTACTATTACTTCTATTACTATTTAATTTATGTGGAAAGGCTCTGTTGAAAACCCATCTTGAACAGTTGACATATATGTTTCTAATTATCATTGTTGATGCACCTTCCACCTTCCACTAAAAATGCCTCATCTTGCGGCTTCCATTTTCTTTGTTTTAAACATTTTCCCACTTCTAATTTCATACAATACATCATCATAGAGTATTCCATGTACAGATTTCATCTTGGATGTCTCTATAATAAGATATTGTTATTTTCGTGGGAAAACCATCTCAGCCATCTCAATCTTCTCCAGGATAGTCACTGGCTGAATCACCTCTCCTATTTTGTATTCATCCCCAATCAAGGGATTCTTGATTTATTTCATTCCCTATTTAGGGATTGTATTTTTGTATAAATTACACATCAATGGAATAGTGATATCATCGACTTTTCCAAATCTCTTCAGTATGGTTTGTGTTCTTCTTTCCTTGTTACCTAAATTTGTTTCTGTTTTCGTTTCTGCTAAGATATTGTTATTTTCCAACTTTTGTTTTGGTGGCAATGGCTTGTGACTGTTTCTACAATCATTTCTATTGCTGTGTTCTTTTCTATTTTGCAACAATTAATTCTTACTATTTATTTAAAAAAGAAAAAAGAAGTAAAAGAGAAAAAAAATCACTATATTCAACTTCTTATGAAAATGAACTATTGGAGCAAAACCACAAAATAGCACCTGTATGCGCTCAGTTACAAATTTTGGCCGGAACAAGAACTGAAAATTTCAGGTTTACGCCGAAATTTAAGTATCGAAATGTTAGTAATTTGTCGTAAAAAACTGTATCTGCTGAAATTTATCAAATTTCAGCCAATCAAATCTATTCTATTTACAACGAGTTATTGAAGGTGATAAAGGTGAGTCCACATTTATATTTTTTTTTACCTAATTGACATATTTAACAAATTCAATACTTTAAGTAGATAGTTAAATTAATAAAATTATTAATTAATTAGTTACAGATTTACTTAATGTGCTAATGATGTATTTAATTACTAATTTTAATCTACGTGCAAAGGATGGTTCAAGATGTTTACTTTCCTGTATCTGTGCATTGAATACTATCATTTTGGATCAATATCGTAAGTTTTTAGCATTATACTATATGCTTGCATAAGATACCAAGTGCATGGCATTAATAGTTCTCTCATTTGTAATTTTTTAAGGGGACTCATAGACACCCGAAAAATCTGCTTCTACACACCTGTTTTCGAATTTTTGGGTGAAGTTACCATTCTACCCCTGCGTATAAATTCATTCGAACAAACTTTCAGTTCATTTTCAGTTCGTTCGATTGAATATACTCATCCGAACGAACATCTTAATGTAATTTGAAGGAATTCGAATGAACATATATATGTCAATCTTTCACAAAATTCGACTCATTCATTCTAATGAACCAAACTGTTCATTCGAACGAATGAACACTCGTTCGAAGGAACAAAAATTATATTAAGGTGTTTGTTTGGATGAGTATATTCATTTGAATGAATTGAAAATGAACTGAAAGTTCGTTCGAATGAATTTATACACGGGGGTAGAATGATATCTTCACTCAAAAATTCAAAAATAGGTGTGTAGAGGCAGATTTTCCGAGTGTCTATATGGCTGGCCTTTTTTAAGTGTCAGATAAAATTTTATGCTTGTGTATTAGAAACGTGATTTTCTTTCATCTCTAAACTAGGTGGCTTCATTGGTGTCAAATTGGTTAATTGAGGACTTGGGTTATGTAATTCTATTAACATACATGGTTGTAGGGCTGCAACTCGGATAAGCTGGGTTGAGTTTTGAGCCTAACCCAAATTATAATTTAAGGACCTGAGCCTGAGCTTGGGCCTAGTTAACCCGAACTAGTCAAATTCGATCTTGACCTGAATTTGTATATCTAGGCATGAACCCAATTTCAAACCTGAAATTAAATATGCGGCCTTATCTGGGCTCAAATTTAGGCTTTCAAGCCAAATCTTGGGTTTTATGTATTAGGCCCTAGCCCAACCTGATTATTTATTTTGAGTAGATGATAAAGAATTTCAAATAACCAAGAGGACAGAATTAATTTTGACTGGATGTGACCATGACGTGTAAAACTTTTAATTAACTTTGAAATTAGATAAGAGATAATATTTGATGAGCAAGAGATATTGAGAGAAAAATGCTAATGAGACGAGGAATGGTAAGATTTGTAACTTTGGTATTATCTGTTCGTTATAATATTTTATGCGCAATTCAATTGAAAAAAAAATAGGAAATTTTCAATTAAAAGTTTCAGTTTAAGTGGTAATTTTTTTTTTTGATCTTGGGAAAGGATTGAAATATACGTTATGTAATAAATATTTCCAGATGAATTGTACCAATCGAAGTGTTATAGATCTTGATTAAAATTGTCACATTTTAAGGAAAATTTAAAGTTTTTGTTGATTTTGCTCTTCTACAAATTATGGCTGGTATAGTTGATGATATTGAATTAGCAATCAAGATTTTTATATTTTGGCCAAAAAATTTCAGCTTGGATATGGTTATAATATCAATACCGGGGACCTATTTTGGCCATAATATCGGCAATATTTGATAAATTTTAATCAATTTTCAAATGTTTCTTGATTTTATCTATTTATAAATTTCTTAAATATCAACGGTATCATTTTTTTAAGAAAAATTATATCCTCAGAAGTTTGTTAAACTTGGGTTAAAATGTCAGTAAATTTAAGTAAGTCTGAGTCTACTTTTGAAGATAGGTTAAATTGTCATTAATTTCAATACTCCATCTGTCTCAATTTATTAATCTTATATGGATTTTGAGATTGTCCCAGAATAGTTGTCTTATTTATATTGGAGTAGCATAAAGTGTGTTGAAAATGAATGAGATCACATGAAGTGTTAACCTTATATTAGTGAATTTCTTAAAAAATAAAAATATTTTAAATAAGACAATAAGACAACTAAAATGGTATGTAGTAATTAATTTTGGTCACACTTGGACATTTTCAATGATTTATAGTTGATACAGTTGGAAATGAACAAAATAGTTTTTAAAATTTTCAATTTGGGTTAGAAATTTTTTTTCTTGTATCAAAGTAGAAGGCCCTCAATTCCACAAAAAGAATAGAATTCTTTGCTTTTTGAGATTTTATTAGAACAGGAACCAACCAATGCTAGAGTAGAAGGCCTTCAAATCCACTAAAAAGAATCCAACAATGGTTTCCTCCCTTTATGAGATTTTGTTGCAGCATGTTGTACTAGAATCCATGGAAGCGTATTCAGTATTCACGATTAGATCCTCTTCGCTTGGCTTGACATTTCAAGCTTTTGATGCCTAGCTAGTAAACTACACACCAATTGTGATTTCACAAAAGCAGCTCATGAATCATGATGATAAAAGGCCATGGGTTTCAATTCTCAAATGAAATAGAAGAAAAGGATAACTGAGCTAGTTTCAAAACTACCATTGTGGTCTTTACCCCTACTTACATAGTTACATATGTTTTTAGTTGCCAATAATTTTTCTCCTATTTAGATGTTAAATATATTTAAGATTTGTTTAATATTGCGTTAATATATTTAGGGATTTCCTCTTTTATATCTTCCATATTTGTATTTTCTTTTTTCTATAAATAGGATTAGAATGTCTCTCCTTAATTAAAAAGACATCCCAAATTCTCTGTGTTATTCTACATGGTATCAGACATGTTCAACTCTCTGTCTGTGTTGGCCCCTTCCTTGATTAATTAAGACATACCAAATTCTCTCTATGTGTTATTCTATAGGTTGCAATGAGGCCGTTTGATTTAAGACTTGTGGATTAACATAAAGATGTGCTGCTTAATTTACTTTTATTAATGGCATCCGTTCTGCCTATGGACATTGTTCTATCTCCAATGCTCTTGGAGTTTAGCTTGGTTTTGTAGTTACACGTCATTTGTCGTTATTTTGTTAGGTGATTGAAGACATTTCCATTGTTTCAACTTTAGGGTCAACGGACAAGTTAAAGCAGTTGCAATCCGGATTCGGCTCAAACCGTTAGGATCTGGATCCGGCCCATTAGTCTTATTGGACCATCCAGATCCGGCCCACTAACACAAGGTCCAACAAGACATGGATCTGGATGGTCCTATAAGCTTATTGGACCGTCCGCAGCCCATTAAGGGTTTGAATGCCCATTTAGCCCAATGAAAAATATCGTGCTGGTCTATAAATTTTTTTAAGTTGATAAAATTTGATTGTTTAATCTTTAAACTTTATAATAGTTAAAAATATTATTTTTTTAATTTGAATTTTTTTTATGAACTATGTATTAAACAATTGACATTTTTAATATATCCATCAATATCTCACTCTTCTCCCTTTCTTCTCCCTTTCTTTCACTCAATTTTTCCCTCTTTCCTTTTTCTCCTTCTCCCTCTCCCTCTCTTTCAAACCCCTCATCTCTCTCTCCCTTTTCCTCTCAATTTCGGCCATCTTTGGCCGCCACCTCAACCCATGGCCGCACCCATTAGACGCTCCATTTTTGGATTTTTTGACCCATTCTTTTTACAAAAAATTGCTTCTCTTGACTTTTTCCTTATTTATCCTATATTTATGAGATTTATTGAAATTCTTCTAAAATCCCTTCTTCTCAGTCGACTCAGTCGAGTCACCACCGAGTTGAAATTCAGTAAGTGTCACGCCCCGCCTTCCAACACCTAAACGGGCGTGATCTGACTATACAAATTTTAGATCACATGCTTCCCTAAATGGGTCTTACATCATAATCCGTGGCTATTTGTTTTTCAAACAAATATATATACAATCACAGACCAATCGAATTCCTCACGTCCACAACCTACTAATAACCTGACATTTCCATTCATCATTTCCATCTAGCTTACAAACAAAATATTTCATCATATAAAGATTTCTAAACTCACCAATTTATTCACAATCTCAAACCAATCAAATAATAGTGTATTGAATTTATTATCCAAGTTCCAACAAACCAAATAACGAAATAAACAAATTCCTCAAAGAGTTTCAAATCTAATAAAGATCCAATTTATAATATAAATACTAAATTCTTCAATAATCTACGCAATTCCAAGCATCATCCTACTACTCGTCATTTCCAAGCTCAATTTTGGTTATCATCCAGGTCCAAGTCCAAGTGATTGCCTACAATGTAAGGGATGAGCTCCATTTCGAGTGAAGAAAACAATAATGCATACATGGAATATGATATCTTTACTTTCTCACATAATATTTCAAGCAAACTTATGTGACAAATTATTTCATACTCATGCCTGCAAGAATGCAATGCTCAATGCTCAATGCCATACTCTAACTCATCATTTACATCTACTGAGATTTGGTTGCCTTCCGAATACCCCTTTACGAAAAAAAAAGAATAGATTTGTTGATCTGAATAAAGCAAACAGAAATAATAAAAACTACTTATACTATCTCATTAAATTGTTTGCATAGGTTGAAATACTCTTCGAGTGAAAAAAATAATCATTATACTTATCTTATAGAAAAAATGATAGTAATAGTAGATTTACATCAAAGTAATTGAAAACATAAGTATAGGTTTTTCCCAAAATTCACATTTAGATATATAAGATAGCTTTGCAAGTAGAGAAGGAAACATTGTTTTCTTTTCTCAAATAAGTTTCAAGTAGAACTATATGAAAGTTGTAAAGTAACTACCTGTACTAAAATATTTGAAATCATAAACCAACGAATACATATATCTTTACATATGGTTTTGAATAAAAATAATAATATACTGCAGATATTAAAATAGAAGAATATGTAAAGCTGATTGAAGATGGGAGAAATCTGGGTATTGATTTTATTAATTCCCACTTTTCCAACTTGCTCAATTAATTTAAACAAATAAAAGAATACTTCGCGAAAAGAAGGCATGGCCGAATGGATTTGGGGTCATCAAACTCTTCAATTTGTTTAACTAATTAAACTTATCTCAAGGCACCTAACTGTATGTATTCGGCTGGAAGGAGGAATGGATCCATGGTGGGACATATCTAGGTCACTCTCTAATTCATTCGTACAACCGAGCACTAGACATGGCCAAGATACATAAATCGAGCAAGGTGGCTGGCTGGTTGGGCAGAAACCAGAGAGGGTAGGGGCAGATTCTACAGAGGTTGAAATCGGTCCCAAGTTAGGATGATTTAGGGAAAAACTGGGTAGGTACTGTTCACGGATAAGGGATTGGGGATAGAGCAGAGAAGGGAGATGCATACCTGGTGTGAATATTACAATCGGCAAGAGGTCGGAGTTCATTGATCGAGGGAGATTAGAAGTGGTGGAGCGAGAAAGGACTCATTGCCATCTCAAGAGGGATTTACGAAAAAAATAACCCTTTGTAGGAGAAGGAGTCGGTGCGAAAATATAGGAGTTGTCGCTGTTTTGGTGAAGGAAAAAGAGGAAAGGGATCAATTTTGGAAAACCCTTGAGGGATATAGTGGGATTTGGATTTGAGGGAGGAGAGGAAGGAAAGAGTAAAGGGAAAGGGAAAGGGCCGTGTGGAGTATTAACGGAAATAAAGAAGGAGTGTTTTACCGTGAATGGAATTCACGAAGGGTGTGGATCTCCAACGAGCCCACACGGGTTTGGGTTTTTAGGTAGTTTCAACTTTCCTTCTTTAATTCTTCCATTTATTCCTTCTTTAGATTACACTTATTTATTTTAAACCTATTTCTATCTAAATTAATTTTGTAAGATTAAGAATTTGAACACTAAATCCGACTAAAATAGTTGGATTAATATTTTATTTGATGTTATCATAATTTTAATTTGCTCAATTTATTTTAATTTTCTCTACAATTAATTGTTTACTTGAAAAGGGAAATTAATTTTTTTTTATTTGACAACTTAATTTTCCATTCATTTGATTTCAACTCGAAGGGGATCAATTTATATCTTTCTAATTGAGGAAAATGTGCTTGCAATCGAGGTCTATTGTTTAATCCCTAAATTCAATAATTAATCAGTTAAACCATAATAATTTTCTAAACTAGTTCTACCCACTACTACTGACCCGCAACTTCGGATTGGGTCATTACATCCTACTCCCCTTAAAGAAATTTCGTCCTCGAAATTTAGCTAAGGTACGTACCTTGCTCATCAAATAGTTCTGGATACGCCTATTGCATTGTCGTCTTCTGCTCCCACGTTGAACCTTCAACTTCGTGGTGTTGCCAAACTACTTGAAGCAAGGGAATGGTCTTTGTGCGGAGCACTTGATCTAAAGAATCCAAAATTTTAGTAGGTTTCTTCATACGCGGCATCCTCGTTGACGTCCAAGTCTTGCCAATCCAGTACATGGGAAGGCTCTGCCTGATACCTCCTAAGCATTGATACATGGAAAACACTGTGAACTCGAGGAAGCTTGGGTGGAAGGGCAAGTGTGTTTGTTACCTCCCCCACGCGACTCAAGATCTCAAATAGCCCGATGAACTGAGGAGCTAACTTCCCTTTGCTCCCAAACTGCTGAATGCCTCTACGAGGTGATACACGAAGATATACATGATCACCCACTACAAACTCCAAAGGTCTACGCCTACGGTTTGCATAGCTTTTCTGACGGCTTTGCGATGATTGTAACCTTTGGCGAACTATCTTGACTTTTTCTGTTGTCTCTCGCATCCAATCAGGTCCTAAGGTTACCTTATCACTTGCTTCTTCCCAACATAGGGGTGATCTGCACGGTCTGCCATAAAGTGCCTCAAATGGTGCCATTTTGATGCTTGATTGGTAACTGTTGTTATACACGAACTCTACAGTGGATAAGTGATCTTCCCAGCTACCTTTTGAATCTAGTACACAAGCAAGAAACATGTCCTCTAATATCTAGATAGCCCGCTTAGACTGGCCATCGGTCTGAGGGTGGAATGCAGTACTGCAACAAAACTGAGTAAACAATTGTTTCTGAAGACTCTGCCAAAACTGAGATAAGAATCTTAAATCTCGGTCAGACACAATGGTAACTGGTATTCCATGTAAATTGATTCTTTTGTCCATGTATAGTTTAGCCAACTTTTCCATAGGATCTGTCATTTTCATAGCAATAAAGTGAGCTGATTTCGTCAATCTATCAACCGCCACCCAAACTGCATCGTTACCATTTGGCGATCTCAGCAATCCAGTTACGAAATCCATGGTAATGTTGTCCCACTTCCACTCGGATATACTTGGAGGTTGCAATTTTCCTACAGGTTTCTGGTGTTCAGCCTTCACTTGTAACATGTCAAGCAACTGGCTACAAATTTTGCAACTTCTTTCTTCATACTTCTCCACCAGAATTGTTTACGTACATTTGGTACATCTTCGTACCTCCCGGATGTATTGCAAAACGAGTATGGTGAAAATGTACAAGTACCTCTTTTCTGCAATTTTTCGACAGTGGGACATAAAGTCTTTTTTGGTATGTTAGTTCCCCGTCTGCTCTTATCATCCATCACGTTGGTCCGTTACAGTTGCTGATGGAATTCCGAATTTTCATTGCCACCGCATCTGCTTTTTGAGCTGTCAATACCCTATCAATAATTGCCGGACATGATACCATACTACCCATCTCTTCTGGATTCCGGCCCTTCATCAAATTAGTGATCACACCTCAAACTTTACAATTCAGTGCATCTGCTACCACATTAGCTTTGCTTGGGTAATATGAAATCTCGAAGTCAAAATCACTCAAATATTCTAACCATCTACGTTGTCTCAAGTTCAAATCTTTTTGTGTAAACAAGTATTTGAGACTGCGGTGGTCTGAGAATACCTCGAGGCGCTCACCAAAAAGGTAATATCTCCATATTTTCAATGCAAAGTATATTGCCGCTAACTCCAAATCATGATTTGGGTAGTTCTGTTCATGTATTTTCAATTGTCGAGACCCATAAGTCACCACCTGATTCTTTTGCATCAATACTCACCCCAATTCATCTCCGGAAGCATCACAGTAGATGATATAACTCAAGCATCTTTCTGGAATGATCAACAAGGGTGAAGTTCTCAATCTTTCTTTTAGTTTTGAAAATACGTTATCACATTGTTCAATCCACACAAGCTTAACACATTTTCTCGTTAACTTGTTCATTGGAGCCGCAAGTCTAGAAAAATCTCTAATAAACCATCTATAATAGCCTACCAAACCTAAGAAGCTGCGGATCTCAAAAACACTGCAAGGTCTCTCCCTTTTTAATGCTGCTTCTACCTTAGCTGGATCCACTGATATGCCACTGGCTGAAACCACATGACCTAAGAATTGTACCTCTGTTAGCCAAAATTCACACTTACTAAACTTAGCATATAATTGATGATCTCTTAGTAATTGTAAGACCATTCTTAAATGTTGTTCATGCGCTTCTTTAGATCTCAAATAGATTAAGATGTCATCAATAAACACTATTACAAAATGATTTAAGTATGCCCTAAAAGTTCTATTCATTAAGTCCATGAATGTTGCAGGTGCACTTGTCACACCAAACGACTTAACTGCGAACTCAAAGTGACCAAACTTCGTACAGAAAGCTATCTTTGCTATGTCACACTCTCTGACTCTTATCTAGTGGTATCCCGATCAAAGGTCTATCTTAGAGAAATGTTTTGCTCTCCTCAACTGATCAAACAAGTCATCAATCTGAGGAATGAGATACTTTTTCTTAATAGTGACCTTGTTCAACCGTCAGTGGTCGATACAAAGTCTCATGGATCCATTTTTCCTTTTCACAAACAGGGTTGGTGTGCCCTAAGGAGATGTACTTGGTTGGACAAAACCGACTTCGCTTAATTCGTTCAACTATTTCTTTAGCTCTTCTGTCTCACCTGGCGCTATTCTATATGGAGGGAGTGTGATAGGGGGTGTTCTAGGAATTAAGTCTATGGAAAACTCCACCTCTCTATGTGGGAGTAATTGTATCAATTTCTCAGGAAACACATTTGGAAAATCACATACAACTTTGGGCATTTCTAAACCTGGAGGTTCTGCATTCTCCCAACCCATACTGTCTAATTGACTATACGGTCTAGTCTTCTTTAAACATGGTTCAGGAGTCATACTCAACTTCTCAGTAAATACAATTCCTGAAGATGTACAACCCGACACTCTTTTCTTGGAACAATCTAAAGTAATTTGGTACGCTGATAACCAGTCAATCCCCAGTATTGCTTTAAATTCAGTCATACAAAAAACTAGTAGATCAAATTCTAACTCTACACCACTAATAGCCAATACACAAGATCGACAAATGAGTGTTACTTCAGTACATCTCCCTACGAGGGTTTTGATAAACAAGGATTCTTCTAACTTATCCGTACATAATTCTATCTGACCCACAAGCATGCTAGATATAAGGAATGAGAAGCTCAAGAGTCAAATAGTATTCTAGACCATACAGCGAATAATAAAAGCATACCTTGCATAACTGTAGTTGCCGGAGTCTCATCATTCGACGGAACAATTGTGTTTATATGTCCTTCAGTCATTGGGCGTCCACGCCCTGCATTTTGTTGCTGACCACCACTTTGTGCCATTTGTACACTGAAAACTGCTGGAGCAATAAAAGTAGGCTTAGAAGATCCAGTCTTTTGTGGGCAATAAGTAGAGATGTCCCAACTCATTGCAATTGCAACACTGCACTAGTCTTCTCTGTTGTTGGGTTGCCTCTGAGGCTGACGACATTCTTTGGCTACATGTCCCCATCGTTTGCAATTATAACACCGTACTTGACTTCGCCCATCAGAAGATTGTCACTGTCTAGAAGAAAATCTCTGATTAGAGTGAGTATCTGGGTTTTTCCTTTTGTTGTTATTGCGATCCTCATGCCTTCTGCTACCAGAAGATGTCTGACTATGTACTTGGAAGGCTTGAGTTGCCAATGCCTCCAGTGCAAGGGCCCTGTGAAGTACTGCTGCGAAGGTCTAGAATTCCAGGCTCACTATAGGGTACTGCATGACAGGATTGAGTTGTTCCTCAAACCTATGGGCCTTCGCGTCTTCTGTTGTTACTATATCTGTGGCATATCGAACCAGTTCTTTAAACTTGTTGGCGTATACCATTACCGAGTCATTGTCCTACCTCAAGCTCAAAAATTCCCATACCTTGGCCCGACGAACTTCAGAAGGGAAATATTCCTCCAGGAAAGCATCTGAGAAAGCCTTCCAAGTTTTCAATCCTCCCGCATTTATGTCCTTTTTATCGGCCCACCACCTCGTTGTTTCTCCACTCAACTGCATCATGGCCAGGATGATACGAAGATCATCTTCCTTCGCACCTATATTGTCCATCAGTGTTCCAAGCATCCACTGGTTCTTCATCCCCTCTAAAGGTCAGAGGTGTTGAAGGTTGAATTCTCGGATGGTTGTGATTTCCCTCTTTTCTTGAGGAGGGTGATTTGCAGCGTTATTCTCTTGGTTAACGGCGTTTTGATGTATCACTGTCTCGTCTCTTGTACAATCATCAACACATTGTTGGGGTCAACTTTTTCAGAGGAGGCGGAGGAGGAGGGTTTGAGGATGTTCCTGCATCCATATCCGTGCCGTAAATATGGATTCCAGTTCTGCTATGGTAGACTTTGTCGACCATTACCTCGCAAGACAAAGATTTACCAGTACGACAATCAGGCAAACTCCAAATGTTAACGGAGTATGTACGGTAACTTTACTAAGCCCAACACTATCTCTTCGTTAACACTACAATCTTCTTTAAACATAATAATAAAGGCAAAATCGCGTTAAAACTAAACAATTTCAACCCTACTTAAATCTTGCTACCTCTTACTCACAATCAGAGGGTTGAACCCAAGCTTTGATTCAAACCTGTCACGCCCCGCCTTCCAAAACCTAAACGAGCGTGATCTGACTACACAAATTTTAGATCACATGTTGCCCTAAACGAGTCTTTCATCATAATCCATGGCTATTGTTTTTTTTTCAAACAAATATATATGAAATCATAAACCAATCGAATTCCTCACGTCCACAACCTGCTAATAACCTGACATTTCCATTCATCATTTCCATATAACTTAGAGACAAAATATACCATCACATAAAGATTTCTAAACTCACCAATTTACTCACAATCCCAAACCAATCAAATAATAACGTATTCAAATTTATTCAATACTTGAATTTATTATCCAAGTTCCAACAAACCAAATAAACAAATAAACAAATTTCTCAAAAGTCTCACATCTAATAAAGACCAATTTATAATATAACTACTAAATTCTTCAATAATCTACGCAATTCCAAGCATCATCCTACGACTCGTCATCTTCCAAACTCAATTTTGGTTATCATCCAGGCCTAAGTCCAAGGGATTTCCTGCAATGTAAGGGATGAGCTCTATGCCCAGTGAAGAAAACAACAATGCATACATGGAATATGATATCTTTACTTTCACACATAATATTTCAAGCAAACTTATATGACAAATTATTTCATACTCATGCCTTATGCAAGAATGCAATGTTCAATGCTCAATGCCATACTCTAACCCATCATTTGCATCTACTGATATTTGGTGGCCTTCCCGACGAATTGAGGATAACACAACATTGAATTAGTGGCCTTCCCACTTAAAGTGAGGATAACTCAACCTACCACCAAATAACAACCTCATGATTTATCACGGATATCACATCTCTTCCACCGTAGTGGTCTTCTCACTTAAACTGAGGCTAAAACACTACCACCATCGTGGTCTTCGTGACAATAATGGATCACATCCTCATATCTAATGCTATAAATATGAGAATGCCATGCTCAATAAAAATAATTAATTACTAATAATATACTTATAGAATTATGAATCTCATTCTAAACAGATTATAACATAGCCAACATCTCATTCACCATAACATGCATATAACTCGATTATACATGGCAGTAGTCCAAACATCATAAATTAGAATATACAAACTAACATTCAAACATGCCGAATCAATATTAATAATTCAACGATACCATCTAAATAATCATCAATGTACGAATATAAATCATTGGATCTTTCAATAATATTAATGGTTAGATTCAACAATCGGTCAATAAAATGTTTAGTCAAAATCTACCTTACACTACTGTGAGTGAACACCGGATTAGTACAATTATTAACATACACTCAGTCTATTCTAGATCCAACAATTACATTCCAAATACACAACATATTGTAATATTTTCATTGCCTAAACACATAATATAAGGAATCATGTCCAAAAGTATGTAGTGACCTAGAAGTTTGTAAAGTGTAAGTGATGAATCCAGGATGTGCTGCATAGAATTTGTTTGAAATTCCAAGTATCACTAATGTTATTTCCACCTTGAAATAATTGTTGCGTGAAAATTATTAAAAATATGTGATTGGTACTACCCCAATTATGAACGTTGGAGGATCCAAGGTTAGGGGTTAGACACGGGATGGGTTTTACACTACAGACTCAAGTTGGACAGCAAAAGATTGGCCTAAGGCTCTAGTTTGGGAGAGAAGGGAAGAACAATAACTAAAGGGAAATCTTAAGAGTTTATTTGCTTAACCAATAACTATAAGAAGAGTATAATACCCCTTTACGAAGGAAAAAAAACAGATTTGTTGATCTGAACAAAGCAAACAGAAGTAATAAAAGCTACTTATACTATCTCACTAAATTGTTCGCATAGGTTGAAATACTCCTCGAGTGAAAAAAAATAATCATTATACTTATCTTATAGAAAAAGTGATAATAATAATAGATTTAAATCAAAGTAATTGAAAACATAACTATAGGTTTTTCCCAAAATTCACACTCAGATATATAAGATAGCTTTGCAAATAGAAAGGAAACATTGTTCTCTTTTCTCAAATAAGTTTTAAGTAGAACTATATGATAGTTGTAAAGTGACTAACTGTACTAAAATATTTGAAATCATAAACCAACGAATACATATATCTTTACATATGGTTTTGAATAAAAATAATAATATACTGCAGATATTAAAATAGAAGAATATGTAAAGCTGATTGAAGATGGGAGAAATCTGGGCATTGATTTTATTAATTCCCACTTTTCCAACTTGCTCAATTAATTTAAACAAATAAAAAAATACTTTACGAAAAGAAGGCATGGCCGAATGGATTTGGGGTCATCAAACTCTTCAATTTGTTTAACTAATTAAACTTATCTCAAGGCACCTAACTGTATGTATTCGGCTGGAAGGAGGAATGGATCCATGGTGGGATAGATCTAGGTCACTCTCTAATTCAATCGTACAAATGAGCACTAGACATGGCCAAGATATATAAATCGAGCAAGGTGGTTGGCTGGTTGGGCGGAAACTAGAGAGGGTAGGGGCAAATTCTACATAGGTTGAAATCGGTCCCAAGTTAAGATGATTTAGGAAAAAACTGGGTAGGTACTGTTCACGAATAAGGGATTGGGGATAGAGCAGAGAAGGGAGATGCATACCTGGTGTGAATATTACAATCGGCAAGAGGTCGGAGTTCGTTGGTCGAGGGAGATGAGAAGTGGTGGAGCGAGAAAGGACTCGTTGCCATTTCAAGAGGGATTTGCGAAGAAAATAACCCTTTGTAGGAGAAGAAGTCTGTGTGAAAAGATAGGAGTTTTTGCTATTTTGGTGAAGGAAAAAGAGGAAAGGGATCAATTTTGGAAAACCCTTGAAGGATACGGTGGGATTTGGATTTGAGGGAGGAGAGGAATGAAAGAGTAAAGGGAAAAGGAAAGGGCCGTTTGGAGTGTTAACGGAAATAAACAGGGAGTGTTTTATCGTGAATGAAATTACTAAGGGTGTGGGTCTCCAACGGGCCCACACGGGTTTGGGTTTTTGGGCAGTTTCAACTTTCCTTCTTTAATTCTTCCATTTATTCCTTCTCTACATTACACTTATTTATTTTAATCCTATTTCTATCTAAATTAATTTTGTAAGATTAAGAATTTGAACACTAAATCCGACTGAAATAGTTGGATTTATATTTTATTTGATGTTATAATAATTTTAATTTGCTCAATTTATTTTAATTTTCTCTACAATTAATTGTTTACTTGAAAAGGGAAATTAAATTTTTTATTTGACAACTTAATTTTCCATTCATTTGATTTCAACTCGAATGGGATAAATTTATATCTTTCTAACTGAGGAAAATGTGCATGCAATCGGGGTCTATTGTTTAATCATTAAATTCAAAGTGTGTTTTTCCCCAAATAATTTTATCAAATAAAATAACTAATCTGTTTAAACCATAATAATTTTCTAAATTAGTTCTACCCACTACTACTGACCAACAACTTCGGGTCAGGTCATTACATTAAGGCCCAATTGTTTGTATTTATTTTTAAACCTCATTTCATCTTCATCTCTTATTTGATTTCCTTTTTATTTGAGCCGAATCAGTGTTGACTCGGACCCGACTTAGTACTCGACTCAGTGTGACTCAGTCACCAACTCGTAGCCCAGATTTTTCAAGTGGACCTTAGGAGTTTCGTGCACATTTCACCAACACATCTAGGTGAGGGGACTTTATCATTGTTTTAGCATACATTCGCATGTATTTATCCTTTAACCTTGGACATGGAGTGACTTGAATGGGGCCCTTCGTTTATTAAGTCACTCGGGTAAGGGAACCATTGAATGAATCTGTGGCAAGGGATCGTTCGGGTGTACTCATGTCAACCATATGCTATTAAATGAGAAATTCTGATCGGACGAATGGATGTTGAACATGATGCTTGAACTTATCGATAACATGTTGTTTATTTAGCTATAACATGTGAATGAAATTATGATGAGAATAAGATATGTGTTGGATGTCGAACATGATGCTTGTGACTTAATGATAACATGTTGTGTGTTTATCTATTATATGTGAATGAATTTATGCTGAAAGCAAGATATATGTCTGGATATTGAATATGATACTTGGAACTTGTTGATAACATGTTGGGTGTCTACTTATAATATGTTAATGAGATCTTGATGAGTATGGGGATTTGTGTTTTGAGATCTTATTATATGTTTATGTTGTTATACATGATAGTGATATCATTTGCATGCATGGAGGTAATCCGTAACGGATAACATGCCGTTGGGTGTTGAGATGGAGGAACTATCTATATGTGTTTATGCTTATGATGAGATGATGATTTGGTTGTTGGGAGGACTCCCCGTTACACTCCTGCGGTTGAGACCCACATAAGAGATGCGGATTTTCACGTTGCGTTCCAGTGGTTAAGGTGCGTGCCCTAGAGCAGAGAGGTTATCTATATGTGTATATACTTATGATGAGATGATGATTTGGTTGTTGGGAGGAATTACCCGTTACGCTCCGGCGGTCGAGACTCCCATAGGGGATGTTGGTTTCACCGTTGCGTTTGACGATTGAGGTGCTTGCCCTAGAGTTTGGCTTCCCCGAGCGAAGTCGAAGTCCCTGTTTTGATTTGTACTTTTCCGACACGGCTCGTGTGGTTGAGACAGTTGTGTATTGCGTAATCTCCTGATGGCACTGGTAGAGAGATTGGAGTTTGTTGGAGGACCCGATGTGGGCTACCGAGATGATGTCTCAGATTTGGTCAGTGGATCATCAGTTGGTGGTGTGGTTAGGTTTTCATGCATATGAGCACTCCTTGAGCATTAGTCGTAGATGTTTTACTTATTACTTTTTTACTATGAGAACTATGTTTATCAAACTGTTATTGCCTGTTATATTTCGGATGACTGTAATAACTGCTTTTGATTATGGTGTTTATATATTATTGTTAGAGGTGTTAGCTGAGCAGGAGATATTTACCCCGTTTCAACAAAAAAAATATTCGTTCTTTGGGAATGTTGTGAGATATTTCAGAAATAACGCGCCCGTAACGGGACGAGGTGTTAGAACCACTATAAATGCTTATGCAATGTAGAAATGGTGTGGAATGCTTTTATGGTTTTAGATCTGATAATTGTTTAGTAAATTTAACTGCTATATTTTAAGTCGATTGTCTTATGTACTTTATAATTTTTTTATGTGTTAATAAAGGAAAATTAAGGAAATTGGATTAAAAAATTAACAAGTCCTATTCCCCCCTCCCCCTCCCTCTTCTAGAACAGTGCATTGGCCTAGCAAAATGATTAAACAAACTTACCAAGGAAGATGAAAGCAGAGGTAGAGGAGCCGAGAGTTGCAGACGAAGCAATGAGGGAATAGGCGATGGCAGAAGATCTGAATGGGAATGGCGACTTCTAAAGTTCTAGTCTTCTACACTTCTAGTCTCGTAGGGATCGTTGAATAAGTTGTGATTTGTTTTTCAAAATTAGATTATTTAATATTTATTACTTTATTAGTTTTGGACTCCTAAGTAGTAAGTCCCGACGATTAGAATGGGAAAAAAAAATACTGGCGTCAGTCCTTTGTCCCATGGTAACAAGAAAAAAAAAAAATCTGGCTTTAGGTTGACTCGTGGCTCACTGTTGAAGGGTTAAACGGTTTTTTATCCCAAACGGTTTTTATTAAGTTGATGACCTTGGTCAAAGTGATAGGTTGGTCCGGTTCTTATATCATTAGTTTCAACCACTAGGCCAACCCCTTCGAGTTAAAATCATTAGTCATTGTTATGGGTGGTGTCTATTTTCACTTATAAGTTAAATCTTTCTCAACATACATTCGATGTGAGATTCAATACACGTCCCCATAACATATAGCTACATGTACATTTACGTGAAAATTAATTTCTTTGAATATGCTTACATTGAAATAATTAAAATTTTGAATGTTTCAATAAATTATATTAATATTACTATTCTACACTATCACATGGATAAATATGAGAATAAATTAGAGTAAATTACTTATCAAAAATATTTCCTCAAAATTTTTAAAAATTGTTTAGATGCATTTTTTTTAAATATTGAAAAATTATTTGAATGTTACTTCTTGAAAAGTGTAAAACGTTTAAAGTTAAAGTAATAGAATAATTATTTTTTAAAAAAATTCACCTTGTATAAAATATTAAAGTAAATAAAAGTTTCTCTATATTGTTCATACCATTACAAAGATAGAGTTGTGAGTTGTCTTGAAAAAATGCGAGATATCGAATTATTGTGAACCTCTATTAGGTTTATCTTATAAATTCCTTTTATTCAATATGCTCCACAGGATTTTTTTTTGCCAAATGTCTAGTTTTATCAAGTTCATTAAGAAGCTCTATTGCTTGATTGTTATTATTATATTCTTTCATCTTCATAAAAAAACCAACAAAGAAACCCCAAAATGCAGGAAACGATAAAGCGGAGAGAACATCTGAGTAAGGTGCCTATTTCTTCTCCTCTTCTTAGCCATGCACGGATTTCCTCTGTTTTGGACCTCTCCATCTCTTGAGTAAAAATATCATTTTTTGGGAAATCTGTATGTGTCGGAAAATGGTTCGACTCCTTCCATTTCCAAGGTAGAAAAATGAAGTGATCACTTATAGATAGGTGTGCGGCGTATTATTATTTTTAAATATGTGATTGATCGAGAATCATTTTTATTGGATTGATTAAATCATATTTAAAAAAATCATAAAATTTAAAAATGAAAAAAAATTTAAAAATGAAAAAAAATTTAAAATCATCAAATTTTGAGAGGATAAAGAATGAAATAAAAATTCAAATAGACAAAAAAAACTCAATACCAAAAAATAAACTTGACTAATGAATTCTATATATTTAAAATCAAAGATCTCAACTCAAAACATACCTGATCCATTTCTTTTTTTCTCCCAGTTTCTTCATATTCGTAAAATATTAATCATATTAATTAAAAATAGTTACAAATTTTAGTTCAAAAATATTTTATACTTACTTCATGCTATTAGTCAAAGTTATTTGTTAAATTAATCACACCGGATAACTTGATTTTATTAGTCAAAGTTATTCGTTAAATTAATCACACCCATAACTTTAACTGTTACAAAAATAAATTTTAAAATGAAATTTGGTTTGCTCATAGGCAATCAAGCATAATTTTATTATGTACAATCAGATTTTGCATTAAATGTACAGAAATATTAAAACAAATTATAAAATATAGGTAGACAAAATGCTTTAGTCTAAAACGGATCATTCCAGCATGTTAAATATAACTCACATAAGTGTAGTTCAACTGGTTGCCTCCCGTCTCAATAAGCGAGAGGTTGACTTGGTGTACCCTAAGGGTAGTGGTCACCTGTGGAGATTTTATGCTGGGTATTCCATGATTTCCCACACGTAAATTCAAAAAAAAAATATAACCCTATTCCATACCATTTTAGTTTAGAATCGAAACATTCCATCTATTCCAACCAAAACGAAACAGAATAACAACTAAGCTGCATCCAAATTTCAATTAACTTCGCTCCATGTAATTCTTATAAAAAATAGATAAAGATAAAATAATATCAAATATAAAATGAAGGCTTTCCTTTCTTTTTTAAGATTGTTTGGCTAAGAGGAATGAAATCAATAGATTAGATTAAAAGAGTGCAAGTCGGGTTGGGTTAGATTAAGAATTTCATGCGCACATTTGTTGTTTCATTCAGAACATTTATTCTAATGGGGAAACACATTTTGATGAGAATTCTTTTTAAGAAAATAGTTTTGCAAAAATTCATTTTATGTTCTGAAGTTTTCTTAGTTCTTACATTTATTTGTCGGTAACCTACATAAGAAAAAAAAAATTAATTAGTAAATGAGTCAAGATATTATATTAGGTCCAACTTTAATAAATAAGGCAATTGAGACAAATACATTCAAGTTTTGTCTATTTTCTACCACAGTTGGATTGACCTATTAAAGGTTTTAATAAATAGATCAGGTTTGGCTTAAGCTTAGAAACTTACCTACGAATAACATCACAATTGAACGAAAGACCCTACGATTGCAGGAGAGTTTAGGAGACAAAATAGATATAAAGTTTCAGCTGCATCAGATCATACCATCATAGATAGCCATTGTTTTACTATAGGCCATGCAGTTGAATTCAGAAATGTAATTATTTTTCATATCGTGAGAGAGGTCCATTACAAGAAATCAGGGGTTTAAAATTCATTATCGGCCGATATTTTTCTCTCTTTTTTTTTAAAAAAGGGCTGATATCGTGATATCGGCCATTATGATACGGTCGAGATGATTTGGATCCCTACTTGAAACATCATATACAACTGCACAATTGATAACCATGGCAAGAAGCAAAATAAGAACATACAACCGATGATTGCAAGAAGCAAAATAAGAACATACAACTGGAAAAAATACACTGGACAATTGATATTGCCTTTGGTGATGATGTAATACAAGTGGAGCACACAAATCACTGATTTTCAGGCGTTTTTTAATGGTTGCAAGCAAAAACTTTCACCCAAATCTTCTTACAATCAGATTGAAATCTCAACCATTCTTCTTGTTTATGCTTCAGGCGAGTAAGTAATTGAGGCAACGCAATACTGGGACTCATGCATAGCATGACTGTAGCAATTTGTATCACAACACCATAACACAGGATTTACGTGGAAAATCCAATTGAGAAAAACCACAAGAGAGAGATTATTATTCACTGTTTGAATTCTAATTACATCAGAGATACATTTATAGAGAAAACACAAAGAAGAGTCCAAATAGGTTTGGAAGACAGAGTCTCACTCAACCTTTCCCAAAGAAGAGTCCTAATAGGTTTGGGAGACAGAGTCTCACTCAACCTCTCTTTTCTAAATCAACACTTCCTCTCAAGTTGGTGCGAAAATATCGATTGAACCCAACTTGAACAAAATATTTTGGAATTTAACAGCAGGGAGGCTTTTTGTGAAGACATCAGCTAATTGTTGATCAGTGCGAACAAATGGAGTAGAAATGATATTAGCTTGCACCATCTCAATGTGTTTAGTTCTCTCATGAAACACAAGATTTGAAACAATGTAAATAGCAGCTTGATCATCACAAAACATTTGTTTTGCCTGAGTAGAACTAAAGCCCAAATCTCGTAATAAGGAACGAATCCAAATCACTTCAGTGGTGGTTAAGGCCATTGCACGATATTCTGTTTCTGCACTTGATCTTGCAAGAACGCTTTGCTTTTTATTCTTCCAAGTTACCAGATTACCTCATACAAATGTACAATATACTGTTGTAGACCGTCGATCAACTAGGCAACCTGCCCAATCAGCATCAGTATAATCAGTAATAATACTATTTTCATTATTACGCATCCATATACCCCTTCCTGATGAACCTTTTCAATACTATAAAATTATGTGGACTGCAATTATGTGTGTAACTGTAGGTGCATGCATAAATCTGTTGACTACACTTACTGCATATGAAATATTTGGCCGATTAATGGTTAGATAAATCACTCGACCAATTAATCTTTGAAACTGACCAATATCAGATAATAATTCACCATCACTATCAAGCTTGCCGCCACTGTCAGTTGAAGTGTCTGAGGGTTTTAACTCCCAACTTTCCAGTATCCTGTAACAGGTCCAACACATATTTTCTCTGATTGAAAAATATTCCCTTATTTGAGTATGCAAATTCTACTAAGAAAATACTTTAACACTCCTAAGTCTTTGATGGAATATCTATTGTGCAGGAGAGTCTTAAGTCTTACAATTTCTTTTATATCATTGCATGTGATCACAATATCATCAACATAGACTAAAACAACAGTTGTACCAAACACACTTTTCTTGACAAACAAAGAAGAATCAGATGCACTTCTTTTAAGCCCGTTACTCATGAAAACAGAACTGAGTTTAGTATACCAAGCACGAGGAGACTGCTTAAGTCCATATATGACCTTTTTTAGCTTGCACACAAATCCAACTCTGGATTCTTGTAAATGACCCGGTGGAACACTCATTTACACCTCCTCTTCTAGATCACCATGCATGAATGCACTTTAGCATCCATCTCAGATAATTCCCAACCCTGATTTGCAGCTAAGGATAGAAGAACTCGAAAAGTGGTCATCTTTGCAACTGGTGCGAAGGTCTCTGTATAATCCTCTTCATAAGTTTGGGTAAAGTCTCTGCCAACAAGTCTCGCCTTGTGTCTCTGCACAGTTCCATCACCTTTGTATTTGATTTTGTATATCCAGCAACACCCAACTGTCTTTTTTTTCAGGAGGCAATTTGACAATAGTTCAAGTTTTATTATCATCTAGCGCTTGCAATTCTTCTTTCATCGCTTGTCTCCAAACATGTATAGAATTAGCTTCACGAAATGTCTTTGGCTCTTGTTCACTAGACATTGCACTTAAGAAGGTCAAATGAGACTGAGTGACTTTGTCATATGTCAGGCAAGCCTCCAATGGATATGATACTGTATGGTAAGTGAAAAAGTTTTTCATTCCTTTTGGAGGACGGGTTTCTCTACTCGATCTCCATAGAGGGAAAGGTGGAGCCGTTATTTCAGTTGCTGGAGAAATCGGCTGACTTTCTAGAGATATAGTCTCAATAGAGGCTGTCGGAATGTCAATTGCGAAAAATAGTGGTTGGTTGTCTGGAGATATAATCACAATATTTTGGCTAGAGATATTATCAGTTCCCGTAGAAAGAGGTAACAAATCAGATAAGTTCTCACCCTGGGATTGATTCCTAGAATCACTATGAACTGAGAAATACGTTTCAGATTCAACAAAGCGCACATCATGAGAGACAATAAGCTTGCGAGATGATGTGTCATAACAAATGTAACCTTTCTGTAACGAAGAATAGCCGAAAAGAACACATCTGATAGATCTAGCATCTAACTTTTCACGATGAAGAGGTTGTCGGTGTACATAATAGACACACCCAAAAACACGTAAGTGCAACAAATCAAGCTTTCTATGTTTCAGCATTTCCAATGGTGATTTAAAATTGTTAATCCGACTAGGAAGTCGATTAATCAAATTGAAGGCCGTCAGAACACCATGAGACCAATACTTCTTAGGAATATTCATTTGAAACATAAGAGCTCGTGCAGTTTCTAAGATGTGACGATTTTTTCGTTCTGACACACCATTCTATTGTGGTGTACCCACGCAGCTAATTTGATGAATAATGTCTTGGTTATGAATATATTCGGCGAAATTAACATTGACATATTCAATGCCATTGTCAGAGCGAAATTTTTTAATCTTGGCATGAAATGGGGTAGTGATCATGTTGTGGAAGTTTTTTAAAGTAGAGAACACATCAGTCTTAGATTTAAGTAAGTACAATCAAGTAACACGAGTACAATCATCAATGAATAAAATAAAATATTTAAAACCATCATAAGAAGCAGTTGGAACACTCTATAAATCAGAATGAATCAAATCAAAACATTCAACAGACTTAGAACTAGAAGAAACAAATGGTAAACGAGTTTGTTTAGAAAATTGACAGACATCACAAACACTAGACGAAATAGAAACTGGAGGAAAAAGACAAGACAAAATATGACTTGAAGGATGTCTAAGCCGTTGGTGCAAGATGCGACTCTCTATTAAGTTCGTGGCATTGTAGGCCTTATGAGGTGAATGTAGAAAGTATAGTCCATTGAATACGTGCCTTTACCAATAGTCTTCTTGTTAGTTCGATCTTGAAAGACGATAGAGTTAGGAGAAAAAAATGATATCACAGTTCAAAGCATTAGTAAGTTTTCCAACAGACAAAAGTTAAGGTGGAAAAGAAGGGACAACAAGGGTAGTAGAAGATACTCTATTTGAAAAGAAATCAATTTTACCACTGTCGGGCACATGAACCACGGTTCCATTAGCTAGATAGACATCATGTTTACAAAATGATGTTGAAAAATCAGACAACGAAGAGGGAGAATTAGCCATATGGTCAGTAGCGTCAGAGTCAATAACCCAAGAATGACCAATAGAATGGGAAGCAAGAGAAGCATGAATGGTACCTGCGGTATGAGACGAGGAAGACGGATTTGTAAAAGGCAGAGACAGATGCAGATCGTATAGAATTTGACTTAACTGATCCAGAGTGGTGGAAGTGTCTGCGACAATAGCCTTGTCTCTTCTTTTTGCTTCAAAGTTAGGTTTGAGATGAGGATGTAACAACCAACAACAATCTTTAGAGTGCCCAATCTTGCCACAATGATCACAATGAAAAGTGTCTCGTCGGCCTTAATTCGGAACCAGAACCTTCTTCTTTTCAGACTCAGAGAGGGTCGACGCTCATTTTTATGAGTCACAAAAGCACTTGAGTAGGGGTTCTCAGAGGGTGGCGGAAAAACAAGATTTATAGTTTATTGTCGCGTTTTTCCCCGTTAAATGATAGCGCAAACAGTGATCCATGAGGGTAGCGAATCAGTTATAAGGATGTTACGCTGCAAATATTCATATTTTGGCCTCAAGGCCCGAAGTAAAGAGAAAACTTGGTCCTCTTCATCTCAGTGCAAAAGAGTGTGCATGAGTGGTATGAGGACGATATAAATGTAGTTCATCCCATAACCTTTTCATATGTCCAATAAGATCGCAAAATTTCCGTTCACCTTGTAGCGCAGTCGCAATCTCATTTTCAATCTGAAATGCCCGAGCAATATTATTTCGACTGCCATACATGACTGTCACAGAGTCCCATAACTCCTTTGTAGAATCAGAGAATGTAAAAATACCAGCAATGTGGGGTTCCATAGAATTAAGAAGCCATGATCGAACTAGTTGATCATTAGATAGCGAATTATCATAAGCGGAGTCAGGATCAGTGACTGGAGGAACGGCCGAATCTGTAGCTGGAGCTTTAGATGTAGAGGCCGGTGCAGGGGGCACAATCTTGCCATTGATAAAATCCAACTTTTTCTTACTACCAAGTGATAAGTTAACAACCCGAGACCAGAGGACATAGTTATTTGCATTCAAGAGGACAAACGATAGTTTCAGACTTGGATTGCAGTCGGAGTCACCCATTTGAGATGATGACAAGAAGAGTTTTTTTTTTGGTGGTCCCTAACACGGATGTAGAACTACTAAAATATGGCAGAGGCTGTTAGAGCCGAAACCACCAGATGTCGTACCCGAGCAGTGTTGGGAATAACAACATTGCTTGCTGCAAATCCGGCACAAGAACACCAGCGACGGCAGCAAGAACGGGCAGATCAATCTGCTGAAATACAAGAACCTGCAAAACAGATCAGTTGAGCTGATCTGATTGGATCGGCTGAAGGTTGAACAGCAGAAGACTGTGTGTTGCCTCGCTGGTAAGATGCCGTAACCGAGCAGTGTCGGGAATAACAGCACTGCTGGCTGCGAATCCGGTAAAAGAGAACCGGCGGCGGCACCAAGAACGAGCAGATCGGATTTGCGGAAAGTTAAATAGCGAAAGACCGCAAGTTGCCTCGCCTGTCTCCCCCTCTCGAAGGTCAGTGAAATCAGCAACTCCTATGACAGAAAGAGGGATCGAAGACAGCAAGAGGGCACCAGAGTCACCTGTTTCAGATTTTTGCAGAAACAGGGTACCTAATCAAGGAAGGGCGGCTTGAGTCCACAAATTTCAGATCGGAGGTAGCTCTGGCTCCCACGGAGCATTATGCAAATCTCGGTTTGAGGTAGGTAGACCCAGATCTTGGTAGAAACAGCAACCACCAAGGGTGCTGGAACAGAGATTCCGCCGGGCGGAAAGTCAGTTTGGCAGATCTGTCTCGGCTGGCACAGGACGTCGGAGACCATAGTTGGTGGCGAGATCTGGTAGAGGAGCCGGGAGAACTACCAATCTCAGTTGTAGTAGCCGGTGAGCAGAGAGACACGAGCAGCGGCAAATCTAGGTGATCGGGGAAGACACAAGATCCACCATGCCACACACGGTGCAGTGAGAATGGCATCAAGGAAAGCCACAGAGCCCAGATATGGTGATGTTGTGCCAACGTGTCCCTGTAACCCTAGATTTGAGCAACACTACAGCAACAGATCGCACGCACGAACAATGGGAAAGAAAAAATCAATGGGTGAGTGACACAACAATCGATTCGGAAAATCTGATTTTGGATCGGTGATTAGATTGATACCATGTAGCAACTTGTATGACAACACCATAACACAGGCTTTAAGTGAAAAACCCAATTGGGAAAAACCACGAGAGAGACAAAGATTATTATTCACTGCTTGAATTCTAATTACATCAGAGATACATTTATAGAAAAAACACAAGGAAGAGTCCTAATAGGTTTGGGAGACAGAGTCTCACTCAACCTCTCTCAAGGAAGAGTCCTAATAGGTTTGGGAGATAGAGTCCCACTCAACCTCTCTTTCCTAATTCAACAATGTCCAACATTTCCAGGCCATGCTTGCCATACACTTGCTCAATAAACCTTATATTTAGAACTGCAAGACAGAACTAATTAAAGTTAGATTAAAGTCTATAAAAACATGTACAAACATCAAATGGTGGAATGGACAAGAAGAAAAGTGCATACTAGAAAGGTGTTCATCAATACGCAAGAAACCATTAGGTTTCATTGTGTTGCCTTCCATCTCCAATAACATCTCTTCTACACACTTAATGGTGCTCTTTGCTCTCTCTAAAAGCAGGTCCATCTCAAACCTGATACATCATAGAAACAATAAAGTGACAAAATGAAGTTACAGACAGAAGAAGTGGAAGCAGAAGAAGAAAGGAGAAGATGTGCAATGATGAAGACAATGAATTTCAGAAGAGAAAAAAAAAAGGAAAGGTGCTTTCAAATAAAAGTGAGAAGGCCTGATTGGTATCCTATAAGGGGAAACTGAACTTTTGATCTGTAATTTCTTTTGTTGGCAATAGATGATAAATATAGTCATAAATTGGCAACTAATGTGATGTTATACCTTACTCAAAATCATCAAAAATGGGTAAATAACCATGATATGCAGTAGCAATGTAACATACATTTCATCTTCACATGTAAATAGCACTTCTTCTTGTGGGCTTTTGCGCATGGGTTGAGAAGAGTCGTCCTCATTTCTGAATCTCACAATGACCAACTCATCATTCAATACAGCTGCATCAAGTTCCTTTTCTTAGTCCTGGCCGTTTCTTGTTCTTTACACCAGCTTATCGGAGATATAGGACGCTGTTGAGCAACAAACAAAAAAAGTCAAAACAAAAAGATTATTTTTAAAAAGATCACATATTCCAATCAAGTATCAACAGCATTAATATGAAAAGCAAAATTACCTTCTTCTGAAGATGGCGGTAACTGGGATTGTAAGGATCACAATAGTGATAATTTGAGAGGACAAGTTCTGAAGTCGCTCTGCCTTCACACTCCTTTCTTCAGTACTCAAAGGAACATTATGATCTGTATAGCTTTTACAACAAAAGGTATAATGCATGTCAGAGCATTCCCTCTCATTGACCCTCTGGCTGGCGAAGCACCCTTCTTCCCACAAACATTCTGCTCATACCAAAATTCATGGTTAGATCCTGTACACTAGAAACAGGACATCCACAAAATGCCCTGAAAACTTTCAATGATTTGAGAAAATGTGCAACGATGGATCTACTAAAGAAAGTTTCTTCACGTGCAACACAAAATGACCACTTTAACGTTCCACATCATAAAAGAAAAATCAGATCTCAAAAGGAATCATCATCATCATCTACTTTGCGTAAAAAAAAACAGCTCCATTAATGAGTCATATGAACTTTCTGAAATCACCTCAACTTGAAAAGAGCCAAGTATTCAGGATTTATACCTCCAACCTGATCACTTGTGCTATGAGTTTGCATGATTAAAAAAAACAAAAATTAAAAGGTAAAAATGGTAGACATGGTGATGAGAATAGTAGAATGCTATAACAGTAAAGTGGATACAAGATGATTGTTGCTGAATTTCATAGTACCACAATTCACAAAATAAAATGAAAAAAAAAAAAAAAAACAAAGGTTTACACAAGGACAGTATTGAATTACACAGATCATTAGATTTTAAAGGAAATTATCTCAAAATAGAAAGAAACTGAAGTAATATGTATTCCAAATATTTATCAATTCCCACCTTGATGTAATTTCTCTGATACGGAGTCATTAATACTCTGAGCAAATTTTTGTTTTTTCGTGAGATTTATGCGCTTCTTGTTGTAATGCTCTAAGTATTCATCATCTGAAAGATGAACTGTCCTTTTGCAGCCTTTCTTCAGTATTTTCTTTTCCACATGTTCTCTCTGCCCTTTGCCAGCTTTCATCAGTGCCTTATCGAGATTAGGACTGCAATCATGGTCAGCAATGAGGCATTGATTGGCATGGCAACTGATAGTTGCTTCCCTCTTGACAAAACGAAAAACAAAAGGGCTAAAGTTAGTAATAAGATACAATAAGAAACTACAAAAAAATTAAAAATTAAGGAAATCATTACCTTCTCTATTTGCTCCGACTGCGTCATACAGAGAGTACAACTCCTCCCATCCTGACTGAAATGAACCTCAGATGAGTTTATTCTAGATGAAGCATCTTGCTGCAGAGGAGCTTTGACTGAGGGATGTAGGAAATGTTTGAAGTTCTCAAGTAAATTCTCGTGTTCCTGAAGAAGTGAGGCTCCCGGCAGACACAATTGAAACATTCCCAATAATATTCATCAACAACATACAGAGATCAGAAAGTCTTCTGATAAATTCAAATAAATATATAAAGTTCTTGTTAACATCTATACCTCTTGGTAGACTTCACTAGAAGACATTTCGGACTTTTGGAACTTGTTTAGCATGCACAAGAATTTTATGTATAGTTGATCACGATTTGGGAGAGCCTGCAGGTACAAATTACTTAATGAATGAGGGAAAAAACAGAGAGAGAGAGAGAGAGAGGCATCCATCCAATGATGCTGCTAAAGTTAAATCATTAAAACCAACAAATACACCAGTTTCCCAAAAACAAATACACCAGTTTCCCAAAAACAAATGCACCAGTTTTCAAATTTTAGAATACACACAGCAGTATCCATCCTTTTAACTCATTTTGCAACAGATTTGTTGGAACATATGCACAGAATACAAAGCATAAGATAGAGAAGAAAAAAATTTACTCTTCACTTTAATTTCTAATTTGAGAAAGGCTTATTGTTTCAACCTAAAAGTTGTGGGTTCAAATCCTATGCATCATATAGGCAATTAGGTGTGAAACTTGGGTCGGGTTTTGACCCAAACCCGCATGACCCGACCCGTAAATCATGCGGGTCGGGTCGGATTGAGAAGTCAAAAACCCGCATTTAATTCGAGTCGGGTTAGGTTGAGAGATTTTTAAGTTAACCCGACCTAACCCAAACAAATCCGACCCGACCCAGTAAAAACTAGGTTAAAGTAGGTTCAAAGTGAGGGTCGGGTCGGGTCTTGGATTGAGTCGGGTTATAATTCGGGTCGGGTCGGGTCAACACATCCGGGTCAAAAGCTCGGGTCGGGTCGGGTCGGGTTATGTCGGGTTCCATATATTAGTAACTCAGGTCGGGTTGGGTTTTAAAAAACCCGACCCAATCCGATCCGATTTCAGCCTTATAGGCAATCTACCTATGGAAACAATAAGTGAAATTCAAGTGTAAAGGCCAACCTTTGATTGATGGGCAAATGACTTAGGTGATGATGATTTCAGTTTCTAGTTTATTATCTTTTAAGTAAAGAAAAACAATTATAATAACTACTCTACTCATGTTTAGAAATTAATCCTACTAATTTCTTCCAATTGAAAAAAGAAAAAGAGAAAAACTAAGCTACTACTGCTCCTCACAGACTAAACTACCAAACTAGATGAGAACTTTTTTCCTTGAATTTACAAAAGTCCAATTTTTCATTAGAGAAATTCTAAGGAACATAGGTACTATAAAAATAAACAAATAGTTGCCAATACATAGTAACATTTAAAGTATTTAAATTAAATAATATTGCTAGTTATTTTATTAACCATTTATTCCAAAACCATATACAGTTGATTTTAAACATGCCAAAGTCAATTGTGTAACTGTTTTCAAATAAATAAGAGTTAGGGTAGCAAGACTTTCCAAGCAAGACTCTCTAACTAGGCTTCTCATCAAATAGATGATGAGTTATACAGAATTAGGTGGAATTTGATCAGTGATTAAATGGCCACCGAATATGAAAAGTTTCACCATCAATTGATAATCTAAGCCAATTAATCCTGCCCTTTCAATTTCAATAAGCATAACTCATTGAGTTTTAAACTTTAAAATCAAAATATAAGATGATTAGATGGGAATGAAACTTTATACGCACCTTACTTATATAGTCCTCTTTACATCACATCAGACTAGACTATGTGGGGCCCAAGAGTCATTTAAAGGCAATCTTGGTTGAGGAAGTCTCATATAGGTTTTGAATAAATAAATAGGCCAACACTGCAAAATAAAGGAGGCTACCAAAATAAAACCAGTCAATGTGGATCTACCTAACATGCATAAAATTACATTATGATAATACTGCAATCTAAGGCACATTCACATGCTTCAGTAGAACCCATTTCTTTCGACAATGGTGCAAAGGTAGAAGATCCAAGTTGATCACGTGATGGGCCCTTTAATTGGAAATTCTGTAAATTAACGGGATGCAACTAGCCTGCACCAGCCAAAACCTCCTCTGAGCCAGCCTGGTTTGTGATTGGAACTCAGTTGGGTTTCAGGTTCATGGGCAACCTGAAGCTAACTTAATGAACCAATTGCTAAACAGGTCAGTCCTGTGTCCATTCTACCTTGAGGCCCAACTAGATAAGTTTGGCATTTTAAGAAAAATGGCTAAAATTTTAATATATGCTGGATTCGTGCATCATTCTGAGGTCCAGAGTGTTATGACCTGAATTTAGTCCAGATGGTAAGATAACTGAACAGGCAAGAGTTGGGGCCTTGTACTAGTTTGGGCCAGGTTTTGCATAGTGCAATTGCTACCCCAATCACAATCACTTATTCATGTGACTTGGAGGAAAGATATATATGGTTAAGAAATAGTAAAACTAAGACACATTGAGTTTGAATTTTAAATCATTCTCTTCTTTTTTCACCCTTCACTTGCTTTCTGTCACCATTCTTCATTTCCATCATCTTTCAAACCAAAAATCATGTTCATTTGCTCTTTTCACCATCCTTCATTTCCATCATTTGCTATGTATCACCATCCTTCATTTCCATCATCTTTTGACCCAAAAATCATATTCACTTTAATTTAAAATTGAAATAAGGTAGAATTAGCTTCACCTAAAGGTACTATTACAAAAATAATATACTAATAATAATCAAAGTAATAACAACAACGGTGGCGGCGGCGACGGCAACAACAACAACAACAATAATAATTCAACTATAAAGGTGCTATCAAGGTTGGGGTTAGATACACATGGGGTTGATGAATTTGGGATGGCATCAAGCTTTGAAAGCCTGCTCAAATTTCAAGCCGAATCAGGCTCAAATTTCTCACTAACTAGTGCTAAGTTTGTTCTAGAAATATAAGAAATCAATACATATATAGTTATATTTCTCATCAAGTCATTTAACAAGTTTTACTTAAAAATAACTATGATGACAAGACTTTTAGGATGCATTGGATGGGCAGTTGGGTCAGGAATGAATGGAGATGCATTAGTAACAAAACAGAGTAATATGACACTAAAACAATGTTTGAAACTGATTCGTACCTGTATTCTTTTAATGAAATGCAATGCGTCCTCCATCATTGATGAAAGGTGGTTCTCAATTCTCGTCTTCTTCAAGCAAGAACGTGTTGAATCCCACAATGAGGTCAAGGTTATTTCTAAATAACCATTTAACCTTGATTGCAACAAGATCAACATCGATCCTGCAAACAAGATTCAAAAGGAAAATTTAAGAAATGAAACAAAGGAACATCATAGAAACTGTAGCAACTTAATATGCTTTGACCTTTGGTCCTTGAAATCTTTCATGAGCAGCAGAAATTCTTCAAAATTCTTTGTATCATTTCGAAATGCTTCTTTTACTTTCTTGATATAAGCTTTTGCATCCTAGACTATGTTTATCAGATTACCTCCTTTGCATTGATGAGAACTGAAGAGAATTAAAAGGAAAAAAAAATCCAGATCTCGGTAAATGCAAAACAAATCAAATGATAAACAAAAGATAAATCAGAGCCTCATCCCATTTTTCAAAAAATAGATAAAGGATCTGCATCAACAATAGCTCCCTCCATCTGCCCCCTACAGTAGAATTCCTTCACCAACAATGACAATCAATTTGAAAAGATTTATGATTAAATATGGAGTCTACAGAAAAATAATAAGACTTGATCCCAAGTCAATTTCCTTTTTGAACACTTTACTCACTTTAAATTATTTTTTTAATTTTAAAATCCTATGATGTTTAAAAAAATAAATTAATTGATTCTATAATTATGATTTTTTTATTTTGGAGTCTCATATCCATTATAAAAAAAAACAGACAATCAAACACTCATATTTATGAAGATACTTATAATTCAATGTAACCAATAAGCAGACAAAAATAGTGAGATTGAGTGTTACAGTGATTTGAAGGAAACAAAAAACACAAAATGCAAGAGAGTAATGTCAAGTTGCATGGAATCAAACTAGAGAAAGAACATTGAGGGAAAATTTGCAATTATAAATCGAAGTCCATGGGGAAAAGGGATTTGGACAGTTCATAAAACAATTGAGAGAGATAATGGACTTGCAATTGAGAAATGAGATAGGAACAAGTTATATCCGGTTACTAACTTTAAGAATGTGAGCACACTCACGTGTCATTGCCTACGACAGGTCGAAACCGGATAATAGAAACATTGACAGGGAGGATGAAAGAGAAAGACATGGGAATTTCTAATTTAGAGAATTGGTGTGGAATGCCTTTGTAATCTAGGGTTTAACTGTAAGGACCGAGAATGAAATGGTTTAGTGTTTAAGGTTTGAATCATTTGAGACAACTCTTGATTCACCAAGCTTATCAGTTCAATGTGCGTCAAACTAGCGCAGCAATACTTAATTTAGAGAATTGGTTTGGAATGCCTTGGTAATCTAGGGTTTAAGTGTAAGGACAGAGAAGGAAATGGTTTAGGGTTTAAGGTTTGAATCCTTTGACACAAATCTTGATTCACCAAGCTTATCAACTCAATGTGCGTCAAACTAGCGCAGCGATACTAAACGAGTGTAGCCGTTCAGGGAACTAGGTTTTAGATTGATTACTTAATGGAACCCATCAGTGGAGATAAAATAAAAGTGAAATGATGTTTTTCTAGGTAATAAAAAGAAAAATCATGAGTGACGGAGAAGTTGAACCAGAGATCGGAGGAGTTTGAATTCTTACCCATATTGGGGATGAAGCGATCGTCAAAGCAGGCTACGGTCTCCACCATGTTTTTGACACGTCACGGGCGCGGTAGAGACGGTGAAGGGAAGGGAAGAAAGACCGAAGTTTTCGTCCCTGTCACGCAAGGAGACCGGACGCCTCGAAGGCTCGTCTTGACGAGGCAAGAACAGGAAGGAAGAATAGAAGAAAAAGGGGAAAACGAGAATTCCGCTTGTCAGCAAATCATCAATGTGACTGTCTTCTCGACTGGTCCAAGTCATATCTCTTGTCATAATTCAAGGGAATTGATTTACCCCTTCTTTTACCGTTCGTCCACTCCTTGTAAATATATTTTCAATTTTGCCCCTCATCTTTTTTCCTTTTCCCATTGTTTTTTATTTCTGTAACAAATGAGCGAAGACGATTTGGGCGACAGATCTAGAATCAATCCAATGGAGAACAAGAGATAGACATGTGCTAGAGATGGCGAGATCTGTGTAGGGTGAGGAGATCATGAAGGGGATGATGATAGCCAATCAGGTTTTCAGAGGTCGATTTGCAGAGGTTGCAACGAAGGCTTGTGCAAAAAAAAAAAAAAACGTGATGTATCTCAGAAACAGTGAAGAAGAAAACGACAGTGGGAGAGCTGGTAGAAGAGTAGAAGCAGGTCTCAAATCTGATTGGCAAGGACGAGTGTTGTTTGAGAAGAAATCCGGAGACGGAAAAGGGAAAAGGCACAAAGAAGGGGTCTGCAGATCCAAGCTGGTGGGAAAGAGGCTAGATGTTTGCTGATGCAGAAAACTAGATGGTTAACGAAGGTGTAATTGGCGATGGACAAGAAATAGATCAGAGATCCAAGGGGCAAAAAAAAAAACACTGATGAAGAACGCTGCAACAATCCTGAGTTTGCTGTGTGCAGAATCGAAGACAAGGAAGTACGAAGGTTGAAGAAGATGGCAAACCCATGGCACTGCTAGAGCAAAGAAAGGGTGTAGCGACTGAGAACGGGCAGATCTGAGGGTAGCACAGACACTCTCGTCTTCTGTAGAGTCCAAATTATCGATTCACAGAAATCCAACCCTTCAAATACTCACCAATATCCCCATCTTGACAGAGAGAAGTAGGATGTCACACATTCTACAAAATCCATGCCTTGAAATCAAATTCAAGGTTCGAATAGAAGAGGTTTGGACCCAAATAAGTAGACAAGAGCATTTTCAGAACCCCCTTTTAAGAACTTTTTTTTGAAAAACAATCGAATGGAGAAATGTGTATGCAACAAGAGATCACATTCTACAAAAATATGTTGAAATTTGAGAGAATGAACTGGCCATTGCGAGAGAAGGAGAGAGAATGTGAGAGATGAAGGACCCCAATGCTGCTCCAAGAGGAAAACTGGGAAGACGCAAAGTTGTCAGAAATAAACCCGGATGCGCACGGGAAGGAGGAAGACGCCGACGCTTAGAGAAATCATTGGGACACGCACGTGAAATAGGTTTTTTTCCTTCGAAATAAAAAGCGTATGGAATGGAAGAAGAAGAGGGTTTGCTGCTTCTACGTGGGAACGAGAGGAAAGAGAGATTTTGCTGCGCGGAAGGAGGGATTTCTACCGCTTCTTCGAGGAAGAGGAAGACACTCATTATGCGGGAAGGTGGTGGAAAATTCGAAAATAAAAATATGGGAAAACGAGAAAAGTTGAGGGGCAAAACTGGAGGTGCGTATTTTATATTCCAAACATTTTATGTCAATTGTATAGAAGTGTCTGAGTTTTTATAATTTTTTATTTTTAATATCTGAAGATAGATTGCAATAAATTCTAATAATACAAAGTATTAAAAAAATTATAAAAGAATAATAATTTTATATAATTTCATCTAATTATTCAAAATTTGTTAAATAAAATATAAAAGTTAGAGTGCCATAGAAGTTATAAGTTTATACTCCAAATCGTAAAATATTATGATTAGATTGAGAAAAAATTAAATACAATTCTTATATTTATATATATATTCTACTCATCTCATGCATTAAAACAAACTCACGTGAGTTTTATAAAAGTTATTGCTTTATTATTCCAGAATATATTCATACATTGACATAATAATAACTCTTATCACAATTGCATTTCAAATGTTCGAGATGAAATTATAAATATTGAAATGGAGATAAATTTTGCAATTAACTTAAAATATAAGGATTTAACAAATGTCAAAAGCAACCAAAAAAAAGTTTCGTAGCAAAGGGGACTAAATAGGAATGAAAAAGATAAAACCCATGGAGTTTGTCACGCGGAATGAGAGGATCCAAACAAACCCCATAATAAAAAGGAAGGCATATCAAGAAAATTAAAAGTTCAAAATACTTGAAAGAGAGGTTTTCTAATTTAAAAAACTTACTGCAACTCTTCTTTTCAATTATAGATGGAACTCATTGTAATATATAAAAAGTAATCATTTTGCAAATATCTCACAATATTTTTTTAATTATTCTAATTTAATTCGAGAAATATATCATTCATTGGCGTGGCATGTATCCTTTTAATGAGAAAAATGAGTGGACCGGAAAAGAACTGGTGTCTAATTGTGGTGCATACTAAGTGTGGTGCTTGTTCATCCTATTAGTTATGAATTTATTAATCAAATCAATTGAATTATATTTTTAATTTTATATTATTTTCAACATTTAAGCCTTTGTTTTTATTCAATAAAATTTGATTTATTAAATTATTCTAACATTTAAGTTTGTTCAATTTCAGACTCGGATGATTTTGAAATTTTAGATGAAAGATTTATATCCACATCTACTTCATATTATTGGATTCTAATTCATAATCAAATTTATTCATAAACTTAAATTTTTTAATATTTTCCTCAATAAAAGAAAAATAATTTTTTTGTGTTACTATATGCATCCACCAAAATAATGTAATGAATTGTCTTTCCTTCAATATGTAACCTAGCAAAACTCACCTTAATTAGATTAATCAAGTCATACTTTTAAAAAACATAAATTTTAGATATTAAAATGTAATTCAAAATCATGAAAATTTGAGAGCTTAAAAGACAGCTTAATTTTTTTTGAGTCGAAAATGGATCTATCACCATTATATTTAATGACTCCACACCTATGTGTGCGAAATAGTATCATACGGTTGAGTCCACATGTAGACATCTTATTAAAGGTTTTAACTAAAGATCACTAAATTGATCAAGTAGAGACCTTAACCAGCCCTTTAACTAAGTAGATAGAATATCATGGGACTAGCATACTATCTAAAATAGGACCTATTGAATTATCTTGAACATTGATTTTTCCAATAAAAATAAATAATTAGATAAATATGTTTATCTATTATGATCGTTCCAATAGCAAAGATGATCAAATGGACATAAAAATAATTACAACTAAGTTTTGAAATTTAAAATTATACTTCTTCCGTCTCATTTTATTTGTCTCATTTGAAATATTTGTATTTTTTAAGGAATTCTCTATATAAGACTATCACTATATGTGATCTCATCTATTTTCAACACACTTTATACTACTCCAATATAAATGAGACAACCATTTTAGGACAATTCCAAAATCTATATAAGACAACTAATTTGGAACAGAGGGAGTAAAATTCAACTTAAAAATAAATATTATTTATTGTAGACTACTTTGTTGTGAATGATGTAATAAATTATTAGGTAAAGCATGCATATACATTATTTAATGCATACAATAGGTAAATCATGCATATGCCCAGAATGCATACGTGAGTTGTTCATACCATTCTCTCTACAATTCCCCTACGATTTTCTTGAGAATCTTCATTAAAATTTTATTCATGGCCTCTAGTTGTCCATTGGACTATCGATTATAAGGAAAACTCTTGGAGTGGATAATATGGAATTTGACAAGGAATTCCACAACCTCCTGACTTGCAAATTGTCTTTCATTATGTGTAACAATTCTTCATTCTTCAAGGAACTCCAAACAATGATGTTTTGCTTAATTAAATTTACTCACTTCTTGACCTGTACTCTTTTTCAAAGGAATGGTCTCATACCATTTTGCCAAGTGCTCAGAGGGGTTAGAACGATTGTTAGGAACCCATCTTAGGAAGTAGAAGTCTTGAGTTCAATTTCCATTTCACTCCTAAAGATTACTTTCTATAGAGTTATCTTGTGTATAAGAGTAAAAAGACTTGCACATATCCCGAGAATAGAGAGGTGCTCTAAAAGACTTGGACCCTATAACCATAAAAAAATATTCAATACCTATTAAAATCCACACATGTCCCTTCCAAAGAGGATGAATATGACCAATCGAGCCCAAACCCCAACAATAGAAAGGCCACAACCATATATGCCCATCAAAGGATCTAGCTGTCACTTGGAGAAGTTTGCAAAGGAACCCTAGTTTAAGTCATTGTGGAGTGGATAATTAAAATGGGAAGGAGAGAGATGTGTATATCGACAGTATTAGAGGAAAGGGTTAACTTTCCATTTTTGTATTTTTCTATATTTATCCAACTCCCTAATTGAGGGATTATAATTGATTTCTTTCTCTGTGAAAGGCTTGCATCTATATATACAAGGAATAATGAGATAGGCTATTGAGCCAATTTTTCCAATAACTACATAGCCCAAAGGTTATTCGGAAGGTGGGATGCAATTAGCAAGGTACGACCCATTTCTGATATATGGCGATTTTTACGTTCACCAAGTCTATTTTGTTGCGGGGTATGGGGGCATGATAATCGGTGATGAATCCCTTTTTTGCGCACACAGATAACGAAATGAGTGATTATCATAATCTTTACCTCCGTCACTCTGAAATTGCTTAATGGAAGTAGATAATTGATTTTCAACAAATGCAAGAACATGGGAAAAATGAGAAGACTTCCTGATGGCAGCATTGAGCGCTACAAAGCGCTACTTGTTGCCAAAGGCTTTCATCAGCAAGCAGGCATCGACTATGATGAGACCTTCAGGCCTGTCATCAAGCCCACTACCATCCGCACTGTCCTCAATCTCGTTGTCTCTTCTACTTGGCCCATTCATCAATTAGACATCAAGAATGTTTTCTTCATGGCCACCTCACTGAAGAAGTCTACATGGCTCAACCACCGGACTTCATTGACCTATGTCGTCCTCATCATGTCTGCGAACTCCAAAAAGCCATCTATGGCTTGAAGCAAACACCACGCACCTGGTTTCAGCGCTTCAGCTCCTTCCTTCTATTTTATGGTTTTCTTCAAATCAAAGCTGACAACTCCATGTTTGTTTTTCGGCGGGCCTCATAGGTTATGATTCTCTTGCTATATGTGGATGATATTGTTCTCACGGGCAACACTCCGTATCTCCTTCCTTCATTCATTCACTCGAATACTGGGTACTGAGTTTGAAATCAAGTGACTAGTCTTTCTCAGGGGTTACATTTGTCTCAAAATAAATACACCATTGACATTCTTCGTCGCAGTCAGATGCTTGAATGCAAACCCTGTTCGACCTCCGTTCCGGCTAAAACTTAGTTGCCTTCTACCACTGGTGACTTGCTCGCGGACCCCTCTGAGTATCGCCATCTTGTTGGCGTACTTCTATATCACATGCTCACGAGGCTTGATTTTGCTTATGCGGTGCACATTGCCTCCCAGTTCATGAGTCAGCCTTGCACATCTCATCTAGAGGTTGTCAAATGCATCATTCGCTATCTCAAAGGCTCACTCGATCAAGGTCTACATATCAGTCGTGCGACACGACCCTTACAAATTATTGCTTACTCTGATACTGATTGGGCCGCTTGTCCCAATAGTCGTTGCTACACTACTCACTATTGTATCTTCTTGGATCCAAATTTTCTTTCTTGGTGTGCGAAGAAACAACCAAAGGTTTCTCATTCAAGTACCGAAGCTGAATATTGAGCCCTTGCCTATACTTGTGTCGACACAATCTGGATAGAGAATCTCTTGCAAGAGCTTCGTTTTCCTCTCACTTCTCCGACCCTTCTTCTTTGTGATAATCTTAGTGCAGCATACATTGCAGTCAATCTTGTGCTTTATGCTCGGACGAATCATATTGAGCTTGATTATCATTTTATATGTGAATGTGACTGCTGGCTCTCATCAGATTCAATTCGTGTCTTCCCAGGATCAGCTTGCTGACATCTTCACTAAGAGTCTACCGAAGCACCGCTTCTCTTTGCTTAATTCTAAACTCGTCGCTTTACCACCGTCGAGTTTGCGAGGGAGTATTAGAGGAAAGAGATAACTTTCCATTTCTGTATTTTTCTAGATTTGTTTGGCTCCCTAATTGAGGGATTGTAATTGATTTCTTTATTTGTGAGAGGCTTGTACATCTATATATATAAGATATAATGAGATAGGCCATTAAGCCAATTTTTCCAAAATCTACAAACAGTAACATAGAGTTCCAATATCCACATTCTACTTGGTTATAAATTGCAACCCATAATATTTACAAGTTTCAATGCTACTCTAGAGGTACATGTAGAATTGGGAATAAGTCTTCCTTTTCTGAGCACTCATGGCTGAATTTGTTACTAGTTATATAGTAGAATTGGGAACAAATCTTGTTGTTGTGAGCATTTATGGGTTGGATTATTTTATGATTATAGTGTTCAAGCTTTTTAGAGAGTTGATTAATTCTTGGAACATATAAAAGTCTCACTACCCATACATAATAAGTAATTCTAGAGGGAGTGACCCTTTAGAATAAAGTGGAAATTGAACTCAAGCTTCTTGAGACAGGTCATGTTTGAAACCCCTAACTCCAAACCCTGACTTGACTTTGACTAAAACCATAACCCACAAATACTTTCGTCTTGACTTTGTGCATAAAAGCAAGGCCAAAACCCAACTGAAGCATCGACCCTTGTCCACATTGGCAGACACCACTTTCTAAGATCCATTTTGACTTCGTGGGCATGTCAACAACATTCATTCAGTTATTCTTACTTTATTCATTGACTTATTCATTATAAGGGCATTCTGAGGACGATATTTGTGACAATGTTCTTACCCATGTTACTTGCATTTGAGACCGTCTTAGACTAGGGGCTTTTTAAAGACGGCATTGCACATGGCACACCCTATTAAATACTGAGGCTATACTAGTTCTTTCTCATTGAGGTATCTGTGGTGCCCTTTGCCCATGATTTTTGACAGAATAATGAGTGAAAACCATTTAGATTGAATGAAAGATAATTTAATGTTCTACATGTATATCAATTTCATCCAAAAACACAAATTTAAGCCATATGATTTTAAGGGTGAAAATCATAAAACCATTTGCCCATGATTTTTGACAGAATAATGAGTGAAAACCATTTAGATTGATTGAAAGATAATTTAATGTTCTACATGTATATCAATTTCATCCAAAAACACAAATTTAAGCCATACGATTCTAAGGGTGAAAATCATAAAACGCCCTTAGGAATAATAAAATTTGTTGATTTTGATCACCAAGATCAACGGGCATTTATCTTCATTTTTAGATGAATTTTATTGTACCTATCAATAATTTAGTCAATTTTAATCTAACTAGTTAAATTCAATAAAAATAGACTAGGTGTTTTGCGCAACCTTATTTATATATATTTTATGTGTCTAAATAATGGAGTCGTGCTTGGACTTTTGGGCTGACACATGCATAAGCCCGAGACAACTCGAATAATAATCGAGCTTAATTTTTGTCTAATCACGATCCTATTATAAATTGAGTTGAAATTTTTGCTCAAACTCACCTTTTCTCGGGCCAAATTCTTCAGGCTTTTGGGCTTTCAAACCAAATGCCCATCTCTACTCCTACGTGCTCTCATTTCCGTTTCTCTCTTCATTTTAATGTTGTCACTAATTTTATGTATTAATAATCATACAATTTGAAACAACATCCTATCATGTTTTCTCATATATGAAAAATAAAAAAGTTCCTTCTATTTTAATGTTAGCAATAACAACAATTTCATATCAAGTATCCAACCAAAATAAATTTTAGGTCGGCGTCACCACCATCATTATGGAAGTCTTCCAACTTAGCCCATAAGCTAGACATAGATAACAAGGAGTTCTAAGGGGGGTGAGGGTGGGGTTTGGTAAAAAACACTATGATCGCGTTTGGATGAGGATTAGAGGTGTGAAAACGAGGATAACCCTCATTTATTCCCGTTTGGTAATAAAGGGAAGGGATGAGAAAATTCCAAGTTTTCTTTCTCAAACACAAATCTGAAAACTCTGTTTAACAAGGAAACCCATGTTCAAGAGAAACCTCTATATAAGTAAAATCCTGCAAAATTTCTCTCTCATTAAAAAACAACCATATTTGCTAGAATTGCAAGTAGAGTAGATAGAAAACTCGTCCAGACCAACTTGTTTAATACAGTGTGGTTTTAGATTTAGACGTGAATTTCACTTGTATATTGAATAACTCAAAATGTGTGAGTTTCTCCATTCTACTTCATTCTATTTGTACTAAGTTTATCAATTGAATATAATCCTAGTAATGGTGAGGATAAAGACGAAGAGGAAACCCATCAACTGGAGCTGGCATCACATCAATTACTATTTTCTCATTAGGAGAAATTGTTTCCTATTGATTGAGGAATGAGAGTTCAAATTCACTTAGAACTCCTACTATATTTAGGACTCTGAGTGTTATTATATGTATCATTGTTGGGCATGTAATTGTACAGAACATAATAAAATCTCTCTCTTTATCTGTGGTTTTTTTCCTTAGAGTTTTTCCACGTAATTCTTTCGTGTTATGATGTTTATGGTTTGTTGTGATATGTGTTTCTACATGATATTAGCAGAAACATTCGATCCTTCAACTTGAATCACGAGTAGGAGAAATCGACCGGGCTCTCACAGACACTGTTTTCTCTAACAGTCACCTATTCGCACATAGGCTTGTACTGCTCTACCCGATTGGCATGTCTTCCACACATTTTTTGTTGTTCAAGCAACATGGATTGCATCTGTTGCTCTTTCTCAGATCTGATCGCTGCTTAGATCTGACTGAACTCCAATCGTCCTATCTATCTGCATCTGCTGCATCTGCTGCCTCTTCTGTTGCTCATCACCGCTATGTCCAACCGATTGGGATCTCCTGACCACTTTTGCATGATAGCGTAGATAGAGTACACAAACATGGAGAATACACTTTTGATGAGTTCGTGATTTGTGATCGAATATTGCTGGGTGTTGCTCACTTTTCTCGATTTGTGCATTGGGTTTCTCCATTTGATTAGAAACAATGCTGCCCTTTACAAAACCATTCGACGCTGTCATTTTCCAATTGCAAATCTGTTTGTTCTCACACCTGTAAGGACTTGTTTGTCTCTACCAGATGCTCTGTCCCCGGCGTTCCTTTTCCTCTACCGCCACTATCTTTGCCGTCGTTATCGATGGTACAATCTTGATCTCAGATTAATTCATCATTGCTGCATCTAGTTGAACCAACAAAGGGACCGATGAACACATTTGTTTCTTTACTCTTCCTTCCGGTGGACTACGGTACTGCATATTTTTTAGTACTCTGCAAGCCCACCGTTTTTGGTGTTCTTCGAGGGACCACAATTGCAGCCTGCACTCTCCTCTTTTCTGGCCTTATTAGATACACAAAAAAAAAAATATTGCAGCCACACGAGTTTCGTTGTTTGTTGCTGGGTGCGTTTGCTGCTGACTGTTATTACATCCGCACCCCTGTTCGCTATTGCTACAGCTTATAGCCTCTCCTGCCTCCACCACTATTTACAAGCTCGCCATTGCCGCCAGCAGTCTTTGTTGCTTCAGCCATTGCTTGCCCTTACTTGTGCCATTTGCAATTTTTGCTGCTTCAGATTCAATGCATTTTTTTACTTGATTCGAGAAAGAAGAAGGAAGACTCGTTTTGCCCACCACCTGTTCGGCAGTTTGTCTATTCAAAAAAACAAAAACTGTTGTTGCGTCTAGCTAGTTCTGCTCGGCTGCTGCCTGCAACCATGTCCTTCCAATGGGTGACTTGAATGCGTTTATGGTTCAGAACAATAGTCATAGAAAAGCTTCAAGGTTAAGAAGAAGAAAATTACGTACCGAAATACAAGCAGAAGAGGGTATATCCTCATCTCAAGTCTTATCACTGTATTCATTGTGGAAATATAGTAACACCAAGATCATTGTTGGGAGCTATATCCTCATCTCAAGTCTAATTATGCAAAGCTGTCACGCCCTGAGCTGGGAAGTGGGCCCGGAACGTGACCTAATTTTTTTTTTTTGTTACAAACACAGATTTACAAGTTCATGAACCATGGACTCGCCTAAGCCCAATGATAAAACCACACAAGATAAACAAAACTTAGATTATAATATACACGATGAAGTACAAATACACCATGATATATATATATATTCATAAATATCATAATTATACATAGAACAGTTTTGGTGCCACAAGTGGCAACTCGAAATTATATATTACAAATAGTTTAAGCACAATCCTAAACCAAAACACCAGTGGGAATCCAGCGATTCCACAGCTCAGGTTATTACAGAGGGATCCTCTGCCACCTCTAGATCTTGTCCTGCATTGAGGTACATGTGAGATATTAGCCCAGTGAAGAGAACTCATAATGTCATGGGTACAACACACGATAAATAAACAATGCAGTTAAATAAATAACATAACATATGGCAGTTGTTCTTTTCCATGTTCAAAGTTCAAAATTAAACTTGACCCACACTAGGGTATCCCACTCAACCCTATTGAGGTATCCCACTAAACCTCAACTGTATTGGTCCAGGGTATCGCACTCAACCTTGACGAGGTATCCCACTCAACCTCGACTGCCTTAAGTTAAAACAGACAGAATGCAACATCTTGCAAGAGCTTGACCGACTCAACACGTGCGTATGTGTACATGCTTGACTTATACAAATAATAGAAATCCATAAACATGGAAAATTTACAATTACCATCCACTAGTATTAAATCCAAGTTAATCAACTTAGAATATTCACACTTATCACCTGCATAATCCTGTTAGCAGAGGAATATCATAATGAGTAAAATCATATGTATAATAAACCCATGCATTTCACAATAACAATGCATTTATAATAACAACGCGTTTACAATAACAACACATTTACCATTATTGGATGCCACACAACATATCTAAATAATTTTAAATCAATATATGAGTTAAGTTGAGTCTCCTCACCTTATTCAGCTTGCAAATTTCTCCAAAAGTCTGTTAAAACATATGAGATCCATGATTATTCATTTGAATTAAAACGTACTAAAAGTAATCCAAAAACTAGAGTATAAGATTTCAATCGGAAAAACCGGGTAATGTCAGTGAGTTACCTAAGTCTTACTACTTCATTAAGTTAGAATGTCAGATGTCAGTGCCTTCCCTCGTTTTGTTTTCTGGAATTGACCATGAAAATATATTGAGAGAGGCCCAGAGGGTATAGTACAGTCTAGTAAAATGCTCAGGCCATTCTTGTATTTTCTTCTAAATAGGACCATGACGACGTATTGAGGCAGGCCTAGAGAGTACAGTAAAGTAAACAACCATTGTAGAAATTTAAACACACAAAGTCAGTTTGGGGTTAATCTTTCCCCTTTTTAACTTAGATTTACAAAAATCAAGTTTTTAACTCCATCAAAAATCAATTTGAAAAATAAATTTCAAAAATTAAAGGAATGAGCCATTTTTCCTTAAATTCAAATTTGAAGCTTAAGACCATACTATTTTACAAAAAGAATAGCTCTGGAGTTCCTAAAATTTTGAATAGATAAATTTTCATATCTTACTTGCAAAAATCGACGGAGAAATGGTGAAGTTTGAACACCCCAAGCGATATGCAGGAAAAACTCCAAAGCTGCTGCTTGTTTGAAATGGTGGAGGAAGAAGAAACAAAAAGAAAAGAAGAAGGAACGGATGGAAAGGAGATGGACAGGGAGAGAAAGAAGAGGTGTTGATTCTTTTTTTTTCCTTTTTTTATCTCCTCACCTTATCTCTTCTTTTTAAAGGATCGGTGGTGTGGCTAGGCATGGTAGCCTTTTTGACAAATTTAAATGCATCATCATTTTTTTTTTAATAAAACCCCAAAAAAAAAACAGTAAAACCATATAACTTCTATGGTTTATAATAATTTAAACTTCTTAAAATACACTTTTAAAATACCTTCCCTTAACATGGGTATTTCCAAAGCTTCAGTAAACCAATTAAATAGTTAAATAATTTAAACATTTAAAATCATAAAATGTCAAGTTTCAAATTTTAAAATAATACTTTGTAAAATCTTTAATTAACAACACTCTAAATAAACATTCTAAACTCAGAATTTAAAATATAAACAAACTTTTAGAGATTAAAATATTTCAGATAAACATTTTTTCAAATATAGATATTTTTTAAAGGTCTCAGCTGGAGAAGGGTTCGAACAATTTCAACTTTGCCACTGCACTTTAACAAGTTGGGTCCACAAACTTCAAACTCGGATCGAGTCAAACTTTGACTCTAAACAAGGCCCACATGTTAATCTCATTAATTAATTAGCCATTGGACACACTTAATGGTTACTAATCGCACAATTAGTTATTAATCTGTGTCGGGGTATTACATCTCACCCCCCTTAAAGAAATTTCGACCTGAAATTTCAAGAGAAACTCATACCTTTAATCAGGAAATAATCCAGGGTACAACTTCCGCATAGTTGACTCTGGTTCCCATGTTACATGTTGCACTCCATGATGCTGCCACAAGACTTGCACTAGAGGAATGTTCTTCCTTCGAAGCACTTGGGTCCGAGGACCTTGAATCTCGATAGGTATCTCTTCAAAAGTCAAGTCTTCAAAGACTTCTATTTCTTCCACATTCAGCACATGCGAAGGGTCTGGTTCGTACTGAGTATAGATATATGAAAAGTACTATGCACCATTTCCAGATTTGGAGGTAGTGGCAATTGGTAAGCAACTTCTCCAACTCTCTTCAAAATCTCGAATGGTCCCATGTAGAGAGGTGACAACTTCCCTTTGCGACCACATCTCTGTACACTATGTCGTGGTGCGACACGCAGGAACACAAAGTCTCCAACTGCAAACTCTAGAGGTCTCAGCCTCTTATCTGCGTTACTCTTTTGTCGACTTTGTGCAACTTTGAGTCCTTGCCTGATCATTTCTACCTATTCAGATGTCTCATGTACCATCTCTAGCCCAAGAAGAGATTTATCTCCCACTTCAACCCAACACAAAGGCGATCTACAGGGTCTACCATACAAAGCTTTGTACGATGCCATTTGTATACTAGATTGGTAGCTATTGTTGTATACAAATTCTATGAGTGCTAGATGATCTTCCTAGCTTCCTTGCATATCCATCACACAAGCCCTTAGCATATCCTCCAAGGTTAGAATAGTTCTCTCTAACTGACTGTCTGTCTGGGGATGAAATGTTGTATTGAAGCACAACTTCGTACCTAACTCCTGCTGTAATCCTTGCTAGAATCTAGATACAAACCGCGTATCTTTATTTGACACGATAGATATAGGTACTCCGTGTAATCTGATTATCTCTTTAACGTACAACTTGCTCAGTGTTGTCAGAGTGTCATTCTTCTTGATTGGTAAAAGGTGAGCCGACTTAGTCAGTTGATCCACGATTACCCAAATCGAGTCGTGTCCTTTAGTAGACTTTGCAAATCCCGTCACTATAATAGCCCGAATTTTTAAATCAAGAAATATATTGGCTATTATTTATTTTAATTGTGAAAAATTAAGAATTATAGATGGAGTGGATGTTAGATGAATCAAAATTGGGGCAATGGCCCAAGTATAGTCCAATGGACCATGGATAGGATCAATTCCATTTAATCGGGTCAATGATGGTCAATTGGGTCAAATGCCCAATTGGGACCCAATGGGTCAAAATGGATTGAGAACTAGGGTAAACGGGTAAAAAATGAATTTAATTGGGTCAAGTGAGGTGGCAAGTGTAGGAGTGGAAATCCAAGTGGCATAGCCAAGTGGAGCCCAACTCCACCTCATCAAGTGAGGTGGCGTGTGGGCTAAGGTACAAGTGGGGCCAGCCACCATGGTTGACTTGGTCAACCATGGGTGAGTCAAAGATAAATTAAAGAAGATTAAATGTAGTAAGTGGAATTAAATTATTTAATTGAAATGACCTAAGTTAGATATAAATTCAAATGATTGAGTTGGAAAATGAGTTGCATTTAAATGGAGTGAGTGACATAAAAGACCAAAAGATGGAGTGAGTCAAGAGGGTGGTTTCATCTCATGGAAACAACTCCATCAAAACCGTTAGGGGGTGGTGTGTGCCATGGGGAGGGCATGCACCCCCTTGGCTACACAAGGATGCTTAGGTGGAGGGCATACATTGGCCAAAGGAGAGGTGGTGGTTCCATCTCATGGAAACCACCAAACCACCCAAGGAAACAAGCAAACCAAAACCGTTGGGATCAAGGGTAGTATGCCATGTGGAGGGCATGCACCCCCCTTGGCTAAACAAGGAGCGTAAATGAAGGACATGCTAGACCATGCACTGGTCAAAAGAGAAATGGTGGTTCCGTCTCATGGAAACCACCCAAACCACCAAAGGAACCCAAGCCAAAACCGTGGGAGGAGAGTTGTGTGTGTCATGTGGAGGGCATGCACCCTCTTGTTTGTTCAAAGAGCACATGGGGAAGACTCCACATTGATGAGGGTGGAGTCTAACCCAAGAAAACCCTAGATAAGATGGGAAAGAGGACTTTTGATCTCATTCATCTCATCTCTCTCTCCCTCTCTCCCTCAAGGCCGACCCCCACTTTAAGAGAAAGAAGAAAAAGACTTAGAGAAATTTGGATCTCATCTCACTTTCCCTCTCTCAAGCTTGGCCGATCTCTCATTGAACAAGAAAATGACTTAGGACTTTCTATCCTCTCCTCCTCTCCCTTTCTCAAACATTCACCAAGCCCGAACCATCTTCTTGGGGGTTTCATCTTAGACCCTCGTCCTCTCAAGCTCACACTTTGGCCGAAGATCAAGGAGGAAGAAAGAGGAGGCTAAGGAAGGAGAAGATCGGAGGAGCAAGGAGTGAAAGAAACCGGAGGAGTCGCGGAATCGGGAAGTATCACTTGACAAGATTTTATTAATTTGAAGGAGTTAAAGAAAACCATGGAATCACATTTTTGGATTGGAGAGTTGGCCAAAATATTATGGGCCATGGATTTAAAATCCATCCAAGAAATGAGATAGAAAATGGACAAACCCTAATGGGTAAGATAGGCTATGTAAATGATGGAATATTAAGGACATTATGTATATATGGCTACGGACCTCTTGCATGAACCATATAAGGATTTTGATCATGGATCATGGGTTGGCCTTGCATGGCCGAACCCTAATTGTTATGGATATATAGAAAGGACCTCATGCATGTCTAAGATAAGGTATATGATCAAGATCATGGTTTGGCCCTTGCATGGCCAAACCCTAGATTTCTATGTATATGGATCATGAGAACTAAAAATGATTTGGATGAGGTTCGGCCATGATGTATGGCCGAACCCCAAAAAGGGATATAGTCATAAGTATGTGGTTTTTAAGGGTAAGTGATGAACCATAGGGCTCGGCCATGTTGTATGGCCAAACCCCATGGAAGGATATTGGTGATTAACAATGAGTTTTAAAGGATGGAAATCATAGATGTATGTTGGTAATTTTAAAAGGTTTTAAATGGATGTATGTTAGTGATTTTAAAGGGTTTCAAAGGAGGGAAATAATGGAGGAATGCTATGATTTTAAATGGTCTCAAATGTTGAAAATGGTGAAGAACCATGGACCATGGGTTCGGCCATGTTGTATGGCCGGACCCCATGGAAGGATATTGATGGACTAAGATGTTTTTGGACCATGAAGATGATGGGGGAATGTTGGTAATTTTAATAGGTTTTAAATGTGGTTAATGATGATCTAAAATGATGACCTAAGTGTATGATTAACCACCGCCCCCCCCCCCCACCACCATGAAGGGACTTGGGTTATGGGTCTAATGTGGTAAATGATTTAAGAAAGAGGAGGAAAATTGACATCATGGGTTTGGCCATGTTGTATGGCCGAACCCCATGACCCATTTTATGGACATTATGGATCTATACATGCATGTTTAAATGAATAGATTATCAAGCTAAGGAATGGAGGCATTTGTTAGGGGTTTGCTATGGTTTTATATCATGATTAATGAATCATTTATGAATCTATGTTTATGGGTCAGTTATGGACCTAAGTATGGGTAAGTAAATTAGGTGATTACCTATGGAAGGAAAGAATGGCCAAATGGTGAAATTAAAGGACCATGGGTTCGGCCATGGTGTATGGCCGAACCCCATGGGATCATGTTTTTGGAGCTAGGTATGTATAAGTGACTTAAGTGTATGATTGAATCATGGAAAATGTCTTACGGATTTAGGGCTTTCATTTATGCAAATGATTAACTAATGGAATGATCTTGGACCCACATTTAATTAAAAGATCAAGGACTAAAAAGAGGGATCCAAAACCAAGTGAGTGAGGTTCGGCCATGTTGTATGGCCGAACCCCACTAAGGCATGTTATGGACTTGAACATGGTTGGAAATCAAATGGAACTTTGGTTTGATTTGTTGATATGTAATAAGGTAATGGGATCTCGTAAGAGGTGCGCAATCGGTGAGCGGTTTTCGGACAAAAACGCAAGGGCACATTAGTTGGTCATTGGTAGGATTCCTACCTCATTGAAAGCCATAGATTATGTGTATATGAATGTTTTACTGGAATTATTTTGGTATCAAATGGTATGTCTTAATGATGGGATTTTAATGCTATGATTTGTATTATTACATAGAATGCTTGCACTTGCATCTCATGCATGGCATGTGAGGGATCAATTGAAAGGAGTCCACGCTCCATTCGGATTTCCGATAAAGCAACCGTGGGGTGGAATCCACAATGATTCCAAGGGATGTATGTTTGAAATGAAACCGGAGATCCACACTCCATCGGGGCATCCGTAAGGCATTTGTGGGGGTACCTTGATGTGCATTATCTATCAAGAGGAATGTATGATTGATTTGTAACCGGAGATCCACACTCCGTCGGGGCGTCCGTAAGGCATTTGTGGGGGTACCTTGATGTGCATTTTCCATCAAGAGGGACATTATGTGATTGTGGTTGTAACAGGAGTCCACGCTTCGTCGGGGTGACCGATAAACAAACATGGGGATACCTTGATGTGCCTTTTCCATCAAGAGGGATATTATGTGGTGATGACATGGATGATGGGTGGCACTCATGGCATATGACACCCATTGCATGACATTTACTTGCATGATTTTGATATTAATTATATCTATGTGTTTTTGTTATACTAATCCATGTGTTGACCCTACTCGGAGTACCTACTGGGCGCGTTGTCTAACGCCCTACTTCTACCTTAGATGATGACGTAGGAAATGGAGGAAGTGAAGGACGTAACTGGAGCCAAGCTTAGGAGTTGGAGGAGCTAGTTTTATTTAATTAAGTTTTATTCATGGATATGTAATTTGAGTAATTAGCTTGTTCGACTGTAATAATTTAGACTACTTGCTATGGTTTGGACTTTCATTTGGACATTTTAATTTAAGGTAATTATCATTTAAGTGATGTACTTCCTTGCTATTTAATAATTGGTAGGATAGACTTTATTATAATTCTGCATTAAGTTTACATTCCGCAAAGCTTAACTTATTACGTATGAACCTTTCTCGTGGATTTAGTTCCACGCACATGTAGGGTTGGCCAGTTAAGGGCCGGGCTTTGGAAGCTCGGACTTAGCTCGCGTTTTGACGTCCCACTATCTTGTCACTATTTATTTTTTATTTTTTAAAAAATATGCTCTGATTTTCTCCGAGTGAAAAAAGGGTAGGGCATTACAGTTGGTATCAGAGCGAAACCGGAAGAATGAATCTTTCGAAGTAAGATTAAGACGGTATCATGTCTCACTGACAGATAAGAATCCCAACTGACCGACTCTTCGGAGTCCGCTACACGGGGGCGAGATTAATTTACTTCGTTAGGCTCAGACTGAAGCATTCAATCTGAGAGCAACATTTGACGAAAATGAATGATAGCAAGGGAAAGACAGTTACTATAAATTGGATTTATCAAACGTAGCAAGATAGAGAAACATCCAGATTTTTCCCCAAATTGAGAAACAGTGATGGATTTATCAAACATAACAAAATAGGAAAATTTCCTCGATTTCCTCAAATTGAAAAAGAACACTTGATACTTATGAAGTTTTTCCCCAATACTAAGTGTGCTTATTTGGTAATTTTCCCCTAAAAATTTGTAAGTGCAAACTTTACGATGAAACTAAGTCAACGATATTTTTTCAATGACTTAGGAAAATGCCTACGAGGAAAGAACTCGACAAAACCCATGTGTAGAGGAAGAGGTGCAGCAACCCCAACAAGAGGAGGTGCAACCACCTCATCAAGAGGAGGAACAAAATAGCGTGAACATACCTGTTGTGCCTCCCGAGCTGCAAAACTTGGTGCAAGCAGTGGTCACTTCTGTTCTTCAACAACACATGAACGGAAACAGGAACGCGACCACCAACGAGTCAAATGACTGGAGGATGGTCAAGGATTTCCAGCAGCAGCGTCCCCCTTACTTCAAAGGGAAAGAAGGCCCTGTCGGAGCAAAAAACTGGTTGAGGAAAATTACTCAGATCTTGACTCTACTAATGATCATGAAGACAAGATATTGCTGGGTTCCTCACAACTGATAGATGAAGCCTGCAAATGGTGGGAGGTAATAAAGTGACAACGGGCGCTCATTCCGGAAGGAGAAAGGACTGCGATGATGTGGGAACAATTTTGAACTATGTTTTTGGACCACTACTTCCCCGAGGAGGAGAAGGAGCGCCACACCCAGGCGTTTATATCTTTGGGGCAAGGCACCATGACTATGGCGGAGTACCACCAGGAGTTTCTCCGCCTATCATGCTATGCCTTATATATGGTGGATACAGAGTACCGAAGGGCTCACAAGTTTGAGCAGGGCCTTCGACCAAGCATTAGGGCCAAGGTGACCATCTTCAAAGCACCTACACTGGCAGAGGTGGTCAGCCGAGCCACTATAGCGGAGCAGGAGATGGCCGAGATAGTGAGGTTTGTGGATAACCGCCGAGGTCAGAGTGGGGGAAGTTCATTTCGTCCCAACAAGAGGTTCCGACCTAACCTTGGGAGACCCTCACCTTCCACTAGGTCCACGGGGGGCTTTCGTCCCAACCAGCCCTCCCCATCAACATCAGTCTCTCAGGTCACTAGAGGTGGGGGCACCTGTTACCAGTGTGGCCAACAGGCCCACTTCAAGAGGGAATGTCCACAGCTTAGCAGACCCTTTCACTCTAGGGGTTCCTTCCGCCCTCCAGCCAGACCAGGTAATTCACGGGGAACCAAGGCATACAACCAGGCGGGACATGCGCCTAACCCTACTGGATCTGGACGGCTGTATACCTTAGCTCCTCCAGCAGCGGTGATCACTCCGTGATTCAAGGCATGGCCATAGTTGGTAGTTCCTATGCCTTTGCATTATTTGATTATGGGGAACCCCACTATTTGTATCTGCTGCATTCATATCTGCTACGGGCACATTAGTACAAAAATTTTCCACATCACTTACTATTGTATCCCCCGTCGGAGAGACATCATTGGGATTTATATGCACAACAATGAACACTGAACTCGCTGGATTTAGATTTGAGTTCAACTATCTGGTACTCGATATGACTGAGTACGACATTATCTTTGCCATGGACTGGTTGGCTAGCTTTCAGGCCAACATTGATTGCCATCTTCGCAGGGTGATATTTTGGTCACCCGAGGGAAAGTAGTATGTGGTACATGCTGACAGACAGAGCATTCCTATGACAAGAAGGCTGCATGAAGAACTGAACCACTTGGTATTGAACAACATAAGATTAGATAAGGCACCGGTGGCTGAACTTCCGGCGGTAGTGAAAGACTACGCGGAGGTATTCCCGACAGAGCTCCCTGGTTTGCCCCCCAAGAGGGAGATTGACTTTGAGATCAAGTTATATTCTTCTGGCACTGCTCCAGTGTCATTGCCATATTACAGGATGATACCAGTTGAGATGTCTGAGTTGAAGAAGCAGATTGATGAACTGCTCAGACTGGGATTCATCCGGAACAACACATCTTCTTGGGGAGCCCCGGTATTATTTGTGAAGAAGAAGGACGGTACCCTTCGGATGTGTGTGGATTACAGAAAGTTGAACCAGCTGACGGTCAGGAACAAGTACCCTCTACCCAGGATCGATGATCTATTCGATCAACTTAGGGGTTCCAGGCACTTCTCCAAGATTAATTTGATGTCCGGTTACCATCAAATCCGGGTTAGGGAGGAGGACATAGAGAAGATAGCTTTCAAGACACGGTATGGTCTATATGAGTATGAGGTCATGCCGTTTGGACTTACAAATGCACTAGCTGTGCTCATGGATCTGATGAATAGGATCTTCCATCTTTACTTGGACCAGTTTGTGATTGTATTTATTGATGACATCCTGATCTATTCCAAAAGTCAGGAGGATCATGCTGAGCACCTGCAGATAGTCCTGGACACCTTGAGGAAGAACCAGCTGTATGCCAAAGCCAGCAAGTGTGAGTTCTGGCTATCCGAGGTTAACTTCTTGGGGCATATTATATCATCAGCAGGTATAACCGTGGACCCGGCTAAGGTGGCGGCAGTGAGGGAATGGAAAGTACCGACGAATGTGACCGAGATCCGCAGCTTTCTGGGATTGGCAGGTTACTATAGGAAATTCATCATGGACTTCTCCAAGATTGCATCTCCACTTACCCGACTCACTCAGAAAGGAGTCAAATTTGAGTGGTCAGATATGTGCAACCGGAGATTTGAGGAGCTGAAGGAGAGGCTTACGACCACTCCTATTCTGATTTTGTCGGAAAGGGGTAAGGGCTATGAGGTATTTTGTGATGCTTCATGTAACGCCCCGCCCTTTTTCACTCGCCGAAAATCAGAGTCTATTTTTTTTTTTTTTAAATTAAAAAGAGTGAGAGAGAGCGGAACGCCACGACGCGAGCTAAGTCCGAGCTTCCAAAGCTCGACCCTTAACTGGCCAACCATACGTGTGCGTGGACCAAGTCCACTAAAACGGTTCACAAGTAATCAAGTTAAACATGCGGAATAAATCATAGATGCAGAATTATAATAGAATCATAATTCTATTCCATTTTAGATAACAAGGATGTCCATCACTTAAGCATAATTATCTTACGTTAAAATATCCAAAATTAACATTCCAAACCATAGTAAATAATCTACGTTGTTACAGTCCCACGAACTAATTATTCAAATACATTATCCATGAGTAACTTAAACAATATGAAAGTTAATCATCCAAGCTCCTAAGCTTGGCTCCGATCTCGTTCCTCGTTTCGTCCATTCCCTGTGTCATCAACTAGGGTAGTTGTAGGGCATTAGACAACGCGCCCAGTGGGCATTCCAATTAGGGTCAAACACATGGGTTAGTATAAAAATCCAGATATAATACATTATGTCGTATCTGTAAAACATCGTATCCAAAACAGTGAATGATAATAGAGATCCAATCATACAGATAAAAATCAGAAACAGTGCATGATAATAGAGATCATAATCATGCTTATGCAATGCCATGCCATGGGTGCCATATGCCATGAGTCCCACCCATCAGCCATAACACAATCACAAAACATCCTCTTGATGGAATCTCCTCATCAAGGTATCACAATCACATAGTATCCCTCTTGATGGAAAAATCCTCATCAAGGTATCCCAATCACATAGTATCCTTCTTGATGGAAAAGTCCACATCAAGGTATCCTCACGAATGCCTTACGGACGCCCCGACGGAGCGTGGACTCCGGTTACCTTTTGATGGGATAATGCACATCAAGGTACCCTCACGAATGCCTTACGGACATCCCGACGGAGGTGGTCTCCGGTTACATATCATCCCTCCCATGCCATGCATGAGATGCAAATGTCCACATGCTATGCAATTATACAAATCATAGCATTAAAATCCCATCATTGAAACATATTATTTGATACCAAAATAACTTATCAAACATGAATCAAAATCATCATATATGTACATATCCATGGTTTTCAATGAGGTAGAATCCTACCAATGATCAACTAATGTGTCCTTGTGTTTTTGTCCGAAAATCGATCACCGATCGTACACCGCTTGTGAGGTCCCGTTACCTTATTACATATCAATCAATCAAACCCATGTTCCATTTGATTTCCAATCATGTCTAAGTCCATAAACACACCTTAGTGGGGTTCGGCCATACAACATGGCCGAACCTCACTCACTTGAATTTGAGTCCCTCTTTTTATTTATTAACCAATCCCACATAAGTTTAACCATTTAAGAAACCCTAAGTCCACAAAATATTCCCCATGGGGTTCGGCCACACACCATGGCCGAACCCATGGTCCATCATTCTCATCCCATTTACATCTTAGCCATTATTTCCATCACCTCATACTTAGATCCAAAACATAGATCCATAACTACACATTTCATGCATGGATCCACAAATGATCCATAAACATAAAACCCATACTAAAAATCCTTCCATCTCTTAGCATAATCATTTATTAAATCATACATAGATCTCTAAATGACCCCTTCAAAAATAGTCCATGGGGTTCGGCCATACACCGTGGCCGAACCATGATGTCTCATTTTCCATTTTCTCCTTTAAATCCTTTATAATCTTAGGTCCATAGCAAAGTCCCTTTATGGGGGGTTTTAACCATACTCTTAGATTCATCATTTACCCCCAAGGATCCATAATACATACATTAATATTTCTCCATGGGATTCGGCCATACACCATGACCGAACCCATGGTCCATGGTTCTTCCTTATTTCCTCATTTCAAGTTTATAATTTACAACATGTAAACCCTATTTAAAACCATTAATATATTTGCATGATTTTCATCCTTTACTGTAACACCCCAATTTCTCAATGAAGTGGAAAATTACCAAAATGCCCCTGAGTTGTTAAATTAATTATTTTGTGATGTTAAGTAAGGAAATAGTGGGGCCCATTGCTCAAAATAAAAATCATATGAGCACATTATGAATGTTAAGTTTGATTGGTTGGGTAATTTTCATCATTTGGGTCAAAAATGGCTAAATGGGTCAAAGGGCCCAAATGGGGCCCATCGGGTCTTGCTGGGTTATTTGACCGTTTTGTGATTTTAAATTAAATGAAGTTAAGCCTATTTGATTGGAAATCAAGTGGAGGAAAAATGGGTAGGCTTGATCCATATGTAAAAACCAATTAGAAATGACCAAAATACCATAAATGGGTCATGTTGTCAAAACGGGTCAAGGAGCTAAAAGTGGACCCAACGGGTCGAGTTGACTATTGTTGACCGTGTGAACCCTCAAGGGAGCTCAAACACGAGTCAAATCAGTTGAGTGGGACTGAGGTGAGTTGGAATTAAATCAAAAGGTGAGTTAACTCATGTGCATTAAATGAAATGCATTAAATGTGATGAGTTGGGTTGGAATAAAAATACCTTGAGTTGGGTGAGTCAAAATGGAAATTCAAGGGACTGTAAATCATTGAGTCTAATGGGAATTTGAAGAGGTTGGCCCAGCTTTAACCACCCAAACAAGTCCCACACGATGGGGACTTGTTTGGGGTGATTTCCATGATGTATTAAATGGGAATACATGGGATTGTGATGAGATGCTTGGGGATTTGAAAGGCTGCATAGGTAGCTGCCAAGGGGTGCCTTGATGGTACCCAATACCCATTGGTTTGTGCAAGAAGTTATGAGGGAGTGGAGGAGTTTTGGGGGCTGAACTACAAAAACAATAAGCACACAAGGTTGGCCATTTTTCACATTGGAAATCCAAGAATTTCCATCTCTCTCTCTCCCTCTCTCAAATTCGTTTTCCTAGCTGGAATAGCAGAGGTGTTTGCACCAGTAGATCAAGCACAAAACAGCAAAAGAAAGGAAGAAATAAAAGGGAGAAACCAAGGACCAAAGGCAAAGAGAAAGATTGGAAGTTTGGTAAGTATTTATTTGTATTTTGGTATAATAACATGGAGCAAATGGGGTGTGTATTGGCCATGGTTATGGCCGAATACACCAAGGTTTTAACCTTGATTAGTGGAGGATTTAAAATGGTAAAAATAACCATTGGGTTCGGCCAACATGAAGGGCCGAACCCCATGTAAAGAGATGGCTTGGTTTCATGTTTTGAAACATGAAAACCATGGATTTTGTGGACTGTTTTGGGTTTTGAATTAAGATTTAAATAAATATTTTAGAATGGTTAAAAACCATGGATCTGAATGACATAGGGACTGAAATTTGACATGGGTCTAAACCATGGAAGATAGTGTCAAAGAGGAGTGGAAGTGGACCATTGGGTTCGGCCACTTTGGGTGGCCGAACCCATGGAAAAAGTTGGCTAATGGTTTTGGTTTTTGAAATTTAAAACCATGCAAGGTTGGACTATTTTACATGCTTTATTAGGTTTAAAATACATGTTTAAAAAGGGTTAAAACATGGATTTGGATATCAGAAAAGGCTGAAGTTAGGTGGTCTAATTCAGTGGGTTAAAATTAGAAAAAGATGGACCATGGGGATTGGCCATCTTGGATGGCCGAATCCCATGATATGATGTTGGTTTTTGGATGCTTTCTTTTAAAGATAAAACCTGATGTTAATATACTGTTTATACATGTTTATCTGAGGTTTAAAAACAGTAAACATAGCCATTGGGTTCGGCCACCATGGAGGGCCGAACCCCATGTAAAAGAATGTTGGTTTAACGTTGGAAAAACATGTAAACCATAGACTTTTTATGGACTGTTTTGGATGGTTTCTTTGAGAGTTAAAACCTGATATTAATACACTGTTTATACATGATTATTGGAGGTTTAAATAGAGTAAGAATGACCATTGGGTTCGGCCAACATGGAGGGCCGAACCCCATGTCAAAGAGGGTTGGTTTTCATGTTGGAAAACATGGAAACCATAGACCTTTGTGGACTGTTTTTGGGAGGTCTTTGTGTAATAAGGTTACTGATTTTGGGTTGGCCATGGGATGGCTAAATCATGGGCTTAATATGGCTAAGGGGTAGAGCCAATTAATATTTAAACAAAGGACATCATTGAGCAAAGAACCATAAGGGTTTGGCCATGAGTATGGCCGAACCCCTGGACTGTTTTCATGGCCATTTTATGGATGTATGTGTGATTAAAAATGGAATCATGTTTGCTGTTTTGGCCGTCCAAAACATGACTGAACCATGTTAAGGTTACGGTTAAGGATGTAGAATTAATCAAGGTATTGGTGGCAATGGCAAATCTGTGAATACAAGCCAAATGAAGAGATTGATCAAAGTACTTATAAGATGTTTTAGGTCTCATATGTGAATGGACATGTAAATAAGATTAGATTTACTTATTGTTGCATAATAAGGTACCGAAAGTTGAACGACGAACGAGTCGTGACCGGTTAAAGCCTAAGAAAGAACGAACGCTGAAGTGATTCTTCAGTAGGTTTCCTACCTACTTGTAACCACGGTTTTACCCAGTTTTTCTTATGATACTCTTATTTTAATATATGTGTTCAAATGATATATTATGCATTAACAAATGACATACAGGCATTGGCATCTCATGCATAGTCATGGGATAATGAATGAAGTTCTACAGTGATGGCTACGATTGTACATGATGGGGGTTGCCCATGCATGTACATAATTGTATAGAGAGATGAATGTTGTTAATTTACCTTGTCGGTGCAAGGCACGTCAAGTGATGACTACGATGGTACATGATGGGGGTTGCTCATTACATGTACATCGCTTATAGAAGAGATGAAGGTGTGTTGTAATTTACCTTGTCGTGCAAGGCACGTCAAGTGATGGCTATGAAAGTACATGATGGGGGATGCTCATTGCATGTGCATATTTCATAGCATTGTTTTTACCTATTTTGATGATCATGTATTACGATATGTATATGCATGTTTTATATGCTAACATGTGGTAGCCCTGATTCGGGAACCTACTGGGCGCGTTGATCTAACGCCCTAATTCTATCGTCAGAGGATTGCAGGTACAAGCAAGGGAAAGGTAAGGTCATTGACCGGGAGGGGAGCTGAGCCTAAGTGCTTTAATGATGGATTTGGATTATGTTATATTACTGTCATTTGAATACTATTGTTGGACATTAATAATAGTTATTTGCTCTGGTTTGATTAGATAATAACATGTGGATGGTTGATCTATGTTATTTAATATTTAAGACTGTTACTTGCTATCTCGTCTTTCTATTCCTCAATTATCTAGATTATTCCGCATGTTGATGATAGTTCCATGTGTGATTCACTATCATGGTCTATTCCATGTACACATGGGTGGCCAGTTAAGGTTTCAGACTTGGGGTAGTCTGAACTTAACTCGCGTCGTGACGCCGCCCGCTCTCTTCCGATGTTTATTAAAAAAAAAAAAAAATTAGACTCTGAAATTCTCGAAGAGGGCGGGGCGTTACAGTTGGTATCAGAGCGAAACGGGAAGTTGAATCATCGAAGTAAGATTAAGACGGTTTCATGTCTCACTGACGGATAAGAATCCCAACTGACCGACTCTTCGGAGTCCGCTGCCTGGGGGCCGGATTAATTTACTTTGAGTGACTCGGACTGAACAATCAATCTGAGAACGACAATGAAAGATAGCAAAGTAAAGTACAATCATCATAATTGACAAATCAAACGTAGCAAGGTAGGATTACTCCCCTGAAATCCCCACACTGAGAAACAGACAATAGGAAATTAGAGATTTCCCCAGAAACAAAAGAAAACAGAGAATGTTGAATTGGTGATCTTCCCAAACGAAGTACATGACTTTATGCCTGATCAAATTCCCCTGAAAACCAAGGTTGGTTTATTAGAATTGTTGTTAAATATGCTTGTGTTCTATTGATATGATACAGATATGTCGAGTAATGGGAGTACTCGGAATGGCACAGCGGAACTCCTAGCCATCCCATAGACTTGGTATCTGCTTCTAACAACACCGACGTAGAAGCTCAAGTGGACCTTCAGGAGGGTACCTCCTGAAGAAGTTGAGATGGACTTAGCACCTATTGCAGAGGATTTGAGGGATGATATTCCTGGGATGGTGGAACCTCCTGAGGAAGAAGAGGAGGAGGATCTGGGATTTTTCTTTTATGAGGATCCGATGGAAGACTTTCCTATAATACTGGAATCGGCGGGGGAAGTAGATCCCTATGATACCTGTGAGTTGTGTAATCAGGATGACCACAACAGGTTGTATTGTCCTCATCCATTGGGAGTTGTATGTCCGGTTTGTGGACTACACGGGCATGGAGAGGTGAGGACTAATTGTCCTTGTATTGGAGGACCTGGAATAATCCCCTGCACGACATGTGAAGTATTGGGGCACACGGCGATGACGTGTCCTGATAACCGATTCAAGTTCGCTTTTGATGCGGAGTCTTCTACGGAAGACTAGGATAGGAAGTAATAGTAGGGGTATTAAAAAGAGGGTTATTTTTGTAAGGGGGTATATTTTGTTATACATAGGGTTTGTTTCACCCCTACCCACCTTTGTACAAAGATGCAGTTTGAATTTATATAAATATGTGATTTCATGTTTTTATGAGGATTCATGGCATGTGTTGCATATTGTTAATGGAAACTAAGTCTATGATGTTTCCATGAATTAGGAATAAATGGCGCCACAAAAAAAGGTGGTAAAAGATCCGAAGGGAAAAGAGAAAGTTTTACAGATTGGACTAGGTGAGGGGGTGTCAAAGAGAAGGACTCGTCAGGACGATAAAAAGAAGGATGACGTGCTCATTATCACACCACAAGGGAAGGTGGTACCCCGACGCAAGAAGGCGTCATCGGAACCTGAAAGAGAGCCGTCCGTTCATGACAAAGAGAGATCTGTTCATGACCGATCTCACAGTGAGGAAGAGTCTCACCACTGTAGGCGGAAAGAAGAAGAGAGTGACCCTACATATCAACAGGACGAAGAGGAGGGATATGACTCGTCATATCGACGCGAGGAGGACGAGAACAGTAACATGTCTGTACCCTTTGTGCCTCCTGAACTGCACAGCTTGGTGCAAGCTGTGGTTACATCCGTCCTCCAACAACATTTGAACGGAGGGGGAAGTACGAGCGAAAATAATGACCGTAACATGGTCAGAGATTTTCAGCAACAGCGGCCACCTTACTTTAAGGCAGAGAAGGGCCAGTCGGAGCCGAGAACTGGTTGGAGAAGATTTCCCACATATTGACTCTTCTGAACATCAGGAGTCATGCTCATAAAATTATTGGCCACGTCACAGCTGGTAGATGACGCTGCCAAATGGTGGAAGGTGGTGGAGAAACAGCAGCACTTGTGCCAAGAAGAGAAGGAGTTGCTATGACCTGGGAGCAATTCTCAGCGACATTCTTAGAGCGCTACTTTCCAGAGGAAGAAAGAGAACGACAAATTCAGGCCTTTATGACTTTGGTACAAGGCTCAATGACGGTGGCTGAGTATCACCAGGAATTCCTCAGCCTGTCAATCTATGCATACTATATTGTGGACACGGAATATCGAAAAGCTCGTAAGTTCGAGCGTGGGTTACGGCCAAACATTAGGGCCAGGGTAACCGTGTTCAAAGCAGCCACACTGGCAGAAGTGGTCAGCAGGGCCACCATTGTGGAACAGGAAATGGCGGAATTTGCCAGAGTGGACAACCGCCGAGCTCCAAGTGGGAGGGGTGTGTACCAACCCAACAAAAAGTTCAGATCGAACTTCAGCAGACCCTCACCGTCTGTTGGATCAAGTGGGGGCTTTCGCCCCAACCAGCCCACTCAATCTGTTGCGGTCACTCAAGCATCTCGAGGAGTGAATACTTGCTTTCACTGTGATCAACCTGGTCACTACAAAAAGGACTGCCCAAAGCTCAACAGGCTGTCTAACTCAAGAGGATCATTTCGTCCACCAGCTAGACCGGCATACTCCAGATGAGGCAGAATGCAGGGCCGGGGAGGTCGAAGGTCTAACCCTGCTGGAGCGGGAAGATTATTCACTCTAACTTCTCCAGAGGAAGAGGAGGAGGATCATCCTGTGATACAAGGTATGGCGGTAGTGAGTAGCTCATATGCATATGCACTATTTGATTCCGGAGCATCACACTCCTTTATAGCTGCATCGTTTATTACTGCTACTGGTACATTAGTTCAAAGATTAGCCACAGAACTTACTATTATATCCCCTGTCGGAGATTCGGCATTGGGACTTATTTGTACTGCGGTTAACACCGAATTAGCTGGACTCAGATTTGAGTTCAATTATTTAGTGCTGGACATGTCGGAATATGATATTATATTCGGAATGGATTGGTTGGCAAAGTTTCATGCCAACATCGATTGTTATGGTCGAAGAGTGACATTTAAGTCACCCGAGGGCAAGCAATATGTAGTTCGTGCAGATAAACAAAGTGGATTACAGGAAGGGTTAAACCACGTGGTATTGAATAATATCACCATAAACAAAGCTCCAGTTATTGAACTTCCGGAAATTGTACAAGAATTTGTGGATGTGTTCCCAAAGGAACTCCCTGGTTTACCACCTATGAGGGAGATTAACTTCGAGATCAGGCTGTACCCTGGCACAATACCAGTGTCGTTACCACACTATCGGATGGCACCAGCGGAGATGTCGGAGCTAAAGAAGCAGATTGATGAACTGCTTAGGCTGGATTGCATCCGGAACAGTACGTCATCATGGGGAGCACCAGTGTTGTTTGTAAAGAAGAAGGACGGTTCACTACGGATGTGCGTGGACTACCGAAAGCTGAATCAGTTAACAGTCCGGAACAAGTACCCTCTACCCAGGATTGACGATTTATTTGATCAATTGAGGGGTTCTAGTCATTTTTCAAAGATCGATTTGATGTCTGGTTATCATCAAATCCGAGTTAGAGAGGAAGATATAGAAAAGACAGCTTTTCGGACGCGATATGGACTGTTTGAGTTCGTGGTCATGCCATTTGGACTCACAAATGCGCCGGCTGTGTTCATGGATTTAATGAACAGAATCTTCCGTCCCTATCTGGATCAGTTTGTAATCGTATTCATTGATGATATCCTGATCTATTCTAAGAGTCAGGAGGAACATGCAAAGCATCTACGGATAGTTTTGAATACTTTGAGGCAGAATAAACTGTATGCCAAGGCCAGTAAGTGTGAATTCTGGCTATCTCAAGTGAATTTCTTAGGACATGTTATATCCGAGGAAGGAATAGCCGTGGATCCGGCTAAGGTGACGGCCGTGAAAGACTGGAAAGCGCCAAAGAACGTAACTGAGATCCGCAGTTTCTTAGGATTGGCGGGTTATTATCGGAAATTTATTATGGATTTTTCCAAATTAGCGTCTCCATTGACTCGACTCACTCAGAAAGGAGTCAAGTATGAGTGGTCAGATCTGTGCAACCAAAGGTTTGAAGAGCTAAAAGACAGACTTACAACCGCTCCTATTTTGATTTTGCCGGAAAAGGGCAAAGGTTATGAAGTAGAATGCGACGCTTCGGGAGAAGGACTGGGGTGTGTCCTCAGTCAAGATCATCGTGTGGTGGCTTATGGTTCAAGACAACTAAAAATACATGAACGCCTCTATCCTACGCATGATCTTGAACTAGCCGCAGTGGTCTTCGCTCTCAAAAGCTGGAGACATTATCTTTATGGCGAGAAGTTTGAAGTGTATTCTGATCATAAGAGTTTGAAATATTTATTTGATCAGAAGGAGCTTAATCTAAGGCAGCCTAGATGGATGGAGTATCTGGCGGATTATGAGTTCGAGCTTCGATACCATCCAGGCAAGGCGAACAAGGTGGCTGATGCTCTTAGCCGCATATCACATGCATCCGTGGCATGTCTGATCAGAACCGAGTGGGAGATGTTGAATACCATTCGAGAGTTCAATCTATACATTACAAACCGTGGAGTTTTGCACAATTTAATCATACGGTCCAATATAGTCACCAAGATTGAACAAGAACAAAGAGCAGACCCGGAAGTGGAGGACATATGGGCCAAGATGTCTACTGGCACCATTGTACCGGAATGGGAATTACGACCGGGACAAGGTCTTTTATTCCGGGAAGAACGTATGTGCCACAGAGTTGCAGGAAAGAGCTACTAATTGAGGCACATCAATCCAAGCTCTCTATTCATCCGGGTAGCACCAAAATGTATCACGATCTAAAGAGGCATTATTGGTGGCATGGACTAAAAAGGGATGTGGCAGAATTTGTGGCACATTGTCTAACTTGTCAACAAGTTAAGACTGAACACCAAAAACCACCAGGGTTGCTCAAACCCTTAGCCGTGCCAGAATGGAAATGGGAACATATTTCCATGGACTTTGTATCTGGGTTGCCGAGGTCCTCAAAGGGTAATGACGCCATTTGGGTCGTAGTCGACCGGCTGACCAAGTCTGCACATTTCATTCCTATCAAGATGACGGATTCGTCTGAGACGTTGGGTCGGCGTTATATTAAAGAGATCATTCGACTACATGGCATTCCCCGAACGATAGTATCGGACAGAGATGGCCGTTTTACCGGCAGAGTATGGCAAAGCATGCAGTCAGCCATGGGGACAGATCTACTGACGAGCACTGCATTCCATCCACAGACTGATGGACAATCTGAAAGGACAATCCAGACCTTGGAAGACATGCTGAGAGCATGTATGTTAGATTTCAAGGGTGGATGGGAGGACCACTTACCACTGGTGGAGTTCTTGTATAATAACAGCTATCAGGCAAGCCTTCAAATGGCTCCATACGAGGCTTTATATGGTAGACCGTGTAGGTCACCGGTATTGGACAGAGGCAGGTGAGCCTGCATTGATCGGACCGGAACTAGTCGCAGAAACTACTGCACAAATTAAGTTGATACGTCAACACTTACTGACTGCACAGAGTCGGCAGAAAAGTTATGCTGATAAAAGGAGACGGTTTCTGGAATTTGAAGTGGGAGACTTGGTGTTTCTAAAAGTCTCACCACGGAAGGGACATATGAGGTTTGGTAAGAAAGGAAAACTGTCGCCAAGATATGTGGGACCGTTTCCATCATAAGAAGGATGGGGGATGTAGCTTACCAATTAGCACTTCCATCGCAATTAGCAGCTCTACAAGATGTGTTCCACGTGTCGATGCTAAGGAAATACAATCCGGATCCGTCCCATGTTTTAAATGTTCAAGATATTGAAGTACAAAGCGACGTGACGTACGTTGAGAAGCCGGTCAGGATAGTGGAGACCGAACAAAGAGTCTTGCGAAACAGAGTGATTCAGTTCGTAAAAGTGGTATGGGACCGTCATGGTGATGAAGAGGCCACATGGGAACTTGAGTCGGAGATGAGAACAGCTCACCCCGAGTTATTTGTGTAATTTAATTTGAGAACCCTACTTCACTCGATTTTCGGGACGAAAATTTTAAAAAGAGGGTTATATTGTAACACCCCAATTTCTCAATGAAGTGGAAAATTACCAAAATGCCCCTGAGTTGTTAAATTAATTATTTTGTGATGTTAAGTAAGGAAATAGTGGGGCCCATTGCTCAAAATAAAATCATATGAGCACATTATGAATGTTAAGTTTGATTGGTTGGGTAATTTTCATCATTTGGGTCAAAAATGGCTAAATGGGTCAAAGGGCCCAAATGGGGCCCATCGGGTCTTGCTGGGTTATTTGACCGTTTTGTGATTTAAATTAAATGGAGTTAAGCCTATTTGATTGGAAATCAAGTGGAGGAAAAATGGGTAGGCTTGATCCATATGTAAAAACCAATTAGAAATGACCAAAATACCATAAATGGGTCATGTTGTCAAAACGGGTCAAGGAGCTAAAAGTGGACCCAACGGTCGAGTTGACTATTGTTGACCGTGTGAACCCTCAAGGGAGCTCAAACACGAGTCAAATCAGTTGAGTGGGACTGAGGTGAGTTGGAATTAAATCAAAAGGTGAGTTAACTCATGTGCATTAAATGAAATGCATTAAATGTGATGAGTTGGGTTGGAAAAAAAATACCTTGAGTTGGGTGAGTCAAAATGGAAATTCAAGGGACTGTAAATCATTGAGTCTAATGGGAATTTGAAGAGGTTGGCCCAGCTTTAACCACCCAAACAAGTCCCACACGTTGGGGACTTGTTTGGGGTGATTTCCATGATGTATTAAATGGGAATACATGGGATTGTGATGAGATGCTTGGGGATTTGAAAGGCTGCATAGGTAGCTGCCAAGGGGTGCCTTGGATGGTACCCAATACCCATTGGTTTGTGCAAGAAGTTATGAGGGAGTGGAGGAGTTTTGGGGGCTGAACTACAAAACAATAAGCACACAAGGTTGGCCATTTTTCACATTGGAAATCCAAGAATTTCCATCTCTCTCTCTCTCCCTCTCTCAAATTCGTTTTTCCTAGCTGGAATAGCAGAGGTGTTTGCACCAGTAGATCAAGCACAAAACAGCAAAAGAAAGGAAGAAATAAAAGGGAGAAACCAAGGACCAAAGGCAAAGAGAAAGATTGGAAGTTTGGTAAGTATTTATTTGTTATTTTGGTATAATAACATGGAGCAAATGGGGTGTGTATTGGCCATGGTTATGGCCGAATACACCAAGGTTTTAACCTTGATTAGTGGAGGATTTAAAATGGTAAAAATAACCATTGGGTTCGGCCAACATGAAGGGCCGAACCCCATGTAAAGAGATGGCTTGGTTTCATGTTTTGAAACATGAAAACCATGGATTTTGTGGACTGTTTTGGGTTTTGAATTAAGATTTAAATAAATATTTTAGAATGGTTAAAAACCATGGATCTGAATGACATAGGGACTGAAATTTGACATGGGTCTAAACCATGGAAGATAGTGTCAAAGAGGAGTGGAAGTGGACCATTGGGTTCGGCCACTTTGGGTGGCCGAACCCCATGGAAAAAGTTGGCTAATGGTTTTGGTTTTTGAAATTTAAAACCATGCAAGGTTGGACTGTTTTACATGCTTTATTAGGTTTAAAATACATGTTTTAAAAAGGGTTAAAACATGGATTTGGATATCAGAAAAGGCTGAAGTTAGGTGGTCTAATTCAGTGGGTTAAAATTAGAAAAAGATGGACCATGGGGATTGGCCATCTTGGATGGCCGAATCCCATGATATGATGTTGGTTTTTGGATGCTTTCTTTTAAAGATAAACCTGATGTAATATACTGTTTATACATGTTTATCTGAGGTTTAAAAACAGTAAACATAGCCATTGGGTTCGGCCACCATGGAGGGCCGAACCCATGTAAAAGAATGTTGGTTTAACGTTGAAAAACATGTAAACCATAGACTTTTTATGGACTGTTTTGGATGGTTTCTTTGAGAGTTAAAACCTGATATTAATACACTGTTTATACATGATTATTGGAGGTTTAAATAGAGTAAGAATGACCATTGGGTTCGGCCAACATGGAGGGCCGAACCCCATGTCAAAGAGGGTTGGTTTTTCATGTTGGAAAACATGGAAACCATAGACCTTTGTGGACTGTTTTTGGGAGGTCTTTGTGTAATAAGGTTACTGATTTTGGGTTGGCCATGGGATGGCTAAATCATGGGCTTAATATGGCTAAGGGGTAGAGCCAATTAATATTTAAACAAAGGACATCATTGAGCAAAGAACCATAAGGGTTTGGCCATGAGTATGGCCGAACCCATGGACTGTTTTCATGGGCCATTTTATGAATGTATGTGTGATTAAAAATGGAATCATGTTTGCTGTTTTGGCCGTCCAAAACATGACTGAACCATGTTAAGGTTACGGTTAAGGATGTAGAATTTAATCAAGGTATTGGTGGCAATGGCAAATCTGTGAATACAAGCCAAATGAAGAGATTGATCAAAAGTACTTATAAGATGTTTTAGGTCTCATATGTGAATGGACATGTAAATAAGATTATGATTTACTTATTGTTGCATAATAAGGTACCGAAAGTTGAACGACGAACGAGTCGTGACCGGTTAAAGCCTAAGAAAGAACGAACGCTGAAGTGATTTTTCACTAGGTTTCCTACCTACTTGTAACCACGGTTTTACCCAGTTTTTCTTATGATACTCTTATTTTAATATATGTGTTTCAAATGATATATTATGCATTAACAAATGACATACAGGCATTGGCATCTCATGCATAGTCATGGGATAATGAATGAAGTTCTACAGTGATGGCTACGATTGTACATGATGGGGGTTGCCCATTGCATGTACATATTGTATAGAAGAGATGAATGTTGTTGTAATTTACCTTGTCGGTGCAAGGCACGTCAAGTGATGACTACGATGGTACATGATGGGGGTTGCTCATTACATGTACATCGCTTATAGAAGAGATGAAGGTGTGTTGTAATTTACCTTGTCGGTGCAAGGCACGTCAAGTGATGGCTATGAAAGTACATGATGGGGGATGCTCATTGCATGTGCATATTTCATAGCATTGTTTTTACCTATTTTGATGATCATGTATTACGATATGTATATGCATGTTTTATATGCTAACATGTGGTAGCCCTGATTCGGGAACCTACTGGGCGCGTTGATCTAACGCCCTAATTCTATCGTCAGAGGAGATTGCAGGTACAAGCAAGGGGAAAGGTAAGGTCATTGACCGGGAGGGGAGCTGAGCCTAAGTGCTTTAATGATGGATTTTGGATTATGTTATATTACTGTCATTTGAATACTATTGTTGGACATGTAATAATTAGTTATTTGCTCTGATTTGATTAGGATAATAACATGTGGATGGTTGATCTATGTTATTTAATATTTAAGACTGTTACTTGCTATCTCGTCTTTCTATTCCTCAATTATCTAGATTATTCCGCATGTTGATGATAGTTCCATGTGTGATTCACTATCATGGTCTATTCCATGTACACATGGGTGGCCAGTTAAGGTTCAGACTTGGGTAGTCTGAACTTAACTCGCGTCGTGACGCCGCCCGCTCTCTTCCGATGTTTATTAAAAAAAAAAAAAAATTAGACTCTGAAATTCTCGAAGAGGGCGGGGCGTTACATTTACCACTCATTAATATTTACCAACATCCTTCCATTATTATCATGGTCTAAATACTTGTAAATAATTCAATATTTCTCCATGGGGTTCGGCCATACACCATGGCCGAACCCATGATCCATGGTTCTCCACCCTTTACATATTTGAGACCATTTAAAATGATTAACATTACTCCATTATTTCTTTCCTTTAGAACCCTTTAAAGTCACCAACATACATCCATTTAAAACTTTTTAAAATCATTAATAACCTTCCATGGGGTTCGGCGATGTTAGTTCATCACTTTCTCTCATAAATCAAATAACGATGATCATATTCTTTGATGGGGTTCGGCCATACATCATGGCCGAACCTCATCCACCCCTTTTTGTCCTTGAGGGTTCTCATACATAAACTTAGGGTTTGGCCATGCACGGCCAAACCATGATCCTTGATCATTCACAAATACCATACATGAGTCATGCATAAAGTCCTTAACCATAATAAAATTAGGGTTCGGCCATTATGTTCCTTGACCATCTTTTTTTTACTTAATAAAATCTCATCAAGTACTTATTGATTCCGCAACTCCTCCAGTTTCTTTCACTCCTTCTTGTTCGTCCGCTCTTTTCCTTCCTTATCCTCTTCTTCCTTCCTTCTTGATCCTTGGCTGAGAGTGATCTTGATTAAGATAAAATCTCTAGGAGTGGTTCGGCCAAGAAGTGTAGGTTTGAGAGAGGGAAAGAGAGAGGAGATTTAAGATAAAAACTCTACGTGTTCTCTCCTTTGTTCAATGAGAGTGGTCGGCCAAGCTTGAGATAGAAAAATATTTTAAGTCCTTTGTCTTGAGAGGTGGATCGGCCTTGAGTGAGAGCTTGAGAGAGAGAGGGTCTAAGATGCAGCCCCTTAGTCTTTTCTTGTTCAATGAGGGTCGGCCAAGGGTGGTGTCATTTGGTTGATGCCCTTTTGTAACTCCCATGACCCTTCACCTCCTCATTAATGCTTTCTTTGGGGGTTTCATCCCATGAGATGAAACTCCCACCCTTATGCCCCATGGGTTTCCATCATGAGATGGAAACCCTCCATCTCCCAACGTGTAGCCTTGGTTACCTTGTGTAACAACAACCACCATTCACCTCCCTCATTTAATGCTCCCTTTGGAGTTTCATCCCATGAGATGAAACTCCTATGTCCCCAACGTGTATCCATGGTATGCTTTGTGTAACAACCAAAAACTCTTCATCTAATCACTTAACTCACTTAAGATGGAAGTCCCATTAACTTTCCATTCAACTCATCTCTTTAACTCAACTCATATCTTTAATTCAACTCATTTAACTCACTTAAAATCAACTCATTTCCTTGATTCCATTTCCAATTTAATTCAGCCCCAATTTAATTAAACTTGAACTCACTTGGTGGTCAACCAAATTAACCATGACCCATTGGGTCCCAATTGGGCATTTGACCCAATTGACAATCTTGACCCAATTAAATAAGTCTTACCCATTTATTTCAATGGAACCTTATCCATAACCCGTTGGCTCTTAATTAGGCAATTGACCCAACTCTTACCTATCTAAGGTCTATCTCCATTAATTCACAAATTAAATGGACAATTTCCATATATATATATATATATATATTCATAACTTAAAAATTCGGGGTGTTACACTTCAGGAGAGGGACTTGGGTGTTCTCTCACTCAAAGCCAACGTATAATGGCTTATGGTTCAAGGCAGTTGAAGATTCATGAACGCCACTATCCCACACATGATCTGGAACTAGCCGCAGTGGTCTTCACTCTCAAAAGCTGGAGACACTATCTTTATGGCTAGAAGTTTGAGGTCTTCTCAGATCACAAGAACAAAGTGGCGGATGCCCTCAGCCGCATGTCACATGCAACAGTGGCCAGTTTGATCAAGAAGGAATGGGAGATGCTGAATACCATTCGAGAGTTCAACTTGTATATCAAGAACCATGGTAGTATGTATAATCTGATCATACGGTCCAACATGGTCTCCAAGCTTGAATAGGAGCAACGGACAGATCCAGAGGTGGAGGAGATATGGCTAAGAGTCTACTGGTGAGGTTATACCGGAATGGGAATTACGATTGGGACAGGGTCTTGTATTCCGAGGTAGGACATATGTGCCTAAGAGCTGCAGAAGAGAGTTGTTAATCGAGGCACACCAAACCAAACTCTCTATCCATCCGGGCAGCACCAAGGTGTATCATGATCTGAAGAGGCACTATTGGTGGCATGGACTCAAGAGAGATGTGGCAGAATTTGTTGTTCACTGCCTAACTTGTCAGCAGGTTAAGATAGAACATCAGAAGCCACCGGGTTTACTCAAACCTTTACCAGTGTCGGAGTGGAAATGGGAGCACATCTCCATGGATTTTGTGACAAGGTTGCCAAGGTCATCAAAGGGCAACGATGTAATATGGGTTGTGGTGGACCGATTGACCAAGTCTGCGCACTTCCTTCCTATCAAGATGATAGATTCATCTGAGACCTCGGGTCGACGGTACATCCGGGATATCATCAGACTACATGGTATTCCCCGGACTATTGTGTCTGACAGAGATGGCCGATTCACTGGCAGAGTATGGCAGAGCATGCAGTCGACTATGGGGACAAACTTATTGACTAGCACAGCTTTCCATCCACAGACTGATGGACAGTCGGAGAGGATGATATAGACATTGGAGGAAATGCTGAGAGCATGTATGCTAGACTTCAAGGGTGGATGGGAGGATCATTTGCCGCTGGTGGAGTTCTCTTACAACAACAATTACCAGGCAAGCGTCCAGATGGCTCCATTCGAGGCCTTGTATGGTAGACCATGTAGATCACCAGTGTGCTGGACAGAGGCCAGTGAGCCTGCACTTACTGGACCCGAGATAGTTGCAGAGACTACGGCGCAGATTAAGTTGATACGACAACACCTACTTACTACGCAGAGTCGTCAGAAGAGCTACGCTGACAAGAGGAGAAGGTTCCTTGAGTTTGACGTGGGAGACTTAGTGTTCTTAAAAGTCTTGCCACGGAAGGGACACATGCGATTCGGGAAGAAAGGGAAACTGTCGCCTAGATTTGTGGGGCCGTTTCCAATCCTAAAGATTGTGGGGGAGGTGGCTTATTAGTTGGCACTTCCTCCACAGTTATCATCTTTGCACGATATGTTCCATGTATCCATGTTGAGGAAATACAACCCTGATCCTTCACATGTGTTGAACGTGCAAGATGTGGATGTGCAAAGCGATGTAACATATGTGGAGAAGCCGATCAGAGTGATTGGGAAAGAACAAAGAGTACTTCGGAACCGCGCCATTCGGTTCGTCAAGGTGGTATGGGATCGACATGGTAATGAGGAAGCCACCTGGGAATTTGAATCGGAAATGAGAATAGTTCATCTGAAGCTTTTTGTATAAGTCGTTTGAAACCTTACTTCACTCGATTTTCGAGACTAAAATTTCAAAAGAGGGTAATATTGTAATAGCCCAGATTTTTAAATCAAGAAATATATTGGCTATTATTTATTTTAATTGTGAAAAATTAAGAATTATAGATGGAGTGGATGTTAGATGGATCAAAGTTGGGGCAATGACCCAGTATGGTCCAATGGACCATGGATAGGATCAATTCCATTTAATTGGGTCAATGATGGTCAATTGGGTCAAATGCCCAATTGGGATCCAATGGGTCAAGATGGATTGAGCACTAGGTGTAACACCCTGCTCTTTCCGTGAATTTCAGAGTCTAATTTTTTTTATAATAAACATCAAAAGAGAGCGGGCGGCGTCATAACGCGAGTTAAGTTCAGACTACCCAAGTCTGAACCTTAACTGGCCACCCATGTGTATATGGAATAGACCATGATTATGAATCACACATGGAAGTAACATCAACATGCGAAAAAACCTAGATTAATTGCGGAATAAAAAGACTAGATAACAAGTAACAGTCTCAACCATTAATTAAGATAAATCAACGATCCAAAGGTTATTAACCTAATCAAACCATAGCAAGTAATGAATTATTACATGTCCAATAAAAGTATTCAAATGACAGTAATATAAAGTAATCTAATCCATCATTCAAGCGCTTAGGCTTGGCTCCCTTCCCGATCATCGACCTTCTTTTTCCCTTTACTTGTACCTGCAATCTATTCTGAGGATGGAATTAGGGCATTAGATCAACGCGCCCGGTAGGTTCCCGAATCAGGGCTACCATATGTTAGCATATAGAATATGCATATACATATCATAATACATGATCATTAAAACAGGTAAAACAATGCTATGAAGTATGCACATGCAATGAGCATCCCCCATCATGTACATTCATAGCCATCACTTGACTTGCCTTGCACCGACAAGGTAAATTACAACACACTTTCATCTCTTCATCATTGACTGATTCATATCACGTATTAGTCCTCCTGGCGGGACTCTCATCGCCTAAGGAGACCATTGTGACTATGATCATCATGTTACTCCTCCTGGCGTGACTTGCACCACCGAGGAAGGACGTAACTCATAACTTGAAACACTGTAGAACCTCATTCATAATCCCATGTCCATGCATGAGATGCCAATGCCTGTATGCCATTTGTTAATGCATAATATATCATTTGAAACACATATAATAAAACAATATTCTCATAAGAAAACTCGGGTAAATCTGTGGTTACAAGTAGGTAGGAAACCTACTGAAGAATCACTTCAGCGTCCGTTCTTTCTTAGGTTTTATCCGGTCACCGCTCGCAGTCGTACACCGTCACAGAGATCCGTCACCTTATTCACATAAATCATGGACCAACTTTAATCCCTTACTTTATTTGATTCCCATTTTTGAGTCTAAGTCCACCAATTCATGATTGTGACCCTTATTTACAAACACACCATTACTACCAATACCTTGATTACACTCTACAACTTATCCACAACCTTAACATGGTTCACTCATGTTTTAGCCGACCAAATCAGTAAACATAATTCCATCTTAAATCACATACGCATCCATAAAATGATCCATGAAAACAGTCCATGGGGTTCGGTCATACTCATGGCCGAACCCTTATGGTTCTTTTGCTCAATAATGTCCATTATTTAAATACCAATTGGCTCTACCCCTTAGCCATGTTAAACACATAGTTTAGCCATCCTATGCCCAACCCAAAACAGTAATCTTACTTTCATTTTAATTACATAAAAATCTCCACCATTTGGTATGGTTTTATCTCTCCAAAACCATACCAACTTATCAAACATTTTTATGGGGTCGGCCATCCAATGTGGCCGAACCCTATGCCCATGTTTTGGACCTTTTGTGACTTATATCACATGTCCATTAAATCATGTAAAAATCAGCATAATATTATCGGGTTTTACCCTTCGAAAACCATCCAAAAACAGTCCACGAAAGTCTATGGTTTTCATGTTTCCCAACATGAAAACCAACACTCTTTTACATGGGGTTCGGCCCTCCATGGTGGCCGAACCCAATGGTTATGTTTATTATTTTTAAACCTCCAATAATCATGTAATAACAGTATATTATTATCAAGTTTTACCTTTCAAACAAACATCCAAAAACCAACACAATTTCATGGGATTCGGCCATCCAAGATGGCCGATCCCCATGGTCCATTTTTTTCCAATTTTAATCCACTGATCTAGACCACATAAACTTCAGCCTTTTCTGATATCCAAACCCATGTTTTAACCTTCTTTAAAACATGTATTTTAAATCTAATAAAACATGTAAAAACAGTCCCAACTTGCATGGTTTTAAATTTCAAAAACCATAAACATTAACCAACTTTTTCCATGGGGTTCGGCCACCCAAAGTGGCCGAACCCAATGGTCCATTTCCATCTTTTAATCCACTGATTTAGATCATAAAAACTTCAGCCTTTTCTGACATTCAGATACAGGTTTATAATCCTTTCAATAATATGTATTTGATTCTTAAATCAAACCCAAAAAAAATCAGTCCATAAAACCCATGGTTTTCATGTTTCCAAAACATGAAAACCAAGCAATCTTTCACATGGGGTTCAACCCTTCATGGTGGCCGAACCCAATGGTCATCTTTATCGTTTCTAAACCTCCATTAATCAAGGTTAAAACCTTGGTATATTCAGCCAAAACCATGGCCCAATACACACCCATTTTATTAATCCAAAAGTCCATGAAACACTTACCAAATTCCAAGCTCTTCCTATTGCCTTTGCTCCTTGCCCTCTTTCTTTTATTTCTTCCTTTTTTCCTTAATTCCTTGCTGGTTTAAGCTTGAATAATTGGTGCCAAAAACCTCTGCCGTTCCACTTAAGAAAACGAATTGGAGAGAGGGAGAGAGAGATGGAGAATCTTGGCTTTTCAATGGTGAAAAACGGCCAAGATTGTGTTTGTTTCCTTTAATAATTCAGCCCTCAAAACCCCTCCACTTCCTCATCAATTCTTGCCTAAACCAATGGGACACTTGCTGCCAACAAATGCACCCATTGGCATTCCAACGTTGAAGGCTTGGGGTTTCCAAATGGAATAGAAACCCCCCATATTCCCATTTAATGTTTTGCATGAAACTCACCATAACAAGTCCCCAACGTGTGGGACTTGTTTTGGGTTTGTTTGAGATCACAACACCTCCTCATATTCCACTTAACTCACTGAATTTACAGCCCATTTGACTTCCATTTTGACTCACTCAACTCAATGGCTTAACTCACCATATTAAACATCATATATTAATCACACTTGAGTCAACTCATTCTTAATTCAAATTAAATAAAATCAGTTCCACTTAACCTGATTTAACTCACCATTGAACTCATTTGTGGGCCCACACGGTCGGCTGTGGGTCAACAAAGTCAACCCGACCCGTTGGGTCCCCCTTTAGCTCTTTGACCCGTTTTTGACTCCATGACCCAATTATGGTATTTTGGTCATTTGTAAATGGTTTTCACATATGGATCAAGCCTACCCATTTCTTCTCTACTTGATTTCCAATCAAATAGGCTTAACCCCATTTAATTTAAATTCACAAAACGGTCAAATAATCCAGTAAGACCCGATGTGTCCCATTTGGGCCCTTTGACCCATTTAGCCATTTTTTGACCCAAATGATGAAAATTACCCATCCAATCAAACTTAACATTCATAATGTGCTCATATGATTTTAATCTGAGCAATGGGCCCCACTATTTCCTTACTTAACATCACAAAATAATTATTTTAACAACTCAGGAGCATTTTCGTAATTTTCCACTTCATTGAGAAATTGGGGTGTTACAATATAACCCTCTTTTTAAAATTTTCGTCCCGAAAATCGAGTGAAGTAGGGTTCTCAAATTAAATTACACAAATAATTCGGGGTGAGCTGTTCTCATCTCCGATTCAAGTTCCCATGTGGCCTCTTCATCACCATGATGGTCCCATACCACTTTTACGAATTGAATCGCTCTGTTTCGTAACACCTTTTGTTCGGTATCCACTATCCTGACCGGCTTTTCGACATATGTCACATTACTTTGTACTTCAATATCTTGAACATTTAAAACATGGGATGGATCCGGATTGTATTTCCTTAGCATTGACACATGAAACACATCATATAGAGCTGTTAACTGCGAAGGAAGTGCTAACTGGTAAGCAACATCCCCCATCCTTCTCATGATGGAAAACGGTCCCACATATCTTGGCGACAGCTTCCCTTTCTTTCCGAACCTCATGTGTCCCTTCCGTGGCAGGACCTTTAAAAATATCATTTCTCCCACTTCAAATTCCAGAAACCGTCTCCTCAGCATAACTCTTCTGCCGACTCTGTGCAGTCAATAAGTGTTGACGTATCAACTTAATTTGTGCAGTAGTTTCTGCGACTAGTTCCGGTCCGATCAATGCAGGCTCTTCAGCCTCTGTCCAACATATCGGTGACCTACACGGTCTACCATATAAGGCCTCGTATGGAGCCATTTGAAGGCTTGCCTGATAGCTGTTATTATACGAGAACTCCACCAGTGGTAAGTGGTCCTCCCATCCACCCTTGAAATCTAACATGCATGCTCTCAGCATGTCTTCCAAGGTTTGTATTGTCCTTTCAGACTGTCCATCAGTCTGTGGATGGAAAGCGGTGCTAGTCAATAAGTTTGTCCCCATGGCTGACTGCATGCTTTGCCATACTCTGCCAGTAAAACGGCCATCTCTGTCCGATACTATCGTTCGGGGAATTCCATGTAGTCGAATGATCTCTTTAATATACCGCCGACCCAACGTTTCAGATGAATCTGTCATCTTGATAGGAATGAAATGTGCAGACTTGGTCAGTCGGTCGACTACGACCCATATGGCGTCATTGCCCTTTGAAGACCTCGGCAACCCCGATACAAAGTCCATGGAAATGTGTTCCCATTTCCATTCTGGCACTGCTAAGGGTTTGAGTAACCCTGGTGGCTTTTGGTGTTCAGTCTTAACTTGCTGACAAGTTAGACAATGTGCCACGAACTCTGCCATATCCCTTTTTAGTCCATGCCACCAATAATGCCTCTTTAAATCATGGTACATTTTGGTGCTACCCGGATGAATAGAGAGCTTGGATTGATGTGCCTCAATCAGTAGCTCTTTCCTGCAACTCTTTGGCACATATGTTCTTCCCCGGAATAAAAGACCTTGCCTGGGTCGTAATTCCCATTCCGGTATGTCTACACCAGTGGACATCTTGGCCCATATGTCCTCCATTTCCGGGTCTGTTCTTTGTTCTTGTTCAATCATGGTGACTATATTGGACCGTATGATTAAATTATACATACTCCCATAGTTGTTGATATGAAGATTGAACTCTCGAATGGTGTGCAACATCTCCCATTCTGTTATGATCAAGCATGTGACCGACGCATGAGATAGGCGGCTAAGAACATCCGCCACCTTATTCACCTTGCCTGGATGGTATCGAAGCTCGAACTCATAATCCGCTAGATACTCCATCCATCTACGCTGTCTTAGATTGAGCTCCTTCTGATCAAATAAATATTTTAAACTCTTATGATCAGAAAATACCTCAAATTTTTCACCATAGAGATAATGTCTCCAACTTTTAAGAGCGAAGACCACTGCAGCTAGCTCCAAATCATGTGTGGGATAGAGACGTTCATGCACCTTCAACTGCCTTGATCCATAAGCCACCACACGACGACGTTGCATGAGCGAACACCCTAGTCCCTCTCCTGAAGCATCGTATTGTACTTCATATCCTTTGCCTCTTTCCGGCAAAATTAAGATAGGAGCAGTGGTAAGTCTACTTTTCAGTTCCTCAAACCTCCGATTGCACAGATCTGTCCATTCATATTTGACTCCCTTCTGAGTGAGTCGAGTCAATGGAGATGCAATTTTGGAAAAATCCATAATAAATTTTCGATAATAACCCGCCAATCCTAAGAAACTGCGGATCTCGGTCATATTCTTGGGCGCTTTCCATTCACTTACTGCTGCCACTTTAGCTGGATCCACGGCTATACCATTTTCTGTTATGACATGCCCCAAGAAATTGACCTCGGATAACCAGAATTCACATTTACTGGCCTTGGCATACAACTTATTTTGCCTCAAAGTATTCAAGACTATACGTAAATGCTCTGCATGTTCCTCCTGACTCTTAGAATAGATCAGGATATCATCAATGAATACGATTACAAACTGATCTAGATAGGGACGGAAGATTCTGTTCATTAAATCCATGAACACAGCCGGCGCATTTGTGAGTCCAAATGGCATGACTACGAACTCGAACAGTCCATACCGTGTCCGAAAAGCTGTCTTTTTTATGTCTTCCTCCCTAACTCGGATTTGATGATAACCAGACATCAAATCGATCTTTGAAAAATGACTAGAACCCCTCAATTGATCAAATAAATCATTGATCCTGGGTAGAGGGTACTTGTTCTGGACTGTTAGCTGATTCAGCTTCCGGTAGTCCACGCACATCCGTAGTGAACCGTCCTTCTTCTTCACAAACAGTACTGGTGCTCCCTATGCTGAGGTACTGTTCCGTATGCAACCCAGCCTAAGTAGTTCATCAATCTGCTTCTTTAGCTCCGACATTTCTACTGGTGCCATCCGATAGTGTGGTAACGATACTGGTGCTGTGCCAAGGTACAGCATGATCTCGAAGTTAATCTCCCTCATAGGTGGTAAACCAGGGAGTTCCTTTGGAAATACATCAGCAAATTCTTGTACAATTGCCGGAAGTTCAGTAACTGGAGCTTTGTTTATGGTGATATTATTCAATACCACGTGGTTTAACCCTTCTTGCAATCTACTTTGTTTATCTGCACGGACTACATATTGCTTGCCCTCGGGTGACTTAAATGTCACTCTTCGACAATAACAGTCGATGTTGGCATGAAACTTCGCCAACCAATCCATACCAAATATAATATCATATTCAGACATGTCCAGCACTAGATAATTGAACTCAAATCTGAGTCCAGCTAACTCAGTGTTAACCGCCGTACATATAAGTCCCAATGCCGAATCTCCGACAGGGGATACAATAGTAAGTGTTGTGGCTAATCTTTGAACTAATGTACCAGTAGCAGTAATAAACGATGCAGCTATAAAGGAGTGTGATGCTCCAGAATCAAATAGTGCATATGCATATGAGCTACTCACTACTGCCATACCTTGTATCACGGCATGCTCCTCTTCCTCTCGAGAAGTTAGAGTAAATAATCATCCTGAACCAGCAGGGTCAGACCTTCGTCCTCCCCGACTTTGCATTCTGCCTCCTCTGGAGTTTCCCGGTCTAGCTGGCGGACGAAATGATCCTCTGGAATATGACAGCCTGTTGAGCTTTGGGCAGTCCTTCTTGCAGTGACCTGGTTGATCACAGTGAAAACAGGTGTTCACTCCTCGAGAAGCTTGTGTGACTGCTACAGATTGAGTGGGCTGGTTGGGGCGAAAGCCCCCACTTGATCCAACAGACGGCGAAGGTCTGCCGAAGTTCGATCTGAACCTCTTGTTGGGTTGGTACGCACCCCTCCCACTCGGAGCTCGGCGGTTGTCCACTTTTGCAAATTCCGCCATTTCTTGTTCCACAATGGTTGCCCTGCTGACCACTTCTGCCAGTGTGGCTGCTTTGAACACGGTTACCCTGGCCCTTATGTTTGGCCGTAACCCACGCTCGAACTTGCGAGCCTTTCGATATTCCGTGTCCACAATATAATATGCATAGATTGACAGGCTGAGGAATTCTTGGTGATACTCAGCCACCGTCATTGAACCTTGTACTAACGTCATAAAGGCCTGAATTTGACGTTCTCTTTCTTCCTCTGGAAAGTAGCGCTCTAGGAATGCCGCTGAGAATTGCTCCCAGGTCATAGCAAGTCTTTCTCTTCTTGGCACAAGTGCCTGTTGTTTCTCCACCACCTTCCACCATTTGGCAGCGTCATCTACCAGCTGTGACGTGGCCAATAGTATTTTATGAGCATGACTCTTGATGTTCAAAAGAGTCAATATGTGAGAAATCTTCTCCAACCAATTCTCGGCTCCGACAGGCCCTTCTCTGCCCTTGAAGTAAGGTGGGCGCTGTTGCTGAAAATCTCTGACCATGTTACGGTCATTATTTTCTCTCGTGCTTCCCCCTCCGTTCAAATGTTGTTGGAGGACAGACGTAACCACTGCTTGCACCAAACTGTGCAGTTCAGGAGGCACATAGGGTACAGTCAGGTTGTTGTTCTCTTCCTCCTCTTGTTGATATGACGAGTCATATTCCTCCTAGTCCCGTTGATATGTAGGGTCACTATCCCCCTCCTCTCGCCGGGAATGTTGTGACTCTTCCTCATCGAGCGAACGTTCATGAACTGACCTCTCTTCGTCATGAACGGACCGCTCATCATCATGTACTGATGGCACCTTCTTATGTACCACCTTCCGGCGTCGAGGTACCACCTTCCCTTGTGGTGTGACTATGAGCACCTCATCTTTCTTCTTATCGTCCTGACGGGTCCTTCTCTTCGATGCCCCCTCACCTAATCCGATTTGTAAAACTTTTTCTTTACCCTTCGGATCTTTTACCACCTTTCTCTGTGGCGCCATTTAGTCCTAATTCATGGGAAACATCATAGACTTAGTTTCCATTAACAATATGCATCACATGCCATGAATCCTCATAAAAACATGAAATCACATATTTATATAAATTCAAACTTCATTTTTGTACAAAGGTGGGTAGGGTGAAACAAACCCTATGTATAACAAAATATACATCCTTACAAAAATAACCCTCTTTTTAATACCCTTCATATTAATTCTTATCCTAGTCTTCCGTAGAAGACTCCGCATCATTAGCGAACTTGAAACGGTTATCAGGACACATCATCGCCGTGTGTCCCAATACTTCACATGTTGTGCAGGGTATTAAACCGGGTCCTCCTATACAAGGACAATTAGTCCTCGCCTCTCCATGCCCGTGCAGTCCACAAACTGGACAGACAACTCCTAATGGATGAGGACAATACAAACTGTTGTGATCGTCCTGATTACACAACTCACAGGTATCGTAGGGATCTACCTCCCCCGCCGATTCCAATATTACAGGAAAGTCTTCCATAGGATCCTCATAAAAGAAAAATGCCAGATCCTCCTCTTCTTCCTCAGGAGGTTCCACCATCCTAGGAATATCATCCATCAAATCCTCTGCAACAGGTGCTAAGTCCATCTCATCTTCTTCAGGAGGTCCTTCCTGAAGGTCCACTTGAGCTTCTACGTTGGTGTTGTTAGAAGTAGACACCAAGTCTATGGGATGGATAGGAGTTCCGCTGTGCCATTCCGAGTACTCCTCATTACTCGACATATTTGTATCATATCAATAGAACACAAGCATATTTAACAACAATTCTAATAAACCAACCTTGGTTTTCAGGAGAATCTGATCATGCATAAAGTCATGTACTTTTTTTGGGAAGATTACCAAATCATCACTCTTTGTGTTCTTTTGTTTTCTGGGGAAATCTCTAATTTCCTATTGTTTGTTTCTCAGTGTGGGGATTTCAGGGGAGTTCATCCTACCTTGCTACGTTTGATTTGTCCAATTATGATGACTGTACTTTACTTTGCTATCTTTCATTGTCTTTCTCAGATTGATTGTTCAGTCTGAGTCACTCGAAGTAAATTAATCCGGCCCCCAGGCAGCGGACTCTGAAGAATCGGTCAGTTGGGATTCTTATCCGTCAGTGAGACATGAAACCGTCTTAATCTTACTTCGATAATTCAACTTCTCGTTTTTTCTCAATGAAGTGGAAAATTACGAAAATGCCCCTGAGTTGTTAAAATAATTATTTTGTGATGTTAAGTAAGGAAATAGTGGGGCCCATTGCTCAGATTAAAATCATATGAGCACATTATGAATGTTAAGTTTGATTGGATGGGTAATTTTCATCATTTGGGTCAAAAAATGGCTAAATGGGTCAAAGGGCTCAAATGGGACCCATCGGGTCTTATTGGATTATTTGACCATTTTGTGAATTTAAATTAAATGGGGTTAAGCCTATTTGATTGGAAATCAAGTGGAGAAGAAATGGGTAGGCTTGATCCATATGTGAAAACCATTTACAAATGACCAAAATACCATAATTGGGTCATGGAGTCAAAAAACGGGTCAAAGAGCTAAAGGGGGACCCAACGGGTCGGGTTGACTTTGTTGACCACAGCCGACCGTGTGGACCCACAAATGAGTTCAATGGTGAGTTAAATCAGGTTAAGTGGAACTGATTTTTTTTAATTTGAATTAAGAATGAGTTGACTCAAGTGTGATTAATATATGATGTTTAATATGGTGAGTTAAGCCATTGAGTTGAGTGAGTCAAAATGGAAGTCAAATGGGCTGTAAATTCAGTGAGTTAAGTGGAATATGAGGAGGTGTTGTGATCTCAAACAAACCCAAAAAAGTCCCACACGTTGGGGACTTGTTATGGTGAGTTTCATGCAAAACATTAAATGGGAATATGGGGGGGTTTCTATTCCATTTGGAAACCCCAGGCCTTCAACGTTGGAATGCCAATGGGTGCATTTGTTGGCAGCAAGTGTCCCATTGGTTTAGGCAAGAATTGATGAGGAAGTGGAGGGGTTTTGAGGGCTGAATTATTAAAGGAAACAAACACAATCTTGGCCGTTTTTCACCATTGAAAAGCCAAGATTCTCCATCTCTCTCTCCCTCTCTCCAATTCGTTTCTTAAGTGGAACGACAGAGGTTTTTGGCACCAATTATTCAAGCTTAAACCAGCAAGGAATTAAGGAAGAAAGGAAGAAATAAAAGAAAGAGGGCAAGGAGCAAAGGCAATAGGAAGAGCTTGGAATTTGGTAAGTGTTTCATGGACTTTTGGATTAATAAAATGGGTGTGTATTGGGCCATGGTTTTGGCTGAATATACCGAGGTTTTAACCTTGATTAATGGAGGTTTAGAAATGATAAAGATGACCATTGGGTTCGGCCACCATGAAGGGCCGAACCCCATGTGAAAGATTGCTTGGTTTTCATGTTTTGGAAACATGAAAACCATGGGTTTTATGGACTGATTTTTTTTGGGTTTGATTTAAGAATCAAATACATATTATTGAAAGGATTATAAACCTGTATCTGAATGTCAGAAAAGGCTGAAGTTTTTATGATCTAAATCAGTGGATTAAAAGATGGAAATGGACCATTGGGTTTGGGCACTTTGGGTGGCCGAACCCCATGGAAAAAGTTGGTTAATGTTTATGGTTTTTGAAATTTAAAACCATGCAAGTTGGGACTGTTTTTACATGTTTTATTAGATTTAAAATACATGTTTTAAAGAGGGTTAAAACATGGGTTTGGATATCAGAAAAGGCTGAAGTTTATGTGGTCTAGATCAGTGGATTAAAATTGGAAAAAAATGGACCATGGGGATCGGCCATCTTGGATGGCCGAATCCCATGAAATTGTGTTGGTTTTTGGATGTTTGTTGGAAAGGTAAAACCTGATAATAATATACTGTTATTACATGATTATTGGAGGTTTAAAAATAGTAAACATAACCATTGGGTTTGGCCACCATGGAGGGCCGAACCCCATGTAAAAGAGTGTTGGTTTTCATGTTGGGAAACATGGAAACCATAGACTTTCATGGACTGTTTTTAGATGGTTTTCAAAAGGTAAAACCCGATAATATTATGCTGATTTTTACATGATTTAATGGACATGTGATGTAAGTTGGTATGGTTTTGGAGAGATAAAACCATACAAATGGTGGAGATTTTTATGTAATTAAAATGAAAGTAAGATTGCTGTTTTGGGTTGGGCATAGGATGGCTAAACTATGTGTTTAACATGGCTAAGGGGTAGAGCCAATTGGTATTTAAATAATGGACATTATTGAGCAAAAGAACCATAAGGGTTCGGCCATGAGTATGGCCGAACCCCATGGACTGTTTTCATGGATCATTTTATGGATGCATATGTGATTTAAGATGGAATTATGTTTACTGATTTGGTCGGCTAAAACATGAGTGAACCATGTTAAGGTTGTGGGTAAGTTGTAGAGTGTAATCAAGGTATTGGTAGCAATGGCGTGTTTGTAAATAAGGGTCACAATCATGAATTGGTGGACTTAGACTAAAAAATGGGAATCAAATAAAGTAAGGGATTAAAGTTGGTCCATGATTTATGTGAATAAGGTGACGGATCTCTGTGACGGTGCACGACTGCGAGCGGTGACCGGATGAAGCCTAAGAAAGAACGGACGCTGAAGTGATTCTTCAGTAGGTTTCCTACCTACTTGTAACCACAGATTTACCCCAGTTTTCTTATGAGAATCTTGTTTTATTATATGTGTTTCAAATAGTATATTATGCATTAACAAATGGCATACAGGCATTGACATCTCATGCAAAGACATGGGATTATGAATGAGGTTCTACAGTGTTTCAAGTTATGAGTTACGTCTTTCCTCGGTGGTGCAAGTCACGCCAGGAGGAGTAACATGATGATCATAGTCACAATGGTCTCCTTAGGCGATGAGAGTCCTGCCAGGAGGACTAATACGTGATATGAATCAGTCAATGATGAAGAGATGAAAGTGTGTTGTAATTTACCTTGTCGGTGCAAGGCACGTCAAGTGATGGCTATGAATGTACATGATGGGGGATGCTCATTGCATGTGCATACTTCATAGCATTGTTTTACCTGTTTTAATGATCATGTATTATGATATGTATATGCATGTTTTATATGCTAACATGTGGTAGCCCTGATTCGGGAACCTACTGGGCGCGTTGATCTAACGCCCTAATTCCATCCTCAGAAGAGATTGCAGGTACAAGTAAAGGGAAAAAGAAGGTCGATGACCGGGAGGGGAGCCAAGCCTAAGCGTTTGAATGATGGATTAGATTACTTTATATTACTGTCATTTGAATACTTTTGTTGGACATGTAATAATTCATTACTTGCTATGGTTTGATTAGGTTAATAACCTTTGGATCGTTGATTTATCTTAATTAATGGTTGAGACTGTTACTTGCTATCTAGTCTTTTTATTCCGCAATTAATCTAGGTTTTTCCGCATGTTGATGTTACTTCCATGTGTGATTCATAATCATGGTCTATTCCATGTACACATGGGTGGCCAGTTAAGGTTCAGACTTGGGTAGTCTGAACTTAACTCGCGTCGTGACGCCGCCCGCTCTCTTTCGATGTTTATTATAAAAAAAATTAGACTCTGAAATTCCCGGAAAGAGCGGGGTGTTACACTAGGGTAAATGGGTAAGAAATGAATTTAATTGGGTCATGGATCCAATTGTGATCAAAGGCATGGGGTCCACCTCATCTAGTGAGGTGGCAAGTGTAGGAGTGGAAATCCAAGTGGCATAGCCAAGTGGAGCCCAACTCCACCTCATCAAGTGAGGTGGCATGTGGGCTAAGGTACAAGTGGGGCCGGCCACCATGGTTGGTCAACCATGGGTGAGTCAAAGATAAATTAAAGAAGATTAAATGTAGTAAGTGGAATTAATTTATTTACTTGTAATGACCTAAGTTAGATATAAATTCAAATGATTGAGTTGGGAAATGAGTTGCATTTAAATAGAGTGAGTCAAGTGGAGAGTGAGTCACATAAAAGACCAAAAGATGGAGTGAGTCAAGAGGGTGGTTTCATCTCATGAAAACCACTCCATCAAAACCGTTGGGGGCTGGTGTGTGCCATGTAGAGGGCATGCACCCCCTTGGCTACACAAGGATGCTTAGGTGGAGGGCACACATTGGCCAAAGGAGAGGTGGTGGTTCCATCTCATGGAAACCACCAAACCACCCAAGGAAACAAGCAAACCAAAACCGTTGGGATGAAGGGGGTATGCCATGTGGAGGGCATGCACCCCCCTTGCTAGACAAGGAGCTTAAATGAAAGACATGTTAGACCATGCATTGGTCAAAAGAGAGGTGGTGGTTCCATCTCATGGAAACCACCCAAACCACCAAAGGAACCCAAGCCAAAACCGTGGGAGGAGAGTGGTGTGTGCCATGTGGAGGGCATGCACACTCTTATTTGGTCAAAGAGCACATGGGGAAGACTCCACATTGATGAGGGTGGAATCTAACCCAAGCAAACCCTAGACAAGATGGGAAAGAGGACTTTTGATCTCATTCATCTCATCTCACTCTCTCCCTCTCTCCCTCAAGGCCGACCATCACTCTAAGAGAAAGAAGAAAAAGACTTAGAGAAATTTGGATCTCGTCTCACTCTCCCTCTCTCAAGTTTGGCCGATCTCTCATTGAACAAGAAAAGGACTTAGGGTTTTCTATCCTCTCTTCCTCTCCCTTTCTCAAACATTCACCAAACCCGAACCATCTTCTTGGGGGTTTCATCTTAGACCCTCTTCCTCTCAAGCTCACACTTTGGCCGAAGATCAAGGAGGAAGAAAGAAGAGGCTAAGGAAAGAGAAGATCGGAGGATCAAGAAGGAGTGAAAGAAACCGGAGGAGTCGCGGAATCAGTAAGTATCACTGGCAAGATTTTATTAATTTGAAGGAGTTAAAGAAAACCATGGAATCCCATTTTTGGATTGGAGAGTTGGCCAAAATATTATGGGCCATGGATTTAAAATCCATCCATGAAATCAGATAGAAAATGGACAAACCCTAATGGGTAAGATAGGCTATGTAAATTATGGAATATTAAGGACATTATATATATATAGCTAAGGACCTCTTACATGAACCATATAAGGATTTTGATCATGGATCATGGGTTGGCCTTGCATGGCCGAACCCTAATTGTTATGGATACATGGAAATGGCCTCATGTATGTCTAAGATAAGGTATATGATCAAGATCATGGTTTGGTCCTTGTATGGCCAAACCCTAGATTTCTATGTATATGGATCATGAGAACTAAAAAGGATTTGGATGAGGTTCGGCCATGATCTATGGCCAAACCCCATCAAGGGATATAATCATAAGTATGTGATTTTTAAGGGTAAATGATGAACCATAGGGTTCGGCCATGTTGTATGGCCGAACCCCATGGAAGGATATTGGTGATTAACAATGAGTTTTAAAGGATGGAAATCATAGATGTATGTTGGTAATTTTAAAAGGTTTTAAATGGATGTATGTTAGTGATTTTGAAGGGTTTTAAAGGAGGGAAATAATGGAGGAATACTATGATTTTAAATGGTCTCAAATGTTGAAAATGGTGAAGAACCAGGACCACATCATGGCCGGACCCCATGGAGGGATATTGATGGACTAAGATGTTTTTGGACCATGAAGATGATGGGGGAATGTTGGTAATTTTAATAGGTTTTAAATGTGGTTAATGATAATCTAAAATGATGACCTAAGTGTATGATTAACCCCACCACCACGCTCCTCTCTCCCTCCCCTATGAAGGGACTTGGGTTATGGGTCTAATGTAAGAAAGAGGAGGAAAATTGACATCATGGGTTTGGCCATGTTATATCGCCGAATCCCATGACCCATTTTATGAACATTATGGATCTATGTACGCATGTTTAAATGAATGGATTATCAAGCTAAGGAATGGAGGAATTTGTTAGGGGTTTGCTATGGTTTAAGGTCATGATTAATGAATCATTTATGGATCTATGTTTATGGGTCAGTTATGGACCTAAGTATGGGTAAGTAAATTAGGTGATTACCTATGGAAGGAAAGAATGGCCAAATGGTGAAATTAAAGGACCATGGGTTCGGCCATGGTGTATGGCCGAACCCCATGGGATCATGTTTTTGGATCTAGGTATAAGTGACTTAAGTGTATGATTGAATCATGGAAAATGTCTTATGGATTTAGGGCTTTCATTTATGCAAATGATTAACTAATGGAATGATCTTGGACCCACATTTAATTAAAAGATCAAGGACTAAAAAGAGGGACCCAAAACCAAGTGAGTGAGGTTCGGCCATGTTGTATGGCCGAACCCCACTAAGGCATGTTATGAACTTGAACATGGTTGGAAATCAAATGGAACTTTGGTTTGATTTATTGATATGTAATAAGGTAATGGGATCTCGCAAGTGGTGCGTGATCGGTGAGCGGTTTTCAGACAAAAATGCAAGGATACATTAGTTGGTCATTGGTAGGATTCCTACCTCATTGAAAGCCATGGATTATGTGTATATGAATGTTTTACTGGAATTATTTTGGTATCAAATGGTATGTCTTAATGATGAGATTTTAATGCTATGATTTGTATTATTACATAGAATGTTTGCAATTGCATCTCATGCATGGCATGGGAGGGATCAATTGAAAGGAGTCCATGCTCCATTTGGATTTCCGATAAAGCAACCGTGGGGTGGAATCCACACTGATTCCAAGGGATGTATGTTTGAAATGAAACCGGAGATCGACACTCCGTCGGGGCGTCCGTAAGGCATTTGTGGGGGTACCTTGATATGCATTATCCATCAAGAGGAATGTATGATTGATTTGTAACCGGAGATCCACACTCCGTCGGGGCGTCCGTAAGGCATTTGTGGGGGTACCTTGATGTGCATTTTCCATCAAGTGGGACATTATGTGATTGTGGTTGTAACCGGAGTCCACGCTCCGTCGGGGCGACCGATAAACAAACGTGGGGATACCTTGATGTGCCTTTTCCATCAAGAGGGATATTATGTGGTGATGACATGGATGATGGGTGACACTCATGGTATATGACACCCATTACATGGCATTTACTTGCATGGTTTTGATAGTAATTATATCTATGTGTTTTTGTTATACTAATCCATGTGTTGACCCTACTCGGAGTACCTGCTGGGCACGTTGTCTAACGCCCTAATTCTACCTTAGATGATGACGTAGGAAATGGAGGAAGTGAAGGACGTGACCGGAGCCAAGCTTAGGAGTTGGAGGAGCTAGTTTTATTTAATTGAGTTTTATTCATGGATATGTAATTTGAGTAATTAGCTTGTTGGACTGTAATAATTTAGACTACTTGCTATGGTTTGGACTTTCATTTGGACATTTTAATTTAAGGTAATTATCATTTAAGTGATGTACTTCCTTGCTATTTAATAATTGGTAGGATAGACTCTATTATAATTCTGCATTAAGTTTACATTTCGCAAAGCTTAACTTATTATGTGTGAACCGTTCTCATGGACTTAGTTCTACGCACACGTAGGGTTGGCTAGTTAAGGGCCGGGCTTTGGAAGTTCGGACTTAGCTCGCGTCGTGACGTCCGCTCTCTTGTCACTCTTTATTTCAAAAAAAAAAAAAATATACTCTGATTTTCGGCGAGTGAAAAAGGGCGGGGCGTTACAGTCACAAAGTCCATTGTGATGTGCTCCCACTTCCACTTGGCTACAGGAAGAGGTTGCATCTGACCTCTAGGTCTCTGATGTTCAACTTTGACTTGCTGACAGGTCAAAAACCTTGACACGAAGTACGCCACTTCTTGTTTCATTCCCTTCCACCAAAATTGTCTGCGTAAGTCCCGATACATTTTCGTACTTCCAAGATGCACTGTAAACTTGGAATGATGAAAATGATTAAGCACTTTGTCATGACATTATTCAGATTTCGGTAGAAACAATCTGTCTTGGAATGTCAATCCTCCATCAGATCTGACTTTCCAGTCATCCAGCTCTACTCCATTAGACAACTGAGCTACTAACCCCTTTGCTTCAGTTTCTTCTTGTTGCCTTCCAACACTCTTTCTACTATCTCTGGTTGTAATACCAGATTCAGAGTACGTGCTGGTTCATCCATTTCAATAAACTCCCAATCAAAATTAGACATAGACTCCAATAATATCCACTGTAGTGACGCCATGCTTGCTACACTGTTGCGAGATTTCCTACTCAGAGCGTCTGCCACAACGTTCATTTTTCTAGGATGATTGGTAAGTCCGAAGTCATAATCTCCAAGGTACTCCATCCATCTTCGTTGTCTCATGTTTAAATCCTTCTGAGTGAAGAGATACTTGAGACTATAGTGATCGGAGAAAACATTAAATAGCTCACCAAACAGGTAATGTCTCCACAACTTTAGTGCAAACACTACTGCCGCCAATTCCAAATGAGTAAGGTAGTTTTGTTCGTGTCCTTTCAATTGTTTGGATCCGTAAGCAACAACTTTCCATTCTTGCATCAATACACATCCTAATCCAAGCTTAGAGGCATCACAATATACCTCATAGCCACGTCCTTGTTCAGGTATGGTGAGCACTGGAGAGGTGGTTAGCTTCTCATTCAAGTCTTGAAATGCGGCTTCACATGCTTCATTCCAATCAAATTTTAGACAATATCCCCCCAATCCAAGAAAATTTCAAATTTTAGTGGCATTTCTGGGTGCTTCCCAGTTCATCACTGTCTTCACTTTGGCTGGATCTACAGAAATTCCTTTTGCTGACACCACGTGTCCGAGAAATTGGACCTGAGTTAACCAAAACTCACACTTATTGAGCTTTGCGTACAATTGATGGTCCCTCAAAGTCTGCAAAATTACACGCATGTGATGTTCATGCTCCTCTTCCGACGATGAATAAATCAAAATATCGTTGATGAACACTATCACAAACTCCTTTAAGTATGGCCGGAAGATCTTATTCATCAAATCCATGAAAGTTGCTGGTGCATTCGTCAAACCAAACGGCATGACTAAGAACTCATAGAGTCCAAACTGTGTTCGAAAAACAGTCTTTGGAATTTCTTCCTCTCTGACCCTTAGTTGATGATATCCGGATCTCATTTCGATTTTTAAAAAACACTTCGAACCTCTCAACAAATCAAGCAGATCATCTATTCTTGGAAATTGGTACTTATTCTTGATAGTGACATGATTCAACGGTCTGTAATCAATGTACATTCTTAAGGACTCATCTTTCTTTTTCACAAAAGGAGTTGGCGCACCCTAAGGAGAATTACTTAATCGGATAAAATCAAGCTTAAGAAGCTATCTATTTGTTTAGCTAACTCTCTCTACTCTGCTGGCGTCATCCTGTAGGGTGCCATAGATATAAAAGATGTTCCAGGTTGTAGGTCTATTATAAAATTATTTCTCGGTGTGGGGGCAACCCTCTAAGCTGATCAGGGAAAACATCCATGAACTCACAAACCACCAGAGGAAATTGTAATTCTACACCTCCTACATCCTCCCATCCTAAATTGGCAACCACACTACCTGGATACGCCCTAAGACCAGAGAAATTGACTCTCAAGTCATCATAGGGTACTAGCTTTTCCACGAATCTTACTCCAGGAAGAGAAGTCTCAAAGACTTTCCTTTGAGAACAATCCACCAAGGTCTGACGCATGGATAGCCAATCCATGCCTAAAATGACATCATAGTCTGACATTTCTTTCATCAGAGAGTCATATGATAGATCTAGACCACCTATTCTTAAAATGCATGACTTGCACTCTTGGTTCACCAACACCTTTTTACCTAATGGGGAAACTACTGTTAAAGGTTTACGAGATTTTACAGACTGTAACTCTAACTTGTCACGACAAGTTCTAGAGATTAAAGAATGAGATGCTCCCGTGTCAAACAATACTCGTGCCATAAGGCTAAATAGAGGTAATGTACCTTTCATTATAGCATTATCCATCGGCTCTGTCATCTGAGTTCCGAGGGTGTAGACTCTCCCTTGAGTGGTCTGAGGACGTCCTGGTCCCTTCCCACGTCCATTCCGTTGTAACGTGTTCCCTGACGCCACTGAGCCTTTGGAAGGTTGAGGTGTAGATTGTGCTGGTCTCATATTCTAAGCACGTTCCACTACATTACTGCCACTACTCTTATAGGGACAATCTTTGATAAAATGTCCTGTTTGTTTGCAATAAAAGCATACTCAATTACTAGGGTGTGGTGCCTTGTACTGTGGGCACTGTCTAACCGTGTGATCGGGCTGGTTAAATAAATAACAAATCAGCATATTGGGTTCCACATTGCTTGCCTAACCCATGGAGGATTGACCCTTCACAGAGAATGATCCTTTGAACTTTCTTTTTTTATTAGGTTGGGGTGGCTTTTGAGCATTGCCTTGAGGAGGCTTTTCCATATTCCGGTTGATAGTATCCACAACTTCCACCATTGAAGCACAATCAAGTTCTGCCTCCACAGTGGGCAAATCTAACCTAACAACCTGATGCTGCAGAAATGGACGAAGTCCATTCAAGAAATGTTGAAACTTTTCATTTTCATTAGCTGCTATATGTGGACCATACTGAAGAAGATTGAAGAACTTTGAGCCGTATTGGGCTACAGTGTCAGATCCTTGATATAAATCCATAAACTGCTTCTTCTTGGTGTCCTTTGCCACTTTAGGGTAGTAGCGGGCAAGAAAAGAAATTGAAAATGTTGTCCAACTCATCGGTTCACGGTTTCTAGCCAAATGCTTAACTTTCCAACACTTGTAAACATTGTTTTCCAGTTGGTAGGTTGCTAAGGTCACTTTGAGATCGTCAGCGATGGCTAGGTTGTCGAATATATGACCAATCTTGTTGAGCCACGTCTCTAGGTCTGCACTTCCTGAGAAAGTTGGTGGATTCATCCGCCTAAAATCCTTAGCAACAACTGCAACTCTTTCTCCGAGGTTTCGATTTTGGGGTTATCGAAAATCGTTTGCTACTCGCTGAAATGCCTCCATTGCTGATTCGTACTGTGTCAACAGGTTCATTCTGTTGGACATATTTGCCTTGGTCTTCCAAGGGAGGAGTCATGCTTGTTCCTAAACTTACAGAATGTTGGGATGCTTCTGACATCTCCTGACAAACACACCTACTACTAACATACTACTCATAATATAAATCATAAATATGTATACTATGAGCATACACATTAATCATACTATAACTCATCAGGACACAAAAATAACAAGCAAACATACTTATATTATTCACATATTACTGAAGTTTTTACATTACTTTCAGATAGTTAGAGTTACAAAAGATTATGTACAAGTCTTCTCTGATTCTTCTTAAAACATCACATCCTATACACAGATGTATCAAAGTGATTCCCACACTTTCAAGTTACAAAAGCTTATATACATAAGTCTTTCCCTACACATAAGTCTACACTAGTCCCAAAAGTTTTCCATCTAGTCACAACATGAGTCTTTCTACCCAAAACATTTCTTGTCCCCTTTCCTCACTAGTATTCATCTGAAGAGGTCTCATCTGATGAGGATGTGGGATCATAATACAAACATACTTTCTTAAGATGATTGAGCTGCTTACAAATGTGGCACTGGATAGGAACATCAAATATCAGGTAATAGCAGTCGTTTTCAATGTGTCCGGCAAGGCCACAAATGGAGCATTGGTAGTTATAAGGATACAAACAGAAGGTGTAAGTATGTCCGAACTGATAGCAATTACTACATAATGGAACTCGTACTCTATAACTTGGGTGAGGAACATGAGGTTCTGGGTCAACAACTTGCACCTGAGGAATCACCGGTTCAGGATTTGCTACAGGTTCTTGAGTCACTAGGGATTCATGCTCTGAGCTAACTTCAGGTTCTTCATTTCCAATATTGGACCATGAGTAGGAAGAAGATCGGTAATGAGATGGGGTAGAAGGCTCATAGGAAGTGGTCGAGGACATCTTTATTACTTCAACATCAGATGGTTGTGAATCTGGTGTCCAAACTAGCATAATCGACTCACTGGATGAGGAATACAATGTCACAGGGTCTTCCAAGGTCCCTTTTCATATTTCCTGATCTGGTATTTCTTTTCAGACATCTCTGTCCAAAAACAAAACAACAGTTAGTAAGGAAGTAAAATAATCCAATATAAGGGTAACACTAAAAACTCACACCCAACTCGTAGCCAAACAACATTCTAAACATGCAAGACCCATCACAGTCCGAGAGCTGAACATAAGCTCTGATACCAACCTGTCACGCCCTGACCCGGGAAGTGGGCCCAGAACGTGACCTAATTTTTTTTTTTTACAAACACAGACTTAAAAGTTCATGAACCATGGACTCGCCTAAGCCCAAGGATAAAACCACACAAGATAAAGAAAACTTAGATTATAACATACAAGATGAAGTATAAACACACCATGATATATATATATATATATATTTTTTTTTTTTTTTTTCATCAATATCATAATTATACATAATACAGTTTGGGTGCCACAGTTGGAAACTCAAAAATACATATTACAAATAGTTTCAGCAGAATCCTAAACCAAAACAATAGTGGGAATCCAGGGATTCCACAGCTCAACCCATTGCAGAGGGATCCGCCGCCACTTCCAGATCTTGTCCTGTATTGAGGTACATGTGAGCTATTAGCCTAGTGACGAGAACTAATAATGTCATGGGTATAACATCGATAAATAAACATTGTAGTTAAATAAATAACAGAACATATGGTAGCTGTTCTTTTCCATGTTCAAAGTTCAAAATTAAACTTGACCCACACCAGGGTATCCCACTCAACCCTATTGAGGTATCCCACTGAACCTCAACTGTATTGGTCCAGGGTATTGCACTCAACCCTGACGAGGTATCCCACTCAACCTCGATTGCCTTAAGTCAAAACAGTGAGAATGCAGCATCTTGCAAAAGCTTGAACGACTCAACATGTGTGTACGTGTACATACTTGACTTATACAAATAACAAAATTCCATAAACATGGAAAATTTACAATTACCATCCACTAGTATTAAATCCAAGTTAGTCAACTTAGAATATTCACACTTATCACCTGCATAATCCTGTTAGCAGAGGAATATCACAATGAGTAAAATCATATGTATAATAAACCCATGCATTTCACAATAACAATGCATTTATAATAACAACGCATTTACAATAACAACACATTTACCATTAATGGATGCTTCACAACATATCCAAGTAAATTTAAATCAATATATGAGTTAAGTTGAGTCTCCTCACCTTCTCCAACTTGCAAATTTCTCCAAAAGTTTATTAAAACATATGAGATCTGTGATTATTCATTTGAATTAAAACGTACTAAAAGTAATAAAAAAACTAGAGTATAAGATTTCCGTTGGAAAAACTGGGTAATGTTAGTGAGTCACCTAAGTCTTACTACTTCATTAAGTCAGAATGTCAGATGTCAGCCATCCAAAACATAGAATAATAAAAAAATGGAATTTATTCAGTGCCTTCCCTCGTATTGTTTTCTGGAATTGACCATGAAAATATATTGAGAGAGGCCCAGAGGATGCAGTGCAGTTTAGTAAAATGCTCAGATCATTCACGCATTGTCTTCTGGATAGGACCATGAGGACGTATTGAGGCAGGTCTAGAGAATACAGCAAAGTAAGCACCCATTGCAGAAATTTAAACACACAAAGTTAGTTTGGGGTTAATCTTTCCCCCTTTTAACTTAGATTTATAAAAATCAAGTTTTTAACTCCATCAAAAATCAATTTACAATATAAATTTCAAAAATTAAACAAATGAGCTATTTTTCCTTAAATTCAATTTTGAAGCTTAAGACGATACTATTTTACAAAAAGAATAGTCCCGGAGTTCCTAAAATTTTGAATAGATAAATTTTCATATCTTACTTACGAAAATCAACGGAGAAATGGTGAAGTTTGAACACCCCGAGCGATACGTGGGAAAAATTCCATACTGCTGCTTGTTTGAAAAGGCGAAGGAAGAAGAAACAAAAAGAAAATAAGAAGGAACGGATAGAAAGGAGAGGGAGAGGGAGAGAAAGAAGAAGTGTTGACTTTTTTTTGTTCCTTTCCTTCATCTCCTCACCTTATCCCTTCTTTTTAAAGGATCGGTGGTGTAACTAGGCATGGTATGCCATTGCCTAGCTACACCTTGTAGCTGGTAGCCTTTTTGACAAATTTAAATGTATCATCATATTTTTTTAAATAAAACCCAAAAAAACAACAACAGTAAAACCAAATAAATTATATGGTTTAGATTAATTTAAACTTCTTAAAGTACACTTTTAAAATACCTTCCCTTAACATGGGTATTTCTAAAACTTCACTCAACCAATTAAATAGTTAAATAATTTAAACATTTAAAATCATAAACTGCCAAGTTTCAAAATTTAAAATAATACTTTGTAAAATCTTTAAGTAACAACACTCTAAATAAAACATTCTAAACTCAGAATTTAAAATATAAACAAAATTTTAGAGATTAAAATATTTCAGATAAACAATTTTTTAAATATAGATATTTTTTAAAGGTCTCAGCTGGAGAAGGGTTCGACAATTTCAACTTTGCCACTGCACTTTAACAATTTGGGTCCACAGACTCTGAACTCGGATCAAGTCAAACTTTGACTCTAAACAAGGCCCACATATTAATCTCACTAATTAATTAGACATTAGACACATTTAATGGTTACTAATCACACAATTAGTCATTAATCCGGGTCGGGTTATTACAAAAGCATAGGAATGATCATGGGGTTGCCGCCGATGCATCATTGAATCAGTTGAGTAATCTCCTTCCACAAATCACTAAGTCCATGTCTTCTGAGTCACGTCCTTCGGACACTATCCATGCTTTAGGTAACTTACATGCCTTACTCAGTTCGTCCTCATATGCTAATTCTTGGATTATTGATTTTGGAGCCACTAATCACATGGTTAATAATCCATCGTCTGTATATGATTTTATTCCCCATTCAGATAGAGAAGATGTCTCTATTGCTAATGGGTTTACAGTGCATGTAACACCTCGGGTTTTCAGTTTATTAATTATTCATTTTTAATTGTGAATTTTAGAATTAGATCTTATATGGATAAGGATTTGGGCCATGACCCAATTAAGACCCAATTAAATTGTGGCATTGTTTTTATCAAAAATAAAAGAAATGGTTCATGGCCGATTATTGGATTTGAAATATCCAAGGAGATGTTAAAAAAATCAAATAAAGATTATGCTTGGCCGAATTCTAGATAATAATATCCATATTATGCGCATGGGATATTTTAAAAGGGAATGTATATTGTCTTAAAGTAAATTAAAAGATTACTTAGATTATGATTGAGGTTATGCGCATAGTAGTTGCTAAATAAGAATCAAAGGAGGAGGTTGCCTATCTTAAACACTTTCTAAGTATGGGACTAAAGAAGATTAATAAAAGGAGAGACCCAAGGGGGTGCACGGTTTTTACAACCCCCTTAGTCGAAGTTTACATCTCTCTTTCTCAAGTTCTCTCTCACGCCAAGAGCAAGAGAAGAAAGGGCAACAACAAGAAGGAGTTCTTGTTTGGAGGAAAATTAAGAAGAAGGAAGAAAGATTAGAAGAGCAAGAAATTGAAAGAGGTTAGTAGCTTAATGCAATAATTTTATTCTGAAACAAAAAGAACCATAGGGTTCGGCCATGGTGTTTGGCCGAACCCCATGGGGGAAGATTGGTGATGATTTAATAATTTAAATGGAAAGATTTGATTTATTTTGTTGGGATTTGTATATTGAAAACCATGGAAGGAAATTAGATGGAAATTGGGTGCATGTTCTTAGATTTTAGATCATGGAAAGACATGGTGATTTCATGATGGTTTGAATGATAAAAACCATGGGAATGTATGGTGTAAATTTATAAAATTGAATGATGAAAACCCATGGGAGAGTTTGATAATTTTAAAGGGAAATTTAGATAAGGATGTGGGTCGGCCTTGGCATGGCTGAACCATGATTTCTAGATGGCTAAGTGGTTAGATCTAAAATAATAAAAAGAAGGAGTGAGGTTCGGCCATGGTGGATGGCCGAACCCCACCAAACATTTTTATGGATTGGTGATCGGTTTTGATTGGATCTAAATCAATGGCCAAGATCATGAACCATAGGGTTCGGCCATGGTGTATGGCCGAAACACCATGGGATAATTTTGGAAGGTAGATGGAATTGGATGGCTAAAGTTAGAAAGCTTCTAATTTTGGAAAGAAAGAGTTACTAAATTTGGAAAGCAATCTAAATATGGAAAGAGTTGCAAAAAATGGAAAGCTTCCAAATATGGAAGGAATTGCTAAATTTGGAAAGCAATCTAAATATGGAAGGAGTTGCTAAATTTGGAAAGCAATCTAAATATGGAAGGAAGAGCAATTTATTTATGGAAACCCTCCAAGAATAGAAGGTGGAGTTAATTAAGGAAACCCTCCAATTATGGAAGGTGTTTCCTAATTATGGAAGGGTGGAGATTATGTTGGAAACATCTAAGTATGGGAAATAATATTAATGGAAAAATTGGACATCATGGGTTTGGCCATGTGCATGGCCGAACCCCATGAATTAAATCTATGGTTTAGATTTATGCATAATTGAATCAAAGGGAATGGATGGTAGGAATTTAATGGCATAATTGGAAATTATACACCATAGGGTTCAGCCATGGTGTATGGCCGAACCCCATGGTCTGAATTAAGGAATCAAATGGTATTTTAATGCATGTTTAAGGGTTGATTTATGAATCAGATTATGCACCTATGTATGAGTTATGTTTTGAATATTTTTTTAAATAAAAGGGAAGGATACAAGCATGTGTTATGGATTATGGAGGAAGTAGTGGCAAAATGGTAATTACATGCCAAAGTGGAGTATCATGGGTTCGGCCATGGTGTATGGCCGAACCCCATGAGTGGTGTTTGATGAATTTATTTGGTTAAAGTATTAGTACAAGGTTTAAGTATGGTAAATTTAAATGAATGAGGGAACAATGGCATTATTGTAATTATGGACAAAAATGGTAGACCATGGGTTTGGCCATGGTGTATGGCCGAACCTCATGGGGTTTTGTTATGGACTTAGAACCTTTAATTAAGTGGGACTAGATGTTGAATTATTATTATATTATAAGGTAACGGGATCTCGCAAGCGGTGCGCAATCGGTGATTGAATCTTGGACGGAAATGCAAGGACTCGTGAATGGTCTTTGGTAGGATTCCACCTCTTTGAAACCATGGATTTATGTACACTTGTTTTATCTTATGTTTGGTGAAATTTAGGTTTTCAAATGATATGCTTTATATGAATTTGGAATGTTATGTTTATGTTATAAATAGCATGTGCTCATTGGCATCTCATGCATGGTATGGGATGGAGGATTTATAACCGGAGGGGTCACACTCCGTCGGGGCGTCCGAAAAAACTATGTGCGTTACCTTGATGTGATTTCTATCAAGAAGATTCCAGAGGGTCCACACTCCGCCGAGACGTCCGGAAGACCTATGTGGGTACATTATGTACATGTGATGGGTGGGACTCATTGCATATTTGTCATCATTGCATGGCATGGATTTTATATGGTTTTGACATCACTATATTATTATATATGTTTTGTACTAACCATGTGTCAGCCGTAACTGGAATACCTACTGGACGCGTTGTTCTAACGCTCTACTTCTACCCTAGTTGATGATACAAGTATTCAGGGGAACAATGAACCTAAGATGGACCAAGCATAGGAGCTTGGAAGACATACTTTACATGTTTTGAATAAAGTTACTCATGAACTTGTATTTGAGTATTGAATGTAATAACTTAGATGGTGGAATGATTTAGTTTGATGATTATGACGTTTTAATAATGATTAAGGACTTGACGTACTTTGCTATCTGAATGGAATAAAACTTGGTTCTATTATGATTCCGCATTTTGATGTTATAATTCCGCAGGTAATGATTTTTATTCCGCATCTTGTTATTGCTATGTGTGAACCGTTTTTTTGGACTGAGTCCATACACATATAGGGTTGGCCAGTTAAGGGTCGGAGTTTGGAAGTTCGAACTTAGCTCACGTCTTGACGTCCCGCGCTCTATCACTTACTCTGTCATAAAAAAAAATACTTTGAATCTATGGAAAAAGCGAGTGAAAAAAGGGCGGGGCGTTACAGTGCATGTATTAGGAAGTGACAAAATTTATTTTTTCCGACATAGTTCCCCTTTTGATGCTCTTGTTGTTCCGTCTTTTCCAACCCAACTTATTTCTGTTGGAACTCTTACAAATACCTTAAACCGTGATGTTATTTTTTCTCCTACCTCTGTCACTATTCAAGATCGAACGTCTAAGAAGACAATTGGTGAATGCACTTATTCCAATGGATTATACTTGATCAATTCTACTGCTATGGCTTGTCATACAAACAGTTTGGAGGAAAGTAGCATATTGCATAAACGGCTTGGACATCCTTCCAACCGTGTCTTGTCGAGTCTTTTTCATTCTATTTCACTTGACTCTAATATGTGTGATGTTTGTCAAGTTTCTAAACAGACTCGTTTACCTTTTGTTCGTTCTGTGTCGACATCAGTTGACTTTTTTTAACTTGTTTATTCTGATTTATGAAGTGCTCCAACTGATTTATATGATTGCTACAAATATTTTGTGTTAGTTATTTATGATCGTTCACATGCTACTTTGTTATACTTGCTCAGATAAAAAATTGAGGTGTTATCTGTTTTTAAAGATTTTCATAATATGGTTTACCTTTTGTTCGTTCTGTGTTGACATCAGCTCACTTTTTTGAACTTGTTCATTCTGATTTATGGAGTGCTCCAACTGATTTATATGATGGCTACAAATATTTTGTGTTAGTTACTGATGATCATTCACATGCTACTTGGTTATACTTGCTCAGATAAAAATTGAGGTGTTATATGTTTTTAAAGATTTTCATAATATGATAGCCACTAAATTCAATGCTAAAGTTAAGATTTTCAGGTCAGATAATGGTATAGAATATACCAATGGCTCCTTCTCAGAATATCTTTGTAGCAATGACATTATTCATCAAACTAGTTCTGTGGGAACACCCTAGCAGAATGGTGTGGCAGAGAGAAAAAATCATCATATCTTAGAAGTTGCTAAAGCACTCATGTTTCAAATGCATGTTCCAAAGAGATATTGGTCCCATGGAGTTTTCACTGCAATATATTTGATTAATCGCCTTCCTATCAAATTATCACTTTTAAGTCTATGTTAGTGCCCTGGCTTGGCCGAGTCCCTGTTTGTCAATTTCATGACTGGGGTAGAATCACTTGCTAAGAAGTTTGAAGAGTCAAAGATGATCAAGAATGAAGATCATGCTCCACCAAGCTCAGAGCTCATTGTTATGGCAATTACAACAACATGTATATGGCCATAGATGACCTTAAATGGAACCCACACTTGAGAGAGGACTATCCTAGGCTTAGTTGCATATGTTGGTAATAAACATAACTTGCCTAAAGAGGAAGTTGAACAGTGAATTGGAAGTGAACTTGGAAACATGAATTATGTTCACTCTCAGCACGACCAGTCTATCTCACCGACTCCTCGGTGAAGTCAGGATCGATCCATCATGGCCAAAGACTGGTCTTGACCAAATTGATGTAGGTTCTGGATCAAGAATTGTCATTCTGGGTAAGCCTCTGATCGAAAATCTTGTATGCACTGACCCCTCGGTGAAAGGCTGAAACTACCCATCGTGGTCAATGACTCCTCGATCAAAGATCTTGAGTTCAGAAACTTTGAACTCGTGTGGACTCTTGAAGAAACATACATATTGGCAATCAAAGACCGATCGAGAGTACCAGTACCGACCCCTCGGTAAAAGGCAACAAGTCATTCTGGGTAACAGGTTTCCAAAGTGGAAACTACTGTCAAGCATGTTTTGCACCAGAACGAGCCTCTAATATGGACCGACCCATTGGTGCCATAACTGTCGACTCATCGGTGATACCAACGTGTTGACCGGAAGTAAATGTGCCGTTGGGAGTGCATTTATTGCGCAATGGTCTGGTGGTTGAATGGTATAAATATGAACACCGACCCATCGATGCCACTGACCTGTCGGTCCTGGATCGTCAGAAAGACCGTAAGTACTCCTCTATAAATATGAGTGTTGTGTGATCGTTTTACTATCTTGCTTGAGCTGAAAAAAAGTTATACACTCTAAGGAACAATCAACACTCTTGAGAGAAATATCATAAACAACCAATCTATTGATTGTGTTTACAAGTGAGAAAGAGAGGAGGAGAGAAAAATCATAAACAACCAATCTTCGGATTGAGTTTGCAAGTGAGAAAGCCATAAACTAGGAAAGCTTCGGTTAAGCCAAGTTTCCTTGTCACCAAGAGATTGTGATTGCCATACGATGGCTGCGAGAAGGAGCACCGACACAACTTGGGTGTGATCTTCAAGAAGCACATATCAGCGAGAAAGAGCTTTAAGACAACTGTTTCATGGTTTTAATTTCTTTTTAAAACCTGTAACCCGAAAGTAGATTAAGGGGGATTTGCTCTGGAATTACTATAAAAAACTATAGAGCGTTGTCTCTGGCACAATGTTGGCTGGAATTCCCAGCCGATTGAGTGAGGTGGAATTCCTACTCTAATTGTGAGGGTGTAAGTCCCCGCATAGTGAATTTGGGTCTAGCACAAAGTTGAGTGAGTCCTAACAGTGGATGTAGGTTGGTCAATTGAACCACTATATATCTTGTGTCCTTGTGTTTATGGTGTTAGAGTCAATTTCTTGTGTTGATTGTTTTGTGACACGTGCTGAACATACACTCTTGATTGTTATATCCGCTGCACTTCATTAATCAATCAAGGAAATTTCAAAAAGGACCAACAAAATTAGATTGACATATTCACTCCCCCCCCCCCCTTCTAGGGTCAATCGTATTGTTCTAGCACCCTTGCAAAGGGAACTTTCAGTCTACATTGGAAGTTCTGAAGAAGAGAAAGCTTGATCTATCTCATTTACAAGTTTGGTTGTGTCTTCTATTAGGTGTGCATTTTTTGGATATTTTTCTACCAAGAAAGGATAAATATGTTACAACCCAACCTCTCGTAGATTATTATCTCCCATGATATACAATTTGTTGAATCTGAAACTTATTTTCAAGCACAAAGTGATTTTGGGCATCGGTCCCAAGGGAATAACTTACCTGATTGTTACCTCTTCCTATTGTAACTGATGATGTCATTTCCAGTCAAAATACTGAGATTATATCTCCAAGAAAACCATCCAATGTCTACAACAACTAAAATGTTTATTTAGGAAGGATTGAGCATGAAACAGACGTGATGGCTGGAGTTTCATGAAGTTTACACGGTTTGGTAGTTCAACTTGTGTTGAGTGGCGGACCCCGGAGATTCAGCGTTGAGGTGCAAGGATAGTCAGGCTAAATCAACAGGGGGTTAGTCTGTGTGAGATGCCCAAATCAACAGTGTCAGATCGATGTCTCAGTCATGCCCTTCAGACGAGACAATGTTATGAAGAAAGAGTTGTATGCTCAACCGTGCTTCGGCTTAGCGGGCTATCTGTGGATAGACAGTCTGTCAGGACAGACCATGCAGGTTTTAGAGGACATGTCTTATGTTTTGACACCCTTGGTTATGAGGTGAGTTAAGAGGATTGTTGATTCCTGATAGAGTTTGTGATAGCAGCGACAGGCTGACGTTTTGATGGTTTTGTGCGAAGCACTATGTGACCGACTATATAGATTGCCCTAGTGTTGGGCGGAGACCTTGATGCAATTTTGTGGGAACCAAGTATGGTCAGGGACTACCGGGCAGATAATGTCGGTCAGGTGGGAGTCAATGGGTTCGAGAGTGGTACAGACTGTTGTCCAAGTTGTTCAGCCGTTCGTGGTGCTTTGTGGTAAGGTTGTTTCAGTGGATCAGGTGTTGCGACATTATCTTGTGATGAGAGAATCGAATTGAGAGTGAATTTCAGCTGGGTAGAGACAACTTTCACTTGGATTTTCTTGTGAGGTTTGGGACTGAGGTATGTGTTCAGTTTGAATTTCGAGGACGAAATTCCTTAAACGGGGTAGTATTGTAACAACCCGACCCAATTTTTCAGAGTTCTAGGGTCTTAGTAGCAGTGGGGAGAGTGTAGGCCCCACGGTGAGCCTTGGTTTGCCCAATTTCGAGTTCAACAACTCGAAGGGCATTTTCGTAATTTGAGTTATTTAATATGTTGTCATGCAAAACATTTGAAAATCACACGTTTTCTCCCCCTAGGTTTAACATGTTATTTTGTTGGGTTTTAAAACATTTTGGAGAATTGAGATTTCAATTTTATGTTTAAAAATAATAATATTAATATTGATAAATAAATAAATAATCCCAAAAACCGTAACTTAAAAACCCTAAGGCCCCTAACCCTAACTCTACCCCCTCCTTTCCACTTGCGCGAAACTATAGCTCCGCACCTACATGTTGCGTTCCTTCTTTGCTCTCCCCTTTCTCCTGTCTTCCCCCTCTTCGCTGATTTCCCTTCCCTCAAACGCTAACCTCCACCGTCGTCTCCTCTGTCTTCTTTTTCAGCTGCCGCCAACCCTCCTCCTATATCTTTTCTATCTCTTTCTCTTTTTTTCTCTCGGCTTTCCCTTCTTTTCTTTTCTCTTCTCTTCCTTACCGCTTGCAAAACCCTAACCTTAGAGTCTTCTCTGTTGCCACTAAGCAAATCTTACTGTAGCACCCCGGATTTTCAAGTTATCAATATATATGAAATTTGCCCATTTAATTTGTGAATTAATGGATATGGATCTTAGATGGGTAAGGTGTTGGGTCAATTGCCCAATTAAGACCCAACGGATTGTGGATATGGTTCAATGGAATTAAATGGGTGAGATTTATTTATTTGGATCAAAATTGTTAATTGGGTCAAAATGCCCAATTGGGACCCAATGGGTCGTGGTTGACTTGGTTGACCACCAAGTAAGTTCAAGATTACTTAATTGGGGTTGAATTAAGTTGGAAATGGAATTATGTAATTATGTTGGTTTTAAGTGAGTAAGTGAGTTGAGTTTAAAAGAATGAAAAATAATTGAGTTATGGTGAGTTGGATGGGAAGTTAATGGGACCATGAACTTAAGTGAGTGGAGTAAGAGATACATCTCATAAGACCCAACAGAAGGCATACTCGTTGGAATTGGGAGTTTCATCTCAATGGATGAAACTCCAAATAAATCATTAATGAAGGAGGTGAGGAGTTTTGTTGTTTCAAATACCAATTCAAGGATACACGTTGGTTACATGGGAGTTTCATCTCGTGGGATGAAACTCCATGTGTATCATGAATGGGAAGGTGACGGTTTTGTGATGTTACACAAGCCAACTCAAGGCTACACCATTGGGACATGGGAGTTTCATCTCATGGATGAAACACCAAAATGGATCATGAATGGGAAGGTGACTGTTTTGTGATGTTACACAAGCCAACTTAAGGCTACACTGTTGGGACATGGGAGTTTCATCTCATGGATGAAACCTCCAAATGAAACATTAAGGAGGGAGGAAAAAGGGCATGGGAGTTACAAAGGGGAGTCACCAAAAGACATCAACCTTGGCTAACTTTCATTAAACAAGAAAAGACTAAGGGGTTGCATCTTAACTCTCACTCTCTTCCTCTCACACAAGGCCGATCACTCTCAAGACAAGGACTTGTAGTATTTTCGATCCCAAGCTTCTCTCTCTCTCTCTCTCAAACCTATACCTCTTGGCCGAACCACTCCAAGAGATTTTATCAAGATCAATCTCGGCCAAAGATCAAGAAAGAAGAAAGAAGAGGCTAAGGAAGGAAAGGAGCAAGAAGGAGTGAAAGAAATTGGAGGAGTCGCGGCATCGGTAAGTACATTGTTAGATTTTTATTAAATAAGAAAGAATGATCAAGGATCATGGTTTGGCCCTTGCATGGCCAAACCTTAAGGTGTTATGTATAAAAACCATTAAGGACAAAAGAAGGGATCGATGAGGTTCGGCCATGATGTATGGCCGAACCCCATCAAAAGATCAATTTTTAAATGTCTGATTTTATGAAGGGAAATGATGAACCATAGGGTTCGGCCATGTTGTATGGCCAAACCCCATGGAAAGGAGATTGGTCAGTATTAAGGATGTTTAAAGGTTTAAATGGATGTATGTTGGTGAAGAATCTTAGACCATGGGTTCGGCCATGGAGTATGGCCGAAGCCCATAAAGAATTATGGAATTATGTTCATGTAATTAGATCATGGAAACGATGGGGAATGGTGGTAAGTTTCATTGATTTAAAACATGGTAAATGATGATCCAAAAGGATGAACCTAAATGTATGGTTAAACCCTATGGAGGGACTTTGGATATGGACCTAAGAATGCAAACCATTAAAGGAGAAAAGGGGAAAATAAGACATCATGGGTTCGGCCATGGTGTTTGGCCGAACCCCATGAACCATGTAAATGGGTCATTCATGGATCTATCATGTTAGATGAATGGATTATGTTCTTGGATATAGATTTGTATAAGTGGCCTAAAATTTATGATTGACTCATGGAATTGAAGGACCATGGGTTCGGCCATAGTGTATGGTCGAACCCATAAGGAATATTTTGTGGACTTATGTTTTTGGACCTAAAACATAAGGTGATGGAAACAATGGCAAAGAAGTAAATATGGGTAAAATGAAAGATCATGGGTTCGGCCATGGTGTATGGCCAAACCCCATGAGGAATGTTTTTATGGACTTAGGTGGTTACCAATGTTAGATGATTAATTTATAAGATATTAGATTAATGAATCAAGATGACATGATCTTGGATTTAATTTATAAGATCAAAGGATTACATAGAGGGACCAAAATCAAGTGAGTGAGGTTCGGCCATGGTGTATGGCCGAACCCCACTAAGGTGTATTTTGTGGACTAAGGGTTAAGTGATTAACTAAGTGGTGATTGAGTAACAAATCAAAGGAGGGATTAAAATCAAGTGAGTGAGAGTCAGCCATGGTGTATGGCCGAACCCCACAAGGTTGTGTTTATGGACTTAGACATATTTGTAAATCAAATGGAACATGGGATTGATTGATTGGCATGTTATAAGGTAACGGGACCTCACAAGGGGTGTACGATCGTGAACGGTTTCCGGATGAAAGCGCAAGGACACTTTAGTGGTTTTTGGTAGGATTTTACCTCTTTGAAACCATGGGTTATGTATGATGGTTCTTATTCTTATTTTGCTGAATTATGTTGTAATATGTTTCAAATATGAGGTTTGAATGCTATGATTATATTATTACATAGTATGTGTTCACTTACATCTCATGCATGGCATGGGAGGGATGTTTGTAACCGGAGGCCACGCTTCGTCGGGGTGTCCGTAAGGCATTCGTGGGAAGACCTTGATGTGCATTATCCATCAAGAAGTAACTGGAGAACACACTCTGTCGGGGTGTCCGTAAGGCAACTGTGGGGATACCTTGATGACGAGAATTCCATCAAGAGGATACATGTGTTTGTGATGGGTGGGACTCATTGCCTAAGACACCATGGCATGGCATTCTTTTACATGGTTTTGTTATTATATTCTCTATGTGATTTTTGGTACTAACCCATGTGTTAGCCCTACTTGGAATACCTACTGGGCGCATTGTCTAACGCCCTACTTCTACCCTAGTGGATGACACAAGAATTGAAGGGAATGATGAACGTGATCGGAGCCAAGCATAGGAGTTTGGATGTGTTTAATTTCATTTTGTTTAAGTTACTCATGGACTATGTAATTTGAGTAGCTAGAATTCGGGCATGTAATAACTTAGATATTTTGCTATGGTTTGAATGGTTTACTTTGGATATTTAAGTTAAGATAAGACTTGGACTACTTGCTATCTAAAAATGGAATAGAATTAGGTTCTATTATAATTCCACAGTTATGTTTTATTCTGCAAGATAATTTATTGCGTGTGAACTGTATTCATGGACTTATTCCATGCACACGTATGGTTGGCCAGTTAAGGGTCGGGCTTTAAAAGCTTGGACTTAGCTCGCGTCATGACGTTCCGCTCTCTATCACTCTTTTATAAAAAAAAATAGACTCTGATTTTTAGAAAACGAGTGAAAAAGGGCAAGGCGTTGCACTTACATCTCCCTTGCAGTCCATTTTCTCTGCTGCCTGCATTGTCTCTATGTGCAAGTCGGAGCCGCTGTCCGAGTTCAGATTCATCAGATCTAACCTCTCCAGCCATGCATTGTATGCATATTACTTCTATATCAAATGTGTGGGCATAGAATGTGACGAATGGGGTTCCTTAGTGTTATGAGCCACTCAGCAAGGGAACTGTTGATACAATTAGGTGGCGGGGCTCTCATCTGTGTGTATTCGTACCCGTTGCTCACAGAGCATCTATGAATTGTTTATCTGATGTCAAGGCTTGTTGATGGTATGATAACATGCTTGGTTGATGTGTGACAATTTGCCATGTATGTGATTAATAGTTTAACCAACATGCTTTAGATTTGCATGCAGTAGACAATAGATGATATCACTTTCTATGCTTGTATGGAACATGCCTTGATTGATGTCATATCGGAATATTAATGTGTTGGCATGTGATAGATAATGATGTACGTACCTAATTATGTTGCGATATGTTATATTGACAACATGCGTAGAGATAATTATGTATGCATGTAGCTAGTGTGTATGGAACGTCAGTGGAGCATGTGTACTAGGGTACATCATGATTTGGAGACTCCCCCTAGCGTGTCGGGTAGTTAGGGTTGGGAAGTTATGGGTGAAATTCCCTTAGGAGCTAGAACACGATTGACCTAGGAAAAGGGAAAACTGGGGGGGGGGGGGGGGGGGAATAATTCAATCTAACAATTGGTCCTTTTAAAAAATTACTTAATTGATTTGTTTAAGCGCAACGGATAGAACAATCAATTGAGTCTATGTTAACAAATGTAATTAAACAATCAACACAAGAAAAATAGCTCTAACACCACTAGCACAAGACTCAAGATATATAGTGGTTCGGTTAGCCAACCTACATCTACTGTTAGGACTCACTCAACCTTGAGCTATCCCCAAATTCACTAAGTGGGGACTTACACCCTCACAATTAGAGTAGGAATTCCACCTCACTCAATCGGCTGAGAATTCTACCCACCAATGTGGCAGAGACGACGCTCTAGAGTTTTTATAATGGTTCCAGAGCCAATCCTCCTTATTCCACTTTTGAGACAAAGGTTTTAAAAACAAAATTAGAACTAATAAACACTTGCCTTGAAGCACTTTCCCAAAGATGTGTGCTTCTCAAAGAACCCACCCAATGTGTGCCGACGCTCCTCCTTGTAGCCGTCGTAAAGCAATCACAATCTTAAGGTGGTAGGAAACTGGTTTTACCAAAGCTTTCTTAGTTCATGTCTTTTCTTTGCTCCTCTCTTTCTCTCTTTCAAACTCAATCAATAGATTGATTGTTTATGATTCTCAGGTGCAGGCACAAGAGTGTTGATCGTTCCTTAGAGTGTATGACTCTTCTCAGTTCAAGGAAGATGATAAAACGATCACACAACACTCATATATATAGAGGAGTTTTTACAGTTTTTCAAGCTGTCTAGTACCGACAGGTCGATGGCACCGATGGGTCGGTGTTCATATTTATTACCGTTCAACCACCCAATTGTTGCTCATTAAATGCACTCCCAATGGCATTATTAATTCTTGGTCGACAGGTTGGTGTTGCCGATGGGTCGACAGTCATGGCACCGAGAGGTCGGTCCATACGAGGGTCTCAATCTGGGGCAACACCATGCAGACAGAGTTTCATGTCCGAAACTTGTCCTGCCAAGAATGACCTGTCGCCCTTTACCGAGGGGTCGGTCCTGGTACTCTCGATTGGTCTTGAATTACTGAGATGTCTGTTCTTCGAGAATCCACTTGAGTTCTAAGTTCCATAACTCAAAATTTATCTTCGACGAGTCTTTGACCAAGAGGGGTCAGTGTATACGAGAATCTTGATCGGCATACCCAGAATGATAGTTCTATGCTCCAGAACCTTTGTCAATCTGGCCGACCACGATGGATCGATCCTATCTCCACCGAGGGGTCGGTGAGAATGATTGTTCGAGCTGACAGTGAACTTAGTTCTTATTTCCAAGTTCACTTCCAGTTCACTGTTCAACTTCCTCTCTTAAGCTTCTTATGGTTTTACCATTTGTTCAGCTAAGCCTAGAGATAGTCCTCCTAAGGTGTGGGTACCACATAAAGTCATCTATGTAACGCCCCGCCCTTTTTCACTCTCCTAAATTAGAGTATATATATATATTTTTTAAATAAGTGAGAGAGGATGGGTCATCACGACGAGAGTCAAGTCCGAGTTTCTAAAACTCGACCCTTAGCTGGCCACTATAATGTGTGCGTGGACTAAGTCCACTAAAACATTTTCACATGCTTTTCATAATACTTGCGGAATAATTAATATGAATAAGATACTATTCATTCTCTTGTCATCATTAGGCAAGGAAAGCCAATCACTATGCAATATCAATCAAACTTAAAGATTATCAAACCATAGCAAATAAGTCTAATTTATTACAATCCAAAATGTAAGTCTTCCCAATACATCATTGAAATAAAAACTAAGCAGATTAAACTTAATCTTCCCAAGCTCGTATGCTTGGCTCCCTTCCGGTCCAACGTCCTTTTCCTTATCATTCCCTGTTCCACCATCTATAGGGTAGAAGTAAGGCATTAGTCAACATGCTCAGTAGGTATTCTACTTAGGGTTATGGTACACATAGGAGTAATATTAGATTAACATAAATCAAGGTTTATACATCGTTAGTGACATATTTGTAAAACATCTTGTAAGTAATAAAACAATGCATGATGTCTATATCTTAATCATGCTAACATATGTGTCATGTCATGGGTGTCAATGCTAAATGAAATCCCACCCAATGTCCATACTCAATCTCATCATAAATCATATCAATGGTTTCCTTGGCCAATTATGTCCACAGTATTTGAAGCGGCAACCACAAGGACACTGTATACACATCCACAAATTAATCAAGATTACCGATGGAGTGTGGACTCCTCCCTCTGCGCAAGGTTTCGAGACCTTCCCAGGAGCTCTTTGGCCCAATCACACCGTACCTTTTCTATCAACCGGACGAGGCCAAATCTCAACAATTCATGTAGCTTCTTACAAGCTAATCTCAAGCCCAAGTTATGTCCAGACCGCTCAGCACTTGGCTTGCTTGTCATATGTGTTCCCTCCCATGCCATGCATGAGGAAATGTATGCAAGAATGCCATATCATTTAAAATACGTCATATCATTTAAAAATCAGTTCATAATCATATACAATTTGTTCAACCAAAGTAATCATCATATTTGGAATAAAACTAGTATCATATTATATTCCATAGTGTGTGCAATAAGGTAGGAATCCTACCAATGTTTGATATACTATCCTTTTTTGTTTTGCAAGGATATCGCTAACGGTCACCTGAAATGAATCGTAATCCCTTTGCGAACCTCTTTACGTCATCAAATTCAAACATACATTTTAGTTTGATCTCCCATTTTAATTTCATCACCCTTTACACCCTGCAAGAGGCTATGGAAGATAATCCAAAACTATAACCTTCTAATTCAGTCGACTGAATCTGGGATTCAGTCGATTGAAACACAACCAGATACCATCTGTGTTTGACCCGTAAACTTTCAGTCGACTGAAACACAACCAGATGCCATATGTGCTTCACCCGCACACTTTCAGTCGACTGAATCATAAGATTCAGTCGGCTGAAATACAACTAGATACTATACACGTTTAGCCAGTACACTTTCAGTGATTCAGTCGCCTGAGATTCAACCAGTTATCATACGTGTTTGGCCAGTATACTTTCAATTGACTGAACCATAGATTCAGTCGGCTGAAACTCAACCAGATCACTTACGTGTTTGGCAAGTATACTTTCAGTCGAGTGAATCACAAGATTCAATCGGCTGAAATACAACCAGATCCTTTGTGTGCTTGGCCAGTTCACTTTCAATTGACTGAATCACAAGATTTAGTTAGGCTAAAATACTAACAGATCCCATCTGTGCTTAGCCAGTATACTTTCAGTTGACTGAATCAAATGATTCAGTCGGTTGAAACACCAACAGATCCTTTGTGTTCTCGGCCAGTACACTTTCAGTCTACTGAATCATAAGATTTAGTCGACTGACTTTCTGTCAGATCCTTTTGTTTGCATTCATTGTAAGGCCCTCCTCCTTGAAATCCATCCTTTGTTATATTTAAACATGGATTTCATCTTCCACACTTCACTTAGTAAAATTACCTTACCCACTAGCCAAGGTTAGGGTTTTGCATAATCCATCCAATCATAGTATCATCATAACATGAGTTCGGATTAATCTTATGGTTGTTTTGTTTCAACCCATAACCATCCCTTGGATGGATTTCCAACTCCATGCCCTTATAACAATTTTGGCCATTCTTTCCAACCAATCATGGAACCCATGGGTTCGGCCACACTATGGCAAAACCTATGCTTTCCTTGGATTCATTTCCATATTATTAAGTCTTAGACATACCTTCCTTCAATCTCCTTCTTTTCTTTTGATCTATCTCTCTTCTTCCTTAATTCTTCTTCGCTTTCTTTGTTCTTCAAAGTCTCCAATGTATGGAGGTAGAGTTGGGAGAGAGAGAGGAGAGGAGTAGAGAGAAATTCCTTGCTCAAGGAGGAGGAATCAACCAAAGGGTTTGAAGGGCCCCTTGGGTTTGTGTTTTTATATAACAACCTTAAACTCTTCCCTCCCTCTTCATAATAGCTTGGTCTAACCAAGGAGACCATTGGCTTAACCAAAGAGTCCCTTGGCTTCCCAAGGGTGGCTTCATGGCTCTTGAGATGAAGACCCTTGGGTTCCCAAATGTCTAAGTACAATGTACTTAGACAAGACATCCATGTCATCCTTTCATCTTCTCGACTCAGCAAAACATTAATTCAATATTTGAACTCACAAGTGGTTGACCAAGTCAACCCATGTCATGGTCGACCTTGCATGTGGTGACTTGGTCACCACATGGCATTTGGGTCCACGTTGGCCATGTCACTTGATGATGTGTCATCCTTGCTTAGTTGGCTTCCATGTGATGATATGTATGCCACATAGCAATGCCACATCACCTGATGAGGTGGACTTTAATGCATTAAATGCACTAATTTATCCAATTCAACTAATTTTAACTAAATTTACCCAATTACCTTAAAATCAAACTCACCCATGACCCATTGGGTCTTAATTGGGTAATTGACCCATTTATTGCCCATCTAATGTCAATTTCCACTTTTTAATCTCAAATTCAATTAAATTGTAATCCAAGTGGGCTAATCCAATAATTTTATAAGCTAAGGAAAATCTGGGGTGTTGCAGTATTACCCTATTTTTGAAACATCCCGGACGAAAATTTCATTGCATGGTGTTCCGTAATGAAAATTTCATTAGATGGATAAGAATTGGGGCAATGGCCCAGTTATGATCCAACGGATCATGGATAGAGTTGATTTTAATTAATTAGGTAAATGGAGTTAATTGGGTCAAACACCCAATTGGGACCCAATGGGTCAAGATGAATTGATTTGATCGGGTCATGTACTTAATTAAAACCTAAGGCATGGGATCCACCTCATCAAGTGAGGTGGCAAGTGTATGAGGTGACATGGAAGTGGCATAGCCAAGTGGGACCCAAGTCCACCTCATCAAGTGAGGTGGCGTGTGGTCTAAGGTAACTTGTAGGGCCGGTTACCATGGTTGACTTGGTCAACCATGGGTGAGTTCAAATATGGTGAGTGGAATTATATTGAATTGAGAATTAAAATCACTTGAGTTAGATGGAAATGAATTCAAGTGCTTGAGTTAGGGGAATGAGTTTCATTTAAGTGAAGTGAGTTCAAAATAAACAAGTGAGTTGAAATGGAAGTGGAAGGGGCTCTAAGTGAGTCAAAGAGGGAGGTGGATGGTTTCCATCTCATGGAAACCCTAGACAAAAATCGTTGGGAAGGGGGACTGTAAGCCATGTGTCTCCTTGGCTCGCCAAGGGACACATGGGAAAGACCACATCTTAATGTGGGTGGTTGGGAGGTTAGGGCTTACACAAGACACACCCAAAACCCATCGGGCCGATCCTCCCTTAGAAAAAAGAGTGGAGATTGTTTCATCTCACCCTCTCATCCTCTCCCTCTCTCAACCTTCAAACCCTAGGGCCGATCCCCTCTCTTAGACAAAAAGAGGTAGAGATTTTCATCTCATCATCTCCCTCTCTCTAAACCCTAAGGCCGATCCTCTCATTGAGACAAAGAGAAGTAAAATTTCATCTCATCCTCTCTCTCTCTCCCTCTCTCAAACTACACCATCTTGGCCGATCCTTCCATTGAGACATTCCTCTCTTTTCCTCCCTCTCTCAATCAACACCTTGGCCGAAGACTCCATTAAAGATCAAGGAGGTTTTCAATCTCTCTTCCTCCCATTTCGGCTCTAGACTTGGAGGAAGGACAAGGACTAAGGAAGGAGAAGGATGGAGGAGCAAAATCAGACCTAAAGAAACGGAGGAGTCGCAGAATAGGTATGTTTGGTTTAACAAGGGTTATTAATTAAAAAAAAAAACTAAGGAAACCATGGCTTCGGCTATGGAATGGCCGAAACCATGGGGTTCAATTTCGGATTGAAAGATTGGCCAAAATGTTATGGGCCAGAAATGTAAAAGAGAAATCCATCCAAGAAGATGGTGAAACATTTGGAATGAAAAGAATATACCCTAACCTTGTTGGTGGGAAGATAAATTGTACAAATGAAGTTATGATAATGAAACTATGGTAATACATGATTAAATGGATAACAACATGCATGATTAAATATGAAAAATGAAGTTCATAAGAAAATGATCAAAGAACATGGTTCGGCCCCTTGCATGGCTGAACCCTATTTTGGATATATGAGGATCATTGAGGACTCAAAGAGGACTAGGTGAGGTTCGGCCATGTTGTATGACCAAACCCCATTAAATGACCTAAACATGTGGGATGTAGATGTTTTTAAGAAAAATCCATCTTCAAAATGTTATAAGATGGGGAGAAGAGAAAAATGAAGAACCATTATGGCTGAACCCCATGGATAATTTTTATGGATCTAAATATGTTTTAAATGATTAACTAGGGACTATCAAGTTAAGAAATATGAAGATGAAAATGAAGAACCATGGGTTCGGCCATGTTGTATGGTCGAACCCCATGGATCATTTTATGGATCTAAGTATGTGTAAAAAGTTAGGTGATTAACTATGGATTATCAATCTAAGAAATAAAAAAGAGAAGAAATGATGGCTAAGATGGGAAGATGATGAAAAGAGGGAACCATGGGTTCGGCCATGTTGTATGGCCGAACCCCATCGATGATTTTTATGGACTTAGGTGTGTTTAAAAAAGTTAAGTAACTAACTAGGGATTATTAGATTAAGAAATCAAAGAATGAATGATGTTGGACCCACTTTGTTTAAGGATAAAAGGGGGTCAAAACCAAAGAGTGAGGTTTGGCCATATTGTATGGCCGAACCACACTAATGAGTTTTGGGTAGGACATGAACACACCCTATGGACGAACCCCATTGGGGGACTTAACCGGTTTGAGGACTATGATCGTAAATAGAAATGAACATGGGATGATGGGAATCAAAGGTGTGGTGTGGGACAACTCCCGTTGGCACGGTGGAGGACAACTCCTGTGGTTATTCACAATTCTTTGTACTAGTCAGTGGTGTGTGTGGATACATGTGGAGGTAATCCTAGAGATAGGGTGGTAGTATAGCACATTGAGTACGTACTGGGTCACCCTGGGAGCCAGGTGGGTTGAGTTTCCGTTCACCCACATTTTTTGCTGAGGGGTGTGGTAGTGTGATTACCAGTGGTTATGACCTTGGAGTTCTTTGATGTGACTTGTGCTGTGGACGTTGACTCATTGGGAGTTTATGGGCGCCTAATGAGTGAGTTCGGCCGACCCACTCGGAGGAAAGCCTATAGAATTCCGTGAGGCATGTATTGTCAGTTGTGTGGAGACTTGCAGGTGGGGCCCGAGGTTACAGGTGTGACTACCGAGGGTCTGGTACTTGGTTGAGGAGACCACAGGTGGGTCTAGTTGACAGTCCGTTGAGGACTGGCGTGGTAGTTACCCTTGTGTGAAAGTCTGTTTGGAACTCTAGTGAGCCATTTCATGGGTTCGTAGTATGTGTACGGATTGTCCTAGGAGAGTCATAGGGTTGGTTGAGAACTAGAGACCCTGAACTGGTTGAGTATTGGTCCATGTACCCACGGATGAGTGGACCGCAACGGATGAGCATATGAGGGAGTTGCCCTAGAGTTGCGTTTAGTTGGTTAGAGGATGCAGTGGAGGCCCGATAGGTGTGCGTCCGTGTGCTAGGGGTAGGGCACATGGTCATGCATGTAGATATCATAGACATTGATGTGTTCATATGATTATATGCAGTGTATGCTTGATGACATATGATGCATGTGTTACCCTCACTGGGCAAGTTGAGCTCACCCCTTGCCTTATAGGTACTTTTAGAGAAGGGGTCGATGGGACCCTCAATCTGACGCTGGATGTGGAGCTGCAACTTTATTTTCTGTTATAGTACCATTTTGTAGTTGACAGCTTGTTTTTGTATTTGAGATGTGTACATTTCGTTGAGTTGGATGAAGGTAATAAATTGATGGTGTTATGATTCTAAATCATGTTAAATGTTCTGGTTGTGCTTCTGGTTATTGACCTATTGGTGGATTGCTATGATTGGTGTGGGTTGCAGGAGCGGTGTCTCCCATTAAAAAAAAAGTACCCGGAATAGTATGAGATCGATTTTAACGTGCTTGCAGCCGGATGGGTCATTACAGTTTCTTTTTTTAGTAGCAAATCAAGGTTGGAAGTTATCTCAGATGGATGTTAAAAATGTATTCCTGCATGGTGATTTAAAAGATGAGGTTTATATGAGTGTTCCACCGGGTCATCCGTGTTAAGCACTGAAAGTTTACATTTTTACCCTTCAATTTTGGATTGGTTAACTTTGATTTGGTATATATTAGGTGCATTTAATGTCATTTTTTAGTTTTGTAGATAAAAATGGAAAGTACAGGAAAACATTCTCAAATCAGTGGATAATTGCAAGTTTAGAGCTTAATTTGGAAGACCTAGATTTTTATGATTAATTTCACTCCACTTTTAGGTTTTTCATGTAAATTAATTAGTCTACATCCATCTATGAGAGTCTAGATTAATTCAATATTTTAGATTTTAAAGTGGCAAAGTTAATTATTAAATTCTTGAAGAGAGAACTTGAAATTCAAGAGCAAAGGCTGAAATTCAAAATTCATGGGCCTGAAATCCACTTCAATTGGGCCAAACTAAGCTTCACAAGCCAACATTGGGCCAGGCCACAAACAGTCCATGCACATTTTACACAATGGGCCTTGCCAATGTGCACTTTAAGTCTAACAAAGGCGCAAGCCCTCAAGCTAAAGTCCAAGGTCCACTAGAGGCCCATGCCCAAAGCCTTGTCCATATCATCCACACATCCATTAGCCATCCTTTAATCCAACCCTCCATTGCATTCATAGAATCAGGTAAATCCTAGAGCCACATTTCCAAATCCAATCCATATATTCATCATCCTAGATCTAGGCCATTCATCTCATCATCCATCTTGATCAACCTTCATTAGGAAACCTATCATTTTCATAATTTTTTTTAACTAACTTACCTTAGAGCCATTAGATCTAAACCCATTCAATCATAGACATTCATGCATTAAAACCCTATATTTTAATTTAACTTGCATCCCAATCCAATCCATATCTCCACACGATTTTCTCCATCTCTATCCACACGATTTTTGCAAATAAAATATTTCCATGCACTTGACCTAAATTCCATCCAAATTCATTCCTAAATCACCAACACCTCATCAATCCCAATCTTTCCAACCCATAATCCATTTTTACAAATCCAAAACACCTCATGCACATATCACTAGGCAACCCTTAGCCATATCATCTACTTCATCTCATCCATTCATTCATGTCATCTTTAGATCTCAACCATCCATGTGTTGCATTACATTAAACCATAAAACCCTAATCTCCTTAGCAAAATTCGATCCTACCCTATCTTTTCTCTCCATATCCCAATCTTCTCTCCACCATTGCTTAGCCACCAAGCCAAGCCACCCTAAATTCATGTAACCCTTGGAAGCCCTAAGTTTTCAACTTCAAATCCCATCCATCCATATTTCTTTAGATCCAATCTTAGCCTTTCATTCACAACTTAAACCAAGATTTAATCACAACCATCCATTCCAACCCAGGGCCTATAAATAGAGCACTGAGGCACAACATAGAATTCGAATTTGACTTGGAGCTCAGAAGGACCAAAGATTTGAGGAAAAACAAGAAGACAAGGAGCTTACAAGATTTTTACAAGTGAGCAATCATTGTAATTTTATTTTTATTTGTCTTTCTTATATTTATTTTTCCAAAAATCTTGTCCTTTGATTCTTCCATGAAATAAATATGAGATATTCCTTCAAAACCCTGAAACATCCAATTTTCAGATTCTTTTATGATTGTTCAGATTTAATTTTAAAATCTATAATCTTTGTTTATTTAGTTGGACATGAAATAGTAGAACTCAGGTTGTAAGTGTTGAATCTAAGTTACTAAGGTTCGGTTATTTAAATTAAAGTTTATGAATTTTTAACTTTAATGACGAACATGAATTGAAATTTGGATTTTACGCAAATTTCGGATCTAAATTTTGTATTTGTTTATTCATTTTGGGGTGATGAACGGTCTATTTTTGTATTTGTTTATTCATTTTGGGGTGATGAACGGTCTATTCCAATAATCATTTTTTACATTATGCATTTCTTTATTCTGTCATTTACTTTATTTGTTAATTTATTTCCAGTATGTTAGTGCCCTGGCTTTGTCGAGTCCCTATGTTTGTCAATTCTATGACTCGGGAAGAATTACTTGCTAAAAGCTTGAAGACTAAAGGTGATCAAGAATGAAGATCATGTTCCACCGGATTGAAGCTCATCATTATGGCACTAAAAAAATAGGTATTTAGCCGTACATGACTTTAGGTGGTACTTACACTTTAGGAGGACTATTCCTAGGCTTAGTTGAACAAATAGTAAAATCATAAAAAGCCTAGAGAGGAAGCTTGACATGGAATTGGAAGTCAACTTGGAAATATGAATTAATTTCACTGTTAGCTCGACCAGTCATTCTCACCGACCCCTCGGTGGAGATAGGATCGACCCATCGTGGTCAAAGACTGGCCGGCCAGATTGACAAAGGTTCTGGAACATAATATTGCCATTCTGGGTATGCCTGTGATCGAGAATTTCGTATGTACCGGCCCCTCGGTAAAAGGAGGAAATGACCCCCCGTAGTCAATGACTCTTCGATAAAAACTTATGAGTTCTGGAACTTAGAGCCTAGGTGGACTCTCGAGAAAATAGGTATATTGGTAACATAGACCGATTGAGAGTACCAAGACTGACACATCGATAAAGGGCGACATGTCATTCTGGGTAAGACTAGTTTCTGGACTTGAAATTCTGTTAGCATGGTGTTGCCCCAGACCGAGCCTCTCGTACGAACCGACCTCTCGGTTCCATGACTTGTCGACCCATCGGTAACACAAACCTCTCGGTTAGATATAAATTGTGTTGTTAAAAGTGCATTTAATGCTCAACGGTCGGGTAGTTGAAAGGTAATATTTTTAGTCACCAACCCCTCGGTGCGCCCGACTTGTCGGCACTGGACTGTGCTGAAAAATTGGTTGCCTTCTCTATAAATACCAATCTTTGTGCAACCAGTTGGATATCTTTTGGAAAATTGTTGGACCCTCATCATTATCAGTGAGCTTATACAAGGGCCAATAAAAAGATCACTCTCTTTCTTGTGCCTACACTTGGGAAATCTACTACAACCAATCACATGGATTGAGTTTATGAAAGAGAAAGGGGAAATGATAATCAACTAGGATAGATATTAGTAGAACCAATTTCCTAGTCACCCTGAAATTGTGATTGCTTAACGACGTCTGCAAGGCGGAGCATCGGATTAACTCAGGCTTACATTGGGTGGATCTTGGAGAAGCACTCATCAACGAGAAAGAGCTTCAAAGGGAAGTGCTACTTGGTTTTGATTTATTTAAAAACTTTATCTTGTGAAAGTGGACAAAGGAGGCTTGGCTCTGGAACCACTTTAAAAAAATCTAGAGCATCGTCTTTGGCACATGTGGTGGGTGGAATTCCCACCCAAATGAATAGGTGGAATTCCTATTCTACATGTTGTGGGTGAATTCCCAACAAATGAGTGAGGTGAAATTCCTACTCTAATTGTGAGGGTATAAGTCCCCACTTAGTGGATTTGGGGATAGCTCAAGGTTGAGGTAGTCCTAACAGTAGATGTAGGTTGGCTAACCGAACTACTATAAATTTGGTCTTATGGTGTTTGATCATTGTGTGTTTGTGTTTTAGTACTTAAGCACTCTTCTCAACACACATCACTTTGCATTTGGTTATCTTTATTTATACATTATGCACAAGCATTGATAATCAAACAATATGCAAAGGGTTCTAAACTTAGTTTAATAATTTAAGTAATTAAAAATAATTTATCACACTAAACAAATCTCTTGATTAATATTGTCATTCCGCTGCACTTGAACTTTAAACAATCAAGAAATTTGTGAACATCATGAAAACTGTAATTGACCTATTCAACCACCCCCTCCCCCCCCCCCCCCCCCCCCCCCTCCTCTAGGTTCAATCGTGTTCTAGCACCAAGGGAGAACTTTCAATTGATATTAGACCCCGTGCTCTTCATAAAGGATTTAACCATCCGAGTTGATCCGTGCTAGAACAATGACTATGAGAGAAATACCATGATATTTCCAAACCTTAACTTCCATAAATATGTTTTCATCAATAAATATGTTCGGAAATAGATGAATAGAAAGTGGTCTAAGCCTATCGAAAAAGGTATTTGATAAACCTTCAACTTCCATGACCACTCAGCCCAAAGACCAAATAGCTTGGACTAGTGATGAAATGACTATGCACATTAATCAAACTCTAGTAGCGTTCATTAGTGTTGTTTCATAATATCTTCTTAAGATATTTAAAAAGATATTAAACAGCAGAAGAGGTTGAAGGAATCCACGAAAAATTGCCTCTTCTAGTCCAATGGATGACATCACCTATCATGACCAATTTGTGTACTGAGAGAATAGGTGACTGACTACAGTTCATCCCTTGAAAAAGCCTAAGCTAAATCCTCTACAGACGAATAGGATGGAGTAAAGGAACTTGATGAAGGTAGTGACCTCCAAGTATCCTATGAGGCCATGTACCAAAATGTTTGCATCTTATGTTAGGTCAACATCATGATACAAAATCTGGAGTTTTGATTCACAAAGTCAAATGGGAAGCCACCCAAGATTAAAACCAGATTTGATAAAAAGCCATCACTAGATTGTGGACTTAGGTTCTAAGTCTCACAATGGTATGTTCAAATGTGTAAAGGGCTACCATTGTTGGTATCACATTTGAAACATCTTTTTTTTGGAATTACCTGTGTATCTTATCTTCAATCCATGTTTTTGTTTGATTGTTGGATTGATCTAGTGTAAGATATTCGTGTGTGCATATACGTTTGCACTACAACATTGGAATATACTTATCTCATCTCATTTCATATGCCATGTGACTTGTGCATCTTTAGGAAATGAATGCAGGTAGTGCATCACCTCATGTATAGGCTGTGTATGTGATTACAGTTGATATGGTACACATACACAATGTCGTTTCATTCCAAGTTCTTAAACTTGTGAATCCCTTATGTAATGAAACATGCTCTGTCTTTAAATAGATTTTTAGTTTGGTATGAATTATCAAAAGTATTGATCAAAATGATCAAATATGCTTATCTGTAATCCATTTATGTACCAACTCTTTCCAAGGAATGAACCTCATTGGAGAGTTTTTGAAAGAATGGTAAAATTGTTTATCATGTTTGAGTAATAAGATGATCACAAGCATGAGAGTTGTGTGGGTAGCGTCATACTTCATTTCCATATGTGTTCAAAATGTGAAATGAATGTATGGTTTGTGTGCTTAGTATCTCATTCCAACATCCGTTATTTTACTGTAACGCCCAGCCCTTTTCCACCCTTCCAAAAATCAGAGTCTATTTATTTTTTTTATAAATAAACAAGTGGAAGATAACGGGGAGCGTCACGATGCGAGCTAAGTCCGGACTACCCAAGTCCAACCCTTAACTGGCCACCCATGTGTGCATGGACTAAGACCATAAATATCGGTCCACACATGGAACTAAGTAAATCATGCAGAATAATACTAAATTGATTGCTGAATTACACTGTGTAGATAGCAAGTACAAGTCATCCATCCAAAATTACTGAAACTAAATAACCATCATCAAACTATTCACAAACCATAGCAAGGTTACTAAATTATTACAAGTTCACATAAAAAGTATTCAAATGTCATTAACTAAAGTCCATTCCAGCACCCAAGCTTCTATGCTTAGCTTTCCTCGTGATCCTCAGCCTTTGCCTTTCCCTTTCTTGCGTCATCCACTAAGGATAGAAACAGGGCGTTAGATCAATGCGCCCAGTAGGTCTTCCGATTTGGGTTACCACATGGTCTAAGGTTCTTTACTAATAACCTTCCATTTAAACCCTTTAAAAACATACATAATATTCCATGGTTTTCATCCCTCAAAAACCCATAAAATAAACAATGTTCTTCCAAGGGGTTCGGCCATGTTGGTTCATCATTCCATTAAATTTCTATATCATTCCCTCAATCTTCCATGGGGTTCGGCCATACCCATGGCCAAACCCTATGGTTCCTTTCTTTAAACAAAATTATCAAAATACTTACCGGTTCCGCGATTCTTCCGGTTTTCCTTCGCTCCGACTTGTTCTTCCGATCATTTTCTTCCTTAGCCTCTTTCTACTTGATCTTTCACACAGCTGACTGCCCTCTCCTTCTCTGCACACTGCCGAGAACCCTTGTTGCCAAAGCACCAGCGTCAAACCTCTTTGATTTTTTCGTGCGCCCCTTTTCCTTGTCTTATAAAACTTCCACTCGGTTCTATATTTAGAAGATGCCATGCGCCCCTTCAATTTAGCAATTGCCTAGTGCCCTTTTTAATCAAGGGAAATGACCCCTTTTAGAGATACTCTAACATATCTTCATGGATGTGCATATCCCACATACACGGCCAAAGCAATCTTCCAAGTTCCCTTTATGCACATGCCTCTTAATCTAGATCCCTTATTTATAGATATATTGCATTACTATTTTAATTCAGCCCCATTTAATTTAAATTGAACTCACTTGGTGGTCAACCAAGTTAACCATGACCCATTGGGTCCCAATTGGGCATTTTGACCCAAATAGCAACATTTGACCCAATTAAATGAGACTTACCCATTTACTTTAAATTGAACCTTATAGCATAACCGTTGGGTCCTAATTGGGCCATTGACCCAACACCTTACCCATCTAAGGTTCATATCCGTTTATTCACAATTAAAATGGCAAATTCCATAAATATTGATAACATGGAATTCCGAAGTGTTACAATACAACCCTCTTTTTAAAATTTTCGTCTCGAAAATCGTGTGAATTAGGGTTTCAAATATTTACATAAATAGCTCAAGATGAGTTGTTCTCATTTCCTACTCGAGTTCCCAAGTGACTTCCTCAATGCCATGCCGATTCCATACCACCTTGACAAACTGAATCGCTCGGCTCCGTAATACCCTTTGTTCTGTAACACCCCGATTTCTCAATGATATGAATATTTACGAAAATTCCACTAGAAGGGTGAATTTAATAGATGTGATTGTAAATGAGAAAATGGTGGGGCCCATTGTTCAAATTAAGACTCTATGAACATATTATAAGGATCAAATTTAAGTAAAGGGGTAATGTACATCAAATTGGGTCAAAATGGTTAATTGGGTCAAAGGACCCAATTGGGACCCAATGGGTCATGGTGGACTTATTTGACCATTGCGTAAAGCTCAATTTTATTATGGTTAAGCTGAATTGATTTGAAACTAAATGGAGCATAAATGGGTAGGCTTGATGCAAATATGAAAATCACATTTAAATGGGTAAACCACCCATAAATGGGTCATGGCGTCAAATTGGATCCATGGGCTAAATGGGGACCCAATGGGTCGAGTTGACCATGTGGACCATGGTTGACCGTGTGGACCCTCAAGTGAGCTCAAATATGAGTTAAATTAGGTTGAGTTAGGGACTGAAGTAAGTTGGAATTAAATCAAATAAATGAGTTGACTCAAGTGCATTAAATGAATGGCATTTAATGTGGTGAGTTGAGCTAATGAGTTGGGTGAGTCAAATTGGAAATCAAAGGGGTCTTGAGTTCAAGTGAGTCAAAGGGGAGGAGAAGAGTTTTCTTGATCTTAAACAACCCAAAACAAGTCCCACACGTTGGTGACCTTGTAATGGTAATCTCCATGCATGGGTTTAAATGGATTTAAATGAGATGGGATAAGGTTGCATGGGAGTGCCAAAGGATACCTTGGGAGTGCCAAGGGATGTCTTGGTTGTGCCAAGTGACTCCTTGGTTAAACCAAAAGTTATGAGGGAGAATGAGAGGTTTTATGGACTGATTGGCAAAATGGAAACACACCCCATTTGGCCGAATTACACATTGCAAAGAAAAGCTTAGAATTCCATCTCTTCTCACTCTCTCAAAACCCATCTCTTTGGACGAACCAGCCCTTGGTGCTCTCACCATTGTTCAAGCTCATAATCGGCTAAAGAGTAAGGAAACAAGAAGGAGGGAAGCAAGGATCAAAAGGAGAGAAGAGAAGCAAAGGAAATTGGTAAGTGTTTCCATGGAATTTTGTTTAATAAAATGGGTTAAATGGAACATGATTTGGCCATGGGATGGCCGAATCTACCAAAGGTTTAGAATATGAATATTGATGTTTAAAAAGATGGAAAACATGGACCATAGGGTTCGGCCACTTTGGTTGGCCGAACCCCATGAAATAATTTGGTTACGTTGATGGTTTTGAAGGCTAAAAACCATGCAAAACCATGGAGTTTGGTGCATGTTTTGATGAGGCAAAATAGTTGTTAAAAAGGTTTAAATCATGGATTTGAATGTCATGATTTGGCCATGGAACGGCCGAATGCATCAAGGGTTTAAACCTTGGGTAAAGGTGGTTTAAAATGATAAAAATGGACCATTGGGTTCGGCCATTTTGGATGGCCGAACCCCATGAAGTTAGTTGGGTATTTGGATGGTTTTTGAAGGGTAAGAACCATGCAATACTATGGTGATTTATAAATGTTTTCAATGAACATAAGATGTAAGTTAAAAAGGTCCAAGTCATGGGTCATAGGGTTCGGCCACTTGGGACGGCCGAACCCCATGAAAGGAGTTGTCAAGCTTATGGTGAGTTCATTGTTTTTAAGGGATAAAATCCATATCATGTAATGAAGAAAAGTTCAATATCTTGGGTCGGCCATGGGATGGCTGAACCATATGGTTCTTATGGCTAAAAGTGTTAAGCCTAAAGTATGTACAAATGATGGAATCATTGAACCTAGGGAACATGGCCGAACCCCATGGACCATTAAAGGGGTATTTGGATTCAAGTATATGATTAAAAGTTGTTAATTGTTTTGTAATGTTTTAAAGGGTCTAAGTTGTGACTTTATGATGAAGTATAATGGATAAAAGAACCATTGGGTTCGGCCATATGTATGGCCGAACCCCATGGAGTAGTTTTGGTGGATGAAAGTGATGATTGGAACCAAGGAAATGATGAAAAATTAAGGGCAAGTTAATCACTTGGATAGATGAGTAGTTAGTCCTAATTATAAAGATTAAGAGACCAAATTTGGATTGGTGAGGTTCGGCCAAGTAATATGGCCGAACCCCACTAAGGTGGATTGGTTATATGAGTTTTGACTATGAAACAAAATTAGGCATTGGTTAGGCCAATGGCAAAAACTGTAAATACAAGTCAAATGATAAATATGAAGGTATTGATCAAAGGACTTGAAAAGAGGGGTCCAAAACCAAAGTGATAAGGTTCGGCCATGTTATATGGCCAACCCTTACCAAGACATGTTTTGAAAGGTGAAGTGTTTAAATAGTTATCAAATGAAAAAGGAAGATTAAATCCCAAAGTGGGTGAGGTTCGGCCATGGGTATGGCCGAACCCCACAAGATGGTTTATGGGATCTAAACTTGATTAGAAATCAAGAAGATTAAGTATTAACTTGTTGTTGTATAAACAAGGAAACGGAAGTTGAACGGCGTGCGAGCCGTGATCGGGTGAAGCTTAAAAAGGAACGGACACTTAAGCGAAGTTTCCGTAGGTTTCCTACCTACTTGTAACCACTGTTATATTTGGTTTTATCATGTTTCTATGAGATATGTTGTTATTGATATTATGTTCCAAATTGGTTTTGAATGATGAGATATATATTTACAAAGGACATATATATACATTGACATCTCATGCATGGCATGGGGTGATGATTATGGAATAACGTAATGATGAGAGTCATATCCAGAGGAAATGAGGAGTACTCTGGATTACCTTGACATGAGAGTTCTGTACAGAGCAAATGTGGAGTACTCTGGCTTATCTAGACATGAGAGTTCTATTCAGAGGAAATGTGGAGTACTCTGGATTACCTTGATGTGAGAATCCCGTCAAGTGATAGCTATGTATACTTGTGATGGGTGGGACTCATTACATTTACACTTACATACATAGCATTGATTTCAGATGTTTTGTTGATCATATACTATGATATATGCATGTTTTATATACTAACCATGTGGTAGCCTTGATCAGAAAACCTACTGGGCGCGTTGATCTAACGCCCTAATTCTATCCTTAGAAGATAATGCAGGAAAAGGTAAAGGGAAAGAGAAGGTCGTGGACCAGGAGGGGAGCCAAGCTTAAGTGCTTGAGTCTTGGAATGGATTTATATTTTACTGTCATTGGAATTACAATTTTATGAACATGTAATAACTAGTAACTTTACTATGGTTTGTTTATGGTTTGTTTATGGTTTTGTTAATGGATCTTTGGCTTGTACTTACTATCTATTCAGTTTATTTCCGCAATTGGCCTAGTTTATTCCGCATGACTTAATTAGTTCCATGTGTGGTTTGTTTTCATGGGTTTAGTCCATGCTCACATGGGTGGCCAGTTAAGGGTCGGACTTTGGAAGTCCGAACTTAACTCGCGTCGTGACGTCATCCGCCCTCTTTCGGTGTTATTATATTATTATTTAAAAAAAAAATTAAACTCTGAATCTCAGAAAGGGTGGGGCGTTACATGTTCTGTGTCCACCACTCGGACAGGCTTTTCGACGTATGTCACGTCGCTTTAGACATCTATGTCTTGTATATTCAGTACGTGAGAGGGATCAAGATTGTACTTCCTCAACATTGATATATGGAACACATCATGCAAAGATGCCAACTGTGAAGGGAGTGACAATTGATAAGCCACGTCCCCCATCATTCTTATGATTGAAAACGGTCTCACATATCTTGGCGACAATTTCCCCTTCTTTCCAAATCTCATGTGTCCCTTTCGTGGTGAGACTTTCAAGAACACCATGTCCCCCACTTCAAATTCAATGAACCTCCTCCTCTTGTCAGCATAGCTCTTTTGACGACTTTGTGCAGTCAATAGATGTTGTCGTATCAACTGTATCTGCGCTGTAGTCTCTGCAACCAACTCGGGTCCAATCAGTGCAGGCTCACTGGCCTCTGTCCAGTACATAAGTGATCTACATGGTCTACCATATAATGCCTCAAATGGTGCCATCTGGAAGCTTGCCTGGTAGCTGTTGTTGTATGAAAACTCTACCAGCTACAAGTGATCCTCCCATCTACCCTTGAAATCGAGCATGCATGCTCTCAGCATATCCTCCAATGTTTGTATTGTTCTCTCAGACTACCCATCAGTTTGTGGATGGAATGCTGTACTAATCAGTAGATCTGTTCCCATGGCCGACTGCATGCTCTGCCATACTCTGTCGGTGAATCGACCATCTCTGTCGGACATAATAGTCCGAGAAATACCATGCAATCTGATGATATCCTTGATATACCGCCGACCTAAAGTCTCAGATGAGTCTATCATCTTAATGGGAAGAAACTGTGCAGACTTGGTCAGTCGGTCTACCACGACCCATATCGCATCATTGCCCTTTGAAGACCTTGGCAACCCTGTCACAAAATCCATGGAGATGTGCTCCCATTTCCATTCCGATACTGGTAAGGGTTTGAGTAACCCTGGTGGCTTCTGATGTTCCGTCTTACCCTGCTGACACGTTAAGCAATGAGCCACAAATTTTGCCACATCCCTCTTGAGTCTGTGCCACCAGTAATGTCTCTTCAGGTCGTGATACATCTTGGTGCTGCTCGGATGAATAGAGAGTTTGGTCTGATGTGCCTCAATCAGTAACTCTTTTCTGCAGCTTTTAGGCACATATATCCTTCCTCGGAATACAAGACCATGTCTTGGTCGTAACTCCCATTCCGGTATGACTTCACCAGTAGACATCTTAGCCCATATCTCCTCCACTTACGGGCCTATCCGCTGTTCCTGTTCAATCTTGGTAACCATGTTGGACCGTATGATCAAATTGTACATACTCCCATGGTTATTGATATATAAATTGAACTCTCGTATGGTATTCAGCATCTCCCATTTTGTCCTGATCAAACATGCCACTGATGCATGTGATATGCGGTTGAGGGCATCTGCCAACTTTTTTTCCTTGCCAGGGTGATAACGAAGTGTGAACTCATAATCCTGCAGATATTCCATCCATCTGCGTTGCCTCAGGTTGAGCTCTTTCTGATCAAACAAGTACTTCAAGCTCTTATGATCTGAAAACAGTTCAAATTTCTCGCCATATAGATAGTGTCTCCAGCTTTTGAGAGCGAAGACCACTGCGGCTAGTTCAAGATCATGCGTAGGATAGAGGCGTTCATGTATTTTCAATTGTCTTGAACCATAAGCCACCACACGATGAGTTTGATTTAGGATGCACCCAAGTCCTTCTCCTGAAGCATCGCATTGTACTTCATAACCCTTGCCTCTTTCTGGTAAAATTAAGATAGGTGCAGTTGTAAGTCTCTTCTTCAGCTCTTCAAATCTCCGGTTGCATACGTCTGACCACTCAAATTTGACTCCTTTCTGAGTGAGTCGGGTCAATGGAGACGTAATCTTGGAGAAGTTAATGATAAATTTCCTGTACTAACCAGCCAATCCCAAGAAGCTACGGATCTCGGTTACATTTTTGGCATTTTCCATTCTCCCACTGCCACCACTTTAGCTGGGTCCACGGCTATACCTTCTACTAATATGACATGTCCCAAGAACTTAACCTTGGGTAGACAGAATTCATATTTGCTGGCTTTGGCATATAACTTGTTTTTCCTCAAAGTGTCTAGAACTATCCTGAAGTGCTCAACGTGTTCTTCCTGAGTCTTGGAATAAATCAAAATGTCATCAACAAATACAAAGACAAATTGGTCCACGTAAGGAGAAAAATCCTGTTCATTAGATCCATGAACACAGCCGGTGCATTGGTGAGTCCAAACGGCATGACTACAAACTCATATAGTCCATACCGCGTTCTGAAGTCTGTCTTTTATATGTCTTCCTCCCTAACCCGGATTTGATGGTATCCGGACATCAGGTCAATCTTAGAGAAATGACTGGAACTTCTAAGTTGATCAAATAGATCATTGATCCTGAGTAGAGGGTACTTGTTTCTGACCGTCAGCTGGTTCAGTTTTTGGTAATCCACACACATACGGAGTGAACCATCCTTCTTTTTCACAAATAAACCTGGAGGTCCCCAAGCCGATGTACTGTTCCGGATGCAACTCAGTCTGAGCAGTTCATCAATCTACTTCTTTAGCTCGGACATCTCTGCCGGTGCCATCCGATAGTGTGGTAATGACACTAGTGCAGTGCCAGGGTACAACTTGATTTCAAAATTAATCTCCCTCATGGGAGGCAAGCTAGGGAGTTCTGTGGGGAATACATCCGCATAGTCATTTACTATTGCCGAAAGTTCAGCCACCGGTGCTTTGTTGATTCTGATACTGTTCAATACCAGATGACTCAACCCTTCATGCAGTCTATTTTGTTTGTCAATACGCACCACATGTTGTTTTCCCTCGGGTGACCAAAATGTCACCCTGCAGCGATAGCAATCAATGTTGGCCTGAAAGCTAGCCAACCAGTCCATGCCGAAGATAATATCGTACTCTGTCATGTCGAGTACCAAATAGTTGAACTCAAATCTGAGTCCAGCGAGTTCAGTATTCACTACTGTGTATATAAGCCCCAATGATGTGTCTCCGACGGGGAATACAATGGTGAGTGATGTGGACAGTTTTTGTATTAAAGTTCCAGTTGCAGATTTGAAAGAGTGAGATGCTCCAGAATCAAATAAAGCAAAGGCGTAGGAACTACTGACTACCGCCATACCTTGAATCACAGAGTGATCCTCTGCTGTTGGAGGAGCTAAGGTAAACAACCGTCCAGATCCTGTAGACGCTCGTCCCTCCTGGTTAAGTGTCCTGCCTCCTCTTGAATTGGCTGGTCTAGCTGGTGGGCGAGATGAACCTCTGGAATAAGAAAGTTTGTTGAGTTGTGGGCATTCCCTCTTAAAATGGCCCGGCTGATCACAATGAAAGCAGTTGTTCACCCTTCTGGGAGCCTGAGTGACTGATACAGATGGGGAGGGATGATTGGGACGAAAGCCCCCTATTGACCCAGTGGATGGCGAGGGTCTGCTAAAGTTTGGTTGGAACTTCTTGTTGGGCTGAAATGTACCCCTCCCACTCTGAGCTCGGCGGTTGTCAAAACGCGTTAACTCAACCATCTCTTGCTCTGCTATAGTGGCCCTGCTGACCACCTCTGCCAATGTAGCTGTTTTAAATATGGTTACCTTGGCCCTAGTGCTTGGCCAAAGGCCCCGCTCAAACTTGCGTGCCCTTCGATACTCTGTATCCACCATATAGAATGCATAGCAAGACAAACTGAGGAACTCCTGGTGGTACTCTGCCACCGTCATGGTACCTTGTACCAAAGATAGAAAAGCTTGAGTCTGGCGCTCCTTCTCCTCCTCAGGGAAATAATGGTCCAAGAAGGTAGCTGAGAACTGATCCCAAGTCATTGCAGTCCTCTTTCTTTCTAGAAGAAGTGCTCGCTGCTTCTCTATCACTCCCACCATTTACCGGCATCATCGATTAGTTGTGACGTGGCCAGTAAAATCTTATCAGCATGACTCGAAATCTTGAGTAGGGTCAGAATCTGAGTAATCTTTTTCAGCCAATTTTCTGCTCTGACAGCCCATTCTCTCCCTTTGAAATAAGGAGGGCACTATTGCTGGAAGTCCCTGACCATGCTCCTTTCATTGGTCTCATTGGTGGATCTATTCCCGTTCAAGTGCTTTTGAAGCACCGAAGTGACCATCGCTTGAACAAATTTTGTAGTTCAAGAGGCACCACCGGTATATTCACGTTGTTTTGTTCCTCCTCCTCTTGGTGGGATGGTTGTCCTTCCTCTTCATGTCGAGATTGTCGTTCATCCTCTTCATGTTGAGATTGTCGTTCCTCCTCTTCATGTTGAGATTTTTTTTACCTCCTTTTCCTTCCCTTTCTGGTTTTGTCAGTTATTTCTCTTTGGAGGCATGTTTTCCCTAAGCCATTGAAAAATATCATGACTTAGTTTTCTTCGAAAAGTTTGTATTTTCCTATTTTTTGGGGAAATTTCCAAATAAGCACTCTTGATTTTGTTTTTGGGGAATTCCCTAAGTATCTATTGTTTGTTTCTCAATTCGGGTATATTGGGGAAATATATCATATTTTGCTATATTTGATAGATCCAATTATTTTGACTGTACTTCCTTTGATATCATCCATTGTTGTTCTCAGACTGAATATTCCATCTGAGTCTAACGAAGTAAATTAATCCGGCCCCCTTGCAGCGGACTCCGAAGAGTCGGTCAGTTGGGATTCTTATCTGTTAGTGAGACACGATACCTTCTTAATGTTACTTCGAAAGATTCAATCTTTTTGGTTCGCTCTGATACCAACTGTAACCCCACCCTTTTTCACTATGCTTTCCAAAAATTAGGGTCTGTTTTTTTTTAAAAAAAAAGTGATAGAGAGCTGGACGTCACGACGCGAGCTAAGTCCGAACTTCTAAAGTTCGATCCTTAACTGGCCAACCCTATGTGTGCATAGACTAAGTCCATGAAAACAGTTCACACATAACAATATAAACATGCGGATTAAAATTATAATTACGGAATTATAATAGATCTAATTCTATTCCATTTTAGATAGCAAAGTACGTCAAGTCTTTAATCATAACTAACATAACATAATTATCCAAATAAACATCCAACCATAGCAAATTATCTAAATTATTACATGCCCGAAATCTAGTTACTCAAATTACAAGTCCATAAGTAACGTAATCAATATAAACTAAAAGCATCCAAGCTCCTATGCATAGCCCTTTTCGTGTTCATCGTTTCCCTTGTTTCCTTTATCATCCACTAGGGTAGAAGTAGGGCGTTAGAACAACGCCCCCAGTAGGTATTCCATTTAGGGCTAACACATGGTTAGTACAAAACATACATAATAATATCATAATGTCAAAAATCATATAAACCATACCATGTCATGATGTCAAATGCAATGAATCCCACCCATCACAAGTACATATAAGTACCCCCACATAGGTCTTTCGGACGCCTCGATGGAGTGTGGCTCCTCCAGTTTCTTCTTGATGGAAATGCACATCAAAGTATCCCACATAGGTTTTTCGGACGCCCCGACGGAGTGTGGCCCCTCCGGTTACATATCCTTCACCCCATGCCATGCATGAGATGCTAATGAAACACATGCTATTTTATATTGTAAACATAGCATTAAAACTTTACAATTTGAAATATATCTTTTACAACGTAAATTCATCAAATAAGATAAAAACATTGTACATAAACCCATGGTTTCAAAGAGGTGGAATCCTACCAAAGGCCACTATCGTGTCCTTGCGCTTTCGTCCGGTAACCGCTCACGATCGTACACACCTTGTGAGGTCCCATTACCTTATAATATATAAATCAATTAAAACCATGTCCCATTTGATTTACAATAATGTCTAAGTCTATAAACCCAACTTGTGGGGTTCGGCCATACACCATGGCCGAACCTCACTTACTAGATTTTTGTCCCACCTTTGGTTTATTAATCAATAACCCCTAAGTTAATCATATAATCACTTAGCAATTAATCGTCTACCATTGGTATCCACCTAAGTCCATAAAACATTCCTCATGGGGTTCGGCCATACACCATGGCCGAACCCATGGTCCATTATTTCTACTTAATTACCATATTGCCATCCATTCTATCCATGGCTATTTACCTTGCTTATTTCCATAAGGCTTATGTTCCAAAAATGATCCATACATAGTTCTTTAATCCAAATACATGATCCATCAAATAGTTCATGGAGTTCGGCCATACACCATGGCCGAACCCTATGTCCATCATTTTCACCTATTTACATTTTTGCCATTTCCTTCATCACCTTATGTTTAGGTTCAACACATAGGTCCATAAACATAGGTATATAATTGAATCCTCCGTTTAATCATCCATTCATTTAAAATATACATAGACATAATATCTATAAAATTGCTTCATGCCAACTTAGATTCAAAAACACTATCCATGGGGTTCGGCCATACACCATGGCCGAACCCATGGTCCTTTAGTTTCATCCTTTTGGCCATCACCTCTTTCCTTAGGTAATCACCCATACCTCAATTGTTTAACATTGTTAACAACTTAATTCCATAAAAAGACCTCATAGGGTTTGGCCATACACCATGGCCGAATGATCTTTCATTTTAGCCTATAATTACAACTTTGTCATCCTTTCCATGATCTAACTATATGAATATAATTCCATAATTCTTTATGGGGTTCGGCCATACCCTTTGGCCGAACCCATGGTCTAAGGTTCTTTACTATCAACCTTCCATTTAAACCGTTTTAAAACATACATAATATTCCATGGTTTTCATCCCTCAAAAACCCATAAAATAAACAATGTTCTTCCAAGTGGTTCGGCCATACAACATGGTCGAACGCTATGGTTCATCATTCCATTAAATTTCTATATCAATCCCTCAATTTTCTTCTATGGGGTTCGGCCATACCCATGGCCAAACCCTATGGTTCCTTTCTTTAAACAAAATTATCAAAATACTTACCGGTTCTGCGACTCCTCCAGTGTTCGTTTGCTCCGACTTGTTCTTCCGATCCTTTTCTTCCTTAGCCTCTTTCTACTTGATCTTTCACACAGCTGACTGCCCTCTCCTTCTCTGCACACTGCCGAGAACCCTTGTTGCTAGAGCACCAGCTTCAAGCCTCTTTGATTTTTTTGTATGTCGTGCGCCCCTTTTCCTTGTCTTATGAAACTTCCACTCGGTTCTATATTTAGAAGATGCCATGCGCCCTTCAATTTAGCAATTGCCTAGTGCCCTTTTTAATCAAGGGAAATGACCCTTTTTAGAGATACTCTAACATATCTTCATGGATGCGCATATCTCACATACACGGCCAAAACATTCTTCCAAGTTCCCTTTATGCGCATGCTTCTTAATCTAGATCCCTTATTTATAAATATATTGCATTACTATTTTAATTCTGCCCCATTTAATTTAAATTGAACTCACTTGGTGGTCAACCAAGTTAACCATGACCCATTGGGTCCCAATTGGGCATTTTGACCCAAATAGCAACATTGACCCAATTAAATGCGCCTTACTCATTTACTTTAAATTGAACCTTATAGCATAACCGTTGGGTCCTAATTGGGCCATTGACCCAACACCTTACCCATCTAAGGTTCATATCCGTTTATTCACATTTAAAATGGCAAATTCCGTAAATATTGATAACATGGAATTCTGAAGTGTCACAGTAACATGGAGGGTTTCCATCTCATGATGGAAGCCCAAGATTCATACAGTTGGGAGTTTCATCTCATGGGATGAAACCCCCAAAGTAAATGATAATGAGGGACGTTGAAGAGCCATGGTTGTTACAAAAAGGCATCACCCAAAGGAGACCACCCTTGGCCGAATTTCATTGAACAAGACAAGGTAAGACTTGGAGTTTCATTTCATTCTCTCCCTCTCTCTCTTGGCCGATCCCCCTCTCAAGACAAGAAACACTTGGAGTATTCTTTCACTCAAGGCCAATCCCCCTCTCAAAGACAAAGGAAAAGGACTTAGAGTTTTCCATCTCAAGCTCCTCTCCCCTCTCTCAAACCTACACTCTTTGGCCGAACCCTCTCCTTGGGTTTTCATCTCAAGACTTCTCAAGCTCACTCTCGGCCAAAGATCAAAGAGAAAGAAGAAAGACTAAGGAAGGAAAAGAGGGGAGGAACAAGAAGGAGTGAAAGAAACCGGAGGAGTAGCGGAATCGGTAAGTACTTGATGAGATTTTATTTAAGTAAGAAAAGATGATCAAGGAACATGGTTCAGCCATTGCATGGCCGAACCCTAGTCATGTTATGGCTAAGGACCTCTTACATGAACAATATAAGGATTATGATCACGGATCATGGGTTGGCCTTGCATGGCCGAACCCTAATTTTATTATGGTTAAGGACTTTATGCATGACTCATGTATGGAATGTTGAATGATCAAGGATCATGGTTTGGCCTTGCATGGCCAAACCCTAAGTCTTATGTATGAGAACCCTCAAGGACAAAAAGGGCTGGATGAGGTTCGGCCATGATGTATGGCCGAGCCCCATCAAAGAATATGATCATGGTTATTTGATTGATGAGACAAAGTGATGAACCATAGGGTTCGGCCATACAAGGAAGGTTATTAATGATTTCAAAAGGTTTTAAATGGATGTATGTTGATGGACTTAGATGCAATTGGATCATGAAAATAATGGAAGTCATGTTGATGGACTTTGGGTTGTAAATGATGACCCAAGGGTATGATTAAACTTCCCTATAGAGGGACTTGGGTTATGGATCTAAGATTGTAAATAATTTAAAGGAGAAGATGGGAAATGAGACATCATGGGTTCGGCCATGGTGTATGGCCGAACCCCATGGACCATTTTTAAAAGGGTCATTTAGAGATCTATGTATGATTAAATAAATGAATGATTATGCTAGGAGATGGAGGGACTTGATTAATGGACACAAGGTAGTAAATGATTTAAAGAGAGGATTAAAATGGGACACCATGGGTTCGGCCATGTTGTATGGCCGAACCCCATGAACCATGTTAATGGGTCATTTATGGATCTACACATGTTTAAATGAATTAAGGATCAAGTCAAGGAATGGAGGGATTTATTAGGGTTTAATGTTATACTTAATGAATCATGTGTGGATCATTTTTGGGACTTAAGTCATATGTAAATAAGCTAAGTGATTAGCTATGGATAGAATGATGGTTAAGGTGGAAATATGATTAAAAGGATAGACTATGGGTTCGGCCATGGTGTATGGCCGAACCCCATGGAGAAGGTTTTTGTGGACTTAGATTTTATTAATGTTAAATGATTAACTCATGTATGATTGGCTAATGAATTAAAAGAGGGACCCAAACCAAGTGTGTGAGGTTCGGCCATGTGGTATGGTCGAACCCCACTAAGGCATGTTTATGGACTTAAACATGGTGGGAAATCAAATGGAACATGCGTTTTGATTTATTGATATGTTATAAGGTAACGGGACCTCACAAATGGTGTGCGATCGTGAGCGATTTTCAGACGAAAACACAAGGACACATTAGTTGATCATTGGTAGGATTCTTACCTCATTGAAACCATGGTATATGTATGATGATTTTAATTCATATTTTGATGAGTTATTTTGTATAAATGATATGTTTCAAATATGAGATTTTTATTCTATGATTGTGATATTACATAGCATGTGTTCATTTGCATGTCACGCATGGCATGGGAGGGATGATATGTAACCGGAGACCACGCTCCGTCGAGGCGTCCGTAAGGCATTCATGAGGGGTACCTCGATGTGCATTATCCATCGAGAGGGATGTATATTTGTAATGTAACCGGAGTCCACGCTCCGTCAGGACGTCCGTAAAGCATTCGTGAGGGATACCTTGATGAGGAGATTCCATTAAGAGGATGTTTTGTGATTGTGATATGGAAGATGGGTGGGACTCATGGCATATGACACCCATGGCATTGTATCAGCATGATTATGATCTCTATTATCATGCACTGTTTCTGGTTTTATCTGTATGATTGGATCTCTATTATCATACACTGTTTTGGATACGATGTTTTACGGATACGACATGATGTATTATATCTGGATTTTTATACTAACCCATGTGTTTGACCCTAATTGGAATACCTACTGGGCGCGTTGTCTAACGCCCTACTTCTACCTAGTTGATGACATAGGGAATGGACGGAACGACGGGTATGATCAGAACCAAGCTTAGGACCTTGGATGATTAAATTTCATTTTGTTTAAGTTACTCATGGATAATGTATTTGAGTAATTAGTTCGTGGGACTGTAATAACGTAGATTATTTGCTATGGTTTGGAATGTTAATTTTGGATATTTTAACGTATGATATTTATGATTAAGTGATGAACATCCTTGCTATCTAAGATGGAATAGAATTATGATTCTATTATAATTCCGCATCTATAATTTATTCCGCATGTTTAACTTGAGTACGTGTGAACCGTTTTAATGGACTTGGTCCACGCACACGTATGGCTGGCCAGTTAAGGATCGGGCTTTGAAGCTCGGACTTAGCTCGCGTCGTGACGCTCCTGCTCTCTCTCACTCTTTTATTCAAAAAAAAAAAAAAAACTCTGATTTTCGGCGAGTGAAAAAGGGCGGGGCGTTACAATTCACATTATATATTTTATATGTTATCAGATTTACTTGCACAACTATTCCTCTTACCACTAATCTAAACAGCCAATTTGCAATGAAAGATCTTGGACCAATACATCACTTTCTTAGAATTGAGTCTAGTTTTTCTTGGGGCAATTTGACATTGACACAGGCAAAATATATTCTTCATCTCTTAAAATAGTCGAAGATGATTGGAGACAAACCATATAATACTCCATGTGGCTGGATCCAAAATGTCCAATTATGATGGTGATCCAATGATCAAGTATTGAAGTATAGTTGGAGCACTGCAATTTCTGACTTTAACAAGGCCTGATATAAGCTTTTCCATCAATCAAGTGTATCAATTTATGCAACACCACCAAACCACATGCATTTGACAGTAGTCAAATTCAATGATATCTAAAAGAAAAAAATACATCTGTTAAACAAATTAATAGAATTCATCTTTAAAATCCGACTGTTAAGGAGAGAGAACCCATATGCTTATAAACTCTATAACTCAAAGGTCCACGACGATATGCGACTTACTAACAACATCATAGTCTTCTCCTCCAAAAGTCTTTCTTGATGTCTCTAACTGATTTTTTTTAATACCGATTGAGTTGGCAATCCAGATGGTCGTCAATCTACAAGTGGTTTTTCATCTACCTTGAACCCGTTCTCATTTCATGGAACTCAAAGAAGCATGACACAATTGCTAGATCTAGCAATGTATTTGAATGCAAGGGTCTTGCTAACCGCATTACTGAAATTTCATTGATTAAGTATTTGTTGTGTGATTTGGGAATATTTCTCAAAGAACCTCCCATCTTATGGTGTCATAACGTTAGTGCTATTTATCTCAGTTTTTGGATGACATGGGTATCTCCACCCCACATTGGAGGTGAGACAAATCACACAGATACACGAAGTCATTTGCAAGCCTCTCATGTATCAGATAAGCCCAGAAGAAGTCGTACCCAAGACCTCTAGTCTAATCCCATTTTTCATTCTTGTGTGCAACACATAGAGATTGATTAGCACTTTGTTCATGAGCGAATAACGTGAGAAGATCTTGTTGTCAAATCCATCTCATCTATTGATCTAATTGACAGATATCTTCATAAAAGGCCTCATAACGACAAGGTTCCCAGATTAAGGTTCAAGCTAACAATCACACAACCTATTAGCTTGCAGGGGAGTAGAGAAGAGAAAATCTGGTGAGGGACTCATCGAAGATACTTGGATTCTTTGTACAAATAAATCTATTCTCTACATATTGTAACACTAAATCAGTGTGGTAATTATTGTGTAAAGAACTAAATATTTTTTTCTGGAACTGTCTAAATCAGTGGTGTTAGTGCCCCGGCTGTGCCGAGTCCCTTTTTGTCAATTCCATGACTCGGAAATAAGCATTTGCTAAGAAGCTTGAAGACCAAAGATGATTAAGAATAAAGATCGTGCTCCACCAGGTTCAAAGCTCATCGTCATGGCAATCACAAAAACAACTATTTGACCATAGATGACTTTAAGTGGTACCCACACCGACCAGTCGAACTCACCGACCCCTCGGTGGAGACATGATCGACCCATCGTGGTCAAGGACTGGTCGACCAGTTTGATAAAGGTTCTGGAACAAAAAATTGTCATTCTTGGAAAGCCTCTAACCGAGAGTCTGGTATGCACCGACCTCTCGGTGATGAACTTAAACAACCCCTCGTGGTCGACGACTCATCAGTAAAGGTCTTTAAAAGTTTTTGACTGTGAACTTAAATGGGCTCTCAAGAAAACAGACATATCGATAGTTCAAGACTGATCTCGAGTACCAGGACCGACTCCTCGGTAAAGCGCAATAGCTCATTTTGGGTAAGACAAGTTTCTGACTTGAAACTACTGCTAGCATGGTTTGCCCCAAATCGAGACACTCGTATCGACCGACCTCTCGGTGCCATAACTGTCGATCCATCGGTGACACCGACCTGTCTACCGGGAAGTAATAAAGTCATTGGGAGTGCATTTAATGCACAATGGTCGGGTGGTTGAACGGTAATAAATATGAACACCGGCCATCAGTGCCACTGACCTGTCGTGTGACTCCTCTATAAATATGAGAGTTGGGTGATCGTTTTACCATCTTCCTTGAGCTGAGAAGAGTTAAATACTCTAAGATACGATCAACACTCTTATGAGAAGAATCATAAACAACCAATCTATTGATTGTGTTTGAAAGTGAGAAAGAGATGAGGAAAAGACATAAACAACTAATCTATTGATTGGGTTTACAAGTGAGGAAAAGAGAAAGAAAAAACATAAACTAGGAAACCTGAAACCAGTTTCCTTATCACCTTGAGATTGTGATTGCTATATGAGGGCTACAAAGAGGAGCGTCGGCACTCAGTGGGTGGGATCTTCAAGAAGCACACATCAGCAAGAAAGAGTTTCAAGGCAAGTGCTTCTTTGTTTTAATTTGTTTTTAAAACATTTAACTCGAAAGTGGATTAAGGAAGCTTGGTTCCGGAACTTTATAAAAAACTCTAGAGCGGCGTGTGGTGGGTGGAATTCACAGTCGATTGAGTGAGGTGGAATTCTTGCTCTAATTGTGAGGGTGTAAGTCCCCACTTAGTAAATTTGGGGATAGCTCAAGGTTAAGTTCGTCCTAACAATGGTGTAGGTTGGCAAACCGAACCATTATATATCTTGTGTCCTTGTGCTTGTGGTGTTAGAGCTAATTTCTTGTGTTGATTTCTTCATCACATTTGTTAACACACACATACTTGATTGTTGTATCCGTTGCACTTAATTAATCAATCAAGTTTAAAAAGGACCAACGAATTTGGATTGACCTATTCACCTCCCTCCCCTCTAGGGTCAATTGAGTTGTTTTAGCTCCCAAGGGAACTTTCAAGTGGCTGTAATTATAGTTAAAATTATATTCTTTTTTTTTTTTTTTTGATAATATGGGTATCTTTATCTCACATTAGAGATGAGACTAATCCCACGGATACACGAAACCAGTCGTAAATCTCGTGTTTAAAATAAAGCAGAGAGAAGTTAAATCCAAAACCTCTAGTCTAATATTAAAAGCTTAGACTAACTGTGCTTAGAATTTATATTCTTAAGTCTCTATTGTGCTTAGAATTTATATTCTTAAGTCTCTATAAATAATATACCATCTATATGGCTTGAGGATATCGCCTACAAATCGTTCACTTTTTGACATCCAACAATCATACCATGAAAGACGGTATTAGCAGTGCAAATTTTAATAGATAAAGGGGATGAACTTGTTAGACAATGCAACTTACCTTCCAACCCTTGGGAATGGAATATATGGCTTCTCTGAAAGCTCCCTAGACAGGGGCAAAGGCTCTCACCACTTCGTTCACCACATTCCACGAGTACCTCATTCTTTGTATGTCACCCCAATCTAGCAATTCTCCAGGTTTTTTTGACATTGCAGTCTCCTGCTGCTCTGATGTTAAAAATAAAAGAAGCAATTAACTAAATAAACTAATAAATCTTTATGACAGCATTTCTTAAAGTTTCATTTAATTTTTGAGAATTGCTGGGTAAAGAATGCGATATAGAATGGGCCACCAAGATTTCACCCTACTGATAGAAACAAGTCCAGCTACTCACCCTATAAAATTGAATCCCAGAAATACGAAGGCCCAATTCATATATTCACCCATTTATCCTTCACCTTTCACTCCTTTGTCCGAACAGTTATCCCTTTCAGTAAGAACCCGCCAAATAGTTCCTAAAATAACTTCAAGGGGTTGGTTTTACGGTCAAAAAGCGGGGTCTTGAGTTCTATTCACACTCAACTCCAATGAGCCACTCTCTATAGTTGTGGACCCAGGTGTTTGTGGTATTGGGAGGACTATACATGCCTCAAAGATTAGTCAAGTAAAATCCCTGAGCACACAAATATTTGAATGAAATGCCATTACACCACTTACGTATATGCGAGGATCCAATTCTATGTGAGAATCATGCTACATGCTGACCAGGTGATTGCAGATAGCTTCTTTTACAACTTAAAATATAAATGCCAAGTGACAACATATAACAAGCCTTCTCCCTTAAAATGAGATTCTCCCTATGACTTTTTCAAAATGATTCTTAATTCTTACTAACAGAGTGTTGATGTTCTCATATAAAACTGATGTAAGATTCAAATCTAAAATTGTAAGACGGGTAATAATTCCCAATATCTTAAGAGGAGAATCTCAATGTAGAAGTGCGGCATCTCAGCGAGGCACTTGAGAAGCAAGGCAATGGTTGAGGTGGAGGTATCATGGCCAGCAAAGAGCAGGACAAGTATGTTACCTACAATCTCTTTCTCCGTCATAAACTGTCCATTCTCGTCGGGTGTAACCATGAGAAATGAGAGTAGTTCCTTGCCCCCTATAAATTGAATGGTAATCCAAACATTCCTTCCAAGATAATTTTGAATTTGACGATGAGTTTAGACATCTGGACTGGATTGTCAATGTCCGTAAAAATACTGCCTGCCAATGAGAATGTGTACACCTTAATAAAATTGTAAGGCCTTCACCTGCTCCTTCTCTTCCCATTCAGCTGACATATGGGACTGCATAGCTGAATCCATGAATCCGACGTATCTTTGTAGACCTTCGGGCTTGAAGTATGTCATAAGCAATCGGCGGGTGAGCTTTGCTTTATCACCTATAGATGTGAGGAGGGAGAAGGAGAAGATCTTTTTGGACTGAACTACGCCACCAAGTGAGTACTAACTTGTTCTCATTGGAGAAAAGGATGTGGAAGATATTAAACTGGCTATTTTGCCTTTCTCACTATCATTGGTATATATAGAGTTACAACCCTCTCAGATACAGACAAATCAATTACAATCCCTAATTTAGGGACATTACAAAATATAGGTGTGACAGAGGGAAGGTCAACAATTTCCTTTAACACTCCCCTGTAAACTTGACAGTGGGAAAGCGACGAGTTTGGACCTAAGTATCAAGAACTGGTGCTTCAGTACGCCCTTCATAAAAATGCCAGTAAGTTGATCTTGAGAAAAGATGAATTTAATGTGATGAGAGCCTGTAGCAACACGTTCATGGATAAAATGATAATCTAACTCAATGTGTTTAGTCCGAGCATGAAACACAGAATTAACAGTCATATACGTAGCACTGAGATTATCACAAAGGAGAAGTGTTGGTGAGGTAAGAGGGAAACCAATTTCGCGCAAAAGATTTTGAATCCAAACTGTATCAGTACAGGTGTAAGCAAGTGCCCTATATTCAACTTCGGCACTAGACCTAAAAGCAATATCCAGTAGTGGAACGACGACTATCAGGACAACCAGCCCAATCAGCATCAGAGTAAGCTACCATTTAAAGAAGTGTTGAGGCACAGACAATAAGCAAACCACGACCAATGGAGTCTTTGAGATAGCGGAGTATGCGATTGACAGCATCCAAATGGAATGTGCGAGGCTGACTCATGTACTAAGAAACAATATGCACAGCAAAGGCAATATCGGGCCGTGTGAGAGTAAGATATTGCAGGACACCGGTAAGATGTCGATACTTGGAGGGATCCGAAAACAAAGCACCAGAATCAGAAGATAAGTTAGTCTTAGTAGCAACTGGTGTGGAACAAGGTTTGCAATCAAGCATCTTACTGGTAAGAATATCAAGGGTATAATTGTGTTGAGACAAATGTAATCCGTTGGAGAGAGTGGACACCTCGAGGCCCATAAAGTAATGTAAAATGCCCAAGTCTTTGATTTCAAATTCGGTACTCAGGCGACGAGAGCAAGACCGAAGAAAAGACAGTGTATTACCTGTCAGAACGATGTCATCAACATAGAGGAGGAGAAGCATGACACTGGAACCAAGTCGATATGTAAACGTCGAGTTGTCAGTTTTGCACTGAACAAACCCAGTCAATAAGAGGAAAGAACTGAACTGTTGAAACCATGCCTTGTGAGATTGTTTTAAACCATAAATAGCTTTGTGTAGTTTGCAAATATGATGAGGACGATGGGGATCAACAAAACCAGGCGGTTGAGCCATATAAACCTCTTCAGTAAGGATGCCATGAAGGAAAGCATTTTTTACATCAAGTTGGTGAACGGGCCTTTCAGAGTTGACAGCAAGACTGAGAACAGTGCAAATAGTTGCGAGATTGACAACAGTACTGAAGGTTTCATCATAATCAATGCCAGCTTGTTGATGAAAGCCTTTGGCAAAAAGGGAAGTTTTGTAGCGTTCGATGCTTCCATTACATTGACATTTGATTTTAAACACCCATTTGCAACCAACAGTGTTAGCAACAGAAGGAGGTGGAACGAGAGACCAAACAATGTTAAACTAGCTATTTTGCCGTTCTCACTATCATTGGTATATATAGAGTTACAACCCTCTTAGACAAGATACAGACAAACAGTATGGCCCTAAAATTTCAGGGGCTCTAGGCGAACTCTTAAGATGGGTCTTTTATACACTAACAAAAAATAAAATCATACATTTTATTTTACATACTAAATAGGTGAGTAGTTGGCCGGTTGGGCTTATTATTTTGGACATATTTAACTGAGTTTAATTACTAATTTTTTGGACCTATATAACAAAGGAGTTTATGGAATTAGGGGCCTATCTATTTGGGGGCCTTAGGCAGCAGCCTACTCTGCCTATAGACAGGGCTGGGTCTACAAAAGAAATCAATTACAATCCCTTAAAATTTAAGGATATTACAAAATACAGGTTTGCACAACGTCAACACTCTCCTTTTATCAAAGGAATTTATTTCCAGCTGCGCCGCAGAAGACGGCCATTGGTTGCCAGAGCAATGCAATCTTGAAGATGTTTTTGCGGTACTTGACCATCCTCTTCGCTACGAATTTCTCCTGCACTTTAAAGAATTCAAGAATTTCTAGAAGGAATAGCCATCCAAAGCTCCCCGGTGGAGTGGTGACAACTTTCATCTTGTAAAATCTAAGCAAGAGACTAGCAAAGATGGAGAGCGCCATCAGAAACATGGATAGAAGTACCTCCATGGCTGGCTGCACTTTGCGAGTTGGAGACTGAGTGAAGAATAAGCTAAGGGAAGTAGGCAATAAATTTTTTAGTGGACTGAAATTTTTGTGTTTGTTGTAAAGTAAATGTGTCTGCTTCATAGCCATAGATTGAGAATTGTAGAAAATGGCGTATCTGCTTCCTTGTCAATTGGAACCTCATACGTGTACCGAAGACAATGGAGGGTTGAAATACGTATCTGCTTCCTTGTCAATTGGAACCTCATACGTGTACCGAAGACAATGGAGGGTTGAAATATCAAAAGAATTGGGCTCTTGATTGAGGAAATGATCGTCGATATCTCAAAAGGATAAAAATTCGAACTCCATCGCATTGCACCCAAATCTTTTATAAGTTTTATAATTATGTGAGATGCACCATAAAAATTGACAGTTTATAATAATCAAAATTTTATATAATATCATATAACTACCATATTTATATTGAATTCAAAATTTATCTACCCATTATTCTGGTTATTTTCTACATATTTCAACTAAAAGTATATATATCTGATTAATTTTTTTGATAAATCATTATCATCATCGTTATTATTATTGTCTAAATTTCATCTATCTGAAGTTAGCTTTATGAGTTCTATTTCTCCATTGACCCTATTATAAATCATATAGTGAGTCACCCCATTATCTAACTTATCTTTTTGTATCCCTTCCCTCTCACAGGTCTACCTCTCCTCATCGCATTTGCAAATTGTACTCTCTTGACTCTATGCACAAGAGCTAATTTTGATCTTCTAATAATATGTTCAAACCATGTCCAATAAATTTCTCTCAATTTTTCATCTAGGGAGGCTAATTTTAGATTCTCTTACAGAATCATTTCTATACCCCTTAAAGTTAATTCACTCATCCAATGTAACATTTACATCTCCTTCACATTTAATTTGCCTTTATATCTTTTCTTTATTGTCAAACACTATGTTTTATAATATCGTCTCTTTAAATGAAGTATAATTCTTCTATCATACAAAACTTCAGTAGCTTGTATACAAAAATGATTATCAAGATCAAGGGACTAAAAATTATTTTTTTATTGAAATTTTAACCAGTAGTAGGTATTTAAATATACTTCCAATCTGTACAATTAAATTTTCAATTTCTAAAGCACAAACTTAAAAAATAGAGGTGACGGATGCAAAATAAGTAGGATTTAAACGGCGAACAAAATGAGTGAGCTTGGCTTTGACTTTAAAAGCACAATAGGCTTCAAACAAGCTTTTGTAGATATAAATAGGCTTGGGTTTCTTTGAACAAAGCCCGACATATGAACATGCCTAATCTTCACCTCTATAAGATTAGGAGATGTTTTGAAATCAAAGATTAATATAAAGTCAGACCAAACATGGTCTTACTTCGTGGTTATTATAGTATATAATTATATATAAACTTATGATCATTAGATGATACAATCCGAATTTAATGCAGTACCCTAGACTACCCAATCTTTTAATAGTACGTCATAGAAATTATTCTTTGGATTTGGTTGAACTAAGCTGCAGTCGATACCAGGGGTCAAAATATTGGCCGATACTGTGCGTATCCGCCGATATATAACGGATTTTCGAAGGCCGATATATATCGGCCGATACGTATAGTATCAGTCGTACCAAAAAAAATTCGGCCGATATGACCGAATTTTTGACCGATAATTCGTCATGATATCGGCCGAACTTTAAAAATTCAGTTATTTGTTTTTTTTTAAAAAAAAAAAGCCCTTTTTTTTTAGAAATATCGGACGAAAAAGAATGGAAAGAGAAAAAAAAAATATGGAGAAAAGATTGAAGAAAAAAAATCGCTACACCTTTCACAGCTTTCCTTTCTCTCCTTCTTCTTCGTTGATGGGAAAAATATAGAGAGCGGCGGCAGTGGCTAGGGTTTAATAGAGAGAGTGAAAGAGAAGAAGGGTAATAAAAGATGAGCATTAGGGTTTTTAAGTGAAAACACATCTTTATGAAAAGAACGTGAGCTTCCTAAAGAGCTCTCATGGAAAGTCACATGTGTACTCTTATATTTTATCAAAAAGTTACTTTTATTGTGAAAGTAATAATTTTTTTTATTTTAAATACAATATTTACTTATGCTGAAAGTAAAAAGTATCATGTTTTCTTTTATTTATCTTATTGTAATAATTTAATATTATATTTACCATCTAATATTTTTACCATTGTCATTATTATTAGAAGGTATTCTTTATTTTTATTATATCAATTTAACATAATTAACTATATCTCATAATTTTATCTAATTATTATTAATGAAAAATAAAATCTATTTTCTCAAATGAAAGAACACATTATATTATTATGTATGACATTTGTGTAGTTATCAATTCAAGTGATTAGGACTCCATTAGTTTCATTTTCTAATATTTTTTCTACATTATTATATAATTTTAAGTCATTTTATTATTATTTTTATTTATATAATTCATAACTTAAAATAACACTCATTGACTAAGAAAATAAATTATGAAATTATTTATACAAATTTTCCTCATTTATCTCTTTTCCTTTTAATTTTTACAATTTTATTACTAATTATATAATTTTCCAATATCGTAACTTCAAAAATATATTAAAAGATGTAAATAGTAAATATTTTGTGAAAAAATTACATATTCAATAAGTGCATAATTACCTGCATTTACTGTAATTTTTTTAGATTTTTTTTTTAAAAAAAAGGCAAGAGAGAGAAAAAGTGCGGCCGATAGATCGTTACCAGAGAGGGAAAAAATATCATTACCAGACTGACCACAGAATGACCGCACCCCAAGCCCAAAAAGACCCAAATTTAGCCCCAGCTTCATTGTTTTCATGGAGTCGGTCTTGGTCAGACTTTTCCTACAAGAGTTGGGCTGGATCTGGGAATGGACCAATTTTGGAAGCCGAGTTCGTATCATGAGCTTGACAAAAATCAGATTGGCTCGTCACCCCTACTTGTTTTGCAGAAATCTTTTACGAGCCTGCAGACATGGCATTTGAAGAATCTATGAATGTTGTCCCACCTTTGTTTCTCGATAATCCAGCAGCTATGGCAATTGAAGAATCTTTGATGCTCAGTAGAAGAGAACATGGTACACTCACAGATTTAATTCGAAAATGAGTCCAAGTGAGATATGAAAACTGAATTTTAATCATATGAATTATGATATTGTCCAAAAAAATGACAATGGATGATCAATTGTCTTTTGTACTGTGTTACACACAAGAAATGGCCAATAGCATTACATAGATGAATAGACGCCCTATAGTCCTCTTCCCAAAATTAGAGCACGACTTGCTATCACATGAAATCAAGTCCTTTGTCTCCGAGTAGCAGGCTTCAAATTGCATGTTGATAAGGGTTCATCTGAGTCAGCTGGGAATTATTGAGAAGGGAAAGGCTGTGCTGGAAAAACCACACTGGAGCGTGAAACGGCTCACATGAGCATGGATGCTAATAAAATGCCAGTCTCAAATCACATTATAACGATGATGCAACTTCAATGGCACTTCCCAGTGGCCATGCTGCCTCAACCAGTGAATCTCCATACTTCACTTTCTTCACCAATGTAATTTCTTGCCATGGATCTATGTCTGTTGAGAAAAGGTATGAAATTTAGAACTCATCCAAAACTGTCAGAATGAGATTCTTAACATGATTAACTTGATTGCAACATACCAAATCCATCAACGAGCAATGTGTACTGATAAGTGAGGTCCATGCATAGGTAAGGCAAGTTTTCAGGATCAACACTCGGATATGTTCCCTTAGCATCATCAACGCTCAATTCACAAGCATGTTTAGCCGCTTCCAGAAAGTTATTAGGTTTAACTTTAGCAACCGGCTTGTTGGGGTCGACAAAACCAGCCTACTTCAAAAATATTCACAATTAGGACTCACAATTGATATTTCCAAATAAAATAGCATCCTAATGTTTAACAGGTTTGAACACTGACGTAGAAGTTTTAGTTTTCAGAAACTTCACAACATTTTTACATAAATTCATGAACCAAATTAAGACATTGTGAGCATAAAGTTCAGTGCAGAACTTGTCCAACATGAAAATAAGAACTCAATAATAGTTGAAAACAATAAGAATATAGGAAAAAAATGAAGCATGGCAAAAGGTACATCTGTGTGTGTATTGACAATTTTCTCCTATGTGTATATATACAGTTTGGTCAAACGCCTTGACAGGTCCACCAGGGCCCATGTGGATGGGTGGGTTTGAAATGCCCTAGCTTTTATATGATGACAGGCCCACCTAGGCCCACATGGATTGGCGGATTTGAAATGCCCTAGCTTGTATATGATGACAGGCCCACTTGGGCCCAGAAGGATGGGTGGGTTTGAAATGCCCTATTTTGTTTATGATATCTATATATTTTCATCTTGATTGGATAAGAGAATCCATATTTCTAAAGCCTTCGAAATTTCAACTTTATCTAAAATGAAAATCATTGAGTTAGATCAATGGGTTTTAAAAGTAAAATTGGATATGTAGGAAATTCACGGGGTAGTTGGACATAAGGAGGGGGAACGGATCCACTAGATCCATTGTGGCCCCACAATCCAAAGTTTGCGCCAAACGCAGGTGCGAACTCATCTGCAGGCTCTCTCTCTCAAAGTATCATTTCTGAATATTGATTTCAAGGATCTCCATCTTTTATAATTTGTGTATTATTTTGTTCTCCACAATTTTAAATTTTTGATGGACAATTACCCTAGAAGATGTTTTCAGTTTTTGTCGCTGTAAAATGATCAACTTATACTCTGATAGAACTTGTTGTATACAATTTGTTATTATTTTGATGAGCAAACAAGCGAATAAGTGGGCAATCGGCCCCATGCAAACCCAAAATGCCACCCGCACAAATTTTAGATCCATTGAAGATTTTTTATCTGAACCCAAACCCAAGTCTAACATCCATTTGTATTTAGATGTCAATTTGGAACTAACCATATCCAAATTTGATAACCCTGATATATTTATTATTAATACACATGTTATATATTAAGCTATATGAAAAAGAAACTTTAAAATTTATCTTCACATATCTTTACCATTATCCCATCAAATTTGGAATAAGAAAGTGAGATATTCTTGGATTTCAACATTGAATTAGAGTTTTATATCTATTGTGATATTTTTGTTCCTTTTTGCATTTTTTCTAATTTTTCTTCTAAATTTCATTAACTATATGCTTTAAAGGACTTTGGTTCTTTTCTGGCATTGGAACTTCAATTCCAGATCCAACAATATGAAGTGGATGTGGATATAAATCTTGCATCTAAAAATTCGACACAATTTGAATCTGAAAATATGAAGTGGCTGCAAATGCAGATATTGCCTATATCCAATATGAATGGCCCGTTAACATCCCTAACTTAGGATTGACTTAGCAAGAGTTGGATGATCACCCATTAAAGATAAAGAACTACGGAGTTGTACAACTCGGTGCTTAGAACAGTTCCATTAACACAGAAAAATTGAATGTTTAAGTGCAAATGTTCTAGCATCCAAGCATGTCAAGTAGTTGTCACCAAATAACCAAGTTCAAGTAAGAAATGCATGAGAATCACCTGGGCAGCCCTGTCAAAGAAGAAGGATGCAACGAAAAGATTCTTCTGTCCATCCCCACCACCACCATTCCACACACCCCCAAATGTGCACTTCATGTGTGTACACGTTGATTCATTAACTTTCAAAGCCTTGATAGCAACTCTCCTGCACTCAGTGAAGCCTGTATCAGAATCTGAAGTTGATGCATCATATTTTACTCCTCCATAATTGTATGACCCTGTAGAACAGATAAAACAAAATTTTCAGATAATTTCTAACATGAGAATGAAGATTAAACTTTAAGAAGAAAAATTACTCCTGGTTTTAAATATTGCAAATTATTAAGAAATAAACTCTAATGCAGTTACAAACTTTCCATGCTAACAAAACGAAAGAGAGCAAAAGATATATTTGGAGGAAGTGTCTGCCAACTGAGTGAGCAGGTCATATGACCAAATGTTGCACGTCTCAGTAACTCTACTGTTTTGCAACAGGAAAGAGAGTTGTCATTCATGATAATCTACATGGCTTAAAGTAATGCATGCTAAGTAACTTGAATTATCTCTTCTAAAAGTAATGGAACAAACTCCATGAAAAGTATACTTAAGGCACCATTATATTCTACCAAAACAACCATTAGGACAAAAAGTACTCTTCCCAAAACTTCTTTAAACCATCATTATATCATTTCTAGAAAGAAAAAAAAATCCATTACAACAATATAAACAGTTGGAAAGATCCATTAACAGTTTTGTTCCTGGTAGTAACAAGTCGAGACACATGTTTAACCACAATAGTATGGCGAACAAAGCTTGTTTCTCTATTCAATTGAAACAAGCTGAATTATTTCACTTCAACAGAAGTCCAAAGCAAAACACCACCTGTAAGTTTTCAATCTCTATTTCAGTCCATTTCAGTCTGCTTCAGCCTGTTTCGCACGAAACAAATGACATAGGTGTGTTTTGACAAAAAAAAAAAATTACTCTATTTTGGCTAGACAAGGATATTTATATTCTTACTCTTAATTTAATCACTTCTTCCTTAGCTCATTAGGAAATAGTATGTTAATTTTTTCTAATACCATGACTTTAATATAATTTACTATTTCATTATTATTCTATTTCTTACTAAGATTTTTCTATTCTTCATTATTTTTTCTAATTCCATGATTTTAATATATTTGCTACTTTAGTATTTTTCTATTAGCCATTATTTTAGTTTCTATTCCTTTAAATTTTCTTATTTCTAACCTTTTAATTTTTTTTTTTGGAAAGATTATCTAACCTTCAAATTTTCAAAACTTTTCATAGCATCTATTCGGAAAAAAAATGTCAAAAGAATTATTTCAATGGCGAACTGAAATAGCATCCGAAATAGAATTGACAATTATAATTTCTTAAAGAAAATTTAGGAAACATAAATGCCATTTTGCGCCATTTATAGGTGGTCTCACTTCTGAAATTGGAGTATAGCATAAGCAGCACCAACCTTTAGTGATGCCCTATAAACACTTTCCAAAAACCCATCCACCTCTCTCGCCCGATTATATTTACAGAAGATCGAGCCTACCCGAAGCCCATCAGACTTTGCAAGGTTAAAGCCCGATTCCACATGCTTGGAAAAATACCAAGTCTAAGCCCCCCCGTTTGAGATTATTAAAAATCCAACCATTCATATTAAAGTAGACATGGTGAGCAACAAGAGGACCCATTTTGAGATTATTAAAAGTCCAACCATTCATATTAAAGTAGACATGGTGAGCAACAAGAGGACCAACTTTGAACTCAAAACTCAATTTATACCCACTTGATCTTATTGTTCAAAGTCACCATGCGTCCTTGTGTCGGTATTTTTAAGGACATCTGGTGACATTGACCATTATGATTAAGTGGTTATAAATTGAGTTTTGAGCTCAAATTTGGTCCGTCTCATGTCTACTTTCAATCTGAATAGCCATTTTTATAATTAATTTAAAAATAATTTAAAAACAAAAAAAGGAAAAATGGCCCAAGTGTGCACATTCCTAATGGGCTTTCACAGACTTCTTGCACAAGCCTAAGCCCAACCATTTATATAAACAAACTCAAGATTTTAGCCTGAACCCAGCCCGCCAGGCTAGTATATGTGTTCAAACCCATTAGTTCATTAAAGATTCAGAAGTTCTAGACTGAGTTCGGGCTGAGGAACAACCCTATTTCCATCAATGGCCCTCCTTGTCAAAGTCGGGTCTTGCTCATCACCAATGACTTTAAAAAGAAACATCAGATCATTTCCAAAAAGACAACTAAAAAGCATACTTAGAGCAGGCAAACATACCATGGTAACCTTTCAAAATGCATGGATTTCCTGGACCCTCCACAGCTTTCAGAATCTCTGCTCTAGCAGCTAACAAACCATAGTGCAAGTAACTGCATCAGTGACCAAAAATTATGTTAAATGGAGAAGTACTGTCTTATATAACTTATGTATATAAAAGTGGAATGCTACAAGTAAAAGGCACTAGAAGAAGCAGGTCTTTAAAAGTCTAGATTGATGGGTCAAGGACATGACATATTAAGAGCAAAGGAACCTGCTCCAAGGCCAGAAATAATGTGCAATATATGATTTTTCAAGTTTACATAATACAGAAATAATGGGCAATTCTAATGTTCAGAACAACATTTAGCATGTCATCAATTTATGATCTTAAATCTTATGATGAAGACAATGAGAAATTCTAATCTTATGAGATTGTAAACAAGATTAACCTTTTCACAAACATGAATTTGAAGGCTAGGTGACCTGGTTTGCATCAACTCCTTATCATGCATCTAAATCTTTGGGAACTTCCTCTAAAACACATGCAAATGGAATTATCTGTCCACCTCTGATTAAACTGAAGATTTCCACAATAACAACACTTTGTTTTTCGTAGGGTGGAAAAAGAACATGAATCAAGCTGAAGCCATCATGCAAGAAGGCTGCTAAAAATGGACAACAATTCTCATGCTTTCTAATGCTACTTAATGATCACAGTTCAAGAATTTTGTACAGCCAATTTAAGACAACTTCAGCCTAGAGAAATGAAAAATGTGTTTATCTACATTATGTTAAGTGAGAATAGATGATCCCATGGTGATTAAATGCCACATCGACATCCCAAATCCCAGCATGGCCTGAAATGATGATATTACCAAAAATTCTGGCATATTTATTTTGTGATTATCTATAACTCAGGTCAATAAAACAGATTTTTTTTTTGTGTTGGGGGGTGGGGGGAAGCTTTCTCTTGATCCAAACCTGCCAATTTCATAGATTAATCCTATGGCAGAGCCAGGATTACATGCCATGGACCACTACTTCCACCAGACCTCCAGCCATCAGAAATTAAGAGTTACAGTATCTACAGCATCAATTAAGCAAGGAAAAATGATAAACCTGTGAACATAGAGAAAATATTTAGTCCCCTTAAGAAACAGTTCCTTCACATATGAATCATCTCCTTCTGCTGGGGTTTTGGAGTCTTTGCAGCTTCTTTCTCTGAGATGGCATATGCCATTTGGACAGACCCACCTCCAAGGTCGACTACTCCAACTGTGTTCGAGTATCTCTTCCCCAATTTCCCTAAAAGATAATTTATAGTAACCTACAAAAAGTGAATATGTTCAGGAGAGAAAAAGGCACTGATATAATGGCATTGTCTAAGAAACTGAACAGCAGTTCATTGTTTCCACTTAGTCCAGATGATTATTTAAAAGACAACTAAGATTATATAAAAAAAAATGGAAGAGGTTTTCCACAAAAGAGCAAAATAAATCAAGATGTAATTGTAAATATTTCATTTTCTTCTCATTTAAACATGCAGAGGCTAAGGGCAAATTGGTTATTTAGGTCATGTATTGTACTGCACACAAACTCATTTATGCTAACTCAACCACAGAAAGGGATTAGTCTCTATCCATCCATCGGGATACTAACGTAGGCTACCAAGTAAGTCAATTCAGGTAGTGTATAAATAACAATGAAGCAAGTCAAACATGAATAGTTGGTTGGCAAGATATAAGCAGCTCAGGGGATAACCTTTGAATTCATGCATGTGATATAAACTGTAACGACCCGCCCCGCTAGTACAATATTGTACGTTTTGAGCCCACGGACATGGGTCCGCACGACTTTGCATTGGCGAACCAACTCAATGTTTCTCCCAAAAGGCATTGTTCTGGTATCAGAGTACACAACCAAAATATTGTCCTATTTGGGCCCTTGGGTCCAACTGATGCAGGGTCGGTAAACAGAGAAGACAAAACAAAAATAACAATAAATCCAATAGAAAATGCTCCTGCATCACCGACACACACCCCCCCACCCAACCCACCCACAACCCTCAAGGTTTTGTTCCTAGCACGTGGCCCGTTCACACCTAGGAGGCCTTGTGCTAGAAGGAAGTGAGCTCCAAGCTTATATACCAGGGAATTTCCATCACTCTAGGCGATGTCGGACAAGGAATCACACCCCTGGCGATTTTCTCTCTCCTCCCACACGCCAACACACACGGGGCATTACACAAACCTTGCCTTTGTGAAAACTATGAACGAAGTGGTAGGGAAAACTTCAAGAGGATCACGTGAGACTAAGGCATGGAAGCATCATTTACTATTGTTTAATATAAAAGAGAGTTTTTTTTTTGCCATTAAATAAATCTTATCCATTTATTTATCTAACTGTTGTGATACGTTTTTTTACTTATCCTAATCATCTTATGAAAAATAATGAAAATTCGTGAGAAAATGCTAAACAATAGGAAAAAGGATTGTAAGATTAGATTTAGTGATTTAGAAGGCTATAATTGAATCTTATCATGTTATTATCTGCAAGTATGGGAAATTCATGCCAAAAAAATGACTTCGAATAGAAAGTTGGATTTTATGAAAAAAAAATAGCTAAAAATAGAAAAAATATTTAAAATTTGATTTTGTGAGATATAAGAATTTGATCCATTGAATTTGACCATATAAAAACATTATGCAATACACTATTAAAAAAAAAAATTTGATTAAAAGGCATTCATATTAATCTGATCATAATACCTTAAAATTGGTGGCCATCTTACAATCTAATTTAACATTTTATAATTTGTTTGCTATAGATTACTTTATACAAAATAAATGAAAGTTCTCCCTTTGGTGCTAGAACATGATTGACCCCAGAGGGGGGGTGATTAGGTCAATCTCAGTTTCCATAATGTTCACAAATTTCTTGATTGTTTAAAGTTTAGGTGCACCGGAATTGACAATATTAATCGAGAGATCTGTTTAGTGTAATAAATTGTTTTTAATTACTTAAATGATCACACTAAGTTTAGAACCCTTTGCATATTGCTTGATTAATAATGCTTGTGCACAATGTATAAATAAACATAATCAAATGCAAAGTGATGTGTTGAGAAGAGTGCTTAAATACTAAAACACAAAAACACAATGATCAAACACCATAAGACTAAATTTATAGTGGTTTGGTTAGCCAACCTACATCCACTGTTAGGACTAGTTCAACGTTGAGCTATCCCCAAATCCATATAAGTGGGGACTTACACCCTCACATTTAGAGTAGGAATTCCACCTCACTCATTTGGCTGGGAATTTCATCCACCACATGTAGAATAGGAATTCCACCTATTCATTTGGCTGGGAATTCCACCCACCACATGTGCCAAAGACAACGCTCTAGATTTTTTTATAGTGGTTCCGAAGCTAAGCCTCCTTAATCCACTTTCACATGATAAAGGTCTTAAATAAAATTAAAACCAAGAAGCACTTGACTTTATAGCTCTATCTCATTGATGTGTGCTTCTCCAAGATCCATCCAATGTGTGCCCGAGTTAATCCCAACATTCCGCCTTGTAGCCGTCGTTGAGCAATCACAATCTCAGGGTGACTAGGAAACTTTCCTAGTTTATTATCATTTCCCCTCTCCCTCTCACAAACTCAATCCATATGATTGGTTGTATTAGATTTCCCAAGTATAGGCACAAGAGAGAGAATAATCCTTTTGTTGGCCATTGTGTAAGCTCACTGATAATGATGAGGGCCCAACGGATTTGCTAAAGGATATGAAACGGTTGCACAAGGATTAATATTTATAGAGAATGCAACATGTTTCAGAAACTGTCATATACCAACAGGTCGGGCGCACCGAGAGGTCGGTGACTAAGAATATTACCATTCAACCACCCAACCGTTGCGCATTAAATGCACTCCCAACGGTATAATTATTTCCCGGCCGACAGGTTGGTGTTGCCGATGGATCGACAATCATGGCACCAAGAGGTCAGTCCATACGAGGGTCTCGATCTAGGGCAATACCATGCAAACAGAGTTTCATGTCCCGAAACTTATCCTGCCCAGAACGACCTGTCACCCTTTACCGAGGGACCGAGGGGTTGGTCCTGGTACTCTCGATTGGTCTTAAAATACCGAGATGTCTGTTTTTTCGAGAGCCCACTTGAGTTCAAAGACCAGAACTCACAAGTTTTTCATCGACGAGTCGTTGACCACGACGGGTCGTTACGTTCATCACCAAGGGGTCGGTACATACAAGACTCTCGATCAGAGGCTTACCCAGAATGACAGTTTTATGATCCAAAACCTCTGTCAATCTGGCCAATCAGTCTATGACCACAATGGGTCGATCCTGTCTCCACCGAGAGGTAGGTAAGAACAACTGGTCGAGCTGACAGTGAACATAATTGATGTTTCCAAGTTCGCTTCCAATTCATTGTCAAGCTCTCTCTAAACTTTTTATGATTTTACCATTTGTTCAACTGAGCCTAGGAATGGTCCTCCTAAGGTGTGGGTAACAACTAAAGTCATCTATGGCCAAATACATGTTTTGTGATTGCCATAACGATGAGCTTTAATCCAGTGAAGCATGATCTTCACTCTTGATCACCTTGAGTCTTCAAGCTTCAAGCAAGTGCTTCTTCCCGAGTCATAGAATTGACAAACATAGGGACTCGACAAAGCCGAGGCACTAACAATAAATTTTCACAAGTTATAAGCAAAGCCTAATGGTCCCATTATTTTAAATGCAAAATTATAGAGTATCCTGTAATCAAAATTGAGATTTATAAACAGATAATGATAAATAATTTCTCCCCCTAAGTTTAAGCATACATGAAATGAGATTTAAACAAAATCTCCCCTGTCTACATGCATACATTTTAAATATACGCATATTCAAGAGCAACTGTAAATGAATGAACAATAAGATTTATCAAATAGAAACTCCATTCATTCATTCATTAATGTCAACCACAATTTTACATTGCAATTCCACATTTCTCTCCCCCTTTGACATCATCTAAATTACGTACTCCCCCTAAATTCCTTGAATTCAGTTATCTCCCTTTAAACAAAGGGTGTTTACCAATAAAACACAATATACGAGTGGGAAGGAGAACAATGGCAATCACAAGGTATGTATGATACAATTTTCATGTTGACAAACATTGTTGCCCAGATATAGAGTATCCAGGCTCTAATACCAATTGTTGCCCAAATATTGACCCAAGAGGGGTGAATTGGGTCATTGCTTACTTTTGACAATTTATTAATCTTAACAAAATTTATATGCAATATATAAATCAATTTAAATAAATACACAAATAGAAGAGGAGATAAGGAGAGATGGAAAAGTGACAAGGATTTTTACATGTTCGACAACCTTGCCTACATCCACGCTTCAAGTACACCCCTTAAGAATTCCACTAAGTTCAAACTAATTACAACATTTGATCTCTTTCATAGGTAGGGATCTTACCGTTGCAACCTATGATCTTCACGGGCGAGGATTGAACTGTGACACCAAGAGAACACCTCTCTTGGATAAACACTAGGTTACACCAACCCTTTACAATTTTCACAAAGATTGAAAGAAGTAGTGCTTGAGTGTTACCAATAGAAACGCTAGCTTCTTTGCTTGATTTTCCTTTAATGCGTTCTTCGACGATTTTCTCCTTGCTTTGTCCCTTGATGAAGAGATGCTCCAATTTGTGCTCAACCAAGATTAAGGAGGAGGTGGTCTAAGGTATATAAATTTTTTCTATTGGTTTTTAACCCTAAAGATGATTTTCCATTTCACATTCAAGAGAGCAATGCTCAAGATATACCTATGAAAGCTTGGAATGTGAATGGAAATGATTATGATTTGAGCTAAAATGATTTTCCTAAGTTTGGGAATGAGCTCTTCAAAATCAAGGGTTTTGGATCTAGGAAAAAGGTACGAGCATTCCTATAAAAAAAAAAAAGTTATTCCTAGAGGCAAGGAGTTTTTCAAATCACAAATAATGAGAGCATAGAATGCTCAAGATATACCAATAATAGTCTCAGAGTGTGATTTGTAAAGCACTCTTAGACACAATTTGTCTTCTCAAGTCACATTCAATATGAGCCTTGAATGCTCAAAGGATTTACCATAAAAACATGGAATGTGATTTGGAAGGCAATCTTGTAAAATATAACTATTAAGCTTAATGTGTCTCTTGGAAGTGTTCTAGGAGTGGTTTGAAAGAGATCTCACAAATTCAGCTCAAAACCATCTAGGTTTGGGGAAGATGAATGACTTTCCTATGAAAAGCCCTTTTACCCTAGAGGAGATGAATTTCCAAATTCATATTCAATGAAAGCTTTGAAAGCTCAAGATTTGCAAATGAAAAACATGGAATATGAATGGGAATGGATCATAGAGAGATAAGATACCATTAGTAGGGATTCCCCAAATTTTCTCCAAAGGATTTCCTCTTCTTAAAGCCCCAACCCATTCTTTAATCCAACATCTCTCCTTGCTAGAATATAACCCTTGCTTCCCTAAAGTTTGCCCTTCAAGGAGCTCTCAATTATAGAAAAACAAGTCCCAACAGCTAGTTTGACTTTTAACTTTCCCAACAGCTGGTTTGACTTTCCAACGGCTACTTTGACTTTTGACTTTCCCAACGGCTAGTTTGAAAGATCTATCTGAATTTGGTTGGCAAACATGGAGTCTACTTCTTTGATGCACAGACTTCCAAAATCATTGCTTCTGGTCTTCAAACTTGATATGGCTTCTTTGATCTTCCAGAGGCAAGGCAAGGACACAGATGACAAATTATCGTTAGACACTAGACTTACATACATTACATCTCAAAGAATAAAAATACAATTAGATTTCATACAAGAGATACAAGACATAGACTCAACATGACAAACTCTTGGTTGCCTCGTCTTCTTTGAGGATGCTAGACTGCTTCTTTAGAGCTTGAGAAACCAGTTATATAATTTTACTTCAACGAAAGCATTAGTATCGTATGTCAATACTTTGTTATCATCAAAATTACCCTTATACCCTTGGGTAAAAACCTTTAGGCTATCAGATGGAGAAACACAATGAGAGGCGAGTTTCATAAGAGCTCTAAATACTTTTGAAGAGGAACATGCTCCTAAAACGATTTTTGGGGGATACTCAGGTATGCTTAGAGGAGGATGATAGATAGATTTGCACCTTTTAGTCCTCAGGGGAATTCTCGGTTAAGGCTTTATTGAAATCAATCTATGTCAGCCAAAGCCAGATACTTCCATGTAATCTGGCTTGGAACAATAAGATACCTCCCATGATTCAAGTGTTCACATGGGCAACAATCAAAGGAAAAACATCAGTAAAGGGTAATCTTAAGGATAAGGGCCTCCTACCAGTAGGTGCATTGGAAGAGGAGTGTTAACCATCTAATGTATAGATGTCAATTTTCCAGGTTCATTTGGGATAGATTTTTGAACTTGATGGTTGTTCGTGAGTCTAATAACTGAGTGGTGGGGAACTCTGCTTTTAAGAAAAAGTAGGGTGGTATGGTGGTCAATCCTAGTTGTGATCTTTTGGTCTATGTGGAGGGAGAGAAACAATAGAATATTTTATGGTAAGTCACTAGATGTTAGGGATGTCTTTGAGAAGTCGAAATGGGGCATTGTGGGGTGGCTTTCATTGTATAAGGAGTTCATTGGCTATTCACTTGAGGACTTGTATCACTCATGAGAGGGGTGCTTGAGTGGAGGAAAGAAGAGGGAGAAATCAAAGTAAATTGGTAGAAACCCAATGTAGCTTTCCATAAATTTAATGTTAATGTTGATGGCCTAGCAGGTGTAGGCAAAAGGGGGGAGAGAGGGGGAGAGAGAGAGAGAGAGAGAGAAAGGGGGGGGGGGGGGGGGGTTACACGATGATAGGGGGTAAATGATATTAGCTTTTTTCTAATCATTGCCCGGTGCTTCTCACCATGGAGGAAGAGGATTGGGGCAATCGCCCATTCTGATTCAATAATGCTTGTCTGGGACATAAGGAATTCGTGGAAAGAAGTGGTGGAGCTCATTTGAGGTCGAGGGATGGGCCAATTTTTTTCTACAAAAAAATCTAAATGCTTAAGGAGAAAATCAAAGAATGGTTCAAGGATGAGAAAGGCAACTTGCATGAGATGGACCACTTATCGGAATTATTGGATGACAAGGAGAGCAAGGAGGAAGAAAGGGACTTGACTGAGGAGGAAACTAATTAGAAACATCTGTGTATGTCTAAGGTGTGGGGGCTATTAAGGAGGGAGGAGGTGGAGTGGAGACAAAAATCCAGGGCTACTTGGTTTAGGGATGGAGACAGAAACACCAAATTCTTCCACCGAATGGCCAAAGCAAGAGCTATGGTGAATACAATCAAAGTCGTCATGGTGAATGGTAGAAGGATAGAAGGGTAAGGAGAATTAAGGGTAGCCGTTAGAACCACTTTGTCTCCATTTTTGCTCCAAATGGTGAAGGACGTCTCATCAGAATGAGTACAGAGTATCATGCTACACTACCATTGGTTCTGGTTCTGATTCGTACACTACCAAATGGTGAAGGATGTTGCTCAGCACCATCCTTCGAACCCGAGGGCCAGGTTCTCTCCACCTACAGGTACCTCTGCCTTTTCGTCGTTCTTTCCTTCTTTTAGTTATGCACCGCTTATCCTCGACCTCTCCGAGGTGGGACCTACTTTTCCTCCACTACAACTTCGATCTTTGCCGAGAGTTAACATCAGCGAATGAAATAGGCGGTATTTGTCGGACCAGCAACAGGAGACCTCAAACCTTTGGCCACTATATCCAGCAGCGGACGCGGATGCGGAGACAACAACACATGGAGGCAGCCCTCATGATTCTACAAGGATCAAGAAATCTTTTTTGGCCCCATCTTCTAGCAGCAGGTGCGAAACTGTTTAGTCGGCAGCAACACATGGAAACGTCTCTACCTGGACTAGGTGCTACCCAACCTATTGCGTTTCTACATTCTGTTTCTTTTAATGCACATCATACCACGAGGGGAATCTTGCCTAGAGCTATTGGGGGGCTGAGGTTGATCCAACTAGAGGGGGGTTATTGGTGCTAATCTTAGACCTATATCTGAACCACTCCAATTGAATCCCAGTCTTGCCTTGAGTGATAGGTTTGGAGATAGGGTGGGGACAAGGTCTCCGCTACTAAAGGGGGTTTCTTTCTGATCTCTTTCAAGGGAGAAGGTATTGTGGTTAAAAAGGGAGTTTCAGGAGACAAAAGTGTTAAGAGGCGCTACATAGTGTGGTCAAAAAGGGAGTTTGAGGAGATGGAAGTGTTAAGAGGCCCTACATAATGTGGATGGCGATAAGGCTCTGGGTTCCGATGGGTTCAAGTTTAAATTTCTAAGGAGTAGTTGGGACACTCTTAGGGATGACTTTCTCAAATTCTTTAGAGAGTTTCATAGGAGAGGGGTCCTAAACAAGAGCCTAAAACACTGTTTGGTAGCCCTAATCCCCAAAAAAGAAGGGGATTCAAAGCTTTCCTACTACAAGCCTATAAGCCTAGTAAGGTGCGTGTATAAGTTGTTGGCAAAAGTCCTAACTGCGAGGCTTAGTTCAGTTCTTGGGGTGCTAATTGGGGGAGTAGCAGGGTGCATTTATTGAAGGAAGACAAATTATGGATGGAGTACTGATAGCAAATGAGTTAATCCATGCTAGCCGTAAGGAGGGTCGTAGAGGTGTGCTTTTAAATCTAGATATGGAGAAGGCCTATGATCATGTTAGTTGGGAGTTTGTAAACTATTTGTTCTGGAGAATGGGCTTCAGCATCAAGTGGAGGGGTTGGTTGAGGGCATGTGTTCAAAGTTCTTCCTACTCTATATTGGTGAATGGCTCACCTACAGATCCAATTAGGGCTACGAGGGGCTTGCGACAAGGCAATCCATTACCCCCTATTCCTGCTCACCATGGTAGTTGAGGCACTCAATGGTCTTATGAGACGAGCCAAAGAGATAAACCTCTCAAAGGCCTTGAGGTCTCCACTGGGAGTTTCTCAATCAGTCATCTACAGTTTGCAGATTATACCTTATTGTTCTATGAAGCATCTAGTGAGGAGCTTTTTGGGGTAAGACCGGTCCTTAGGTGTTTTGAGTTGGTGTCGGGTCTTAGAATAAACTTAGGGAAGAGCAACATTATAAGTTTAGGTGTAGAGTTAGAGGAAGTCAAAGCACTAGCAAGGGAGATAGGGTGTGGAGTGGGCAAAATCCCATTTACTTACCTTGGGCTGCCAGTGGGGGGAATCCGAGATCCAAACCTTTTTGGGATCCCGTGCTAGAAAGGATTTCGAAGAAACTGAATGCCTGGAGTAAATCTTACCTCTCACTAGGAGGTAGACTGACTCTAATTAAATCAATGTTGTCAAACTCGAATCGAATCGTGAATCGGTCCAAGGGTGTGAATCGTGAATCTGAAATCGTAGAATCGTAAGATTCATAATGTTTTCTAAAATTGTTCTATAAATTATAAATATATTAAACATCCATCATCAAATTATTTTAGAATTATTCAATGAACTATGAAAAATCAGTCGAGCAATAGTTATCATCCATCCTAAATAACCATAAAAAAGACACAAAAATATATTAATATGAGATTTAAATATAAATATTAAGTATTAATAACAAACAAATCAAAGGCATTTAAATAAATCTAAATAGCATTCATCAAATAAAAAAATTTAAAAATAAAAAATCATTTATAGATATTTTTATTTTTTTTAAAATAGATACAAAAGATTAAAAAATAAAAAGAGGTTTTTTAATAAGAATAGAAAAAGATGGCAAAAAAAATAAACATATGAAAAATAAGGGAAAAATATTTAATTAAAAAGATAAATAATAAAGAAAGATAGAAGAACATCACTAAACAAGAAATAAAAAGAAATAATGATAATAATGATAATAATGAAAGCCACTAATACGATATGAAATACGAAGCTCACAAACTACAAGTCATGCAAAATAAGTTGCCGCACATTATAAGAAGAAATGAAAACTTACAGAGTAAAGCCACGTGGAATAAGTTGCCGCACGTGACATAATTCGTCGTTGAAAACCCTAATACACCAGTGGCAATTAAACACGAAGAAAAAGGGGGAAAGCGATGCAAACCTAAGAATACAAGAGCTACAGCACCTGTTTAGGAAGAAAAAGAGGAGAAAGCATGGAAAAAAGTGTTGCAGCGAAGAAAAGGGTACGTTTTTTGTTTCTTTCTTCTCCATTTTGCCTTCTCTTCTCAATTTTTTTCCTCCTTTGACCTCTTTCTTCCCTTAGATGAATCGCACGAGTCTCCGATTCATGGGGACTCGTACAATTTGCGAATCACCCCCAAAATCGCACGACTTTCTTCCTCTTCCAATTTCTATTACGATTTGACTCGTTAGAGCACCTAATTCGATTCAAATCGCATGATTCGAATCGTGAATCGTGTGATTTTAACAACATTGAATTAAATCATGCTTGGTGAACCTTCCTACCTATTATCTCTCTTTGTATGAAGTACCCAAGGGAGAGGCTAGAAAGATAGAAAAATACAAAGAGATTTTTTGTGGGAGGGGAAGGGAGAAAGGAGATTCTCTTCAGGGAGAAAGGAGAAAGGAGAATTGGGGATCCATAGCAGCGGGGATAGGAATCACGCCCTTCTATGTAAATGGCCGTGGAGATTCTCTTCAGAGAAAGAAGCCCTTTGGAGAAAGGTTTTGGAAGCTAGATATGGCGGGGGAGATCTTGGGGAGGTTTTGGAAGCTAGATATGGCGGGGGAGATCCTGGGGAGCGGAGAATAGGGAGTGGAGCCGCTAGGGAAGGTTCGTCGATAGTGAAAGCCTTGGTGAGATTAGGAAGCGGGTAAAGGAAAGATTGGGGAGGTCTTCCGAAGAGGGGTTAGGTTTCTAATTGGGAGTCGCAAAAGGGTGTCGTTTTGGAAAGACATTTGGATGGGAGAGAGACCACTAATGGAAGTATTCCCTAGACTTTTTAGAGTGGTTCTAAATCGTGAAGCATTGATTAGTGATTACTACAGTGAAGTCAATGATACTACACTGGTCCATCTCTTTCAGAAGGACCCTGTGGGATTTTAAAGAAGCAACCCACCAAGCCTTGATAGGAATCCTGGGAGACACTAGGTTATGGTTGGAGGAGGAAGACAAGTGGGTTTGGTCCTTGGATCCATCGGAGTCCTTCTCGGTAAAATGAATCCTACGATCAGCGTATGCAACAAACCTGATCTCACCACCCATTTGCAGCCTTGCCTGAAACAATAAGATTCCCCCTAGAATTCAGATCTTTATGTGGATAGCCCTGAAAAAAAAAAAGGCTCCTTGTTAGACATAATCTTAGGAGGGGTTTCCTTCCTGAATAAGCTCTAGTAGTTTGTTCACTATGTAAAGAAGAAGAGGTTGTGGACCACTTGTTATGTAGATGTCGGTTCACATGGACTGTCTGGTGCTCCTTGAACTTGTTCGGTTGCTCGTTGGTTATAGGAAATGGGGTGGAGGACTCAATGTCGGCGTGGATAGGAGGGCCCTTTAGAAGTAGACATGGGTTAGCATGGAGAATGGTTCCATCTACGATTTCTTGGGCAATTTGAAAGAGCGCAACGGGAGGATCTTTGAGGGGCAAAGGGGGACATCTAAAGAGGTTTTTGAAAGGACGAAATGGCATTTGGTAGGATGGTTGCCGGTGTGTAAAGAATTCTCAGGTCTAGCCCCTGAGGATTTCTATTTGTTGTGGGAAGGCTGCATTAAAGAGGTTGGGAACTCTAAGAGACGTAAAGTCAAGTGGGTAGTGCCACCCTTCGGTGCATATAATTTCAACGTGGATGGGGCAGCAAGGGGTAAACCAGGGTTGGCTAGTATAGAAGGGGTGTTGCATAATGACAGGGGTATGATGCTTTTAGCATTTTCCGAGCCATTAGAGGTTATGGAGTCAAATGAAGCATAACTAAGAGCAATTAGAAGAGCATTCCAGGTTTGGTCTATGTTTAGGATCGGTAATCTCATTATCGAAGGTGGCTCGACCAATGCCATCTTCTGGGTTAGACATAATCTTAGGAGGGGTGTCCTTCCTGAAGAAGCTCTAGTAGTTTGTTCACTATGTAAAGAAGAAGAGATTGTGGACCACTTGTTATGTAGATGTCAGTTCACGTGGACTGTCTGGTGCTCCTTGAACTTGTTCGGTTGCTCGTTGGTTATAGGAAATGGGGTGGAGGACTCAATGTCGGCGTGGTTAGGAGGGCCCTTTAGAAGTAGACATAGGTTAGCATGGAGAATGGTTCTGTCTGCGGTTTCTTGGGCAATTTGGAAAGAGCGCAGCGAGAGGATCTTTGAGGGGCAGATCTAAAGAGGTTTTTGAAAGGACGAAATGGCATTTGGCAGGATGGTTGTCGGTGTGTAAAGAATTCTCAGGTCTAGCTCCTGAGGATTTCTATTTGTTGTGGGAAGGTTGCATTAAAGGGGTTGGGAAATCTAAGTAACGGAAAGTCAAGTAGGTAGTGCCACCCTTCGATGCATATAAATTCAACATGGATGGGACATCAAAGGGTAAACCAGGGTTGCCTAGTATAGAAGGGGTGTTGCATGATAACAGGGGTAGGATGCTTCTAGCAGTTTCCAAGCCATTAGGGATTATGGAGTCAAATAAAGCATAACTGAGAGCAATTTTAAAAGCATTCCAGGTTTGGTCTATGTTTAGGATCGATAATCTTATTATCGAAGGTGGCTCGACCAATGCCATCTCCTGGGTTAGTAGTAGGAATTCCCTCCGCGCACACCCCCCCCCCCCCCCCCCCCCCCCCCCTCTCTCTCTCTCTCGTGGAGATTGATAAGCATTACTAGGGACATCAAGAGGCTATACAGGGCAGGAGACATTACTTTCATTCATACACCTCGTCCGGAAAAAAGTGTGGCTGATTTCTTTAGCGAAAGTGGGTGTTCACAAACAAAGGTTGGCTTTACAACTGTTTTCATCACATCAACCTTGAGAGAGTGGGGAGTAGGGGACTCCTCTTTGTATCTTTTGTTGGAAGGCGCATTTTTTCTTATTTTGTTGTTCGATCCTTTTAGCTTTTTGTTTTTTGTTGTTTCTTCTCATTTTTTCCCTTTTTCTTCTTCTTGGAACCTGGTATAATTCTCCTATACTTGGTTCCCTCTCATGTACTCAATTCTTGTTCTATTTTAAGGAATAAAGTCGTTAATGTTTCAAAAAAAATTAGTTTTTTTTAGTCTACAGGAGTTATGGAATCTTATGAGGCGGAGTTACAAACTATTAGAAAAGCAATCTATCTTTGGTCAACGTGTAGGAATGACAATCTTACAGTTGAGGGTATGGACAATGGTTAATATTGTGAGGTAGATAAGGTTCTTGACAAGGAATAAAGTCATCCACTTCAGACATGTAAAGCGGTCGGCCAATAGCGTTGCCGATTTTTTGGCAAAGTTTGGAGTTCATAAGTTGGTACCGACGGTGGAATTTTTCCATTCTAGTACAGAGGGCGAGGGCGAGGGCGAGGGTGTATGGGGTAAAAGAATTTTTTTTGTTACTATTCTACTTTGTTGCAAGGCTATATGTATGATTTTTCTTGGTTTTGATCTGGTTTGTATAGCTCTCTTATATAAATCGAAGGACTCATATGTAATCACTTCTTAATTTTAATGAATTATTATTTCTGTCTTTGCTCAAAAACATGTCATTGACCATGTACATACTCATGTATCATGCACTTTACTAACCCCAAACATTAAGGAAATAGTAAAAGCGATATTACTGAAATTAAAACCAGGAATAACAAAGCTTCATATAGTTCCAAGTTTTGGTATTCTAAGAGCAAGGAGAATCTAGTAAAAAATGAGGACCACTTAGTGCCAGTGTGATAGATTCCAACATTTGGGCGCAACTATAGAAAAAAAAAGACTATGTGAGGATGTCATAGATGGAAATGGTGTAGGTTTAAAGATGGAAAGAGGAGATAAACACGTGGATAAGTGAGTCTTATGTTAGTTGTCAAGTGCATTTCGATTAAAATAACTCTCTATAAGATGACAATTAGATTGAAATTGTAATATGGAACTCAAATGTTGGACAACAAAGAAATGAAATCAAATGACAAGTTTGCATATGTCACTATGAATCTGTTGAGCAATAAAAAGAAAAAGACTGGAGTAAATGGAAATATTAAAAGAAAAGAAAAGAATGACTACATAAGGGGTAATGGATGGCTCTCACAAAAGAGAGAGTGAAAGAATGTTATTCAACATGGTTCGATCATGTTTGTAGAATATCAACAACAACCTCATTCTAAGAACTGAAGGTTGGTTAGTTAAAGCTACATTGAGGGGAAGATAATTCAGCCATGGAATGAAGTAGTTAAGTTATAAGTGACATTAGTCTATTGAATGATAGAGACTTTATCCTCACATGAATAAGCATTGGTGGAATAGTAGAAATTACAAAGTCAGCTATAATTAATGAGCTAAGGCTTTGACAACAACGACAGCTACAATAATGGACAACTTTCTACTATTCATTATTAGTAGTCTGCAAAAAGGTTAATTTTGAATGCGTCCAACCCTGGCTGGATTTTAATGCCTGGGTCCATCCAGGATGAATCTCAATTCTAGGCTCCATACCTGGACCCAATTATATAATGGAAAATGCTAAACTTGGCCTCAAGTTATACCATTTTATTTCTTTGCTGATGTGGCAAGTCATTTAATTGGTATCTTAACGAACTCTTGAAAAACTAATCAACTATGATTTGCCACATAAGCTTAAGGGTATAAAAGAGTATAACTTAAGGGTATGTGTAGCATCTCTCTTATATAATAGGTTCTGCAGTTGGGAAAAAAGAAGAGGACCACCACCAATCCCCACCAAAGTCAAGCTATTTGCTGCCTGTACTAAGAGGGGAAGAGGCAAGAAGGGCAATCACACAAGGAATAGGATAAGTACGAAGTGAAGCAAAAGTAACCTGAGCCAATTATCAATATGGACCTCCACTCAGGAACAACCCAGACAGTTTGGCCTAAACTTGGATCCAGTCCCAGGTTTCTCAGCTCAGGTCCACTCAGTTCACAGATAAGACATGAACCATTTACAGCTTTACCGATCAATGAATGGTTTGACAAAGATTGAATCTGGACAATGCATACATAGAGAAAGACATAAATGGATCTCAACCACAACTCAAACCATGTAGATAAAGAAAGGCCACATGACTTACCCATTGAAAAGCACCTTCTTGAGTCCCATCAAGAACAGTTACCCAGTCTGATCTGAACTTCAGTGAGCTCTTGTCTACTAGAAAATCCCTGACCTGTAAACAGGAAAATTGAAAACATTATAAACTTCCGTACCCTGTGCAAGCATTTGAAGGAGTAAAAGGAGCACTAATCATGGTTGGATCATGGAAGCACATCCCTCTGGAGCAAGCTATAGATACACATACAGTACGAATAAAGTAGCAGTGCTTACACATGGCAGTCCAAAATGAAGCATTTTGGACTCCATTTCCCAAGGTACTAATTAAACAGTAGCCTTTGGGCATTAACGAGGGAATTCCACATCATATAATAACCAATCCTTAAAGATCTTCAGTTTTTTCAGGTTCTCAGTTTGCACAAATGAGATCCATCGTTCAGCTATCCAAACTGTTGACATGATAACCACTCAAATTTTTTATTAAAAATAAAAAAAGAACTGTTGACATGATGGGTCCCAGTTGTCATCTAGAATAGACAAGAAAACACAGAAAAAAAGTCACATTCAGTAGACAATGAAAAATAAGTCTGTAAGTTAGATGACTAAGATCTTGTACTCTGAGTTGTGCGGGGACCATCTCAAATGGTGTCCATCTATGTCTGGTTGAATGAACCATGGCAACCAATTGTACACACCAACATAGACTACACCTCAATTATGGGGCCACTTGGGTTGCATGTGAATGATGGGGAGTAGGGATAGATAGGTATTCATATGGATATTAAATGCAGAAAAATCATTCCATCAAATGATCCTAAGCTATAGCTTAATGGCCCAAATTTTAATGGCATCTGAATCGGCATTTCCAAAACCAATAGTTAATATTAGTCTGAGATCATCAAAATATGACAAACTGGGGAGGGTAGGGGGTGTGAAGTGTGTGTATGAGGGGTTGGCTTAATCATAAGTGGGCCTATTGTTCAACAAAGAAAGGAGTTCATTGGATTTTCATCCATGGCATTTTCCCACTTCATAAGTTAAGGCTATAAAAGTACCCTATAAGTTAATCATAGGTAGGCCACAAGCCACATTGCAGGATTTAGGTGCAATTGTTGGAGTCTAACACAAGTATGAGGTGTTGAACATAACAAAAATAAAAAGGAGAAGGACATTGGGACACATCACCATATTTAAATAAATTTAAACCTAAATAAGGTGCAAAAAAACACTCAGAAAAAAATTAATGTACTAGTTTACTCTAAACAATTAAGTGAAAAACAAATTGATATTTTAATTAAGTTTTAAGAGGAGAAAGGTGTTGTAATATTTTAGTCATCTTAGACACAATGTTAAAGAAGTACTAGAAAAGACCATGAAAAATGGGTGCGAGTGTTGAACACGGATATGTCACACATCTTGAAGAGTATATGCAACATAGGCCAAGGTACATGAGTTATGAACATATGAGCCATTGACCAACTGAAATAAAGTAAAAAACATTATTTCTAGGAAAAGGTTATTATATTTATCTCTCAAAAAGTTGGTATATTTACACTATAAACGGTTTCACAAGTACAGTATTAATTCAGTCTGTTTAACTGTAAGGTTTACCATATAGAGCATTGATACTCATTTTGACAGATATAGCAATAAAACACAGCCAATAACAACTACTTTCAGAAGTAGAATAATCATTATTTGTTTTCTTTCTGCAAAAGCTACCGTCATAATTTCTTCTTTCAAAAGACGGGTGAATCCTCAAAAAAAAAACAAAAAGCCTCTAAAGAACAGGTAGGGCTTAGAGTAAAGATCAGCAAACACAAAAATGGAAGAGTATATGTGACTTAAAAGTTCGTAAAAATCAACAATTCTACATTTAAAAAAAATGTGGATTTGGGCATTTGTACAAACAACAAACATAGGTATTACATCCAAACTAATGCATCCTGATAGAAAAATGCTAAATATCAGTAAATAATCATCATTAGCAAAACCATTTATCCCATATCTGGGGTTATTGTAGCGACCCGACCCAAATTTAGCAAATCCTGACCCAATTAGAATCTTTTAGGTAGACTTTTATTGGGTGCTATGTTTAATTGTTTGAAATCGTTCAAAATTTAATATTTGAATTGAAAAACCAAAACTTTGACTCGAGACTCTAAAAATAGCAGGTGTCTAATTTTGGAAAGGTTCTAAATTTAGAAATTTTTAAGTTTAGTGTGTTAATAGAGTCCACAACTATTGAGGTAAAATATTTGATTATTGTCATTCAAAATTTCAAGTTTGAATCCAAATTTGGAAACTTTCTAAAATTAGCATCAGGGACCCAATTGTTTTAAATTTAGAAAGAGTTTTACAAAAATTATTTTGGACAAACAAAATTATTTTAGTAAAATCCAAATAAAATTTGGAAGAGATGGATGATAATTGTAAATACACGTTGGAGATTGGTGGGCTATTGTCCCACTCGTTTTTGGTTGAAAATAGAGTTTCAAAAAAAAAAACAGGGAATCCAAATACATGTTGGAGGGAGAGAGGTAGCAAAATTTGTTGGAGCCAATCTATTCTAGTGGTAAATTAATTTTGGAAAGGATTAAAGGAGGAAAATCCAAGTGGGATTAAACAACCCCATGGCCGACTACACTCCTTAATAAAAGGAGAAAAATCGTGTAACCATACAACATACGAAAGTTGGGATTTTCTTCTCCTCCTTGGGCGTCTCTCTCTCCTCTCTTCACTTGGAATTCTATTGGACTTTATATTGGATTTTCTCTTGGTTTTCTTGGATTTTCTTATTGGATATCATCTTCTCCAACAGGTATATACAATTTTCCTTTTCTTTTTAGTGCTTTCCTTGATTTCTCTCTTGATTTTCCATCTTCTATCTCCATGTCTCTCTCTCTCTCAAAATTCAACCAACCATAAAAGAGTTTTGCAAAATTCGAATGAAGGAGAAGAGAGACAGAGAGAGAAAAAGAAAAATAGGGACCAATTTCAATGGGGTTTTAATTAATTTTAGAAGTTGAAATTGAATTTCATCTATTAATTTTGGAGATTGTAGAAATCAACCATGAAAATTGGATTTTGGGTTCTAAATTCGATCTTCATGGATCAAAAATTTTGTTGATTCGTTTTTGAGGATGGTGAGACAAATTTCTTGATTTCTAAACCATTCAATCTTCTTACGGATCGATTCAATATATCTCTGAAAAATAATTTGGGAATTTTAAGATCATGTTTTAATTGGTGAAAACATTGTAACATTGATTCTCAAATCTGAAATCTCATTTAATGGGCGCTGTCACGAGAAAAATATAATTGGGGCTTCCGAATGAATTTTTCAATGAAATTTGATTTTCTAGAAACTATACAGATAGATCTAGTTGCTGTCAAAATTTGAGAGCGAAAGACTAAGGATTGATGCCCCAAATCAAGTTTGCAAGTCAAACCAAATTTTTGATTCGGATCTGAGAGCTAGTTTTGTTGCAATTTACTAAATAAATCATAACTTAATCTCTACGTATCGAAACCAAGGTTGTCAAAATCGAATTGTATCGTGAATCGGTTTAGGGGTGTGAATCGCAAATCGTGAATCGAAAATCGCAGAATCGTAAGATTCATAATATTTTTCCTAAAATTATTATATGAATTATAAATACATATAATATGAGTACATGACATGAAATAATAAGATGATTTTTTAAATTTTTATAATATATAATGCAAAATATAATCAAAATACATTAGAAGTCAAGTTTTCACATTCCAAATAATCATAATTCATAAATTTTTATTATCCAAATTCTAAAAAAAATCTAATAAAAAAGAAATATATTAATATAAAATTAAAATAATAAATATTAAGTATTAATAAATTTAAAAAATCAACAACTAAATCAAAAGTATTTAAATAATTTTTATTAACATTTATCAAATAATTTTAAAAAATTAAAGTTTTTAAATTTTTAAATAGATACAAAAGATTGAAAATAAAAAATAAAAGAGATTTTTTAATTACAATAGAAAAATAACGATGAAAAATTAGAAATATAACAACATTGTCTCAGAAAAAAAAAGTATGCGAAATTGCAAAAAAATAGTCGAACTAAATAGGCCACCTAGAAACTCCAATAAAAAGAGATCCTCTCGAATTAAATAGCCTTGCGGAAACTCCAATGTACAAAGGGTTTCTTTTATAAATAGTAAACCCGCGATTGTGGAAAGAGTAAAGTAGCAAACAGCAGAGGACGCTTGAAGGAGGCGACAGAAGCAGTATGCGAAGGTGAAGAGGCGATGGAAGGTGGAGTTTTTGTTGCTTTTCTTGTAACCTCGATAGAAAATATACCATGCAAAGAGTTTTTCTTGCTTTCCTTTCGAAAATTTCTTTATTTTTTCCAATAAAAATAAAAAATTAGGTGTCTTTTCCTCTTCCTCTCTTCTCCAGTATGTATAGAACGAGTCTACGATTCTACCGATTCGAATCGTGCGACTCGCGAGTAGATGAAAAAATGTACATTTTTAAAGGATTTTGATACTTGATGCGACTTGAGTCGTATGACCGCTCGATTCGATTCGAATCGCACGATTCGACTCGCGAATCGTGCGATTTCGACAACCTTGATCGAAACGATGCAAAATTTGTGTCTATTCTTATCTAGACAAGGAGACCTATCTCCAATAAAGATTTGGGATTTATTGACTGAGGTTTGATACTCCAGATTTGATCTGTAAGTCGAATCAAATTTCATAACCTAGATTTGAAGACAGTTTTGCAGCAGTTCGGTAAATAATTTTTATCTTGGGTTGTAGGGATCAGAACACCGTGAAATTTGTATCAAAATTCAAGGGAGCAGAGAGACCTATCTCCTGTAAAAATTTGAAAAAGAAAAGTTGATTTGGTAGGTCAAATCAAGTCTGTAAGCCGAAAGTTCATGATAAACTGCAATTTATTTGGGCATCGTAACTGTTGGAGTAATTTGGCTATAAATTGGGCTAGAAAAATCAGTTTGGGCCAAACAAGATATTTTTGGAATCCTCATTCAAAGATCTATCTACTGTAAAAATATGAGAATTTATTGATGAATGTATTTTTCCTAGAAAATTCTACAATATGAGCGAATTTTCGCTCTGTTTTGATTTTCTTGGAAAGCTTGGCTAATTTAGGGTTTCTAATTGCTGGACCAAAACCCTAATAATCTTAAGTGATGGACTAATCTGATTTTAATAATTAAGAAGAAATTATCTTAAAGAGGTTTTGGAACTTTAAAATAAATTGCAGCGGATTGGGTTTGAGATCTTGTTGAAAAAGCTTGGATTTTGGAGTTTGTGTTACCTTGCAATTTTAGGTGAGGGAAGCAATACACTTAGATGTACTTCATTGATTTGTGAATTCCATAAATTATGTTTTGGCGTGTTGGAATGAATAAAAGTGGGTTTAAACAAAAGGACTAAGAAATTTATGAATTTATGGGTAAAGACTTGTGCATCTCACATAACGTAAAAGGGGTAAGTATTATGGCTAAGTGTTAATCTAGTGAGTGACTCAGTCAGCCTAGACTTGTGGTTTATACATGTTACCTTGTTGAAAATTTGGTGAATTTTTTATGGATTCGAAATTTGATTTGAAATTGAACTATGCTATGATTGGAAATTTGGTGAATTTTTTTATGATTTATGATATGCCTTGTGTTTTAGACCATTATTGTTTGCACATGGTTATTTGAGATTACCTGTGATTAAATTTAATTTAGTATTTTTGGATATGCTAAATTATTTTAGATTATTGGTTCATGATGGCATATGTTCATGTGTTTAAATCTCCATATTTATTTTGATCATGGCATTCATGCATGGATTATATATTTTGTTATCATGCATATGCATCCACAGTTGGGTGGGTGTTGGAGATTTTTGGACTAAGAGCCTTGTGATTGTTGATGACTTTTGAGTCAGAGACCAAGAGGACCAGTTGGGTCAAGTTCCTTGGACTGCTGGGGACCGGTTAGGTCATGTCCTTGGATGTAGTTGATGACCAGAGGAGAGACATCTATGACCATCGACTTAAGATGTCGGCCGAGTAGGGTTGCGTTGCACGTCATGCCTATGCGGGTGACTAAGAGGCAGTCATGTCGTTTGACAAGCTAGTATTTGGGTGGTACGCTATAACAGGCAGCTTAGCTTATGGCCGACGGGACAGGTCGGTTGACCATGTTATGTGCACATGTTTGGTGGTTTGGATGATGGCATGGGTTCATGCATCATCTTTGTATTTTGCATTACATGCATTATTTTTATATAACTGCATGTTTTATTTACCTTGATCATTAAGTAATACTTGTACCAATATATGGCATGGTTGTGTTTGTTTGTTTCTTTCACTGGGCTTGGAGCTCATTCCCCTTACGTTTCAGGATTACCTTTGGAGTTAGATAAAAGAGCAGCTCAGAAGCAAGCTTAGATTTCTTGGAGCTGTTAGGAGCAAAGTCTTGGGCTATTTTATTTCGAAAATAGAGACTACTAGATTAGTTTAATTTTGGTTTCGATTGAGGCACTTAGTGTCACTTAAGGATTTTTAATAAGTATTAGGTGCGATTTGAGACTTTGATTGTAATGGCCCGGCCCTAAAAAAGAATTATTAAAATATTAAGCTTGTACATAAGTCCGTGTTTGCACGAAACTGGGCTTATTTTACCTCCTTCCTCTTCCAAACAGTCAACTCTTCTTCCCTAACAGCAAACTCTTGCTTCATCTACCTTCCCTCTATTGATTTTCACCCACTAAAGGCATTGGATTCGGATTTCCTACGCTTGAAGCGCTCCTTTTCACGTTTCTTTCTCCCCCAAAGGTAAGATCTATGATCCTTCTCTTTCCCTTTCTTTTATTTGATGAGATCTTAATGGGATGTGTTGAGAATGGAATGTGTGATGGCTTTTAGGCCTTATTTAGAGAGGAATCAATGGACGTAATTGGAGATTTTTGTTATGAACCTTGTTTGGGTGTAGATTTGAATTTAAATTGAGTTTTGAACCCATAGGAAGGGAAGTAAATTGGGGAAAAGGGTATGGGTATGTGCTAATTTCTGAAGATGATTCATGGGAGGAGATTTGGGGATTTCCCTTAGATTGAAGGGATTAAACCAGATTAAGGGTAAATCTTGGGTCTAAATTTGGGGTTTTTACTTCTAAACTGTGCTTACGCGTAATCCATGAACTAATAATGACATATTATGTTCTTTTGGCATGATTAGAGCCTTCGAACCCCGAACCTGTCGAGGTACAATCCGAAGATCAACCCGAGATATCGTGATTTTGAGATGAGGTTTGCTACACACATATTGTATGAATGCTCGTATGTTATTATATTGATTTAGGAATGACTGGCTTATTGATGTGTTTAATGCGTGATAAATAGGATGGATGTGCCCTATGCTATACATGAGATGTTATTAATTCATTATTATATGATTTGTAGAATGTCTATTATCTTGTTATGATGATAGAAAATTTATGATAATTATTGAAGACCCTTGTGAAAGGCTGAGATGATTTATTTATGAATTTAATTTGGTTTATGCTGTGAAAAAGAAGTGATTGGACTTAGGATGTTAAACCACCATGAGACAGGTTGAATAAATTGCAATGACTAAGAATATGTGTAAATAAACCCGATGTGTGTATCTCAAGGTTGGTGTGTAGTCCATGTCCCTAAAATAACTTAATGTGATAATTATGTTGAATGTATGAAACGTAATGAAATGTTATGCTGTTATCATTGTAAAATTATGTTCATTATGTGATTATGACATATATGTTGCCTATGTAATTGTGAATATGATCATTTTTGTATTACTCACTGATATGTGTCTAGGAGGTTATCTAGGATGTGACTATGGGATATTGTGTTAATAGGCATGATGATATTTAGAATTACTAGTGTTGGAATGAGACCCAAAATGCTTACTGGACTTGATGATGTACATTTCTCTTGTTTGGGCCCCACTAGTATGAGCCCCCACTCCCTAGAGGAGGTTGGTGTGACAGGATAATGGTTTTGTTTAAGGAACCCTATTGGAACGGTGGCGTCGGCTAAGGGACTTGGTCCTGTAGGTATGCCGTCGAAGAGTATATCTCCTGTCATGCTTCAAGTTGTAGGTCGCTCTCACAGCTGTTTGTGGTTATGGTTGAGGAGTATAGCCCCTCACATGCTTCGCGCTATAGATCGCTCTCACGACTATTTTGTACACTTGGTGTACAATTCGAGAAGGGTTAGATACTCGTGAGCCTATGCCGGCGGTACTAACTTAGTAAGACGCATTGCGCAGGATTAGATACTCATGAGCCTATACGGGCGATACTGACTTAATAAGCCGGATTACGCAGGGTTAGATACTAGTGAGCCCTACTTGGGCGGTATTAACGTGGTAAGTCGTATATTGATCACCTTAGAGCTGACTTAATCACCAGAGTGGTGAAAAGGCGCAGGGTGAGGTAGATTGTATATGTTGTATGAAGATCTCCCACTTGTAAGTCGTGGCCTATGTCCCCAAGGGATCATGATGTCTGATAGCCCATTCCATAAAGGTGTCCTTAGGTGGACATTGTATTCACAATGATGATGTTGATAGCATAGCAGTGTTGCATGGCATAATTTATATTCCATTTCATACATTATTATTTTGTGCGTGCGTGGGTGTGTAGCACGCATATTTCCTCACTGAGTATTGTCGTACTCACGTCCTTGCAATTTCAAGTAATGTTGCACCGGATGGGTCCGAGGGACCACGAGGAAGAGCTTAGTTATTATGCTGCTTAAGACGCCCTACATATTTGAGTTGATTATTTTATTTATTTATTTATTTAATTTGAGTTGGTGACGTTGCTTTTACTATTTTATTTTTTGAAGGTTTGTTATAATAAATTCTAGAATGTTTGATAACATTTATGGTAGAGAATTTATATCCCCTTTGAGATGTTAATGGTATTTAAGATCATCTATGAATTTTGAGTTTGAGTTGTGAGCACACTTGTATTTCCCACGTGTGATATTCGAGAAAGTAAAATTATTCCTCGTCACGTGCTTATTTTGGGTCAGGGCGTGATATTATTTTGCCTTGGGTGTGAGACAAGATTAGTTATAATTCTCATTAGTTATGGTTTGATTTTTAGTTATGGTTTGGCTTGACATATCATGCCTGTTAAATGGCATATCTAATATGGGATTTATTCTATTCTATATGGCTTATGTGAAAATATTTCCGCAACTCTGATCATTTGTGCACCATGTGATTTATAATGAATGAAAGATATGGAACAGTGCAATTTTCATGTTGAAAAAAAAAAAGTGAGCTGACTTGAGCCATGTATGAATATTCCCAATTGGATGTTTGTTTAGCTTCGTGAGGCCCCGTATGTTGTGCTGGAAAGGTCAGGTCCTTACAATTATCATTGACATTTGGCATTTGGATTTGGCATGTTTCTTTTTTTCTTCATGGACCAACTACCTATCTTACACCCAGTAAATGATGAACTCGGAAATGTCCATGAATTAAAGCAGATTTCATTTCCCTACAGGATACAAACATAACATCAAAGTCCACAAGAAAACAAAATATTTACCGCTTGCAAAATCCTATCAGATGTGTCGCCTCCAAGTGCCCTAAGACCAGCGGTCGCCTGCAGTGAAAATGGGAAAGGTACATTGATAAAAGATAGATAAGATGAAGGACGAGATGACCTTCATGCAAAATCCAGAAAAACATGTGGCAGTGATATCTAAACTATACCCCAACTCTGACTGGGTTTTATGACGCAATGCATGGGGAACCACGCTTTCAGCATCCTCCAGAAGTAACTTCAGCGACTCTGCAGCTTTTTGGGGGTTGCTAGCATATGAACTCAAACCTGGAGTTCGCTGCAAATACAGGACAAAATGTGAGTTGTTCGAAATTGGAACTTGTTGAAGGTAAGTTACATATTTGTCTCTCATTTCAGGCCACAGCATCTGATAACAACAAATGCAGTTTGCCAAATAAAAAATGTAGTTGACTTTTGGACAGAAAAAATATAAGTATGATGTGCTTGAGAGAGAATTGAATGAATTCCATCAAGTATAAGAACTTCTAAAACTGTACAAGACAACAAGATGGTTATGTCCATCAAGAGAGTGGATACACAACAACACAGGCTATAGAGACCTCCCTATGGTTATTATCAATTACATATTATTTGTCTATCCCAAATATCCTGTTTGGTTGCCACTCTTGTGCATATCCTACAAAGGTATTGGAGACTTTGCAGTGCAAGCCCTGCAGAAAACTTTAGCCAGGTATTAATTGAGCTGACAAGGAATCTCCATGAGTTCCATTCGAACAGGGTCAGATCACTATTTTTCTCATAATACGAAAAAATTTAATTGTTTGACATCACTAAGGTCGTCTAACCAAGATACAAGTGTCAGCTTTGGTTATAATGCAGATATATTAGGTACCCATGATCACCTGCAAGAATGCAGTCCTTCATTATTTGAACAAGGACTTGGTGATTTGGATTAAAGAATGGTCCCTCATGCCCAAGCAAGAAAAGGTGTCTTCTTTTTCTAAAAGAAATGCAAGGAAAGATACTTCAGAAAATAAATCATTTTTAAAGGGCGTTGCTTAGGTAGGATAGAGAATCATTATAGGTATTAGAGGGTTAGGATAGGTGAAAGAATGGATCAATAAGAGTTAAGAGTGATTGATAGGATTAGGATTTGAATTATTTAGGAAGCGATGGGTAGCTACTAAATAAAAGAGTATATTTCCCATTTTTACCAATTCTGTCATTGTACCATTATTTATAATGAATTTGTTAATAAGAAAAGATAAAGAAATTTTCCCAAAACACAGCTTCTGCCTACGAGGTTAGTTTCTTCTTCTTGAACTGAAACCAAAGCTTGGAAGGTTGATTTCTCCTCGAATTAAAATCTCTATATCCATTCTTTTATTTTTATTTATTTTTCCATTATATTCATTGGGTTTCTAAAATTTGGTACCATGATTGATTCATCCTCGCTTTTACTTCCCTTTCTTTGTTATATCTCTGCTCAGCTCTCTTGGTTGACTATCACCGCACTCAAAAGTTAAAGAATGAAGATTGCATGAACGAGAGACGATCGCAGAAACAGCACCAGAAGAGGAGTGGCCATTGTAGCATTCCTTAGCCATAGGTGATAGTTTTCCATTTATCTTTAATTTTTTTTCCATTATGAAGTAATGTCTATAAATTAGAGATGAATAAGCCTTGTAATATTCAAGACTTTTATCATTGAATTTTATCAAAGATTGAAGTTTTTTTCATCTCCCAAGTTTGGTGAGTTATTTTCCTTTTGATTTTAATTTGCTCTTGTTTGAATTTAATTTAATTTAGTATTAATTAATCGCATGGTGAAATTCTTATTGTTCACATCTTGCATTGATTAAAACCCAATTAAATTTGAATTCCGCAATCAAATCAATTCATTAGAAGTTCTCCAAGTATAGACCGCACTTAAACCCGAGAGTGCCAACTTTTGGATTTCTTTACCAAAATTCCTAATTCAGCCTAAAAACCCGAATCTAAAATTCAACTTGCAGATTTGACTGCATCGGGTGGTAATCAAAGCCTAGATCCTACACTGACCCATTAGTTTGGGACCCATTATTGTTTCAATAGAGCACTCTACTTTTTGTTGAGACAAGATCTCCACTTCAACAATGCCGAAGGTAGGACGAGGCATGCCGATCGCCATGGCAGAAACACCGGAAACCTGCCAGATTGCGGAATTGACCAGCCAAAATACAAAGTAGACCCGCCAGAATGCAAAGCTGACTCGCCAAGCTGCAGAGTTGACACAAAGGTTGGAAGACGTTCTTACAGAAAATGTAAGACCGCGAGAGAAACAAAGCAAGAATCCGAAGGCGGATCCCACCAAGAAAACAACAGATCTTGTTCTTCAAGAAGAATAGTTGAAGAAGTTAGTTGCTCGTCAAAAATACACAGCGTAAACAGTGGCTCGGGCATTTCAACCTCATTCTCATTTTTCTTTGAAAGACATGTAGAACGTGAACCTGTTGTTGATTGGTATGAAACTCCTAGATATGATGAAGATCCAATCTTCAGCGATGAAGTTTTGATATCTCTAGCAAAAGAGGAACAACTGGACACTTTGATGCCTATGTACGATGATTACGGAGACATTGACGATTTTGTAAGTGTCTTTGACTTAGTCACATAGGTGGAAGGTGATTTAGTTGATCGGACAATGGAGATAACAGTCGAAGATGAAACTTTGTTGGTTGGAAAGTAGACGGATAACTCAGTTTAACCGGCATCTCATACAGTGATTGAGAAGACGACGCCTATGGATCGAAAAGAAGAAGCGACTCAAGAATCAACCAACGAATTAATTCAAGATTTGAAAGCGGTTGTGCACTTGAGATTGGTGGAACCTCTTCCATCAATACATGTTGTCGAGGACTTTGAAAATTTGTTTGAACCATATGTAGAGACCCTATTTGGGCAAATTTTGTAAAAAAATCTTATAGTCAAATTATTTTGGCTAACATTGTATTTGGAAGATAGGTTTCTACTAACAGGGTTCGAGATAAATTTAGAGGTGGTACTCACACTTATGTACCAAACCTACAAAATCAGTAAAAGCGACAAAGACAGAGTTGGTGGCCGAAGGCGCAGCTTGACATGTCCCTCAAAACCCAACTAAACTCGAGGGTGACTTTTCTCCAACCAGGAGGGACTGATGCAGGCATAGGATTCATCGAACCCAACAATGACCCGATCAAGATCCTAGTGGTCAAAATTGAGAAATTGACCCATCAAGCCCACAATCAAACTGACGGAGGAAAGCAAAGGCCATGGACGCGACCCATTGAAGTCACTCTTAACGGATTTGGATTTGGATCCATTCAAAAATACTCCGGGCTCTCAAAGCTTTTGGGCCCAAGTCCAATTACTATTCAAAGATTAAACTCATGAAATTTGAGGTCACATGAGTGTCACGGCAGCAATGCAGCCATTCTCGTGTGGGACCAACTCATTGCATGCTTGACCGTTCACCAAGGAAGCCAATCGTTGGAAAAAACTGTATGGAAAGGGCAAGACAAGATTAAGGATGAGAGAATGGATTGGGGGGGAGGACACATTTCAGTAATTCATTTTGCTGATTGACATGGCAAAGGAAATTCTGGATTTCAATGAGCAAAGAGGGAAGGTTGGGTTGGCCTTGTTGTGTCTTTCTAGAGAGAAGAGCTAAGGATGAAAAACAAGGAGTTGGCGCCCAGCCTGCATGCCTGTGTTGCACAAACAGCAAGGAGGAGAAAATAAATGGAAGGAAATAAGGGAGATGAAGGTAAAGAAGGTAAGGAAAGAACATATTGGGAAGGAGAACATTCAAATAGGCTGGATCGTTCCAGAAGAAGACCGAGGGACCGATTACATACATATGAGAAAAAAAGGAAGAGAAGAGGCAGACAGCGAAAGAGAGAGAGAGGGAGGAGGGTTGACTGCCCAAGAGAGCCAAAACCTAATTTGGTATTTAGTTTTATTTTTTTATTTCCTTTTATTATTCTTATTTCAGATTAAGCATTATAAATAAGGTGTGGACCGAGAATTATATTTAGACTTTTGATTATTTGAATTTATCAACCCTACAGCTTTTGTTCATTTCCCCGGTACGGTGAGTTGATTATCTTTTGAATTTCATTTTGTTAATTGTATTAAGTTATTTTTAATTAGATTAATTGGATTGTCTTAATTGCATTTGAAATTGAATTCTCATTAGTACATTTTTCCCTTATCTAATTAAACATGTACTCCACGATTCAAAATAATTCATTAGAGGTTCTCCGAGTTTAGACCGCACTTAAACCCAAGAACGCCAATTTTTGGGCTTCTTTACCGAAATCTATGATTCAGCCAAAAAACCCGAATCTAAATTTCAACTTGCAGATTTGCACTGCATCAGGCGGCAAGGGATAAAGATGCAGTTGTGAGTGATAGATATAGGTCAGAGGGAGGTCGGGCTCAATGGCGCTTTGATTTTAGAATAAACCTTACGAACTTTGAACATGAATGTTTAGAAGGCTTGCAATCCCTTTTGAGGGATTTTCCCTTATCCATCGAGGAGGAAAACGAATTAATTTGGACAGGGGAATCCTCTGGAGTCTTTTCGGTCAGATCAAACGTTGGGAGAGTTAGTATCTCAAGCAACAATTTCTCATTCTCGGGTCTCGCTTGGAAGAACCTAGCCCCACCGAGAGTACAAGCATTTTTGTAGTGCGTACTGCAAAGAAAGACCCTTACTAGATTAGCCTTAAAAGGGAGGGGTTTACTCAACTCAAAAGATGACCTCTATTGCCCCTTATGTAACCAAGCGGAGGAAGACGCTGACCATCTATTCTTAAAATGCCCCATGGCGAACCAACTATGGAAAAAATTTCTCAATCTCATGGGAACACCGTGGGTTCTTGACAATACTTGCACCGGGGTTATGCGATCAAGGTCCATCTCATACCTTGCACCCAGAAGGAAAATTGCCTAGAATACAATTTCCGCAGCAACCTCTGGACTATTTAGAAGGAGAGGAATGCTAGAATTTTTCAATCAAAGGAGATAGGGGCCGAGGAATTATTCCAGAAAGCCAAATGGAGATTATACACTTTGCTTTTGTCAGGGAAAGACTTCACAGGATCCAAGATAATGGATTTCTATCAATCTTGGGAAGGTTCTATGACAGGAGCCCCAAAAAAGACCAAGCGATCAACCACCTAAGTACCACCACAATAGGGGTGCTTTAAATTCAATGTGGATGGGGCAACTAGGGGAAAACCGGACAGGCAGGAATTGTCGATGTCCTGCGTGATCATAATGGGGAGCCATTAGTCATGTTCCTAAAGTCGATTGGCAGAAGAGAATCGAATGAGGCGAAATTGTTGAGCATTAGGAAAGCCTTGATTATTTGGAACTCCTTACGGTTGGGCAAATTGGTTGTGGAAAGCGACTCGGCAAATGCAATCAGATGGGTATGAGGAATGAAGAAACCCCCATGGAAGTTGGCAACAATGGTTAAGGAGATAAAGGCTCTACTTATGGGCCAACAAATCTCATTGATTAAAGTTAGCAGATCGCCCAATGGTGTTGCAGACTTCTTTGCAAAACAGAGAGTAGACTCAACAAACCAGGGCGTTGACCATATGTGACTCATAGTATTAGTGACTTTGGGGTGGAATCTTTCTCTTCTTATGACTTTTGATATTGGTCAAATGAGATTTTGGGGCAGGCGACTTTGTATTTTCTTTATTTTCCTTGGGTTCACTACTTCTAAACCCATGCTGTCTCTTTATCTCTTTTTCTTCAGCGTACCTTCTCTTTTTTAATGAAAATTTTAAGTTACTGCTCCAAAATAAAAAAAATGCATAGGCCACAGAACTAACAAATCAAGATCTAATAATAACCTAAAAAGTTCACTTAAAGTTCCCTTATGGAGTAGAATTGGAGACACAATGTGAGAATGCAATTGTGCAAACCAGATTCCAGAAAATGCTAAGGATAAAAAATGAGACTTACCAAAACTAAACAAATGTTGATCTAATCCCAAATTCCCATCAAGCTTTTTATCCAAGGATTTGAAATTTCTAGCAAAGCCTTCATTTCAAATAACAATTGGAATTGGAGACCGAATGCATAATTGTGCAAAGATCACAAATAGAGCCTACTCAAACCAAACAAATACTAATTTAATCCAATCTCATCTGTTGATCATATTCTACTCCTAACACTCAATAGAGTAAATCAAACCTTGACAAAGTAAATCAGACTCTAAACTGGAAAGAGAACATGGATTGAGATCCTGACTGAAACAAAATTGAATGATCCACATATTTGGTGGCTCACAATTCTATATGGAATTGGAGTTATGTAAAATTCTAACCTATATAATAATACAAAGTAATATAATAAAAAAAATACAGAATTCCAAAAGATACTGATTCGACCTCGCAATTTCAGACCACCAACAGACCAGTTCTCAAAAACTAACTGCATCCATCAATTCTATACAGATGTAAAAGATCCCTCAACACAGTGAAGTGAAACAGCATGTGAGAATGTAATTCAGATTTTACACTAGAAAATTTTGATTGATTTGGATCCACATTCAGGGAGAACCATCTTTAAGATCTTACTAAGATCACAGATCCCGAGATATTGAACCAACAGTTCCCTGACAGATCGGGATCCAAACAACGGCTAGCAAAATTAAATACACATATTCCAAATACCAAACAGCTTTGAAAAAACGGGGGCTATTGCACGCTTAATAAATATTAGGCATCCAGAAGCTGCATTTTCGGTCAATTGCCAGAAAAGTAAGGGGCCGGCAACAATTACCTGCTTGAAGAGCTCAAGCTCTTTTCCAATGGGATGTAGATCCAAATTCTCATCAAAGCAGTAGACATGCACCCTGCTGCCAGAGCTGCCAGCATCGAAGATGACGGCATAGCTTTTTGACCGGCGCCTTTCTGGGGCAACCTTGCGGTTGCCAACTAGGTCCGGCCCTGCGCCTCCATCAGCAATTTGGCCGTCAGGAACACGGGGCATAAGGAAGAGGACAAAGGAGATGAGAAGTAGTGGGAGTGAGATAACGAGGATTACACCCCGGTAGCGGAAGATCTTATCAGAGAGAGGCTCCTGGCGCGGCCGCTTCATCCTGTCAGGATCAGACGGCTGAGATTGCGCCTGAGCGTCTAAGAGTTCTGCAGCGGACGGCGATCTGTAGCGGATCTGAGCGCTGTTGACGGGTGCCTTCAAGGATTGAGAATCTTGTAGAGGCTCCAGCTTAGTATAGGAGATTATCGGGTCGAGTATTCGGATCTCAGATAGGGTAGAACAGAGAAATGCAATTAGGATCTGTGTCTGCAGACGTCTTTAACGGGAGAAAGTAGTTCAAAGAAGAGAAGAAGATCGGAAGGAGACAGGAAGTACAGAAATCGCGGGGCACGGCGAGCAGAAACAAAATGGAGAGAGGCCGTGAGCGGAGCGCCTGCGTGGAGATGCAACACTGCAGAGTGGATCAGATCTGAGAGGAAGATCTGCTCGATGGGTACAGGAGACGGTCACTAGTCACAGCGTCAACGGGCGAAAGGGTCAGATCGAAGTTGGTAAACCGATCTGGGTGGGCGGAGATCTCGCCTATGAAAAGTCGCAGTCCCAGGGCGCCGTGCACACTGAGATCTGGAAGAGCGAGAAGCAAAAGTAGAGACGAGTCTGGGCGACCAGCAATGGGGACTGGCGAAGAGAATTGCCTGAGAAGAAGAGAGCCCGTGGGCAGGCCAAGATCGGAAGAAGGTCTGTGCGAGACAGGCGCACAAATAACCAGAGTCCAGGAGCGTACCGAACGGCGGTTGCAGTCAAACGGAAGGGTGTAGGAAAAAATAAAAATGAGGAAGAATAATAATCTAACTTAGGACGTGCAAATTTGATGGTGTCTTCCTCAAGACAATTTCATTTATAAAGAAAATTACAATCAAAGAACAAAGTGATTTACGGAAGTAGAAATAAATAAAGAAAATGTCCAATATTGATATCGGTTGTATGTTGTATCTTCATATGCAATCAATGGTGAACTGATACCATATACGTTAACAGGGAATGAGATTTATTTACAGCCGTTGGATTCCATTTCTTCAGTTACAAGGAGACAAAGCAGAAGTACAGTAAAAAGTGCTAGACTTAGGCTGCGTTTGGATGGGGGTAGGGGATAATCCCCTATTACCCCTTGTTACTCCCTTTTGGTAATAAGAATGGAGGAGTAAAAATTCAAAATTTTACCCCTCTTATCTCCCTTTTCAATACCCCATGGGGCAAAGGGTATTCAAGAATAAATATCCCTCCTTATCTCCCTTTTTGCTCATAATTTTTTTTTTTTACATTTTATTTATTTATTTATTTTGTTAAGTACTTGACTTTTATTTTTTTTAAAAGCACTCTATTATTTCCATTTGATAAATTTCATATCACCAAATAACAAATTATATTTTTTTACGAAGATATATGAAGAATTTTTTTAATTCATTTATGGAAATTTAAAATAATAATTATGGTTTTTTATTTATTTTTTATTTTTTAAGGAAACATTTCCTCTATTTATCTCGTACCTTCATCTATTTTTCAATTATATATTATATAACTTTCTGAAACGTATTTGTCAAAATGTTTTATTTTTAAGGGGTGATTCTGTCGAAATTTCGATAGGATCTCAAAACTCTGAAAATTTTGAGATTTATGATAATCTCTTTTAAGGTAATTAACAATTTATTCTATTAGAAGATTATTTTAAAAATGTGTCAACATTTTCAACGTGATGTATTTGGGTGAGAGGTAAATTTTTACAGGGGTTACCCTTAAGTAGGGGTAAACTGACATATTAACAATTTTATAAGAATTAATAATTTTATTAAATCTATATAATATAAAAATAAAATTTCTACAACATTTTCAATGTGATACATTAGGGTGAGCGGTAAATTTTACCAAGGGTTATCCTTGAGTATGGGTAATTTTACGTATAGATAAATTGACATATTAATAATTTTATGAGAATTAATAATTTTATTAAATCTATATAATATAAAAATAAAATTTCTACAACATTTTCAACGTGATGCATTTGGGTGAGGGGCAAATTTTTAAAGAAGTTACCCTTGAGCAGGGGTAATTGTACGTAGGAGTAAACTGATATATTAAGAATTTTATAAGAATTAATAATTTTATTAAATCTATATAATATAAAAATAAAATTTTTACAACATTTTCAATGTGATGCATTTGGGTGAGGGGTAAATTTTTACAGGGGTTACCCTTGAGCAGGGGTAATTATACGTATGGGTAAACTGACATATTAATAATTTTATTAAATCTATATAATAAAAAAATAAAATTTCTACAACATTTTCAACATGATACATTTGGATGAGGGGCAAATTTTTACAGGGGTTACCCTTGAGTAAGGGTAATTGTACGTAAGGGTAAACTGACATATTAACAATTTTATGAGAATTAATAATTTTATTAAATCTATATAATATAAAAATAAAATTTGTACAACATTTTCAATGTGATGCATTTGAGTGAGGGGTAAATTTTTATATGGGTTACCCTTGAGCAGGGGTAATTGTACGTAAGGGTAAACTGACATATTAATGATTTTATGATAATTAATAATTTTATTAAATCTATATAATATAAAAATAAAATTTCTCCAATATTTTCAACGTGATACATTTGGGTGAGGGGCAAATTTTTAAAGGGATTACCCTTGAGAAAAGGTAATTGTACGTAGAGGTAAACTGACATATTAACAATTTTATAAGAATTAATAATTTTATTAAATCTACATAATACAAAAATAAAATTTGTACAACATTTTCAATGTGATGCATTTAGGTGAGGGATAAATTTTTACAGGGGTTACCCTTGAGAAAGGGTAATTGTACGTAGGGGTAAACTGACATATTAATAATTTTATAAGAATTAATAATTTTATTAAATCTACATAAAATAAAAATAAAATTTTTACAACATTTTTAACGTGATGCATTTGGGTGAGGGAAAATTTTTATAGGGGTTACCCTTGAGAAATGGTAATTGTACTTATGGGTAAACTGACATATTAATAATTTTATGAGAATTAATAATTTTATTAAATCTATATAATATAAAAATAAAATTTCTGCAATATTTTCAACGTACTGTATTTGGGTGAGAGGCAAATTTTTACAGGGGTTACCCTTGAGAAAAGGTAATTGTACGTAGGGGTAAACTGACATATTAACAATTTTATGAGAATTAATAATTTTATTAAATCTATATAATATAAAAATAAAATTTATACAACATTTTCAATGTGATGCATTTGGGTGAGGGATAAATTTTTACAGGGGTTACCCTTGAGCAAGGGTAATTATACGTAGGGGTAAACAGACATATTAATAATTTTATTAGAATTAATAATTTTATTAAATCTATATAATATAAAAATAAAATTTCTGCAATATTTTCAACGTAATGCATTTGGGTGATGGGCAAATTTTTACAAGGGTTACCCTTGAGAAAAGGTAATTGTACGTAGGGGTAAACTGACATATTAACAATTTTATGAGAATTAATAATTTTATTAAATCTACATAATACAAAAATAAAATTTCTACAACATTTTCAATGTGATGCATTTGGGTGAGGGATAAAGTTTTACAAGGGTTACCCTTGAGCAAGGGTAATTGTACGTAGAAGTAAACTGATATATTAATAATTTTATGAGAATTAATAATTTTATTAAATCTATATAATATAAAAATAAAATTTTTACAACATTTTTAACGTAATGCATTTTGGTGAGGGGAAAATTTTTACAGGGGTTACCCTTGAGAAAGGGTAATTGTACTTACGGGTAAATTGAAATATTAACAATTTTATGAGAATTAATAATTTTATTAAATTTATATAATATAAAAATAAAATTTCTGCAATATTTTCAATGTGATGCATTTGGGTGAAGGGTAAATTTTTACAGGGGTTACCCTTGAGCAGGGGTAATTGTACGTAGGGGTAAACTGACATATTAATAATTTTATGAGAATTAATAATTTTATTAAATCTATATAATATAAAAATAAAATTTATACAACATTTTCAACGTGATGCATTTGAGTGAGGGGCAAATTTTTAAAAGGGTTACCCTTGAGCAAGGGTAATTGTACATTGGGGTAAACTGACATATTAACAATTTTATGAGAATTAATAATTTTATTAAATCTGCATAATATAAAAATAAAATTTCTGCAACATTTTCAATGTGATGCATTTGGGTGAGGGATAAATTTTTAAAAGGGTTACTCTTGAGCAGGGGTAATTGTACGTAGGGATAAACTGACATATTAAAAATTTTATGAGAATTAATAATTTTATTAAATGTATATAATATAAAAATAAAATTTCTGTAACATTTTCAAAGTGATACATTTGGGTGAGGGGTAAATTTTTATAGGGGTTACCCTTATATAGGGGTAAACTGATATATTAACAATTTTATGAGAATTAATATTTTTATTAAATTCATATAATATAAAAAATAATAATTATAATTTTTATTAAGAGATATGTTGATATTTTTTATTTATTTATTAGGATTTAAAATAGTAATATCAAAAAAATCTTTATTTATATTTTTAATATTAGAATGCAAGTGTTAATTTTAAATTATAATTATGAAAAATAATTTATAAAAATTAGATAACATTATTATAAGTTATATTATTAGAATTTACTTCATAAATATTATTTAATAATTATATTTTATAAAAAAAATAAAAAATTATTAATATATCAGGTTACCCTTACTTGTAGTTACCAAAAAAGATTTTTTACCCGTAGAGTAAGATTTTACTTTACCAATAGAATTACCAAACAAAATAAGGGTAATCCCACTTCAAGGGTCACCCCTACTCAAGGGTCATCCTTACTAAGGGGTAACCCCTATAAGGCTGCGTTTGGATGGGGTAAGAGGGGGTAATCCCTGGTTACCCTTCTTACTCTTGTTTGGTAACAAAAATTGAGGGTAAAATTTTAAATTTTACCTCTCTCATCATTATTTTGAATATTTCCATGGAGCTTGGAGTATTCACTCTAGAATACCCCTCCTTACCCTTTGTTTTGCTATTTCATGAGAATTTTTTTTTTACATTTTATTTTTTTATTTATTTTGGTGAGTAGTTGGCTTTTATTTTTTTTTTAAAAACACTATATTATTTCCATTTGATAAAGTTCATATCACCAAACAACAAATTATATTTTTTTATTAAAAGTTATGTAGAATGTTTTTATTCATTTATTGAAATTTAAAATAATAAAAGTGATTTTTTATTTATTTTTTATTTTTTAAGAAAACCTTGCCTTATTTACCCCGTGCCTTCCTCTATTTTAAAATTATATATTATATAATTGAAAAATTAATAGATTTCAAATAATTAGTTATTTATTTTTTATATTATATAGATTTTCAACATGATGCATTTGGATGAGGAGTAAATTTTTACAGGGGTTACTCCAGGTTACCCTTAAGTAAGGGTAATTATAAGTAGGGGTAACCTAATATATTAACAATTTTATAATAATTAATAATTTTATTTAATCCATATAGTATAAAAATAAAAATAAAATTTCTGAAACGTATTTGTGAAAATATCCTATTTTTAAGGGGTGATTCTGTCGAAATTTTGATAGGGTCTCAAAACTCTTAAAGAGTTTGAGGTTCATGCTAATCTCTTTTAGGGTAATTAACAATTTATTCTTTTAGAAGTTTATTTTAAAAATGTGTCAACATTTTCAACATGATGCATTTTAATAAGAGGTAAATTTTTATAAGGGTTATACGGGGTTACCCTTAAATAGGGGTAACCATAAGTAGGGGTAACCTGACTTATTAACAATTTTATGATAATTAATTATTTTTATTAAATCTATATAATATAAAAATAAAAATAAAATTTTATTAAACATATTTGTCAAAATGTCTTATTTTTAAGAAGTTCAGCTCGTGACAATTTTTAATATTAATTTTATATTTGTTGTGATTTATTAAACTATTATAAGAGTTTATTATATTATATATTTTATGGTACCAATAAACAAATTATATTTTTTTATGAATAGATATGGTGATATTTTTTTATTCATTTATTGGAATTTAAAATAATAATATCTATTTTTTCTTTATTTATTTATTTACTGCTAGAATACAAGGATGGTCAATTGGGCCAAGGATGGTCAAATTGGGCCCAAATACCCATTTGGGACCCAATGGATCAAGATGGTGTAAGCCCTAAGGTAAATGGATAGGAGGTAAATGTAATTGGGCTATGGGCCCAATGGTGGTCCAATTGAAATGAATTGAATGGGTTCAAATCACCTAAGTTAATTTGAAGTTGACCAAGGTGAAATAGTCCAATGGGACCCACCTCCATCTCATCAAGTGAGGTGGCGTGTGGACCCAAGGTTTAATGGGGCCGGCCACCATGGTTGACTTGGTCAACCATGGGTGGATTTCATAGAGGGAATTGAATGGAATTAAATTAGGTGGGGATTAATTAACCTAAGTTAAAGGCCGGGCTTCGTTCCACGCACACTTAGGGTTGGCCAGTTAAGGGCCGGGCTTTAGAAGCTCGGACTTAACTAGCGTCGTGACGTCCGCGCCCTTTGTCACTTCTTAATTCAAAAAAAAAAAAGACTCTGATTTACGGTGAAAAGGGGCGGGTGTTACAGTTGGTATCAGAGCGAATATCGGAAGATTGAATCTCTTGAAGTAGATTAAGACGGTTGCATGTCTCACTCGCAGCTAAGAATCCCAACTGACCGACTCTTCAGAGTCCGCTGCAGGGGGGTCGGGTTAATTTACTTCGATTGACTCAAACTGAAGTATTCAATTTGAGAACAACGTTCGACGAAAAGGAATGATAACGGGGGAAGAAAGATTCATTTTATGAGAGATTTATCAGAACATAGCAAGATAGGGTTGAATTTCCCCGGAAAGGAGAACATGGTAATTTGATACTTAGGATTTTTCCCCCAAATTTGAACAGCAAACAATAGGAATTTAGATATTTCCCCCAAAAACAAAAGAAAACCAAGTGTGCATATTTGGCAACTTCCCCCCAAATGGAAAGAAAAACATTTGATACTTAGGGAAATTTCTTCACAAAATATATGAATACAACAACTCTATGAAGGAACTAAATCAGTAAATATTTTCAATGGTTTAGGAAATGCCTACAAGAAGAAGGACTGGCCGGAACCCCCGGGTAGAGGAAGAGGTGCCACCACCTCGTCAGGAAGAGGGAGTACCACCACCTCATCAAGAGGAAGTACCGCCACCTCATCAAGCAGAGGGACAGAATAGTATAAACATACAAGGTGTACCTCCCGAGTTAAAAGACATAGTTCAAGCGGCAGTCGCTTCTGCTCTACAACAACACCTGGGCGGAAGTGCAACCACCAGCGACACCAGTAAACGGAAGATGGTCAAAGACTTCCAGCAACAGCGCCCTCCCTACTTTAGAGGAAAAGAAGGGGTTGTAGGAGAAGATCATTGGTTGAAGAAGATCACTCAGATCTTGAATCTGCTTCAGGTTTCTAGTCCTACTGATAGGATCTTACTGGCTACATCTCAACTGATCGAGGATGCCGGTAATTGGTGGGAGGTTGCAGAAAAGCAGCAAGCACTCGTGCCGAGGGCTAAGGATTGCTATTACATGGGAAGGGTTCTCAGCTACCTTTCTGGAGCAGTATTTCCCGGAGGAAGAAAGAGAGAGAGCCAGACTCAAGCTTTTATATCATTAGTACAAGGCAATATGACGGTGGCAGAATACCATATGGAATTCCTTCGTCTATCTGTCTATGCATTTTACATGGTGGATACTGAACACCGGAGGGCCCGTAAGTTTGAGCGGGGCCTTCGGCCGAACATCAAGGCTAGGGTGACAGTATTCAAGGAACCTACATTGGCAGGGGTGGTCAGCAGGGCCACTATAGTGGAGCGGGAATTGAATGAGATAGTGCGGTTTGACAACCGCCGAGGGCAGGGTGGGCGGGGAGCATTTCAACCCAACAAGAGGTTCCGCCCGAATTTCAACAGACCCTCACCTTCTACTGGATCTATAGGGGGCTTTCGCCCCAATCACCCCTCCCCGTCAGCATCAGTCACCCAGGTTCCACGGGGTGGGAGCACTTGCTATCAGTGTGGCCAACAGGGCCACTTCAAGAGGGAATGTCCACAGCTCAGCAGACCCTCTAACTTCAGGGGTTCTTCCCGCCCTCCAGCTAAACCAGTTCAGTCGCGAGGAGGCAGAGCATATAACCAGAAGGGGCGGGCGACAAACCCTATAGGATCGGGGCAGCTCTTTGCCATAACTCCTCCAGCAGCGGCGGATCACTCTGTGATTAAAGGTATGGCCGTAGTTGGTAGTTCCTATGCTGTGGTATTGTTTGATTCTGGAGCATCTCATTCATTTATATCTGTTGCATTCATATCTGCTACGGGCACGTTAGTACAGAATCTTTCTACCTCACTTACCATTGTATCCCCTGTTAGAGACACATCTTTGGGGCTCATATGCACGGTACTGAACACTGAACTCGCTGGATTCATATTCGAGTTCAACTATTTAGTAATCGATATGGCTGAGTACGATGTTATATTTGGCATGGACTGGTTGGCTACGTATCAGGCCCATATTGATTGCCATCTTCGTAGGGTGATATTTTGGTCACCAGAAGGAAAGCGGTATATAGTGCCTGCTGACAGACAAGGCATTCCTAGAAGGCTGCAGGAAGAATTGAACCACCTTGTCTTGAACAACATTAAATTAGACAGGGCACCAGGGGTTGAACTTCCAGCGGTGGTAGCAGAATTTGCCGAGGTATTTCCAACAGAGCTCCCTGGTTTGCCACCCAAGAGGGAGATAAACTTTGAGATAAAATTATATCCTAGCACTGCTCCAGTATCGTTGCCACATTATAGGATGGCACCAGCTGAGATGACCGAGTTGAAGAAGCAGATTGATGAACTGCTCAGATTGGGTTTTATTCGGAATAGCACATTAGCATGGGAAGCCCCGGTATTATTTGTGAAGAAGAAGGACGGTACCTTGCGGATGTGTGTGGATTACAAGAAATTGAATCAATTGACTGTCAGGAACAAGTATCCCTTACCAAGGATTGATAATCTATTTGATCAACTTAGGGGTTCCTCTCACTTCTCCAAGATTGATCTGATGTCCGGATATCATCAAATCCGGGTCAGAGAGGAGGACATAGAGAAAACAGCCTTCAGGACACGGTATGGTCTATATGAGTATGTAGTCATGCCGTTTGGGCTTACTAATGAACCAGCTGTGTTCATGGACCTGATGAATAGGATATTCCGGCCTTACTTTGATCAATTTGTGATCGTATTTATTGATGACATCCTGATCTATTCCAAGAGTCAGGAAGAACATCCTGAACACCTGCGGATAGTTCTGGACACCCTGAAGAGGAACCAGTTGTATGCCAAAGCCAGCAAGTGTGAGTTCTGGCTATCTAAGGTTAACTTCTTGGGACACGTTATATCGGAGGAAGGTATAGCGGTGGACCCGGCTAAGGTAGCGGTAGTGAAGGAGTGGAAAGTGCCGACAAATGTGACTGAGATCCGCAGTTTTTTGGGATTGGCCGGTTACTACAGGAAATTCATCATGGACTTCTCCAAGATTGCAGCTCCATTTACTCGACTCACTCAGAAATGAGTCAAATTTGAGTGGTCGGATCTGTGCAACTGGAGATTTGAGGAGCTAAAAGAGAAACTTACAACTGCTCCTATTTTAATTTTGCCGGAAAGAGGCAGAAATTATGAGGTGTATTGTGATGCCTCAGGAGAGGGACTGGGGTGTACACTCAGTCAAGGTAATCGGGCAGTGGCGTACGGATCAAGACAGATAAAAATTCATGAACGCCACTATCCTACACATGATTTGGAACTAGCAGCAGTGGTTTTCGCTCTCAAAAGCTGGAGACACTATCTGTATGGTGAGAAATTTGAGGTGTTTTCTGATCACAAGAGTTTGAAATATTTGTTTGATCAGAAGGAACTCAACATGAGACAATGCCGCTGGATGGAATATCTGGCAGATTATGACTTTGCACTCCGATATCATCCTGGCAAGGCGAATAAGGTGGTGGATGCTCTCAGCCGCATGTCACATGCGACAGTAACTAGCTTGATCAGGACAGAATGGGAGGTATTGAATACTATCAGAGAGTTCAAACTCTACCTCAATAATCATGGGACCATATATAGTTTGATTATACGATCCAATATGGTCTCCGAGATTGAACGGGAACAACGAACAAATCCAGAGGTGGAGGAGATATGGGCTAAGTTGTCTACCGGTGAGGTTGTACCGGAATGGGAATTACGACTGGGACAGGGTCTTGTGTTCCGAGGCAGGACATATGTGCCTAAGAGCTGCCGAAGAGAGTTGTTGATTGAAGCACACCAAACCAAGCTCTCTATCCACCCGGGCAGCACCAAGATGTATCATGATCTTAAGAGGCACTATTGGTGGCGTGGACTTAAGAAAGATGTGGCAGAGTTTGTTGCTCGTTGCCTAACTTTCCAGCAGGTTAAGGCGGAACATCAGAAACCACTGGGTTTACTCGCACCCTAACCAGTGCCGGAGTGGAAATGGGAGCACATATCTATGGATTTCGTATCAGGGTTACCTAGGTCATCAAAGGGCAACGATGCGATATGGGTCGTAGTGGACCGGTTGACTAAATCTGCGCATTTCCTTCCCATCAAGATGACAGATTCGTCGGAGACATTGGGTCGACGATACATCCGGGATATCATCAGACTACATGGTATTCCTCGAACTATTGTGTCCGACAGAGATGGCCGATTCACAGGCAGAGTATGGCAGGGCATGCAGTCAGCTATGGGGACCGACATATTGACTAGCACAACATTTCATCTACAGACTGATGGACAATCAGAGAGGACGATACAGACACTGGAGGATATGCTGAGAGCATGCATGCTAGACTTCAAGGGCGGATGGGAGGATCACTTACCACTGGTGGAGTTTTCTTACAATAATAATTACCAGGCAAACCTCCAGATGGCTCCATTTGAGGCTTTGTATGGTACGCCGTGTAAATCGCCAGTGTGTTGGACAGAGGCCGGTGAGCCTGCTATGATTGGACCGGAGTTAGTTGCGGAGACTACGGCGCAGATCAAATTGATACGGCAACACTTACTCACTGCGCAAAGCCGTCAGAAGAGTTACGACGACAAAAGGTGAAGGTTCCTCGAGTTTGGGTGGGAGATTTGGTGTTTTTGAAAGTCTCACCACGGAAGGGACACATGAGATTCGGGAAGAAGGGGAAACTGTCGCCTAGATTTGTGGGACCGTTTCCAATCCTGAAGAGGGGGGGTGGGGGGGGGGGTAGCTTATCAGTTGACGCTCTCTCCACAGTTATCATCATTACATGATGTATTCCATGTGTCCATGTTAAGGAAGTACAACCCTGACCCTTCACATGTCCTAAGTGTACAAGACGTCGATGTGCAAAGCGACGTGACCTATGTGGAGAAACCGATCAAGGTAATTGGGAGAGAACGAAGAGTACTGCGAAACCGCGCTATTCAGCTGGTCAAGGTGGTGTGGGAACGTCATGGCAATGAGGAAGCCACCTGAGAACTTGAGTCAGAGATGAGAGCCTCTCATCCAGAGCTCTTTATATGAGATGTTTTGAACCTCTACTTCGCTAGAATTTTCGGGACCAAAATTTCAAAAGAGGATTGTATTGTAATAGCCCGGAATTTGTAAATCAATGAATATGTGGTTATTATTTAATTTTAATGGTGGAAATGGGAAATTGGATGGAATAAAGGGTAAATGGACCAAAATTTGGACAAAGGCCCAAGTGTGGCCCAATGGACCATGGAGTTGATTTAAATCATTTAAATGGTCAATCGGGCCAAGGATGGTCAAATTGGGCCCAAATACCCATTTGGGACCCAATGGATCAAGATGGTGTAAGCCCCAAGGTAAATGGATAGGAGGTAAATGTAATTGGGCCATGGGCCCAATGGTGGTCCAATTGAAATGAATTGAATGGGTTCAAATCACCTAAGTTAATTTGAAGTTGACCAAGGTGATATGGTCCAATGGGACCCACCTCCATCTCATCAAGTGAGGTGGCGTGTGGACCCAAGGTTTAGTGGGGCCGGCTACCATGGTTGACTTGGTCAACCATGGGTGGGATTTCATGGAAGAAATTTAAGGGAATTAAATTAAATTAACCTAAGTAATGGTTTAATTAATTAAGTTAATCAAAAAGGTTGTCAAAGAGGGGAGACTAAAACTACCCATTGCAAAACATGAAAAAGAAAAACGTTGGCTAAGGTAGTTGGGTTAAAAAAAGAAAAAGAAAAAGCATGATAAATATCTTAGGGTTGGTGGGAAAGTTATGATAAAGGGTGACATAAGCAACCAAGGGGATAAGATGGGATTTCATCTTATCCCATCCTCATTTCATTCTCTCCCACTCTTGACCTTTCATGGCCATCCCCCATACTCCAAGAAAAGAAGAAGAAAATTAAGAAAGGAAGAGAAGAAGAGAAGAAAGAAGAGAAGAAGTGCAAGCATGGTCCACCATTCCAAGGTCAAGATCTACCATCTTCTTTCTCATGTCCATCCTCTCCTGTCTCTCTCAAATCAAGCCCTACTATGGCCAATCCTAAGTTAGGAGGGTTTCACCATTAATCAAGCATCTTGGCCTACCAAAGATCAAGAGGAAGGAGAAAGGAGGTTAAGGAAGCCGACAGGAGTGACGGAAGTCGGAGGAGACGACGGATTGTGAGTATTTCTTAAACAAGAAATTTTGGATTTTTAGGGTTTAAGATTTGGGATTCATTTTGTAAATTTAATGGTGGTCAAATGATTTTATGCCATGGATTTTAAATCCATCAATTTGAAAGATGGAAAGTGGAGGAAACTGTAATGGATAAATTAGGGTTAAAGAAAGAAAAAAAAATATAAATGGATTAAGGGTTATGTAATTAATGTGTGAATTTTTTTGGGGTTTTAAGGAATGAAGGACATTGTATAATTAGGTGATTAATTAAACATGGAAGTGTGTAAATTGAATGAATTAATGGACCATAGGGTTCGGCCATGTGGTTTTGGCCGAACCCCATGGTAAATGATTAATGGATTTAATTAGGGTTTTATAAGAATGGAAGTATGGAGAATGGTTTAGGGTTTTAAGGGCTTATTGATTAAATGTGGTTAAGTTTAAAGGGGTGTTTATAAGAAAAATGATGGAGAAGATTAACAACTTTTAAATGGACCTTAAGCATTGTAAATGGGGTTTCAAAAACAAAAAACTATGGAAAGATTTTTTGGATGGAATGTTGTGGAACCCTATGGTGATGAATGTTGGTAGTTTTGTTGTACCAAAATGAACCTAGTATTGATATTGGTAATGGACTCCAATGTAGTTAAAGATGAGGATTTTATGATGGTGTGATAATGGTTATGAATAATGGAAAATAAATGGGAGTGTTGGTAATGTTGATGAAAAAAGAAAGAGACCTAATGTTGATCAAAGGGGTGATCTAAAATGTATGATAAAATCCCCACATGGAGGGACTTGTGATGGAATTAAGTGATATATGGAAGAAAATGGGAAAAGGACACCATGGGTTCGGCCATGGTATGGCCGAACCCATGGCCCATTGGTGAGCCTTGTGATGGGTTAGATTGAAATGTGAATGATGTTTATGGCCTTCAAAGGGCATGAATGGATAATGGACTTAATGTGGGTAAATGCATGAAGTAAACCCCATGGGAATATTTGCGGAATGGGGTATTTTGAACCCATGACCCAATTTTATGAGACAATTGATGGGTTAAGTATGTGACTATATGGGTGTTTAAATTAATAAGGATTAGGCTAATTAGATGGTGGAATTTTAGTGATCTCGTGACATGTTAATGAATCATTGATGGATCCAAGATTTTGGATCTATCATGGGTCTAAGAATGGAGAAATAAAAATGAGTAATTAATCATGTAAAGGAGTAGTGGCAAAATTGTAAATAATGGCCAAATTCAAGAACTCCATGAAAAATGATCATGGACATAAGTGCAATTATGGTAACCTTAAGTATGCGATTAATGGATTTAAAATGTTAAAAACATGGACTTATTTTGTGGATGTAATAAGGTATTGGATATCGCGAGCGGTACGCGTGTCGGTAGCCGGATTATCGGACGAAACTGTAAAAAGGACTCGAGTCGGTATTCAGTAGGATTCCTACCTATTTGTAAGCCATGGATTAGATGCTATGTGATTGGTTTATTAGTTTATTTTTAGTAATTATATTGATTGGTTGTATGATGGGTTTTAAGATTATGATATGTTTAAGATGGATTATTATGGCTATGATTAAGTGCTATATAGAATATGGCTATGAATTATGTTTAAAGTTATGCATTATAAGTTTAGGCTATGTATGATATGTTAAGGTTATGAGTTATAAATATTACATAGCATAATGTATTACATCTCATGCATGGCATGGGCGGAAAAAAATAAACAAACCGGAGTCCATGCTCCGTCGGGGCGACCGAGAACAGGCATGGGGATAGCCTGATAGGCTATTACCGGAGTCCATGCTCCGTCGGGGCGACCGAGAACAAGCATGGGGATAGCCTGATAGGCTATTATCGGAGTCCATGCTCCATCGGGGCGACCGAGAACAGGCATGGGGATAACCTGATAGGCTATAACTGGAGTCCATGCTCCGTCGGAGCGACTGAGAATAAGCATGGGGATACCTTGACGAGGTCTTGCCGTCAAGGGGGATATGGCGTCATGATGGTAGGGATGATGGGTGGGATTCATAACATAGGCACCTATGGCATGGCATTCAATTTATAGTTTCATTATATGATGGTTTACCAGTTTTCATTGTGTTATTATCTGTATGATGTATTACTAATCCATGTGCTAGCCCTACTCGGAGTCCTACTAGACGCGTGGTCTAACGCCCTACTTCTACCCTAGCTGATGACGCAGGAAATGCCGGAGCAGAAGGACGGGACGGGAGTCAAGCTTAGGAACTTGGGAAGGCGGACTAATTATTTTGTTTAAGTTTATTTTGGGAAATGTGTATTTGTATAGTTTAGCTTGTCAGAGATGTAATATTTTAGACTTATTGCTATGATTTGGATCTTATTGTAGATACATGATGTTATGGCTTTTTAGTAATTAAATGATGAAATCTTCCCTGCTATCTGAAAACTGGTAGGATAGTCTTTATTACAATATTCCGCATTAAGTCATATTCCGCGAGCTCACGTCTACGTTTGAACCGTTCTCGTGGACTTCGTGCCATGCGCACGTAGGGTTGGCCAGTTAAGAGCAGGGCTTTAGAAGCTCGGACTTAACTCGCGTCGTGACGTCCGCGCCTTTGTCACTCTTTTATTAAAAAAGAAAAAAAAATAGACTCTGTTTTCGGTGAAAAGGGGAGGGCGTTACATAATCCCTATAAAAATTACCCCCCATCCAAATGCAATCGTAGTGTGTATACTACATTTCGAGGGGAAGACAAGGAAATGTTTTATATTATATTTTAAAATATGGGAAGTGTCTTCGCTTTCATAATAAATAATAAAAGCTGTTTTAACTTTTCTATAATTGTTATTTATATTAAAGTTAATTTTTATATTTTAGAAATATGTTGTTCAATCATTAATGTGTCAATTGATAACATAAAATACCATATTTTTAAAATAGAAGTATCTCTTTTCTTCATTTAAATTTCAACGAAAGAGAAAGAGTTATGCAGCAAGACACTACAAGCAAAGCTATCTAATAAAATATGCCATTAAATAAATTATAAATTTTATATAATTGGATTCATATGATAAATAATTATATACATATGGAGTATATAGAATTTTATTATTAATTAATTAGCTACGCCATATAATCTTAGTTTTCAAATTTTGATTATATAGATCATTAATTTTTTTAAAGTTTAAAATCAAAAGATATGAGATCAAATGAGGTTAAACTTCGGCACAATCCATTTATATGATTCTCTTTACCTAGCACCCAACTATGTAGATTCTAAGGTCTATTTGATAGAAAGTCTTTAATGTTGGACAAGGATCGACCCAACCAAATCAAAGGAAATCTAGACGTGGCCACCTTTTTTTCTTTATTTCCATATTTGTAAGAATCGGATATGGCACCACCTTTTTTTTTTGTTTCTCGTCTTTATATAAGACTGATTAAAGATTGTAATTGGATTATTATTGGAAAATTGAGATCGAAACAATTGTTTCCTTAGTAATCTCTCATTTTCTATTCTTCTCTTCTCCCTCGTCTTCTGCACTTTGGGATGATGCTCCTTGTTTCTCCTGTGTCCTTCGTTCTTATCTTCTTCTTCTCCTTCTTCCTTTCCATCTCTCGTTTCCCTGTTGTATCTCTAAGGCCTCCATTCCCAGCAACGGTGATCGTCAGGAACAGAGTTGTTTTCCCCTTTCGTTCCGATGGGCACTCATCTGATGACTCGCACTCGTCTGTCTCGCCTGAGTCCCGCCAAGCGACTGCCTTGCCCGTGCAAACTCGCATTCGCCTCCTCTCCAATCATTCCTTGCACAACACAGACCGAGACCCGTACTCCCTTTCTGGCATGTTCTGCCTTGTTTTGTGTTCCTTCTATTTTCTTTTTTATTATTAGTTCTCGCTTACGTTGGCCCATTTGGGACCATTTGACCCCATCTTTGCTAAGTCACGCCCTATAGCAGCTCGGCCCTTAAATTATTTGATTAATGAAGTAATAATTGGTTAGTACGTGTGAAAGGTGTTTGAGGGTCCCACCGAGCATTTGTGTCCTCCGTAGGCCACACCTAGCAATCCCCATTGGAAAATAAGTTAAATAAGAGTTTTACTGGGTTGTCAGTGCGACCGACCAATACCATCGGATGAACCAATAGAATCAGTGCGACCAAGGACTATGTCGGATTGATGAGGATTGGATACGAGGAAAATGGCGGGTCTGTCGGATTGACCATCACTTGGGTCTGTGCGTTCGACAAATAGCAGTATTGTGTCGATGCTGCCGATGAGAAATATCGGTGTGACCAACAAAGAGCTAAGTTTTGAGACGTTTCGCACGTCGTCGGGGTGACCGACACGGAACTTAAGTTGGGGTATTTAAACCCCAACTCTCGTGATTTCAACCCACTTTCACACCTCCTCTCCACTCAGCTGCTGAAACCTCTTTTTTCTCCAGCCAAACCCTAACCTCTTCCTTCATCTTTCACTCTCTTTTCGCCCGTGCATGTGTGAGATTTGAAAAGCCCTCATCCCGAGCTTTTATTTGAGCAGATTTTCTGTAATGACCCGTCCCGCTACGGGCACATTAAAACTGATACAAACTCCTAAAAACAATCCAATACAATTTCGGATACTTTTTTTTTCCAATGGGAGACACCGCTCCCGCAACCCACACTAACCATAGTAATCCACAAATAAACCAAAAACCGTAAGCATCAATTATAAATTTCAAATTATAGCATTAACCCATTATTACATTCATCCGACTCAGTAAAAAGTACATATATCTCAAATACATTAACAGGTCCTCAAATACAAAATGAAACCAAGACAAGTACAAAGCTGCATCTCTACACCCAATGTTCGATTGAGGGTCCCGCCGGCCCTTCCTCTATGAAGTACCTGTGAGGCAAGGGGTGAGCTCTACATGCCCAGTGAGGGTAACACACGCACCATATGTCACCAAGCATACACAACATATAATCATATGAATACAACAATGTCTAAGATGTCTACATGCATGACCATACAAACGTATGCCCTACCCCTAGCACAGGGCCCACGTCAACCGGGTCTCTAGAACATCCTCTAACCAACGTGATACAACTCCCTTATGTACCCAACCGCAACAGTCCACCCATCCACGGGTACGCAGACTGATTCTCCGCTAGATCGGGATCTCTAGTCCTCAACTAGACATATGACCCTCTCATGACAACCCGCAAGCATACCACGACCAACCCAAGAGTCGGACTCACTAGAATCCCAAACTGATTACCACACGGGAGTAACCACATCACCAGTCCTCAAGGAACTGCCAACCAGACTCATCTATGGTTTCATCTGTAACACCCCAATTTCTCAATGAAGTGGAAAATTACCAAAATGTCCCTGAGTTGGTAAATTAATTATTTTGTGATGTTAAGTAAGGAAATAGTGGGGCCTATTGCTCAAAATAAAATCATATGAGCACATTATGAATGTTAAGTTTGATTGGTTGGGTAATTTTCATCATTTGGGTCAAAAATGGCTAAATGGGTCAAAGGGCCCAAATGGGACCCATCGGGTCTTATTGGATTATTTGACCGTTTTGTAAATTTAAATTAAATGGGATTAAGCCTATTTGATTGGAAATCAAGTGGAGAAGAAATGGGTAGGCTTGATCCATATGTGAAAACCATTTACAAATGACCAAAATACCATAATTGGGTCATGGAGTCAAAAACGGGTCAAGGAGCTAAAAGTGGACCCAACGGGTCGAGTTGACTATTGTTGACCGTGTGAACCCTTAAGGGAGCTAAAACACAAGTCAAATCAGTTGAGCGGGACTGAGGTGAGTTGGAATTAAATAAAAAGGTGAGGTAACTCATGAGCATTAAATAAATGCATTAAATGTGATGAGTTGGGTTGGAATAAAAATACCTTGAGTTGGGTGAGTCAAAATGGAAACTAAAGGGGCTATAAATTCAGTGAGTCCAAGGGGAATTGGAAGAGTTTAGCTGGTCTCAAACCAACCAAAACAAGTCCCACACGTTGGGGACTTGTTTTGGTGAGTTCCATCGTAAATATTAAATATAAGTGCATGGGTTTGAGGTGGGTTGCTTGGGGATTTGAATGGCTGCATGGGTAGCTGCCAAGGGGTGCCTTGGATGACACCCAATGCCCACCGTTTTGAGCAAGAAGTTATGAGGGAATTGAGAGGTTTTGGGGGCTGAATTACAAAAACAATAAACACTCATGGTTGGCCGTTTTTGTCAAAGGAAACCCAAGTGTTCCCATCTCTTTCTCCCTCTCTTCAATTGGTGTTCTTGGCTGGAACAACAGAGGTTTTTGGTACCAAATATTCAAGCATACAACCAGCAAGGAGTTAAGGAAACAAGGATTAAAAGTCAAGAGCAAAAGGCAAAGGAAAGTGGTAAGTTTTTCCCATTGATTTATGTTTAATAAAATGGGTAAAATAAGACATGATTCGACCATGTGATGGTCAAATCTGTCAAAGGGTTAAAGTATGATTTTTTTATGCCCAATTAGATGGAAAACATGGACATAGGGTTCGGCCACTTTGGATGGCCGAATCCCATGAAATACAATGGTTAATCTCGATGGTTTTGTAATATTTAAATCATGCAAGTATAGGACTGGTTTTGGAGGTTTAAGATACATACTTAGGAAAGATTGACAACATGGATTTGAATGTCATAATTTGGCCATGCTATGGCCGAATTTGACAAGGGTCTAAACCATGGAAGATGGTGTTCAAAAGGAGTGGAAATGAACCATTGGGTTCGGCCACTTTGGGTGGCCGAACCCCATGGAAAGGGTTGATTAATGTGTATGGTTTTTGAAATTTAAAACCATCCAAGTTTGGACTGTTTTTACATATTTTATTAAGATTTAAAATACATGTTTTAAAGAGGGTTAAAACATGGGTTTCGATATCAGAAAAGGCTGAAGATATGTTGTCTAATCAGTGGAGTAAAATTGGAAAAGATGGACCATGGGGATCGGCCATCTTGGATGGCCGATTCCCATGATATGGTGTTGGTTTTTGGATGGTTTCTTTTAAAGATAAAACCTGATGTTAATACGCTGTTAATTACATGGTGAGTGGAGGATTAAAAATAGTAAGAATAACTATTGGGTTCGGCCACCATGGAGGGCCGAACCCCATGTAAAAGAATGTTGGTTTCATGTTGGAAAAACATGTAAACCATAGACTTTTTATGGACTGTTTTGGATGATTTCTTTGAGAGTTAAAACCTGTTATTAATATACTGTTTATACATGTTTATCTGAGGTTTAAAAACAGTAAACATAGCCATTGGGTTTGGTCACCATGGAGGGCCGAACCCCATGTAAAAGAGGGTTGGTTTTCATGTAGGAAAACATGAAAACCATAGACCTTTGTGGACTGTTTTTGGGAGGTTTTTATGTAATAAGGTTACTGATTTTGGGTTGGCCATGGATTGGCTAAACCATGGGTTTAACATGGTTAAGGGGTAAAACCAGTTAGTATTTAAATAAAGGACATTATTGAGAAAATGAACCATAAGGGTTCGGCCATGAGTATGGCCGAACCCCATGGGCTGTTTTCATGGGCCATTTTATGGATGTAGGTGTGATTAAAAATGGAATTATAGTTGCTGTTTTGGTCGGCCAAAACATGGCTGAACCATGTTAAGGTTGTGGGAAAGTTGTAAAGTTTAATCAAGGTATGGGTAGCAATGGCATGTTTGTAAATAAACGTCACAACCATGAGTTGGTATTTGTGGACTTAGACTAAAAAAAATGGGAATCAAATAAAGTAAGGGATTAAAAGTTGGTCCATGATTTATGTGAATAAGGTGACGGATATCTGTGACGGTGCACGACTGCGAGCGGTGACCGAATAAAGCCTAAGAAAGAACAGACACTGAAGTGATCCTTCAGTAGGTTTCTTACCTACTTGTAACCACGGTTTTTACCCAGTTTTTCTAATGATACTCTTGTTTTAATATATGTGTTTCAAATGATATATTATGCATTAACAAATGGCATACAGGCATTGACATCTCATGCATAGACATGGGATTATCAGTGAGGTTCTACAGTGTTTCAAGTTATAAGTTACGTCCTGCCTCGGTGGTGCAAGTCACGCCAGGAGGAGTAACATGATGATCATAGTCACATTGGTCTCCTTAGGCGACGAGAGTCCCGCCAGAGGACTAATACGTGATATGAATCAGTCAATGATGAAGAGATGGAAGTTGTATTGTATTTTACCTTGACGTTGCAAGGCACGTCAAGTGATGGCTATGAATGTACATGATGTGGGATGCTCATTGCATGTGCATACATCATAGCATTGTTTTACCTGTTTTTGATGATCATGTATTATGATATGTATATGCATGTTTTATATGCTAACATGTGGTAGCCCTGATTCGGGAACCTACTGGGCGCGTTGATCTAACGCCCTAATTCTATCCTCAGAGGAGATTGCAGGTACAAGCAAAGGGAAAGGAAAGGTCGTTGACCGGGAGGGGAGCCAAGCCTAAGTGCTTGAATGAAGGACTGAACTACTTTATATCACTGTCTTTTGAATACTTTTGTGGGACATGTAATAATTCACTACTTGCTATGGTTTGATTAGGTTGATAACATTTGGATGGTTGATCTATGATAAATAATGTTTAGGACTGTTACTTGCTATCTCGTCTTTCTATTCCGCAATTAATCTAGATTATTCCGCATGTTGATATTAGTTCCATGTGTGATTCACCATCATAGTCTATTCCATGTACACATGGGTGACCAGTTAAGGTTCAGACTTGGGTAGTCTGAACTTAACTCGCGTCGTGACGCCGCCCGCTCTCTTTCGATGTTTTACTATTATTTAAAAAAAAAAATTAGACTCTGAATTTCTCGAAAAGGGCGGGGCGTTACATTCCACCCATCCACGTCAACTGGGTCTCTAGAACATCCTCTAACCAACGCGATGCAACTCCCTTATGTACCTAACCGTAACAGTCCACCCATCCACGGGTACACAGACTGATTCTCCGCCAGATCGGGATCTCTAGTCCTCAACTAGACATATGACCCTCTCATGACAACCCGCAAGCATACCACGACCAACCCAAGAGTCGGACTCAGTAGAATCCCAAACTGATTACCACACGGGAGTAACCACCTCACCAGTCCTCAACGAGCTGCCAACCAGACTCATCTATGGCTTCATCAACCAAGCACCAGAGTCTTGATAGTCAAACTTATAATCTCGGACCCCATATGATGGTCTCCACATGACTGGTGTATCTACCTCTCACAGAATTCTATAGGTCTTCTAGTGAGTGAGCCGGCCGAACTCACTCGTTAGACGCCCATAAATTCCTGGTGAGTCAACACCCACAACACAAGTCTCAACAATGGACTCCAAGGTCATAACCACGGGTAAACACACTACCACATCACACCACAGGCTGTCCCCACCATAGAAGTGTCCTAGGCTGGAATATCTCAACACATCACATCGCATGTTGTTCTCACCCTACAGGTGTCCTAGCCTGGAATATCTCATCACATCACATCGCAGGCTATCCCCACCCTACAGGTGTCCTAGCCTGAAATATCTCATCGCATCACATCGCAGGCTGTCCCCACCCTACAGGTGTCCTAGCCTAAAATATCTCATCACATCACATCGCACCATCCCTCGACTAATGAGCGGGCAAGCACATCCTCAGCCTACTCGGTCATTCGAGGAATCACAAACCATACCAGCAGGAGCTGTCCCTCACCGCATCGTCCCTCGACTTAGGCGAGCACCTCCTCAGCCTACTCGGTCATCTAGGGATCACAAACTATGCCAGCGGGAGCTGTCCCTCATCGCATCGTCCCTCGACCTAGGCGAGCACCTCCTCAACCTACTCGGTCATCTCGGGATCACAAACTATGCCAGCGGGAGCTGTCCCTCACCGCATCATCCCTCAACCTAGGCGAGCACCTCCTCAGCCTACTCGGTCATCTGGGGATCACAAACTATGCCAGCGGGAGCTGTCCCTCACCGTATCGTCCCTCGACTTAGGCGAGCACCTCCTCAACCTACTCGGTCATCTCAGGATTACAAACTATGCCAACGGGAGCTGTCCCTCACCGCATCATCCCTCGATCTAGGCGAGCACCTCCTCAGCCTACTCGGTCATCTAGGGATCACAAAGTATGCCAGCGGGAGCTGTCCCTCACCGCTCCGTCCCTCGACTTAGGCAAGCACCTCCTCTGCCTACTCGGTCATTTGGGGATCACAAACTATGCCAGCGGGAGCTGTCCCTCACCGCTTCGTCCCTCGACCTAGGCGAGCACCTCCTCAGCCTACCTGGTCATCCGGGGAGCACAAGGCATACTGGCGGGAGCTGTCCCTCACCGCATCATCCTTCGACCAATGACCAGGCAAGCACCTCCTCAACCTACTCTGTCATTCGAGGATCACAAGTCAACATCCCACCCTCTGGTCTCCACGCGGGCGAACCACTCAACCCATTAGACCACTGGGGACGTCTCATCCGCCACGTACTCTGGTAGCGTAACCACCATGTCCTCCAAGTCTGCCTAGGGTCAACCAACACCCAACCCAATGGCTTCCCTGGAGATTCCATGACTGCCTCACCACTGGTCCCGACCGAGACTCCGGGGCACCTCGTTCTCTAACCCAGACGACGTCTCACCCACAAGCGTGTCTGAAGACCACTAACGGTAGGCCTAATAGCTCAACCCTTACTAGGGGGAAACACCTCTGTCATCTATTGATCCACAACCAAACTACATTTCCTAGTATGGTTTCTCATAACCTCTCAACCCTAACCACCCGTAAGCTAGGGAGAGTCTCTAAATCCTGATGTTGCCTAGTACACATGCCCCCACCGACATTCCGTTTACACTAGTTACATGCATACAAAATTATCTCTACGCATGCCGTCAATATGACATATCACAATATAATTAAGTATATACATCATCATCTATCACGTGCTACACATTAACATTCAGATATGGTATCAATCATGGCATATTCCATACGAGCTTAGAAAGTGGTATCATCTGCTATCTACTGCACGCAATTCTAAAGCATGTTGATTAAACTATTAATCACATACATGGCAAGTTATCACACGTCAACCAATCATGTTATCATATTATCAACAAGTCATGACATCCGATAAACTATTCATAGGTGCTCCATGAGCAATGGGTACAAAAACACCCGGATGAGACCCCCGCCACATAATGGTATCAACAGTTCCCTTGCCGAGTGGCTTATAATAGCGGGGGACCTCATTCGCCGCATTTAGTACCCACACATCAGATAGAGTAGTAATATGCATAGATGAATGCTAAAAGCGGTGATAAGTTCCCTCACCTGTGTGTGTCTCAAAATCCAAAGCGAGAAGGACAGTACGCTCGGTTGAAAGGAGCTCAGTCTGTTGAAAAAAGAGCAAAGGAATAAGCAATCGGGCAAAAAGGGCCAAACAAAACCTGGAGTGCAAATAGGCCCGAAACTGGGCTGGGCCCGAAACTGGGCCTGGCCGAATAGAACTGGACCGGACTCAAAGCTGGGCCAGACCCAAAGCTGGGCCGAACTGGCCGAGTCGGGTCTGGACCGAGTCTGACTGGGTTGGCTCTGCCTGAAACCGAACTCGGTAGAGTCGACTCGGTGACTCGACCGAGTCGACTCCATAGCCCAGTTGGAAAAAAAATCGGGAAACTGAGGGAAAGAGGGGGAAAAGAAGGGAAAAGGAAGGAAACCAGAGAGAGGGAAAGAGAAGGAAGAAGATCAAGAGAAGAGAGGAGGAACTTGAGTACCTGGTAGCACCGGAGGAGGATTCGGCGGTCGGGGCAAGCGAATCCGAACTCCGACGACGGCGGGGAGGATAGAATCCGACGGATCTGGAGAAGAGAGAAGAGGGGCAGAAGCGGCGGCCGAAGCTAGGTTGGGAGGGGTTTAGGGTTTCAGAGGGAAAAAGAAAGGAGAACGACGCTGCAAAGAGGGGGTTTGGATCGGGAGAAGAGAGAAATCGAAGAGGGAAGGAGATGATGACGGCGGCTGACATAGGGTTAGGGTTTGATGGAAGAGGGAAAGAGATGAAAAAATGGGGGAAAAGAGGGTGAGCCGGCACTGTAGCGAGCTGCTACAGTGCCGCGTGGAAGGGGGGTGTAGTTTAGGGTTTTGGGAGAGGGGGGTTTTTAAGATAGTTTTTTTTTTTAAATAAAATCTTAAATGTTTCAAAAATAAATAAATAATTTAAAACTCATAAAAATCAAACGTCGAACATCGGGAAAGATAATGTGTGATTTTCAAACTTTTTACAAGATAAAATATTTAATGATTCAAAATTACCAAAGTGCCCTTCGAGTGTCTGAACTCAAAATCGGACGACCCAGGACCCAACACGGGGCCTGCATTTTCCCCACTGCTACCAAGGCCCCAAAACTCTAAAATATCGGGTCGGGTCATTACATTTTCTCCTCCCAAAGGTAAGATTTTCATCCCTTTTCCCTTTGATTGATGGGGTTTAAGTGAGATTTCATGGGATTGACGTTGTGTCACGCCCCGACCCAAAGGGTGAGCCCGGAACGCGACTGAAATTTTTATTTTTTTTTGAAGCTAAGACTAAACTAACACAACACTCAAGCATTCTAACTGGGCCGGATCAACAGTTGGGCCCAAAGGTCACACATGATCCCAGCATGTGGACTCAAACATATACCATAAGTCTCTCCCAAGAGACACAAACACAAACATCAATACACATAAATCCAAACATTGAATTATCATTCAAAATCAACACCATCAGAGTAACTACAAAAAAGCAAAGATCAGGGTATTCCCCTCAGTGGGAATCCCAAAACACCGCCGCAGCTTATCCACCCTAAGCTTGAAATAGAGGGTTCTCCTCCTCGGGTTCGCCTCCTGAAAGGTGAGTGGGGTGAGCTAACTAGCCCAGTGAAGGAAATATAACAGTGCAGTTAAGTAAACAACAGGTTAGCACAATAATCAACAGTTGCAATAATATCTCATGCTTGAAAACAAATAAGCATAATATCATCATCAGTCCCATTTCTTTTCCATTACTGTTGTCATCCAACTTCACACCTACCGACTACACTGAGACCATTGTATTAAGTCCTGACACGGTCAAAATATATCCTTGCAAGTACATCTCTGGCTTTCCCATAGCCGATACTGACACCCTCAAGTCAGCAACTGTCGACACCCATGGTCCAGTAGACGTAAACCATCTCACACACATGGCCGATATTAGTTCAATAGTCAAGGGCACGTGGAAGCAGTCTTACACATTCCATATGATCAACATCATAGCATTCGTAAGCATCATAAGCACTCTTACCATAGTGCATCATGTCTAGGCACATGAGTGGATTCATCAAATCTGAAATCACTCATTGCTCAAGACTCATCTCATAATAAAAACCTGTTTACATTTTCTGCAAAGTTAAGTTCCCTCACCGTATATGTGTGGTTTCGCGGTCTCTGTTCAAACAACAAACAAGTGCACAATCAATCCTAAGCCACATACATAGCATCAAATACATACACACAAGTAGTATTTTGAAATCATCCTTGTTTTTCCAAAAATATCCAAGGTACATGGAATTGAGTCTCCTACTTGGTTTCTATCCTTTTTAAATTACAATAATCCACAATATATAGAAATAAAAAGGTGCTCAGTCCAAAACTCATATTGTCTTCTGGGCATTGACCAGATTTGACTTATTGAGTTAGGCCTAGATTCTCAGGTCACTTCTCAGTTGTCTTTTGGATAGGACCAGATCTGACATTTTGAGTAAGGCCTCAAGGTCACTCAGTGCCCGACAAATATAGCGTTGGCCTGGAAGTGAAATCACTCAGTGCCTGACCAATAGGGTCAGCCTGGAAGTGAATACAATAGTATTTATCCTATAGTAATAAGAGAAGGGGGTCAATACATTTTTTAATTTATCAATGGGTACTAACATCACAAGCATCAACATAATCCAACAATAATATTTTTTTTTTTCATGTCTTCCTCCACTGTTTGCAATAGTAGACAGTGACGGGCAGACACTGTAGGAAAATGAATCAGGAAACAGTGGATTTTTCGGATTCAATTTTCACATCTAGCCGGTCCGATAGACTCCGCTGGGAGTCCTCTTTCCATAAGGAGAGGTTTTAAACTTCGAAAGTCAGTAGGCCATTAGATCTTAATCCCAAAAGTCCTCTGACACTAAGAAATCAAGTTTTTTCCTTAAACTTCAAAACCATTTTACACACCCAAAACTTAACCAAAATCAGTTTTTCTTGATTCTAAACCGACTGAAATTGAAAGAGGAACACAATGGTTACCTTCACTGGAGTTCCTGTGCTGAAAATCCGGTCTTTGAAAAACTTCCCTTCTAAGCTTACAGGTGAAAAAAAAAACAGAGAAACAGAGGTTGAGAGGGAGAGTTTGAGAAAACCAGAGAGCAGCTGGGAGGGAGATAGAGATTTCAGTGGGAGTTAAACCAGTAGATTGAGGGCCATTATATAGAAATTTGGCCGGGAAAGGGGGCCATCCGGCCACTGCATGCTTGTGCATGCAGCCGGGGCTGTCGTCCGGTACAGTGGAAACATTATTCGGGCGTCGGTTGCGAAACAGTCTTTGCTAAATTCTAGTTTTTTGCAAAAAGGCCCCTAATTTGCTAAAAACTGGATTTTCAACTTAAAATCTGATTTTGAAAGCTCAAAAATTTAATCCAACCTCACCGATAAGTTGGGTTTTAAAAACTCTAGTCACCATAAAAATTTTGAGATTTAAAATTCACTAAAAATCATTGATTTAAACAAAAATCATAATTTAACACTATTTACTTAATTAAACAAATGTTTAGTAAAACAATTTAGAGACCTCATTTTGGGGTGTGAAATAATAACTAGATCATTCTTAAAATGGTCTAACATAAAATACTTGTTTCAAAATTTATCTCACTTCGAAAATCATTTAAAATAATTATTTCTCCCTTTTGGGGTTTTGAAGGGCGGTTTTAAATACCATTTTCTGAAAATAAAATTATTTTAAAATCAGAAATACAATTCCTTGATTAAGGACAATCATATCATCCAATAATAATCACATAATAACATAATTTATAAAATAATTTTATAATAATAAGCGGTAACTTACCATTTTTCCCCTCTAGTTGGACGAGCTGGATCACTAAACATTCGAGTTCGGATTGGGCCACACCTGAAAAAGATTTATTAGGCTAAACTATGCCTAATCTGGGTCAGGGTATTACACATTGAGAGTGGCCTTTGGGACTTATTTGGGGAAGAACCCATGGACCAAACTTGGGATTTCGAAAAATGGGGTCTTGCATGGGGTTGGATTAAGTTGGAAATGGTTTAGGAACTCATAGGAGGATGGATTTTTGGGGAAAGCTCGTGTATTGTCAAATTTGAGCTGGATTGTTAGAGAAATTTGGAGATTTCTCATGGGTTGAGTTGGTTGACCCAATTTGAAGGTCAAGCATTGGGTGATAATTGGGGTTTTTCTAATTAAGAGTAAACTAGGCCTAATCAATGAACTAATTGGTGTATATTATGTTCTTATGCATGATTGAAGCCAATTAACCCAGAACCCGAAGCCGAGCAACCCGAGAACCAACCCTCGTGAATCTCAAGGTGAGGAACGCTACACACCTTGGTTTGATGAATTATGATAACATGCGACTTTGGAATTCTTAAATTGTTCTTATCACTATTGTATGATGATTTATTTTGTTATGCCAAGCTTGATGAGTGGAAATGTGTATTTTTATGTTGAATTCCCTATCTTATAATGGGTAGTACTACATTGAACAATGTATGACGATTGATGAGGACCCTTATGTCGGCTATGAGTACCCATGGATTGTGAAGGATGGGTCTAGATCATGTATGAAGGGAATTGTGGGACCAGTGACAATAGTCTCTACAGGATGCGCCGACATTGATTTGAATTTGCTTGTGGATGCTTGAGTAAGCCAATTGAAAATCCTGAGGTTAGAAGGTGGCCCACGTTCTGAGCCTAACCCAAACATGAACATGAGTCAACTGTATGAATTTATATGGAATTTGATATGTTTGCTATCTTCTATTGAGATTGTGATACTTGTGTTATTCAAATGTCCATTGCATTAAATGTTAGCATCCCTTGTATGATACCCACTTATGTTAGACCTAGAGTAGGTTGATTAGAGTGTGAGTAAGTGGATGTAATTGAGGGGCATTGGACTTTGAATAACACTAGGATTGGGTTGTACCTTCCCCCACTTGGGTCTCTATTGTAGTTGACCAACTCCTTGAGGAGGTTGGAGTGACAATAAAGCCTATTGGCTTCAATGGATCCCTACGGGAATGGTGGTTGTTGGCTATTGCGATTCGGTCTCGTAGATGCCGTAGAGGAGTTTGTCCCTCATGCTATGAAGCAGAGGTGATGTCTCTCACGGTTTGTTGGCACACTAGGTGTGTAGGATACTCATGGCTATGCACTTTTATGCACCTTGGGTGTTGTGCTAGCTGGGTAAGTCGTTGTCTGACAACCCAAAAGCGAGATTGTATCAGCCGATCTGGTGAAGGGCACGTCGCGTGAGGTATACTAGTGCACGCTAGGCGTGAGTCACCCATTTAGTAGGACATTGGTCCTAAGTCTTGACGGGAGTCGTGATGTGTCGTTTGGACTTTGGTCTCCATGTTCCATAGAGGTGCCTGTGTATGGGTTAGACTCCCAATATTAGGATGTGATAGCATGATATGATTTCATAACATTATTTATATTCAATTTCATACATCACCATGTGGGTGCATGAGTGTGTAGCATGCATTGATTTTCTTACTGGGCTAGCATGTGCTCATCCTTGCAAATTTTAGGTAATATTGCACAAGTCAGGTCCGAGGGACCACGGGGACGAGCTTAGATTGCCCCTTGGAGATTGCCACGCATTCACTTCAAATGTCTTGACATTTTGATATTTTGTTTACGTGGTTATATTGAGGATGATGTTGTATTCTTTAAACCATGTATAATTACATTGAGTTATACTTGTAATTGAGACTCTTAGATCTTGAGATTATATTGTTGTAATATTTGGGAGTTAAGCTCCTTCTTTATTGAGACATGGTAGATGGGATTGATTGAATGATGGACAGGTTGTTAGTGCCCGGCTCGTCCGAGTCACCCATATTGTCAATTATGTGACTCACTTGGATATTGCCTTGGGAGAATATGAAGATGACGGAAGTTCTACTGTGCATTGAAGACTCTGCACCAAATTTGTTATTGGCACACAGGTAAGTGAACCTTAGTAGACCTTAAGCTAAGCCAATAACTTAGAAGTCAATGGTTAAGAAACTGGAAAATTAGAAAATGGTTGACTTCCAGCCTCGAGGCCTCAAAGACTGTCTTTAGCTGAGTGAAAATTGTGACAATTGTAATTCAGCGTGAGACCACAAGGCCAAGTATCCTTTGACCGAGTATCTTACAGATTTGGTTAGATAAATCTGAAAGGCTTTTCTCTAATTTCGAAAAATCCTAAATTGGGATTTTTATGGCAATAAGGAATATCTACAAGGGCCCTCTTTTAGAATGAAAATCTAGTTTCCACCTCACACAGTTGAACAAATCTATTGGAGCCTAGCATCGTAGATGGCTATCTTTTACCTATTTGGAAAGGCTCTTCAATTTGTCTAAAGATACACTTATGTGTGATTGACAATCACGTGCAAAATCTAAGAAAACCATTGATTTGAAAGATTTGGAAAAATATTTTGTGGCTTTCGATGATCTCAAAAGATTATTTAAAATCATGGTGCCATCTCATGATTGGTTGGTAAAATAATCTGATTGTCAATCACGAACAGGTGGCTTGTAGATAAGTTGGTCATTATCTTAATATCTTAGAAGAGATGTTTGGATTAACAAAAATTCTGTGTGCTGTATTACCTTATACAGCCTCGAGGTCTTGAGACGTGACTGCTTATAACAGTCTGTCTTATTTAAATCTCGGTAGCTGAATGAAAGATATGCTGAATACGTGAAAAAGAAGAACTGAGACCAGAGAATTTTCGACCCTCCTATTACACCTTTTTCACCATCTTCTCACAAAGATATGTTTGGGTAATCAATACCTTATGCTTGATGAAGTTAAGGGTGGTCACTTAGGACCAGAAAATCTGTCATATAGTTGTCCTAATACCCTCATACCGCTGTGGTGTAATGATCCGACCAGGAGTAGCGGGTCAGTAGCCGTGGGTAAAATTAAGTTAGAAAATTATTACAGTTTAAATTGATTTGTTAGTTTTATTGGATAAATTTATTTGGGAAAAACACAATTGAATTTAGGGATTGAAAAATAGACCCCGATTTCACATACTTTCTCCTCAATGAGAATTTACAAATTTATCCCCTTTGAATTAAAATTAAGTAAAGGGAAAAATAATTGTCAACTTAGATTTTAATTCCTCTAAGTTAGAATCTCAATTGGAAATATTCAATTAAGAATGTGAAATCAATAAATAAGTTCCAATTTTAAGTGTTTAGAATTTAATCAATGATTGACAAATTAATAAAAGAGAAATAAAGGACAATTCATTAAAATCAATAATTTAAAGGGACCCACCTTCCCTGGTCGAATTTAATTGCCCAAAATTTGTTCACTTCGAGATTTGTCTAGCGGGATTTTTATCTTACATATAACAAGATATAAATATCGGATTTTTACCGAAAATAGAAATTACACAAATCGTGTGGGCCCTTTGGACCCACACCTTGAGTTTTTATCCTTGTTTTCCCTAAGCCTCCTTCTATCCACTTATCTCCCAAAATCCCTAAACCCCCGATGGAATGCAAAACCCATCTTGATTTCCTTTCGTTCATCTCCATATTTCTTTCCTTTTCCGTTTCAAACTCCACCGCCGCACCTACCATGGGATTCCTTTACTGTACTACTCTCCTCCTCTTCTTTCGCTTTCGGTAAGCAAACCCTGGATTTTCTCACCGACCTCTTTCCCCTCCCTTTAAGAAGACCGTACGAAGCCTTCTCTTCCTTTACCCTTTCGAAACGGCGACCACAAGACCCTTGTGTCTCCCTCTTCCGATCGACATCTTCTTTGCCCTCTCTCATAGTCGATGAAGGTAGCCACCTGCAGGAGAATCTATTGCAGCCAGTTCGAGCCTCTTGATTTCTCGGTGTTGCAATTCCAATCTGCGCAGACATAAAACCCCTTTCGAACGGTAAGTCTCTCTTCGTTATCTCTCTTTTATATTGTGGTTTCATCCTTAGATCTCTTCTCTCTTCTCCACCTTTCGTCCAGCTTTTGTATCACCATAGTTTGGACTGTTTTCAGTCTAAAAATAGGCCTGTAGAAACCACTGTATCTTACCAAACAGAATCTTCAAAGACCCAACCCGGTTCTCTCATAACCTGGGTTTGAAACACCCATGTAGTCGAACAACCAAATTTTTTTAGGAGGTTTCTTCATACCTCTGTCATTTTAATTACTGTATTCTAAATTACCTGCTCAGATGTTTTACTTATTAAACCCATTATTCCTCTTCTCTTTTCATCTCTGTTCCTTTATTTGGGTTGAATAAAATTGTGAGTGGCTTTGGTGTTAAAGAGATTGGGAAACATGCTTTAAGGAGTGCATGGGGTTTCTCCTTTACAATCCAAATCTTTATTTAACCGTAGCATTAGAGAACCCAAGGTGCTCTTTTTCCAACTAAACCCAATACAAATAAGTTTATTTCGATGATATTTGGTGTTGATATTTGGTTTTCAATGCTCCTAGATTCAAATTGATTTCAGTGATTTGGAGTCTTTATCATCTAGCCTGCCCTTATTTTGAAACTATCTAAACCATTTTTTTTTATTGGTGACCTTTTGCCTCACATATTTGAGCGAGAAGGAAAGATGTGAATTTATAAAAAAATTGCCTAGATTCTTCTCCCATCTTCATTCAGTTTTAGTTATCTCTTTCGATCTGCAGTGTATTATCATTTTTAAAATCATATGTACATGTAAGTAGTTGCTGGCTTATGATTTCGAACCTTTTTACTGCAACTGGTTATATTACAATATAGTCTACTTAAACTCGTTTTGAGAAGAGAAAAACAGTCTACAATGTAAAAATACTATTTTTCATATTATTAACAGTTTATTACCAGTTTACTTTGTTCATAAAAGATTAGAAATTTAAGTCAATAAATAGATCTAAAGTCTTCAGTTGGGTATTTCATAAAATCAAACATTTTCTTACGTGGTTTTCTTTAAGTCAAATGATTGAACAATGCGAATTTGTAACTACAGCTATACATCCGACTTATTATATGTTGAGCGAAATTATTAGAAAATTTAAACAGAAGGTTTTTATTATGTATTAGCACCAGGTCGGATTAGGCAGGACTAGGCCGTACATTGTATGAACTCCACCTTCACTCTTAACCTTAGACCTTAGTGTGACCTATAAGGCTAGAGTTGGGACAACAACCCACCTTACTTATAATTAATGTACATTTCCAAAGAGACTTAATAATTCTCAATTAATCATACTTGAATTCTTCAAAACATTATTTGTAGCAAACCTTGGGATACAAAGCTAACTATCACTTGGAAGCTACGTGGACTTCTCATTCGCACTACATAAACTTCTAGGTGAGGGAAATAATTCACTACATACTTGTTGACATGATTCCTTCTACCATGTGTTTAAGCAATGAAAATATTGCAATGTGTGATATGTTTGGAATATAATTGTTGGATCTAGAATAGACTGGGTGTATGTTAATAATGGTAAAAATCCGGTGTTCACTCACAGTAGTATAAGGGAGATTTTGGCTAAATATTCTACTAGCTATAAGGTGACTCAGTTCGCCCGGATTGTGGAATTTAATCATTAATGTTATTGAAAGATTCAATGATTTTATATTCGTAGATTGATGATTATTTGTATGGTATTGTTGAATTTGAATCTTGATTGTACATGTTTGAATGCTGGTTTATATAATTCAAATAATTATGATGCTTACACTATTGCTATGTTTATTTTAAGTTATATGTATGTTATGGCAAAGTGATATTCGTTATGATGTTATAAATTGTTTAGACTGAGATTTATAATTCTGTAAGCACAATATGATAATTGAGCATGTTTATTGGCATTTAGCATGGCATTCTCATATTCATAGCATTGGGAATGAGCATGCGATCCATGATTATCACGAAGACCGCGACAATAGCAGTGTTGTTAGCCTCACTTTAAGTGGGAAGACCATTACGGTAGAAGAGATGTGATATACGTGACAAGTCATGAGGGCTGTTATTTGGTGGTAGGTTGTGCTATCCTTACTTTAGGTGGGAAGGCCACTAAGGTGATGATGTATTATCCTCGACTCGTCGGGAAGGCCATCAAATATTAGCAGATGTAAATAATGGGTTGGAATATGACATGTTGCATTGAGCATTACATTTTTGCAAAGGCATGAACATGAAATAAATTATTATTTATGTTTATTTGAAATATCATGTGAGAAAGTAGGGACATTGTATGCTATGTTTGTGTTATTGTTTTCTTCGTTGGGCATGGAGCTCATCCCTTACATTGCAGGCAATCCCTTCGACTTGGGTCTGGACGATAATCAAAACTGAGCTTTGAAGGTAAGGAGTCGATGAAGAATACTTGGAAACACATAGTTTATTGAAAACATTAGCATTTAGATTATAAGTTGGTTTTTATTTGATTTGAGACTTTGAGGATTTTGTTTATTATTTTATTTTTAGTTTGTGAAAACTTGGATAATAAATTCAAGTATGGATTAAATTTGCGAACACTATAATTTGATTGATATAGGAATGTGAGTAAGTTGGTGCATTTAGAAATTCTTATGCGAGTGATATTTTCTCTCTCTAAGATGTTTAGAAAGATGAATGAAATGTCATGATTTTAAGCAGGTGGTGGACGTGAGGAGTTTGGTGGTTTGTGAATGTAGTTATGTTTGTTTGGAAGGGAAAAAAATATAGCCACAGATTTATGATGTATGACCCATTTAGAGCAGGAAGTGATCTAAAATTGTTTAGTCTGATCACGCCCATTTAGGTGTTGGAAGGCGGGGCGTGACGTGCCAATAATCAACTCTGATGGATCGGATCTGAAGAAAGAAGTACATAGATATTGAGAAAAGAAGAACACACTTTCTGAAGATTGGATAAGGCCCAAGCAAGTGTTTTTCCTTCTCTTTTGTTTTATATCATTGTAAGGTGGATTAAAATATTGTGTTCGAACCAAAAAAAAAAAAGGTGTCGAGGATTAGATCATTTGGGTTGAACTTCTATAAAAAACTAGGTTGTACTATTTGGGTGTGAGGCCCATTCATAGTATAATTGGAACGACCCTAGAGTTGGAAAGTCTAACAGTGGACGTAGGTTAATTAAAATCGAACCATTATAAAATATCTGCGCATATATGTGGGTGATGTTTTTGACTTGAATGGTTTGGTTGAATATTATGTCACTTGAACACACAGATAGTTTCGGCCATTTTTAATTACCAGTGGTTAATTCAAAAGAAAAATGAACTCATTGCATATCTCATACAGTTAAGTAATAATTCAGTTAAGGATTTTTTTAAAGGGAATTGAATTTAGAAATCCGACCTATTCACCCCCCCTATAGGTCATGCATTACTCTAGTAACGGAATTTCAATTGGTATCAGAGTAAGGTAACTCTGAGTTGGACTTAATCGTCCGAATTGATCATGTACTAGAATCATGCACAAAGGTGATAGTCACCCTATTTCTAAACCACCCTATTTTGACGGCTATAACTATGCCTCCTGGAAGACAAAAATGAAAAGGTTTTTTACATCACTTGATGGAGCTGTCTGGGTATCAGTAGTAAGAGGTTGGGAACATCCGGTCGGGGCAATCACTGAAGTAGGAAAATCTGTACAACAAATTGTTGGTACTAAACCTAAGAATTATTTCATCTGGGCAGACATGGAAAAAACGTTATATATTGCAAATGAGAAGGCATTAAATGCTATTAATTGTGTTGTCTCACCTGATGAATTCAAACGTAAAATGACATGTGTGACAGCCAAAGATGCTTGGGACATCTTAGAAAGGACACATGAGAGAACCTCAGTTGTTAAGAGGTCTAAACTCCAAATCCTCCAGTCTAAATTTGATAACGTCGTATGGACGAAAGTGAAATGTTTATGGAGTTCTACTCAAAGTTAAGTGACATAGTTAATTCCATGTGGGCCCTAGGTGAAATAATTCCTAAATCTAAAGTATGTACCAAGATACTTAGAAATTTGCCCAAACGATTTAAGCCTAAGGTAGCTGCTATTGAAGAGTACAAAAAAGTATCTTTAATGAAAGTTGATGACTTAGTAGGATCTCTTCAAACCTATGAGCTCCATTTTGAATATGAAGTACCTAAAAAGAAATCTGTTGCCTTAAAGTCATCTTCAAATGTTGATAACTCTAAAGAAGAAAAACCAGACTCTGAAAGTGAGGATGATGTTGCTTTGTTGGCTAAAAAATTCCTAAAGAACTTCAATAAAAGGAACAAGTTTAAGAATTTTAAAATAAGTGAACCAAAGGATAAAAATGCCAAAAGATTTAGTACACTGAAAGAAAAAGGGAGAGATAAGGATAAAGAACAAAAATGCTATAATTATCGAGGTCAAGGACACTTTGCTATTAAATATCAATAAAAAAGAAATAAGAAAGCCTGGACAGGAACATATGAAAATTCGCCTCAATCAAAAAGTGATTCTGATGAGTCCACTCAAGAAAAGTCTGAAAATTTGAAAGGCTTTATAGCCTCTATTTCACCTATCGAAAATGATTCAGATAGTGAATTAGACAATGAAGAAGAAGATGATCTTCAAGAGGCTTATGATACCTTTTTCTGGAAAGTCAAAATCTGGCAAAAAAATAAGTAAAATAAAATTTGAAAATACAAAGTTAATGTGCTAGTTGGAAGAAGAAAAATACATTAATGAAAATCTTGTAACTACATTGAAAACTTCAAATGAGGAAAATCTTACGCTAAAACAGATTCAAAATGAGTTACAAGATAAGGTAAAAAATTAGGTAAATAATATTAAAAAATTAGAAGATATTTGAAGTATCCTATCGGAAGAAATCATTAATGCTCATTCTGAAATAAACAATTTTAAAAAACATAAACTCAATTTTGAAATAAATTTACCCAAGGACAATATAAATTAGAAAGATTGCTAAACTCGGGTAAAAGTCATGGTGACAAAACTGGTATTGGGTACAACTAAAACAAAGTAAAACCTGTGAACAAAACTATGTTTGTTAAAGGCCAATATTCTCGACCTTCAAATGTTACATGTTTTTACTGTGCTAAAAGAGTACATTTCAGATTTGAGTGCAAACTTTGAAAAAGACACTTATGGGAAAAAGCCAACAAGAGACAACTTGAAGAGAAAAATTATGAAAAAGAAAAGAGAGAATATTATCATCGTGAAAATTTGACTAAAAAATTGAACAAATTTCTAGATGAAAAAATGAGCAAAAGATTTGGGTATAACCTTCAAAAATCTGTCCAAAAAATTCTAAAATCCACAACCACCTTGAAATGGGTCCCAAAGTATAAAAGCTTGATTGTTTATACAGCACTAAAGGTTGAAAATCAATCTAAGTGGTACCTTGATAGTAGTTCCTCAAGGCAATGACTGGGGACAAATCTTTTATGTCCAATCTTATAGATTTCAATGGTGGTTCAGTTACCTTTGGGGGATGAAATATTTATAAATTAGCTCCCTTACCTTAGATGAGCTTAAACAAATCCTTATAAATTGAATAGCTCCCTTACCTTAGATGATGTGTTGCTTGTTGATGGTTTTAAACATAATCTCTTGAGTATATCTCAAATATGTGAGAAAGATCATTATGTCACCTTTCGAAAGAATGATTGCCAAATCTATAACGATGAAGGTGAAGTTGTCCTAAAGGGTTTGAAAACATTTGATCAGTGTTATGCCCTTGAAAACTGCCCAACTCTAAGCAAAAATTGTTGCAATATGTCTAAGCTTAATAAAGCAGAGATTAGAATATGTAAATTTCAAAGACTTATCAAAATTAAGTAAACATATCAAAGGACTACCCAAGTTAAGTCGATCAGACCAAGTGTTTTGTGGTAAGTATCAAAAAGGTAAACAAGTGAGAGCAGCCCATAAAAGATAAATGTCGTGGCTACCACTAGACCTCTTGAACTTTCACATATGGACTTAGTTGGACCAACCCAAAATATGAGTATAGGGGGTAAGATGTATTTCATGGTAGTCGTTGATGACTATAGCAGACATACATGGGTAGCTTACCTTAGAGAGAAATCAGATGCATATCATGAATTTAAAATTATTGCAAAATGTATTGTGAATGAAAAATAAACACCCATAAATAGAATCAAAAGTGATCATGGGGGTGAATTTGAAAATCATCGTTTTCAAAATTTTTGTGAAAAACATGGCATACATCATGAGTTCTCTACTCCTAAGACACCCCAACAAAATGGGGTGGCCGAAAGGAAAAATTGGATTCTTCAAGACATGGCCATGGTCATGCTAGATAGCAAGAAATTAACAAAAAATCCGTGGGCCGAGGTTGTCAATACCGTTTGTTTTATCATAAATACAGTTTATCTAAGGGCTGGTCTGGATAAAACAACTTTTGAATTATGAACCGGTAGGAAACATAATGCCAAGTATCTTAAGGTCTTTGGTGGTAAATGTCACATTCTTAGAGATTGTGAAAACTTGGGAAAATTCGATGCAAAGAGTGATGAAGGAATTTTTCCTAGGCTACTCTAACACCAATCGAGCATATAGAGTAAAAAATATTAGAACTGGTGCTATCTTAGAATCCATTAACATGGTTATTGATGACCATTCTTCATCTGTACTTGAAACCGTAGATGAGGTCGATCTCTCTTCAAACCAGATTGATGAGCTTCCTTCATCTTCTTCGACACCCATTGAACTTAAACCAAACAAGAAACATCCTATGTCGAATATTATTGGGGATCCCATGACGGGAGTAAAGTCAAGGAAGCAACTTGAAAACATCTCTAACTGGTTTTGCTTCACCTCACAAATAAAACCCAAGAATATTGATGAAGCGTTACTTGATGAAGATTGGGTAAATGCAACATAAGAAGAGCTCATACAATTCTGCAGAAATGAAGTATGGGATTTGGTGCCAAGACCAAAAGATACAAATGTAATAGGTACCAAGTGGATTTACAAAAATAAAAATGGATGAAAATGATACAATAGTTCGGAATAAACTATTTGCTCCAGTGCTCAAGGGTATACACAAATTGAGGGCATCGATTTTGATGAGACTTTTGTTCCAGTGGCACATCTTGAGTTTATAAGTGTTATATTGTCTATTGCCTGCTATTTAAAGTTTAAACTTTTTCAAATGGATGTAAAGAGTGAATTTTTGAATGGGTTGTTAAATGAAGAGGTTTAAGTAGAGCAACCCAAAGGGTTCATGGATCCATAATACTCTAATCATGTCTACAAGTTGAACAAGGCACTTTATGGCCTTAAACAAGCTCCCCAGGCCTAGTATGAAAGGCTTACACAGTTCCTATTGGATAATAACTTTCAAAGGGGAAGTGTAGACAAGACATTATTTCTAAGAAAAAACATTGAAACCATATTGATAGCCCAAATATATGTGAATGATATTGTGTTTGGATCCACTGATGAACAAACTGCTATTAGTTTCTCAAACCTCATGAAATCAGAATTCGAAATGAGCATGGTTGGAGAACTCATTATTTTTTTGGCTTACAAATAAAACAACTTAATGATGGCCTTTTCATTTTACAATCCAAATATGCAAAAGATCTTGTTAAAAGATTTGGCCTCGAAGGTAGTAAGCACTCAAATACACCCATGAGCACCACTGTGAAATTATCAAATGATGAAAATGGGAAAGAAGTTGATCCTAGCATGTATAGAAGCATGATAGGCAGTCTTTTGTATTTGACTGCGAGTAGGCTTGATATTTCATTTAGCGTGGGAGCTTGTGCTCGGTTCCAAGCAAATCCTAAATAATCCCACTTAAAAGCAGTAAAACGTATAATTAAATATGTATCGGGAACGTGTCTATATGGAATTTGGTACCCATTCGATACATCCTATCATATTACGGGGTACACCGATGCGGACTGGGCTGGAAACTTGGATGACCAAAAGTCTACAAGTGGTGGTTGTTTTTACATTGGAAACTGTCTAGTTGCCTGGCACAGTCGAATTCAATCGTCTGTATCTCTTTCAATTGCAGAAGCTGAGTACATAGCCGCAGCAAGCTGTTGTACTCAACTTGTCTGGATGAGACAAATGCTAATTGATTATGGCATGATAGGAGGAACGATGACACTTCACTGTGATAACACAAGTGCCATCAATATCTCCAAGAATCCATTCCAGCACTCTCGAACCAAACATATAGACATTAGACATCACTTCATCTGATAGTTAGTTGAAGAGAAAACAATTGAGTTTGAGTACATTTCCATTGAAAATCAATTAGCAGATATAATGACAAAACCACTTGACTCAACTCATTTTCTTGATTTAAGAAAATCAATTGGGGCTTGCATTGTAACTTAAATATTCCTGTAAATGTGTTGATTATGTGCAGACGATAAAAATAAGTAAAAAAAAATTACTCAGACTCGAGGCCTCGAGCCATGTCTCGAGCCCTCGAGGTCGAGTTAAGTTACTCATGCGTGGTCCTTTTCTTTAAATCCAAACAGGTCTCTTTTATGCAAAAAGACTATCGTTATTCTTCTGCTAGGGGTCCAAGAGCATCTCAGCACCAAAGGGGGTTTCCGCTGTGTGTCTTCAGTTTCTGTCTTCTCTTCCTCTTTCGATCTCTTAATTGTTCTTTCTCTTTGATTCCAGGTACCATATCCTCTCATATTCTTCATTCTTTGGTCCATTGTTTGGTATATTTCTTTTTCTCTCTTTTCTTCCATCGTCTTCTCTTCATACGGTAAGGGTTTCTGGCTAAAATGACTCGAAAAAAATTGGGGGCTGTCCTAAATAGTTCCAGACGGTACTTGCTGAGTCATGCCGCGTTGTCATCCGCTGCCACCCCTTCTCCACCTCCGCCGAAGAAACCTTAGAAACTCTGGGCTAATAAAAACCCAAATCGGTCCATACCTACTAGTCCATTTTCGGTTTCCTCTTCTAAAGAAACAGAGGAAGAAGCTCATGGACCCCTGTGACTCCTACTTCACCTATTCTTTATCCCTCGCCTAGGTCGTCAAGACCATCTCTCTCTTCCTCACTTTGATGGATCTGGCGCATGATCCCCTCCCTCTAATCCTCCTAGTGCTCTTCTCTTTCGGTCAGTTCAAAAGGAACTTTCCTTCAAGAACTACAATATTGAGTGCGCATGTTACCTACCTGATCTGGAAAAGTACAATACCTACAAGATTTTTAAGAAAGTAGGTTGGGAAAATCTTCTCAATTGGGGTGGAGATGCCTACCCATCAATGGTGAAGGGAATGTACTCGTCCATTCACAAATCCCTGAATGATCCCTTTCATTACTTTTCGATCAAGTTCTCGAGCAGAGAAAAAGTCACAGTCATATCTGAACTGATTTCAAAACTAATGAACATTCCCATGTTTAAGGGTGGTGATATTTTCTGCTGCACGAAATGAGATTTCTTCTGAGGACTCAAAAAGGATTGTTTGCAAACTTTGTGGATATGACGTAGAATGGGAAGGTAAACTCCAGCTACATGCCTCATCTCTCCTTCCTAAGTACAGAGTCCTCCATTTGATTTTTACTTCCAATGTCTACCCTCGGCTGAAGAACAAATCCCAACTCCGTGACTATGAGGTGAATATTCTGTTCTTTGTAGCTATGGGATGCAAAATATGTCTTCCTTCGTTGATCTGTGCCCATATAAAGCATTTTTGGAAGTCATCCGGTCATAGTATAGTCCCATTCTGCTACCTACTTACCAGGCTTGGTACACATTTTGGCATGGTCCATTATCCTGGTGAGATTCCCCACAATGTGCGTCCTCTAATGAAGACAGGTATTGAATGAAGTCTTGGCTCGTCTTGCCCATTTTCTAGCTGCTCACCCATTTTTGCTGCTTCTACTGAACGACGGAGTCGCAAGGCTGCTTCTAGTTCTTCAATTTCGGCTGATCGTAAGTACTTTGATGGGCGCTTCGCCGACCTTGATCAGCATCAGGAATCTTGTTTGTCTGATATCATGGCACGTCAAGATCGCCTGCTTTATCAACACCAGGAACTCTCGGTGCATGTGCGAACATCGATCCGGCACATCTTTCAATCTCTCCACAACATCTCAGAATCCTGCCGACGTACCGATACAACATTTCCTTCTTCTCCTCCTCGTGACTGAAGACTATTGGCTGTGGTTGTTTATGTTTTGCTTACTTTTGTTATAGTTTTGGAATTGTGAGTTGTCAACTCTTAACTTGCCTACTTTGTCTCTGTGATGTCTGATTTGCTTTAAGATTCTCATGTACTTATTAGATGCCTCTATTTTTATCTCACGTTTGGGTTTGGCTGAACCTTGTCAATTATCTTGACAAAAAGGGAGAGTAATGTAAATGTGCTAATGTGCTAATGTTGAGGGGGAACATATAAGGTCCCACCAGTTTTTATCTATTTGTATGCAGGAAATGGAAAAATACATGGTGTGTTGCAGGTACATTCTAAGGGGGAGAAGATTGTGAATCTAGAGGGTCAAATGTCATTGTAATTTTATATGTTTTGGGAAATGGGGAGTGACTTGTGTGCATATGTATTTTTGGGAAATTGGTGTGCCTAGTAGATCTTAGATTTTGTCATGAAATTGACAAAGGGGGAGATTGTTAGTGCCCCGGCTCATCCGACTCACCCATATCGTCAATTACGCGACTTACCTAGATATTGCCTTGGAATAATATGAAGATGGCGGAAGTTCTACTTTGCATCGAAGACTTTACATCGAATTTGTTATTGGCACACAGGTAAGTGAACCTTAGTAGACCTTAGGCTAAGCCCAACAACTTAGAAGTCAATGGTTAAGAAACTGGAAAATTAGAAAATGGTTGACTTGCAGCCTCGAGGCCTCAAGCAGTTTGTCGAGGCCTCAAAGACTGTCTTTAGCTGAGTGAAAATTGTGACAATTGTAATTCAGCGTGTGACCATAAGGCTAAGTGTCCTTTGACCAATATCTTATAGATTTGGTTAGATAAATCTGAAAGGCTTTTCTCTAATTTCGAAAAATCCTAAATTGGGATTTTTATGGGAATAAGGAATATTTACAAGGGTCCTCTTTTAGAATGAAAATCCAGTTGCTACCTCACACAGTTGAACAAATCTTTTGGAACCTAGCATCATGGATTGTTATCTTTTACCTGTTTGGAAAGGCTCCTCAATTTGTCTAACGATACACTTATGTGTGATTGATAATCACTTGCAAAATCTATGAAAACCGTTGATTTGAAATATTTGGAAAAATATTTTGAGGCTTTCGGTGATCTCAAAAGATTATTTAAAATCATGGTGTCACCTCATGATTGGTTGGTGAAATAATCTGATTGTCAATCACGAACAGGTGGCGTGCAGATAAACTGGTCATTATCTTAATATCTTAGAAGAGATGTTTGAATTAACAAAAAGTTTGTGGGCTGTATTACCTTATACAGCCTCGAGGCCTCGAAGGAAATCTTTAGGCCTCGAGACGTGACTGCTTATAACAAGTCTGTCTTATTTAAATCTCGGTGGCTGAATGATAGATATACTGAATACTTGAAAAAGAATAACTGATGTAACGCCCGCCCTTTTTCACTTGCCGAAAATCAGAGTCTATTTTTTTTTTTAAATAAAAGAGTGAGAGAAAGCGGGAACGTCACGACGCGAGCTAAGTCCGAGCTTCCAAAGCCCGACTCTTAACTGACCAACCATATGTGTGCGTGGACCAAGCCCACTAAAACGGTTCACACGTACTCAAGTTAAACATGCGGAATTATAATAGAATCATAATTCTATTCCATTTTAGATAGCAAGGTAATCCATTATTTAACAATAATTATCTTAAGCTAAATATCCAAAATAAACATTCCAAACCATAGCAAATAATCTAAGTTATTACAGTCCCGAATGCTAGCTACTCAAATTACATTGTCTATGTATAATTTAAGTAAAATGAAACTAAAACATCCAAGCTCCTAAGCTTGGCTCCGATCACGTCCATCGTCTCGTCCATTTCCTGTGTCATCAACTAGGGTAGAAGTAGGGCGTTAGACAACGTGCCCAGTAGGTACTCCAAGTAGGGTTAACACATGGGTTAGTACCAAAAATCACATAGATAATACAATATCAAAAACATGGAAGTCATGCCATGCTATGGTGTCATATGCCATGAGTCCCACCCATCAGCCATATCACCAACACATAATATCCTCTTGATGGAAACTCCTCATCAAGGTATCCCCACGAATGCTTTACGGACGCCCAGACGGAGCGTGGACTCCGGGTTACATTACAAACATACATCATACCCTCACGAATGCCTTACGGACGCCCCGACGGAGCATGGGTCTCCGGTTACCTCTTGATGGGATAATGCACATCAAGGTACTCTCACGAATGCCTTACGGATGCCCCGACGGAGCGTGGTCTCCGGTTACATTTCATCCCTCCCATGCCATGCATGAGATGCAAGTACAACATGCTATGTAATAATACAAATCATAGCATTTAAAATTCCATATTTGAAACATAACATTTGATACAAAATAACTCATCAAAATATGAATTTAAATCATCATACATATCCCATGGTTTCAATGAGGTAGGAATCCTACCAATGACCAACTAAAGTGTCCTTGCGTTTTCGTCCGAAAACCGCTCACCGATCGTACACCGCTTGTGAGGTCCCGTTACCTTATTACACATGAATAAGTCAAACCAACGTTCCATTGAATTTCCAACTATGTTTAAGTCCATAAACATACCTTAGTGGGGTTCGGCCATACCACATGGCCGAACCTCACTTACTTGGTTTTGAGTCCTTCTTTCAAGTCCTTTGATCTTTTAATTAAGTCCAAGATCATTCCATTAGTTTTACATTAATGAAAACCCTAAATCCATAAGACATTTTCCATGATTCAATCATACATTTAGATCACTTATACATGCCAAACATGCTCCATGGGGTTCGGCCATACACCATGGTTGAACCCATGGTCCTTTAATTTCACCATTTGGCCATTCTTACCTTCCATAGATAATCACTCCGTTTATTTACACATACCTAAGTCCACAACTGATCCATAAACATAGATCTATAATTAACTCCTCCATTTCCTAGCTTAACCATCCATTCATTTAAACATGCATGATCCATAAAGTCCATAAAATGGTTCATGGGGTTCGGCCATACAACATGGCTGAACCCATGATGTTCATCTTCATCCTCCCTTTGCATCATTTACAACATTTAGACCCATAATAAAGTCCCTCTATGGGGGGTTGGGGGGTGGGGGGGTTAATCATACCCTTAGGTCCATCATTTTAAACCATCCTCTACCATATTTAAAACCCATTAAAATTACCAACATTCCCCCATCATTTTTATGGTCCAAAAATATTGAAGTCCATTAATAATTCTCGATGGGGTTCGGCCATACACCATGGCCGAACCCATGGTCCATGGTTCTCCACCAATTGCAACATTTGAGACCATTTAAAAATCAATAACATTCCTCCATTATTTCTCTCCTTCAAAACTTTTTAAATCACTAACACCCTTCCATAGGGTTCAGCCACACAACATGGCCGAATCCTATGGTTCATCATTTCCATTTAAAAAATCATACATCCATGTTTATATCCTTTGATGGGGTTCGGCCGTACATCATGGCCGAACCTCATCTAACCCTTCATTTGTCTTTAATGGTCCATGCATATCAACCTTAGGGTTTGGCCATTCAAAGCCAATTCATGATCTTTGGTCATAATACCTTATCTTAGATATGCATGAGATCTTTTCCATACATACATAACAATTAGGATTCGGCCATGCAAGGGCCGAACCATGAGCCGACCATTCTTTTCTTAGTAATTAAAATCTCATCAAGTACTTATCGATTCGGCGACTCCTCCGGTTTCTTTCACTCCTTCTTCTTCCTCTGATCTTCTCCCTCCTTGATCTTTGGCCGAGAGTGAGCTTGAGAGGTCTTGAGATGAAAACCTAAAGAGAGGGTTCGGTCAAAGAGTGTAGGTTTGAGAGAGGGTCGGCCTTGAGTGAGAGAGAGAGGAGCTTGAGATAGCAAATACTCTAAGGGGGATCGGCCAAGTGAGAGAGAGAGAGAGAGGGAGAAAGAGAGAGAGAGTGAAATGAAAACCAAGTCTTGTCTTGTTCAATGAGAGTGGTCGGCCTTGAGTGGTGTCTTTTGGGTGATACCCCTTTGTAACCACTATACCTTTTCACCTCCCTCATTAATATTTACTTTGGGGGTTTCATCCCATGAGATGAAACTCCCAACCATATGCCCCTTGGGTTTCCATCATGAGATGGAAACCCTCCATCTCCCAGCATGTAGCCTTGTATATACTTTGTGTAACAACCAATCTTTCACCTCCCTCATTTAATGCTTCCTTTGGAGTTTCATCCCATGAGATGAAACTCCCATCTCCCCAACGTGTGTACACTTTGGTTTTAGTCTTATGAGATGCAACTCTCCATCTTCACACTCCACTCACTTAAAATGAAAGTCTCATTAACTTCCCATTCAACTCATCTCTTTAACTCAACTCATATCTTTAATTCAACTCATTTAACTCACTTAAAATCAACTCAATTACTTGATTCTATTTCCAACTTAATTCAGCCACACTTTAATTAAGCTTGGCTCTCTTGATGGTCGACCAAGTCAACCATGACCCATTGGGCCTCAATTTGGCATTTTGACCCAATTGATCACCTTGACCCAATTAAATAAATCTTACCAGTAACACCCCGGATTTTCAAGCTATGGATATATATGGAAATTGTCCATTTAATTTAGGAATTAATGGATATGGACCTTAGATGGGTAAGGTGTTGGGTCAATTGACCAATTAAGACCCAACGGATGGTGGATATGGCTCAATTGAATTAAATGGGTGAGATGTATTTAATTGGGTCAAAATTGGTAATTGGGTCAAAATGCCCAATTGGGACCCAATGGGTCATGGTAGACTTGGTTGACCACCAAGTGAGTTCAAGATTAATTAAATTGGGCTGAGTTAAGTTAGAATGGAATCAAGTGATTGAATTGATTTTTAAGTGAGTTAAAAGAGTTGAATTAAAGAAGTGAGTTGAGTTAAAAAGTTGAGTTGATTGGAAGCTAGTGGGACATTAATCTCAAGTGAGTGGAGTGGGAAGGCCCACCAAGACCAAGTCAAGGTTACACGTTGGATGTGTGGGAGTTTCATCTCATGGGATGAAACTCCAAAGGCTCATTGATGAGGAGATGAAATGGTTTTGGGGGTTACACAATTCAAACCCATAACACACGTTGGGGTCATGGGAGTTTCATTTCATAGATGAAACCCCCAAAGGAATCACTGATGGAGGTGGACGGTTTTGTGGTCTAAAGTCAAGACTACACCTTGAAGACATGGGAGTTTCATCTCATGGATGAAACCCCCAAATGAACCATTAATGGGAGGAGAAAGGTTGGTGGAGGTTACACAAAGGCATACCCATAGCACCGTTGGAGACATGGGAGTTTCATCTCAAGGATGAAACCTCCAATGTAAGTATCAATGAGAAGGTAATGAGTTATGGGAGTTACAAAAGGGCTTTACAAAAAGGCATCACCCTTGGCCGATCACCCTCATTTGAACAAAACAAGTTTTGGGTTTCATCTCACTCTCTCCCTCTCTCAAGGCCGATCACTCTCTTGGACAAAGGAGAAAAGACTTAAGAGTTTCATCTCAAGACCTCTCAAGTTCACACATTCGCCCAAGGATCAAGGAGGAAGAAAGGGCTAAGGAAGGAAAGGTGCAAGAAGGAGTGAAAGAGACCGGAGGAGACGCGGAATCGGTAAGTGCTCTATAAATAGCAAAAAATAAGAAAAAGGTGGTCAAGGACATGGTTCGGCCATGCCTAATGTTATTATGGATAAGGACTCTATGATGAACCATAGGGTTCGGCCATGTTGTATGGCCCAACCCCATGGAAGGACATTGGTTATTTTAATGGAAGTTTGGAGGATGAAAATCATAGAGTTATATTTATAATTTTAAAAGGTTTTAAAGGGTGTAAATGGACTTATGTATGAGAATCATGGACCATGGGTTCGGCTATAAGGTATGGCCGAACCCCATCAAAGACTTTGATCATGGTTATTTGATTTATGGGAGAAAAAGATGAATCATAGGGTTCAGCCATGGGAAAAGTTATTTATGATTTTTTTAAAAAAGGGGTTTTAAATAGATGTATGGTAATGGTTTTTGAAGGATGAAAACCATGGAAGGACATTAGTTAATTTTAATGGATTTGAAACATGAAAATCATAGACGTATGTTTATGATTTGTAAAAGGTTTAAAATGGAAGTTATGTTGATGGACTTTGGGATTGTAAAGGATGACCTAAGGTTATGATGAAATTTCCCATGGAGGGACTTGTCTTAGGGATTAAAGATTGTAAGTAATTAAAGGAGAAGATGGGAAAATGAGACATCATGGGTTCGGCCATGGTGTATGGCCGAACCCCATGAACCATTTTTAATGGGCCATTTGGTATTATATCTTGATTTGATGAACCATTTATGAAACTAGGTTTATGGATCAGATATGGACCCAAATGTGGGTAACTTAAGTATGTGATTACCATGTACGGAAAGAATGGCCAAAAAGGGAAATTAAAGGAAAGGTTCGGCCATAGTGTATGGCCGAACCCCATGGATCATGTGTTTGGATTAAGGAACTATGTATGATCATTTTTGGAACATAAGCCTTATGTAAATAAGCAAGGTAAATAGTCATGGATGGAATAATGGCAAGGATGTAAATAAGTGAAAATAATGGACCATGGGTTCGGCAATGGTGTATGGCCGAACCCCATGGGGAATGTTTGGTGGACTTAGGATTTTATGTATGTTAGATGATGAACTTATGTATGATTAGATTAATGAATTAAATGTGATATGATCATGGACTTAATTTAAAAGATCAAGGGATTCAAAAGAGGGACCAAATTCAAATGGGTGAGGTCCGGCCATGGTGTATGGCCGAACCCCACTAAGGTTGGTTTATGGATTTATGTTTAGATTGGAAATCAAATGGGACATGGGATTGATTGTTTGACATGTTATAAGGTAACGAGACTTCACAAGGGGTGTACGATCGTGAACAGTTTCCGGACGAAAGCGCAAGGACACTTTAGTGGTCTTTGGTAGGATTCTACCTCTTTGAAACCATGGTTATGTAATATGGTTTAACTTCTTATTTTGATGGTTTATGTTGTAAAAATGTTATGTTTCAAATATGAGATTTTAAATGCTATGATTTGTATAATTGCATAGCATGTGGACATTTGTATCTCATGCATGACATGGGAGGGATGATATGTAACCGGAGGCCACACTCCGACGGGGCGTCCGTAAGACCATTGTGGGGATACCTTGATGTGCATTATCCCATCAAGAGGTAACCAGAGGCCACACTCCGACGGGGCGTCCTTAAGACCACTGTGGGGATACCTTGATGAGGAGCTTTCCATCAAGAGGTTACCATGTGTTTGTGATGGGTGGGACTTATTGCATATGATAGCATGGCATGGCATTGAATCAGCATGATTATGATCTTTATTATCATGCAATGTTTCTGGTTTTTATCTGTATGATTGGATCTCTATTATTATACACTGTTTTGGATACGATGCTTATAAGTATGGTATGATTTATTATATCTGGATTTGATATATATTATATCTAGATTTTTGGTACTAACCCATGTGTTGACCCTAATTGGAATACCTACTGGGCGCGTTGTCTAAAGCCCTACTTCTACCTTAGTAGATGACACATGAAATGAAGGGAATGATGAGCGTGATCGGAGCCAAGCTTAGGAGCTTGGATGATTAAGTTATATTTTGTTTAAGATATTCATGGACTATGGGGAATAGCTAGCATTCGGGATTGTAATAACGTAGTTATATTTGCTATGGTTTGGATGGTTAAGAATGGATATTGAACTTGAGGTAATTAATATTAAGTGATGGATGTCCTTGCTATCTAAAATGGAATAGGATTGTTATCCTATTGTAATTCCGCAATTATGATTATTTCTTATGTTAACTTGAGTACGTGTGAACCATTTTAGTGGACTTGGTCCATGCACACGTATGGTTGGCCAGTTGAGGGTCGGGCTTTGGAAGCTTGGACTTAGTTCACGTCGTGACGTCCCGATCTCGTTCACTCTTCTATTTATAAAAAAAAATAGACTCTGATTTTCGAAAAAGCGAGTAAAAAAGGGCGGGGCGTTACATTACCCATTTATTTCAATTGGACCTTATTCAATATCCTTTGGGTCTTAATTGGGCAATTGACCCAACTCTTTACCCATCTAAATTCCTTCTCCATTAATTCACAAATTAAATGGACAATTTCCATATATATTCATAGATTGAAAATCCGGGGTGTTACAACTGAGACCAGAGAATTTTCGAGCCTCCTGTTACACCTTCTTGATCATCTTCTGTGAAACCCTGTTCCAAACTGATGTGGGAAGTCCCACATCGGTTTGGAAGGAAATGAGAGGAGGGCTTATGTGAAGCCAACCCCTCTTGACCAAGTGTGAGGCCTTTTGGGCCGGGCCATGTGAACCCGGGCCCAGGAAGAAAATCGTGCGGGTTCGAGCTGTGTACGAGGCCCAAAGCGACAATATCACACTGAGTCAAGTCCTAAGCCCTGTATTCGGGTCGGGTCGTTACAAATTTGGTATCAGAGTCGAGTTCTACACTCATACTGTGTGGGGAGTTCATCCTTCCTTGGAGTTGTTGAAGTAGACCGGGTCGAGCCGGGGGTGGCTTGAGGCTTTAGGCGGGGTGATTGTGAAACCCTCTTCCAAACTGATGTGGCAAGTCCCACATCAGTTTGGAAGGAAATGAGAGGAGGGCTTATGTGAAGCCAACCCCTTTTGACCAAGTGTAAGGCCTTTTGGGCCGGGCCATGTGGGCCCGGGCCCAGGAACAAAACCGCGCCAGTTCGAGCTGTGTGCGAGGCCCAAAGTGGACAATATCACACTAAGTCAAGCCCTAAGCCCTGTATTTGGGTCGGGTCGTTACATTTTCTCACAAAGATATGTATGGGTAATCAATACCTTATGTTTGATGAAGTTAAGGGTGTTTACTTAAGACCGGAAAATCAGTCATATAGTTGTCCTAATACCCTCATACCGTTGTGCCAATAATCAACTCTGATGAATCGGACCTCAAGGAAGAAGCACAGAGACATTGAGAAAAGAAGAGCACACTTTCTGAAGATTAGATAAGGCCCAACGCAAGTGTTTTTCATTCTCTTTTATTTTATATCATTGTAAGGTGGATAAGAACATTGTGTTCGAACCACAAAAAAAAATAGGTGTCGAGGATTAGACCATTTGGGTTGAAACTCTATAAAAAAAACTAGGTTATACTATTTGGGTGTGAGGCCCATTCATAGTGTAATTGGGACGACCCTAGAGTTGGGAAGTCTAACAGTGGACGTAGGTTAATTGAAACCGAACCACTATAAAATATCTGTGCATATATGTGGGTGATGCTTTTGACTTGAATGATTTGATTGAATATTATGTCACTTGCACACACAAATAGTTTCAGCCATTTTTAATTAACAGTAGTTAATTCAAAAGGAAAATGAACTCATTGCATATCTCAAACAGTTAAGTAATAATTCGGTTAAGGATTTTTTTAAAGGGAATTGCATTTAGAAATTCGATCTATTCACCCCCCTCTAGGTCGTGCATTACTCTATTAACGGAATTTCACAGGTGACCCTTTGTGGAGGCCAAGATTGGACAAACGGTCTTATTTTTAAGGGAGACTTTGCCAAAATTTCGGTAGGGATCCCAAATACCTAAGTAGGTCTAAAGTCCTTGACGTTTGATCACAATTGTGCTTCCCACGTGTTGAATATAAGGTTGATCGTAGAATTTGTCAAAAAAAAAAACTTATCCTCGTCATGTGCTCATTAGGGTCAGGCGTGACACACCCATTTTTATTCAACCGTTCCATTTTATCTGCGTCAAGTGGTAGTTAGAGCCTCATTGGACAATAACTCAAATTCGATGTCCACGGGGAATGCTCTGAAAAATCAATTCATAACCCTAGTCAAGTTCATCAAACTCAATCAAAGCATGCAAGAATTGCAGGAAGTGATGATGCAACTCACTATGAATCTTAACCCAAGTCACGCAGATGATCGATACATCCAACTCAGGGATAATGCTCTTGGGAATATGGTAGGAGACCCCGTGTGTACCGCATTCAATCCGTTTACAAAGATTATTCAAGAGATGATGAACCACGTGTGTTCCACATTCAACCCGCTTACAAAGATTATTCAAGAGATGATGAAGTGGAAGACTTCTTTGTGCAATCTGAGTTGTAGACACCGCGAACATGGTGCAAAGGTTGTGGGTCTTTATGATCTCCTCGTATTTGTCCTGCGTGTACTACATCTCTTATGTGGGAAATCGATCGTAGTCCACGATCATCTAAGAAGCAAGAACCTTTCCTCGTAACTACTACAATCTCAATCGGAAAACGTGATAAAATATGCCAATGACAATGACATGACCCTTGGTGTACGTCCATTTTGTTTTAGAAAAAAATTATAGAGTTCATATGCTGTTGTGAGGTAAATAGTGGCTTGTGCGGCTTAATACAAGTAGCAAAATATTGTTGGTTTGTGCCTTGTCTCTATTCACAATAAAAGGGCCTTAAATTTGTATTTGGGGTTTGAAGGAATGATTTATGGAGAGTTATTATGGGATACATTTTGTTGCCTCATCATTGCTTAAATGTATCGAAAAAAATAGGCATATTATTGTTGATGCTCTCTTCCTTCCTTGGAACACCAATATGTACAATTATATAAACTCAACAACAAATTACTTGTCTCTTTCTAGAATGCATCTCATGTTACTCTGTCTACTCCATCTAGTTCTTTATATGCATTTGTCAAAAAAGTAATTGTAGCAACATAAACATCTTTCTTTCCCATTCTTGTGTTGTGTGTGTTTTTTTGCTAGTAATTTCAATTGCAGATGCTTGGAGTATGCCATGATACATCATAGGCTAGGCTAATCGTATCAACATGCTATAGTACATATACCAAACTACAATACGATCTCGATCTTCAAACAAATTAAGTTCCTCTAACATCCTTCATAAAATATTATGATTAATCAAATATTAAAAATCTTGCAATGTATATGCATTTTTGGAATCCATAAAATCAACTATAAAATTAAAACAGCATGTAATACAATGCACATTCTTGAAAGATCTCTTCATCATTTTTTCTTTGTTTTCCTTTTTTTTCCTGCAAATGCACAAACCTAAATTGAGACCTATTTATGTTTGGCTAGTGAATAAAATTAGTAGAAAACAAGTGTTTAGTGGAGAACGATCTATCATGGAAAAGGATAGGGATATCAGGTAAAAAAGGTAAATAATATTGTATCAAGAGCAATTTAGTAAGTCTAAAGCCTACAAGAAGGGACATTCCCCCTTAGTGGACTGACAAAATAACATCCAGTTCAATCCCAAAAAGGAACCAAAGGAATTGCTGACGCTGTGGATTTGCCCCCATCACTCATCGACCTGTTACATTGAGAGTCAAACCATATCGGATCATTAAGGGTTTGATCTTTGAATTTTTTTTCAAGATAATCGAACCACATTTAGTGATGGTTTGAGCTTTGAAAATGTTTTCAAGATAATTGAACCACATTTAGTGAAAATCAAAGTTGAATTAGGTTCAACCACTTAAAAGGGTGGGCTTTTAAAACATTGGTAAGGACGAGTTCAAATGTTAATATTAGGAGCACATGGAGCCCAATTGTTAAAAATCCAAATATATATATATATATATATAGATTTTGTAAAGCTATTAGACCTGTTGTTGAATTGATTAAATGAAAAATACTTAATGAGAATATTTATAAAATTTATAGCACATCTCTTGTTTGGCAGATTCAACATTGAATCCATTAGTTTCATTATATAAAAAAAACCTATATCTAAACCAAGGGTTCAAAATATTGGTTGATATGATACGTATTGGCCATATCTAAACCAAGGATTCAAATATTGGTTGATATGATATGTATCGGCCAATAGATATCAATTTTGGCCATCTGATACATATTGGAAATTCTATATTGTATATGTTGATTTTGTCACGTATCATGAGATATTGGTAGGATGATTGCATGTTGCCCCTATATCATCAATACAATTTTTTTATTGTTGAATAAAAAATACTTTTGAGCTGATACGGTCACACATCACCAATATGCCAATAGTTGGACATAATAGTTCAAACCATATTTAGACCCCTAATTTGAACATATGTTTATAAATTAATAAATAATTTAGATTTTTAATAGATGAACACTACATGCCTCAAATGCCACAATTTTAAAATACAAATAAGTATCCATAAGCAATGTTGTTTAATCTGAATATAGCCATTGAAGGAAGGAGGTTCCTAACCGAACAGTCTAGAGAGAATCGTATATCGATATAGTGTAGGAGCACTGAAGTCAAATACTTTAACGCCGCACCCTTTTTCACTCGCCGAAAATCAGAGTCTATTTTTTTTTTTAAATAAGAGTGACAAGAGAGCGGGACGCCACGAAGCGAGCTAAGTCCGAGCTTCCAAAGCCCGGCCCTTAACTGGCCAACCCTACGTGTGCGTGCAACTAAGTCCACGAGAACAGTTCACACGTAATAAGTTAAGCTTGCGGAATGTAAACTTAATGCGGAATTATAATAGAGTCTATCCTACCAATTATTAAATAGTAAGGAATTACATCACTCAATTAATAAATACCTTAACTTAGAATGTCCAAAAGTAAAGTCCAAACTATAGTAAATAGTCTAAGTCATTACAGTCCAACGAGCTAATTACTCAAATTAACTTTCCGTAAAAACTTAAATAAAGAAAATTAGCTCTTCCAAGCTCCTAAGCTTGGCTCCGGTCATGTCTTTCACTTCCTCCATTTCCTGCGTCATCATCTAAGGTAGAAGTAGGGCATTCGACAACGCGCCCAGTAGGTACTCCGAGTAGGGTCAACACATAGATTACTATAACAAAAACACATAGATATAAGTAATATCAAAACCATACAAGTCAATACCATGCTATGGGTGTCATATGCTATGAGTCCCACCCATCATCCATATAATCATTATAGTATCCCTTTTGATGGAAAATGCACATCAAGGTACCCCCACAAATGCCTTACGGACGCCCCGCGGAGTGTGGATCTTTGGTTACAAATCAATCATACATCCCTCTTGATGGATAATGCACATCAAGGTACCCCCACAAATGCCTTACGGACGCCCCGACGGAGTTTGGATCTCCGGTTACAAATCAATCATACATCCCTCTTGATGGATAATGCACATCAAGGTACTCCCACAAATGCCTTACGGATGCCCCGACGGAGTGTGGATCTCCGGTTACATTAGATCCCTTCCATGCCATGCATGAGATGCAAGTACAAACATGCTATGTAATAATACAAATCATAGCATTAAAATCCCATCGTTAACACATATTATTTGATACCAAAATAATTCAAGTAAAACATCATACACACATAATCCATGGTTTTCAATGAGGTAGGAATCCTGCCAATGTCTAAATACCGGGTCCTTGGGTTTCCGTCCAAAGATCGATCACCGGTTTTGCACCGCTTGTGAGATCCGTTACCTTATTACATATCAACAAATCAAGCCAATGCTCCATTTGATTCCAACCATGTTCAAGTCCACAAACATGCCTTAGTGGGGTTCGGCCATACAACATGGCCGAACCTCACTCACTTGGTTTTGGGTCCCTTTTTAATCCATATCATTTTAATCATATGTGGGTCCAAGATCATTCCATTAGTTAATCATTTACCTTAATGAAAGCCCTAAATCCATAAGACATTTTCCATGATTCAATCATACACATAGGTCACTTATACATACCTAGATCCAAAAACATGATCCATGGGGTTCGGCCATACACCATGGCCGAACCCATGGTCCTTTAATTTCACCAATTGGCCATTCTTTCCTTCCATAGGTAATTACCTAATTTACTTACCCATACTTAGGTCCATAAATGATCCAAACCAAACATAGATCCATAAATGAATCCTCCATTTCCTAGCTTAATCATTCATTCATTTAAACATGCATGCATAGATCCATAATGTCCATAAGATGGGTTATGGGGTTCGGCCACACAACATGGCCGAACCCATGAAGTCATTTTTCCTCCTCTTTCTTAAATCATTTACCACATTTTAGACCCATAACACAAGTCCCTTCAACGGGGGGGGGGGGGGGGGGGGGGTCATTTTAGATCATTATTAACCACATTTAAAACCTATTAAAATTACCAAATTCCCTATGATTTCCATCCTTTAAAACTCATTGTAAATCACCAATATCCTTCCATGGGGTTCGGCCATACAACATGGCCGAACCCTATGGTTCATCACTTACCCTTAAAAATCACATACTTATGATTATATCCCTTAATGGGGTTCGGCCATACATCATGGCCAAACCTCATCCAAATCCTTTTTAGTTCTCATGATCCATATACATAGAAATCATGCAAGGGCCAAACCATGATCTTGATCATATACCTTATCTTAGATATGCATGAGGTCCTTTCCATATATCCACAACAATTAGGGTTCGGCCATGCAAGGGCCGAAACCATGATACTTGACCATTTTTCATGCTTAAGCCATGCATGCATACATAGACCATATATACATAGTGTCCTTAGTAATCCATCTTACCCATTAGGGTTTTGTCCATTTTTCTATCTCATTCCTTGGATGGATTTTAAATCCATGACCCATGATATTTTGACCAACTCTCCAATCCAAAAAATGGGATTCCATGGTTTCCTTTAACGCCTCCAAATTAATGAAATCTTGTCAAGTGATACTTACTGATTCCGCGACTCCTCCGGTTTCTTTCACTCCTTCTTGCTCCTCCGATCTTCTCCTTAGTCTTTCCTCCTTCTTCCTCCTTGATCTTCGGCCAAGAGTGTGTTGAGGTCTTGAGATGAAAACCCAAAGAAAGGGTTCGGTAAAAGAGTGTAGTTTTGAGAGAGGGAGAGGAGGAGAGAATGGAAACCCTAAGTCTTTTCTTGTTCAATGAGTGGGTTGGCCTTGAGTGGGAGGGAGAGAGTGAGATGAGATGAATGATATCCAAAGTTTTCTTTCCCTCTTGTCTAGGGTTTGCTTGGGTTAGACTCCACCCTTTTCAATGTGGAGTCTTCCCCATGAGCCCATTGACCAAACAAAAGGGTGTATGCCCTCCACATGGCACACACCACTCTCCTCCCCAACGGTTTTGGCTTGGTTTCCTTGGGTAGTTTGGTGGTTTCCATGAGATGGAACCACCACCTCTCTTTGGACCAATCCATGGTCTTGCATGTCCTCCATTTAAGCTTCTTGTCTTGCATACCACCCTTATGTCCAATGGTTTTGGCTTGGTTTCCTTAGGTGGTTTGGTGGTTTCCATGAGATGGAACCATCACCTCTCTTTTGACCAATGTATGGTCTTGCATGTCCTCATTTTAGGCTTCTTGTCTAACCAAGTGTGCGAGCATGCCCTCCACATGGCATACCACCCTTCATCCCAACGGTTTTGGTTTGCTAGTGGTTTCCATGAGATGGAAACCACCCTCCTTGACTCACTCCATTTTCTATGTGACTCACCCCCATTTGACTCACCTTATTTTAATGTAACTCAACTCCCAACTCAAGCATTGATTTTATTTCCATCTAACTTAGGTGATTCAATTAAATAATTTAATTCCACTTATTTCACTTGATTCACTTTAATTCATCTATAAACTCACCTTGTAACACCCCGGATTATCAAGTTATGAATATTTATGGAAATTGCCCATTTAAGTTATGAATTAATGGATATGGACCTTAGATGGGTAAGGTGTTGGGTCAATTGCCCAATTAAGACCCAACGGATTATGGATAAGGTTCAATTGAAATAAATGGGTAAGATTTATTTAATTGGGTCAAAATTGTCAATTGGGTCAAATCCCCAATTGGGACCCACTGGGTCATGGTTGACTTGGTTGACCACCAAGTGAGTACAAGCTTAATTAAATTGGGCTGAATTAAGTTGGAAATGGAATCAAGTAATTGAGTTGATTTTAAGTGAGTTAAATAAGTTGAATTAAAGAGGTGAGTTGAGTTAAATGAGTTGAATGGAAGTTAATGGGACTTTGATCTCAAGTGAGTGGAGTGGTAAGGTGGAGAGATGCATCTCATGAGACCCAAGTCAAGACTACACGTTGGAGACATGGGAGTTTCATCTCATGGGATGAAACTCCAACATGAATCATTAATGAGGAGGTGAAAGGTTTTGGAGGTTACACAAAGGCTTACACGTTGGAGAGATGAGGGGTTTCCATAATGGTGGGAGTGTTTCATCTCATGGATGAAACCTCCAAATGGAACATTAAGGAGGGAGGTGAAGGGGCATGGGAGTTACAAAAGGGTATCACCAAAGGACACCACCTTTGGCCGACCCTGATTAACTAAGGAAAGGAATTTGGTTTCAATTCACTTTCTCAAGCTCTCTCTCTTGGCCGAATCACTCCTCAAGACAAGAACACTTAGAGCATTTTCATCTCACTCTCCCTCTCTCACTCAAGGCCGATCCCCTCTCAAGACAAAGGGAGAACACTTAGAGTTGTTATATTAAATCTTCTCTCTTTCTCCCTCTCTCAAATCTATACCTCTTGGCCGAACCATTCCTAGAGATTTTATCAAGATCAATCTTGGCCAAGGATCAAGAAGGAAGGAAGAAGAGGCTAAGGAAGGAAAGGAGCAAGAAGGAGTGAAAAAAACTGGAGGAGTCGCGAAATCGGTAAGTACTCAATGAGAATTTATTAAGTAAGATGGTCAATGACATGGTTTGGCCATTGCATGGCCGAACCCTAATATTGTTGTGAATAAGGACTTATGCATTACCATATGGGAAATGGTGGATGATCAAGGATCATGGTTTGGCCTTGCATGGCCAAGCCCTAAGTTTTATGTATGAAAACCATTATGGACAAAGGAAGGGTTGGATGAAGTTCGGTCATGGTGTATGGCTGAACCCCATCAAAAGATCAATCTTAAATGTATGATTTTATAAAAGGGAAATGATGAACCATAGGGTTCGTCCATGTTGTATGGCCGAACCCCATGGAAAGGATATTAGTGAATTTTAATGGATTTAAAGGATGGAAATCATAGATGTATGTTAGTGATTTTTAAAGATGTTAAAGGATGATAATGATGGGAGATGATGGATAATTTTAAGTAAGTCTTAAAAGTTGGAAAACATGATCTAATATGTTATGTTGGTGAATAATCTTAGACCATGGGTTCAGCCATGTAGTAGGGCCGAACCCCATAAAGAATTATTGAATTGTTTACATGTATCTAGACCATGAAGATGATGGAGAAATGTGGTCATCTTAATAGGTTTGTAAATATGGAAGATGATGTTTTAAAATGAGAAACCTAAGTGTATGATTAAACCCCCATGGAGGGACCTTGTTCATGGACTTAAATATTGTAATTGATTTAATGGAGAACATGGAAATGAGACATCATGGGTTCGGCCATGGTGTATGGCCGAACCCCATGAACCATGGCCGAACCCTATGAACCATTTATGAACCATGATAGTGGGTTATTCATGGATCTATCATGTTTAGATGAATGGATTATGTTCTGGATATAGAGTTGTATAAGTGGCTTAGATGTATGATTGGATCATGGAAATGAAGGATCATGGGTTCGGCCATGGTGCATGGCCGAACCCCATGGGGAATGTTTTTGTGGACTTAGGTTGTTATCAATGTTAAATAATTATTGTATGAGTGATTATATTTATGAATCAAAGATGGCATGATCTTAGATTTAATCTAAAGATCAAAGGACTAAAAAGAAGGGCACAAAACTAAGGGAGTGAGGTTCGGCCATGTTGTATGGCCGAACCTGTAATAGCCTGGATTTTTAAATCAAGAATTATATTGGCTATTATTTATTTTAATTGTTGAAATTTAGAATTTTGATGATATGGATGTAAGATGGATCAAAGTTGGGCCAATGGACCATGGATCGGATTATTTCCAATTAATTGGGTCAACGGTGGTCAATTGGGTCAAATGCCCGATTGGGACCCAATGGGTCAAGATGGATTGATCATGGGTAAGAAATGGATTTAATTGGGTCATGGACCCAATTGTGATCAAAGGCATGGGGTCCACCTCATCAAGTGAGGTGGCAAGTGTAGGAGTGAAAATCCAAGTGGCATAGCCAAGTGGGACCCAACTCCACCTCACCAAGTGAGGTGGCATGTGGACCAAGACAAGGTGAGGCCGACCACCATGGTTGACTTGGTCAACCATGGGTGGGTCAAAGATCAATTAAAGAGGATTAAATGTGGTAAGTGGAATTAGATTAATTAATTAAAACACCTAAGTTAGATGGAAATAAAATCCATGATTATTTGTATTTGGATTATTTGTATTTGGGACTGTATAGAGTATTTTCTAGGTTTTATCACGAAATTGACCAAAGGGGAGATTGTTGTCCTAAAAGTTAAATCTGCCTCTCCTAAGTCAGATTGAGTTGTCAATTCCGTGACTGTGTCCGACTGAGTCCTGAGTTGTCAATTTTTTGACTGAGTCGTGACCGTCTACACGTTGTTTGGAAAACATCACACCAAAACCAGAAGAACTCCTTGAATGTCAACCATCACAGGTATATGGACCCTAGGAAGGACCTAGAAGCCTTAGAATCCCTCGATTAAGAATATTAAAATGAGAATTCTAAGTACCTTTGCCCTATGGAAAGCTCTAGCTATCTATCAAATATCCCTATATATTCTTGTGTATTTGCAATATAAAAAAAGTTCATTATAGTTAAATCTAATAATTGCAAATGAAAACATAAAGGGCTCTCCATCTTGTCCGGATTTTCAAACTCTAAATTCATCAACACTTAGTGAAATATGTGGCTTATTAGGTTCCACGAAACCTACCTCGGAACTAGACTCATAAGTTCCGAAGGTTGGTCCTAGGTTCAGAACCTGTCTCGGAACCAGCCTTCGAAGTTCCGAAGGTTGTTCCAAGGTTCAGAACCTGCCTCAGAACACTTATTCGGAACCTTCCTCGGAACCAGCCTCAGAAGTTTCGAGGGATGCATACTGCAGGTTCTGAGACCTCCAATGTACATATTTGAGGCATTGCTTCTGTCATTCGGAACCTAACTTCCGAAGTTCCGAACCTGGAACTTGACTAGTTCCGAAGGTGGTCCAACTAGCCGTTGTAAGGTCAAACTATTCGTTGAAATATGACCGTTGACTTCGTAAGTTCCGAGGCTAGTCAACTAGATTCCGAAAAAGAGATCCGTTGGGAGCTTGTTGGCTATATAAACCAAAGCCATTTGAGTGGCCAAGGTTGATCCTTTTGAGCTAAATTTTCTCCTACTCTTTCCTAAGCATCCCAACTATTTTTAAAGCACCAAATCTGCATAGTTAGACCCTCATTGCTCTAAGTCATATCTCAAACACATTCAAAGCACTCGTAGGAAAATCATTGAGCATTTAAGGCTCAACATTGAATGTGTTCTTGAGGAAACAATTTGGGATTGATTGTTTACATAGGCAAACCTTTAATCATCCCTAGATCATCTCCCAATCTTTGATGTGGCATTCATTGGAGCATTCTCTCATCACCAAGGAGCTAAGTGGAGAAAGACATCAAAGGACAAGCCAAGACTACTTAAAGTAACTAGAAGCTATTGTTCTTGGTAAGACTTTCAAGTTCTACAACTTTTATTAATCATTAAGATATTTGTAAGGGTTGGTGTAACCCTAGTCAAGTCCAAAAAAGGTGCTTTCTTGGTGATTGTAAGTTATCGGTTCAATCTCTACCCTTGAAAGAGATTAAGGTTGTAATAGGTTTCTTCTCCACCCATGAATGAGAAGTTTAGTGAAATCCTCAAGTGGTGTACTTGAGGCGTGGATGTAGGCAAGGTTGCCGAACCACGTAAAAATCATTGTGTTACTATTCTCCATCTCTTCGCATCTCCTTCACCTTATTTTGTTCACTTGCTTTAACTCACATTTTAGTTTGCTTGAATTTAATCTAGCATGTAAATCATATTGGAAAGATAAATTGAGCAAATTTATAGTGACCATTCATTAAAGTGCCAAATACTTAAATAGAATTTAAAATTCCCCATAGTCCTATTTACCCCCCTCTAGGACTATTCTAGATATTTGGCTAGCTTGACCAACAAATACAAACACACATAGATCAAACACCATAAGATCAATTTAAAGTGGTTTGGTTAGCCAACCTACATCCGCTGTTAGGACTCGCTCAACCATGAGCTATCCCCAAAATCGACTACGTGGGGACTAAGTCCCTCACAATTAGAATAGGAAGTCGACCTCACTCAATCGGCTGGAAATTTCAGCCACCACTATCGAATAGGAATTCCACCTATCCATTTGGCCGGGAGTTCCACCAAAATCTGTGATAGAGAAAATGCTCGAGAATATTTTATAGTGGTTCCTGGGTACCTCCCTTTAGTCCACTTTCAGAACAGAGGTTTTAAAGAAAATTAAAATCAATAAGCACTTGCCATTGAAGATCTTTCTTCTGATGTGTGCTTCTTCAAGATCCCACCCATGTATGACGACGCTTCACCTCGTAGCCGTCGTTTAGCACGAGAGAGAGAGTGATCCTTCTGTTGGCCCTTGTTTAAGCTCATTGCTGAAGATGAGGGTCCAACTGATCCTTCGAAGGATGCCAACTGCTTGCATAAAGGTTGGTTTATATAGCGAAGGCAACCAGTTGAAGTAACGATAATGTACCGACAAGTGGTCGTACCGAGGGGTCGGTGACTAGAAATGTTACTGTTACAATTCCGACTGTTGCGCATTAAGTGCACTCCTAACGGTAATATTCTTCTCTAGTCTACAAGTCTTTGTCGCCGATGGGTCGACACTTATTGTACCGAGAGGTCGGTCCATACGAGAGGCTCATTCTGGTGCAAAACATGCTTGACAGTAATTTCCACTTTGGAAACCTTTTACCTAGAACGTCCTGCCGCCCATTACCGAGGGGTAGGTCTTGCCTACTCTGAATCAGTATTTGAAAGCCGATATGTCTGTTTTCTCAAGAGCCCACCTGATTTCTAAGTTCCAGAACTCATAAATCTTGATCGAGGAGTCATTGACTACAAGATGTAGTTTCAGCGTATCACCGAGGGGTCGGTGCATACGATACTCTCGATCAGAGACTTTCCCAGAATGACAGTTCAGTGGTTCAAAACCTATATCAATCTGGTCGACCAATCTTTGACCACAATGGGTCGATCCTGTTTCCACCGAGGGGTCGGTGAGAACGACTGGTCGAGCTGACAGTGAAATGAAATATATATTTCTAAGTTGGGTTCTAATTCACTGTTCAACTTTCCTCACTAGGCTTCATATGTTTCAACCATTTGTTTTTCTAAGCCTAGGGATAGTCCTCTCTAAGGTGTGGGTATCACCTAAAGTTATGTATGGCAATTTTACATGTTTTATGATTGCCATAACGATGAGCTTCAATCTGGTGGAGCATGATCTTTTCTCTTGATCATCTTGGGTCTTCAAGCTTCCAGCAAGCGCTTCTTTCTGAATCATGGAATTGACAAACATAGGGGCTTGGCCAAGCCGATGCACTAACAGATCTCTTTTCCTAGATCCAAACCAATCCAAGTATCTTGGGTACATTTAATTCATCAATTCAAACATATTGCCCAAGTGTGTGATGTCATGAGATGCGGCATTTTTAGACTTTAACAAAGTCAAGGTGTCTATGATCATAACTCATTCCACATAAGGTGTAAAATATTAGATATTGGAATGAGACACTAACCACACAATTCATACATTCATTTCACGGTTTTTATTACACTAGTCATGCATATGGAAATGAAGTATGATGCTACCCACACAGCTCTCATGCCTGTTATCATGTTATTACCCAAAACATGATGAACACTTTTACCATTCTTTTAAGTATACTCCAATTCCTTGAAAGATCTGGTACATAAATGGATTACAGTTAAGTATATTTGATCATTTTGATCAACATTTTTGGTAACTAACATCAAACCAAAAATCCATTTAATGACATAGAGCATGTTTCATTCCACAATGGATTCACAAGTTTAGGAACTTGGAATGAAACGACAATGTGTATGTGTACCATACACACCCTATACATGAGGTAATGCACACACTACATTCATTTCTTAAAGATGAACAAATCACATGGCATATGAAATGAAATGAGATAAGTATATTCAAATACTAGAGTGCAAAACTACATGTACAATGAATATCTTATATTAGATAAATCCAACAATCAAACAAGAACATGGATTGACGGTAAGGTAAACAAGTGATTCCAAAAGCATGTTTCAAATGTGATACCAATAATGATAGCCGTTTACACATTTGAGCATAACATTGTGAGACTTGGAATCTAAGTCCACAATCCAGTGATAGACCATTTATCAAATATAATTTTAACCTTGGGTGCCTTGCCATTTGATCTTATGAATCAAAACTCCATATATTTGTACCACGATGTTGACCTTAACACGAAAAGCAAACATCTCGGTACATGGCCTCATAGGATACTTGGAGGGAACTACCATCATCAAGTTCCTTTACTTCATCCTCTTCTTCTCTAGAGGATTTGGGTTGGACTTTTTCAATGGATGAATCATTCACCTATAATCTCAGTACTCATGATAGGTAACGTTATCCATTGGGCTAGAAGAGGCGGTTTTTCAGTGGATTCTTTCAGCCTCTTTTGTTGTTTCATATATGTTAAATATTTTAAAAAACATATTATGAAACAACACTGATGAATGCTACAAGTGTTTGATTTAAAATGCATAGTCAATTCATCACTAGTCCAAGCTATTTGGTTTATCCAATACCTGTTCTATAGGCTTAGACCACTTTTTATTCACCTATTTCCAAACATATTTATTGATGAAAATAATTAAAGTTTTTCATTTCATTTTTCATCACAAATGAAGGTTTGGAAATATCATGGCTTTCTCTCTTAGACATTGTTCTAGCATGGACCAACTCGGATGGTAAGATCCTTTCTTAAGAGCACGAGGCTCTGATATCAATTGAAAGTCCATTCCTCGGTGCTAGAACATGATTGACCCGGGGGGGGGGGGGGGGGGTTGAATAGGTCAATCCCATTCTCCATAGTGTTTACAAATTTCTTGATTATTTAAAGTTTAAGTGCAGGGGAATATTAATCAAGAGATTTGTTTAGTGTGATGGATTGTTTTTCATTACTTAAATGATCACAATAAGATTAGAACCCTTTACATATTACTTAATTATCAATGCTTGTGAACAATGTATAGATAGAGATAATCAAATGAAAAGTGAGGTGTGTTGAGAAGAGTGCTTAAATAGAAAACACAAACGCACAAAGATCAAACACCATAAGACCATTTAAAGTGGTTCGGTTAGCCAACCTATATCCACTGTTAGGACTAACTCAACCTTGAGTTATCCCCAAATCCACTAAGTGGGGACTTACACCCTCACAATTAGAGTAGGAATTCCACCTCACTCAATTGGCTGGTAATTTCACAATTGGCTGGGAATTTCACCCACCACATGTACAATAAGAATTCCACCTACTCATTTGGCTGGGAATTCCACCCATTACATGTGCCAGAGACGACACTCAAGATTTTTTATAGTTGTTCCAGATCCAAGCCTCCTCAAATTTGGTACAATGGTTTTAAAACAAAACTAAAACAAAAAAACACTTACCTTTGTAGCTCTATCTCTTGATGTGTGCTTCTTCAAGAGTCACCCAACGTGTGCGAACACTCCGCCTTTTAGCCGCCGTAAAGCAATCACAATCCAGGGTGACCAGGAAATTGGTTCTACCAATGTCTATCCTAGCTTTTCATCCTTTCCTTCCTTTCTCTCTCACAAACACAATCCATATGATTGGTTGTATTTAGATTCCCCAAGTGTAAGCACGAGAGAGATTGATCCTTTTATTGGCCCTTGATTAAGCTCACTGATAATGATGAGGATCCAACGGATTTGCCAAAGGATACCAACTGGCTGCACAAGGATTGGTATTTATAGATAAGGCAACCAGTTACATCAATGGTAATGTATCGACAGGTCGGTCACACCGAGGTGTCAGTGACTAGAAATGTTACTGTTAAAAACCAGACCGTTGTGCATTAAATGCACTCCCAATGGTAATATTTTTTCTCGGATGACATATCGGTGTCGTCGATGGGTCGACAGTCATGGTTCCAAGAGGTCGGTCCGTACGAGAGGCTCAGTCTAGGGCAACACCATGCAGACAGAGTTTCAAGTCCGAAAACAAGACTAACCTAGACCGACTTGTCGCCCTTTACCGAGGGGTTGGTCTTGGAACTCTTGATCGGTTTTGAACTACGGATATGTCTGTTTCCTCGACAACCCACTTGAGTTCAATGTTCCAGTACTCATAAGCCTTTATCGAAGAGTCGTTGACCATGAGGGGTTGTTCTAGCCTTTCACCGAGGGGTCGGTGCATACGAGACTCTCGATCTGAGGCATACCCGGTATGATAGTTCAATGTTCCAGAACCTTTGTCAATCTAGCCGACCAGTCATTGACCACGATGGGTCAATCCTGTCTTCACCGAGGGATCGGTGAGAACGACTAATCGAGCTGACAATGAAACCAAATACATATTTCCAAGTTGGGTTCCAATTCACTATCAAGCTTCATCTCTAGGTTTTTTTGTAACGCCCCGCCCTTTTTCACTCGCCGAAAATCAGAGTCTATTTTTTTTTTTTTGTAAAAAAAGAGTGAGAGAGACCGGGACGTCGACGCGAGCTAAGTCCGAGCTTCCAAAACCCAGCCCTTAACTGGCCAACCATACGTGTGCGTGGACTAAGTCCACTAAAATGGTTCACACGTAATAAGGCTATACATGGGGAATTATAATAGAGTTACTATTCCTACCCATTTTAAGCAAGGAAGTCCAATACTTAAATTAATCTTAAAAATGTCCAACATTAAAACCAAACCATAGCAGGATAGTTCTAAGTTATTACAGTCCCAAAATGCTAATTACTCAAATTACATTATCCAAAATCAAAACATAAATAAATAAATCTAGATCATCCAAGCTCCTAAGCTTGGCTCCGTTCATGTCCTTCGCACCGTCCATTCCCTGTGTCATCATCTAAGGTAGAAGTAGGGCGTTAGACAACGTGCCCAGTAGGTACTCCGAGTAGGATCAAACACATGGATTAGTATAAAAATCACATAGATATATATAATGTCAAAACCATTCAAGTCAATGCCATGACATGGGTGTCATATGCCATGATTCCCACCCATCAACCATATCACAATCCATAAGTAATCCTTTTGATGTGCAAGCCACATCAAGATATTGTCATGACTCCCCACGTATGCCGTATCGGTCCCACCGAACGGAGTGTGGTCTCCTCATTCATTTCAAACATCATAATCGGAATCAGTACCGATCCCTCCCCATGTTTATCAGATACCCAAATGGAGCGTGGACTCCCCTTATAAGTTCCCTCCCATGCTATGCATGAGATACGAGTGCATCATGCCATTTTATATTACACATATAGTATTGAAATTCCATTCCTTTAAACATAGCAAATTGATACCAAAAATAAATCATAACACATAGGAATAAAACCATCCATATACATAAATCCAGTGCACCATCAAGGTAGGAATCCTACCAACGTCCAAATATCGTATCCTTACATTTTCGTCAAAAACAGATTGCCGATCGCGTCAAAGCCGATCATGCACCCATTTGTGAAATCCCATTACCTTATTACATTTAACATATATACATATTGTAACATCCCGTCCCGCTACGGGCGCGTTATCTCCGAAACATCTCAAAACACTACTGAAAAATAAGATACCGGGCTTTTTTTTTTTTCAAAGAAGGACCACTGCCCTCCCCACTTAACAACCTGGATGAACAAAACTCATTATACTATTAAACATAATGATTAACCATAAGCTATTCGAATACGATTATACAATCATTCAGACAACAACAATATGGTAGTACGTCCATATGGAACAAAAAGCCTCTCAAACTAAGGCATGAACATGAATGTAAAATATCCAACTTCAACTACTACTCCTTGGGGGTCTGCTCAAGGGGCCCATCTTGCCCCTCCACAATTGGGGTATCTAAAAGGTAAGGGGGTGAGCTAACCAGCCCAGTGACGGGAGAAAGCATATCACATGTTAGCAATAAAAAATCATATGCATGAATGCGAGAACATCATGATAATAAAGGTGCTCAAGCGCACGTAAAACTCAACCTCATCATTTAGTGATCCACCAGTCAGATCCGAGACATTATCTCGGTAACCCACATCGGGTCCTCTAGTAAACTCCGGTCTCCCTACTAATGTCATCGGGAGACTACACAATACAACCAGCCCAGTGAAAAGATAATGCATATCACCTGTTAGCAACATATACATCATATGCATGAACGCACGAACATCTTAATAGAATGAATGTCTCCGTATATGAGTACATCAACTATACTACTAACCAATTGGTTCCTCTGACCAATCTGAGGCGTCACCTCCATAACTCACAATGGTCCTCCAGCAACTCCAGTCTCCCGACCAATCCAACTAGAAGATTATAACATACACAACCACCTCAACTGCCGGAATGCAACGGGGAAAACCATATCCTCTATGGGGGTCTCAACCGCTAGAACATAACGAGGAAGCCAATCTCATGGGCAGGCACCTTGACCGTCGGAACGCAATGGGGAAACCTGCAACTCCTATGAGGCTCTTGACCGCCGGAGCATAACGGGGAAGTCCTCCCAACAACCAAACTCATATCATCATAAACATATACGCATGTAAACAACCCCTCCACTCAATACCCAACGGTACATTGTTCGTCGTGGGTTACCTCCCATGCATGCACGTCGTATCATGGTCAAGTCTAATAATGCAATCATGTTCTGATATAATTAATCAAGATCAGCGACACATGCATCGTGTATAACAAGAGCATATAACATGTTATCTAAACATATACATTCATGCTCATCATTATCATGTTCATATGTTATAAATAATCACACAATATTTTATCAATAAACTTTCAAGCATCATGCTCAAAACCCAACGTACATCTCATTCCCATCATAAATTCAATCACATGTAATGATTAAACAAACAGTATGTTACCTGCAAGTTTCCAAGTTCAAAATTATCCATCCAATTACAGTTTTTTCATTAATCGCATATAGTTGACATGAGTGCACCCGAACGGGTCCCTTGCCACATGTTCATTTCAACGATTCCCTTACCGAGTGACTTGATAAATGAAGGGCCCCATTCAAGTCACTACATGTTCAAGGTCAAGGTTAAAAGATGCAAATGTATGCTAAAGCAGTGATAAGTCCCTTCACCGAGTGTGTGGAGTCGAAAATCAGAGGCGAGCAAGCAGCTTGATGGGTTGAGGGGAGCTCAACTGTTAAGACAAGGAAGAACAAAAAAGTGATTAAGACATTACAGACTAAAAAGAATTCGGACTGAAAACAGGCCTAAAACTGGGCTGGGCCCAAAATGGGCTCTGAAAAAGGGTCGGGCCAAAACTGGGTTCTAAACAAAGTTGAGCTTGGAACGGGCAGGGCTGAAGAACTGGGCTGCTAGAACAGGGCCGGACTAGGTCTGGGCCTAGCTAGGCCGAACGAGTGGGCCAGATCCAGCACTGGACCGAGTCCGGGCCTGGCCCAACTAGACCAAATCCGAACCAGTCCACTGGGTCGGGTTTGGGCCAGTGGGCCGGGTAGATGGGTCGGTCTTGATCCTAAAAGAAGGGCTGGGTTAACCCAAAAACCTAACTGAGTCAACACAGAACTCGACTGAGTCGACTTGGTCACTCAACCGAGTCGAAAAAGGGGGAAAGGTGGAGGAGGAAAATCATAAAATTTCTAAGAAAATCGATGAAAAAGAAGAAGGAAATCAGGGAAAAGCGAAGAAAATCGAGGAAATCAAGGGACGTTAAGGAAAACATCCGAGTGAGAGGGAAAAGAAAAAGGGGAAACACGAGCACCTATTTTTCGGTCAGATCTGGACGGCGGCGAAGGAGGAGAAGGGAAGGCGGGTGATGTCGAGCACCGCAAGGTTGGAGTTGCAACATGCCAGGCTTTGACGCGAGCTCGAGACGGCGCTGACTGTCCAAGCCGACCGAGGGAGAGAGGAAGAAGAAGGTGGAGGAGGAGAAGTCGAGAAAGGGAAGGGGGAGAGAGCTACCCGAGAGAGGGAGGGGGAGAGGCGCCGCCAGCAAGGGCAACTAGGGTTTGGGTGGGCGGCGACACTGTAGAGCAAACTGCTATAGTGTCGAGGGAAGGAAGCGCTTAAAAAAAAAAAGGGTTTTGGGGGGTTGAGGGTTTGCTTAAAAAAATTGTTTTATTATTATTATTATTATTAGCAATTATTTCATTTCATTCATTTACTATTTTATTTTAAACTTTTTTTTTAAGAAAAAATCTCGAATCGGGTGAAAATAGAGTTTCAAAACTCACTATTTAAAATTAAATGATTTCAAAACCCGAGAAAATCAAATGTTGAACATTGAGAGAGAAAGACGTGTGATTTTTCAAGCATCTTTCATGACAGAATATACAATAATTCAAAATTATTGAAATGCCATTCGAGTTCGAATTCGAAATTAGGCAAACTAGGGCCCACCACAGAGCCCACACCCTCCTCACTGCTACCACAGTCCCGAAAGCAACTCAGAGATCTAACAATCTCAATTAAATCGAACAAACTTGGAACGGGTCATTACAACACTTCCCCCTTTAAGAAAATTCGTCCTCGAATTTCAAACTAAACTCACACCTCTAATCTTAAACAAGGCTGGAAACTATTTTTGCATTGGTGCCTCATTCTCTCAAATGGAAGTTTCCCTGCTTCTACGCTACCAAACCACTATAACCAAGCTGATATTCTTGCCACAAAGACTCTGCTACCTCGAATCCTCAATTTGAATTGATCCCTCTTCTAACTGTTAGCCAAACCCTCCTGCCGACTACGGCAGTCATCAACCTCTGCCTGATCGGCCTCACCTGCTTTGTAGTCTCATTGACCATACTTGGTCCTGACATCACTGTACCACTGATACCTGCCCAACATAGGGGTAATCTGTACGGCCTGCCATATAATGTCTCATACGGTGCCATCTTGATGTTGGACTGATAGCTGTCGTTGGGAACGAACTCAACCAAGTATAAGTGACTCCGACTACTACCAAAATCCAATACTTATGTTTGGAGTATATCCTCTAAGATCTTAACAGTCCACTCCGAATGATTATCTGCATGTGGATGGAACGTTGCATTGAAACACAACTGTGCGCCCGAATCTCTGATAAGCTTTGCCAAAAAAAATTGAGAACCAAACCTTGGATCCTAGTCTGAAACAATTGACATGGGCACGCCATGCAGTCTAACAACTCTGCCGACTACCTCCAACTCAAAGTCTTTAGAGAAACAGTCGCCTTCCTGCCAACCTAGCCAATCAATCCACTACGACCCATACTGCAGGATGCCCTTGAGGTAATTTTGACAAACCAGTAACCATAGCCCATAGTAAGGTGGGCTCACTTCCACTGGGGAATCAAGAAGGATGCAATCTACCAGTGGGTCTCAAGTGCTTTATCTTGACATGTCAGCAAGTCAAACAACAAGTCACAAACTCAGCCACTGTCCTCTTCATGCTTCTCCACCAAATTTATTGATGTAAATCATGTCACATCTCCGCGTGTCCCGGATCTGCAACAAACTTAGAATGATGTGAGTGTCGTAATACCCCATTGCGACACTGCCCTGACATGGTTACAAACAGTTTGTCCTCAAAAAAACTAAACCATCATCTCATCTCACAGCCCATCGAAAGGCTCCACTGTCACTGGTCACAGTATCTCTCAACGTGGTGCACCTCTCATCCATCTGCTGAGCTCTCAAAACTCTATCATAAATCCCAGGTTGAACAACTGTGCTGCAAAAATCTGGATGCTCTAACCTCCGATCAAACTTGACAAGGCTCTTCTCGCCATGCGACTCAAGGCGTTTGCAACTACGTCTCCGGTAAGACGACACAAAGTTATAGTCACCAAGGTACTCCATCCACCGTCTCTGCATCATGTTCAGCTCCTTCCTGAGTGCAGTACCACAATCACTAACCCCAAATCATAATTTGGATGGTTCGGCCCTTGGGTCTTAAAATGTCTCAAACCATAAGCTACTATTCTCCATCCTGCATTAGTAAACAACTCAAACCATTACTTGAAGCATCATAGAAAGCCGCATAGTTGTGACCTCTCTCTGGCACAATCCACACTAAAGCAAAAGTCAGACTCCCCTTCAGCCTCTAGAAGACTGTCTCACAAGCTTCGTCCCAAACGAATGGCATACTCTTATAGGTCAACTTGTCATGGGTGTTGCGACCTTGGAGAATCCTTGATAAACTGCTGGTAGTAATCCGCAAGGCCCATAAAAAAAAAAACGGCGAATTTCAAGTACACTCCGAGGTCGCTCCCAACTCAGGATAGCCTCAACCTTAGCCGGATCCACAGCCACCTGCCAGCTAACATCACGTGCCCAAGAAACCGAACCTCTGACACCCGAAATTCACACTAGATGTACTTCGCACAAAGCTTGTCATCCCTCAAGACATGAAGTATGGTTCTCAAATGTTGCCCATGATCCTCTTCTAATGCTGAAAATATCAAGATGTCGTCGATGAACACCACTGCAACCGGTCCAGGCACGGTCTGAAAGTCCTATTAATTAGGTCAATTTTGGTGAAGCACTCGGATCCTCTCAATTGGTCAAACAGATCATTAATCCTTTGCAATTGATACTTATTCTTCACTGTAACCATGTTCAACTGTTGATAGTCAATGCATAGCCTCGTGGAGCCATCTTTCCTCTTAGCAACCAACGACGGTGCACCCCAAGATGAAGTGCTAGGCCGAATGAAACCAAGGGTGTCTAACTCCCTGAGCTGTTTCTACAACTCCAAAGTCTGACGGTAATCAAAGCATAAACTCTTAGAGTCATCCCTTTCTTGGTCAACAAGGCCGGTGCGCTCTATGGAGGCCGCTAGGTCAATTGTAGCCAAGAGACTCCAACTCCCCGAGCTAACTCCTTAGCTCTGAAACCCTACTGGCACCACCCGATGATGAGTAATCAAAACAAGTGCCGCCCAGGGGGAGCAGATCCGCAACAAACCTTATCTTCTAACGTGGCTGTAATCCAAGAAACTTCCCCAGAAGACATCCGGAAACCCCGGACCACGCGAGGCATCTCAACATCTGCCAACCCCAAACTTTCCTTGAAATCAAGTTAGTCACCAAGGTGCACAACTCCTCCACGCTCAGACTGTAAGTTGCAAGCCACTTGACAATGCACCCACCGCCAAGGACTGACTCGTCACCCGCCTACATGAACAGTCCAAGGCGACCTGAAGGGAGGACGACCAATCCATCCCCAGATGACGTCGAACTTTAGCATCCTCAAGACTTGTAAACCGACCTCCAGAGCTAACTCCAATTGTTAAAATGCATGGTCCACAGATTTAGTCTGTAACCAGCAAAAATCAAGACAAAAACAGAGGGGAAACACTGGAAACGAGTAATGCAACGGTCAAGAGCTAAGAGATACCCATGTGCATTGCTCAAGCACCGAGCTCCCAACTCACTCATACATCGAAATTGAACCGTGTACCGTGCTCACCTGAGTCCCAACGATCAACCTTACCAGTTTAACCTATAAAATCTCTTAAAAGCCACAACTACCTCTAGCCATAACACTAGACCCGCGGGAATTTAGAGCCAGACGTACAACCACAAGCTCAGCCCTCAGGCACTTCTCGTAGTCCTAAGCCCAAAATGGGCCTAATTGGCAACTCAAACACACCAAGCCCATCAACCACTCATGGAATTCCATCGACCATCTACAGAGTTAGCCGGCCGGACTCACTCTGTAACACCCCATTTTCTCAATGAAGTGGAAAATTACCAAAATGCCCCTGAGTTGTTAAATTAATTATTTTGTGATATTAAGGAAATAGTGGGGCCCATTGCTCAAAATAAAATCATATGAGCACATTATGAATGTTAAGTTTGATTGGATGGGTAATTTTCATCAATTGGGTCAAAAATGGCTAAATGGGTCAAAGGGCCCAAATGGGACCCATCGGGTCATAATGGATGATTTGACCATTTTGTGAACTTAAATTAAATGGAGTTAAGCCTATTTGATTGGAAATCAAGTGGAGGAAAAATGGGTAGGCCTGATCCATATGTAAAAATCAATTACAAATGACCAAAATATCATAATCGGGTCATGGAGTCAAAAAAGGGTCAAGGAGCTAAAAGTGGACCCAACGGGTAGAGTTGACTATGGTTGACCGTGTGGACCCTCAAGGGAGATAAAACACGAGTCAAATCAGTGAGTGGGACTGAAGTGAGTTGGAATTAAATCAAGTTATGAGTCAACTCATGTGCATTAAATGAAATGCATTAATGTGATGAGTTGGGTTGGAATAAAAATATCTTGAGTTGGGTGAGTCAAAATGGAAATCCAAGGGACTGTAAATCAGTGAGTTTAATGGTAATTTGAAGAGGTTGGCTGACCTCAACCCAACCAAAACAAGTCCCACACAATGGGGACTTGTTTTGGTGAGTTCAATGGTGTATGATTAATGGAAAAACATGGGTTTTGGGATGAGTTGCTTGGGAATCTGAATGGCTGCATGGGTAACTGCCAAGGGGTGCCTTGGAGGGCACCCAATGCCCATCGTTTTGTGCATGGATTGATTAGGAAGTGGAGGGGTTATGATGGCTGAAATACAAAACCAATGAACACCCTAGCTTGGCCGAATTTACATGCCAAAAGTCTTAGATTTTTCCATCTTTCCCTCCCTCTCTCAAGAACACTCTCTTGGCCGAATTGGACTTGGTGTTTTTCACCATTGAATCAAGCATACAACCAGCAAGGAATTAGGGACGCAAGGATTAAAAGTCAAGAGCAAAAGGCAAGGAAAGTGGTAAGTTTTTCCATTGATTTATGTTTAATAAAATGGGTAAAATAAGACATGATTCGGCCATGTGATGGTCAAATCTATCAAAGGGTTAAAGTATGATTCTTTTATGCCCAATTAGATGGAAAACATGGACATAGGGTTTGGCCACTTTGGATGGCTGAATCCCATGAAATTTTATGGTTAATGTTGATGGTTTTGTAAGATTTAAACCATGCAAGTATAGGACTGATTTTGGAGGTTTAAGATGCATGCTTTGGAAAGATTGAAAGCATGGATTTGCATGTCATAATTTGGCCATGCTATGGCCGAATTTGACAAGGGTCTAAACCATGGAAGATGGTGTCAAAAAGGAGTGAAATGAACCATTGGGTTCGGCCACTTTGGGTGGCTGAACCCCATGGAAAGAGTTGGTTAATGTGTATGGTTTTTGAAATTTAAAACCATCCAAGTGGGGACTGTTTTTACATGTTTTATTAGATTTAAAATACATGTTTTAAAGAGGGTTAAAACATGGGTTTGGTTATCAGAAAAGGCTGAAGTTATGTGGTCTAAATCAGTGGATTAAAATTGGAAAAATGGACCATGGGGATCGGCCATCTTGGATGGCCGAATCCCATGGAATTGTGTTGATTTTTGGATGTTTGTTTGAAAGGTAAAACTTGATTTTAATATACTGTTATACATGATTATCTGAGTTTAAAAACAGTAAACATAACCATTGGGTTCGGCCACCATGGAGGGCCGAACCCATGTAAAAAGAATGTTGGTTTTCATGTTGGAAAACATGTAAACCATAGACTTTTTATGGACTGTTTTTGTATGGTTTTTGAAAGGTAAAGTCCGATAATATTATGCTGATTCTTACATGATTTAATGGACATGAAATGTAAGTGAAAAAGGGTCCAAAACATGGGTATAGGGTCCGGCCACATTGGATGGCCGAACCCCATAAAATTGGTTGATAAGTTGGTATTGGAGAGATAAAACCATACCAAATGGTGGAGATTGTTATGTGTTATGGTTACTGATTTTGGGTTGGCCATTGGATGGCTAAACTATGGGTTTAACATGGCTAAGGGGTAGATCCAATTAGTATGTAAATAAAGGACATTGTTGAGCAAAAGAACCATAAGGGTTCGGCCATGAGTATGGCCGAACCCCATGGACTGTTTTCATGGGTAATTTTATGGATGCATATGTGATTTTAAATAGAATTATGGTTGCTGTTTTTATGGTTAAGATTTATGATAAATGATGAAAGATCATTAGGAGAATTGGACTTTATGCTAATTCATAATGAATGGGTTAAATAGCCTAAGCTTATGAGTAGTAGTTGGTAATGGTTCTATGTTGATTTAAAAGGTTTAAAATACCGTAATGGAGAACGATGTTGTAATGGATAAGGGAACCATTGGGTTCGGCCAAAGGTATGGCCGAACCCCATGGAGTAAGTTTGGTGGATTAAAGATTGGACAGACCAATGGCAAATCTGTGAATACAAGCCAAATGAAGAGATTGATCAAAAGGACTTAATAAGATGTTTTAGGTCTCATATGTGAATGGACATGTAAATAAGATTATGATTTACTTATTGTTGCATAATAAGGTACCGAAAGTTGAACGACGAACGAGTCGTGACTTGTTAAAGCCTAAGAAAGAACGGACACTGAAGTGATTCTTCTGTAGGTTTCCTACCTACTTGTAACCACGATTTTTACCCAGTTTTTCTTATGATACTCTTATTTTAATATATGTGTTTCAAATGATATATTATGCATTAACAAATGGCATACAGGCATTGGCATCTCATGCATAGACATGGGATTATGAGTGAGGTTCTACAGTGTTTCAAGTTATAAGTTACGTCCTGCCTCGGTGGTGCAAGTCACGCCAGGAGGAGTAACATGATGTTCATAGTCACATTGGTCTCCTTAGGCGATGAAGTCCGCCCAGGAGGTCTAATACGTGATATGATCAGTCAATGATGAAGAGATGGAAGTTGTATTGTATTTTACCTTGACGGTGCAAGGCACGTCAAGTGATGGCTATGAATGTACATGATGTGGGATGCTCATTGCATGTGCATACATCATAGCATTGTTTTACCTGTTTTGATGATCATGTATTATGATATGCATATGCATGTTTTATATGCTAACATGTGGTAGCCCTGATTCGGGAACCTACTGGGCGCGTTGATCTAACGCCCTAATTCTATCCTCAGAGGAGATTGCAGGTACAAGCAAAGGGAAAGGAAAGGTCGTTGACCGAGAGGGGAGCCAAGCCTAAGCGTTTGAATGAAGGACTGAACTACTTTATATTACTGTCTTTTGAATACTTTTGTGGGACATGTAATAATTCATTACTTGCTATGGTTTGATAGGTTAATAACCTTTGGATGGTTGATCTATGTTAATTAATGTTTAAGACTATTACTTGTTATCTCGTCTTTCTATTCCGCAATTAATCTAGATTATTCCGCATGTTGATGTTAGTTCCATGTGTGATTCACTATCATGGTCTATTTCATGTACACATGGGTGGCCAGTTAAGGTTCAGACTTGGGTAGTCTGAACTTAACTCGCGTCGTGACGCCGCCCGCTCTCTTTCGATGTTTTATTATTACTTTAAAAAAAAAATTAGACTCTGAAATTCTCGAAAAGGGCAGGGCGTTACACACTCAATAGGTGCCCATAGATTTCCAGTGAATCTACCTCTATAACAAACAGTTACAAGTGAGGCCAACGAACTGGGTCCTCGCTCTCTAAACACGAGCCCCCGTGACTCCATCACGGTACTCAAGCCACTCTGAAAATACCACCCGCACGCCTCTAAGGTGAGGACCTCCTCGTAATATAGGTCCCACCAAGAAACACCTCTAATTACTGTAGGGAGTATGGACCAATCTGACTCAAAACCTAGAGATTCGCGTCCCACAATTCCCATGACCACATCATTGTGCATCACACTCTCAAACAAGCGAACGACCTTTCCACCGACTAACAGGAAAATCAAACGCTGGTCAACCTGAAATCGAGCGACAATCTACCACTAGACATGACTCAAACAAACTAACTGAAGGATGCTGCATTAAGCCTACCATACAAACTTAGGGTATCCACGCACCACCCCAGAACCCAATTCGATCTACCCTATCACGTAGGGGATAAACCTAATATCTAGTTATCATCACATTTATCTCTTTCCCATGCACATCCGAGAGTTGAACCGTGCTCTGATACCAACTATAACACCCCGTCCCGCTACGGGCGCGTTATCTCCGAAACATCTCAAAACACTACCGAAAAATAAGATACCGGGCTCTTTTTTTTTTTTTTTTAAAGAGAGGCCACTGCCCTCCCCACTTAACAAACCGAATGAACAAAACTCATTTTACTGTTAAACATAATAATTAACCATAAGCTATTCGAATATGATTATACAATCATCCAGACAGCAACAATACGATAGTACGTCCATATGGAACAAAAGGCCTCTCAAACTAAGGCATGAACATGAATGTAAAATATCCAACTTCAACTACTACTCCTCGGGGGTCTGCTCAAGGGGCCCATCTGCCCCCTCCGCAATCGGGGTACCTGAAAGGTAAGGGGGTGAGCTAACCAGCCCAGTGACAGGAGAAAGCATGGCAATAAAAAATCACATACATGAATACGAGAACATCAAGATAACAAAGGTGCTCAAGCGCACGTAAAACTCAACCTCATCATTTAGTGATCCACCAGTCAGATCTGAGACATCATCTCGGTAACCCACACCGGGTCCTTTAGTAAACTCCGGTCTCCCTACTAATGTCATCGGGAGACTACACAATACAACCAGCCCAGTGAAAAGATAATGCATATCACCTATCAACAACATATATATCATATGCATGAACGCACGAACATCTTAATAGAATGAATGTCTCCGTATATGAGTACATCAACTATACTACTAACCAATTGGTCCCTCTGACCAATCTGAGGAGTCACCTCCATAACTCACAATGGTCCTCCAGCAACTCCAGTCTCCCTACCAATTCAACCAGAAGACTATAACATACACAACCACCTCAACCGCCGGAATGCAATGGGGAAACCCGCATCCTCTATGGGGGTCTCAACCGCCTGAATATAACGGGGAAGCCAATCTCAAGGGGCAGGCACCTCGACCTCCGGAACGCAACGGGGAAACCCACATCTCCTATGAGGGTCTCGACCGCCAGAGCGTAACGGGGAAGTCCTCCCAACAACCAAACTCATATCATCATAAACATATACGCATGCAAGCAACCCCTCGACTCAATACCCAATGGTACATTGTCCGTCGTGGGTTACCTCCCATGCATGCACATCGTATCTTGGTCAAGTCTAATAATGCAATCATGTTTTGATATAATTAATCATGATCAGCGACATATGCATCGTGTATAACAAGAGCATATAACAGGTTATCTAAACATATACATCCATGTTCATCATTATCATGTTCATATGTTACAAATAATCACACAACATTTTATCAATAAACTTTCAAGCATCATGCTCAAAACCCAACGTGTAACGCCCCGCCCTTTTTCACTCGCCGAAAATCAGAGTTTATTTATTTATTTATTTTGGAACAAAAGAGTGAGAGAAAGCGGGACGCCACGACGTGAGTTAAGTCCGAGCTTTCAAAGCCCGACCCTTAACTGGCCAACCATACGTGTGCGTGGACCAAGTCCACTAAAACAGTTCACACGTACTCAAGTTAAACATGCGGAATAAATCATAGATGCGGAATTATAATAGAATAACAATTCTATTCCATTTTAGATAGCAAGGAGTCCATCATCTTACGTTAAATAATCCAAAATTAATATTCCAAACCATATCAAATAATCTACAGTCCCACGAACTAATTACTCAAATACATTACCCATTTGTAACTTAAACAAAATGCAACTTAATCATCCAAGCTCCTAAGTTTCGCTACGATCACGTCCTCCTTCAGTCCATCCCCTGTGTCATCAACTAGGGTAGAAGTAGGGCGTTAGACAACGCGTCCAGTAGGTACTCCAAGTAGGGTCAACACATGGTTAGTACAAAATCATATAGTTAACATAATATCAAAACCATGTAAAAACAATGCCATGCCATGGTATCATATGCAATGAGTCCCACCCATTGCCCATATCACAAACATAATATCCTCTTGATGGAATCTCCTCATCAAGGTATCCCCCACGGTTGACTTAAGGACGCCCCGACGGAACGTGGACTCCGGTTACCTCTTGATGGATAATGCACATCAAGGTATCCCCCACGGTTGCCTTACGGACGCCCCGATGGAGCGTGGACTCCGGTTGCCTCTTGATGGATAATGCACATCAAGGTACCCCCACAATTGCCTTACGGACGCCCCGATGGAGTGTGGTCTCCGGTTACATATCCTCCCTCGCATGCCATGCATGAGATGCAAATGAACACATGCTATGTAATATTACAATCATAGCATTAAAACCTCATATTTGAAACATATCATTTATACAAAATAACTCATCAAATTATGAGTTAAAATCATCATACATAACCCATGGTTTCAATGAGGTAGAATCCTACCAATGGCCAACTAAAGTGTCCTTGCGTTTTTATCCGAAAATCGTTAACCGATCGCGTCAAGCCGATCGTACACCGCTTGCGAGATCCTGTTACCTTATTACATATAACTAAGTCAAACCAATAATCCCTTTGATTTCCAACCATGTTTAAGTCCATAAACATGCCTTAGTGGGGTTCGGTCATACAACATGGCCGAACTTCACTTACTTGGTTTGGGTCCCTCTTTTGATTCCTTAATCAATCATACATGAGTTAGTCATTTAGTATTAATAAAACCTAAGTCCACAAAACCTTCTCCATGGGGTTCGGCCATGGTGGTCCATAATTTTAATCAAATTTCCATCTTAGCCATCATTCTATCCATAGCTAATTACTTAGCTTATTTACATATGACTTAAGTCCCAAAAATGATCCATACATGATTCCTTAATCCAAAAACATGATCCATGGGGTTCGGCCATGGTCCTTTAATTTTACCATTTGGCCATTATTTCTTCCATAGGTAATCACCTAATTTACCTACCCATACTTAAGTCCATAACATAGATCCATGGCTAAACATTTCATTCATTTAAACATGCCTAGATCCATAAATAACCCATTAAAATGATTCATGGGGTTCAGCCATACAACATGGCGGAACCCATGATGTCATCTTTTCCTCCTCTTTCTTAAATCATTTACAACACTAGATCCATAATCCAAGTCCCTCCATGGGGGGGGGGGGGGGGGGGGTTGTTGGGGTTTAATCATACACTTACACTCATCATTTAAACATATTTAAAACCAATTAAAATTACCAACATTCTCCCATCATTTTCATGGTCTAAAATATCTAAGCCATCAATATCTCTCCATGGGGTTCGGCCATGGTTCTTCACCATTTAAAAATCCATAACATTCCTCCAATATTTCCCTCCTTTAAAACCTTTTAAATCATTAACACCCTTCCATGGGGTTCGGCCATACAACATGGCCGAACCCTATCGTTCATCATTTCCATTTAAAAATCATACATCCAAGATTATAATCCTTTGAGGGGTTCGGCCATACATCTGGCCGAACCTCATCTAACCTTTCCTTTTGTCCTTAATGGTCCATGCATATCAACCTTAGGGTTTGGCCATGCAAGGCCAGCCCATGATCTTTGATCATAATACCTTATCTTAGGCATGCATGAGATCTTTTCCATATATACACAACAATTAGGGTTCGACCATGCACGGGCCGAACCATGATCCTTGACCGTTCTTTTCTTACTTATTAAAATCTCATCAAGTACTTACTGATTCCGCGACTCCTCCTGTTTCCTTCGTTCTGACTTGCTCCTCCACTCTTTTCCTTCCTTAGCCTTTTCTTCCTTCCTTCTTGATCCTTGGCCGAGAGTGATCTTGATTAAGATAAAATCACTAGGAGTGGTTCGGCCAAGAAGTGTAGGTTTGAAGAGGGAGAGAGAGAGGAGATTTAAGATAAGAACTCTAAGTGTTGTCTCCTTTGTTCAATGAGAGTGGTCGGCCAAGCTCGAGGTAGAAAATATTCTAAGTGCTTTGTCTTGAGAGGGGGATCGGCCTTGAGTGAGAAAAAGAGAGAGAGTGAGATGAAGCAAAGAGCTCTCTTTGTTGTCCAATGAAATTCAGCCAAGGGTGGTGTCCTTTGGGTGATGCCTCTTTGTAACAACCATGACTTTCCACCTCCCTCATTGATATTTATTTTGGGGGTTTCATCCCATGAGATGAAACCCCCAACCGTATGCCCTTTGGGTTTCCATCATGAGATGGAAACCCTCCATCTCTCCAACGTGTATGCATGAGTATGCCTTGTGTAACAACCAAAAACCCTTCACCTCCTCATTAATGATCCCTTTGGAGTTTCATCCCATGAGATGAAACTCCCATCTTCCCAACGTGTAGCCTTGGATACCCTTGTGCGACAACACCAACCTTTTACCTCCCTCATTTAATGCTTCATTTGGAGTTTCATCCCATGAGATGAAACTCCCATCTCCCCCAACGTGTGTACACTTTGGGTTTAGTCTTATGAGGTGCAACTCTCCATCTTCCCACTCCACTCACATAAAATGAAAGTCTTCTTAACTTCCCATTCAACTCATCTCTTTAACTCAACTCATATCTTTAATCTAACTCATTTAACTCACTTAAAATCAACTCAATTACTTGATTCCATTTCCAATTTAATTCAGCCACAATTTAATTAAGCTTGAACTCACTTGATGGTCAACCAAGTCAACCTTGACCCATTGGGCAATTGACCCAATTGACAACCTTGACCCAATTAAATAAGTCTTAACCATTTATTTCAATTGAACCTTATCAAATATCCGTTGGGTCCTAATTGGGCAATTGACCCAACTCCTTACCCATCTAAGGTCCATCTCCATTAATTCACAAACTAAATGGATAATTTCCATATATATATTCATAACTTGAAAATCCGGGGTGTTATAATATTACCCTTTTTTGAACATTTTCATCCTGAAAATCGAGCGAAATAGGGTTCCAGCAGATTACCTAAATAACTCAGGGTGAGCTGTTCTCATTTCCTGGTTTAAGATCCCGGGGTGTTACAATACTAACACCTTTTAGAATACCTAAATAGCTCAGGGTGAGCTATTCTCCAAAATTAAGCATATCTTCATTTGCACATAAGTCACTATGTGACTAACACCTTTTGTTCAAAACTTCTACGATACCGAGTATCTCTCAACACCAACTTTCCTGTGATACAAGTCGTAATACGACTAACACCTTTTCCTTATAACGTGGGATGTAGATCTAAACATGTCCCAATCATTAGAACAATACGTCATCTATGGGACCAACAGGTCCATCACACTACCAACATGTCTACTATGGTACCGAATACCCAGCATCAATTCAAACCACCATGGGAACCATCATCCACGGTTATACACATCCATCCCTGGTATCACTCTATCAGTGAGTATCATCTATCCATGGTTAATAACCATCTATGAATGTAATCCTTCCATAGGCATAATTAATCCAGGGCACATCTTCTACCATGAGATATTCTATCCGTAGGAACAACACTCGAATGAATCATTACGTGACTGTGGCCACAATATCAAATAATAAATATACTCCAACCCCTAGCAAGACTTAGAGCCCATGACTTACTAAGCGGAAGACCAACGTCCAACGTGGTCAAGTCTACCTCGCCCTGCATCCCTTCACCCAAGGGTGATTCAGTCAAGCTCTAAGGTGGTCGGACCGCGTCTAACGAAGCTAACACCACCCCCATGGGGTAAAATAGTATCTAGCTCTGCGTATCAACGCACATCAAAGGTGCGAAATAGACGTGAGAGCGCCCTCCAGCGCATAACATGTGAGGGACCCACTCATACCACGTCTCAATATAATCAAGTGACCTTGTCACATACATCTCAGTGCCAAAGTCCTCATATACTCTTAAGGTTGCATACTTTATTAAAAGTCATTCAAACTTCCATCACAATACAAGGGTTGGTAGGGTTGGAAAGAACCCTTCAAAGAACAAGACGTACCAACAACCCTTACAAAATCTCCCTTTTCCCCGACATTTTCTTACCATCTCTTAGCCTAACCTTCCATAGAAGACCCTGCATCATCACCAAAATCGAAGAAGTTTTCAGGGCATGTCGTCGACGTGTGCTGCAACACTCCACAAGTCAGACAGGGTATTATTCCCGGTCGCCCAATGTAAGGACAGTTAGTCCTCTCCTTCCCATGCCTGTGAAGTCCACAAACAGGGCAAATAACCTCAAGGGGGTAGGGGTAGAAAGTACAGTTGTGCCCCTCTTGGTTGTACAATTTGTACATATACCCGGGCGAGATCTCCCATACGAATTCTCCTACCATTGAAATATCTCCCATACTCTCTTCTGGAAAAGGGGTTGGAATCACTTCGACATCCTCGGGTGATCCTACCTGTACGTCTACGTTAATTTCCACAGCGCAGTCTAGCCTGCTGGAGTTGTTTGAAAAAGAAATCAGATCTATAGGACAGCTAGGGGTTCCTCAGTCCCACAACTCTGTATACTTTATGTTGCTCGACATATCTGTATCACAACAATAGAAGCATATCAATGACAACCACAGTTCAAATCAAACTAATCTTTGTTTTGGGGAATTTCCCTAATCATCATCTTGTATTTCTTGTTTTGGGGAGTTTCCTATGTACCACGTAATGTCTCTTGTTTGGGGAAATTGCCAAATAACCATCTTGTGTTTCTTGTCCTTGGGGAAATTTTCCTAAGTATCAAGTATCATTTCTCAATTGAGGGATATCGGGGGAATATCTCCTAATTTGCTATGTTTGATAAATCCAATTTACAGTGACTGTTTTTCCCTTGCTACCATTCCTTTTTCGTCAAGTCTTTTCAGATTGAATGTTTCAGTCTGAGTCTAACGAAGTAAATTAATCAGGCCCCCGTGCAGCGGACTCCGAAGAGTCGGTCAATTGGGATTCTTATCTGTCAGTGAGACATGATACCGTCTTATTCTTACTTCGAAAAATTCAACCTTCCCGTTTCGCTCTGATACCAACTATAACGCCCCGCCCTTTTTCACTCGCCGAAAATCAGAGTCTATTTTTTTTTTTGAACAAAAGAGTGAGAGAGAGTGGGACGCCACGACGCGAGTTAAGTCCGAGCTTCAAAGCCCGACCCTTAACTGGCCAACCATACATGTGCGTGGACAAAGTCCACTAAAACGGTTCACATGTACTCAAGTTAAACATGCGGAATAAATCATAGTTGCGGAATTATAATAGAATAACAATTCTATTCCATTTTAGATAGCAAGGAGTCCATCACTTAATAATAATTATCTTACGTTAAAATATCCAAAATTAACATTCCAAACCATAACAAATAATCTACGTTATTACAGTCCCAGGAACTAATTACTCAAATACATTACCCATTTGCAACTTAAACAAAATGCAACTTAATCATCCAAGCACCAAAGCTTCTCTCTGATCACGTCCTCCTTCAGTCCATACCCTGTGTCATCAACTAGGGTAGAAGTAGGGCGTTAGACAACGCGCCCAGTAGGTAATCCAAGTAGGGTCAACACATGGTTAGTACAAAATCATATAGTTAACATAATATCAAAACCATGTAAAAACAATGCCATGCCATGGTGTCATATGCAATGAGTCCCACCCATTGCCCATATCACAAACATAATATCCTCTTGATGGAATCTCCTCATCAAGGTATCCCCCACGGTTGACTTACGGACGCCCCGACGGAACGTGGACTCCGGTTACCTCTTGATGGATAATGCACATCAAGGTATCCCCCACGGTTGCCTTACGGACGCCCCGACGGAGCGTGGACTCCGGTTACCTCTAAATGAATAATGTACATCAAGGTATCCCCCACAGTTGCCTTACGGACGCCCCGACGGAGCGTGGACTCCGGTTACCTCTTGATGAATAATGCACATCAAGGGGGAAAGGAGGAGGAGGAAAACCTTAAAATTTCTAAGAAAATCGATGAAAAAGAAGAAGAAAAACAAGGAAAGGCGAAGAAAATCGAGGAAATCAAGGGACATTAAGGAAAACATCCAAGCGAGAGGGAAAAGAAATATGGGAAACACGAGCACCTGTTTTTCGGTCGGATTCGGATGGCGGTGAAGGAGGAGAAGGGAACGCGGGTGATGTCGAGCACAGCAAGGTCAGAGTTGCAGTAGGCCGGGCTCCGACGCCAGCTCGAGATGGAGCTGACTGTCCGAGCCGACCGAGGGAGAGAGGAAGTAGAAGAGGAAGAAGAAAGAGGGGGAGGAGAAGCCGAGAGAAGGAGGGGGGAGAGAGCTACCCGAGAGAGGGAGGGGAAGAGGCGCCGCCAGCAAGGGCAGCTAGGGTTTGGGTGGGCAGCGACACTGTAGCGCAAACTGCTACAGTGTCGAGGGAAAGAAGGGCTTCCAAAAGAAAAAAGGTTTTGGGGGGTTGAGGGTTTACTTAAATAAAATTATCTTATTATTATTATTATTAGCAATTATTTCCATTGAAATGCCCTTCAAGTTCTCGAATTCGAAATCTGTAACATCCCGGATTTTCAAGCAATGGATATATATGGAAATTGTCCATTTAATTTGTAAATTAATGGAGATGGACCTTAGATGGGTAAGGAGTTGGGTCAATTGGTCAATTAAGAACCAACGGATAATGAATAAGGTTCAATTGAAATAATTGAGTAAGATTTATTTAATTGGGTCATGGTTGTCAATTGGGTCAAAAGTCCAATTGGGACCCAATGGATCATATATGAGCTAGTTAGAAGTAAATGGGTAAGGTTTGATAATTGGGTCTAATAACCAATTAGGATACAAGACATGAGATCCACCTCATCAAGTGAGGTGGCATGTAAATGAAATGGCTAAGTGGGACCATAAATACTATATGGTTCATAGTCGGCTAAGCCATGGTTGACTTGGTCAACCATGGGTGAGTCCAATAGAGTTGAGTTAATGAATGAGCTCAAGAGGGATAAAAAATACTTGAGTTGGAAAGTGAATTCACATGAGTTGAGAATTTATTAATATAAGTTCAAGTGTTTGAATTGGAAAATGAGTTCATTTAAGTTGAGTTGAATTAAAATGAGTGGAGTGGGAAGATGGAGGGTTTCCATCTCAAAGGAGGAAACCCAAAAGGCACAATCAAGGTGTACACGTTTGGAGGTGGGAGTTTCATCTCAATGGATGAAACTCCAAAAGGATCATTAATGGGGAGATGAAGGGTTTTTGGTTGTTACACAAGGTATACCCTTGCATACACGTTGGAACATGGAGGGTTTCCATCTCATGATGGAAATCCAAGGGGCATATGGTTGGAGTTTCATCTCATGGGATGAAACCCCCAAAGGAATTATCAATGAGGAGATGAACAGTCATGGGAGTTACCAAAGGGTATCAACCAAAGGAATTAACAATGAGGAGATGAAGAATCATGGGGTTACAAAAGGGCATCAACCAAAGGACACCACCTTTGGCCGACCCTCATTAACTAAGGAAAGGACTTTGGTTCCAATTCACTCTCCCAAGCTCTCTCTCTTGGCCGAATCACTCCTCAAGACAAGAACACTTAGAGCATTTTCATCTCACTCTCCCTCTCTCATTCAAGGCCGATCCCCTCTCAAGACAAAGGGAGAACACTTAGAGTTGTTATCTTAAATCTTCTCTTTCTCCCTCTCTCAAATCTACACCTCTTGGCCGAACCACTCCTAGAGATTTTATCAAGATCAATCTCGGCCAAGGATCAAGAAAGAAGGAAGAAGGGACTAAGGAAGGAAAGGAGCAAGAAAGAGTGAAAGAAACCGGAGGAGTCGTGGAATCGGTAAGTACTCAATGAGAATTTATTAAGTAAGATGGTCAATGACATGCAATGGCCGAACCCTAATATTGTTATGAATAAGGACTTATGCATTACCATATGGGAAATGGTGGATGATTAAGGATCATGGTTTGGCCTTGCATGGCCAAACCCTAAGTCTTATGTATGAAAACCATTAAGGACAAAGGAAGGGTTGGATGAAGTTCAGTCATGGTGTATGGCCGAACCCCATCAAAAGATCAATCTTAAATGTATGATTTTATAAAAGGGAAATGATGAACCATAGGGTTCGGCCATGTTGTATGGCCAAACCCTATGGAAAGGATATTAGTGAATTTTAATGGATTTAAAGGATGGAAATCATAGATGTATGTTAGTGATTTTTAAAGGTGTTAAATGATGATAATGATGGGAGGTGATGGACAATTTTAAGTAAGTCTTAAAAGTTGGAAAACATGATCTAATATGTTATGTTGGTGAAGGATCTTAGACCATGGGTTCGGCCATGTAGTATGGCCGAACCCCATAAAGAATTATTGAATTGTTTTACATGTATCTAGAACATGAAGATGATGGAGAAATGTGGTCATCTTAATAGGTTTGTAAATATGGAAGATGATGTTTTAAAATGAGAAACCTAAGTGTATGATTAAACCCCCATGGAGGGACCTTGGTTCATGGACTTAAATATTGTAATTGATTTAATGGAGAACATGGAAGTGAGACATCATGGGTTCGGCCATGGTGTATGGCCGAACCCCATGAACCATTTATGAACCATGATAATGGGTTATTCATTGATCTATCATGTTTAGATGAATGGATTATGTTCTTGGATATAGAGTTGTATAAGTGGCTTAGATGTATGATTGGATCATGGAAATGAAGGACCATGGGTTCGGCCATGGTGTATGGGCGAAGCCCATGTGGAATGTTTTTGTGGACTTAGGTTGTTATCAATGTTAAATAATTATTGTATGAGTGATTAGATTTATGAATCAAAGATGGCATGATCTTGGATTTAATCTAAAGATCAAAGGACTAAAAAGAAGGGCACAAAACTAAGCGAGTGAGGTTCGGCCATATTGTAAAGCCGAACCCCACAAAGGAATATTTGTGGACTTAGGGTTTCTTAGATGGTTAAACTTATGGGGATTGGTTAATAAATAAAAAGAGGGACCCAAAGTCAAGTGGGTAAGGTTCGGCCATGTTGTATGGCTGAACCCCACAAAGATGTGTTTATGGACTTAGACATGATTGTAAATCAAATGGAACATGGGTTTAATCGATTGATATGTAATAAGGTAACGGGACCTCACAAGCGGTGTACGATAGTGAGCAGTTTCCGGATGAAAATGCAAAGGACATATTAGTTGATCATTGGTAGGATTCTACCTCATTGATACCATGGGATATGTATGATGGTTTTAATTCCTATTTTGATAGGTTATTTTATATAAATGATATGTTTCAAATATGAGATTTTAATACTATGATTTGTATAATTGCATAGCATGTGGACATTTGCATCTCATGCATGGCATGGGAGCGATGATATGTAACCGGAGACCACACTTCGTCGGGGCATCCATAAGGCATTTGTGGGGGTACCTTGATGTGCTTTATCCATCAAGAGGTAACTGGAGTCCACGCTCCATCGGGGCGTCCGTAAGGCATTCGTGGGAAGACCTTGATGTGAATTATCCCATCAAGAAGTAACCGGAGTCCACGCTCCGTCGGGGAGTCTGTAAGGCATTCATGAGCTTGATGAGGAGTTTTCCATCAAGAGGTAACCGAAGACCACACTCCGTCGGGGCGTCCGTAAGGCAATTGTGGGGGTATCTTGATGAGGAGATTCCATCAAGAGGATATTATATATGGGTGATGGGTGGGACTCATGGCATATGGCACCCAAGGCATGGCATTGCATTAGCATGATTATGATCTTTATTATCATGCATAGTTCCTAGTTTTTATCAGTATGATTGGATCTCTATTATCATACACTTCTTTGGATACGATGTTTTACAGATATGACATGATGTATTATATCTGGATTTTTATACTAACCCATGTGTTTGACCCTAATTGGAATACCTACTGGGCGCGTTGTCTAACACCCTACTTCTACCCTAGTTGATGACACAGGGAATGAACGGAACGAGGAACGAGATTGGAGCCAAGCTTAGGAGCTTGGATGTTTTAGTTTCGTTTTATTTAAGTTATTCATGGACAATGTGATTTGAGTAACTAGCAGTCGGGATTGTAATAACATAGATATATTTGCTATGGTTTGGAAGGTTAATTTTGGATATTTTAAGTTAAGATAATTATTGGTAAGTGTTGGACTACTTTGCTATCTATAATTGAATAGGATTATTTCCTATTATAATTCTGCATCTATGATTATTCCGCATGTTAACTTGAGTACGTGTGAACTATTTCAGTGGACTTGGTCCACTCACAAGTATGGTTGGCCAGTTAAGGGTCGGGCTTTGGAAACTCGGACTTAGCTCGAGTCGTGACGTCTCGCTCTCTCTCACTCTTTTATTTAAAAAAAAAAAATAGACTCTGATTTTCGGAAAGCGAGTGAAAAAGGGCGGAGCGTTACAAAATCAAGCAAACTAGGGCCCACCACGGAGCCCACACCCTCCTCAGTGCTACCACAGTCCCGAAAGCAACTCAAAGATCTGACAATCTCAATTAAATCGAACAAACTTGGAACGGGTCATTACACATACATCAATTTGGTGATCCATTTGATTTCCATCAACCCCTACATCATTCCATATTCTTTTCCATTTACGCTCATGGTCCTTAAGCCGGTTAAGACCCCCAAGGGGTTTCGGCCATACCTTAGGGCTGAAACATGTTTAAGTCCACAAAACTCATTAGTGGGGTTGAGCCATATAACATGGCCGAACCTCACTCTTTTGATTTTGACCGCCTACTTTTAATCCTTGCTTATTTTAAACCAAGCGGTCAACCATTGTTCATTCTTTTATTTCTTAATCAAACATTCCATAGTCAATCATTTACTTTGATAAAACAACCTAGGTCCATAAAAATATCATTCATGGGGTTCGGCCATACAACATGGCCGTTGTATGGCCGAACCCATGGTTCTCTCTTTTCATCATTTAGCCATGATCCTCTTAGCTAGATAGTCCAACGATGATCATTTAAACATAATTAGATCCATAAAAACTCCTCCATGGGGTTCGACCATACAACATGGCCGAACTCATGGTCCATCATTTTCCATCATTTTAAAACCCATTTAAATCCATAACCATTCTTCCATGGGGTTCGGCCATACAACATGGCCGAACCCATGGTTCATTATTTCTCCTCCTCTTTCCATTTTAATCATCCTTTCTCTTCCTTTTTTTCCTTAACTAGGTAATCCATAGTTCTTTTAAATATACTTAGATTCATACACATTATCCATAAGATGCTCCATACAAATTCCTCCATGGGGTTCGGCCTCGGCCATACAACATGGCCGAACCCATGGTTCATCATTTTTCTCTTAAAAATTACATACACATGTTTAGATCATTTGATGGGGTTCGGCCGTACCACATGGCCGAACCTCATCCAATCTCTTTTGAGTCCTCATATGGTCCTTATACATAAAATTTAGGGTTCGGCCATGCAAGGGCCAAACCATGATCTTTGATCGTTCTCCTATGAAGTTTTATCCCTTATATTGAACATGCATAAGGTCCTCCATAAATCATGTATACACATAGTCCTTAACAACTTCATTTGTACAACCCATCTTACCCATCAACAAGATTAGGGTTTTGTCCATTTTTCAATCTCAAAGACCACATTTCGGATTTGAACAATACTTTGCCTTATGTTCATCTTATTACTATTCCTTGAATGGATTTCAAATCCATGGCCTTGTAACCATTCGGCCAATCTTTCCAAATCCAAGATGGAACCCCATGGTTTCGTACAGTTTTAGCAACATGAAACATAAACCTTACCTTTTCCGCGTCTCCTTCGTTTTCTTTCATTCCGTCTTACTCCTCTGTTCTTGTCCTTCCTTACTCTTTTCTTCTTCCTCCTTGATCTTCGGCCAAAGAGTGTTGCTTGAGAGGGAGAGGGTTTGAGATGAAAAACTCTATGGAAGGATCGGCCAAGGTGTGTATGTTAAGCGTGGGAGAGAGGGAGAGAATGAGATGGGAAACTTTCTATCTCTTTTCCAAAGAGTGGTTCGGCCAAAGGGGTGTGAGATCAGTCCTTTCTATCTTGTCTTAGGGTTTGAAGGTTGAGAGAGGGAGAGAGAGAGATGGCAAGATGGAAGTTTTCTCTCTCTTCCTTCGAAGGGTGGATCAGCCAAGGGTGAATGAGATGAAACTTGTCTTTGTCTCAAAGAGAGTTAGCCCTAAGGTTTCGGTGTGAGCCTTTGTTACTAACCCTAATCTCCCCAACCACCCTCATCAAGATGGGGTCTTTCCCATGTATCCCTTGGCTAACCAAGAGGGCACATGGCTTACACTCGGCCATCACTCCCTTTCCAACGTTTTTTGTGTCTAGGGTTTCCATGAGATGGAAACCCTCCACCTCCCCTTTGACTCACCTAGTCTTTTCAACTTCCATGTGACTCACCACCCATTCAACTCACTTCACTTAAATGAAACTCATTCCCCTAACTCAAGCACTTGAATTCATTCTTAATTAATTAATTCCTTAACTCCACTCACTTCACTTAACCCTCTTGAACTCACCTATGAACTCACCCATGGTTGACCAAGTCAACCATGGTGGCTGGCCCCACAAGTTACCTTAGATCACACGCCACCTCACTTGATGAGGTGGAGTTGGGCCCCACTTGGCAATGCCACTTCCATGTCACCTCACACACTTGCCACCTCACTTGATGAGGTGGATCCCATGCCTTAGATCTTAATTGGGTACATGAACCGATTAAATCAATTCCTTACCCATTTACTCTAAACATCAATTCATCTTGACCCATTGGGTCCCAATTGAGCATTTGATCCAATTGACCACATTTACCCAATTAATTAGAATCAACCCTGTCCATGATCCATTGGATCATAATTGGGCCATTGCCCCAATTCTTATCCATCTAACATCCATTCCCTCTATAATTCTTAATTTTTAACAATTAAAATAGATAATAACCAATATAATAATTGCATTGAAAATCCGGGCTAGTACATTTTTATAGTTCGACCATGTGTTCAACTAAGCCTAGGAAAAATCTTCTCTAAGGTGTGGGTAGCACCTAAAGTCATCTATGACCAAATACCTATTTTTGTGATTGCCATAGCGATGAGCTTCAATCCAGTGGAGCATGATTTTCACTCTTGATCACCTTGGGTCTTCAAGCTTCTAGCAAATGCTTTTTCCTGGGTCATGGAATTGACAGATTTAAGGATTCGGCCAAGCCGGGGCACTAACAGTAGTGGCATATGGCTCCTGACAATTAAAACCCCATGAGCTAAACTACCCCACTCATTATATGGAATTGGCCATAGTGGTTTATGCACTAAAGTTTTGGCGACACTATCTGTATTAGGAGCAAATTGAGGTGTTCTCAGATCACCAAAGTCTCAAGTACATCCTCACACAAAAAGACTTGAACTTGAGGCAGCAAAAACTGATGGAATTCTTCGAGGATTTCAACTTTAGATTCTCCTATCACCCAGGCAAGGCCAACGTCATGGCAGACGCGTTGAGCCGTAAGCCAAGGTGTATCCTCACCAGTTTGGCGGTTGATGTATGGAGGGCATCGGAAAAAGCGATGGAGTTTGACCTTCAATGGATCCAGGATGGGAATGCATGATGGATTCAGAGTTTGGTGGCACGACCTGCACTGCATGATCAAATTGTGTCTGTGCAGCTGGTTGATGATGAGGTGATAAGACTTCGAGAACAGATTGAGAGTGGACAAGGTCCCGAGGGTTGGAACATGAGGGTTGTCCAGGGATTGGATTTTCTAGGCCGATTATTTGTATCTTTCAATCTTCTGTTGCAGGAGGAGGTGCTCAACCATTTCCATTGCTCCCGATACACAGTGCACCCGGGGTGTACCAAGAAGTACCATGGCCTCAAGAGTCAGTATTGGTGGAAAGGAATGAAGAAAGATGTGGTTGAACACGTGGATAAGTGTCTCACCTGTAAGCAAGTTAAAACAGAGCACTAGATCCCAGGAGGCCAGTTACAGAATCTTCTTGTATCTCAGTGGAAGTGGGAAGACATGACCATGGACTTTGTCACTGGGTTGCTTAAATCTTTGAATAAGAATGATGCCATTTGGGTAATTGTGGATAGACTCTCCAAAACCACTCACTTTCTGGCGATTAAGATATCTGATTCTCTGGAAAAATTGAGCAAGCTATATGCCAAGGAGGTGGTCAGTCGACATGGGGTGCCCTTGACCATAATTTCAGATCATGATCCTATCCCAGTTCTGGAGAAGATAACAACGAGCCTTGGGCATGCAACTATTGTTTAGCATCGCTTATCACCCACAGACCAACGGCCAATTAGAATGCATCATTCAAGTTTTGGAGGACATGCTTCGTGCTTGTGTGTTGGACTTAAAAGGTAATTGGGAGGAGCACTTGCCTTTAGTAGAGTTCGTGTATGATAAAAGTTACCAAGTTAGTATTCAGATTGGCACTTCCACCCAGACTGGCACAAGTCCACAACATCTTCTACATATCTATTCTACGAAAGTACAACCCCGATCCCAACCATGTGCTAAATTGGGAAGATGTGGAGGTGTCAGAAGACATGATAGTTGAAGAAGGGCCAGTGAGAGTGACTCGATCTAAAGAGTGGGTGCTCCGTAGCAAGACCATCCCTATGGTGAAGGTATTATGGCGACGGCGTGGAGTAGAGGGAGAGACTTGGAGGGCGAATCGATTATCCGGTGTCTATAACCATACTTGTTTGAGCAACCAGGTATGAGCTTTCTTTGTTTTCGTAAATTCGAGGGAATTGTGTTTTTAGGAGGGAAGAGTGTAAGGACCCCCGACCCAAATAGAGAGTGACTCTTCTCATCACACAAAGCTCTGTGGAAAACCCCTTTTCAAATGGAAATCTGACCCACTTCTCTTTGTTACACCGGAAATCTCATTGTGCATGTGAGTGAACTTGACCGAGCACCTCTTCCAGACCCTCATACTCGCACCATGTTCGTTTCGGAGGTAAGTAAGATTTCAATCTCTATTCTTGTCTTCACAATGCTTGAGTGTCTTGAAGATAAGTAAAATGGGACGGGATTGGATGTTATTTTGGAAAATGATGAAAGATTTTGGGTTGAGAAGAGGTAGAAGAATAGTTTTGGGTAACCTTTGGGGTCAAAAGCTTTACTTAAAGAAAATGAATTGGGCATTTTGTGGTTATGTAATTTATGCTTAATCATGGTTGTAATAGTAGTGTGCATGTGTTGAATAGCTCCCAACTTTGAAGGCATCGACCACCATAAGCACTAGGTGTGTAATAGCCCGGATTTTCAATGCAATTTTTATATTGGATATTATCTATTTTAATTGATAAATTTAAGATTTATAGATGGAATGGATGTTTGATGGGTAAGAAATGGGGCAATGGCCCAAGTATGGTCCAATGGATCATGGAGAGGGTTGATTCTAATTAATTGGATAAATGTAGTCAATTGGGTCAAATACCCAATTGGGACCCAATGGGTCAAGATGAATTGGGGTTTAAGGTAAATGGGTAAAGAATTGATTTAATCGGGTCATGTACCCAATTAAGATCCAAGGCATGAGATCCACCTCATCAAGAAAGGTGGCAAGTGTAGGAGGTGACATGGAAGTGGCATAGCCAAGTGGGACAAGTCCACCTCATCAAGTGAGGTGACGTGTGGTCTAAGGTAACTTGTGGGGCCGGCCACCATAGTCAACCATGGGTGAGTTTATAGATGAGTTCAAGAGGGTTAAGTGAAGTGAGTGGAATTAAGAAATTAATTAATTAAGAATGAATTCAAGTGCTTGAGTTAGGGGAATTAGTTTCATTTAAATGAAGTGAGTTGAATGGGTGGTGAGTCACATGGAAGATGAAAGGACTTCAGTGAGTCAAAGGGGAGGTGGAGGGTTTCCATCTCATGGAAACCCTAGACACAAAACCGTTGGGTAGTGGGAGAGTGCCATGTGTAAGCCATGTGCCCTCTTGGTTAGCCAAGGGACACATGGGAAAGACCCCATCTTGCTGAGGGTGGTTGGGGAGATTAGGGTTAGCAACAACCAAAACCCTAGGGCTAACTCTCCTTGAGACATTCATCTCATTCACTCTCTCCCTCTCTCAAGCCCTCCTTGGCCGATCCTCTCTAGACAAAAGAAAAGAGTTAGGGTTTTTCCATCTCAACTTCTCTCCCTCTCACCAAAACCCTAGGGCAAGATAGAAAAGGCTTACACAAGACCAAGCCTACCTTGGCCGACCCTTCCATAGAGTTTTTCATCTCAAACCCTCTTCCTCTCAAGCAACACTCTTTGGCCGAAGATCAAGGAGGCTCTCAATCTCTCTCTCTCTCTCCCATTTCAGCACTAACTTGGAGAAACTGAAGAACGGAGGAGGAAAAAGAAAGGACTAAGGAAGGAGAAGATCGGAGGAGCAAGACGAAACAAAAGAAAATGAAGGAGACACGAAAAATGTAAGGTTTATGTTTCAATTTACTAAAAATAAGAAACTAAGGGAAATATGGTTTCGGCTATGGAATGGCCGAAACCATGGGATTCCATTTGGGGTTGAAAAAGTCGGCCAAATGGTTATAGGCCATGGATTTAAAATCCATTAAAGGAATATCAATGAAATGGACATAAAAGGAAAGTATTGTTCAAAATCCGAAATATGGTTTTTAGAGATTGAAAATGGACAAAACCTTAATTTTATTGGTGGGTAAGATAAGTTGTACAAATAAAAATGGATAACGATGAGGACTATGGTTAATGATCAAACGGTTGGAACAAATGTGGAAGGACATGGTTCGGCCCCTTGCATGGCCGAACCCTAATTTTTATAAATGGATCATTTGAGGATTCAAGGAAAGACAAGATGAGGTTCGGCCATGTTGTATGGCCGAACCCCATCAAATGACCTAAAGCTTGTTGTATGTGATTCTTAAGAAAACCATCCTCAAGATGATAAGAAAATGGAAAATAGGATTAAGAGGAAGGACCATGGGTTCAACCATGTTGTATGGCCGAACCCCATGGATGGATTTGTTATGAACCTATGTGTGATTAACTATGAAATATTAGTAGATTAAGGAATCAAAGAACGAATGATGTTTGACCGCTTTGTTTAAAATAAAACAAGGGGTAATAAGGGGACCAAAACCAAAAGAGTGAGGTTCGGCCATGCTGTATGGCCGAACCCTACTAAGGAGTTTTGTGGACTTAAACATTTTTCAGCCCTAATGTATGGCCGAAAACCCCTTGAGGGTCTTAACCGGCTTAAGGACCATGGGCATAAATAGAAAAGAATATGGAATGATGTAGGGGTTGATGGAAATCAAATGGATCACCAAATTAATGTATGTATATGTGTTAAAAAAGGTAACGGGATTTCACAAACGGGTGTACAATCGGTTTGATGCGATCGGTGATCGATTTTTTGGTCGAAAACGCAAGGACACGATATTTGGACGTTGGTAGGATTCGTACCTTATTGAAAAACCTTAGACTATGTATATGTGATGATTTTATTTCTATGTGCAATGAATTATTTTGGTATCAAATGATATGTTTTAAGGATGGGATTTGTAATGCTATATGTGTAATGTGAATAGCATGTTTGCACTCATATCTCATGCATGGCATGGGAGGGATCATATGAGGGGAGTCCACTCTCCATTCGGATATCCGATAATCAAACGTGGGGAGGATCCGCAATGATTCTGGATATGATGTTTGAAATGAAAAGAGGAGTCCACGCTCCGTTCGGTGGGACCGATAAGGCATACGTGTGGAGTCATGACAATACCTTGATGTGGCTTGTATATCAAGAGGAATACTATGTGATTGTGATATGGTTGATGGGTGGGATTCATGGCATATGACACCCATGGCATGGCATTGACTTGCATGGTTTTGACATTATATATATCTATGTGATTTTTATACTAATCCATGTGTTTGACCCTACTCGGAGTACCTACTGGGCGCGTTGTCTAATGCCCTACTTCTACCTTAGATGATGACACAGGGAGTGACAGAGCGAAGGACGTGAACGGAGCCAAGCTTAGGAGCTTGGATGATCTAGATTTATTATATTTAAGTTTTTATTTTGAACAATGTAATTTGAGTAATTAGCATTTTGGGACTGTAATAACTTAGAACTATCTTGCTATGGTTTGTTTTATTTTTGGACATTTGAAAACTTAAGTTTATTTAAAGTGATGGACTTCCTTGCTTAAATTGGATAGAATAATAACTCTATTATAATTCTGCATTAAACTTATCCCGCAAGTATAGCCTTCTTGTGTGTGAATTGTTTTTGTGGACTTAGTCCACGCACACACATGGTTGGCCAGTTAAGGGCCGGGCTTTGGAAGCTCGGACTTAGCTCGCATCGTGACATCCCACTCTCTATCACTCTTTATTTCAAAAAAAATAAAAATAAATAAACTCAGATTTTCGGTGAGTGAAAAAGGGCGAGGCGTTACAAGGTGAGGGCTTTTACCCCAATTATTGCCTTCTAGATGTTTGTTAAAATGCATGTATGAATGAGGCATGGTTGTACTTGTATAGTGTGGGTGTATGATGTATGCTAATGAGATATACTTTGTCCTAAGCCTTCCTACAATGGGGATTATGAAGGGTTTAGGTAAAATGAGGTCTCAAGAGTAGAGTTGAGAGCTCGTATGACTAGTGGTGTGGAGATATGGCTTTTGCCCAACTATTGCCTTCTAGATGTTTGTTAAAGTCATGTACAAATGAGGCATGCTTGTATTTGTGTAGTGTGGGTGTATGGTGTATGTTAATAGGTATACTTTGTCCTAAACCTTCCTACAATAGGGATTATGAAGGGTTTGGGTAAAGTGTAGTCTCAAGAGTAGGGTTGAGACCTTGTATGACTAGTGGTGTGGAAATTTAGATCATTTGTATCATGGGCATTGAAGTATGGGAGAATAATCTCAAGGTGCCTCTTTGTGGTCTTTTATGTTGGGTGCCTCAGTGTGGATATTAGGAGTAGGGGTATCTTTGTGTGCTCAATAAATGGATACCCTCTTTGTGGACGATAAATGGAAATGGTTGAATGACAATGTGGTGGAAGAAGTGCAATTACCTTGTATTGGACTTAATTTTATAGTACTTATTGTGAATGTCTTATTTATTTTTATTGTTTTGTTTTTCTTTGGTGGACTAACCCCTCATAGATGAAAGAACAATGTTAGAGATGGGGTCCGGTGGACCCTATCCTCGAAGGTGAAGCCATCATAGGAGAAGTTCCAGTTGTAACGCCCCGCCCTTTTTCACTCGCCACAAATCAGAGTATATATATATTAAATGAGTGAGAGAGAGTGGGATGCTACGACGCGAGTTAAGTCCGAGTTTCAAAACCCATCCCTTAACTGGCCACCTTTACGTGTGCGTGGACTAAGTCCACTTAAACATTTCACACGCTTTTTTGAATACTTGCGGAATAATATATATGAATAAAATATTATCCATAACCATGTCATCATTAAGTAGGGAGAACCAATCACCATACAATTCCAATTAAAACATAAAGATTACCAAACCATAGCAAATAGTTTCTAAGTTATTACAATCCAAAATATCAGTCCTCCCAATACATCATAAACATCAAAACTAAGTAAATTAAACTTCATTCATTCAAGCTCCTACGTTTGGTTCCCTTCATGTCTCATGTCATTTTCCTTGTCATTCCCTGTTTCATCATCTATAGAGTAGAAGTAGGGGACAACATGCCCAGTAGGTATTTCGGGTAGGGTTATGGTACACAATAGGAATAACATAAATCAAGTGTATATATACATCATGTCATGTTTGTAAAACAACTTATAAATATTAAAGCAGTGCATGATGTTCATATCATAATCATGCTGGTATATGTGTTACGTCATGGGTGTCAAATCACATCATAAATCATTATCAATGGTTTCCTTGATAAATCGCCATATCAAGGCTTATTTTGCCAATTACATCCACAGTGTTTTGTGGCGGCACCACCAGGTCACTGTATACCCATCCACAAATTAATCAGAATTACAGATGGAGTGTGGACTCCTCCCTCTGCGCAGGGTTTCGGGACCTTCCCAGGAGCTCTTTGGCCTAAATTACGCCGTACTTATTTCATCAATCTCGGACAAGGCCAAATCTCAATAGTTCACATAGCTTTAATACAAGCTAGTCTCAAGCCCAAGTCATGTCCAGACCGCTTAGAACTTGGCTTGCTGGTCATATATGTTCCCTCCCATGTCATGCATGAGGAAATATATGAAAGGATGCCATTTCATTTAAAACATATTACATCATTTGAAAATCAGTTTATAAGCATACACAATTTGTATAATCAAAGTAATCATCATATTTGAAGGAAAAACCAGTATCATATCATATTCCATTGTGTTTTCCATTGTGTTCTCAATAAGGTAGAAATCCTACCAATGTCAGTACCCTATCCTTGCTGTCTTGTGAAGATAAGGTTAACTATCTCGTGAAACGAATCACAACCCCTTTGCGAATCTCTTTACCTTATCAAATTCAATCACATATATTAATTTGATTTTCCATTTTAATTTCATCACTCTTTACACCTTACAAGAGACTCTGTAAGATAATCCAAAAAAATCTAAATTTGTAATCCAATCGACTGAATCACACCCAGATACCATCTCTGCTTTACCCATAAACCTTCAGTCGACTGAATCATGGATTCAGTTAGCTGAAATAAAACACAATTATGTACTATGTAAACTTGACCCGTAACCTTTCAGTCGACTAAATCATAGATTTAGTCGGCTTACTTTGGGTCAAATCCTATGTGTTTTCAGGTCAATACACTTTCAGTTGACTGAATCACAGATTCAGTCGACTAACTTTGGATCAAATTATTTGTGTGTTCGATCAGTATACATTCAGTCGACTGAATCAAAGATTCAATCGGCTGAATTATCAATAAACTGTTTACTTGTTTGGTAAGTGATACCTTCAGTCGACTGAATCATGAGATTCAGTCAGCTGAAACACACCATACCATTTACTTGTTTGGTATGTATTCATTCAGTCGACTTAGTCAAAGATTCAGTCGGCTGGAATACCAGTAGGCCCCATCTGTGCTTAACCAGTGTACTTTCAGTAGACTGAATCATAGGATTCAGTCGGCTGAAACACCCAGATATTCCCTTATGTTCTCGGCCAATCCACATTCAGTCGACTGAATCATTGGATTCAGTCGGCTGAAACACCCAGATTACCCTTGTGTGTTCGGCCAACACCCTCTCAGTCGACTGAATCTTGAGATTCAGGCGACTGACTTCTTCGTTAGTTTTCTCTGTATGCATTCATGGTTAGGCCCTTCTTTATGAAATCCGTTCATTATCATTTTCAAACATGGATTTTATCTTCCATACATCTCTTAGTGAATTTACTCTACATTAGCCAAGGCTAGGGGCTTTTCCATAATTCATTTAGTTCTTAGTATTATAGAATGGATTCGAATATCACCTTATAGTTGTTTCAACCCATTACCATTTCTTGGATGGGGTTCCAACTCCATGGCCTTAACACAATTTGGCCATCCATTCCAACCAATCATGGAACTCATGGGTTCGACCACACCATGGCCAAACCTATGGTTTCTTTAGACTTATTCCCATATTGTTAAACCTTAAAACATACCTTCTTTTCCGTCTCCTTCTTTCCTTTTGATCTGTATTTCCTTCCTTAATCCTTCTTTTCCTTTCTTTGTTTTTCAACAATTCTCCAAATATAGAGGTGTAGGTGAGAGAGAGAGAGAGAGAGAGAGAAGAGTCATTGTGCAAGAGAAGAAGTGATCGGCCAAGGGGTGTGGAGTGCCCCTTGGTTGGTGTCTTTTATGTAACAGTCCCATCTCTTGGCTTAACCAAGGAGACTCTTGTCTTCAACCAAGAAACCTCTTTGGCTTCCAACGAGTCCCCTTGAGATGGAAACTCCTCATCTCCTCAACTCAACAACACCTTAACTCAATTGGACTCATTGGTGGTTGACCAAGTCAACTATGACATAGCCGGCCATACATGTGGTGACTTGGTCACCACATGGCACTTGGGTCCCACTTGGCCATGTCATTTGATGATGTGCCACATTGCTTAGTTGGCTTCCATGTGATGACATGGATGCCACATGGCAATACCACATCTTCCACATGCCACCTCACTTGATGAGGTGGATTTTAATGCATTAAATATATTAATTATTCAATTCAAATAATTTAATTAAACTTACCGAATTACTTTAAAATTAAGCTTACTCATGATCCATTGGGTTTTAATTGGATAATTGACCCATTTACTATAAACTTACCCAATTAATTTAAAATTAATTCATCTATGACCCATTGGGCCTTAATTGGGTAATTGACCCATTTACTTTAAACTTACCCAATTACTTTAAAATTAATTCATCTATGACCCATTGGGTCTTAATTGGGTAATTGACCCATTTCCTTGCTCATCTAATGTCCATTTCAACCATTAAATCTCAAATTCATTTAATTCACAATTTAAATGGACCAATCCGGTATATTAATAATCTAAATAAAATCCGGGGTGTTATAATATTACCCTTTTTTGAAATTTTCGTCCCAAAAATCTAGCGAAATAGGGTTTCAAACAATTTATACAAATAGTTCAAGATGAGCTGCTCTCATTTCTGACTCAAGTTCCCAAGTGGCTTCCTCATTACCATGTCGGTCCCATACCACTTTCACGAACGAAATTGCTCAGTTCTGTAACACCCTTTGTTCCGTCTCAATCACTCTAACAGGCCTTTCGACGTAGGAGACGTTTCTTTGCTATGTCTTGCACATTCAGTACGTGCAATGGGTCTGGGTTGTACTTCCTTAGCATGGAAACATGGAATACATCGTGCAGTCCTGACAACTGTGGAGGGAGTATCAAACGATAAACCACTTCCCCCATCTTCTCCTGGATTGGAAAGGGTTCCACAAATCTGGGTGACAACTTCTCTTTCTTTCCAAACTTCATGTGTCCCTTCCCTGGTGAGCCCTTTAAGAATACTAGGTCTCCCACTTCAAACTCAAAAGGTCTTCTTCTCTTGTCAGCGTAATTCCTCTGACGACTTTGTGAAGTGAGCAGATGCTGTTGTATCACCTTTATCTGTTCCATGGTCTCTGCAACTAGATCAGGTCCAATAAGAGCAGGTTCGCCAACCTCTGTCCAACACACTGGTGATTTGCAAGGTCTACCATACAATACCTCAAATGGAGCCATCTTGAGGCTTGCTTGATAACTATTGTTGTATGAGAACTCGACCAGTGGTAAGTGGTCTTCCCAACCACCGTTGAAATCTAACATGCATGCTCTCAGCATATCCTCCAATGTTTGTATTGTCCGTTCTGACTGACCATCGGTCTGTGGATGAAAAGCCGTATTGATTAACAACTTTGTCCCCATAGCAGACTGTATGCTCTGCCACACCCTGCCAGTGAATCGGCTATCTCTGTCGGATACAATAGTCTTGGGTATACCATGTAGCCTGATGATGTCTTTGAAATACTGCCGTCCCAAAGTCTTAGACGAGTCTGTCATCTTGATAGGAAGAAAATGTACAGACTTGGTCAGATGGTCCACTACAATCCAGATTGCACCGTTACGCTTTGAAGAACTCGGCAGTTCTGTTACAAAGTCCATGGAAATGTGTTCCCACTTCCATTCGTGCACGGGTAGGGGTTTGAGCAGTCCTGGCGGCTTCTGATGTTCTGTCTTGACTTGTTGATAAGTAAGACAGTGAGAGACAAAGTCAGCCACGTCTTTTTCAGATCGTGGTACACTTTGGTGCTACCCGGATGAATAGAGAGTTTTGATTGATGAGCTTCTGTCAACAACTCTCTTCTGCATCCTTGAGGCACATATGCCCTGCCTCGGAATAAGAGACCTTGTCCAGGTCATAATTCCCATTCCGGTATGATCTCTCCAGTTGACATCTTGGCCCAAATTTCTGCCACTTCAGGATCTGTCCGTTGTTCTTGTTCAATCTTGGAAACCATACTGGACGGTACCATCAGATTATACATGTTTCCCCGATCTTTGATGTACAAATTGAATTCTCGAATTGTCGTCAGCATTTCGCATTCTTTCATAATTAGACTGACCACAGTTGCATGTGACATGCGGCTGAGGGCATCCGCCACTTTGTTTGCCTTGCTAGATGATATCGTAATACAAATTCATAATATTGTAGATATTCCATCTATCTGCGCTGTCTCAAATTAAGTTCCTTTTGGTCAAATATATACTTTAAGTTTTTATGGTCTGAAAATACTTCAAATTTCTCACCATATAAATAGTATCTCAAGCTTTTTAGAGCGAAGACCACTACAGCTAATTCCAGATCATGAGTGGGATAGTTGCGTTCATGGATTTTCAGTTGCCTTGAACCATATGCCACTACATGATGACTTTGAGTAAGAGAGCACCCAAGTCCTTCTCCTGAAGCATCACAGTATACTTCGTATCGCTTGCCTCTCTCTGACAAAATCAGGATGGGAGCAGTCGTAAGCTTCTGTTTCAGATCTTCAAACCTTTGGTTGCACACATCCGACCATTCAAATTTGACTCCTTTTTTATTTAGTCGGGTGAGTGGAGCCGCAATCTTGGAGAAGTCCATGATAAATTTTCGATTTTAACCAGCCAGTCCCATAAAGCTGCGAATTTTGATCACCTTCTTCGGAGCTTTCTAGTCTCTAACAGCTGCTACTTTAGCCGGGTTCACCGCTATTCCTTCTACTGATATGACGTGTCCCAAGAAATTGACTTCAGATAGCCAGAATTCGCACTTGTTTGCTTTGGCATATAATTGATTCTTCTTCAGTGTATCCAGAGGTTTCCTCAGATGTTCAACATGCTCTTCTCGACTGGTGGAATAAATCTGAATATCGTCAATGAAGACAATCACGAACTTATCCAGATAAGGATGGAATATTTTGTTCATCAAATCCATGAACACGACTGGTTCATTGGTGAGTCCAAATGGCATGACCACATATTCATACAGTCCATACCGAGTTCTGAAAGCAGTCTTTTCTATGTCCTCATCCCTGACACAGATTTGGTGATAGCCTGACATAAGATCAATCTTGGAGAAACGACTGGAGCCTCTAAGTTGATCAAATAGATCATCAATTCTGGTAGAGGGTACTTGTTCCTGACTGTCAACTAATTCAGCTTCCTGCAATCCACACACATCCGAAGAGTACCATCCTTCTTCTTTACGAATAATACCCGTGCTCCCTAGGATGAGGTGTTATGCCAGATGCATCCTAGTCTAAGCAACTCATCAATTTGTTTCTTCAGCTCAGACATTTCTGCTGGGGCCATCCAGTAATGAGGCAATGATACAAGAGTAGTGCTAGGATAGAGTTTAATCTCGAAATCAATCTCCCTTTTTGGAGGCAAGCTAGGGAGTTCGGTTGGAAATATCTATACGTAGTCTTTCACTACAGCAGGTAGTTCTTCCATTGGTGCCTTGTCTAGTATGATGTTGTTTAGTATGACATGGTTCATTTCTTCATGTAACCTCCTAGTCATAGGAACGCTCTGTCTGTTGGCATGCACTATAAACAGTTTTCCCTCGGGTGACCAGAATATCACTCTACAAAGGTGACAGTCAATGCCGGCCTGGAAGGTAGCCAACCAGTCCATATCAAATATGATGTCGTATTCGGTCATCTCAAGTAACAGATAGTTGAATTTAAATCGAAACTCAGCAAGTTCAGTATCTACGGAGGTGTAGATTAGACCCAGTGATGTGTCTCCAACAGGGGATACAATGGTAATTGCAGTGGATAGTTGTTGTACTAAGATGCCAGTAGCAGATATGAAGGTAGCAGATATAAAGGAGTGGGATGCTCCCGAATCAAATAATGCAAAAGCATATGAACTACCAACTATTGCCATACCTTGGATCACCGAGTGGTCCACCGTCTCTGGAGGAGGAACTAAGGTATATAGTAGTCCAGATCCTGTCGGAATGGGTGCCCGTCCAGTTTGATTATGTGCCCTAGATGCTTACGACTGAGCTGGCCGGGCTGGAGGACGGAAAGAACCCCTCGACTAAGAAGGTCTATTATTTTGAGAACACTCCCTCTTCATATGGCCCTGCTGCCCACACTGATAACAGGTGATAACATCTCAAGGAGCCTGAGAGACCGGTCTCGATGTGGAGGGCTGACTGGGACGAAACCACCACTAGAAACAGTAGAGGTTGAGGGTCTCCCAAAGTTGGGTCTGAATCTCTTGTGAGGGCTGAAAGTACTTTCCCCGCTCTGACCTCGTTTGTTGTTCACAAATCTAACTGTCTCCATTAGCTCTTGTCCACCTATACCGGCTCGACTGACCACTTCTGCCAAAGTTACTGATTTGAAATGGTAACTTTGGCTCGGATGCTTGGCCGCATGCCTCGTTCAAACTTTCGGGCCTTCTTATATTCAGTGTCCACCATGTACAAAGCATAACATGATAGACGAATGAATTCCTGATAATATTCTGTGGCGGTCATGGTGCCCTGGACCAAGGCTATGAATGCCTGTGTCTGGCGCTCTTCCTCCTCTTCTGGAAAGTAATGGTCCAGAAACATCCTAGCAAACTGATCCCAAGTTATCTCTGTTCTATCCTCCACTGGAATCTGCGCTTGTTGATGTTCGATAACCTTCCACCATTTGCCGGCATCATCTACCAGTTGTGAGGTAGTCAGCAGTACCTGTCTTAGTCATCAGTGATCTTGAGCAGTTTCAAGATCTTTGTAATATTCTCGATCCAGTTTTCTGCTCCTGCTGGTCCCTCATTCCCTTTGAAATAAGGGGGGACACTGTTGTTGGAAATCTCTGACCATGGTTCGGTCCTGAGATTCACTGGAGGTTGTGCCTCCATTGTCGTTCTGGTGTTGCTGTAGAACGGAGGTGACCACTGCCTGTACTAAGCTCTGTAGCTCAGGAGGCACCTCAGGAATATTTACACTGTCCTGTCCCTCTTCCTTATGTGGGTTTTGTTAGATATTTCTTCTTCTTGGAGGCATTTTTCTTAAGTCATTGAAACATTGGTTGACTTAGTTTGCTAACAAGAACTTGTATTCACATACTTTGATGTTATAATTGATCATATAATCATAGGGAGGGGAAAGTTCTGTTTACTTTTCCTATATATCATTTGTGCTCCTTTCTTGGGGAAAATTGCCTAAGTGACATCTTGTATTTCTTATTTTGGGGAGATTTTCGAAGTATCACATGATGTTTCTTATTCGAGGGAGGAGCTACCTATTTCGCTATGTTTGATAAATCTACAATTTATAGTGATTGTCCTTCCTTTCCTGTTGTTTTTCTCATCAAATGTTGTTCTCAAATTGAATGCTTACAATCTGATTCTCATCAAAGTAAATTAATCCGGCCCCCGTGCAGCAGACTCCGAAAAGTCTATCAGTTGGGATTCTTATCTGTCAGTGAGACATGATACCGTATTAATCTTACTTTGTGAGATTCAACACTTCCGGTTTCGCACTGATACCAACTGTAACGCCCTCCCTTTTTGTAACGCCCCGCCTTTTCCGAGAAATCAGAGTCTAATTTTTTTTTTAATAATAATAAAACATCGGAAGAGAGCGGGCGGCGTCACGACGCGAGTTAAGTTCAGACTACCCAAGTCTGAACCTTAACTGGCCACCCATGTGTACATGGACTAGACCATGATAATGAACCACACATGGAACTAACATCAACTTACGGAATAACCTAGATTAACTGCGGAATAGAAAGACTAGTTAGCAAGTAACAGTCTCAAACATTAATTAACATAATACATCCATCCAAAGTATTTATCCTAATCAAACCATAGCAAATAATTACTTTATTACATGTCCATAATAAAGTATCAAATAACAGCAATTATAAATTCATTCCAGCATTCAAGCACTCAAGCTTGGCTTAGCTCCCCTTCGAGTCAACGACCTTTTCTTTTCCTTTACTTGTACCTACATTCTCATGTGAGGATAGAATTAGGGCGTTGATCAACGCGCCCAGTAGGTTCCAGAATCAGGGCTACCACATGTTAGCATATAAAGCGTGCATATATATATCATATTACATGATCATCAAAAACAGGTAAAAACAATGCTATGATGTATGCACATGCAATGAGCATCCCCCATCATGTACATTCATAGCCATCACTTGACGTGCCTTGCACCGACAAGGTAAATTACAACACACTTTCATCACTTCATCACTGACTGATTCATATCACGTATGAGTCCTCCTGGCGGGACTCTCATCGCCTAAGGAGACCATTATGACTATGATCATCATGTTACTCTTCCTGGCAGGACTCTCATCGCCTAAGGATGACGTAACTCATAACTTGAAATACTGTAGAACCTCATTCATAATCCCATGTCTATGCATGAGATGCCAATGCCTGTATGCCATTTGTTAATGTATAATATATCATTCGAAACACATATAATAAAACAAGAGTCTCATAAGAAAACTGGGGTAAAACTGTGGTTACAAGTAGGTAGGAAACCTACTGAAGCTTTGTTTAAGTATCCGTTCCTTTTTGAGCTTCTCCTGATTACGTCTCGTTCGTCGTTCAACTCTCGTCACCTTGTGATACAATAATCAGTAAATCATATTGTCACTTAAATGTCCATTCACATATAAGACCCAAAACATCTTGTAAGTCCTTTGATTAATCCCTTCATTTGACTTGTATTCACAGATTTGTCATTGGTCTGTCCAACCTTTAATCCACCAAACTTACTCCATGGGGTTCGGCCATACATTTGGCCGAACCCAATGGTTCCTTTATCCATTACCACATGGTTCTCCATTAGGGTATTTTAAACCTTTTAAATCAACATAGAACCATTACCAACTACTACTCATAAGCTTAGGCTATTTAACCCATTCATTATGAATTAGCATAAAGTCCATCAACATGCTTGGTTATTTACTGATATTATGTACATAGATACATACATGATTCTTGAATCAAAGTCAAACAACCCAATCAGTAAGCATAACCCTATGTAAACCAAATAAAAACCATAAAGTAACCTATGGAGTTCGGCCACTCACATGGCCGAACCTCATGGTTCTTTGAATCCAATTCTCCGAATGATCTTTCATCATTTATCATGCATCTTAGCCATAGAAACCCCATGATATTGCATGGTTTCTAATTCTTTAAATTCATAACAATCATCAATCTCTTTCATGGGGTTCGGCCATTCAAGTTGGCCGAACCCTATGTCCATGAATTGATCCTTCAAACATGCATTAGGTGTTATTTAAATCATGTAATATCAGTATCATATTGCTGCCTTTATACCTCTTAGAACCCTCTAATTAAATCCATCCAAAACGGTCCATAAAAGTCCATAGTTTCCATGTTTCACAACATGCAAACCAACAATCTTTCACATGGGGTTCGGCCCTCCATGGTGGCCGAACCCAATGGTTATTTTTTCTATTTTTAAACTTCAAATAATCATGTAATAACCAGCGTATTATCACAGAATTTAACCCTTTAAAAATCATCTAAAAACCAACCCAATTTCATAGGGTTCGGCCATGCTCATTGGCCGAACACTTTGACCTTTGGTTTTGAAATATTCAATCATTTATCTTAGGTCTAAGTCAACCATCCAACTCCATGTTTTAATCTTCTTAAAACATGATTTTAAAACTAACACTAACATCTAATATCAGTCCCACTTTTATATGGTTTTAATTTCCAAAAACCATCAACATCAACCATTTGTTTCCATGGGGTTCGGCCATGCAAAGTGGCCGAACCCAATGTCCAACTTATCAATTTTAAACCGCTGTTTTATACCCATAATACCTTCAGTCCCTATGTCATTTAGATCCATGTTTTTAACCCATTCTAAAACATGCATTTAAATCTTAAATCAAAACCCAAAAACAGTCCACAAAATCCATGGTTTCCATGTTTCAAAACATGAAAAACCACCCATCTTTTACATGGAGTTCGGCCCTCCATGGTGGCCGAACCCAATGGTTATTTTTACCATTTTAAATCCTCCATTAATCAAGGTTAAAACCCTGGTGTAATCGGCCATAACCTTGGCCCAATACACATCCATTTTATTAATGAAAAGACCATGGAAATACTTACCAAATTCCAAGTTTTTCTTATGCCTTTGCTCCTTGCCTTCTTCCCTCTTGTTTCCTTTCTTCTTCCTTAGTTCCTATCCGGTTGTATGCTTGATTCAATGGTGAGAAACACCAAGTCCAATTCGCCCAAATGAAGGTGTTCTTGAGTGACGGAAAGAGATGGGATTCTAAGGCTTTTGCAATGATAAAAATCGGCCAAACATGGGTGTTGTTTGCTTTTGTATTTCAGCCCCCAAAACCCCTCCACTTCCTCATCAATTTTCCCATAAAACGATGGGTCTTGGGTGCTAACCAAGGTACCCCTTGGCACCTACTCATGCAGCCATTCAGCTTCCCATGCAACTCATCTCAAACCCATCATTTGCATTAATCATTTACCATGGAACTCACCAAAACAAGTCCCTTTGGTTGGTTTGAGACCAAGCTACCTTTTCAAATTCCCATTAAACTCACTGATTTACAGCCCCTTTAATTTCCATTTTGACTCACTTGAACTCAAGGTCATTTAGATTTCCATCTCAACTCACCCAACTCACATACTTAATGCATTTCATTTAATGCACATGAGTTGACTCACCACTTGATTTAATTCCAACTCACTTCAGTCCCACTCAAACTAATTTAACTCATATTTTAGCTCCCTTGAGGGTCCACACGGTCAACCATAGTCAACTCGACCCGTTGGGTCCACCTTTTAGCTCCTTGACCCATTTTTGACTCCATGACCCAATTATGGTGTTTTGGTCATTTGCAATTGGTTTTTACATATGGGTCAAGCCTACCCATTTTTTCTCCACTTGATTTCCAATCAAATAGGCTTAACCCCATTTAATTTAAAATCACAAAATGGTCAAATAATCCAGTAAGACCCGATGGGTCCCATTTGGGCCCTTTGACCCATTTAGCCATTTTTGACCCAATTGATGTAAATTACCCAACCAATCACACTTAACATTCATAATGTGCTCATATGATTTTAATTTGAGTAATGGGCCCCGCTATTTCCTTACTTAACATCACAAAATAATTAATTTAACGCATCAGGGGCATTTTGGTAATTATCCATTTCATTGAGAAATCGGGGTGTTACACTTTTCACTCGCCACAAATCAGAGTATATATATATAAATGAGTGAGAGAGAGGGAGACGCCACGAAGCGAGTTAAGTCAGAGTTTCCAAAATCCGACCTTTAATTGGCCACCTTTACGTGTGCATGGACTAAGTCCACTTAACCATTTCACACGATTTTCTGAATACTTGCAGAATAATATATATGAATAAGATATTATCCATAACCATATCATCATTAAGCAGGGAGAACCAATCATCATACAGTTCCAATTAAAACATAAAGATTACAAAACCATAGCAAATAGTTTCTAAGTTATTACAATCCAAAATATCAGTCCTCCCAATACATCATAAACATCAAAACTAAGTAAATTAAACTTTATTCATTCCAAGCTCCTACGCTTGGCTCCCTTCATGTCTCATGTCCTTTTCCTTGTCATTCCCTATTTAATCATCTATAAGGTAGAAGTAGGGCATTAGACAATATGCCCAGTAGGTATTTCGGGTAGGGTTATGGTACACAATAGGAATAACATAAATCAAGGGTATATATACATCATGTCATGTTTGTAAAACAACTTATAAATATTAAAGCAGTGCATGATGTTCATATCATAATCATGCTGGTATATGTGTTATGTCATGGGTGTCAATGCCAAATGAACTCTCACTCAATAATCATATCAAATCACATCATAAATCATTATCAATGGTTTCCTTGATAAATCGCCATATCAAGGTTTACTTGGCCAATTACGTCTGCAGTGTTTTGTGGCGGCACCACCAGGTCACTGTATACCCATCCACAAATTAATCGGAATTACCGATGGAGTGTGGACTCCTCCCTCTGCGCAAGGTTTTGGAACCTTCCTAGGAGCTCTTTGGCCCAAATTATGCCGTACCTATTTCTATCAATCCCGGACAAGGTCAAATCTCAATAGTTCACATAGCTTTAATACAAGCTAATCTCAAGCCCAAGTCATGTCCGGACCGCTCAGAACTTGGCTTGCTGGTCATATATGTTCCTTCCCATGCCATGCATGAGGAAATGTATGCAAGGATACCATTTCATTTAAAACATATTACATCATTTGAAAATCAGTTTATAAACATACACAATTTGTATAATCAAAGTAATCATCATATTTGAAGTAAAAACCAGTATCATATCATATTCCATTGTGTTCTCAATAAGGTAAAAATCCTACCAATGTCAGTACCCTGTCCTTGTTGTTTTGTGAAGATAAGGTTAACTATCTCGTGAAACGAATCACAACCCCTTTGCGAATCTCTTTACCCTATCAAATTCAATCACATATATTAATTTGATTTTCCGTTTTAATTTTATTACTCTTTACACCTTACAAGAGACTCTGTAAGATAATCCAAAAAAAATCTAAATTTGCAATTCAGTTGACTGAATCCCAAATTTAGTCGATTGAATCACACCCGGATACCATCTCTGCTTTACCCGCAAACCTTTAGTCAACTGAATCATGGATTCAGTCTGCTGAAAACACAACTATGTACTGTGTAAACTTGACCCGTAACCTTTCAGTTGACTGAATCATAGATTAAGTCGGCTGACTTTGGGTCAATCCTCTGTGTTTTCTGGTCAACCGCACTCACCCTCGATTTCCTCCTTCCTTCCTTCCTCCCCCTTTCTTTCAGAGACTCCCGACCCAGATTTGTCCCTTGCCATCGCCGCCCCTATCCTTACCTCTCTATCTTCTTTCTTTCCCCTGACTCGAGCCGAGCTAGATCCCTTAGATTCCACCCCTCGTCGTTTGGCCCTGTTGCAGGCTAGCCCAAAGCTTGGTCTGTAACCCAGGCCCAATCTCAGCTCCTTCAACAGTTTGGATCCACCCTCGTAGATCCGACCCAACTCATGATGTTCCAGGCCCAATTGGGCCCAGTTCGCTTCAAGCCCATCAGATCAGACCTAGTCTAGCAGTTTTGGCCCAGATGTCCAAGCCCAATCCAGCTCCGACCCAAGCCCAGTTTGTGTAGGCCAACTCGTCCTTTAGACCTAGAAATTCCAAGCCAAGTTCGTTTATGCCCAGCAGATCAAGGCCCAGCCCGACAGCCCAGTCCAGCAACCCAACCCACTTTCAGGCCCAACCCAAGCCCATTCCTAGGTCTGGCCCAGCCCCGTTTCAGGCCCAGATTTGGGTTGTTTCTGGCCTATTTTGGGATCACTTCTGGAGCAATTCTAGCCCCTTTTGAATCATCCTTGGATAGTATCTAGCCCTTTTCCGGCTAGATTTGTGGGATCAACCCAGTTTTGCTGGATCGTCCCAGTTTTTGTAAACCCTCCCCAGCTTCTCAAGCCCGATTGCTCGTGTGTCACTTCCTTCAATCCTTCGACTTGTTTTCATCACTTGGATTTCCTAGTGAGGGGTGTAATGCCCCGCCCTTTTTCACTGGCCGAAAATCAAAGTATTTTTTTTATATACACAAAGAGTGAGAGAGAGAGCGGGTAGCGTCACGATGCGAGCTAAGTCCGAGTTTCCAAAACCCCACCCTTAACTGGCCATCTTTACGTGTGTGTGGACTAAATCCACCAAAACATTTCACACGCTAAAGAATACTTGTGGAATTATTATATGAATAAAATTACTATCCATATCCATATCATTAGAATGCAAGGAAGCCAATCACCATTAATTAACTGAACCTTAAATATCCAAAATATCATCAAACCATAACAAAATAAATCTAAGTTATTACAATCCCAAAATATCAGTTATCTCAATACATCATTCCAAAATCAAGCTAAGTAATATAATGCATAAATCCGTCCAAGCTCCTACACTTGGCTCCCATCATGTCCCATGTCCTCTATCATTTCATGTTCCATCTCTATAGGATAGAAGTAGGGCGTTAGTCAACGCGCCTAGTAGGAATTCCAAGTAGGGTTATGTACACATAGGATCATTATAAAATGAAGATAAGTACACCAAATCAGAACTGTAAAACATCTCATAGTACTAAAAACAGTGCATGAAATCATATCAAAATCATGCTAATGTATGTGTCATGTCATGGGTGTCATATGCCAATGATCTCTCACCCAACTTCCATATCCAATTACAACACAATCATATCAACAGTTTCCTTGATAAATAAAGCCATATCAAGGTGTTTCCTTGCCATTTACGTCCGCAGTGTTTTATGACGGCACCACCAGGTCACTGTTATACCTCCCCACGTATGTTAATTGGAATTACCGATGGAGTGTGGACTCCTCCCCACATATGTTAATCGAAATCACCGAATGGAGTGTGGACTCCTCCCCACATATGTTAATCGGAATCTTGTGTTCCCTCCCATGCCATGCATGAGATAATGAGTACAAGAATGTCATTTCATATCAAATTACATAATATCATTGAAATTTAGTTCATAAAACATAACCATTTGTTTAACCAAAGTAAATCATCATATATGGAAATAAAACCAGTACATATATATAATTCACAGTGTCTCAATAAGGTAGGAATCCTACCAACGTCCAATATATTTTCCTTGCTGTTTTGTGAAGACGTCGTTCAACGATCACGTCGAAACAGATCGCAAACCCTTTACGAAATCTTTTTATCTTATTACATTTAATCACACATATAAATTAATCTGACTATCCATTTAATTTTCATCATCCCTCACATCCTTCTAGATAGACAGAAACATCTGGAAAATTATACAAAATTTAAACTTTTCAATTCAGTCGACTGAATAATGCCCAGTTACAGTTCTCTGTCTTACCTGCAGACTTTCAGTCGACTGGATACAATATTCAGTCGGCTGGAATCCAACTTGGAACTGTTTTAACCTTGACTCGCAACCTTTCAGTCGACTCAATCACAGATTTAGCCAGCTGACTCTGAGTCAAACCCTCTGTATTCTCGGTCAATATCCTTTCAGTCGACTGAATTACAAATTCAGTCGACTGATTATGGATCAGATTAACTGTGTGCTCGGCCAGTATAGATTCAGTTGGCTGAATCATCAACCAACAGTTTACATGTTTGGTAAGTCTATCATCAGTTGACTAAATCATAGATTCAGTAGGCTGAAACATGCCAGACCTTTTTACTTATTTGGTACGTCTATTTTCAGTCGACTGAATCCTAGATTCAATCGGCTGAAACACAATATATCCCTTATATTTTAATCCAGTCCATGTTCAGTCGACTGAATCACAAGATTCAATCGGCTGAAACTCCCAGAAACTCTTTTATGTTTCGGCCAACTTCAGTTCAGTCGACTAAATCTGGGATTCAGTCCGCTGAAACTCCCAGAAACTCTTTGCCTTCTTCGGCCAGCACCTGTTCAGTCGACTAAATCCCAGACTCTTTTGTTTACATATTTGACTCAACCTTTTTTCATGAAGTTCACTCCTAATATTATTTAAACATAAATAATATCATACATGTAACTCTTATGAGTTAACTCTAACCTCTAGTCAAAACTAGAGTCCCTTTCATTATGCTTTCAATCCTTAGTTTATAACATTAATTCAGACATCACCATTGTTTCCAACACATATCCATTCTTCAAATGTATATCCAACTCCATGGCCCTATGATAATTTGGCCAGTCCTTTCAACCAATCTGGAACCCATAGATTCAGCCACTCCATGGCCAAGCTATGGTTTCCTTAAACTTATTTCTATGTTACTAAGCTTTAACATACCTTATTTTCCTGTCTCCTTCTTTTCTTTAAGATCTGAATTCCTTCCTTGGTTCTTCACTGATCCTCTAAGTGTAGAGATGGAGAGAGAGAGAGAGAGAAAGAAAGAACACTCTTGGTTGCAAGAGATGAAGTGGTCGGCCAAGGGGTGTGAAGTGCCCCTTGTTTGATGTCCCTTTGTAACAACCCAAGTCCCTTCATCTTCCCTCATTAAGTTTTGTCTAACCAAGGAGTCCCTTCGCTTAAACAAGGAGACCCTTGGCTTAACCAAGGAGACCCTTGGCCTTCCATCGTGTACCTTGAGTTCCATCCATTGAGATGGAAACCCTCCATCTCCCACTTAACTCACCTTGAGATGGAAGTCTCCTCAACTTCCATCTTAACTCATCTCCAACCCAAGCATTATTTAACTCACTTGAACTCATTCATGTAACTCTTAAACTCAAGACTTGAATTCACCTCTTAATTAAATAAATCCTTAACTCAACTCAAATGAATTCACTTATGGTTTACCAAGTCAACCACGACATGGCCGACCATGCATGTGGTGACATGGTCACCACATGGCACGTGGGTCTCATCCTTGCCATGTCACTTATGTGCCACCTCACTTGATGAGGTGGATTAATGCATTGGGTCTTAATTGGATAGTTGACCAATTAAATTAACCTTACCCATTTACCTTAAAATCAGCTCATCTATGACCCATTGGGTCCCAATTGGGTAATTGCATTTAATTACATTTACCCAATTACTTTCAAATCAAATCCTATCCATGATCCATTGGGTCTTAATTGGGTCATTGACCCAACTCCTTACCATCTAAGGTCCATTTCAACCATTAATCTTAAATTCAATCAATTTGTAATTCAAAATAACCCAAATCCAATATATTATAAGTGATGAAAATTCGGGGTGTTACAAGGGGACTTATCACATTTTTTTAGCATTCATTTGCATCTATCAGTACTTATTCCTGGACTTGGAGTGACCCGAATGCGATCCTTTATTATTTTAAGCCATTCGCTAAGGGTAAAATTTTGAAATGAATCATGTGGCAAGAGATCTGTTCTGTGCACTCCTGTCAATTACATACAATTACGGAAAATTTTAATCGAACAAGTAAACATTATATATGATGCTTGGATTATGTTGATTATACATTGCGTGTCTACGCAATAGATACGAGTGAAATCAAGTTGGATATAGAGGTATGTGTTTAAGCATTGTAATGTGTTGTTGACCGCATGATGGGATATGTTGTTGATATTAATATTATGTCAGGTCGTGTTTGTGTTGTCATACATGGTATCATTACCATGTGCATGCATGGGAGGATTTGTTTATGTGTATACATTCATGATGATGAGATGATTTGATTGTTGGGAGGATAAAACATGTTTATACTGCTATACCTGATCCTAACGTTATGTGTATGCAGGGGAGGTAAACCGCAACGGACAGTGCACCGTTGGTTATTGAGGCTGAGAAATTGTTTATATGTGTATGTTTATGATGAGATAATGATTTGGTTGTTGGGAGGACTTCCTCGTTACGCTCCGACGGTCGACACCCCCATAGGATATGCAAGTTTCCCCGTTGCGTTTAGTTGAGATACTTTGTATGAACTGTATTCGTATGTTGTTTGTCGAGGACTGTATAACCATATTTGAACAGTTTATGGTTGCTTGTTATGTTTTCTAGTATTATGGACTTGTAGTTGTCGTGCAGGAGGTAGTTACCCCGTTTCTCAAGATAGATATATATATATACCCGATATCTGTCTTTTTGTGATGTTTATGATATTTCGGAGATAACGCACCCGTAGCGGGACGAGGTGTTACAGTTGGTATAAGAGCACGGTTCAACTCTTGGATTGTGCATGGGACATAGGTGGATGTGATGATAAATAGATATTAGGTTCATTCCCTGTGTGATAGGTTGAACCGGGTTCAGGGGTAGTGCATAAACACCCTAAGTTCGTGTCGTATTTTTAGTGTGTTATTTTTCAGTTAGTTTGCTTGAATCGTATCTAGTGGTGGATTCCCGCTCGTTTTAAGGTTGATCGGCGATTGATTCGCTTGTTAGTCGGTGGAAGGTCGATCGCTTGTTTGAGTGTTGTCGTTGCTATCTTCTTGCTACCAAACGGGCGAGATCCCTTGAGGTTGTCTAGGCATTGGTAGAGAGATTGTAGGTCTATCTCCTGGGTTCGTAGGAGGCTCGTGTTTAGAGTGCAAAGCCACTGTATGTGGGCCTCGCTTGTTGTTATATATTGTGGAGATAGATTAATTGGAAATCTATGAGTGTCTACTGAGTAAGTCCGACTGGCTTACTCTGTAGATGGCCGATGGAATTCCATAAGAGGTTGATGGGCTTGGTGTGTTTGAGTTGTTAGTTAGGCCTATTTTGGGATTAGGATTACGGGGAGTTCATGTGAGCTGAGCGAGTGGTTGTATGTCTGGTTTAGGATTCCCGCGGGTACAGTGTTATGGCTAGAGGTGGTTGTGACTTTGTTAAGAGATTTTATAGGTTTAATTGATAGGTTGACCGTTGAGACTCAGGTGGGGACCGACTTAAGGTCCAATTTCGTTGTATGAGTGAGTTGGGAACTCAGTACTTTGAGTAGGGCACGTGGGTGCTTCTTGGTCCTTGACCCGTGTAGTGTCTGATTCCAGTGTGTCTCACTCTTTTTTCTTTTCCTTGAGTTTTACTAGTGGTGAACTAGATATGTGGGTCGTGTATTTTGACCTTTGAGACTTAGCGTTGGAGGTTGATTTAAGAGTTTTGGAGATGCTAGAGTTTGTCGTCATCTTGGGGATGGATTGGTTATCCTCCCATCAGGTTACCTTGGATTATTATCGTATGCGGGTGACGGGTTAGTTCCTCGCTGAGGTGTATTCGTCAAACGATTTACAGTTTATGGTCGGGACATGGAGGAGTTGTACAGTTTGGTGGCTACCTTGAGTTGGAGAAGAGTTCGGGGCTGGTGGATATTGAGATGTTCAGCGTGGTCCAATAACTCCCGGAGCTTCTTTCGGAGAAGCTCCTTGGATTACCCCTACGTCGGTAGGGTTTGTTGTGGATCTGCTCCTCGATACGGCGCTTGTGTCGATTACTTATTCGGGTGGCGCCAGCAGAGGTGTTGGAGCTGGAGAATAAGCTCCGAGAATTAAAGTCTTTTGGTTACAATTGACCCAGCGCCCTCGTTGGAGTTCATCGGCTTTGTTGACCAAGAAAAGAGATGACTCTATGAGTTTGTACTTTGATTACTAGCAAAGACTTTGGAGTTGGAGAAATAGCTCAGGGAGTTAGAAACCCTTGGCTTCATTCGGCCTAGCACTTCATCTTGGGGTGCACCGCCATTGTTTGCTAAGAAGAAAGATGGCTCCATGAGACTGTGCATCGACTATCGCAATTGAGCAGAGTTACAGTGAAAAACAAGTAACCATTATCAAGGATTGACGATCTGTTTGACAAGTTGAGAGGATCTAAGTGCTTCTCCAAGATAGACCTTCGTTCGGGTTACCATCAGGTGAGGGTGCGAGAGTGTGACATTTAGAAGACTGCATTCCGCACTCGTTTTGGACTCTTTGAGTTTGTGGTGATGCCATTTGGGATGACTAATGCCCCGGTGACACTCATTACCCTAATGAACAGGACATTCAAGTCGTACCTGAGCCAGTTTATAGTGGTGTTCATCGACGGCATCTTGATATAGTCAGCATCAGAAGCAGAGCATGAGCAACATCTGAGAACTGTACTTCAAGTCTTGGGGATCATTAGCCTTATGTGAAGTACAACTAGTGTGAGTTTTAGTTGTTAAAGGTTCAGTTTCTGGGGCACGAGGTGTTAGCTGAATATCTGGCCTTAGATCCGGCCAAGGTTGAGACCGTTATGAGATGGGAACGACCGCAAAATATGACCGAGATCCGCAGCTGTTGTATCTTGGGAGATTACTATCGGTGGTTCATCGAAGGTTTTTCCAAGATTGCCACGCCCATGACAAGGTTGGAACGCTAGAATGTGCCTTTTGTTTGGGACAAAGCTTGTGAGACAACCTTCTAGAGGCTGAAGGAGAGTTTGACTTCCGCTCCTGCCAGAGAGGGGTTGTGGCTATCCGGTCTACTGTGATGCTTCCGGTTATGGTTTGGGTTGTGTATGGATGTTAAAAAAAAAAAAATGGTAGCTTGTGGTTCAAGACAACTTAAGTCCCATGAACGAAAATTATCATACTCATGACTTGGGGTTAGCTTCTGTAGCTTTTGCACTTAAGGTCTGGAGACACTACTTATTTGGTGAGAGGTTTGAAGTTTTTTTAGATCTTCATAGCCTAAAGTATTTGTTCACACAGAAGGAGGTGAATATGAGGCAGAGATGGTGGATAGAGTACCTTGGTGACTACGACTTCGTGTTGTTTTACCACGTCGGTAAGGCAGACGTAGTTCCAAACATCTTTAGTAGCAGAACGATGACAGCCTTATCGAGTCTAATCGAAGGATATAAAACATTCAGACCTTGCAACATGGTTGTTCAGCTAGAGGTTCATGATAGAGTTTTGAGAGCTCAGCAGTCAGATGAGAGGTGCATCGCATTGAGAGATTCTGTGGCCAGTGACAGTGGACCCTTTGGACGGGTTGTGAGATGAGATGATGGCTTGATCTTTCAAGGTAGATGTATGTACCCATGTAAGAGCAGTGCCGCGAAAAGGTATTACGACATTTCTATCACTCTAGATTTTCTTTGCATTTGAAAATATGAAGATGTATCACGATTTGCATCAATAGTTTTGGTAGAGAAGCATAAAGAGGTCAGTGGCTGAGTTGTGACATGTAGTTTGACTTGCTGGCGGGTCAAGGTAGAGCATTTGAGACCCGCTGATGGATTGCAGTCTCTTCCGACCCTTGAGTGGGAGTGGGATCACATTATTATGGAATTCATGACTGCCCTGCCGAAGTCACCTTGACGGAATGATACAATGTGGGTCGCAGAGGATCAGTTGACTATGTCGACCCATTTTATTGGTATGAAGACATGGGTTTGCTAGATACCTTGAGCGAGTTGTATTTGACGGAGGTCGTCAGACTGTATGATGCGCCTATGTTGATTGTTTCAGACCAGGACTCGAAGTTTGTTTCTCGGTTTTGACAGAGCTTGCAAAAAGAGTTGGGCACACAATTGTGTTTCAATACAGCTTCTCACCTGCAGACAAATGGTCAGTCGGAGTGGACCATTCAGATCCTAGAGGATACATTGAGGTTGTGTTTTGGATTATGCCAGCGGTTGAGAGAGTCACCTAAACTTGGTTGAGTTCGTTTACAACAACTTCCAGACTAGTATCTAGATGGTCCTGTACGGGGCCTGGTATGTCAGACCATGCAGGTCGCCTGTGTGTTGGGACGAGACCAGTGATACAATGATGTCAGGACTAGGTATGGTCAAGGAGAATTTGAGCAAGTGAGACTGATCAGACAATGGTTTGGTTGTTGACTGCTCAAAGCAAGCAGAAGAGTTTTACTGACCGTATGAGGGGCATTAGTACAAATTGAGGATTCGATAGATCAAAGGCTTTGTGGCAAGGTTATTCGCTTGATTTGAGTGGTTTGGCTGTGTAGAGGCAAAGGGTCTTCACCTTAAGAGAATGACGCAAGAATGTCAAAGCAGTTCTCAACCTTGTTTGAGTCTAGAGGTATGAGTTCAGTTTGAAATTTGAGGACGAATTTCCTTGAAGGGGGGTAGTGTTGTAACGACCCGACCCGATCTGTCAGGATTTCGGAGGAGATTTTCGGATCTCCATGTCGGATTAGGTGTTTTGGTGGCAGTGGAGAGAGTGTGGGCTCCATGGTGGGCCAGAGTTTGCCTGATTTCGAGCTCGGGAGTTCAAATGGCATTTTAGTAATTTCAAACTATTATATTTTTGTCATGCAAAATATTTGAAAAAACACAGTTTTCTTCTGATTTTTTACGTCCGACATTTTAGCGGATTTTAGATTTTTGTTTTGAAATCTCTATGTCATTTTTTTTTTTGAAAACTTTGTTTTCACACCTTTCGAGATTTTTCTCAAAAATAAAATAAAATAAACATTACTATTAATAAATAGATATATATATATATTCTTATAAAATAAATCAAGAGTTCCTAAGCTTTGATTTTTTATTCAAAAAAAAAAAATACTTTGGTGAATCCTAAACCAAGCCATAAACTTAAACCCTAATTTCTCACCTATATAATATCTCTTCCTTCTCTTTCAAAACTTGGCCCCCATCCTCTCATCTTCCTCCTCTCTTTCCCACCTCCCTAACCCTAAGCCCTCCCTTCCATCTCTTTCTCTCAAGCCGCCGTCGCCACCACCAAACCCTAACCCTAGCTGCCGCCCCTCTACTTTCTCCCTCTCTCGGTTCTTCTTTCTCTTCGTTTACCTCATTTCTCTCCATCTCTCTTGCCTCTGCTGCCACCTCCTTCCCCCACTTTGTACAGTCGCTACTCACCCTCGATTTTCTCCTTCCTTCCTTCCTTCCTCCCCCTTTCTTTCAGAGACTCTCGACCCAGATTTGACCCTTGGTGCTGCTGCCCCTCTCCTTACCTCTCTATCTTCTTTCTTTCCTTCTCACCCCCAATCGATACTCTAACCCTTAGCCTCATTATCGCCGTCGCTGCCCCTTCTGCTTTCTTCCCCATCTCAAAACCCTAACACCCTCTACAGTTGCCACACCCATTTGACTCGAGCCGAGCCAGAACCCTTAGATCCGACCCCTCGTTGTTTGGCCCTATTGTAGGCCGGCCTAAAGCCTGGTCTGCAACCCAGGCCCAATCTCAGTTTGGATCCGCCTTCGTAGATCTGACCCAACTCGTGATGCTCCAGGCCTAGTTGGGCCCAGTTCGCTTAAAGCCCATCAGATCAGGCCTAGTCCATCAGTTTTGGCCCTAGTTTCCAAGCCCAATCCAGCTCCGACCCAAGCCCAGTTTGTGCAAGCCCAACTCGTCCTTTAGGCCCAACAATTCCAAGCCCAGTTCGCTTGAGCCCAACCGGGCAACCCAATCCAGCAACCCGACCCACTTTTAAGCCCAACCCAGGCCCATTCCTAGGTCCGACTCAGGCCCAGATTTGGGTTGTTTCTGGCCTGTTTTGGGATCACTTCTAGAGCAATTCTATCCCCCTTTTGGATCGTCCCTGGATCGTATCTAGCTCTTTTCCGGCCAGATTTGTGGGATCGACCTAGTTTTACGGGATTGTCCCAGTTTTTGTAGACCCGCTCCAGCTTCTCAGGCCCGATTGCTCGTGTGTCGCTTCCTTCAATCCTTCGACTTGTTTTCATCACTTGGATTTCAAAAATGCACGCAGATGAGCGGACTTATCACATTTTTTTAGTATTCATTTGCATCTATCAATACTTATTCGTGGACTTGGAGTGACCCGAATGAGATTCTTTATTATTTTAAGCCACTCGGTAAGGGTAAAATGTTGAAAAGGATCATGTGGCAAGAGATTGTTCGGTGCACTCCTGTCAATTATATACAATTATGGAAAATTTTAATCGAACAAGTAAACATTATATATGATGCTTGGATTATGTTGATTATACATTGCGTGTCTACGCAATAGATGCGAGTGAAATCAAGTTGGATATAGAGGTATGTGTTTAAGCATTGTCATGTGTTGTTGACCGTATGATGGGATATGTTGTTGATATTAATACTATGTCAAATCGTGTTTGTATTGTCATACATGGTATCATTACCATGTGCATGCATGGGAGGATTTGTTTATGTGTATACATTCATGATGATGAGATGATTTCATTGTTGGGAGGAAAAAACATGTTTATACTGTTATACCTGATCCTAACATTATGTGCATGCAGGAGAGGTAACCACAATGGACAGTGTACCATTGGGTATTGAGGTTGAGAAATTGTTTATATGTGTATGTTTATGATGAGATGATGATTTGGTTGATGGGAGGACTTCCCCATTACGCTCCGGTAGTCGAGACCCCAGTAGGAGATGCGGGTTTTCCCGTTGCGTTCCGGCGGTTGAGGTGTCTGCCCCTGAGATTAGCTTCCCCGTTATGCTCTAGTGGTTGAGACCCCCCATAGGGGATGCGGGTTTCCCCTTTGCATTCCGGCAGTTGAGGCAATTGTGTATTATATGGTCTCCCGGTTGTATTGGTAGGGAGACCGGAGTTGTTGGAGGACCATTGTGAGTTATGGAGGTGGTGTCTCGAGCTGGTCAGTGGGACCATTTGTTAGTAGTAGTTAGGTACTCATATACAGAGACATTAATTCTATTATGATATTCTTGCATTCATTCGTATGATACATATATTGTTGACAGGTAACATGCATTATCTCTTCATTGGACTGGTCGTATTAAGTAGTCTCCCGATGGCACTGGTAGGGAAACCGGAGTTTGCTAGAGGACCCAGTTTAGGCTACAGAGATGATGTCTTGGATTTGGTCGGTGGATATTAGTTGGTGATGTTGTTGGGTTTTGCATGTGGAGAATCTTTGTTATCATGATGTTCTTACATTCATGATCATGATATATATACATGTTGATGACATGTGATATGCTTTATCTTTTCACTGGACTGGTTAGCTCACCCCTTACCTTTTAGATACCCCAAACACCGAGAGACCAGGCGGGCCCCTTGAGCAGGCGCCTGAAAAGGAGCAGTAGTAGTAAATATTTGCTAATCATGTTTATTCTAGTTAAGATAGTATGTTGTTTGTCAGTTGACTGTATAACCATATTTGAATAATTTATGGTTACTTGTTGTGTTTCCTAGTATTATGGACTTGTAATTGTCGAGCGGGAGGTAGTTACCCTGTTTCTCAAGATATATATATATTCATCTTTTTGTGATGTTTGTGATATTTCGGAGATAGCACGCCCATAGCGAGACGGGGTGTTATACATTGGAAATCCTGAGTTTTGGGCCGGTTTGCACAGTGTGCACAGGTAGTCAATTGCATGCCTTTTTCTTCTTTTTTTCCCACTGTTTTGGGGCCCATAACCGTCAAAACTATTTTTTATATAATGAGCACTATACATAAACCCTATCATACCCTATCAAGTCCATCAATCAACCGATCTTTACTTCTCAGTCTCTTCTCCATATTTCTGAAAAACTTCATTTATAATTTATAAAAAAAACACGATTTTCGGCTCTTTTTCGACAATCCGTACCATTGAGGCTCGAGTTCCTTGATAGATCTACTAGTAGTGAAAGTTTATTTCACGGAATTTTCTATTATTTTTTAAAAACAATTGAAATTCTCAATTTCATATATTAAAAACAATATTTAAACATGTAAATGACCACTAATTAATTAAAAAAACTCATACCTATCAAGCCCAGAATTTTCTGGATTTTCTGTAAAAAATAGAATTTTTTGGAAGAAAAATTTTAAAAAATAAAAGAGAGAAAAGTATCGGCCACCTGTATCGGCCAGCCCAATTGTTTTCTTCCAGGATTAAAGGTGAATATAAATTGATGTTATCAATGTCTCGTTTGTTCCTCACAAACTTCGCATAAATGATAAATCTCTTGCAAAAGGTAAATAATGTTGAATACTATATATCTCTTTCAAATAGTTAATATGAAGAAATAATTAATTTGTAGTTAGACTTTTATTTACATAATATATCTTTAAAATTATATCAAGACAATGAGCAATGCACTTTGTAGAGTGTCCACCATACGATCATTAGCAGTTTATTGTCCTCAATCTAATAGTTAATGGTTGATGGCAAGAGTTCAAATTCACTCTCCTAACACTTATTTATTTTCCATAAATTTATTTAATTTTATTGATGATCAAGGTGTCTAGGTCTTTTAGTGCATCTGAGTAATTCTCGAAATTTGTGCAGGCCTCCTACTCACACACTCCAATGAAGTCTATGCGGAGTGGCCCTTTGGATGAAATGAAAATCAAACTCAAGACTTCTATTTCTGGAGAAAAATTCTTGACCATCACTGCAATCCCTTTGATTTTGAATCAATTTCTAGTTGATTTCACTGTTAAAAATCCATCCAAAACAAATCACTTTTTGACTATTAATCATTCGACCTTTCAAAATCATGTAAATGAACTTGATTTTTTATAAAAATCATCAAGTTCAAATGTCTTTTAAATCCATCCATGGGACCCCACTACGGATCCACAAGCCCCAGAAACAGCTGCCAATTCTCAACATATCGTGATCCTCATTGTTGGAATAACCAACAAATAATGTTTTGAAAGATAGTTTATTTCTATTCCGATGTAATAACCAGCAAATAATGCTTGTTTTGCTTTAAAATGCATATGACATCTTGGAGCCTATTTCAAAATTCAAATTGCTTCATCCACGCCGCATGATTGCTCAAGATTCTATTCAACCAAAGACTCGCACATACTAGTGTACTACATGGACATTCATTAAGGTTAAAATGTCATATCAATTTTACTTAAATTCATTTACGTTATTTTACAAATTTTACACGTGATTGAGGTAATATCCATTTTTATTTTATTAGTGTTTGTTGGACCATTATTTTTTCTTCCAATTGTAGCCATCAATACCAATACAATATGGAAAATTCAACTTTAAAGTTCAAAGTTTGGGAAAATGTTTAATTAATTTTTTCAAATTTTAAACAATTTGCAAAATTCCTCATAATAGGAAAGATGTCCATTTCGTCTTGTAGGGCTGCAACACGGGTCGGGCGGGCCGGATTTTAATAAACCCAATCCTAACCTGATTCACACCACATTGAACCCGACTCGACCCGACCCGAATCAAAAACCCGATTTAGTGAACCCGACCCAACTCGAGATTATAATACCCTTAACCTGACCCGACCCGAGTTGGAAAAAACCTTTTTATAAGTGTGTCATTTGGGGGAACCGACAGTAGAATATAGAACGGGAAAGTGGAATGAAAACAGCAGAGTAGTGGTTCGGATACACCAAAATGGGGCGAGAGTAAAGCAAGTAAGAAGAAGATGAGAAAGGTTAGTGAGAACCAATGAATGAAAGTAAGAAAAAAAAAGAACGAGGAACATCAGAGGAGGGAGGACTGGAGAGGGGTTGAAGGAGATTGAGGTCGAAGAGGTCATTCCAACCACAGTCGACAAGGAAGTTGAAGCCGTCGATGGAGAGCATGTATGACAAAGGGTTCTCGTTGTATACTCCGCAAAGCGGCGTCACCTAAACTGAAGTTCCCATTTCTCCCTCTATGTCTCTGTCTCTCTCTGCAACGGGAAAAGAAGAAGAGGAAGTAGAAGAGGCGGCCGAATGGGTTTCGATTAGGGTCAATGTATTTAGGGTGTTATAGTTTTTATAAGTTATGAATTCGGTTCGGGTTTTTTCAGGCCGGGTCAGGTCGGGTTGAATTTAAATTCTTTAGCCCAACCCGCCTCGAATTTCAGTCAGGTTTTTTTTTCCCTAACCCAACCCAACCCAAGTTTACAATTTCTATAACCCAGCCCACACTATTTTCGGATCGAGTCAGTCTGGTCGGGCCAAAATCCAACCCAAGTTTCAGCCCTATCGTCTTGGGTGTTTGTTTAATGTAGGGTTTTTTTTTCACTTCGATTTTTTTGGACATTTTTCACTGTTTCATACTTTTTACATATCAAAATTAAATTCTGAAAGTTACAGATTCTATCAAAATGATCAAAAAATTAAAAAAAAATATTGCATGATGAGCTCTTATATTTTTTCTTCTTCTTTTCTATAGTTTTTTAAATGCTTTCAATCAATAGGGGAAAAAATTAAGGTTGATACAGTCGTATCTACATAGCAAGGAGCAACAACATGTGCGGCAATGTTTGATGTTTGGACCTTAGTCTAAAGAGATTATTTTTTTTTTGCAGGGTAAGACAGAACTTTCATTGAATAAGAAAAATTACAAAAAGAATGCCAAGGTCTAAGAGACTTAGACTCAAAAAAAGAGAAAAAGAAGACAGCAACAAGAAAGATAACATCATGAGTACAATAAAGGCTATCCTCCTTATAACCAAAATGAACCACAATTTGAACCACCATGCCGTTCTTTGCAAAGAAATCAGCCAATTCATTAGCAGTGCAACTAATGTGAACAAAAGACACCTCTAGACCGAGATCAAATTCTTAGTCTTCCTAACCAAGGTAATAAGTCTCCAAGGGGGGCGGTGCTTCACTCCCTTGGCCCATTTAATAGTATTAAAAGAATCACTCTCAATCACCAATTTTCCATCCCCTAGACCAACTCCTATAGTTAAAGCTCTCCTAATGCTAAGATGTTCAGCCTCATTTGATTCCATGATCCCTACTGATTCAGAGAACACCACTCGGATGGAACCGGAGCGATCTCTAAGAACACCCCCGATCTCAGTTGGGCCCGGCCTACCCTCAAAGCCCCATCCACATTAAATTTCAACATACCACTTGGAGGAGGAGACCAAACCACAGGTTTCAATTGATTCCTAGGTTTAGGCATCATCCCTCCCTCCCAACACTGAAAAAGGTCTGAGGCTTTAAGATCTTTGAATTCTTTGTTAAAGCGCAGCCAAACACACAATCTCCATTTCGCCTTCTGGAAAATATCATTGATCTCCTCAATTTTTCCCTAAAAAAATTTAGCATTTCTTTCCTTCTAGATAGTCCACATAATCACAATAGGGATCATGGTCCAGGCCACTTTCTTTCTGCACTTAAGATGAGGAAAAGACCAAGACGCCGACAAGTTACCTAGGGAACCAAAGAAAACCCATGACACTCCCAAAAGATCCATGAAGTAATTCCAAAGCTACCAAGAAATAGGGCAATTGATTAATAAGTGAACAATAGTTTCATCAGCCAAACCACAAAGTGGACAACTGATGTCTCTATCGAAACTCACCATACCTCTTGTGCTCAAATCTGTCCTAGCCAAAATTCTCCTTTCCAGACAGCACCATGCGAACAACTGGACTCTGGGTGGGCCAGGCTATACCAAACTATCAATTGGGAAACAGAAGGATCACCCAACCAAACTACTCATCATCCCCACCGGAATCCACTGGGAATTTCTTCAACTGGGCCTTAAGATCATTCAAACTATCAACCTCAAACGATATGAGAACCCTTCTAAAATCTAATTGCCAAGAGATGACATGATCATCCACTGAATAAGCATCTCAGATGGAGGCCAATTTATTACAAGTACTCCTAAAGAGTCAGGGGAAGCACTCTTTCAATGGTATATCACCTAATCACAAGTCCTGTCAAAAAGAGTACGATCATCTTTACGGACAAGGAATCTAAGTCGTTCTATATAGAACTTACCAATCTCTGTCCTCCCTTGGCACACCTTCCACCAAAAATCCTGAGGAGATTTTTGCATATTCAACAATCCAATCCTCTCTGCAGCGAAATGTTTCTAATATTCTAAACATTTCGATGTTTCATTTCAAAAAAGATAGTATAAAATTTTTTAAAATAAAATAAAATATGAAAACAATAATATAAACTTATAAATATATTAAAACATGAATTCTCATTAGATAACTATTCATGTTGGAAAATTTAATTCATTATAATGTAATTATCAAAATACTAATTCAAGAATATTTGAATTTTACTCTCTTAAGAATTAAATACAAATTGAATTAGATAAAATTCCAAGAAATATCCAAAAAAGAAGCTTAGAATTCTCATTTTATTTAAAATCAAATGTGAAAACTTAAAAAAAAAATAGGCTCACCGGATCCATTTCATCTTTTTTCTCGATTTTTCTTTACATACATAAAAAAACAAACCATGTGAATTAAAAATATGCTTCATGAACTACAATTGAACCAAATTTCAATCCAAATTTAATTTCTAGTAATTTGATCTTAATGATCAAAGTCACTAGTCATTTGAATTAAGGTCACCTCATAACTTTGACCAGTAAAGCTATAAATATTCAAAGATACTTGGTGACTTTGACCAGTAAAATCAAATGACTAGAAATTAAATTTTAGATCAAATTTTATCTAATTATAATTCATAGTATCATCGTTGGATTTTATATTAATATCCAAAATATTTAAAAAAATATATATATATAAAATTCATAGAGTGGAATGGGTGGGGCAAAAATGGGCCATTCCAGCTTATTTCACCCTGATCAAGCCTGTTTCGGCCGGAATAGACTAGAATGGGCGAGAATGAAGCCCAGTAGTGGAACTAAACTCCCTCCATTCCAGTTTTTGGTCGGACCTAGAACATTTTTTCCAGAATGGAACAGAATTGGCAACTAAGATCTAACATGTTGCTGAATGAGTTCTTGTCCAACATGGAGTGGAACCTCTACCATATCGAACTCATTTCTCATCCAGCTAGAGAGCGACATTAGAAACACATAAAACTGTTTCTGTTTTTAATCCCTCAGTTTTTTTTTTCAGATTCAATCTGATGGACTGCTCTGAACTCAGGAAAATGGAATACTCCATATGAGGAGATAATCAGAGAAAATCACAAAAACAATGGAATGTCCAGCTCATGCCTCGAATTCAATAGATAAAACGAACACTTTTTTTTTTCTTTAATTCTGCAGCAGCTGCCAAACCCAATGTACAAAAGCCCAGATGCGCAGAAGCCTTTCAAAACTTAGCAGATGAATATCCTTTGACCCCAGGTCACATATGGTGGTAGCTGGCCTTGTATATTGTGATCTTAGTTTCGGCAGCACGTCCTTCTCTGCAACAGCCATAGACATAGTCACAAAACATAATCATCTTAAAATGAAGAGTCATTCATCAGCTATAAATAAAATCCATCTGAAAGAGAAACAAGATGAGGCCTCTCCAGAGAACTATGCAGCTGACATATTGGTATAACACAAATTATTGATATATTGTCTACTGTGGTGGAACATGTAAACAGATAAGAAGGTGCAAATCCTTAGGCCCTTCATCTGTTCAATGTAGACAGATTGCTGCATATTACTACTTTTATTGTCCATTTGCTGGCCATTGATTGGCAGGAATTGACTGAGAGCTGGTGGACATTTTTTCGTGCACCATTGGACCCATCATATCAATCGTCTGAATGACCGAATCGTAGTGATCATTTACAAGTCAACCAAGCAATTGTAGTTCAGAACAACTCAACCCAGAGAAGTCAAATTCCTCCTCCAAAATCCAAAGATAAACCAGAATTTCATGCACCTATACGGGCTTGAGGTTCTTGTGGTTCATACTTGGCTGACCTTTCCATCATTTCATGTTCAACAATTGCACCAGATCCAACAGTTCAGACAAGCAATCCAAAATTCTAAATCTTGGTTGCAAGGTTCCTAAATAAGTAACTTAGACTGTATTCTAAGTAATTAGGGACACGTCTACCTATATGCATATACAGCAAGCACAGGTTTCAAGATAGGAACAAGTCATCAAAGGACCCTACCATGGCTGGCCCTATGTTAAAATACTGAATAAGATGATTTTATATTTGTATGATGTCTCATTAACATCCATTGCCTTGCACTAAAGCATGAAATTTAGTGGTTAGGATCATCTGACTGGTGTGAATTTCAGTCGACAATCCATCCACGGTATGCCCATTAGATTATCTGTTCATATAAAATTTACAAAAGAGAAAAAAAATAAAAAATGTCACCATGTTTCTTCTACAGAATCCAGATGGGGAGAAAACAGTTCTGTATTAGTGGTACAGGTTCACAAACAGCTTATTTGCAAACCAATCCACAAAGCTCCACTACGGGCCCCAATGCTCAAGGATTGATGGAAAGATCCATTCATGGATTACAGATGCCCAAGAATACCAGCTTCATTAGTTAATCATGGTTATAGATTCCAAAGGCAACACAAATCAATGGGAAGAAAGCAGAAAAGAAAATGAAGTTACAATCCAAAAAATGGCTGCAAGAATCCACACATGCGGCAATTAGACCAATGGAAAACCACATCCTCCATTACATTCATTTAAATTTGAAGAAATTTTAAGATTAGAAATATAAGATGTAACCACATGCAGGTGCAGAAAAAGCAATCTTAACGTACCTGGGGTTTTGACTCCTCAAGGGTCTCTAGTGACTCAGCAATCTCCTGTTGCTTCAAGACTGTTGCATGCAATGCCTAGGTACAAATAGAGTCAGTAAATACCTAATAGTACCAAGCACATTAAATGACCAATCCAGATCTCAAATAACAAAAACATATATAGAAAAACAAAATAGCCTCCCCTCAAAATGAATAAAATCCCTCTCCTCTATGATAGCGGAATGCAATTTCCTTAGGTAAATATAATAAAATGTTCCCACAGAATGCATTGGTTGGTTCATTAACATAGTCATAGTAGTAGCTACAGGTGTAACCATAGTTGTCAGATTCGTTCTGGAATCCGTTCAGGTTTTGTCCCCATTTCTGGTCATTCTGGTGTTCCAATTCAGAGAAGGCGGCATAAAAAATTAAAAAAACAGTAAATAACTTATAAAAATATTGTGATTAATTATTTTCATCAGTTTACACTAAATCTACATAATTAGAAACATAAATTATCATAAAAAATCAGAACATTATTATGTCGTTGCTAGTGTAGAAAAAAATGACAACTAAATTAGAGATGGATTTAAGAAAAAAGAAAATAAAGAAAAATAATAACTCATTTGATAAAACAATAATGAGTTACAGCAAAGAGTAATCTTATTAAATATTAATTCACTTAAAAGATTAAAAAACCATACCTTTATTTTGTACAAAAAAGAAGAAAAAAAAAAAGTCCATAAATTCTAAAAGAATGAAATAACAATAACCTTGCTATTTTATCAATTCATTTAAAAAATAAAACATTAAAAAATCAGAACATTATTAAAGATTTGGGTTAAAAATAAATAAATAAATAAGACAAAAAAGCAAAAAAAAAAAAAAAGAACACCTCAATCTTATGCTTGGCGTTCTCGGCCTCTTTATTTTTTTATATTAAATACAAAAACTTCCTAGCTGTCGGTCTCCAGTCTCCTCTCTCTAGTCTCTACTCTCTTCTCAATCATTTCTGCTAGCGGCTAGGGTAAGAAGGGGATTGAAGAAACAAGTGAGCTTTTAAGAGGTGAGTTCGTTAAATTAAATGCCCATATCTTAAAAGTACCTCTTTTAGAATATAGGATGACAGTTTCATAAAAATAAAAATAAAATAAAAACAGATCAGATCTGTTTCCAATATATAGGATACTCTGTTTCCAAATTTCCACTGGATCCAGAACAGATCAGATCTGACTACCAAGGTGTAACTAATTTTGAGAGGTGCACTCTCCATTGAGCTAGCTGAGTACCGTTTGGAATTGGGATAAGGTGGAGCCATTTTAGCATAAAACGAGTCATTTTACATTAACCATTCCCAGTCACCAAGTCCACTCCAGCAGATACCATGTCAAACTTCATGCAAGCCATGAGCATGTTTTGATGGGTGGAAATGGGTAATCCACATTACTTGTTGAAATAGCCAGAAGAAAAAGGCATTCCAGTATTTAAGTCATCTATGTCTGCCATTGGTTTAGGATTTTATAATCGGTCAGTTCCAAGTTCACTCAGCTGGTACAGATAGGACTGGGTTGACCAGTGTGGTGCTACATTAGCGGTCTTGTTAGGACCCGGCCATTTTCAGCAGATTTCTATTGATTTTCAGCTGACTCCTGTATAACTTGGCCAATACGAATCAGACTTGGTCCCTACTGAGTCAAAGACCAACTCCGATACTTAAAACCTTGCAGTGGTGGAAGTAGTTGAACCCTTGTCTCCTCCCATTCCTATCATTTCCCCACAGATATACTTCTTTCACTTAGCCTGGAGTCTTATAAATTTCAGGTATTTTCAAGATATGTAAGATTTTTTAGAACTCAGAATTTCCCATTTCAAGAACTGTAGTGACAAGTAGTTTTAATTCAAAGATCTACAAGATACAATTTTGTATTTCCACCATTTCAGGAACTCGTACTAATCGAAATGGCCTACGGACATGTGGGTGTATTCAGAACTGAACTGAGTTAATCTATCCGACTAGGCTAAGTACAGAGTCCAACTTCTGTTATTACAAAATGAATATCTTTAGAGCAAACCAGGAATTGTAAGACTTATTTCCAGGTAGTTTCCTCACGTTCCAAATAAAGAGGAAAAAAAGAGATGCAGCAGCATTCAAGTTGTTATCCAATATTTATGCAAGGCATAAACTTTAGAAACAATCATGTAGTTTAACAACAAATGATATAAAAGATGGCAGAAACTGAAATACATACCTTTTTTGTCTTCTCAAGATCAAACTCAACAGATTTTATCCGGTTCAAGGATTCCACAATCATGTGCTCTTTGTCCAAAGGAATCACTGCTGGCTTATTGCTGATTTCACCAATGACCATCTCAAGCCTCTCAAGACGCTTTAAGCATGGTGTGACATTGTCTTCCCTTGAAACTTCAGCAGTTGGATGGCTGGCAGGATTGGATTCCAACAAGTTTGTGGAATGGGTGTTTTCCTGCCTCCTTCCATATCCACGAGAGAAAATGTTAAAGACAGCCAGTAACTTGACTGCAAAAGCAATCAATGTTCTCACAAAACACGGAAAACTGTTCTCCTCCAATTTATCCTTCACTGTATGATCTCCATTTGCACCCAATGTACCTAAATAAATACAAAACAAGAAAGAAATATATAAAAAGGTAATACAAGCACGTAAGAGAGAGAGAGAGAGAGAGAGAGAGAGAGAGAGAGAGTCCTTAAATAGAAGCAAGGATGGCTACAACATTGGTTGTGTTTTTAGAAACATTTCTTTTGTTTACCAAAGCCAATTCAGATCTTCACTCTTTTGCATTTTCTTTTAGCTACAAAAATTGGTAATTGGATTCATGTAGCTTGAGAACTGAATTACTAGTTTCAAAAGCTGGGATATGAACAAAATAATTTCTGACTTGCTTCAAATTTTTAACAATAATGTCTTAGATACTATTATTCTTACTTATGGATGGCAGGTAGTAGGAATTAGCATGCACCATATTGACAATCTAAATTGCAATATAATCTTTTAAGCACTTGCTGACAAGAAAATTATTCATTCAAATATCAGCAAGTTGAGCAAAAATGCCGACACTGACGACACTTTGTCTGACTTTGCAGTTTCACAACAAATATTAGTGAGCTTACACACAAGTTTACATGTGACCCCTCAGATCATCACCAATCATGAGTGGTAGTGAAGAGAGGAACATTGCATCCACTAATTTAATGATCTGAATTTTCACTGATTAAACAAACAATGACTTAGTCAAATTATGGACAATGTTAGAAGCAGGATCAATTCGTACCAAATTCCTGGAATAAGAATCATGGAATCACTGAGTTTTCTATAAACATTCCTGCCTTGCAGTTATCACCATCAGCAGCAGCTGCTTCATTTTTTAACTAGGGCCCTCTAAATTTCCAATCATTATCCAATCCACTTGCAATTCAGTTTCTAAATTCTATGTTTCCACTTGATCATATCAAAAACCATGCCCCCTATTGCTGCAAATATATTGTATCCTTTATTATCACATTAATCCACGTCTTCAGTAGCCTCCCCCTTCTCCTAGTTCCATTGATTTGTAATCATTCGACTCTTCACTGTAGGGATTTTTCTAGAACAAGGAATCAAATCTGGATTTTGGTGTTGAACTCACGACAGAAACCAATATGACTCAAATAATTGACATCCTCTCTCTGCATTTTTCAGATTCCACCATATGTCATTTATCCCTCATAATAGTTTAGAAGTAAAAAACAGCAGGGCAATAATTCTTTCAAAGGATACAGCATAAACAGTAGGATTTCAATATACTAGAGTTCAAAAGATAGACCACTTTTCAGATTCCACCATATGTCATATATCCCTCACAATAGTTTTAAAAATAGAAAACAGCACGTTAATAATGCTTCAAAAGATACAGCATACACAGTAGGATTTTAATCTACTAGAATTCAACAGGATTTCAATCTATCAAAATCTGGGTAAATTTACTCCTATTTTCCCATTTCAGAATCTCATGGATGCCAAACACATCCTAGTACTGGATTTCACTAGGTTGATGAGAATTTTGGAAAACTCAAGTTAAGGCCCTAAATTCCAGCTACTGTTTGACCCTCAGGGAGAAAGGGGGAAAAACATATGAGTGCTTGCTTGGAAGGCAAGGGAAAAATAAAATCATATTCTGTTATAACTTGTGCATTGTCAAATTAAGAATATACAATCTTTTTTTTCTTAATTTCTGGACATGGCAATCTCACTTTAACCCTCAGCTGCAGTGAAATTGAGAACCTTCCCACTGCCACAAACTCTTCTAATAAGAACAGAATCTTATATGGTATCCTAAGATGAAAAAGAATTCTGTACATCTAAATATAATTTTAGATAGCTTTATTCCCAAGTAAACTAGTATTTATCTTAAAAATTCCTCCAAGACAGTCATAAATTGTAAAAAAAAGTCTTGTCAACTTAAGAATAGTTGTATTATCATTTAAACTAGTATTTATCTAAAAAATTATTTAGATACAATCATATACATGAAAGAGTGAAATATTTTCAACTTAAGAATGCAAAATCTTTTTTTTTTTTTAATTTCTGGAACTGGTAATCTAAGAAACCTACAACCTTTTGCAGCTATGAAATTGAGCACCTTCATACTGCCACAAGCTGTCGCAATAAAATTGAACAATCTTATATGGTACCCTAAGACGAAAAGATATTCTGTTCATCCAAATAAAATTTTATATAGTTCTATTCTCAAGTAAACCAAGCAGTTCTCATAAAAAAATTCCAATATAATCATATAAATGGAAGAACAAAGTCTTGATTTTCTATTTTCCCCCATCCACTACCTTGTTTATGTTCAAAACAGACAGACAGGTTAGAATGAAACAGACAGTAACATAATCTAATCATTTACATGATGCAATATTTTTAAAAAAAATACAGGAGAAACTGCACAAATTTTTACAGCACATTGCATTGATGATAAAAATTCAATAGCAGTTGACTGGCGAATGGTCAATACCTTCTGAATATGATTTTGCATATGTATGTAGATTCCCCCTGTCTTTGATTCCAGAAATCACCTTCCTATGAAGTTCCGCTCTTCTTCGAGCATAGTCTACTGTTTTATCAACCACAGTGAAATGGTCATCACAGTTGTAGTAGGCAGTTGGATCTGTTGCCTTGGCCTGTACATGTCACGTGCAGATTATGTTAGGAATGCAATGCAAGCATTGGCAAACCATTGAGAAGTTTGATAAGGCAACAACTGCCAAAGGAAAAGTGTGGCATGTTGAGTCCAGTATCATTCATAATGTCAATAGCTACTGGTGTAAAATAAAAAAGTACAAAAAGAAATGCATTGTTCTTGCTAATAGCAAGAATGAAATATGAAGCTAAACCATTTGTGAGGGAAAAGATATTAATGCAGAACACTTTTCTCTGTCCAACACTTCTCTATATTGGACTCTTAATGAATTCTTTACGGATTCTTCATGGACTCTTCTAGTACTCTCAAACATTGTTTTCCAAGATGACTAGAATATGATCACATTTATACTTTTTAAATCTAACTAAGATATTGATATGTTTGTCATTTAATTCTTTAAAGTAATATATTATTTTCTAATAAGCTTGCTAAGGAAAGAAATATCCTCCCTTTTATCAATGAAGGGGATTCAGCTTGCATCATTAGCTGGCTTTGAATGGTGACTCGTCTGTGGAAGGTAGCAGACATTGTTGAGGAAATTATTGACTCATGGGCCAGCATTCCTGTGTCTGTCTCTTGCTCCAAGAGAAGTTAATGGAATGCTGACTCGCTGATAAAAGAGGAGTTTCCAGTCCTCAAACGATTATCGGTGATTTTGAATTTTGTATTTCATGGCTGGTATGTGTAAATTTCCACTTCTCCTTAGGGTTCAGGTGCTCTATGTTCCTTGTTTCAATTTTGGCCTTGGGTTTTTTTCTTGTACTATATACTTCCCCACCACCTTCCCCCCCAAAAAAACCCCGTTCTTTTAAAATAATATTATTGTCATCATTCAAAAACCAAAAAACAAAAACAAAAAAACACTCGAGGAATTTGTAGGGCCAACCAAGGCCATTAGCAATCAAGGTGGGTAGCTGAAAGGTCAACTAACGGGTCAAAATCAGCTTAATCAAAAGATCACGACTACAATCAAGGAAAGAGCCCTTAAGTACAAGACTAGGCACTACAGAAAAGTTCACAGAATTCAAACGTTCACTGCTGAAAATTCCCTCTGGAGTTTGAATATTCAAGTAGTCTTTTTCAAAAAACTGAAAATTTAAGTTATGTTCATGTGAACCTTTGGCCCTTAAGTAGGAAAAATTGAAGGGATGGTACAAATAATCCAGAACTCTAACATGTGTACCGAACACTATGGGCCAAAGAGTAGACACTGACTTTAGAGAATATAATACAATGTGTTTGTCCGACGTGCAATTTTCCTTTTGACAAAAGAATAATATAAACGATATTATATTATTGTCCCAATACAAGTCAAAATAATGAGAAACAAACCACATTACCATAGTTTCCTGTATCCTTACAACTATAAAAGAGGGATCGCTGCCTTTTTGTCCATATATAAACTGCTACTTTAGTGTATACACTTAAAAGGTGTGACCAATTGCATGGATCACACCTTGTCCATTTCCCCTTCTCTTAGATTTTGATGTAGCCCAAGATAGCAATCCAATTGAATTATAGACGTATCCAGCGTCAGCCGAATGTGCTCCTCCGTCCAAGAGGAATGCTATTCACACACCTCAAGGAACAAGTAGTCACAAAGTTCTAGTACGTGCGATTGAAAGAAATAAATGAATTGCAAACCACGATCGGTATGTAATGAACTAAGCTAAGAAGCACTGATTCGGGTGCGCGTATCAGATATGACAATATCCGATACAGGAATACGGCAAATATTGAAAAACTAGGATCATATATATATATGTATGTGTGTGTGTGTGTGTGTGTCATATATATGTGTATATACATATTTATATATACATATATACATATACATATGTATATACACAGATATATTCATATGTATACATACACACACATATAATATATATATATATATATATATATATAGGGAGCCCATACAGACACCCAATTTTTCTGCCTCTACACACCCATTTTCAAATTTTAGTGGCAAACTACCATTTTACCCCCGCATTTTCATTCATTCGAATGAATTGCCAGTTCATTTTGGCATTCATTCGAATGAATCCTCAAGTGTATTTTCAATTCATTCGAATGAATGGGCTGAACAGTAACACGGAATACTGCTCAGCCCCATTCATTCGAATGAATAGTAATAAAATGACCTTCATTCCATCCATTCATTCGAATGAACCGACCGTTCATTCGAATGAATGATTGAATGAATCTTACAGTATACAGTAGAACATTTATTTAAATTCTTTTAAAATTTTAAACTTATTTTTTAAGCACTGTGTATTTTCAAAATTTCTCAAATTGAATATCTAGACTAATTAAAATAACCTGATAAAAATACTTTAAGACTTTAAGGTCTTTTGACACTCCTAAATATTTAAAACACATTATGTTACAAATAAGGGTATCCCTAGGCTGTGTCGAAAACACATTTAGGAGTGTCAAAAGATCTTGAAGTCTTAAAGTATTTTTATCAAATTATCGTAATTAGTCCGGATATTCAATTTGAAAATTTTTGAAAATACACAGTGCTTAAAAATAACTGTCTATATTTTAAAACATAGACCGTTATTTTTTAAGCACTGTGTATTTTCAAAAAATTTCAAATTGAATATCCGGATTAATTACGATAACCTGATAAAAATACTTTAAAACTTTAAGGTCTTTTGACACTTCCAAATGTGTTTTCGACGCAGCCTAGGGATACTCTTATTTGTAAAATACTGTATTTTAAATATTTAGGAGTGTCAAAAGACCTTGAAGTCTTAAAGCATTTTTATTAGATTATCGTAATTAGTCCGGATATTTAATTTCATAAATTTTGAAAATACACACTGCTCAAAAAATAAGTTTAAAGTTTTAAAAATAAATTTTATTATTTAAATAATGTTACTGCTGCTTGCTGCTGTAGGAATCATCCGAATGAATGGGCTTCACTCATTCGAATGTATAGTTGAAACTATGTTCATTTGAATAAATGAAGCCCATTCATTCGAATGAATGGGGCTGAACAGTATTCCGTGTTACTGTTCAGCCCATTCATTCGAATGAATGCCAAAATGAAATGGGCATTCATTCGAATGATTGAAAATGCGGGGGTAAAATGGTAATTTGCCACAATTTCAAATTCGGGTATGTAGAGGCAGGATTTCCGGGTGTGTGTAAGTGCTCCCTATATATATATATCAACAAAATAAATTCAGACAGCAAGGGGAAAAGGTATTTAAGTGAATCTGCTGCCAAGAGGAAGGGTTTATAGGGGCTAGAAACACAGGACAGATGTAAGGTAAGGTTAAGAAAGGCTAAGGAAAACAGGGACAGCAGCAGTTTAGGACTGCATGGGATGTCGGTGGAGAGGAGAGGGTTCTAGAGAGGCTCACGGCAGGTGCAAAGGGCTAAAGATGAGGGAACGAAGGCTGTAGAAGAGGGTAACAGCAGCAGTAGGAAGGATATATGGAAGTGGCACAAGGGAAGCTACAGATATGGGTGACAGTCAAATCTGGGCCTAGATAGGTTGCGGCAGCAAAATGTGGGACTGAAGGGGTAGTGGCGACACTTAGGGAGGGGTTTTAAGGCTGGACGAAAGCTAGTAAGGCAACTAGAAGGGGCAGAAGGTCAGAGGAAGGGTTTTGGGTTGCAGTTGCAGCAAGGGAAAAATAAAGAAAGAAAGGAAAGAAGAAGAGAAGGAAAGGAGAGAGAAGAGAGAGGATTGAGTACCTGGAGAAGAAGTAGGAAGGGAAGGGCTTCACGTCAAGTTGGATTCGCTTCAACGATCACCTGCGCATATGATAGATAGAGGATTTTCGAAAATTTGCAATCGTATTCTATTCCATCATGTAAGGCTTGAAAGCCTAATATAATGTTTACAATAAATTATTCCCAGTTTGCCCTTACATAAAAAATAAGTGACTAAAATAAAACACCTATGAGTGTCGCGTGTCGCATGTCCGGGAGTGTCCCGCAGTGTCACGTGCCATATCCTCGCACACCTACGCATATCGGTGACGTATCGGGGGCATATCAGTATTTTAATTAATTGGATGTGTATCCGACACATATCCCAGCCGTATCCGTGTTCGATACGCACCCGACACGGATACTCGAACGGTTTTGAAGTATCCGTGCTTCATAGGAACTAAGCAATCCAATTGAACTAAGTAAAAGAGACAATGCAAAACTTTATTAAATTCAATCAACACTAAAATAATACTAGTCTCAAAGTGGTAACTACTTACAAATTAAAAGGATAACTTGGCATCCCACTCCTGGGAGCCCACGCCCACACGTAGGACTTGACTCAACCTAAGCCTTTGCCAGGGAATTTGACCACACTTGGACCCGTTGGTGGCTGCCAAAGGCCTCCTTATATAGGATTTTAAATAGGTGGAAAATGACCCTAGTTGGCTCAAGAACTAACCTAGGTTTACATGCTAGGTTTACATGTGATCAACCAATGAGAAACAAGCATTCAAAAATCAGCCAATCGTGAGTCTCCAATGAGCTGGTCGACCTTGGAATTGCACATGCCCTTAACCTTCTAATCCTTGTTGGACTTGGTGAGTTGACACGCCATTGAGTTGAGGAGATTCGTCCATAGAAGAGTCACACACGGTAGGCCACCGGTAGGCCATGGAAGAGTCACACACATGCTTTGAGAGAATGAAGGAGCAAGTCGGCCACAAGTAGGTTTTGACACCTGTTCACTAAAACAGTCATAACTTGGGCAACATAAAGCAGAATCATACAAACTTGGGCTTGTTGGAAAGTTCATTGAATAAGCTTTCCAACAAACCAAATTTCATCAAAATCCGGTGTTGTTTGATATCCTAATTATGCCTGCAAAATTGCTGTACTTTTCTGCCAATGAGAGAAGTTGCTGAGTTTTTTATAAACTCCACGTTAAAGCTCGGGTTTTGGCAATGTGACCCTCCTCCAAGTGGGGTCCATTAAGAACTCAAGTGGGCCCCAAGCCCATGGGTGGGGTCACATGCACTGTTCTTACCAATCCAAAGCCCAGACTGGCTAGTTTCATCCTATGCTTGCCACGATCGAAAACGAAGTTGTCTTCTCTTTCACTTTCTTGTTTGATGGCCTCATCACATCCTCCATCTCGAAAAAAACTTGTCCTCAAGTTTAAGAGGTGTGTAGTTGAATAACATGGTTCCATCAAAGGCTGTCTTCCTCTTCTCTGTCTCTCCTGCGTTGCGTTGCATCAAGTTGTAGTTCTAGATTCCCATTCCTTCCTCTTGCAATTGTTGTATTGTTGTTTCTTGGAGGAAATAAGGATACAATAAACTCTCTAAAATGTAATACTCAATAAAGTTATAACCTATCTAAAATAATATCGACAGTTGGTCCAGACCTCAAACCCATACAAAATGTAATAAATCTCTCTAACTCAATACTCAATACATTCAAAATAAAAAATGTATTGCCCCGACCATTTTGTAAAGTAATATTTCATACATTCATAATACAAAATTACTACAAAAGTGACTAAGGACCTCATAAGCTACATCATCTAAACTCCAGAAAAGTAATTTGAGATAGGCTTCTTAATAAACTTCCTCATTCTCTGGGACGGTGCAGGCATTCTGTTCCCAATGAAAGAGAACTATAAATGAATGGAGTGATTTGTTTCTACAAAGAGAAGCCGAAAGGACATTTTGATGATAGGTGAGAGTTTTAAGGAGATTTTTAGAAAGGAATACTGCTAGACCCTCTAATTTAATAACCTCTATAATGTAATATATGTACAATGGTCCCAAGTATATTATATTATAAAGGTTTTACTGTATTTTGGATGTGAAGACCTGATCCAAGTGGTTTTCCCATACTGCATCTACATAAGGTTGGACTATGCTATACATGCCCACAAGATGCATCTCGTCTGTTGCTCCCAACGTGCGAACCCACACTGGTAACTTCCTGTCAAGGTTGCCTACAACATCTTGCCATACCTGTTGTACACCTGCACCTGTTGAGACTTCACAACTTGCTAGAAGTGATAAGATGGAAGGTGTAGTGAATGTTAACACATGGCTCTCTCACAATGAATCAACATAAGGTCGGATAATGCTATCTGAATCTACAAGATGTCATTCATCCTCCATCCCCAACGTACAAACTTGAACGAACCAATCCTTGTGAGGTTGATCTAAGGCATCTCTCAGTTGTTGCGCCTACTTTGCAGACTCTGAATCTTGCTTGGATTGCACATGTGATGATTCTAAGAGTTCAACACTCCTGAAAGTTATTCCTGTGAGACAATCTTCTATAGGTTCTTCTCGGTTGGTCAAGGCTGCCCCTAGTGTCAAGTCAATGCAATACTATGTCTCTCATGGGCGGAAGTCCTACTAGAAGTTCCTCGTGAAAGACGTCTGCATATTGCGCATCACTGGTTGTAACTGGGGAGGAATGGAGGATTCAATTGTTTCATCCTTTGGAACTAAGGCGTACAACTCGCCTTTTTTCTCCTCCATCTCACATTGAAGCTCTTGGAAGGTGACTAGATTGACTTCTGTCTATTTGGGTTTCACCTTCTCCCAATTCTTCACGAGTCCCAATACATGCTCGGTCGTCTTTGAAGAAAGAATAAAGATTTTTGCACCCATGGTGTCTGGCGTCTCTGTCATACTGTCAGGGTATCCCCGAAAGTAAGTGGTATGCATTCTTAGGTACTACGTCACACCAAACATCGTCGCAGTACTTGTTTCCCATTGAAAATGAGATAAAGCATGTTTGTGTTCAATATGTAGGTTAGATTTTTAACGTATTTCAAAAAGATAAAAAATGGACCAAGTGAGACTCATGCAACCTATCGCATCTCATCTTTCCTCTACACTTGAGATTATAAATTCAGATAGTGCATTGTAGATAGAGTTTTTAGTAAACAAAATTCCATGTCTCCTACTATAGATAATACTCCAAACTACCTAAATAAAATCTATCAGGCACCCAGTTTCCTCTTTTAAATATCCTAGTCAAACAATATGTATCATATTATTAGAAATATAAAGGATTGATATTGAACCATAAAATTAAATGAAAAGGCTCATAATAAGGGTTTTGAATTGGGCATTTTCAAATTTGATAAAGACGATACTCTTTATACTTTCTATCACTTGAATGGTGGAACGTGTGCAGAAAGACAAAAGGAGTACTCCCTTTTATAAAAAAAATGAGAGTATCCAAACCAAAACCTCATAATAATTATCTTATTTCAAATAAATACAAATGTTTGACGTAATTCTTCATAAGACTCTATTTTGTCTAATGACTAAAATGATAAATATCATTAATGGGCACAACTCTGAAAAGAAAAGGTGTGGTGGGTGAGGAATGCCTCGTATTTACATGCCTTAATGACTTTTGCCTTTTGCATACCTTTTACAATCTTTCTCATTACTTCACTCTCTTTCTTTTCTTCTTTTTTTTATTTTTTTGGAAGGATACTTCACTTCCTTTTTTTCTTTTTTATTCTTTTTTTGAAGACCAAGGTGTCCAGGTCTCTTAGAACACCTGACTAATCCTTGGGACATGTGTAAACCTCCCTATCCACACACATCAGGTAACACTATGAGGAGTGACCCTTTTGTGTTGGAATAACTTAAACCCAAGACCTCCCGCATCTCAGGCTAGTTCTTAACCGCCATCTCATTTTCTTATTAATAACATGAATTGAAATTATTCTCATTCTATGAATAAATGAGCACCCAAATAAACTCTTAATATATTGACTTGAATTTGAGGAGGCTACTTATTTATTTATAGATCTTAAACATGAGTCTTGCATGTTTGTGTAGTTATGCGTTTGTCAGTGTCTTTATATCAAGCAGTACATTAGGTTTTAGTTTTATTTTGTTGGATGAATGCTTTTGTAGTTTTAAGATATAACAATAATATGAATTTCATGTTTTATCTTTTCACACATTTTTATAGACATGCAATTGAAATAGTTAAAAATTAAAAATTCTAAAGTCACCTCTACCTAAATCAATTTTTTCATACTTGTAAACATTCGTAAGTTCTGATCAAGTGGGATTAACATGTTTAAAGCACGTACATTGAACTAGTAGAATCCAATACCATTAAAATGTTACTTTACCATTCATATTTAAATTCCACATCGAACGAAAGAATTATATCATAGTTCATTATAAAGGATCATAAAAAAACAGAAATAACGTATACATCATAAATATATCATAGTTCATATTCGATAAGTGATAAGCCAAATACATAGCATAATTTTATAAGCATGTTCATATAACCTACCCAGAATAAAATGATCTTAAAGCAATATATGGACATAAAAGGAAATACATAAATTTTTTAAAATGAAAAAGGTAATATATAATCTTTAATAGTTTGAAAACTCGAAATTGACCCAATAAACTTGACCTAGTCAACTAAACTCAATTAAAATTTCGAGTCACTCGGATAAAAGCTCGAGGATACCACGAGTCTTCTGTCTGACTCAACCGACTTGCCGACTTAGATTAAAAACTCAGGCAAGTCGAGTCTTGTGTGGAAAGACACGAGCATTATTATTTTTAAATGGAAGGGCAAAATTGGAAATATGGGTTCTTCTATAAAAGGTTTGTTTTCCTATTTTCAACCATGAAGAGATTGAAAGAGAAAAAAGAGTAGAGAATGGAGAAAGGCAAAACACAGATAAAGATACACAAAAGCGGAAGAAATCATCGCCCACGAATATGCTTTTTTCCTGTTTTGTTTTTCTTCTTCTTCTTTCTCCTAGTTCCTTATCTAGGTGAGGGGTTTTCACTCCTTCCTGTTTTTTTCTTTTTTCCTTTTTTTTAGGGCAATCGAAAAAAAAAGGTAGGGCCTTTTTCATTTTAAATTTCTTTTTTTTTTCTTTTCCTTTTTTCCCTTTTCCCTTATTTCTCCTTCCTTTCTCCTCCTCCTTCCATATCTGATGTGGTTTTTCTCTTTTCTCTTAATTTTTAGGACCAAGAACCGAAAAAAATAAAAAAAAGATAATGGGATTTTTTTAATTTCTTTCTCTTTCTTCTCCTACTCCTTCTCCTTCCATTAAAATATTTTGAGGGTTTAAATTGATTTTATCCTTTTTTAGTATTTTTGTGATATTATTTTTTATATTTTTTAGCGCATATATATATATAATCTCTAATATAATTTTTAATAATTTTGACCAAGTGTTGGCTTTGTGACTCTATCAAAACTTGGCTGAGTCTTCAAGTCAACTCAACTCGGTGAATAATCAAGTTAAATCGAGTTTTCAAGTTTTCGAACCATGTCATTAACCCAAGGCTTTGCATGATCATTTGTAGGTTTAATTTGAGGCATATTGTACCCTTGGTTAATGCAAACCACTGTGACCTGACTAAAATCCTTAAACCGTCATGGATAGAAATGTCCCAACAGATCCTATTTTCCTTGTACTTTTTGAAATAGTAGCAAAAGATTTCATTAATAAGGAGAAGAAGAAAATGGATACAACATATAAACATACATTGAAAATAGACAATAAGTACTACAACAAGCTGAAAAGAAAATTGGACCTTTCCACCCCCACCTCAACCAAAAAAACTACAACACCACTAGCCAATCTCCTAACATGACTGCACACACTTTCCTTCTGCCCCTCAACTGTCACGCCCCAACCCAACGGACACGTGAGAAACAATAATACTTTTTTTTTTTAAGTCGGAAGCATGCACAACTCATAGTACAAACACGTGACACCTACAAGTGTTGCGAAATCCCTACGGATCCTATGACTTATTGGACCCTTGATTTGATCGAACTGAATTATTAGCTGCCTACGTACTCCAATGGAGATCAGATATTGCGTAATTCTCAATTCATTTATTTCATGGCACTAACTCCGTGCTATTCATGATGTCAAATCAAGACATTCTAATTACCCAATCGTGGGCCTCATCAGTAGAATAGACTTCATCTATCACGGGTCTAGCCAATCACGAGTCTATACCAACCATGAGAACACCATCAACCATGGGATCAATGTCACACATGGGATAAACCTCAACTATGGGACCTATACCCGAACATAAGTACATCCCTCCTCGGGGACAATACTCTAAATATGGGTCCAATCCTCTATGGAATCAATGCTCTTCCGTGGGAATATCCATCCACAGTATACAATACTCATCCATGGTTACAAAGCCTTCCATGGGAAAATAATATCTATCTATAGAACCGTCATGTCCACCATGAGACCAATACGTCTACCATGGGACCACTATATCTATCATAGGGTCAATATGTCCACCATATAATCAATATCTAGGCATGAATCGAATCTGTCTACCATGGGAACAACATCCATGGGATTCATCATCCATCCCTGGTAACTCTCCATCAGTGAGTATCATATATCCATGGGCAATAACCATCCATGAATATAATCACTCCATGGGTATAATCCATCTATGGGCATAACTCATATATTCGTAGAACCAATATGTCTACCATAGGACCAACAAGTCTACCATAAGACCAATACGTCTACTATGTGACCAACATATTCACCATAATACCAATACGTCTACCATGAGACCAATATGTCCACCATAATACCAATACGTCTACCACGGGACCAACATGTCTAACATAAGACCAATACGTCTACTATGGGACCAACATATCCACCATAATACCAATACATCTACCATGTGACCAACATGTCTAACATAAGACCAATACGTTTACCATGGGACCAACATCCAGGCACCACCATGGGAACCATCATCCATGGGTATACACATCCATCCCTAGTAACACTTTATCTGTGAGTATAATCTATTCATGGGTATAAACAATCCATGAATATAATCCCTCCATGGGTATAATCCATCCATGGCATAACTAATCTAAGGGCACATCATCTACCATGAGATCTTCTATCAATAGGAATAGCACTCGAATGAATTATTGTGTGACTGTGGCAATAATATTAAATTATCATAACATATCATAAACATACCACGACCCCTAGCAAGACTAAGGGCCCATGACTTACTAAGCGGGAGACCCACGACTGGTGTGATCAAGTCTACCTCACCCTGCATCCCTTCACCTCATGGGTGATTCAGTCAAGCTCTAAGGCAGTCGGACCGCGTCTAACGAAGCTAGCACTACCCCCATGGGGTAAAATAGTAGCTAGTTCTGCGCAACCACGCACAATAAGTGTGCGGAATAGTCGTAAGGGCGCCCTACAGTATATAACATGTAAAGGACTCGCCCTGCGACAGCAACCACATGGGACCAAGTCTCCATGGAAAAACACCAATACCTCGAGTACCTCTCTGGGATAGGAAATCAAACATCTACCCATACCATGTCTCAATATCAAGTGACCAAGTCACATAAATATCTCAATGCCACAGTCTCTGTATGTTCATATCAAGGCTCCCGCGGTCTCACGGCTACTCTAGGCCTTACTCATGGAATCTATATACTTATCTCATCCTTTTAACTATACAAAAGTAAGACACAATGATCTACTGATAGGACAGTTTCGTTTTTTTTTTTTCAACGGACTGAGCCATAACGTTATCATTACGTGAGGGACATACCAATACCACGTCTCAATCATCATCAATATCACTTGAAGGACGTACACATGCCATGTCTCAATCATTATCACGTGAGGGACACACCCATACCATGTCACAATATAATCATCATGTGAGGGACACACCCATACTACATCTCAATATAATCATCACGTGAGGGACACACCCATAACACGTCTCAATATAATCAAGTGACCTATTCACATACATCTCAGTGCCAAAGTCCTCATTTGTCCATTTTAAGAATTTTCACAATTCTCTAGCCACTCTAGGCTTTATTCTAGTAACAAACATATATGTCTCATCATATCGAGACTCCCCAATGCATCAAAACCTCTTCGGGCCGCCTTCGAGGGATCCAAAATCTAGCATTAGTGTCTATACTATGGAAGGTATATCGCACTAATCCCTTTCTACCCATTTACATTTGCTCAACATCTTTACATCATCCTTAATATAAATGGATGACCCAATGCATCTTTTGATTGAGCTGAGGTACAACGCTCTCAGTTGCCTATGTACCACATAATGGATCAGATCAACCGTAGTTCATTATTTTCACATTTAGTTTAACATTGGGGAGTGGTCATACTTTTACTTTGGGGAAATCAAACAAGGTTTTCTTAGCATTTACATTACATTCCATGCATTCTCAATCATGCTAGCCCATCCCCATTGTAGCACAAGTTAACCCCCTTGGGTTCTAAGATAATTGACATTAACTCACCCATATTACTTAGTCTAACCCTTTATCGAGTTCCTCTTCAAATCACGGAAATTTGTTCTACACATGGGTAGGTCGATCCACCACAATTATTATCAACATAGGTACTCACTAGTGATGTACACATCATCAACAAATCCAAACATCGCATTAAAACACATTAATCATGCTTATTATATGAGTTACCCATCTAAGAATTCCAATCACAATAATGAGAATTCATTTGATACATACATTATTCATAACCATAGACAAGTATGGAAAGTTATCAAGGCCCTACATTACACATCTTGGGTCATCTTGATTTATCATACATTCTATCATAGTTCAACACATCACAAATCTATGAATTCTCAATTATAGTAAACATCTAATCATAGGAAACTTGGGAAACTCATAGATATGTATCTAATACAATATATTCACATCAATCACACAATGGCATAAGGAGGTCCAACCATAACCTCACCCAACTATGCATTGGAATGTGCACAAGGCAACATTCACTCAAGCATATTATCACACACTTTGTGAGCATGGAATTTTACAAATATTTTCAATGCTCCAAGTGTATGGCTCCAATTTTATCCAATGTTATCAAACTCGAATCGTATCGAAATTGGTCTAAGGGTATGAATCGTGAATCAGAAATCGTAAAATCGTACGATTCATATATCCTCTTATTCCCATAACCATTTTGTTGACCTGGGCCATTACATCAGCTTCCTAATATCTTCCTTTTTTAAGGCCAATGTATCCAGGCGTCTCACCTAACTAATCATTGAATCGTACGGATACAGAACAATGGGGCGTGGCCCTTTTTGTGTTGAAGGGGACTTGATCCCAAGATTTCTCACAAACAACGGCGGGTTTTGACCATCAAGCCAACCCCTCAAGGTTCTCAGCTTCCTAATATCTTTATGAGTTGTTTGTCATTTTCCAGCAATGGAAAATGAGACCCTTCTCTTTTCTTCCATGGGAATAAGGGCTCTTTGTCAATAACACAAAAGTAAGACTTTTCCTCCTTCAATTTCCCATGGAGGGTGGTAAGAAAATTTAATGAGGAAAAAATTAAGGTTTTTCTCGCTCGCCAAGACAGTATTTCATTCACTTTCAATGAAAATAAAGATAAGATAAAAACAACAAAATGTCAAGTTTCCATGTCGCCAAACTCCATAGCAACTATTCAATGACATGAATTGAACCAAAATATTTTTTCCGCAAAATTGTTTTCCTCGAGGAAATAGACAAACACCTCTAACTTTTGGTCTCTACCTCCAAAAAAGGGAGCATCTTCCACTACCCACCCAATTGCATTCCTAGAGACATCTTGCACAACTAATTGTTCCCTTCACCATTCCAATCTTCAATCACTCTCCTAATTGCCAATAGTTCTACCCCATTAGAATCCTCAATAGGAAAAAGAAAAAGATTGTATACCCCCTCCTATCACGCAAAATCACTCTCAATAAGACATCCATTCCTCTTTCAAATGAAAAGAGAACTAGACTTTTCTCTTCATCATTGAAATCCGCCATTCAATCGCAGTGCGGTGCTCTCAAAAAGCTCAATCCACTAACGCTGAAACAAATAGATCAGGAATCCGACCTGGGATCCGCCCGTTCCGATCAGCCAAGACCTGCCTTACTCCTAGCTACTCTGTCAACATTAAAGTTAACCCACTCCTCTGGTGGTTTCCTTCTCAACAATGTTTCCTTTCCCAACCCCACATTACATGCATTCTCCTCAATTCCTAACAAAATCATCAAATTGATAAACACAGTAGTCAAAAGTGCGCCTTAAGGCACCTAATGTCCTTTGTGCCTTCATCATGCTACGAAAAAAGGCGCATCATTTCTTTTATTATTCCTTTACATCTTCTACTTGTTTGTCTTCTTCTTTTTCATTTTCTTATTCTTTTCATTTTCTTTCCTTTTTCTCAGTTATTTTCTTCTTTTTCTTCCTATTTTTTTAAAAGACTTCTTTATCTTCTTTTTCTCCTCCTTTGCATTACTACACCTTATTCTTTTTCTTTTGTTTCTCTTTTTCTTTTTGTTTGTTTCTTTTTCTTTTATATTAAATCTAATAGCATTTCCACTGTGAATTGCACCTATACCCAATTTAACACATATCTGACATTTATAGTTTATTGATCTAACCCGATGAATTCCACCATTAGATAAAGTTGAATTTTTGGACCCTTAAAAACATGGACTCACTTATCCAATTGAGATCACCTTTTAACGGCCCCCCTATACAAGCCAAGAACTTTTAAACTCACTCATCCATATGGGTCCAGGTGGGCTCCACCTAGGAATGGTTAGTTTAAAACTTGAGCACCAATGCCTCTTTCTAGATCACTGTCAGATGAAAGAATCATTTATTTTTATTCCCTTTTATTAACCACAACACCCTCAACTTCTACCTTTAATCAAACTTTTCCTTTCTCAAAGCTTACATAATTCACTGTTCAATCTTGTTTTCAAATCAACCTAGCCCAACTACATCCTCCATTTGACCCCACCACTCCTCAATTTGTGCTTGAATCCAGCACCTCCAACCACTCATTTCTAAGTTCAGGAATGACCCAAAATCGATTTTTCCAACTTCAATTGAATTCCATTGATAAAAACCACATCCTAATCGGGAAACACCAAGAATCGATCCAACCTACTCATTGTACAATGATAATGGCTAATTTGACCATAAAAACTGACCACCCAAAATTGGGAATCCATCAATTCCATCTCCCAATAAACTCCTAAAAAGCCTTCATCACAAAAGTAATCCTCCTAATTCTTTCTAATGCAAAGTTTACAACATAAAAATCCCCAACTACACTTCCCTCTGATATCATTCAATTTTCTCCAAAAATCACCTCCTTCTAAGACTAAGTTCAGTCCACAAACATTAGTAATTACCACCTCCACATTGAAGGACTTTCCTTTTATCCAAACCTTAGATACAATGGAATGTTGAGAATTCCATATACATAAAGTCCACCAGCAGCACCTATCAATGATTTGAAAGTGCACCAACAACCCTAACATCCCATAGATCCCTAATATCCATGCTAAATAAAGCCTCTTTTCTAGATTTTTGAAAAAGATCCATCTTGATTTCTTTTTTTCTCAAAACACGCCCAACCTAAATTATCTCTCCTCCCCAAACCCGTAACACTCCAAGTCAATAACCTCATTGGAACAATCATTCATCCCCATCCCCCCTCTTCCCATGTTTATTCTTCTTCAAGGTGTAGCACTTGAACAATATGTTTTCCCACTCCATTCCTATGGGTATTCTCCTTCTAGAAGAACTAACAAAAGAAGATCAAGATTTGTCTTTCAAGATATTCCACTACAAACTCTCTCTCTCTCTTCGTCTTTGTCAGCTTCAATTTCTTGATAGCTTCTTCCTCTATATACCCTCTTGTATCCAAATCCATCACCTCCATACTATCTCCCTTACTTTCCCCTCCTCCTTCCCCACCACTACATCCACTGATTGTATTTTCTCAACGCCATCACCATCAACTTTATTTTCTGAATTTCTCATATCTTGGACCATTGTATCCATTGAATACACTTATGCACAACACCAATCTCTGTTTGCTTTGAACAATCCCCATCCTTACCCTTTTTGTTCCAATGTTGTGGACACGTCTTTTGAGACTACTATTTGTACTGGGTCCTTTTAGCACATCAGGCCCACACGAGATTTATTTCAGCATATTTACCTTGTCAAATCCAGAATCATTGTAACACACTTGCAAGTCCAAGAACAACATCGATAAACAAACCTAAGCCACAATATGTTTTAAAACTATTTGAGGTTCTAGGACCCATGAAAAGCTTCACCCAATAAAATTGTTGGTGTCCTCCCAATAAGTAATTTTGCATTTCAACACTCTTCGGAAAAAGCTCTTTCCTCCCTTCCACCACTTTCCCCTCTATTTCCTGCAATGCCAAGCATTAGAGCCCCCACCCCTCCCTCTCCTTTTAGCATCCTTCCTCTTCTCACCAATCATTTTCTCCACCATTCCATTCCCCACCTACCACATATCATCACCTTCAATAATGTCGTTAAACCGTACTCCAAATGTTGACCCCCACCATTCCTCCATCCAATGACAAGGAAGCCTTAGCCACATCATTACTGACTGCAATTTGATTCTCCAAATGTGCATCACGCACGTGTGAAGCTCCAAACTGCTCCTCCCCTATCTCGTTACCTTACTTTCTTAATTTTGTGTCAAAAATTCACCATGGCCGTTCCATCAGCCCCTCTATTATTCTTACCCGATCTAACATTAACAACCTATCCACAAAAGCATTCACAATGATGCAAACCTTCACTTTCACCGTCACCAAATCAAGCCTATCTAAAGTCAGGTGGACAATCTCTAAGACACCTCCAACCTTTCCTTTGATTGCCTCAAAAAACATTCTGCACCAAGCAGGCAAAGGGACACTGTAGCACTTGATCCAAACCTATCCTTCTTGTTGAGTAAGGTTTCCTATAATCAAGATTTTTGTAACATTTTGATGCAGGAAAAAAAAGGATAGGGTGACCCTAAATGTCTAATATGGTTCCCTAAAATTAAAAGGGGATGAAAAAAAATACACCCTAAATCTACTATAGCTGAAATTAAGCAGTCAATTAATACTAACAATTCAAAAATACAAGTTTACCACAAATAATCACACAAATCTTAGAAATCTAATGGAGAATATAAGAGTAGGGGAATTAAATCGGTTCATTAAATGATAAAATAAGGTTTTAAATAAAAATAGGTATCTGCTGGGTTATATTAGAGTTAAAGAAAGGGGGCGCCAACAGTATTGGCTAAAGAGGGGTCACGGAAGCAAGGAAAAGAGGCTTGTGGCAAAAGAGGAATGGGTTAGGAGGGTGTGGCAGCACTTTAGTGGTCTTCTATGGGTTGCGGCAGCAAGAGAAATAGGGAAGGTGCAGCAGCAACAAGGGTCTAAGAAAGGGGCTGCAACAGTAGTAGGGACCTTAGGGAGGGGTTACGACAGCAACATGGTGGATTATGGCAAGAGGCGACAACAAAGGGAGGGCTATAGGTGGAAGACGACAGCAGTATGGGCTAAAGTAAGGGTCCACGAAGGCATGGGGCTGCAGTAAGAGGACCGTATGGAAGGGATGATGGCTTGGAAAGGGGACATGAAGACTTATGGCTGCACTAGGAGGGCTGTATGAGAGGGACGGCGGCCTAGGAGGGAGTTAGGAAGGGACTGAAACAAGAACAGGTGAGGGAGGAGGCAATGGCAGTCAGATCTGGGGCCTAGGAAGGGACGACAATAGAGATATGGGTTGGGAAAGGGTCACGGCAGTAAAGGGTAGCAAAGGGGATGGTGGCGGCTATGGCTAGGGAAAAGAAATGAATAAAAAGAGAGGAGGAAGAAGAGAGAGAAGAAGAAAAGAGATAGGAAAAGAAAGAGAAGAAGAAAAGATAGAGGAGTACCTGAAGAAGATGTGGAAAGGAGAAGGAGAAGATGTTGGCTTCATACCAAACCCTCAAGGGGAAATCATCACCATGCACATCATGGAGGCTAAGGCTTCAAGCTTTCTTTCATTTTATTTCCATTATATCCTTTCTCTGCTGCTGGAGTAGGGTTATAAAAACCCTACAACATTAAGTGGTAGCTGGACCTGGCTCGAAACTGGGCACAGGCCCAAGCCCAGGCCCAGTTGGGCTGCTCTGCATCACATTTCCACCACTAAGAACCATAGTCTCTGTCCACACTCCTTGCCACCTATTCAAAGCCAGAGAACAGCAATACAGGCTCCTTGTCCATCCACTTAATAAGTTAGAAAATCCATGAGAAATTAAGAGTCTCCAATCCTAATCTTTCATCAGTTCCTTCTATAGCTAGGCCATGATCACTGCCTGGAGTCACCTCAAATACTCATCTCCTCTTCAGGTATGGTAATACTAACTGCTTTTTTGTTTTTTAATTTATCACACCTTCTACATCTTTCTTAACTATATATGCAAAAGATTGTTTCTTTATGGCAACCCATCTCTACACAATCTCTTGCCTTCCACCTCCAACCCATCGACTAACCCATACCAACTAATAACCTACCTAACCCTCCTTGCTTCCAACCTCTAAAACCGACCTTCCGATCAATAGTTGTCGCTTTGCCATCTTTTTGAAATTATGCTTTCTGTATTGACAAAACCTTAAATCGAATATGCGAAAGCTAACAAACATCCTCACAAAAGCAACATGTTTGCAATAAGATCCATTTCTTAGCATCATCATAAGATTCCTTTTTCTAGGTATGAAGACATCCAGCACCTTTCCCAACCTCCCAAGAGACTCTCAAAGCCACCTACAATTAAAATTGTTTGGTAGATTTTGAACAAAAATGGTGACAATCTCCTTATTGTCCCCTTTCCCACTTCTCCTCCCCACCGTTCTCCACTCCCCATTTTCAATCTTCATAGAAACTACTAACCAATAATTAATATATACCTTACGTTAACCATTTTATGGTTTCTTTTTTACCATCATTCTAGATATGTTCAAATTAAGTATAGCTCATCTACCAAGTGGCTCCCAAAGCATTGAGATTTCAATGTTTGAGATTATCAAACCATGAGCCCCAGGTTCCTCAAGGATCAAGGAAAATACCACATGCAGAATATTAGGTTAGGATCCTAAAATTAATTTAGGTATACTAGAGAACAGAGCTTCATACATTATACTTCAAACTATTTAATTTCAAAAATTCCTCTTGAAAGGGAATTGATCTAACAAAAAAGAATCTCACTACATTTAAATTGCAAACAGTAAATCCAATACTTTAATTATTTAAAAAGTTTAATTACTTTCCTTCTAAAATATGTACAACAAATCCTACATTTGAAACCAAGTGAAAACAATCGGACTCACTTCTTCATGAACTGGTGCCAATCGTGTAAACCCAGCACCTCTAACTACGATAGGAGAACCGAGATCATCAGCCTCTGAACCAGATTCAGCTGTGGACATATCACTGCTTCTTCCCTGACATTGAAATTAATAAAAAAAAAAAAAAAAAGAATTAATGTACCAAAAACTGCAATATGATGCGCACTTACATAGGACTTCAGAAGTCACAAATCTTACCCTCAATGAGTGTAACCTCATATGGGAATCAACTCTCTGCTCTCCATCTAATGTTGGTGTGATTTGCCTTATAAACGTTTCCTCATGTATGATCTACATATAGTACCATACAAGGTTAGTTGTTTATTAACGTGTAATTGCAATGCAGAAAATTTTGTTCTCAAATATGCATATCAAAAACCTTTGATATGAAAATAAGAGGGAAATATACATACTCATGGAACAGATTACCTTCATGATTTCAGGATCATTCCACGGTCCTCTATTAGACCTAAGACATCCTCCTCCTGCAGCACACGTGCATGAGCCACCCAAGAAGTCTGGCAGTTGACTGAAAGAACACATAAATTTAGAATCCACAAATATCCCATATTATACAGAACTAGACAATTGATGGGGGGCATGAAAACCTTGAGTCAATGATTTCAAGTAGATTACTCTGGAATTTGGTTCCAAGCACCTGCAAATTAGGTATATAACTTGAGGGTTTTTTCTTTTCTTTTTTTCTGGAAATTTAGAGGTATAACTCAGTGGTATATAACTTAAGAGTTAAGACAAGAATGACTGCAATTCACAAAAACTATATTCTCCTTACATGGATCTTTGCAAAAGTATTTGAATCAATAAACTTCTTAACACTGTTCCAGATAACTTTGAAACCAGGACCAGCATTGACAATGAACATCTGATGTAATGTCTGCATAAAAGAATCAATAAGGTGAAGGGATGATGCAAAACTTTGGCGAAAGAATGTACTCATCAATGGTCCAAAAAACAAAGCATGGTTTCATTGCCATAAAAAATCAAGTACCTCAGGATAGTAGTTCGCATCTATTTTCTGCATGCCAGAAAGGAGATCATATGAAACCATGCTGATATTCTTCATGCCCTATGACGAAAGAAATGCCAAAAAATGTCTAGTAAATCAACAAATGATGTCCACAAAAATGATATTAGCATGTTCAAGAGCGACTAGAAATAGAGGTTGACATACCAGACCATGTACATCCAGGATTGTCGTTGTTGTATTAATGTGTCTTTTTGTGGCAATTGAACATGCAGGGAATTTTTCACGGAAGGCTCTCTCAAACTCCTGGACATGATATTTTAAGTACCTCTCCACTGTAGTAATGTGAATAAGCTTATTCGGCTCAGCTTTCCCTAGCCTCTCGATGTAGACCGGTCTACCTTCCTTATCAACACCATGATACCCCTGAGGGTAATACTGCAAGACTTGTTCCAGTTCTTCAAATTCAAAGTCCTTTAAGTTCATACATCACAATAGTGTTAGAAAATATTATTTCTCCATGATGCTTTGAGAGAAATCAACTGATTCATTGGGTAGCTTCCAGTCAATAATAAGCATATGGCAGCCCTAGCTAACAAGTTGCAGGTACAAGGATGAAGGGTAGACCATCAAAAACGTGGAAAGAAGGAATGAAAAAAAAACAAAAACAAATGATAGAATGTTGAGTGATAAAATGCATGGTATGATAGGGCCAATTTAGTAAAACTCAAAAAGCGGACCCAGATAGATGGGATTATGGCTATGATGATGATGAATAATTCTAGCTAACAAGTTATAATTGCTAAGGGCAATATAAGTGGTGAAGATGTGATACAGAATACTTTTATCGCTTAAGGTTATCAATTTACCAAAGCCATGAGCTACGCAAAACAATAAATCAATAATATAATTTAAAAAACAAGCTTCTAATCATGTGTCAATGAAAAAAACACATGCTAGAATCTCTAGGTAGGAATAAACCAAAGTTCTTCACAGAGCAGTTGAGGAATATCTCTAGGAACAGTTTTAATATGGTAGTGAAACAGGTATGGCATTTAAAGTAACAATTAAAGATGCAACAAGGACAAGGTTGAATCTGGAAAAAGTCAAAAGGAGCTGCTGCGTTTGTTTGGCTAAAAGAAGCTTGGAGGGATTATAAGGATTATATTGGGAATGCAGTTCTATCACGTCCCGTCCATTTACGAAATACATTCACAAATCAGGCAGAGATGGATGCAATATGCATGGATACCAGAAAGAAAAATAAATTAAGTTCTCCAGAAATTCTGCAGTAGGACCTTCCTTCCCCCACCCACCCATATTCCTTGAAAAGCAAAGGTGAATGATGGTTTTTTGTCCTTTTTTTGGTGATATAGGGCAAAATAAAATTAGGTTCTCCAGAAATTCTGCAGTAGGACCTTCCCCCCACCCACCCATATTCCTTGAACAGCAAGGTGAACGATGATTTTTTGTCTTTTTTTTTGGTGATATGTTAATTTTGTATTAGTTGTTCCTTTGTGTTTTGGTGTGTTGATCGGTGCTTAGGTGCATCCAAAGATTGGCCTTTATTATCCTGACCTCAATGAAAACAATAGCCATTCAACATATTAAGAAACACTATAACAAGGTATCCACCATCTAGCCCACTCATTTTTTACCACGCTTTCTATAATATGTGGGAAAAACTTCTTAGAATAGACAATATAATTGGGTTCTAAATGTATGCAGAACTTGGGTGTGGACACATGTACCATTAACAGATAAATAATGATAGTGAGAGTTTAGGAATATCATACGAGATGAAAATATGAAACAAATATGAACATAAACATTCTCAGAAATGAAACATGCACAAACAATTTTTTGAATAGGAAAATACTTACACAAACATCATAAGAAAATAATTGAAATAAAAGCATAATACATACATTTTTTTCACACACCAGTTGCATCTAGATGCTGTCAGAAACTGCATTTTCTACATTGTACGGATTCTTTAAAATGGACAAGAATCACATGTTGAGATGAATCCGCATTCAATTCTTATGATGCTGCAAGGGATTCTTCATACACAACACAACTAGATTATTGTAGTACTAATCTAAATATTTGTACAATTTTAGTACTGTTCTGTAGTTGGCAAGATATCTAGACATTTATTTTCTTCTTAATGTTTAAGAATATGACATAGGCACTTACATTTTTTATAGGACAACACTTTTGTCTTTATGGACACATCACAACTTAAGAGGTGAAAAGTAGAAGGGGTGGCTCCTTTTATCTAGAACGTGTGCCTTGGTCACTACCCAAAGTTTATTACTTAATGATTTCAAGAAATAAATAATACTTCATTAATTTTTAATGATTTGAAATGTTTATAACTTGATATTTCTAAGACTTGAACATTATTATGTTGGTCTTATCTTTTATAATTATTTTTACTTAAACATAATATTTAAATTAATATACTCAATGTTATGCCAAATCCATAAATCCAATATTTTGGAATTTATCAAATCAGACTGGTGTCAGATTCCAATGCACATGCTGGTACTTGGGGGCATTTTTCTATAAAGAAAAGAGTTCCTTATATACATCCAAATGTCTAAACCAAGCGAAACCTTTTACTTTTAGGTACATGCAGGTGGTAACAGTCCCATACACCAAACTCACAATAATAATAATAATTCCAGTACTTCATCCTACCTCCAAAATGGTATCTGTTCTAAATTCTTTTCTCCATTGAAGCATTTCTACCCACATTTCAATTGCTTTTGGAGTTTCAAATTTCCTAGCTTTGAGGAACCTACACCAACAAAAGAGAGAACTTAGACTTCAAACACAAATAGGCACATATATGAATGGAGCTTATATTATTATTGTTTTAAAGAAGCCAACACTACAGTCACTTGATACACCATTGTTCTACAAAATATGTATTCTCTGGAATTTGTGATGACATGATTTAGTTAACAAGAATAATCATCAGAAATTACACATATCATTCAGTTTGGTCAAAGAAAACGTCGTAGTCACCACAATAGCCAATACTAAGATCACTTGATACCCATTGTTCTACAAATATCTTTTGTCTGGAATTTGCAATGACATATTTTAGTTGACAAAACTAATCATCAGTAATTCTGCATATCATTCAGTTTCCTATCTATATGGGCTCTTAGAGTTCTACTCATCCATTCTATTCTATCAAAAACTATATCGTCTGTTATCCCATATTCTATCATAACCTTCTATATTGCAAGGAAAAAACATCAATCAACTAAAACAGTGAATTTCTAGATTGTTGGAAGACTTCCGACATCTCTCTAATGGAAGATGCCAACCTAGCCTCACAATCTCTCATGCAAGTAAAAAGGATATATATCTAATATAAAAATATGCCTAACATAAAAATGTGGTCAGTGAAGATTAAAAGATTCAAATACAAAAAAACTAACTAACCGCAACAATGTGTGATAGTCATCATGTCGAATTGGTAACAAATCTTTCACCATTAGTTCTTGACGGAAAGCTTTAACAGCTCTCTCCTCCTCTGCATCTCGAACATCCTCAATTGAAATGGTAGGAAACCTGTAGTCAATTTTCCTTTTCCCCCTTTTCTTAAGAGAATGTGTGAACTTGTTTGAAGCATATATTGCCTTTTTCTTGAGTACCCCCATTTTCGTTCTTCTTCTTTCATCTTCTGAATTCTCCACATCGGATCTTCTTTCTTTTCTTTCATCCTGAGGAACTGCTCCTTCAAGACCTTTAACATTCCAAATAATAGTAAGGCTAACATAGTATTATCAAGTCCACAAAGGGCACAATTAAATCATTTTCTGCAGTGAAATACTTCTACAATTAAATTATTAAAAAATATATCTGCAGTTAAATTAGATGGAAATTTCTCCAAATGTATTTCACCCTTTAAATTATTCCTATTGTTTGTCATAAAAAAATGGAAACACAAAAGGGATAAATATAGGATAATGGAAGTATTACTTTCATTCTTTTTACTTCAAAAGACAATAGCAATTGTAATAACATACACAGGAACCTGTAGAGACAGATCGATCAAATTGATGAAAACAACACAAAAGTCAAGTAAGCATCAAGCATTGCCCGACATGAAACTTTACAAGTGAATAAACTAGTCCTCGTGTCCTCATTTTACACAAAGGATGCATCAATAATGAAGATCACCCATTAATATTAATCTTGTATCCTCCTCAATACTCAACTCAAAACATAATGCCGATTATGGAAGCTAATTAACCATTACCAACTCTACTGATAAATAGAACTAGGGGAAAAAAGAAACTAAATAAGCATACCTGACATTGTTTCTAATACAACAGAAGACACTCAGTTCTCAGGCTTTGAATGATGAACATGAAAGGGAATGCAAATCAAGACCATAGAATTCCATGAAGCCCTACAGTAAAATGAAAATAAGCCACCAAATTCAACTCACATTACACAAAGTTTAGATGCTGAACAACCAAAAACTCTTATGTAAATATCACTAAGATCTAAATGAAATATGAAGAAACTATCGATTAATCAATACTCATATTGGCTTTGATCACAATAAAACAAGTGAAAACAGCATTCCTTTTTTAAGTTAACAACATATAAAAAGAATATACATTAATGATAAAAAAAGACATTTCACTTTATACCAAATTGAGAGCTTTCTGCACACCCAAAAACTAAAAATTCCCAAATTCAGCAAAAGTTAAAGAAACAACTATGAAATTCCTGAACACCTCGTTGAAGCTTTCCAGATCCAGCAAACATTGTGAATTCTTTCAATAAAAGCCAGCATTTCCCAAACTATTGTATTACTTTTCAGAGGAAAAAACAATTGCTAAATCACTACTTTATTTTTTAATGGTAAAATATATAAAATTCGGTTGTAAAAGATTATCAACTTGACTGTCTTGAACAAAACAAAAAAAATGGGAACAGGCCACATTCACATTTCCATTTCAATCAAGGGGCATTCCACAGTAGAATTTAAGAGAGAGAGAGAGAGAGAGAATCTCAAGACAAAATGCTTTTAATCAAACAAGATTGGTAGTTTCATTTCAGGTGACAATGGAGATAACTAGCTGCCCCTCACAGAAACTTGTTTTTGCAGATCCTTATTTGCGATGTTACAGAGAAATCAGAAAACTCTTGGCACAAAGAGAGAAAGAGATTCTAAAAACGGAAACCAATTTACATTCCGCAAATTCTAGAAGAACTAACCAATCTGCATCGGCAAACGAAATAAAGCATTTTAAATCAAATATCAAGAGCTGAAAATGGAAGGATTTCAATAAGACAATATCTCAATCTAGATTTTGCTGTGATATGTCCGCCAATGAAAACGTACATTTTACGATCCCTAATCTCAGAGCAGAAGACACCGTTTCAGAATTGATAGTACAATTCCTACAAACGAAATCCTTCATACATTACTCAATTCCACCAGAAACTGCAGTAACTATCATAAATATCAGCAAATTCCTCCATTAAAACCCCCAACGGCCATCTCAATACAGAAATTCCAGCTCAGATACGGATCTTAATTTTAATATAAGATCCAAAAGAACCAAAGGTCTCGATCTTGCAGATTAGCTAGAAACCGAGCAGAAACGACGAGATTGGTAAAGAAACATACCCATCAGCAACCTGCAATCCAAAACAGAAAGCCTCGATTTCAGAGCCGGAATCTGCAATTCCTGCACAGAATGGAGCATCTCTCGGATCCACATTTGCAATCAAATCAAATAGGACGGAATCTATATAGGAAGAGATCGAGATCCGGAACTAAATTTCGAGCAGAAACGACAAAATCCGACAGTTACCTCTCACAAACCCAAAGTCCAGAGTGGAATAAAACCTTCAAACGCTAATTCCACTGCAGAAAAGTTCTTCGGATTCATACGGAAAACGGAAAGAGATTTCAGGTTTGTATCTCTATAAATATCTAACTGAAAAATGGAAGAAGAAGTCGAAGAAGAAGAAAGAGAAGTTTTTTTTTTATTTTCTGTTTTCCCTTTTTGGCTTTAAAAAGGTAATTTTAGGGTTGTATGAATTGAATCGGAGAGCTGTCGGTATCTCTTTCTCTTTCACTGCCTTTTTTCTGCTCTCCCTTCTTCTCTTTCGTTCTCAGCCTTGCAACTTGGAAGGTTCGAGCTCCCCTTGCGTCTGCTTTACCAGTCTTTGACACCCTCTCTCTCTTTTGCATTTGCTGAGGTTTATATACGTGGAGCGGTTTCTAATTTTTTAATGATTTTAATAAGGAGAATAGAAAACCAACCTCCTGCAAAATCAGGCGCGATAGGGACGTTGATCGGCGATTTGGAAATACAACGGCGACTACTTTAAAGTATGGTAATAAATAAAATGTGAGATTCCGCAAAACAGCAATCTTTGAATGTCTAACAGGACGGATAAAGACAAATCTCGATTTTATGGAAGAGGTATTTTTATTTAAAATTATTAAAATAATAATAATTTTTTACTTATGGAGTAGTTTTTAACATTTTAAGCACTAAATGTTTTTAAAAATAAAAAATAATTTTATTTTTTATTTTTTAATTTATGTGTAAAAAATCACAAAAAAATCTGTGTAAAACCCGTGATACTCTTGCTCTTACAGTTCACCATGTGTGAATATGGAGTCTCAAACCCCCATTTATGATTTTATTATTAACTTCCAGATTGAATTACTACTAAATTTTACCCTCCTTCATTGTTGCACGCTCCATGGGAAAAAATAAGTGTTAGGGAAGTCTTCTCCTGCTTTAAAGCTTAAGCACAATATAAAATTAAGTCAAATCCGACATGAACCATGGAGCTTGAATATCACATGTAATCAAGGATTAAAAAAATACCTACTCCTACATGTTGATACAAGCCTAGTGTCAAGCCTATCATTGATACGTCCCATGATGACAATAATGTCTAGATTAGGGTTGCAACTCGGGTCGAATTTTGGCTCGACCCGTTTGATCTGATCTGAGAAATCATGTGGGTCAGGTTGAAAATTTTGGGTCAGCGAGTCAGATTGAAAAGATAAAAATCCGTATGAAATTCAGGTTAGGTTGGATTGGGTTGAGGATTTTACAAGTTAACCTAACCTGACCTGACCCAACCCAATCCGACTTGACCCAGCTAAAATTAGGCTAAAATGGGCTCAGAATGCGGGTCAGATCAGAATTCAAGTTGATTCAGGTTTGTAACAATTCGGAATTCCATGTTATTAATATTTACGGAATTTGCCATTTTAATTGTGAATTAAAGGATATGAATCTTAGATGGGTAAAGTGTTGGGTAAATGGCTCAATTAGGATCCAACGGTTATGGTTTAGGGTTCGATTTAAAATAAATGGGTAAGGTACATTTAATTGGGTCAATGTTGTTATTTTGGTCAAAATGCCCAATTGGAACCCAATAGGTCGTGGTTAACTTGGTTGACCACCAAGTGAGTTCAAGCCTAAATAAATGGGGCTGAATTAAAATGGTAATGCAATATATATATAAATAAGGGATCTGGATTAATTATCATGCGCATAAAGAGACTTGGAATGGAAGGTATTGATGGAAAAATTTTAGGATTGTCCTAAGATGATACACACACATGGACAAGTTGGGATTAGGCAATGACATCTCATTGCCTAATCCAAATAAAGAAAATATCTAAAAATTAAATATGGATTGCTTAGGCCGTATATAGGAGATATGCGCATCCATGTTGATGTGCTTAAGATTCTTCAAAAGGTGTTCTTTCCCTTGATAAAAACGGTATTAAGGAATTGCTTAATTGAGGGTCTCATCATCTTCTAATTATAGAACCGAGTGGAAGCTTTATAAAACAAGGGCAGCCGAGCAAAGGAAAGGAGGAATAACAATTGCAATCTTATGCACACGGCTGAAATCATACTTGCTATTTCAGTAAGATAGGACCGAGTGGAGTTTTTTTTATAAAAGAAAGGCAGCACAAAGAAAAGGGGCGCACGGCAATACACAATTAAGGGAGGTTCTTGACGTTCGTGTGTTCTGACAAGAAGGTGTTCTCGGCTGTGTGAAAGATCAAGGAGGAGAGGAAGCTAAAGAAGGAGAAGATTGAAAGAGCAAGAACAAGTGTAGGAAAACCAGAGGGGCCACACTCCGTCAGGGCGTCCGAAAGGCCTATGTGGGGGTACTTATATGCACTTGTGATGGGTGAGACTCATTGCATTTGACATCATGACATGGCATGGTTTATGTGGTTTTTGACATTATGATATTATTATATATGTTTTGTACTAACCATATGTTAGCCCTAAATGGAATACCTAATGGGCGCGTTGTTCTAACGCCCTACTTCTACCCTAGTGGATGATACAGGAAACGAGGGGAACGAGGAACGCGAAAAGAGTCAAGCATAGGAGCTTGATGCTTTTAATTATATTTTGATTAAGTTACTTATGGACTTGTAATTTGAGCAACTAGACTTTGGGCATGTAATAATTTAGATAATTTGATATGGTTGGATGTTTATTTGGATAATTATGTTATGTTAATTATGATTAAAGACTTGGAGTACTTTGCTAACTAAAATGGAATAGAATTAGGTTCTATTATAATTCCGCAGTTATGATTCTAATCTGCATGTTTATATTGTTATGTGTGAACCGTTTTCGTGGACTTAATCCATGCACACATAGGGTTGGTCAGTTAAGGGTCGGACTTTAGAAGTTCGGACTTAGCTCTCGTCGTGACATCCCGCTCTCTATCACTTTGTTATTTAAAGAAAAAAAATAGACTTTGATTTACGGAAAGCGAGGGAAAAAGGGCGGGGCGTTACAAGGTTAGAATTTGGGTTGGGTCGGGTAGTGAAATTCGAGTTGGGTCGGGTCGGCTTCTATATATATTAACTCGCGTCGAGTTGGATTTTAAGGAACCGAACCTGCCCGAGCAGAGTTGCAGCCTTAGTCTAGATGCACATTCTCTCTCTTTTTTTTTTGAAAAATATGAGAAAATAGTGAAAATGAAAAAACCTAGTGTGAATATATTTTTTGTTTAGATACGGTCAATTTTATGGAATATCTCTGAGAGACGGAATTTTTATACGAGTAAAATATATCCCAAAAAATTGAAAAATGTCTAAAAATATTAGAGAATAAAAGAAAAAAAAATGAGAAACACCTATTATAAAATCATGTTCTCTAATAACCCATAGTGGCATGTATCTTCTATTACAATTTATAAAATAATTTATAAAAAATATGAATTCCATAAAAATGTTGAAAATTTAGAAAACTCACACACACCCTAAAAACTATGTCAATCACATTAATGGCTCTTTTTAATTCCATGAATATGTGTATATCATTTCATTAATTTTTTCTATAAGAAACTCCAAAATTAGAATCATTTTTGTAAACCCGACTTTCATTAATTTTTTTTTTAAAATTAAGCAATTAAACAAGGACATATCCACTAAATTTCATAAGCACTCAATATCATTTCATTAAATCATTTTAAAATAGCTTCAAAATCATAATAATCTTAAATAAAAAATTCAATTGTTTTGATAAAATTGGTCAAATTTTAACGAAAAAGATTTGGAATTGACAAATACTATTTACACTTGAAGAACTTACTTCTAAGTTTTCTTAAAATTATACTCAATGCAAGATTCAACCTAAAAAATATTCCTCTGACCCAAGAACTGCCATTTTGGGTATTCCTCTGATCGAAAGTCTCTTGTGTGCACCGACCCCTCGGTGAAAGGCTGAAACGACCCCTCGTGGTCAACGACTCTTCGATAAAGACTTGTGAGTTCTGAAATTTAGAACTCAGGTGGACTCTCGAGAAAGCATACATATCTGTAACTCAAGACTGATCGAGAGTAGCCAGGACTGACCTCTCGGTAATGGGCGACATGTCGTTCTAGGTAACATGTTTCTAACTTGAAAATATATCAAGCATGTTTTGCACTAAAACTAGTATGTCGTATGGACCGACCCCTCGGTATTATAAATGTCGACTGGGAAAGGATTATACCATTGGAAGTGCATTTAATGAGCAACTGTCGGGTTATTGAACGGTAACATTTCTAGTCACCGACCCCTCAGTGCTTCCGACCTGTCGGTACATTACCGTTGCTGCAACTGGTTGCCTTCTCTATATAAACCAATCTTTGTGCAATCAGTTGGGATCCTTTGTCAAATTGTTGGACCCTCATCATTATTAGTAAGCTTAAACAATGGCCAACAAAGTGATCACCTCCTCTCCATGCACTACACTTGGTGAATCAAATATTCAATCTTCTTGATTGTGATTAAAAGAGAGAGAAAAAATATAGATCTTGGAATCCATTGACACATCTAAATCTTAGAGATCTCCCATAGATTGTGATTAAGCATACACAAAGCACATCTTCGACATCGTCGACGTCACATTGGGAGAGTATCCTCAAGGAGCATACATCTACAATTAAGCTCATACAAAGGCAAGTGTTTCTTAGTGATTTTATTTTATAAATCATTTTGTGAAGTGGACTAAAGCAAGGAAGCCAGAATCACTATAAAAAATAGAGGGCTAAGGAAGCAGACCTTGGGTTGGTTGAACCTTTCAAAATCTAGGACTAGTGGATTAAGGGGAGGTACTCCGGAACCACTATAAAAAACTTTAGAGCGTCGTCTCTAGCACAGTGGTGGGTGGAATTCCCAACCGATTGAGTGATGTGGAATTACTATTCTAATTGTGAGGGTGTAAGTCCCCACATAGTGAATTCATGATAACCCAAGGTTGGGTGAGTCCTTAGAGTGGATGTGGGTTGTTTAACCAAACCACTATAAATTGATCTTATGGGTGTTAATCTCTACTTGTGTGATTGTTCTTATAATTGTGCACTCTCAAAACCCATCTCTCTTGATTAACATTATTAATCCACTGCAAATTTGTTAATTAATTAAAAAATTTGTAAAGACCATAAAATTTTTGGAGATTGTCCTATTCACCCCCCCCCCCCCCCTAGGAACAATTTCAGTCCTTAATCTAGCACCGAAGGGAACTTTGAAAAATAATTTTTTTTAAAATAGTCAATACTAATGTCGTAACCTTAGACACAATCCTATTAAAACCCCCACGGGTGAGCCCACTACCCCTAGGACACATCAAGGTTAAGCCATGGGGGTTTGAACCCACAACCTCTCGCTTCTTGAAGCGGGAAGTAACCAGTTGAGGTACACCCATGTGAATTGTATTTACACATAAAAAGACAAAAGAAATTGTGTTCTTCACTTTGAAGACATGTCCTCCATTTTACAATCTTTATTCCTTTTATGTATCATAAAAGAATGAAATGAAATCATATTTTTCATCAAAAAGTGCATGTTCTAATGTATTTTCCACTCTATAGTGGAATCAGTGGTCAAAGATCTAATTATATTAACACTTTTTTACATTATTTTGAATAGTTCATTCAAGAGAGGTTTGGTTTTTTTCTTTTTTACTTCAACAAAAACAATAATCATGTTTTTTTAATTCTATGAATTTGGTATAATATTCTCATTGATCCAAATCTCACATTACCCATCACAAATAATGATTTATTTTAAAAAAAAAAATCGACCCACACATATTTATCTTTCTATTTCGTTGTTCACTCAAAATTTGCTTTTTCTTTTATTAAAAAAGGTTTTGGTCTTTCTTAACATGTATTTCTGCTACGAGGGTCGGCCCTGAGATTTCAAAGGCCCTAGGCGAATTCTTAAGATGAACCTTTTATACACTCACAAAAAATAAAATCATAATTTTTTTACAAAGTGTGAAACACCTAAATAAAACATTATAATCAAATTTATAACAAAGTATTATTTAAAATTTATTCTTCTATGATTTTGAGATACAAAATTACTAATGAAATTAATATATTCAAGTTTTTTTAACATTTATTTTTCAATAGATAAGATAGCTAATCCATTCAATATTTCTTTTGACATTGTAGACCGAAGATAAGATTTTATTAGTTTTAACTTTGAAAAACTTCTTTCTACAAGGTAACTGTAACTGGTGTAGTCAACATTATTCTATAAGCAATCCATGCATTTGGGAAATAACAATTCATTCTTTTTATATAATTTAATACTTCAATTGTTTCTTTTATTTCTTTTCGCATTGTATTTTTATCATATTCGAGTGCGACACTAATGCCAATTCTCATTTGAAACGAATATATTATTATTATTTCAATTTTTCAATTTTTTTGAATTTAAAAAAAAAAAAAATTAATCTTAATTATGATGATTTATATTTGTATATTACGTCTAATAAAATCTACATTGATCAAATGAATAAAGTTATGTTTTTTTTCATCTCTTCAAAATTTAAAAGCTTTAAATTATTTTTAATTCAAAATTACCAACTCAATATAGGTTTCTCTTTCACTCTATTTAGATAATACATATATTTTAAAAGATTCGTAATTAATTAAAATTATTGTTATTTTCATTATTATTATTAAAATCAATAAAATGAGGATTATAATAATTATTATTATGATTGTTGTTATCATTATTTTAATTTTTTAAGAAAATTACGTTTTAAATTGAGTAGAAAAATTATCAATATATAAATTTCCAATTTTGAGTGTTTTAAATTCGAAATAGTTAAATGGTAGTAACTTAAAAGTCATAAATGAGATTAGTGGGGATTTGAAGACCGCTCTATTTAGATGATACATATATTTTAAAAGATTTTTTATTAATTAAAATTATGGATTAAAATAATTATTATTATGATCGTTACTATCGACGATATTTGAAACCAGGACCCCTAAATGGAAGGCAAACATCCTAACCGAACTAGATAATAATGAATTTGTACTTCCATACGCATTATTAATTATTTAACATATAAGAAAAGAGTTTATGGACGTGGGGGCCCTATTTATTTGGGGATCTTAGGCGGCGACCTATTTCGCCTATAGCTAGGGCCGGCCCTGTCTGCTACTTCAAAAAGGCAAAAGGATGTTGTCCGTCCTCACTACACCAAGTTGGAGTATGGACTTGTTATTAATTCACAATTGGTCCATCTTTCTTCTTAATTTTAATTTTCCCCTCTAAGAAACTGCCCCATAGATATTGAAACCCATCCTCGCTACACCAAGTTGGCGTATAGACTTGTTATTAATTCACAATTAGTCCTTTTTTTTAAAAAAATTTCCCCTCTAAGAAATTGCCCCATAAATATTGAAATTAGACTTAACTAGTAGGACATGTCCTTCGTGCAAATAACATTAGTCTTTTTATAGATTATAATTTCCTTTTAATTTACAAATTTGTGTATAGAATTTTCTATTTTTAGATAATAATATAAATGGATTTTGATCACATTTTTCGAAATCATCAAATTTAATCATAAAATTCATTTTCAAAATTTTCAATCAATTTCTACACAAATTTACTATATTTTTAGATAAAAATATAAAGTTGGAAAATCCTTCCAACTTACTAAATCCCATCTTAAAATCTTTTTTCCGTTTTTCACTATTTTTGGCAAATTTTGTTTTTTTTTGTTATTAACATAGAAACAAATCACAATAGTACAATAAGCAAATGGTCAAGATTCATTTCACGCAACAGAATAATTAATCAGTCAATCAATGGATGGATCACAACGTGATAATCAAATTAATCAAGCACCCACACCCTAAATATGTGGGTTGAATGTTGAGCACTAAAATATTTCATTTTTACCCCTGATTATTGGACTTTTAGCCTTGATTTTTTATATATCAAATGCATTTAATGTCATTTTGTAGTTTTGTAGATAAAAATGGATAGTTCAGGAAAATAATTTCAGATCAGTGGATAATTGCAAGTTTAGAGCTTAAATTGGAAAACTTGGAATTTTTATAATTAATTTCACTTCACTTTTAGGGTTTTCATGTATATTGGTTAGTCTAAATCCATCTATGAGAGTCTAAATTTTAAAGTGTTGAAGTTAATTATTAAACTCTAGAATAGAAAACATGCAATTCAAGAGGCAAATGCTAAAATTCAAGATTAATGGGCCAGATATCCACTTCAACTTGGGTAAGCTAAGCTCCACAAGCCATTATTGGGTCAAGCCACAGCAGCCCATGCGCACATTACAAATGGGAGAGGCCAATGTGCACTTTAAAGGCCCAAGTCCTCAAATTCAAGTCCAAGATACACTGGAGGCCCATGTGCTCATTTATAGATCCAAAATCGAAGCCCATAAACCATTCACACGCCCAAAGCCTTGTCCATTCAAAGAATGGCCGGTCAGACTGATATTGGCTCTAGAACTTCGAACTACCAATTTGGACATACCTCTGACCGAGAGTCTCGTATGCACCGACCCCTTGGTAATAAACTTGAACGACCCCTCGTGGTCAATGACTCGTCGGTATAAAACTTACAAGTTTTGGATTGGAAACTTATAAAGGCTCTCGATAAAACAAATATCTCAGTACATCAAGACCAATCGAGCGATATAAGACCAACCCCTCGACAAAGGGCGACAGATCGTTCTGCGTCATAGGTTTCCAAAGTGGAAACTACTGTCAAGCATGCTTTGCACCAGAATGAGCCTCTCGTATGGACCGACCCATTGTTGCCATGATTGTCGACCCATCGGCGACACCGACATATCGATCGGGAAATAATTATACCGTTGGGGGTGCATTTAATGCTCAACGGTCGGGTGGTTGAACGGTAATAAATATGAACACCCACCCATCGGTGCCACCGACCTGTCAGTCCTGGACATTCAATATGACCGTTAAAACTCCTCTATAACTATGAGTGTTGGGTGATCGTTTTACTATCTTCCTTGAGCTTAAAAGAGTTAAACACTCTAAGGAACGATCAACACTCTTGAGAGAAAGATCATAAATAACCAATCTTTGGATTGTGCTTGCAAGTGAGAAAGAGAGGAGGAGAGAAAGATCATAAACAACCAATCTTCGGATTGAGTTTGCAAGTGAGAAAGTTATAAACTAGGAAAGGTTTGGTTAAGTCAAGTTTCCTTGTCTCCCACAAGATTGTGATTGCTACACGACGACTGTAAGAAGAAGCGTCGACACAACTTGGTTGGATCTTCAAAAAGCACACATCAGCAATAAATAGCTTTAAGGCAAGTACTTCTTGGTTTTTAATTTTCTTTTAAAAACATGTGACCCGAAAGTGGATTAAGGAGAGGTACTCCGGAACCATTATAAAAAAATCTAGAGCGTCGTCTCTGTTACAGAGGTGGGTGGAATTCTAGGCCAATTGAATGAGGTGAAATTCTTACTCTAATTGTGAGATTTTAAGACCCCACATAGTGAATTTGGAGATAGCTCAAGGTTGAGCGAGTCCTAACAATGGTATGTAGGTTGGCTAACCGAACCACTACATATCTTATATCCTTGTATTTTTGGTGTTAGAGCCAATTTCTTGTGTTGATTGTTTAATCAAATTTGCTAACACACACACACTCTTAATTGATGTTTCCGTTGCATTTAAAATAATCAATCAGGTAATTTCAAAAAGGACCAACGAATTTGGATTGACCTATTAGCCCCCCTTCTAGGGTCAATCAGGTTGTTCTAACACCCGTGTAAAGGGTACTTTCAATTAGTATCAGAGCTAGGTGCTCGTTATAAGGATTTAACCATCCCAGTAGATTCAAGCTAGAACATCATGGGAAACAGTCATGCAATATCCCAACCTCACTACTTCGATGGATCAAACTATGCCTTTTGGAAGGCCAAAATGAGAAGCTTCTTTATCTCCATTGATTCATCCGTTTAGGATATTGTAAAGACTGGATGGGAATAACCCTTAGAAGAGAAAACTGCAGCATCCATCACAACCATAACTCCCAAACCCTTTGCCTCTTGGACCTTACTGAGAAAGTTGCCCAGACAGTAGATGGGAAAGCCATGAATGCCCTTAAAACTGTTGAAAAAGCTGCTCAACCATAGTTTCTGACAATGAATACAGACGGATCATGATCTGTAAAAATGTAAATGAAGCATGGGAAGTTCTTGAGAGAACCCATGAGGGCACATCAATAGTTGAGAGGTCTAAACTTCAGATCTTCCAAAATCAGTTTGATACTCTTAAGTCCAAAATCAGTTTGATACTCTTAAGATGAGGGAGGATGAAGTCTTCATGGACTTCTATTCCAAGATAAGCGACATTGTAAATAAATGTATGGTTTAGGTGAAGGAATACCCGATGACAAGGCATGTACCAAAATTGTCCGGAATCTTGCAGAAAGATTCAAACACAAGGTTGTGGCTATGAAGGACAACCGAGATGTGTCCTTAATGAAAATTGATGATTTGGTTGGTTCATTGCAAACCTATGAACTACACTTTGAACAACCAAAGGATAAATCAATTGCCTTGAAGAATTGGCAATGTTTGCCAAAAAGTTTTATAAAAACTTTGCAAAGAGAAATAATTTGAGAAGAATGGGTAAGGGTGAAACAAATAAAAGATACACAAGAAGGCATGAATAAAACAGTGGAAAAGGGAGAGAAAGAGAGGAAGTCAAGGAGCAGACCTACTTCAATTGTGGAGGAAGAGGACACTATATGGGTGAGTGTCCTTTGGATAAAATAAAAAGGCTATGAATGTGGGTATGACCCATGTTGAAACTTCTGAATCAGAAAGTGATTCAGATGATGAGACTCAATGAAAAGTTGATGCATCAAAAGGTCTCATAACCTCGACCATATGTGATCAAGAAATTCCCACAATTGAAATAGAGGAAGATGAGAGTGAAGATGATGGAAATCTTCAATCTTCCTACAATGCCCTGTTCCTTGAAAGTGAGAGGATGACTAAAAACTTATCAAGGTTAAAAATGAAAAATTGAACCTCTCCAATCAAGTGGAAGATTTAGAAATTGAAAGATCTCTCATAATCTCCAAACAGGAACATTCTAATAATGAAAACTCAAACCTAAAAGAGAATAATAAAACTCTTCATGAAGAAATAACCATTTACTGCAAGGATGTCGAGAATCTGTGGCATCACAATAAACTTCTTGATGGGGATATTAAAAAATTGTCTTTGGAAGTAAAAGATTTGAAAAATCATAAAGAAAAATTCCAAGATAATTTTATCCAAGGAGATGAAAGGCTTAAAAAGACTCCTTGGTTCAGGAAGATAGTATGGTGATAGGTCTAGAGTTGGTGCCTCATCCACCAAAGTACATATGAACCATGAAGTGTTTAGAAAAATAGGTATCTCTTTCTCTTCAATGGGTAAATGCAATTTTTGCCACAATGATGGGCATGTCAAAAGAAATTGCTATCATCTGAAGAAATAGCTGGAAAAGAAAGTACTAAGGTAAAATCAAGAAAAGCCTAAGCTTAAAAGATATCCACCAACATCAAATGCTAAAAGAAATCTAAGGAAGGTGGATATAAGGTTAGACTCCTTGTTAAGACAAATGAATCATGTCTTGAAAGAGTTGATGAATCGAAGATTTGGTCATCAAAAGTACGATCGTAGGGGTGTGTATGCCAAACCAAATACCATAATATTTGTACCTAGGAGATAGACCATGAATCATGTTTTATTGTGGTTTATGATTCACTTTCATATCACCACAAATGAATTTACAAGAGACCATGTGAGTTCACATAGCAGAAAAATGCTATGACATGAAGAGAGGAACTGGCCATACACAAGTCTAGAATGTACTCTTCCTGGCTATAGTACGTATTCTACTTGGAAAGCCATACATTCTATTCAAAATGTTTTTGAAAGATATAATCTTTTAAATGAGAATTGTTGTGAGTATATGCATGTTATGATAAAATTGTGTTTAACATATCTGGTCCATATGTATGATGTGCTTAGAATAGGACTCCATCCAAGATGCACAAATCTAGGATGATTGTTCTGCAATCTGAACCTCTCGGTGTTGTCGACATGTCGTGAATAGTTTGTCGGTGTGACAGACATGTCGATACTGTGGTAAATCAAGCACTGTTGTAAAAGGGGGAAAATCGAAAAAGTCGATCTGTCGGTGGAACCGACATATCAGTGAGACAAAAAGTTCAAAATAAAAAGGGATCACTTTCTGTGAAAGCGACAACGCTTTCAAATTCGTTGTCTCCCCTCCTGCGAAGGTCAGTGGTCCACCTTTTTCCTCCCGTACCCTAGACCAGTCAATTGGACCTCTCAGAGTGTTTTTCCCGTCGGAAAAACATGAGGCTTTTGTTTCTTAAGCCTCTCGCAGCTTGAAAATCATCGTTTTTGTGATTTTCATAGATCTGGTAAGGGTCAGTCTCCATCCCATCCTTATTTGAACCAGTCTTTGAGGATCTCCTCCAAGAAAAACCATGCCTAGGAAGACGAAAACTCTGACACATCCTAAGCACTCTATAACGCGAGGTGAATCCAGTTGTGCCAATAGATGGACCAAAAGGATAGCCTTTCCGTCTTGCCTGGGTCAAGCTTTGAAAATCTTGTGTATATTCAGGGACAACAAGAAACCCAACCTGAGGTAGGAGAAGACCCCATAGTTGACAAATGTGTCATTGTCGAAGAACGACGAGAGGAAAGGAGAGAAGAAGCAGATGAGGAAAATTGTCGTAGAACCATAAACGAAGACGTTGTTAACAGTGAAGAGGAGAGCGACGACTCTGACGATTTTTGGAGTGACTCTGACGAAGAAGAAGAGTATGAGCATCCTTCACTAGATAATCTGGGCAAAAAGGTATTCCAACAAGAAAGGAGAATGGACTATCTTGAAAATAGTCTAGAAAGTCTCCGGTTGACTGTCAGTGATCTAGTTGTTGCTACCTTCTTTTCTGATCAAGTTCCCGATACTCCATCTCCTCCTCCTCCAGCACCCCCTCAGGATGGCTCTGCTTAGGATAGTTTTTCGCGATATCTTGCTCTGGAAAAACTATGTTTTTGATATTTTTGTTTAAGCATCCATAAAACCCCTTAGTAAAAACCATATGTACTAATGCACATTTTGTTTATCTATGAAATGATATGGTTTTATATGATGTGTGTATTGCTTTGTATAAATGCCGTATATACCTTGTATATGATAAACTAACAAACATGCAAGTTTGAATGAGTTGGTTCTGTATTGGCGTGTTAGGGAGAGAAGGGATCGGGCTGTAATATTACACATATCCTTGGAGTATGCGGGAGCACAAAATATGTGTTGTTTAGATGCTGTCACTGGTCATGACAACTTATGGAGAAAGGATGAATCCAAGATTAGAATGAAGCTTGAATTTAGGGGCAGTTAAGTTTGTGGGGGAGTTGAGGAGAAAAAACTAAGAAGATAGCTTAGAGAATGGGGGAGGAAACTTGAATAAACTAAGGACATTAGCTTACCCCATGAAGAAACTAGCTGGAAATCAGCTTAAGCAAGGGCAAACAAACCTTGTTGCACTAAAGGTGTGCACTAATCCATGGGGATAACCATGTGTAAGATTCAATCTCAGTTCAAGCACCAATACAAGAAGCATGGGGGAGCGCTTGATCTTGATGCTTGCCTACTAACCCTTTGTCAATTGAATGACAAAATGGGGGAGAAAATAGTAGAAGCCTGAAGCTAGGAAACACATAAAAACCAATTAGGAGAATAATTGGTGGAAGATCCAACTCAAGGAGATTGGGGGAGTCCAATAATTCATTGAAGATTGGGAGAAGAAAATCCTATTTAGTCCATGGATGTTTATGGTTTGGACTAAACCATCTAATGATTGTCTAGTGTTTACTTATTTTTTGTGCTTAAACAGGAAAATAAAAGTGAAGCAAGCTAAGCAATAATATGAAGACCATATTCTTGTTTGTTAATCCATTTGAATATACATGTAATTGATGTAATGTTTTATATTCAATTGTGTTGTAATAAAGGGTGTGCTTGTAATTTGGTTATCTTCTAGGTTTTGTCATTTAATTGACAAAGTGGGAGTTTGTTAGTGTCTCGGCTTGACTGAGTCCCTGTTTGTCAATTACATGACTCGGGTAAAAGCACTTGCCAAGAAGCTTGAAGACTCAAAGATGATCGAGGAAGAAGATCATGCTCCACCAAGCTTAGAGATCATCATCACGGCAACCACAAGAACATGTATATGGCCATAATTGACCCCAGGTGGAACACACACCTGAGAGAGAACTACTAGGCTTAGTTGCATATGTTGGTAATAAACATAAAATGCCTAGAGAGGAAGCTGAGCAGTGAATTGGAAGTGAACTTGGAAACATGAATTATATTCACTGTCAGCACGACCAATCTATCTCACCAACCCCCGGTGTAGTCAGGATCGACCCATCGTGGTCAAGGAGTGGTCGGCCAGATTGACATTGGTTCTGGAATTTCAAACTGTCAATCTGGACATACCTCTGATTGAGAGTCTTGTATGCACCGACCCCTCGGTGATGAACTTGAATGAGCCCTCGTGGTCAATGACTCATCAGTATAAAACTCATAAGTTCGGAACTAGGAACTTATATGGGCTCTCGATAAAACAGACATCTCAGTACCTCAAGACCAATCAAGAGATACAAGACTGACCCCTCGGTAAAGGGCGATAGGTCGTTCTGGTAATAGGTTTCCAAAGTGGAAACTACTGTCAAGCATGCTTTGCACCAGAATGAGCCTCTCGTATGGACCGACCCATTGTTACCATGATTATCGACCCATCGGCGACACCGACATGTGACCGGGAAATAATTATGCCGTTGGGGGTGCATTTAATGCGTAACGGTCGGGTGGTTGAACGGTAATAAATATGAACACCCACCCATCGGTGCCACCGACCTGTTGGTCTTGGACAGCCAATATGACCATTAAAACTCCTTTATAAATATGAGTGTTGGGTGATTGTTTTACTATCTTTCTTGAGCTCAAAAGAGTTAAACACTCTAAGGAACGATCAACAATCTCGAGAGAAAGATCATAAACAACCAATCTTTGGATTGTGTTTGAAAGTGAGAAAGAGAGGAGGAGAGAAAGATCATAAACAACCAATCTTCGGATTGAGTTTGAAAGTGAGAAAGTTATAAACTAGGAAAGCTTTGGTTAAGCCAAGTTTCCTTGTCTCCCACAAGATTGTGATTGCTACACGACGACCGCAAGAAGAAGCGTCGACACAACTTGGGTGAGATCTTCAAGAAGCACACATCAGCAAGAAAGAGATTTAAGGCAAGTACTTCTTGGTTTTTAATTTTTCTTTTAAAAACCTGTAACCCGAAAGTGAATTAAGGAGAGGTACTCCGGAACCACTATAAAAAACTCTAGAGCGTCATCTCTGGCACAGAGGTGGGAGGAATTCTTACTCTAGTTGTGAGGGTGTAAGTCTCCACATAGTGAATTTTGGGATAATCAAGGTTGAGCGAGTCCTAAAAGTGGATGTAGGTGGGCGAACTGAAACACTATATATCTTGTGTCCTTGTGTTTTTGGTGGTAGAGCAAATTTATTGTGTTGATTGTTTAATTACATTTGCTAACACACTCATTTTTAATTGTTGTTTCCGTTGCATTTAAAATAATCAATCAAGTAATTTCAAAAAGGACTAACAAATTTAAATTTGATTAACCTACTCACTTCACCCCCCCCCCCCCTCCCCTCCTCTAGGGTCAATCAAGTTGTTCTAGCACCCGTGTAAAGGGTACTTTCATCCACCATCCAATCTCCATAATAAATCATAATCATTCATCTCATGCATCAAAATTAGGTAAACTCTGGAGCCACCCTCCATATCAATCACATACATGCATCATCTTAGATCTAGGCCATTCAATTCACTCATCATCATGCTCAACCTTTGAATCTTAAACTTCCATTAGGAAACTTACCTTTTAAAAAATTATTTTGGCCAAATTACCTTAGAGCCATTAGATCTAGGTCCCATTCAATCCTAGCCATCCAACCATAAAACCCTAGATCTAGAACAACTTGGAACCCAAGCAAATCCATCCAATCCATGCTCATATGCCATGTCATGTACAAATCACACACTCAATCCAAAACACTCCATACGATTTTCTCACTAAAAATTCTCCATGCACTTAGACCAAAACCCATCCACACCTCACAAGATTTTCCCATATCTTGTCCACCTAAATTCGAAATCCTATGTAGTCAACCCTCCACATCATTTACTTCATCTCATCCATTTATTCACTCCAACTTTAGATCTCATCCATTCATGCATTGCATTGCATTAAAACCCTACACATGCAAAATTCGATCCTACCCTATCTTCTCTCCTAAATCCCAAGTTTCCCTCATCCTTTGCTCAACCACCAAGCAAACCTTAATTCCAAGCAACACAAAATTCGTCTATGCCCTAATTTTTTCACTTCAAATCCCAACCATTCACCATAAAGTGAGATCCAATCTTAGCCCTCCATTAATCACTTAAACCTAGATTTAATCCCGACCATCCATTCATTCTTGGAGCCTATAAATAAGAGCACTTCGCACCACAATGAAATTCGAATTTGACCTGGAGCTCAAGAGGACCAAAGGCTGGGGAGAAAATGCAAGAAGACATAAGCACCATTCGAATTTTAAAAGTAAGAGTTGTAAATTTTTATTTTATTTTGTCTTTCTTGTACTTAATTTATAATTGCCTGTACTGAATTCTTCCATAAAATAAATACAAAGCATTCCTTAGAACCTTGAAACATCCAATTTTCAGATCTCTTTGATGATTGTTTAGATTTGATTTTAAAATTTTTATTCTTTATTTTAATTAATTGGATATGAAATAGTTACGAGTTAGGTTATAAGTGTTGAATCTAAGTTACTAAGGCCCGATTATTAAATTAAAGTTTATAAATTCTTAACTTTGATGATGGACATTAATTGATATTTGGACTTTTACGCGAATTTCAAATCTAGGTTTTGTATTTGTTTATACATTTTGGGTGATGAACGGTCTATTCCAATAACCAACCTTTAAATTATGCCTTTATTTATTCTGCCATTTACATTATTTTTCAATTTTTTTCTAGTCTTTAGTTACATTAGTCACTATGTATGTCGATTGTATAAAAATTATTCAATTTATGTTTTTATTTTAAATCTTGTACGTTTATTTTTTAATTCTTTAATTTATTGTATCCAAACTCTCTCTCTCTCTCAAAATTCTTTTAACTAAGGCTGGAGATGTGTTATTTTGACTTTAAAACATGTGATTTTAAATTAGGATTAAGATTATCATTGTGGTTCATTAATTTAAATACAAAGGGCATAGATTTGATTCTTGACAATAAATTGAATTTAATTCAAACATCTTATTTTGTTAATTTTACAATTTAGATACAAATTAGATTAATGTTATTTTGATTTTAGATCTAAGATTTATTAAAAACCCAAGTGTTAGAGTTCTTTGATTTACACAATTGATTTATATTTTCTTGATAATATATCTTTTTAAATGGATGCTGATTTAATTTTAGTGCATATATTTTGTGATTTTCCGTTGAGTTCGACCTCGAACTCTAACTGCTATGTTATAAATAGTTCGTGCGCTTGCAAGTTATAAATGTAAAATTTGATCAACAACATTGAACAACACTTGCCTACACCACGAAACAGTATAATCCTATGAAAGACAAGAGAGAACAACAGTACAAGATACACATCCGAAACCCAAGTCCTGAAACCTTTGTATAGAAACACTATCGCTACCCGCAATCACAACTGAATCTTCAATTGCCTTTCTCCGTTGCACTCTCCAGACGAAACTTTTCTTCTAATTAGCTACATGTATGGTTCTTGTTGTGGCTCCTCCAAGACCTTCAACCACCTCTATGCATATGGTCATCCATATGCAACTGTCGTCTATCACCATCCACCATCATCATGCATCTACCATGCATGCAGCCATCACAAGACCCAAGCATTCACCATGCTTCCTGTAGCATAAGGCCCTCCACCATGTTGCAACCGTCTAGAGGCGACCCTTTCTACCATGAATTTGTTCTTCATGCGCATACGGCTAAAGAGGCCCATGGCCAGAAGGTCGTCCACACATACCATCGTGTATGTCTACATATCTCGAACCTAGAGATATCCCTTTCTTTTGTGTTGCTCCAACTTGAGAAAGGTGCGGTCCAAAACGCTCACAACCAAAGGACTAAGAATTCCAAAGAAGCCTTTCCAACATATATAACACACGACACACAATGTCGTGTCCCACTAAAGAAAATCTCTATAGTGCTTGCCGTGTATACCACTTAATACACGCTAGATGTTTTCCCCTTTTGTTACTCCTTTTGCTGGAGTCTATCTTTTCTCCTACCCCTCCTTGCGTTGGTCACAACTCACGCAGATTTGGAGGTCTGAATCTACCAGTTTGGACTTCTGAATAGCAAGACTTCAAAACTCATCTTAGAACCAATTTAGAGTTCTGAATCTTGGATTCAAAACTATGAACATTAATTCATCTTTAAGTCATGTCGTCTCCTTGTGACTTACATCCCACAATTGAAAACCCAACAACCTCTTACTGTTTTCCTAGAGGTTTTCCATTGTCGTGTGCCAACTTGCATTTACATGTTGCCCATGTGGGCTCCACACTCCAGCCAGATCTTCAATTGTATTTACTATGTAATTCCATGATTTACAGGAGAGAGAGAATCACGGTGGAATAGAGCCACTACCTAACAATCTCCACCTTTGTGAGGATTCCACTAACCCTGGAGGCTACCTCGAACTATGATCTTGCAAACCCATCTTGTGCTGATTCGGAGTTCCGAGTCGGAGAGTTCGAAGTTTCGACCCAATATCCAACTTCACGGCTCAGGCTCCACATAACCGAACAATCTCCACCTTGGAGACTAGGCAAGCAACTCTTCTTCAACATATTTGAATCTCCGCATCTTTGTGAAGATGCCCATCCCACGCCCTGGGATGATCCACCAGTCTTCAGTGAGAAAAATTAATCAACCCTTACTCAAAGAGCTCCACCTTGAACATGATCGCCGAGGTCCATCATATTGTAACCCACTCCTGAGTCCTCCCTGGTTGTAACCAAAGCACTGATACAACTGTTAGGAATATGGTATGTGCAATAGAATGATTAATCAGTCAATCAGCGGATGGATCACAACACGATAATCAAATCAATCAAGCACACCACACCATAAATCTGGCTACCGAGATTTACGTGGTTCGGTAAACACTTGCCTACGTCCACGGAGCAGTATAACCCACTGTGAGAGACAAGATAGAACAACAATACAAGATACACATCCGAAATCCAAGTCCCGAACCTTTGTACAGAAACACCGTTGCTACCCGCAACCATAACTGAATCTTTAGTTGCCCTTCTCTACTTGCACTCTCTAGAAGAAACATTTCTCCTAATCACTCCCTGTGTGCTTCCTGTTATGACTCATCCACAACACCTTCAACCACCTCTATGCATATGGTCGTCCATATGCAACTGTCGTCTATCACCATCCACTATCATCATGCATTCATGCATGCAGTCGTCACAAGACCCAAGCATTCACCATGCTTCCTGTAGCATATGCGGTCTTCATTGATGTCTGGTGGCCGACAAGGCACTTCACCATGTTGCATTTGGCTAGAGGCGACCTTTTCTTCCATGAAGCTGGTTCTTCATACGCATACGGCCAAAGAGGCTCATGGCCACAAGGTCGTCCACACAATCCGTCATCTATGTCTACATCTCTCGAACCTAGAGATATCCATTTCTTTTGTGTTCCTCCACCTTGAGAAAGAGGTGGCCCAAAAGGCTCACGGCCAAAGGACTAAGGCTTCCCAAGAAGCCTCTCCAACATATATAACACACGACACACAATGTCATGTCCCACTAGAGAAAATTTCTCTAATGCTTACCATGTATACCACTCAATATACACTGGCTAGTTTCCCCTTTTGTTCCTCCTCTTGCTGGAGCTTATCTTTTCTCCTAATTTCTCTCTTCCTTGTACTGGTCACAACTCATGAAGATTGGAGGTCTGAATCTGCTAGTTCGGATTGAACAACAAGACTTTAGAACTCATCTTAGCGCCAGTTCAAACTTCTGAATCCAAGATTCAGAACTCTGAACAGTAAGTCATCTTCATGTCATTCCGTCTCCTTGTGACTTACATCCCACAATGGATAACCCAACAACCTCTCGTTATCTTCCTAGAGGTTCTCCATTGTCTTGTGCCAACTTGCATTTACACTCTGCCCATATGGGTTCCATAAGCCAGGCAGATCTTCAGTTGTATGTGCCGTGCAAATCCCTGATTTACATGAGATAGAGAATCACAGTGGAATAGGAGCCACCACCCAACAAAAATGACTATACGACCTTAGAAAAGTTAAGGCATTTCTACCATTAGATCATTTGTCTATAAATTAGAATTTTTGCTCAAATATGGTCTACTTATGACAATAAGTTTACTTTTAATTAATGTTTTAAAACCCGGCCGTGGAGCGACCCATCTTAGAGGAAGGGTGGGTCAAATAAGGTTCAACCAGGTTGACCCGTAATCAAACCCAGTCAAACCCGTATCATCAATATAATATTATAAATAATATGAAATTATTAACTAAGGTTTAACTAATGAGTTGAAATAAACTTTTATATAAAAAAACTATTTTAATCAATATATATTTTAATGGTTGAGAGTAATGTTTTAAAAACCCACTCGTCTACTGAACCATTTCAGGGAAAGTTGGGTTAAATAAATCAATTAAATAACTATAAAAAATAAAATATAAAATACAATACATATAATAAATACAAGATTATATTTTCATAAAAAAAATATTATTATTCCCACATTAACAATTATAAATACCGAAAATTAATAATCCAACGTCTATGTTCCAATATCATCCTAAACAAAAATAATTCATAATCTATGATCTCATACATCTAATATTTAAATCCAAATTTAATTTTTATTTAAATTCAATCTTTTCTCAAACATTGTAATTTGACCACGATATTTCATTTCACATTTGGTAGTTTGGAAACGAAAACTTTAGTGGTTGCTCAATGGGCTATGTTAGTTGGTCACTTTGAATATCTAAATGATTAGATAGATTATTGTGGAAGTATTAGATTATCCAAGAAGTTATTTAATTAAATTAAATCATTTTTATTTTTTTACATAAAATAAAAATTAAATCGTGATGTCTTGGAATCAACACACTTCTATCTTTCAAAGGACAAAAATCAAAAGAAAAGTTGAAGACTTATCATATTATTAGTTTAAAAAATATAATGTTTTTCCAATATTATTTTAATTATACAAAAAAAAATTAGTATAATTATTATTTTTGATCAAATAAAAAGATAAAATAAAAACTTAATATTTTGTCAATATGTATTTTAATTATTAAAAATCCTTTACTATAAATATTATTGATATTTATTAAGTTTTTATTTTTATGTTTTATTAAGTTTTTTTAAAAAAATTTAACATCTATCTTTTTTTTTAAAAAAAAAATGTTTAAAATAGCCAATAAAAATTCCCACATGAATAAGTTACAACTCAATAGCCAATAAAATCCTTTATTATAAATATTATTTAATAAAAACTTAAATAAAAGTTATGGCCATCGTAAGTTACAATGTGGAGCAGTAATTTAAATTCAATGGCCAACTCACGACATTAATTTTTATTCATGTTGGCCAACTCGCGGCAACACTTACAACTTTACAAGTTACAACTACATTACTCAAGTTCCACGTCAGTAATTTTGAAAACAATTCCCACATGAATAAGCTATAAAAGGGATGAGGAAGTTTATTTTGAATCACCCTCTCTCTTTTTTCGGCTGGGATTTATGGGCTGGCCCTTTGGGGCTGGCCCAATTGGTTTACAAAATTAAATATATTATTTTTAAGGAGTGTATTTTGAAAATTTTGAAATTATTTAATAAGACCCATCCTATTCCAATTGTTTATTTTTTTTTAAATATTTTAAAACGGGTTTTTAATCCAATGGGTCATGGGTTTATTTCATAAACCGGGTTGACTTGCGGGTGATAGAGGGTTTTTATGGGTTTCTAACCCAGACGGGTTAAAAGCGACCCGACCCTTTGTGTAGCCCGTTACGGTTGGACCGCCGCGTCAACTGTGGGTCGAGTCGAGTTTGATAACATTGCTTTTAATCTATACAATTAGTTTTTTAATTTATGCCATGAACCAAATGGAACATACGTAACAAATCACACTTGATATAATCTTTTATTTTATGAATTTATTTTGGTTTTAGAAATATACATAGATATAGTTTTTTGCTTTCGCATTTTATGCTTTCAGATATTAAATGATAATTGTGAGTTTCAAGGGCTTAAAGTTTATACGGATGTGATTTAAGTCTTTATATTGATGATTTTTTATTTGAAGATTTTTTTTTATATTCTTGAATATATCAAGTTCATATTTTAATTATTTATAGTGAAAATGTAGACGACTTTCATTAGTCATTTTGAATCTTTTTCCTTACCATGTAATAATGATGCATGCTTTTGTAGGCATAGTCGAGGATTTAGTTTATCAATGTAAATTTGAGAGAATGTTTATTATTTATTGTTAGTTTATGAGATCATTTAAAGGATAAAATATATACAAGTTTATAGATGAAATTAAGATAGATGTCACATTTTTGTTTCTTTAAGTTTACATTGCAATTTTCCTACTAGTTGTTATTTTAGTTATTATATTCTTAAGTTGTCTCCATTCTATTTTGTGAGAAGAAAAGGCTATAACATTTTATTGAATTTATGACTTATAGGTCTCTAACTGCAACCCTTAACTACTAATATAAATAATGACTCTATTTTTTAAGATTATCCAAAATGATACTTTTTATAAGCTAGTTCGTCATAATACCTTTCTTTGCAAATCATAGAAAGTAGCCAATTTTTTTTATAGGAAAAACAAACCTATAAGGGTTTTTCCACAATGATCAAATCCAAAATATATCAAGGGAACAATTGAAATAGGAGATTCAAGAGTCATCTACAAAAGATTGAACATTCCTAAACATCCACATGGGAGGATAAACTTCCTGACAGAATGGATCTCACAATGACGAATTGGAATGTCGAAGGCATACTTCTTGATGATGGGTAAGATCAGTTTATAAGGCCTACTTATGCTTTCATACTAAAATGAAATTTTGACTTGGGACTATAAGTCGAATTAGGGATTTTGGTGATTGAATGTGATGACCTGCTCCATCACGAAAGAGAGTAGTGACCTGATGGTACAGAGAGAGACCATCAGCAGAGCGTGATGGAGAGGAGAGAAAATCACCAAAGAGGCAACATTCTCGAGGTCTCATATTGCCCATAAGAGCTTCCTGAGCTTGGTTTATAAGCTAGCTTCTCCTCCCCTCTAACACAAGCCCTTTTGGAGTGTGCAGAGGCACACTTTGAAGCAAAGTCGTGCGGGCCGAGGCCCAAAGCGGATAATATTTTCTAAGCAGGGCTGGTCATTACAAAATGGTATCAGAGCATGGTTCAACTCTCGGACCAAGAGTGGGAAGATGAGAGTATCAGAGTCGAGGATGACTCTAGTCCAACGGGGTGGGATTGTGATGGCCCGTTCCAGTCATGAAAAAGGTAGTGGCTTGATGGAGAGAAAGAGAGAGAGAGAGAGACCATCAGTGGAGGGGGATGGAGATGAGAGAAAATCCCTAGAGAGGTGAGATTCCCAAGGTCCCATACCGCCCATGGAAGCCTCCTAGCTTGGATTATGAGCTATCTTCTCCTCTCCTCTAACACAAAGCCTTTTGGGTGTGTGGAGGCACAATCTGAAGCAAAGTTGAGCTGATTGAGGCCTAAAGCGGACAATATTGTGCAGGTGGGGTGGGTCGTTACATGGAACCTTAGAAAACCACTCTCGATCACTCAAAGAAAAGTAAGATGGCGTTAAGTTCACCGAGATAGTTTGGCGGAGTCAAATTCACCAATGAAATTAGGTTTTGTAGGAATTCAATTCAAATGAAGAATTGGGAAATCAAATATTTAATTTTAACGCACTTAATTAATTGAATTAAATGCAATGAAAAATTTAAACATGCATGAATTCTATTCTAGCTCAAATTCGGACTAAAACTCAAAGAACCTTTTAATGAATTAATTTGTATGTGGAACTAAAATATAATCAAGTATTCAATAAATGCAAGACATGAACAATAACATTTACCATGCAAAATAATCAATACTTACATTTAATTTAATTCAAACACATTAAACAAATCAATTTAAAAGAACCCAAAACAAGACTCACCTCATTGGGAGACTCAAACAAGCTTAAAGCTCAAATAAATTCAATTGAAATTTTGGTCTACAAAGTCTCCTTCTCTCTGTTGGATTTCCTTCGTTCTCAGTCTAGATATGGTGACGGCATCTTTGGTCCTTCTCTTCTTGTAAGATTGTGCCAAGAAATCTGTTTGAAACTCGGTATTTCTACGGTCATTCTCCTCTCTTTTCACTTGAACCTTCCTTGCAGACTGTCGAGCAAAATCAAGGTGATTTGTTGTCGTTTCCTACCTATTTTGAAACAACATAGTACTCGGTCATTACGTGGCTAACTTCAGTTGCCAAATCGGTTCCTTTCCACTCTGGTTTCAAACGCCAAAAGACCTTGCCGTTCTTGACTCCAGAGTTAGTACTCAATGGGACCCACAAGAGTGATGATGAGGCCACTGACATGGCACTTGAAGTGTGGTCCTCTCTTCCCTCTATCAAACCGTGCATAAATTTGTAGGGACAATTCATCAATCCGATACAATTGGGTCGACTCGTCTTCGATCGAGCTCGCATCGGGTTCATTGAGTTCAGTTCCCACATCACTTATCTCCTCAACCTATCCTTACAAAGTAAGAAAGTTGTAAGTTCCTGGTGTGCTAGAATGCTAGTCAAGACTGTACAATGAATATGATTTAAAATTAAATCAAACCTAAGAAGCACTTGCATTGTGTAAGCTCACTTGTAGATGAAATTCTTCTTGAAGATGTCTTTCCCAATGTGATGTCGATGTCGACGAAAATGTGCCTTTTATATGCTCAATCACAATCCTTGGGAGGGTTCTAGGATTTAAGATATGCCTATTGCTATCCTAGATGGTTTTTTCCCTCTCTCTCTCTCTTTCTCTCTTAATCACAATCAAGAAGATTGGATTTCAAATGATTTTCCTATGTAAGGTGCATAGAGAGGAGTGGGATCTCTGGAAATGCCTTGGATTTTTCTCACTAGAGTGTCCAACCAAAAGCGCAACAAGGTTTGGTGCTTAAATAGGCAAACCAGCAAATCCCGAAGTTACAACGGGCGATTGATCGTGCACCCACGATTGATCTTGTATTCAAATATAGTCATTGTAATGTGGCCGTTATACAGTAATTGTTTTCTAACAGCTAGAAAATGGTCACGCTCAATTGATCGTGACATGATTGGTCGTCCGTGTTTCTAGCGATCGATCGTGGGATGGCGAATGCATCGGCCTGAGACTAACTTGTCATGACAGTCTTAATCTCATCCAGGCCTTGGGCGATAGGTCGTGCGCCCGATGCATAACTGCCCTGTCTCGGCGATGGGTCGTGCGACCGATGCATCGTGCTCTATACCACACGAAGGGTCGCCGTACAATGGATGTTCATCCCAGGTTCCAGGCGATACATCGTGAAGGGCGATTGGTCGGCCCTACAATCAGACGAAGGATCGTCTGCACAATATGATGTCCGAAACTTGACTGTGAATGATAGTCCAAATTTACCTAAGACCAGGCGATCGATCCTATCTACAATTGGATCGGCCCTATCCCAGTGATGTATTGCCTTCATGGATGTATCGTCTTGGGACCTTAGTTTTTTGACAAACCATTTCCTACCAGAATCTTTGATAATCCTGACGATTGGTCGTATGACCACGATATATCATCCTTGCCCAATGACGATGGATCGCCAGAGACAATGTGTCGGCATACCAGTAAAACTGTTTTTACTTTTTGATTCCATTTGGTTCTGTTGGCTGTCAAAGATCATTAGACATGATTTATGATTTACCAAGATGTTGTCTAAGTCTAGTCCAGGTCATCCTAGGTGTGTTGGGTTCCACCTAAAGTAATCTATGGCCATTTTACCTTTGTGATTGTCATACACTGGGTGATGATGAATCTTTATTTGACCTTCCATCTTCAATGCTCTTGATTCAATCTTCATCACTCATTTGAGTCTTGTTCATATCTTCAACCTTTCGAGGCAATAGTTCACCTAAGTCATAGAATTGACAAATAGGTGACTCGACAAGCCGGAACACTAACAAAAGAGAATTTACTTCTCTTTAAAAGTTGCAACCTTGAAAGTTGCAACAATTCTCTTTCAAAGTTACAACAACTTGGACAACCAAGCCTCCCTTTCTTATAAAGAAATGCTTAAAAAGAAAAAAAGGAGGAAAAATGGGAAAATGGCTTGGACAACCAAGTACTATTCTTATTTGAGGTGTATTCAGTAAGTGGCACATATGTAGTATTGTAACACCCCACCCGCCCGAAAAGCAAATGGGGCATTGAAAGAGTCGAAAAGTCCAAACCAACGTGGGAACGTCCAAACCGTGGCTCCATCTTTTTTTTTTTTAAATGAATAATCCACAATAAATTATTCAGAGTTGCGAAAGATAAAATAATTATAATAGCCATGGACAAAAATTTCCTTATTCCCACATTAAATTCTCCATTCAACAGGTATGAGATTATCAAGCCAACCACAACTAAACCGAAATAATTTCTAAATGAGAATTAATAATTAATCTCACAATCTCACACCCAAGGAATAAAAATAACCCTTAAACCATAATAAAATCCAAATATAAATCCTCAAATGACACTCCATGTGTCTAACTTAAAACAAAACCATAAACCAAAACTAATTGTCTCTAAATAAAATCATAAATGTCCTAAGACTTTGCTCTAGCAGCTCCAAAAATCTTAAGTTTTCCTTTGAGCTTCACCTTGACCTAACTCCCGGGGAATTCCTGCAATGTAAGGTGAATTAGCTCTAAACCCAGTGAAGGAAACAAAGCACATACTTGTAGCATGTTTGAATATCATAGGAATTCCCAAACATAATCAATGTAATCATATATATATATATGCAATTACATTATTCATAATGCATGTAATGCAAAATGCCAACAATGATGCATGATACCCAATGCCATGCATCAAACAAAATCACCAAACTCCGATGTGCACATAAACGGTCACAAAGACCTAGCTCCTTGGCCAAAGCTGATTGTCAATATGACCTAGTAGTTACTGATTTGTTGTATAGACTCGATTGCCACCCTGTCACCAGTATCTGATTGTGTAACGCCCCATTCCACTATGGGCTTGTTATCTCCGAAACATCTCACAAAATAAGCAATAGTTATAACATGCATATTTTTATTGTTTTTGCAAATTAATAGTAGGATAATAACTGAAGTAAGTAAAGCACTACTAGTTCAAACGAAAAATAGTAGTGTAGGCATATGTTATTACAATTATTCTTAGAATCAAATGACGACTGAGTCGAACATGCAATGTTCTCTCAAACAACAAAAAGGGAAACAAGCTAAGCTATCTGTAAATGTCACCACCTAAGCCTGATCTTGGGACCTACTAGGTCCTGTCTCCATTGCAGCACCTGAAAGGCAAGGGGGATGAGCTCTGCATGTCCAATCAGAGATTTTTGGAAACACATATATATCACACATCACACATGATACACTACATACTTATTACAACATGAACTATCAAGGATATCTACATGCATGGTCCCGTAGACACTCGCGCTCAACCCGTTGTGCGGAAAACCAGCACGTACCCAAGATACCCTACAACCACCTTGAAATTCCCAATGTGCTAGTACACGATTGATCCTAGAGGGGAGGGGTTGGGTTTGTGAATAGGTCAATCTCAAATTGTTGTCCCTTTTAAAATTAACTTGATTGATTAGTCTAAGTGAGGGTGATACAATAATCAAGTAAGTGTGTTAGCAAAAGTGATTGGACAATCAATACAAGAAGTTAACTCTAACACCACAATCTTAAGGACAAACAATATAAAGTGGTTCGATTAACCAACCTACATCGACTATTAGGACTCGCCCAACATTGAGCTATCCCCAAATTTATATGTGGGGACTTACACCCTCACAATTAGAGTAGGAATTCCACCTCACTCAATCGGTTGAGACTTCCACCCACCACTGTACCAGAGACGACGCTCTAGAGTTTTTTATAGTGGTTCCGGAGTACGTCTCCTTAATCCACTTTTGGGTTGCAGGTTTTAAAACAATGTTAAAACCAATAAGCACTTGCCTTAAAGCTCTTTCTCGTTGATGATGTTTGCTTCTCAAAGATTCACTCAAGTTGTGATGACGCTCTTTCTTGTAGACTTTGTATAGCAATCACAGTTTCAATAAGACTAGAATAATTGGTTCATGTCCGAGTAGATGTTGTATCTTGTCTTCTTTCTTTCTCTCTCACAATCTTTATTCTAAGATTGGGTATTTGATTTTTGGTATAGGCACAAGAGAGCTGATCGTTCCTTAGAGTGTATGATTTTCTTAGTTCAGGGAAGATACACAAATGATCATACAACACCCATATTTATAGAGAAGTATTAACGGTCATTAGGACTGTCCAGGACAGACAGGTCGGTGGCACCGATGGGTCGGTGTTCATATTTATTACCGTTCAACCACCTGATTGTTGCGCATTAAATGCACTCCCAACGACATAATTACTTCCCGTCAACATGTCGGTGTCGCCTATGGGTCGATAGTCATGGTACCGATGGGTCGGTCCATATGAGAGGCTAGATCTGGGGCAACTCCATGCTGACAAAGTTTCAAGACAGAAACTAGTCAAACGCAGAACAACTATCGCCCTTTGCCGAGGGGTCGGTCATGTTACTCTCGATCGGTCTTGAGTCACCGAGATGTCTGTTTTCTTGAGAGCCTACTTTGGTTCATAGTCCAGGACTCACAAGTCTTTTACCAATGAGTCGTCGACCACGAGGGGTCGTTTAAGTTCATTGCCGAGGGGTCGGTGCATACGAGATTCTCTGTCAGGGGCATTCTCAGAATGATAGTTCTAAGTTCCATAACCTATGTCAAACTGGACTGTAACACCCCAGATTTTCTTTAGAGTACAAATATATTGGATTAGTCCATTTGAATTATGAATTAAATGAATTTGAGATTAAATGGTTGAAATAGGCATTAGATGGGCAAGGAAATGGGTCAATTACCTAATTAAGACCAATGGATCTTGGGTAAGCTTGATTTTAAAGTAATTGCGTAAGTTTAAATTAAATGGGTCAATTAACCACTTAAGACCCAATGGGTCATAGACGAGCTGATTTTAAAGTAATTGGGTAAGTTTAAAGTAAATGGGTCAATTACCCAATTAAGACCCAATGCATTAAAGTCCACCTCATCAAGTGAGGTGGCATGTGAGCGATGTGGCATGCATGTCATCACATGGAAGCCAATTAAGCAAGGTGCCACATCATCAATTGACATGGCCAAGATGGGACCCAAGTGCCATGTGGTGACCAAGTCACCACATGCATGGCCGACCATGTCATGGTTGACTTGGTCAACACAAGTGAGTTCAAGTGAATTAAGTTGTGGCTTGAGTTAAGAAGATGAAGAGTTTTCATCTCAAGGGGCATGAAACCAAAGGACTCATTGGGAAGTCAATGGGTCTCTTTGGCTTAAGGCAAAGGTCTCCCTGGTTAAACCAAGGGACACATTGGTTAAACCAAGCCATGATGAGGGAAAATGAAGGGTTTAAGATTGTTATACAAAAAGACACAAACCAAGGGACACTCCACACCCCTTGGCCGATTCCTCCTCATTGAACAAAGAATTCTCTCTTCTCCTCTCCTCTCTCTCCCACCTTTACCTCTATACTTGGAGATTTGGAAGAGCAAAGAAAGAAGAAGAAGGATTAAGGAAGAAAAGACAGATCAAAAAGAAAAGAAGGAGACGAAAAGAAGGTATGTTTAAGGCTTAGTAACATAGGAATGATTTCAAGGAAACCATAGGTTTGGCCATGGTGTGGCCGAACCCATGAGTTCCATAATTGATTTGAATGGATGGCCAAATTGTAATAAGGCCATGGAGTTGGAAATCCATCCAAGAAATGGTAATGGGTTGAAACTAAAAATAAGGTGATATTCGAATCCATGATATGATACTAAGAACTGAATGAATTATGGAAAAGACCCAAACCTTGGCTATGTAATGCCCCGCCCATTTTCACTCGCTTTCCTTCCAAAAAATCAGAGTCTATTTTTTTCTAATAATAAAGAGTGAGACAAAGAGCGGGACGTCACGACGCGAGCTAAGTCCGAACTTCTAAAGTCCGACCCTTAACTGGCCAACCCTATGTGTGCATGGACTAAGTCCATGAAAACGGTTCACACATAACAAAATAAACTTGAGGAATAAAATCATAACATGCGGAATTATAAAAGAACCAAGTTCTATTCCATTCAGATAGAACACTTGAACGAGAATGGAACCACCAAGGAGACCAATGACAGGAGCATGGTCTGGGACTTCCAGCAGCAATGCCCTCCTTACTTCAAAGGGAGAGAAGGGGTGGTTGGAGAGAAAATTGGCTAAAGAAGATCATTCAGATCCTGACCTTACTCAAGATTGCGAGTCATGCTGACAAGATTTTACTGGCCACATCACAACTGATTGATGATGCCGGTAAATGGTGGGAGGGGATAGAGAAGCAGCGAGCACTTCTTCCAGAAGGAGAGAGGACTGCAATGACTTAGAGCAGTTCTCAGCTACTTTCCTGAGGAGGAGAAGGAGCGCCAGACCCAGGCTTTTCTATCTTTGGTACAAGGTACCATGACGGTGGCAGAGTACCACCAGGAGTTTCTCAGTTTGTCTGTATATGCATTCTATATGGTGGACACAGAGTATCGAAGGGCATGCAAGTTTGAGTGGGGCCTCCGGCCTAGCATAAGGGCCAAGGTAACCATATTTAAAGCATCCACATTGGCACAGGAGGTCAGCAGGGCCACAATAGCAGAGTAAGAAATGGCTGAGTTAGTGCGTTTTGACAATCGCTGAGCTCAGAGTGGGAGGGGTATATTTAAGCCCACTAAGAGGTTTCGACCGAACTCTAACAGACCCTCACCATCCACTGGGTCAACAGGGGGCTTTCGACCCAATCATCCCTCCCCATCTGCATCAGTCACTCAGGCTCCCAGAGGGGTGAACAACTGCTTCCATTGTGATCAGCCGAGCCATTTTAAGAGGGAATGCCCACAACTCAACATACCCTCATATTCCAGAGGTTCATCTCGTCCACCAGTTAGGCCAGCTAATTCACGAGGAGGCAGGACATCTAATCAGGTTGGACGGCCGCCTACAGGATCTGGACGGTTATTCACCTTAGCACCTCCAGCAGCAGAGGATCACTCTGTGATTCAAGGTATGGCGGTAGTCAGTAGTTCCTACGCCTTTGCTTTATTTGATTCTAGAGCATCTCACTCTTTCATATCTGCTGCATTCATATCTGCAACTGGAACTTTAGTACAAAAACTATCCACATCACTCACCATTGTATCCCTCGTCGGAGACACATCATTGGGGCTTATATGCACAACAGTGAATACTGAACTCGCAGGACTCAGATTTGAGTTCAATTATTTGGTACTCGATATGTCAGAATATGATATTATCTTCCGCATGGACTGGTTGGCTAGTTTTAAGGCCAACATTGATTGCTATAGCCGAAGAGTGACATTTTGGTCACCCGAGGGAAAACAACATGTGGTACGTACTGACAAACAAAGCAGACTGCAAGAAGGGTTGAGTCATCTGGTACTGAACAATATCAGAATCAACAAGGAACCCGTGGCTGAACTTCCAGAAATAGTAAAAGACTATGCGGATGTATTTCCAACAGAACTCCCTAGCTTGCCTCCCATGAGGGAGATCAATTTTGAAATCAAGTTGTATCCTAGCATTGCACCAGTGTCATTACCACACTACTGGATGGCACCAGTGGAGATGTCCGACTTAAAGAAACAGATTGATGAACTGCTTAGACTGGGGTACATTCGGAACAGTACATCAGCTTGTGGAGCTCCGGTGTTATTTGTGAAGAAAAAGGATGGTTCGCTCCGTATGTTGGTGGACTACCGAAAACTGAACCAGTTGACAGTCAGAAACAAGTACCCTCTACCTAGGATCGATGATTTATTTGATCAACTTAGAGGTTCCAGTCATTTCTCTAAGATTGATTTGATGTCCGGATATCACCAAATCCGGGTTAGGGAGGAGGATATAGAAAGATAGCCTTCAGAACGCGGTATGGACTATTTGAGTTTGTAGTCATGCCGTTTGGACTCACCAATGCATCAACTGTGTTCATGGATCAAATGAACATGATCTTCCGTCCTTACTTGGACCAATTTGTCATTGTATTTATTGATGACATTTTGGTATATTCCAAAACTCATGAAGAACATGTTGAGCACCTGAGGATAGTTTTGGATACTTTGAGGAAGAACAAGTTATATGCAAAAGCCAGCAAGTGTGAATTCTGGCTACCCAAGGTACTTTCTAGGGCATGTTATGTTAGAAGAAGGTATAATCGTGGATCCGGCTAAAGTGACGGCAGTGGGAGAATGGAAAGCACCAAAGAATGTAACCGAGATCCGTAACTTCTTGGGATTGGCTGGTTACTACAGGAAGTTTATCATAGACTTCTCCAAGATTGCATCTCCACTGACTCGACTCACTCAGAAAGGAGTCACATTTGTGCAACTAGAGATTTGAAGAGCTAAAAAATAGACTTACAACGGTTCCTATCTTAATTTTGTTGGAAAGAGGAAAGGGTTATGAGGTAGAATGCGACGCTTCAGAAGAGGGACTGGGGTGCATCCTCAGTCAAGATCATCTTGTGGTGGCTTATGGTTCAAGACAATTGAGAATACATGAACGTCTCTATCCTACGCACGATCTTGACCTAGCCGCAGTATTCTTCGCTCTCAAAAGCTGGAGACATTATCTATATGGCGAGAAATTTGAAGTGTTTTCAGATCATAAGAGCTTGAAGTACTTGTTTGATCAGAAAGACTCAACATGAGGCAGCGTAGAAGGATGGAATATCTGGCGGATTATGAGTTCGCACTTCGTTATCACCCTGGCAAGGCGAACAAGGTGGCAGATGCCCTCAGCCGTATATCACATGCATCAGTGGTATGTTTGATCAGGACAGAATGGGACATGTTGAATACCATACGAGAGTTCAACTTATATATCAATAACCATGGGAGTATGTACAATTTGATCATACGGTCCAACATGGTTACTAAGATTGAACAGGAACAACGGACAAACCCGGAAGTGGATGAGATATGGGCCAAGATGTCTACTGGTGAAGTCATACCGGAATGGGAGTTACGACCAGGACAAGGTCTTGTATTCCGAGGAAGGATATATGTACCAAAGAGCTGCAGAAAAGAATTACTAGTTGAGGCACATCATACCAAACTCTCTATTCATCCGGGCAGCACTAAGATGTATCACGACCTGAAGAGACATTACTGGTGGCACAAACTCAAGAAGGATGTGGCAGAATTTGTGGCTCATTGCTTAACGTGTCAGCAGGTTAAGACGGAACATCAGAAGCCACCAGGGTTACTCAAACCCTTACCAACGCCGGAATGGAAATGGGAACACATTTCCATGGATTTTGTTACAGGGTTGCCAAGGTCTTTAAAGGGCAACGATGCGATATGGGTCGTGGTAGACCGACTGACCAAGTCTGCACATTTCATTCCCATTAAGATGACAGACTCATCTGAGACTTTGGGTCGGCGGTATATCAGGGATATCATTAGATTGCATGGTATACCTCAGACTATTGTGTCCGATAGAGATGGTCGATTCACTGGCAGAGTATGGCAGAGCATGCAAGGGCACCATGGGAATAGACTTATTGACTAGTACAACATTCCACCCACAGACTGATGGTCAGTCTGTGAGGACAATACAAACACTGGAGGATATGCTGATAGCATGTATGCTAGATTTCAAGGGTGGATGGGAGAATCACTTGCCGTTGGTAGAATTCTCATACAACAACAGTTACCAGGCAAGCCTCCAGATGGCTCCGTTTGAGGTATTATATGGTAGACCATGTAAATCACCTGTGTGCTGGATAGAGGCTGGTGAGTCTACATTGATTGGACCTGAGTTGCTTGCAGAGACTACAATGCAGATACAATTGATACAGCAACATCTATTGACTGCGCAAAGTCGTCAGAAGAGCTATGCTAACAAGAGGAGGAGATTCCTTGAATTTGAAGTGGGAGACATGGTGTTCTTGAAAGTCTCACCACGAAAGGGACACATGAGATTTAGAAAGAAAGGGAAATTATCGCCAAGATATGTGGGACCGTTTTCAATCATAAGAAGGATGGGGGACGTGGCTTACCAATTGGCACACCCATCACAGTTGGCATCTTTACACGATGTGTTCCATATATCGATGTTAAGGAAGTATAATCCTGATCCTTCTCATGTACTGAATATACAAGACATAGAGGTCCAGAGCGACGTGACATACGTCGAAAAGCCTGTCCGAGTGGTGGACACAGAACAAAGGGTATTACGGAACCGAGCGATCCATTTGCCAAGGTGGTATGGGATCGACATGGCATTGAGGAAGCCACATGGGAACTCGAGTCGGAAATGAGAAAAGCTCATCCTGAGCTATTTATGTAAATGTTTGAAACCCTATTTCACTCGATTTTCGGGACGAAAATTTTAAAATTAGGGTTGTATTGTAACACCCCGGATTTTCAAGTTATTAATATATATGAAAATTACCCATTTAATTTGTGAATTATTAAATATGGAACTTAGATGGGTAAAGTATTGGGTCATTGCCCAATTAAGACTCAACGGTTTTGGTAAATGGTTTTGAATAAATTAAATGTGGCTGAATTAATTAGTAATGCAATACTATATGAATTAGAGAAAGATTGTGCATGGCCGAATATTGGATTTGCTTACCCAAGAAGATGTTTAAAAAAATTAAATAAAGATTACTTAGGCCGTGTATAGGGATTTTCCATATCTATGTGATGCGCATAGGATCATTTTAAAAAGGGGTATTTCCTTAATTAGGAATGGCATTAAGGGAGTTGCTAAGAGGGGCGCATGGCACCTTCTATAAGAGGTAATAAGAGGAGCACACGGCAATGGCAAATTCAGCAAGGGCCGCACGGCCCTTAGGGGGAATTGTTATCTTAAACACCTTCTAAACTATGATCAAGAGAAATTTTATAAAAGAAAAAGGGGAGGGACGAACGGCTCACATACACATTCATAGCCGAATTTTCTCTCTTTCTCTCAAATTCTCATTCTCGGCATTATCGAAGGAAGAGAAGGCAGCCAGTAAGAGGGAAAGATCAAGAAGGAAAAGAATTGGAAGAGAAAGAACCAATCAGAGCGAAGGAAAACCGAAGGAGTCGCTGACCAGTTAGTGTTATGATATTTTTGTTTAAAGAAAAGAACCATAGTATTCGGCCATGGTGTATGGCCGAACCCCATGGAAGAAAATTGAGGAAATAATCATGGAATGTTAATGGAAAAGATGGACCATAGGGTTCGGCCATGCATGGAGGGACTTTGGTGATTTTATGGAAAGACATGATTAATTTTTATGGGTTGAAAACCATGAAGAATATTAGTTATTTTAATGGAATTGGAAGATGAAAATCATAGGTGTAGGTTTATGATTTTAAAGGGTTTAAAATGGAAAGAGATTGGCTATATTTTAAAAGGAGTTATCATTTAGTTTAATGGAAATAATGATTTCCATGAATGAGAATTAGGGAACGATTATGATAATTTTTAAATGGATGTATGGTTGATGGTTTTTGGATACATGGAATGTTATTGATAATTTTTAAAGAGAGGATCTTGAACCATAGGGTTCGGCCATGGTGTATGGCCGAACCCCATGGAAGTTATCATTAATTTAGAAAGTGAATGGAAAAGGATGGATTGTCTCTATTGGTGAGGTTCGGCCATGGTGTATGGCCGAACCTCACAAGGGTTTATTTTTGGAAGGTGGAGATTAAATTAGAAAGTTCTAATTATGGACTTTCTAATTATGGAAGGAACCTTAAATTATGGATTCAAGAATGGAATTGCTAAATTTAGAAAGTTTCTAATAAAGGATGCAAGTATAGACTTATGGTTTATGGACCTAAGATGGTGAACCATTTAAAAGAAAAGTTGGAAAAGAAACATCAAGGGTTCGGCCATGGTGTATGGCTGAACCCCATGAACTTGTTAATGGGCCATGTTTGGGTCTTTGTATATTTTTAATGAATGGTTCACCAAACCAAGGGATGAAGGGTGAGAATAATGAAATTATAACCTTGGATGGCAATATGGTAATTATGTAGAATTAATGGACCTATGTTTTAGAACTCAAACATAAGTTGATGGAATCAATGGCAATTTTGTAAATATCGCCTAAATTGAAAGATCATGGGTTCGGCCATGATGAATGGCCGAACCTCATGAGATGGATTTGTGGATCAAGACATGGACTTAGGCATTTGTTAATGGAGGAAAAGATTGGATTATGGGTTATGTTAGCCATGAATGACATTGTTGTAAATATAAGTAAAAAAAAAAAATGAAAGATCATGGGTTCAACCATGGTGTATGGCCGAACCCCATGAGGATTGTGTTTATGACTTAAACATTGTTGTAAATCAAGTGGGACTTGGTTTTAATTGATTGTTATATTATAAGGTAACGGGACCTCACAAGGTGTGTATGATCGTGAACGGTTACCGAACGAAAGACGCAAGGACACGTTAGTGATCTTTGGTAGGATTCCACCTCTTTGAAACCATGGGTTGAATTTACAATGTTTTATCTTATTTTGATGAATTTATATTGCAAAGAATATGTTTCAAAATGTGAATTTTAAATGCTATGTTTATATGATAAAATAACATGTATTGGATATGTTTCAAAATGTGATTTTAAATGCTATGTTTATATATTAAAATAGCATGTGTTGGATATGTTTCAAAATGTGATTTTTAATGCTATGTTTATTTGATAAAATAGCATGTGTTTCATTGGCATGGCATGGGGTGAAGGATTTGTAACCAGAGGGGCCACACTCCGTCGGGGCGTCCGAAAAACCTATGTGGGATACATTGATGTGCTTTTCCATCAGGAAGAAACTTGAGGGTCCACACTCCGTCGGGGCGTCCGAAAGACCTATGTTGTGGGTACTTTATGTACATGTGATGGGTGGAACTCATTGCATTTGTCATCATTGCATGGCATGGTTTATATGGTTTTGACAATATGATATTATTATATGCATGTTTTATACTAACCATGTGTTAGCCCTAATTGGAATACCTACTTGGCGCGTTGTTCTAACGTCCTACTTCTACCCTAGTGGATGACACAGGAAACCAGGGTAACGATGAACGCAAGGAGGGCCAAGCATAGGAGCTTGGATGATTTAGTTTATATTTTGAATAAAGTTACTTATGAACATGTATTCGAGTAACTAGTTTTCGGGAATGTAATAACTTAGATGAATTTGCTATGGTTGGATGTTTTATTGGATAATTATGATATGATAACTATGATTAAGGATTTGACATACTTTGCTATCTAAATGGAATAGAACTTGGTTCTATTATAATTCCACATATTATGATTTTATTCCACAAGTTTATGTTGTTATGTGTGAACCGTTTTCATGGACTTAGTCCATGCACACATAGGGTTGGCCAGTCAAGGGTCGGACTTTAGAAGTTCGGACTTAGCTCGCGTTGTGAAGTCCCGCTCTTTGTCTCACTCTTTATTAATAAAAAAAATAGACTCTAATTTTCGGAAGGAAAGCGAGTGAGAAAGGGCGGGGCGTTACAGGCTAGTGGTAGAGTGAATTTTACTAATTAAAGTATGAAAGATGAAATCCATTTTTAGATATGATAAAGGATGGATTTCATGAAGAAGGGTTTAACCATACATGCAAACAAAAGGATCTGACACAAGATTCAGTCGACTGAATCGTACTAAACTTGCGTTGGCAAAACAAACAATGGATATCTGGGTATTTCAGCCGACTGAAAGTGTACAGACCGAGCACATAAGGGATATCTGGGTGTTTTAGTCGACTGAAAGTACACTGGCTAAACACAGATGAGATCTATTGGTATTTCAGTAGACTGAACATATACGTACCAAACAAGTAAGAGATCTGGTGTGTTTCAGCTGACTGAATCTGTGATTCAATAGATTGAAGGTATACTTACCAAAATTTAAACAATTTGTTGTATTTCAGCCGACTGAATTTATACTGGCCGAACACACAAATGATTTGATCCAAAGTTAGTCGACTGAATCTGTAATTCAGTTGACTAAATGTGTACTGGCCGAGAACACATAGGATTTGACCTAAAGTCGGCTGACTGAATCTGTGATTCAGTCGACAGAATGTGTACTGGCCGAGAACACATAGGATTTGACCCCAAGTCAGCCGACTAAATCTATGATTCCGCTGACTGAATTTTATGATTCAGTAGACTGAAAGTTTATCGGTAGAGCACAGAAGGTATCTGGGTGTGATTCAGTCGATTGAATCGCAGATTCAGTCTACTAAATTATAAATTTTGATTTTTGGATTATCTTCCAGAGCCTCTTGTAGGGTGTAAAGAGTGATGAAATTAAAATAGAAAATCAAATTAATATATGTGATTGAATTTGATAAGGTAAAGAGATTCGCAAAAAGAGGTTGTGATTCGTTTCGACGCGATCATTAACATTATCTTCACAAGACAACAAGGATAGTGTACTGACATTGGTAGGATTCCTACCTTATTGAGAACACAATGGAATATGATATGATACTGGTTTTACTTCAAATATGATGATCACTTTGATTATACAAATTGTGTATGTTTATAAACTGATTTTCAAATGATGTGATATGTTTTAAATGAAATGACATTCTTACATACATTTTCTCATGCATGGCATGGGAGGGAACACATATGACCAGCAAGCCATGTTCTGAGCGGTCGAACATGACTTGGGCTTGAGACTAGCTTGTATGAAGCTATGTGAACTATTGAGATTTGGCCTTGTCCGGGTTTGATAGAAATAGGTACGGCATGATTTGGGTCAAAGAGCTCCTGGAAAGCTCCCGAAACCCTGTGTAGAGGGAGGAGTCCACACTCCATCGGTAATCCCAATTAATTTGTGGATGGGTATACAGTGACCTGGTGATGCTGCCACAAAATACTGCGAACGTAATTGGCCAAGTAAACCTTGATATGACGATTTGTCAAGGAAATCATTGATATTTATTTATGATGTGATTGGATATGGAAATTGGGTGAGAGATCATTTGGCATTGACACGCATAACATGACACATAATTAAACATGATTATGATATGGACATCATGCATTGTTTTTACTACATTATGAGATGTTTTGCCAATATAATATGATGTATCTACATTGATTTATATTATTCCTATGTGTACCATAACCGTACTCGGAATACCTACTGGGCATGTTGACTAATGCCCTACTTCTACGCTATAGATGATAGAACAGGGAATGGTAATGAAAAGAACGACAGACCGGAAGGGAGCCAAGCATAGGAGCTTGGGAAAATTATAGCTTAATTACTCAGTTTTAATTTCAATGATGTATTGGGAGAACTATATTTTGGATTGTAATAACTTAGACTTATTTACTATGGCTTGATGATATTTAAGTTGATTTCAAGTATATGGTGATTGGCTTTCCTTGCCTTATAATGATCAGTATATGAATAATATCTTATTCATATAAGTAATTCTACAAGTATTCAGAAAAACGTGTGAAATGTTTTAATGGATTTAGTCCACGCACACGTAATGGTGGCCAGTTAAGGGTCGCGTTTTGGTAACTCGGACTTGACTCGCGTTGTAGCCTCCCACTCTCTCTCACTCGTTTTAAAAAAAATATATTCTCTGATTTTGTGAAGGTGGGAAAGGGCGGGGCGTTACATGGACGACCAGTCCTTGACCACGATGGGACGGTCCTGTCTCCACCGAGGGGTCGGTGAGATAGACTAGTCGAACTGACAGTGAACATAATTCATTTTTCAAGTTTATTTCATATTCACTGTATAATAACCTCTTTAGGCCTTATATGATTTTATCATTTGTTCAACTAAGGCTAGGGATAGTCCTTCTCTTAGGTATGGGTTCCACCTAAAGTCATCTATGACCATAATACCTTTTTGTAATTGCCATTACAATGAGCTTTGAGCCTTTGGTGGAGCATGATCTTCTTCCTTGATCATCATGAGTCTTCAAACTTCTTTTAGCAAATGCTTCTTCCCGAGTCATGGAATTGACAAATAAGGACTTGGCCAAGCCGAGGCACTAACACACCCTACCTTTAGGGCCACCTCTACGGAGGTCCACACACCCCACTGACCAGTACCAAGAGTCGCGAATCATATCCTAACCTACACATGGGCAAACAAATGGTCAATCCAACAAGCCCAAGGGAGATCAGCCTCAACTGTAACATCCCTCGACCGGTGTGTGGGCGAACCAACATTCAACACTCTCGGTCACCTGGGGATCATTCACAACAACCATATCCCTCGGCCAACATGGGGGCGAACAAACATTCAACCCACTTCGCCTGTCAACACCGCTAGCTGTCATATGGGTGAACAAACACTCAACCAATCTGGCCTTACGGGATCCATAACTACCATCTCCTCTAGTCTATACATGGACGAACAAACACTCAACCCACCTGACCACCTAGGATGTCATTTTGGATGATCAGTCCTTGACCACGATGGGTCGATCCTGACTTCACCAAGGGGTCGGTAAGATACGACTGGTTGAGCTGACTGTGAAATCAACATACATATTTCCAAGTTGGGTTCCAATTCACTATCAAGCTTCCTCTCTAGGCTTTTTATGATTTAACCATTTGTTGCACTAAGCCTAGGGATAGTCAGTCCTCTTTGAGGTGTGGGTACCACCTAAAGTCATCTATGTCATATTACCTATTTTGTGATTGCCATAACGATGAGTTTCAATCCGGTGGAGCGTGATTTTCATTCTTGATCACATTGGGTCTTAAGCTTCTTGCAAGTGCTTCTTTCCGAGTCATGGAATTGACAAATATAGGGACTTGGCCAAGCTGAGGCACTAACAGCGACATTGGGGACGACACACTGTAGCAGATGCGGTTAAAATGCTGCTAGGAAAAAATGGGTACTTATAGGATTAGGGATTTTTGATTTAGGGTTGGGAAAAGAGGGCCTGGTCAAAAGAGGGCCCGCACAAATTTGTAGTCCAATCTGGGGAAGAGGCCAAAAAAAAAAAAAAACAGTAAAAATGTCGCTCGGGGAGATTTTAGGAAAACATTCTTTTATATATATAATCTGGTTTTATTTTATTTATTTTGAAGATAAAAACCTCAAAAAGCGCAAAATAAAAATTTTGAAACCCAATGTGTTTTCAAAAGTAAATCTAAAACCCAAAAAAAAATCTGATGTCGAACATAGGGGGAGAAAACCGTGTGATTTTCAAACATTTTTCATGACAATATTTAACAAGTCAAAAATTACCAAAATTTCCTTTGAGTTCACGAACTCGAAATCAGGCAAACTAGGGCCCACCAAGAATCCTACACTCTTTCAACTATTACTAAGACCCTAAAAACCAACTCGGAGATCCCTAGATCTTTTTACGATCTCAAAATATCGGGTCGAGTTGTTACAGATTGTTATAAGAAGTGACCCTATCCGGTCATGAGCAGCTAATGGTCATAGAGGTCCCCCCCTCTGGACATCAACTTAGTCAATGGTCTTAGAGGTCTCCCCTCTGGTCATCAATTTAGTCACAAGGACTCGAACTCATTGGTCGTTTGTTGGTATCTAGCCCGAAGGCTACAAACAAAAATCTCCAACACCCATCCAACCATGGATGCTCATGCATAAATGCAACGCATATAAAATCCATGCATGAATTCCATGACCAATAAAATGCAAATATGGAGATTATCATATATATATATATATATGATAATGCCATAAATAAATCTATAAATTTATTTAACATGATCAAAGTACCAAAATTAAATCCAAAGCACATATATTTCCAAAATAACATGTGCATGAAATTGTGGCTCAAAATACAAGGCATAACAACACCACCAATAATCCATAACACTAATAAGCATGGCGCCAAGTTCCAATATTTCACCAAAATTCCAAAATGTAGCACATAACATTCCAACAAAATTTTCTAAATACGTACATTGAGTTTTTCCAACAAGGTAAACAGGTAATGTCCATAAGTCCGGGCAGACTAAGATACCCACTGGGTCAAGACATTTAGCCATAAAATTTTCCCATTACATTATGTGAGATGCACAGGAACTTTGCCTGTTTCATTACAAATTCCCAGTCTTTTTTTCTAAACACAGTCTATGTATTCAATCACACCATAATAGGATTCATAAACAATCATGAATTCAATAAAATAACATGAAGTGAATTGTTCTCCTCACATGTATAAACAAAATATGTAAGTGTGTTATTTCCTCATCTAAGATTTGTGAAGTGCACAAACGCTAAAAACCCAAACTTTTGCAACTAGCCTTAACCCAAATTTGTTGCAATTAAATTTTAAGGTTTTAAACTAGTACAATTTATTTTTTTTAGACCATTAACATCAAACGAGTCCATCAGTTAAGACTGCTATGTTTCAGCCCCAACTATAGTCCCAAAATCCAATGTTTTGAACAATTGTTCTGAGTTAAGTTAAGAACCGAATAGTGCAAAATTTTGTCCTTATTTGTAGAAATTTCTGGAAACAACAAAATTATACATAAACTCTCATATTTTTATAGTAGATATTCTTTCAACGAGGATTCTAGAAATATCTAGATTGGTTCAAATGGAGTTTCCTAACCCGAGTTATGGCTATTTTAATACAACACTTACACTGTCAATCAAATTGCAGTCTATAAACAAAATTTCAGTTTGTAGACAATATTTGACCCATCAAATAAACTTTAAAAATTCTCAAATTTTTATTGGAGATAGGTCTGCTCGTTAGCTTGACAATGAACACAAATTTTGCACTATTTCGATGTCCACAAGTCGAGTTATGATTTATTTAGTGGACTATTGCATAACTGTATTACAGACCTAAGCTTAAAATTTGGTCTTACTTGCAAACCAGATTCTAAAATCAATCCTCACTTAATAATTCTAAAATTTTAATTGTGAGTATATCTCTCTGTCTAGTTTCCAGAAATATAAATTTTCAATTTTATGAGTTTGGATGCCTCAGATATGATTTTTCTCGCGATGACACGTAGAAAACAACAGTTCTGAGTCTGGAATTTAGCCTTGCATGTCCCGCTATTTAAATATGGTTTCAAAACTCCACCAAATAATTTATAGAGATGTAGAATTTATCCATGGAGAATTTTGATGGTTTATAATTCCAAAGAAAATCAGGTTTTCCATCCATAAGATCGAAATTCCAAAGTTTCACCCCATGATAATCGAATTTTGCAATTTAATTCCATAAACCATGATAACCAAGTTTTAATCAACTCTAACATAATATTTTTCTTCTTCCTCTAAACCCTATTCGAATTTCATAATTAATGGAAGAAGAATTTAAGAAGAAATTGGGGAAAGGAAAAGAATAAATTCGAACTTACTTGAGGGGAGGAGAAGAAAACTCTAAGATATGAGGATGCTCTGCAATTTTTACCCAAACCAAAGAGACTATGAAATTCATCTAATCCTATCTGGATAGAGAATATTTATAGGCTTTGGAAAAATTTTGTTGTAGATAAACACCCTTGCCTCCTTTTTCCAAATTCGTCCCTCCTATGGGTAAACCAGTCATTATTTTCCTACTAAGTAGGTGCCAAATTTGGAATGACCTCCTTTAGCCAAATTCCAATTTACTCTTGTTTATCCTGGGACTTTCGACCAAGGCATGTGGGTCCCAAAGGTCCACACGAAATTGGTGATAAAGGGGTATTTTATTTCCAAATTTTGGTTTCCCAGTTAAATTCTCCTATTTTCAAATTTATCCAATTAAATTGAAATAAAATTTTCCAATTACATTAAAATTAAAATTTCAAATTTCCTATCTGAGGGGAAGTGTCTGCAGAGGGTTTACAACAAATTTCTAATTTTTCTATTGTGTTTCCAAAATTAATTTCATAAATTAAACACACAAATCGAAAATTTACCTCCTACCCAATCAAATTACTCTACCCGTTCTAATGATCTGTTAAATTGAGTCCGGTCACTACAAATATCTACTTTTTTTTTTCTATGTAATTGATTTTTATTTTGACATTATTTTCTATATTTGTTACTCTACAATTTTATATTTAAAAATTATGGCAAAACAAATATTGGATGAATAACGTAAAATATGTTAGATTGGATCACATATTAAAATCTTTTGCATCTAAAGACTTTAATTCTATTGAGATTAAATGTGTAACAACGTTCTCCTAAAACCAATCTTTATGAGACATTCATGCAAATAGCTTGATGGCTGCACTTGGACCATATGAATGGTTGAGTTTTAAAGGCCTGGTTTGTATATAATGCCTATAAAATCTTATCTTGATTGAATTAGTAAAATCATTCTTCTTGAGCCCTCAAATTTTCAACTTTATCTAACAACAAAATTTCATCAAGTTAGATCAATAACCTTTAAAAGTTATATTAGTGTCAAATTGGGTACAAGTGCAATTCATGAAGAATAGATAAGTGTGACGGAGGAAATGAACATTGAGTTGAATTTCCAAAGAAAAATGTAAAAAATTGTTGATTTGAGTTGAAAGTTCTTTAAGTGATGTAGAGTGTTGAGGAAGAAAACCTTTAGAAAGATAAAGAACGAGTTTTCCCTTGTCCTTAAGCAGCCAATGGGCATGCCTTGAGATTACATGGATGAATAAGTTTGGAAGTCCTTAGCTTGTACATAATGCTTAAATTTTTTCATATTGATTGAAATAGAGAAATCATGTTTTTTAAAGCCATTAGAATTTCATATTTATATAATGGTGGAAATTCATCGAATTAGATATGGACTAAAAAAAGTAGAATTAAAAAAATTAGAGCAAACAAATATATTCACTTAAGAATGAGATGGGTTCTACAATTCCAATGGATTTCCTTCCTAATTAATGGACTAACAAAAGGCTACACAAGCCAAATGCAAGTGCTTAATGATGCATGAGTTATACCATACAAGCAAAAAAAAAATGAAATCAAATGTAAGAAAGGTTTAACCCAAATGAGCAGAAAACAAAAAGGAGCAAGACCAAGAATTATGAGATAGAAAAAAAATACTCTAACCTAATAAAACCTTAAAGATGAACAAGGACACTTGAGTTCACTACTCCCTTTGGTCACTCATAACTCACAAGGACAAAATTGGATCCTTTTCCTTTGAGAAGAGTTTGGATTTCTAATTGAAGTTCTGAAATCTTCTCCGTTCATCTGCAACTGCCATTGAAGGAAAATGTTCGCTTATTGGCAGGTGCCTTCAGTTGTCTTAGAGCACCTGCAACAATCTTCTTATAGCTGTGAGATAACGCAAATGATTGATAACATAAGCTCCCTCACTTATAATGAACCCTATCTTGGAACAGGTGCTCATGCACAATCTTCCAATGAGAATCAGCCACGTAAGGATAGTATCTTAAAACAACAAAAATTATAATCGACTAAACCTCAACTTCGAGCTCAATAACACTCTTTATCTTTGAAATTCTTCTACCGCAGGTCGTGAGAAAGTTGCATGAGTGGCACAATTTCTTTATTTTTTTATGACTAAAGAGAACTCCAAACAATACTTTCGACATAAACCCTCCTAAACCTCACAGGAGATGTCTTACATCCACTCAGGATGCTCCTAATTTAGACCGTTAGGACTCGAACTAACGACCTCTTCCTTTCTAAGGTAGGAGGTAACCAGTTGAACTACCCAACATTTGATGTCACAATTTCTTTATTTAGTATTGGTTATAAAACATTCATATTTAATTTCTGTTTCTTTATTTAATATCGATTATAAAATATTCATATTTAATTTTTGTTACAGAGAAAAAAAAAAAATTAGGCGCATTACTCATAGTTTGCAGAGACTGCTCCTATTACAGATTGATCTTTTGTTTTTTAGTACACTTAGTTACTTTTCTTCAATTTTGTGAATTACTTTTCTTTAGTTTCGCTATTTCAAGTTGATGTTGGAAGTCTTAGTTAATCAATACATATTGGACTTTTAATAGATATTCTTTCATTGATTATTTACTTCAACTAAAAATAGACTTAGATTTGAATTGATAGAAATCTGATCTAAATCTAGTCAACAAATGACTATAGTAAAAATTTGAAAAACTTTTACCTTTATGACCTTTGATTTTGTCCAAAACGTTAATTTTTTATAATGATTAATTCTCAATAATTAAAATCATAAGATCACATTATAAAAAAGGGTGGTCATCCTAACACGGGTGTTATCTTTTAGGAGGTACGGGTTTTATTTAACTTTCCATTTTGCCCCTCATCTATCCCCAGAAATCTGTTCACTTTCCAGTGAATCGGTGCACCGGACAGGTGCACTGACCGGATCACTTGGAAATCAGTGAACCGATTTCTTGAGAGTCCAAATCGGTGCACTAATAAGATCATTTTACACTTAAATCGATTCACTTTTCAGTGAATCAATTCACTCATCGGTGCACCGGACAGTGCACCGATGAGTGAACCGATTTATTGAAAAAGTGAGCCGATATCTGCGAATAGAGACAAAGTGAGAAATCTGAAAAATTCGTACCTCTTGAAAGATAACGCCCGTGTTAAGATAACCACTCTATAAAAAATATTTTAAACTAATTATGAACTTTACATCCATATACATATATGAACTTCAACGTAATTCAGATCCATACAATCTCTCTTCTACTTTATTTCCACTCTAGAGTCTAGTCAGCATTGCTTAGTGAAATATGTGTGGCAAATTAATCACATGGCAAATTAATCATGGTCTTACGCGTATATCACCTCATCCCTAGTGATGTCACTGTGCCTAGTGGCATAGGTGTCATGTCGCACCAAATTTCTTTGATACAGATCTTAATTTAAGAGAAATTATTTATTGTAAATTAGTTTATTAAAATTAGTGCAAGTCTTTATTTCAGTTGTTATAAGTAAAAAAATTTAAAATGTTTTAAAAATTTCATTAATAATGTAAAAGATGTTATTAACGATTCACATTAATTCATTAGGAAGTAGGAACCACTTCACATCAGATTATTTATTTTTTCATCAATCTATATAACTGTACAGCCTACCATTCGATAGAAATTGAGTTTGATGAATCAAAAGTCAAACATATCTTATTTTATTTGTTCATCTAATGATAGAATTGGATTTTCATGCATTTTTAATTTAATCGGTCAGTTCATCAAATGGCCAATTCAACATATTCATATGAAGTTATTTGTAATGAAAAATATTAGTGCATAGTCAATCGTCTTTCAGGTGTTCCTGTGGGGTCAGGAGGGTACGCTGGATGATGAAACTCTCACCTAAGTCACCGTAAGTGAAATCCTCCCCAGTCCCCACAAGAGACATCTTCTCCTCCGCTTACTGTATAACGACCCGACCCATTTTAATGGATCATTAGAATGGGTAGAGTAATTTAACCGAATAGATAGCAATTTTTTAATTTTTGTGTTCAATTTGAGAAATTAATTTTCGAAAACACACTGGAAATTTAGAAATTTAATAATGGGTCCCCCATCTACAGACACCTCTCCTAAAGTAGAAATTCACGAGTATATTTCTTTTGAATTTGGTGAGAATTTTTTGGAAAGATAAATAAATAAAATAAATAAATTCCAATATATGTGAAATAACCATTTTGCCCATGCCTTGGACAAAAAGTAGTGAGTATTTAAATTATTTCAGAATGCTTATTCACTATTTATCTTCTCCTTCCATTTCTCTCATTGGTGGAAATTTCGAACTCTCAAACCTTTTACACGTTTTTGCCTAGAGAGAATCCTAAAACTCCTCTCCCATACACATTGGAGGCCTTACTTGTTTAGCAAATGGGTCTTAATCCCATGATTTTAGAAAAGCAAGTCCCGAGTTAGGTGAGGAAACTCCTTGGCCAACCACTCCTTTCCTCATTCCTTCTTTTTCTCTCTTTCTCAAGTTGGAAACATCTCCTTATTAAACACACTACCTAGAGGCCTAGGACGGGCTCAATAGGGCCAGAAAATCGAGTTAATGGGCCAGTGTCGGTTTGACCAATAGGGGGTTTATAAGAGGGAGCTTACCCCTAACCCAACACAACACGTTTTGGACATGTGAATGAGGCCGGACCCAATGTAAAGCCGTGTGGGCCCAGAGCAGACAGTATTGTGCGGGTTGGATTCGGGTCAAGTCATTACAAATGGTATCAGAGCCCAAGGTTCAAACCCTTTGCCTGTATGGACCCCTTATCCCCCCTCCCTCCCTTAACGCCCCGCCCTTTTTCACTCGTTGAAAATTAGAGTATATTTTCTTTTATAAAATTAGTGAGAGAGAGCGGGAACGTCACGACGCGAGGTAAGTCAAATTTTTAAAACCCGACCCTTAACTGGCCACCTTTACGTATGCGTGAACTAAGTCCACTAAAACATTTCACACGTTTACAAATAATTGCGGAATAAACATATGGATAAGATTTCATCCATAAACATGACATCAATATTAAGCAAGGAAGTCAATCACATAAAATTAACTAAAGTTTAAATATCCAAATATATCATCACACCATAGCAAAATAAACTAAGTTATTATAATCCCAAAATTAACAGTTCTCCCAATACATCAACTCAAATCCATTAAATAAAATAAGCATAAATTGCCTAAGCTCCTATGCTTGGCTCCCATTATGTCCCAAGTCCTTGTCGTTTCCTGTTCTATCATCTAAAGGGTAAAAGTAGGGCATTAGTCAATGTGCCTAGTAGGAATTCCAAATAGGGTTATATACACATAGGATCAATATAAAATGAGAATAAGTACCACATATCAAAACTGTAAAACATCTCATAATACTAAAAACAGCGCATGATAATTATAACCAAATCATGCTAATGTGTGTGTCATGTCATGGGTGTCATATGCCAATGATCCTCCACCCAAACTCCATATCCAACCACAATACAAATCATATCAATAGTTTCCTTGATAAAATAAAGCCATATCAAGGTGTTTCCTTGGCCATTTACGTCCGTAGTGTTTTGTGACAACACTACCAGGTCACTGTTATACCTCATCACGTATGTTAATCGAAATTACCGATGGAGCGTGGACTCCTCCCTCTGCTCAGGGTTTTTGGACTGGTTACCCCAGAGTTCTTTGGCCCAAATTACACCGTACCCCTATCTAACAATCCCAAAAAAGGCCAAAATATCAATGGTTCACGTAGCTTCTTTCAAGCTAGTTTTCAAGCCCCAAGTCATGTCTGGACAACTCATAACTTGGCTTGTTGTCCCATATACCCCCCCCCCCCCCACCCCCCCCCCCCCATGCCATGCATGAGATCATGAATGCAATAATGTCATTTCATTTCAAATCACATGTTACCATCGAAAACTGTTCATAATCATATACATTTATTTAAATTAAAGTAAGTCATCATGTTTGGAAATATAAATCAGCAACACAAATATATATAAGATCCACATGTATTTTAATAAGGTAGGAATCATACCCACGTCCGATTTACTGTCTTTTTCTTATTTCGAACGAACAATTGTTAACCATTGCGTGAAAGTGAATTACACCTCTTTACCTTATCAATTCAATCACATACATATATTAATTTGATTTTTCCTTTAATTTAATTACTCCTCACATCCTACCAGATAAACAGATATATCTGTAAAATCTTAAAAATTCAGACTTTTCAATTCAGTCGACTGAATCCCTAATTCAGTTGACTGAATCACGTCCAATTACTGTCCTCTGCCTTACCGAAGACTTTCAGTCTACTGAAATACATATTCAGCCGACTGAAACCCAACTCAGTACTATTATTCCTTGACTCGCTAACCTTTCAGTCTGCTGAATCATAGATTCAATTGGCTGATTTTGAGTCAAACCCTCTGTATTCTCGGTCAATCACATCAGTCGGTTGACTTTGGATCAGATTAACTGTGTGTTCGGCCAATATAGATTCAGCCGACTGAAACATGCCAGATCCCTTTTCTTATTCGTTACGTCTATGTTCAATTGACTGAATCCTTTATTCAGTCTGCTGAGACACCATTAAATCCCATGTATTTTATTCCAGACCTGATTCAGTCGACTGAATCAAAAGATTCAGTCGGCTGAAACTCCTAGAAACAGGTTTCTGTTTCGGCCAACATTAGTTCAGTCGACTGACTGTTTGTCAGTCTCTTTTGTTTGATTATTCTGTACATCCTTTCTTCATAAAATCCACTCCTTATCATTCTACATTTATATATCATCATTCATATAACTCCTATTGGATTTTCTCTACCCTCTAGCCAAATCTAGAATCATTTCATGACTATTCAATCTTTGTGTTAACACATAGATTCAAATGTCACATTTCTTTCGTTTCAAATCGAAATTAATCCTTAAATGGATTTCCATTCTATGGCCTTAATACATTTTGGCCATTCCATTTCATTCATTATGGAATCCATAGATTTGGCCACAACATGGCCAAAACTAGGGATTACTCTTAATCTTAATTTTATATTATTCTCATACTTAAAACATACATTTTCCCCGTCTCCTTCTTTTCTTTTGGTCTGTATTCCTTCCTTACTCCTTCTCTCCTTTCTTTGTTCTTCACTAAATCCTCTAAGTATCGATGGTGTAAGTGGAAGAGAGATAGAGAAAAAGATGAGGGATCTCTTTGTTCCAAAAGATAAAACTCGGACAAGGGGTGGAGTGTGCCCCTTTGTATACCAGCCCCAACTCTTTCACTTCCCCTCTTTAATATTTTGTCCAATCAAGGAGTCCCTTGGTTTAACCAAGAGGACACTTGGCTTAAGCTAAGAAGTCTTTCCACCTTCCCAACGTGTGCATGGGTTTCATCTCCATTGAGATGGAAACCCTCCATCTTCCCATCTCAAGTCATTTCAACTCAAGTATTTAATCTTTAACTCATTCAATTGGACTTACTTAATTCAAGAAACTTTAATTCTTTTAAACTCAACACTTGTACTCAATTTAATTTGAACTCAATTGAGCTCACTCATGGTTGACCAAGTCAACCATGACCTATCAGACCATGCATGTGGTGACATGGCACGTGGGTCCCATCCTTGCCATGTCACTTACATGCCACCTCGCTTGATGAGGTGGATTCATGCATTGGATCTTAATTGAATAGTTGACCCACTTAGATTAACCTTACCCATGTACTTTAGAATCAACTCATTTATGACCCATTGGGTCCAATTGGACAATTGATCCATTTAATTACATTTACCCAATTGCTTTCAAATCAAATCCTATCCATGATCCATTGGGTCTTAATTGGGTTATTGACCCAACTCCTCACCATCTAAGGTCCATTTCAACCATTAATCTTAAATTCAATCAATTTGTAATTCAAAATAGACAAAATCCAGTATATTATAAGTGATGAAAATCCGGGGTGTTACACTCCCTATATGTATACGGTTGTAGTCGAGCCGAGCGCAGGATAGCTCTGGGCCTTAGTGGGATGGATTGAGGTCCCGACTGAGAAGCCCAGGCGGCCGAACCGAACCGAGGACGGCTCTGGGCTTTAGTGGGGTGGAGTATAAAGGCCCCACCCAAAAGGCCCAGACAGAGCCCAATAGGGCCCGAAAACCATGTCAATGGGCCAATGTTGGTCCGACCGACAGGCCATGGCTAGTTGGGCATGTAGATGTGGGAAAAGGTCCCACATCACCCAGGAGCAGTTTATTAAGGGGGTATATAAGAGGGAACTCACCCCTAACCCAGCACAACACGTTTTGGGCCTGTGAGTGAGGCCGGGCCCAATGTAAAGTCGTGTGGGCCTGTGTGGGACCAAAGCGAACAATATTGTGTGGCTCGGATTTAGGTCAGATCGTTACATCTTTCTCCTTTGGGCAAAAATTGGCTCTCTCTCCTCTCTTCTTCTCCAAGCTTTGGTTGAAGGTTGAAGCTCTCTCTAGGAGTTTTCATTCTCTCTCCTAAAGGTATATAAATTGTTCTTCTTCCCCATGGATTCTTCTTCTTCTTCTTGTTTTTATTCTACCAAAGAGGAATCTAGAGCAACATTTAGAAACCATGGACTCTTGTATTTTCAGCCATGGAGGAATTTTGTTCTAGTGGTTGATGTTGAACTTGACCATGCGTTTATGGAATTAAATTCAAAAATTCGATTTTATGGATGGGAATTTGATTCCTGAAATTCTAGCCTCATCCAAATTCTCCATTTACATCCCTGTAATTTATTTTGAAAGAACTTTTACTTGTATTTTAAAGTGGGACATTGAAGGATTGTCTTTGAGACTCAGAATTGTTCTTTTCTGCTTGTCGTCACAAGAAAAATCATAACAAAGGTTCCTGAACTCGAAAAATTATAAAACTTATATTTCTAGAAAGTAGACAAAGAGAAATACTTACGTTTAAAATTTGAGAATTTTTGAATAAGTAGTGATACCCCAAATCTGGTCTATAAACCAGATCAAATTTTAGATTTGACTCTATAAGACAGTTTTGTAACAGTTCACTAAATAAATTATATGTAGACCTCGGAATGGTGAAACATTTGTGATTATTATCAAGATAACGAGGAGATCTATCTCCAGTTAAATTTTGAGAATTTTTTAGATTAATTTGATGGGTCAAATAACGTCCACAATTTGGAAAACGTTCATAGATTGCAACCTGTTTGGTAGCATATAACTGTTGGATTAAAACAACCATAACTCGAGCTAGGAAACTCAAAATGAGGCAAATAAAATATTTATGAAATCCTACCTATCTACTATAAAAATATGAAAATTTTTAAATGTCTGAGCAGTTCCCAAAAAATTCCGTAATAATGAATTTTTTTTGCACTATTTCGATCCTCTAAATAATCTTAGGCCCTTTTTTGAAATTCCTGATTTTTGAGACTGTCATAGTCAGGGTAGTACCCTATAAGCCTTGACTGATGGACTCACCTAATTCCAATAGGATAAATAAAATAATTTTTAATGGTTAGAACTTTAAACTTAATTGCAGCAAATTTGGGTTATAGGCTAATTGCAAAAGCTTGGATTTTAGTGTTCTTTGTGCACTTCACGAATTTTAGATGAGGAGAACAATTCACTCATGTTTTATTTTCTATTTATGATTATCTTATGAATCATATGTGATGTGGCTGAATGCATAAAATTGGGTTTAAGAAAAAGGACCGGGAAATTGTTTTTGAACTGGAAAACTTCCGGTGCAACTCACATAATGTATGGGGGAATTTATGGATAAATGTTTTAAGCCAGTGAGTATCTCGGTCTGTCGAAAATGCTGGTTGTTACCATTTTACATTATTGAAAAATCCAATTTATGTATTCGAAATTTTTGGAATGGAATTTGAATTCGAATGTTATGTCATTCACAGTTCGGTGTTATACTTGTTGGTGATGATGTTATGCCTTATATGTTGAGCCATAATTGTATGCACATGGTTATTTTGTGGAATATGTGTGCTTTGAGACTGATTTAGTAATTTGGAGATGTTAATTAATTTGTGGACTTATGTATGACATTATTGGCATATTTACATGAAAAATCTTCATATTGTATTTTATGTTGTCATGGCATTCATGGGAATTCGCATGTGGGTGGGTGCTAGAGATTTTGCAGGGAGCCTTGTGATTTTTGTTGGTGGCCTATGGGCCGGATGCCAACTACGACAGCGTAGGGTCGAGTCCCTTGTTACTATGTTGATGGTTGGATGGAAGTCGAGTCTTATGACAATCAGCTACTAGTGGCTGGATGGAAGCCGAGCCTTTGTGCTAATCAATTGTTGCTGGTTGGATGGAAACTAGGTCGCTTGACAATCATCTTTGGCTGGGGAAGCAAGGTCTTCGTGACCACTTTTATGCACATATATTTTTGGTGATAGGATGGATGCATAGGCTGGATATCATGCATCATGCTGTTGCATTCTGCATTACATGCATTATCTAATATTGCAATTGCCTATGTGTTTAATTATTTTTGGGCATGCCTGTAATATTTGAATATGCTATACATGCTTGTGTTTTGTTTGCAGCTCACCCCTTACATTATAGGATTTCCCCGGGAGTTAGGTCTTGGTGAGGTTTAGAAGCAAACATAGGATTTCTAGAGCTGCTAGGGCGAAGTGTTAGTCTGATTAATATTCCAATTGAAGGCAATTAGGCTTTGACTTATGGCTTTGTTTTTTTAAGAGACTTGGAGTGCCCTTTGAGGTTATTTGTATTTGGTTAAATTTGAGGATTTAGCTATTTATGGCTTAAGACTTCATAGTAATTCTTTGGGTGTGAGATCGATGAAATTAGATGTTAAATCTCATTAGAACTTATTTATGCCTTGGTTTATGTTGGCTTGATAATTCCATACATGTTGGATGGCAATTTTGATAAGGGAATGGTTATTTAATTTATGGGTATGGTTTAACTATTGGCAATTTGATAAACAAAAAAAAAATGGAGCCATGATGAGGACGTTCCCATGTTGGATTGGTTTTTGACTCTTGAAATGCCCTCTTTGCTCTTCAGATGGGCGGGGTGTTGCATGTTGTAGCCTCCTTCTTGCTCTCTTCTTGGGCCAGGGTCACATGTTCATTTAGGCACTTGGAAGCCATGTCACCTAGTTCATTGCATCTAAAACACTTCAACTTTGACCACTGTGGTTGATCCGTAGTTGGACCTGGGGGAGTTGTCTTTGGAGTGGGCCTTGATGATGAACCCTCTGTAGAGGACTTAGGGTTCGTAGACTTGCTCAAAATTGGGCCGGTAAGAGTACGTTGACCTTCAATCTTCTCAAACTGCAGGGCCTTCTAATAAGTGTCCGCCATGTGGTGGAGATTGAGGCCAACCATGCAATCACTGATGGAAAGGAGGATTCCTTCCAAGTACCTTAAAACAGTGAGCTACTCAAGCTAAGACAAGTTGTTGCGAGTTATCATAAGATAAAAATCTTCAGTGTACTCACTAACAGACTGACTTCCTTATCTTGCAGCCTGTTAAATAGGTCATGTGCATGGTTAGGAGGAAGAAAGGTTTTAAACATTAACTTTTTCAACTTGTCTCAAGACTAACCGAGACTCTTTCCTAGGCTCTTACACTCAGTTTTCACTCGTTTAAACCAATTTAAGGCCCGCCCCTTCAATTTCAGAATTACAAGTTTAACCCTTTGATTTTCATGCACATCCCACACTCAAAAACATTATCCACTATCTCAACCCAATAAAAAAAATCATCGCCAAATAACCCATCAATAAACTCAGGAATGTCTAGTTTAATCGGCAAGGGCTCGTCCTCTCTAGCAGGAAGACGATACGGTTGCGTATCATGATCATGTTGTCACCACCTATCATGGGAACTATCAGATCTATCCAAAGAAGAACCACGAAGCAAAGAATGAGATAATCTGACAGATGGAGATCTCTGTCGCTCGTGGGTCAGCTGCTACACCGAAGTGTGAAGTGTAGCCATCAGTCTAACTAACAATGCAACTGTTTCACGAAGGCCGCGAACCTCCACATGCAAGTCCTCTCGAGGCTCAGCACCAGATGAGTGTTGCTGTGGATGACTGACAATATCAGGAACAACATTTTCATTCCAGTCTTGATTGTTTCGAGTGATATACTTTCCAGCTATTGAAAAGGGAAAGATTGCCATGGTTCTTACTAGGTTTAGGGCCCCCTTTGTTATTTATAGCAAAGGGGGGTCAAATGGGTTGGGTTAGATTTGGACCTTTTCGTCGGTCTTTGAAAACAGGCTTTTAAAACACTTTATTTTTGAAGTTTGACATTTTTAATAAATCTTTTGACAAAACTCTAATTCCCATGAAGAATCTTGATGGAAACAAACACTTAATTAAAATTTTAGAAATACTATTTTCAAATGCCAAAAATTCTAGAATTAATTAAAATTTGATTTTAACCAAACATCGAAGGTAATTGCTTAGGTTCTACTTTTTTCATGTGTGTCTAGTCGAGGAGAAGGTGTGTACAAATTTTGGGGTCTAAGGATTCAATTCTAAGTTCTGTAAATTTCCAAAGGTTTTTCCATGCAATTTCGGAAAATAAACAAATAAATATAAAATGTCGCCACTCTCAGTCGACTGAAATGTCGTATCAGTCTACTCAATCCACTCTCAGTTCAATTCAGTTGACCGAGTCTGTTTTTGGTAGTTTAGCTCAGATTTGAGCAAACATGGGCTCATTGGAAAGCTCACATGCCACACTATACCATGAACACACAATCACCCAAATGTCCTCAAAATCTGAAATCACAGGTCAGGTCATTACAACCCATTCCCACACAAGTTTGGGAAGATGTCTCCCTCGATTTTATTGACGATTTGCCTAAATCGCTCGAAAATAATTTGATAATCGTAGTGGTGGCTCGTCTGACAAAATATGCTCATTTTGTTGCTTTGACACAGCCATACACGACCAATAAAGTTGTTGTTAAGTAGTCGTGTCTGAGGTAAACAAGCTTCATGGCATGCTCTAGTCGATAATCAGCGATCGAGAGAGATTTTTTATCAATAAATTTTGGCAAGAATACTTCAGGCTGCAAGATACTCGACTTAACATGAGTATTTCCTACCACCCACAATTGGACGGACAAACTGAAGCTGTAAATTGCTGCCTCGGAATGTCTATAAGGTGTATGACCAACCATAAGTCGAAACAACGGGCAAATTACTTCCATTGGACAGAATACTAGTATAACAAGACATACCATCAATCTACAAGCATGCCTCCATTTAAGGCATTGAATGGGAGATAACCACCTCAGCTGGTACAATACTCAAAACACTCAATAGTCGCACACGAAATTAACCGTGAATTGAGTAGCCGAGATAAATTACTGAAGAAACTAAAGGAGAATCTTGACCGAGCTCAACGTCAAATGAAACAACAAGTTGATTTACTCAGGCGAGAAGTCGAATGATTGGTAAACAACCATCTTTATTTGAAAATGCGACCTTACAGATAGATTTCAGTCTTTCGACAAGATGAATAAAAGGTCGCTAGTCATTTTTATGGCCCACTTCATGTTTTCGAAAAAATTGGATCGAAGATTCATCCAATCTTTCATGTGTCACAACTAAAATGAAAGGTTGGGCCTACAGATGGTACTAATAGAATCCAATAATCTTGGTTTTGGCATTCCATTAAGACCATAATATATACAAAGTAATCCCTAAATAAAAGAGGAATAAAATGACTAAGCCACCCCTATACAAGTAATATAATCCTAATCTAACAGGTACAATCTGAGAGCTACCACCTTTGAGAGATGCTGGTGGGATCCAAGCAGAACCTGAGGAAATTGTTGACTATTGGTGGATAAAGAAAGGATCAAAATATGCTAAAGAAGCATTTGTACAATGGAAACAACTACCGACTGAGGAACTTATTTCGGAGGCAACCAATGTGCTTGAACATAATTTCCCGACACTCAACCTATAATGTATGTCTAAAGGGGGAGGAGCTGATGCAACCCACCTCTAGAGTGAGGGACTGGTGGGTCAATAAGACATGGGCCCTCGGTACCAGCGAAACCATCTCAGTTGGGAGCATGGACGAGGAACTAAAGAAACCATCCCAACTGGGGACGTGGACGTGGAACTGGGAAACAGGGGAAGCGATCACTGCAAGAGGAACTGGCAAAAAGGGGATAGAAGATTCACTTTTATATAGTGGGTAGTTTTTAACTATTTTAGTTAAAAACTGTCATGGGGACTAATTAATTATGTAACTAGAGAGAGAAAGGGGAAGATTAGAGAATGAACAATCAAAATTTTGTAATGACCTTGTTTTGTGACCTTGTTCACTTTTTAGAGGAATTTGTGGATTCCTAATTTTGGTGAACCTTTTTTAGTTGTCTAGTTAGTGGACTTTCCAACGAATCTAAGTTTCCTCAAATTTGCACTCTTTAGCTCAAGCTATGTCATTTTTGGTGAAACTGTGTAGTATGATAGGACGATTCGATGGAATCCAATATCTGATCATCAAATTATCTTGGTGATCCGATTGATCATCGGATCGAATATCAGAGACTACAAAATTTATAGCCATTTTGATGTTCTGACCAATTGACCAAAGCTTGCCGTAGGATGGCCGTTGGAAGTAAGGAAATTTATTGTATTATTTAAATATTCTTTAAAAATTAGTGCAAAACTTTTATTTTCAATACAACTTAGATTTGAACCTTTAGGCTTCGAAATTTACACACAATCTTTCTCATACTTAGTTGCACTTGAAACCATTCAAAACCTAATTAAAGTCGCCTCGGTTTCCTCTCAAATTCCTCTATAGTTCGACTTAAACTCAAAATCGATATTTTAAAATTATCCCGGAGTACTTGTTTTCAATGAAATTTTATCAATAACCTGAGTTTAACCCCCAGTATTTATCAAAACTGTCATAACGCTCAAAAGTGGTGATTTGATAAGATTTTAAAAATAAATGCAAAACACTACCCTAACCCGTATTGGAAAACCCATTTCACTGTGCAGTTTTTCTCACAAAATTCTCGTCGTCTCCATTGCTGTCCAACAATAGTCCCTCTCTTTCCTCCCTGTTGTTTTCTCTCTTCCTGAGTTCTCTCCCTTTGTTTTCTTTCATGTAGAAACTTCCTCCACCTACAGTTTTTGCCCTATTTTTTTTTTATAAATTCCTGGCTCTCTCTCTCTCTCTGTTCACTCACGATTTGCAAAAAAACTCTGAGTTCTTTCTCTGTTCACTCTTCCTTCCACTGTAAATCTCCTTCTGTAAGTGCTTTCTATGTTCTCTCGATCCTCTCAGATCTCTCTTACTCAGAAGCTCTCACTCTCTCTTTGAGGCTCACTCAATCATTCACTCATTTCCTCTCCTTCGGTTACTCTCTCACCAGGTACCTTCCCTTTGTATTTCCTTATTTTTAATCGGTTAATTTCTGTTTAAAAACATGATTTTGTGGTTTTAAATTGAAAGATGGTTTAAGGTTTTAATAGAATTCAAAAAAATTTAAATGGGTTTTGATTTCAGAAATCCATGGGTTTTGATTTCAGAAATCCTTGGACTTTCAAACTCCATCTTCTTCCCCTATTTTTCCTCTGTTTTCTCCTTTGAAACTGTGATTTTCTGGGTTGATCGGACGACCAATCAGAATCTGACCCAAATCTAACCGTCGGATGATCTAATCATTTTTCGATGCACCATCCTATAGTCGGACGTTCGACCAACGTCCGATGCATCATCCGATGGCATTTTTATTCAATTTTCTCTTCTGAAAAAACTTGATTTGATTTCCCTTGGTTCATTTGGACTTTAGGAGCCTCCAAAGTTCACGAAACTCTTGGTGAGGAGAACAAACACATTTTAGAATTTTAATTTCACATTTTGCATTCATTATCTCATATCCTATAAAATGTGATTTAAATGTATTTTTTTATTTTAAATGCATCTATGACTAAATGGAGTGACGTGGATGTCAGGATTATAAGCGAAATAATCACACCAAATAAATAATGGAATAAAAACGAGCACAATAGTACACGGACGATTTTACATGGTTCGGCACATCCAGCATACGTCCATGGAATATGATAATAATTTTATTAAGAGAGAAACATACAGATAAAAGAATAAATTCCTTTCAAGAAAAACCAAATCAAACCTGAACTTTGAGAAGCTTATGTAAATCTGAGTTCTTGCTACTGGATGAAGAACTCTCTAATTTACTCTTGCTGTATATTGCTTTACCCACTGAGATGTATACACGATCTGGTTCTCCAAGTAGAAACACACCCCTTGTCTGAACAGAGCACCTCTGCACCGATCTTGTATGCCCAATCAGAACACCTTGAACACAGAAGCAATCTCTCTCATGACTCAAATCCGTAGCATGGCAAAAAAAGACAGACCCACTTGTTGGATACACTACTCGTTTCCCTTTGTCGCAATTGATTTCGGCCTATGAAACCCAAGAAAGGCTCCTCTCTGCAGTGCTGCTATGTCACCCTGCTCCTGTCCCACTTCTACAGATCTTCTGGCAATCACCGATTACCCCCTGAGAACCTCTCTTAATGTCGTATAGCAGTCCCTGTATTGTTATTTTTGGAACCCCACATTTTGACTCTTTTTACACGACATATTGCTAGTAGCAACAACCACTATATAAAGAGTATACAACCAGCTTACGTATTGCACAATAATAGGATATCCTTGCAGATCTTGCCGTGTACATATGGTCTTATGTTAATATTAGCAATATGCACTTCTCCGATAAGGAAAGCCAGCCACGTTCCTGGCCCACTTTAAAACAATCCCCATTCGGCCAATCCCATTTGAATTAGAAAGTCCTTAGTTAATGTCGTGTATCTAATTTAGTTTCCCACTATAATTAGGATTCTTTCCTAACATGGTAGTTTTTCATGAAATAGAACCCACACTAGTGCCCCAAGATTTTCTCTCAGAAAATCACAGGCTTCCCTCTTGGGGGAGTCGAGCCACACAACCCAACAGTGGATTGGGCCTGAATCGGTAAGAAGCATCATTTAATAAATTACGAGATTAGCAAGGAACTTAACAATTCAAAACTGAAATGTAAGTGGAGTTTGAATGCCCGAAAGTGATAGGCCAAGTCTGTTTACCTGGTTGAATACTTGATATGTAATGTGTGATTTACATGAGCGTTATGATTATGTGGATTGTGATTTATATGCGATTTGATGTGTACCATATTTGATGGAATATGTTGATGTGATTGCATGTTCTCAATATGATGGGACATGTTTGTGAATGATTGTGTATGTGTTTTACAGTTGCTTTGAGTCACGTTGGCGATGGCCTCGCATGTAGAAGTAGGGTTGACCTAATTGTTACTTATGAATCGTATTGGCGATGGCCACGTGTAATCATGTTGACCTGTGCTACGACTGCATGATCGTATTGGCGATGGCCATGTGCAATCATGTTGACCTGCATTACTATTAGGAATGTGATATCCACGTATCAATCGTGTTGACCTGCATTATGATTTTGTGATTAAAGATGCGATGGCCACGTGAATCATGTTGACCTACATTTTGTTTAAAATGTGATGGCCATGTGTAAAACGTGTTGACCTGCAGCTGCTAACTTTTGTGATCCGCAATGGTGATGGCCACACATGTAAGTCATGTTGACCTGCATTGCGAGTGCATGATCTGGAATTCAAATAGACTCCGAGTGCCCGATAGCACACTAGTGTTGAGGATGTGTTAATCCTTGTATGACGTCAATGGTTTATTGCCAAGGATGAAATCTCCTTGATAGACGTTGATGCGCATGAGAAACATAGTTTTGACAGTATGGCGTGTTATGATTTTGATTGTTTAATGATCATTAACCCATGTGATGAACATGAGTTTGATTATAATATGTAGAATGTTATCCGCTACGTGAATATGTTGTGATATGTGTTGTATTTTTTTCTCTTCACTGGGCATGTGTAGCTCACCCCTAACAAATTTCAGGAACACAACCTGGGGTGGGGTTGAAAGAATCCCAGGAGTTGGCATAGGCTATAAGAGTAATCCTGGCCCTGGGCTGATAGACCCTTCTATTTTATTGAGAAACACTTCACATTTTGGTTTGTAATGTATATGGTTTTAATAACTTTGAGTTAGGCTATTAAACCCCCTTTATGCTTTGTGGATTGTTCGGTTTATTTTGTAACACCCTAGAATTCTGACTGGGTAAATCAATATAATTTCCCTTAACGATAAGCCATGAATAGGACTGATACTAAGTATTAAACCAAGTGAGAAAAGAAATGATTAAATAAAAGTGAGATTAGAGGGGTGATTAATTAATTAAATGAGGTTTGAGATAGACTAAGTTGAGTAATGATTTAATGAAATCATTTAAGGATTTAATGAAATTATTTGATGATGTGGAAATTATGCCACATAAGCAATGACGTGGCAGGATGTGGTGAGGTGTCATGCCACATGGCAAAGGCAAGATCCATTGACTTAGGGCAACCAAGAGAAGAGAATAAAATGCTCTTTTTCTCTCTCTCTCTTCATTTCCCTACCACCACCGATCCCTCATTCTCATTTTCCCTCTCTCTTGTATGGCACTCTCTTCCTCTCCTCCCACCCATGGGATCTCCTATCTTCTTCCCTTCTCTTCTTTACTTCCACCGATGATACTCCAAGGAAGAAAACGAAAGGAAGAGAAGATTTGAAGCAAGAGGAGCCTTCCTCTTCTTCTCTCCATTGCTCGGTGGTGCTCTCATCTTCCCTCTCCTTTCTTTTTTATTTCGGAACTTGAGGAAGAGGAGGAAGAAACCAAACAAGAAAGAAAGAATAAATATCTAGAACATGAAGGTTGGAAAACAAAAATAAAGAAGAAAAACAAAGAAGGAGGAAAACCCCCAAATCAAATTCGAGCCTTCTTCGACCGACACCAACGAAATCGTCAAATCCTTGAGGTATGTTGATTTAATAGTGATTTATAGTAATAAGAACTCAATTTGAGGGTGAGTAAGTATTTAGAATGGATTAGAAGAAGAAAAATCAAAAGCGGGAAAACACGGAAAAATCCGGAGAGTACATCTCTTGCAACCGGCGATCGATCGCCCTTCCGATCGATCGTCGGATAGCGTATAAGAATGGGCAAAAAGTATGTGGCCGACCGATCGCCCATCCAATCTATCGGTCAGAGAACAAATTAAAATCACAGAGCTACAGTATGAGCGACTTATAGCCCAAACCGACCGATCGTCCAGAGAGTAGTTCAAAGTAGTAGAGCTACTGTCTGGCGACCGATCAGTGTCCCCGACCGATTGGAAGGTCAAGTCCCGACCGATCGACACTTCCGATCGATTGGCCAAACAATATTGAGACAATTTTTTTTAGTTTTAAAGTCTGAGTTCTGTGGACTGTTTGGACCCTTCCAGTCTTTACCCAAATTAAGATCTAAACCTTGGTTAAAGTTATTATAAGTTAAATTAATTGGATGATTAATTAAATTAAGAATAATGATATCATGTATTCTTGTGTGACATGTATGGATAATGAACGAAGGACCGAAAGCAAGCTCAGAATCGAATGAGTAGTTCATGGATTACCTTCATTTGCTGATCGGCTAGGATCAGGTAGGTTTTCTTACTTCGTTGAAATGCAATGGGTGTGAATCTAATGTCCCATTATAAATATGAAAATGATGCTTTGAGTTTCTTTGAAAGCCATGTGTCTTTGATTTATTAAATTGGGTGTATTTTCAATTGAAGTACTCTAGAATGATATGATAAATGAGATGCTTTGAAATGTACATTATTAATACGTATTGTTTTGAAAATACTATGGATTTCAGTTATTTGGAGTTTTGAACTACTTTGGGACTTAAACCTATGTATGAAGCATCTACATTATTATGTTGAAAAGAATTGATGTGTTTAGTAATGTATGAAGTATTTTTGACGAAAAGAGTACTTTCAAATTCAAGAAGATAATTAATAATACATGACATGAATCATTGTCATCAAGTGTATTTATATTCCTCATGCATGAAGCATGGGATGGGAAAGGCATGACATGAGAACAAATGGACCTTAGGGTTCGGGTTATTGTTATGGGGTTGAGTTAATGAACCAAAGTACCGAATGTCCGGACAAACTTTGGGATCGTATTATGATTTGGCGAATCAAGGTGCTGAATGGACTCGGGCAAACCTTGATATCGTATGCACGCGTGAAAGAAATAATGTCTCCCCGTGGAACTGGTTGAGTGGTAATAATGTGTATTGAGACTCCCCCAAGGAAAATAATGCATACGAAGTGTGTACGTGGGATGGTAAATGCCCCGTTGTTCTATGAAATGTATATATGGGATGGTAAATACCCCATGGTTCTATATAAGGTATTGAAATACCTATGCATGGGACATGATAAGGGTATGCATATATCATGGCACCCATGGCATGACATGTTAAATATTGATGACATTTATATGCATTGAATGTGGTATTTGAAATAATAAGATAGGTGTGTCTTTCGTGAAAGGTTTTAAGAAAGTATTTTCAATTTGATACTTTGATCAATGATATATGATTTATACATGGTATTTCGGAAAATATATGATGATTTAGGTATGGGTATAATACCTTATGAAGAAGTATGCAAATATATTTTCAAATATGATATCTCTATAATGTTTGAATTATGAGATTTATAGCATGATAAATATTTTAAAGGAAGTGATATGTTCATCTTGAAAAGAGGTAATTTGTGGTAAGATGTGAGTTTTATAACCTAAGAATGATTTGAATAAAGTATTGAAATACTTATACGTCATGTTATGTTTTGAAGCATGTTTTTATGTAATTTGAAGTACGATACGATCGATATTTGATAAAAGTACAATTATGTACAGTGTCTAGATATGACACACTGTCACGCCTCGACCTGAAAAATCGGCCTGGAACGTCACTGATTTTTTTTTTTTTTAAACTAAACTCGAGAATTCTAATTGGGCTGGATCAACGGTTAGGCCCAAAGGTCACACATGATCTCAACATGTGGAATCAAATACATACCATAAGTTTACCCAAAGGAGACACAACCACAAACACATAATTCCAACAATGAATTATTATTAACATCATCAGAGTAACTACGGAACACATGGTAGTTCAATACATGAAGTCAATACAAACTAAGTACCACACACGATACTTTACATAAGCAAAAAGTTCAAGGAACCAGAAAGCAAAGATAATGGAATTCCCCTCAGTGAGAATCCCAAGGCAACGCAGCAGCTTATCCATCCTAAGCTTCATATGGAGAGTTCTCCTCCTCTGGCACATCTCCTGAAATGTGAGTGGTGTGAGCTAACTAGCCCAGTGAAGGAAATATAACATTGCAGTCTAATGAAACATCAGGTTAGTAAATAATCAACATTTGCAATATGATATCTCATGTTTGACAATAAATTCTCAATATCAAGTATAATCTCATCATCATTTCCATAACTGCTGTCATCCAACGTAACGCCTACATACTATACTGAGACCATTGTATTAAGTCCCGAAACGGTCAAAATACATCCTTGCAAGTATATCTCCGGCCCTCATATGGCCGATACTGACACTCCTCAAGTCAGCAACTGTCGACACCCCTGGTCCAGTAGACATAAGTCATGTCACACATATGGCCGATATTGGTTCAATAGTCAAGGGCACGTGGAACCAGTATTACATATCTCATATGATAAACATCATAAACATTTATAATCATCATAAGCACTTCTTACAACAGTGCATCATGTCCGGGTATATGGGTGGGTTCATCAGACTTAAAACTACTCATTGCTCAAGATTCACCTCATAAAACCTGATTACACCTACTGCAAAGTTAAGTTCCCTCACCGAAAATGTGTGGTATCGCGGTTTCTGTTCAACATGCAAACAAGTGCACAATCAATAGTTGGTCAATATACATAGCATTCAAATGCATATATACAAATATTATTTCAAAATCATACTGTTTTCCCAAAATCTCCGAGGTTTATGGAACTGAGTCTCCTACTTCGTTTCTAACCATTTTAATTTACAATAATCCACAATATATGATAATAAGGTGCTCAGTCTAAAACTCATATTGTCTTCTGGGCATGACCAGATTGAAGTATTGAGTTAGGTCTAGATACTCAGGTCACTTCTTGTATTGTCTTCTGGATAGGACCAGATTGACATGTTGAGTAAGGCCTCGAGGTCACTCAGTGCCCGACAAATATAGCGTTAGCCTGGAAGTGAAGTCACTCAGTGCCCGACAAATAGAGTCGGCCTGTAAGTGAATACAATAGTATATACACTATAGTATTAAGAGAAGAGTGTTAGTACATTTTTAAATTATTAATGGGTTATAAACATCACATTAAAACATAGGTCTAACACAAGCATCATCAATCAATCAAGGTTTTACAGTCAAAAGTTGGGTTCCTCATAACATGCCTCGGAACCAGGTACTGTGGCTTCGGATCATCCGAACCACTGTCTAAAACTAGTCACAGGCTTCAGAACTTGGGTCTGTCTTCGGACCGTCCGAAGGTTCGATCTCGGATCGTCCGAAGGTCCTTCCGAACCGAAAAACAAAGAAAACAGGCTTCGGTGGGTCTGTGTGTCTCGGATCATGCCGAGGGAAGCTCAGATCGTCCTAGAGGGGTTCGGTCCTTCCGAACAGGACTCGAAACGTCCGGAGCAGAAGCGAGAGAGTGGCTAGCTACGGACGCTTAGGGACTTCGAATTGAAGCTCGGAACGTCCGAAGGTCACTCTCGGACTGCCCAAAGGGGGTTACCATCGGACCGTCCGAAGCACAACTCTCGGACCGTCCGAGAGTCGTCTTCCTCCTCTGTCTGCAACCGCAGACAGTAACGGGCAGCACTCTATGAAATACGAATCAAGAAATAGTGGGTTTTCTGGATTTGGTTTTCACATCCAACCGGTCAGATGGACTCATCAGTGAGTCCTCTTTCCATAGGGAGTGGTTTAAGACTTTAATACTCATTAAGCCAACGGATTTTAAAACGAAAACCATACTGACACAAGAAAAATCATGTTTTTCCTTGAAATTGAAATCGGTTTTACATACTCAAAACTCAGTCAAATTTACTTCTAATTGATTCGAAACTGACTGAATTTAAAAAGGAATACAGTGGTTACCTTCACTCGAGTTCTTAGGTTGAAAATCCAACTTTTGAAAAAAATCTTCCTCTTTGAGCTACGGTAAGAAATTTTCTAAAAACAGAGGCTAAGGGAGAGGGAATGATCAACTGGTTTTCACAGATGAGAGAGATGAGATATATCTGGGAGTTTAAACCAGCTGAAGAGGCTGAGATTTTATAGAAAATCTGAACAATAGGTGATGGCCAGCCGGCGCTGCATGCATCGGCTGGTCGACGTACCCAACAGTAACGACAGAGAAATTTACTGTTGGTTGCAGATAAGTCTCTGTAAACTTTTGGTTTTGCAAAAAGGCCCCGTTTTGATAAAAAAATGATTTTTAACTAAAAATAATACTTTTAAAGCTGAATAAATTTAATCCAACTTCAAATAAGTTGGATTTTAAAAACTCTAATTACCATAAAAATTTGGAGATTTAAAACTCATTAAAAATCATAGATTTAAATAAAACTCATAATTTAATACTATTTACTTAATTTAACTTGTGTTAAATAAAACGATTTAAAATCTTCATTTTTGGGGTTTGAAAGAATAAACTAGATCATGCTAAAATGGTCTAACATACTATACTTGTTTAAAAAAAGTTCTCATTTCCAAAACAAAAAAATATTTATTTCTCCATTTCGTGGTCTTGACGGGTGGTTTTAAATATTATTTTCTAAAAATAAAATTATTCTAAAACTAGAAATAGGAATCCTTAACTAAAGAAAGTAATATTATCCAATAACAATCACATGACACAAATAATAAAACAATATCAATAAGTGGTAAATTACTATTTTGCCCCTCCAGCTGGACGAGCTGGATTACTGAGTTTTCGAGCTCAGATTGGGCCACACCTAGGCTCTTCGCAAAGACGTAACCGTAATTTTCGAGATTAACTGATCTAAGAAGGATTTATTAAACTAATTACGCTTAATTTAGGTCAGGGTATTACATCCTATCTCCTTAAAGAAATTTCGTCACGATATTTAAAACAAACCCGTACCGTTTTGGTCAGTGAACAGGCCAGGGTACAACATCCGCATTGTCGATTCAGGTTCCCACGTCTCATGTTACACATCGCAATATTGCCACAACACTCACATTAAAGGAATAGACTTTCTCCTGAGCTCTTGAGTCCGATGCCCTTGTATCTTTACTGGCACTTCTTCGAAAGTTAGGTCCTCTGAGACTTCAATGTCTTCAAAACTTATCACATGCGACGGATCATGCTCGTACTTCCTTAACATAGACACGTGAAAAGTACTGTGCACTCTTTCCATAGCTTGAAGAAGGTCCAACTGATAGGCCACTTCCCCTATTCTCTTCAAGATTTCGAAGGATCCAACATATCGAGATGATAGTTTTCCCTTGCGCCTAAACCTTTGCACTCCATGACGTGGTGCGACACGTAAAAAACTCGGTCGCCAACTGCAAACTCCAAAGGTCTTCGTCTCTTGTCAGCATAACTCTTTTGTCTGCTCTGCGCTGTCTGCCTGATCACTTCAACTTGTTCGGACGTCTCACGTACTAGATCAGGTCCTAGAAGTGCTTTGTCTCATACCTCTATTCAACAAAGAGGTGATCTGCAAGTTCTACCATACAGAGCCTCGTAGGATGCCATTTGTACACTAGAGTGATAACTGTTATTGCAGACAAACTCGATCAAAGCCAAGTGATCTTCCCAACTTTCCTGCATATCCATAATACAAGCTCTTAGCATATCCTCTAAGGTTTGAATGGTTCTCTCTGATTAACCATTCGTCTAAGGGTGGAAAGCAGCGCTGAAGCATAGCGTAGTCCCCAACTTCTCTTGCAATCCCTGCCAAAATCTTGATACAAACCTAGGATCTCTATGAGATACAATAGACACAGACACTCCATACAATCTGACTACCTCCTTTAAGTACAATCTACTTAGAGTAGTCAAGGAATCAGTTTTCTTGATCAGGTAGAAAGTGAGTTGATTTCGTCAATCGACCAATTATTACTTAAATAATGTTGTTCTTCTTAGAAGACTTCAGGAATCCGGTTACAAAGTCATCGTGATGTGCTCCCATTTCCATTCGGCCACTACTAAATGTTGCATCTTTCCACCAGGTCGTTGATGTTCCGCTTTCACTTGTTGACAAGTTAGACACTTTGATACAAAATCTGCTACCTCTCACTTCATACCTTTCCACCAGAACAGTCGCCGCAAGTCGTGATATATCTTTGTATCACCAGGATGCATTGCAAAGTGAGAATGATGAAAGTGATCAAGCACCTTTCTCCTGCACTCATCCGACTTTGGTACAAAAGGTCTATCTTTGAAAGTGAGGCCTCCGTCCGCCTTGATCTTCCAATCCTCTAGGGTCGCTCCTCCTGAAAGCTGAGTCGCCAACTCCTTTGCTTCTGGATCGTTCTGTTGTCCTTCCATCACCAATATAATTACCTCGGGTTGCAGAACCAAACTGTGGATTCTCGCTGACTCGTTCCATTCGATCAGCTCCAGATCATACTCTGACAGAACTTCCAACATCTTCCACTGCAAGGATGTCATTCTCGTAACGTTGCTATATGACTTCCTGCTTAAGGCATCGGCCACTACGTTGGCTTTTCCTGGGTGATAAGAGAGACTGAAGTCATAATCTCCCAAGTACTTCATCCATCTCCGTTGCCTCATATTCAGGTATTTCTGAGTGAAGATATACTTGAGACTTTGGTGATCAGAAAACACATTGAACGTCTCACCGTACAAGTAATGTCTCCACAACTTCAATGAGAAGACAACGACTGCCAACTCCAAATCATGAGTTGGGTAGTTCTGTTCATGTCCCTTCAATTGCTTGGAACCATAAGCTACCACCTTCCCTTCTTGCATCAGCACACATCCCAAACCAATCTTAGACGCATCACAAAACACATCGTAACCTCGTCCTTGTTCGGGTATTATCAAAACTGGAGACGTAGTCAACTTCTCATTCAGCTCCTGGAATACTCTTTCACAAGCTTCGCTCCACTTGAACTTAATGTTCTTCCTTGTCAGCCGAGTCATTGGCACTGCGATCTGGGAGAAGTGTGGGATAAACTTTCAGTAATATCCTGCTAATCCCAGAAAGCTTCTGATCTCTAACACGTTCTTGGGACTTTCCTAAGTCTTCACTGTTTCAACCTTTGCTGGATCTACCGAGATCCCTCCTGGAGACACCACATATCCAAGAAACTGTAGTTGAGTCAACCAAAACTCGCACTTGCTCAGCTTAGTGTACAGCTGATGAAGAGTCTAAAGAATAATGTGTAGATGACACTCATGCTCCATTTCGAACAACGAAAAGATCAAGATATCATCTATGATGACTATCACAAACTCTCTCAGGTACGGTTGGAAAACGCCATTCATCAAGTCAATAAACATGGCTGGCGCATTGGTCAAACCGAAATACATCACCGCAAACTCGTACAAACCATACTGCGTCCAGAAAGTAGTCTTAGGAATGTCTTCCTCTCTAATCCGCAACTGATGGTAACCCCACCTAAGATCGATTTTCGAAAAACATCTCGATCCTCTCAAAAGATCAAAAAGGTCGTCTATTCTAGGCAAATGATACTTATTCTTAATAGTTACTTGTTGAGTCGCAAGTAATCTATACACATCCTCATCGATCCATCATTTTTTTTTCACAAAGAGAGCAGGTGCGCCCCACGGCGAGTTGCTCTGACGGATAAAACCAAGTCTAAGAAGCTCATATACCTACGTTGCTAGCTCTCTCTGTTCAGCGGGCGCCATCCGAAAAGATGCCATGGAAATTGGAGATGTTCCTAGTTGTAGGTTTATGACAAACTCTATATCTCAGCGTGGAGGTAGCCCAGCTAACTGATCAGAAAACACATCTACAAATTCACACACCATCCGAGGAGTAACAGACCCTACACCACCTACATCTTCCCAACCCATGCTCGCCACCACACTACCAGGATACGCCCTAAGGCCAAAGAAAGTGACTCTCATCTTCTCATAGGGTACTAACTTCTCCATAAACCTCTCATTGGTTGAGGAGACCCCCAAAGTTCTCCTCTGAGAACAGTCGATCAGAACCTCAAAGACTAACAATCAATCCATGCCAACGATGATGTCAAAGTCCATCATTTCCAGAACTAGAAAATCAGAGGACAACTCTACACTTTTAATTCTCAACATACACGATCTACACCTTTGGTTTACCAAAGCTCTCTAACCCAAGGGTGATACTACCATTAGCGGGTTAGCTAATTCTACCGGTTTCAAATCCAATCTATCACAACAAGCTCTAGAAATAAAGGAATGTGAAGCACCGGTATCAAAAAGCACTCGTGCTAAAAGACTGAAAAGAGTAAGGGTACTTTCCATCACCATATCGCCAACGACTCTTCCTTTTGAGTCCCAATCGCATAGACTCTCCCCTGAGTGGTCTGAGGATGTCATTGTCTCTCCCCTGACTATTCCGAGGTGGTCCGTTCCTTGGTGCCACCGAACCTCTTGAGGTTTGCTGAGAACCTCGTCCAACAGATGGTTGTGCCATAGAAAAAAAAGCTCATGCGTCTTCCAAAGCGCGCTCTGCTGAGATAGGGGCAGTCCCTAAACAGGTGTCCGGTCTGCTTGCAATGGTAGCACCCCTTCTCTCCTCCTGATGGGCAGAACTTAGAAATATGCCTAGGCTGGTTGCAAGTGTAGCACATGAATTGTCGAGTATCAGGCCGACTCGACTGTCCCGTGCTAGGTTGGCTCTTCTTGAAGAACGACCACTTCTGGTTGAGCTTAGCTTTCTTGTTGGAGGAAGGTTTCTGGAAGTTGTCGGTGCTCCTGTTGATGGAATTCACTGCTTCCACCTTCGAAGCCTGATCGATGATCTCCTCCAAGGTGTCGAAAGTTAAGCCGGCCATTTGCTATTTTAGAAAAGGTCGGAGTTTATTTTCAAAGTGTTGAATCTTCTCCTATTCGGTCGCCGCTATCCAGGGTACAAACTACACCAGATCAATGAACTTCATGGCATACTGTGCCGCTGAGTTGGAACCCTGCTGGATATTGAGGAATTCACTCTTCCTTGCTTCCTAGACGGTCTTTGGGAAGTAACAGGCCAGGAAGGCGGCAGAGAACTCTTCCCACGTCATTGGCTCGAGGTTACGAACCAAATTCTTAGCTTCCCACCACTCATAAGCATTTTCCCTTCAACTGGTACGTCTCCAAAGTTACTCTCAGATCGTCGGCAATGGCTAAAGTATTTAGGATCCGACTAATCTGGATTAGCCAGCTCCTTACTGTACTTGGATCCTCAGTCCCCGAAAAACTTGTTGGGTTCAATCGTTTGAACTCCTTTAGAGCCGAGGTGGCTCTCTCTTCTTACGTTCGGATGGGAGGGCGTCGCATATTTTCATCTATCTGTTGAAATGCTTTCATCGCTGCGCGAATGACTTCATTGGGTAAATCTCAGGGTGGAAGATCTGTCCTTCTCCCATGGCAATTGTTTCTGTTTCCGTTAAGTCCTGAATCTGTTATTTACACTTGTAAATATCACTTAATTAGTTAAAAAACTTGTTAAGACAAATCACACAAGTTGCACAATTCATTAGAAATCTCAAATTTGTATTACAATTATAATGGTTAATAGGGTTAGAAAACCCTTCAAAACTACAAAACATGACTCACAACCCTTTACAAAATCTCCCAACTTCCCGACACTCTCTTAACATCTCTAGTCTAATCTTCCGTAGAAGACCCTACATCATCACCAAAATAATAGAAGTTGTCAGGGCATGTCGCTGACATGTGCCCCAACACTCTACAAGTCAAGCAGGGTATTATCCCTGGTCCCCCAACATAAGAACAATTAGTCCTTTCGTTCCCATGCCTGGGAAGTCCGCAAATAGGGCAAATGAGGTCAATGGGGTAGGGGCAATAAGTACAGTTATGCTCCTCCTGATTGCATAATTCACACATATAGTCGGGCGAGCCTATCTCCCCTACAGATTCTTCCAAGTTTGGGACAACTTCCTCATCTCTTCAAGTACAAAGGCTGGAGCTACTCCTACAGCTTCGGGTAATTCTACTTCCATGTCCTCACTGGATACAACTTCACTAATGAATTTCGGCACGCTGGAATCATTTGAAGAAGAAATCAGATCTATAAGACAACTAGTGTAATACCCTGCCCCAGATTAGGCGTGTTTTAGCTTGATAATCTTCTTTAACCGGTTAATCTCGAAGATTACGGTTAGGGCTTCGAGGAAATCCCAGGTGTGGCCAATCCGAGCTCGTGAGCTCAGTGATCCAGCTCGTCCAGCTGGAGCAGCAAAACGGTAATTTACCGCTTCTTGTTATTATTTTTGTAAATTGTGTTGTTATGTGATTATTATTGGTTAATAATATTCTCCTTACTCAAAAAGTTGTATTTCTGATTTTAAAATAATTTTATTTTCAGAAAATGGTATTTAAATCCACCCGTCAAAACCACGAAAGGGAGTAATAATTATTTTAAATGATTTTGGAAATGAGATAAAATCCAAAACTAGTATTTTATGTTATACCATTTTAAGTATAGTCTATTTATTCCTTTGCACCCCAAAATAAGGTTTCTAAATTATTTTATTTAACATTTGTTTAATTAAGTAAATAGTGTTAAATTGTGATTTTTATTTAAATAAATGGTTTTTATTGAGAGTTAAATTCTAAATTTTTTTATGGTGATTAAGTTTTTAAAACCCAACCTATCTTTAAGGTTGGATCAAAATTTTTGAGCTTCTAAAAACATGTTTTAGTTAAAAATCAGATTTTTATTAAAACTAAGGGCCTATTTGCAAATTTGGAAGTAGGGGAGGGCTAATCTGTAACCAGCCCAAACTTGTTACTGTAGCGAGCGTAAGCGGGCACCACATGCATTGGTCATCCGGTACCAATTTTCGATTGAAAACTCTATAAAAGAGGCCCTCCATCAGCAGATCAACTCCCACAAAATTTTTTTATCTCTCTCTTAGTCTCTGCTCTCTGATTTTCCAGCCATTGCCCTCTCTGTTTCTCTCTGTTTTTCCCACCGTAACTTAAGAAGGGGAAAATTTTCAAAGTCCTGATTTTCAGCACAGGAACTCTAGTGAAGGTAACCACTGTATTCCTTTTCAAATTCTAGGTAGTTTAGAATCAAGAAAAACTGAATTTGGCCCTGTTTTGAGTAAGAAAATCCAGTTTGAAATCTAAGGAAAACCATGGGTTCCTTGTACCAGTGAGGTTCCAGTGATAAAATCGGATGGCCCATTGAGCTTCAAAGCTCCAAACCTCTTCTTATGGAAAGAGGACTCCCAGAGGAATCCATCGAACCGGTGAGATATGAAAACCGAATGCGGAAAACCCACTATTTCCGGATTCATTTTTCATGTTTTCCCGGTCGTTCACTGTCTGTTGTAAACAGTGGAGGAAGGAAGAAGAAAAAAAAGAAATAATAATAAAAAATAATATATAATATAATATATATAATATATATATATATATATATATATATATATATATATTATTAGATTATGTTGATGCTTGTGATTTGTGATGTTAGTACCCATTGAAAAAAATAAATCAATAAATAAATATTATTATTGGATTACTAAAATAATAATAATAATAATATTTTTTGTTGGATTATGAGATGTGACGTTAGTACCCCTTTTTGTTAATTAAAATTGTACTTACCCTATTCTCTTATTATTATAGTGTAAATATTATTATATTCACTTCCAGGCCGACCATATTGGTCGGGCACTGAGTGATCTCACTTTCAGGTCGACGCTATATTGTCGGGCACTGAGTGACCTCGAGGCCTAACTCAAAATGTCAGATCTAATCCTATGCAGAAGACAACCGAGAAGTGACCCGAGGATCTAAACCTAACTCAATAAGTCAATCTGGTCAATGCCTAGAAGACAATATGAGTTTGGACTGAGCACCTTTTTATTATATTGTGGATTATTATAATTTAAAAATGATAGAAACCAAATAAGAGATTCAATTCCATATACCTGGACATTTTTGGAAAAAAACAAGTATGATTTCGAAATAGTACTTGTGTGATGCTATTGCCGTGATAATGATTGTGCACTTGTTTGTTATTTGAACAAAGACCGCGAAACCACACATATACGGTGAGGGAACTTAACTTTATAGTTAAAATGTAAACAGGTTTGGTTGTTTGAGATGGATCTTGAGCAATGAGTTGTTTCAATTTGATGAACCCACTCATGTGCCTAAACTTGATGCACTATGGTAAGAGTGTTTATGATGCTGATAAATGCTATGATGTTGATCATATGAAATGTGTAAGACTGGATTGTGAAATACTGCTTCCACGTACCTTTTTACTACTGAATCATCGCTGAGCTGAGTGTGTCGGTTACGTCTACTGGACCATGGGTGGACTATGGGCATCAGTTGCCGACCTAAGGGTGTCGGTACCGGCTATGGGAGAGCCGGAGATGTACTTGTAAGGAGGTATTTTGACCGTGTGGGGACTTAATACTAATGTTGTTAGTATGGTATCTAGGGGCTACGTTGGATGATAGCAGAAATGGAAAACTGATGAAATCATGGAAATACGATGATGAGACTTTCCTTGATATTATGCTTATTTGTTATTAAGCATGAAATATTATATTGCAACTGTTGATTATTGTTGACCTGTTGTTTACTTTAAAACTGTGCTGTTATATTTCCTTCACTGGGATAGTTAGCTCACCCTACTCACCTTTCAGGAGATGAACCCGAGGAGGAGAACCCTCAGTTTGAAGCTTAGAGTGGATAAGCTGCGGCGTTGCTTTGGGATTCTAACTTGTAACACCCAAGTTTCTCAATAAAGTGAAAATTACCAAAATGCCCCTGAGTAGTTAATTAATTATTTTGTGATGTTAAGTAAGGAAATAGTGGGTCATTGCTCAAATTAAAATCATATGAGCACATTATGAATGTTAAGTTTGATTGGTTGGGTAATTTACACCATTTGGGTAAAAAATGGCTAAATGGGTCAAAGGGCCCAAATGGGACCCATCGGGTCAAAATGGATGCTTTGACCGTTTTGTGAGTTTAAATTAAATGGGGTTAAGCCTATTTGATTAAAAATCAAGTGGGGAAGAAATGAGTAGGCTTGATTCATATGAGAAAACCATTTACAAATGACCAAAATACCATAATTGGGTCATGGAGTCAAAAACGGGTCAAGGAGCTAAAAGTGGACCCAACGGGTCAAGTTGACTATTGTTGTCCGTTGTGGACCCTCAAGGGAGCTAAAACACGAGTCAAATCAGTTGAGTGGGACTGAAGTGAATTGGAATTAAATCAAGTAGTGAGTCAACACATGTGTATTAAATGAATGCATTAAATGTGATGAGTTGGGTTGGAATAAAAATATCTTGAGTTGGGTGAGTCAAAATGGAAATCCAAGGGACTGTAAATCAGTGAGTTTAATGGTAATTTGAAGAGGTTGGCTGGCCTCAACCCAACCAACTACGTTTCTGTAGTTAATCTGATGATGTTTTGTAATGATAATTCAATGGTTGGATTTATGTGATCATATTATGTGTATTAATGTTGTTGTTTATGTCTATTTGTTGGGTAGACTTATGTTATATGTTTGAGTCCACATGTTAGAATCATGTGTGACCTTTGGGCCCAACTGTTGATCTGGCCCAATGAGAATGCTTGAGTTAGTTTATCTTCAAAAAAAAAAAAAAAATCACTCACGTTCCGGGCTCACCCTTCGGGTCGGGGCGTGACAGCTTGGTATCAGAGCGTAGGCTCAACTCTAGGACTGTGATGGGTTATAACCTAGTTAGAGTTGTTTTTGACTTAGTACTGCAATTGTTTTTGATATTTTCCTATTTTGTGGTATAGATGTCGAGCAATGTCGAGTATTTTGAGTTCAGGGGGACCCCTAGCGACCCAATCGACCTGGATTCTTCAGATGATTCCAGTGTTCCAAACTTCATTGATGAAGTTGCACTTGGAGAAGAAGTAGAAGTAGCTTCACCCGTGTATCGTGTCAGGGCCGACCCAGAAGAAGAAGAGGGAGATATCCCAATTCTAGAGGAGTCAGTAGGGGAGAATGGCTCGCCCGAATATACTCCGGCTACTCCGCCCTTGGATGAGTACTCGGATTATATGTACGAACTCTGCAATCAGGAGGGGCACAATTGTACCATTGCCCCTATTCCATCGGTATCTTTTGCGCTGCTTACGGACTCGCGGGCATGGGAGTGAAAGGACTAATTGTCCTTATGTTAGAGGACCAAGGATCATACCTGCTTGACCTGCGGAGTGTTTGTACATAAGTCAGCGACCTGTCCGGACAACTTCTTTTATTTTGGTGATGAGGCAGGGTCTTCTTTGGAAGATTAGATTAGGGTTTGTCGGGGGTATCAAGGAGATCTTGTTTTGTAAGGGTTTAGTGTTGTTTTGTTGTTTTGAATGTTTTTTATACCTTACTAACACTTGTACTTGTATTAAAATTTGAATGAATTCTAATGAAACTTTTTGTAAACTTGTGTGTTTTGCCTTAATAAGTTTCTTAAAATGGTTAAGTGATATTTACAAGTGTAAATAACAGATGTTAGGACCCAACGCAAACAGAACCAATTACCGTGGGAGGAGGACTGGTCTTCCACCCCGTGACCTACCCAATGTTGTCGTTCGAGTGGCTGTTGAAGCATTTCAGCAGATAGCTGAAAACATGCGACGCCCGCCAATCCAAACGCCAGAGGAGAGAGCCACCTCGGCTCTCAATGAGTTCAAGCGACTGAACCAGACGAGTTTCTTAGGGTCGTACTACGAGGAACTGGCTGACTCAGATTAGCCGGATCCTTAATACCTTAGCGATCACCGACGACTTGCGAGTGACCTTGGCGGCGTACCAGCTTGAAGGAAACGCTTACGAGTGGTGGGAAGCAATGAACTTGGTTCGTAACCACGAGCCAATGACATGGGAGGACTTCTCTGCAGCTTTTCTGGCCCGTTACTTTCCGAAAACCGTGCAGGAGGCAAGGAAGAGAGAGTTCCTCAACATCCAAAAAGGTTCAGACTCCGTGGCACATTATGCCATGCGCTTTCATCGACTTGATGCAATTCACACCTTGGATCACGACGAACGAAGAGGAAAAGATTCAGCATTTTGAGAATGAACTCGACCGTTTCTACAGGGGCAAGTGTCCGACCTAGTCTTCGACACTTTGAAAGAGATCTTTGATCGAGCTTCGAAGGTAGAGGCAGTAGACACCATCAACCGGAGTGCCAACAACTCCTAGGAACCTTTTCCAACAAGAAGGCCAAGTTTAACCAACAAAAGCAGTTCTGTAGAAGAGGCTTTTCTTCAAGAAGAGCAAGCGTAGCACAGGACAGTCGAGTCAGTCTGACTCCAGACGATTTGTGTGCAATACCTGCAGCTAGCCTGGGCATACTTCTAAGTTCTGCCCGTCAGGAGGAGAGAAGGCGTGCCATCATTGCAAGCAGACCGGACACCTGTGGAGTGTCCTCGTATCGGTGGAGCTGCACCTTCACAAGGAGCAGGAGTTTCTTTTTCTGTGGCGCAGCCGTCTGTCGATCGAAGTTCTCAGCAGACCACTCAGGGGAGAGTTTACACGATTGAGACTCAGAAGGAAAAGCTAGTGGAGAATACTGTGTTGGAAGGTACCATTAATCTTTTTAGCCTTTTGGCTTGAGTGTTTTTTGATACCGGTGCTTTGCATTCTTTATTTCTAGAACTTGTTGTGATAGTTTGGGTTTTTAACCAGTAGAAGTAGTTAGTTCGTTAATGGTAGTTTCACCCTTAGGCAAGAAGGCTTTTGGTGAACTAACAGTGTAGATCTTGTGTTTTGAAGATTAGAAGAGTGGAGTTGTCCTATGATTTTCTCGTGTTAGGAATGACGGATTTTGATATCATCCTTGGTATGGATTGGTTGTCTGTTTTCGAGGTCTTGATAGACTTCTCTTAGAGGAGAATTTGTGGGGTCTCCTCAACCAATGAGAGGTTTATGGAGAAGTTGGTATCCTATGAAAAGATGAGAGTCACTTTCTCTGGCCTTAGGGCGTATCCTGGTAGTGTGGTGGCAAGCATGGGTTTGGAAGATGTAAGTGGTGTAGGGTCTCTTACTCCTCGGGTGATGTGTGAGTTTATGGATATGTTTCCTGACCAGTTGGCTGGGCTACCTCCACGCCGAGAGATAGAGTTTGCTATAGAGCTAGAGCCAGGAACATTTCCAATTTCCATGGCGCCCTATCAGATGGCGCCGGCAGAGCAGAGAAAGCTAGCTACGCAGGTAGATGAGCTACTTAATCTTGGTTTTATCCGTTAGAGCAACTCGCCGTGAGGCGCACCTGCTCTCTTTGTGAAAAGAAGGATGGATCGATGAGGATGTGTATGGATTTGATGAATCGTGTTTTTCCGACTGTACCTGCGAAAGTTTGCAATAAGTTTTGAAGTTATCGAAGTCTCCGAAGACCTACTTTTGAAGAAGTGCCAGTCAAGATTCAAGGACGTCGGACTCAAGAGATCTAGTGCGAGTACTATGGCAAGATCGCGACGTGCAACATGAGACGTGGGAACCAGAATCGACGATACGGAAGGGGGTACCCTGGCTTGTTCTCAGGCAAAAAAGGTAAGAGTTTTTTAAATTTCGGGATGAAATTTTCTTTTAGGGGGGTAGGATGTAATACTCTGCCCCAGATTAGGCGTGTTTTAGCTTGATAATCTTATTTAAGCGGTTAATTTCGAAGATTACGGTTAGGGTTTCGAGGAAAGCCCAGGTGTGGCCCAATCCAAGCTCGTGAGCTCAGTGATCCAGTTCGTCCAGTTGAGGGGCAAAACGGTAATTTATCGCTTCTTGCTATTATTTTTGTAAATTGTGTTGTTATATGATTATTATTGGTTAATAATATTCTCCTTAGTCAAAAAGTTGTATTTCTGATTTTAAAATAATTTTATTTTCAGAAAATGGTATTTAAATTCGCCCATCAAAACCCCGAAAGGGAGTAATAATTATTTTAAATGATTTTGGAAATGAGATAAAATCCAAAACTAGTATTTTATGTTAGACCATTTTAACTATGGTCTAGTTATTCCTTTGCACCCCAAAATAAGGTTTGTAAATTGTTTTATTTAACATTTGTTTAATTAAGTAAATAGTATTAAATTGTGATTTTTATTTAAATAAATGATTTTTAGTGAGAGTTAAATTCCAAAATTTTTTATGGTGATTAAGTTTTTAAAACCCAACTTATCTGTAAGGTTGGATCAAAGTTTTAGAGCTTCTAAAAACATGTTTTACTTAAAAATCAGATTTTTATTAAAACTAAGGGCCTATTTGCAAATTTGGAAGTAGGGGAGGGCTGATCTGCAACCAGCCCAAACTTGTTATTGTAGCGAGCGTAAGCGGGCACCGCATGTAGTGGTCGTCCGACCCCAATTTCGCTTGAAAACTCTATAAAAGAGGCCCTCCATCAGCAGATCAACTCCCACAAAAAATTTCTATCTCTCTCTTAGTCTGCTCTCTGATTTTCCAATCGTTACCCTCTCCATTTCTCTCTATTTTTCCCACCGTAGCTTAAGAAGGGGAAAATTTTCAAAGTCCAGATTCTCAGCCCAGGAATTTCACTGAAGGTAACCACTGTATTCCTTTTCAAATTCTAGGTGGTTTAGAATCAAGAAAAATTGAATTTGGCCCTACTTTGAGTAAGAAAATCCAGTTTGAAATCTAAGGAAAACCATGGGTTCCTTTTACCAGTGAGGTTCCAGTAATAAAATCGGATGGCCCAGTGAGCTTCAAAGCTCCAAACCTCTCTCTATTGAAAGAGGACTCCCAGAGGAATCCATCGAACCGGTCAGATATGAAAACCGAATCCTGGAAATCCACTGTTTTCGAATTCGTTTTTCATGCTTTCCCGGCCGTTTACTATCTATTGCCGACAGTGAAGGAAGGAAGAAAAAGAAAAAAAATATATATAAATCAATATATATATATATATATATATATATATATATATATATATTTTTATTAGATTATGTTGAAGCTTGTGATTTGTGATGTTAGTACCTATTGAAAAAAAATAAATCAATAAATAAATATTATTATTGGATTACTAAAAAAATAATAATAATAATATTTTTTGTTGGATTATGTGATGTGATGTTAGTACCCCTTTTTGTTAATTAAAATTGTAGTAACCGTCTTCTCTTATTACTATAGTGTAAATATTATTATATTCATTTTCAGGCCAACCCTATTAGTCGGGCACTAAGTGATCTCACTTTTAGGCTGACGCTATATTGTCGGGCACTGAGTGACCTTGAGGCCTAACTCAAAATGTCAAATCTGATCCTATGCAGAAGACAACCTAGAAGTGACCTGAGAATCTAGACCTAACTCAATAAATCAATCTGGTCAATGCGTGGAAGACAATATGAGTTTGGACTGAGCACCTTTTTTATTATATTGTGGATTATTATAATTTAAAAAGGATAGAAACCAAATATGAGACTCAATTCTATATACCTGAATATTTTTGGGAAAACAAGTATGATTTCGAAATAGTACTTGTGTGATGCTATTGACGTGATAATGATTGTGCACTTGTTTGTTATTTGAACAGAGACCGCGAAACCACACATATACGGTGAGAGAACTTAACTTTGCAGTTAAAATGTAAACAGGTTTGGTTATTTGAGATGGATCTTGAGCAATGAGTGGTTTCAATTTGATGAACCCACTCATGTGCCTAAACTTGATGTACTATAAAGAGTGTTTATGATGCTGATAAATGCTATGATGTTGATCATATGAAATGTGTAAGACTGGATTGTGAAATATTGCTTCCACGTACCTTTTTAGTACTGAATCATCGTCGAGCTGAGTGTGTCGGTTATGTTTACTAGACCATGGGTGGACTATGGGCATCAGTTGCCGACCTAAGGGTGTTGGTACGGCTATCGGAGAGCCGAAGATGTACTTGTAAGGAGGTATTTTGATCGTGTCGGGACTTAATACTAATGTTGTCAGTATGGTATCTAGGGGCTACGTTGGATGATAGCAGAAATGGAAAACTGATGAAATAATGGAAATACGATGATGAGACTTTACTTGATATTATGCTTATTTGTTATTAAGCATGAAATATTATATTGCAACTGTTGATTATTGTTGACCTATTGTTTACTTTAAAACTGTGCTGTTATATTTCCTTCACTGGGATAGTTAGCTCACCCTATTCACCTTTCAGGAGATGAACCCGAGGAGGAGAACCCTCAGTTTGAAGCTTAGAGTGGATAAGCTGCGGCGTTGCTTTGGGATTCCAACTGAGGGGAATACCCTTATATTTGTGCTTCCTAGTTCTTTGAACCATTTTTCTTTTGTAAAGTACCGAGTGTGGTACTTAGTGTATGTTAATGTGATGTAGTAGGACTACTACGTTTCTGTAGTTACTCTGATGATGTTTTGTAATGATAATTCAATGGTTAGATTTATGTGATCATCTTATGTGTATTGATGTTGTTGTTTATGTCTATTTGTTGGGTAGACTTATGGTATGTGTTTGAGTCCATATGTTGGAATCATTTGTGACCTTTGGGCCCAACTGTTGATCCGGCCCAGTGAGAATGCTTGAGTTAGTTTATTTAAAAAAAAAAAAAAATCAGTCGTGTTCCGGGCCCACCCTTCTGGTCGGGGCGTGACAGCTAGGGGTCCCTCTGTCCCACAACTCGGTTTACTCTACATTGCTTGACATATTTGTATCACAAAAACAGAAGAATGCCAATGACAATTGCAGTTCTAATCCAAAAATAAGTCCAACTTGATAACCCACCACAGTCCTAGAGTTTGAGCCGAAGCTCTGAAACCAAGCTATCATGCCCCGACCCAAAAAGTGGGCCCAGAACGTCACTGATTTTTTTTTTTTTTAAAACTAAACTCGAGAACTCTAACTGGGCTGAATCAACGGTTAGGCCGAAATGTCACACATGATCTCAACATTTGGACTCAAACACATACCATAAGTCTACCCAAAGGAGACAACCACAAAGACAAACACATAATTCCAACAATGAATTATTATTACAACATCATTAGATAACTACGGAACACATGGTAGTTCAATACATGAAGTCAATACAAACTAAGTACCACAAACGGTACTTTACATAAGCAAAAAGTTCAAGGACCAGAAAACAAAGATAATGGAATTCCCCTCAGTGGGAATTCCAAGGCAACGCAGCAGCTTATCCCTCCTAAGCTTCATATGAAGGGTTCTCCTCATCGGGCACATTTCCTGAAATGTGAGTGGTGTGAGCTAACAGCCCAATGAAGGAAATATAACATTGCAGTCTAATGAAACATCAGGTTAGTAAATAATCAACATTTATAATATAATATGTCATGTTTGACAATAAATTCTCAATATCAAGTATAATCTCATCATCATTTCCATAACTATTGTCATCCAACGTAACGCCTACATACTATGCTGAGACCATTATATTAAGTCCCGACACGGTCAAAATACATCATTTCAAGTACATCTCCGGCCCTCACATGGCCGATACTGACACTCCTCAAGTCAGCAACTATCGACACACCTGGTCCAATAGACGTAAGTCATCTCACACAAATGGCAGATATTGGTTCAATAGTCAAGGGCACGTGGAACCAGTATTACATATCTCATATGATAAACATCATAAACATTTATAATCATCATAGGCACTTCTTACAACAGTGCATCATGTCCAGGCACATGGGTGGATTTATCAAACTTGAAACCACTCATTGCTCAAGATTCACGTCATAAAACCTGATTACACCTACTGCAAAGTTAAGTTCCCTCACCAAAAAATGTGTAGTATCGCGGTCTCTATTCAACATGCAAACAAGTGCACAATTAATAGTAGGTCAATATACATAGCATTCAAATGCATATATACAAATAGTATTTCAAAACCATACTGTTTTCCCAAAATCTCCGAGATATATGGAACTGAGTCTCCTACTTAGTTTCTAACCATTTTAAGTTAAAATAATCCACAATAAATAATAATAAGGTGTTCAGTTCAAAACTCATATTGTCTTCTAGGCATGACCAGATTGAAGTATTGAGTTAGGTCTATATACTCAAGTCACTTCTCGTATTGTCTTCTGGATAGGACCAGATTGACATGTTGAGTAAGGCCTCAAGGTCACTCAGTGCCCGACAGATATAACGTCAGCTTGGAAGTGAAGTCACTCAGTGCCCGACAAATAGAGTCGGCCTGTAAGTGAATACAATAGTATATACACTATAGTATTAAGAGAAGAGTGTTAGTACATTTTTAAATTATTAATGGGCTATAAACATCACATTAAAACATAGGTCTAACACAAGCATCATCAATCAATCAAGGTTTTACACTCAAAAGTTGGGTTCCTCAGAACATGCCTCGGAACCAGGTACTGTGGCTTCGGATCATCCGAACCACTGTCTAAAACTAGTCACAGACTTCAGAACTTGGGTCTGTCTTCGGACCGTCCGAAGGTTCGGTCTCGGATCGTCCGAAGGTCCTTCCAAACCGAAAAACAAAGAAAATAGGCTTCGGTGGGTCTGTGTGTCTCGGATCATGCCAAGGGAAGCTCTGATAGTCCGAGAGGGGTTCGGTCCTTCCGAACAGGACTCGGAACATCCGGAGCAGAAGCGAGAGAGTGGCTAGCTACGGACGCTTAGGGACTTCGAACTGAAGCTCGGAACGTCGGAAGGTCACTCTCAAACCGCCCGAAGGGGGTTACCATCGGACCGTCCGAAGCACAACTCTCGGATCGTCCGGGAGTCGTCTTCCTCCTCTGTCTGCAACTGCAGACAGTAACGGGCAGCACTCTATGAAATACGAATCAAGAAATAGTGGATTTTCTGGATTCGATTTTCACATCCAACCGATCAGATGAACTCATCAGTGAGTCCTCTTTCCATAGGGAGTGGTTTAAGACTTTAATACTCATTAAGCCAACGGATTTTAAAACGAAAACCACACTGACACAAGAAAATCATATTTTTTCTTGAACTTGAAATCGGTTTTACATACTCAAAACTCAGTCAAATTTACTTTTAATTGATTCTAAACTGACTAATTTAAAGAGGAATACAGTTGTTACCTTCACTCGAGTTCCTAGGTTGAAAATCCAACTTTTGAAAAAAATCTTCCTCTTTGAGCTACGGTAAGAAATTTTCTAAAAACAGAGGCTAAGGGAGAGGGAATGATTGACTGGTTTTCACAGATGAGAGAGATGAGATTTCTCTGGGAGTTTAAACCAGCTGAAGAAGCCGAGATTTTATAGAAAATCTGAACAATGGGTGATGGCCAGCCGGCGCTGCATTCATCGGCTGGTCGACATACCCAACAGTAACGGCAGAGAAATTTACTGTTGGTTGCAGATAAGTCTCTGTAAACTTTTGGTTTTGCAAAAAGGCCCCTTTTTGATAAAATATTGATTTTTAACTAAAAATAATACTTTTAAAGCTGAATAAATTTAATCCAACTTAACAGATAAGTTGGATTTTAAAAACTCTAATCACCATAAAAAATTGGAGATTTAAAACTCATTAAAAACCATAGATTTAAATAAAACTCATAATTTAATACTATTTATTTAATTTAACTTGTGTTAAATAAAACGATTTAAAATCCCCATTTTTGGGGTTTGAAAGAATAAAATAGACCATACTAAATTGGTCTAAGATACTATACTTGTTTCAAAAAAATTCTCATTTCCAAAACCAAAAAATATTTATTTCTCCCTTTCGGGGTCTTGACGGGCGGTTTTAAATACTATTTTCTAAAAATAAAATTATTCTAAAACCAGAAATAGGAATCCTTAACTAAAGAAAATAATATCATCTAATAATAATCACATAATGACACAAATAATAAAATAATATCAATAAGTGGTAAATTATCATTTTGCCCCTCCTGCTGGACGAGTTTGATCACTGAGTTTTCGAGCTCAGATTGGGCCACACCTGGGCTCTTCACATAATGACACAAATAATAAAACAATATCAATAAGTGGTAAATTACCATTTTGTCCCTCCAGCTGGACGAGTTAGATCACTGAGTTTTCGAGGTCAGATTGGGCCACACCTGGGCTCTTCACAAAGCCCTAACCGTAATCTTCGAGATTAACCGGTCTAAGAAGGATTTATTAAACTAATTACGCCTAATTTGGGTCAGGGTATTACACACACGGTAGGGCATACTAGATGATCAGAATTCCTACTGGGCACATTGACTAAGCCCATAAATTCCCCCTCCATATTTGTATACAGGTTTTGGAAGATGTTGATGACATCGGATCAAGTGATGATCGAGCATGGATAAGATGCAGAACAAAGAAGAAAGTCCAAAGGACTTAGCTATATATTCATGTTTTGAGAGTTTTGAGGGTAATGTAATTTATTCAAGGATGTTTAATTTAACTCTGGGGAATATAATATTTATGTTTTGGAATCTATGTATTTTCAGTTTATTTGTATTTGACTCATTCTGTTATTCTTTTAGGAATTCTTTATCTGCTATGAGATGTGTTTGGCTATTCATGCAATATAAAATGCCTAAATTTTTGCAGATTTGGGATAGTGTGGGCTAATGTTATTATGCACACAATAGTTGGGCCAGTCAAGTGTCGAGTCTTCGGACTCGGACTTGACTCGTGTCATGGTGTCTCCCCCCCTTTCCTCCTGATCTTTTTTGCAAAAAAAAAATTATACTCTAATTTAAGTGGTGGAAAAGGACGGGGCGTTACAATTTGAAGTTGGGATCCACACGTGTTGAGCCACGTTGTAAGGGTCACGTATGTTAGACATGTTAGATGCATTGCGTTGTCCACTTGTAATATGTGTTTGATTGAGATAGTATATCATGTTGATTTGATTGATGGAAGGGTTTCTCGATATCCCATTTATAGATGGAACTTTCCCGAGATTTTGGTAAGGGTGTTCATGTCTCCGATGAATGTAGAAATGGTAGGGTTTCCCACTGAGTGTCAAAACCCATTTGTTTGAACTTTATCATTAGGACGAGATTATGAGTTCAAAATATATATATATATCGTATTTCGAGAGTCGGGACATGACAAATTCTAAGGTCCACCCAAACAGAAACTTATCATTGTAATTTAATTTAATCGTAATATGATTTTATTAGAGGAGTACTTAAGGCATTTTGTGAGTGCTAATCAAATGAATTGAGTACAACCGCTAAATTTGACACAATTCTGTTACAACTTAAAAAATAGTGTCGTGTCCAAACTACAACCTTTGACACCTCACTCAATTTCTAAGGGCTACAAGGGACATAGATTAATCTTTGTACTTAGTTTGCTATGGATTGGCTAGAGTGAATCAACACAGTGAAGGCATGTCTTGAGAAAGTTACCAAGAGAATAAAGATATGGGAAAAATGATGAAAAGATAAAGCCATTGGAGTTTAAAGTAAGGAACAAGTTAATGGTACATGTACTATCTCACCAATTGAAGGTGTTTTGAAAGATGCATGATGGATTGAAACAACAAGACGAAGGTCTAGAAACTTTTGCTTCCTACTTGGCTGAAGATCTATGGTGTCTTCCATGTAAGGACATGATACCATTGTTCAACATAGGATTGGAGTGCATTCATGTCCCCGTATACAAAAAATACTTGGTTCATAACACGTTTTGTAGCATGGTCTTAAAAGTATTTTAGGGTTCATGACAATGGTTGATTATTGGGATGCTCATTAATTTTACAAATGGTTTGATGAAAGGTTAGTCTTCAAAAGATCAATTTAGAAATAATTTTAGTTGAATGTAATAAACCAAATGATACTATGTAACATATACATTTGAGCACACATGTACCTCATTGTTTTGACCTAACCATCAAACCTTTTTCACTAGTTTGACATGTTTAGTTGATTTTGAAATTATAACAATTTGATCATATGGGTAGAAATTCGTTTTTGTTGGAGAAGGACGGATTTGAAACGAGTCAACTTTATTACACTTGGAAATAAAAAGTAATAAGTGGGAATTAGTGAGCCAAAGTAACCACTAATCTTAAATTCGGTAACAAATCAACCTTTGACATGATTCGGTACACTTATCAAATTAAAGTAGAAATTGTGAATATATTCATTACAAAAAGCAAGTCATATTTTAGTCATTTCTAGCAATAATCAAGTGAAAAGGATAGTCCATAAGAAATTTTAATCTAACGATCCATTTTATTTTATTTAGATAATCTTCCTATACATCTTTAGTGACATTAGTTCATTTTAAATTATATCAGTAATCATTTTTTAATTCTATAAAATTATTAGATCTCATTACTATATTACTATGCATGATGTAATTAAAGGTAGCATTCTAATAACTTAGGGTAAATTATATGAAACACTCTACTAAGACTCTATAATAAGATTTTTCTTCAAATGAATATTATAATTCATATAGTATTTTTTTTTATAACATGGGTATCCTCACTCTACATTGGAGGCGAGATTAATTTTATGAATACACGAAACCACCTGAAAGTCTCGTGTATTAGATAAGTGTAGGAAGAGTTGAACTCAAAACCTCCAGTCCAATCCTAAAAGCTTAGACCGCCTGATCTACTCATGTGGGTTGAACTATAGATTAGGTATGAAATTTCATCTCTTATTGATCATCCTATCCTTCAATTTTAAACTTATAAAAAGTATTAACATATGTATTAAAATTTAAAATTCAAAATTATATAATTTAAATTATCAATTGAAAGTAAAATTTCATATTCTTCTAATGTATGTAATTATTTATTAATTAACTGTATTTTATAAAAATATTGAATTAGTATCGAACTCTATTATTTTACCCTGACTCTTTGAAAAGCTCGAATTCAAATGAAGATGATTTACTTAATGATTGCATTGTTGGTCAGTAAAAATTAAAACAAAAAGCTGTTTTCCATGTCCACAGGATCTTGCAATAATCATAACCTTCCCTAGCTCCTCCAAAAATTATAGAAAAATATCGCATAATTGAAAACGATCAATTTATTTCCAGTCCAGCCGTTGATTCATGATCATCTTGGCAAGTGGACCCCGTCCATCTTGTTCGAATTCTGGAAGGAAAGCAGGAGTAAAAAAAGTGCGGTGAAAATTGACATCGCTGTCGTAAATTTCGAGAGGAGTAGGGTCAGACCGTGTCAGATGATCACAAGTGAAAAAGTAAAAACTACCCAACGAATCTCTTCTTTCGTCGCTTTTCTAGCCGTCGGAATGTCTCCGTTACATGCCGACACTGCCGTGAACTTCCAAACGGTAAAAAGGCGGAGTACGATAGCGACGACAAAGATAACGACGTAACAGACGGCAAACCCCGCTCCCATCGCCTCAATAGCGACACCTCTGACGGTGTATCAGCGGTGGTTTTCAGCTTTCTCATATCCAAAAGAAGCGGAGTCCACTTAACGCTTTTCTCCCTTGAAGCTTTGAGGAATTATCATCTCCTTTAAATTGCATTTTAAGATTTATTTATTTTCTGGGTTTAAAATTTATTAATGAATCTATCTATCTATAATTTCTTCATATTATTTTTATTTAAATAAACATTTCCAAGTAATTCATATATAAGTCCAATAAAAAGTTATTTAATTTTGCAAACCCTATGTCTCATTTTAATTTTAGATATTTTAAATTAAAATATACGTAGCATATACTAGATTAAGACATGATTTTTTATTTAAGAATTTATAAAAGTAAGAATTTTTAAACATAGAAAATAAAAAATTTATAGCTAAATAAAAATATCATTGTTTTTTAAAACATTATACTTTATTTAAAATAGTTATTTTGACTTAAAATAAATATTTTTTAAAAGATACCTTTTTTTAACTATAGAAACCGGCAACTCCACTTCGTGGTGACTTTGATAATGGTTAAAAAAATAGTCAACAGAATGCGTACTGGCCGACGTGTATTGAATAAGTTGTCCAAGGCACGTATTGGTCCATTTAACAATCGAACTAATACAGCTATGATATTGGACTTATTTGAATTTTTGTTTTTTGAAAAAAAACTGTCATTTGAACGTTTTTAGTTTGAATCTTACATTAGGTATGATTTTAATAAGGCTTAGAAATGTGTTCTTTATATGCAAAATGTATTGTCCACTCCAACCTCATTTTCCTTTTTATTTTATTTTTTATCATTTTTTTGAATTTTTGTTATAAGATAATCCTGATTTTAGGGTTTTTTGTAAAAATAATTTAATAAAATGATATAATGGAGATGTCTTAATGTTATTGATATAGTTCCTAGAGCATTTATGTGATTTTGCTAGTTGTATATAAATAATTCATGAAATTCAGGTTTTCTATGATAATCTCCATTTTGAGTATTCTTGTAGAAGAATTTAATATAATGATATACAAATATTTATAAAATTAAATAAAAATCTCTTAATGTGATTGATATAGTTTGTGGATGTTCGTGTGATTTTTTTAATTTTTCAACAATTTCATAAAATTAAGATTTTTGTACTTAAAAATTCATGAATTGTAATAGAAAATAAATGTCATTACGAGATAATAGAGAACATGAATTTCATATCTTGTATTTTCTCAAATTAATTTTCTATTTTCTAAAACTTTTTGACATTTTTCTTTTGTTTAGAATATATTTGATTCATATCGAAATTTTGACTCTTAATGATCTAATACTTTTATGTAAAGAATTTTTAATCAAAATATACTTACACTAAATTTTTAATTTCCTACTTTTCTATTATTTATTGTACTATTCTAAAAAAAAAAATTTGAAAGTAATTTGAAAGGGTGATGTATCGATATTGCCAATGGAGCGTATCAACAAGCATTTTTCAATCATGAATCATAGTACAACCCTGCAGTAAAGAACATGTGCTATCAATATTGAAGTAAGAGGGGTTTCCGTATAATTATCATTTGATTGAGATTTAGTTATGATTTTAATAATCATAAACATCTAATGATTGGTTTTAAAATATACTATTAATTAGGGGTGGAAACAGACCTGGACCGTCTAGCTCAGCCCGTTAAATAAGCAAATAGGCCGGATCCTAAGGTCCATTTATATACATGGATCGGACTCAGACAATCCGTTTATTATCGGACTGGGCCACGGACCGTCTGCGTGCCCGTCGGACTCACTAAACAACCACATAAGTGTTTAACCCTCGATCACTCTCTGCAATAAGCCCTAACTCTTGATTGCTCTCTCATCTCTTCCTTCTCTTGTCGGCGTTCTCGATTGCTCTTTCCATCTCTTCCTTCTCGCCATCGTTCTCTCTCTCTCCTTCACCAAACTCATCGCCCAGAATCTCATAGCTGTTGCCCCCTATGCGAATACCCAGAATCGCCACCACCAAACAACCCCATCTCCATAACTGAGCCATCACCCAATCGTGTAGATCTTCTCAAATCTCCCCCTCCAGCGATTTAGCCACCTTTCCCCTATTCGCCCCCATCTACCACTCACACCAATGCCCATACCAGTCACACCAACGGCCATATCCTTATCTCTTGCAGCCTTCAAACGCCTAAATCTGCCCTGCATCTCCCCCACTTGTAACCCATCTCCTACTGCCTCCATCACCCACCTCTCTCCACCTGTATACACTGTTTTTGATTTTCATGTCTGCCCTTTTTTCAATCTCCGCCACCATCTCCATCTTTATCTTTTTTCTTTTACTTCTGTTAAGATCTGTGCAACCCAAAATCTTTAGTGGTGGGAGGGAAATAAAGAGTAAGGACAAAAGGGCATTTTTAGTGGTGAAAAGCAGCGATAAAGGGGCAACAGGTATTTGGATTTCTCCCTCCTATAGCGCTTTATTTCTTATTTTTTTATTATCTGAAAGGGTTTTAGATCTTCTTCCATCTATCTACTGCGTCCAACTGCTAAATGGTTGAGACTGGATTGACCTTTCCCACATGAATTATTTGAAGAAAATGGCTTTATTTGTGATGAATATTGCAGGCCAACGACATACATATATTCTAGGCGTGTTTTACTACTGTTAGTGCCTCAGCTTGGCCAAGTCCCTAAGTTTGTCAATTCCATAACTCGGAAAAAAACACTTGCTGGAAGCTTGAAGACCCAAGGTGATCAAGAGTAAAGATCATGCTCTACTGAATTGAAGCTTATTGTTATGGCAATCACAAAACATGTATTATGCCCACACCTTAGAAAGGACTATCCCTAAGCTTAGCTGAACAAATGGTTAAATCATAAAAAGCCTAGAAAGGAAGCTTGACAGTGAATTGGAACCCAACTTGGAAATATGTATTTGGTTTTACTGTCAGCTCGACCAGTCGTTCTCACCGACCCTTCGGTGGAGACCGGATCGACCCCTCGCGGTGAAAGACTAGTCGAGCAGATTGACATAGGTTTGGAATCATAGAACTGTTATTTTGAGAAAGCCTCTAATCGAAGTTTCGTATGCACTGATCCCTCAGTGAATGGCCGAAACGACCCCTCGTAGTCAACGACTCTTAGATCAGGATGTATGAGTTCTAGAACGTTGAACTCAAGTGGGCTATTAAGAAAACAGACATATTGGTGATTCAAGATCGATTGAGAGTACAAGGACCGACCCCTCGATAAAGGGCAACATGTTGTTTTGGGTAAGACATGTTTCTAGACTTGAAACTACTGTAAACACCCGGATTTTCATCACTTATAAATATATTGGATTGATCTATTTAAATTGTGAATTAATGGAATTTGAGATTTGAATGGTTGAATTGGACCTTAGATGGGTAAGGAGTTGGGTCAATTACCCAATTAAGACCCAATGGATAATGGGTAAGCTTTATTTTAAATTAATTGGGTAAAGTTTAATTAGATGGGTCAATTAACCAATTGGGACCCAATGGGTCATAGATGAACTGATTTTAAAGAAAATGGGTAAGGTTAACTTAATTGGGTCAGCTACCCAATTAAGATCCAATGCATAAATCCACCTCATCAAGTGTGGTGGCATGATGTGAGGTGGCATTGCCATGTGGCATGCATGCAAGCCAACTAGGCAAGGTGCCACATCATCGAGTGATATGGCCAAGGTGGGACCTAAATGCCATGTGGTGCATGGTCGACTAAGTCATGGTTGACTTGGTCAACCATGAGTGAGCTCAATTGAGTTCAAGATTAAATTGAGTTGAAGTGGGAAGATGGAGGGTTTTCATCTTGAGGGGACACGGTGGAAGGTGGAGAGACTTCTTGGTTTAAGCCAAGAGTCTCCTTGGTTAAACCAAGGGACTCCTTCGTTGGAAAAAACATAAATGAGGAATTGGAAAGGATTGGGCTGGTATACAAAGGGGCACACGACACCCCTTAGCCGGCTCCCACACTTTGAAACAAAGGATTTGTTTCCTCTCCTTTTCTCTCTCTCTAGATTCTATGGTGAATAATCGAAGAGCAAGGAAGGAAGAAGAAAGCTTAAGGAAGGAAAGGTCAGATAAAAAAGAAACGAAGGAGACAGGAAAGAAGGTATGTTAAAGGTCAGATAAAAAAGAAACGAAGGAGATGGGATAGAAGGTATGTTAAAGTTTAATACTATATAGGATTAAGATTAAGGGGAAACTATAGTTTTGGTCATGGTATGGCCAAACCTATGGGTTCCAGATTAGTTGAAAGGAGTGACCAAACTGTTATAGGGTCATGGAAGTTGAAAATCCATTCAAAGATTGTTAGTGGTTTGAAACAAAAGGAAAGGTGATATCCGAATCTATATTATGAACCAAGGATTGAAAGAATAATGGAAAATACTATAGTTTTTGCTAGAGGGTAGAGTAAACTCACTGAGAGTGATATGAATGGTATTATCCATGTTTTAAAATAATAAGGAATGGATTCCATGAGGAAGGGTCTAGCCAAATAATGAAACAAAAGAGACTGACAAACAGTCAGTTGACTGAATCTAGGATTCAGTCGACTGAACTAAAGTTGGCCGAAATAGAAAACAATTTCTGGGAGTTTCAATCGACTAAATCTTGTGATTCAGTCGACTGAACAATGGCTGGATTAAAATATATGGGATATAATGGTGTTTCAGCCGACTGAATTTAGGATTCAGTCAACTGAAAATAGACGTATCGAAGAAGTAAAGTGATCTGACGTGTTTCAGCCAACTGAATCTATAATTCAGTCGACTTAATGTTTACTTATCAAACATGTAAATTGTTGGTTGATGATTCAGCCGATTGAATCCTTGATTCAGTAGACTGAATCTATACTGGCCGAACACACACTTAATCTGATCCAAAGTCAGCCGACTGAATCTGTGATTTAGTAGACTGAAAGTGGGTTGACCAAGAATACAGAGGGTTTGACCTGGTGGTACATCACAAAATACTGTGGAAGTAATTGGCCAAGAGAACACCATGATATGGTGATTTATCAAGGAGACTATCTATATATGATGTGGTTGGATATGGAATTGGGTGAGGGATCATTTGGCATTGACACCCATGGCATGATGTATAAGTAAGCATGATTATGTTTTGGAAATCATGCATTGTATTTTATTACTTATGAAATGGTTTACAAACATGATATGATGTTTTCTATATTGATTTTATATTGATCAAATGTGTATATAACCCTATTTGGAATTCCTACTAGGTGCCTTGACTAACGCCCTACTTCTACCCTATAGATGATGGAACATGCAATGACAGGAAACAGACATGAGAAATGAAGGGAGCCAAGCGTAGGAGCTTGGAATGAATGAAGTTTAATTGACTTGATTTTGATATTTATGATGTATTGGCAGGAGTGATATTTTGGATTATAATAACTTAGAATTATTTTGCTATAGTTTGATTACCTTTAAGTTTTGTTTGGCATTGAATGGTGATTTGTTTTTCCCTGCTTAATGATGACATGATTATATTCCACAAGTATTCAGAAAGCGTGTGAAATGTTTTAATGGATTTAGTCCACGCACAAGTAATCGGTTGCCAGTTAAGGGTCGGGTTTTGGAAATTCGAACTTGACTCGTGTCATGACGTTCCCGCTCTCTCTCTCACTCATTTAAAAAAAAATATACTCTAATTTGTGGCGAGTGAAAAAGGGCGGGCGTTACAGTGGGTATTATCACTGAAAGTCCTCTCGAGATTATAACTCGTCCACTAGTGGTGAGCTAGGGGTTTAAAGGCTTGTTGCATACGCTAAATGCAATCGAGAATACCAGCGAAAGTGGTTGAGTTTATGATTTTCATTTTATTCAGTTGGTCTAGAATAGGATTTCTGTGTGTCTTACAATTTTTTTAACTTTAGTTTTGCTTGAGGACTAGAAAAATCTAAGTTTGAGGGTATTTGTTGAGCACTGAAATCTTACATTTTTACCCCTGATTATTGGGTCAGTTAATCCTAAATTTTGTATATAATGATGTATTTTATGAAGTTTGTCAGTTTTGTAGTAAAACATGGAAAGTTCAGGAAAATCAAGCTAAAACATCAGAGATTACAAGTTTAGAGCTTTAAAGAGAAAACCTAGAATTATTATGGTTATTTAATGTCACTTTCTAGGATTTTCATGTAAATTAATTAATGATCCAGTTATGAGAGTCTATGATTAATTAATAATTTTTAGATTTAAAGTGGTTGAATAATTATTTAATTCTAGAGGTTAAAAGTTGCAATCCAAGTGCCAAAGCCTGAATTTCAAGTCATTGGGCCAAGACCCAATTCAAATGAGCCAAGCTATGCTCCACAAAGCTTCAAATGGGCCAAGTCACATGCAAGCCCATGCGCATTTCACACTTTGGGCCAGGCCAATGTGCAAACTCAGTCCAACTTAGCCTAAGCTCTCAAATCCAATTTAAATGGGCCTAAGTTGAGGTCTAGATCCAAATCTAAAGGCCAAGTCTAATGAACTCCATGGTTCATGTTTGAATTTACCTATGTCCAACTAAACTACCTATGTCTAAAACCCATAACCCAAGTTCACATCTACACCATCCAACTTCCACCTTAGATCTTAACCCTCCATGTCACATACCAAAATAGGTCAAACCTTAGATCCACTAACAAATCTAACCCATCCATTCATCTAACATTAGATCTAGGTCATCCATCATCATCATGATGATCTTAACCTTAGATTAGTATTCATTCATGCATCACCTATTAATCCTAGCATTCATTTCATACATTGATCATCTTAGCCATTAGATAATAGGTAATCCAATCACATCCATTTATTCATCTCTTAGAAACCCTAGAGCCTCTACATGCATCCATCACAAACATACGTCATCTTGAAATTAGGTCATGCATTTCATCATCTCCCTAGGATCAATTTGTGCATCTAAACCCTCCATCAACCATCTACCCATTCATATATTTATTTTACCCAAAATAGCTTAGAGCCATTATATCAAAACCTCATTAATCTAAGCCTTCCATTCATAAACCCTAAGCAATGAACAATTTGAAGTTCAAGCTAGCCTCCATGCATTTTACACATCATCATCCCATGATTTTTGCAATCTAAAACCTCTCCATGCACTTAGACTAAAATCATCTAGATACATTCGTAGGATCTTAACACACCTCAACATCCCAATTACCACGCCTCACATGATTTTTCTCAATCCCTCGAATTTCACACCTAGTTAACCCTCCATGTCATCTTCCTATCATCCATCCATTCATTCATCTCGTCTCTTAATGTCATACATTCATTCATCATCTCATTACACAAGCCCTAAAACTACATAGCAAATTCAAATTTCACATTGCCAATCTCAATCCTATTTTCTCAGCTAATCTCCTATCTTTTCTCAACCTTCACTTAGCCATCAAGATAACACACACCAAATTCGTGTAACCTCCTTGTGCAACCCTAAAATACAAGCTTAAATCTCCATCATTCATTCCCAAGTAGATCCAATCCAGTCCTTTGATTTCCCAACTTAGACCTTGATTTAATCCAAGCCATCCATCTCCTTTCAAAACCTACAAATACCCCATGACCCCAAGGGTAAAATTTGAATATGACCTGGAATTCAAGAGGACTAGAGGCTGAAGAAAAGACTAGAAGACTGAGCACCATACGATTCCAAGTGAGCAATTAATTTTTCCATTTTAATTTTATTTCTTCTATGTAATTTCTTCCAAAGCCTTGTACTTTAATTCTTCCATTTAATAAAGTGAAGCATTCATTTAAAACCCTGGAACATCCAATTTCTAAAATTCTTTGATGATTATTTTACTTTTAATTTCAAGATTACAACCTTTGTTTATTTGATTGAACATGAGCGTATGCAATAGTTAGGATCTTGATTATAAGACTTGAATCATGATTACTAAGGTTTGATTAATTAAATTAAAAAGTTTTGAATCATGTTTTATTAGTAAATATGAATTACATTTTAGATCTTTACGTGAATTTCAGATCTAGGCCTTTACTTTGTTTAAACATCTTGGGTGATGAACAATCTATTCCAAACAACAAACCTTTATGTTACTGCATTTTTAATTTTAGTCGTTATTTTCATGCAATTTAATTCTTTGCCTTTTAATTATGTTAAATCTCATGTTTGTTGTGTAATATTTGTTTTAAACCAAATCTTGTATAATCTAATATTTTAATTCTTTAATTTATGATTCATTATTTAATTCTTTAATTTCTCTTTAATCACTCTCTCTAAAAAATTCATTCAATTAAAGTTAGGAAGATGTGTTAAATAATTTTGTAACTTGAAATCTTAATCATGATTAAGGTTAAAATTTAATTCACCATGTAAGAATATGAAATCACACATTTTATTTGCTGATTTTCCAAGTTAGATACATGACTCATATAATGATTCAATTTCTTAAAAACAATTCTGTTTTAGAGGACATAAATGTAAATTCATATACTTTGAGAATTTCCATTGGGTTCGACCTCGCTCTCACATTGCTATACTATGAATGGTTCGTACGCTTGCGAGATTTACAAATTTAAAACATCAACAAGTTTTTGGCACCAGGACGATGGACTCTCGAGGAAACAGACATCTCGGTATTTCAGGACCAATCGAGAGTACCAGGACCGACCCCTTGGTAGAGAGCGGCAGGTCGGTCTGGGTAAGACTAGTTTTTGGACTTGAAACTCTGTCAGCATGGTGTTGCCCCATACCGAGTCTCTCGTATGGACCGACCTCTCGGTGCTATGAGTGTCGACCCATCGGTGACACCGACTTGTCGACCGGGAATTAATAATGTTGTTGGGAGTGCATTTAATGTGCAACGGTCAGGTGGTTGAATGGTAATAAATATAAATACTGACCCATTGGGACCACAGACCTGTCGGTACTGGACAGTTTGAAAAACTGTGAAGACTTCTCTATATATATGAGTGTTGTGTGATCATTTAATCATCTTCCTTGAATTCAGAAGAGTCACACACTCTAAGAAATGATCAACTCTCTTGTGCCTACACCTGAGAATCATAAACAACCAATCTATTGATTGAGTTTGAAAGAGAGAAAGAAAGGAGGAAAGAGAAGATATGAACTAGGAAAGATTTGGTAAAACCAGTTTCCTTGTCACCCTGAGAATGTGATTTCTTTATGATGGCTACAAGACATTGGGTGGATCTTTGAGAAGCACACATCTTCGAGAAAGAGCTTCAAGGTTAATGCTTTTTGGTTTTAATTTTGTCTTTAAAGCCTTTGTCTCGAAAATGGATTAAGGAGCCTCCGGAACCACTATAAAAAGTTTAAACCGTCGTCTCTAGCACAGTGGTAGGTGGAATTCCCAGCCGATTGAGTGAGGTGGAATTCCTACTCTAATTGTAAGGATGTAAGTCCCCACTTAGTGAATTTGGAGATAGTTCAAGGTTAATTGAGTCCTAACCATGGATATAGGCTGGCTAATCGAACCACTATATATCTTGTGTCCTTGTGCTTGTGGTGTTAGAGTTATTTTCTTGCGTTGATTGTTTAATTACATTTGCTAACTGACATTCACTTGATTGTTGTATCTGTTGCACTTAAACTAATCAATCAAGTAATTTTTTTAAATGACCAATGATTGTTAGATTGACCTATTCAACCCCCCCCCCTCCTCCCCCTTTAGGGTCAATCGTGTTTTAGCTTCCAAGGGAACTTTCATCTCTCAATCTCAATCAATGGTTGATTAGATTTTTGTGATTCACAAGTGCAGGTGCTTGAGAGATTTGATCCTTAGCTTTTCCTTTGATTTCTCCAATTTAAGTCTGGTAAATGAGGCTCATAGTTGCTCTCCAAGGGATCGTTAAACTTCCAAACAGTGGAGTATTTGTAGAATCAAACAAAATTATCAATTCACTGAATCTCATGATCGGTTGTGGTCTGGCAATCGATCGTCCGTGTTTGAAAGTGACTCCCACCAACTCGATTGTTGCACATTAATGCACTTTTACATTACAAAAACTGCCACCCACGATGGGTCGTGATCAAGATCTGTTGATGGGTCGTGGTCCGACGACAATATCGTCCTGGGACAGTTCTAGTTTGACAATGTTCCACAAACTAGAACCTTGTCTAAGTCATTCCGATGGATCGCAGTCTCGATGTATAGGCCCTGTCCAAAAAGATGTGTCGTGCACCCGATGGATCGTGACAAGTTCCTCACAATGGGTCGCCAACTCACGATTAGATCGTCCTAAGGCTACAGTTGTTTGACAGTCCATTCCAAACCAGAACCTTTGTTTTTTCAGACGATGGATTGCTATACCACGATGGATCATTCTCTGTCACTGGTAATGGATCGCCAGACACGATGTATCGATATGATAGTAAAATCAATAGTTAAAACATTAAGTCCATGTTCTGATTTTGGTGTCAAACACTCACCAAGCTTTGTTAATTATCCATATATGATATTTAAGCCTAGGCAAGGTCAACCTAGAGGTGTGGGGTCTACCCTAGAGTCATCAATGGCCAATTACCTTCGGTGATAGCCATAAACATGTTGATTTGTTGAATCTTCAATGATCTTCCATTCTTGGACTTGATTCAACCAACACTTGAGTCTTGATTCTTTAGCTTCATCTTTAAGGTAATGCTTCACCTAAGTTTCAGAATTGACAAATAGGTGACTTGGCAACCCAGGTCACTAACAATCTCCCCTTTTGTCAATCGTGACAAAACCTAGAAGCTATGAATTACACCTAGAAGCTATGAATTACAGAGTTAATGACATTCCAAATCCCATTTGATTTTAAAATATTACAAATTTTACAACATACATCAAATGATAAAAAATACTCTATGCTTGCTTCGAATTCTTGACCCACTTGCTTCATTTCAAGATTTTCCTGTGTATACATATAAGCAAGCTAGAATGGAAGGTAGAGTTCCTCATTAGTTCATTAGTCAATAAAATCATGAGTAATAAAAACATAATACTCCCCCTTACTATATGAACTAGAGATTAGATGTGTATCTCAATTTTCTTCACTTCATTATTCCCCCATTTTCATTGAGTTGGATGTCCCAAACTCCAATACATCTCCCCCATAGATTGAGCTTACCACAAAGCTTCTACTTTTTCCCCCATAGATCAAACTTACCACGAAGCTTCTAAATTTTCTCCCCCATTTTGTCATCAATTGACAAAGGCTCATAAACACATAGTTTGTGCTCCCCAAACTTCAAAAGTGTCCTTAGACAAGGCACCTAGAGCCAACACTCCATGACATCTCATTATACCATTCATGCATCCATATTAGAATAATCCATTCTATATACTTGAAGCATAAAAGAGAAGGTAAACATGCATTAGAGATATGAAAGAGAGAGATGGATATTCAACGTGGCAAAAAAAAATATCATATAAACATCACAAACCATAACAAATGAAACAAAACACCATTCATTTCATAATCTAGGTTTGCAAAATGTGCTTAAGATTACAATGCCAAAACATAGTTTTTCAAAAACAAAACACTACATTTGAAAAACAAAGCTAAATTGCACCAGCTGGAGGAGGAGGTGGATTAGGTGATCGACGGCGAGGGATTATATCATCTTTCTTGCATGAGGAAGAGATGGCCGACAGGATGTTCTGCAGAGAATCTTTCACAAAGCTTGCCAAAGCTTTAAATCTTCCTTCCAAAACAGTGAGTCTCTCATTCTACTGACTTGCAAGAACTTTAAGACGATCTTCAAAGAACCTTCGACTGGCAATGTCAAGATCAGGTTCATCATCTTCTTCTACATCTTCTTCTTCCATCATAGGAACTAAAAAGGAGGAGGGTTGAGCAACAGTGGATGCTTGTATGCCAAGAAATTTTTCAAATAACTCTTCTCCAAAAGACTTCTTGATGGCAGTAGCATTGAGTAGCCTCACACCTTTGGGCACATCTCCCTTGGAGGGTTTCCCTCCAAAATGTAATGCTAGTCTATACATGAGATAGCAAAAGGGAGGATCGTTGGTCATTGCAGAATCCACATACTTGATGATGGTTGAGTACATGAGAGTGGGGAGACAGAACTTCTTTTTGGTTGTTGCACTGTACAAGTGAACAAGCATGTGCTGGTTCAAGTCACCTTTGTTCCCATATCTGGATACACATTTGCATAAAATAACAAATGCAAGATCCTGTATTCCAGGAGCATGTGTCTAAGTTTCAACCATATCTCTTTTCTCCACGACACCGTCTTTCATTTTGGACAGAATTTTCTAACATACTTCCTTTTTTCCTTCATCACAAATTTGTCAGGGACAACAGGTAGGTATCCATTTTTGAAGATTGGAATGAAAACAACTCAAATACAAGTTGAGGTGTGACTGTTGTGCAAATTTTCAATTTATTACTCGCAAGCGCACGAACCATGTATAGTATAGCGTTAAGAGTGCGAGGTTGATCTCACAAGGAACAAGAAAAATATATGCAAAAACATAATATATGAAATTGGAATTTTGTAGGTTGTGAAAAAAATTAGATCTTTAAATTAATCCCATCATAGAAATCAAATTCTATCCTTATAATTATATCGTTAAGCTAATAATATTCTAGTTTTAAATCAATAGATCCATAATGTTACCATCAATTAATTCTAAAACTTAGCCAATTATTCCAACTTTAAAATCCAATTAAGATACTATAATGTAATGTAACGACTTTAATATAGAATTTATGAACAATCTCACATTCAAGTTTTAAGAAAACAAAATTAAAGTCCAATTAATTTAAATCTCAAATTATATCTTGAGAAGGTGGATTGAATACAATAAGTAAATACACAGCTAAACAACAACGTAAACAATGAGAATAAATTGAACAACAAAAATAAATCATACAAGTAGAAAAAATGACATAACAAAATAAAACAATCAGAGGAAATAAATCTACATTAAAATAAATGAAATAACAAAGCAAAACATAATTTAAAGGTAGTATTGGAATGGATCAATCATAGCCAAAAGTAAGTAAACAAATAAAAGATCTAGATCTGAAATTCACGTAAAAATTCAAATCTCAATTCATGCCTTTCATTAAAATTAAAATTCATAAACTTTAATTTAATTAATCGAACCATAGATCCTTAGATTTAAACAATTAAATTCAAAATCTAACTATTTGATTTTGTCCCAAAGGACCTTAGATTTGAATCTAACGAAATCTAAGACCTAACTATTTCATTATGTCCTTTTAATTAAACAAAGAATATAAACTTAAAATTAAATCAAACAATCATAAAAGAAATTCAAAAATTGAATGTTTTAGGTTCTAAAAGCTTATCTTAAATTTATTTAATGAAATAATTCAAGTACAAAACATTGGAAAAATACAACAAAGACCATCAAGATAAATTTACAAAATGAGATGCTCACTTGTAAAAATCGTGTATGCTCCTTTGTCTCTTGAGTATTCTCCAATCTTCAATCTCCTCAGGCTCCTGATCAAATTTTAGGTTGGCTAGGGTGCAATGATCTATTTATAGGCTTTGGGAATGAATGAAGGGTTGAGATTTAATCTAATTTTAGGTGATGTGTGGAGGGCTTGGATTAATTCCATCGTAAGCATGAATGGATGGGATTTAAAAATAAAAAGGTTAGGGTTTACTAGGCATGATCGAATGGAGTGAATTAGAGTTGGCTTGGGACTTAAGCAAGGAAATTCGAAAATCATTGGATAGGGTCGGCTTCGGCGAATTCTACTTATTGGATTAGGGTTTAATGCAATTCATAGAATGTATGGCTGGGATCTAAAGCTAAAATGGATGAATGGTTGGATGCAAGGAGAATGATGTGGAGGGTTTCCTTAGTGTGAAATTCGAATGGGATCTACTGGGATATGGGAAAATCGGGTGGGGTGGAGATGTGTTGCAACCCATGTATTAGTTTATTTATTTTTCTTTTTCTTTTCTTTCCTTTCTTCTTTTCTTTCCCAACCAAAACGAAGGAGAGAAAGATAGAGAGGAAAGAGACGAAACGAGAGAGAGAGCGAGAGGGGGAGAGAGACCCCTTCCTCCATCTTCCTTCCCTTCATGCATGTGTGGAGATTGAAGGCCTTCCATTCCCAAACGCCATGGATTCGAAGTTCTTTCCCAGATTCCTCTTCTCTAAGGTAAATCTCTCCTCTAGCTCAGATTTCTTTGGGTATAAAGCTTTGAACTGTATGTGTAGATGAATGATAACTTAAGGAGGGTTTTGTCTAAACCAAAAGGGTTTGACACCCTAAGATGAAGTTTGGGGCTTTGGATGAAATTGTTGGCATGGAATGGGAGTGGGAAATTTGGAGAAGAATGGGGAAAGTGTAAAATTTCCCTCCAAACAAGTGATTTGGATGAGCCTCACATTTGGGGTTTTGTTTGGGGTTTGGACTTGTATGGCCCAAAAAGTAGGGTTCAACCTTGGGTGGATAAGGAGTTGTACTCTTTTAGCTGCATGGGGCTTGGAAATGGTGGAGGTTTGGTAAAACTTGGTAGTTCATATCTTAAGTATGAAATTAGGCTTGGGAATAACTCAAATTATTTTCATGTGAAATTAGTGGTGATGTATTGTATGTACATTAAGTGAAATCCCCATGTTTAGGTCATTACTAAGGCTATGCAAGTGGCACATCAACGTTTTATGAATGCTATAGCATGTTGGAATGCTTGATAAACTATGCATGTTTTGTGCTTGATGATATAATTGAATGGACATTAGATTTATGTTTGTTAAAATGCTTAGTAATGTGAGGTCATGAATGATTCACATGCTTGAATGTTGTGATGATATGTACATCTCTAGTGAATTCCTATGTTTTAAAGGTGGTTGTGAATTGTTGGTTCACCCATACCTTGAATGAATTATCACCATTGAAATTTGTGAGATGAGGTAGGTGATGAAATGTGAAATACTATGTATAGAGATAGTTGTGGAATTCATGTGATGTTGCATTGAAAAGGTACCTTAATGCACAACATGTGTATTACCTTGCGGTAGAGTTGTGTTGGTAATGTAGAAGTGGTGGAGAATTAAAAGATGTCTATATGTGGTGTTGAATCATGAGGGTTCTCCACATTTTTTGTAACACCCCGGTTTTTCAATTTATTAGTATATATGAGAATTACCCATTTAATTTATGAATTATTAAATATGGATCTTAGATGGGTAAAGGTTTGGGTCATTGCCCAATTAAGACCCAACGGTTTTGGTAAATGGTTTCAAATAAATTAAATGGGGCTAGATTTAATTAGAAATGCGATACTATATAAATTAGAGAAAGAGTGTGAATGGCCGAATATTGGATTTGAATATCAAAGGAGATGTTTAAAAATCAAATGAAGATTACATTGGCCGTGTCTAAGGATTCCCATATCTATGTGATGCGCATAGGATAATTTTAAAAAGGGGTATTTCCTTGATGAGAGCTACATTTAGGCAAGTGCCAAATTGGAAGGTCGGCAACTTCCAATTAAGATTCAAGGCAAGGGCGCACGGCATTGCTATTTCAAATAAGATTGTCCGAGTGGAGTGTATCTCGTTAAAAAGAGTCCTTTCCTTGTTAGGAGAGGGGCGCATGGCAATTACTATATCAACACCTTCTAAGATAGGACAATTGGTTTTATAAAGAGATACATAGAGAGGGGCGCACGGCTTACACTCACACACACAAGGCCGAAATTCCTTTCTCTCAAGTTCTTATTCTCGGTAATACACCAAGAGAATAAAGAAAAGGCAGCCAGCAAGAGGTGTTCTCGGCTTGGGAAAAAAATCAAGAAGAAAGGAGAAGGATTGGAAGAACAAGAATCAGTCGCGGAACTGGTTAGTGATTTTAATATTATGTTTGAAATAAAAGAACCATAGGGTTCGGCCATGGTGTTTGGCCGAACCCCATGGAAGAAGAATGGGAGATGAGTGGAGTATCAATTGATGGAAGCATGAACCATACGGTTCGGCCACAATGCATGGCCGAAGACCATGAAAGAAGACATGATTAATCTATGGATTTTTAATGAGGAAAAACCATGGGAGTTGGTTAATAAATTCATATGGTTTTAATGGATGTTTTTGGTGAGTTTTAATGGAAGGTTATTGGTTAGAAACCATGGAAAGACATGGTTTAATGTATGGATTCTTAATGGATGAATTTTGTGAAGATTCTATACCATGGGTTTGGCCATGGAGTATGGCCGAACCCCATAAATAATTATTGAATTATGTTCATGAAATTAAATCATGGAAAGGAAATTAATATGGTGATTAGATCATGGAGGATCAAGAATTAATAATTTTAAAAAATGGATTATGAACCACCATGGCCAAACCCCATGGAAGATGTTTTATTAGATTTACAAAGTTTATAATTATTGGAATTATTTGGTGATTGATTAAGATGGAGAATAGTTATTAAATTAGAAAGCTTCTAATTATGGAAGTTCCTTGCTAAATTAGAAAGTTTCTAATGATGAAAGTTGGACATCCACATGACCAAACCCGATGAAACAATTTCTATAGATGTATGTCTATGAGTATTTCTAAATATAGAAGGTGGAGATAAATTTGGAAACCTTCTAATTATGGAAAGATGGATGATAAATTTGGAAACTTTCTAATTATGGATCATTAGTGAAAATGGAAACTTAGACATCATGCGTTTGGCCATGTGTATGGCCGAACCCCATGAACTAAATTTATGGGTTTATGTTTATGTGTATTTTAAATAAAGGGAGGATGCAAGTATAGACTTAGGTTGTTGGACCTAAGATGGAATTAAGATATCATAGGGTTCGCCATGGTGTGTGGCCGAACCCCATGAATCAAGTTGAATGGATTTTATGGATTTAATATGGTGATTGGATTAATGAAGACATAAACCTAAAGTAGTGGCAAAATTGTAAATATCGCCTAAATTGAAAGATCATGGGTTCGGCCATGATGTATGGCCGAACCCCATGAGATGGTTTGTGGATCGAACATGAACTTAGGCAATTTTTAATGTTTGAAAGGATTGGAATATGGAACCATAGCCGTGGATGGAATTTTGGTAATTAAGTGAATTAATGGATCATGGGTTCAGCCATGATGTATGGCCGAACCCCATGGGAATTGTTTGGTGGATATAGGGACCATGTTTGGCATATTAAAGTGAAATATTAACTAAAGATTAGACCAATGACAATTTGGTAAATAAGTGTAAAAATGGTAGGCCATGGGTTTGGCCATGGTGTATGGCCGAACCCCATGGGGATTGGTTTATGGACTTAAAATAATTGTAAATCAAGTGGGACTTGGTTTTGATTGGTTATTATATTATAAGGTAATGAGACCTCATAAGGTGTTTACGATCATGAGCGTTTATCGGACAAAAGACGCAAGGACACGTTAGCGGTCTTTGGTAGGATTCCGCCTCTTTGAAACCATGGGTTTATGTACATTGTATTTATCTTATTTTTGATGAATTTATACTGCAAAGTATATGTTTTAAATGGTGATTTCAAATGCTATGTTTATATGATAAAATAGCATGTGTTGGAAATGTTTCAAATTATTATTTTAAATGCTATGTTTATATGATAAAATAGCATGTGTTTCATTGGCATATCATGCATGGCATGGGGTGAAGGATTTGTAACCGTAGAGGCCACAATCCGTGGGGCGTCCGAAGAACCTATGTGGGGTACCTTGATGTGTTTTTCCATCAAGAAGAAACCGGAGGGTCCACACTCCGTCGGGGAGTCCGAAAGACCTATGTGGTGGATACTTTTATGTACATGTGATGGGTGGGATTCATTGCATTTGTCATCATTGCATGTCATGGGTTTATATGGTTTTTGACATTACGATATTATTATAAATGTTTTGTACTAACCATGTGTTAGCCCTAATGGGAATACCTACTGGGCGCGTTGCTCTAACGCCTTACTTCTACCCTAGTGGATGACACAGGAAATCAGGGAAACGATGAACGCAAGACGGACCAGGCATAGGAGCTTGGCTGACTTAATTTATATTTTTTAATAAAGTTACTCTTGGACTTTTATTTTGAGTTTCTAGATTTTGGAATGTAATAACGTAGATGGTTGGATGTTTACTTTGGATAATTATGATATTTTAATTATGATTAAGGACTTGACGTACTTTGCTATCTGAATGGAATAGAACTTGGTTCTATTATTATTTCCGCATGTTATGATTTTAATTCTGTAAGTTGATATTGTTATGTGTGAACCGTTTTCATGGACTTAGTCCATGTACACATAGGGTTGGCCAGTTAAGGCTCGGACTTTAGAAGTTCGGACTTCGCTCGCGTCGTGACGTCCCGCTCTCTATTACTCTACTCTGTTATAAAAAAAAAAAAAATAGACTCTGATTTATGGGAAAAAGCGAGTGAAAAAGGGCGGGGCATTACAGTTGGTATCAAAGCGAACCGGAAACATTGAATCTTTCGGGGTAAATTAATCCAGTTTCCATTCATTAATTTACTTCGTTAGACTCAGACAGATGATAGCAAAGGAAGTATAGTCAAAATAATCAGATTATCAAACATAGCAACACAGGATGTATTTCCCGAAAAAAAAAAAAAAAAACCAAGAGTGCTTATTTGGAAATTTCCCCAAAGTACGAAATACAAAATTTTTATGATGGAAACTAAGTCTTGATGTGTTTCAATGGATTAAGAAAAATGGCTCCAAGGGGAAGACTAAGGAAAAATACCCGACAAAACCCAAATGGGGGTGAAGAGGAGGTAGAACACCCTCGAAATGAAGAGGAATGACAATCTCACCATGAGGAGGAACGACAATCTCATCATGAGGAGGAACAACCATCCCACCAAGAGGAGGAGGCACAAAGCAGTGTGAATATACCGATGGTGCCTCCTGAATTACAAAACCTGGTTCAAGCGGTGGTTATTTCGGTGCTTCAACAACACCTGAATGAGAAGGGAACCACCAATGAGCCCAATGACAGGATCATGGTTAGGGACTTCCAGCAACAGCTCCCTCCTTACTTCAAAGGGAGAGAAGGGGCTGTCGGAGCAGAAAACTGGCTGAAGAAGATCACTCAGATCTTGACCATGCTTAAGATTGCAAATCATGCTGACAAGATTTTACTGGCCACATCACAACTGATTGATGATGCCGGTAAATGGTGGTAGGTGATAGAGAAACAGTGAACACTTCTTCTGGAAGGAGAGAGGACTACAATGACTTGGGAGCAGTTCTCAGCTACCTTCCTGGAACATTATTTCCCCGATGAAGAGAAGGAGCGCCAGACTCAGGCTTTTCTATCTTTGGTACAAGGTACCATGACGGTGGCAGAGTACCATCAGGAGTGTCTCAGTTTGTCTGCATATGCATTCTACATGGTGGATACAGAGTATCGGAGGGCATGCAAGTTTGAGCTAGGCCTACGACCTAGCATAAGGGCCAAGGTAACCATATTCAAGGCAGCCACATTGGCAGAGGTGGTCAGCAGGGCCACTATAACAGAGCAGGAGATGGCTGAGTTAACGCGTTTTGACAATCGCCGAGCTCAGAGTGGGAGGGGTACATTTCAACCCAACAAGAGGTTCTGACCGAACTCTAGCAGACCCTCACCATCTACTGGGTCAACAGGGGGCTTTCGTCCTAATCATTTCTCCCCATCTGCATCAGTCACACAGGCTCCCAGAGGGGTGAACAACTGCTTTCATTGTGATCAGCCTGGACATTTTAAGAGGGAATGTCACGACTCAACAAACCCTCATATTCTAGAGGTTCATCTTGACCACCAGTTAGGCCAGCTAATTCACGTGGAGGCAGGACATTTAACCAGGCGAGATGGCCGCCTACGGGATCTGGATGGTTATTCACCTTAGCACATCCAGCAGCAGAGGATCATTCTGTGATTCAAGGTATGGCAGTAGTCAGTAGTTCCTACTCCTTTGCTTTATTTGACTCTGGAGCATCCCACTCTTTCATATCTGCTGCATTTATAACTGCTACTGGTACATTGGTACAAAAACTGTCCACATCACTCACCATTGTATCCCCCGTTAGAGACACATCGTTGGGACTTATATGCACAGTAGTGAATACTGAACTTGCTGGACTCAGATTTGAGTTCAATTATTTGGTACTCGATATGTCAGAATGAGATATTATTTTCAGCATGTGGTTGGCTAGCTTTAAGGCCAACATTGATTGTTATCGTCGCAGGGTGACATTTTGGTCGCCCGAGGGAAAACAACATGTGGTACATACTGATAAACAAAGCAGACTGCATGAAGGGTTGAATCACCTAGAATTGAACAGTATCCAAATTAACAAGGCACCGGTGATTGAACTTCCGGAAATAGTAAGGGACTATGCGGACGTTTTTCCAAAGGAACTCCCTAGTTTGCCTTCCATGAGGGAGATCAATTTTGAAATTAAGTTGTACCCTGGCACTGCACCAGTGTCATGACCACATTACCAGATGGCACCAGTGGAGATGTCCGAGTTAAAGAAGCAGATTGATGAACTGCTTAGACTGGAGTGCATTCGGAACAGTACATCGGCTTGGGAGCTCCAGTTTTATTTGTAAAGAAGAAAAATGGTTCACTTCGTATGTGTGTGGATTATCGAAAACTGAATCAGCTGACAGTCAGAAACAAGTACCCTCTACCCAGGATCGATGATTTATTTGATCAACTTAGAGGTTCCAGTCATTTCTCTAAGATTGATTTGATGTCCGGATACCACCAGATCCGGGTTAGAGAGGAGGCTATAGAAAAGACAGCTTTCAGAAAGCTGTATGGATTATTTGAGTTTGTAGTCATGCTGTTTGGACTCACCAATGCACCGGCCGTGTTCATGGATCTTATGAATAGGATTTTCTGTAACGCCCTGCCTTTTCCGAGAAATCAGAGTCTAATTTTTTTTTTTAAATAATAATAAACATCGGAAGAGAGCGGGCGGCGTCACGACGCGAATTAAGTTCAGACTACTCAAGTCTGAACCTTAACTGGCCACCCATGTGTACATGGACTAGACCATGATAATGAATCACACATGGAACTAACAACAACATGCGGAATAAACTAGATTAACTGCGGAATAAAATGACTAGATAGCAGGTAGCAGTCTCAACCATTAATTAACATATATCAACCATCCAAAGTTATTGACCTAATCAAACCATAGTAAGTATTAACTTATTACATGTCCAACAAAATATAGTTCAAATGACAGTAATAAAAAGATGTCCAGTCCAACATTCAAGCACTTACGCTTGGCTCCCCTCCCGGTCATCAACCTTCTTTTTCCCTTTACTTGTACCTGCATTCTCCTCTAAGGATAGAGTTAGGGCGTTAGATCAACACGTCCAGTAGGTTCCCGATCAGGGCTACCACATGATTAGCATATAAAACATGCATATTTATCATAGTACATGATTAGTAAAAACAGATAAAACAATGCTATGAAGTATGCACATGCAATGAGACCCTCCCATCATGTACATTCATAGCCATCACTTGACGTGCCTCTCACCGACAAGGTAAATCACAATACACTTTCATCTCTTCATCATTGACTTGATTCATATCACGTATTAGTCCTCCTGGCGGGACTCTCATCGCCTAAGGAGACCATTGTGACTATGATCATCATGTTACTCTTCCTGGCGGGACTCTCATCGCCTAAGGAGGACGTAACCCATAATTGTAACAATGTAGGACCTCATTCATCATCCCATGTCTATGCATGAGATGCCAATGCTTGTTTGCCATTTGTTAATGCATAATATATCATTCGAAACCACATAAGATAAACAAGAATCTCATAAATAAAACTGGGGTAAAACTGTGGTTACAAGTAGGTAGGAAACGTACTGAAAATTCACTTCAGTACTTGATCTTTCTTTAGCGTCACTTGATCACGACTCGCTCGTCGTTCAACTTCCGGTACCTTATTATGTAACAGCAAATCAATACTTAATCTACTTGATTCCTAATCAAGTTTAGGTCTCATATACCATCTTGTGGGGTTCGTGTCCGTACATCCAACCCTATGATCATTTCCATCATTGATCATTCTATCAATAATTACATTTATGCCATTTAGGCTAACCGTTAATTTTACCATATCTAAACGAATTTAGTGGGGTTCTTCATTCATCACCTTTAATCCCATTTATTACTTAACCCAATCCTATCAAATAATCATTGATGGGGTTCGGCCATACTACTTGGCCGAACCACATCCTATGGGTTTTTATCCCACTTTCCATCATCATCAATGGTTGATTGTTTTCTTACGTATAGTCCATAATTTATCATGTATGTTTCCTTAGTTAAAACAATCATAAACTCCCATCCAAAACAGCTCATTTATTTCAAAACAGCCCCATGGGGTTCGGCCATACTCATAGCCGAACCCTAGGGTTCACTTGATCCAATCATCACCATGATCACTCATGGTTTAATCATGCTAACTCAGCCATGAATTAAACATGGTTTAGCCGCATAATAATCCACCAAAACAGTAACATGTTAATCCATTTATTGCCATAAGAACACCATATCTTCATATGGTTTTTAACTCACCAAAAACATGAAAAAACTTACATGGGGTTCGGCCATCCAAGGTGGCCGAACCCTATGTCCATGTTTTGGTCTTTCAAACATATTTTTGGTGTCACTTATTCACATAAAAATCAGCACATCATTGTTGCACTTTAACCTCTCAAAACCATCTAATAAATTTATTACTTTGTCCAAATAACCATAACACCTCATGGGATTCGGCCATCCAAGATGGCCGATCCCTATGGTCCATTTTTCCAGTTTTAATCCACTGTTTTAAATCAGTAACTTAACCATAACACTACCATGGTTCAGCCATATATTGGCCAACCAAAATCAGTAAATAATCTTCATGTAACTCACATAAAAACCCCATGGTAATGTATGGTTTTTATCTCTCAAAACCATCACCATTAACCATAAAAATTATCACACCATTTCATGGGGTTCGGCCATGCTCATTGGTTGAGCCCTATGGCCTTTGGTTTGAACCTCTTAAACATGTCATCTTATGTCTAATCTAATCATCCAAAACAGTAAGACATTTGCATGGTTTTAACTTACAAAAACCATCAAAATTCCAACATCAATTCTTGGATGGCCGAACCCAATGAACCCTTTCATCATTTGATACCCAAGGTCTTAGACCCATGATACATTCAGCCATTCATGATATCCGAATCCATGTTTTAAACCTTTCTAAAACATGCATTTGAATCTTAAATCAAACCCAAAAACAGTTCATAAAACCCATGGTTTTCATGTTTCAAAACATGAAAACCAAGCAATCTTTTACATGGGGTTCGGCCCTTCATGGTGGCCAAACCCAATGGTCATCTTTACCATTTTAAAACTTCTATAAATCAGGGTTAAAACCTTGGTGTATTCGGCCATAACCATGGCCCAACACACACCCATTTTATTAATCAAAAGTCCATGGAAATACTTACCAAATTCTAAGCTTTTCTTATTGCCTTTGCTCCTTGCTTCCTCCCTTTTATTTTTTCCTTTCTTCCTTAATTCCTTGCTGGTTTAACCTTGAATAACTGGTGCCAAAACCTCTGCTGTTCCACCCAAGAAAACGAATTGGAGAGAGGGAGAGAGAGATGGGAAAAACTTGGGTTTGCAATGACAAAAATCGGCTAACCTTGGTGATTGTTTCCTTTAATATTTCAGCCCCCAAAACCCCTCCACTCCCTCATCAATTCTTGCCTAAAAACGATGGGTCTTGGGTGCTATCCAAGGCACCCCTTGGCACCTACCAATGCAGCCATTCAGCTCTCCATGTATCTCATCTCAATCCCATCCATTTGCATTTAACTTAGCATGGAAATCACCAAAACAAGTCCCCAACGTGTGGGACTTGTTTTGGTTGGTTTGAGACCAAGCCACCTCTTCATATTCCCTTCAACTCACTGATTTACAACCCCTTTGATTTCCATTTTGACTCACCTGGACTCAAGGTCCTTTAGATTTCCATCTCAGCTCACCCAATTCACCATACTTAATGCATTTCATTTAATGCACATGAGTTAACTCACCACTTGATCTAATTCCAACTCACTTCAGTCCCACTCAAACTGATTTAACTCATATTTTAGCTCTTGAGGGTCCACACGGTCAACCATAGTCAACACGACCCGTTGGGTCCACCTTTAGCTCCTTGACCCGTTTTCGACTCCATGACCCAATTATGGGTATTTTGGTAATTTGTAATTGGTTTTTACATGTGGATCAGGCCTACCCATTTTTCCTCCACTTTATTTCCAATCAAATCAGCCTAACCCCATTTAATTTAAATTCACAAAACGGTCAAATAATCCAGTAAGACCCGATGGGTCCCATTTGGGCCCTTTGACCCATTTAGCCATTTTTGACCCAATTGATGTAAATTACCCATCTAATCAAACTTAACATTCATAATGTGCTCATATGATCTTAATTTGAGCAATGGGCCCCACTATTTCCTTACTTAACATCACAAAATAATTAATTTAACACATCAGGGGCATTTTGGTAATTATCCATTTCATTGAGAAATTGGGGTGTTACATTTTCCGTCCTTACTTGGACCAATTTGTCATTGTATTTATTGATGACATTTTGATTTATTCCAAAACTTAGGAAGAACATGCTGAGCACCTGAGAATAGTTTTGGACACCTTGAGGAAGAACCAGTTATATGAAAAAGCCAGCAAATGTGAATTTTGGTTGTCTGAGGTCAACTTTTTGGGACATGTCATATCGGCAGAAGGTATAGCTATGGACCCAGCTAAAGTGGCGGCAGTGGGAGAATGGAAAGCGCCAAAGAATGTGACCGAGATTCGTAGCTTCTTGGGATTGGCGGGTTATTATCGAAAGTTTATCATTGACTTCTCCAAGATTGCATCTCCACTGACTTGATTCACTCAGAAAGGAGTCAAATTTGAGTGGTCAGATTTGTGCAATCGAAGATTTAAAACACTGAAAGAGAGACTTACAAAGGCTCCTATTTTGATTTTGCCAGAAAGAGGCAAGGGTTATGAAGTACAATGCGACGCTTCAGGAGAAGGACTTGGGTGTGTCCTTAGTCAAACTCATCGTGTGGTGGCTTATGGTTCAAGACAATTGAAAATACATGAATGTCTCTATCCTACGCAAGATCTTGAACTAGCCGTAGTGGTCTTCACTCTCAAAAGGTGGAGACATTATCTATATGGCGAGAAATTTGAATTGTTTTCAGATCATAAGAGCTTGAAATACTTGTTTGATCAGAAAGAGCTCAACTTGAGGCAGCGCAGATGGATGGAATATCTGACAGATTATGAGTTCGCACTTTGTTATCACCCTGGCAAAGCGAACAAGGTGGTGGATGCCCTCAGCCGCTTATGACATGCATCAATGGCATGTTTGATCAGGACAGAATGGGAGATGCTGAATACCATTCGAGAGTTTAATCTTTATATCAATAACCATTGGAGTATGTAAAATTTGATAATACGGTCCAACATAGTTACTAAGATTGAACAGGAACAGTGGACAGACCCAGAAGTGGAAGAGATATGGGCTAAGATGTCTACTGGTGAAGTCATACCGGAATGGGAGTTACGACCAGGACAGGGTCTTCTATTCCGAGGAAGGATTTATGTACCTAAGAGCTGCAGAAAAGAATTATTGGTTGAGGCCAATCAGACCAAACTCTCTATTCATCCGGGCAGCACCACGATGTATCACGACCTGAAGAGACATTACTTGTGGCACGGACTCAAGAAAGATGTGGCAGAATTTGTGGCTCATTGCTTAACTTGTCAGCAGGTTAAGACGGAACATCAGAAGCCACCAGGGTTGCTCAAATCCTTACCAGTGCCAGAATGGAAATGGGAGCACATCTCCATGGATTTTGTGACAGGGTTGCCAAGGTCTTCAAAGGGCAACGATGCGATATGGGTCGTGGTAGACCAACTGACCAAGTTTGCACATTTCATTCCCATTAAGATGACAGACTCATCTGAGACTTTAGGTCGGCAGTATATCAGGGATATCATCAGATTGCATGGTATTCCTCGGAGTATTGTGTCTGACAAAGATGGTCGATTCACCGGCAGAGTATGGCAGAGCATGCAGGTGGCCATGGGAACAGACTTATTGACTAGTACGACATTCCATCCACAGACTGATGGATAGTCTGAGAGGACAATACAAACACTGGAGGATATGTTGAGAGCATGTATGTTAGATTTCAAGGGTGGATGGGAGGATCACTTGCCGTTGGTAGAATTCTCATACAACAATAGTTACCAGGCAAGCCTCCAGATGGCACCATTTGAAGCATTATATGGTAGACCTTGTAGGTCACCAGTGTGCTAGACAGAGGCCGGTGAGCTTGCACTGATTGGACCTGAGTTGGTTACAGAGACTACAGCGCAAATACAGTTGATACGACAACACCTATTGACTGCATAGAGTCGTCAGAAGAGTTATGCTGACAAGAGGAGGAGGTTTCTTGAATTTGAAGTGGGAGACATGGCGTTCTTGAAAATCTCGCCACGAAAGGGACACATGAGATTTGGAAAGAAGGGGAAATTGTTGCCAAGATATGTGGCACCATTTTCAATCATAAGAAGAATGGGGGATGTGGCTTACCAATTGGCACTCCCATCACAGTTGGCATCTTTACACGATGTGTTCCATATATCGATGATGAGGAAGTATAATCCTGACCCATCTCATGTACTGAACATACAAGACATAGAGGTCCAAAGTGACGTGGCATACGTCGAGAAGCCTGTCGAGTGGTGGACACAGAACAAAGGGTATTACGGAATCGAGCAATCCAGTTTGTCAAGGTAGTATGGGATCGACATGGCATTGAAGAAGCCACATGGGAACTCGAGTCGGAAATGAGGAAAGCTCATCCTGAGCTATTTATGTAAATGTTTGAAGCCCTACTTCACTCGATTTTCGGGACGAAAATTTTAAAAAGAGGGTTGTATTGTAACACTCCGGTTTTTCAATTTATTAGTATATATGAAAATTACCCATTTAATTTATGAATTATTAAATATGGATCTTAGATGGGTAAAGGGTTGGGTCATTGCCCAATTAAGACCCAACGGTTTTGGTAAATGGTTTCAAATAAATTAAATGGGCTGGATTTAATTAGAAATGCAATACTATATAAATTAGAGAAAGAGTGTGCATGGCCGAATATTGGATTTGAATATCCAAGAAGATGTTTAAAAATCAAATGAAGATTACATTGGCCGTGTCTAGGGATTCCCATATCTATGTGATGCACATATGATAATTTTAAAAAGGGGTATTTCCTTGATGAGAGCTACATTTAGGCAAGTGCCAAATTGGAAGGTCGGCAACTTCCAATTAAGATTCAAGGCAAGGGCGCACGGCATTGCTATTTCAAATAAGATTGTCCGAGTGGAGTGTATCTCGTTAAAAAGAGTCCTTTCCTTGTTAGGAGAGGGGCGCATGGCAATTACTATATCAACACCTTCTAAGATAGGACAATTGGTTTTATAAAGAGATACATAGAGAGGGGCGCACGGCTTACACTCACACACACAAGGCCGAAATTCCTTTCTCTCAAGTTCTTATTCTCGGTAATACACCAAGAGAATAAAGAAAAGGCAGCCAGCAAGAGGTGTTCTCGGCTTGGGAAAAAAATCAAGAAGAAAGGAGAAGGATTGGAAGAACAAGAATCAGTCGCAGAACTGGTTAGTGATTTTAATATTATGTTTGAAATAAAAGAACCATAGGGTTCGGCCATGGTGTTTGGCCGAACCCCATGGAAGAAGAATGGGAGATGAGTGGAGTATCAATTGATGGAAGCATGAACCATACGGTTCGGCCACAATGCATGGCCGAACCCCATGAAAGAAGACATGGTTAATCTATGGATTTTTAATGAGAAAAACCATGGGAGTTGGTTAATAAATTCATATGGTTTTAATGGATGTTTTTAGTGAGTTTTAATGGAAGGTTATTGGTTAGAAACCATGGAAAGACATGGTTTAATGTATGGATTCTTAATGGATGAATTTTGTGAAGATTCTAGACAATGGGTTCGGCCATGGAGTATGGCCGAACCCCATAAATAATTATTGAATTATGTTCATGAAATTAAATCATGGAAAGGAAATTAATATGGTGATTAGATCATGGAGGATCAAGAATTAATAATTTTAAAAAGCGGATTATGAACCACAGGGTTCGGCCATGGTGTATGGCCGAACCCCATGGAAGATGTTTTATTAGATTTACAAAGTTTATAATTATTGGAATTATTTGGTGATTGATTAAGATGGAGAATAGTTATTAAATTAGAAAGCTTCTAATTATGGAAGTTCCTTACTAAATTAGAAAGCTTTTAATGATGAAAGTTGGACATCCACATGGCCGAACCCGATGAAACAATTTCTATAGATGTATGTCTATGAGTATTTCTAAATATAGAAGATGGAGATAAATTTGGAAACCTTCTAAATATAGAAGGTGGAGATAAATTTGGAAACCTTCTAATTATGGAAAGATGGATGATAAATTTGGAAACTTTCTAATTATGGATCATTAGTGAAAATGGAAACTTAGACATCATGGGTTCGGCCATGTGTATGGCTGAACCCCATGAACCAAATTTATGGGTTTATGTTTATGTGTATTTTAAATAAAGGGAGGATGCAAGTATAGACTTAGGTTGTTGGACCTAAGATGGAATTAAGATATCATAGGGTTTGGCCATGGTGTGTGGCCGAACCCCATGAATCAAGTTGAGTGGATTTTATGGATTTAATATGGTGATTGGATTAATGAAGAGACATAAACCTAAGGTAGTGGCAAAATTGTAAATATCGCCTAAATTGAAAGATCATGGGTTCGGCCATGATGTATGGCCGAACCCCATGAGATGGTTTGTGGATCAAACATGAACTTAGGAAATTTTTAAGGTCTGAAAGGATTAGAATATGGAACCATAGCCGTGGATGGCATTTTGGTAATTAAGTGAATTAATGGATCATGGGTTCGGCCATGATGTATGGCCGAACCCCATGGGAATTGTTTGGGGGACATAGGGACCATGTTTGGCATATTAAAGTGAAATATTAACTAAAGATTAGACCAATGACAATTTGGTAAATAAGTGTGAAAATGGTAGGCCATGGGTTCGGCCATGGTGTATGGCCGAACCCCATGGGGATTGGTTTATGGACTTAAAATAATTGTAAATCAAGTGGGACTTGGTCTTGATTGGTTATTATGTTATAAGGTAATGGGACCTCATAAGGTGTTTACGATCATGAGTAGTTATCGGACGAAAGACGCAAGGACACGTTAGCGGTCTTTGGTAGGATTCCACCTCTTTGAAGCCATGGGTTTATGTACATTGTGTTTATCTTATTTTTGATGAATTTATGCTGCAAAGTATATGTTTTAAATGGTGATTTCAAATGCTATGTTTATATGATAAAATAGCATGTGTTGGATATGTTTCAAATTATTATTTTAAATGCTATGTTTATATGATAAAATAGCATGTGTTTCATTGGCATCTCATGCATGGGATGGGGTGAAGGATTTGTAACCGTAGGGGCCACACTCCGTCGGGGCGTCCGAAGAACCCATGTAGGGTACCTTGATGTGCTTTTCCATCAAGAGAAACCGGAGGATCCACACTCCGTCGGGGAGTCCGAAAGACCTATGTGGTGGATACTTTTATGTACATGTGATGGGTGAGGCTCATTGCATTTGTCATCATTGCATGACATGGATTTATATGGTTTTTGACATTACGATATTATTATATTTATTTTGTACTAACCATGTGTTAGCCCTAATGGGAATACCTACTGGGCGCGTTGCTCTAACGCCCTACTTCTACCCTAGTGGATGACATAGGAAATCAGGGAAACGATGAACGTAAGACGGACCAGGCATAGGAGCTTGCCTGACTTAATTTATATTTTTAATAAAGTTACTCTTGGACTTTTATTTTGAGTATCTAGATTTCGGAATGTAATAACGTAGATGGTTGGATGTTTACTTTGGATAATTATGATATTTTAATTATGATTAAGGACTTGACGTACTTTGCTAACTGAATGGAATATAACTTGGTTCTATTATTATTTCCGCATGTTATGATTTTAAATCCGCAAGTTGATATTGTTATGTGTGAACCGTTTTCATGGACTTAGTCCATGTACACATAGGGTTGGCCATTAAGGCTCGGACTTTTGAAGTTCAGACTTCGTTCGCGTCGTGACGTTCCGCTCTCTATCACTCTACTCTATTATATATAAAAAAAAATAGACTCTGATTTACGGGAAGAAGCGAGTGAAAAAAGGCGGGGAGTTACATTTTTTGGTAGGTTTTGGTTTGTTTACATACTATGGGTTGCATCCTATTCTTGGATGTGATGAGTGATAGTGACATGTATGTAATAAGGAAATATGAGTTGTAGACTTGTGGGTAAAATTCACATGTGTGAAAATGTCTACATGATCATCATAGTGGTCTACAATTTGAAAGGTATAATGAGATGTTGGGAGATAGATGATGGTAACTTTTTCCATATATAATGTAGTGTTGAGTCAAGAGGATTATGTGAGATTAGTGAGCATTTAACTTAAATTTAATTGTTGGTTTAAACACCATGCCGTGAGTTTGATGAAGGAGCAAGTCCCTAGGTGAATATATTGTGTTCCTATGTGATTGAGAAATGTGTGTATGATGAAGATGGGAGAAATTAGAAAGAATGTGATTGGTACAGGAGTTTTTAGTGTACATTTTAAGCTATATGACAATGTGAGTGTCATAATGGAATATATATGCACTGACTTCTTGGTTTGAGGTGAATGAAGTGATAAAGTGGAGGAAACTAGTAAATAAAATCAAGTACGGTTGATCTGATCCACCCTATGGTTTGTAGGTAGCTGAGAGCGTGGTGCTCTAGTCCGATCAAAGATTTCCTCAAGTTTCATCCATACTTAGTGACTTTGAATAAAATGGATGCAACGAGATGATGAATGGATTGCTTGTCATATGAGGTTGATAGTATGTGAAGTTCACAGGTCGGAGAAGAGAACATAGGTTTGATGGTGGGTTGAAGTAGGGTTGGAATCTCCATGTTTAGCCGATGTGTTTCCTTTGTCGGATGCATGGTGTTCGTAGTGGGTAAACAAGCATGGGTGAAGGGAAGGAGAGATGTACCTCTTACGAGGTGTTAGTGGAGTAAATTGTTGGTGAGGGACTTCACCCCATGTAGAAGAATTGGTAAACCCCACTTGATTGCATAATGTGAAAGTTATGTCGATGATGGAAGGTTGTGTGAAATGGTATGATTACTCTTCTTGAATGAAATCCATGCTGCACTAAGATGAAATTATGTGGTATGACGTGGTAGTTGTAAAACATGTTATGGTTAGGTGTTTGCTTTGTTACATGTCTTATTCTGTTCTTGGCACTTGATTATTTGTGCTAATTGTGTATGAAGATGTTGTTGGTTGATGGTTTTTATGTGAATGGAATAAAGAAGGTGGAGTTGTGTGTAAGTTGAGTAATTGGAAAAAGAATGGAAATTAAAAATACCACATTCACGAAGGTAGGGAATGAAATCAATGCGGAGTGGAGTTATGGGATGGTCTAGGTGCAGTGAGTCAATAGTCGGAGTCGGATCACACCACAAATGTTGAAGTAGTGGTGGATACCTAGAAGGGGTGGACTAGAACTTTGAGGTCCATGCCCGTGGGGTATTTGAAATAGGTGTGGATTGGAACCTCAGGGTCCTCGCCCGGGATTTACCGACAGGACTAGACGAGGGCCATGACCAGGATTTGGTGTGGCTGGACTCAGGTTGCATGAGAGACATGTTGAGGTTCCCTCCTCCGCTTGTGATGGGATTAGTTGAAGCAATGAAGGTGGTTAAGAAATGTCCATATACGATTATAAAGGTTACGAGTGTGGGTTGAAGGTTATGTATTACCTTGAATGTCGCGCTTTACGTTACTTATTTAATATTTTAAGTTGGTGTTACTAAACATGTGATAACCTCTCATAGATGTAGGATATACGATGGAGGCTGGGTCCTCTGGACCCCATGGACGATGGTAGGGAGCCTGACATGTGAAGTTCTTATTTTATTTTTTGTCACTCATAAGAATTGTATTTATTTTCCATGAAACTTGGGTCATGCAATTGAGTCGTCAATCTTGGAAATTATGCTTGAGTTCTTGCTGTTGGTGGTGATATTTACACTGTCTGTAGTTAAAAAAAAAAAATGCACTATGTTTTTACCTTACTCACGTGCCGGAGTTTGGGCCTTGACAGGATGGATTGGTGATGATGTACTGGTGACAAGGAATATTAGCATGGATAGGGTTTGGATTGCTTGGATTCCAAGTTAATCTAGATCTAGGTGAATGGCTATGATTAGTTTGGATCTAAATCTAATGACTCTAACTATGGATGGATGCGATGAATTTGATAAATGATAAGATAATGCATGGAGGATTAAGATTCTAAGCTTAATCTAGATGGATAGTGAAATGGATGGCCTATATCTAATATGAATTATGTATGCAATGGATAAGGAAAGGTGGCTCTAGGTTTTACTAATTTTATACAGGCAATGGATGGTCTGGATTAAAGATGGTAAATGGATGGTGTGGATGATATGAAGAGGGACAAGGCTTCGGGTGTGTGGACTTAGGGTTTACACAGCGTAATTCGAATATGGGCTTTGGAGCTACTGGATTTGAACAATTGGGCTTCAAATGGACTTCTTGGACTTTGAGGACTTGAACTTGGGCCTGCTGGACTTGGACTTGCACACTGGCCTGGGCCAAATTGTGATATGGGCTTGGACTGCTTGGGTTTGGCCCAATGCTTGGCATGTGGAGCATAGTTTGGCCAATTTGGAGTGGATCTATGGCCTATTTATTTGAATTTCAGACTTTGGCCTTTTGACTTGCAGCTTCTCTCTCTAGAATTTAAAACAATTAACCCACCACTTAAAATCTAAAATATTGAATTAATCTAGTCTCTCATAATTGAATCCAGATTAATCAATTTACATTTAAAATCCTAAAAGTGGTATGAATTTAATTATTAAAAATCTGGATCTTCCAATTTAAGCACAAAACTTGCAATTTTCTTTTGATTTTGATTGATTTCTTGTATTTTCCATTTTTATCTTAAAAACTAACAAACAACATTAATTGTATCAAATATATACAAAATTGAAGGCTAACGAGTCCAATAATTAGAGGTAAAAATGTCATTTTTCATGTCTCAAAAGTGACCACCACCAGTTTTGCATTTTGAAAGACTATTTCAAAGTTATTGTCCTTTGGATGACTCTTGACAGAAGAAAACATCCTTTTGGCTACCCTAGGGTGTATCTTTCCACCCCAATCAAGCAATTTCTCCCATCCCATCTTCTTGATATGGTGAAGGAGTTTAAAATTTTGGAGAATTTTCTGCTTCACCCTTTTGAGATTTTTGAAAGACTCATAGGGCTTTAAGGGCTTGAGACGAGGTGCATCATCATCCTCATCATCTTCTTCCTCCTTTTCTTCTTCTCCTTCTTCTTGTTCATCATCCTCTTCTTCTCCTACATTTTCTTCCTCTACAATCTCACTTTGAGATGACTGGTCAGGTCTCCTGCTTATAGGTGTTGTTGACCACTTTTCAATTGTTTTTTACCTATTTCCTGGACCCTAGGAATTTGCCTAGATATCGTGTGAGAAGGAGCGAAGGTTTTTTCAAAGGATAGGAGAGATGGCCTGGTATTTCGGGTACTTTCCTTCCTTGGACGAGTTTTGGGCCTTTTGGGAGGACGAAAGGCGGTTCTAGGTCATCCTCATTGTTGGGACAAGAAAATGACATTTCTACCCCTATTATTTGGACTAGTCAGCCTTCAACTTTGTATATATCACATACATTTAATGTTGTTTGTTAGTTTTGTAGATAAAACTGGAAAAAATAGGAAATCAATCAAAATCAATGGAAAATTGCAAGTTTTTTTTCTTAAACTTGAAGACCTAGAATTTTAATAATTAATTTTTGACCACTTTAGGAGTTTTAATTGTAAATTGATTAATCTAGATCCAATTAGGAGTATCTAGATTAATTAAATATTTTAGATTTTAAGTGCTGAGTTAATTATTTTAATTCTGGAGAGAAAAACAACAATTCAAGAGCCATAGTTTGAATTTCAAATCTGTGGGCCAGAAATCCACTTCAAATGGGCCAAGCTATGCTCCATATGCCAAGCATTGGGCCAGACTCAAGTATCCTATGTGTAACACCCCGCCCTTTTCACTCTAATTTTCAGAGTTTATTTTTTTTTTAAAATATAATAATCATGTGATTGGGGCGGAGTGTCACGACGCGAGTTAAGTTCGAATCTCTAAATCCGACCCTTAACTGGCCAAGCCCATGTGCGTATGAACTAAGTCCATAAAACTGATCCGCACATGGTACAAATACAACTTGCGGAAATAACTTAGTCTTAAACTAACTCGGGTTATAATAGATCCTAAAACTAATCCATTTTTAACTTAAGATAGCAAAGTACAAGATTTATTTTCCAAAATTACCAAATAATCTTAGTCTACCATTCATTCCAAATGCCCAAGGTTAACCTCACATGTAACTCCCACATTAACCCCAAGTCCTTTATGCTTACTTGGGGGTTTCATCTATGCAATGAAACCTCCCCAAGCATCCAACGTCCCTTTTGGATTGAATTTGTGTAACCCCCCTCGTTAGCTCCTTCTTTTATTAATAAACCAAATGGGGGTTTCATCTTGAGATGAAACACCAAGGGTACACAACGGTTTTGCTGTGTGCATTCCTCACACTATCCATCTTGCATTAATATTGCATGTGAGAGTTTCACATGTAAATGAAACTCCCATGTGCTTCACCCTCCCTCCATTGGTTGTCTCTTTGAATACCTAAGCATGGAATAAACCCTCATGCCCTTTCCAATGTGTAGTCTAACTTTTTTTTTGAATTTGTAATGTCAAAGACCCCTTTTGTAACTCCATGAAACGGCAACTCCAATTGTCTCCATCTTTGGAGTTTCATGCATAGGCCATAATTTCCATGCAACCAACGTTTTTATTGTTTTTAAGACTTGGAATTACAAATACTCCACTCACATTTAACTCATCACTTTACTCAACTCAACCTTTTAATGCAACTCTACATTTAATCCCACTCCAACATTTAATCTAACTTAACTAATAAATTCAACTCCATCCAAACTCCATCATTTACTTCAACTCAAACAAACTCAAATATTTAATAAACTCAAACCAATTAAGCTTTGAGCTCACTCATGATTAATCATGCCCATTTCGACCCATTGGGTCGCATTTGGCCATTTTGATCCATTTAACAAAATTTGACCCAATTATGATTTTTGACCCGTTTAAGTACATCTTATCCATTTATTTGTTTTGTAAAAAAAACTACCATCCTTTGGGTCTTGATTGAACCATTGACTCATTTAAATTCAAATCAAATATATCACAATGGCAATTCCGTAAATATGAATAAATTCATATAAATTGATAACTTTGAAATTCCAGGGTGTTACAATACAATCCTCTTTTTATAATTTTCATCCCGAAAATCGAACGAAGTAGGATTTCAAAATAAATCATTCAAACAATTCAGGGTGAGATGTTTTCATCTCCGATTCCAGTTCCCAAGTGGCTTCCTCAACACCATGTCGATCCCATACCACCTTGACGAACTGAATCGCTCGGTTACGCAACACCTTTTGCTCATTCTCTATTATTCTGACTAGCTTCTCGATGTAAGTGGCGTCGCTTTGCACATCTATGTCTTGCACATTCAAGACATGAGATGGATCGGGGTTGTACTTCCTCGGCATCGACACATGGAATACATCATGTAGAGACGCCAACAACGAAGGAAGTGCCAACTGATAGGCTACATCTCTCATCCTTCTTATAATTGAAAACGGTCCCACATATCTTGGCGACAATTTTCTTTTCTTCCCAAATCTCATGTGCCCTTTTCGTGGCGAGACCTTCAAGAATACCATGTCTCCCACTTCAAATTCGAGAAACCTCCTCCTCTTATCAGCATAGCTCTTTTGCCGACTCTGTGCGGTCAACAAATGTTGACGTATCAACTGGACAAGTGCAGTAGTTTCTACAACCAACTCGGGTCCTATCAGCGCAGGTTCGCCGACCTAGGTCCAGCACACTGGTTGTAACGACCCGTCCCGCTACGGGCACGTTAAGACTGATACGGACTCCTAAGACCGTTCCAATACAATTTCGGGTACTTTTTTTTTTTTTTTTAAAAGGAAGTACCGCACCCGCAACCCGCACCAATCATAGCAATCCACCAATAAACCAAAAACCGTAAGCAACAATTTTAATTTTAAATGATAGCATCAACCCATTATTACATTCATCCGGCTCAGTGAAAAGTACATATATCTAAAATACATAATAGGTCCTCAAGTACAAAATGAAACCAAGACATGTACAAAGCTACAACTCCACGCCCAATGTTCGATTGAGGGTCCCGCCTGCCCTTCCTCAATGAAGTACCTGTGAGGCAAGGGATGAGCTCTACATGCCCAGTGAGGTAACACACGCACCATATGTCACCAAGCATACACGGCATATAATCACATGAACACAACAATGCCTAAGATGTTTACATGCATGACCATACAAATGTATGCCCAACCCTAGCACAGGGCCCACTTTAACCGGGTCTCTAGAACATCCTCTAACCAACGCAATGCAACTCCCTTATGTACCCAACCGCGACAGTCCACCCATCCAGGGGTACGCAGACTGATTCTCAGTCGGATCGGGTCTCTAGTCCTCAACTAGACCTATGACCCTCTCATGACAACCCGCACGCATACCACGACCAACCCAAGAGTCGAACTCACTAGAGTCCCAAACTGATTGCCACACGGGAGTAACCGCTTCACCAGTCTTCAACGAACTGCCAACCGGACTCATCTATGGTTTCATCAACCAAGTACCAGAGTCTTGATAGTCAAACCTATAATCGGACCCCATAGTCAACTGCGGGTAAACACACTATCACATCCCACCACAGGTTGTCCCCACCATACAGGTGTCCTAGCCGGGAATATCTCTTCATATCATCCCTCGACGAACGAGCGGGCGAGCACATCCTCAGCCTACTGGATCATCCGGGGATCACAACAATACCAGCGGGAGCTGTCCCTCACTGCATTGTCCCTCCTCCTAGGCGAGCACCTCCTCAGCCTATTCGGTCATCAAGGGACCACAAGCTAAACCAGCGGGAGCTTTCCTTCATCGCATCTTCCCTCAACTTAGGCGAGCACCTCCTCAGCCTACTCTGTCATCTAGGGACCACAAACTAACCCAGCGGGAGCTGTCCCTCACCGCATCGTCCCTCGACCTAGGCGAGTACCTCCTCAGCCTACTATGTCATCCGGGGACCACAAACTAAACCAGCGGGAGCTGTCCCTCACCGTATCATCCCTCGACCAATGACCAGGCGAGCACCTCCTCAGCCTGCTCGGTCATTCGAGGATCACAAGTCAATATCCCACCCTCTGGTCTCAACGCGGGCGAACCACTCAACCCATTAGACCACTGGGGACGTCTCATCTGCCACGTATCGGGTAGCGTAGCAACCAGGTCCTCCAAGTCTACCTAGGGTCAACCAACACCCAACCCAATGGCTTCCTGAAGATTCCATAACTGCCTCACCACTGGTCTCAACCGAGACTCCGGGGCACCTCATTCTCTAACCCAGACAACGCCTCACCCACAAGCGTGTCTGAAGACCACCAACGGTAGGCCTAACAGCTCAACCCCTACTAGGGGGAAACACCTCTGTTATCTATTGATCCACAACCAAACTACGTTTTCTAGTGTGGTTTCTCATAACCTCTCAACCCTAACCACCCGCAAGCTAAGGGGAGTCTTTAAATCCTGATGTTACCTAGTACACATGCCCCCACCGACATTCCATTTACACTAGCTACATGCATACAAAATTATCTCTATGCACGCCGTCAATATGACATATCGCAACATAATTAAGTATATACATCATCATCTATCACATGCTACACATTAACATTCAGATATGGTATCAATCATGGCATGTTCCATACGAGCATAAAAAGTGGTATCATCTACTATCTACTGCACGCAATTCTAAAGCAGGTTGATTAAACATTAATCACATACATGGCAAGTTATCACACGTCAACCAATCACGTTATCATACCATCAACAAGTCATGACATCTGATAAACTATTCATAGGTGCTCCATGAGCAATGGGCACAAATATACCCGAATGAGACCCCCGCCACATAACAGTATCAACAATTCCCTTGCCGAGTGGCTTATAATACCAGGGGACCCCATTCGCCGCATTTTGTACTCACACATCTGATAGAGTAGTAATATCCATAGATGCATGCTAAAAGCGGTGATAAGTTCTCTCACTTGTGTGTGTCTTTGAAATCCAATGCGAGAAAATGAGTCCGGGGGTTGAAGGGGCCCAGTCTGTTGAAACGAGAACATAAGGATAAGTAACCGGGCAAAACGGGTCAAACTAAGTCTGGACTACAAACGGGCCCGAAAATGAATCGGGTCCAAATCGGACTGAAGTGGGCCCGAAACTGAAATCTGGGTCCAGAATTGGTCTGGGCTCGAAACTGAACCCAAAACTGGAAATTGGGTTTGAAATTGGGTCGGGCCCGAAACTGGGTCGAAATGGGCCGGGCCGAACTGGGCCGAGCCCGAAATCGAGCTAGGCCAGTTGGGTTTGGGCCTGACTGGCCGAATCGGGCCTAGGCCTGGGTTGCTGAGATTGAACCCAGCTGAGTCAACTCAGTGTTGGCTGAGTCGACTCAGCAGCCTAACAGGAAAAGGGGAAAAGAATGGAAAAAGAGGGAAATCGAGGGAAAATGAAGGAATAAGGAAAATGAAAGAAGGAAGGAAATAAGGAAGAGGAGATCGAAGGGGATACCTGACGGAGAACTCAGATCCGGCGGAGGCAAAGGGTAGGTGGGGCAAATCCGAGCGGGGCTAGGTGGTTGCAGCTCGGGTTGATCTCGAATCAAGGCCGGAGAGAAGAGAATGAGAGGGACGGGAGAGATGAAGAAGGAGCGGGACGGGAGGTGGAGAGAGAGAAAGAGACATGGGTGACGGCAGCGGCGGCGGCTAGGGTTGGAGATTTTAGGGTTTTGTAAGAAGGAGATGAAAGAGGAAAGGAGAAGAAGCAGGTGGGTCGGCTGCGGCGGCACTGTAGCTATATGCTACAGTGCTGCCGAAAATGAGACTTTAAGGGAGGGGAGTTAGGTTTAGGGTTTGGGGTTTTTTTTTTTTTTTTTATAAAAATCTTAAATTTTCCAAAATTAAATAAGTTAATTAAAACTCATTAAAAATCAAACGTCGAACATCGAGGAAGATAACGTGTGTTTTTCAAACTGTTAGTATGAGAGAATACTCAGTAGTTTAAAATTACTAAAGTGCCCTTTGAGTCTTCGAACTCAAAACCGCGCAAACCAGGACCACCACGGGGCCCACACTCACCCCACTGCCCCCAAGACCCCAAAACTCCGAAATATCGGGTCGGGTCATTACAACACTACCCCCTTTAAGGAATTTCGTCCTCGAAATTCAAACTAAACTCAAAACTAGTCACATACCTTGCAAGTAAAACTCATGTAAGAACCACCTTTATATAGCTGAAGCTCACTGACAAGCCAATCTTCTCGTCACAAGATGATGCCAGCATACCCAATCCAATGAAACAACCCCACCACGGAGCAGCATGAACGGTTGAGCAACTGGACAACAGTCTGTACCACTCTCAAAACCAATTATCTTTAACTGACCAATCTCATCTGCTCAATAGTCCTTCTGATCACACTTGGTTCCCACAGAATTACCTCTAGGTCTCCGCCCAACACTAGGGCAATCTATATAGTCAGTCACATAGTGCCTCGCTTAGAACCATGAAAACGCAAGTCTGTGGCCGCTGTCGTACTCAAACTCTATCAGGAACCAACAGTCCTCTCAACTCACTTCACAATCAAGGGCGTCAAAACATAACACATGTCTTCTGGAATCTGCATGGTCTGTCCTGGACGGATGTCTATCCACAGATAGCCCACCGAGCTAAAACACGACTGAGCATACAACTCTCTCTGCAACACTGCCTGATCTGATGGGTAGAACTTAAACCTCGATCTGACACTGTCGTCTCGGCAGCTCGCATAGACTAACCCTCTGCTCAATGTAAATCGGTCCAAAAGCTTCAAGAAGTCAGTCAATCCTCACTCTAAGGAGATGGGTGAGTTCTACCGATCTATCAACCACTAGCCCATGATGAAGGAGTCGGAGTGTCTCCACACGGCACCACTCAAGCTGAGCTCACCAGCCTGCTCTGGAGAATCAAGTCGCCATCAGGTCTCACAGCCTAGATGTCTGGTCCACCACCACACATCACAAAACCCCATAGTCTGACTATCTCTGTACTTGAATGTTGATTCTCCAGGGCTCCGCCACTCAAAACTGACTGAATCACCGCGTTGCATAGACTGGCCGCTATAGTCTCCTCACCTGATCAACAAGCACTCCATGAACTTCATCCGTCACGTCCACTTTATGCTCAATCCTTCCTGAATAAACAAGTGCTCATAACCACGGTGATGGGGGATACTTAGAACATTTCTCAACAATGGATATCTCCAATCCGAGCAAAACACCATCAACATCCATCCTGAGCTATTAGTGAAAAGTTATGCTCATCAACATCAAGTCGTCTCGAATCAGAGCTACCAATTAACCATCCTGTATCAGCACGCGACCCTTATCATCACTGGAAACATCATAATAAACTGCACACATGCGGCTTTTCTCTGCCTCGATACGACCATCACTATAGTGGTCGTCTGCCTCCACTCAAGAAAATTGCATCACTGCCATTGTACCAAGAACTGATCGTTCTCTCTGACCAGTCTAACTGTAAGCACGACCACCTGGAGTAATCTGACTAAACTGCTAGACGCGATCTCTGCTTCATTTTGACAAACCTTTAGCTCTACCTGTCGAAACCACCTTGCCAGGCAACTACATTTATGGGATCAAAACTCGCATCCAACAAAACACATCCTCAAGAGGCAACAGGAATTCTCCCAGCTGTCTCAACAAGTCGTCAATCTCCAGTAGAAGAACCTCATCCTACTCTTCAATTTTGTTCAGTCGTCGACCACAGGAACAAAATCTCATCCAGTCATCCTTCTTCTAGGCTAACAAAGTCGGTATGTCCCCTGGTGAAATACCTAGACAAATAGGTCCCATCGACTCTAGCCCACAAGCCTGGTCTCCATGTCCAACACCCCTATCGGTATCATCCCAACGCCTGGCATCCCAGTGACCTCTAACCTCAAACTGACTGACAAGTCACACAGTGATCAGATCCCTCAACACCCTCGCTGATGGTAAATCACTGCCTCTCAATAGAACACCAGCGACGGTTAAGAGATCCGTCTCTAGATATAATACGCTACATGTAATCCTGCACAATATCCGCCAATCACTCCAACGAAGACGTGACAAACAAGGCATTTCCACCGTGTATATTCCCAAACTCAAACCACGACGAAGCTCAAAGCCATCGAGCGAGTCACGTATCTGAATCAGGCCAAGTCTCAAAACCAAAAACCAAGGGGTACTATCACATCACTCGCATCTTTAGGATGTATCAACCCATGCGAGATGTTGTTACCACACTCAGATTACTGCACTGAAGTTGTACTCTGGTCAAATATTGTGACTTCCCGCTAGCAAGATATTTCAGGTCTTCAGCATACACACATTGACAGTGGAGATAAACAATCTACTCACCAACACTTGGTTTTTCAAAGTCTCTATCAAGGGTCGGGGAATCCCTAAGGTCTCTGGGTTACTATCCCCGGTACGGTTTCCCATATTCTAACAAGTTCTCATTCTCACCACGAGTCAATCCGCAAAACGAAAATCTGACCAAGCTCAAGGGCGACTCCATCAGGCTTACCACAACAACTTAGGGAAGTCCAAGCACTACCAAGGAGCTAGGTTCCACCTACCCTATCACACAGGGGATGAACCTAATCTCTAATCATTATCTCACACACCTCTGACCCATGCACAGTCCGAGAGTTGAACCGTGCTGTGATACCAACTGTAACGACCCGTCCCGCTACGGGCACGTTAAGACTGATACAGACTCCTAAGACCGTTCCAATACAATTTTGGGTACTTTTTTTTTTTTAAAAAAGGAAGTACCGCACCCGCAACCCGCACCAATCATAGCAATCCACCAATAAACCAAAAACCGTAAGCAACAATTTTAATTTCAAATGATAGCATCAACCCATTATTACATTCATCCGGCTCAGTGAAAAGTACATATATCTAAAATACATAACAGGTCCTCAAGTACAAAATGAAACCAAGACATGTACAAAGCTGCAACTCCACGCCCAATGTTCGATTGAGGGTCCCGCCTGCCCTTCCTCAATGAAGTACCTGTGAGGCAAGGGGTGAGCTCTACATGCCCAGTGAGGGTAACACACGCATCATATGTCACGAAGCATACACGGCATATAATCACATGAACACAACAATGTCTAAGATGTCTACATGCATGACCATACAAACGTATGCCCTACCCCTACCACAGGGCCCACGTTAATCGGGTCTCTAGAACATCCTCTAACCAAAGCAATGCAACTCCCTTATGTACCCAACCGCGACAGTCTACCCATCCACGGGTACGCAGACTGATTCTCAGTCGGATCGGGTCTCTAGTCCTCAACTAGACCTATGACCTTCTCATGACAACCCGCACGCATACCACGACCAACCCAAGAGTCGAACTCACTAGAGTCCCAAACTGATTGCCACACAGGAGTAACCACTTCACCAGTCTTCAACGAATTGCCAACCGGACTCATCTATGGTTTCATCAACCAAGTACCAGAGTCTCGATAGTCAAACCTATAATCGGACCCCATAGTCAACTACGGGTAAACACACTATCACATCCCACCACAGGCTGTCCCCACCATACAGGTGTCCTAGCCGGGAATATCTCTTCATATCATCCCTCGACGAACGAGCGGGCGAGCACATCCTTAGCCTACTGGATCATCCGGGGATCACAACAATACCAGCGGGAGCTGTCCCTCACCGCATCGTCCCTCCTAGGCGACCAACTCCTCAGCCTATTCGGTCATCTAGGGACCACAAGCTAAACCAGCGGGAGCTGTCCCTCACCGCATCGTCCCTCAACTTAGGCGAGCACCTCCTCAGCCTACTCTGTCATATAGGGACCACAAACTAAACCAGCAGGAGCTGTCCCTCACCGCATCGTCCCTCGACCTAGGCGAGTACCTCCTCAGTCTACTCTGTCATCCGGGGACCACAAACTAAACCAGCGGGAGCTGTCCCTCACCGCATCGTCCCTCGACCTAGGCGAGCACCTCCTCAGCCTACTCTGTCATCTGGGGACCACAAACTAAACCAGCGGGAGCTGTCCCTCACCGCATCGTCCCTCGACTTAGGCGAGCACCTCCTTAGCCTACTCTATCATTTGGGGACCACAAACTAAACCAGTGGGAGCTGTCCCTCACCCATCATCCCTCGACCAATGACCAGGCGAGCATCTCCTCAGCCTGGTCGGTCATTCGAGGATCACAAGTCAATATCCCACCCTCTGGTCTCCACGCGGGCGAACCACTCAACCCATTAGACCACTGGGGACGTCTCATCTGCCACGTATCGGGTAGCGTAGCAACCAGGTCCTCCAAGTCTACCTAGGGTCAACCAACACCCAACCCAATGGCTTCCCTGAAGATTCCATAACTGCCTCACCACTGGTCTCGACCGAGACTCCGGGGCACCTCATTCTCTAACCCAGACAACGCCTCACCCACAAGCGTGTCTAAAGACCACCAACGGTAGGCCTAACAGCTCAACCCCTACTAGGGGGAAACACCTCTGTCATCTATTGATCCACAACCAAACTACGTTTTCTAGTGTGGTTTCTCATAACCTCTCAACCCTAACCACCCGCAAGCTAAGGGGAGTCTTTAAATCCTGATGTTGCCTAGTACACATGCCCCCACCGACATTCCATTTACACTAGCTACATGCATACAAAATTATCTCTATGCATGCCGTCAATATGACATATCGCAACATAATTAAGTATATACATCATCATCTATCACATGCTACACATTAACATTCAGATATGGTATCAATCATGGCATGTTCCATACGAGCATAAAAAATGGTATCATCTACTATCTACTGCAAGCAATTCTAAAGCAGGTTGATTAAACATTAATCACATACATGGCAAGTTATCACACGTCAACCAATCACGTTATCATACCATCAACATGTCATGACATCTGATAAACTATTCATAGGTGCTCCATGAGCAATGGGTACAAATACACCCGAATGAGACCCCCGCCACATAACAGTATCAACAGTTCCCTTGCCGAGTGGCTTATAATACCAGGGGACCCCATTCGCCGTATTTTGTACTCACACATCTGATAGAGTAGTAATATGCATAGATGCATGCTAAAAGCGGTGATAAGTTCCCTCACTTGTGTGTGTCTTTGAAATCCAATGCGAGAAAACGAGTCCGGGGGTTGAAGGGGGCCAGTCTGTTGAAACGAGAACATAAGGATAAGTAACCGGGCAAAACGGGTCAAACTAAGTCTGGACTATAAACGGGCCCGAAAATGAGTCGGGTCCAAATCGGACTGAAGTGGGCCCGAAATTGAAATCTGGGTCCAGAATTGGTTCGAGCTCGAAACTGAGCCCAAAACTGGAAACTGGGTTTGAAATTGGGTCGGGCCCGAAACTGGGTCGAACTGAGCCGGGCCGAACTGGGCCGAGCCCGAAATCGAGCTGGGCCAGTTGGGTTTGGGCCTGACTGGCCGAATCGGCCCTAGGCCTGGGTTGCCGAGATTGAACCCAGCTGAGTCAACTCAGTGTCGGCTGAGTCGACTCAACAGCCTAACAGGAAAAAGGGGAAAAAATGGAAAAAGAGGGAAATCAAGGGAAAATGAAGGAATAAGGAAAATGAAAGAAGGAAGGAAATAAGGAAGAGGAGATCGAAGGGGATACCTGACGGAGAACTCAGATCCGGCGGCGGCAAAGGGTAGGAGGGGCAAATCCGAGCGGGGCTAGGTGGTTGCAGCTTGGGTTGATCTCGAATCAAGGCCGGAGAGAAGAGAATGAGAGGGACGGGAGAGATGAAGAAGGAGAGGGACGGGAGGTGGAGATAGAGAAAGAGACATGGGGCGACGGCGGCGGCGGCGGCTAGGGTTGGAGATTTTAGGGTTTTGTAAGAAGGAGATGAAAGAGGAAAGGAGAAGAAGCAGGTGGGTCGGCTGCGGCGGCACTGTAGCTATATGCTACAGTGCTGCCGAAAATGAGACTTTAAGGGAGGGGGGTTAGGTTTAGGGTTTGGGGTTTTTTTTTTTTTTTTAATAAAAATCTTAAATTTTCCAAAATTAAATAAGTTAATTAAAACTCATTAAAAATCAAACGTCGAACATCGAGGAAGATAACGTGTGTTTTTCAAACTGTTAGTATGAGGGAATACTCAGTAGTTTAAAATTATTAAAGTGCCCTTTGAGTCTCCGAACTCAAAACCGGGCAAACAAGGACCCACCACGGGCCCACACTCACCCCACTGCCACTAAGACCCCAAAACTTTGAAATATCGGGTCGGGTCATTACACTGGTGACCTGCATGGTCTACCATACAAAGCTTCGAATGGTGCCATCTGAAGGCTTGCTTGGTAGCTATTGTTATAAGAAAACTCCACCAATGGCAAATGATCCTCCCATCCACCTTTGAAATCTAGCATGCATGCCCTCAGCATGTCCTCCAGTGTTTGTATTGTCCTTTCCGATTGTCCATCGGTCTGTGGATGGAATGCTGTGTTAATAAGTAGATCGGTCCCCATGGCCGACTGCATACTCTGTCATACCCTGCCAGTGAATCGGCCATCTCTATCAGATACGATTGTCCGAGGAATACCATGTAATCTGATGATGTCCTTGATATACCGCCGACCCAATGTCTCGGATGAATCTGACATCTTGATAGGAATAAAATGCGCGGATTTGGTCAGTCGGTCTACCACGACCCATATAGCGTCATTGCCCTTCGAGGACCTCGGTAATCCCGTCACAAAGTCCATGGAAATGTGCTCCTATTTTCATTCTGGCACAGATAAGGGTTTGAGTAACCCTGGTGGCTTCTGGTGTTCCGTCTTAACTTGCTGACAAGTTAAACAATGAGCCACAAACTCAGCAACATCCTTCTTGAGTCCATGCCACCAATAATGTCTTTTTAAGTCATGATACATTTTTGTGCTACCTGGATGTATGTTGAGCTTGGTCTGATGTGGCTCAACCAACAGCTCTTTTCTGCAGCTTTTTGGCACATATATTCTTCCCCGGAAGACAAGACCCTGTCCTGGTCGTAATTCCCATTCCGGTATGACAACGCCAATAGACATCTTGGCCCATGTCTCTGCCATTTCCAGATCTGCTCGCTGCTCTTGTTCAATCTTGGTAACCATGTTGGACCGTATGATTAAATTATACATACTTCCATGGTTGTTGATATACAGATTGAACTCTCGAATGGTGTTCAGCATCTCCTATTCAGTTCTGATCAAACATGCCACTGATGCATGTGATATGCGGCTGAGAGTATCTGCCACCTTGTTTGCTTTACCCGGATGATGTCGGAGCTCGAATTCATAATCCGCCAGATATTCCATTTTAATTAAGTTTCTAGTTGCACTCTCCTGGAATTCCATCGGCTAACTACAGAGTCAGGTGATCAGTCTAACTCGACAGTCGCCCATAGCTTCCCATTCAGGTTTCACTAGACTCTTATCTTTTCCGTTAAATACGTCTCCAAAATTTTGCAATCTTCATTTGCACATGTCACTATGTGACTAACACCTTTTGTTCCAACTTCCACGATACCAATACCCGGCATCAATCCAAACCACCATGGGAATAATCACCCATGTTTAAATACATCCATCCCTGGTATCACTCTTTCAGTAACTATCATCTATCCCTGTTTAATAATCATCCATGAATATAACCCATCTATGGGTATAATCCATTCATGGGCATAACTAATCATTCCTTAGACATAATTAATCCAGGTCACATCCTCTACCATGAGATATTTTATCCACGGAAACAACACTCAAAGAGTCACTACCCGACTGTGGCAACCATAACAATTCACAAATATACCTCGACCCCTAGCAAGACCTAAGGCCCATGACTTACTAAGCGGAAGACCCACGTCCAACGTGATCCGGTCTACCCCGCCCTGCATCGCTTCACCCCAAAGGTGATTCAGTCGAACTCTAAGGCGGTCAATCCGCGTCTTACGAAGTTAGCACCATCCCCACAGGGTAAAATAGTACCTAGCTCTGCACATTTATGCACAAGCCGTTAGAGCGCCCTCCAGCGTATAGCATGCGAGGGACCCACCCCTCAACGGTAACCCTACGGGACCAAGTCTCCGTAATTCGTATCGAGGTTCCCACAGTCTCAATCATCAATATTATGTGAGGGACGCACCCATACCACGTCTCAATATACTCCTATGACCTATTCACATACATCTCAGTGCCAAAGTCCTTATGAACTCTTAAAGTTGTATACTTTATTAAAAATCATTTAAACTTCCATCATCATACAAGGGTTGGTAGGGTTAGAATAGACCCTTCAAAACGTACCCACAACCCTTTACAAAATCTTTTTCTTTTCCCCGACATTTTCTTACCCTTTCTTAGTCTACTCTTCCGTCGAAGACCCTCCATCATCATAAAAATCGAGGAAGCTAAGAGGGCATGTCGTCGACGTGTGCCCCAACACTCTACAAGTCAAACAGGGTATTATTCCCGGTCCCCCAATGTGTGGACAATTAGTCCTCTCCTTCCCGTGCCCATGAAGTCCACATATGGGGCAAATAACCTCAAAGAGGTAGGGGTAGTAATTACAGTTGTGCCCCTCCTGATTGCACAACTCGTACATATACCCGGGCTCTATCTCCCCTACAAATTCTCTTAAGTTTGGGACATATTCCTCATCCTCTTCGGGTACATAGGTTGGAGCAACCCCAACATTGTACTCGTGCAATCTTACCTCCATATCCTGACTGATTTCAACTTCATTGATGAAGTTTGGCATGCTAGCATCGTCGGAAGAAGAAACCAGATCTATCGGATAGCTAGGTGTCCCTCTGTCCCACAACTCGGTGTACTCTATGTTGCTCGACATATCTGTATCACAGCAACAAAACATATCAATAACAAGCATAAACCAAATCAAACTAATCTTTGTTTTGGGGAATTTTCCCTAATCAACATCTTGTATTTCTTGTTTGGGGATTCTTCTTACGTATCATATAATGTCTATTGTTTGGGGAATTTTGCCAAATAAACAACTTGTGTTTCTTGTCCTAGGGGAAATTGCCAAATCAGTACTCTTTGTGTTTCTTTGTTTTGGGGAAATTCTAAATACCTATTTATTTGTTTTTCTCAATTTGGGGAAAATTGGGGAAGTATATCCTATTTTGCTATGTTTGGTAGATCAACTACAATGACTGTACTTTTGCTGTCTTTGTTGTTCTCAGATTGATTGTTCAGTCTGAGTCCACGAAGTACATTAATCCTGCCCCCAGTCAGCGGACTCCGAAGAGTCTGTCAGTTGGGATTCTTATCCATCAGTGAGACATGAAACCGTCTTAATCTTACTTCGAAAGAATCAACTTCCCGTTTCGCTCTGATACCAACTGTAACACCCCGCCCTTTTCACTCTAATTTTCAGAGTTTATTTTTTTTAAAAATATAATAATCATGTGATCGGGGCGGAGTGTCACGACGCGATTTAAGTTCGGATCTCTAAATTCGACCCTTAACTAGCCAAGCCCATGTGCGTATGAACTAAGTCCATAAAACTGATCCGCACATGGTACAAATACAACTTGCAGAAATAACTTAGTCTTAAACTAACTGGGGTTATAATAGATCCTAAGACTAATCCATTTTTAACTTAAGATAGCGAAGTACAAGATTTATTTTTCAAAATTACCAAATAACCTTAGTCTACCATTCATTCCAAATGACCAAGGTTAACCTCACATGTAACTCCCACATTAACCCCAAGTCCTTTATGCTTACTTGGGGGTTTCATCTATGCAATGAAACCTCCCCAAGCATCCAACGTCCCTTTTGGATTGAATTTGTGTAACCCCCCTCCTTAGTTCCTTCTCTTATTAATAAACCAAATGGGGTTTCATCTTGAGATGAAACACCAAGGGTACACAACGGTTTTGCTGTGTGCATTCCTCACACTATCCATCTTGCATTAATATTGCATGTGAGAGTTTCACATGTAAATGAAACTCCCATGTGCTTCACCCTCCCTCCATTGGTTGTCTCTTTGAATACATAAGCATGGAATAAACCCTCATGCCCTTTCCAACGTGTAGTCTAACTTTTTTTTTGAATTTGCAATGTCAAAGACCCTTTTTGTAACTCCATGAAACGGCAACTCCAATTGTCTCCATCTTTGGAGTTTCATGCATAGGCCATAATTTCCATGCAACCAACGTTTTTATTGTTTTTAAGACTTGGAATTACAAATACTCCACTCACATTTAGCTCAACTCAACCTTTTAATGCAACTCTACATTTAATCCCACTCCAACATTTAATCTAACTCAGCTAATAAATTCAACTCCATCCAAACTCCATCATTTACTTCAACTCAAACCAACTCAAATATTTAATAAACTCAAACCAATTAAGCTTTGAGCTCACTCATGATTAATCATGCCCATTTCGACCCATTAGGTCCCATTTGGCCATTTTGACCCATTTAACAAAATTTGACCCAATTATGATTTTTGACCCGTTTAAGTACATCTTATCCATTTATTTGTTTTGTAAACAAAACTACCATCCTTTGGGTCTTGATTGAACCATTGACCCATTTAAATTCAAATCAAATATATCACAATGGCAATTCCGTAAATATGAATAAATTCATATAAATTGATAACTTTGAAATTCCAGGGTGTTACACTATGCGCATTTTACAATGTGATCCAGGCCAATGAGAAATCCAAGTACAACAAGCTCGAGTCCATGTGCTCGAGTCAAAGTCCAAAGTTGAAGTCCAAGTTTCAAATCCAATTGCTCCAAAGCCCATATTCGAATTTTGCTATGTAAACCCTAAGTCCACACGCCCAAAGCCGTGTCCCTCTCCATATCATCCACGCAATCCATTTATCATCTTTTAATCCAGACCATCCATTGCATTCATAAAATTAGGTAAACCCTGGAGCCACCTTTCCAAGTCCAATCCATACATCTATCATATTAGATCTAGGCCATCCATTTCATCATCCATTTAAATTAACCATAGAATCTTAACCCCTCATCCATTATCATACCATTTATAAAATTAATCTCATCCATCCATTAGTAAGCCATTAGATTCTAACCCATTTAATCATAGTCATTCACCTAGATCTAGCTTAACTTGCATCCCAAGTAATCCAAACCCAATCCATTCGAATTTACCTTGTCATAGACACATCATCACCTATCCATCCTCCACTCCACACGATTTTATCAAATCTCCTCTACCTCATTCGAATTTCACATTAGGGAAACCCTCCATGTCATTCATGCACATACAACCATCCATTTAGATTAAGTTTTAATCTAGTCCATGCATTGCACTAAACTGAATTCCATGTGCTAAATTCGCCCAAGACAACCCAGTCCCATGATTTTCGAATTTCCTTGCTTAAGTCCCAAGACAACTTGATCCCCAAGTCACTCCATTCGACCGAGCCTTTGTAACCCTAATTTTGTCATTTTAAATCCCATCCATTCATGTTTAAGTTAGATTTAATCTAAGCCTTACATTCATCACTCAAAGTTAGATTAAATCTCCACCCTTCATTCATTCCCAGAGCCTATAAATAGTTCATTCCACTATAGGAAAAATCGAATTTGATCAGGAGCCAAAAGGATCTGAAGATTGGACAATACTAAAGAGACAGGGAGCCATACATGAATTTCACAAGTGAGCATCTCATTTCGTAAATTTATTTTGATTGTCTTGGTTGTATTTTTCCAATGCTTTGTACTTGAATTCTTTCATTAAATAAATTTAAGATAAGCTTTTAGAACCCTGAAATATCCAATTTTGAATTTCTTTAATGGTTCTTTGATTTAATTTTAAGTTTATATTCTTTGTTTAATTAAAAGGACATATACTTAGAACTTAGTTTCACTAGATTCAAATCTAAGGTTCTTTGAGCTATAATGAAATAATTAGATTTTGAGTTTAATTGTTTAAATCTAAGGATCTAAGTTCGATTGATTGAATTAAAGTTTATGAATTTTAATTATAGTGAAAGGTATGAAATTAGATTTGAATTTTTACGCGAATTTCAGATCTATTTTTTTTTTAGTTTACGTACTTTGGGCTATGATAGATCTATTCCAATACCACCTTTAAATTGTGTTTTGTTTTGTTATTTCATTTATTTTAATCGTCAATTTATTTCCTTTGATTATTTTATTTTGTTTATGTTATTTGTTGTATTCTCTTGATTTATTTTTGTTGTTCAATTATGTTCATTGTTTATTTTGTTGTACATTTGTTTATTTATTTATTGTATTCAATCCACCCTCTCAAAGATGTATTATGTAGTTTGAGATTTTATTAAATTGGAACTTTAATTTTGTTTTCTTAAAACTTGGATGTGAGATTGTTTATAAATTCTATATTTAAGCCATTGTAATTATTTTAATTGGATTTTAAAGTGGAATAATTGGTTAAGTTTTAGAATTAATTGATGTTTACATTATGGATCTATTGATTTAAAACTGGAATATGATTAACTTAAAGATATAATTATAAGGACAGAATTCGATGATGGGATTAATTTAAAGATCTATATTTTTTTACAACCTACAAAATTCCAATTTTATGTATATTTTGTTCTTTCATATAACTTGTTCCTTTTGGGATCGACCTCGCATTCTTAATGCTATACTATCAATGGTTCATGCACTTGTGAGTAACAAATATAAAATAAGACTACAACACTCATTAACCGGAGTCTTGTAGTTTTTGGGAAGCTTCATCCTAGGCATGGTTTCTTGATTTCCCAAACAAATTTCAAGGAAAAAATCGAAATGGGGAGGATTTGGAGGCTTACCCTAACCGAAAATCTCTCAAATCCATGAGAGAGATGATCACACACAATGGAGGAAGCTTTTCCTCGGAGTTTTCCGTTGAGAAATCGTCGGAGGAGTATTGGACGCCTAGGGCACGAAGGATCGTGAGAGGGACGACAACAGAAAGGGTAGAAACAAGGGTTTGTTTCCCTTTTCGCGAATAGGGTTCAACTTAAAGTGCATTTCTGCACACGAAGGATACATCGTCACTGGGAGATGGGTCGTCGTGCCGATCCATCGTCATCCGGCGATACATCGCCATGAAAGATGCAATTTTTCCTTTTAAGATCTGAATTTGTTTTGAAAAACACCCATTTTTTATTTTCAGAAACACACATGGCATACAAATCATATTTAACATGATAAGATTCACATATGCTATAAAAAACATCTTGCAATTAATCAATTTGAATATCACATGTTCAAGTTAACGCACATTGATCAAAAAATGCAAGAACACGGTAACAAGTCATACAACATTCAAGTATGTAAACAAACATCCATGCTTAACATTTTGAAACTAAATAATTGAGACTTGGAAAAAGTTTTTCCAAGGAATGTATGAGTCTCCAACTAAGACTAGTACTATAACCAGGAAAAGTATACTCTAAACTTGTAGTTAGCCAATTTTTCTTTCATGTCATAGCTCTTGGGTTATTTGAACTCACTTGCCCATAGAGTTCAATTTGCAATGGTTTTAAGATATGGAAGTGAATCTAAAACCAAAGCAACACATGAGTGATGGTCTATCTCTTAGGAACCCAAATAGTTGAATTTGGTGACTCATACACCTTCCTTTGAGCATACCTTGAGGGTCCAAACATGGGATTCCTTTACTCCTTCAAGCATGATCCAATTATCTTAACAAAGAGTCTTGCCTATGGTCCACCTTCCTTGGAGGTATATGTCTTTTAACATTTGGTTTTGGTGGATGTTGCATTTTAACCTTAACCTTTGGAGGGTGGTTAAGGGCTTTATCTTTTAGGTGCCTCTTCCTAAGATTGCATTTCAACTTGTAATGCCCAATCTTTTGACAATAGAAACATTTCCCCTTAGGAGCTTTAGGCACTTTTACCTTAACAAAGACCATTTGGTTCATAGGTCAAATGGCTGTAAATGAAGAACCAAGTCCCGACCTATCACCAAACTTTTTACCCAAATTTAGTAATTTTCCAATTTTTCTTCTCCATGGGTAAATTTATTTTGGAACTTTTCTTTGAGCCTTTTGAGTTCATTGAGTTCAAGAGATAGTTTTCTAACATCCTCTACAAGATTTTTCTTGATGTCCTATAAATTTTTGACATCTTTACAATAAATCTCTAATTCATCTTGAAGATCCTTCTCACTTTTCTTTAAGTTAATGACTTCTTCATTAGAGGTTTTTAATTGAGAAATGAGAAGAGTGTTTTCTTTTTTCAAGGCTTCTAGTTGGCTAGATATGTTTGAATTTTCAATTTTTGCTTTGTCAAGCTTTTTAGAAAACTTCTCACTCTCAAGGTACAAGACATTGAAAGATGCATGAAGATCATCATCTTCACTTTCATCCGTCGTTTCAGTTATGGGTGTTTCTGGGTCATCAACAATAGAGGCAATGAAACCTTTATGTGTTTCATTTTTCAATTGAGGTTCTTCCTCGGAATCACTCACAGATTCGGATGTGTCCTCATAGGTCACATTCATTGCCTTCTTTGATTTTTCTGAAGGACAATCATTTGCATAGTGTCCTCTTCCATCACAAATGAAACATGTTTGTTTCTTGGGTTTTCTCTTATATTTATCTTTATGAGGTTCATGATTTTTAGTGACTGTTTTACTTGTTTCACCTTTCCTAAATGTCCTCATTTTTTTCATTTTGTTAAAGTTTTTCAAAAACTTTTTAGCAAGTAAAGCCATTTCTTCACATGGATCACCTTCAATTTCCGATTCTTTTTCTTTTAGAGTTGGAAGTTTAACAGAAGATTTCAAGGCAATGGGCTTATCCATGAGTTCAAGTTTCAACTTAAAAGTTTGAAGTGAAATAACCAAATCATCTACTTTCATTTGGGCTACTCCTAAATAACCACCTTTTTTTGTTCAAATCTTTTGGAAAGATTTCTTAGAATTTTGGAGCACTCTTTATAATCCAGAATTCTATCACCAAGAGCCCACATAGAGTTGACAATGCCTTTCACTCTAGAATAAAAATCCATAAAGGATTCTTCCTCTTGCATTTTTAAGCCATCAAAGTTGCCTTCAAAAATTTGAAGTTTAGACCTCTTAACAACGGAGGTACCTTCGTGGGTTCTTTCAAAAAATTCCCAAGCTTCTTGTGTGATTTCACAAATCATAATTCTCTCATATTCATTGGGTGATACGGCACAATTTAAGGCAATAAGAGCTCTACCGTTAGCAGTGTACATGCCTTTTCATTTGGGGTCCATGCGGAGTAGTCCTTTGGTTCAATAGTCTTGGAACTAGTGGCCTCATCCGTTTTCTCAACTGTAGGTTCTTTCCAACCTTTTCAAATTGATTCCCATACGGATCCATTGATGGAAATGAACAAAATTTTCATCCTTGCTTTCCAAGAAACATAATTTGATCCATCGAAATATGGAGGTTTAGATACAGCATGACTTTCTCCCATAGACATGATTCTGGCACTTGGACTACTCGGATGGTTAAATCCTTAAAATGACCATAGGGCTCTAATACCAATTGAAAGTTCCCAGTGCTAGAATATGATTGACCCTAGAGGGGGGTGAATAGGGCAATCTCTGATTTTAACGTCGTTTAAAAATTTCTTGATTAATTAAAATGATTTGCAATAGATATAACAAATTAATCAAGTGTGTGATTAGAGGGTGTATAAGATTAGATAATCAATCACACATACAAAAGCCAATACACCTGATGCAAAGTGGTTCGGAGTAAATCCCTCTTACATCCACTGATGGACTCACCCAATCTTGGGCCATCCCAAATTGACAATGTATGGAATTATGCCATTACTAATAGTGTAGGAATTATGCCTACACAATAGACTGGGAATTTCACCAAATCCCTAGATTTTCAAAGGTTTGAACTCCCCAATCTAGTCCTTATCCCTCTATTTTTTAGAGTGGTTCAATCTCAAAGATCTAGTCCACTATACAAGATGATTTTAAATAAAATCAAACAAGAAGCACTTGCCTTTATAGCTTTGCAAATGTAGATGTGCTTCTTGAGTAGCCTTCCCAATGTGATCTCATTCGTTGACGTAGATGCGCCGTGTAAAAGCAATCACAATCATTGGGATGGTTTCTAGGAAATTGGAATATATATCATAGAAAGGGTTTGCATTTCTCTCTCAATATTAATAAAATTTTGATTGGATTTTTGTGATTCACAAGTAAAGGTGCAAGAGAGATTTGATCCTTAGCTTTGCCTTTCATTTTCTCCAATTTAAGTCTGGTAGATGAGGCTCATAAATTCTCTCCAAGGGATCCTTAAACTCTCCAAACATTGGAGTATAAATAGAGGCAAACAGAATTTAGAGTCATTGAATCTCACAATCAATTGTGGTCTGGCGATCGATCGTCTGTGTTTGAAAGTGACTCCCACCAACCCGACTGTTGCACATTAATGCCCTTCAACGGTACAAAAACGACCACCCACGAGGGAGCATGGTCAAGACCAGCTGATGGGTCGTGGTCTGACGACAGTATCGTCCTGGGATAGTTCCAGTTTGATAGTGTTCTACAAAGCAAAACCTTGTTTAAGTCATGCTGATGGATCACAGTCTCGATGTATCGGTCCTGTCCCAGACGATGGGTTGTGCACCCGATGGATCGTGACAAGTTCCTCACGATGGGTCGCCAACTCACGATTGTATCATCCTGAGGCTACAACTGTTTGACAGTCCATTCCAAACTAGAACCTTTGTTTTTCTAGACGATGGATCTCTATACCACGATGGATCGTCCTCTGTTATTGGCGATGGATCGTCAAACATGATGTGTCAATATGACAGTAAAGTTAACGGTTTAAATATTAAGTCCATGCTTTGATTTTGGTGTGAAATACTCACTAGGCTTTGTTAATTATCCAGATGTGATATTTAAGCCTAGGCAAGGTCAACCTAGAGGTGTGGGGTCCACCCTAGAGTCATCTATGGCCAATTACTCTTTGTGATAGCCATACACATGTTGATCTATTGAATCTTCAATGATCTTCCATTCTTGGACTTGATTCAACCAACACTTGAGGCTTGATTCTTAAGCTCCATTTTCAAGGTAATGCTTCACCTAAGTTACAGAATTTACAAATTAGTGACTCGACAAGTCGGGGACTAACAATGTTTAATAGTGTTTTTGAGTTTTGCAGTTTACTTTTGAGAATACAAGAAAAATGCAGAAAAATGGGCCATATTTATATTTCTAGAAAGTTCGTAATTTTTACCACCTAATTTAATTTTGAAATTATTGTAAATTATTATAATTGAGATCCGAATATGACAGTTTGAATTATAATAATATTTTTCAGACTGTTTTAAATTTTAAAGATAGTAAAAATTTATAAACACACAAATGAGCCCGATGTTCGAGTCCAGCCTAGAGTTCAAGTTTGCAATTGAAGTTTATGAGCCTAAGCCCAAATTCCAAAATTGATGGAAGTTCAAATTTCCAAGCCCATGTTTGAAGTCTAATTAAAGTTCAAGACCAGAAGGCCAACATTTAAGCAGCCCATTCGAATTTTACAATGGATAAAAAAGATGATGTGGCACAGCTAAATTTGAATGGATCATGTTTGTTGCGGGAATGCCAAGTGTGAATCCAAATTTGGAACATTGCAATATGAGCATGAGAGGGAGATTTTCTCCAAATCCCAAATCTCAAAATTTGTGTGATGCATTGAGAAATTTGATTGAGGTGATATGGAAGAAATTGGGATTGGATTTTGAGAGAGAACTATGGAGAAAAAAATTCTATGAATGGGGACACAATATGGGCTAGATTCAAATGGGTGAGTTAGATAAGTAATCAAGTTGAAATTGAACTCTTGAGAGAGTAGCTTGTGGAGAAAAATTCTCAAAAATCCAATTCTAGGAATCGTATGAAGCCTAAGTTTTTGGGGAATATGAGAAGGAGGCACAACGTAGAATCGTATGAGGCTATGTCCATTCAGCCATAGCATTCCACGCCACCTCTCCTTGGGTTTAGTTGGCTTACCTAGTAGCCTTCCTCCATTAGTTCCTTAACTCCTGACCCTTCATCCATAAAACCTTAACACATTCAAGCCATCCATTCTAACCCAAAAACCTATAAATAGATGCAGTGGGCACCAGGAAAAATTCAAATTGGACAAAATCAAAGGATCAGGAGTGGAAACCAAGGAAGAGAAGAAAAGAATGGAAAACTGTATGCAGCAAAAGGGTTTTTTATGTTATTCCATTTATTTCCTTTAATTCTAGTAATTAATTCCATGTTATGAAATTCGAATTCCATGTTTTATTTTGAAACTGTAGTGCGATGAAATAGTTAGATCATGGTTTTCCAATTAATTCATGGTTGTGTTATGATTGCTTTGAGTTCATTTTTATTTTCAAAGTTAATGTTATGGTGGAATTTAATATGCTGTTCTAAAGTCACATACGATGAAGTATCTGACTTCTGTTCCTGATTCTAAAGCTCTTGTTTTTAAGAGTGCGATGAAATATTTTAGGGTTGAAAACAAAGTTTAAATTCTCTTCTCTTTAAGGTCTGGTTTGTAATGTGTAGGTTAACGAATTCAATAGACTTAACTCTTGACATAATTATGAATGAGAACATGAGTGCAAACATGGTTAGTTTTCGTGAGCTCCATGTCTAGGCTTCAGTTTTATGATTAAAATTTGGAAACACAATGCCAATTTGAGTCTGAGATCCATTCTATTGTACTATACGTTTGATTATTTGATTTATTGATTCTTTAATCTTTATTTTTATAAATTTTATTCAATGATCGAACTAGGTTGGGATTGAAATAGAATATCTTAATTTGATCTAGGTTAAGTTCAGGGTATTTTTAGATTTCTAAATTAATTCCACCATTGCTTGTTTTTAATTGAATATTCAAAGTTCCCTATTAGTTTACATTTTATTAATATTTTTATTGGATATATTTTTCGTAATTGCCTTGGGTTCGACCTCGCACTCAATCGTTATACTATTTTATGGTTCATACCATGCGAGTATAAATGTAAAACTTTTGATACAACACAACACCAGAGAATCCCAACCTCTCTCTAAGCACTTTACATTGGTGAATAATTTGAAATCCAATCAATCTTTTGATTGAGAGAGAGAGAGATAAACATATCTAGGATTCCATAAGAAAATCTCATATCCTAGAACCTCTTCCTAGCTGTGACTGTGCATACATTGGTGAACTTCATCAACAAAGAATTCAGCTAGAAGAGATCTTCAAAAAGCACAACATCAACATCAAGTGAGCTAAAAAGGCAAGGGATTTTTCTTGCGTTTAAACTTTCAACATCATCTTTTGAAGTGGATTAAAGCAAGGTGCTTGAACCACTATAAAAAGATAGAGGGATAAGAATTAGACCAAGGTGGTCGAACCTTTCAAAATTAAGTGGGATTGTGTAGGTGAAATTCCCACTCTATTGTGTAGCTGTAATTCCTACTCAATTTGTGTGGGCGTAATTCTCATACCTAGTGAATTTGGGATAACCCAAATTGGGTGAGTCCAACAGCGGATGTAGGAGGGATTTACTCCGAACTATTATAAATATCGTGTTGTAGGTGGTTGACTTGTTTGTGTGATTTCCCTCATATCTGGTGTACACACTCTATCACACAAACAAACCTATCTTGATTAATATTGTTTATTCCGCTACTTATATTTTAATTAATCAAGAAATTTGTAAAGGCCACAAAAATCGAGCATTTTCCTATTTACTCCCCCTCTCGGACCAATCTTGTTCTTATAATAACCCGACCCTTAAATTAGAAAAATGACAAATTTTTAGATCTACTAACTCGGCTTTGTGACCAGTTAATATGATAGAGTACATAAAGAGCTTCCCAAAAAGGTATTATGTGACCCGATCAAAGCTCGTTTGCTAAGTGATCCAGCCCGACGAAGTTCGGAGGGCATTTTGGACATTATTTAATGTCATTTGTTTTATATACAAAATCATGAATAATGTCTTATAAACTTCTTGAGTTGAAAGACCACTCTTCTGATATATTCAGACCTTGAAATTCACACACATATTAAGCTTTTGAGTATGCTACTCAGTGGTATTTCTGAAATTTCACGAGTATTCCTCGAAACGTGTATTTTACACATGCTTTTATCTAAAAGCCCCGATTTTCAAGATACTCCATATTCTGAAAATTAGCAAACTCAGATCACAGTTTATCGGTATTTTATCAAACTCTTTGACATTCTTAGAATGTCAAAATGAGTATTTTAAATACTTGTTTCGAAGTGTCAAAATCATGGTGAATATAAGCCGTCTATTTTATTAAAACATTGACTTTGTGAAAAATATCCCATTTTCGATGTCAAAACAAAAAGTGAATGTTCCATCGTAAGTAAACCCCATGTTTTCAACACAACTGTGGTATCGGATTTTCATGAGTTAGGATCTAATATAGACGAACAGAAAAATGTTAAAAGTAACAGTGATTTTTACTGTTACAAAAGATAAGTTTGTTTCTGCCGACAGTTTTTCATCTGTTGAGATTTTTCCAACCCTCTGACGATAGATCAAACGATCAGGGTGATTCCAGCAGTTTTCAGTAGTGTTTTTCAAAACACTATAAATAGGTGCATTCAGTTTAAGTTAAAATTACAAATTCACAAATTTCCTCACATTTTCTTTCTGTTCCTCTGTTCTTGGTGTTTACAAGTGCCCTATAATAGGTGTCTTAATTTTTCGGAAGATTTCTGTAAGTATTTATTTTGAGTTGATATTTTTAGTTTATAGACCTCATTAAGAGGAAGCTAAATATTCAATTTAATTAGAAAATGCCTTACGGTTTGCTCTATAAAAATCTGAGAAGAAAATATAGGAAATTCAAAAATCTGCCAATGAACAGTAACTTGCGGCGCAGTGTTCAAGTTCTAAAATGTCAAAATGGCATTTTTGTCATTTTGGTGAACAGTAGCTGATGTCGTTTTCGTAATTATGGTGAACAGTACTAGATCACATTTCTGTAATTTTTATGAATAGTATTCGATGGCATTTCGTAATTTTTATGAATATTATCCGAATAACATTTTCGTAATTTTCGTGAACAATACCATTGGCATTTCCATAATTTTTGTGAATAGTGCCATGGGCATTTTGGTAATTCTGGATATTTTTTTGGGGGACAAAACGGTAATTTTTTTGAAATTTTTTAAAAATGAATTTTATGTTGTTTTAGCTTAAAAATACTTATTTTAGACCACTTGTGGGTTTATTTTTAGTCCGTATTAAGCTCAGGGGAAAAATCGTAATTTTATAAAATTATAAGAAAACTCTATAAATGTATTGTCATGATATTCTAAACACTTAGGAATATATATTATGGCTATATAGAGTTATTATACGTTATATTTACACTGTTTTACGATTTAAACCGATTACTAAAAAACGTTTGTCAAACCGAAGGTTAGGAGATTTAACCACACTATGTGTTTACTAAAATGCATCTCATTTTGTATTCAATACAATGTTTCTTTCACCATTAGCCCTGTCGCAATAAGTGGATATCCATGGTCATTTTTATTGACGAAAAGGATGTGATTGGATTAGACTGCGATACCGACACTGTTCACACGTAAGGAGGTGATTGTGAGTTTTTACATATGAAGCGTGAACATGAGAGTGTCGAGATCTAACCATCCTAAAATGGAGTATGGAACTCACTTATTCCTAGAGACTACTTAGTATTGTGGTGTTGGTGATCTGATGATAGATCAGGTATCCAACCGTGATTCCAATAGGAATATGCATTTTGTGTATAATTGTGTGTATTGTAGGATAATTAATCTATTCGATAAATGATGAGTATAGGGTAGACGTACCCGATTGGAGAGAGCGGTAATACTTATTTGTATTATAATATAACCTTTTGGTGGGCTTTAATCTGTGTTTAGTTTTTCCAGCATAGTATAGTTAAATACTAATTGCTGATATTTGTATTATGATTCTATAAGGGAGGGCTTAAGAATCTATGTCAGCTGAGTGAGGTTATTATGATCATATGTGTGAGAGATATTATGTGGGTTGGCAATTATGTTTAAATCCATATGTTGATGTGCATATTGATTGGTGTACTGTGCATATCAAATTACCTCATGTAACACCTCAGATTTTCAAGTTATAAATATTTACGGAAGTTACCCATTTAATTTGTGAATTTTTAGATATGGATCTTATGTGGGTAGAATGTTGGGTCATTGCCCAATTAAGACTCAACGGATGTGGAAATGGTTTCAATAGAAATAAATGGGTAAGATGTGTTTAATTGAGTCAAGATTACTATTTGGGTCAAAATGCCCAATTGAGACCCAATGGGTCATGGTTAACTTTAACCCCCAAGTGAGTTCAATTAAAATTAAATGGGGCTGAGATTTAATTAGTAATGCAATAAGGGATTTGGATAAATTGACATGTGTATGGAGAGGATTAAAAATAAAGATTAATATGGTCGTGTGGATATATTTTCATGGAAGATATGATGGAAAGATTTTAGGAGTTGCATGACTATGTATAGGATATTACTTGGCCGATATTTAATCCAAGTGATATGCTCATAAGATCTCTTAAAAGAGGGTCTCTCTTGATTAAAAACGGCATAAGGGAAGTGTTATCTTAGCACCTTCTAAATTGGGATCAATGGGAGATCAAGTAAGGCAATGGCTAAAAGGAAACAAAGGGGCGCATGGCACTTGCTAATCAATGCAAGTGTACACGGCATAGGGAATTAATTATCTTAGCACATTCTAAAATAGGATTAATTGGAAGGTGTTATAGAAAGGCAACAAGGAAGAGGCGCATGGCACTTTCTATCTTGTATCAAATGGAAGATTTTATAAAAGGCAGCAAGAGGCACACGACATTGTCTAAGATTGGATTAATTAAGAAAAGAAAGGGCAGCCGACCAAGGGAAAGGAGCACTAGAAATTGCTATCTTGATACCTTCTAAATTGGGACAAGTTGTAAGCAATATGAGGAGAGAAGAGAGGGGCACACGACATTCGCATTGCTAACAAAGAGAGGCACACGGCAGCAAGCACAAGAGCAGCAAAACAAGGTGGTCACGGCTTGGGAAAGATCAAGAAGAAGTGGAAAGAGGCTAATGAAAGAAGAAGGAATGAAAGAGCAAGAACAAGCCGAAGGAGTCGCGGAACCGGTAAGTGATTTTATGTTTTTGGTTTGATTCATGGTATTAATTTTAATGGTTTAAGAAGAGGTTGATAAACATAGGGTTCGGCCATAATGAGGGGCCGAACCCCATGAAAGGTTATTGGTTGTTTTATGGAAGAAAAATTGGGAAGGATTATGGTTAATAAATTTGTATGGTTTTAATGGAAGGTTGTTGATTATATTTTTATGGTTGAAAAACCATGAAAGAAAACTATGGGAGATGAATAAAATAAATCTAAAGGAAGGTGATGAACCATAGGGTTCGGCCATATTATGGCCGAACCCCATGGAAAGAGATTGGTTAATTCTAAATGGGAATTTGATGATAATGGTATATGATTTTGAAGGGATTAAATGGATAAGGATCATGAATCAATTTAATGGGCCATATAAAATTTATATTGGAATTGGTTAATGAATCCATAGGGGTTTAAATGATTTAATAAAAAGGGTATGAAACATAGGGTTCGGCCATGGTGCTTGGCTGAACCCCATGAAGTTGTTTATTAAAGGAATTTTATGGGATGAATGATTTTAAAATGAAGATTATGAACCATAGGGTTCGGCCATGGTGTATGGCCGAATCCCATGGTGTTGTATTGGTATAGTTGATGTTTGATTATTGATTAAAATGGAGGTGAATTGTTTTGGGAATGGTAGATGGATTTTGGTTGCTAAATTTGGAAAGCATTCCAATTATGGAAAGATGGTTACTAAATTAGGAAAGCTACCAATTATGGAAGGATGGAGATAAATTTGGAACCCTTTTAATTTTGGAAGATGATTTCTAAATATGGAAGTTGTCATTAAATTAGAAAGGATCTAAAGATAGAAAGTAAATGAAAAATGATGGATTTGTCTCAATTAGGTGAGGTTCGGCCATGGTGTATGGCCGAACCCCACTAGAGATTATTTATGGAAAGATGCATGCTAATTTTGGAAATTATCTAAGTATGGAAAGATGCATGCTAATTTCGGGAACTATTTATTTATGGAAGTTGTATATTGAATTTAGAAAGTTTCTATTTATAGACTTTCTAATTATGGACCTAAGATGATGGACCATTTTTATAGGCTATTGGTAATGTGAACCATGAATAAATAATTGGATGTTTGAGCAAGTAAACAATGGATTTAAGTATGTTATTGGTCATGAAATGTTATGAATGGCAAAAGAGTAATTAAAGGCCACAATGGAGGACCATGGGTTTGGCCATGATGTATGGCCGAACCCCATGAGGTTCTTTAGGGACTTAAGTGGTTAAGGTATTTTTTTTTAGGGTTCATGTATGGACCTAACTTGTTTAAAATAAATAAATGGACTTGTGTGTTGGAACCTAAGCCTAAGTTGTTGGAGGCAATGGCAAGGCTGTAAATAGTTGCTAAAAAGGAAGGTTACCCTTGAATGGTAATTCTGTAATTATCACCTAAAATGAAAGATCATGGGTTCGGCCATGGGTATGGCCAAACCCCATGAATTTGGATTAATGGGTTAATTATTAGCCTAAGTATATTGTAAATAAGAATATTGGGTTATATTAGCCATGGATGGCAATCTTATAAATATATGAAAATATGGAAGGTAAATGGCTATTGATATGTATAATGGCATTTTGGTAAGTAAGTGAAAATAAGGGATCGTGGGTTTTGGCCATGATGTGTGGCCAAACCCCATGGTAATTGTTTTGATGAACCTAGGGTTACGTACGTTGAATTAAATGAATGAATTGTTAATTAAAGATTAGACCAATGGCAATCTGGTAATAACGGCTGAAAATGATAAACCATGGGGATTGGTTTAGGGAGTTAAAATATTGTGAATCAAGTGGGACTTGGTTTTGATTGAGTGTTATATTATAAGGTAACAGAACCTCATAAGGCGTTTACGATCATGAGCGGTTACCGGACGAAAGACGCAAGCACACGTTAGTGGTCTTTGGTAGGATTCCACCACTTTGAAACCATGAGTTTATGTACATTGTTTTTATCTTGATTAGATGAATTTATATTGCAAAGGTTATGTTTCAAAATGTCAGTTTTAAATGCTATGTTTATATGATAAAATAGCATGTATTGTATATGTTTCAAATATGAGCTTTTAAATGCTATGATTTGTATAATTGCATAGCATGTGGTATTTGCATCTCATGCATGGCATGGGAGGGATGACAGGTAACCGGGGACTCACACTCCGTTGGGGCGTCCGTAAAATACTCGTGGGGGGATACCTTGATGATGAGAATCCCATCAAGAGGATACTATGTATGAAGACCCTGGTGATGAGCATTCCATCAGGGGATACCTTGTTGATGAGAATTCCATCAAGAGGATACTAAGTAGCCGGAGCCCACACTTCGTCGGAATGTCTGTAAGGCAACTATGGGGAATACCTTGATGAGCAGAATTCTATCAAGAGAGAAGTCCTTGGTGACGAGTATTCCACCAGGAAGATATTTTGATGAGGATAATTCCATCAAGAGTATACCTTATGTTTTGTAATGGGTGGGACTCATTGCATATGATAGCATTGCATGGCATGGAATCGGCATGATTATGACTTTTATTATCATGCAAGGTTTCTAGTTTTTATCGGTATGATTGGATCTTTATTATCATATACTGTTTTGGATACAATGTTTTATAAGTATGGCATGATTTATTATACTGGATTTGATATATTTATTGTATCTGGATTTTTGGTACTAACCCATGTATTAACCCTAATTGGAATACCTACTGGGCGCGTTGTACTAACGCCCTACTTCTACCCTAGTTGATGATACATGAAACGAAGGGAACAATGAGCGCGAAACAGGTCAATCATAGGAGTTTGGATGCTTTTAGTTTATATTTTGTTTAAGATACTCATGGGCTTGTATTTGAGTATCTAGAATTCGGATTGTAATAACTTAGATGGATTTGCTATGGTTGGATGTCATATTGGATAATTGCGTTATGATAGTGATAATAAATGACTTGACGTACTTTGCTGTATGAATGGAATAGAACTGTGTTCTATTATGATTCTGCAAGTTATTTTTGTTCCGCATGTTTATATTGCTATGTGTGAACCATTTTCTTGGACTGAGTCCATACACACATAGGGTTGGCCAGTTAAGGGTCAGACTTTGGAAGTTCGGACTTAACTCGCGTCGTGACGTCCCGCGCTCTATCACTCTACTCTGTTATAAAAAAAAAGAAAAAATAGACACTGAATTTACGGGAAGAAGTGAGTGAAAAAGAGCGGGGCGTTACACCTCACACCAATGTATGAAGTACCTAGCTCGTGGATGGCATTGGTACGAGATGTATTAAAATACGAGCTGTTTGAAGCACTGAGCATGAATTTATCGGCGGTGTAGAAAACGTATTACTCACGGCTAGGGAAGAGCTATAGACGTCGTTTGGCGGGGGTATCTTTTTGAGAAAGGAAGGACATTTCATGGTAGATAAATGTGTTGACATTATTTTACATGATTTCTGAGTGTATAAGCTGTTGTTTGATAACATGTTTATTATGCTGATAATACGCTTTATTATCTAGAACTTGTTGTTGTTTTCTCTTCACTGAGTTTGTAAAGCTCACACCCCTTACAAAACATGAAACCCTGGGGACAAAAGACAGGAGGATCTTCAGCTGTAGTGAAGGGTGGAAACCCTCTAGCTATCTACCTTTTGTTGGGATCTTATGTTTAGCTTAGTAAACGTTGTAGTATGAACATGCGATGTAACAAACTCTTTATGGTGTTCGTTTGAAACACTGTAGGATGTAATAAAGTCTACTTTGTTTCTTATGTGCAATTCTGATGTTGATGGGATTGACTGATGATAAATGTTAGGTAGATCATGTGTGACATTTTCTATTTGGACTTTCTTAAGAGGTCAAGTTATAGATTACATGTTGGTTAGTAGTGTATCCACATACTATGCGTCGAGGTGGAATCTGTCGAGGTTTTGGGTCTTAAGTGGGCCCATGGTGGCCCCTCCATCTGCTTGGAATTTTTACCTGCTAGGTATGGTTGGGTCCGAGGCTACAAACTGTCAAATCCAAACTTGGTCATATGAGATGTTAAGTCCATGTATTAAAATGATTTCCACAAAGGCTCAGTATTGTGTTAAAAAAAAAAAAAAAATCTCACGTCAGTGGGCTGGGAGGGTCGGGGTTTGACAATTCTAGCACCGGGAACTTTCAATTGCTATCAAAACCTTGTTGCTTTTCAAAGGATTTAACTATCCGAGTTGATCCTTGATAGAACAATTTCTTGGGTGCAAGAAAATTCTCTTTGTTTCTTCATTCTTTGCATACTCAAAAAATTGCTTCATGGAAAGCAAAAGTGGAGAACTTTCTTGTTCCCTTGATGAAAATGTGAAGGAATTAGTTGAAAGAGGGAAAACATAACTTATTGAAAAAAAATTTGTTGCCATGGCATGTTCTACCTCCTATGATCCAGTGGATTCTGATTCTTGTGACTCAATGGAAAACGAAATGGCATATCAATCTGAAAGTATTTCAGATTTGGAGAATCAAGAAAGAGGTGAAAATCTAAAATGTTTTATTGCCTCCATTGCACCTGATCAAGAAGAATCCACCAGTGAAACAGAGGATGATGAAGAGGATGTTGAAGAAGATGATGATCTTCAAGAATCCTACAATACCTTGTACCTTGAAAGCTTAAGTTTGGTTAAAAATCTTCATAATGTAAAATTTTAAAATGCCAACTCAATTGTTTGTTTGAAACTGAAAAATCTGAGAAAGAATCTCTCAACCAATTTGAAAATTTCAAAGGATGAAATCATTAAGTTGAGAGAATCTGAAAAAGAGCTTCAAAAATAATAAAAACATATGAAAATGATATTCAGAAACTCAAGGAAACAATAAGCTATCTTGAAGAAGAGAATTGGAAATTAAATTCAGATTTGAAAAGCCATAAGATAAAATCTCAAGACAAAGTTACCAAAAGTGATCAGAAATTGGAAAAATTACTAAAGTAATTTTTATTAAATTAGATGTTTAAAAAACGACCTTTAATAACAGATCAATTAATACCTCATTTGATAGACTTCTTGCCTAGATATGCAAGATAATACCATGCATATCAATGTACTAGTGATCATTTCACTTTAATAAATTTCTCCCTGCCTCATAAAACTTATATTGACAAAAAAAACTATATTTAGATACTTGAATATTTCATATAATTAATATTGAAATATTTTGTATATAATTTATGTTTTATTATAGTATGAGATCCGAGATGGAGGAGTTCCCTAGAGGGAAGCAAGGATGAATCATGAGAAATGAAACTACCATAGTCGTCGAGAAGAAAAACACATGAGAGTTGTTTGAGATTAATTAAACAACTCACTCCTATTGAGTTTATACAACCAAAATATTCCATTAGTCCCCCTTTTATCTACAAATGGAAAGCATGGTGGCAAACATTTGGGTTGCAACTACCACGTGTCACCAGATTGCTTCTTTCTTTTACAAGCTCATTTTCTTCTCAAAATATTTAATATTACACTTCTTTAGCAAAAATTTGCTAGTGTTAGTGTCTTAGAATCCAGTGAGAAAGAAAGAGAGTTTGCTAAATAGGTGGAAGAAGTGATAGGAATTTGAGAAAAATGATCACTTGCACCTCTATATTCTTCTGTTGATGAATTTGTTTGCCTTAAGTCTGACATTGCTTTCTATTTTTCTACCTGCATTCTTTTGCCACATTCATTAGATAGAGATAACAGGTGAACTTTATCATTAGGAAACAACACTAGGGTGTAGGCAAGAATCCAAGTGTCTCGAGATTAGGTGGCAACCCTTCTCAACTTTTGCTATTCATCATCATTACAAGTAGGGCAACAATCAGTATCACATTTATCTGGGATTGAATTATGATTTCGTCTTCTCTAATTAATGCTATTATAAATCATACCATCAGTCACCCTACAGTTTAAGATGTCATTTTTTTTAATATCTTTTCTCTATCTTTTCGAAGGTCACCCTTTTTTCATATTGCCTTTGATTCATAGCCTCTCTACTATACGTACTAGAGTTGTGATTAGTTTTCTACTAACATGACCAAACCATTCAAGTGTCTCTCAGTTTGTCATCTATCGGGCTATCTTTGAACTATCCTTAATGCATTCGTTTTTAATTCTATCTTTTAAGATTTAAACTACTCATCCAACTTAATGTACATATATCTATTGTCTTAACTTTGTTTACTTGTCTTTTTTTTTCATTGCCCAAACTTTGCTCTATAAAGCATAGTAAATCTAATTATTATTTTATAAGTTCGTCTTTTTAGGCGAAGGGGGAATCTTTCATCCCACAAGACCTCCATTAAATTTTGTACATTTGGTCCACTTATCATAATGTGTAATTAAGTCATTTCTTATTTTTACTGAGTTATTGTCACTATTGTCTAACCCATTAAAGTTACATTTCATGTGTTTTTCTTTAGTTATACTAATTTCCAAACCATTTGACTCTGACATTCTTTTAAACAAAGATAGCCTTAAATTGAGTTGTTGTCTCATCTCAACAATGAATACTATATCATGTGTAAAAAACATTCACCATAACACTTCACCTTGGATTCCTGATGTTAAGTAGTCCATGATTAGTGCAAATAGGTATGGGCAAAAGTAGATCTTCTGTTGTTTACCTATCCGACATAAATCCAACTTGTTTTTTTAGATATATTTGACTATTGTCTTTGGCGGCCCTCTATAACCTTTTCTGAAAGTTTTATTGTGTGACTTATGAGTTTGATTGTGATCCTGTATTACCTAGTTCCTCTCATTATTTTTTTCTCTCTATTATTTTCATGTTGATTGTTTTAATCTCATACGAATTTTGTTGCTAGAACATGCAAGGAGTGGTCCGAAAGTGCTCACACTAGCAACCAACCAAAAAGAAAAGAAGACCACAAAAGAAATTGGCATGTACAATATTCAAAGTTGGCCATGTAGATTCCCATTATATTTTTATGTATTTGTTTCAATGGCTAAGATGTAATCCTTTTAAGTATGTGATACATGTCATTAATCCATTGATAGAAATTCTTGTAACTGGTTTTTGCAAAAATTAGTATAAAACGAGGGACATGGGCCTGTATCTAGGCATCCCAACCCAAGTTCAATTCAAGTTGCTTTGAGCAAAATTGGAGTTCTCTCATTTGTGGTGAGTGTTTTCCTTTGATTTTTCTAGTTTGCTTTTAATTGATTTCTTGTTCTAGTTTTAAGCTCTAGTTCCAAATTTTGTCCCTGTTAGTGCCCTGGTTTACCGAGTCATCTATTTGTCAATTCCATGACTTAGGTGAATCATTGACTCGAAAGATTGAAGCAAGAATATAAGACTCAACTGATGAAGGTTGAATCAAGAACTCCGAAGATGGAAGATTATATGCAGATTCATTATCACCATGTATGGCAATCATAGAGGTAAATTGGCCATAGATGACTTTAGGTGGAACCCAACACCTTAGGAAGACCTTGCTAGGCTTAGTAATCACATTTATAAATATATTAAACCTTATGTGCACCCATGACAGTCACAAAAACAGATGGGAAAAACATTGGAAAACTAGTATCTTGTCAAGTTGACGTCATGTCCACCGACCCATTGGTGAAGACGGGACAGACCCATCGGGTCATCGACACGTCAACCAAAATGACAGGGATTTTGGATGAAAACCCATGTAAACATTCCTCAGCCTTAGATCGAATGTATCATGGATGTCGATACATCGAGCTAAACCCAGTTGACACATTGTCCTGGTCGACATGTCCTCTTGGGTTGAGTGAGTTTTGGTAGAAACAATACTCTGTATTTTCAGGCTTCTCACAAATCGATACACTCGAGTTGGTCGATGTATTGAGAGAGGTCGACACATCGTGGATATCGATAAGTCGAGGAGGTTGATCAAAGATCTCGATGAAAATCCTTTGTTAAATGCCTTAATCCTCAGATCGACACAATCGTATCTTCCGACATATTGAGCGATGGCTCGTCGACACATCAAGGATGCCAACATATCGACCGTGTTTTTAAATTGTTCCGTTCGAAGTGAACTTAAGAAGCAACAGCTATATAACGGTCATATTTTTTGGTATCGACACATCGACCGTGTCGACATGTCGACGACTCGAAGTTGGAATTTTTATGTTTGCCTATATATTTTCCAAACATTGTTGAGTTTGGTTGGACACTCTTGTGAGAAAAATCTCAAGGCGTTTCCAGAGAACCCACTCCTCTCTAAGAACCTTACTTAGGAGAATCATTTAATATCCAATCATCTTGATTGAGATTAAGAGAGAAAGAGTAAACCAAATCTAGGATAGAACTTGCATATCATAAATCCTAGAGACCTTACCCAAGGATTGTGATTAAGCATACACAAGGCACATCAACGACACCGTTGACATCACATTGGGAAGGACATCTTCAAGAAGCACAACATCTAAAAGGTTGAGCTAACAAAAGGCAAGTTGCTTCTTAGTTTATTTAATTTTAAATCATCATCTTGTGAAGTGGATTAAGGCAAGGAAGCCGGAACCAGTATAAAAAATAGAGGGATAAGGACGTAGAACCAAGGTAGGTTTAACCTTTCAAAATCATAGGGGAGTTGGGTGAAATTCCCAACCAATTGATTAGGTGGAAGTCTTAATCTATCTGTGAGGGTGTAAGTCCCCACATAGTGAATTTGTTATAACCCAAGGTTAGGTGATTCCTTAGAGTGGATGTAGGAGAGTTTACTCCAAACCAATATAGATCGAGTATTGTGGGTGTTGGTATTTGTTTATGTGATTGCCTTTTCATATTGGCACAGCCTTGTTTCATACAACACACTTATTTTGAATAATTTGTTTAATCCATTATAAATCATTTTAATTAATCAAGAAATTTGTGAAGACCACAAAAAGTGGTGATTGCCCTATTCAACCCCCCCCTCCCCCCTCTCTCTCTCTCTCTCTCTCTCTCTCTCTCTCTCGGGATCAATCTTGGACTGTATTCTAGCACCTCGGGGAACTTTTAGTCCCGTCCTTGGATGAATTTTGCTTCTAGTTCTTGGAATTGAATCAACCAATTTAATTATAGTTTTCTAGAATTTCTATTTTCTTTTTTGAGATTCACATGGTGTTGAATTTTGCATTAGGAAGTTTCGACCTTATTCCAATTTTGCAGTTAGAAATTTGTTTCTTTGGCTCATCCAATTGAAGCTCCATTTGACTATACAATCAGGGTGAGTAATCGATTAGCGTTTTTATTCGAATACAATCTGAGGATTATCTTAGACTTGGGTTTAGTTTGGGTTTCCTTGAATTTTCATTGAATTCAAGTTGGATCATGCGAAGTCCTTATTTCTACATTGGAGGCATAAGAAGGTGTTAAATTCAGCCCTACCCTTCATCACCAGTATGGCTGACACTTCGGTGGTAGGTGAGCAAACACTTGATCTAGTTCATTCAACAAATGTATTACATGAGAAAACAATAAATGAGATTCGACTTCCAGAAGTTTCAGACTTGGAGTCAAATTTTCCCCAGGAGGGAAAGAGATATGGATAAGGTATAATTGCATCTAAGACTTTAGATCTAGAAAAAATGATCGTACACGTTGCTTAAGAAACGGTCGTAATCACTTCAGTTCTAGATTTGGTAGCGGTTGTGTCAAGAAAGGTCGGTGGAAGCACCAAATACAACTATGCCAGGCTATAAAGACATTGAGCCTTTATTCGAACCATATGTAGACCATTGTTGGGAGGCCTTCGATACAAAGTCATATACTCAAATTAATTTGACTGACGTTTTGTTTGTTAGTCAGGTTCAACAAGGAGGCTTTGTGATCAATATGGAGGTGGCAACATACTCATGTACCATCCCTCCACTACCAATTTAAGCGGCAACGTAAAAAACGGTGGCTCGAAACAACAACGTGATATCTCCCATGTAGACCGACTAAACTTGATGGCGAGTTTTCTCCAACCTAGGGGGAACGATGCGGCCATAAAAAAATCTAATCAAACCTGGAAAGATTGATGAAGGCCCATTACACAAGAATGGGCCCATGAAAGATTATTTCATGAATTTTAATTGCAAGTAATGACAATATTATAGAGACTATACTCAAATCACATGAACAGTTTGAGGGAGCAAAATGAGACCTGTAAAGACTCCTTTTGGGCCCAAGACACTTAAATAATTGGCTCATGGACTCAGACATTGGGTCAGGCCTTCAATTACTTCTAAAGAGACCCATATAGTTGTTCTTTTCTTGATCATCAAAAACTTTCTTAAGATGGTCAAGATGTGTCGATTTATCCTTATTGTATATCAAAATGTCGTTGAAGTAGATGACAACGAAATGCCCACTTTGGTTCATTAGTCGCATTAAAGTGCTCAGGGAATTGGATAGGCCAAAGGGCAGGACCAACCATTTATACAATTCCTCACGCATCTTGAATGTCGTCTTCCACTCATCGCTTAGACAAATTCTTATCTAGTGATAACCATTGCAGATGTCAACTTTTGAGAAGACCTTAGCTCCTGCCAGCACATTTAACATGTCATCTAGCCTGGGGATGGGAAAGTAATAGCGAATTGTGATCTTACTGATATCCCTGCTATTGATAAACATCCGCTAACAACCATCTTTTTTAGGAGTCATTAAGACGGGCACTGAACAGGGACTCAACCAAGCTTAATATAACTCAAACATAAACAAATCACAAAATCAATTTAACATTTCTTGGTACTTACTTGTGGTTCGATCTTCAATCCAAAGTTGGCTCTTGGCATTGTGTAATTTGAGTCCAAACCTCTTCTTCTATTATTCAGGTGTAAAAATCGGCTACAAATATGAGTTTACATAGACTCAAGAGCAAAACCCAAACTAAGGAATCAACTATGGTTGGTGTTGATTCAACCAAGGTCCAACGAAATTGACTTGACAAAATGAAAATGGAATGATAAACTGGCTACACATGCACATGGTTCGTCCACTCATGTGTGCAAACCGTGTGTGATTACATGTTCCAATAAAAAATTAGGAAATGACACATAATGCTCCATCGACGGTCAGCATGAAGTCAACTAGAAGTTAAGGTAAAAATGGACTAAGGAAACTGGCATATGCATCACAAACCTATGAGGTGTTGTGAATGGGAGAGAGTTGACTTGGCAAAACACTCCACACGCCGAAGGGAGAGAAAATCTAGCCTTTGGACGGTCTAGGTTTGCAAACATGTTTGGGAGAAGACTTGTGTGGCGTGTGGGTGGCTAGAGGAGATTTTGTATGGAGTTGTATTGTGGAGCTAATGGTTTGTGCATGAGGATTCAGGGGTTTTTGTATTGGGTTTTGTACATGCTCAATTGGGTCATTCAAGAGATTTAATTGGGTCTTCTGAGTTACAACAATCAATTGAAAGGTCTTATTGGCCAGTTTCCAATGAGAGTTGTCTCGATCAAAATGATCCATGAAATCCAAGACAATTTCCTTGATCCTATTCAAGTCCACAATATTATCTTGGGGCATGATGTCCTCATCATATGGGTAAGACCAAAGGCTCCAATTTGTGAAATTGGAAATTAAGTCCAATGACTAAAAATCGAAAATAAAAATGAAATTTTGTCTCTTTAAGAAATCAAAGTTAGAGAGTAAAGGAAATCGAGACCGATCACCTAAACACTAATTTCAAATCGGCCCAATTTTGTATGGGTCCCCGAAAATGGATTGCAAAAACCAGTGCAATTTCACTCACAAGAAAAATACAAACACCTTAATCTCACCTAGGTCAATAATTCACTATGGAATAAGATCTGAAGTAGGCTTCATTCAATTTAAATTCATACAAAAGTAATTGTGCTTCAATTAATTTCAAATGCTAACATAAATTTGAGATTAAAACGACATAATAGAAAATTGGAAGCAAGAATTGATTAAAGATAAAATTAATTTGCTGAATAAAACTTTTCAAGATTGGAGAGGAAACCAAGCACAAAGCTTTAATTTTATTTCTCTGATTTATGTATACAAATGCAGGTCGACCCCCAATATGTCCTTGAGGTAAAACAAAAAAAATTGGAAAATACAATCTCAATTCCAGGAGAAATTCATCCAAACCCTAAAAATTTGGATGCCCACGCCATTCTCCTTCCATTTCACATGCCTAAATCACTAGGCTTTTGCCAAAAAGTCTAAACCTTAGGATTGTACATGTTTTTGCTCTCCATTCATGCACCAGTTGCAATCTAAATTCCTAGCTTCTCTTCACTCTACTGAAGCTAAATGAATGTATTACATGTTAAAGTGTAACAAAATAATAACATAATTTCATTTTACAACCACCCAAGGATAGCACACTCCTTTGACTTGCTTGAAAAACCCTAACTTTGAGGATCGTGGGAATGTCTCCATTCATTGTCGTTCTTCCATTCCATTTTCATTTTGCAACTAAAATCTAAGATCTTCCATGCATCCATTGACTTCCCAAGTTGGAGAGGATTCTTAGAAGCTAAAATTTTGGGAGAGTTGGTGACATGACTAATGACATTGGATGCCATGTTGGATTCTCGTCACTCCACTTTGTGTACTACAAATTGACCTCTTATATGCACTGAATTTGGCCAAAGTTTATGGATTTGAAGGTCTGACTCAACGCCCAAGTCGATGAACTAATTATTTTATGTTTTGGGCCCATATGAAGCCCTCAATTGTCTCCGCTATGTACCCTCAAATTGTTCATGTGCTAGGAGTGCAATTTCCACCAATTCATCCTCCAATTGGTCTTTATTTGGTCGGTTCTTGATGTCTTCATTGTCCATGATTAAATTAAAGTCCTCATCAAGCTCTTTACTTAAACAAGTCAAAAAGCAAAATCAAGGACATAGAGAGGAGGAGAGAAAAGGGATACACAGAGATTGGCAAAGAAATTGAGAGAGAAAAAGAAAGGAGAGATTTAGTGTAGTTTCAGAAAGAGAGGAAATTGTATTTGAGAGTTTCTTATTGTACTTGTTCAATTGATTAATTCTAACACGAGGTTTCATATTCATAGTTATTTGATTAGTCAAGTGTTCTTTGGTTTACTTCCTATCAATGATCATTTAAAAAATCTTGAGGATGAAGGTATCTACATGCCTCTTCTCAGCCATGGAGGGAAAAAGATGGAATTCTTCATATTTTGGACTTTCCCATAAAAAACTTTTACAAAATGCATACATATTAGGACATAGCCGGCTCCTTCGATTTCATAAAAGATCACGCACAAACAATTTGATTTTCCCATTCACTCTGATTTTGATGGATTTATTGATACCCAAACAATCCTAAACTTATTCCGATCCCAAATACAACTAGAATGGAATGGAAAATGCTCAATGAACTTGGACCTGGCTCAAGTCAAAATACATCTAACCGATAACTCTTTTCATTCCGTTCCCAGTAATTCTTGAAACGAAACAAGGCAAAACGAGAGTTTGGATGACATCTTTAATTTCTTTTCTTTTATTTTTCACTCTTTCTGAAGTTTCGTGACTCTGTCTCAAGCAGTTGGTAGCTTCTAATTTTGTTAAGCAAATGCTATACTTACTTTATACCCTCAAGCTCACGTGGAAACACAATTGATTGGCATTTAGTTGAAATACTAATCAAATGACTTGCTACATCAGCAAAAGGGTGTAAAAGTATATCACTTGCGAGTAAGTTCAGCATTTTCCATTTTGTTATTTTACATGGTTGCTTTTACCTAACTAATTGACTCAACCACATTCACAAATATGGTCAATAGATTTGAGAACTACACATTTTTGTAGTTTTTCTTGAAATGAGAATCGTTCCCGCTAATACTATGATAAATGAGAATATTACAAATGCCCTATTGAAGTTTTATTATTATTATTATTTTGTAACATGGGTATCCTCACCCTATATTGGAGGTGAGACTAATTCTACGACCATGTGCAAACCTTCCAATCCACAGACACTTAGGTAAGTCTATAAGGAGCAACTCCATGGAGAGTGACTCAAAGAAATTTGAACGTGAATTAAATTCAAGACTTCCTTTGTGAGGAGAGTTTCTGGACCGTTAGGCCAACCTCCTCTAGATTTTATTTCATTCATCTAAAGTAATCTTTCTAAACTTAGCGTTTTACGTTTTCTTGGACCCTATAATAGTAAGTTTCCTAACTATTCAAGGATCTAACATGTTTTTCTCAACATCTCATCAAATATTTATAGGTTTTCATGCCTCTTCTAGTCCCTTACATTTGTCAATCATCTACTTTCAATATTAACATTGATATTAATCATTGCGACATGCCCAAGACATCAGAAATAATATTTCTTGATCTTATATTCTATTAGGACAATACTATGTTTCATTTATGTAAATTTCCTAACTCTGTCTATCTTTGCAATACGAGCTTTTTTCTCTTTTCCTTTTTTTCATTTCTAAGGTTGATCCCTTGTATTGGCTTTCAAATTGTCAAATTTGACACCAGGATTTCAAATGGCTTACTTTCAATAGGCCATGGTGCCATGTATTCCCACCAACCACGATATACCATAACCCTAAATATCACTCAAATTAGAGACATCCATTGATGAATTGAATTGATATTTGTAGGTTTGATCTCAATACGTAGGAGAAAGAGATTGTTTACGTTTGTTTAAATAGCACTTCGACACTAGTGACACATGGACCGGAAAACTTGGTTGAGACTTGAGACTGAAAATGACAAACAAAGAATTGTTCCATTTGACTAAAAAAGCACCCAACTGGATGCAGAAAGAACCTCCTCATTTATATGTCCATTTATAAGATAATTATCAAACTGAAGGATGTTTATGCATTGGAAGAATACTCCCAAGTGAAGGACTCTCCTCTACACAAAGCCAAAAAGTAGGAGAAAAGGATACCACCGTAGGGGTGAACAAGTAGGGAAATTCAAGAATGTGGCATCATGTTATTTAGTAGAATTCCATCAACAAAAAAGGCTCTGAACTGGTTCAGCTAGCTTCTTTTCTCTGTAACGGTCATTCCATGTACAGGTTAGAACTGTTTCTTCATAATCCAATCTATAAAGGCAAGAGAGCGTATCCATAATAGAATTAATTAAGGCTCCATTGTGCTACTCTTTTATACTCCCTTTGTTCCAAATTAGTTGTCCTGTATAGATTTTGGAATTGTCCCAAATTAGTTGTCTCATTTATATTGGAATAGTTTAAAGTGCAATGAAAATGGATGAGATCACTTGGAGTACTAGTCTTTTATAGAGAGTTCTTTAAAAAATACAAATATTTCAAATTATACAACTAAAATGTGACAGAGGGAGTATTATTTTGAAAAGTAACTTCATTAATAAAAAAGAGGAGAATACAAACAAACAAAAACAAATAGCAGGCATAAAGAGCCTGCCCCCAAAAAACAGCCAACAACCAAACCACCCCTTGACGAGCGACCTCATTTGCCATTGAATTTGCGGATCTAGGAATCCAAGAGACCAAAAAACCATAAGTCTCAATGGATTGACGAATCTTATCAACTTTATCCAAACAAGACCACGAACAAAGAGATCAAGAGGCCCAGCCAACAACAATCTTAGTCACCTTCTAAGATACTCCCAACCACCCCCAACTCTCCCAATGCCAACACACCTCTCCGGCACAAAGCCATTCGGAAGATGATCCACAAAAGATAACAAGGTGTCACCAGAACCATTGCGAATGATTCTTCCATAACCTGCCAAGCCAAGCTTTAGAAGACCCATTTGTGGCTGAATCCAAGCAACAAGCCTCATCGAAGCTACATGTGGTATTAAGTGATCCACGAACTCACAACCTCTACAAATATCTGAGATGTTGCTACTTTGCGATTTTGTAAGCAGAGAATTTGACTCTAATTTTCAGCAAAAACAAAAAAGCAAGGAACCAACCATGGGATGCGGAAATCAATTAGAGATTTCTTGAACGAAAGTGATTCAAGGAATCCACTAAAAACTGTCAAAGTCCCAGTACATCACCAATCAGTTGATCATAATCTCTTACGGTTGATAGCCACATTGGAAGATGGAGTAGTGGTTCAGGTCCATTAATGAATTACTCATTAACACCAAGATGGACAATAGTGTTAGCGTTGTCAGCGGAAAGAAGAAAAATGGAATTAGAAAATAAACACAAACCGACACAAGCAAATTTACGTCGTTCGGTCCGACACGGCCTACGTCCATCGAGCGTATAAATTATATTATTAAGAGAGAATAAATTACACAATACAGGAGAAAATATGTGATAGTTTAAAAAAAATTTAAACTCCCCTCTTTCTAAGCAAAACATGTTGCTACCAATGTGAACATACTGGCAGCCCACCACACTGCTTCTCTGCTTACAGCCTTTGGAAGACAGTCGTTCCCCTCTGCACCGCCTATGAGCAGTCACTACAATCCCTCTTTGATTGCTCCTCACGATCGTTGCCTCTGCTGTGTTCACTGATCTACACACCTTGTTCTCAATGGCAGCCACACACCCTTTCGTCTACACCCAATACAAGACATGATGGCTGCCTCAAAAACACACGTTGCTATGTAATATTCTGTTTGCACCCACTGCAAGATACGACGACTGCCTCTGCAAGTCTCCTTTCTTCAATCAGCTCTCGCAGAGCCTATTAGAGTTGACCTCCTTCAAATTAGCATCACTAATTTGAGGAAATATAATTTGTGCTAACTTTACATTCCATATATACATGTAATTGATATTCTTTCCTTATTTTTCTATTGTAATTCTTCTATTAATACAAAGCCTCATTCTCATCTCTCATAACACAGAAGAGAGAACAAATATTGTGTTAATTTTACATGGCATCAAGAGCCTAGTTTGATCAAATCTTCAGATCCGCTCCTTCTACGATCTCCAACAGCCGCCGAATTAGAGACAGATCATGCTGATCTGGGCTTACATTTTTTGGGCAGATTTGCCTCTTTCCGCTGATCTGGTTCGTCTTCCTAGTGGTTCTTCCTCTCTCGGTGTGAAGCTCGAAGTTCCCCTCTTGCATCAGATCTGCCGCCCGACGCCCCCCCCCCCTTTTCTCTCTTACGGCTGCATCATCCCGCTACTCTAACCGCGGCCATGCCAGATTTTCTCAGCCCTCTCTCGCTTCGCATTGCTTTGCCCAACGCTGTGGAAGACCATCGCTCTGCAATTTCACCGATCTCGTTGGATCTTGACATGCTGCTCAGATCTTGACTCTTGTGATCTACCACGATCGCTTCTTCAAGAGATTTTGGTCCAGTGATCTAATCTAAGATCTCCCTGACCAGGCACGCACATCGGTTCTCGTCGCCTTCTGTTCATCTGCTGCTGGCTCTCACCTCTTGACTCCACCTCGAGTCTTCACCAAATGGCCAGATCTGGAGCGTTTCTGAGCTTCTGAAATTTCCTGATCCGATTAACTAGATGAGGTTGAATCGACGACGCAGATTTTCTACTCGCTGCTCTCCTTTCGTACAGATCGGGTCCCTGCCCGAACAGATCTTCCTTCTTGCTACCATCGTTTGGGCGTTTCCCTTGTGCACTTTTTTAGCCGTGCCTTGCATTTGTAGCTTTGATGGCTACCGCTTCTCCGGATGTCACACTCGGCTCTGGTAGTGGTTCTTCTGCCACTCCGGTGCTTACCGTCGATTCATTCACTCTGCATCACTTTGACAACCCCTCGATGCTTCTCGTTTCACCTCCATAAAGTGGTGATAATTATGGCACATGGCTACGAGCTGTCACGATCGCTTTGCGCGCCAAGAACAAATTTGGTTTTGCGGATTGAACATTTGTCAAGCCATCTACCTATCATGATCTCGGTAATTGGGAAAGTTGCAATGATATGGTGATTTCTTGGCTTCTCAATTTCATTTCCTTCGATATTCGCAGCAGCGTTTTATATGCAACCATCGCCCGTGACTTTTGGATTGATCTCTCCGAACGTTTCTCTCAGTCAATGCCCCACTGTTGTATCAGTTGACGCAGTCTATCACCCACTTCAGACAAGATGACTTGTCTATCTCGATATATTACACTCGCCTCAAGACCATGTGGAATGAGCTTAATTCCATTCTTGCTCTAGCCCCATGCACTTGTGAAAGCCATCGCTGCACTTTTTGAGCGGAGTCGCACTATGGAATTCTTACAGGGTCTCCATGACCGCTTTGGCAATCTTCAAAGTCAGATTCTCCTTATGTATCCTTTTCCCAGCATCATGAAGATTTATTCTTTAGTTCGTCAGGAGGACAAGCAGCATGAGATTCATTCGTCCTCCTCTCTTGTCCCAAATGCCGCAGCTCTGGTCGACAAACTGATTCCTCCGCGTGGGGGCCCTACCAAGTGCATTCATCCTTCTGCATGCAAAACTCGCTCGCACTACACTCACTATAGGAGAGATGGACACTCCCGCGACCGCTGTTATAATCTTATTGGCTACCCTCCTCGACGGTCTGATACATCAACCTATCCGGCTCCATCTCGTGATCATGCTTTCGTTACTCAGCCGCTACCTCGCCCTAGCAATCATATCGATATGACTCCACCTCCACTCACTCAGGAGCAGTATAATCATTTATTGGCTATGATTTCTCCAAGTACTAGCAATGCATCCCGTTCTCATCTGGCAGGTATTGTCCTCGCGGTTCCTACTCATTCTATTGGATTATTGACATTGGTGCCAGTAATCACATGTGTTCTCTCTCTTTATTTTCTTCTTACACCCCATGCCCTAATTCACCTTCTGTACACTTTTCTGATGGTTCCACTGCACATGTCACTCATGTTGGGACCGTCCATATTTCATCATCAATTACCCTTGAGCATGTGTTGTTTGTTCATTCTTTCAAATTTAATCTTTTTTCTGTCACTAAATTCACTGCCTCCACTTCTTGTTTGGTGATTTTTTCCTCTACTCGTTGTTTTTTTAGGACCCGTCAACGAGGAAGACGATTGGACAGGGTAATGCTTGTGACAGTCTCTATTACGTTCATGCTGCATCCACACTCACAGTCATCACACCACCTACTATTGATCTCTCGCATTTCAGACTTGGCTATTTGAATAACCCTAGCTTACGTATTTTAGCTAAGGAATTTCCATTTATTTCATGTTCTTAGAATAAGCTTTGTGTCGTTTGTCCTCAAGCTAAACATAAGCGATTGCCTTTTTCCTTATAGTTCTATTACTACTGCATGTCCTTTTGCTTTAATTCATTGTGATATTTGGAGCTCTTTTTCTCAACCATCCTTGAATTGTTCAAGATATTTTTTAACTATTCTGGATGATTTCACTTGGATTTATCTCATGCATGTCAAATCTGAAACATCATCACTTTTAACATCTTTTTTTTAACATGGTATGCACACAATTTCATTCTCCCATTCACTCCATCACATCGGGCACTGGTGGGGACCTCTTTCCTGTAATCCAACAAGTTCGTCCGGATAACGGTACTGAATTTCTTTCCACTACCATGCAGTGCTTCTTTTCTACCCATGGGATCATTCACCAACGTAGTTGTGTTGCCACTCCCCAACAAAATGGCGTTGTTGAGCGTAAACATCGTTATCTTCTCGAGGTATCCCGTGCACTTCGTTTTCAATCTTCTCTACCCCTGCAATTTTGGGGTGAATGTGTCCTCATTGTTGCATACCTGATCAACAAAATGCCCACTACACTTTTGTCTGGCAAATCACCCCATGAGGTCTTATTCAATTCCAAACTACATTATTCCCGTTTATGTGTTTTTGGCAGTCTCTGTTTTGGTCACAACCAGTCAATCCGACATAAGTTTGACCAACATACCAAACCAGGTATTTTCATTGGCTACCCCTATGCTAAAAAAGGATACCGCATTTTTTACTTAGCCTCCAAACTTACCTACACCTCTCGTGATGTCACCTTCTATGAAGGCGTCGTTCCATATCATGATTTGCCTACCCTTTCCCACTCTTCTCCTATCATTCCACTACCCATTCCTAATGACCCCTCTTTGGCATTTCCTCTTATACCTCCATCTCATCCAGTCTCCCCGTCTGTCTCCACTGACGCTCCTCCCACTTTGGACCCTTTTCCCATTGCTCCATCTTCTTCTTCGTCACCCGTTGATTGCCCTCGCCTGCTTTCGCCTCCCCTCGCCACATTTTGCTGATTACCAATGCTCCGCTGCCACTCATGAACATCGACCCTCTCCGTCCGATTCCCCGTTGACAGGTACACCTTACCCTCTTCATCATTACATTTCTTCTTCTAACCTCTCTATTGCACATCGTACTTTTCTTTCTACTATTTGTTCCTCAGAAGAGCCTCCACTTTCTCCCAAGCTGTTCAATCCCCATACTGGAAAATAGCCACGGAGAATGTGATTGCTGCCTTGGAGAAAAACAACACCTAGAGACTTACCTCTCTGCCTGTCAACAATAAACCCATTGGCTGCAAATGGGTATACAAAATCAAATATCAATCTGATGGCTCCATTGAACGATATAAAACTCGTCTGGTGGCTAAGGGTTACACTCAAGTTGAAGGATTGGACTATCATGATACTTTTGAACTGGTTACTAAGCTTGTCACTGTTCGTGCGCTACTCTCCCTTGCTTCTGTTAAGAATTGGTCTCTACATCAACTTGATGTCAACAGTGCCTTCTTACAAGGTGATCTCGATGAGGAAGTGTATATGATGGTACCACCCGATTTTTCAAGACATGGGGAGCAAAGAGTTTATCTTTTAAACAAGTCTATTTATGGTCTAAAACAAGCTTGTAGGCAATGAATGGTTTGCCAAATTTTCGTCGACTCTCTTTTAAGCAGGTTTTTCACAGTCAAAGTCTGATTATTCCCTATTTACTCATCATCAAGACCACTCTCTACATTTGTTCTGTTTTATATGGATGATATCATTGTGACTGGTAATGATGACTTAGCTATTCAACGCTTGAAGAAATTTCTTGAAGAAAAATTTTGTATTAAAGACTTGGGGAGACTCAAATATTTCTTGGGTGAGGTCGCCTACTCTAAGAAAGGTATTTTCCTTTCTCAACGGAAGTATATTCTGGACATTCTCAAAGATACTGGTCTTATTGGTGGGCGCATTTCTGATTTTTGAATGGAACAACAGCTAAAATTGTCCCCTGATGATGGGACGTTACTGCCTGATCCCACCATATATCGTCGCCTTATCGGTCATCTCATCTACCTTATGGTCACTAGACCAGATCTTAACTATGTTGTCCATATTCTCAGTCAATTTATGCACTCCCTCCTTACTGCTCATTTGGATGTTGCACATCGCGTTATTCGTTATTTGAAGGGTTCTGTTACTAAAGGGATATTCCTATCTTCATCTATCACTCTTCGTCTACAAGGATATTGTGATTCAGATTGGGAGGGTTACCCGACCATTCGAAGGTCAACCACTGGTTATTGCAAATTCCTAGGATCCAACCTCATTTCTTGGAAAACCAAGAAGTAGACTACGATTTTTCATTCATCTGCAGCAGTCGAATATTGAGGCATGGTTACTCTGACATGTGAACTTCAATGGTTAAAATATTTATTCAGTGATCTTGGCATTCAAGCTGCCTTACACATTGCTAACAATCCAGTTTTTCATGAATGAACAAAACATATCGAGCTTAATTGTTATTTTGTTCGGGAAAAGCTACAATTTGGACTCCTTATTCCTCGCCACATTCCTTCTTCTCATCAACTTGCTTCACCAAACCGTTGGGAAGAGAATTGTTGCATGACTTGATTGGCAAGATGGGCATTATTCACATACACACTCCACCTTGAGGGGGAGTATTAGCTTTGACCTCCTTTAAATTAGCATCACTAATTTGAGGAAACATAATATGTGCGAACTTTACATTCCATATATACATGTAATTGATATTCTTTCCTTATTTTCTATTGTAATTCTTCTATTAGTACAAGGGCCTCATTCTCATCTCTCATAACACAGAAGAGAGAACAAATATTGTGTTAATTTTACAGAGCCTCTATTATTTAGCCGTGTACATCAAGCCAAAGTGACCTCTGCTGATTTGAAAATACTTCCAATTAACCCTCTTCTCGGGTGTCTCTTCTCCTTTAAAGATCCCCTTTTTATGGCATATTGCAGTTTGTACCCAGGTCTGATCATAACAATTGCAGTGAGTTATACATAGAAACTGTTATATTTATCTTTGGCTAGATATAGTAGTTTCTAACCTTGTGAGTCCCATTTGACAATAGCTGTGGTGTCAACTTCCAAACTCGACCAACAAGCTTTCCTCTATTCCTTATTTCTAATTCAGTTGTTTCTATCCCTGAGAGCCTTCTAATCACCTGTGCCCAATTCCAACCTTTCGACCAACCTTACTGCCAATTAATAGAAAGTTTCCTCAATCAATACCACTTGTTTGCAAGAGAAACAATCAGGCCCGATTTCTTCTCTTGAAATCTTTCTTTATTAATTGGTGAATACTTATCACATTGGAAGATCTAATTTGGGATCCACCGTGTTGGAGAATTGAGCCACAATCTCAACAATCTCCACCATGGCGAAAATTCCATCAACTCCCCCGGACGAACTGAAATAACTGACCTGCACTGCACCTGCAACTCTGTACGTTGGCCGCTCACGGACTTGCTCCACCTGCAAATACAATCTTCTGCATCTCTTGTGTGAGATGTGTGCATGCCATCCTCTGGGATTCTCTATCTATCTTCTTCAATTGGAAGAATTGATCAAGCCCAAGCCTTGCTTGAACCTGATGCCCTTCACTGCCTTTGTTGGATCCACCACCGACTGTGTCGAACCTGCCACCTTTTTCTTTACATGATTTTTCGTCCCCTTTGCCTTTCCATGTTCGCGCGCATCATGGAACTCGGACGGACCATCACAACCTGGAAAAGAAAATTTATTTTTAAAGTCATACATGTGTGCTGATTTTTTGTTTCTTCTATTCCTTCTTCCATCGGCTCGACTAGTAGGATCCGTATGGCTGTCGATTTTTACACTCCCACCAATGTGTACAGATTATTTTCCTTTTTTCCCTTCATGACAACCATGGCTCCTTTAGTAACTCTAAGAGCCACATCCTTTGACTTGAAGATAAACTCATCAGTGTCCATTGTCCCCAAGGAAATCAAGTTTTTCCTTAACTTAGGAACATGCCTCACATTCTCCAACATTCTCACCATGCCATCGAACATCCTGATTTTGAATGTCCCAACACCAATTGCCCACATTGACATGTCACTCATCACAGGGTTTGTATGTGTCAAACGACTCTCTGCATGGACACATATGGTTAGAACACCTAGAATCTAGAATCCACTGATCAGTTGGATTATCCATACATGTGGTCACTATGCACACAATAACACCTACATCATTGTCTGTGTCACTCTTACGACATTTGTTTGATCTGAACTTTGGGATCTGACCTCCAGATCACACTTCTTCTAGTTGCAATCCATCATCTTATGCCCTTCTTTCTCATTGTAGAAACATTTAAGTTTTCCTCCACCTCTCCCTCTAGATTTTGACCTTGACCCCCTAAGCTTGTTGAGTTGTCATGGTCTTGAGGTTTTCAGCTGTTGTTTCTCCCCCTACTCTCTATAAAGAGAGCCTGTGTCTGAGAAGGACCCAACGACTTTCTTCTTGTTTCTTCATTTAGTAAACTGCTTGTCACAGAACTCATAGTGACAACGCCCACTGGCACTGAATTGCTAAGTGACACGACCAAGGCCTCCAACTATCCGATAGAGAACTGAGAAGTAGTAGGACCTGCAAGTCACCATCTAGAACCATCTTCATGGATGAGAGTTGATTGACTATACTCTGCATCTCATTCAGATGCTCCGCAATCGAAGTACCTTCATTTACTTTAGATTCACCAACTTTCTGATTTGAACGCCTTGTTACCCGCAGTCTTTCTCTCATATAATCCCTCCAATTTATTCCAGAGAGATTGCGCCGTCGTCTTAGTGGCCACTAGATGAAACGCACTATCATCCATCCACTGTCGAATAAAATCGAAGCACTTCCGATCAAAATCATTCCATTCATCATCAGACATCTCAACCTTCAGTTTTGTCTTCTCCTAGTCATCGGAAGACTCTGCCACTGGCACCTTTTAACTCCCTTTGATCGATTTGTAGAGATCTCTACAATACAGAAGATCTTCCATCTTTGCGTTCCACATTAAATAGTTTGCTCCATTGAGGCTAATCATGCGGGCAGTATTGATCTCCAACTCCTCAAACAACCCGAAGCCTCCCTACTGTGCTTTATTCCGTTCACCCATGAGTCCCTAGTTTCCAACCAAAGCTACCGATACCACTTATTAGTGTTTTTAGTGGAAATAAGACAAAATCGAAGGGAAAATAAGCACAAACCAACACAAGCAAATTTACGTGGTTCGGCCCCATACGACTTACGTCCATGGAGTGTGTAAATTATATTATCAGGAGAGAATAAATTACACAATACAAGAGAAAATATGTGATGAGTTTAAAAAAAAAATAATTAAACACCCCTCTTTCTAAGCAACGCCTGTTGTTATCGTGTGAACCTCCTAGCAGCCCACCACATGCTTCTCTGCTTACTGCATTTGGAAGATAGCAGATCCCCTCTGCATCGCCTATGAGTAATCACTACAATCCCTCTTTGATTGCTGCTCACGATCGTTGCCTCTATTGTGTTCACTGATCTACACACCTTGTTCTCAATGGCAGCCACACACCCTTCTGTCTGCACCCACTGCAAGATACGAAGACTACCTCTTCAAGTCTCCTTTCTTCAATAAGCTCGCAGACCCTTTATTATTCAGCCATGTATATCAAGCCAAAGTGACCTCTGCTGATCTGAAAATACTTCCAATCAGCCCTCTTCTCGTGTGTCTCTTCTATTTTAAAGATCCCCCTTTTATGGCATATTATGGTCGGTACCCAGGTTTCGTCATAGCAATTGTTGTGAGTAATACAGAGCAATTGCTATATCTCTCTTTGGCTAGATATAGCAGTTTCTAACCTTGTGAGCCCCATTCGACAACAGCAGCTGTAACACCCCGTATTTTCAAGCTAGGGATATATATGGAAATTGCCATTTAATTGGTGAATTAATGGATATGGACCTTAGATGGGTCAATTGTGGGGTTCATTGTTCAATTAAGACCCAATGGTTATGGAATGAGAGTTCAATGAAGGGTAAATGGGTAAGCTAGATGTAAATGGGTAAGTTACATTTAAATGGGTCATGATGCCTATTTGGGTCAAGAAGTTCAATGGGGACCAAATGGGTCGTGGTTGACCATATTGACCATCAAGAGAGTTCAAATTTGATTAGGGTGGGGCTGAATTGAGTTGGAAATGGAATCAAACAATTGAGTTGACTCAAGTGAATAAAATGAGTGAGTTGAGCTAAAAGAATAGGTTGAGTTGAATGAGTTAGATTGGAAGCTATGGAGACCTTTATTTCAAGTGAGTCAAGTGAGAAGATGAGGGGTTGAACTTGTTCCAAAGACAAATAAAGACATACACGTTGGTGGCATGGGAATGGTATCCCATGCATGAAACTTCAATGGAAGGTGGGCTGTTTGGTGGGAGTACACAATCTACAATAAGATAAGATTACATTGGGAACTTGGAGGGTTTCCATCTCATGATGGAGACCCAAGCACCAACGTTGGGAGATGGAAGGGGTTCATGAGCTTAAGCCAAGTGTCCCATAGTTATGCCAAGGGCCACCTTGGTTAGATCAATATTGATGAGGGTAAATGAGAGGGTTTTGAGGGTTGATTAACAAAAGGAGTACACTACACCATTTGGCCGAATTTCCATCTCAAGAAGCTTAGAGATTTTCATCTCTCTCCCTCTCTCAAAACCTACCTCCATCTTGGCCGAACTAACCCTTGGTGATCTCATTTTGAGCAAGCACACAATCGGCTAAAGGACCAAAGGAGCAAGAAGGGAGGAAGGAAGGATCAAAGGAAAGAAGAGAGGCTAAGAAGATTGGTAAGTACATCATAATCTTTGTTAAATAAAATAGATAAGGAAGCATGATTCGGCCATTGTATGGCCGAACCTAACAAGGGTTTAAACCATGGAAGATGATGTTTTAAAAAGGGTAGAACATGGATCATAGGGTTCGGACACTTTGGATGGCCGAACCCCATGAAATAATTTGGTTATTTTTATGGTTTTTAAGGGATAAAAACCATACAATGATTGAAGGTTTTAAGGTGTTTTAAATGGAGATAAGATTATGGTTAGAATTATTATTGGTTCTATGATGTTTTTTAAAGGGTTTAACATAGCTGAAAGAATGATGGACTTAGACATTTATTGTTCATCAACAAGAATGGCAAAGTGGAGCACCAAAACCAAAGGGGTGAGGTTCGGCCATGGTGTATGGCCGAACCCCATCAAGTGCTATGTATGGTGTTTGTTTTGAAAGGTCTAAAAATATTCAAATGGATGGAGTTATGAGAACCATTCTTAGATGGAAAATGATAATGGATATCAGGTCATGGAAGGACATGATCATGTGTCTAACTAGAAGATCAAGGGGTTGAAACATGAAATCAAGGGAGTGAGGTTCGGCCATGGTGTATGGTCAAACCCAACAAAATGGTGTTTGGTCTTAGACTTAATTGGAAATCAAATGGTTATGTGTTTGACTTATTGTTATATAAACAAGGTAACGGAACTTCTTGAACGGTGCGCAAATCGTGAACGGGTGACGGTTTAAGAAGAGCGGATATTTCTAAGTGACTTTTGTGTAGGTTTCCTACCTCTTTGTGACCACATATTATACTTGCTGTTTTTATGTTGATTTTGATGAGTTATTTGTGTTAAAGTATTATGTTTCAAAGAGGTTTTGAATGCTAAGATTCTATTACATATAGCATGTACTCATTGACATTTCATGCATGGCATGGGGTGATGGTTATGGAAACCGGAGGCCACACTCCGTCGGGGTGTCCGAAAGACCACTGTGGGATACCTTGATGATGAGAATCCCATCAAGAGGAAGCCGGAGGCCACACTCTGTCGTGGCGTCCGAAAGACCACTGTGGGGTACCTTGGTGATGGCTATGTATACTTGTGATGGGTGGGACTCATTTCATTTGTATACATACATAACATTGTTTTGTAAGATTTTGATGATCATGTATTATTATGTTATATGCATGTTTTTATACTAACCTTGTGGTAGCCCTAATCGAAAGACCTATTGGGCGCGTTGTTCTAACGCCCTATTTCTATCCTTAGTGGATGACGCATGAAAGGGAAAGGGAAAGGCTGAGGATCGCGAAGGAAACCAAGCATAGGAGCTTGGATATCTTAATGGAATTTATGTATGGATATTTTGTTTATGTTTGCAAGGACATGTAATAACTTAGAATATTGCTATGATTTGATTTAGTTTGAATGAACGTTTAGTTTAAAGTAAATATGACTTGTACTTTGCTATCTAAATGGAGTAGTCTTAGGCTCCATTATAATCTGCAATCAGTTTAGTAATTTTCCGCATGATTTATTTAGTACCATGTGTGGATCGGTTTTTATGGACTTAGTCCATGCACACATGGGTGACCAGTTAAGGGTTGGGCTTTGGAAGTCCGAACTTAGCTCTCGTCGTGACACTCCGCTCCGATCACTTGTTTATATTAAAAAAAATAAAAATAAACTCTAATTTTGGAGTGAAAATGGCGGGGTGTTACAACAGCTATGTTAGTCTCCACACTCGACCAGCAAGCTTTCCTCCATTCCTTCATTCTAATGCAGTTGTTTCTATCCCTGAGTACATTCTAATCACCTGTCCCCAATTCCAACCTTTCGACCAACCTTGCTGTCAATTAATAGAAAGCTTCCTCAATCAATACCACTTGTTTGCAAGAGAAACGATCAGGCCCGACTTCTTCTCTTGAAATCTTTCTTTATTACTTGGTGAATACTTATCACGTTGAAAGATCTAATTTGGGCTCCACCATGTTGGAGAATTGAGCCACAATCTCATCTAATAGAGCTATGATTCAGTTTCAGTGAAGATTTTTCTCTGGCTTGTGCATGTAGGCCTTAGCCCGGCTAGTTGTCTTGATATAATCCCATCCTGAGAGGTTTACAACTGGAGTCATACTTTAAAAGAGAAATTGTAGAAGTTACAATCAAACCAACCATGTGAACAGTTAGAGATTTGACAACGTTCAGGCAACAGAACCATCCAATCGATCAAGAGTACAGTACGACTTGGTCATGGTGGAATTCTAATGTTATTTAATTTACTAATCACTGGTCTCCTCTTGTGACGTTAAAAATGAGCAAGTTTATAATTGAGCTGAGCTCCAAATGAAGCATTTAAGTTTAGAAATGAACAAAGCTTGTGCCAATCAAATTTAGCTAATTTTCAATTTTCAAGCTGAGCCAAGCCACACCCAAAGCACCATTAAATGCTTCTTACATTAGCCAAACTTTACGATGTCAAGCCCAAAACAAGTTTGAGCTTGATCAGATACGCTTGACTTGTTTATAGTGTTGCTTGCAACAATCAATGCAATGATGGGATGGATTATGTTGAGTAGCCAAAGCAAGGTAAAAAGAAAGGAAAGCAAGCATAATTGTTTCTGAAGAATGGGCTACCAATTACACTTATTGTGAGATCCAGGAGCCTGGGGGAGAACAAAAGTCTGAGTCCCATCTGACTATATGCAATGGGCATGGCTGAGTCTGAACTTGAACTGTACTGATTTTAAAACCTCAGTATCCACAGTTGATTTTAAAGCTCCCTTCTTCAAATTCAGCCACAGATGATTAGCCCAATGTAAATGACAAATTTTCCCACATTGAGACAGCCCTGAATGCTTCTGCACAGCATTCCAATTCCCTTCTCCATGTTTCTTGACAAAATCAATTAGGAGATGACAAATCAACTCTATCTTTTGACAACATCCCATCGTCATTCTCACTTGTTGTGACTTACCTACTCAAATTTGATATGAACACAATCTCATTTCTTCACTCAAACCCATCCAATTGGGAGCAGGTACTCTGATAAACAAGCGGAAGGGAAGAAACAAAATGAAACACAATGAACCATCTTATCTGTAAAACTTCCAGTAATGAACCCTCAATCAACTAGTAATAAAAGAATATCCTTCTACTTATTTAATGATAAAAGAACATTACAGTGTACTTATTCAGATAAATTTTCTTCCTTTTGGAAACTGCATTTATTCAATTAAGAATTAGTGTGTGAGCTGCATCATTTCATTTGCCATTATTTTATTTTTCAACTATGTGCTTTTTGATACAGATAGGGAGCAAGTTCCACGTGAACTAGTCACAATTTTGGCAAGTTTTTGGGAGTATACTGAAAGAGGTGCACTTCTTTTTGTGCTCTATTATGTTTCATGAATCATTTCTAATTTGCATGTGACTTGATTATTACAAACAGATAAAGTTAGGATGGAATGAAGATATGTGCATACTCAAGGCAATCTCTGTTTTCATCAAAAGAGTCCAGCTAGAAGAAATCTTCAAGAAGCTGAACATCTACATCAAGTGAGTTTTAAAAGGCAAGTGCTACTTCTTGTGTTTAAACTTTCAACATCATCTTGTGAAGTGGATTAAAGCAAGGTGCTTAAACCACTTAAAAAAAATAGAGGGATAAGGATTAGACCAAGGCGGTCGAACCTTTTAAATTTAGGTGGGATTGTGTGGGCAAAATTCCCACTCTATTGTGTAGAATCCCTATTCTATTTGTGTGGGCGTAATTCTCATGCCTATTGAATTTGGAATAACCAAAGATTGTATGAGTCCAACTGTGGATGTAGGAGGGATTTACTCCGAGCCACTATAAATCTGTTGTTTTGGGTGTTTGGCTTGTTTGTGTGATTTCCCTCATCTCTGGTGTACACTCTCTATCACACAAACACATCTATTTTGATTAATCTTTTTTATTTTGGTGCTTATATTTTAATTAATCAAGTAGTTTGTAAATGCCAATTAGGGGTTTAGGGGTTTTTGTATTTTGTGCGTGCTTAATTGGGTCATTCCAAGGTATTTAACTGGGTCGTCTGAGTTAAACCAACCAATTGAAAGGTCTTATTGGCCAGTTTCCAGTGAGAGTTGTCTCGACCAAAATGATCCATGAAAGGCAAGACAGTCTCCATGATCCTATCAAAGTCCACAATATTATCCTGGGGCATGATATCCTCACCATATGGGCACGACCAAAGGATCATCTTAGTAACCTGGCTCGCTGAGTCCCTAAGCTCGTCAATTCCATGACTCGAGAAAAAGCACTTGCTAGAATCTTGAAAACTCAAAGTGATCAAGAAAGAAGATCAACTCCACCAGGTTCAAAGCTCATCGTGTATGGTAATCACAACAAATATTTAGTCATAGATGACTTTAAGTGGTACCCACACCTTAAGAGGACCATTCATAGGCTTAGTTGAACAAATTGTAAAATCATTAAAAGCCTAAAGAGGAAGCTTAACAGTGAATTGGAACCCAACTTGGAAATATGTATTTGGTTTCACTATCTCACCAATCCCTCGGTGGAGATAGGATCGACCCATTGTGGTCAAAGACTGGTCGACAATATTGACAAAGGTTCTGGATCATGGAACTGTCATTCTGGGTGTGCCTCTGATCGAGAGTCTCATATTCACCAACCCCTCGGTGAAAGGCTGAAATGACCCCTCGTGGTCAACGACTCTTCGATAACGACTTGTGAGTTCTGAACATTGAACTTAAGTGGCCTCTCGAGAAAGGAGATATATCGGTAGTTCAAGACCGATCGAGATTACCAGGACGGACCCCTCGCTAAAGGGCGACATGTCGGTCTTGGTAAGACTAGTTTTTGGACTTGAAAATCTGTCAGCATGGGATTGGCCAAGACTGAGCTTCTCATATAGACCGACTTCTCGGTGCCATGACTATCGGCCCATCGGCTGTAGTGCCCCTCCCTTTCTCCCTATTTATCAGAGTATTTTTTTTATTTAACAACGTGAAGAAATGGGAGAGTGCCACGACGCGAGTCAAGCCCGAATCCAAAGATTCGACCCTTGACTGGCCCAACCAGTGTGTGCACATGGAAAGAGTCCACGTAAGCTTGGCAACACACTAACTTACAATAATGCGGAAATATGTACATTAATTTAAATTCATAATTCAATCTTTCTCAATCTAAGCAAAGCGTAACAGTAATCCACATGTATTAATTCCTCAAATGAAAAGGTTCAAATGCAACATTAATAAACAGACTCCACACAATTCTTCATCTTGCGTCTCCTCATCTATGCATGGCTAACACTTGGTCCAGTTTCATCACCTTTCTCATTTCCTGTATTAATTTCTAAAAGAATAGAGTATTGTGTATTTAGTCAACGCCTAGTAGGAATTCCCATCAAAGTGGATACCAACATGACATATATAAAAATCGGGGAAAACATATACAAGGTCTTCATATCATATAATTCAATTGAAAACATCCCCACCTTATATTTCAAAATCAATTCATATCTCATATTTATAAAGCATTTAAAATCAGGTCATAATCATTTCATAAATCAATTCATAATCAACATATTTTTGATAACTCATTAAATCAACATGATGCAAATGCCATGGTACATGAATCAATGCAAACCCTTCTCATGCCCATGCATTTCTTTCTATCATACTCTCCATTCAACAGTTATAATCGTTGGTCATTATGTCTGTAGCTTTCCTGGGGCACCAGCTGGGAGCTACTACCCAATACTTAGTATTTAACCGGAATTACCGGGGGTATACTATCACCCATCCTCTCCTGCGCAGGTTTCGGGTCTCTCACCCAAGAGCTTTGAGCACATCTTATGTGCCCAATTTCTGTGTTCATGGACGCGGCCATACTGAATAATTATGGTGTTTCATACATTTCATGTTAGAGTTTAACATCCCCTAACTTTTGACTCAACTATTCCCATTCCCCACAAGATGCATATTTTCATGTCATGCATCGATAAATCATACAAATCATGTATTGATCGAATAATAAATCAACATATATAATATTCATGTGATACTTCAAGAAAGTAGGAAAAAAACTACCTGATCAAAAGAATTCCGTGAATGAGTGACTACGGGGTACGTACAGCTCCTAGATCACCTTCCGATCCTCTGGTTACATTTATCAATCAAAATAGACCATGCAATCAGTTTGAGTTCAACCTCATTGTTATTAATCTCATTAATCTTCCATTTAATGGTACCTCTTTAATTCTAAGTTCTTTGGAGTTAACAATTTCCCCTATCGATCCTCACTATCAACCTCACCACTGCCTGGATCATCATTAAAAATAAACCCAATTCCATCCCACTCATATAATTCACCATATCTAAAGACCAATGACCATATCAACCATAAACTACTTGATCACTATTACTTTTGATAAAACAAATGGAGTATTCAACGACTTGAAGAACTTACACAATCAGCTCCAAACTTGGACGAACTTGTTGTGGCTAAGCCTTGACTAAACTCAAATAAGATCAAAACTGGGTCACAAGTTAGTCACAAACCATGTTTGAGAACTGATTTTAACCTTCCAATTGATAACAATTGGAAACCAAATTTATCAAAGTTTTCATCTCAAATCAGTTTCAAAATAGATTGAAAGACTGGGTTTCTTAATGTTTTAATTCAGCCTATCCCACAATAGCACTGGATTCAATCCTCTAAAATCAGCCACCAACTGACGTTAACATACATAGAAAAATCCAATTTTAAGTTCCCAAACTGGTTGTAAAACTGGTTTTTCTTACTACTTTAAATCAATCCAAAGAGGCTTAGAAATTGGATTTCCTTAACCAATTGAAAACAGATTTTTAACAAATTAATTTTCAATCACAAACAGACCCAAAACGCTGTTTAGAAAAACTCTTTTCAATCAGTTTACATGGTTTTCTCTTTCAGAAAAAACTGGGTAATAAACTGATTCAATTAATCCAAAATACTCAATTGGGTTTTAGGAATTACATGATTGAGGGAGGTTAATTCACCAAATCGTCCTCACAAGTTCTGAGTTGTCAGAACCCACTAACACTGTAGAAAACACAACAGTTAATTGCTTGCCTTCAACCAAATTGGTTGGAAATAATCCAGACTCTTCCTCTGAGTCTGATTCTGATGAGGAGAGGGGAATTCAGATTCTTCTCGAAAAGATTAGATATTCAAAGGCAAGATTGAGAAGGGAAGAGGCAGAAGGAATAGTAAAAGAAATGAATGGGGACATGGTTGTCTCTAAAAATATACCTTGTTACTCATGACTTTACATATCTAAACTCACTAAATGGATCAACAGCCTGCCCAACAACATTGTCAATACACAACATTCACGTCAAATTTATCATTCCATAGCATCACAACAGATCCATTCAGACAATAACACAAAATCCTAATGGGCAGCATATGGTTAGGAACCCTCAAAGAGCTCTCAATGAAATTTCCAATCTTTCCACCATCAAACATGCAATTCCCACATGAATCCATCATCATCCAGCTTATTTTCCAAAAATCTTCATACCCTAAGAGAATATAAAGAAATCACCAAAGAAAACCGATAAAGAACATCTCAGCTACATCATTTGACGTCTCAGACCATGAATGGAATCACGAGAGAGCAGTTCTATGTTTTTGGTTAAAAACAAAACAACAGAGAGAGGAGTGAAAATCAGGGAGTTTATTTGTGTTAGTGTTTTTTTTGGATTTTATATTGATTTGATGACTCTGATATGCATCACTAGTCAGGCAATTTATCAAATAGATGGGGAACATACCCTTGCACCTTTCCCTTTCCAGCACGAATAACAAGGGAGTCCTTGGCTTTCTCGGCATCAGCAAAGGCACTGAGTTACTTCAGGACCTTGATGGCCTGAAGGGTCTTTTTGATGGACGCAGAGTCGGAGACGACCAAATGGGATTTCACGGATCGGAGAACACCAACCGTTTCTTTCTCTCTACTTTCTCCATTCTCATTTTTTTTACCATCTTCGTTTTCTTCACCCCTTCGACTCTACCTTCCCTCTTCTTACTTCCGTTTTTATTTCAGACCCTACACTCTGGCGTAAATGACTGAAGCGCTGTTTCCTTTCGGGTTATGCATCGCAAAATTCCCCCAAGTTTGTGGACCAGTTTCCCCCAAAAACTTTTTATGATATTAAGTAGAATCCAAGGTTGATTCTAAATCTCCCTAGACTCTTATTTAAATCTAAATATTAATTTAGAAAATTTCATCAACCTTAACGCAATTTTTCGTAATTGTTTTCCTCTTTCCTTCTTCTCCTTTCATTCCTTGCCTTAGCTTTCACAGTGGGGAGATGTGTTTCTCAGTGTAAAGTTTGGAAGTGGATTATTGCTGTGTGAGTCAAAGGAGAGGAAGAGGGTACCATTGCCTATGAAAAGGAAAACAAAGAACTGCTGTGTGCATGAATGGGGAGTAGGTGATTGTCGTACGTGAGTGGAAAGTGGGACTGCCGTGTGCATGGGATAAGGATAACACTGGCGCACAGTGGAAGTGGAACCAGTTCCACCGTGTGTGACTTAGTCTCATGGCTTATTTTGCCATTCCTTTGTTGCCCTTGATTCTCTACGTATGCCATTTGAGTCTTTTTGACGTGGCATGACACCTTGTCATCCAATCATTCTTAATTAAATTTTATACATCAAATTTCCGACTGCGACATCTGATGATTAATTTATAGATTAATTTCCTCAATTAATCTTCCTCTTATTTTCTCTAATTAATTGATTAATTCTCATTAATTTCAATTAATTAATTCAATTTCAATTTCCTTAATAATTTCTAAAATTCGGGACGTCACATCGGCGATCTCAACCTGTCGACCGGGAAAGAATTATACCGTTGGGGGTGCACTTAATGCGCAGTGGTCGAGTTGTTGAACATAATATTTTTAGTCACCGACCTCTTAGTGCGCCCGACCTGTCGGTACATGACCATTCTTGAAACTGGTTGCCTTGTCTATAAATACCAATCTTATGGATTGAGTTTGTGAGAGAGAGAGGGGAAATGATAATAAACTAAGAAAGATTTGGTAGTACCAATTTCCTAGTCACCCTAAAATTGTGATTGCTTTATGACGACTACAAGGCTGAGCGTCAGCACACATTGGGTGGATCTTGAAGAAGCATACATCAACGAGAAAGATCTTCAAAGGTAAGTGCTTCTTCATTTTAATTTTATTCAAAACCTTTGTCCAGTGAAAGTGAATTAAGGAGGCTTGGCTCCGGAACTACTATAAAACATCTAGAGCGTCATCTCTAGCATATGTGGTGAGTGGAATTCTCAGCCAAATAAATATGTGGAATTCTTTTTCTACATATGGTGAGTGAAATTCACAGCCAAATGAGTGAGGTGGAATTCCTACTCTAATTGTGAGGTGTAATTCCCACTTAGTGGATTTGAGGATAGCTCAAGGTTGAGCGAGTCCTAACAGTAGATGTAGGTTGGCTAACCGAACCACTATAAGTTTAGGCTTATGGTGTTTGATCATTGTGTGTTTGTGTTTTAGTATTTAAGCACTCTTCTTAACACACATAACTTTGCATTTGCACAACCATAGATAATCAAGCAAAATGCAAAGGGTTCTAAACTTAGTGTGATCATTTAAGAAATTATAAACAATTTATCACACTAAAACAAATCTCTTGATTAATGTTGTTATTCCGCTGCACTTAAACTTTAAACAATCAAGAAATTTGTGAATACCATGGAAACTGAGATTGACCTATTACTCTCCCCCTCCCCTCCTCTCTCTAGGGTCAATCGTGTTCTAGCATACAATGGAGAACTTTCAATTGATATTAGATCCTCGTGTTCCTTACAAAGATCTAACCATCCGAGTTGATCCGTGCTAGAATAACGGCTATAAAAGAAAGTCATGATATTTCCAAACCTCCATTTGTGATGAAAATGTAATCATTTTCATCCATAAATATGTTTGGAAATAGGCGAATAAAAAGCGGTATATGCCTATGGAAGAGATATTTGATAAACTTTCAACTTCCATGACCACTCAGCCCAAAGACCAAATAGCTTGGATAAATGATGGAATGACTATGCACTTTAATAAAAAAAAAACTAGTAGCATTCATCAGTGTTATTTCATAATATGTTTTTGAGATATTTCAAAAGATATGAAATAGCAAAATAGACTGAAAGAATGCACGAAAAATTACATCTTCTAGCCCAATGGAAGACATCACCTATCATGACCAATTTGTGTATCGAATAGGTAATTGAAATAGTCCAAGTTGAGTCCTCTAAAAGAAGAAAAGGATGGGTTAAAGGAACTTTATGAGGATGGAAACCTCCAAGTATCCTATGAGGCCATGTACCAAGATGTTTGCCTCGTCAACATCATGGTACAAAATCTGAAACTTTGATTCACAAAGTCAAATGGTAAGGCAACCCAAAATTAAAACCAGATTTGATAAAAGGCTATCATTGGATTGTGGACTTAGATTCCAAGTCTCACAATGTTATGTTCAAATTTGTGAAGAGATACCACTGTGAGTATCACATTTGAAACATGCTTGTGGAATCACATGCGTATCTTACCTTCAATCCATGTTCTTGTTTGATTGTTGGATTGATCTAGTGTAAGATATTTGTATGTATATGTAGGTTTGCACTCTAGTATTGGATTATACTTAACTAATTTCATTTCATATGTCATGTAATTTGTGCATCTTTAGGAAATGAATATAGTTTATGCATTACCTCATGTATAAGGTGTGTATGGTACACATACACAGTGTCTTTTCATTCCAAGTTATCCCTTATAGAATGAAACATGCTTTATGTCTTTAAATGGAATTTTGGTTTGGAATGAATTACCAAAAGTGTTGATCAAAATGATCAAATGTGCTGATATAACAATCAAGTAGATGTATGTTAGCAAAAGTGATTAATTAATCAATACAAGAAGTTAACTCTAACACCACAATCTTAAGGACACAAGATATAAAGTGGTTCGGTTAATCAACTTACATCGACTGTTAGGATTCACCCAACCTTGAACTCTCCCCAAATTCCACTAAGTGGGGACTTACACCCTCAAAATTAGAGTAGGAATTCCACCTCACTCAATTAGCTGAAAATTCCACCCACCTCTATGCCAGAGACGACGCTCTAGAGTTTTTTATAGTGGTTCAAAGTACCTCTCCTTAATCCACTTTCGGGTTATAGGTTTTAAAAGCAAAGTTAAAACCAAGAAGCACTTGCCTTAAAGCTCTTTCTCGTAGATAATGTTTGTTTCTCAAAGACTCACTCAAGTTGTGATGACGCTCTTTCTTATCGACTTCGTATAACAATCACAGTTTCAATAAGACTAGGATAGTTAGTTCATGTCCTAGTACATGTTGTATCTTCTATTCTTTTTTTTTTTCTCTCTTTCACAATCTTTAATCTAAGATTGGGTATTTGATGTTTGATATAGGCACAAGAGAGACTTGATCGTTCCTCAGAGTGTATATTTTTCTCAGTTCAGAGAAGATACCCAAATGATCATTCAACACTCATATTTATAGAGAAGATTTAACGGACATTTAGATTGTCCAAGACCGACAGGTTAGTGGCACCGATGGGTCGGTGTTCATATTTATTACCGTTCAACCACTTGACTGTTGCACCTTAAATGCACTCCCAACGGCATCCTTACTTCCCAGTCGACATGTCGGTATCACCGATGGGTCGACAGTCATGGCACCGATGCGTCGGTCCGTACGAGAGGCTTGATCTGGGGCAACTCCATTCTAATAGAGTTTCCACACAGAAACTACTCAAACCCAGACCGAACTGTCGCACTTTGCTGAGGGGTCGGTCCTGCTACACTCGATCGGTCTTGAATCACCGAGATGCCTGTTTTCTCGAGAGCCCCTATAAGTGTCGAGTCCTAAATTATACTGACGAGTCGTTGACAATGAGGGGTCTTTCAGGTTCATCACCGAGGGGTCAGTGCATACGTGACTCTCGGTCATAGGTATGTCCAGATTGACAGTTCGAAGTTCTAGAACCAATGTCAATCTGGCCAACCAGTCTTTGACCACGATGGGTCGATCCTGACTACCGAGGGGTCGGTCAGTGTTGGGAATGATTTAAGAAAGAGGATGAAAAATAACATCATGGGTTCGGCCATGATGTATGGCCGAACCTGTAACACCCCGATTTCTCGATGATGTCGATAATTACGAAAATGCCCCTGGATTGTAAATTTAATGATTGTGTTGTTGAATAAGGAAATAGTGGGGCCCATTGTTCAAATTAGGACCCTATGAACATATTATAAGGGTCAAATTATCATGAATGGGTAATGAACATCAATTTGGGTCAATATGGTTAATTGGGTCAAAGGACCCAATTGGACCCAATGGGTCATAATGGACTTATTAGACCATTGGGTGAGCCCAAATTTAATGGGGTTAAGCTGAATTGATTGGAAATCAAGTGGAGCAAAAATGGGTAGGCTTGATGTACATGGGAAAACCGCATACAAATGGCCAAAACAACCCATAAATGGGTCATGGCGCCAAAACTGGTCAATAAGCTAAATGGGGACCCAATGGGTCGTGTTGACCATGTGGACCCTCAAGTGAGCTCAATATTGAGTCAAATCAGGTTGAGTTGGATTGGAATGAGTTGCATTTAAATTAAATGGTTGGGTTGACTCAAGTGTAATTAATGTATGATGTTTAATATGGTGAGTTAAGCCATTGAGTTGAGTGAGTCAAAATGGAAATCAAATGGGCTATAAATTCAGTGAGTTAAGTGGAATATGAGGAGGTGTTTTGATCTCAAACAAACCAAAACAAGTCCCACACGTTGGGGACTTGTTATGGTGATTTCCATGCAAAACGTTAAATGGAAATGATGTGAAGGTGATTAGATTACATGGGGCTGCCAAAGGTTGCAACGGTTGAGGCCAAGAGTGGTGACCGTTGGTACCAAGGGGTGCCTTGGATGGCACCCAATGCCCCATCGTTTTTGTCAAAAAGTTATGAAGGAATGAATGGATTTTGTGGTTGAAGTATAAAAAGGGTAGACCATCCATTTGGGCTGATTTTCACCCAAGGAAATCTTAAGAAATCCTCATCTCTCTCCCTCTCTCCAAACTCTTTCTCTTGGCTGAACCAGCAGTGGTGTTTGTACCAATTGATCAAGCATAAACTAGTAAAGGAAGGGAGGTTAAGAAAGATAGAAGGTAAGGAGCAAAAGGCAAGAGGAAAGGCAAAAGAAATTGGTAAGAATTCCATACAATTTTGTTTGATAAATTAGATTAAGTGGAACATGAATTGGGCATGGAATGGCCGAATTTATCAAGGACCTAAACCTTGGTTAAAGGTTGTTTAAATTGGTAAAAGATATCATTGGGTTCGGCCACTTTGGATGGCCGAACCCCATGAGATTTATGTGGGTGTTTTGATGGTTGTTGGAGGCTAAAAACCATGCAAAAATGATGGAGAATTATATGTGTTTAAGAGGCAAGATAAAGGATTTTGATCAGGGATTTAAAAGTCATGATTTGGTCATGTATGGCCGAATTCATCAAAGGTTTAACCTTGGGTAATGGTTGTTTAAAAATGATGAAATGGATCATTGGGTTCGGCCACTTTGGATGGCCGAACCCCATGAATGGATGTTGGTATTTTGATGGTTTTTAGAAGATTAAAAACCATGCAAAATCATGGAGATTTTTACATGTTTTAATAAGGCGAAGTGGCTGATTAATAAGGTTTAAAATTGTAGGCCATTTGGTTCGGCCAATTGTGTTGGCCGAACCCCATGAAATAGTATGACATTTTTATGGTAATATGTGATGGTTTTAGGAGATCAAAATCATACAAGTTTATGGGTTTCTTATGTGATTTAAATGGAGATAAGCTTACTGTTTTGGTTGGCCATTGGATGGCTGAACCATGTGGTTAACATGGCTAAAGGGTAGAGCCCAATTGATATACAAATAAGGGAGTCATTGAGCCAAAGAGCCAAACCCATGGACTGTTTTGGATGGGAGGTTATGGTTGTTTTAATGATTTAAATTAAGGAATCATACATGATAAGTTATGGACTATGTGTAAGAAAATAATCGACCATTGATGATGATGGATTATGGGATGAAAATCTATAGGATGTGGTTCGGCCATGTGGCATGGCCGAACCCCATCAATGATTATTTGATAGAATTGGGTTAAGTAATAAATGGGATTAAAGATGATGAATGAAGAACCCAAATTAAAAAAGGTGAGGTTCGGCCAAGTTGTATGGCCGAACCCCACTAAGTTGGTTTAGATATGGTTAGTGGTATTTATGGAAAAATTAAACTAAAGGTTAGCCTAAATAGCATAAAAGTAATTATTGATGGAATGATCATAGGGTTGGATGTATGGACTTGAACCAAAGTGGTATAGTTCGGCCATGTTGTATGGCCGAACCCTACCAAGGTAGTTTTGTAGTATATGACGTTTAATAAGGATTAAATAAAAGAGAGATCAAATGAAGAGGAAGGTTAAATCCTAAGTTGAAGAGGTTCGGCCATGGGTATGGCCGAACCCCACAAGATGACTTTTGGGTCTTAGAAGTGAATGGACATTTAATTGATAGTATGATTTACTTACTGTTACATCACAAGGTGACGGAAGTTGAATGACGTGCAAGTCGTGAGCAAGTGACGCTTAAAGAAAGAACAAACACCAAAGCTAATCTTCGGTAGGTTTCCTACCTACTTGTAACACAATTATGATTTAGTTTTATCATGTTTTTATGAGATATGTTATATTTGATACTATGTTTCAAATATGGTTTTGAATGATGAGATATGTATTTACAAATGACATACATGTGCATTGACATCTCATGCATGGCATGGGGTGATGATTATGGATTACCTTGACTTGAGAGTCCCAATCAAAGAACACCGTGAAACAACTCAATGATGAAGTGTCTTTCCACAGGTAACGAGGATTACTGTGGATTACCTTATCATGTGAGTCCCAATGAAAGAATACCGTGTAACAACTCAATGATGAAGTGTATTTCCACAGGTAACGAGGATTACTGTGGATTACCTTATCATGTGAGTCCCAACGAAAGAATACTGTGAGTCCCAAATGAAAGTGTATTGTGATTTACCTTGACGGTGAGAGTCCCGTCAAGTGATGGCTATGTATGTGTGGTGGGGTGGGGCTCATTACATATGCACTTACATACACAGCAATGTTTTCAGATGTTTTATTGATAATCATGTACTATGATATATATGCATGTTTTATATGCTAACCATGTGATAGCCCTGATTCGGGAACCTACTGGGCGCGTTGATCTAATGCCCTAATTCTATCCTTAGAGGATAATGCAGGAACAAGGAAAGGGAAAGAGAAAGTCGATGACCGGGAGGGGAGCCAAGCCTAAGCGCTTGATTGATGAACATGACTTCTTATTTATTGTCGTTTGAGTTATATTTGATGGGCATGTAATAAGTTAATACTTTGCTATGGTTTGATTAGGTTATTAACTATGAATGGTTGTTTTATGGTAATTATTAATTGAGACTGTTACTTGCTATCTTTTCATTCTATTTCCGCAGTTAGTCTAGTTTATTCCGCAACTTATTGTTTAGTTCCATGTGTGATTTGTTATCATGGTCTAGTCCATGTACACATGGGTGGCTAGTTAAGGGTCGAACTTTGGATAGTCCGGACTTACCTCGCGTCGTGGCGCTCCCGCTCTTGTTCACTCTATGTGTCTTTCAAAAGAAATTTTCAAACTCTGATTTTCAGAAGGGTGGAAAGGGCGGGACGTTACAGAACCCCATGAACCAATTACAGACCATTGACAGATCATTTGGTAGATCCATGTATGATTTAAATGAATGAATGATCAAGCCAAGGAATGAGGGATTTACTAGGGTTTTATGTTAGGATTAATGAATCATGTGTGGATCATTTGTTTTGGGACTTAAGTCATATGTAAATAAGCTAAGTGATTAGCTATGGATAAAATAATGGCTAAGATTTAAATAGGGTGAAAATGATAGACCATGGGTTCGGCCATGGTGTATGGCCGAACCCCATGGAGAAGGTTTTGTGGATTTAAGGTTTTATTGATGCTAAAAGATTAACTCATGGGTGGTTAGTTAATAAATCAAAAGAGGGAATAATCTTGGACCCAAAACCAAGTAAGTGAGGTTCGGCCATGTTGCATGGACGAACCCCACCAAGGCATGTTTATGGACTTAAACATAATGGAAAATCAAATGGAACATGGGTTTTGATTTATTGATATGATATAAGGTAACGAGACCTCACAAGCGGTGTACGATCGTGAACGGTTTCCGGAAGAAAATGCAAGGACATATTAGTTGATCAGTGGTAGGATTCCTACCTCATTGATGCCATGGGATATGTATGATGGTTTTAATTCCTATTTGGATGAGTTATTTTGTATACATGATATGTTTCAAATATAAGATTTTAATGCTATGATTTGTATAATTGCATAGCATGTGGACATTTACATCTCATGCATGGCATGGGAGGGATGATATGTAATAGGAGTCCACGCTCCCTCGGGGCATCCGTAAGGCATTCGTGAGGATACCTTGATGAGGAGTTTCCATCAAGAGTAAGACCTTGATGTGCATTAATCCATCAAGAGGTAACCGGAGTCCATGCACCATCGGGGCGTCCGTAAGGCATTCGTGAGCTTGATGAGGAGTTTCCATCAAGAGGATACCTTGATGAGGAGTTTTCCATCAAGAGGGATACTATGTGTTTGTGATACCTTGATGAGGAGCTTTCCATCAAGAGGATGTTTTGTGATTGTGTTATGGCTGATGGTTGGGACTCATGGCATATGGCACCCATGGCATGGCATTGCATCAGCATGATTATGATCTCTATTATCATGCACTGTTTCTGGTTTTTATCTGTATGATTGGATCTCTATTATCATAGACTGTTTTGGATACAATGTTTTACAGATACGACATGATGTATTATATCTGGATTTTTATACTAACCCATGTGTTTGACCCTAATTGGAATACCTACTGGGCGCGTTGTCTAACGCCCTACTTCTACCCTAGTTGATAACACAGGGAATGAATGGAACGAGGAACAAGATCGGAGCCAAGCTTAGGAGCTTGGATGTTTTAGCTTCGTTTTATTTAAGTTATTCATGGACAATGTGATTTGAGTAACTAGCAGTCGCGACTGTAATAACGTAGATATATTTGCTATGGTTTGAATGTTAATTTTGGATATTTTAACTTAAGATAATTATTGGTAAGTGTTGGACTACTTTGCTATCTAAAATGGAATAGGATTGTTTCCTATTATAATTCCGCATCTATGATTATTCCTCATGTTAACTTGAGTACGTGTGAACCGTTTTAGTGGACTTAGTCCACGCACAAGTATGATTTGCTAGTTAAGGGTTGGACTTTGGAAGCTCAAACTTAGCTCGCGTCGTGGCGTCCCGCTCTCTCTCACTCTTCTATTAAAAAAAAAAAATAGATTCTGATTTTCGGCGAGTGAAAAAGGGTGGGGGTTACACTTGTAGGGCCGGCTACCATGGTTGACTTGGTCAACCATGGGTTAATTCAAATGGGTGAGTTTAAGAGGGTTAAGTGAAGTGAGTTGAGTTAAAGAATTATTTAATTAAGGAATAGATTCAAGTCTTGAGTTAATAGTGCATGGGTTAGTTCAAATCAAGATTGAGTTGATTGGGAGGTGAGTCACATGGAAGTGGAAGGGTCTTAGGTGAGTCAAAAGGGGAGATGGAGGGTTTCCATCTCATTGGAAACCCTAGACAAAACCGTTGGGAAAGGGGAGGGAAAGCCAAGTGTAAGCCATGTGTCTCCTTGGTTCACCAAGGGACACATGGGAAAGACCAAGAAGTGATGAAGGTGGTTGGGAGGTTAAGGCAAGACACAAAGGACTCACACCCAAACCCTAGGGCCGATCCTCTCCTTGAGACAAAGAAAAGATAGAATATCATCTCATTCTCTCCCTCCCTCTTGAGCAAAGGAATCCTATCTCTCATCTCTCTCCCTCTCTCTACACCCTTGGCCGATCCTATCCTTTGGAAGAAAAGACAGAAAGTTTTCCATCTCATCCTCTCCCTCTCTCCCTCTCTCAACCTACATCACCTTGGCCGTCCATAGAAACTTGCATCTCAATCCCTCTCCTTCTCTCATCATACTTAGCCTAATTATCAAGGTGGAACAAGAGGTTGCATTGCCTCTTCTCATCTCTCTCTCTCACACATTTTCGGCTCTAAACTTGGAGAAATAGAAGAATGAAGGAGGAAGAAGAAAGGACTAAGGAAGGAGAAGGACGGAGGAGACGTGGAATAGGTATGTAATGTTTAACAAGGGTTATTGATTAAAAAGAGGCTAAGGAAACCATGGTTTCATCTATGGAATGGCCGAAACCATGGGGTTCCATATTGGATTGAAAAGTTTGGCCAAAATGTTATGGGCCATATGTAAAAATCCATCCAAGGAATAGCAATAAAATGAACATAAAAGTAAGGTATTGTTCAAATACGAAATATGGTTTTAGAGATTGAAAAATGGACAAGACCCTAACCTTGTTGGTGGGTAAGATAAGTTGTACAAATAAGTTGTGATGATGAGGACTATGGGTATACATGATTAATGGATAATGATGAGGACTATGGTTAAATATAAGAATGGTTAAATGGTTGAAACAAATGTGGTAGAATATTCAAAACTATGGAAATAATCAAGAACAAGGTTCGGCCTCTTGCATGGCCGAACCCCATTTTTATGGGGATCATGTGAGGACTCAAAGAAAGATTGGATGAGGTTCGATCATGTTGTATGGCGAACCCGATCAAATGACCTAAACTTGTTGGATGTAAATTTGTGAGACCATCCTCAAGGTGATATAAGATGGGAAGAAGATGAAAATGAAGAACCATGGGTTCGGCCATGTTGTATGGCCGAACCCCATGGATGATTATATGGATCTAGGGATGTTTACAAAATTAAATGATTAACTATGGATTAAGTTAAGAAATAAAAAGAAAAGAAATGATGGTGGACTAGCGATATTTAAAATAAAACAAGGATTAAAGGAAGGGGTCAAAACCAAAGAGTGAGGTTCGGCCATGTTGTATGGCCGAACCCCACTGATGAGTTTTTGTGGACATGAACACATGCTATGGCCGAACCCCATTGGGGGACTTAACCGGTTTAAGGACTATGATCGCAAATGGAAATGAACATGGGATGATGTAGGGGATGATGGGAATCAAATGGATCACCAAATTGATTTATCTATATGTGCTAAATGTAATAAGGAAAGAAGATTCGCAAAGGGGTTCGCAATTTGGTTTCGACGTGATCATTGAACTTGACTGGCATGAAAACAACAAGGATATTATCTTGGACGTTGGTAGGATTCCTACCTTATTGAAAACCTTAGACTATGTATATGAATGGTTTTTAATTCCATGTTTTGATGATCTATTTTGGTATCAAATGCTTATGTTTTTAAGGATGTAATTTCAATGTTATTATGTGTAATATGAAATAGTATGTTTGCACTCACATCTCATGCATGGCATGGGAGGGAACAAATGAGGGGAGTCCACGCTCCATTCGGATATCCGATAAACAAACGTGGGGAGGAAACCACACTGATTCTGATTGAGAAATGATATATATGATGTTTGAAATGAAAGAGGAGTCCACGCTCCGTTCGGTGTGTAACACCTCGGATTTTCAACTTATGGATATATATGGAAATTGTCCATTTAATTTGTAAATTATTAATATGGACCTTAAGTGGGTAAGGTATGGGTCAATTTCCTAATTAATACCCAACGGATATGTTATAAGGTTCAATTTAAAATAAATGGGTAAGATGTGTTTAATTGGGTCAAAGTTGTTATTTGGGTCAAAATACCCAATTGGGACCCAATGGGTCGTGGTTGACTTGGTTGACCACCAAGTGAGTTCAAGCTTACGCAATTGGAGTTGATTTAAGTTGGAAATGGAATCAAGTAATTGGGTTGATTTTAAGTGAGTTCAATTAAAGAGGTGAGTTGAGTTAAATGAGTTGAATGGAAATTAATGGGACTTTGATCTCAAATGGGTGGAGTGGGAAGGGGAGAGATGCACCTCATGAGACCAAGTCAAGGTCACACGTTGGAGGGGGGAGTTTCATCCCATGCATGAAACTCCAAATGAATCATTAATGGGGAGATGAAAGGTTTTGGAGATTATACAAGGCTTAACCTTAGTACACGTTGGAAACATGGGAGTCTCATTTCATAGAATGAAACTCCAAATTGTATCACTAATGGGAGGTGGACTGTTTTGTGGTTGTTACACAATCCAAGTCAAGCATACACGTTGGAATGGGAGTTTCATCTCATGGGATGAAACTCCAAAATGGAACATTAATGGGAGGTGAAGGGTTGTGGAGGTTACACAAACTTACACCCAAGCTTACACCGTTGGGACATGGGAGTTTCATCTCAAGGATGAAACCCCCAAATGAATCATCAATGGAGATGGACGTTTTGGTGGTGTTACACAATTCAAACCAAGGCTACATGATGGGATACATGGGAGTTTCATCTCAAGGATGAAACCCCCAAATGGGTCATGAATGGAGGGGATGGTTTTGTTGTTACACAAGGTAACCAAGGGACAAAACGGTTGGGAGTTTCATCTCAAGGATGAAACCCCCAATGTAAGTATCAATGAGAAGGTGATAAGTTATGGGAGTTACATAAGGGCATGGGAGCTATAAAAGGGTGCCACCAAGGGACACCACCTTTGGGCCGACCCTCATTAACCAAGGGGAAGACTTTGGTTTCATTTCACTCTCTCCCTCTCCCTCTTGGTTGTTTCTCTCCCTCAAGCACTCTCTTGGCCTATCACTCACAAGGACAAAGGAGAAAATGACTTAGAGTTTACATTTCAAACTCCTCTCCCTCTCACACAAGGCCGATCACCCTCAAGAGAAGGACTTGGAGTATCTTTCTATCCCAAGCTACTCTATCTCTCTCAAACATATATCTCTTGGCCGAACCACTTCAAGGGACTTCATCAAGATCAACTTCGGCTAAGAATCAAGTAGGAAGAGGAGGCTAAGGAGGGAGAAGATTGGAAGAGCAAGAAGGAGTGAAAGAAACTGGAGGAGTCGCGGAATCAGTAAGTACGCGTTAAGATTTCATAAGTAAGAAAAAGATGATCAAGGATCATGGTTTGGCCCTTCCATGGCCAAACCCTAAATGGTATACACAAGAACCATTAAAGACCAAAAAGGGGTTGGATGAAGTTCGGCCATGATGTATGGCCGAAACCATCAAAAGACCAATCTTGGATTTATGATTTTAAAATGGAAGGGTATTATTGACGTTAAAGGTTTTTAAGGATGAGATTGGTGGAAAAACATTAACAATGTAAATGGCCTTAAAATAAGGTAAAGGATGGAGAACCAAGGAGCACAATGGCCGAACCCCATAGAGAATTATTGAATTATGTTATGTATTTAGATCATGGAAATAATGGGAGGATGATGTTAAGTTTAATTGATTTTAAACATGGTAAATGATGTTTCAAAAAGATGAACCTAAATGTATGGTTAAACCCCATGGAGGGACCTTGGTTCATGGACTTAAATATTGTAATTAAGTTCATGGAGAAGATGGAGATAAGACATAGGGGTTCGACCATGGTGTATGGCCGAACCCCATGAACCATATTTTTTAAGGGGTTATGTATGGATATATGTATGTTTAAATGGATGGACAATCAACCTGAGGAATGGAAGCATTTGTTAAGGTTTTATGTTATGATTAAATAAATCATTTGTGGATCCATGATTATGGATCAGTTATGGACCTAGATATGTATAAAAAAGAGGAGTGTTTAGCCATAGAAAGAAGGATGGCTAAGATGGAGAAATGGTGGAAAATGGAAGGACCATGGGTTCGGCCATGGTGTATGGCCGAACTCCATGAACTACTTTAATGGGTCATATGGTATTATACCATGATTTGATGAATCATTTTTGGAACAAGGTCTATGGATTAGATTATGGACTTAAGCATGTTTTAATGAATAAAATGTTTATCCATAGATAGAGTAATGGCAATGTTATAAAAATGTGAAATTGATGGACCATGAGTTCAGCCATGGTGTATGGCTGAACCCCATGGGAATGTTGTTGTGGACTTAAGTGGTTATTGATGCTAAATGATTAATTTATAAGTGTTTAGATTAATGAAACAAAGATGGCTTGATCTTGGATTAATTTAAAAGATCAAAGGATTGAAAAGAAGGGCACAAAACCAAAGGAGTGAGGTTCGGTCATGTTGTATGGCTGAACCCCACTAAGGAATTTTTATGGACTTAGGTGGCTACCAATGGTAGATGATCAATTGTAAAGTGATTAACTAAGAGGTGATGGAGTAATAGATTAAAAATGCACTAAAACCAAGTGAGTGAGGTTCGGCCATGGTATATATGGCCGAACCCCACAAAGTGTGTTTATGGATTTGTACATTTTTGTAAATCAAATGAGACTTTAGTTTGACTTGTTGATATGTAACAAAGTGATGGGACCTCACAAACGGTATACAGTCGTGAACGGTTTTCGGACAAGAACGCAAGGTCAAACTAGTTGTCATTGGTAGGATTCCTACATCATTGAAACCATGGATATGTATTATGTACTTATGATGATTTTATTTCATGTTTGATAAGTTATTTTGGTATCGAACAATATGTTGCAATTATGGGATTTTCATGCTATGTTTTGTAATATTTTATAGCATGTTGGCATTTGCATCTCATGCATGGCATGGGAGGGATGATATGTAACCGAAGACCCACGCTCCGTCGGGGTGTCCGTAAGTCGTGAGGGGATACCATGATGAGGAGTTTTCCATCAAGAGGATACTGTATATGAAATGTAACCGGAGATCCATACTCCGTCGGGGCGTCCGTAATACAATCGTGGGGGATACCTTGATGAGGAGTTTTCCATCAAGATGTTACTATGTGTTTGTGATGGGTGGGACTCATCGCATATGATAGCATGGCATGGCATTGAATAGGCATGATTATAATTTTTATTATCATGCAAGGTTTCTGGTTTTTATCTGTATGATTGGATCTCTATTATCATACACTGTTTTTGGATATGATGCTTTACAAGTATGATATAGTATATTATATCTGGATTTTATATACTAACCCATGTGTCAGCCCTAATTGGAATACCTACTTGGCGCATTGTCTAACGCCCTACTTCTACCCTAGTTGATGACACAGGAAGGGAACGGAACGAGGACGTGATTGGAGCCAAGCTTAGGAACTTGGATGATTAAGTTATATTTTGTTTAAGTTATCCATGGACTATGTATCTGAATAGCTAGCATTCGGAATTGTAATAACGTAGGTTTATTTGCTATGGATTGGATGGTTAATGTTTGGATATTTAAGTTATGATAATTTTGGTTAAGTGTTGGACTACTTTGCTATCTAAAAATAGAATAGAATTGTTATTCTATTATTATTCCTCATGATTTATTCTGCAAGTTAACTTGAGTACGTGTGAACCATTTTAGTGGACTTGGTCCACGCACACGTATGGTTGGCCAGTTAAAGGTCAGCCTTTGGAAGCTCGGACTTAGCTCGCGTCGTGACATCCCGCTCTCTATCACTTTTAAAAAAAAAAATATGCTCTGATTTTCAGAAAGTAAGTGAAAAAGGGCGGGGCGTTACACGGTGGGACCGATAAAGCATACGTGGGGAGTCATGACAATAAATACCTTGATGTGGCTTGTACATCAAGAGGATTATCTATGTGTTTGAGATATGTTTGATGGGTGGGAAATCATGGCATATGACACCCATGACATGGCATTGACTTAGCATGATTTTGACATTATGTATCTATTATGATTTTTATACTAATCCATGTGTTTGACCCTACTCGGAATACCTACTGGCGCGTTGACTAAAGCCCTACTTCTACCTTAGATGATGATACAGGGAATGGACGGAACGAAGGACGCGAAAGGAGCCAAGCTTAGGAGCTTGGATAATTTTAGACTTGCTTTATTTTAGTTTTATTTTGGACAATGTAATTTGAGTTATTTGCATTTTGGGACTACAATAACTTAGAACTATCTTGCTATGGTTTGGTTTTATTTTTGCACATTTGAACTTAAGTTAATTTATGTGATGGACTTCCTTGCTTAAAAATGGATAGGGATAGTAACTTTAATCTCATATTAATTCCGTATTTCGTTTATTCCGTAAGTATAGCCTTATTGCGTGTGAACCATTTTTGGTGGACTTAGTCCACGCACACGTATGGTTAGCCAGTTAAGGGCCGGACTTTGGAAGCTCGAACTTAGCTCGCGTTGTGGCGTTCCGCTCTCTCTCACTCTTTATTTCAAAAAAAAAAAAAATAGACTTTGATTTTCGGCAAGTGAAAAAGGGCAGGGTGTTACAATTCAGTCGGCTGAAATACAACCAGATACTATACAAACTTGACCCGTACACTTTTCGGTCGACTGAATCACATATTCAGTCTGGTGAAATACAACCAGATATCATACATGTTTTGCCAATACCCTTTCAGTCGACTGAATCACAGATTCAGTCGACTGAAATACAACCAGATAACATTCATGTTTGACCAGTATACTTTCAGTCGACAGAATCTTCGATTCAATCGGTTGACTTTGGGTCAGATCCTTTGTGTTCTCAGCCAGTACAATTTCAGTTAATTGAATCACAGATTCAGTCGGCTGACTTTGGGTCAGATCCTTTGTGTGTTCGGTCAGTATACGTTCAGTCGACTGAATCTGCTGAAATACCATCAGATCATTTATGTGTCTGGCAAGTATACTTCCAGTCGACTGAATCATAAGATTCAGTCGGCTAAAATACCAATAGACCCCATATGTGAGTAGCTAGTATACTTTCAGTCAACTGAATCATAGATTCAGTCGGCTAAAACACAACCAGATTACTTACATGTGTGGCCAGTATTATTTTAGTTGACTGAATCATAAGATTCAGTCGGCTGAAACACCAACAGATCCTTTGTTTGCTTTGCCAGCACACTTTCAGTCGACTGAATCATATGATTCAATCGACTGACTTTTTGTCAGTTCTTGTGTTTGCATGCATTGTAAGGCTCTTCTTCTTGAAATCCATTCTTAATCATATTAAATCATGGATTTCATCTTCCATACTTTACTTAACAAACTTATCCTATTGACTAGCCAAGGTTAGGGTTTTTCATAATCCATCCAATCCTAGTATCCTCATAATACAAGTTTGGATTAATCCTATGGTTGTTTTGTTTCAACCCATAATCATCCCTTGGATGTATTTCCAACTCCATGGCCTTATAACAATTTGGCCATTCATTCCAACCAGTCATGGAACCCATGGGTTCGGCCACACCATGGCCAAACCTATGATTCCCTTAAATGAAATCCTATCTTTATTAAGTTTAGACATACCTTCCTTCAATCTCCTTCTTTTCTTTTGATCTGTCTCTTCTTCCTTAATTCTTCTTCTCCTTTCTTTGTTCTTCAAAGTCTCCAAGTATAGAGGTAGAGGTGGCAGAGAGAGAGGAGATGAGAGGAGGGAAAATCCGTACTCAAGGAGGAGGAGTCAGCCAAGGGGTTTGGAGTGCCCCTTGGTTTGTGTCTTTTTCTATAACACTTAGTCTCTTCACTTCCTCTCTTAATGCCTTGGTTTAACCAATGAGACCCTTGGTTAAACCAAAGAGTCCCTTGGCTTTTGAGGTGAAAACTCTTGGGTTCATGGCTCTTGAGATGAAAACCTTTCATCTTCTCAACTCAAACAAAAACCTTAACTCAAGACTTGAACTCACAAGTGGTTGACCAAGTCAACCCATGTCATGGTCGGTAATGCATGTGGTGACTTGGTCACCACATGGCACTTGGGTCCCCATTTGTCCATGTCATTTGATGACATGGCATCCTTGCTTGGTTGGCTTCCATGTGATGACATGTATGCCACATGGCAATGCCACATCACTCACATGCCACCTCACTTGATGAGGTGGACTTTAATGCATTAAATGCACTAATTTATCCATTTCAACTAATTTAATTAAACTTACCCAATTACTTTAAAATCAAGCTCACCTATGATCCATTGGGTCTTAATTGGGTAATTTACCCATTTCCTTGCCCATCTAGTGTATATTTCAACTTTTATTTTCAAGTTCCATTAAATCGTAATCCAAATGGACCAATCCAATATATTTATTATCTGAGGAAAGTCTGGGGTGTTACAGGCAATGATGGGTCGGTGTTCATATTTATTACAGTTCCACCACCCGACCGTTGCGCATTAAATGCATTCCCAACGACATCCTTACTTCCCTGTCGACATGTCAGTGTCGCCGATGTGTCGTCAGTCATGGCACCGATGGGTCGGTCTATACGATAGGCTCGATCTGGGGCAACTCCATGCTGATAGAGTTTCAAGATAGAAACTACCCAAACTGAGACTGACCTATAGCCCTTTACTAAAGGATCGGTCATATTACTCTCGATCGGTCTGGAATCACCAAGATGTCTCTTTTCTCGAGAGCCCTTATAAGCTCTCAATCATGAACTTATAAGTTTTATACTGACAAGTCATTGACAACAAGGGGTCGTTCAGGTTCATCACCAAGGGGTCGGTGCACACGAGACTCTCGGTCAGAGGTATATCCTGATTGACAGTTCGAAGTTCCAAAACCAATGTCAATCTTGCCAACCAGTCTTTAACCATGATGGGTCGATCTTGACTACACCGAGGGGTTGGTGAGATAGAATGGTTGTGCTGACAGTGAACATAATTCATGTTTCTAAGTTCACTTCCAATTCACTGTTTAGCTTCCTCTCTAGGCATTTTATGTTTATTACCAATATATGCAACTAAGGCTAGTAGTCCTATCTTAGGTGTGTGTTCCACCTAAGGTCATCTATTGCCATAATATCTCTTTGTGACTTCCATTACTATGAGGTTTGAGCCTTTGGTGGAGCATGATCTTCTTCTTCGATCATCATGAGTCTTCAAGCTTTTTATAGCAAGTGCTTCTTCCTGAATCATGGAATTGACAAACAGGGACTCGGCTAAGCCGGGGCACTAACAATCATTTATCATGACGGATTTCTGTACTGATTAGGTAACTGACTAAGTTCATCCATTGAAATAGTCCAAATTGAATCCTCTAAGAGAAGAAGAGAATGGGTTAAAGGAACTTTATGAGGATGATAACCTCCAAGTATCCTATGAGGCCATGTACCAAGAATGTTTGCCTCTTAGGTAAGCTCAACATCATGGTACAAAATCTAGAACTTAGATTCACAAATTCAAATGGTAAGGCAGCCAAAATTAAAACCAGATTTGATAGGCCATCATTGAATTGTGGACATAGATTCAAAGTCTCACAATGTTATGTTCAAATGTGTGAAGAGATACCACTATGAGTTTCACATTTGAAACGTGCTTGCGGAATCACATGCGTATCTTACCTTCAATCCATGTTCTTGTTTGATTGTTGGATTGATCTAGTGTAAGATATTTGTATGTACATGTAGGTTTGCACTCTAGTATTGGATTATACTTGTCTCATTTCATTTTATATGTCATGTGATTTGTGCATCTTTAAGAAATGAATGTAGTTTATGCATTACCCTCATGTATAAGGTGTGTATGGTATACATACACAGTGTCATTTCATTTCAAGTTATCCCTTGTGGAATGAAACATACTTTATGTCTTTAAATGAATTTTTGGTTTGGTATAAATTACAAAAAGTGTTGATCAAAATGATCAAATGTGCTTATCTGTAATCCATTTATGTACCATCTCTTTTCAAGGAATGAACCTCATTGGAGTATGCTTGAAAGAATGGTAAAAGTGTTTATCATGTTTTGGGTAATAACATGATAACATGCATGAGAGTTGTGTGGGTAGTGTCATACTTCATTTCCATATGCATGATTAATGTATTCAAAATGTGAAATGAATGTATGGTTTGTGTGCTTAGTGTCTCATTCCAATATCCGTTATATCACACATTATGTGGAATGAGTTATATTCATAGACACATTGTCTTTGCTAAAGCCTGGAGATACCGCATCTCATGACATCACACACTAGGGAAATATGTTTGAATTAGTAAATTAAATGTGCCCAAGGTACTTGGATTGGTTTGGATCCAGGAAAAGAGATCTATAATCCATGTTTTGTGCCTACCTTCAGAAAGATGTGTTGAATCTTCTAATGCACAGAACTTGTGTGAATGTATGTATCTACGCTGGCATTAAAAGGTGTATAAGCAAAGCTTGATGTACTATGAACATCGCAAGCAAACACACACACACACACACACACCAGCATCCTTCAAATTTAAAAACCAAGGTTGAAGGATAGAATAGTCGGAGGAACAGACATGTCGGATCTGTTGGAAATCAGAACACAGACAAAAAAAGGGGGAAAATCGAAAGGAAAGATAAGTCAATATTTACGACATGTCGACACAGACCGGTTGTTGGTCACGGCCCATCGGTGAGTTAGAAAAATTAAGTTAAAAGGTCTCTTTCTGCGAAAAGGTCTGTCATTTTAAAATCGTCGTTTCTTCTCCTATTGAGCTCTAAAGATTTCCTCTTTACCTCTTGTGCCCTATACTAATCAATAGGACCTCTCGAAGATAATCACAAGGTTGGTTGGGTAAACTCTGTAACACCCCGCCCTTTTCCACTCATTTTCGGAAAAATCAGAGTCTATTTTTTTTTTTAAGAGTGATAAAGAGCGGGACGTCATGACGCGAGCTAAGTCCGAACTTCTAAAGTGCGACCCTTAACTGGCCAACCCTACGTGTGCATTGACTAAGTCCATGAATACGGTTCACACGTAATAATATATATGTGGATTAAATCATAAACTGCGGATTATAATAGAACCTAAATCTATTTCATTTTAAATAGCAAAGTAGTTCATCACTTAACCAAATTACCTTAAATTAAATATCCAAAATAAACCATTCAAACCATAGCAAAATTATCTAAGTTATTATATGCCGCATTCTAGCTACTCAAATTACAAGTCCATGAGTAACTTAAAAAAAATAACATTAAACATATCCAAGCTCCTATGCTTGGCTCCGTTCAGGATCATCATTTCCTTCATTTCCTGTGTCATTCACTAGGGTAGAAGTAGGACGTTAGAACAACGCGCCTAGTAGGAATTCCAAGTAAGGCCACATGGTGAGTACAAAAACCATATATATAACATAATCATAAAACCATGTAAAAACATGCCATGCCATATGTCTTACGCAATGAGTCCCACCCATCACAATCAAATATATCCTCTTGATGGAATTCTCCTCATCAAGGTATCCCCACAGTTACCTTACGGATGCCCCAACGGAGTGTGTTCTCCGGTTACTTCTTGATGGGATTATGCACATCAAGGTCTTCCCACGAATGCCTTACGGACGCCCCGACGGAGCCTGGCCTCCGGTTACAAACATCCCTCCCATGCCATGCATGAGATGTATGTGTCCACATGCTATGCAATAAAAGATCCATAGCATTAAAACCTTATGTTTGAAATATAACATTTTAACAACATAAACCATCAAAATAAGAGATTAAACCATATTACATAACTATGGTTTCAAAGAGGTAGAATCCTACCAAAGACCACTAAAGTGTCCTTACTTCTTAATCCGGCAATCGCTCACGATCGTGCACCGTTTGTGAGGTCCCGTCACCTTGTTACATATCCACAAGTCAAACCAATATCCTATTTGATTTCCAATTAAGTCTAAGTCCATAAACACAACCTTGTGGGGTTTGGCCATACAACATGGCCGAACCTCACCCACTTGAATTTGGCCCCTCTTTGGATTTAAACAATCACTTCCAAGTAGCCATTTTAAAAACCCTAAGTCCACCAGATACAACTTTGTGGGGTTCGGCCATACACTATGGCCGACCCTCACCTATTTGGTTTTAGTCCCTCCTTTGAGTTTTTTGATCTTTAAGTTAGATACAAGATCATGCCCTTTTTTATTCATACATCTAATCACTTATACAAATCCATAACCAAAACATTCCTCATGGGGTTCGGCCATATACCATGGCCGAACCCATGATCTTTCATTTTTACCCATATTTACATTTTTTGCCATAGTTCTATCCATGGCTAATTACTTAACTTATTTACATATGCCCTCAATTCCAAAAATGATCCACAACTAATTCCTTAATCCAAACCATGGTCCACAAAAGAATGACCCATAAAAATTTGTTCATGGGGTTCGGCCATACACCATCGCCGAACCTATGATGTTTCATTTCTCATCTTCTCCATTTAAATGATTTATAATCTTAAGTCCATAAACATAGGTTTATAATTGAATCCTCCATTTAATCATCCATTCATTAAAACATGCATACATAGATCATAACATCCATAAAATAGTTCATGGGGTTCGGCCATACAACATGGCCGAACCCATGATGTCATTTTTCCATCCTTCATCTTAATATCATTAATAACCTTTCCCATGGGGTTCGGCCATGATGTGGTTCATCTCTTTCACTCATAAATAAAATAACCATGATCATAATCTTTGATGGGGCTCGGCCATACCTCATAGCCGAACCCATGGTCCATGGTTCCCATCCATAAGTCCATTCACACCCTTTTAAAACCTTTTAAAATTATAAACATCCCTCTATGATTTCCATCTTTCAAACTTCCGTTAAAATACCCAATATCCTTCCATGGGGTTTGGCCATGTTGTGGTTCATCATAGAATCTTTATCCATAATAAAATTAGGGTTCGGCCATGTAATGGCCGAACCATGTCCTTGACCACCTTTTTCTTATTTTTGCAATTTATCGAGCACTTACCGATTCCGCGTCTCCTCCGATTTCTTTCACTCCTTCTTGTTCCTTTCCTTCCTTAGCCTCTCCTTCCTTCCTTCTTGCTCTCTAGCCGAGACTGATCTTGATGAAACCCCTTGGAGTAGTTTGGCCAAGAGTATAGATTTGAGAGAGGGAGAAAGAGAGACAACTTGAGATACAACTCTAAGTCTTTTGTCCTGAGAGAATCGGCCTTGAGTGACAGGGAGAGAATGAGATAAAATTCTACAAGTGTTCTTGCCTTGAGAGTGATTCGGCCAAGAGAGGGAGAGGGAGAGAGTGAAATGAAACTCCACTCTTTTCTTGGTTAATCAAATTTAGCCAAGGGTGGTGTCCTTTGGTGACACCCCTTGTAACTCCCATTCTCATTTAACTCCTTCCTTAATACTTCACTTGGGGGTTTCATCCATGAGATGAAACTCCCAAGGTTCCAACGGTGTAGCCTTGGTTGGATTGTGTATCACCTAAACAGCCACCTCTTCCTTAATGGCCCATTTGGGGTTCATCCATGGGGTGAAACTCCCATGTGCCCAACGGTATGCTTGGCTTGAATTGTGTAACCGTCCACCTCCCATTAATTCTCCATTTGGGGGTTTCATCCATGAGATGAAACTCCATTCCAACATATATGCCATTGTTTGATTTTTGAAACAACAAACCACCTTCATCGTCACACTCTACTCACTTGAGATGAATATCCCCATAACTTCCCATCCAACTCATTTAACTCAACTCACCTCTTTAATTCAACTCATTTAATTTACTTGAATCAACTCAATTATTTGATTCCATTTCCAACTCAAATCAATCCCAACCTAATTAAGCTTGGACTCACTTAGTGGTCAACCAAGTCAAACAAGACCCATTGGGTCCCAATTAGCCATTTTGACCCAATTAACAAATTTTGACCCAATTAACAATCTTGACCCAATTGAATACATCTTACCCATTTATTTCAATTGCAACCATATCCACAATCCGTTGGGTCTTAATTGGGCAATTGACCCAACACTTTACCCATCTAAGGTCCATATCCAATAATTCACAAATTAAATGGGCAAATTTCATATATATTGATAACTTGAAATTCAGGAGTGTTACAAACTCAGTGCATTATTTTCTCCTCCAGTAGTGGAAAATGACAATGAACAAGTCCCCAGTCATCATTGTGTCCTCTGATTCTGAGAATGACCATGCTACCTTGTCTAAGAAATTCAAATCTCAGTAGTATCAAGGAGAATCTTCGTCTCTCCTGAATACTCTAGGTCGTCGAGTCAAGATCCTTTCGAGGAGATCCCACAAGAAGAACTCACCATCACCCATACCTCGAAGGCAAATTGGTATTACCATTAGAGAACCTACCTCTCCTTCTCAGGTGCCAGTCAAAGAAAATGGAAGAAAATGAAAACGAGTTCAAGTCACAACCTCTCAAGGGGTCTCGAGTGGTGAAGAAAAAAAAGGCATGCTGAAACTAAGATTTAAAGTTCCCATTTTCAATGTGCTAGAACATCGTGATTGACTCTAGAAGGGGGGTGGGGGGGTGGGGGGGGGGGGGGGGGGGGGGAGGAGGAATAGGTCAATCCCGTTTTTAATGGTATTTACAAATTTCTTAATTATTTGAAGTGCAGTGGATTGTTTAATTAAGAGATTTGTTTAGTATGACAATTTCATTGATCGATCACACTAAGCTAATGACCTTTTACATAAAGTTTGATTATCGATGATTGTTCACAGTGTGTAGAGTAAGATACTCAATATGCAAAGCGATGTGTGTTAAGAAGAGTACTTAAAAACTAAATACAAACACACATAGATCAAACACCATAAGACCATTTTAAAGTGGTACGGTTAGCCAACCTACATCTACTGTTAGGACTCGCTCAACCTTTAGCTATCTCCAAAATCCATTAAGTGGGGGCTTACACCCTTACAATTAGAGTAGGAATTCCACCTCACTCAAATCAGCTCTGAATTTCACCCACTACTATGGAATAAGAATTCCACCTCTCCATTTGGCCGGGAGTTCCACCCACCTCTGTGCTGGAGACACGTTCCAGAATTTTTTATAGTGGTTGCAGGGTCCCTCCCCTTAATCCACTTCGGAACAAAGGTTTTAAAAGAAAATTAAAACCAATAAGCATTTGCCTTTGAAACTCTCTCTTCTGATGTGTGATTCTTCGAAATCCCACCAATGTATGCCGACACTACGCCCCTTAGCCATCATTTAGCAATCACATTCTACGGTGACAAGGAAACTAGTTCTACCACAGGTTTCTAGATTGGTTGTTTATGAGTTTCATCATCCTTCCTCTCTCTCACAACTCAATACATTTGATTGGTTGTATTTGATTCCCCTAGTGCAAGCACGAGAAAGGGAGTGATCATTCTATTGGCCCTTGTTTTAGCTCACTGGTAAAGATGAGGGTCCAACTGATCTGTCCGAAGGATATCAACTGGTTGCATAAAGGTTGTTTTATATAGCGAAGGCAACCAGTGGTAGTAACGGTAATGTATCGATAGGTCGGTTGCACCGAGGGGTCGATGACTAGAAATGTTATCATTACAATTTAGACCATTGTGCATTAAGTGTACTCCCAACGGTAATATTATTTCCCGGTCGACATGTCGTTGTCGCCGATGGGTAGACACTTATGGTACCGAGTGGTCGGTCCATACGAAAGGGTCGTTCAAGTGCCAAACATGCTTGACAGTAGTTTCAACTTAGAAACCTGTTACCTAGAACGACCTGTCACCCATTACCGAGGGGTCAATCCTGGATTCTCTCGATCGGTCTTGAACTACCGATATGTCTGTTTTCTCGAGAGCCCACTCGAGTTCTAAGTCCAGAACTCATAAATCTTGATCGAGGATTCGTTGACCACGAGGGATCGTTTTAGCCTTTCACTGTGGGGGGTCGGTGCATACGAGACTCTTGATCAAAGGCATACCCAGAATGACAGTTCAACGTTCCAGAACCAATTTCATTTAGGCCAACCAGTCTTTGACCATGATGGGTCGATCCTTACTGCACCGAGGGATCGGTGAGATAAGACTGGTCGAGGCGACAGTGAACATAATTCATATTTCCAAGTTTGCTTCAATTTCACTGTCAAACTTCCTCACTAGGCTTCATATGTTTTAACCATTTGTTCTTCTGAACCTAGGGATAGTCCTCTCAAAGGTGTGGGTACCACCTAAGGTCATCTATGACCAACATACTCGTTGTGTGATTGCCATAACGATGAGATTTTAATCTGGTGGAGCATGATATTTACTCTTGATCATCATGGGTCTTCAAGCTTCTGGCAAGTGCTTCTTTCCTAGTCATTGAATTGACAAACATAGGGTTTTTGCCAAACTGAGGCACTAACAAAGAGGATTAAGGTAAAAGAGGAGAAAGGAAAAGATAGATGGAAGATACAAAAGCCAAATCTGACAGAGTTCTTATAAAACAACTCTACTTTCTCCTTGAAAAACGTCGGAAGTTGGAAAGAAATATTGAAGCCTTTGCAACCTTCATAAATGAATCAATCCAAAGCCTTTCCACATTCACGGAAAAACTCAAAGAGAGTTCCCAACGAAAATCCCCTTCCCCTCCAGCATCACCTCCTCAAGATGGCTCTGCTTAGGATAGTTTTTCATCCTTTAAGTTTTATATTTTGGAAAAACTATATTGTTGATATTTTATCTAAGCATCCATGATGCCCCCTCCAAAACCATATGTACTGAATGCACATTTTGTTTATCAATGAAATGATATGCTTTGATTTAGTGTGTGTACTAATTTGATGGAATGTCTTCTATCTCTTATCTATTATTAACATAGATTTTGTTAAATAGACTAACATGCAGGTTGTGATGAGTTGATTTTATATTGGCATGTTAGGGAGATAGGGATCGGGTATAGATATTGCACACACCTTTGGAGTTTGGGGGAGTACAAAATATGTGCTGATTAACACCTGCCACTGGTCATATCAGTGTCGGGAGGAAGGTTGATACAAGCTTGATGAAAAATAAACTTAGAAGCAACTAAGTTTATGGGGGAGATGGGTCAAAGAAGCTAGAAAATATAGCTTGCAGAATGGGAAGAAGATTCTAGGGAAGCTAAATAAATTAGCTTGACTCATGGAAGAAATCAGCTAAGCTGGAACTTAGCTTGTGCAGGAGCAAATAAATTATGATGCACGAGAAGTATGCATTAAACTGTGGGAGAGAACCATGAGTTGGAGCAAAACCTATTGAAGCACCAAATGCAAAAAACATGGGGGAGTGCTTGAAATCCAATTCCTTCAAAAATGACGGGGAACTGGATGTCTGCCTACTAATCTTTGTCAATTGTATGACAAAATGGGGGAGAAATTAGTGGAAGCTAAAATACATCAAAAACTAATTATAGGAGAGTAATTGGCAATAGATTGAAAGAAGTCTAAGTGCTTAGGCCTCTAGAAAGAGAAAAACATAAAGGAGAGGAATATGAAGAAGCCAATAGACATAGGGGAATGTCTATGCTTGGAGTTTGGAAAAGCTTCTCTATGTTCTTTCAAAACAGCCATGAGTTTAGACTCCTGCTCAGAAGTTAAGCCGGAAGCTATGATGACCGGAAATATTTTCGATGGTCCAAGATACGTATATTTCAAAGTCTCAAGGAGTGGTTGAGCTCTAATTTTGGAGGTTTCTCGACAGAGGGGATCAGAACAGATTGACTCACAGGGAGAGGTTCGAATTTCCTTGCTCTAGTGTTGATATATGGGAATCCAATATATATAATAAGTGATGAAAATCAGGGGTATTACAAGTACGACTAGATGTGGTTAAGCCATCATAGAAAAATTGAACGAGTCTCCAAGTTTCAAAACCATGATGGGGACATTTACTGAATACATCCTTGAATCTTTCCCATGATTTTAAGAATTGTTCACCCTCTTTCTGAGTAAAATTTGAAATCTCTTTCTAGAGGGCGTTTGTTTTAGATCTCGGGAAAAAATTATTCAAGAATTTATTTACCAATTGATCCCATGTGTTGATGGAAATTGCGGAGAGGGAGTTTAAACATGATTTCATTTTTTCTTTGAGAGAAAGGAAAGAGGTGATTGGACTCTAGACGCAACAAACGATGGACCGACAAACAGTTCAACTCGAACCAAATGGTTGGTGGAGTTGCGAACCCTACTACTCATACACAAGCATGAACAAACACACTCAAAGAAATCCACACAAAATATGCCCTGAACCTAGACTGACACAGGGATCCTAGACTCTAGACTGCTCTTAATCTCCTTTCCCGAAATTTTTAGCCTCCGAAGGGAGTTTAACCACAAGCACAGCCAAGTAAGTTCCTAAGTAATTGGGGGAGCATCTAAGTCCCAACTTATCCTTAGACGTGCTCGACCTCACACCTTGGTGCTAGAACTAACCTAAACACTATGCTTGAAGCAAAACTATTCACCGGTGAACTAAAAATAAAGTGAATTGGAGAGTGCTCTATTGAGCATGAACAACCCTAAACGATGGTTCTAGATTGATTTTAACATACAATGCATGAACCAATTTTACTAATATTTTTGGATTTTTCTACTTTTTATGAATGCAGACCTAATTTACCATTGCAAGATTCAAGCAAATATGAAAACAATAAGCAAACAATTTAACCTAATGCATAAACTAACAACCTAAATGCATGAACAAAATTAAATATGCAATATTTTTTTTTATGCAAAATAAATGCAAGACAACTTGGCCTTTTTTCTTTTTATTTATTAGGAAGCACAATTTTATTTTATTTTTATCAATTTTTCTGTAAGAATTTTCTAAGCACCAACACAAAGCAAAACTCAAAACCATGGTGAAGCATTTAATCATATAAAAAATGCATAGTTCTTAAACTAAATGTAAACTTCCTAATGTTATAACTAGTGGAGGAAATTAAATGATTGGAACCTAATTAAGAACTCGAAATTCAATTAAGACCATAAAAAAAAAATTAACATCAACCAAATTAATCAAAATTAGATTTTCATGTCTAAGAATAATCCATTAAAGTCTAAAGTTATTCCATGATTTTTTTTTTTAAATTAGACACCATAATTGGAAACCTTCCAAATTTAGATGAGGGTTTTAATTAGAATTTTTCTAAATTTAGAAACTGTACAAATTAGATGTAATAAAAAAATTAGATACCTTCTAAAAACAAGAATTTCTAAAATTATACAATTTTAGAACTTTCCATAGAGAGAAGTTCCAAAATTAAGACTTCCCAAATTTAGATCTATTTTTTAGAAATAGAATGTGACTAAATTAAATTAAAATTCTAAGATTAGAAAATTCTAAAAAGAGATACTAGCAAATTTTAAAAATTCTCGAACATATGAGTTTCCAAAATGGCAGGTTTCTAATTTTAACAAACTTTCCAAATTTAGATCATCTCCAGATTTTTGCTATTTTCAGAATCTTCTAATCTATGTAACCTTCTAAAACTAGTGTTTCTTAAAAAAAGAATTGAAACTTCCAATTTTAAAGAGTTGCCAAAAATAGAAACTTACTAAAAATAGCATTACTTCTAAAAATAAATAATTCAATGGAGATTTCCTAAGTTCCCCGACAACGGCGCAAAAAAACTTGTGTTTTAAATTTATACTCGCAAGCACACGATTCACTTATCATATAGCTTATGAGTGCTAGGTCGAACCCATTGGAAAATATATACATGAAAAATATACCATTGAATTATATAGTTTAAGAAATCTAGAAAATTATGGAAACAAATCTCAAACATGGAATTAATTCTCTAATCTATGAAATTTAATTTTAATTTAGAAACCTTCTAAAAATAGAAAACATGGTCTAAAATTAGAAACCATATCTAAACATAGAAATTATCCATTAAAGAAATCTAATTTCCATGAAAAACATAAAATTTAATCTAATTTATTTAAGATGGTGGAATTAATCTAAAAAATTATAAATAATTTTAACCTAATTTAGAATACAAAATTAAGATGCAATTAATTAATTTACCAACCTAATTCACCAATTTTAAGAATTTTGAATTTATAAACAGAAGAAAAATAACATCTAAAATTACCTCTTTACATATTTACTGTGGAATTAGCTCAAAGAATCAAGGAGGCATTAGTTTTCATATTTTAAAAATAAAACAAAGGCCAAAACTAGCTCACGTAAATTACCCACCATGCATTCAAATTTCTCATTCATTAATTCCAAATATAAAAGCCACGAATTCAATAATGAAGAATTTCTCAAATTAAACCTTAAACTAAATAGAATTTAAACTTTTTCTCCAAACCTAAATATTTCAGTGCACTCTTGAATAGAAGAGCTTTAGATCGAAAAAGGAAGTCTAATTAGTCTAAATTTTTCAGTGCATCTAATTTGAAAAATCTAGAACTAAATCCAACATGTTCTTTATAAAAAGAATTAAAATAAAATCAAATCATCATAACACATGAATTAAACAATTGGAAAACCATAGGCTCATATTTCAGCACACCTTTAATTTGTTCAAAACATGAAATCAAAATTACAAACCATGGAATTTAAAAGAATAAAATACAAGGAAAAAAATAAGAAATTCAAACTCCACCAACCTATAAAACCAATGTAGAGCTTGAAATTCCCACTGTTTTTTTTCTCTTTTCTTTTTCTCCTATGCATAGCCTCAAGTATTCTCAGCCAAGTTCGATTTTCAATAGAGTTCAATGGCCTTTATTTATAGGAGAAATGGGGTAGAAATAAAGGGACAAGATCATATGGAATAAAAGAGTCAAGGAATGGATGGCTAAGATGAACTTATTTAAATAAGAGAGGATTTAAACAAGGCACATGGGATAGGATCGAATGGAGTTGTGTAGGGAAGGTTGGCTAGGATACAATGGATATTTGTGGAAGGAGGCAACTTCAAGGGCCAAGATCGCATGGGTTTAATAAACAAATGACACATGGAAGGTCAAGATAAATCCTTTTTCTATTCTCTGTTCATGATTGTGCAAGTGTGCACTCTTCTGATTTCAAACAGATTCAACTATGCAACGTGTCTTTCTTCCTTCACCCCCCAACTTGTTCTCTCTCTCAAATCAATGGATTAAACAATGCATATACAGCAGTCCTTTTCTTTATCGCCTGTGCTTCCCTTTATTTTTCCATTCTGCTGCTTTGGATATCATCTGTGCTTCTCTTTATTTTTCCATTCTACTACTTGGTGATTTTCTAATTGATTCCCTCTCGATTCTTTCTCTTCTTATTTCAATTTTAAGAGCATCACTTTCCTTGAATCTTTCAGCTGTCACTCGATTTTTAGCTTTTGCAGTGTAATGCAACCATGATGATGTTGCGAGCGTTCAAACATATCTTTAGACTTGCTATCTTCTTTTGCCTTTGATGCCCTCCATACTTTACATCATTCAGATAAAGCTTGGAAACCAAGGTCCCATCACCTTCTCTTGACCCGAACTGACGCAGTTTGATTTGCAATGCTTAATGGACCATTGATGGGCTTCAACATGGGCTTCTAAACTTGGATCTTCTCGATTTGGGCCAACTTTCATCATTTTTCATTTATATTCTCAAACTTCTCCAAATTCCCTGCAAAGCTCGAAAATCCCATTTATAATATTAAAAACACACAAAACAAGGGCTAACGAGACCAAAGTCCAGGGGTAAAATAGTCATTTTTCTGTGCTTATCAATGGGAAAGTGAGAAGAGGCCTATTCAGGCCTTCTGCTAGATGGCCCCCAACAAAATACCACTAGATCGAGCACCAGTGATTTCATATCCGATCAAAATCTTGGCTAATTGATCGAAGTGGGCAGCTCCAGTAGACCCATATCATGGAACAAATAGGGTGGGTAGGCCCAACCACCACACTACACGTATAGACGCGAACCCCTCTCGTTACCTTACGTGTGAATCTCACCACATACGGCTCACACAAGAACTCCAACATCCATCCCGAGCTTTTTTTTCCACCTCTCCTCTCCAAACCTCCATCAAAATGAAATGGAGAGAGAGGGGGGGGGGGGGGGGGGGGGGGGGGTGGGGGCTGTGGGGGTAGCTTCCATCGCCTATCATATGTATCGGCTTGGCTTTATCCCGAACCAAGGAAGCATTTTGGCGGTCGCGTGCATGTAGGAATGCCAACTACAGAGACAAAAAGACTACGACTACAAGCTAAGCCGGAAGCAAAGAGCTTTGAGATTTATATGGTGACTTACTCATTTAATAGACTAATGCAACACTATAGAGCGAATAAACAAATTAACAGTGTATTATCATATATGTTACTTCTTTTTTATCTTTGATTTATACTATCAGCATGATCTATTTCTTATTGAATTTCTCAATTATGCAAGTTACTTGATTTGAAAGATTATAACTTTGAATTAGCGACTGGTGAGTACCAAAAAAATATCCATCCCCTGTTGAATATCTTAAATCAAATAAAGTTACTTGATCCAAAATATTACAACTCTTGAATTGGTGATTGGTGAGTACCCAAAAAAAAAAAAGTAAATTGGAAAAGTATCAAGTTCAAATCTAACATAGAGAACACAAAACATCACATAGATTGCTCTTAACAGTGGAGCTTGTTCTGTCAACAGTTTGAATCACTGAAATATAATTCAAACTATATAAATGTGAGGAAGAACATCAATTTTTTTTCTACAAAAAGTTGATAAATATATGCATCTATTATATGTAAAATAGTAGTACTAATAATAATTTTAGTAAATTGTGATAAATGGTTGATGGTGAAGTTGCCTTTTTCGAGATAGTAGTAATAATTGTAGTAAATCATGATAAATGGTTAGTTAACTTGTAATTGGTCTCTTTCAGTCTATTGGAAAACTTACGTTAGAGCATTTAATGGTGTTTTTCTTTGTTTACAAACTAGAAATATGGAAATGAAAATCTATGCATGGGCTATTGCATGCATAGAAAAAAAAAAAGTCACTTTAAAGCCAAAAGTTTATTTCTATTCATCATCCAAGTCTAGAATCACTATTGAGAAAGAAGATGTCAAAAAACTATAGGGCTTTTAAAGTCAAACCCTAAGCCCATTTATATTTATAGAAGCCCGAGACTACCTTTAAAGCCCGTTTATTTTGGACCTGGCATTAATTTTTATCTTTAAAAAAAAAATTGTTATGTACATTGAAATCTAACCATACAAATTGAAATATATACTTAAATATCTACCATCATTTAAAATTTCATTCTAAAAAACAATTACTAGCCACTTAATCTTGATAGGAAAAAAAGTAGCACACATTTTTGAAAAAAAGACGTGTGATGATTTTGGCCGTTAAAATGGAATGAGTAGAAATTAAATTTTGAGATAATTTTTTTTTTAGTCTTATTCAATCTATACAATTGGATTTTCTGTAATACCCGACCCTAAATTAGGATTATTTTTGTGATTTTGTGACGTTATGGTTTGTGATCCCTTAATCATGAAGATTATGGAGTGGGCTTTTGCAAAAAGTCCAAATTTGGCCCAATCTGAGGTCAACAACTCATTGATCTGACTCGTCGTAGTTGGATGTGTAAAAAACTATAAATATCTTAACATTCTTTCTTTTAGATAATGTTTTGGATAAACATCAAAGATAATGTTTTAGATAATGTTTTGGATAAATATCACAGATAATTTTTTAGATAATGTTTTGGATAAACATCAAAGATAATGTTTTGGATAAACATCATCCAAAACTTTGGATAATTTTTATCCATTCATTCATTTCCTTACAAAAAGGGATAGGCCCTTCCTTCATTTAAACACTTTCTCTCTCTGATGCAATTTCTTTCCTCTCTCTCCTGTGTTTTCCTCCAATTTCTACAAGTGACATTTTTGGTGGGTTTTAGAGGGAAAGCCGAGACTCTGCCAAAACTCTCCCGGAGGGTATCAATTTCATCAGCTTTGAGGTAAGGAATACAAACTTTATTGATATTCAATTTTGTTGTTTTATCGTAAATATATGGAGATTTTATCAAAGTTTATGTTTGTTATCATATGCTTGAGATTATACTGTATATATAATTATTTCTTTAAATACCTATCAGAAATGTGTGAGTATGTTTATATGTGATTTGGGTATCCGTGGAACGACGTGGGTATGGTCCTGATTAATAAAGGTTCTAAAATATTTTATGTTGAAAATTATTTGCCCCGAAGAACCAGGCCGGATCCGTCAACTTGATTAAATACCCTTCACAAATGTTATGTGATTAATTGTGTGAATGATGCATGAATTATGTATTTTCGATTATGAATAATACAAGTTGTTTGATTACACAACTTAAATGATTGACCTCGTAGAGCTATATAGAGCATCGTACGATTTACTCTATGCCAGGATAAGATTAGGTTTATGTGGGAAATCTAGGTATTGGTTGTATTAATTGAGCTGAGAATAAAGTAAGTAGCTCATCTTGTGTATTATTGGGTCCCGTAATATTTTAAGATCCAATAGATATGGTCTTTGGGGATAAAGTGTATGGTGACTGTCTGTATACAACAAATATGATATTTATGATAGTTGATAGGGCTTTGTGGAATCCAAGTGTGTATTGTTGATTTTGGTCAGTGGGAGATAAGACACGTTGACCTATTGTGAATATTGGTGAATATTGACGTTGGTATAAGTCATATGACAGATGATTTAGGTTGGTATGACTCTGTGTTCACGGTAGATATGGGTGAGACTAATAGATCCAAAAGTCTTGTGGGCAAGTGAGGAGTAGGAAGGTGTGAGTTGGGCAGGCGAGGAACGTTGTCATGCTACTACACTACGATGCTACCTCACTGTCATGATGCGGTTAGGGTTGAGGTTATCACCATTCCGTACCGTAGACATATGAGTGAGACACATAGCATTCATTTTTATTACTCATGGATAGTTAAATAAGTGGATTATGATAATAGCACATACGAGAGAAGTATATAGTGGATAAAATATTTGGATTGAGATATATACGTTTGGACGATTGTTTGGCTGAACATTATGCCATGTCACCTGTTTTGTGACAACTGTGTGCGTTCATATGTTGTAGATGGACATCTGTGTATTGTATTACCGCATGATGGTTTCTATGTACTATTTATTGTTATATTTGTGCATTTATGGAATATGGATTTAATTCCTACACTTTTTACTTTGGCACATATACCACTATTGGGCTTATGATCTGTGGGCTAGTGAAGCTCACTCCCTAAGAGTTTCAGGTATCAGTTGGGAAGGGACGAAAATGACTCACAACGATGGCGACTCAATGCCGGGTCATGGACGATTTCAAGTTATTTTTAGTTATACTTTCTTTAGAAATATTTTATCTTCAAGAGTTGTAAATCATATTGAGATTATTTTAATTAACTCTTGAGATATGGCTAGTATATGTATTTCTATTGTGTTTAGAAAAAAAAAAATCACGCGCTCGTCTCGGAGCGGGTCGTGACATTATCAATCTAGAAAACAAAAAATAAAATGGTCTTCCCTTCAAAAAAAGTTCTCGCATCTGGCACCAATATTTGGGAAGATTATACCAAGCAAGATGGGGTTGAAAGCAAAAAAATTCCATAATATATTATTAATAAATAAATTTAACTAAAAAAATTAGGTATAGTAGACATTCAAATTTGACACTTTAGATATTCTTTTATGTGGTACGTTAAAAGGTAGGTCTCATTTTATAATAAAAATTAAACAAATAAATAAATTATTATAAAAAATTAGATTTATTCAATTATTTTAGTCTTTGACCTTGCAAAATAAAATTAAACTATTAATTAAATTTTTTTCTCATCATGATCGATCCAACAATGGAAATATATAAACTAAATAGCAATGAAATTAAATCTATATTTAAAAAGAAATAATATTTTTAATTATTGACATTTATTATTAGCTAAAACGTTATTTGTAATTTTGAGAAAGAAATTGTGCTGGTCAATCTCATTGAAATAACTTATAGTGCAGAACTGCACAAAGCATTTGAAATTCAAAATTTTTAGAGTAAAATCAAGAACAACGGAACTACGAGCAAGAACTCAATCTAAAGCCGCATTCATCTCAAAGGCTATGTAAAACGTGTCTCTCCGAGCGAGAACTCAATCTAAATCCGCATTCATCTCAACGGTACGTAAAACATGTCTCTCCGAGCAAGAACTCAATCTAAATCCGCATTCATCTCAACAGCTATGTAAAGCGTGTCTCTCCTGCAAGAGGGAGATTGTCTACTTTCATCAAGAGATCTACTACAGTAAAATTCTGAAAAAGATTTTCTTGAAAGATCATTTGAAACTCTAAATGAATTTTTTTTATTTCCTGAGAGATCATTTTGAAATTATGATAGAGATTGAAGAGATGGGAAAGGGTAAAATCAAGATCCCAGAATCGAAGATCGCCAAAACCGGCATGTCTATTTCACGAAGAGGTGCGCCGAGCTTTTTAAGAAAGCTTCGTAGCTTAAAACTCTTAGCAGATCCAACGTTGCCGTTGTCGTCTTCGATTGTGATGATAAACCCTACGTCTTTGTCAACCCTAGCAGTGCCAAAAATGTCTTCCACTGTTACCTCACCAAGGTTGGAGATTCTCCTCCTGCTGCGAATGAACAAATTATTGACGGTACAACCCCTGATTATTGTCTTTTGGCGCAGTCTGTACCATCTGAACCAAAATCAATTATCTCCGCTCTCAAGCATCCTGGCTGGACCACTGCCATGAAAGACGAATTGTCAGCTCTCTCTCTTAATGACACTTGGGATTTAGTTCCTCGACAATCCACCATGAATGTTCTCGGCTGTAAGTGGGTCTTTAAAGCAAAACTCAAGGCTGATGGTTCTTTAGAACGCTTAAAAGCTGGCCTTGTTGCAAAAGGTTACAATCAATTTCCAGGCATTGATTTTTCTGAAACTTTCTCTCCTGTAGTCAAGCCTGCCACGATTCAGCTCATTTTTACTCTTGCTCTAGCTCATGGATGGGAGATTCATCAATTAAACGTTAAAAATGCATTTTTCATGGAAATTTATCTGATCCGGTTTTTATGGAGCAACCTGCAGGTTTTAAAGATCCCGCACTGCCAACTCATGTATGTTCTCTTAAATGTGCACTTCATGGGCTGCGACAATCTCCACGTGCCTGGTTCGATCGCTTCAGCTCTTTCATTTTGACTCTTGGCTTCTTTTGCAGCATAGCTAACTCCTCACTATTTGTTTATCATGGTCGTCAAGGTACTTTACTACTCTTATTGTATGTTGATGACATCATCATCACAGGGTCTAATCCTGCCTCGCTTCACGAATTCATTTCACAACTGAGTAAGGAATTTGCAATGAAAAACCTTGGCCCTCTACACTACTTCCTTGGCATCTTTGTTCTACCATTCTCTGGTGGCTTATTTCTCACACAGAAGAAATATGCCTTGGATCTTTTGGAGTGTGCCCGTATGCAAGGTTGTAACCCATCTCCACACCGATGGCCACCAAGTTGCGCCCAAATTCGACCGATAATGATCCTTATCCAGATCCCTTCTTTTATCGCAGCATTGTTAGAGGTTTGCAATATCTCACTATCAATCTCCTGATCTATCCTACTGTGTCAATTATGTGTGCCAGTAATTGCACAATCTTACTCTTTTGCATTTTCAGATGGTAAAGCGTATTCTTCGCTATATTCAAGGAACTGTCAATTACGGATTTCGTCTTCTGGCTCGCTGTCATATGCAACTTTATGCCTTCTCAAATGCTGATTGGGCTGGCTGTCCAACTACTCGTCGGTCAACAACAGGTTTTTGCACCTATGTAGGAAGTAACTTTATCTCCTGGTCTGCAAAAAAACAACTTACTGTAGCCAGATCTAGTACAGAAGCAGAGTATCGAGCTCTCGCCTTTGCCGCTTCTGAACTCACATGGCTTACTTATCTTGTTCGTGATATCGGTCTCCATCTCTCATCTCCCCCGATTCTTCACTCTGATAATATTTCGGCATTACACCTGACTATCAATCCTGTCTTTCATGCGCGCACTAAGCATATTGAAATTGATTATCACTTTGTTCGAGAAAAGGTTGCTCTTGGTTCTCTAGTCACAAAGTTTGTACCATCTTCTCAACAAGTTGCTGACATCTTTACTGAAGCTCTTATACGACAACAACATGACGTTTTATGTACCAAACTGGGCCTCTGACGTCACCCACGGCTCAGTTTGAAGGGGGATATTGACGGTACAACCCCTGATTTCAAACAAAGAAATCAGGGCATTCAAGCTCAACCAGCCAGATGGATTGAAACCACCGATCCTCATCTCAAGAGGATAAGGATCATCACCTATGGAGACCCAGATTCAAAATTCAAAGAACTCTAACCGATCCTCATCTAGAGAAGATAAGGGTCGGTGGTTCAAAAGTCAAAGAGATCTAATTAAAATAGACTTCTTCCTTCTCATCTATCTTCTTATCTATCTTATTTATCTTTTGTTATAAATATCACATTTGTATCACCTAAGCAAGGTGGAGAAAATATATTGTAAATCAATATAGAAATCACAAAGTATCAAAGAATATCACTGTGAAAACGATCTTGTTCTTTTGTTTCTTTACAAATGACACTGGACTCTGCTGTTTCCAATCTCGTCTTGCAACTTGAAGACGAAGAGGGTTATGTCGTCACGAGGAGACAAAAACCCAATTGGGAGAGATTGGGGTGCGGGTTGAGATTGAAGACATGGATGATTTAAACGAATTGGAGGAACTGCAGAAATGTTTGAATAAGAGAAGGGGGTGTTGCTCGCCTAGGGCAAACAACAACAATCCAGTCCATCGAAGCCAGCCATGTCCAATTAAGTCAACAATTTCTATTGTGGCCAAGAAACGATGGTGGCTGTCTCTGAGTCATTGTTTCATTCACCTCTGAGTTTGTTTGATAGCAGCTTTTTTGTTGGGCTTCCTGATTATTTTCCCTGAAATTTACCCTCTTTCTTTATGGGATTCGACTTGTTCTTCATGTCTTCCTCTGACATTCTTAAAGATACAATGAGATTTTGTAAATTTTCTTGTTGATCAATTTTGCGGAAACTGTACATCATCTTTTACTGTTCCAATTAACAAGTGACAAATTTCTTATCAATAATATTGTTAGAGATCTTACCATCAATGTATTTGCCATTGTTTATGTTTTACTGCCTTTTTTCTTCTTGGTTCTATTTTTTTCTTAATCACTTTCATTTATCTGGCTTTTTTTTAATCAGTGTAGTACTCTCCTGTATGTGCATATAAATGCTTCAAATAGTTGGGTGGTGGAGCGTTTATCTACTAAAATAGTTATTCATTCTGTATTATTGGTGTGAGCAAGAACTGGTGTAGATTTGACTGTAAGAATTACATGATGGTTGTTCCTAAGCTCTTTTGTAAACATGGACTGGTTGGCTAGGGATTGAACCCAAAGGGATTGGCCTAGTGGTTGAGACACAAGACTTTAGGATTGAGGTCTTGGGTTCAATCCCTAGTGACTCCAATGAAGGGCCACTCTGCACAGACTTACCCGGTGTGTGCGGATTGGGGGGTTTTCACACACCCTGAGGGGCTAGTCGGGTGCGAGTCCTGAACACCTCCGGGCCTCAAAAAAAAAAAATAGCGGCATCCACTAGAGTTGGATGCAACTACTACCAAAAACTCAACATTAGGCTAAGGCCTTCTCTGAATGCAAAGAACAATTTAGTTCCTCAATTCCAACTCAATTTCTGGGAATTTTGGCTTTTGGAACCCCAAGTGGGACTGCAATCTACAAAAAATGTTTTCCCATTCTCGGCTGTGACTTTAATGTTAGCGCTTACAGCGTGATAAACAAGAATAATCGAACAAGAAAATCAAGCACAAACTGACTCAAGAAAATTTACGTGGCTCGGCCCCAACCGGCCTACGTCCATGGAGCATGAAAGAGATTTTATTAAGAGAAGAAAATAAGAGAGATGCAGATACACATAAATCTACCAACCCAACCAGCTGTCCTTTCTTTACAGCATTGGCAGCACCCTCTCAGATCAGAGTATGACTCTCTGCCGTGTAAGTCCCTCTCTACACGTCCCTCTGTATGGTGTTCTTCTCTCTACTGTAGCTGGATTTTCATCTCTCCCAAAAAACCCGAGCTACCCTCTTTTAATCCTTTTTCTATACTTCAATCGTATGGCTGCCTCCTATATATATAATATACTCAGTCGGTCCTCTTTCTTAGGCAAGTTGCCGAAAACTCCTTCTCTACAACTGGCAGATTCCCAAAGTAAATAGAAGTCCTTATTATTGTAGTTTCCTTGTACAACTAGGAAACCCAGCTAGAGAAGGAAACTTCCATTAATGAAACCACCGTCTATACCCTTTAGAAATTGCCATGTATAGAGATTGGATTTGAACCATCCACGTCAACAATCTCCACCTTGGCGAAAATTCCGACAACCTTCGAGATAACTGCAACAATGTCCTCCACTGCATTTGCAACTTCTGCTCTGGCGATGGGGCTTTCTCTTTCCAGCCGCACTTCTGATGGCTACCACTCACAGATCTGAAAACCCAGATCTGCAGCGGTATTGTACTATTGCTTCCGCCCCTCTTCTGCCGTCGAGCTGTCCTCCAGACAATATCAGATCTGCAACTGTGCACCTTTGTGCACACCAACCGCTCCCAACTGAGTTCCACCTGCAACTGTAGCCCATTTGCATCTCTGTGTGAGATGCACGCACCCCCACACTCTGGGGTGCTCCACCTGTTTTGTTTAATTAGAAGAATTGCCCAAGCCCAAGCCTCGCTTGAACCTGGCGCCCGTCACCGGTTTTGTTGGATCCGCCACCGACGATGTCGGTCCTGCCGCCTCTAAGTGATTTTTCGTCCCCTTCGCTTTTCCATCTCCTATAGCATCATGGAACTTGGACGGACCATCACAACCTGCAAAAGAAACTTTATTTTTAAAGTCATACCTGTCATCTGACTTTTTGTTTCTTCTCCTTCTTCCTGCGGCCCTACTAGTAGGATCCCTTTGCGGGTCGATTACTGTACTTCCTTCCAATGTGTACAGATTATTTTCCTTCTTCCCTTTCATGACGATCATGGCTCCTTTAGTAACTCTAAGAGCCCCATCCTTTGCCTTGAAGGTAAACCCATCAGTGTCCAGTGTCCCCAAAGAAATCAAATTTTTCTTTAACTCAAGAACATGCCGTACATTCTCCAACTTTCTTACCATGCCATCGAACATCCTGATTTTGACTGTCCCAACACCAATGGTTTTACAACTCGCACCATTGCCCACATAGACAGGCCCCTCATCACAGGGTTTCTATGTGTCAAACGACTCAAGGCGTGTAACGCCCCACCCTTTTTCACTTGCTTTGGAAAATCAGAGACTACTTTTAAAAAAAAAAAGTGATATAGAGCGGGACGTCATGAATCGAGCTAAGTCTGGACTTCTAAAGTCCGACCCTTAACTGGCCAACCCTATGTGTGCATGGACTAAGTCCATGAGAACGGTTCACACATAGTAACTTATTATCAATGCCGAATATAACATAAACTGATTGCGGATTATAATAGAACCTCTCACTAGTCCATTTTAGATAGCAAAGTACTTAGTCATTAACCAAATTCACTTAGATTACATATCCTGACCAAACCATTCACAAACCATAGCAAATATCTAATTATTACATGCCGAAGTCTAACTACTCAAATTACATGTCCTTGAGTACTTAATAAAATAACAACAAACATTTCCAATATCTTATGCTTTGCTTCGTTCACGATCATCATTTCCTTCATTTCCTGTTTCATTCACTAGGGTTGAAGTAGGGCGTTAGAACAACGCGCCAAGTAGGAATTCTAAGTATGGCTAACATATGGTTAGTATAAAACATGCATATAAATAACATAACATCAAACCTTGTAAAATCATGCCATGCCATGTATGCAATGAGTCCC